>CM062942.1:123226193-125726193 GCA_031878705.1 Tapirus indicus
ACGCTGTGGTGGCGTCCCATATAAAGTAGAGGAAGATGGGCACGGATGTTAGCCCAGGGCCGGTCTTCCTCAGCAAAAAGAGGAGGATTAGCAAAGTAGAGGAAGATGGGCACAGATGTTAGCTCAGGGCTAATCTCCCTCACAAAAAAAAAAACAAAAAGAAAGCAAGAAAAAATGATGAAGTGTATATATTGTAGCCAACCAGGAACAACAAATCAATGTGAAATAAAAGCCTATGTTAAAACTTATAACTGTGGAGTAGGAGATAATGCTCAATACACTGAAAATATGTCATGAGGAATTTAGACTGGATTGCAAAATTCTTAGTGGAAGTGCTAAGAGCAATAAAGAGGATGAAGAAGGAGAAAGAAAAGGCTGAGGGAAACCATCTCCAAAAGCTGAGGCTTCCGGAAGACAGATGAGCTTCAGGATCAGAGAGATGAATAGGGCCTTTCACTCCTCAAGCAGAAATTGTTGTTGCCAGAACACCAAGTCACTTAATCACTTAGATCGTTGTGTTATCTAATTATAGGCTAATCAGTAAAAACAAAAAAATCAGTATTTGAAATTTCACTGATCTGAAGTAATCTTTTAACATAATATCTTGCCTTTTTGGTTACAATATGTTGCAGTAACTTAATCTAATTTGCTATATTTTGTTTCACATTTACCTTTAAAAACAGAAGCAGCACTTATAAAGAAAGAATTACTAAAAGGTACTCACTTTGATACAGGACTACATTAGATGTTTATTTAGAAAGCACTTGACTCTTCTGACGACTACCGATAAATGATCGGCTTCAACACATTGTAAATAGTCCATCCTTTTTAAAATGACATAGGCTAAGCTTATGACGACCACCTGCCTTTCTGGTTACTGTCATATTTAGGAAACATAAAACTACATTCTGGGGGATGGGAAATTACCTAATATTATACTAATGAAAAGTTTTCACAATTCTCAAAATAATGTAGAATTTAATAAAATTAATGTTGTCTTTAATCAGCAATTAAGAGTAGAATATTTCCTGCCTCATGGATAAATGGATGTCTGCAACCAACCATCCCTAAAGAAGTAGAACACTAATTCGGTTCTGAGTGACTCAATTCATGGGTACAGTTAGGCCTTTAAATGTTTTCCATTATGAGTAACAGTGCCTTTTAAGAGATGGCCTTTGGGTTCAAGGGTCAAATTATTTGCTAACAAATTACGATTTGGGCCAGAAAGTCTCTGAAAATTTTTAACTGAATTTCCCATACATCTCATGTCTCTAGTTTACTGAGCATTATTTATTATTTGATGTAGAAATTCCACATTAATCACTTCATGCATATTTTATCTTTGGATTTGAAAATTTGCGATCTTAGAAAGAAAAACTGAAAATAGACTTAAAGGCTTTGGCATGTAACATTATTATTTAACTTTACATTTTAAAAAGAAACCCAGATTACATGTTGACATAATATTTTTAATATATTGGGCTAAATAAGATATATTATTAAATTATAAACAAAAGAACCAGGAACTTAGGTTGAACCTAACTTGATACATGGCTAGTTTTTGAAATGCACTAAATTTCACAAATAAAGTATTTCTTGAATATAGTGTTATGTTCAGTTATGACAATTTTAGTTTGCTAACTTTGTTCTTATTCATTCAAAGACTTATTCATTCTATTACTATTACAAAAAAAAGGAAAGAAAGGTTCAGCCTAGCCCCAGTCCAATTACCAATTAGAAATCAAAAAAGATGAAATCAAAAGGTTTGGCCGTTACATATTTTCAGGTCCAATTGCTGTTGCATGTTTTGATTGCCTACCCCTCAGGTTGCTTCCAATATTATGGGTAATCACAAAATAACCAGCTCTAACTCCTTTTCTCACCAGCTGGAAGGGAGCACATCATATATGCCCACTGTGGTTGGCAAAACTCAAGGCATCAATGACCGGGGAAGGTCTCCACCTTGGGTGTCATTATACATGTTGTGATCCTGCAAAGGATCAGAATCTACAAAATACAGTTCCCCTGCATGGACATCAGAAAAGTTAGCCAGAAATTCATCAGGACTGAAGCCAACCCACACAGTATACCTATAGTCTATCGTACGTATGGAATAGCCCATGACCTTTATATCTTTCAAACTCGGCTTGTCAGAATTCCACTGAGGAGAGTCTGAAGGCCGGGGGTACTGACTATAGGCAATCAACTCACGGGGATTACCACGAAGGTATGGGTCCTCTTCCAAGTCACGGAATCGAAAATACTTCAGAAGGTTCTGGCCTTCTCGGCACAGCTCAACGTGAAATGAGGGAATAGGGCAGCGAGGTGGAACGTGCAGTCCTGCAAGTCCCGCGAGCGTGGGGAAGAGAGAAAGAAGCTCCACAAGGTCCAAGGTTTGCCGGCCTGAAGGAGGAAGCGACCCGGCAGAATGGGTTATGTTATGAAGCCTGCCGCAGCCAGGCGAGATGAGTAAAGGGGCCCGTGTGGGTTCCACACACTGTCTTTTTCTTTTACAACATTTATTTTTCAGCACAATAATTTTAGGAACAATGCCAACTCAGTACCTCACCCAACAGCAGGATGCAAAATGAAGGTTCCCTCAGTCTCTTAGAACTTTTAAAAACTATCTGAATTTTGGAACCACCAGTGTATAATTGATTCAGGCAAGGATCATCAATGGAGGAGGAAACCACTGGGTAAGAGCCTGTTAAGGAACAGTACATTCCGAGTCTCACGGCATCACCCTGCGCATTACTCCTTTCTGGATGTCTGCATTTCATCTATCTCCTTTTTTATTGTGGGAAAATACAAACATCAAATTTGCCATCCTAAGCATTTTTTAGTGTACAGTCAGTGTCATTAAGTAGACTGTTGTGCAACTACCACCACTATCCATCTCCAGAATTCTTTCCATCTTGCACAACTGAAACTCTGTTCCCATTAAACAACAACTCCCCATTTCCTCCTCCTTCCAGCTCTTGGAAACCACCATTCTACTTTCTGTTTCTATGAATTTGAGTACTCTAAGGACCTCATATAAGTGGAATCACACAGTATTTGTTCTTTTGTGACTGGCTTTTTTCACTTAGCATAATGTCTTCAAGGTTCATCTATGCTGTAGCACGTGCCAGAATTGCCTTCCTTTTTAAGGCTGAATAACATTCCATTGTATGTATCTACCACATTTTGCTTATCCATTCCTCTGTCAATGGACACTTGGGTTGCTTCCACCTTTCGGCTATTGTGAATAATGCTATGAACATTTGTGTACAAGCTTTTGTTTGAATACCTGTTTTCAATTCTGTGGGATATATACCTAGGAGAGGAATTGCTGAGTCACATGGTAATGCTATGTTTAACTTTTAGAGGAGCCAACAAACCAGTTTTTCCATAGTGGCTGCATCATTTTACATTCCCATCAGCAATGTCTGAGGGTTCCAATTTCTCCACATCCTCACCAGCACTGTTGTTCTCTGTATGATAATAGCCATACTAATGAGTATGAAATGATACCTCATTGGGGTTGATCCATCTTTAAAGTCTAAATCTTGTACATATATTGATTCCTGTTAAAATTTATCTTGGCGGGGCTGCCCGGTGGTGCAGCAGTTTAGTTCACGCTGTGGCAGCCCGGGGTTCACAGGTTCGGATCCCAGGTGCCAGCTGACACACTGCTTGTCAGCCATGCCGTGGCGGTGTCCCATATAAAGTAGGGGAAGATGGGTACGGATGTCAGCCCAGGGCCAGTCTTCCTCAGCGAAGAGAGGAGGATTGGCAACAGATGTTAGCTCAGGGCTGGTCTTCCTCACACACACACGCAAAAATTTATTGTTCTGGCTTTTCTGGATCTTTAAGAGTCTGCTATATACTGCCCGATTTTATTTCCTACACATTTGATTTGTAAATAACAGAAGAGAAAGTTTAAAAAAGATACCTTTACAAAGGCAGACCTGGCTGGCACAACCACCTTAACCAGATGATCAAACTTGACATCACTAATAATGGCACATGCCGCCATGAAGGGCCCCCGATGTGATACAATGGGAACACACAACCTCACATGTAGTGTATGTGTCAAAAATGTTTACCCTGAATCTAGTCATGAGGAAGGAATCAGACAAATCCAGACTGTGGGCTGCTGTACAAGACAGCTGGCTTGGACGCTTGTAAAAAGATGAGGTCAGGGAAATAACGGGGGCCCAGATCATGTGAGGCCTTGTTGGCCACTGTAAGGACTTTTGCTCAGAGTGAGACGGGAGCATAGGAGGCTCCAGAGCAGGGCTGTGACACAACCTGACTGGGGTTTTAACAGGATCAGTTTGGCTACTGTGAGGAAGAAAAACTCTAGGGGATCAAGGGCACAAACAAGGAGACTTCAGGAAGCTCTGGCAGTAAGCCAGCAAGAGATGGTGGCAGTGGTTGGCAGTGGTGGCAGCGAGGTGGTGAGAAGTAGTATGGACAGCTTCTGAATGGAGAGTGACAGGCCTGCTGACAGACTGCATATCACATACGGAGTATGAGAGAAAGACAAAGGCTGAAATGACCCCACGATTTTTTGGCCTGAGGGACTATTGCCATTTCCTGAGAAGGGGAAGTGTGTCAAAGGAAAAGCTTAAGGTGAAAGGTCAGAATTTCAGCATTGGGCATGTTAGACCAGCCAAGTGGGACAGGCTGTTGGAAATCCAAGTCCAAAGTTCAGGGAAGAGATACAGGCTAGAGATAAACTTTAGAACTAAACCAGATAACAGTGCAGTTACATGAATTTATAACTTGCTGAACACCTCCCAACAAAAGTTTTTAAAAAGATTCTCAACCTGTCTGAAGATTTCTCCAAGTAAACAAAGGGGTATAATCATGCCTTGAAACTGTTTAACCTTTTAATCAATGATGTGAAGGAAGAGCATGCAACACGCAAAAATCAAATGTGAAGAAAATAAAATTGGGTAGTGTAAAGCAAACTTGGAAAAATCCAAAAAAGCCAGAACAATGGTCCAAAACCAAGAAAAATTTAAACAGGAATCAATATAAAGTGCAGGATTTAGATGTTAAAGATGGATTAAATGCAGAAGTCCAGAAAGAGGACAACCTGTTTTAGTAGAGTTCATGGTTAAAAAGCACTCCAAAAAGAGCAAATGTCAGCTGAAGTACATGACTCATCTCTGCACTGAGCAGATCAAGTCAAGAGACAACTCACAAAGAACCCACACAGGTCACCCCATGCAGCAGGGAGGGGTGTCTTGTCCAAGGGACATTTCTGGCAGTGCTTTCTTAAACTGGAGCATTTTGGAAGACAGAGAGCAGGATAACCAGGGGTCTAACACTACCTTGAGAGGGACAGCGAAAGGTCTGGGGATCTCAGCCTAGTGAAGAGGTTAGCAGTGTCGTTTTCAAAGCTTGGAAGGACTGGCAGGTGGAAGTCAAAGTAAACCTGCCCTTCACTGTTGAGGAGGGCGGAAGCAGAATCACCTGGTAGATTTTACAGATCTAGTGGTTCACTAGATTGATGAGCTGCCAAAATGGCAGATGTCTCCCTCACAAAGGGCTGAGTCCTGGCCAGCAGTGTGCAGGTAATGGAGTTCTGCCGATCTGTAGGGGGGCAGCCCCTCTGCCACCCTCTTCCTCTGAGCTCCGGAGCACACTGTTGTCACCTCTATGACAGCCCTCCCCATCCTGGGGATGCCACCTGTTCCATTGTCCCTGTCACCCTTCCAAGGCTTCTCGTGGACAGGGGCCATACTGGCCTTGCCACTGCTCCCTGACCCAGAACATGGGAGGGACTCAGGAAACGTGCAGGAATGCCAACCCTGGGCAGGAAGGTGGGCTGGGTCAGCCCCCGGCCTATGATTTGATAAGGTGGTTTATATAAACTAAAGGGCTATTACTGTCAAGCAATATCACTTCGGCATACATATACCTGGCTCCATCAATTCTGAGACGGAATCAAAAGGGTCGATGTAAGGGAAAAGCTTCTCGCCTGCATCCGGAAGCGGAGCTGTTCTTCCAGGAACATAGAACATCAGGGGCACGCGAGTAGTAACGTCAAAATTGCTGTATTTGGCCCATTCTCCATGTTCACCTAGGGCCCACCCTGGTTCATAAAGAGCACAGAATGACAGAAAATGAATAATCACATCGCAGCTTGTTCATTTTAGACACCATTTCATTTCCTGTTGTAAAAACCAGGGGAAGCAGAAACTCATCACCTAGAAGAAAGAAATTCCTCTAGAATTACCACAAAAAGGATGATTTCACCTGAATATTGCTTTATTTGAAGTTAGACATTTGTCTTGAATGAGGAAACCTTTTTAAAAGGAAAAGAATATTAAATGCCCAAACTAAAATATGTTCTTTTAGTAAGCAACTAGCAACATGCACCCAGGGTGAGCTCCAAGGGACCCGACACAGACCTGCCTCCCCTGCTAAGAGAGACTCATTCTTGACTAGGTAGGGACCCCAACAGCTGTGGTGTCACTACTGCCCTGTCCTGTGCCTACCTATCTCTTGACTCAAGTCTCACAGCTCAGCTTTTCACTTTGGGGTCGTACCACCAAAAAACGAGCTGTGAAACTGTGACACAATCGCTCAAATTAAAGACGAGAATATCTTGTCCAATTGTAAGACATACTAGAGACCAAAAAAACATAACTTTGATTCCAGATCCTTAACCTTGATTAAAAACAACCCTCGACTCTGATTTAAAATATCCCTTGCAAAAGATAGCTTGAATCCTCCAAGTTGGAAATTTTCAATCTTTTTAAGTTTGAGCACTCTTTTTGATATAAAAAATATAAAAGACAGAGATTGCACATTGAGTATTTCGTGTTACAAAATAACCAAAGCCACCAAAAGCTGCCATGTCTGGATTGAAGAAGGCTTTTGGAGTTCTGCTATAGGAAGTCCTGGGAGGGCCCTAATCATCTGCAGCTGCCTTAGAGCAAAGAGCGCTCCTGAGGGCCCTGCCTTCATGGGGTGTGGTGGACTGCGTTTGCACTGGAAGAAGAAATTAGGCACTAAGAGGGGTCAGAAGTGGATGGCAGGTCATTAGGGAAACAGCAAAAATTTATGACACCTCCATATATAATGAAATAATCTCAGCCTTTATAAGGCAAAAGGTAGGCCTCTGAGAAACGACACAGAAAATTGTCTACGACATTGCTAAGTTGGAAAAACAAACCACGGAACAAAACAGCACACAAAGCACAATCAATCCTGCCTGTGCCATGACTCTCTATTACATACATACACACGCATGACACGTAGCCACCTGTATGTGCACAGCCAAGGCTGGCAGATGACCCCCAACTGTCAGCACCAGTTAGCCCTGGGCGGGTGGGATAAAGGGGCCGGGTGCTCTGGCCCTACAGGATATGCTGGGGATACTTTTTTCTTTTTACAATGAGCATACATTATGATCTAATATTGCCCCATTTCATATTTGATGATATTAAAGAATTGTTTTCCTATTTCTACATATGATAATGGTAGTATGGTTATACCTCAAAAGAGCCAAATTTTTGAGACATACTGTTCAGAAAACCGAGCAACCTGAGATATGCTTCAAAACAATTCAGGGTTGGGGGAGTGGGTGGGGGTGATATGAGCAAGACTGCAAAGAGTTGATAACTGGGGAGCAGGGAGATGTGGACCAGGGGAGGGTTGTTGTTTGTCCTCCACTGTTGGGCATATTTAGAATTTTTCCAAAAAAAGATGTCTCCATTTTTGGAATAAGTAGGAAACTGCCTTAGAAGAGATAAAGAGTTGTAAACCCCAGGCTCCTGGCAGAGAGGACAGCGGGACTGGTGGTGAGGAGGTAGAGCCAGGTCTGAGGGCCTTGTTGGGCTCTGTCAGGATTGTTCTGGATCCACCTAAAACAAACTAAAAGTCCTCCAACACTTTAGGTTAGAGACAGGGTTAAAAGGGCTCCCCACACAAATGGAAGGTTCCTGCTGAGTTCACCAAGAAAAAAAAAAAGGTTGCTACAAGGTCTCCTCCACCCTACCTCTACCATCCAAGCACCCAGGATGCTTCTTTGACCCAAAAAAGGCCCTGCCTCCATGAAGAGAGGTCCCGGGACTAACAAGGCGGTCATAAAAGCACCACAAGACCCAGGGCACCACTGATTCTCAAAAGAGAACACACCTATTTTTAAGACAATCTAGAAAAGCACGTTTCACAGAAAAGTTCAGATACTTTGAGTAACTCGCCAGGGCATTTCAAAATGCTTACCATGATCCGAGGTAAATGCAATGATCGTGCCGTTGGCCAGCTGAAGATCATCCAAAGCACTCAAAAGGCGGCCAACCTGAGTATCCAAATACGAAACAGAGGCAAAGTAGCTCTGGCGGATTTTTCGCTGCAAATTAAAAAAAATAAAATAAACAATGACAGTGACTGTGATTTAAAGTACCATGGCATACACAGACACAGTGTTCGCCGGAACATCCCTCTCGAGCTCCGCCCTCCATTGATGCCCTTGATGACTGGCTCAGCCAAAACACAACACTCATTTCCCTACCACGTGCATCCCCTTGCCCACACAGTCACAGAGAAATCTGCAGGTCCAAAAGGAAGATTCTTTTCTAAGCAAATCAGCTTTCACTTTAGGGCACAGATCACAGCGGATGGATGTGCCACTTATTATTCCTTTCTGTCTCCTTCACATATTCTTACAGGTCCCAGGAGATGACCATGTACACAGAAACTGATCCCTCAGTCCCTCTAAACTCTGCTGAGGGTCACACCAAAGATACCACACAGCCGTCTTCATTTCCTGGGGCTGTTGTAACAATGTATGACAAACTGGGGGACTTAAAACAACAGAAATGTATGGTCTCCCACTTCTGGAGGCCAGAAGTCTGAAATTCAGGTGTTGGCAGAGTCACGCTCTCTCTGAAGGCTCAAGGGGAGGGTCATGCCTCTCCCTAGCTTCTGGTGTGGCTGCAATCCTTGGTGTCCCTTGGCTTGCAGCTGCAGCACTCCACTCTCTGCCTCCGTCTTCACATCGAGTTCTTCCTGTGTCTCTCTCTTCTCATAAGGACACCAGTCATACTGGATTAGGACACACCCTACTCCAGTACAACTTCATCTTAACTAGCTACATCTGCAACGACCCTATTTCCAAATAAGGTCACATTCTGAGGTACTGGGGGTCAGGACTTCAACGTATCTTTCTGAGGGACACAATGCAACCCATAACAATGGCCGTGGGCAGGCCTTTCCTCTGACCACTTTCTAACCCAGCAGAAGATAGCAACTGCTTATCCTTACAGACTGTGGCTGTCAAGTGAGGCTCATTTCTTTATTTTTATTTTTTGTGAAGAAGATTAGCCCCAAGCTGACATCCATTGCCAATCCTCCTTTTTTTGCTGAGGAAGATTGGCCCTGGGCTAACATTTGTGCCCATCTTCATCTACTTTATATGTGGGATGCGTGCCACAGCATGGTTTGACAAGCAGTGCATAGGTCCGCACCTGGGATCCGAACCTGCGAGCCCCAGGCTGCTGAAGCAGAGTGCACGAACTTAACCACTACACCACCAGGCCGGCCCCAAGGCTCATTTCTAAGAAAGTCTCAGCAGGAGAAGAGCAATGGAGGGATGAGAGCAGCACACCATCCAGGGTCCCTAAATCTCAGAGGGACTTCAGGAGCAGCCAGGCTAAGCACTAACATAAAAGAGCCACGGCCTCTTCTGACCTGACTCTCCCCTGGCCTTGTTCACAGATATTAAAGAAAAAAATGAATCAATCCCCCACCCTCACCAAGGGTGAGAAGCAAGAGAGCTGCTGACCCATCAGACCAGCCCCAGCTTCCACCGTGGGCCCAGCCTGTCTTATCAGCTAGACCCGCTGGCTTCTTTTTGTCATTGCCAGGGTGAGGACAATCATGAGACTCACAGGCTCTCCCCATGTGGTGAAGACAATATCCATCTAACCTTCTAGAAGGGTTATGCCAAACCCTGGCCTACTTCCACTTTCTGGTAGATAAGGTCTACCAGAAAGGGGAACTACCAGATGTGGGGAACTTTGGCACTTCTGGGGAGAAAGACACCTGTCAGGATCCTGTGTCCTATCCAAGGGTACACCCTCCTTCCTATGCTGGCCCCTGGAGATAGGACAAGAGGTAGACATGGTCCTCACCCTCAATGAGCCACCTGTCCAGTGAGGAAACAGACATGGTGACAAGAAAAGGCATGTGTTATTGGTGGGGCTCAGGGACAACATGGGAGAATGAGCCCTCAAGTCGGCCTGGGGAAATCAGGAAAGGCTTCACAGAGGAGTTAGCATTTGGGAAGAGGTGCTGGCAGTCAGACAAGTGGGGGTAGGATGCTCTAGACAGGAGCTGCAGTGCGTGGAACAGTGTGGAGTCAGCACAGAGCACGGCGTGTTTGGAGCCAGTGAGCCAGCCGGTGTGGCTGGAGAATCAAATGGGCCAAGGGGTAGGAGAAGACACTGAAAAGGCAGGTCAGGACCAGACGATACAGACCTGGTGGGTCCATCCAAGGAGTGGATGCCCCACGCTGGAGGCCAAGGGAGGCCCTGAGGCTGTTCAAGGCCAGGAGTCCATGCAATCTGGGCTGCAGGTGAGTAAGAGTCCTCCAGCAACAGCCCAGAGCAGATTCTAGAGGCTCAAGATGAACCAGCACTAGACCAGTGCTGGGCACACAGGAGGTGCTCAACAGACACTGAAAGAACAAATCAAACCCAGACCCACTGCGGTGGTCTGGAAAGACTTGCTGAAGGAGCAAGAGGCCAGGGCGGATTTGAGAGGAATTTAGGGAGATCAAGTAGGAGTGGGGGCAGGGGAGGGAGCAGGTGGGGAAAGGAGATGAGGACTCCAAGGGTGACTGTAGATTTTTTGTGTGTGTGTGTGAGGAAGACCAGCCCTGAGCTAACATCCGTTGCCAATCCTCCTCTTTTTGCTGAGGAAGACTGGCCCTGGGCTAACATCCGTGCCCATCTTCCTCTACTTTATATGGGACGCCGCCACGGCATGGCTGACAACCCCGGGCTTCCAAAGCGTGAACTAAACCGCTGCGCCACCAGACCGGCCTGTAGGTTTCTCCTTCAGCTGATGGCATGATTCAGTGGCATGGAGGGCACAAAAGGAGGAGGAGGAAGGAGAAATGGGAGAGCAGGAGTGGTGGCATGACCACGTAGGGCCTATGGGGCTGAGGCCTCCACAGGCAGCAGCCAGGAAATGGCTCTCGTAGCCAAGGACAGCTACGTCTGGAAATCAGGAGCGAGGCGGGGGCCAGAGGGGTAGTTCTGGGAGTCAACTGTGGGCAGGGCTCACATGAGCCTGGCTGGGGAGAAGGGGCAGAAAGGATACAGTGGGGGCCTTGGGGATGACCCTGGGGAGCAGCACTCCTAAGTGGCAGGCACAGAAAGAAGGGCCTGCCATGGGGACTGGAGCAGAGGAGGGCAAAGAGGGCTGGCAAGGAAGCCTAGGAAGTGGACATTTCTAGAAGGGATGGTACTGGTCAACAGTGAGAAAGCAGCAGGGACTGAGGGAAGGTCAGGACCTATAAAGATGGATTTGATTGGCCAACAAGGTCAGTGCTGATCCAGGTGAGAGAACCCTTAGCAGGCTGGGGGGACAGAAGGCCACGCAGAGGTGGATGAAGAATGAACGGAGAGTGAGGCCACGGATGCAACCAGAACAGACTATATTTCACTCATTTTCCCTTGAAGGGCAGGTGAGGGAGTGGGAAGGGAAGAGAAACAGGCAGGCACAAGGGAGGTGGTACTTCTGCAGATGGGAGGGCCATGAGCAGATGTAAAGGCTGGAGGGAAGTCAGTGGGAAGAGAGGAAGACCTCACTCACAGAGATGGGAAGGAGGGGGAACAGGGTTGGGGAGTGGGTCAAGCCCCTGCTGCTCTTCTTGTGAAACTAGGAAGAAGGCCGTGAGCCCAGCACACGTGCACACACAACTCTAGTGCCTGTTTACCAAGTACCTGCTGGGTGCCATCTGATTCTCCGAACCACCCTTTACGGTGAGTGTTACCATTCCCATGTTTACACACAAGGACTCTGAGTCTCAGAGAGGTTGATTAACTTGCCTAGAGACACACAGTTGGCAAGGGGCACAGCCAGGATCTGTACCCACGTCCATTCTGTGCATTCCCCTCCCTCGGGCTTCAACCAGCCTCAGTTTCTGAAATAGGAAGTGCAGTCATCCACTGAGAGATGGGGCAGAGGGGCATACGGGGCTGGAGGGGAGTGGCGAGGGTTCAGAGCACCTGCAGAGGGCAAGAGGGAGCTGAGCAGAGAGCCTACACGAGGCTTCTGGGGCTGGAGGCTGGGCGAGTGAGCACCTCTCCACCTCCCGGCTGCGTGGATTCCCTCCAGCTCCCCCCACCCCCCTCTCAGGACTCAGGCTTAAGAGCAGAGGGGGTGGCTGGACTATCTGTGATCAAGGTCTTGCAGGTGAGGCAAGGATAAATGCACAAGTGTGCCGAGGGGCTGGCAAGAGCAGTTAAGTGACCTCCCCTGGACTCTCAGCTATTCAGGGAAGGAACGAAGCCCAGAGAGGACCTAGACATAGAGGGAGAGTAGGAATCCACACCCTGGTGATCCCGGGAGGTGAGTGGGGAACGAGCGCATGGAGTAAGGAAGCTGTGAGAAGAAGAGACTGTGGTCAGGGGGGTGACCAAGGAGGAATAGGCCTGGGAGGTGACACACTACTGAGGGTGGCCCCTGAGGTGGCTGGCTCACGGGGTTAGAGAGCTGGGGGCTGAAGAGGGCACAGGAATGAGAGGCTCAAGAGTGGAGTGAGATGGGGCTTGGGCACGGACACCCAAAGCCGCAAGAGGATGGTGAGCAGGGCCCAAGTTCAAGGTGAATGTGGGGCAGGGACCAGCACAGGAGCACGCCAGGGAGGTCCTCTGGGTCATGCTGTCAACTCTGTGTGTCCAACTGGGCAGCCACACTGCAAACAGATGGGGCAGTGAGGAGGGGACAAGAGAACGTGAAGGAGCCCTCACCACGCAGCTGACACTGCCCTAGATGCTTTCACATGTTCACTGTAGTCCCCACTGAAAACCTCCGAAGTCGGTGTTATCACAGAAAAACTTTCTCCGTCTTGTTTCCATTTTACAGATAAGGAAACTGAGGCTCAGAGAGGTAAAATGACTTGACAGAGGCCGTGCAGCTGGTAAGGGATCGAAGAGGAATTCAAACCCAGACTATTTAGAACCCACAAAACAAACCATGGAGCTTTGGCATCACATGTCTCTCGGACTGAATCCTGGCTCCCTCTGGCACTAACTGTGTGATGCAGGGCAGGTCACTACACTTCTCTGCCTTTAGTTTCCTCAGCTGGACAACAGAGAGAGCAGGTGCCTCACTAGGTTCCCATGGGGACCAAAGGAGATGGCACACATACAATGCTGAGCACCCTTCCTGGCACACAGTCCATTTCAAAGGGTCATTTTAAGTGACTGTCACTAATAAGGTGTCCAGGTGCAGCCCTGGAGATACAATTCAAGCACCCTTGCTCTGGGAACCCCAGCAATGGGCAATTAGGAACCAAACAAACTGACGAATCTGCTGCCTTCCAAACGCTCACCACTGCCATCTGAAACTCAGGAATCAAAGAGATGTGAGGGACGCACATCCCTCACCACCCAGGCACTTGTTGTCCAAACTCGGGCCAAAGAGGTTTGGACAGCAAGAGATAGCTGTATATTTTGTTTTGTTTTGAACTATCCCCTATAGCAGTGGTTCTCAGACTTCTGTGTGCATCAGAGTCACCAGCTGTGTTTTCTGGAGACACAGGTGCCTGGGCCCCACCTCCGGCCTCCAGTTCCCTAAGTCAGTTCCCTCACGGTGGTTCTGATGCAAGTGGTCCAGGGAGCACACTTCAAAAACACTGCCCTCTCCTTCCACTGTAGACTGCCTGGTGGAGTACTGACGTGGTAACAGAAAGGCAGGGCTACGTGTGGAATATTCAGGAAAGAACATTGGTCAGTATGTCTTCTGCACTCCAGGGAGAGGGTGGCTGATGAGTCAGCATGAGGATTCTAACTCCATGGCTGTTCCATCCCCCACATCATGGCAAAGGGACACCAGATGTCACAGTTGGATGGCACTAGCCATACTGGTGCCCCAGCCCCCTCTGTGCCAAGGCCCTGCTCATCAAGCCACCCCAAGAGTGACAGGTGCCCGTGCAGGCTTTCCCACAGAGGGCACCTGCAAGTACCAGCAAACCTAGTGTTCTGAGCTACACGGGAGTTGCCCATCACCCTGTAACTGATGAACTGTCACCTGGATTAAACAGCATCCCCCATGAGTTAGTGATGGTCACCCAGGCCTCTTCCCCATCTCCGTGCCCACATCCAACAAGTCACCAAATGTCCAGACGCCCCCTTCTTTGGAAGTGGAGACACTGATTAGGAGATTCTTTATCCACCCAGCACTGCCCCTGTCCTAAATTCCTCCAGACCACCCCCAATCCCAGTGCTTTGCAGGACAGCTTCCACAGAGAAGGTTCTTAGTGACACATGATGGATGGAGTACTGTCTACTGAGAAAAGTGGCATCACCGATTACGTCATGCCATGAGTGCCCAATACCTCCCCCAAATATATCCTTGGTACCTGAAAGTCCACAGGAATTGGACCATAGGGCACACTGAGGTTTAAGGCTTGGACGTCCTCCCGCTGCCTGATGTCCATCCAGGGGTTGTAGGCCACAGGAGGGAGGCCAGCAGGGACCTGGGGATCAGGAGCCAGGGTGATGTTCTCCACGGGATACAACTTCTGAAATTCCTTGGGGGAAAAGCACACAAAGTCACCACCAGGCTGTCACTCTTTGGGCAAAGGCACAAGGCGGGGACTCTCTCTGTATTTATACTGCCTTTCTCTAAGTATGGGATGCATTTATATTTGCTCACTAACACTCCCTAAGTCAGGCCTTTTGGTCACTCTCACAAGATGCCACTGGTAATGAAACCACAGAACTTCTGTTTCCCACAACCGAGCAGTGACAGCTCTCTTCCCTCAGACAAATCAATGCCCTCCTGTTCCAGTCCCCACCTTCTCTCCAACTAGAAAAGGTGTGGAGAGACATTGCAGGTTCCCCAAACCATGCTCAGGTTTGGTAATTCACTGGGAGAGCTCACAGGACTCAGCACACAATCATACTCATGGCTGTGCCTGATGACAGTGAAAGGATACCACACGCAGTTGGCAAAGGGAAAAGGCGCATGGGGCGAAGTCTGGGGGGAGACCAGGCACAAGCTTCCAGAGTCCTCTCCCGGTGAAGTCACACCGGATGTGCTTAATTCCTCCAGTGACGAGCTGTGTGGCATGTGTGACATGCTGCCACCAGGGAAGATTGTTAAAGCCTCAGCACCTAGGGTTTTTACTGGGGCCAGTCACCTAGGCACCCTCCACCTGCACACACCCAAATTCCAGACTCCAAGCCAGAAAGCAGGGTTTTGCATAAACAATTTAGGCAGAGCAAGCCACTGTCATCAGTTCTGGAAAGGTGGGAAGACTCCCGAGATCCAGGTTCCCAAAGGCCAGCCAAGGTCCAACCCTATAAGCAGGCCTTTCTAAGGACTGCAGTCAGGCCTGCTAAGTGAACTCTTTTCTGCACAAGAGGCAGGAGAAGTGAGTCTCACTCCATCAAGGGGGCTGACAGCTCCTGCTAGGAAGGCGAGATCCCCTGGGCCAATCAAAGCAAGACACCTGCAACATCAAAGAGCATGCCTTCTGGTCTCTACTCTCATCACAAGTGAGGGGCATTCTTTGCAAAGTCAAAAGGATGGGCTGCTCAGGCCTGGGCAAAACACGGTATGGAAAATGAAAAAAGATTTTTAAAAAAGAAGAGACTACATGCTCTAAATGATATACATGCAAGCACAGGATTCAAGGATCCAACAAGCAACACGGTGCCTTGTGTCTAAGTGGTCTGACCTGACAGGCTCCGAGGAAAAGACAGTTGTTGACAAGGGCTTCATGTTCCCTGGAATTGTGTCATAAGGGCTTTGCAGGCTTTGGTGGCCAGCTCAGACTCACTTCTCCATGATGATCTCACCATCCAACCCAACATTTGCTCACTGAGTTCAAGAAAAGGAAATAAAACCCTCCAGTGGAGGGAAGTAGGAAGCCAAGTGCTTCCAACAAGATTCTTACATATCCTAAGCCTACTTCTTAGCCTTGATCTCTAAATCCCACCTTCATATCACTGAGTACACTAGTGCCATCAGGCATCCCTGATGACCAGGGACGGTAGGATGTGTCCACCTTCACCACACAAATCCCTTCTCCAACAAATGACACAGCTGTCACGGCTGTGCTGGATCAGCCCTCAGCAAGCTCTTCACCTTGGGGTATCTGAAGGGGATGTGTGGCTTATGATACCCAACAGCCAGGAAGAAAGGACTGGTCGATGTTTTCATTTTTTCCAACAATCGTATGGCTTGCTCAGTGCTCTGTTTGTCAGGCAAGGTACCCTCAGGCACATCTGCCACATCCACGGGGCAAAGCAGGTTGGCATGGAGTTCTCCGTCTGGCCCCCTACAAGTCTTTCAAAACAAAACATATAAAGTCAGCTTTTTAAATGCAAGGAATAGAAGTCACGAAGGTTATACACACAATGGATTTAATATTCGCACCACTCGCCCATTAAGTATGAGTCATTCAGATTGAACAGGCACACAGGAAGCAGAACTAAAACAGAGAAGCGTTTCTTCTTTTCCAGACGGGGACCAGAAATCCAACAGCACTTAGCTTCTTGCTGTTAATCCTTTGTCTCCAGGTCACAACTAATTAAAGGAAACCTAAGTAAACTAATGATCAAAAAAAAAAATCTGTCTCCAACTTGACAATAAAAAAATAGATAAGCCATACATAAGCCAATTGAAAAATGGGCAAAGGACCTGAATAGATATTTCTCCAGAGAAGATATACAAATGGCCAATAAGCACACATAAAGATGCTTAACAGTTTTAGTCATCAAGGAAATGCAAATCAAAACCACAATTCACACCCACTAGGGTGTCTATAATTTTAAAAAATGGAAAAAAACAAGTGTTGGCGAGGATGTGGAGAAATTGGAATCCTCATACATTCATTGCTGGTGGGAACGTAAAATGGTGCAGTTGCTTTGGAAAACATTCTGACAGCTCCTCAAACAGTTAAAGGTAGAGTTATATGACCCAGCAATTCCATTCTTAGGTATATACCAACAAAAATAAAAACCCAACTCTAAAGAAACACTTGACCTAGCAATTCTACCCAGGAGAACTGAAAACTTAAGTCCACACAAAAACTTGTACACAAATGTTTATAGGAGCGTTATTCATAGCAGCCATAAAGTGGAAACAAGCCAAATAGCCATCAAGTGGATAAATAATGTGTTATACCCATACAATGGAATACTATTTGGCTATAAAAAGAAATGAAGTTGTGATCCATGCTACAACATGGATGAACCTCAAAAACATTATGCTAAAGAAGCCAGACACAAAAGGTCACATATTATATGATTCCATTTATAAAAAAATGTCCAGAATAAGCAAATCCATAGAGAAAGAAAGTAGATCAGTTGTTTCCACAGACTAGGGGTTGAGAAGAAGTGGGGAGATAATGGTAATGGGTACAAGGTAACTTTTTGGGGTAATGAAAATAGTCTTAAATTGATTTTAGTGATGGTTGTACAACTGTGTGAATATACTAAAAATCACTGAATTGTACATTTTAAAAGGGTGATTTTCATAGTATGTGAATTATAGCTCAACTAAAAATTGTTATTAACAAAATAAAAAAATCTATCTTCAATTTCAAAGACAGACTAAGCTTTGTACGGTTTGTACGACAGGGCCCCAGTCAACTGGATAAGGTGACAGTCCATGGAATTTCCAGATCCATGCACAAAATAGAAGCTACTGCTTCATGGCCCCAAGTGGCCATGTTGGCCACAAGGCCAAAATCAGTTTTGACCATGATTTCTACCTCACAAAGACCCAGGGGCAGCCGTGACTGCTGCTCCATCTCCAAGAGGAACGTCCTTTCACAGGCCTGCCTTGTCCACCCCACCCTCGGGCAGGCCAGCCCTGCACCTGCCTCACAGCACCTTCTCACCCTCTACGTTTACACAATCTGCAGCATTCATGGGGGACTAGGTCTGGTCAGACCCGCCGCTTTGAGAACGAAAGTGAGGGATGGGGACAGGGGCCTGGCATTTGTAACTGAGGCCACTAAGAAGTAGTAAGATGCCTTCAGGGAATGAAGGGATTGAGATGAGGTCTTCCAATCTCGTTCTGCTCCTATTCAAGCCACAAGCCAAAGGTCAGAGCCCTCAACTTTCACTGTACTCTGAAATGGAAAGTTGTCAAAAATTTAGGATACTCTTCTCCACCCCACCAACCCCCCAAATCCACACCCTTCTCCACATGATGTCTCTAAAAATCTCCAAGAAGCATGTGATTTTCCAGTTCTCTGGCTGGTTTTCTGAATTTCTTAAAAGTGGCTCTTAGTTTCATTCACACATTGGGGTTTCCTCTGGACCAAAATTAAGTTTCTTTGTAGATTCCTTTTTTTCCCATAATTATCTAAAACTTTAAAACCCCTATCAAAGGTCTCAGCATGTGAACATATTCATTAGGGCTGAGAAAGACAGACAGACAGATAGACAGCATGCCTTTCTCTCAATCTGGGCTGAGGCTTCTGGAGCACAGGTCTCTCTTCTCTCTTTCATGTCTCAGCATCTCCTATAACCCTCAGCACAGAGCCTTATCAGAGTGAGCACCAAGGAGCCATTAAATGAGTCTTACAGATTACAGCATAAGATTCGAGAACAAGGCATACCCACCAGCTTCTAAAACAAAGCCACCTCTCCCAGTGGACCTAATGCTAAAGATCCCAACACTTGTCTCTGTCAAGTCATGATCACAAACACAACCCGCTAGCCTCACTGTGTAACCAGCTTGAGAGAACGTGCAGTACACACAATAGTTAACCTAAATTTGCTAGACAGGGAAAAAGCAGTTCCTCTTCAGAACAGTACCCCTTTCAGATCCTTACCTTGGTGTTTTCATACTTTTCAGAGGAGGGATGATAAGGTGGAATAGACCAGCTATATGGAGAATCATCACTATGATTGGAAGATACTCCTTGAGGGGGAAAAAAAGTCGTTAAATAAAACATGAAGGGTCCTTCACTGCTCTCCCCACCCAAAATCCAACCTTTGTAAATACTTCGCCTCTTTGGGCTTCAGTTTCCTCATCTATAAAAGCAAGAGCTTAGGCCAGATGATGAAAAGTCCCCACTAAAGCCAACTCTCTGTGTCTATCTGAGTACTGAGCATCTGACCTCCTGGTCCCCAAAGCCCTGGCAATTCATGTGAGGCTCTGAGGAAGGATCCCCAAAGGGCGAGATCAGTCAGCCTGTTACAGCAACACAGCCCTACAGAGCCCTTGCTGGAGCCTCTCACCCGCCCTACTCAGGAGGCGGCAGAGGCATCAGCCCCACCATGGGCCGGGTGGGGAAAGGGAGGCTCCGAGAAGGTCGGTGCCTTGCCTGATGCCAACCAGATATTAGATGAGTGGGCCAGGACTCAAACCCATGCCTTAGGACTCCAGGTCCACTGCTCAGTCATGAAGCAGAATCCCACCCCTAAGCTCCGTAGTTTACAGTCTATTTGGGAAGACAAAACAACATGTGAAACCAAGGAAGAACTGCTAGCTGTCTAGAGAGTAGAAGAGGCGCTGTGTAAGTAGGGGAGCCCCAGGCACAGAGGTGATGTGATTTCGGCGAGGGCTGGCAGCAGGGGCTTCTAGGAGTCAGTGAGGCCTGCGAGGCCTCTGAAGGGAAGTGCTGCCTATGGGGATTGACCAGGAGGGGCAGAGAGGGTAGAGCAGGCAGAACCATGGGAGAAAGAACATCACCAGCACAGCAACACATCGAGACTCCGAAGGGAAACACTAGATAAGGCAGGGCTGGAGGCAAAGGGGCAGTGGGTGGAGGGCTTATCACACACCGAGCACAGTGGGAAGAGCAGAGGAGGCCAACAGACCTGGGTTCAAATCCCGGCACTGCCCCTTAGTACGCAAGTGACCTTGGGTGAGCTACTTGACCTCCATGAGCCTCGATTTCCTCCTCAGGAAATGATGATGATGAGAAAAATTCACCTTGCTTGCGGTTGAGGAAAGGATTAAAGGAGCGGCCAGCACAGTAACTGGCACGTACCTGGCACTCAGCGGTGGCTGCTGTCACCTTGAAGAGGTCCTTCCCTGACAGAACAAGGTCTCAAGAGGAAGACTCAGTTGAAAAATGTGTTGCCACAAGGACTGCAGGCAAAGCTTTTGCTCTCTGGCTAAGACAGTGCGTAGAGCCTGATCCCACAACTGAATTATCAGGAGGAAGAAGGCCAAGCAACACCACTCAGGCCTTGTTTGGCCTCCCTTTCTGAAGCGCTATCTCCCCTCTGCTGTATTTCCTCCTCTCCACAAAATCGTCTCTGCCCTCCCTCCAGCTATACTCAGACAGGGGTGTCATGATGAGTCCCAGCTGCAGAAAGTCTCACTGATGGTGGGCTTTTAGCTGCACAACATGGTTCTGGACAGATTCAGCTTCAAAACTGGGCCCAACTTAGCCCAGCCGAAGGTTACCCTCAACCTGGACTGGCCAGCTGGATCCCAAAAGAAGGCTGCAGAGCCCGCCGGTGCAATCAGCAAGCAAAGGGAAAGCTAGTGAAAACGCTCACGTCGTAGCCCCCAGTGAGAAGCGCTACCAGCCAGGCAGGCGGACAGAGCTTGGGTTTCAACGTACTTTCTCACTCCTGAACTACCTGGATGGGAACGCTCCACTGGGAGGGCATCGAGGCAGCTACAACTCTAGCTTCCCAGAGAAGGAATCTGAGGCTCAAAGAGGATGACTGATTTGCCCCAGGTCAACTTCACAGCTAAGAAGGGGCAGAGCTGGGACTGGAACCCAGGTCCCAAATTCCTGGTGCCATTGTCCATCAGCAATTCACTCTGCCTCCAGAGATGTTCATCCTGGTGGTACGTGTGACAGCAAAGACCTGAAAACAACTTGGACTAAAGTACAGTACATCTGGATGTTAGACTACTGTGCTGTCATTAAAACTGACTTTGCATAAAGAGTAACTATATGGTAAAATGTTTATGTTTCAAACATTCACAAGACAAAATTGTATATACAGTAAAATCTCAAATCAGAAAGTAATATGCCCAGAACAAGGGGACATCAAAATACAGCTCTCCTCAGTGTGGTGCAATTGTAAGTAATTTACATACTTTAGTTTATATTTTCCTTTTTTTCCCAACTTTTTGCAGAATAATCACACATTACTTCACTAAGCAAAAAAGTTTTAAAGTTTGTCTGTGCTTCGGCAATCTCATTTTGGCATTAAAGAGAGCCAATTTATCAGGCAGTGTTCAAAGTCAGGACTGGCGGCCCCTGGCACCATATAGGCCCTGGGTACCAGCTTACACTCCTCTTTCTGACCTAATGCATGGATCGTGGGCAGTAGCCCCTGCCAAATCACAGCCTCTTCACTGGCAAAGTCAGCATAGCTGCCCTGGTCTTGCTTCACTGACAGAGACCCTGGGGTACAGAGGGTCAGGCACAGAGCTGGACTCACACCCAACACTGCCACCTTCCCAGCCAGTGCCCTTCCTTCCACCCGAGGTGTCGAAGGAACCAAATGGCACCATGACTAGTTTTTGAAAGGAAGAAAAAGTCCTGCTACCGTTTTTCACTCTTGGTGAGAACATGAAGCCAAGTTGAGAAGTAATAGTTTGTATAAAGGCAGCAGTGACAAACGAGGTGTCCACCCAGCCCAAAAAGGCCTCAGCAAAGACTGCCCCAACCCCAGGAGGGGATCCCTGTACTCGGGCACAAAACGAGAGGACCCAGATGTTTGACAGCAAGCAGTACCAGGGTGAAAGACTTTTCCAACCGACATGGTCACGTAGCCATTCTCCTTGAAGTACTGGGGGATGGTGGAGAAGTTTCCAGCATGCACCCTCCAGTAGGAGTTGAAGTCATACAGGCGGGTGGTGTCTGGTCTCCTCCCGGTGAGGAAGGACACCCGGCTCGGGGCGCACACTGCTTGCTGTTAGGGAGCAGAAGCAGAGGGAAACATCCTCAGAGGAAAACAGAGTCTGGGAGCTAAAAGGTAACCAGGCAACCTCCCAAGTCCCAGGCAAACAGCTTGGCAGCTGAGTCATGCAGATCTCAAAGCCAACCAGTGGGATTTGGTCCTCACCCAGATGCCAGAAATAAGTCTTCCCAGAGAGAGAGAGAGGGCAGGACCCAGCCCCTCAAACTAGCAGATGATTGTGTCCTTCTATGTGATGGCATCTCATAGGTGCACAGAGTGGACAAGGGTCTCTGGGGCGGCCCCATGAGGGGGCTCAGGGAGGAGTGCTGCCATGGCAAGCTGGCTGGCTGGCACTCGCCCACAGTCAGTCAGCAGACCTTAGGGTGGCATTCTGCAGCACCCCTTCCTTCTCAGCACCAGGCAATCCCCTCTTTGGGGAAGAAAGCTGGGCAGGACCGTCCTGAGCATGATAGGGCCAGAGCATACCCTCCACCCAAGGAGGAGGGGCACCCTTGAAGGCACAAGCTTTCCTGCCAATGAACAACCAGGTTTTCTCAATCGCCATTTTCCAGACTATGTCTCCTTCTAATAAAAAGATGCCTGGCATAATCAGTGCCATCTAACAAGAGCTGAAGGGATCCCCCAACCCTCAGTGCACAAAGCACACATCCACACCTAGGGGTCCCCAGACATACCTGAGCAAAGGCATTCTGGAAGAGGAGGCTCTGGGATGCCAGCTGGTCGATGTTTGGGGACCTGATGTGCTTGTCCCCATAACAGCCCAGGGAAGGACGCAGGTCATCCACAATGATTAGAAGGACATTCAGAGGATCTGCACAGGAGGGAGGGGCTTCAGTGAGATCACCTGCACTGACACTGAACCCCATTCCTGGTAGGTGCTAGGGTACTGAGAGGTCCAAGGCTGGCCCCTGCACCTTGACAGCCCAGCCAGCCAAGCAAGGGAGGGGGTCACCAGGGCTGGGGCTCAGGGAGGGTGGGAGTGGGAGCACAGAGGAAGCCCCAGCCCTGGGTGGCAGGGTTAGGCTTTGGCCATGACCTCAAGCTTGGATGAGGGAGGGAGAGAGGAAGAGATGAAGGGAGAGAGAGAGAGAGCGAAGAAAGGAGGGAAGGACAGAGGAAAGGAAAGAAGAATTTAGGGACAGAGAGAAGGACAGACAGAGGGAAGAAATGATGGTGGGTGGGAGGGAAGGAAAGAAGGAGTGAAGAATGGAGGAAGGGAAGGAAGGAAGGATGGATGAAGAAATAGTAGCAGGGAGTGAGCAAGGGAGTTAAGGATGGATGTAGGCAGGGAAGGAGGGAGCCCAGCAATCTGGGCGAGGGCGCAGGAGGCACCTGTGGCGGAGCTGCCCGGCGCTGCAGACTCAAAAGAGGTGCAGGCAGAACCCAGGACCAGGCCAAGCCAGAGCAGGCCCTGGCCGGGCGGCGGCATTTCGGCCCCGGCGCGGCCGTCCTGGGACGACGGTAGCAGGCTGCGGCGGGAGGGGAGAGCCGAGCCGCCACCGCCGCAGGCCCTGGCTCGGAACCAGCGCCGACTGTGCGAATGGTCCGCGGCTGGCGCCACAGGCCCAGGAGCCGGCCGGAGCACTAGTGCGCCTGCGCGTTTCGTCCCCCGCCTGCCCCGCCCCTCGGGGGCGGGGCCTGGTGGTGAGCGAGAGCCTTGCGCGTGATCTGGGCCACAGCAGAGCCGGCGTCGCCCAGCTGCTTTTTCCGTGTCACGGACCCGCCCGCCCCCAGGAACTCCTGTCGTTGGAGAGTTGCTGCGGGAATCTTTCCAGGTGTTTCCAAAGATTTGCGATGCAACCACTGTCCTTAACTAGCAGTTTTCCACCTCTTTGCCTTTGCTCAGGCTATGCCTTCCCCTCAGGAAGCCCTTCCCTTCCCTCAGCTCTCTGTAAAAGTCAGTTTTTCTTGCAGACCAGCCCAGATGCCATTCTCTTTCAATGAGGCCCTTTGAGAACCCTCCTTCCTCCATCTTTAGGACCCCCTTTCCTATGCATTTGTTGAACAAATACTTATTAAGTACTGCAAATATGTATGCCAAGCACTGTTGGGGGCTTGGGAGTTCTAAGTCTCCGCCGTCCTGGAGCTTACAGACAGTAAATAACCAAATAAACATAGAATGGCAGTGGGCATGCACGGTGTGGAGAAAAATAAGGCGTGGGGGGGGGGTTGCTTGTAATTTCCTATGGGGTGGCCAGGCAAAGCCTCACTAGTAAAGTGACATTTGAACAAAAACTTGAAGGTGGTGAGCGAGCAAGCCACGTGGACGTCTTCAAGAAAGGTGCTCCAGGCAGGGGGAGCAGCCATTGTGGAGAGCATGCTTGGCAGTGTTAGAGGACAGCACAGAGGCAGGTGTGGCTTGCTGGGAAACAGGAGAAGGGAGGAGTGAGAGTCATCACTCTGCTGGCAAGAATCACTCATTGTCTGCCTGAGGCTGAAGGTTGGGAAGGACATTACAGTCGACTCCCCCCCCCCCCACCCTCCAGTGCAATAACCTAACACAATTCCAGGCAGATTGGAGGTCTTTTTTGCATGCAGGAATGCATAAATATTAGTATTGTTATTGGGACCTTCCTATACCCCAGGCAACATGCTAATTTTCTCCTCACAGCAACACTGTGAGCTAGATGCTACTATCATTCCCATTTTACAGATCCAAAATTAAAACTCAGAGAGGCTAAATCACTTGACCAAGGACACCTAGCCAGGAAGTGGAGGATCAGAGTGGCTATCCATGAGAGATGTGCCTCCTCAGGAAGTGGCCAGAGCACGGTCATCACATGCAGCCTATTGACATTGCTGCTGCACCTGCTTTGCTGTTTCCTCGGGCCCAAGCACATGCAGCTGTTCACACTGGAGCCTGGCTGGCATCTGCCTGGGAAGGGCCAGCCTCCGCCTGCACTCCCCAGGCCAGAACACACTGGGTCCCTCAGGGTGGGTCAGCCCCAGCCAAGGGCCCAAGCTGCCATGCTTCAGGTGGCGCCTCAGTTGTCCCTCCTCATCCTGACATTTGCCTTGTATTTGTGGCTGCTCACGGTCTTGCCCTTTCCCTCCTAAAATTATAGCCTTAATGTTTCAGGAAACTCTGAGCCCCATGTCAACAAGGACCCCAGTGGATGTTTAAAAAATTGCTCTCATCCTTATTTCCTCTCTCCTTGGCATCTGTAATACATTCTCACAGCAATAGGTGCCTCGTATGAGCTTGTGAACTGAGGACTTAATTATATACAGTCATGTGTCACTTAACGACGGAGATACATTCTGAGAAATTCATCATTAGGCGATTTCATTGCTGTGCAAACATCATAGAGTATACTTACACAAACCTAGATGGTATAGCCCACGGCACACCTAGGCTCTATGATACTAATCTTATGGGACCAACCGTCATATATGTGGTCCGTCATTGACCAAAACGTCATTATGCAGTGCGTGACTGTACTTGTCCTTATCAAAAAGCCATTAAGAAAAAATAATTCAGTAAACCCCAGGGTGGACCAAAGAAGGGAGTGAGGCAAAAGTCACACACAGTTCCTGCCTCTAAAAATGTCTGCAGTTCTTTTGTGTACTCCTTTCAAATTGGCAGGATACGTGAGGAATAAGGAGACAGACTGGTCCTTGCCTGCCTCTTCCCTTGGAAGAGTGCACAATCTGTGGGGAGGAGGGACAGCAGCATAACACAGCCCCATCACACAGGTGGACTCTTCTCCAGAGGAAGCAACTGGATGTGAAGACAAATTCACCCAATCCAACACCGATTCAAGCCCCTCTGCCATGTTGCTGAGGTGGGGGAGGACACCAAGAAGAGGCAGCTGTAGAGCTGGTTCTGGAGAACAGTCAGGCCTCTAAAGACCAAGGATGGGGCCTATGATGCATTTGAGCATGCAGTCTCATCTGTATCTTTCCGGGAGAGTTTAGATTTGAATAAAGGTGAACAGCTAGCATTCATTGACAGCTGTGGCGGACACACCCTGTGGTGATCTCCAATGAGTTACACCTTGTATAATCCCCTCCCTTTGAGTGTGGGTGGAACCTGTGATTCTAATCAATTGAATATGGCCAAGATGAGACCAGCTGTCACATGTGTGACTATATTATCATGTATATATGAGTTCATCTTTCTAGCACACACTAGAGAGAGTCTCCTGCTGGTCTTGAAAAAGCCATATTGTAACTTCCCCTAGAGAGAGTCACATGATAGGTACTGTGGGTGGTCTTTAGGACCTGAGAGCAGCCTCCAGCCAACAGCCAGTAAGAAGTCAAGAACTCAGTCCTAGAACCATAAGGAAATGAATTCAGCCAACAACCACATGAGCTTGAAAGAGGACTCCAGATTCCAGAAGGGAATGCAGTCTGGCCAACACCTCAATTACAGCCTTGTGAGACCCTGAGCAGAGCATCCAGATAAGCTGTGCCTGGACTCCTGACTGGTGGAAACTGGACTAATAAATGTGTGTTGTTTTAACCCACTGAATTTGTGGTAACTTGTTATGCAGCAATAGAAAATGAATACAACAACATTACCCATTCACAACATTAATAGACATTTGACCCCAAGATCAGATCCCTTCCTAGGGTGACTCTAACAAAACTCAAGCAGATGTGGAAGTGGCTTCTTATGGTTATGAAAGCATTGATGTCTTAAAAGAGTCCATGAGAGTAGATTTGAATTGTTCCATGGAAACCACACCCTTTAAGACCAATCCACCAGCTGTGCTGAGGTATGTGATGATGACACAATTCTGGAGAGAAAAGACAGCCTCTTTGTCTTCAGTCTAGCTTTGGCCACAATCAAATAAAAGATTGAGGGAAAAGGGGATGTCTTTGTTACCGCACAAACTTGGAGTTCTCTGCCCAACATGCATAAATAAGCCAATTAATTATAGCACCAGCCTTTGAGGGGAGAAATCAGCTTTTATTCTGTGAGATCACTCTCCAGGGAGACAGGGGGCATGTGCCCTCAGATCTGTCTCCTCGATTCAGCATTTGGGACAAAATGTAAGAGGTTGGGGAGAACAGGTTGGCACATGGAAACACTGGTGGGACAGGTTCTTGATTGGTGGGTCTCAGGTATTTATGGTAAGGTTTTATACATTTATGATGAGATTCTAAACATTTATGATGGAGTTCTAAATATTTCTGTATGAGGTAAGAGAGAAATTTTAACACCAGATCTTCCTGAATCAAGGACCCATCTCTTCTGATAAGAGTCTGGCTTTCAAGTTCTGGTTGTGTCCCAGTCCTTGGGTTCCGTGGGGAGGAGGGCCTTTGGTCCCAAGGTCATTTCAGGTCACGATTTCTTCTTTTGCACATGCCCTGGCTATGTGAATCTGCAGTTTTTCTGAAAGACAGTCTTGAATCACTTTGTTGATAAGAGATGGGGTCTGTTCAAACTGGCTCTAAATGGGCCTGTGGTTACATCTTCAGTGTTCCAACAATGCCCAAGAGGCCACAGTCACAGCTGAGATTAAACATGCAGGGCAACCAGAGAGGCTTGAAAGACGAAATGCAGAAGTGGAAGGAGATAATGATGCAGAAATAGTGAAAGCAAAAGCTAAAGACTGACTTTGTTGGATACATAGTCCAATTTAAGGAATACAAAGCAGCCCTGCTTGCTGGAAACACCCTAAACCTGAACAATTCCCACTAACGAAATTTCAAAGCTGACAGTTTTCCAAAATACATAAATACCCCAACAGACTGGAATGTGAAACACCCTCCTAAATATCAGCTGCATTCACACAGTAGCTTCAATTCATTAAGCAGCTTTTAGGGGGTTAGCCTAGTTTCAGTAAAAACTAAAATATTTAGCTGAGAGCTTCATAAAATCAGGCCTCCAGTTTCCATATCTAATGTCTCAAGATTGGCACTGCTTTGTAGCTCAGTGCCTGCAAGAGATTTAATAGGGCATCCAGAGTAAACAGTCCCAATCTTTCTATATAAAGTACATACAAGCAAATATTAAATAAATGTCTGGAATAGTAAAGAAATAATGATTGGTTCCCTTCCAGTTTAAGTCAATGAACCAGACACGCACATTTATTGTCTCTTATGGGTTGGGTCCATCAGAAAACTGACTTTTTTTCTGCTGAGGAAGATTCACCCTGAGCTAACATCTGTTGCCAATCTTCCTCTTTTTGTATGTGAGCTGCTGCCATAGCATGGTTACTGACAGATGAGTGGTGTAGGTCTGCACCTGGGAACTGAACCCGGACCGCCAAAGCAGAGTGTGCTAAACTTAAGCACTAGGCCACCAGGGTTGGTCCAGAAAACTGACTTTTAAACAGAGTTAAGTGCGCACGATGTTTATCAGGGGTGCCTTTGAGAGAAATACCTGTGGAAAGACTTGGAAGGGAGCAAGAGTGGAGAGAAGGAGCATTCAATCTGTGATACAGGCCTTTGCTGACTCCATGGGGCAGTCTAGCGCTAGAATGGCCCTTCAGAGCTGTCTCAAGTTAGGCTGAGATGGCCAGATATTTATATATCACTGTAATAAGTCATTTACTCTGGGTTACTCTGGGAGGGGTCTGATGTTGGGCAAGGTGGCTCTCTGCAGCTGAGGCAAGCCCTGAGGGGGAGAACAGCAGAAGGCTGTCTGCCCACAGCCCTCCCAGCAACTGTGGCAAGAAGGCCTTCATTAAAAGGGGGTTTAGGTAGCACATCTATATGTTCACCACATCTCTTCCTTCCTTTAAAATAATTATGAAGGAACAAAAACAATATAATCTGGCAGCATGAAAGAATGGGAGAAGATGCTCAAATTCATTAGTTATTAGGGAAAGGCAAATCAAAACCACAAGAATGACTATTATAAAAAAATGAAAATATCAAGTTTTGGTGAGGATGCAGAGACATTGGAACCCTCATACATTGCTAGTGGGAATGCAAAATGATTCAGCTGCTGTGGAAAACAGTTTTTCAGTTCCTCCAAAATTTATACTTAAAATTACCGTATGATGCAGCAGTTCTGCTCTTTGGTGTATACCAAAAGAACTGAAAACTGGTACTCAAACAAATACATGTACACGCATGTTCATAGTAGCACTATTCACAATTGCCAAAAGGTGGAAACAGCCCAAATGTCCATCAACAGATGCATGGATAAACAAACTGTAGTTATATCCATACAATGGAATAGTATTCAGCCACAAAAGGTATGATGTAGTGATGCGTACTACAACATGGATGAACCTTGAAAACATCATGATAATTGAAAGAAGCCAGATACAAAATTTCACATATTGTGTGATTCCATTTATATAAAATATTCAGAATAGGAAAATCGATAGAGAAAACGCATATTGGTGGTTGCCGGGGGTTGGGGGAGAGCAACTGCTTAATGGGTACAGGGTTTCCTTTGGGGTGATGAAAATGTTTTGGAACTAGATAGAGATGGTGTTTGTACAACATTGTGAATACACTAAGTGCCACTAAATTGTTCACATTAAAATGGTTAATCTTATGTGAATTTTACCTCAACAAAAAAAGTAAGAAAAAAAAAGAATTGGAAGGGACTTGCACTGGATTAAAAATGTCACCCAGTTTCTGAAAGCTGCCACAGTGGAGCCTGATGAACCCACAGCCTAGAATATCTACAAAGGGGGTTTCAGCTAAAGAAGGAACAGAGTTAGCCTAGACAGTCTCCCACCTCAGAGATAGCAGGTATGACAGAGGGCAGGAGTGAGAAATGGGACTTAAACCAGAGAGGTTATTTGAAGCTTTCTATATGGAAGTTAATCTACCCCAGAAGACCCAAAAGCCTGTATTTAGCCTAAGAATTAAAAAAAGAAGTGTTCTTCTCTAAAGAAATCAAATAAATTGTCTGGGCACTAGAAAAATTGGAGTGGGTGTTGGAGCCACCAAAAAACCTACATCCAGGGGCTGCCCGGGGGCGCAGCGGTTTAGTTCGCGCTTGGCAGCCCGGTGTTCGCGAGTTCGGATCCCGGGCGCCCGCTGACGCACTGCCTGTCAGCCATGCCGTGGCGGCGTCCCATATAAAGTGGAGGAAGATGGGCACGGACGTTAGCCCAGGGCCAGTCTTCCTCAGCAAAAAGAGGAGGATTGGCAATGGATGTTAGCTCAGGGCTAGTATTCCTCACACACACACACAAAAAACCCTACCTCCTTCCATATTATGACCTTTTGGAGGGCTCCCAACAAAACTGTCAGTACACTGCCTCTTTATCTTAAAACGAAGCCTGTGAATCAATAAGTCCCACCCATGTACACAGAGCTGCCAGTCAGCCTCATTCTTAAGTGTAATCAGATAACAAAAAAAGGCAGAACGTTTGAGGACGGTGTACAAGATGACAGAGAAATATCAAGAAAAACAAACAGTAAAAGCTGGCCCCAGAGAAAAGATAATTAAGAGGACAGAAAAGAATAGTTAAAAAATGGACAAACAAAAATATCTTTTATTGATATCCTCAGAAGCATTTGAGAAGATATTGAATATATAGAACAAGAACAGATTGCTATGATAAAATTATAACAGAACACAAAAGATGACTTGGAAATTAAAACTATGATTGCAAAATTAAAAATTCAGTAAGAGAACTGAAATATCAAGTTGAGAGAAACTTTTACAATGTAGAACAGAAATACAGGAAAGGATAACGCCAACTGCTGGCAAGAATGTTGAGTGAATCAAACTCTCATCCATTGCTTATAGGGGGGTTAACTGGTACAATCACTGCAGAAAACTCTGTGGCAGTATTTACTAAGGCTAAAGCTAAACATGTGCCTACCCCATGACCCAGCAATTCTACTCCAATGCATACACTCAACAGATATGAGTACTTATGGCCACCAGAAGACATGGACAAGAATATTCATAGTAACATTATTTGTAATAGCCCCAAACTGGAAGCAACCCAAATGTCCTTCAACAGTATTCAACAATTAGGGTAGACAAACTGAGATGGAATCACAAAATGGAATACAATGTAGCAATAAAAAGAACAAACTACTGATACTTGCAACAACATAGTTGAATTCTGAAAATATGATGTTGATTGAAAGAAACCAGACATAAAAGAGTACATAGTTTGCAATTACATTTATATAAATTTATAGAACAGCAAACTAATCTATGATGATACACGTCAAAATAGTGGTTACCTTTGGGGAAGGTACTGACCAGGAAGGGGGCATGAGAAAGTCTTCAGGGGTGGTGGAAATGTTCTAATATTTTATCTGATTGGTAGTTACACGAGTGAATACATATGAGAAAATTAAGCTCTACACCTAAGATTTGTGTACTTTGATACTGTATGCAAGTTATTCCTCAGTAGAATAGGTAAAACAAAATCTAGGAAATATAAAACAAAATATGAGTCAATTAGGAAGACCAACATCTTACAAAGTTATAGAAACGAAAAAGAAAAAATGGAGGAGAGGAAATCATTAAAGATATATTAGCAAAATAGCTTTAGAGCTAAAGAAAAAACTTAGGTGAGACTGAAATAGCTTACTAAGTGCCTAGTACAATGAATGAAAATATACCCAAGCTGATGCATAACATTGTGAAAGTTCAGAACACCAACAATAAAAAAAGATCCTAAAAGCTGTCACATTTAAAAAATTATATAAAATTCCAGGATGAAGTTTTATACACAGCCAAATTGTAACCAAGGATGAGACTAGAATAAAGACTTCTCAGACATTCGAGAATTCAAAACATACCTCCTACTCAACCCTTTCTTAGGACGTTACTTAAAGATGTACTCTAGGAACTGAAGGAATTATGAGAGTATACCACCATCACTATCACTACTACCACTAAAAATATATATGTTGGAGCTGCCTGGTGGCACAGCAGTTTAGTTCGCGCTTTGGCAGCCCTGGGTTTGTGAGTTCGGATCCTGGGCGCCTGCCGACGGACTGCTTGTCAGCCATGCTGTGGCAGCATCCCATATAAAGTTGAGGAAGATGGGCACGGATGTTAGCCCAGAGCCAGTCTTCCTCAGCAAAAAGAGGAGGATTGGCAATGGATGTTAGCTCAGGGCTGGTCTTCCTCACACACACACACAAATATATATATATATATATATACATATATATATATATATGTTACACATGATAGATATATATGTGATATATATCATATGTGATATGTGTTATCATACACATCTTACATGACATATCTTATAAGTACCATATATGATATGTTACCATACATACCATATAGATGTTATCATACATATATGATATGTGTTATATATATTGTATCCATCTATATCTCTATATATCTTCAGAAAATTCTCCTGCATGACAACTGTTCAGCAGGCCTAGAGAGTAACCAGTCCAGATTAAAACAAATGGTTGGAGACTCTGGGAGGAAAATCTCCAGGAAATAACAGGATTTCATTCAATAGATAGTGTAGAAATTAATAAAACTTAACTAAATTGGACTTGGGAAGGCCTATAGGGGGAGGTCACATGCCCTATCATACACCGTCAATTACACCAAGCAGGAAGAGACTGAGGCTTATATCTTGAACAGGAAGTAAAACTATTAGTGAAAGAAGATTTCTCTCCCCACCTGGCAACAGCCTAGCTGATAAGAAATGCCACAGTTCAGCCAGTGAGAAGCAGTTGCAAGCTGAACTCTGTCTTCCCCTCAATGGATTGTCCTTTAGGACAGCTCCTCTGTACTCCATCTTTTTCTCTATAAAAGCAGCTCCCCTTGTTTGTTTTCTGGATTTGCCTATGGTTTGCCATAGCATGCACATCCTGAACTGCAATTCTTTTGGCTATTCCCAAATAAACTCATTTTGAGACAAAGTAACAGGTAGATTTGCTTTTTAAGTTGACCATAGTATTAACAACACAATGGAAGAACTGAAGCATATGCTAAAAGTATAGAGTGCCTAAAACCAAACAACAAAACAAACAGTGATAACAATGGCCCTGTTTTCCTGGCCATCCAGACACAACTCCCCATCATGTTGCTGTCTTTGTGTAAGAGGATCTTCATTTCACAGAGGAGGGAAGATCAAGTCTCACCTTGTAAGAGGACTGACAAGTGCCCTTACTCTTCTCCGACATGCAGATGTGGAGCAGACGGGCATGGCCAGACTCCTACAGGTTTTCACTTTAGAGGGTGCTGCTTGCTGTCTGCACCACAGGATTTATGTTTGGCTTTTACTGCACATACTGGATCTGGTGACTTTTCCTTTTGTCTTCCCTTTCGTTTTTTCTTTCTTTCTTTTTTGAGCTAAGGATTTCAAGGGTGTCACATTTCAACTCAGGAAGAAACCTCTGGTTGCTGGGGTGTCTGGCTCATAATACATGCTCTTGTCGATGAGCCTCTTTAAAGAGTGTTTGTCTTCGTGAGCATAGGAAATACACTTCCACGTTCTTGCTGTAGAAATAATTCGGTGCAGACACCAGAAGAGCTCCGAAATCAGGTGGAGGAGAGAGTGCAAACGCCAATCCACCAGAAGCAAAAGACATCTCTCGCCTTATTTTTTATCTGACAGCAGGTAGAGAGTCCCTCGAGAAGGAGGAAGAGTGACAATAGATGTACATGTGGCAGTGGAGTTCAGGAGCATTGGTAATCCCGGGTCTAGCTCTGGTCTGCGGTGATTCTCCTTGCCCCGCCCTGCTCACTGAGAAATTGACACTCAAACGGTGCTCATCCCTTTCCAAGATTCATGAATTTGTGAACTCCTTGACGTTTAAGAAGTACATTTTTTGCATCTTTATCTTGGACTTCCATAAGCCTCCTGATCTTGAATCACATGGAGATGCTGCTAGTTAAGAACCACTTACCTATCAACTGAAACCCATGTAAGACTTGCTTACATGTAAATTGGCATAGAAAGGGGCAGATGTGCAGAACTGTAATATCGAGTTATCTGCTTTTCAAAACGGGCATGGTTTTATTTACAAAATCTAGACGGCATGATGTCAGCAGCAGACCAATTCTGTACTTCATTCCTATGGCTTAGTCATTTCTAGATTTGGAACCTCACATCTGTTGACTGAAATTGGCTGACCTCGAGTCCTCCTGGGCTAGAGCAGAGGCAGCATTCTAAGCTCACCCAGGACTCAAGGGATTGTGAAAGGCTTTCATGGGCTGGGCCACGACACCCAAATAAAGTCTCGAAAACGACTCATGCTTAGAGGACCAGAGGAGGGACCAGGCTGGCCCAGAGCACTGGAGTTTACTTTTATTTCCAGGGCATCATAGGTGACAGTGTCTAGGAAAGTGAAAATGCAATTCAACCAAAAAGGGTTGCATAGAGAGGGCTGCACAGCATGTGCTCCAAAGTATGTAACATGTGACACCTGATGCCTAAAGTACAAGAGCCAGGTGATTTTGGTGATGGCCGACTCACTTCTCACACAGCATTGCACAGGGATCAGCTCTGTTCTCCAGTGGACCCCCACCATCTCCTCTAGGTTCCTTTTTCCTCTGCCCCTTCTTGGGTGAAGGTGCCCACAGCAAACAGTGACAGGAGGGAGGGTGGAAGAGTCGGAGGCTGTCTGAATGACCAACCCCAGCAAAAAGAAGCACTGTTGTTATCTGTCCTGTAGTGCATGTTGTGGAAACGTGCACATCCCTTCCTACCTGCGCGTCCTTTAGGACTTGGGGATGATTGTGTCCACAGTCATTTTGATGGTCGCTGTATGAAACAGGGACATACCAATGACAGAGGGACCAACGGGGTGCTCTGTGTCATTGCCCCAAAGATGGATATTGGCTGTCACGTGGTTATAGAGCAGTGGATGAAGTAGTGACTCATAAGAGAGCTTTCTTAGGTGAGCTGAAAAACTGGTTCTCCAGGAAAGCCTTAGAATTCCCCACATGAGTCCCCAAGAAGAGTGCTTCTCACCTGGGGCGATCCCCCTCCTGGGGACATGTGGCAACTACTGGACATATTTTTGTTGTCCCGACAAGGGGGGTGGGGAGGGAATGCTACTGACATCTTGAAGGAAGAACCCAGGGATGCTGTTAAACCGCCTCCAGTGCCCAGGACAGCCCCCCCATGCAAAGAATGACCCAGCCCCCAATGTCCACGGTCCCACTGTGCAGAGACCCTGCCCTAGAACTTCACCCGCATGTCCTCATCTCTCAACCTACTTCCTCATCCTTCCACTAGATCCCATCCACGAGGCCTCAGTTTTCAAGGCAGGATCAAGGGAAAAGAATTCATCTTCCCCTTCCCAAATATAAACACGAATTATGTCCAGGTAAACATGATGAAAGTTCACATGTAAAAATGTGACAAGTTCAGGTGTCCATGATAATAGAATCAATGGCACCGATAGGAACTTTACTTCAGAGAGCTATTTGTGCACTTTAAGGTACAGGAGGATGGTACTTGAACATTTGAAAGACACATCAGCTCTTATGAAACAGCTAAAGGGCAGGTGGCAAGGAAACATTTGTTTCTTTGTTCTTAGCTAAATTTCTTAAATTCTTAGATTCTTAAATTCTTCAACTCTTCAATTCTTAGTTCTTTAGCTAAATTTAAAAACTGAGTTCACAGTAAAACAATGTCAAGCATTTGGAGCACAGTGGGCTTGGCTTGTGGTGACTGACACTCGCCAGAGCTCTGGTGAGCAAGCTCTCTGTGGAAGACAACTGTTGTGGGGTTGGTGTGAACCTTTATGAAGAAAGGCCCTGAAATGACTCAGGCTCTACAAACTGGCAGGTAAGGCTGATTATAGGCCATAGCCTGGGGACTGTCCACAGTCCCAACACAAGCAGAGTGTTTGGCCTGGTGACAAGGTGCCAAGACAGGTTACATCATTTAGACTGTGGAGAACCTCAGAAATGGTCATAGGCGGGGGCTCACATTGCCAGTGACAGATCTCCCAGATGGGGCCTCGGAGGTCTGGGCCAGTGTGCTTGCCCCAGGCCCCCGTGCAAACCCCCCGCGTGTGAGCCTCTTCCCCCGAGAGTGGTTCTGGTGAGATCCAAGCTGCTCTCCAGGAAGACCCCAACTTCTCAAACACCTCTGACATCCATGACAGTGCTGGGATCCTGCAAAGGGAGCTGGGGACCAGGCCATTGCAGGGACAGGAGTCGCACGGTTCTGCCTGGCCATGGGTGAACCACAGCACTAGACTCCCAGGGACCCCAGTGTAGGCGTGCAGGACAGCCATGTGCCCACCCCCAGGTCTCTCTCCTCCCCGATGACGGGGAAAGTCAGAGGAACAGATATTTAGAACCAGGCCACTCCCATGTTCTTGCATCCCCCGAGAGCACCTCATGTCATAACTTACAAACAGGGCCAGGGAAATAGTCTCTCCAGACCACTAGGGAGGAGAGCCCCACGGGACTCACGCTTTCATCCTCCCAAGTGCAGTGTGAGACTCAAGGCACAGCGTCGTGTGTTCTTGCTGACTGAGGCTTATGCGAGTCTAGAGTCCCTACTTCTTATCCTCTCTACTGACCACCTGGTCACATAATAGCGACCCTCCACTCCTGCCTCAGTGATTGTGAGGAGCACGAGTGAGCCAGAAGGCACCAGGGCGACGTGAATGTGAAGTATGTTACTACTGCACGACAGATGTGGAAGGCTGGGTTGAAGCTGTACTGGGCTCTGGGCCAGAGCAAAAAGTTTGCCTTGAAATCTTTAACTAGTGCATCTGTCCACAGTGGCTCCTTCTTCTACCCTGAGAGGAAGGCTTCTGTCCAGCCAACTGAAGCTGGTATTGTCAGCCTCTTGGCTCCTCAGTAGACAGGCTAATACCACATCGCCTCACTGGCCTTCTGGGTAGGGCAGACGTGAATATTCACTAGGATAGCTGATGCTTAAGCCTGGAACTGCTGAAACTTGTCATTTTTGCCTTCTTCACATGCACTATTCTGAGATGTTTACACACCTTCTTGCTGTCAAAAAGAGGGGCATCTGCACATCACAACCTCACTCCTTGAGGACCTGGGACCCTCCCAACAAATGCTCACTTTTGGTTCAGTGATCCCCTCAGCGCCACTGAGACATGTCAGCATGTCGCCCTGATGGTCAGCCGAGGGTGCTAGGCCTTTCCATCAGCTGCTGCCATGCTTCCCTCGGTGGCTGGCTGTTCTCATACAAGATGCAGCGAGGCCCCTGAGCACTCAGCTCAACGTCTACACCAACTTGAATGACTGAGCTACCACTGTTTAACAGGTACATTGTGGAAATGTACTGGATTCTGGCTGGAGGGTAGGGCGGCAGTGTGGAAGGGAATAGAAGAAATCTTAACTAAATTGGAGCCGGGAAGGCCTGCAGGGGGAGCTCTCACACTCTGTCATACATCCTCAGTCACGCCAAACAAGAAGAGACATCTGGTTTGCATCTTGGACAGGAAGTAACTGGACTTTACTACTGAAGGAAGATTTCTCTCCCCACCTGGCAACAGCCCAGCCAATGAGAACACCACATCTCAGCCAATGAGAAGCTGCTGCCATCCTGAACTGTTACTTGCTCCAAATTGACTTTTCTTTGGGACAACCCGCCCCACTTCCCCTTTTTCTCTATAAAAGCAGCTCCCCTCCTTTGCTTTCCAGGTTTGCCTATGATTCGCCATAGCATGCACATCCTGAATTGCAATTCTTTTGGCTGTCTCTGAATAAACACATTTTGAGATATAATAACAGGCACATTTGCTTTTGAAGTTCACAGCTGCCTGCTCCAGGAGGACAGTGAGCAGCAGAATCACTGCACAGGAGGTTCAAAGGGCACTGAAGGAGAGGACGCTCCAACAGCTAACAAAATGCTGCCTCCCAAGTGCAGAACGGGGAGGGGGAGACCAGGCCAGGACTCCTTGGCTTTCACAGGGATAGGATGACAGCTAGGGTCATTCACAAACACTGCTACTGAGGGGGCGGGAGGAGGTGGCAGAGTTCAGCCGAGGTACAACCATTGCTACAACTACCTCCAGCCAGAGGAGCCCCAAGTCTCCCCTGGTCAGGGGTGATCACATCTCCCACTCCTGTTGGTCAGGATCCAACAGCTAGTGGAGGTCAGGGGGATCTCCTGAGCAACTTAACAACAGAGTCCCAAAATGAATGATGCAAAAACCGACAGAACTGGAGGAAGAAACAAGACAGTTCTACAATAAAAGTTGGAGACTTCAATATCCCTTGTGATGGGCTGAATTGTGTGTACTCTTCCAAATTCATATGTTGCAGCCCTAACCCCTGATGTGGCAGTCTCTGGAGATAGGGCCCTTAGGGAAGTAACTAAGATTAAACGAGGTCATAAGGGTGGGACCCTGAGCTGACATTACTGGTGTCCTCATCACAAGAGGCAGAGATGCCAGAGATCTCTCTCTCTCTCAACCTGTGCACAGAAAAGAGGCCATGTGAGGGACACAGCAAGAAGACAGCCATCTGCAAGCCAGGACGAGAGGCCTCATCTCACTAAAAACCAAGTTTTCTGACACCCTGATCTTGGACTTCCAGCCTCCAGAACCGTGAGACAATACATTTCTGTTGTGTAAGCCATCGAGTCTGTGGAATTTTGTTATGGCAGCCCTAGCTTTCAATAATGGATAGAACATCTAGACAAGCTCAATAAGGGAATCAAAAACCTGAACACCATTATAAAACAACTGGATCTAATGACATCTATAGAGAACTCTCCCTAATAACAGAATGAATATGCTTCTCAAGTGCACCTAGAACTTTCTCCAGCATAGTCCACAGGCTAGACCACAAAACGTCCCTCAATAAACTTAAGGGGATTCAAAAGGAGTAAAATCATACAAACTATGTCCTCTGGCTAAAACGGAATGAAATTAGACATCAATAACAGAAGGAAATGTGGGGAATTTGGAAATAGATGGAAGTGGAACACTGCATTCGCAAAGAACTGTATCAGTCTGTGAGGGCCGCCAAAACAAAATACCACACACTGAGTGTCTTAAACAACAGACATACATTCTCTCACAGATCTGGAGGCTGGGAGTCCGAGATCGAGGGCCCGGTGGGCTTGGGTTCTTCTTTGGCCTCTCTCTTTGGCTTGCGGGTGGCTGCCCCCTCGCTGTGTCCTCACATGGTCACCTCTCTGTGCATGCACACCCTGCCCCTGGTGCACCCTTTTATATGTCCCAATATGTTCTTCTTATGAGGAAACCAGTCATACTGGGCTAGCGCTCATCCTAATGGCTTCATTTTACCTTAATTACCACTTTAAAGGCCCTATCTCCACTAACAGTCACATTCAGAGGTACCGGGGGTCAGGGCTTCAACATGTGGATTTGGGGGGATGCAGTTCAGTCCATAACAATGACCAGTGGATCACACAAGAAATCAAAGGGAAACTAGAAAATACTTTGAAATAAACAAAAACAAAAACACATTCCAAACAGGCCAAAGCTCATGGGAGGCAGGGAAAGCAGCCCTCAGAAATCTAGGGCTGTAAATGCCTACGTTCAAAAAGAGGAAGGTTCTCAAATCAACAACCTAACCTTCCACATGTCCAAAGTAGAAAAAGAACAAAGCAAACCCAAAGCAAGCACAAGGAAGGAAATAGGAATGATTAGAGTGCAAATAAATGAAATGGAGAACAGAAAAACAACAGACGAAATTGATGCAACCAAGTTTCTTCTTCGCAAAGATCAAGAAAAGTGACAAACCTTTAGCTAGACTCCCCAAGAAAAAGGAGGGAAGATGAAACTTACTAAAAATCAATCTGAAAGTCCACATACTGTATGATTCCATTTATATGACATTCTGGAAAAGCAAAATTATAGAATTGTCAAGAAAGATGAGTGATTGCCAGGAGTTTGGGGGAAGCGAAGAAGGACTGGATAGGTGTAGGCAGGGTTTGTTTTAGGGTGGTAAAAATACTCCCCATGTTACTGTAATTGTGGATACATGGCATTATGCATTTATCAACCCAACAAACTTCACAGCACAAGAGTGAACCTTCATGTACACAAATTTCTAAAAATCATGTAGGAGCTCAGTGGAATCCCAGGAAGGAAGGCAGCCTGTCTGAGGACTCTAAGTCTGACAAGTGTATGCAACAACCTCACTGGAAGCGTGGGCGGAGGTGTTGACCTATGTCACTTTGAAAGTGAGTGAGTCTGTACAATTAAAGGCACAGGGAACTACATTACCACTGTCTTCTAGCTCATAGAGCTGTTTCCCAAGAGGGCCCAGGTTAACGATTCTGATACTGCTATCCAGGTCTACCTGAATTGAACAAATATGTAAATGGATGGTGGATAGTGGGAGCCAGGTTACTCAGTGTTGAAAGGAGTCTTCACTCATAAAAATGGGCGGAGGCTAGAATGATCCATGGGGTACTAGATTACAGTTGGAGTCATCAGCATGAACTCATGTTTAGTTTCATATAGACACAGATAATTACACATAGAAGCATGTATAAAGAACTGTATATGCAGGGGTGAGTACAGCTGTATATGTGTCCTTGCTCTGTCAGCAGAGAGGGCCTATGACTACAACACCCATTAGCACTGACCACACCTAGCACCCAGATCTTGGTTTCTAAAACCATTCATCAAGAAAAGGAACCAGGGCTCCTTTGATGTGTAGATGATTCTAGGACTGGGGCAGGAAAGATGCAATATCATGAGTAAAAAATCTCAGTCTTCCTCCTATGTGTTTCTCCTTTACTCTCACACTGCTACCACACTCACAACACTTCTGACAGCAGATGTGTGTGCTTTTTCCCAACCCAGCAATTCTGTGACACCAGCTGGGTGTCCTACAATGTAATTCAACTCAGACACTATCTACACTTCAGGAGATAGCGTCAGATCCCACAGGTTAAGGGTTCAGTCCCACGAGACTGCCTCCCACTTCAGATGCCAATCACAAGTAGTAAGTCTCCAGGTTACCCACCGCTTCTGCCGGGGTTGGCTACAAATCGGAGGTTCCCGTGACCCTCCCACCTTGGATGTGATTATTTGCTAGAAGAGCTCACAGAACTCAGGGAAACACTTACTTATGTTTGCCACTCTATTAAAGGGCAGGACAGTGGACACAGATGAACAGCCAGATGAAGAGATGCATGGGGCAAGGTCTGGGAGAGTCCCGAACTCAGGAGCCTCTGTCTCCATGGAGTTGGGCTATGCCACCCTCCTGGTACGTGGATGTGTTCAACCTAGAAGCTCTCCAAACCTCCATACTATTGGGATTTGATGGAGTCACCCTCACGTGGCCTGGTTGTTATTAACTCCATTTCCAGCCCCTCTCCCCTCTCTGGAGAATGGAGGGTGGGGCTGAAAATTCCAAGCTTCTAACCCTCGCTGGGTCTTTCTGGTGACCAGTCCCTATTCAGGATCCTACCCAGAGTTGCCTAAAAGATGTCAGGGCTATGGCTGTGAGAAGGCATATGGTCCTCCTCCCTTCCACAAAAAAATGCAACCAGAAACTCCAGGAAAAACAAAGACTAGAAAAGAAAGTCACGGTTTAATACAAAGCAAACTAGAACATGGTACCATTTCGGACAAAAAGTAAAGTGTATCAGAAAGGAGACTCCATTTGAACATTCTCATTCGAGCATCATGGGGGTCATGGCATGCCACTATAGAAACGGAAATGGAATCCTAGCCCTCCATTGTACTGGAATGAATATTACCATAGTCATAACCCTGCAAACACAGTTGGTTGCTTTTCAACATTGAGAACCAATCTGTAACAAAGCATAGAAGACTTAATTATGGTTAAAGAACAGTGGAGAATGGGAAAGTACAAATATAGCTATGATGGTGCTGTGATGCGCTGTTCAGAACTCCCTTCAAGATCCAAATTCTTATTTCCCCAGCTGGCTTGAGTGCCGTCAGTTGCTGTCAGCTCTCCTCAGGAACTGGCTTGGATAAAGACAGACACCTTGACCAAGGTCACAGCCATACTCAGGAAGCCCACATCCAGTGATTCAACTTGGAGGGACAAAGGTCCAGCCTCTTGCTCCAACTTGGGACCTTTCGGAAAGGCCATCCCAGTCTCAGAGCTCCCTGTGGGGCTGGCTGGAGCCTTTTTGGAGACTACATCACAGCCCACCTTCTCCATCTGCCCAGTCCTGATTCCTTCCTTTCCCGCCCCTTCCTTTCCACAAGTGGACCCCTTCCACTTCCCTTGATCCTTGGAGCACTCCCTAAGAAACTCCTGCACATTATTCTACATCTTATAGCCTGCTTCCCTGGGAAACTGACCTGCAACAACACTTGACAGAAAGTCAGGAGGAGGAAGGGAGGAAGACAAGTGGAGGGAAAAGTATGCACTTTAATATCATCATTACAAAGCAGAAACTCAATAGTTGTTGTCCCTAGTTGATGGAAAGAGAAATAGAGGTGTAGGGATATTATTGAAAGGTACAAAAGTGGCCAATAGAAAACCTGAAAATAGTATTCTACCTATTAAGAGGAGAAGGGAAAATGGTAGGGTGAGATGAAAGAAAGTTAGTCATGAATGGATAAGTGATGTACTTTGGGGATGAGCTTACAATTTTCTGTACTTTTGTACATGTTTGATCAATTGCCATAATGAAAAGTTAAAAATACAGACACAAAAGAGGAAGGGATCGCTGAACTATAGTCTCATCTAGCATAGCACCAAGTCAGCACATAATGTCTACAGCTGGCAATGACAGAAAAGAGTTGATGTCGATATCTGCATAGTATTTAAAAAGATAGAGGCAAATTACCAGAAGAACTGAAACTAGAAACATTTAAAATGAGAATGGGGTGCTGAGGGGTAAGGCACAGGTCCTTTGCTTTGCATTATACGCCTTTTGTTCTTTGACTTCTCTTAGGGGTTGAGTTGTGTCCTCACACTCAAAAAGAAAGAAAAATAGATTTGTTGGAGTCCAAACTCCCAATACTTTAGCACATGGCCTTATTTGGAAATAGAGTCTTCAGAGGTAGTCAAGTTAAAATGAGGTCATTAAAGTGGGACCCAATGTGATATGACTGATGTCCTTATAAAAGGGTAAATTTGGATGCAGACACAGACACAGGCACACACAGAAGGAAGACATCCACACGAAGATGGAGTATTGGAGGGATGCATCTACAAGCCAAGGTACGGCAAATATTGCCAGTAAACCATCAGAAGCTGGAAGAGGCCAGGCAGGCTCCTTCCCCTACCAGATTCTGAGGGAGCACAGCTCTGACAACACCTTGATTTCAGAATTCTAGCCTCCAGAATTTTAAGACAATAAACTCTGTTGTTCTAAGCCACCTAGTCACAGCAGCCCTAGCAAACTACACAACTTAAAAACATTTCAAAATGTAATGAGATTGATGGGCTCTGCAGGTCAGCCAAGAGAGAAAACTACATGCACCAATGGCAGAGTTCTGTTTTGTTTTGGTTTGGGGTATTTTTGCTGGGCAGTAGCAGCAGCAGGACGAGAGTGACAGCAAGTGGAGAGGGCAGCGAGAGAGCAGTTTGGGTGACAGTGGGGAAGAGGGGGGTCTGGGAGAACTGGTTTAGTCAGAGAGCGGGATCCTGAAGTTTAGGATGTTTGAGGTGGAGCAGATCCTGCAAATAAAAAGGTCTAGGATGCGGCCTTGAAGGTGGGGGCTGAGGTGGAGAAGAAGAGAGATTGCTAGAGGTTAGGAAGCAGTCAAGGGGCTTTGAGTGGATGGGCTGCCCAGGTAGACATGAAATCACCCATGATGATGGCGGGACTCGGGGTTCCAAGGAAGCCTGTGAGCCAGGGGCCTGAGTCTTCGATGAGTGAGGGAGGGGGACCAATAAGTGCAGTGTAACAAATTGCCACAATCTTAGTGGTTGTAGACAACACCCATTCATCACCTCAGTTTCTGTAGGTTAGAAGTCTGGGTGCAGCCTAGCTGGGCCTTCTGCTCAGGGTTCCACAAGGCTGCAATCAACGTGCTGGCCAGGGCTGTGTTCTCACCTGAGGATCTCGGTTCTCTTCCAAGCTCATTCATGTTGTTGGTGGAATTCAGTTCCTTGTGGGTGTAGGACTGAGGTCCCCATTTTCTAGGTGGCCATCAGTCAAGGGCTGCTCTCAGCTCCTTGAGACTGCTCACAGTTCCTCGCCAGATGGCCCTCTCACAACATGTAGTTTACTTCTTCAAGGCCAGCAGGACAATGTCTCTAACTTCAGGGAAGGTCTGGCTCTCTTTTGAAAGGATCACCTGATTAAGTCAGGCCCACCCAGGATAATCTCCCTTTGGATTAACTCAAAGCCAACTCATTAGAGGCCTTAATTACATCTACAAAGTCCCTTCACCTTTGCCATATCCTACTGTTTACACGCAGGTAGTCCATTCTGCCCACACAGGACAAGGGGAGAGGATTATACAAGGACATGCACCCTGGTGTGGGGGTAGGAAATTTGGGGCCTATATAAAATTCTAGCTACCACAGATGTGCCCTGTCTTGAGACTCAAGGCCACCAGATAACAGAAAACTTAATCTAGGCCATTCCACATTTTCCCGGTTACTACAGGGTTTTCTTACTACCAATAGTCATTATCAAGCAAGTCCTGATTTTCTTCTCCTTGGCCCCAGACTAAGACCTAAATTTTGCAAGGCTTACTTAGTTTCATGGCATCTGGAGAGAGAGAGAGAGAGCGCACGCATCTGGTCCTTGTGATTGGCAAGTGTCCCTGTGGCATCCACTGCAATGTGCAATCCCATGTGGCTCTCAGAGACAGCAGCCCTTCGTGCTGCTTTCCATGGAGGTGCTGTCATCCTAACCTAGTGCACAGTCCAAGCCACTTTGCACTGTGACATCCTTTGGAGGATGGCGCTCTTTCTCTCTCACACACATACATATATATTCCATGCCCTTCTCAGGGCCACAGGTAAATTCAGCTCCTTTGCCATGCCACTTTACTGCCATTGGAAACTCAGGGGACTAGCCCAGGCACTTCCGCAGCTGAGCCATGCTGACCTGATGTGAGGGGAGTTCTAGAACTCTGAGCACTTTCCAGGGTATGGTCCAGCAAGGGAGCCCAAGTCCCCTTGCCCTTGGACTTCTATTGTACTCCCACCTTTGAACCTAACTCCAGGGGGTGGGGCAGGACACATCAGTCTATTGGTAAATATTCTGCAGTTCCCTGTCATAGCAGCAGAAGGATGAGGACTCAGGGGAGAATTGAAGGCTTGTCTCTCATTGCAGATCCAGCGTCCTCAGCTGGGCACTGATTGATGGCAGGCTCGGCCCCTTCCGTTCACTGCTGTATCCCCAGGGCAAACACCCTTTGCTGGGCTTTGCGGGATCACTGGGATGAGAAGCATGAGCAGAATTAGCTGGATGAGAAGGCAGAGCGGCCCAGGCTGTACTCAGCCTGCTGCCAGTGAGGGCTCTCTCGCCCTGCAGGGAGAGGCAGGCAGGGCCCTGGCCTCTGTGGGTGTGTGAACTGCTTCTGAGAAGGAGCCTGATGTGGGCTGATTGCCACCAAATGTGCTGGGCACCGAGGGCCCTGTTCCCGGAAGCGGCCATCTCTAGATGTGGGAGGCAGTGCTGGGACTCTGTTCTCTAACTGCCTGGGGAGGGCCAGATGGAGGGAGCTGGGTCCGGGCTGCCCTGAGGTTTGTGATGCAGCAGGAACAGCCTGGTTCCTGGCTGGGGGGTCGAGGGGGAGTGAAAGTGAATTGGATCACAACCAGAATCTGATGCCATTGAAGTAGAAGTAAAGCCCCGGGGAGCATGAGGGGGCAGAGGAGGGGCTGGGCGTCCAGGCAGACTTGACATTTGCTGAGCTCCTTCCCTGGGTCACACACTGTGCCAAGGACTTTACAAGCTGAGATGACTCTCTCATAGGGAAGAGGTTACTCACAGTCCTGTTTGCCTCTGGACAGCTTGCATCAATCATCCTGTGAGCAATCTTTCCTTTCCCTTCCCTCTTCTTCCCTCCCCTCCTCTCCCTCTTCTTTTCTTGTCTTTTCAAGCTCAGGCTTTTCCATCCTACCATTCATTGATTCAGCCACCTCAGTTCCTGGAGGTCAGACAGGCAGGGCTTGGAGCAGGCCACCTTAGTGCTGTCAGAGGCCGGAAGTAGGGAATTTCTAAAAGCTTCCACCAGGGGTCGCCTAAGCGCCGGTGTTTGCTAGCACTGCTTCACAGGGGATTCATTTCCTTAAAAAATGTATTATTTTGTCAAGCAGAAGCTGAAAACAAAATAACCAAAGCAGAAATACCTCATCTGTATTGCTCTCTCACTGAGTGAAGTAAGTCTGGTTCTTTTTCCCTTTGCATTGGATTCATCTGAACGAGGAGGTTACATTTGGTCACCCCCTTTCCTTCTGGTTTCCCCTGTTCCGCTTTGATTTATGAAGGATTTCTGCTCATTCCCCCAGATCTGTCTTTGCAAAGAGCCTCAGGGAAGGGAAACAATGACAGCTGTTTTGGAACAAGGGAGGGCTCTCATGGTTGAGGGCTTCCTGTACTAGGGGAGGGGCTTCTGGTCCCTGGAGTCTGCAGTCACAGCCCCAGGACCTGTCCCTGTCCAGTGGTGCCATAGGCCAGGCCTTGCGTGCCTGCACTCTCAGTCTCTGACAAGCAGGTGTTTCTTGCAAAGGGGCGCCCATAGCTGGATTGCCAGAGCAAGCCCACTGCCTCCTGCACTTCTGAAGCAAGAGCCAGAGGGCAAGTTGGAAACATTTGGAAACACTGCGAGGCTTTGGTGACATTCCTCTGGGGCCCCTCTTAGATGTGTGCTAGGAAACACACCTCAGGCATGAATCCATGCAGCCACAGAAGGAGCAGCTAAACACATCTGAAATACGACACCTTCGGGGGAAGAAACAGAAGGGTGGGAGGAATCTTCAGGGAATTACCACCTGCCTCCTGCCTCCTCAGACAGGTGACCTCAGGAACAAGTAGTTTACTCCAAAAAAGGCAGCAAGGAAAGCAACTTGCTGGCTTGGTCAGGAAAGTCAGCCCTCCTTCGCTATGACACAAGCAGCAGCAGACGTCACCCCTTGCAGAATTGGCGTGACGTGATATATCACTCAAGAGTCTATTAATATGGGACACTTCTCCAAGAGTCTCGAAGGGGCCAATAAAAACACTCGGGTGGAAGGCATACCAGAGGGGATTCTTGCAAAAGGGCATGTGCTGTGCACACTGAAAGTGCAGTTTCCAAAAGTCCTCAAAGTTGGGATTTCTCTCCATTGATTCCTGGAGCCCGAGTTGCCTTTGAATCCTGGGGAGGAGCAAAGCCTTGCAACTCCCAGTCCTAGCCTTGACCTTGTATTCCAGGCAGAAACCACCAGCTGCCAAACCTCACCCCCGCTGACTGCTTGCTTGCCCCCGGCTGGCTGCCAGGCACCCACCTCTCTGTGTGATCCTGCCTTGAGCGGTCACATGATGGGGCAAAGAGCATGGGCTCTGCAGTCAGACAGACCTGATTTCAATCCTCGCTCCACAGTGTGGCCCTGGCCCACTGCGACACATACCCGGGCCTCAGATGGAAGTGTGAATCCCACAAAGAGACCACCTAGGGGCTCATTCCCAGTCTCCAGCAGGCACTCAGTGAACGGGGGCTCTGGGCAGCAGGTTCCACCTGCCTGGCCGGACTCTACTACTCCTGGAGTTCCAGATCCCAACCTGCCTGGCCTGCCCCAGCTTCACCCCTCTCCGGCACAGCTGCAGCGATCTCTGGCTCTCCTGAGCCCCACACCATGGATTGTGAGCTTCAGAGAGATGCCAACTGGGTCAGCGAAATGTCTCCAGTTAGGAGGCTGCAGCCTGCGGCATGGGGGCTTCAGCCTTCACCCAGGTGATGCCCCCCCCCAGCTCCCTGACAGGCTCCAGGCAGCAGGTGGGGTATTTTCCTGGTGCCCCTTTCATGGGGCTATGATCAGGGCAATTCTGGTTTCCCATTTCCAGTGTCACTTGTCTTCGACATCATCAACAAGCTGCTGAAAGAATAAGCTCCCAGAGGGATAGGATGGCAGGCTGGAGGTGGGCTGGCATTAGTGCTTTTCATGCCACTGTCAGCTGGGGTGGGGCCCAAAGTTAGACAAAAGGCCCCAACACCACTTTCTTGCTTCTCTACCCCATCACATCTTTGTGCATCAAATTCATTCCAGCATTTTCAACTCACCGAATCCTCACTGCTGCCCCAGGACGTGTGCACTGTTATCATCTCCAGCGCACAGATGTGCAAAGGGAGGCTTGGAGAAGGGTCGTCAAAGGATCAAGATCTCACAGCCAGGAGAGCTGGAACTTAAACCCTGGCCTCTTGGCCACGATGCCACACTGCCAGACAGACCCAGGCCAGGGCAGTGGTCTGGGTTGCTCAGCCCTGTGCTGTGAGGGTGAGCACCGTATGTCCCACAGGCAACCAGGGTACATGGAAGGTCACTGAGGCACAGAAGCAGGGGTGGGCAGGCAAGAGAGAGCTCCCAGATCATGGGCCGGCCGAGAACCCTATTTTGCTCAAGAAGAACGTGTGCTTTGCAATTCAGGGTCCAGATTGATCCTAACCATAAAGCTATTGGCTACCAAGTGTGGAGCAAGTGACACCTGCATGCCGAGGCCTGAAGGACCAGGCGTACGTCCCTGCACTGCTGGGTGTGGGTTCCACTACCCTCATTTTACATGAGGAGAAAATGGAGGTAAACTAAGGTCACACGACTTGTCAGTGACAAAGAGTGACCAAGACAGGAATCCAGCCCAGCCCCCTCATTTAGCCCCTGCACTCAGTACTGATCTGTTTAAGAACACAGGGCACAAACGTGTCACCGTGACACGCACAATGAAGCTCCCCCAAGGCGAGTACTTGCTACGTGCCAGGCCCTGTGCTGACTGCTTCAGCTTTGAGGTCACCTGGCCTCACCTAACCACCTTGCCTTCTTTGTGGTCACTCAGGTTGGCTGCTGGGTACAATGAGGTCTCCAGTGAGACTCCTCGAGGTGAGGGGGAAAAAACCCTTCAAGAAAAAGTGGTGACAATGAATGAAAACGAGACAGGGCAGGCCTTTCCCTGGAAAGCTGCTTCCAGGCACCTCTCCATCCTGTCCAAAGATAACCCACAGGCTTCTCGGGACAGAGGGGGCCGCACAGCAGAGTTACTAGTGCGGGCTTTGCCCTGGCGCCCCCTCAGCTCATCTCCTCTGGCTACGTTTCCCACCCGGGGTCTGTGAAGAGCCTGCTATGAAAGCAGCAACTGGGCGAGCCTGACACTGCCAAGCTTCCTGTGTCATCGCCTACCACTCAGAATCAGAGACTCCTAGGTCACTCAACACCCCAGCATTGTGAGTGAGGGCCCAGGCTTTGTGTGCCTGCCCTGGGAAACTGCACAGGGCTCGTGACTTCCGGAGACAAGACTGTGGGCAGATCTGCAGTGGTATAAACGACCCTCACGCACACACCCTTGTCAAGGGCACTTCCTATGTTTAGCTCTACGTTCATCCCATTTCCACCACAGAAAACCATGGTTGGTATCCAGTGAGACTTCACATCCTGGTGCAGTTGGTTCCGCAGGAGGCGGGGCATGCAGCCATCCAGGTTGACCTGGGGCAGGGCCTCGGTCCTGCCTGTCCCAGGAAGGGCATCCCTGCTGGCTGCAGGCTGGAGGAAGGACACACCTCCAACCACTCTGGCCCTCTGTTAGTCCTCATTGAATGCTGGCTCTTACTGGTGTTGGTATCACATGTGCACAATGCCTCATCCAGAAGCCCTGGGGCCAGGTGAGTTTCAGAATTCAGAAAGTTGACAAGAGGGCACAGACTACATATCAGTAACACCCCTGCAGGGTGTATCCAACACATTGACATCTCTGCAGTGAAACATGACTGTGAACGCCAAGTGGGATAAAGACAACTCTGGATTCTACAAATAGCTTCTTGTCATCCACTTTTGGTTTTACCTCCAAAAGACTTTAGGTCAAGCTTACGAAAACCCTTTCGGTTGCCAAAGCTCCATGGATGACGGAACTGTAGATAGCAGATCATGGACCCGTATTCCCGGAGACAGCAGGCTGGCCTGGATGCCAACATAGATCAGGCAAGAGGCCCCCAGCTTTATGGATTCCTGACGCTGACACAGGACCTACTTCTCAAACCCTGTCAGTTTGAGTGGGTTCACATTGCCTCCCCACTGGCCTCAGGGGCCACTATGCTGTGCATCTTTGGTCAAAATCCATGCATGGCACCTGAGTCCCCAACCAGGCCACATTCTCTAGGACCTTTGGCACTGGGGGCCAATGGTGTCACTGTTCTTCCTCTTCCTCTCCAAGCCGGAGGCATTTCACTGTCTGTGCATCTCCCACCTGCAGGTTTCAAGGCACAGGCCAGCACCCCCCAACTCTTTCTTACCTTTCAAAGCCTTCTCGGGAAAATAGAGATGCCTCTTCAGCCACTACTAGCAGCAGAGTGCTTTATGGTTTACGGATCACTCTCACATGAATCATCTATTGTCATCCTCACTCCCATGAGATAGACTGAAAACATGACTACACCTCAGAGGGAGATTTTTACATTGTGCCCATCTTTCAGATGAGGAAATTGAGGCTCAAGGAGGTAAAGTGATTTGCTTAGACTCACACCCCAGCAGCGGTGGCACCAGGGATCAATCCCAGGTTTGTAACCACAGAACAAAGCTTGTGCTTTCTGCCTCGCTGCCCCTGTGGAGGACAGGAGCCTGATGGTGCCGGGTTAGGGGTGCTCCACAAACACGTCTGCTCCAGCCACGAACCTTCTCTCAGTTACCTGAACGTCTCTGGCCCTTTCAGGGGGGCCCTTCTCCCATTTCCCACTTAGGGAGATCTTTGACCCTCAAGGCCCAGCTCAAAGGGCCCTTCTCTCTGAAGCCTTCCACAGCCCCTTGCCCCGAGTCAGTGGTTCCGTCCTCTTCACGTTTTCCTAACCCCATTCAGACTCGAATCAGACACCGAGGTTTACAGGTCTGCATGCAAGATGCCCCTACCAGCCCCGAGACACGCAGAGGTGAGTGTGCACCTGTGTACCTGCACCCTCAAGGAGCCTCTTCCAGGACGGGTGTCTGCTGACAAATCTGCTTTGCCTTAGGCTGGTTTGTACTCAGATCAGCCCTCTCCCATCAGGCTGCACTTACACCAATGCTAACAGATGCCCAGTCAGCAAGTGCCCTGGAAGCACATCCCCTTCCTACCCCAGCAGTCCTGACACACAAGAGACCAAAGCACCTCCCACCAGGCCAGCCGCAGGGTGGAGTGCAGTTCTGCCAGTGGGAAGGCAGCTGGCGCCCTAGGTGCGCTACCCGGCACATATCCATCCCTGGGGCACCAATTCTGCGTGTTGATTCACCTGTTCAGTCAATATGGATTGCAAGGCCTCGGGCACAGTCAGGGCATGACCACTGGCCACGTGCGGGTCCTCTAATGCCATCCCTGCTCTGTAGCTCCCTGATGGGCTGGGAGGGACTGTCAGCTCAGCATTGCAGGTGGAAGGGACACCCTGCCCAACCCTGCTTCACCCTGCTACCTTCGTGGGTGTTAGTCCCCAGTCACCCTTTGAAACCCCTCAGTCTCTCTCAGGATCAGCTTCCTGAAGGATTCCACATGAGACGGTTGGTTCTGGAGTGTTCCAAAAAGCAGGCGGTAAGATGGGGTCTTGGTGCAGGATTTCTCATCACCCCCCCCCCACTGGTAATGAGGACCCCATCCTGGCGGGTAGGTGGTGTGCACACAGCGCAGCTGCTAGAATGTTCCTGTTTTCACTGGGCCAGCAGATGGAGAGGAATTTCCCGGCAGTTGAGAAGATCCAGGCGTGTGGCACGTATGGGAAGGACAACTCTAAGGACAATGGGAATGGATGGAGGTGACCGTTTTGCTTGGATGACCTGCAAGGGGATGAGAAGCCTGGGGTGATTAACAGAGTGAAAACTAAGGGGGAGCCCGAGTCTCCTCAGTAGCGTACAGAGTCGCCTCCATTGCAGGCAGTGGACGAAGGTCAAAGCCAGCATTTGATAGGAGTGGTTGAACTTCAAAGACGGTTCAACATTCAACCAAGGCAGGCCTGTCTGCTCAACATCAGAAACCCCTCCGGAAAACCTACTTCCCTGACACAAGGGACAGGGACATCTGAGAGGGCCCTGGAAGATCTAGACTCCCCACACATCTCTGAAACTTCTGAGCCTACAGGAGCGGCCCACTCCTTCCCATAAAGAGCTAGTGCGCCCACCCCATCCCCAAGGGAGCAAACAATTACACATCTCTCCCCATGGTGCCCTCTGTCCCAGGAGGTAGGGTGACCAAGTGTCCCGGTTTGCTGTGGGTTGCACTGCTAAAACCAGGAGAGTCCCAGGAAAACCAGGAAGAGGTGGTAGACTTCCTGTCAGGCCCCCAACCAGAGTGAGGTCACCACACAACACAGACAGAATGTGCCAGGCCACGTAAGGGAGGGAAAGCACAACCCTCCCAGGCCAAGAACTGTAGTAGAAGTCCCAGGGTGGCACTGAACGGCCAGAATCCAGGGGCTCAAGATGGTGGACACCACCGACAAGGAGGCCTGACCCATCGAGTGGTGGAGCTGGTCAACATAACACGGCCTCCCTGGGGGCACAACGGATGGACAACCAACCAAGGTACAGCCTAAAATGGACGCTCAGAAGAGCAAGAACAGATGGCAGGTGGCGGAGGGCAGCCACCCCAACAGATAAGCCATGATCCCTTGCCCAGGTTCTGCCCCTGAGCCAGTTTTCAGACCTGGAACTGTGGACTAGGGAGGTGGCCAGGACCCCAGGGGGAAGGACGCTGCAGCACCATGGCAAGTAGACAGTGGAAGGACCCCCCCACCCTTTCCCAAAGGGACCTCCGGCTATGCACTGGGTGAGTGAACCTGGGAAATGGGATTACCAGACGGTTGGAGGCTGTTGGACACAGCGTCCAACTTGACATTGATATTGGAGGCTCCAGAAACTCTGTCTCTGTGGACGCTTCAGGAGGATCCCCCGTGCTGGAGTTTCTGACCAGAGATGTCACTGGGTCCAAGGTATGCTGGGCCATTCCCAAGGATTTGTCAGTTGGCCTTTGGCAGGAAGAGCCTGGAACCCACTACACTCCACCACAAGGTGCAGAGCCTAGAGAGATGTCTTCTGAGGAACTTTCAGAACATGGGATAATACTAAACGCTAAATAAAAACACATAAGACAGAATGGTCATACAGCACGAACTCAACTGAGTAAAGAGAAAACACACAGAAAAAGAACTGGGGGAATAGGCCCAAATTGTGAGTGTCCTTGCCTCCGGGTAGCGCCTCACGAGCGACCTTTGTGCTGATTCTTCACATACTTTCTGTACTTTCCAAAGTCGTCTCAGTGAGCATGCAGATACTCAACTGCCGGCTGAACGGGTCTTCTGAAACACAGCACATTAGTCTGCCCATCCAAGCCACCACCACCACGGCCACGGGATGTCAACACGTGCTCCACACCCGCACACCTCAATCTTGTAAACGAATAAGCTGGACCGCATGCATTCACTCGGCCACAGCATGACATTTGGACGCTGTCCCCCAAGCTGTGGAGGGCCTGGCGCATGGGTCTTTGTGTCATTGCTTATTTGCTCAGAGACCGAGGACAGTAAAGAAGATGTAGACTGAAGAGCTCAGGGGTGATGGAATCATGGAAATGAGCGTCTCCCCGACCCCCAATTAAGGTGCTATACTGGCTAGTGATATGAATGCAATGAGGTGGGTTGCCAGAAGTTCACGGAAACTCCCAAGGTTCCAACCCTGCTGGGCCACGTTCTGTGTGCAGGCACCACACCTAACCAGTGGCGTCAAAGTAGCCCACCCGCGTCTGCAGGTTCCTGGTGGTGCAGCTCCTTCCTGTGGACTTGGAGTGTCACTAAGACAAAGGCAGAAATAAGTACAGTTCGCAGGTTGCACCACTTGATCTGGGCCATTTTGAGAGGGACGCAGCCAAGTAGAGCTGCCCAGGGGCCAGAGAGGAAGGGGGTCAGGGGAGTGTGCCTGTTGGACACAGGTCACATGAGGGTCGGGAGGCAAAATGGGAGACTGGGGCAGAAGAAACAAGGCTTGCTGACTTGCTGCAGCTGCATGGCTGTCCCGGGGCTTCTCTTCAGTAACGCCAGGGCACGGAACTAAAGCCAAGCGGTGGCGGAGGGAATTACAGAGACGAGAAGGAGCCCTTTCTCAGGGACAGAGTGCTGGACACAAGGACACCTCCTCCTCGGGGGCCGCTCATCCCAGGTGGTGGTCTAGGGGTGGATGGCAGCCTCCAGCGGGAGGGGTGGTGGGACACTCCCTGACCTTTGGATCACTTACAGTTCGAGAGTCTAGGTGAATAGTGAGTCCAAAGCAGGCCTGCAAAGAGAGGAGGAGTCTGAAACGCAAACAACCAGGGGGGGATTAGCACCCAGTCTTCAAAATCAGCTTCCACACCTCCACACCAAAAAGACCAGCAGCTCGACAGAAAGACGGGCAAAAGGCATTTCAGAGAGGAGGAAATTGGACCTGCTGAGAAGTGGATGAGGGAAACCGGGAGTTGGGGTCAAGCCAGTCCCAGAGCAGTGGGGCTGCAAAACATGCGGCAGGGGAAAACTGGAACCTTCTCTGGGCCTCAACGTCAAAGAAGCACGTGGGGTGGAGGAGGCAGCATTCTCCACGGTGCAGTTTGCCCCTCTGGACAAGTGAGGAGATCAGAACGGGTGACAGGCTCAGAGGAGAAGGGGGTGGGGTGCAGAGAAATCACACTGAGCAGAAAAGATGGGCTATGCAGGAGAACATCTGGGCCAGAGAGAAGGTCGGGACAGCCAGGGTGGTGAGCACTGAGAGACCTGGTGGCAGGAAGCTCCCAGGAGACAGCTGCAGCCGGGGGGGCTGGATGGACAGAAGTCACTGGAGGGGTGAAGGATAAGAAACTGCCAAGGCAAGTGCTCAGACAGGCCATCGGGGCAGTGAGTTCTGCATCATGCTGCCCAGGGGACGAGAAAGGGACGCCGACTCTGAGCAGGTGCTGTGGGCTCCAAAGAGGAGGTGATGTCCTGGGGGCACAGTCGCCTCAAAGAGCAGTGGAGGACGTGGCCAGGACTTCCTAAAAGGAAGACGGGGTGCATTATGGGGATGGAATCACGGTCTGGGGGAGAAAGCAGACTCCCTGCAGCCCTGAGGCCTAAATCCCAGGAAGGGACCCTCTGCTCCTCACCTCACCTTCTGGCCAGCATCGCCCTTTCTGGAGTTTCTGCAAGGAGAGCATAGGTGCAGCTCACTGGCAGAGAAAGCAGTCCTCTGTTGATTCCACATTTACTAAGCAACTGCCGGGTCCCAGGCACCTGGCTTACGGAAATGAGTAAGACCCAGTCCTTGCCTTCAAGGAACTCAGCGCTCCTTAGGGGCCACAGACTCTTGGAGAGCAATGACAACCCTGGGAGACAGGAGCCCAGGGAAGGAAGGGAGGGAGAGAGGTCCGGAGTGCTACCAGAACTCAGGGACAAGAGTGCCTGCCACCAGGGGTGGGGCAGAGGAGGGGATGTTCAAATTGTGCCTGGAAGGAGGAAAAGAGTCTGCCAGGGCAAGAGGAGGCAGGCATTCCAGCCCACGGGAAACACACCTGCCAAAGCGGGGAGTCCTGGCAGAGCTTGTGCACACAAGGTGCAGGGGCTCCCCAGCACAGAGACACAGAGTGTGGGGCGGTAAGCAGGGAGAGAGCTGAGGCCACCAGAAGGCCCTCCCAGGGTCCTGAGGCATTCTGGCTTAAACAGGAGAGGGCTTGGCAGGGTCCTCAAGAGGGGGTTGATGAGGGCAGCTGTGCCCTTAGGAATCAGGACTGGTGGCCTGTGGAGCACCCACTGGAGGAGGAAAGGCAGTGGGCATCCAGGCCGATGGGGAGGCTCAGGGAATAGCAGGGACCCCAGACCAGGAGGCCGGAACTCAGGAAGTGGCAGTGGGGACAGGAAGAGGAGCACTTACTCTGATCAGGCATCTGGGAGACAAGGCCCCAGGACTTGGTCATCAAGTCAAGGCCTGGGGAGGGCGCAGGGATCTTCAGGAGCACAGGAGGTGGCACCGAGTGCCCTCAGCCCCTAACTGAGAGTCCAAGATAGGAGACAGCTTTGACAGGGAAGCTGGCTTTGTGGGGGACATGTCAGGTCTGAGGGGCAGCAGGAAAGATTGGGGATTTTCCTTCTCACCTGCAGACAAAGGCCAGATCAAGACCGCCTCTCAGGACCCTGCCCGCACTCCCGGGGTGGCCTGGAGGAAGGAGACCCTAACACTCTGGGTGCAAGACTCAGCCCAGAGGTCCTCTCCTCTCCCCCTCCGTGTCCCTTGGGGCCCATTGGGAGGGTCGGCTTAGGTCACTAAAGCCCCAGGGGCTGCCACTTTAACTCCTGCCTAGGGCTGCAGTGCTCACTGTGTGCCTATGTCATGGGAGTCAAAAGGGCACTGCAGGGCCTCTGCAACTCAGCTGGCCTAGCCCACCCACCACTCAGGGCCCAAAGCTCCATCCCTGCCAGCACAACCCAGCTCCTCCCTGCTCAGCCCTTGCCCTTTCTCACACCTTGGCCCCCTCCTCCCCAGCCTGCCCCCAGCTCCTCCCTGGCAGCTCTTTCTCCCAGCTCTGCTCCCTCCTCCCGCAGCTCCTCCTCCCTCAGGTCTTTCCCACAAGCTCCTCCCCCAGGTCCTCCCCCAGGTCCTCCTCAAGCACCTTTCTCCCACTGCCTCTCCCAGTTCCTCCCCTGTTCTTTTTCCCACCTTGCCTCCTCCTCCTGGAGCTCCTCCTCCCTCAGCTCCTTCCCACAGGTCTGGCCCCAAATACCTCCTGGACCCGCCCCCAGCCCCTCCTCTCCCGGATACCCACCCGCAGCTCCACCACCCTCTCCTCCAAGTTCCTTTTCCCACATCCGGACCTGCTCCAGGCCCCTGGTCTCCAGCCCCAGACGTGGCCTGGTCGTCCCTCGCGCCTCACATCCTGGTGAGTCCATCCATGTCTCCTAGTGGCCGGGACCCGCGTGCGTTTGTGCGTGCCTACGTCATTGCGTGCCTTCACAACTAGCTGCCTGCGTGCCTGCCTACAGGCGTGCTGCATACCTGCGTGCATACCTACGTGGGCTGTGCCTGTGTACCCCTAACCAATAAGGGGCCTCAGCGTCTCTGCTGGCGCTGCACGGTTGAAGACCACCAGCGCCTGTCACCCGTCAGCGGCCCACGGTCTCCCGTCCCTGGGCGGAGGCGGCTGTGCAGCCAGGCACTCTGTCCTCTCTCTGCCGCCCACGTGGTCTCCTCGCCTGGGCCCAGGAGGCAGTCTTCCCAGTGCTGGCTGACTCGGCAGGGCATGGGGAGGCGGAGGACTGTTCTGCCCAGTGGCCTCAGCTGGGTCAGCCCAGTGCGCCTGCAAGTCGCTGGGCCAGTGGGGCCAGGGGCCAGGAGACCTGCCCCACCTGAAAGGATCCAGGCCTCAGCCCTCCAAGGGACTGTACCACTGGGTTGCAGGGCAGGGAGCAGATGCAGGGCAGCCAAGGCTGCACTTCCCTGTCCCTTCCTCCTGCCACCATCACAGGCTCGCCATCCTCTAAGTCTGTGGATCAGCAACATGCATTTGCACATAGAAACGCGAGTGTGCTGGTCCCCTTGCACTGGTAGGTCCACCCTCATGCCTGCCCTCCTGACTCCGGCATAGGCTGTGACCTCACTCAGGCCACGGTGTCTCCTGGGCATTCAGAACACGTTCCACTTGCACGACGTTATTTTCTGTGCTGGCTGGCGCATTATGTGGTCCCGGACCCAGCCGGGGGAGGAGACACCCACTGCCATGATGAGTAGAACCAAACCAAGAGTGAGGTGTTTCCCTCCAGTTGGACCCTTCTGTGCCCTGCTGGTCTCCAGTCCCTGCTGAGTAGAAGACCGCTCTGCTGTGTTAGCCAACATTGCTGTCACGTACCTCATGACCTTGTCTCATTATCCTTCTTGTCCTTGTGCAGGTGAAGAAGCTGAGACAAGAGGCCCAGCCTTTCCTCCTCAGGCCACCAAGCAGGTACTCTCTGCATCATGAGGCAGGAGGGCACGCAGCCTGCTTCTGCCTTTACTGTTGCCTCAGTTCTCTCTAGGGATTCCACCCACACAGTTCCGGTCTCCTTGTTGTGATTTTGTGGTGCTGCTGAGAAAACGGCCTAGACACTGAGTGGTGGAAAGTAGGCAAATGTGCAGTCCAGTCATCTACCCCAGGAGAAGAAATACAAATGGCCAGGCCACGGGGTACATCCAGTCTCCCTCGTAAATTAATCCAAACCCAATGAATAGGGCGACCCTTTGTCACCCATCAGGTAGGCAAAGGTTAAGCAGAAAGATGCTGCTCAGGGCCGACAAGTGTGTGAGGAAATAGCACCCTTGCCTGTGGTTGGTGGAGCGTGCACGAGTGATCCTCTGTGGAAGGCCTCTTGCTGCTGTGTATCAGCATCTCAGATGTGCGTGCCATGTGACCCAGGCCTCCTCCTAAATATGTCTTCAGTCAGCGATTGTGGTAATGTTCTTTACAGTGGCAGAAAGTGCAAAGCAGTCTGTGACTTGCCGTCAGTGGGAGAATAGTGAATTGTGGGGCAGCCAACAACGGGATACCATACAGGCAGTGAGAAATAGGATAGATGAAGATGTGCCGGCATGAAAGAACGTGCTTGATGTGCTGTTAATGGAGAAATCCTTCTCCAGCCTGTGGAGAGGTCCAGGAAAGAGCGTACACCTCTGTATTAGTTTGCCAGAGTGGTGATCTCAAAGTACCACAGACTCTGTGGCATAAGCAACAGAAATTTTTCATCTCACAGTTCTGGAGGCCAGAAGTCCACGATCAAGGTGTCAGCTGAGTTTATGTCTTCTGGGCACTGTAAGAGAGGACCTGTTCTGTCCTTGTCCCCGACTTCTGGCAGTTTGCTGACAGTCTTTAGCATCCCTCCTCCTGCCTTCATTTTCACATGGTGTTCTGTGTGCGTCTCTCTAAATTTCCCCTTTTTATAAGGACACCAGTCATGTTGGATGAGGGTCCACCCTAATGAGCTCATTCTAACTTGAGTCCCTCTGTAAAGACCTTATATATATATATATATATATATATATATATATATATATAAGGTCACATTCTGATGTACAGGGGATTGAGACTTCAACACATGAATTTGAGGGGAGACACAGTGCAACCAATAAGAACCTATAAAAGCCCTGCAGTAGGAACTTGGAATGTTCCAGGGATGGAAGTAAAGCCTTCATGGCCGCAGGGTGGTGAGGAAGGGGAGAGGAGAGCAGACAGCTGGGGGAGGGGTCAGATCACTTGGAGCCTTGCAGGCCCTGGTGAGAAGTGTGGATCTGTTCTGGTTGGGGACGGAAGCCCCTGGAAGGTTCTGGGCTAGGTGCCCTTGGTGCCTTGTCCCCTGTCCTCACAGCCACGTGGAGACTGAGGCTCCCCGAGGTGCCATGGCCCAGCTGAGGTTCGGGTCCCGGGCCCTGCTCCTCCCAGTGCACAGCTCTGTCCTCCAGCGAGGAGGAGGGACCCCCTCCAGGTACAAGGAAAGGAGGCAAGGACCGGGGGTGCGTGCAGTTAGGTCCCCTATTATCGTGTGCCATCCCCAGGGTCCAGTTGAGGTTGGATACCAAGGATTTCTGCTTAGCAGCCCTGCGGTAGGGGCCAGGGAGATTTGGGACCCGCAGTGCCCTGGTGGAGGCCCCAAGCTGAGAGTATTGGGGTCGGTAGGGGTGGCAGGAGAAGAGGTAAAGCCCAGGACTGTCCCTGTCTGTGTTGGGGGAGGGCTAGAGCCAGCCCACTGTGCTGTGAAGCCAAGGGGCCCTCCCTCCTCTGTGCTGCTCTGGGGCTCAGAACTGACCACATGCTACCCTGGTTGTGCCTTTCTCTAGCTGTCCCCACCCTCCTCTGTGAGATCCCCAAAGACTCCATCTGATGGGTGAGTAGTCCCAGTTGCCAACCCCTTCTGTGGGGCTTATCAGCAGACTGTCTGGTGATTGAAAGAAGGAGCCAACACTCTGCTCCCCCACTGTCCAGGTCACTGAGGTTTCAGGGCACCCAGGGGACGTTGGGGAGAGGTCAGGCCCACAGGCCATGATCTTGCAGTGCTGGTGCGTGATGTTTATTGACATTTGTGGTTCTGTGTTTCCACAGGCCACGGGAGGCCCAAGGAGCCCTGTGGAGATGAAGTTCGGCTGCCTCTCCTTCCGGCAGCCCTATGCAGGTTTTGTCTTAAATGGGGTCAAGACCTTGGAGACACGCTGGCATCCCCTGCCGATCAGCTACCAGAACTGTACCATCGCCATCCACATTGCTCACAGGGACTGGGAGGATGCCTTCTGGAGGGAGCAGCTGGTGGAGAGGCTGGGGAGGACCCCTGCTCAGATTCAGGCCTTGCTCCGGGAAGGGGAAAAGTACGGCCGTGGAGTGATAGCCAGCAAGTGATGCTGTGCCGAGCACTGCTCAGACACCTCCCAGGGCTGGCCCCAGGATCTCACTCAGGAGTTTTGTGGCTTGTTTTTTTTTAATTGCTGGGTGTGTGGGCTGTGTGGTTTCTTAAAGCAACGCACGTTCTGAGGGGCAGCAAGGGGCCCTGGGCTGGGAGTCGGTGGGCCGAGGTTCCACAACCTGGGCTGAACCCTTTCTCTGTCCTGAGCTCAGTTCTCGTTTGTGATCTGAGAGGCAGGGACAGGTCCGAGTCTGCAGGTGGTGTTTGTCTGTGTGTGTGTGTGCTTGTGTGTGCATGCGTGTGGCAGAGACCAGGAGAGGCAGCACAGCACACAGAGTGGGTCAGGGTGCCTTAGACTCAGGCTGCCTGCCTGGTTTCACATGCCTATCCCACCCCTTGTGCCCACCGCATACTGGGCAAGTCCCCCAACCCCTCAATGGTTTACGTCTCACATCAGCTCCTGTCACCTGGTGAAGTGATTGGGGACCCAATGACCTGTAGGTTCCCTGCAGTGGTTGGGGCCCTTGTCACCTGTTCCTGCTGCCCTCAGCAGTCTGACTGGGACCTGTCCATTATTTTGATGGGGTTCTTGATGACAAGGCCCTCTCCTCCTCATTGTCCCTCCTTCGACCTCACCCGGAATCCCATGGACAGAGTTTGGCACGTCAGAAATGCTCACTCTGAAAGACCCAGTTCACTCTGTGTCCATTGGGTGATACCATCTTAGTCTCTAGTGGTTGTAACTTTGAATAACCATGTTCTCTCACAGGCAGGCCTTGGTTTATGGAAGGGAAAACATCTCTGTGCTTCTCTCTTTGTGCACAGGGCTCGTTGACATTGGGGAAACTTTGCAGTGCCCGGACAACTTAGCTCCTGATGAGGTTGTGGACCTGGACTACCAAGCTGTACTGACCAACCTGAAGCAGAAGTTCCTGACTGTGCTTTCAAACCCCAGGTGGTTACTGGAGCCCATACCCAGGAAAAGCGGAAAGGATATCTTCCAGGTAGACATCCCAGAGCACCTGATCCCCTTGGGGCAGGAGGCCTGATGGGCGTGGGCTCCTCAGAGGAAGGTTACCAAACCACCTAAATCATGACCCATCAACTTGTCATCATACCGAGGACGTGTACATCAGGTTCAGTGTGGATTGGCACCGCAGTCGACAGCGCTCCCCACTGTGTGCTGTGCATGGAAACAGATTTCTCCACTCAGATGCAGGGACGGAGAGTGGGACTTTGCTTGCAAGATGCCTCTCTGGGCTCAGTGACAGTCTCAAGGACTTTGACCTTTAGGAGAAAGGGAAATCTGCCAGAAAATGTCTTGGCCTTGCCACTAATTTTGGTCCAGCTGATTTCTGGATTGTATAAAGAAATGTGTTTTAAGAAGACTCATTAGTGTTCTTCCCTCTCTTTGTTCTGGTCAACTCATAGAATGTTTGAACAGCATCCAGGGAATGTTGTGTGAAGGCTGGGAGCGGGCGCTGAATGATTGCTGAAGAGTGACCAGCCCTGGATGGCCTCATTCCTGATGAAGAGGACATCAGACCTAGACACAGAGCACCTGTGGGTCCTTGCAAATGACTCGTGCTCTGTTATAAAGTGTCCCTTGGTTCATGGAGCATGCGTGTTAGACATGTGACATAGCTACTTCATGTCCTTCATCTCTAACCACAGCTCTTTTGGGAAAGTGATAAGTAGTGTTGTTTATTTTGTGGGAAATCTTTTTTCTTTCTTTCTTTTTTTTGGTCATTTCTTAGCAAAGTTTCTAGTGGTTGTTACCTGTGAGGATGATGGGCTTTCCCCCGGGCATTGACTGAAATGACCTGTCGCTTCTAAGCCACACTGCTGTGGTCAGACATCCGTGGGCAAATGGGGTGGCTCTCCTTTTAGGTGGACCTCTTTGGGAGGCCCCTGGCTCTTGGGTCAGAGACATCCAGTTCCTGATCAGAAACTTGGATGCGTGATAGGGGAACCCGTGAGGAAAGACCCTCCTGTGTCAAGATACATGGGTAGTGTAAGGCGATACCCCCAAGGTCAAGAGCCAGGCTGTTCTGTCTCCTGACCACCAGGCAAGGCTCAGGGAACCAGATCTTCCTGGGCCTGCTTCGATACTCCCTAGCCAAATCCTTGACTGAGTGTGTGAAAATGCTGCTTCTTCAAATGAAAGAGGACGACAGGGACCAAAACCTGTTCGGGGCCAGGATTTCCCGCCTCCTCAGGCTTATCTGATGAGGTGTGTGTAGTATCGACAGTTAGAAAGCCCACCGACTCACAATTCTCATTAGATTGTTTATTTACTCCCTTGGAGTTTTGTATCATGGTTATAAAACAGTGATTTTTATTGGTCACCAGTGACCCGTGACCTTAGGGACCTGGATTGTCCTTGCAGGGCTCACAAAGTACGCATTTGTAACCTGAGGAGCCTTCCTGCTCCTCATCCTCCTCAGGGGCCTCGTTTGTGGACATGACTGAAAGGGCAGCCAGCAGGATGGAATAACAGGCATTGTACAAGGACATCGCCAAATCATAATCTGAGTAACCTGGGAGGCTGGTGGGTGATTCCCCTGCACCCTCCCTTCCGGCAGTAGCCAGGGGCACAAACATGTCATTCTTGGACAGGCCCTCCCCTCTTGGGCTGCTTGGCTCACTTGCGCGATGATTTTCCGTGGCTCGTCTGACTGCACAGGTCACAGAACAGATATCAGAGCACGTGAACCACCAGCTGCCACTGGGTCCCTGAGCATTTGGGGCTTCCCTCTGGGCATTTTTGTCGGCTTCTTTGGTGGGTTCATTGCACTGGATTCGCGGGGAGCGCCTTGTAGCTGCTACTTGCTTCTTTCTCTTTGGAGTTGTTGCGTTGGTCCCTGGCCGAGTGGTTGGTCTCAGGTCGCCTCTTCTCCGAATGTTCTCGATGAGCAGAGGCTTGTCTCTCTGAAAGTTGGAGTTTCTGTAGATCTGAAACGAAATCAATCCTGTTAGTCATTCTGGGAGCAAATATTCAGCCCCCCCATCATAATGGTCTTGTTTTCCTACGCAGAAAAGATCTTTTTAAATTGCTGTCAAGTTTCATTATACCCTAGAGCCTGAGCTCACTAAACATACATAATGCATAGGTTGAGGTGTTAGTATATCTCCTTGACATTAACTGACCTCCCAGAGTCTTTAGTCATAGCTGCAGATTATCTCTAATGGGGTTGTAGTTTCACAGGAGCATCTATACTTTCTCATCTTTCCGTAAATAATGTCTCATGTGAAAAAAAGTTATCCTCAGATCTTAAACCGTCTCAGTATATCATTCATGTTGGTCTACTAGGAAGATATTTGAGTGACAGAGAACATGGGAAATGGAAGGACTTTCTACTTTACCATCATTCTCTTGTTCCCTGGGGAGTGAACTGAAGGTTCGTTTGGACGTATTTTGCTGAATCCGTAGAGATTCAGGTGGCGGATAAAACTCTTCAAGCTGTCTGTTTCAAAAATCCTCTCTATACCTCTCCGGTTAAGAATCTCCCTCTGGAAAAGATCTTCTTCAATGATCAGGGTGTCTCCATCGTCATTCCACCGCACAGATGTGAAGGTGTCGTCCTGCACTATCATCCAAAGCTTTTTAGGGAAGGAGAGCCCAAGAAGGTCATTTTCTTCCACGTGGGCGGTGCCTTGGTTTAGGTCCTGTGGTTGTGGGTTGTCTTGGGGGCCTGGATCTTGGCTCACAGCTTGGTCAGTGAGGTCATCCAAAATCTCCCTTGAATCCAAATTTGGATCTGGGGATGAATTCGATGGGACCCCTGTTGCTGGCTCTCTGTCCCCCGATGGGGCCATCTGGACTTGATCTGTCTGGTTGGTACTCTGACTGGCCATGGAGCTAGTCTAGCTCAGGAGCATTTCCTTCCCAAGACTGTATCACTGAACTCTCGAGTCATAAATGCCTTCAGTCCAAGCAAGGATGCCCAGGAAATACTGTCCACAAAATTCTAGAGTCTTGGTAGTGGGGCAACCAGCTGCTTAAGTCATCACCCTCTTTAGTTGTCACATGATGTCACAAGGGTGGCTCACAGCTGGTCTGGAGAGGGAGCCCTAGCCAAGTGTAGGGGAGGGGAGGTATACAGGGTCCCAGCTGGTCCCTTTTCTAGAAGTAGAGAAACATATAGTTCAAGTTCCCAGAAAAGGCTCCCATCTGCTGCCAGGCACAATGTTTCATGGGGCCAGGCGTTGGATGGGTTGAGAAACCATGATCCTATCTCCACTGCCACCCCTAAAGACGGGGAGGGGGCCTATTACTGTCCTCTCGGATTTGCTCAAGGGCCAGGCCCTCGTTAGTCCTAGTGTGACTCCCACCAAGACTAGGTGGGTCAGATGGGCCCCTGGGGGACCATGCCTCCCAGAAGATGGTCCCTAGCAGGCCGATTGGCCTAGTTTAAATCGGTAGCCCCGTCTTGTTTCCCCCCGCCACTGATTCCTGCTTTGTTCTCTTCCAGCTGTTAGTTGGTTGGTCCTGCTCAGATGGGCTCAAACAGAGTCCTGGTTTCTTGCCCCTGGGTCAAGTTGTCCCCAGAGTAGGGCTGTGTTGGAGCACAGTGGGAGTGCTTCTCAGGTTCCCCGTCCTCAGTGTCACCCAAAGCACCAGCATGTGAGTGGGTGGCCACATCCTCCACTGGGGTAGGGAGGTAGTCTCCCCTTGAGCTCTGCTTGCCCCCAAATCCTTCTCCAGATCACGACAAGATTGTCTTTAGTTTCCGTTTCTTCCCCGTAGAAACTTCTCGTTGCCCAGGACAAGCTCACTTTGGGAACACCTGTGTTTGCCCCTTTCAAATCACCTTCTCCAGACACTCTGATTCAGCCTCCCTTGAGGCTGCCTCTAAAGCCCTATTTCCTCTCTTCAACAGAGTGGTTTGGCTTCTGCTGTCCCAGATTTCTGGCCTCCCATGTCCAAATTGGTTCTCCTTTGGTACTTCCCCTTTTAATTACTTGATTTGGAGGAATCAGCATCTATTCTGTTGTATTGAGACACAGCATTTCACTGACCCACTCCCATGAGCCAGCCCTGCTCTCCTTGCCCCAAGCCGACTCCCACCTCCCACCCCTGTGTTCCTCCTCTGCCATTACCTGGGTGGTATGTCCATTGAATAATTTTGTTTGCTCTTGGGTTAGATACTTTTCAAAGGGCTTACTTTACACAGACATTCCTACTCCCAAGAAACATTCCTACTCATTTAGCTAGATGTGAGTAAAGAAGGCCAACATGAAGATACCCATCAATGTGTATTTGAAAATAGATGAGAGTCTGGGTATGGAATGGGACAAAACCCAAATGAAAGTCATCCTCACCATAGATGAGAGGATGCGACAGTGATTTTGCTGGTACATGTTCTCTAGCTGTTGTGGACAACTTTGTTGTTATTATTCACTCTTTGTGGGTTGATAGAGTGGTACCCTGGGGTGGCCTTGCCTGCGAGGATCCTAGGTCCTTATCCAGGCTCTGCCACTATGTAGGGTCATTTGCCTTCTCTGAGGGTCAATCCTTTGTTTCTAAAAGGGGAGTGCAAAGAGGGTTTGAAAGGGAATCTCCCAAGATGCCTTTCAGTCTAGGGACTGTAACCCTTAAGGGAGCCCCCAGGTCTAGATTTGGGCTTGGTCTGTGGTCTTTGTGCTTCTAAGCAGGTTTCCAAAGCATTCATTCAAGAAGTCAGTTTATCGTGTAGGGACGTGCCCTCAGTCTAAGAATTTAGATGGAGGCCATTGGTGGGTTCTCAGAAGAGGGCTCCTAGAGTCTCTGGATGAACAGCCAGCTTCCTTCAGTTGCATACCAAAGTATTTTTGCTTCACTGAGTTCTTTAAAGACTGAAAATGAAATTTCCTTTGGCCTGTGCTAGCTCATGAACTCTGCTGATGACTTATACAAAGGGATTGGGCCGTTTGTTGGGAGAGGAGTTAATGACGCGGAAAACCACAGTCTGGCATTCAGCAGAGAGCAGCTATTTACTTCATGTGATTTAGAGACTCTTACCTCCTGAGTCTACTATAGGACCCTTAGTTCATGCCCTTCATTTAAAGAATCACCAAATGTCCACTGAGGTTAAAAATCTGGGATGCGAGGCTCATCTTGTCCTCAGAAGATGAAATATTCATGGTGCTGACTTCAGTCTAGTTGATGAAAGACATAATGGAAATGGCCTCCCTCAACTAAGCCTTCTCAGTCCCAGAATTTCAACCCTGGACCCTGTGGCCACCAGTCTGACAGTCTTTATTAGGTATCTACCACGCTCACGACCCTTGGAGAGAAATGATGGGTTGGCTCTTCAGTGCTCCAGAGGCCCCAGAGGTGACCCGTATATGTCACTGCCTTATGGACCAAACCCCCAGAGTCAGATGACTCTAGCAGAGCATAGCTGATGGCGTTCTGAGGACAGCCAGCTAGAAGAGAAAGTGATTTCAGTCTGGACTTGCTGCGGCTTCTGCACAGCCTGCAGGCCATGCAGAAAGTGTTTAGCTCTGGGCTATGGGGCCCAAGGCCTGGGGCCACCAAGGGGCAAGCCTGGCAGTATGGACTGTTGTGCCTCCCCCTCCTTTCTGCCCCTTTTGCCCCCTGGGCCCTAGTGGGAGCTGCCTCCTTACTGGTCGCCCTGCCTCCCAGGCACCAGCTGTGCCCCTGCAGTTGGTTTACCTCGCACCTGAGGGGTCTTTCTCAGCCATGGCTCAGACACAGGCCCTCGTGAAACCTGGGTCCTGCCCTTTCCAGCCTCCTGGCCACTATGCCCCTCTTACCCACTCAGGCGTCCGCCAGCCCAGAGGCCTTCCAGCTGCTTTCATTCATCATCTGCTGGGCTCCAGCCCCGGTCCAGCCCCAGTGGGCCCCTGGCAGTATTCTCTGACACGCTGGGAGCTCACGTCAGTAATGGTCCTCATGGTACCCCCTTGTATGGCAATGCCCTTCTCTGTCAAGAGGCCACTCAGCCTGTCAGGGTCCCAGTCCAAGGCCGCCTCTTCAGTAAGGCTGTCCTCCCATCCCAGGTCCCCCTCACAGCTCCTTCCCCAGGGCTCCCACAGCCCAGCTGCCATGTCCAGGCCTGGTTGGGGTACTCCTGCCCCCCTGTGAGTTGGGGTGCATCTGTCTCCCCCTCCAGACTAGGAAGGAGGACTTGAGGATGGCAGATACCATGATGTGAACCTGGTCCCCAGGATACATGTTGGAATGAAGGAAGTTCTGTGTCAGCAGGAGCTGGGTGGGGTGTTGTGTCCTTGGAAACAGCTCTGCATTCTAACAATGACCACAGGAGCAATTCTGGAGGGCTCCTGCATCACAGTGGCTGTGGGAGCACTCTGAGGGTCTGTGCCATTTGCTCTTCAACACAGTCCCAGGGCAGGTTCCAGAACAGGCCCAAGCATAGGCCATAGCAGGTGGAGTAATAGGCCCAGGTTATGCCCCGAGGAAGAAGGAGAGCCAGAATGGGGCCCACAGCCTCACCCCCAGAGGGGGGCCTTCTGTCTGCCGTGAAGCCACCTGCACACTGCTGGACAAGCAGCAAAGGAGAGTCTTTCTTGTTTGGTGGTGTCTCATTTTGCAGTTGTCCAAGGCTAAGGGCATGCTGGGAAACGCGTCCTAAGAGGCAAAAAATGGCACGGGGGCCATTGGGTGAAATGTTCGTGTCTAAAGGAGCCACGTGCAAGCTTTGTTAGCAGGCTGCTTCCCCCGCTTTCCTTAGACAGGGAGGCCTGGAGTCTAGGGATTTCCACTAGCCTTACTCTCCTTTAGGGACATTATACCAGTAGGAATTATGGCGTTAAAGTCAGTCTCAATCTCACTCTCTGGTGTAACTCTTTGAGATTTGGAAACAGAACAAGCCTCCTGATGATTTTTGCCTATTGGAGCCCCTAGAAAAAGGAAGACGACTTGGGAAAGAGAGGCAGCCTCCAGATGGAGATAGACTTGTAGAGATTTACAAAGCAGTGTTCAGGTTGTGTTATACTAACGAGCCAAAGATGGATGACCTGTGTGTATGGGCCACAAGGTGGTATATTTCTTCACAGCAGTCTGAGTCCTGTTGGTAAAAACCTGCCAGCACCCAACTCAAATGTTCACATATCCAGTTGTTTCACACAATGCTCATACTAGCAGATATTTGACCTTTTAGAACCTGCCTGCTGTGTGTACCCCACCAAACCTCAATCCATGTCTGCTAAGAATGGATAACATAGAGCTTTGTGGTTCTAAGACCCCGGGCCACTCCCCTGAGCTTCTGAGCAACATCACTTAGACACGTGGGCCCCTCTCCGATGCCCCTCTCCCAGCAGCTCCCTTGCCTACCTCCCTTAGTCTGATTGGGCTGCTATAACAAAATACCACAGACCAGGTAGCTTATAAACAACAGAAATTTGTTTCTCACTGTTCTGGAGGCTGGAAGTCCAGGCTCAAGGCACTAGCATGGTGGGGTGAGGGCTCTCCTCTGGGTTTCTAGCCTCCACCTTCTCTCTGTGTCCTCACACAGGTGGAAGGGGCTGGGATCTCTCTGAAGCCTCTTTTATAAAGTGACTCCCATCCATGGGGCTCCACCCTCATGACATATGCACCTCCCAAAGGCCCCACCTCCTAATGCCATCATCTTTGGGGGTTAGGGTTTCAACATATGCATTTGGAGGAACACAAACATTCAGACCGTAGTGCTCCCCTTCTCATAGTGCCTTGCCGACCCTGACACCCTGGACGGTCTCGTGCTGTGAGGGACTCCCCTCTAATGCAAACCTGTTGAGGCACCACCCAGTAAAGCTTGTGGTGTGTTGCTGCCTCTCCTGGTCATCTCTTCCTGGATCAGCCCCCAATCCCTCCAACCCCCTCCAGTTGGCTAATGAGCTCTTGTGAAATCACTTGTCTGACCCTTGGAGGCTGATGATTATCAGACCTGAGGTGCATGCTTTTCAGGGGTCAGTTGGAAGGGGCTCTATGGCTGACAAGGCAAAAAAGGGCTTAGGCAAGCATTGCTTGTGACTTGGACTTGGACCACTGCTGTCTGGCCTTGCAGTGTCTCGGCTTTCCTGCTGCTCCAGAAAAGCCACTGACTCTTTTGGACCCCAAACACACAAATCCTAGTGGTCTGGCTTTAACTCGAAGCTAATAGCTGAAACTGTCCATGATGGGCTCTTTCAGCCTCAGCACGAGCTGTGCTGAACAGAAAGCAGGCTGAGCTCAATGAACAGGTCTTGGACTCTGGGCCTGTTGCAGATGTGGGGCACCCCTCTGTGGGGTCCAAATCTGTCAAAGCATCTTGGGTGCTTTCCTGCACCATCTGGGTCTCTTGCAGGTGCCCGTGATGAAGTGCTTGATATCAAGTGGGACCAAGTGAGATTGAGCTGCCCATGGGCACTTCATTTCTGAGGCAGATGATTGTACTCCCAAGTTGAGATGCCTATGGAAGTTGTACGTTGGGGGAGGACCCATCAGAGGGACTGGGAGCCCTCCACACACTCCAGACAGATCCCACTCAGACCCCCTCCTGGGACGTCCCTTTCCCATTGACTGGCCAGGTTAGTTGCAGTTTGCAACAAGGACTGATTGCCTCTTTCCCTCACCTTTCTCCTGGTGCACGCTCCAGGCAATGTGAGTGTTAAGGGAGCCGTCCCCAGAAAGGCATTGCTCTCTTCTCCATCCCTCACTGCATAAGTGATCAGGATGAAAGGGGGTATGGAAATCCATTTTGAAAATTGTTGAAAAGTCAGGATGAAATCACTTCCTGAAGATGATGTGTCTTTCTGGCTCACCTATATGACAGCATTTGTGAAAATGCTTTTGTTCTTCTTGCATACAACCCTTCCAGACGAAACAGTCTGGGGGAGAAGAGGGGATGGTGGAAACAATGGAAAGTTTGATCACTGAAAGGGACACACTGATTTTGTAAGGATGGAGGAAAAACAAACCCTGACACCTGGGGAGGTGTGTTGCGGGGGGGGGGGGCTTTATGATCTAGGTTTTCCAGAACTGCTCCTGGAAGCTTTGCCCTCCTCCTGAAGGAGAACTCACCATGCTGCCTTTGCAAGCTGCCACAAGTGATGGAATCCAAACTGACTGCTGAGCCTGGGAGCATACCTGACAGCAGTGACTATGACACAGCCAGGAGTGGGCCCAGCTCTGGCACTTTCCACGCAGAACACCTGCACCACACATCGTTGACACTGGTCACAGACAGCTAAAACTGCTTGGAAGTGAATGCCTTCACCACACCCTCTGGCTCCCAGGGGACCCTCCTGTGGTCCTCTAGCTAGGAGACAGGTCGTCTGACACTACTGTGTACTTCCCTCGAAGGGGTCTGACTCACTGGCCAAGTTGCATGAGCATAGAGAGAGAGTGTGGAAATTAATAAAAGAAGCCTTAACTAAATTGGATTGGAGCCAGGAAGGCCTGTAGGGGGAGCTCTCATGCACTGTCCTACATCCTCAATTACACCAAACAGGAAGAGATCGATGCTTGCATCTGGGACAGGAAGTAAAACTCCTTTCTACAGCAGGATGATTTCTCTCCCCACCCAGCAACAGCCCAGCCAATGAGAAGCTGTTGCTGCCCTGAACTGTTACTTTCCCCCAAAGGACTTTCATTTAGAACAGCCTACTCCCCCTTTTTGTCTACAAAAGCAGCTCCCCTCCTTTTTTTTCTGGAGTTGCCTACGGTGTGACATAACGTGCATATCCTAAGTTGCAATTCTTAAGTTGACAAGAGAAGTAACAGAACGGATTCCTCTCACACTTTTGGTTCCCTCTGGCTTCTTTCAAGAAGTTTTCTTTCTCTTTGATTTTCTGCAGTTTGAATAATGCTATGTCTGGATGTAGATTTTTTTGGTTGTTTATCCTACTTAGTGTTCTCTGAGCTTCCTGAATCTCTGGTTTCATGTCTACCTTTAATTTGGGGAAATTCTCAGCCATTATCACTTCAAATATTTCTTCTGTTCCTTTCTCTCTTTTTTCCCCTTCTGATATTCCATTAACACATATGTTACACATTTTGCACTTGTCCCACATTTCTTGGATGTTTTCTTACATCTTTTCATTCCTTGTTTTCCTTACATTTCAGTTTTGGAAGTTTCTGTCAACATTTCTTAAAGCTGGCTCATTCTGCCCGCAGCTGGATGCAGTCTGTTGATGAGTCCATCAAAGACATTCTTCATTTCTGTTACAGTATATTTTTTAAATAAAATATATTTTTATTGTGGTAAAATACACATAACATAAAACCTACCATCCCATTTTTAAATGTGTAGTTCAGTGGTATTACATACATTCTTATTTTTGTGCAACCATCACCATCATCCATCTCCAGAATTCTTTTTGTCTTGCACTACTGAAACTCTATACCCATTAAACAATCACTCCTCATACCACCTTTTGCTCAACTCCCTGGCACCTATCATTCTACTTTCTGTCTCTGTAATTTGACTACTCTAAGTACCTCATATGAGTGGAAACATACAGCATTTGTCTTTTTGTGTTTGGCTTAGTTTACTTAGCATAATGACCTCAAGTCTTATCTGTGTTGTCGCATGTTGACCTAAAAGAAATAAACAGCCAGGCATTTTACCAGCAAAATGGGTTTATTCAGGAACAACAAGGAATTGCAACCAGGGACATGTGCTCTATCGCAAACCACAGGCATGTCCAGAGAAACAAAGGAGACAATTTTTCTTTTATGAAGCTGGGAGGGGCTGTTATAAACAAAGAGTCCATTGGAGGAACCTGGAAGTTCGAAGTATAGTAAGTTTTCATTGGCTGAGTTATGGCCATGTCTCATTGGCTGAGCTGTTGCTGGGCAACAAGGAATTTCTTCCTTCCTTCTGCTGGGGTAGTCAAGTAGTATCACTTCCTGTGGGAGATGCAAGGTATGTCTCTTGCTGTTGGGGACTGTAGTGCACATTCAGAGGCTCGTGCATGAGAGTTCTCTCTTCTTGTCTCCTAAATCCACTTAAAATGAGGTTTCTGCTTATTAATTTCCACCAGCATAGGTCAGAATTTCCTTAGTTTTTGAGGCCAAATAATATTCCACTGCATGTTTGTACCACGTTTTGCTTATCCGCTCACCTGTTGATAGATGCTTGGCTTGCTCCAACTCTTCTCGTGTTCTGAGACTCAGTTTCAACATTGGGATTAGGCAGTTCCCACACATACAACAAGCAATTCTCAGACACCAGTAGGGTGTCTGAGAATTCAACTCAGTTCTGACACTATCTGTCCTTAGCATCAGATTCCACAGGTTAAGGGTTCAGTCCTACAAGACTGCCTCACCCCCCACTTCAGATGCCAGTCACAAGCCCAGGTTGTTACTTGTGCTTCTCACTGACCAGACACAGATTGGAAGTTCTAATGACACCCTCCAACTCAGGGTGCCAATCGCAAATGCAGGTTCTTACCTGTACTTCTGAGCAACTGGCTAGAAATCAGAGGTTCCCCAGACCTCCTCCTCACGTTAAATTAATCAGCCAGAGTGGCTCACAGAACTCAGAGAAACATATCACTTACCAGATAACTGGTTTATTGTAAAAGCATACAGTTCAGGAAGAACCAGATGTAGAGATGCATAGGGCAAGGTACATAGGAAGGAGCTTCCACGCCCTCTCCAGGCACACCACTGTCCCCTAATCTCCACGTATTCACCAAATCTCCAGGTATTCATCAAACCGGAAGCTCTCTGAAGCCTGTCCTCTTGGGTATTTATGGAGACTTCATTACGTTGTCATGAGTGATTAAATCATTGGTCATTGGTGACTGATTCAACCTCTGGGCCATTGGTGCCCTCTCCGCCTCACAGAGGTCAGGAGAGTGGGACTCAAAGTTCCAATCCTCTAATCACATGGCTGGTTCTCCTGGCAACCAGCCCCCATCCTTGGGTGGGGTCCAAAAGTCAGCTCATTAACAATAAGATACACCTCTCTCACTCTCAACAGTTAGAAAATTAGAAGGGATTTGGGAGCTGTGAGTCAGGAACCCTGGACAAAGACCAAATATATATAAGAAATATATATTGGTCATCTGAATGACCAAATACATGTTTTTCTCAAAATCACAATGTCATACCCACATTTTAGCTATTATGAATAATGCTGCTGTGAACATGGGTGTACAAATACCTTTTTAAGACCAAGCTTTCAGTTCTTTTGGGTACATACTCAGAAGTGGGATTGCTGGATCATATGGTAATTTTAATTTTTTGAGGAACTGCCATACTGTCTTCCACAGTGGCTGTATCATCATACACTCCCACCAAACATGGACAATGGTTCCAATTTCTCCACATTCTCAGCAACACGTGTTATTTTCTGGGCTTTTTTTTTTGAGAGTAGCCATCCAAATGGGTGTGAGATCATACCTTGTGGTTTTGATTTGCATTTCCCTAATGATTAGTGATGTTGAGCATCTTTTCATTTGCTTACTGGCCACGTGTACATGTTTTTTGGAGAAATGTCTGTTCAATACCTTTGCCCATTTTTGAATAGGGTTATTTGGTGTTTTTTACAAAAGTGAGGTAGATCTATATGTGCTGTCATGGGAATATCCTGCATCCATCTTATTAAGTGGCAAAGGTATGTGACAGATCAATATGTACGTCACTACCTATGTATGTTAAAAATGTCACATATTTCATAGCACATTTTTGTATGAAAAAGCCTAGAATAAGCTTTGAAATAACATTCAGCAATCTGCTACTTGTGGTGTCCTCAGAGGAGGGGGCTGAATTTGGGAAGAGTTTTGTAAAGGGAGAAATTGTGATTTAGCTTTATTTTAGAAATTTTTGCAAAAAGAATATATGCAATATATGTATTGTATTCTATGTGCAATATATAGTAATCTTTATATTATAAAGTATTTATATAAACCTAAGAACAGAAATAATAGCTATGTCAATTAAAGTTCCTGCTAGCTGGGGCAACAGACCAACCCTGACATTTGAAAGGCTAACACATAAAAGTATTTTTTGTGCACCTAAATTCTGATGTGGTTTCCCAGGGGCCCTCTGCTGTAGGTGGCCCAGGGGTGCAGGCTGCTTCCACCTTGTGGTTCCACCATCTCAACATGGGGTTACCATGTTTGCTGATGAACTGAGAGAGAGAGCATGGAACTGGCATATTGGCTCTCAAATGCCTGGATGTGACAAACAATGCTTCTGCTCATGTCTCCCTTGCAAAGGGTCGTCACATGACCCTCCATGACTTCAAGTAGACAGGCAATGTAGTGTCTCCTGTGTCTGGGAAAGACAGCTAGACAAGATATGGACGAGCACTGAACTCTCTCCCATGCACCATTACATAGTAGGTGCTCAACACAAAGCAACTAATATAACTTGTTATGACTAAAACCATGTCCATTGCTTGGAGGAAGTCCTGAGGTCAGGTTTGAAATTCTCTGAAGTTTTAAGTGCCTACTATGTGACAGATGCTTTCAAATACAGAGCCACATCTGATTTTAAGAGGATCCTGTCAGTCTCAGCAGGGAGGGTTCGCCTTCTTCACTCACTAGCACTTTTCTGCATTCCCTTTGCAATACCATCTATAACCTCAGTAGGCTGAGAATTTACTCCTTCCTTTAGATGCATAGGTAAAATCTTAACGTGGGAGTCTCTGCTACCCTCCACATGACGGAACATCTGTAAACACCTGCACAGGTGCCCTTAGGTTCACGGAGAGCCAGGACATTCCTGTGGGCAGGTACCAGAGGACAGTGGCGGAATGGTTATCTTTCCTTTTTAAATTTGCCCTAACATGTCCACCAGGGAACCCTTTCTCACCTCCTAGGAGGATTCAATGGTTTGTAGGAATTCAGCTTCAGTGGATGTTTGCTTCTCCTCATCTGCCACTTGTGATGAGGCCTTGATTTCTGACCACCGATCAGCTCTTTCATCTGTGTATGTGTTCAGTTCCCAGCTTCGAATAAGGAGCCCATTAAAGTCCTACTGCAAACACCAGGGTGGCTTCACAGATCCTCTGTGTAACTTCAGTGTTGTATCCCAGGTCCCAGTAGATTATAGGTGCAATTAGACTCTACTCACAGCCCACTCTGAAAACAGCGAGTGTATTGAAGACTCCCAGGGAGGGATGACCAGGTATCTAAATGCCACAGTCCAAAGTAACCTTTTCCATGAAAAGGGCTGTGGCTGTCTGATGGGATCGAGGGGGAACTACGGGAGAGCCAGGGGATCTCTGCAGGGAGTGGAACACTGTGTGTCAGTGGGGAGGGCAGGAGGTTCTGTGCAGCCATCAGAGGAGGCAGCAGTGAAGACCCTGTCAGCCAACCAGGTTCCAGAGTTGGACAAGAGATCACATGGGGGAAGACCAGGGGCAGGGTGCTGTCACGTGGCAAAGTTCTGGGGCTGGACAGAAATGGCGACACCTGGAGGAGTCAGCTCTCAACAAGCCTTGAACCATCCCCCAGTTGTATTTGATTCTCATTGTTGCCTTCCTTCCTTAGGCCTGCTTTCACTACTTGGGCCTCAGGGTCCTAATTTTGTTTCCTGAGAGACATGGAGTGCTGAGAAGAGAAATGAATGAGTCAGAAGTTAGGCTGCAGGCTGGGATGGGTGGGAACAGCATGGGCTCTAGATGAATCCAGACCAGGGGTTTAGTCTCTGTCCTCTCACCCTGTCAGTTACTAGCCATGTGATCCTCGGAAAATCAGGAAGCTCTCTGAGCCTCGGGCTCTCCCTCTGTGAAGGAAGTGGGTTGGTGAGCCCTGTCTTGTAGGACCCCAGGAGTGGATGTGATGTACGGAAAGCACCTGGCACAGTGCCTGGTGTACATGGGAACTTTGAAGATTGACAGTTATTTCTAGGATTCTTTTGATCCCGGATCTTCCACTGTCTCCTCTCGGATTTTGTTTGATTGTTATCCAGGTCATATTAGAGAATATGCACCTCAGTAGGACATGGAATAGCTAATCAGTCAAAAAGGATGTTTCATAAATAAAACTCAGTAAATCTTCTCACTTAGAGGATTTATGTGAAAATTCGGGTATCGGCGAGTCTTCCCAGCCGGATGGAACACAAAGCTCCTAGAAACAGAATCAAGGACCAACTCCTCCCTCCCTCCAAGCTGCTCTTCATCCAGGTCATGGTCATCCAGACCATCCATTCATTTCGCCCCTACCAAAAATCTAGCCCTTGATTACAATTGGTCAAATGGAACTCAGTTAAGATTATAACCTAATTTTTGCTGTTGACTCTGGCTCTCCCAGGCTTGGGAAGGGACTGCCAGGCCACTGACTTCTGGGCAACACTTCAAAGGAACGTGATCATATTTCTCAGGAAATCCTTGAGGATGATAGGAATTAAACACATCATTCTTCACTGTTGTTCAACTGCAATGTGACAAGAGCCCAGGACACCTTCCCTTCTTGCCCCAGGTGGAGGTTTCTCTCTGGTTTACCCATGATCCAAAGGACTTTTCAGAGCAAATTTCCATTTCCGATTTTCCTCTCAGGCCTCGGACACACCATCTGTGAGTCTGGCAGCTGCCACCACCCAGCTTCATTACAATCAACTCCCATAGAAGGAATCCCAGTTTCCCAAAGCCCCACACTGCCCTGACTCAGGGCATTCACACTTGAGTGCTCTCCCCTGGCACCGCAGCACTGCTCACCTTTTATTTGTTCTGGAGGAGACACTTCACCACCTTCCTTCTACGAGTGCAGCTCCTAGACTCTTATTCTATGGAGGGGAGGTGTCCTGGTTTTCCTCGTGTCCCCACTACCGACACAGGGCCTTACAGACAGCAGAGGCTCAGCAAAAGTCTGGGGAAGAAGTGAGCCAGTGAGCAGGGTTCTTATTTATTCAGATTAAATTTCTCTGACTTTCTTGAATAATGCAAGCAAATCTGGGTATATGTAGAACTTTTAGCTTGATATAACAACAGAAGAGAAGGGATAAGAAGCCAAGAATTAAGTACCTTCTGCTTTTATTTCTCTATTTCTTGACCCCATCTATTTGACTGCTAAGTTCTTTCACATTTCCAAGGAAATTCCTGTTCCAGTGCCATGTCACCTAGTTCGGATCACAGACTACGATGGATGGTGTCACAACTACTTTTACAAAACAGCAAAACTCTTCCTCTTGGATTGGGTAAGTACAAATTCATATGTGGTCAATGTCATTCACAAACTGAGATGCTGAAGGTAATTAAACCTCCTATTACAAGGAACAGCATTTGAAAAATTCCTAAAGGAAAGCAGGACACATTTCCAGGACCCATCATAGAGAACAGGAACCCAGAGACACTTTCCACTGTGTCTCCCCAACTCGCCCTGACCCTCCACTACTTAGAACGCTGACTGCTCTCTCTTCAAACACACAGTGAAGATGCGGCCCCACTTCATTCCTGGCAGGAGAAGCTGCTGGACGTGGGCCTGGACCGTGCCTGGCTGCAACTCTGGCTCAGACGCCCTCTTCCTCATGGCTCATACCCTCGACAGACAGGTGGAGGAAGGGACCTGGATCCCTGCTATGAACCCTGAGCAAATACTCCAGGACTTGCATCTTGCTGGTTTCGGCATGGTCCCTGGGACCCCACAGGAACTCGTAGCGTGCAGGATCGCTGTCGGGCACCTGCCGGTACTCCACGTACTGCTCCTGCACCCAAACTTTGGTGAGGAGCTCCCTGGGCTCCCTGTAGATGAAGTCCTTCATCCCAGCACACACCCCCATGACACTCAGCACTTCCCAGACGTCCTCCTCAGGGGCACAGTCTCCCTCCAGGAGGATCACGCCCAGGAGCAGCACCAGGAGGCCGGTCTTGGGCATGCTCTGCTCACCACTCTGCATCCCATCGTAGGTGAGGCCCAGGGTGGTGACCAGGACGTAGGAGTGGTCACTGGGGTCCACTGCCTTCACGTCAACACCAAAGATGGGCTGCATACACTCACAGGCTTGGCTGAAGACCACAGGGAAGTGGTCCTGGTAATCTCTCATGACCATATTCAGCATTTCTGCCTTGGTGGTTGGCTCCTTTGTGCAATACTTGAGGAGCAGGAAGTCTATCAGGTCAGCCATCTTCAAATGTAGTGCATCTTGGAGCGAGGACTCGGCGTCTTCCGGGTCCTCCCAGACGCTTGGCCCCTCCTCGTCTGGGCTGCTGGAGCCATCGTCTTTGGATTGGCTCCATGGAGTGGCTGCCATGGCAGTGGGGGAGGGCCAGGCACTCTGAGGGCTCTGGGGAGGACTCGGGGTCACAGCAGCAGCCACCTCCTCCAGGGTGTCCAGGGACAGGATAGATGAGGAGGAGGAGAGGGAGGGGGAGGGGGATATGGCCGCCTCCTCTTCAGCCCCGGACAGCTGCGCATCCACCAGGCCCTGGGCCTCTCTTGGGTCCTGATGGCCTTCCTCACGCTTGCAGAGCTTACTCATCCGACCTAGAGTCATGACGACACGTGTCGGGCAGCCAGCCGGAGCATGGGCAGGAGGTGACCGATGGGGACTCCTGGGCCTGGGGGGGGGCAGGGAGCGTGAGCGGCCTCAGCTGAGAAACGCACCCTTGGCGGCTCTGACAAAGGCGACTTACAGCTCTCCTCTTTAGAGGTGCTCTTGGCTTCTCAGGACTCTGTCCTCCTTTGTGGCCTGTGCCCTGAGAACCTGAGGGAGGAAGTGAGACGGCTCCTCAGGGTGCACCCAGCACGGCCCGATGTTCTGGGGGATGACAGTGGGGTGGGGTGGGGTGGGCTCAGGCGCTGTTGGGTCTCCTCTGCTCTGGCATGGGGGAGACCCTGGGTACTCGTTCAGGGTGTGTACCTCACCTTAACTCCTGGCACTGCCTGGGCTTCCTCTGCTCTGCAACCCGAGGACACGAGCCTCAGATCAAGGCCTTCACCTGCAGGTTCCTGGAGCCCCTGTAAGAGGAAACGAGGGGGCGCCTCAGGATGCAGACTGCAAGCACATCCCTGCCATCCAGTGCTGACAGGAGGGGTGGGCCGGACTCTGTGAGGTCCCCACTGTTCTGGGGTGGATCATCCCCTCTGTGCTCATTCAGGGTCCTCACATTTGCCCTGGCAGGGCCTGGGCCCCACCCCTCTGCTGTTCTGAGGCAAAACACTCAGAACAAGTCCACACAGCCCGGAGACTAGACAGAAGGAAGTGAGGGGGCCCCGCTTCAGGCCACACCTGCCCAGGGGCTAACAGGAGGCACCAGGGGACAATAAGGGGTGGCCAAGCTCTGTGGGTTCCATCTGTCCTGGGATGCGGGGTCCGCTCAGTCTACACCCTGTAGGACCTGGGGCAACACCCTCTGTTGACCTGAGGCCACCATTCTTAGGCAAAGGCCTCGTCTCCCGAAGACACTGGAAGAGGAAGTGAGGGGGAATCAATCTAGCCACCAATCCCAGCTGGGTCTTCCCATGGCAGACAGAAGGGTAGGGCAGGCCTGGGTTCCATGCATCCTGGTAAGTGTGGGGGGGCTCCTCTGTCCTCACTGTGACCCCTGCCAAGGCCTGGGATCCCACCTCAGCTGACCTGAGTCCAGAGCCTCAGACCCAGGTCCTCCCCTTTCTGAGACCACTGAGATGGAAATGAGTAGGGGGTCAGCCAGACAGGCCCTGCTATGGGGTTTCCAGGGCTGACAGTAGGGGTAGGCCAGATTTCTGTGGGGCCCCCTCTTTGTCCTGGGGATTGGGGTACACTCACTCCTCCCTCAGGGTCCTCACCTTGACTCTTGACGAGAACTGGATCTCTTCTCTCAGCTGACCAGATGTGCTTCCTCAGGTGACCTGACGTCGTCCTCTCAGACTAAGGTCCTCACCTCCCTGAGGGCTCTGAGAGAAACGGGAGGAGCCACCACATCCACCCCCACCCCCACACCCCAGCCATGATCACAAAAGTCTGGCAGCGGGGACCAGCCCTTCTGTCCTGGGGTGGGGGTTCCCTCAGACCTCCTGTAGGTTGTTCGTCCTTCCTCCTGCCAGGGCCTGCCCTTCCTCCCGCACCCCACCTGGGACAGCTGACATCTTCCCCTCACGTCAAGTCCTCTCTTCCCTGAGGACTCCCCACCTTCCCGCCATGGGAGAAGTCAGCATGCCACTGAGGATCACCGCCGACTGTTCCGCCAAGGGCTGAGAACAGAGGACAGCAGGACTCTGTGTCATCCTTTCTTTTCTGAGGTGGGGGGGTACGTTCACTCCTCATGAAGGGTCCTCACCTTGACACCCAACAGATCCTGGGGCTCCTCCCTCTGCTGAACTGATGTTACCGTTCAAACCAAGGCCTCACCTCCCTGAGATCCCCCATCCCCAACCATGTGGCAGAGGTCAGAGCAGGCCACATCCAGCCAACCTTACCTGGAGCCTCCTGGGGCTGAGAACAGGGGAAGCTGGCCTCTGAAGGTCCCTTCTCTTTTGGGGTGGGGGAACCTCCACGCTCTCCGTTCCTCCCAAAGGGTCTTGTCTTGAGTCCTGGCAGATCCTGGGACTCCTTCCTCTGCTGACCAGATGTGGCTGCCTCTGCTGACCTGACATAGTCCCTCCCGAGGAAGAGGTGAGTGATGATGCACCACTTGCAGCCACCCCTGCCTGGGGTTGCAGGGAGGACAGGGGGCAGGGCCGATTGCAGTGGGGTCCCCTCTGGCTGGGGAGGGAGTCCCCTCAGTGTATTCATATTTACTCCTGGCCAGGCCTGGAGCCATCCCTTCTGCTAACCTGAGGATGCATGCTGGAGGCCAAGGCCACCATCCACCTGAGACCCCGAGGAGGAAGTGGACAGGTCACTCCTCCTGACATGCTGCCTGGCCTCCAGGGACTGACAACTGGGGCACATTTCTGTTGGGGTCTCCTATGTCTGGGATGGGGCTCTGCTCAGTCCTCCCTCAGGGTCCAGGGACTCCACTCTCTGCTGACCTGAAGCCACATTCCTCACCTCCTGACGATCCCCAAGGCAAATGGCAGCAAATGCATCCTCCAGTCATCCTGCCCTGGGGCCTCCCAAGAGCCAACACAGGGCCCTAGGATCCATCTCTGTCCTGGGGTCCAGGGTCCCTCAGTCCTCCCTCAGCGACTCCCCTTGGCCCCCAGCAGGGCCTGGGCCCTGGCATCTGCCCCCCTGAGGCTGCTCCCCTCAGACCCCAGCCCTGTCCAGCAGGGTCCTCTGAGGAGGAGGTGGGGGCGGTGGCCTCAGCCTGACCACCCTACCCCCCAACCCCTGTCCCCCAGGGTCCCTCAGGGCTGATGGCAGAGGTAGAGACGACATCCCAGGGGTCGTTCAGCCCACCCACTGCTCCTCACCCTGACTCTGGCCTGGCCTGGGCCCCCACCCTCTGCCCCCCTGAGTCTGTGACCGTCACCCTCAGACTCTGACTCCCCTGGTTGTCTGAGGAGGGGGACACAGGGGAAGCACTCAGCTGACAGCCCTGCCAGGGGTCCCCCAGAATGCACGGGAGGGGCAGGGGGACCCCTCTGGCCTCCCTCTGGAGGGTCCTCATCCACCCTGGCTGAGAAGGGCTGCCGTCCTGGGGAAGGTGCTGGATGGGGGCTGCTGTGCCCAGGGCCTTGAAGGTGGTCAAAGAAGAAGCCCCCCTTCCCATGGGCTCTCTGCACCAGCTGGCCAGACTCCGTGAACTGTTTCTTTTTGGGGTTTCATTTGTCCTGAAGACGCTGAGCAGCTGCAGGGTCTTTGGGAGGGTCCCCCGGGGTTTATGGTGACCTCATATTGCATGGTCAAGTGCAGGGACTTTCACTTTTTAATCCTCCTTCCCAGTAAGAAATACATTGTACATCTCTGCCTGCTCCGGGAGTCCTGTATTTATGTCTACAACATATATGTAGCTTGTATGTGCTGATAGACATGTATGTGTACATACCACGTGAATATGCAGATAAACATGTGACATATGCAGGCTATATGTATATACTTATTTTACGAAAGAACACCTTCTCTTTATGTGATTAGCTCTGATAACTCGATATTCTGTTTGTTTTTGTTTTTTGGCTGGGAATGATTGGCCCTAAGCTATCATCTGTTGCCAATCTTCCTGTCTTTTTTTTCCTCCCCAAGATCCCAGGAGATTTCCTGTCTTTTTTTTTTCCTCCCCAAGATCCTAGTAGACATTTGAATTTTTCAGTTGTAGGTCCTTCCAGTCCTTCTATGTGAGCCGCCATGACATCATGGCACCTGACAGATGAGTGGTGTGGTTCCCTGCACGGGGAAAGGAACCCTGGCGTGGAGTGTGCTGAACTTTAACCACGAGGCCGTCAGGGCTGGCTCGCTATTCATTTCTTGTCTATTCTTCATATTCTATTAAAATGAGAATCTTTTGAAAGGCCAGTCCTCACCCACTAAGATGGTTTCAGGGGGTTGTTAGCACAGAGTCCGCAGTCAGAGGCTTCCATCAACCCATCTTTCCTGCTGTCCTGGTTTTGCCCCAGGGCCACTGGCATGTGTGGTCTGAGGGCCTGCTTCAGATGTGTGCAGTGAAGTAGGAGCAGAAGTTTGAAACCTTTCCTCCTTCCCATCCTGTCACCTGCATCCACGCAGCCTACAGACCCTCCCAACTTGGCTGAGGCTGCCCACGTCCCCACCCCAAACGCTAGTACCAGGCTCACCACAGTCTTCAGTCTCCCCCAGGGCTTTCTCCTGTTTTGTTATTTAGATATTGTTGTTTATATTGTGTGTTGTTTTTGAAACCTTTATGTTTTCTAGAGCCTCTCAGGTGCCCAGAAAAATAAGGAGGAAGGTACAGAGATTTTCCACTTATCCCTCCCCCACACATGCCTAGCCTCCCTCATTATCAACATCCCCCACCAGAGTGGGACACTTGTTATAATTTATGAACACACATTGACACATCGTATCCCCCAATGTCCATTGTTTCCATTAGGGTTCACACGTGGTATCGTACATTCCATGGGTTTGGACAAATGTATATTGACATGTATCCATCTTCAAAGGTCATCCAGAGGAGTTTCACTGCCCTAAAAATCCCCTGTGCTCTGCCTATTGTGCCCTCCCCTCACAACCCCTGGCGACCACTGCTCTTTTGAGCGTCTCCGTCATTTGCCTGTTCCAGAATGTTTGTATATTTGGAATCATACAGTAGGGAGCCTTTTCAGATTGGCTTTGTTCACTCGGCACTCTGCTGCTAAGGTTCCTCCACGGCTTTTCATGGCTTGATGCTCATTTCTTTTTTGCACCGAATCGTATTCCATTATCTGGATGTACCCCAGATTATTCACCCATTCACCTACTGAAGGACGTCTTGGTTGCTTCCACGTTTTGGCAATTATTAGCAAAGATGCCCTCAATATCTGTGTGCAGGTTTTTGTGTGGACACACCTTTTCGCCTCTTTTGGGAAAATACCTATGTGATTGCCGCATCACGTAGTAAGAATACGTATGTTTGGTTAGGAACTGCTAACCCGTCCTCCAAAGTGGCTGTACCATTTTGGTCTCCCATCAGCAATGAATGAGACTTCCTGCTGCTCCCCATCCTCGACAGCCTATGCTGCTGTCAGTGTACCAGATTCCGGCCATTCAAATAGGTGTGTAGTTATTGCGTGTGTGCGTGTTTGTGTATATAATTTCATTCTCCATTCTATGGCTTTCCAGGGTTGATTTTGGGCGTGCAAGACAGGAGTCGGAGATTGATTGTCATCTTGGCCCCCACAGTCTTTTGAGCAGAACTGACATCTTTGCACTATTCTGTTCTCCCTGAAGGAATATAGCACACGGCTCCCTTTGGGGGCTTCTTTTACCTGAATCTATGCGTAAACTTGTATCGTTGCATTCCTAAAGATCTTGTGTATTTTCGTTCGGCTTCTTCTTAGTTAAATTTTGGAGTTTGTTGCTGTTGTGAATGGAGTATTTCCTCTTATTATACATTCTAAGTAGTTTTGCTTCGGTGTGGGGAGGCTCTTGATTTTGTGATAGTCATGATCTGCCACCCACTCTTTTTCTGAAGTCTGGTTTTCATTTGAATATTCCATGTGCCCATTCCTCTCAATATTCTAGGAAGGTGATGTTCTTGTCACACCAAATATTAACGAACTCTTTCTCTTCAATACTCATTCCTGTCATTGATTGGGATGTCCATGGCTCCCGCTGTGTGTTCCAGTGCAGCTTCAAAAAGAGGAGGTGATTCCATGTATGACTCTTCTCTGAAGAGAGTGCTTCTAGCGTTTCACACTTCAGGTGTTTGCTATTGCTTTCAGGAAAGGGAAATGCCCTACTCATCTTATTCTGCTGAAAGTTTTTTCCACATACTCGTGTTGCATTTCATTCAAAGGATTTTTCTCTATCCATTGATATGATCAAAGGTTTTGTCTTCTTTTTTCCCACTGGTTTGTTAATGTAGGGAATTGCAATTGAAAGCGTTTTATAATGTTAAGTCATATTTTCAGTCATTGGACACAGCCTGTTTGTCTGTTGAATACACTGCTGTTTTGAATAGGCTATTCATTTGTTTAGGATATTTGCTGTGATGTGAGTGATTTTGGCCTGAGTGTTCTTTTTACCCTGGGATCCTCCTCTGGTATTTAAATCAAGAACTAGCTTGGGACAATGACGTGAACAATTGCCCCTGTTTTTTATGGCTTGAAAGAGTTGACCTAAATGACGACGAGATCTCCATGACCATTTGGTAGAACTGACCTCCATGACTGCCCTGTCCTGGAACGTTTGAGGGTGGCTTGAGCTTAAGATACAGGTTCAATTTGTAATGTAGAATTAAGGTTTTCTATTTCTTTATGGTCATATTTTTTTTCTAGAAAAATGGTCCATTTTACTTAGGATTTCAGATTTAATGGCATAATGTTTACAAATATAAACTTTTTATTACAGAAAGTCTCAAAAAGGTAAACAGTAAGAAATACCATAATAAACCCGTATACCTGATACCCAGGGTCAACAGTCTTCGATATATGACCAATCATGTTCCAACTATACCCCTCCCTACTCCACATATCAGCTGCTGGAATTGTGTAGAGCGTGTCCAAAGCATCGTACCTTTTCATCTCCAAGTACTTCAGTATGCATTTCTAAAAGATAAGTACTCTTTTATAAAACATAAAACCAACATGATTATTTAATATGTCATTAATATAGTGAAATATCCACTTATTTTTCACACTTTTCTGGCAGCTGTATACTCCTTTTAAAGTACAGTTTTTTTGAATCAGTGTCAAAATAAATTCTGTACGTTTTGATTGTTCACGTCCCTCGTCTTTTAAAATCTACACGTTGTTCCACATCACCTTTTAGCAATTTTTTGTTGAAAATAAAAAGACACTTTGTGTTCTGTCCGGTTTCCCCTTGTCTGGGTTTTACTGAATGCAACATTTCTCTTCTTGCACTATCCATCTGTCTTTCCGTGCTGTCCATTGTTTTTCCATTAGAGCCTCTTCACATTTTAAGCATGGTTATTTTAGATCCTTGTCTGTTAATTCCAGCATTGTTGGCACATTTGAGTCTCTTAATTCCGAAAACACACGTGTCATATTTGAGTCTAGTCCTGATGTTTGCCTTGTGTGTGTTCTTGCCATTTGGTGTGCTTTGCAATGTTTTGTTTGGAGGTGGATGTGTTGTGTGGGATAACAGGAACAGAGGTAATTATGCCTTGGGTGTGATGTTTTATGTTAATCTGTCTAGAAGTTGGGTTTTATTTCTTTAAGAGCTTTAAAGTGCTTTTTTAAAAGCTTTAAGTGCCAGAGGCTTCAAATTTCTCCAGTTTCTTTGTTTTTGTCTTCTCTCTTGTATCAATTGTGAAAAATATACCATAATAACATAAGATGATGATAATAGGGGAAACTGGATGTGAGGTATGTGAGAATTCTCTGTACTATCTTGGCAATAATTTTGTAAACCTAAAGATTTCTAAAATAAAAAAAAATTAATAAAAGCGACACATTGGACCCCACTGGGAGTAACAAGGGCAACCACTCTTCATTCTGAGAATTGGCACTCCAAAGGCAAGAATTCAGCTTTTATCCTGCTTTCCCTGTACTAATTGCATTTCTGGATGACGCAATGGCTGTAGCAAATGTGGGAGAGTTCTTCCTGGCTGGAGGATTCCAGTTGAGGACAGTGCAATGTATGATCCTGTGGAAATTAATAAAAGAAACCTTAACTAAGTTGGAGTTGGGAAGGCCTGTAGGGAGAGCTCTCACACCTTATCATATACCATCAATTACACCAAACAGGAAGAGAGGTACCTTGCATCTTCCACAGGAAGGAAAACTACTTTATTACTATAGCAAGATTTCTCTCCCCACCCAGCAACAGCCCAACCAATGAGAAATATTGCAACTTAGCCAATGATAATCTGTTGCCGCACTGATCTGTTACTTTCCCCCAGTGGACTTTCCTTTAGGACAGCCCTCCCCCAATCCCCCTTTTTCTCTATAAAAGCAGCTCCCCTCCTTTGTTTTCCAGATCTGCCTATGGTTCACCATGGCATACACATCCTGAATTGCAATTCTTTTGGCTACCCCTGAATAAGCTCATTTTGAGGGTAAAATAACAGGCGAATTTGCTTTTTAAGCTGACAATAGAAAAAGAAAACAACCATTTGCAAGTCCCAGGGACATTACTGACTCAGCCCACGATAATTGATGGATGAAACCATTTGGTGAATGGCTGATGATGCCCTTTGCAATGGAGGCACAAGCTGTCAACACCTGAGTCCACTGGTCAGTGCCACTCTGATCCAGAGTGGAAGAACCAGAATTTACATGCCCTCTACTGGACTGCAGTAGCAGGTGCATAGTACCACCTAGGAGTACTTTCCCCCCAAGAAAGGTGAACTTCCTTCTGGCCTCCCCTGGGGTGAACTTACAGTGACAGGAAATACAGCTCTCTGTTAAAGTGACTGTGCCCCTCAGTGAAGACACAGGGTCTGCTCTGTGAGAAGAGCTCTAGGCATGAGCAGAGAGGTGTCTGCTTTGTCCTGCACCCAGTCTGCTCAAGGAAAGCACCATTTTCCTGCCCACCACAGTGCTGCCATGGCACAGGCCAACAGCCTTGCCCATTCCAGGCCAATGGCGCCTTCTCTTCCCTTTATCACAGGAAAAGGGGTCTCTGGATGGTACACCTGCATTTGCTCCCCACCCTTCAGGTCAAGTCAGAAACCAGGATAAAAACCTGGATCCAATAAGCCAGTTCATGGCACAGTGCAGCTGACCTCGCTGCGAGGCTGCCCCTGGCTCAGAGGATCAGTCCCTCCCCTTGAGCTGGCTCACCGGGCTCCCCACACTGGCCTCTCTAGACCTCTACTTTCTACTCTCTGTTGCAGGGCCCTGAGCTACTGCATGCCATTGTTCTCATCTGGGCATTTGCTCCTGTCCTATTGCTAGTACTCCTCCTGTGACATCCTCAAGTCTCTCCCTCAATGTCACCTTCACCATGAGTCCTTCTTTGAACACCCTATCCGAAACTGCAATCCTTCATACCTCCGCATCCCCAACACTCCTTATTCAGGTCTGCGGATTCAATTTGTTTCCATAGCATTTACCACTATCCAACCCACTTCAACTTTTACTTTGTTCTGTGGTTCATTTCTGCCTACACCCCCCTCCACCACTAGATTATAAGCTCCACAGATGCAGGGAATTTGTTCAGTGCTGCATTCTTGAGCCTAGAGCAGGGCCTGGCACACAGTACATGCTCACTACTCATCTGAGGAATGAATGAAGAACTGCCAGCTCCAAGGTCCTAGTATTTTGGAGCCTCTCTGCCCCAAAACCCCTCAGCATTTCCAACCCCCCAACCACCCCAACAGGTAAAGTTTGAATGCTTCCCACCATCCTCTAATTGTTGGGTCATGGACCAGGTAAGCAACTGAGGATACTGAGGACTCTGGAGAGCCCTTGCGCCAGCTTTGGTGTGTGCTCCTGTCATCCTGGGGAAGTCAGCATGGCAGGGCTCTGGACACCCATGGCTGGTTGCACACTCTCTCCTGCTAGCAAGCAGCTGTGGCCTTTGCCCCTATGTCCTGCTGTTCTTTCTGGTCAGGCTGGATCTGTAAGTCACCACAGTCAAGGAATCACATGTCCCTGGGTTTGGGATGTGCCACAACAGATTCTACAAACGGCCAGTTCAAGCAGCACATGTCCATATATTCCTGGGCGTGCTCTCCAGAGAGACCACGCCCATATTCACTAATGTCTATGATGTGTTATGCGGGCCTCCAACACCTGTGCCAATCTCTGCCCACTAAAGCTCATTCTAGAAGAGGCAATGCCACACATGCAGCTGGAGCTGAGCAGAGACATAAGTGCTCTGAGTGAAGCATAGACAGGAGTGGAGGGACATGGAATAGAGCCTCTGAATCATGGGCAAGGGCTGGAAATGCAGAGACAGGAGGGAAGGACACTCCAGGTGCATGGGATAGTGACAAATCCATGAGGGCCAAAAGGCTTATGTCAAACCCAATGGTGCAGCGAGGCTGAGGACAGAATATATGAAGGGCAGAGGGACATGTAGCTGCAGAGGAAGGGCAAGGCCAGACCACAGCAGGCTGAGAAGTGGATTTTATTTGATAAGCAATGGAGAACCATTCAACATCATCTTGCTTACCCATGAAAACAGAACACACCCAGTAATTCATAACCCCTATGGAACATTTAATTGGGCCCTAGTTATAAACCAGAGTTTCCATTAAGGTTGTTGTAGCTGATTTTGAAAGATGGGATGGTTTTTGCTATCGTCTCTCCTGAGGCTGGAGACACATTGAGGTTGGAGGACCGACCTCCTCCTCTCACTCTGGTAAGAGAAGCTGCAGTTCTAAGCTCCCATGCCCACCTTACCCCTCTCCTTTGCCCGACCTTTCTTCCTCAACCTTTCCTTCCCAGGGATTTTGGCAGAGATGAACAACACTCACATCCCAGAACGTTCCAAGTCTACCTTCACTTTCATTGTCTTCAAAGTACTTGGAACATCTGAGATACCACAGAGGGCATTAGCCAGTGCTGGGCTGTGCTGTGAATAGAGTTGAAGAACAACATGCACTGGGGCTGACCGTTTGAATAACACTCTTCCTTCTTTACTATCAAAGGTGTTTGGGAACAGGAACATTTATACATTTGGTGCCATAGAAAACACATGAATAGTCAGCTGTTAAGTCTGAGCATGGAATATTCTATTCCGTCCAAACTGAGTCTTGCTTAGTGAGGGGGCTGTGCTGCCCACCTGGGAATGAGCTGATGGCGGGGTCTTGGCAGCTGTGTATGGAAGCTCTGCCACATGTGGCAGCCGGGGTACCTCTGTCATGTTCCTCCAACTTCCTCTGCCCCGTCAACCCACAGAGAAATGCAACTCCCATGCTTTCCCAGATGGGGTGATGCCAGTTTGGCTCCATGCTGGAGGAGTAAACAAATCCTCACCAAACCACCATCAAGTCTTGCCGGGTAATGGTAAGGTTATGAAGGTCTTGGCCAGAGCCACCTTGCTGACATCATCGCTGGGGATGCCCACTTTGAATCTTGGGGCTGCCGGTGGCCATGTTGAGGGAAGGAAGGCCAGGGCCCAGGGGTCCTGGATCTACTGTGTCTGAGCCTGCTCCTGCTGCAGGGACCCTGTGCCCACAAGATTGTGATGCTCTGGCCCCTTTGTGCTTCTACCTACCCTTCATGGGGGAAGCTGGTGTGGGCCAGGCAGCTGGGGTGAGGGGAAAGGTCACAGCTGTCCTAGCTGAGGCACCCAGCAAGGCCAGGAAACTCTGGGAAAAGGCAGCCCTTGCATCCCAAGCCAGGTGCCTAGCCATCGAGGAGCGTGTGAGCCACTGTGCTCAGGGCCTGAGGCAGAACACTGCTGTCTCTCTGGGGCCGCCCAGTAAGGAGAGCCAAGCAGCTGAGGCTGGGGTTCTGGGGGTGGGCAACCTGGGAGCAAGGGCAGCTTTGCCTTTGGATTCTCTCTCCCACCCCCTTCCCAGGGATCTGCCTGCCCTTGAGTTGCTGAAGGAACAGCTCCCCTCCCTCTGCTCCCTCTCCCACACCCAAGAAGAGCCTGAGAGTAAAGGGGAGATGGCTGGCGAGCGTCTTGCACTGTGTGTGTGCAGCAGGTGGGGCCGGGAGGGAGGGTGATGGACAGCAATGTTTGTCCTGAGTAGTTCCAGGTGCTGCATCCATTTCAACATTTCCCTGGAGAAACTTTGTGGGATGGGCTGCCCCCAGTTAACCTGACCCCAGTTAAAGCCAGCAGTCCGACCAAGCAGCCCAGCCTCAGGTTTTGGCCAGGAGTACCAGGAAGGCCTCAGAGCAGGGAGTGGACCCAGAACTGCCTAAGAGGCCACAAAGAGTTTACTCACCAGGGTTTGACCTCAGTAATACACAAAAACAAGTCACAACTGGATGATCCTGCATGTGAGCACTGGTTCCGGTCTTCCGGCCGCTGTACACCAACTTCTCCCTATCCTAAGATGGGGTGTCCTTGCAGTTCCTCCTGCGGGGATCCCTGCGGAAAAGCAGGCCCAGGCAGACAGCCCTCTGACCTTCTGACCCTCTGGTGACCTGGCTCTGGGGCTGAGCCGGGAGCAGAGCAGTTGAGGCAGAGCCTAAGGTGCCTACAGACCTTCCCAATTCAGGATCCTTGTCTGAAATCAAGGGGGTGCGGAAGCCAGCATAATTTGGGCCAGATCAAACAAATCCAAGCCCAGACACACTCCACACATTGATCAAACAAGAACCCCCAACCGAACGCATCCAGCCTAGCCAGCTTTCACAGTGCCTTTCACGAAGGATCTTTCAGTCCTACCATTCTAGGTAGGAAAAGAATTGTCTCCTCCTCCCTCCTTTTTTTTTCAGATGGAGAAACTGAGGCCCAGAGAGCTTAAGTGACTTGTCCAAGGCACAACAGGGCCTCAGTTGTGTCTTTGGGAGTGCGCCACTCTCGGGCCTGCCTGCCAGCCTCTCCCTTGCCATGTAGAGGGAGAAACAAGACAGGACCAAATTCTTTTCCTGTGAGAAACACCAGATCTGGCTATGGGAACTCCCGATGCTGCACAGTAAGCCTCTGAGCTGCTTTCATGATTGGAATGCTACCAGCTGACTGAGTAGACAGAAGGAGTCTGCATGCCCGAATGCTCCCCACCCCCACAGTCTGCGAAGCAGCCCTTGACTCCTGAGCCTGGGCCACGCTGCATGCCAGCAGCGTGGTGCCTCTTGCTCCCTTGCAATCTGTCATCACTCTCCTTACCAAGTGTGACATAGTTTTGTACATATGCAGTCCTTCCCGTATTGTCTGGCAGGGGAGGGTACAGTGGTCCCATGATCTCCCAAGAGAAGGGAGTGGCAGATGCCACAGCCTCTGTCTCCCAGCTCGACCACTTGAGACACAGCTGTCAGTGCAGGAGGTACAGAGTCCCTGCCAAAACCTCTGAATGCCAGTCACTTCCACCTCTGCCTATCCAAAGTCAAAGAGGACATCAAGAATGTCCCCAACCTCTGCTCCCATCTCTACTGGGCGGCTCAAGAGAACTGGTTCTTGGAAATATTCTGCATCTGCTGAACACAATGGGAGATGTTCCTCTAAGTGCCAAGGAGTGACTCTGACAAGTGACTCGGCCTTCAGCTGCTCCTTCCCAACAGCTATGAAGGGACGTGCCTGAAAGCAAACAGCCCCTGTGTCTTGGTAAGCTCAGGCTGCCATAACAAAACACCATCAATGGGAGGCTTCCACAACAGATCTCTATTTGTCACAGTTCTGGAGACAGGAAGTCCAAGATCAAGGTACCAACAAGGTAGGTTTGTTCTGAGACCTCTTCTCTTGGTTTGTAGGTAGCCACCATCTTGCTGGGTGCTGACATGACCTCCTCTTTGTGCACACAAGGTGAGAGAGGGAGCGAGCTCCCTGTGTCTGTCCTTGTGAGGCCATTAATCCCATCATGGTGTTCCTACACTCATGAACTCATCGAACCTAAGCACCTCTCAAAGGCCCCACTTCCAGATACCGTTACAGTGTGGGGTAGGGCTTCAACATATGAATTTTGGGGGCACATTCAGCAGCCCATAGTGCCCTGGTAGAGGTCAGGCTGCCTGAGGAATGCTAAGCTCCTCTTCTGGGTGTGAGGCCCCATGTACCCCCTTTATTTTTCTTGCCACTGGAGACTGGGGGCTTCCTTTGCCTTCTTCCAGCAATGGTTCATTACCTTAAGACTGACATTAAAGACATACGATGACTTCTGATAAGGTTATCGAAGGGCCACCCCCCGACCTTCCTCCTCCCCTTGAGGACAGCTGGAAAGATGCTCTCCTTGGTGCCTGACTAGGGAGCAAATCACTTTTCTTCCAGGGAGTGCACCCGCCCAAGAAAAGGCTATGGGCGGGAGAGAGAAGAAACCTGCATGCGAATCAAAGGGGCACTTTGCCCTTTAGCATCCAGGCTCACCTCCAAGGTGACGTATGAGGCACGAGCACAGTCTACACAGAGTTGGTAACCCCTAGGCTAACTGTTTCAGCCCTGGTGGGCCTGTGGCTGCCCTTGGTGTCAATGAAGGAGCCAGCAGGCCTCAGCTACACAGAAGGTCTAGGCACTGGGCCACTTGGGAAGGCAGGAGCCACCGGCCTCTGCAAGTGTGGCAGGGAGCTGAGGTGTGAACGAGAGGCTGAGGAGGGCAGGCCACACAAAAGAGGCACAACTGCGGGAAATAAGCCCTTCACTCAGGACCTTGGCACCAGTCGGCTGAGTTGGTACCATTTCTAAGTTCCAAAAGTGAGTCATAAGTTCACGGAGAGTTGCAGTGAAAGACAATTTTTATTAAGAGTTAAGCTGTGACTATTTCAGCATGAAGCACCTCTGTTGACCTGATTTCAGCTTCCCACAGTTGGAATGCTGTTCCCTGTGGGTCTCCCACAAAAGACTGTGGAAGAGATGTGAGACTTGGTCATCAAGGCCAAGGGTTCAGAATTCTTGCAGCTCAAGACAGAACAGCTTCTTACCAGATAGCAAAACATGCCAGAAAATATTTCTTGGCAGAAAAAAGGTATTCCAAGTTGAGCAGACTCTGCAGCCTGTCACCCCATGGAAGAACAGGTGTGTGCGAGACTGGGCAGGGAAGGTGGGTACAGTGGTCTCCTGCTGTGGGCTGGCTGCTGTCACACACTAGCACACTAGGCATCACAGGCTGCCTCTGCAGCACACCTTCCAAGAAACAGGTTGTGCTCATCTAACAACTAGAAATGATTTATCAGGAAAGGAAATTAAGTACCCCCACCCACCGCCCAACCCGTACTCCAGGGGACTCTGTGGGCGTTGGAGGTCCCCGGGCCATGAAGACCTCATTGGCCTGTCTCCCCCTCTTCTCTCAAGGCTTGGTCTGAAAGTACTGCTGCTGCTGCTGCTCATCCAAGTCAGACTGCTCTGCAGGCACAAAATAGCCGATTTGTTCTGGTGGATTTTCAGCAGGGGCCTGGAAAACCTCTGGACCTGGTGGTCCCTGGACTCCTGCCTCAGGAGCTGGTGCCTGCTGAGAAAAAGGGGGGCAAGGTGGAGTCTTTTGCTAGAGTTCCTGGGCCCATTTCGTGGTGGAGGGAGGGTCCCTTTAGTTCAAGTCAGCAAGCTGCTGAGAAGTACCTCTTGGAACACAAGCCTGCACGGTGCTGGTAGAAGGTAGAGCTGGGGAAAATGGGGTTCCTCCCTGCTTCTCTCTCCCAGTGGCATCTTAGCTTAAAGACCGGCAGAAGCAGGCCTGGGCTCTCCCAAACTTGTCTCAATGTCAAATGCTACTGGGTCCCATTGCTGGCCCTGCCCGGCCCAGCTTCTCTGGCAGCCCTGGCTGGCCAAGGCCTTGGAAGGTCTCTCCCCGCCCCTACCCTTGGATCTTGCGTTATTCTCCCTAGACGAAGTGACTTCCATGCTGAGCCTGATTGGCAGCTACCTGGCCCACTTGAACAATGTGATGGGAGAGGTAACAACCCACTGTTGACTGTGGAGGGAGGAGGAGGGACAGACACAAAAATGGTGTTACAAAGAGTGGGCTAAGGGAATCTTTTCTGTTGGAGAAGGAGGGATCCTTTGGGCTGGACTTCAAAGGAGATGCAAGATTTCAACAAGTGGAACTGAAGAGGGTGGAGGAGAAGAAAGAAGGAGCAGAAGGAGCAGGGCTGGACTACAGGCAGAAAGCTGGAGGTGTCTGGGGACCCAGAGAGAGGGAAGACCCAGAGGGCAGTGGAGATGAGCCAGGGCAGGGTGTGGGGAGCCCCTGAAGTATTATGGACAGGGATGTTCCCACATTTTCCTGTCCTTGGCTGTTCCACTGTGATCTCCTATCTGCACAACCTCTGGGGTCCTCCCTTATCCACCTTCCTGGGATATCTGCTCAGCTTTGTCACAGCTCTGCCTCTCAGGGTCCATCCAGAGGGTGAGCACCTTGAGAGCAGGCATGAGGAAGGGTCTCCCCAGAGGCTGGCTTGGTAATGAACCACAGGGTCCACTGACCATCTGATCTATTTGTGTGGGCAGTTCCTCTAACAGGTCAACTTTCTGGAGGGCTGGAGGCCCAGTGGGTTAAGGTGTGTATGTGAAATTAATCACAACTTTAGCCATTTAAAATATCCAAACACCTTCATTATGCCTTAGTTTACTGTTTTTTTCTTGTTGATTTTAGTTTTTTTAAGAATAGGTTAGGCTCTATTAAGATTTCTAAAGCCAGATTCAAAATACCCTTTATAAGCGCTGTTAGTCAGATTGGGAGTTTGTGGTCCCCAAGAGGTCTGCCTGGAGTGTACCTGGGAGCAAAACCTGCTATGTGACTGCCATCTGGACCAACTCCCTCCACTGACCTGGAAACATGGCCATTGCAGATGGTCCCCAAGGTGGGGTCTGCCCTGACAAATATGGGACACCCCATGGATAGATACCAAGCACATCCAACAGTAGGACCTTTGGTTCATTTTCGGTATGAGGAAACACACCCACACCAGGTGTGGATTTTGTAGCAGAACTAATGATCCATGAATTCAGAAAGGGGTCTGAGCTGGGGCAATGAGCTCAGCATACAACATGAGTCACTTTGCCCAGGTAACATATTTCTGAGAAGTTTCCAAGTCAGATTGCATTTAATATCCATGAGGACAGCTCACTTTTTCATGGAAGCATGAAGAGAATCTTTGTACTCAGCAGTGAGTGCTACCCCCATGTGGGTAACCACCTTCAAATTTATTGAGCCTTGAAGTCTGGATTTCACACATGGAGTGTACTCCTGTGGTGTGCGCCCTAAGCGGAAGGGGCCCACTTCTGTGCAGAACCACCTTACCTGGGTTGGGGGGCAGAGGAGGAGGGTGGTATACCTGGGGCCAGGTGGCTTGATCTTGCAGAGTGGCCTGCTCACTGGAAGGCCAAGTATTGTCTTGGAGGTAAAGGTGATGCTGTGGATCTGGTGGCTGTTGCCAAAGATGGATGTCCTTCTGCGGGGTCTCCAGGGAGGCTAAGTTTGAGTCAGAACTGAGACATTGAGGAAAACTGGTAGAGGAAATCTCAGAGCTTGAGCTATATGCCATGGGCAGTGGATTCATGGAGGACCCCTGCTGGTCCTCAGGAAGAAAACTGTAAGAGGAGAAACATGTTACAGTGACATGGACCTAGAAACGATGACCCAGAAGACATTGTCTTGCTTGTTCATCAGTAGATGCTTAATGCAAATTTGGTTTTGGTGGCTAAATCAGTGAATACTTCTTTGTACTCTCACTTTGGCCCGAATAAGACTCAATTTGCCAAAGTAAAGCGAATGTAAACATTGAGATAAATTACAGTTATTTGTCTCAAGTGGTTTTATTTATATTACTTGGACAGGTCTGGTTCTACCACGATGGTGATCTCTGTGATCTTGTACAAGTCATTTCACCTACCCCAAAGTCGGAACTTGCTCTTCATCAGTATAGGAGCTAGTGGCTGAGGGGCTGCCAGGCTGATTTCCTCACTACAAGTCCAGTGCTCTCTCTACAACCCTAAACCTGGGGGTCATGAGATAAACAGAGATTTCTGAGCCCCATTCCTGACTCTGAATCTGCACTTTCAACAACCTCCTCAGGTTGATTCTGATGATCAGGCCAGTGGGAAACACGGCATTAACCCCTCTGCTGTGTCAGGGTCACTGATCCTAAAGGAAGGCCCAGAAGGTGATCCGGAGAGCTCTGGGATGGCTGCTCAGAGAGCTGGCACTCATTAAATAATATTTATTGGGGCACCAAGTATGTGCTATGCAGTCCCTTCACTGCTGAACAAAACCTTCTCTTTCTGGCATTTGGGACCAAAGACTTATTCACTGAGCAGAAAATGTGCTCGTGTCTTTATCCTCCCTCCTAGGACTGAATCCTGTGTTCCTGGTTCTTTAGGTATCCAATGGCAATCTAGCAACTGATTCACAGCCACTTCCCTCAGATAGATCGTCAATGCCATGCTGACCCCTTCACCTGGTCTACTGTGATCACCAGATTCCCCTGAAGTGGGAGTTGGAAGCTGGGAGCCCAGGAGGTATTCAGCTGTGGGCACACAAGACTTCCCTAAAGACACCCTGTGCCCGTGAGATTGCACTTGGGTGGATGAGGCCAAGTGATTTCAAGATTTGCATGCCAAATCCCTAGCTTGGGGGCTTCTTTATCTAGTCCCCCTATTTTCAGGGAGACTCATCTGTTCTATCAATGCATGCTTGGCCATGCGCCATGGATGCAGAGGCAGGGGGCCCGGTGGCCACAGAGCAAGAAGAGTGGGAGTACATTGCTTTTGAGGAGGGGGCTTTTGATGTCCTATGAGCAAGTCACCAATGGTCTCAGGCATGGTTTCCACCCACAACAGGAAAGCAGGGAGCTTAGCCCTTATCATCATTCCATGCACTTCTTACCCAGGACTCTCCTCTTTCTGGCCCCCAAGGTTTTCAACCTGATAGTACCCAGAGGGCTGCTGCTCAGCTCCTAACTGGACAGGAATGATGGGCTGGGTCTGCATGAACGTCACAGGGTCATCACAGAGGGGCACAGGAAAGCCAGTTGGGTTTGGCAGGCCTATGTGTGGTGTCTGATTTTCCACAATGACGTTATGCTGCTGTGGCTGTTCCTGCAGCTTCTCCTCCTGCATCTGCTGCTGCATCTGTTCCTCCTGCATCTGTTGCAGTTGCTGCTGCTGGTATTGTTCCTGCTCCTGCAGGTGCTGCTGCATCAAAAGGAAACAGGCAAAGGTATCTTAGTGTCTGCAGGAGCCTCCCAGAAATTGATTGGACATTCCCACTCCATTTTCCCAAAGCAGAAGAGAAGGGTAGTCCTGCCTCTCTGGGCATAGCACTCTGGGTGACTGTCTAGCTGTGGGGCTGGGCACTAGTTGCAGTCATGCTCCTGGCTGTAAGAAGCTGCAATCCAGCACATATGTACATGGATGTGTGCGTGTGTGTCCAGGTCTAGTTAACCATGAATCTTCACTTTAGGCAAACGAATTGCAGCCCACTGAGCAGCCAGTAACCCCTCAGGAGAACCAGGTGACCCAAATTTTCATGAAAATGAAATCCTCTTTCAGCTACACAGTTAAAACAGGCTTTCCATACCTGGGTGGAGGCATCGTAAGGCTCCTCAAGCTCCCCAGGGAATGTGAAAGACTGAGATGAAGATGAACCACAGAAATGTCCAGCCTCCTTGAGATCAGGGAGGGACTTCTCCATCTTCTCAGTGCGTCGTTTCTTGGGCACTGGCTCCGAAGACTCGGGCTCAGGACTTTCAATGTGGAGTGAGGTGTTTAACTGCATCTGTAAGGACACAGAATTACAAAGGTCTTGTTCCAGGGCCACACGTTTCCTCAGGGCACAAGACATATTGGGCATGAAGCGAGATTGCCCACAGGCAAGCCCATAGGAAGTCTTGGTTATGTATGAGCCACATCTGCCACTGCAAGAGGCTGGCTGGGCCCATCTCGGCTTCTGCAGCCAAGAGAAAAAGGGCAAAGCCATAAGTCCCTGCTGAAGATCGCTCCAGATGTCCCATGCTGCCCTGGGGCAGCAGCTGTCACTACTAGCAGGCCCTATTGACTAACTCCTTGAAGATTGTCAAGGTCCCTTTCTCCTCCCCCTCTGCCACTTACATGGAACTGGTCTCTGACCTGAAACTTAGAATCCTGCATTGTCTGAAGCTGCTCCCTCAACATTTCCAGTGCATTCTGCTGGTTTCTGATGTCAGCCTGCAGCATCTGAGTCTTCTCTTCCAGCTGCTCCTTGAATTTCTCCATCAGTTCCCTCTCACAGTTGTCGATGTATGAGGCAATTGATGATGGTAGTTGTAATGGCTGTGGAGAGGAATCACTTATGGTTCATACACTATAGGGACACTGGGTTCGCCAAATCATACCATGTTGTTTTCTTTCCAAGTTGTTAAAGACTAGGAATGCGAACAATAGCACTGCAATCCTGATTTCATACATCACTAGAAAGTTTGAAGAAACGGCTAGAGAATCCAGGAATTCTAGATCAGAATGGATCATGCGGATCATTTATTCTGATTTTCCCCCTAAACATAAAGCTGTGGAATTGGCCCAGAGACGTAAAGCAACCTGCCCAAAGGCCTTGGTGTAGGAGTCCGAGTGCAGCAGGTCAGATCACAAATGAGGCATATGGGAAACACCCAGCGGATGCCCCTGTTAGCACTGCAATGAGAAGAAGAATGCTCAACTGGTGCTTCCTTTGTTCCAGGCACTTTTCTAAGCACTGTACAGTAATTCACAGATCTGACCCTCACAATGCCCTATAAAGTAGCAACTGCCCCAACACCGTTATAGTACTTGAAGGAAGATGTTCGTTTTGGCCCTAGAAATCTAATTTTAACTTGTGTAACAGTCTCAGATCTGGAAATAAACAAATTTACATGTTTATAAAGGTAGAGAGTGTGTTGGGGGACAAAGCAATCCTTCAGGTTGGGTGGAATAGAGGGGATGAGGCAAATCACATGTGGAAGGGACGTCAGAAGAGCCTTGTGCAGGCCATACAAGTTTAGGCAGCCGAGGTACTTGGATTTTATTGATAAGCCACCTTGTGCTGCTGCCAGAAGGAGCATTCTAAAACACAGATCTGATTGGGGAAGTGACACGCTCAGATCTATGTTGTAAAACCTGCCTTCTGGCAACAGTGCAGAAGATGAACTGATGGGAGAGAGTAAGCTTGGAGTTCGAGAGAAGCCAGTTAGAAGGCTGTGGAGGTAACTCAAGGTAGAGATAACAGGTCTGAAACAGACCAGAGGCAGCAGACATAGAAAAGAAGGGACACATTTAAGAGAAATTAAGAAAGTGGATAGGACTTCTCAACTGATTGGCTGAAGGGGACAGAAAAGAGGTGGGACTCTTGGAAAAGAACTATCTATCAAAGCTGTAAGTAGGACCTGGAAACATCTGTAGTTGGCCTTGATCTGTGCTAGACACTGTGTGTATAAACAAGATGAGAGAGTCTCCGACCCAATCCACAATCCCAATCCCAATGATGAGAAAAAGGTACACCACATGCAACTGCTAGAGAGGAAAGATCAGACAGTCTATGAGATCACACTGTGGGCCTTCAACTCCTTTATGGTTAATGGAAGCACATAGCTGAGTTCTTATAAAGAGAGAGAGAGAAAAACAACTTGTATGGAATACACTTGGAATGAACTATTATATATGTATGTTTAATCCCTTGGAAATGGTCTAATTGTCCTTATTTCGCTATATAGTATATATGTCTTCATACAAGAAAGCCGGCATTCATTACACACACACAAAAATCACTAAACCCAGGACTGGAAGAGGCAAACCTTACAGGTTATCACATCCACCCCTCTTCTCCAGGCAGGAATCTTTTCTCTGCTGCCCTTGGCAAATGAGCTACCAAGCCTTGGCTCAAACCCTTCCACTGAACGAGAGGGGGCTCACCACCTGGGGAGGTAACATAACCCAGTTGAGAAGGGCTTCCTTGAAGGGAGTGGAAAGCTGCCTGCCCTGAGCCACTAGCTCTCTGCCCTAGTTTGATCCACTGGAGATGTCTTCCACTTTAGGAGCATGATGGCCCTGCAGCTATGTGGATCAAGCTGTCCTGTCACTCCCCAGTCTCGCTTCTCCAGTGCCTTCCACTACTGACCATATGACATTTCCTAGACCCCCTCCATCCCGGTCTCCACCTGCTGGATACATCCCAGTCTGCCAATCCATGGCACCCAGAAGTAAGCCTAATACATATGCTGTCACATGCAGAGCCAGACTACACATGCTCACTGCTGTTGACTATTTTAAACACGTCATATTTAAAGTTTAATTATAAATTAATTCAAAGGAGAAGAGAAACCTGTCAACAGGGAAAGGGGAACCACAAAGTTTTAGGATAACAAGGACATAAATAAGGACAAAATGGATTTCTACAGAAATTTTCTTTTAAATAGTTGAAAGAATGTTCATACAAGTCCGAAAATCCCTGCAAGGCAAGCAGACCATTTCAGGATGGAGAAACTGAGACTCAGGGATGTGCCAAGGTCACACTGCTGGGGCCAAACTCAAACAATTGTCTTCTAGCTGTCAGTTCTTCTCATTAGAATGGGATGCCTTTGGCATTAGGAATGGAGTGACTCATCTTAGGCTTGGTAATTAATGCACACAATTCCACATAACAGACCAGAAACTCATTATCTTGGCTGCCAATCCTGATTTTAATAATCCTGTCTAATATAAATGATGATCATCCCAATCTGTGATTATGCAAACAAATCTGGGGATAGAAGAGCAACAGAGTAGTTAATCCAACTGTTTTGGTTTGGCTTCGGACCATATATTGGTGCTGACATTTGAAGGTTGGCCATAGCTAACATTCTGAAAGGCATGCTTTAACCCAATAAAAATTCCATTGGGGAAACCTAGCTCCTGGTGGGGAGGTGTTGGTGTGAGTAGGCAAGAAAGTCATCTTCCCTCGAGATGGTTAGCATCCCCTCGCAGGTGATAAGGAGTGCGCCTTGTAAAAATACTGCCTTTCTTAGCAGTCAAGCTTCATATTTGGCTCAAACGTTCTCTCAAGCACAAAGGGTTTTTGCATATTTCACATTAAGAGAACAGGGATTTGGTCTTACTTACAGAACCTCCAACTTCCCTGTTTGCTAGGGCCCACTGGATTCTCAGCTACATCTGAAAATCCAGTACAACAAAAATTGTGATACAGTTAAAAAAAAAACCAACGTGCTTTCTGCAAAGTAAAACCGGGCACAAGAGTGGAAATTCAGAACTTTGCAGGGTTAGTGGTCCAGATAAATACGTGGGGCAAGACTTCCAGAGGTACCTGATCACGGCTGCCAGCAGCCACACTGGAGGACGAGATGGTCTCCTCTCTCACCTGCTCCACCTGCTCCACCTTTCCCATCTCATCCATCTGGTCCACCTGTTTCACCTCTTCCACCTCAGCTACGTCTTCCACTTCACGTTTGAATTCAAAGCTTTGCAAAGGTGATGAAGCTGACAGTGGAATTTGTGGCCAAAAAAGCAAAAGTCCCAACATTATCAAAGAGATTATAAGATTTCTCCTTATTTCCTTGTATAAGCTATAAAAATAGGAGAGTCCAGTTTTATTCCACTTTAAGAATTAGATGTGCCACGTAGCAGGAGTAATTCAGAACACTACTTAAAAATCTGTTCATATTTGAAAATGAAGAAAAAGGAGGGAATATTTGACTTTACCTCCACCCACCCAAGCCATAAGCAGGAGTCCAAACCCATTCGTGTTAAGTATCTTTTCATTATAAAATTATTTTGGCTCTGCTTTGGAAATTTGGTACTTTCAAACCAATAAAACAAAATTAAACTGTCATAAATCACTTCTGAAAAACTAGGTTCCCCAGAATGTGAGATCTCAGGAGTGCTTAAACTGCTCTTGGAGGTGTTGTGACATGACTCTCCTTCAACAGCCCCCAAAAGCAAAGTGGAGAACACTATTTGAATAATGCAAACTGGTAGAGTCATTTTGGAAAATAATTTGGCAGTTTCTTTCCCACACACTTCCCATATGACCCAGCAGTCCCTCTCCCAGGAATTTACCCAAGTGAATTAGAATTTTATATTGACACAAAAGAACCTCCATGCAAATATTTGTAGTGGCTTTATTTATAATCAGCAAAAACTTGGAAACAACCCAGATGTCCTTCTACAGATGAATGGATTTAAAAAAAAAAAAACTGTGGTATGTACATAAGATTCAGTATGACTCAGCAAGAAAAAAAGGAATGAACCACTGATTCATGCAACACAGATGAATCTTAAATGTATTTTGTTAATAAAGCCAGACAAAAAAGACTAGATATTGTATGATTCCATTTACATCACATTCTATAAAAAGGAAACCAGTTGGGAATATAGATCAATGGTTGTCAGAGGATGAGGGACAGAGTTTGAGTTCAAAGAGGCAGCATGAAGGACTTTTGGGGGTGATAGAACTGTTCTGCTTGGTCTTGTGGTTTTAGATACATGACTCTACAGAGTGAATTCCACTGTGTGCGAGTTTAAAACTAAATTGCTCTTATACATTTTATAAAATCACAGTCACAGGTTCATGGACTTTGCCCCTCCCGGGAAAATCAATTGTTTTGAAAGAATTTTTTTCAGCAAAGCTTTGAGATTGACAGCAATACTGGAAGTGTTGATAACTAGGATATTTAAAAATAGAGGTATTACTTCTATATATGGAGATTCCACGACACAAATTATCTACGATAAGATTAGCTAATTAGAGGACATGATCTGTACTATGCATCCACCACTGCTTTTAGTTTTGTACTTTTTGTACAATTATACTTAAGAAATGTCTTTAATATTGAAACTTTTGTAATAAGAGACTATCCCTTTTGCCCTTTACTAACAATTCTTCCTACGGTACAGTTTTTAAAAACAAGAGGTTTCTTTGGAATTCGCCTACTATGCCATAGCAGGAAAGACTGCACTAATATGGAAAGATAAGATTCTATTCCTCCTCGGCCTGAGAGCTGGCACCAATCTTTAGATGATTAAAATTAAATGGGAGAGAAAAATACCATTTCCAAGCTCTGGATCCATTGATGAGATATTCATTTTCATTGCTCTCAAAGCATCAGCTCAAAAAATTTACAGAAGATGAAGAAAGTTAGAATTCACTCTTGTGATTTAACACTCTTATAAATAGATCATTATCTGCATTTGAAAAATTGTAACTACAATGTAGGCCATTATTTTTCTTCTGCTAGTCCCTGTAGAAATGCCCACGTGTACCTACCTGGAGAGTCACTTATGGTTACCGGGGAAGATACGTTGCAGTCCGCAGATGTATCAGAATCTATCTCAATCACAGGAATAGATTCTTGTGGTCTATATTGCTTGACCGCTACAATATGAACTTGATCCTTGGAATTTCCAAATGAGCAGGAGATGAAATTTCAATTTGGAGACAAAAAGGTATACAAATTACAGGAAACAGGCAGAACACAAACTTGGATGCATTTCACGTCACAATATCTAACATTGCTATAATCAGTTGAATACCTAACACAAAACCACCATGAAACATGTCCTTGAAGAATATTGCTGGAAGATAACAACAAGCACAGGCCATGGGTACCACATGCTACCCATTGTCAAAACTGAGAAAAGAAACAAAGAATAGATGTTGTAAAGTAGGAGAAGCGCACCACAACCAATGGGGCCATCTTTCCAGAGATCCTGCACATGCAGCATTGGCTTAGAGCAAGGAGAGGCCAATTGGGGCTGCTTAATGACCACTCCACATTTGTTACGAAGATTAAAGTTGAAAGTAATATTAGCAAAAGTACCTTTACTATAGTAGCAGAGAGATGGAAATGGCCCTGGAGAGCTTCTAGTGTACCCTCCCCATTTGACAGTGTCAAAGAGGAGAAGGTCATGCAACCAGTTAGAAGCAGAGTGAATGAGAGAATCCAGTGACTTCAAACCCAGCACTCTTTTCCCTAACCCTGGCTACCTCAGTTTAAGCCATTTGCTGCTTTAAATCATAGATGTTATATTCCTATTTAGTGATCCACTTCCATTTCCTTAACAACTGGATCCTTTTGGAATACTCTGGGGCTCACTGCTCATATGAAATTTAAGTACCTAGTTTAGCAGTGAAATCTTTCACATCTCTGCTGAAAAATTTAGTTCTTTTTTTTCTTGGACTGGATGAAGGCATTGACACATGCTGACTTTTCTACAAGGAACCTGTTTGTTGGAGCACAACTCCCCCAGATTAAATCCCAGCATTTGAACTTAAGGAAATTGCACAATCTCACTGTTCAAGTGCACTGTGTTTTGTTCTCCTTAAAACAAGGAATATGTTGCTGGAGATGTGGCAATCCTTTCATTATTTAGAAAGATATTCTGGTGGGGTGGTACTTGTTGAGATGGTATATGACCTCTCTTTCTCTGTCCTCTTCTGTCTGTTCTTTCTCACAGCCATATGTCGATTCAATCACTAGCTCCTTGCTTCTTGGATGATTTTCAATAGAAACATGTATAATCAGATGTTCATTAAGATGTCCATTTTTATGTGTTCATATGTTTTAGCCTATCAATATAAATGCAGTGAGCTTAAATGAACTTAAATGACAGAATCATATGCAGTAATGGTAATTGGTTTGGAAAAAAAAAACAAAGCAAAACAACTATTTTGGAAGCAAAAAGATACCAATCTAAAATGCAGTCTGGACTAAGACCTGAAGACAGTCTTGCAAGAGAGGCAGCTAGAAGCTAGAAAAAAAACCATGAAAGGAAAATGCATATGTGGGGATAGAAGGGCCATCAATATGCTTTTACAAGTTTAAGAGGAGTTTTGGATTCACTTTTATTCCTTAACTGTCTCCAAGAACGTATGGTAAAGAATCTGAAAAGAGAAGCACAGCCTTTAAGGCTGGACATAGAGTAATCTTCAAGTGCAGGCTCCAATACCTGACAGGTGAACTAGAAATGAGTGTACATTGCGGGGGCTGCAATCAAGAAGTACGTCCTCCAACCTTCACATTTTCCCCATGATTAGCTTAATGTCAGAAGTGCTCTGAGTGACTTTTAAGAGATCTTTGAATTTTACTTTTTGAGAAAAGTGCTTTAGGGCATCCAGTCAAGATAACAGATTGAATAGACGACATGGGGAAAATGCTAGATAAAATAGAGTAGAACATTAAAAATACACTCCATTTAAAAATCCTCTCTGGAGGCAGCTCTGATGACTTAATGGTTAAAGTTGGGTGCCCTCTGCTTTGGTGGCCTGGGCCCATATTCCGGGCACGGAACCACATCACTCCTCTGTCAGTAGCCATGTTGTGGCAGCGGCTCACTTAGAAGAACCAGGAGAACTTACAACTATGCACAACAATGTACTGGGTTTTTGGGGGAGAAAAAGGAAGAAAAAATATCCTCTCTGGATCCCACCTCTCTTTCACCTACCACCCTGATTATGTGATTTCCTTGACAGTAAAACTTCTCAAAAGGGAAGTACTCAATGTCTCCAATTCCACCATCCTCTCTCAAATCTACTCAATCCGACAATATCTCCCTGACCCCATCTATAGTCTACGAAAATTTTTCTCAAGTTCAGCAATGGCTTCCAGGACCTAACTCTAATGGTCACTTCTGAGTTGTCAACCTAGCTAATCTATCAGCAGTGCTTGCTGCTTTTTATCATTCCCTGGGTGATACTGGAAATACTTTCTTCATTTGGCTTACCTCTTACCTCACTGGCCACTTCCTCTCCCTCTCCATTGCTGATTCCTTCTCTTCTCCCCAATCTCTTAACTTTGGAGGTGCTCCAGGCTTACTCCTTGGTCCTCATCTCTATCTATACTTACTCCCCCAGTGACCTCATCCAAGTCTATAGCTTTAAGACCATCCATGTTGATGATTGCGAAATTCTCATCTCCAGTCCAGCTCTATATTTCCAACTGACTGTCTAATAGGCATCTCAAACATCAACATTTTCAAAACTGAGAGCCCATTATTACATTCCCCAACAAACACACCTAAGCCTGCGAATTCTTCCCCCAGTTTTCTCCATCTCGGTTAATGTAATGCCATCTTTCCAGTTGCTCAGGTCAAGCACCTAAAAGTCATCCCTAACTCTTCCCTCTTTCTCACACATCTCATTCAATGTCAGCAAATCCAAGTGTTCCCTCTTCAAAACAGACCTAGCATCGGACCACTTCTCAAAACATCCACTATTACTACCCTGCTCCAAGCCATCATCCTGTCTCACTTGGATTGCTAAGATAGCCTCCTAACTCAACTTCCAGCCTCCACTCCTCCCCCTCCTCGCCACAGTCTATTCTCAACATAGTGACTCTTTTAATAAACTAATCAGATTATAGCACTCTTCTGCTCACAACTCTCCAATGGTTCCCCATTTCATTCAGAGTAAACCCCAAAGCCATACAATGGCTTCCAAGGCCCTACTTGACCTGACCCCCATTACATCTCTGATTCCATCCATACCTACTCTCACCTTTGCTCACTCTGCTCCAGCTCCTCTGGCCTCCCTGCTATTCCTCTAAATACCAGGCAGGCTTCCAACTCAAGGCCTTGCTTTGGTTTTCCCTCTTTTTGAGTCACCCCCCCAGATATTTTCATGGCTAGTTTTCTCATCTTCAATCTTTGCTCATATTTAATACTGTGCTCCCCCATCTGTTGCATTCCCAATCTCTCTCATCCTGCTCTACTTCTTTTCAATAGCTCTTCTCACCTTCTAATCTATGATTTATTTATTTAATATACTTACCTTGTTTATCATCTATCTCCTCCTGCTAGAATGTAAGCTCCTCTAGAGCAGGAAGTTTTCAATTTTGTTAACTGATGTATCCACCCCCCTCACCTAAAACAGTATATAGTACATAGTAGTGTTGAATAAACATATGTTCAATGAATCAATAAATGAATGAATCTGAAATGACCTTTAAAATAAACTCACTTAAAATGTTCAAAAATATAAAGAAAGGGAAGCCATAAAACAAAGAGTAGGATAATGTGAAAAAAAATAGAGCTTTGAAAGTAGATACTTCATTATATAGTAAGAAACAGATATTGGGATCAGACAGGCCTGGGTTTGAATCCTGGCTCTGCCACTTACTGTGCAACTTTGGGCAAGTTATTCAACAGCAAGAGTCCAAGATTCACCATCTTTAAAACTGGAAGGATAGTGCCTCATAAGGTTGCTATGTGAGTTAATCAACCAGCCCAATGCTTGATGCATAAGATGTCCTCAATACACTTTATTTATTAGTATTGTTATTATTCTATCACAAGTACCATGTTGCCCCCCACCCCTAGATAGAATTAGGGCTGACCTTTTTAGACCATTTTAGGTACTTCAATAGGTATCTGTTGAATGAATAAATAATTAGGTGCCTACCTCATAGTAGGTATAAAATCACTGGAAGATGCTTTTATGATTACTCCCTAAGCCAGGTTTGCCCTGTCCTCCCTATTAATACCTAACCAGCTTGGGCAGAGCGCTTCTGAGTCTGATGTATACTACGGCCCTCACACCCCTCCTAGCCACTGGGGTTCACGCTCAAAGTCAGCTGCTTCTGAAGATTTGCCTGCCACCTCCAGACACAATTCATTTGGGTAAAAAAGCAACCTGATAACGTACAAGCTCCAATTCTGCCAAACTTGCTTGTTTAGTGCAACAGGGTTCAGGAGCAACAGATCTCTAGGGACAGATGGCAGAATGTCAGTAGCTGGTAAGATGAGTCACCTAAACTCATCGTTACAATAAAGTTTCTGGGACAGAGTCAATTCGGGAGAATTTGCTTTGGATTGGCATTGATGCTGCTACATTAGCCATTGCTGTCCAAATGGTGAGGTGGTGGTTTTTGTGGAAGGAACTATGTACTCAACACATCACCTTGTTCTCAATTCCTTGCCAGTTAACAGCTGTTTTTAATAGAACATGCTTCTTTGAATACAGAGTTGTCTACAGTAACAACTGACAGATCAAAATATGATGATCCCTGGCAGGGGCTGGTGTGTGCTTTGTGTGGTTTTCTTGATGTTTCTTTTGCTTAGGTTTAGTTGAGATCCTTGGATCTTTGGGTTTATAGCTTTCATCAAGTGGAAAATTTCTGGCCATTATTACTTCAAATATTTTTTCTGTACACCCCTGTACCCTATGGATACTCCATTTACATGTATATTTGGCCACTTGAAGTTTACACCAGCTAACTAGTGCTCTTTTCTTTTTTCTTGTTCTTTTAAAACTTTTTTCTCCTTTTGTTTAATTTTGGAGACTTTCTATGACTTTGTCTTTAAATCCATTAATCTACTAAATCCACAATGTTTGATCTACCATCAATCCCACCCAGTGTTGTTTTCATCACTCAAATGTTGACTTGAGATTTTTTTCCCATTTCTGTCTCTACTTAAAATTTTGAACATATGATACAGTTATAATTGTTCTACTATCCTTGTCCACTAATTCTATAATCTGTGTTTGTTCTGGGTCAGTTTCTGATGATTGATTTTTCTCTTCAAGAAGGGTCATATATTACTGCTTCTTTGAATGCCCGGTAATCTTTGACTCAATGCCAAATATTGTTCATTTTATTCTGTAGAGTATTGAAATATTTGAATTCCTGTAAACATTATTTGCCTTTGTTCTGGAACACAGTGAAATTACTTGGAAACAGTTTGATCCTTTAGGTCTTGCCCTAATGATTTGATAAGCATAAACAGAGCAATAGTTAGCACAGTGTTAAATATTTCTGTGTACTCTTCCCTCATGTCCTGTGTATTATGAGGATTTCCAGTGTGGCTGGTAGAAACAGGAGCTATTCCCAGCCCTGTATGAATGCTGGCACTGTTCCCTCTAATCCTCTTGGATGCTTCTTTCCCCTCCCAGATCCCTGACATTGTCTCTCCATGCAGCCCTCTCCTCTCTGGTACTCTGCTAGCATCCTTAGACTCCCTATACTCCCACCTCAATCTCTTCAACTCAGGCCGTCCACTAGGGTCCCTGTGTGTTCTCCCTCTCAGCCACGTGGCCTGGAAACTCACTAGGTAGCAAGCTGTGGCAATTGTAGGGCTCATTTCATTCATCTCCCATTTCATATGAGTCCCTGTCCTTTGCTCCTTGATGTCCATTATCTTGAAAACTGTTATTTCACTCATTTTGTCTGTTTTATTTTTGGCTTTTGGGCAAGAAAGTTAATCTGGTCCCTGTCACTCCATCTTGATTGGAAGCAGAAGTTCCCCAATTCCAAAGAATATTGTATAGTTACTGAAATGATTAAAATTGGGCCTGTAGAAAAATGGAACTTAGTGATAAGTGAAAGGCAAGGTTATGGAGTAGCGTGTAAGCTATCATTATAACTAAGTGAAAAATATATATAGACTAAGACTAAGACTGAATAGCAATAAGCAAAATTAAACAGCATTGTGCCATGGTGGCAGGATTATGGGTTTCTTAAAAAAATTACCTTTAAATGTTATAATTACTTAGGCTTTATAACTTTTATAGAGATAATTTTTTTAGTCCAGTTTTCCTCAAAACACACTGTGTTGGAGAACTCTGGATTCTTCACACACAGGACATTACAGATCCTGGGTAAATATTTGTTGTCTGACTGATGAAGTAAGGTTGTCAGCTGTGTAGATGTCAGTCTGATGGCCAGAGCTATATGGATGCCTTGGCCTCTTTCCCCAGAATAACCACAATTAATTTGTGTGAAAATAAAACTTTTCTCTGTTTAAATTAGCCTTCTTCTACCTAATTTCCTCCCTGTTTCATACTTTCTTGAAAAGGATGTTAGTTTAAGCAGAGGTATGTCTTCAGAAGGGAGAAAGTTTTATCTATCTGGAAGAACCTGGTTAAATGGGCAATAGTTGGAAAATGCAATACAAAATCAGCACTTCGTATTTAAAATATATGCTCACAGCATCTCCACATTACAGAAGAACTTAAATACGAAAAAGACTTGTTGTCTGCACGATCCCAGGAACACGCAAATCCTTTCAGGCAAAATCACATGGAAGCCTGTCTATACTGCTCTTGAAATCCCTTTACCACGTATTTGAAGAGTGCTACAAAAACAAGAGAGTGCTATAACATACACTATTTGTTTGTGCATCTAATATTTAGGAGCACCTACTATGGGCGGCAAGCCTTATTCAAGATGTTTGTGGATGTGCTGATGAAAAAGACAGCTCCTGCTCTCACAGAAGCTTCATTCTATTGCAGGAATACAGACAGTATACCAATAAATGAGGTTCCTTAGAGCACTACGACATCCATATGAGGTAGCCTGGCAGATTATTACCACACCCATTTTACAGATGAGGAAACTGAGGTTCTCCGTGGTAAAATAACTTTCCCCAGGTCACATAATTGGTAAGTGGCAGAGTCAGGAATCAAACCTTTATCTTCCGATGTCTAGGCCATCTTTTCTCTCTGTAGCACTGTCACCACTGCAGTGATCCAGCCTAGTAGCTCTGTTACAGGCACCCACGTAGTGGCAGGTAGGGTGAAAGAACATCCTCAGGAAGGTTTTCTGTTTATTTTTTAAGACTTTTTTTTTGAGGAAGATTGGCCCTGTGCTCACATCTGTTGCCAATCTTCCTCTCATTTTTTTTACTCCCCAGTACATAATTGTGTATCATAGTTGTGTATCATAGCTATAGAGTTGTAGCTCTTCTATATGGGACACCACCTCAGCATGGCTTGATGAGTTGTGAGTAGCTCTGTGCCCAGGATCCGAACCGGCGGACCTCGGCAGCCAAAGTGGAATACACGAACTTAACCGCTGCGCCACTGGGCCTGCCCCGCGGGAAGGTTTTCTGGGATGCTGTTTTTCTATAGCATTTTTCTTGCAGTTTTATCTTATCTCCCAGACTAGAGTTTCAGATCATTGAGGGAAGACTCAGGTTTCATATTTCTATTGTGTATCCCTGTAAGATTCTCTCTAGTAACATCTGGTGAATGGATAAATGGATGATACAGTCAATGGCTTAGCGAAAGGACGGGGACAATCTAGACTAATTAGGGACTGGGTTCTGCCCATGATGGGATGAAGCATGATGTAGTCTCATGAGTCTACTCACATAGCCTCCTGCAGTAGGCAGGTCAGCAAACTTGCATTTTGAAATGCACTCACAAGTCAAAAAGATCTTGCACAGTGGCATAGAGCTTAGCTTAATTCTTGTAAAGCTACTCCAGAGACCATTCCAAGCATGGTCGTTACTGGCTCCCAATAACAAATCGCTACGAAATGGCAACTGTGGAACATGGCTCACACGCTCTGCCCGTTTGGAGTACTTCTTGAAATTAAAACCTTTGTATGTTGGCAACACACATTAACTGAAGAACCAACATCACGGGGATAGGGTCCAAGCTTTTAGCCTATGTCTTTCAATGTACATACGTCTGAGGCAGCAGCAGCAGGTTTACCACGCAGGGATTCCACTCTAGAACTTCTTCTTCGGCCTTGACTGCGTCTATAAATAGGTGAAAAGAAAGATGGTAAGCACGTCTCATTTGCTTAACAGTAAACTTAAGGTTCAAATAAAAATATTTGTTTTATTTTTCTTAATAGGTAACATCATCAATCTTTGAGGTGTCACTTTTCCTACAAAGAAAATTGTTCTGCACTGTATCTATACAAGAAATCCTCTGGACCATCATTAGAATGAAGTCTGCTGCAGGTCTCAATTTCCTTTTTTGACAATGGTGAGCAAAGCAAGCTAAAAAAAAAGAAGCCAAGGTGTATGAGTGAATGTTCTTAATTTTTAAACAAACTGCAATTACAAAAAAATGCCTTCAGGCCAAATTCAATTGTGCTTCCTGCAATTAGAGAAACTCTCCACTCTCTGTCTCATTAACAATTCATTTCTATCAAAATTAGAATTCGATGCCTAAGATGAGAATGCAGCTTCATGGCACACTCAAGTCTAAATAGTAGCTTACTTTTCACCAAATAAGTGGAAGATGAAACAGAAAGAGAGAGAAAGAGAGAGGAGAGAATATGAATGAATGAGAATGTTGTTTTTAATTTTGAAATTACTTTTTAACTCTTAAAAGTTTCATAACTGGGGCCGCCCGGTGGCGCAGCGGTTTAGTCCGCGCTTGGCAGCCCAGGGTTCGCGAGTTCAGATCCCGGGTGCCCGCCGACGCACTGCCTGTCAGCCATGCTGTGGCGGCCTCCCATATAAAGTGGAGGAAGATGGGCACGATGTTAGCTCAGAGCCAGTCTTCCTCAGCAGAAAGGGGAGGATTGGTAACAGATGTTAGCTCAGGGCTTGTCTTCCACACACACACAAAAAAAAAGTTTCATAACTGAGAATCTGTTATGGAAATGTTTTTGTTTGCAAGGGTTTTTCTTTTGCAGGCCAAAGAGTGAAAAGCTCGTAACACTCCACAAAGTAAGAAACTGGAGTCTGATAACAGATATGATAAAAAACAAGGCCTCAGAGTAGTAACACAGTGACAAAATGATATCTGTGAAATCTTCGCAATTCATACAGAAGACACAAAATTAACGGAATAACTGTTATTCTGCATGGTTTCAAAAAGTCAGTCCTGATCCAATGGAAAGAAATTTTCCATTCTATATTTCACAAGACCCAGCCACAAAATCAATTTTACCTATATCATTTATTTATAATAGGAGAACAGTAAGAAGAGTTTGAAAAAACATACTTTGGAAATGAAAATATATAATATTTAGGAAGTATTGATTTAAATAACATAAAACAAGTACTTAATGAGTTAATTCAGTCATTTGTGTGCATGATGGGGCTAGAAAGTGTCTAATATGTATTTCTTACTGGTCTGACTTTCAGCATCAAGTAACATAAACAGAGTTACTTATAAATTTTCCTCCACATCATTTAAAAATGAAATTCCTAAAACATTATCATCTTTATTTTTAATTTTTTTCAGTCTTTGACTAAATTTATAAGCCAGTTTAGTCTGACAGAATGTTTTCTTAGTAAGTGTTGCCCCTACTTCAAGATTGTTCTTCACTTTCTGTTCTTTCTTTATATTATCTCCCTTGCAGACTATATTTTGTCCGTTGACTTCAACTAGGGGTGACTCCGACATCTCTATCTCAAGACCTCTCCCTGAACTGGAGACCCACATATCCAACTGCCTTTAGGACAGGCATTCTGGGTGTCTAACAGACAGACACCTCAACTCAACATGGTTCAGTTAGACTCCAGCTCCACCTCCAGTGTCTGCTATCTTGGTGACCAGTGCCAACCCCACCTAGTCACTCAAGACTGAAACCTCCAAGCCATCTGTGACTCTTCCCTCTTCCTGAACTTTATTCTGTTCTGTATGAAAGTTTATTACTTTCTGTCCACCTTTTCTACCTGGTGAATTTCTTGAAGGCAGTGCACATGCTTTGAACCTCTTGTATCCCAGCACCTAGCACAATGCAGAGCACTTACTAGGTGCTTCATGAATATTTGCTGAGTGCATAAAGGAATAAACAAACTGACCAGGCAACTCAATTAAAGTATTTGCACATCCCTCACCGCAGGTCTGCTCGGATTGACACAATTATTTTCAAGGAAAAGCTGAGGCTGCTATCTGTTCTTTAAAAGTAATTAAATGCCTCCATATTGGCTTCTAAATAGTAAATACCTTTATACCTGAGGTAAACAGTACGTGAATGAATGTACTGCCGCACTGTGCAATGTGGCAGCCACTAGCCACATGTAGCTAAATTAGAATCAAAATTAAAGAAAATTAAAAATTTAGTTCTTCAGCCACAGAAGCCACATTTCAAGTACTCAGTAGTATATGTGGCTAATGGCTATGGTATTAGACCAGATTAAAGAGCATTTCTATCATCACAAAGGTTCTATTAGACTGTGCTGTATCGAAGGATGCAGTGAGTTTTACTGGAACAGACACTGACTTTTACAACAAAACATTGTGAGGCAATTATGTTTTGGTTTTTTGTTCATTATTTTTTTATTGTGGTAACATTGGTTTATAACATTATATAAATTTCAGGTGTACATCATTATACTTTGATTTCTGCATAGATTACATCATGTTCACAACCCAAAGACTAATTACATTCCATCACCAGACACATGTGCCTAGTCATCCCTTTCGCCCTCCGCCCTCCCCCCTTACCCTCTGGTATCCACCAATCCAATCTCTGTCTCTATGTATTTGTTTGTTGTTGTATTTTATCTTCTACTTGAGTGAGATCATATGGTATTTGACCTTCTCCCTCTGACTTATTTCACCTAGCATAACACCATCAATGTCCATCCATGCTGTCACAAATGTCTGAATTTAATACTTTCTTATGTTTGAGCAGTATTCCATTGTGTATATATACCACATCTTCTTTATCCATTCATCCCCTGATGGACACTTAGGTTGCTGCCAACTCTTGGCTATTGTGAACAATGCTGTAATGAACACAGGGATGCATATATCTTTACGCATGCATGTTTTCATTTTCTTTGGATAAACACCCAGCAGTGGAATAACTGGATGATATGGTAGTTCTATTCTTAATTTTTTGAGGAATCTCCATACTGTTTTCCATAGTGGCTACACCAGTTTGCACTCCCACCAGCAGTGTATGAGAGTTCCCTTCTCTCCACATCCTCTCCAACAATTGTTGTTTCCTGTCTTGTTAATCATAGCCATTCTGAGGGGAGTGAGGTGAACTCTCATTGTAGTTTTGATTTACATTTCCCTAATAGAAGAAAACGTAGGCAGTATGTGCTCTTCGACATTGGTTTTAGCAACATATTTTCAAGTACCATGTCTGACCAGGCAAGGGAATAATAGAAAATATAAACAAGTGGGACTACATCAAACTAAAAAGCTTCTGCACAGCAAAGAAAACCATCAACAAAATGAAAAGACAACCTAACAATTAGGAGAAGATATTTGCAAACCATATTTCTGGTAAGGAGCTAATATCCAAAATATACAAAGAACTCATACATCTGAACAACAAGAAAACTAACAACCCAATTAAAGAATGGGCAAAAGACTTGAACAGACATTTCTCCAAAGAAGATATACAGATGGCCAACAGGCACATGAGAAGATGTTCAACATCATTAACTAATAGGGGGTTGCAAATCAAAACTACCTTTTGCTTTAAATCCAGTGGCTTGGATTTCAAGAATGTAAAATAAAGGAAAGCAACGTTTTCCAAATTCTTCACTGAATTTACATCTCATTTTTGTCTATAAATCAATATAGAAGGCAAATATTTGACTTATAATCAGAATGTAAAACTAACAAACACATACATTGCTAAAGAAAAACATTAGGAGTATTTCATTCCTAACTAGTCTGTGCATGTAAATAATGAATTCGGGCTCAGGATATGAGGTGTAACAGAGGGTTTGAAGCCATATACACATTGCTGGCCTTTGGTAAATAACAGATAAAAAAGAACTTTCCTTTTCCAAATTGCATCAGTTAATTTTCAAAAAGAAAGAAAATGATCAAAGAGCACTTTGCTAGCTGTATTTACACGGAAAGAACACCTTCTAATTTTACGAAGAAAAGTACCTATGTCTCATTATGTAAAATCTGAAATGTTACTCTTAAATTGGACCCTTAATGTTTCTAATTCTCTCTCCATCTTAAATCTCTTCCCAGGGTTTGATATTCATTGGTAAAGTACTCAACACTGCTGAATCACTTTAATGGAAGGTTGTTCTTGGCTCAAAAAAGCATCTGCCTCTACTTGCTATATAAATGAAACTGTAAATGTGAAAAACACATCCAATGAATAATGTTCTTTCATACCTCAATGCAGTACAAACTAAGGTGTGTTTGGAACAGTTGTGCCAGAGAGTCAGGAACAAGATGACAGTAAAAATATAATTCTAAATGTTTCTCCTTGTCTAACGTACAGTGGAGATGGTCTGATCTGAAGCAATGGAGGAAGGATAACCAGATCTCCCTTCTCAGTTGCAGGTTGTGTCCAAAGGTTGAGGAACTCATTTGTAAGATTACTCTAACCAAAGTTAGTCCACAGGCTCACAGAGGAAACCCACCACCAGCCCCTGTTGGAAGTGTGAAATGCTAGGTCAAGGTGAGGGCATCCTCTTTTCCTACAGGCCCAACTGCATTTCAGCCATCCCTGACAAGTGGATTGGTACTAGCATCTCCAGAGCCAACCTCTCCCTAAGAGTCACTATGCTCTTAAGTGGTTCCCTAGGGATCATTCCTGAAACAGCCTCCTATTTTCTCAAGCCCCCATCATTGTGTCCAGCATCCCAGAGCTGCCATGGGATGTGGACAGAATTTGAGGTTGCACAGACGTGGGCTCGAACCTCAGCTCGGACACTTCCCAGTTGTGAGAACTAGAGCAAGTGTCTTAGCTTCCCTGAGTCCCTGTTTCCTGGTGTTTAAAGTGCTACTCGTGATATAAACCCGGTAGGGTTCTTGTAAAGATAAACTAATGTTTGGAAAAAGTGCTAGAATGCCAATCTGTACAGGCCAACATGATCATCTCAAATGCCAGCACTAGCCATTCTCCCTGTGATCACTCCATTCCTCTAAGTTTCGTCTCCACTGAAATATATTATTTGGGATGTTTAATACTGTAATTTGCTTTAAAATGGTTCTTTGTGATTTTTAGTTCTCTCTCCTAGGAAATGTGTTCCTCAAAGATGAGTTCTGCATACACTACCATTTCTTTATTCCTTTGGAGCCAAGAAGCAGACTCTCCAATGTTAAGATAAGCAGACTGAGGATTGAGAGTTGCTATTTCTAGAGATCACTTAGATCAATACACTCCTTCAGGCAGGGGTTGGGAGGGTGAGGAAGAGCGGTGTTGTACGGCTACAGGGCTCTGCATACAATGCACACTCGTGGATACACCCCCTGAATGTATGTACAAACTGATCACTCTGAAGGGGAGCAGAAGTTGTTACCCTAAAATATGCCTCTTTGGCATAAGGATAATTTGGGGCCGATTATTTTTAAGAAACAGCAGACATAGGAAAAGCTCTGAAAACCGAGTAGAAGTTATCCCTTAGTAAGAGACATTTATATTTATAAGGGAAATCTCCAATTGTGAGGGTGTCTCCCTGTCTGTACCAGGAATAGGAGGGTGACTCTAAATCTCTAGAAAATCTTATCCATGGAGAGTCCCCCAACTTAAATCTGCATAACAACCTTACCCTATTTACTGTGCTTTTCCTGGTCACCTCTCATAACTGACTCCCCAACTCCCAACATCTTCTTTTGTCTTTAGCTGGAGATGGTATTTAAGGTGGTGGCTTGGGCCATTTCAGGGAGTTACTCAGTTTTCCTGGGTCTCTCCCATGTATACAGGAGGTACACATGCTAGTAAACTTCTGTTTATTTTTCTTCTGTTAATCTGTCTTTTATTACAGGGGTGTCTCAGCCAAGAAACTAGAAGGGTAGAGGGGAAATTATTTTTCCTCCCCCACACCCACTAATACAAAATAACTATGCTGCCTTTTAAATATTTCTTCTCTTCCAATATAGCTCCTTTTAGTAGATGAATCACTGGAGAATATCATCTTAATAAACTTAGATTATTCAAAGATCAGATTAGTTTATTTTAGGAACCATATCCAAAGGCAGATAGGCAAAGGGAATGATTTTGATCAGTTCTGTGGAAATTAATAAACAGAAACCCCATGAAAAAGCAGTTGTGAGGCCAGAGGGGGAGCTCTCACACCCTATGTCGATAGCAGAGCCCAACAGGAAGAGGAAAGACTTCCTCTTCTTGACTGTTGAGAAGCTCAGCCAATGAGAGACTGTCACAACTCACCAATGAAAAACAACCACACTTTGGACTCTCAGTCTCCTCCAATGGACTCTTTGTTTACAATAGCCCTCCCAACTTCCCAACTTCCTCTTGCCCTCTATAAAAGAGTTTCTCTTCCCTTTGCTGCTTGAGACTTGCATGTGGCTTGCCATGGTTGCAGACCCCAAATTGCAAGTCTTTGCTGATCCCGAAAAAACCAATTGTTGCTGAAAAAATAACTGTCTTTTTGTTTAAGGTCAACATTTTGGTGGGCTGTATGGGGATCCAGAGAAGACCCCTGATGACTCCAAGGCTGCTGAATAAACAGGTATGGTGCCCACAACAGAGTCCATTGAGCTCACTGCTTTTCTCACCAACTCTGGAACTTGAGGGTAAGTCTTTTCTTCTGGATCTGAGCTTCCACCCATCTTTACATTTGAGGCTTTCCAGGCCTAGTCAAGATCTATTTTAAGGGTCCATCCTTTTCCTTTAGTCCACCTTACTGAAATTGGACTATTCGTTTTGGAACTGGCTGATATTTGGCCTGCCGACTGTTTGATCTAGAGAAAAACCTCTAAGAAATGGGATCCCAGTTATCTAAATATTTTGAGGGTGCCCCCCCTACAGGGACCCCTGCCTATGTTTAAAAGCCACAGTACTTCCTCGTGTGCATTCTGACTAAATGGACCCATTTAACCAAAAGTAATTTAGAATACCAATGGCCATTACGGGGAACTTTTGAACTTCCTGAACTTACTTTTCTTAAAACTGAATTGGACAACCATAGCTCTGTAACTTCCAAAACTGAAAGGAACACCTATTTGGACTGGTATTGTCAGGCTTCCAAATGTTTTCAGGAGTCTAAAATTGCCTGTTTGCAAAATTTGATTTTAAGATTAACTGAGGTGAACAAATGATTAAAGAAGATAAAATGGCTTCTGAAACCTTATGTTCGTCTCCTCTGGCACCATCTTGTTTCTCTCTCCCGGCTCCTGGTGCTCAGGCTCCATCTCTGGCACCATCTTCCTCCTTCCCTTCTATACCACCTATACCTCATCTATACCCTCAATTCCCCCATACTAACTCTCTCACCAACCTTTCCCTTTTCCCCGAACCTCTCCCCAGTCCCCCTTCCTCTGAACCTATCAAAACCTGTCCCTTTAAAATTAAGCCAAAGGCTGAATCCTTAATTTCTTTTACTTCCTGAACTAAAGCTGAACTGCAAGCCATAATCAAAGATTTTCCCAAAGTAACCAAAGATCCTCACAGACTTGCTGAAGAATTCAGTATAGTCATTCAAACTTACTGTGATTTCTCTGACTTATATCACCTAGTTAATATGCTTCTTAGTGAAGGCCAGGCCCAGCATTGGATGAAAACTGCTAACTGGGAAAATCCTGTAAAGGTCTCTAGGATTACTGGGAGATCTACCCACTAATGTGTTGTATAATCAGGCTCGGACAGTCGCTAGACTACTACATCAGGCAATTCCTAGGGCTTTCCCAAAGCCTGTTGATTGGAACCAAATTCAGGCTTGTGCAAGAAAAAAAAAAAAAAAGAAAGGAAAAGAAAAAATCTGATAAACCTGTGCATGACTATTACAATCCACTTCGGATTGTTCTTATTTATTTATTTATTTTATTTTGCATGTGTGTGAGGAAGATTAGCCACAAGCTAACATCCATTGCCAATCCTTCTCTTTTTTTGATGAGGAAGATTGGCCCTGGGCTAACATCCATGCCTATCTTCCTCTACTTTATATGGGACACTGCCACAGCATGGCTTGACAAGCAGTGCATCAGTCCATGTCCAGGATCTAAACCTGCGAACCCCAGGCCACTGAAGTGGAGCACACAAACTTAACTGCTATGCCACTGGGCCAGCTTCAGACTGTCTTTAAAGAAAATTCTGGTCTTTCTTCAGATGTTGATTCTACCCCAGTAGCTTTTAATTGTATGTTTATTAATGGGCTGAACCAAGACCTTTCCCTTCTAGTAAAAAGGACCAGGATGGAATGAGAAACTATGTCCACTCCAGATTTAGTTAATCCGGCAAACCAACTCTCTCGCATGAGTCACCTAAAAGAAGGACTCCTAAATTCTTAATCTTCAAGTCCAGCAAATGAAGGCCCCTAAACAAAACCAAAATCCCCTTAGTTTCTGCTATTATTGCAAAGAGCCAGGACATTGGAAAAGAGATTGTTACAAATGTAAGTGCTTCAGGTGCCTTCACACCTCTAACCAGCCTTTCCACTGTCCTCCAAATTCTCAGTGATGGGGTTCCAAGGAATTATAAGAGCTCTTCCCAATCCTCCCTCTTAATCAGCTTCAAGGGACATTTCTCCAGATTGGAGATGAATCTTTCTGTCCTAATTGACACCGGAGTCACACTTTCAGTGCTCAACGCCACTATTATAAAGCAGCCCCGCCTCAGAGTACTAGAACAGTTCAAATGGTGGGGGTTTCTAATAAGGTTTCTTTCTCTGAACCTTTTGTTTAGGCCCTTTGAGAGATACATGCCCTTTTCTCCTTAGTTCCTCCACCCCTATTCATTTATTAGGCCAAGACTTCTTGTAAAAGTATCATGCCAGAATTTCTTTCTCCAGAAATGGGGAAATAATTCTAGAATTTGACAGTAGCCATCAAAACAGCCAATCAGGTGAATTAAATGAACCTATGACATCTTTTATTTGCTCCACCTCTGAGAGTACTAGAGCTGATTCTGGAAACACAGATCATTTGTCCCTATGGAATCAACTACCACCCTCCTTATGGGCAAAATCTTCAACGGATATTGGTAAAATTCACAGTGCACCTCCCATCAAGATTCAAATATTTTCCTCAAAACCTCTCTCCAGAATTAATCAATACTCTATAAATAAAGAAGCCCTCAAGGTATAAAGCCCATAATAGAGGATTACAAGGCCCAAGGCCTCATTATCCCTTGTTCTAGTCCCTGTAATATTCCTATTTTACCTGTGAGAAAACCCAAGGGCCGACAGTGGAGGTTTGTCCAGGACCTCTGAGCAATAAACAACATTGTTATCCTCCGACACCCTGTTGTTCTTAACCCTCATACACCACTAGCATCCATTCCCACTGGAAGCAAGTTCTTTACGGTAATTGATTTATGTGGTGCATTCTTTAGCATTCCAGTTGACGAAGCTAGTCAATACCTTTTTGCCTTCACTTGGGAGGGAAGCAATTCACCCGGACAGTAATGCCTTAGGGTTTTACTGAGAGTCCTTCTCATTTCTCACAAATCCTGAAGGTTGATCTGAGTGATAAAAAGCTCCCTAGTGCTTCTACTTTTGTTGGACTTTTTCCATTGTTGCAATATATGAGTGATTTGCTTCTTTGCCTCCCTCCCCATCTCCTCACAGGAAGACAGCATCCACTCACTGAAGCTTTTGGACTTAAAGGGACATAAGGTCTCCAAAGGGAAAGAGCAGTTTGCGCAGACCCATGTTCAACATTTAGGGCATCTGATATCAGAACAAGGGTTACACCTAGATCCAGATAGGCTTCATGGTGCCCTAAGTTTCCCCAAACCAAAAAATACGTATCAACTGCAAGGTTTTCTCAAGCTAGTTGGTTATTGCCAAGATCGGATTCCAGATTTCTCCTAGGGCCAAACCTCTGTATGTTTTATTAAAGAGCAACAACCTTGATCCAATTTTATGGGAAGCACAGGACCACATAGCTTTTAAAGTCTTAAAGGAGAGTTTGATGATCTTTCCTGCACTTGGACATCCCACTGATCAGATTCTCTTTTTCCTTTTTGCATATGAAAAGGAAATGGATGCCTTTGGGGTACTCACCCCAAAACACAGGGACCACCATCAACGCGTAGGATATTATAGCCAGCAACTGGACCCTATGCTATGGGGATACTCCCCTTGCCTTAGGGTCATTACTGCTACTGCCCTTTTGGTTAAGCCCACTGAGGAAATCATTGTGAGATCCCATTAGTCATCTTTGTACTTCATGCAGTAGAAGCCCTCCTGAATTCTCATCACACAACATATTTCAGTCAGCCTCTTCACCTCCTATGAAACCCTTTTGTTAACTGCTTCTCACATAACTCTTTTACATTGTAATGACCTTAACCCTGCTACTCTTCTCTCCTCCATTACTGACAAAGTCCCTTACAACTCCTTAACCCTGACAGATCACCTCTGGACTCCTTGCGATGACCTGAAGGAAACTCCTTTGGGTAACACTAACTTCTCAGGGTTTACTGATGGTTCTTATTTAAAAGGTGACAATGGCAAATACTGTGGTGGGCATGCTATTGCAAATCCTCCTGATATCACTGAGGCAGCACCTTTACCTATGGCAACTTTGGCCCAACAGGCTAAACAATACACTCTTACATGGGCTTCTACTTCAGCCAAGGGAAAAACTGCCAACACTTATACTGATAATAGATATGCTTTCAGAGTAGCTCATGATTTGGGAATGTTGTGAAAGCAACGTGGCTTCCTTACATCCAGTGGAAATAAAATTAAAAATGACCCCCATGTTCAGGAATTATTGGATGCTGTACCTTTACCTCCTGCTTTAGCTATCATTAAGATCTCAGGGCTTTCTAAATTTCACTCTCTGGAAGCTGAAGAAAATCATCTTGCTGACATTTCTGCAAGGAATGCAGCCCATAAAGGAACCAAGAACAGCCAAATCTCCATCATGATCCAAAGTGATATTTACCCAAATCATAACGTAGAAAAACTGGCTGGAGAAGCCAGACAATTGCATTCAGAAAAGAAAAAACAAGATTGGAAATTCAACAATTGTAGGTTTGATAAAAAGAGAAAGCTCTGTTTCAGGCCAAATAACATTCCAGTCCTACCACAGACCTAAAATTCCCATTCCTAACCACTATACACCATTAAACCATTGGTCTACTGACAAAATGAGGGCATTCACAAACCAATATTGGTGGGGAAATATTAACAAGGCTGCAGAAAGTGCCTACCTCACTTGTCTCACTTGTCCAAAATATAAACCAGGGAAGCCTGTTCTCAGGCATTTCAAATTGCCTAATGGACCATTTGAGATTTGGAAAATGGATTTGATACAACTTCCCCCATCTCATGGATATAAATATGTTTTAGTCGCAGTTTGTATGTTTTCTCACTGGACTGAAGCCTTCCCTTGCAGACAGGCTACTGCCTCTTCTGTGGCTAAAATCCTTTTGAAAAGGATTATCCCTACCTGGGAACTCCTCTTGAACTTCATAGTGATCAAGGATACTGGTCAGGTACTTTGAGAAGTCTGTGCTGTTTGGCTGGTTTTACAACACTTTCACTGTGCTTGCCACCCTCAATCTTCTGGTTTAGTTGAATGCACTAACGGCATTATTAAGACACAGTCATCAAAATTTGTAGAGACTCTCCAAATACCTTAGCCTAAAGCATTGCCATTGATCCTTCTAAATCTCAGATCCACCCCATTTGGAACTCAAAAACTGTCACCCTTTGAGGTAGTCACAGAATGCCCAATGCACTCAGCTCCTGCCCCTTTTGAGCCACAGCTGATAGAAGGTTATATGCTCTAATACTGCAAAGCACTAATTGCTTCTATTAAAAATAACCATGTTTTGATAGAGCGATCTTAACACAGCATGCTCTCAGGAGACAGAGATCTTAAGTATCATATTTGGCAGCCTGGATATTTCATCTATCAGAAAAGACATCTCCAGAAAAACTCTTCTTCAACCTCACTGGAAAGGCATCTATCAGGTACTGTTAACTAATTCTCATGACACTAAACTTGAGGGAATAGACTCTTGGATTCAAGTGACAAACTTAAAGAAAGCACCAAACCCTGACTGGACCGCCACATGATCTAGTAACCTGAAAGTAAAAATTACTGAAATTGAATGAGATGATATTCTATGAGATAGCTTTCCCAAGATGTCCAGACTAGGCTCGTTGGAATTTTATTTGTCAAACCTTTGATGATGACAAAAATGCTTCAGATGATCTCCAATGCCTATGATCTTGATAACATATGGAATTTAGAAAGGACAAATGCCTGAGAGTTTTCCCTCTTAGCCCTTGTAACTAAATGTGGCCACAATAGGTTTCCAATCTGTGTACGTCCCTCTAATATGGGACATGACACCCAGGAAAGGTGCTTCCTGGCATCAAGGGACAAAAGGCTGCTGAAACTGGAAAAACCTGACTCTTGATCAGTGATGCTTTCAGAGAAAGATCTCAATCAAAAGGGGAAAATGTGGAAATTAAAATACAGAAACCTCATTAAAATGGAGTTGGGAGGCCAGAAGGGGAGCCCTCACACCCTATGTCAATAGCAGAGCCCAATAAGAAGAAGAAAGACTTCCTCTTCTTGACTGTCAAGAAGCTCAGCCAATGAGAGACTGTCACAACTCAGCCAATGAAAAGCCATCATGCTTTGAACTCCCAGTATCCACCAATGGACTCTGTTTACAATAGCCCTCCCAACTTCCTCTTCCCCTCTATAAAAGAGTTGCTCATTTCTTTCCTGCTCAGGACTTGCACATGACTTGTCATGGGTACAGACCCAGAGTTGTAATACTTTGTCGATCCTGAATAAACCCATTTTTGCTGGAGAAATAACTGGATGTCTATTTGTTTAAAGTCAATGGTTCAGAAAATCAATAACTTGAAGGGAGTACTACATCATCACCCTCAGTTATCATAAGGCAACTGCTAAGTAATCCTACTCCCTACCCACCACCAATCTCACCTCTGACTTGCAGGGGAGATACTATCATTTACTGAGTTCATGCCATGTGGTAGGTACCTTACACATATTATCATTTTGTGTCCTAAAATAACTCAATGACATGTGTTCTATTATCAGCCCCACTTTACAGATGAGGGAAATAAAGCTCCACAAGTGAATGAAGTATAAAGTCATAACTAATAAATGACAAAGCCAGAATATGAAAGCAGTCTGCCAACTCCTTGTTCCAGTGAGGAGTTTCACCCTATTAGGGTGAAAGGGAGCAGAATTGGCCACCCCAAAATATGCCTATTTGGCATAAGGATTATCTTAAGATGGTTGCTTATAAGAAACAGCAGGCACAGGCCAAGTTCTGAAAACTGAGTAGAAGTTACCCTTTGCAAGAGAAATTTACATTTATAAGGGAAGTCTCCACATGTAAGGGTGTCTCCCTCTCTCTAGAAACTCTTAGCAATGGAGAAGGGAATGACTTAAATCTGTATAACAACCACACCTTTGTTTACTGTGCTTCTCCTGGTTGACCTCCCATAGCTGGTCTTTCCTCTCTGACCCCCAGGATCTTTTGTCTTTAGCTGGGGATGATATTTACAGTGGCAGCTTGGACCATGTAGGAGAGTTACTCAGTTTTACTGGGTATCTCCCATGTATACAAAAGGTGTATATATATACACACACATACATACATACATTAAACTTTTGTTTGTTTTTCTCCTGTTAATCTGTCTTTTACCACAGGGGTGTCTCAGCCAAGAATCTAGAAGGGTAGAGGGAAAATGATTTTTCTTCCTCTACAGGGGAGTAATAGAAATTAGATAACCTCCAGTTTTGCTCAACTCCAGCTGGAAATGTCTTGATTTTGCCATGCTACATGTTCAATATGACTTTCTTTGTTTTTACTGTCAAAGCATATATGTCCTGTACATTAATAGAACACATGCTAAAATCAATTTCATTCCTCCATAGTCACAGCACAGCTGACTTAAGAATATTCTCCACAGAATGAACTGCAAATAAGTGTGAGCTACTACCAGCTCTGACAAATAGTTTGTACACACTACTATGCTCTCCATTTTTTTCCAGAAAGGATGTAAACTTGCCCTACCCCTGGCTCCTTCTTAGCTTTGCTTTTGGAAAGTGTGGGGGATAAGAGTTGGCCACCCCAAAATATGTCTCTTTGCCTTGATTATTTTTAAGCACAAAAGATGCTGAAAGAAACTTTGACCTTCTCCCTAACTGCTTGAAAGTATTTAAGATTAAAGATCTGTCCTCAGGACAGGCCATCACCATAGGTAACTCTGGGTATCAGTAGACTGTGAGGTCCTTGCTAAGCCCATTCTCATGCAAGTTCTCTCTACCAAACATTTACATTTCCAACTCCATGTAAATTGCCTTCCTCCCCTTTGAAGCCCCAAAGAACTACCCCCAACATCCTCTTTTGTCTTTAGCTGAAAATCATATTTAGGGTGGTGGCTTTGGCCTTTCTAGTGAGTTACTCAGTTTTTCAAGGGTTTCTCCCATGTATACATGTTATAAAGCTTTGATTTTCCCCTGTTATTTGGTCTCATGTCACCTTCATTCCTAGACCAGCCAGAAGGACCTAGAAGGCAGAGGAATTGTCTTCCTCCCCTACAAAAGCCTTTACTTTTCAGGATGGAAGAAGACCAATTCACCAAGTCAATGTATTAACATTTAATTTGCTAAAACCCAACCTGCCAATAGACCATTTAGCTAAATGGCCAAGAACTCAAAAGATCTATTTATCAAATTGCTCAAATATACTGATTTGCCAAAAACCTGTTTTATTAAAACTATTCATAGAATTTACAGTACATTGGATTGGCAGAGCTTAAGACTGTAGTAGGAAGTAAGGATTTCAGGGTTCTGGGACCACAGGCACCAACTTGGTTCCTGATCCCCTTCTCTCATGGACCCCAGTTTCCTCTCAACTCAATGTCAGGCTGTGCTGGATGCTTTCTCTCCTTTATTTCTTTTCCCCAGTACAAATTCTCCTCTCTTGTCCCCTGCTCCATCCAGCTGCAGCAGTAGGGAACTGGGCACAGATACATGGAACTTTCCTTATGCAAACAGGAAAACTGACCAAGATAGATACTCTAGGTACTTTCAAAAACCGTTAAAAGCTTTCAATCTACTGTAAATCACTGAACTTTATCAGTTAAAAGATACATGTTTTGGGAAACTGGTAAACTTGGCAAATAAGTCTGTGGTAATAGAATCTGAAAACATGCTAGACCATTGGAAAAATCAAAGGTGAATTCTTAAAAGAATTAATACTACATAAGAATAACCTAAAAAAATTCATATGAAATCCTAGAATACTGTTGCTATTCATAAGAATGGTAAGCCATTCCGTGAATTTTAACAAATAGAACATTGTTTAAAAATGCTGATAACAGGGGTATATCCATTGACTATATTCAAGAATGTAGTCATTGCATATAATCGAGACTATATTCATATGAAAAGATACAAATTATTTGACATAGAAGGCGTACAAACTACAGCCTGTGAGCCAAATTGGCAGCAACCTGTTTTTGTGTGAGGTAAGAATTGTAAAACAAACAAAGAATATGCTATAGAGACCTTATGCAGCCAGTAAAGCCTAAAATATTTACTGTCTGATCCCGTTCAGAAAAGTGTTCATTAACCCTTGGAATATATCCAAAAAGAGTATTTCTTAAGACATGCTTTCTGATGTAACAATAAATTTGGGTAAATTTTGTAAATTAGTAATTCAACGAATTGGTTTTGGATGAACCGGTTTTTGAAAATTTGGCCACTGGACAAATTGAGCATTTGGCAGAAAGCTTTCCAAGAATTTCCTTTCGGTGAACTCACCTGGAGCTGGTCATGACTTCTCTCAAATGAAAGACTATGAATAAACAGACATCAAGATTTGAAAAAACACAAGCAGGTGAAAGATTTCTTTCCCTCCGATGTCTATGGAAGCCAATGGAAAACTCAGAGTCCCACCAGAGAAGCCCAGCCTGTTCTCTCTTGGGAAAGATCTTGATGGACCTGAAGCTGTTCAAGAGCTTAATTTCTTGCTAACAAAGGGACAACAAATCCCCTCCCCTCTTTTTTTCAACATTTGAATATGGAAACACTTTCTGAGAGACTGTTTGCAAAAATACTTTTTTGGCTTAAATGATCATTTTTTTGTCTCAAAAAGTTTTTCTTTCCTTTTTTGATGGGAGGGAAAAGTATGATATTTCATTCAGATATTCTGAATGGAAGGACTGTGCTATTTGAATCCACCAGTCTTCTCCAGTAGAGCAACTTAAACCATCGACGATCCTGTACCAAAGACCCTGGCAGTTTTTAGGTGCAAATTCTGGCAAAAAGAGTACGCATTCTCTGGCCTGTTACTCTAGGGGCAAAAAGAATAGAGCAGGGAAATGTTTGAGGTATGTGTTTATGTGAGTGTGTGCAAGGGCTGGGAGATGGTTTGGGAAATACTTGGCACTTCTCTCAGGTTCCCTACTCTGAGCATTGCACCTCTCACTGCTTCGTGGTCAATGTGGGTAGAGGATTGGTGCCCATGAGAAGATGACTTAGGGTCTATAAGCCAAATGCACCAATGACATCATCCCTTCTTCTGGCTCAACCCACAGACGTAGATTCTTGTGGTTTTTATTTTTTTGATATTTTTATTGTGCTAACATTGGTTCATAACATTATATAAATTTTGGGTGTACATCACTATATTTCGATTTTTGTGCAGATTACATCATGTTTACCATGCAAAGATGGATTACAATCCATCACCACACACATGTGCCTAATCACCTTTTGCCCTCTTGCCTCTTCCCTTCTCTCCAGTAACCACCATTCTAATCTCTGTCTCTATGTGTTTGTTTGTTGTTGTTGTTATCTTCTATTTATGAGTGAGAGCATACGGTATTTGACTTTCTCCTTCTGATGTATTTTGCTTAGAATAATACCCTCAAGTCCATCCATGTTGTCACAAATGGCCAGATTTCATCCTTTTTTATGGCTGAGTATTATTCCATTGTGTATATATACCACTTCTTCTTTATCCATTGGTCCATTGATGGGCACCTAGGATGCTTGCAAGTCTTGGCAATGTGAATAATGCTGCAATGAACACAGGGATTCATATATCTTTACACATTTGTGTTTCCATGTTCTTTGGATAAATATCCAGCAGTGGAATAGCTGGATTGTATGGTACTTCTATTCTTAATTTTTTGAGGAATCTCTGGACTGTATTCCATAGAGGCTGCACCAGTCTGCACTCCCACCAGCAGTGTATGAGAGTTCCCTTTTCTCCACCTCCTCTCCAACACTTGCTATTTCCTGTCTTGTCAATTATAGCCATTCTGACAGGTGTGTGGTGATAGCTCACTGTAGTTTTGATTGGCATTTCCCTGATAATTAGTGATGTTGAACATCTTCTCATGTGCCTGTGGGCCATCTGTACATCTTCTTGGAGAAATATCTGTTCAGATCTTTGGCCCATTTTTAAATTGGTTTGTTAGGATTATTTTTGTTGAGATGTTTGAGTTATTTATATATTTTGGATATCAACCCCTTATCAGATATATGGTTTGCAAATATCTTCTCCCAATCATTGGTTGTCTTTCCATTTTGTTGATGGTTCCCTTTGCTGTGCAGATTTTTAGTTTGATGTAGTCCCATATGTTTATTTTTTTTCTATTATTTCCCTTGCCCTGTCAGACACAGTAGTTGAAAATATGCTGCTAAGACCAATGTTGAAAAGCATACTGCCTATGTTTTCTTCTATGTTGGGTAATACTTATAAGTGTTATATCCTCTTCTTGGACTGTTCCCTTGATCATTATGTAGTGCCCTTCTTTGTCTCTTGTTACAGTTTTTGTTTGAAAGTCTATTTTGTCTGATATAAGTATTGCCACCCCAGCTTTCTGTTAATTGCCATTTGCATGGAGTATATTTTTCCATCTCTTCACTTTCAGTTTGTGAGTGTCTTTAGGTCTGAAGTGTGTCTCTTGTATGCAGCATATATATGGGTCTTATTTTTTTATCCATACAGTCACCCTATGTCTTTTGATTAGAGCCTTTAGTCCACTGATATTAAAATAACTATTGAAAAGTATGTGTATTGTCATTTTGTTACTCTTTTCTGGGTATTTTAGTAGTTCTTTTCTGCTCCTGTCTCCTTCTCTTGCTCTCTTCCCTTGTGACTTGATGGCTTTCTTTAGTACTATGTTTGGGTTCCTGTCTCTTAAGTTTTTGTGTATTTATTATAGGTTTCTACTTTGTGATTACCAGGAGGTTCATATATAATAACCTATGTATATAGCAATCTATATTAAGTTTATGGTCTCTTTAGTTTGTCCTCTTGTTAGAATCTCTACTTTTTTACTCCCCTCCACCCACATTTTATGTTTTTGATGTCATATCAAACCTGTTTTTTTGTGCGTGTGTATCCATTACCCTCTTATCATGGAAATAGGTAATTTTAGTACTTTTGACTTTTAACCTTCATATTAGCTTCATGGGTGGTTGACCTGCTAACTTTACTGTATATATGCCTTTACCAGTGATATTATTGCTTTTTTTAAAAAAAAATAATTTTCTTATTCCTATTTGTGGTCTTCTCTTTTCCACTTAAATAAATCCCTTTAGCATTTTTTTAAGGCTGGTTTCTTGGTGATAAACTGCTTTAGTTTTTGCTTGTCTGGGAAACTATTTATCTCTCCTTTCATTCTGAATGTAAACCTTGCTGGGTAGAGTATTCTTGGCTGTAGGTTTTTTCCTTTCAGTACTTTAAATACATCATGCCACTCCCTTCTAGCCTGTAAGGTTTTCTGCTGAGAAGTCAGCTGACAGCCTTATGGGGTTTCCTTTGTATGTAACTTGTTGCCTTTCTCTTGCAGCTTTTAGGATTCTCTCTTTAATTCTTGACATTGTAATTATAATGTGTCTTGGTGTGGGCCTCTTTGGGTTTATCTTGTTTGGGGCTCTCTCTGCTTCCTGTACCTGAATGTCTGTTTCCTTCCTTAAGTTAGGAATGTTTTCAGCTATTATTCCTTCAAAAAGATTCTCTGCTCCTGTACCTCTCTCTTCTCCTTCTGAGACACCTATAATATGGATGTTAGTGAAGTTGATATTGTCCCAGAGGTCCCATAGACTGTCCTCATTCTTTTTAATTCTTTTTCCTTTTGTCTGTTCAGCTTGGGTGATTTCCTCTAGTGTTTTGTCCAGCTCGCTGATCTGTTTTTCTGTATCATCAACTCTGCGACTGAGTCCCTCTAGGGAATTTTTCATTTCCAGTATTGTATTCTTCATTTCTGATTGGTTTTTTTTATATTTTCCAATACTTTGTTGAAGTTCTCACTGAGTTCACCCATCCTTCTCCCATGATCAGTGAGCATCCTTATGACTCTTAGTTTGTACTCTTGTCAGGTAGATTGTTTATCTCTTTCATTTAGTTCTTTCTCTGGGGCTTTGTCCTCTTCCCTTACTTGGAAAGTATTCCTTTGTCTCCTCATTTTGCCTCTTTCTCTGTGCTTATATCTATGTATTAGGTAGGTCAAATATGTCTCCCAATTTTGGAGAGGTTGCCATGTAAGAGATGCCTTAAGAGGCCCAGTAGTGTGCTTCCCTCTAGTTACCAGTTCCAAATGTTCCAGGAGTGTCTCCTGTGTGGGCTATCTGTGTCCTTCTGTTGTGGCAGTGTTGCTCTTGCTGCAGGTGCCCAGGGTGGCTAGGCTGTACTCCTGGCCAGCTGGTTGTAATCCTCAGCTTCATGTGGCTGCTATGCATACTTCAGGCACTTTATTTGGTGCAGGAATCCCCAGCACAGTTGGCTGCAAGGTCTAATAGCACATTCCTGTTGCAGTTTTTCTGTTAAGTGTGTAGGCCCCCAGGGTGGCTGTTTGCTAGGCTCAGGGGCTTACAATTGCTGTAGGTCTCCAGCCTGCTAGGCTGTTGTCAGCTCTCTCAGGATTGCAGCTGAGTGAGGCCGGCCCCAGGCACAGGAGCACCCAATTGTTTCAGGCTTTGGAAGATGGGCCCCATCCCCTATGTGGCTGTTTGAGAAGCACAAGTCTGCTGCAGCTGACAAGCCCCACCACCCACAGGACCACACATCCCATCAACACACTCCTGCCCCATGCAGGTGTATTGACTCACTGAAGTGGACCCAGTTGCCCCACTGCAGAGGCCCCACACAGTCCACCAACACAAGCCCAACCTTCGTGCACAGCCTGCCTCACAGAGGTGGACCCACTCACCTGGCTGCAGAGGTTCCAGGCACCACACCTATGTGGGCCCACAAGATTTCTGAGGGCTTGCTCTTTGGTGGGGCCAGTCCCTAAGGTGGGCTGCCTGCCCTGGCTGAGCTGGATTAAATCAGTTCTCTAGTGGGTGGGGCAGACCCCTGTGCTAACAGGCCAGGCAAAGTACTCCAATGGTGTCTGTCAGTGTCTGTGTCAGCACGCACGTGCTAGGTCATAATAATTGCTGCCACCAATGTTTCAGTCCCTGGTGAGGTCTCACCTCTCACCAAGATGCACCCAGAGCCTATTAAGTGAATTTCTTTTCACCAAAGGACTGTGCGCCTTTCTTTCTGGTGATTTCAGGTTGCTTTCCAAAACTGGTGAATTTGTGCATGGGCCCTTTAAGAGCAGACTTTTTTCCCCTTATGTCTGATAGCTTTTCTGGGGGTATTCCCCATTGTAGTTAATAGCCAGCAAAGCCAGATATTATGACATTTGTCTTGGTTGTGCTGAGTCCAAAAGCTGCTCATTGTGGTAATGCTCCTCTGCACAGATCACCCACTCCTCCAGGGAAGGCTTCGTACCTTAAGATTGCTCCCAGCCAGCTGTGAGGCACTGCAGCTCAAAGGTGGCTGTTTTCTCTCCAGAAAGGAATTTCTGCCTCTTCCACCTCAGTCAGCACCGTCCCTTGTTGTGGAGGCTCCTTAATCCAGTCTTCAGTTCTCTCTCAGGGGTGATTATTCCAAGACCAGTTGTAAATTTGTTGTGTCCATGGGAGGAGGTGAGTTCAGAGTCTGCCTGTGCTGCCATCTTGACACCTTCCTCTCTTGTGGCTTTTAAAATCATACTCTTTTTGTAGGCTGAAAGAAAGCTGATATATCTGAAGCTAATATATTTAAGTTAATATATAACTGAACCTACATCATACAGAGCAGTTCAGATGATTTTACAAATTAGAATATGAAGAGTTAAAATGAAATGTTGAGTTTCAACTATTTCAAATATGGGGTCTCTTAAGATTATCTGGTAGCTAATTACTTTTACCACATAGCTAAGAAAACTCAATCCTTATTTTAGTTATATATTAACGGACAGGTTGCAACCACTACTAATACACAACTAAAAAGGAATAAAACTCAAATACTCCAACCCTCATATATTTCAGTGTTTTACAAAGAATGGACTCCAAATGGTAAAATCTCCACCAAAGGCTTATTCCATCCATTTCCTAGAAAACATCACTCTCTAAAGAGCCAGGTTGAACTTCTCTAATGTGTTTGTTGGGTTACACTAGTTTTCCACAAACACATCAAAAGAGGAAAACATCTAATGGCACTCGGTGGTATTTCTTCATCAGAATGGAAAAACAAGAAATGCACCATATCTGTAGCACTTAGAAAGTACAGACAAATCATCAGCATGGTAAAAATCCTAATCTGATGTCCCCTGTACCTAAGAGGGCAAGTAACCTATGATAAGCCATGCTCTGATGTCAAAGAATGAAAAGAAAGCAGACAGACCCCAAGTAAACAAAAACCAAGTGCTAAGAAAATACGGTAGGCCAGCAATAACCAAAAAAATTTTTTTCAAAGTTTTGTCACCTTGAAAAGAATATTGCTGCTATTGGTGTCTTCCGAACAGTGCAGAAATATTAAGTAAACAAAAAGGCACCTTTAGAATCTTATAAATGTTCTGGGGTCAGCCCCTTTTTCAAATGTAGAGAAGGTGACATACAGTGTTGGTTGGTGAATCATTGGAACATATCTAGATCCCAGCCTGGATGCCAGATGCTGACAGTAAAGACATAGGCAGAACGAATGTCAATGCTCACAGTTTCCCATCATGTATTTGGGTAAAATTCATTCCAGGAGAAATTCATAAATCAGACTAGAGACTATACTAAGACCAGCACTGTGTGGTAAGATATAAAGAAAGTTTCCTCTGTTCCCAATAACTAATAAGCCCTTTATGCCAAGGATTCCAGCAGAGGACAGGGTATTCTATAGGGATGTGTCTCCTACTCTAAGAGAACAGTCTGTGAAGGACTAGAACTGACAACTCACATGTGTTTTTATAATTTATTTGGTGCTGTATTTACTTGCATACTTCATTATTTTCATATTTAGATCTATTATCAAATATTTCTACCAGCGTGGAATGGTCTGAAAACTTTTTTATGAATTAAAGTTCATCATTGTTCAGTCAAAATGATCCCCTTGACATGGCACTTCTAAAGAAGAAAATGCATGCAACAATTTTACATTGCAAAAGAGAGCAGGTCCAACTTCTTTTTAATACAACTAGTGGCTTCAGCGGGCCTGGCCTGGGTACATATGTCCATGGTAAGGTTTTACCAAGTAGCCCAAGTTTTATTTGGCATCTCAATCGTCCTACTTTATAATCCACTCTTTCAACGTTTCTTGAAGGTGATATTCTATGTGTTTTCTCTGTCATTTTAAAGGACTATGACTGAGCCAGCTGGGGAAAGACAGCAACAGAGATCAGTCAAGTTCCAGCATATGTTAAAAGAAAAAAAAATGGGGATATATCTTTGCTGCATATTAATGCACTGATGGCCTAAGTGTTGGCTGTGTAAACATGAGATATGACTTTAAATTTGGCCTTATTTTTCTTTTTCATTCTGCAAATCAGCCCTATTAGTTTCTAGTGGCAAGGTGGACACATGGCTAATTACATGCTTATATCCTAGAAATCAGAAAGCAAGTTCATTGGATAAGATGAGCTATTCCCTATACTGAATGAGACACAAGCTGAATGCAATTTGGGCACCTCACTCTTGGAGCTTCTGATCCTCTAGACTAAGAGTTAAGTCAGCCCCTGTGATCTTGAGGCAAAGTGGAGAGTGTCAGTAAGAAAGCAGAGAGCAGGGAGTGGAGAGTTCTTCCAGCCCAGGTGGCAGGAATGACTTCTGAGAGAAGGAGAAATGAATTGGTGCCTGAATGGTGAGGAGGATTTGAGGAGCAGGTGAAGGACATTTTAGTCAGTGCAGAAAACAGGAACAAATGTACACTGAAAGCGATTAGATGGCATTTACACAGTATGGTGACTTAATTATAGTTTCTTGTTTACTTGTCCATCTCCACACCAGACAGTAAGTTTTATGAGGGTGGGCACAGTGCTGAACACTGAGAACACAGCCTCTTGCAGTTCACAGTTATGTGGGGAATCCAGACAATGAACAAATAGAACAAAGAGAACTATAAATTTACAAATTTAAAAAACATGATGAAGGAAAAGGGCCTTGGGAGAAGACCAAAAGTGGATCCAGGGGACCAGGAGGAGCCAACGATGTGTCAACATAATGGAAGAGTAGTTCAGGTTGAGGACACAAGTCTGTGCAAAGGCTCTGTGTTGGAAGAGAGCTTTGAGAAGTCAGAAGAGAGGGAGGCCTGTGCAGCTGGAGTATGACAGATAAGAGGGAGTGTGGCGCAAAATGAGGTTTGAGGAATAGGCAGGCATAAGAGCAGTATGCCTTACAGACCGTACAAAAGGATTCTGGATTTTATTCTAAGAGCCAGAGGAAATCACCGAAAGCTTTTAAGCAGGGGAAGGGCAAGATCATAGTTCAACAAGTGGTTTTGGAACAACTGGACATCCATATGACAAAAAATATGAACTTCAATCTAACGTTCAAACCTTATAAAAGTATTAACTCAAAATGCATCATAGATACAAATGTAAAACCCAGAACTAAAGAACTTTTAGGGAAAAAAATAGGAGAAAATCTATGTGATCTGTGGTTTGGCAATGAATTCTTAGGCATGGCACTAAAAGCACAATCTAACAAAGAAAAAAATGGCAAAATTATCTGCAAAATTAAAAACTTTTGTCCTGCAAAAGATACTGTTAAGAGTATGAGAAAAGAAGCTACAGACTAGAGAAAGTACTCGCGCATCAAATATCTGACAAAGGACTTCTATCCAGAATATACAAATAATTCTCAAAACACAATAATAAGAAAACAAACGACATAATTTTTAAAATAGGCAAAACATTTGAATATTCAAATGAGGAGATGATGGTCAGCATCTTTAGTCACTAGGGGAATCCAAATTAATACCGTAATTCAATACCCTAGGGAAATGAAATGAAAACTTATGTCCACCAAAAGCTTGTATGCGAGTGTTTACAGCAGGTTTATTAATAATTGCCAAAAAATGGTAACAACTCAGATGTCCTTCAACAAGTGAATGAATAAACTGTGGTACATCCATACAGTGAAATGCAACTCAGCAATAAAAAGTTTCTGATGCATGCAACAACTTGGATGAATCTCAAAGGAATTATACTGAGGAGAAGAAGCCAATCTTTAAAGATTATATGCCATGTGACTGCATTTATATCACATTCTCAAAAAGACAAAACTAAAGGGATACAGAATAAATCAGTGGTTGACAGGGGTTAGGGGTGAGATGAGGTAGGGGTGACTATAAAGGCACAGCACAAGGAAGTTTTTTTGGCGGGTGATTCATTGCCAAACCACAGATCACATAGACTGTTCTTTATCCAGACTATGGTCATGGTTACACGAATCTATGCGTCTGTTAAAACCATATAACTGTACATCAAGAGAAAACAAATCACTTTTACTGTATAATTTAACAAATAAATTGTTTATTAATTTAAAAATGAAAATGTGTTCACAGAAAGACTTGTAAAAGGATGTTCATCCAGCTTTATTTGTAGTAACACAAAACTAGAAACAAACGTCCATTGAAAGGAAAATACCTAACAAATTGTGGTATATCCAGAGAACGAAATACGCCTCAGCAACAAAAAGGAATGAAGTACTGATGCATATGACATGATGAATCTCAGAGACATTATGCTGAGTTTAAGAGGGCAGGCTCAACAGAGTATATATTATATGGTTTCATTTTTATGAAGTTCTAGTAAAGGAAAACATTAATAGTGAAAAACATCAGAACGGCAGTTGCCTCTAGGTGGGGGGACAATTAACAGGGAAGGAGCACAAGAAAGCTTTCTAGTATGTTGGAAATATTGTATGTCTTCATAGGAATGTGGGTCCCATTTTTTATGCATTTGTCAAAGCTCATGGAATGATACACTGTAGATCTGTGCATTTTATTACACATAAATTTTACTTTAAAAATGTAAACAATATGAACTCAACTGGGGAGGTTTGCTTTTCACAATAGCATGAGTTGGCAACCCTAAAACTACCGTCTGTGCATTTTAGTCTTGAGCAAATGAGTAAATATATTGAGGGCAATGGGGCCTGGCCTCTCTGACTGTTGTAGAAGAGTGTTGCAACAGTGGAAATGGGAAGACAAGAATGAACCCTGCAGTGTTGGTTTATAACTGAAGGTATCGGTGTGAACTCATGGTTTGTATTGTTTTATGTACACATGTACACACAGGTACACATACATATAGTCGGGCAGGCAAGGGAATAATATAGATATAGATCTTCATGCCTCTGTATGTGTGTGTGTGTATCTGTTTCCCAGTTCTAAAAGCACCTAGAAGTAACAACAAACCAGTAACAATGAGCACAACTAGCACCCAGATTTTGGTTTCTAAGTATCTCCAATTAAAGAAGCCAGGGCTCCTTTGAACAAGGCTTAGAGAACCAGTTGATTTCATGGCTGAGGCTGAGAAAGTAGGAAATAAATCTGGGACATCATATATATAGAGCCAGAAAGTAAGGAATGTCCCAAGAATGGTGTGAAGACACTAGAGCCAGGTTAAAGAGGCTGCCACTGGTCGATTCTGGGACAATCTGAGCATTAAAATAAATAAGAATAGCAAAATAAAGAAAAGAATGAATAAATAATGAATCAGGCAGAGGGGATAAAGAGAGAGAGAGAAGAGGGGAGAGGATGGGGAGAGGGGAAGGGATGGGGGAGAGAAAGGGGAGAGAGTGAGACAGGAAAGAAGTGCGGGGGAAGAGAGGGAGAGAATAAGCATAAAGCAAATGGAGCAAAATGGAAACAGTTGTGAGTGTGGGTAAAGGTGGATACATATGTAGTTCCTGCCAATATTCAAATAAAAAGTTTAAAAATTGGAAAAGAAAAAGTTTAATGGAGCTAAAGCAAAAAAAATATCCTGGGATAAAAAAGGGTAAAGCAAAAAGTATTATTTCAAAAGAGAGCTGGATCCTGTCCCACTTCTTTGGATGCCTAATACACAGCCTGACATCTTCATTACAGGATGACAAATGAACACCATGAGGAAAAAAAGATTACATTGTTAATTTTCTGAGTAGAACAAGCAGCTGCCAGCATATTTATCCAAAACTACTTTTCATAAAATGGGCTAATACTCTGATGATTCATTCCAGATTTTTCTAAACTTGGATACTTATTAGACTTATTTTCATTAGTGTCTAAACTCTCAGGAATTTCAGTGTTGCTTCAACGAGTTTTGAGTACAAACTCTTACTTAGAGCTTTTCAAAAACTATTAACAATGAAATTGCTCTTATCTCTTGTAAATCTAATAAGATAGTCTAATGATTTTATGGTTTTAGATAATTAAAATAACTTGTCCTGTAGCTGAAGATGGAATATGGGTTGGCTAGAGGTCACATAAACACGATGAAATATAAAACCCAGAAACTTGAGACTGCTCTCCCTTCTTCTATCTTCTTTTCTTATGTCTGCCCTTTTCACGGACCAGGCCCTGTACATGCCTGCAGGACAAGTTAAATGGAAACCAAGAGGCTGGCTCCAAATCTAACAAATGTATCTGCGGGTTTTTTCTTCTGATGCCAGGCTGTTGAAAAGACCCACCTCCTTCACTTAGCATGTGAGTGTCTCTCAGGTGGGAGTGAGAGCAGGAATCATCTGACTGAATGTGGCTGCCAAGCTGGGAATTCCATCGTGTTCAGACTTGGCCACCCCCCCTCCACCCAGCCAGGAGACATGGACACTCTTCATGGAACAATTTGGGTGTTAATGCCAGAGAACCATCTCATAAGGACAGAGGTTTATAATGCGCTGGCTTGACACAGAAAAAGAGAATAACCTTAAATTAATAGAAAAATGAAAGTATTGAAGAAATCATCAGACACAGACTTCAGATCACGACCATAAACCAAGTTCACATGTAGCCCGTTGCATTTAATAATGTCTTTATAGCTCATTTAAGGATTTAGTATAGTTTTAAATTATAACTAGTCTGTATTTGGAAGTACTTCCTAACTAATAATAACTTGACTTTGCACAGATCTCTTTTCCTTCTCTTATTTGATTGGCACACACAGTCTGCGGTAATTATCCTCACCAGTTAGAGAGAAAGAACATGAGACTTAAGGAGGCTTCTCCAAGATCACAAAACCTGTAAATGGTCAAGCTGAGAAATAAAACCCAAATATTGTAGTTTAAAAATCCCAATCCTATGTTTTTTTAAATAACACTAGACCACAAGACCTCTCCAGTATTTGCCAAAGTTGACAGGAGGCAGTGTGGAGTAGAATTAGCCAAGTGATCTGCAGAGGGAGAGCAGGGGGGCTTGTTGAGGCTTCCGTGGCAGTGAAAAGCAGGAAGAAATAATGGGGAATGACTCTAGCATGGGTCTCTCCCGGCTATTCCACAGGGAGGGCAGGGGCAAGCTGACATGGTCCTGGTGCCTCCCCCACAGGTGCTCACACCTTCCTGGCTGTAGTCCTCCCCAAGTTCTGTGAGATCTGATCCTCTGTTCCTCTCTGCCCTCCTTTCCTGCTAGTCCTCCCCTGCTGACTCAGCTCCAGCCACACTGGCTTCTCAAACACACCCAGTGTGCTCCTGCCTCCGAGGGACTGTAAAAGGGGAGCCAGATTATCAATGACTGCTCAGGGTGCTGCAAACCACAATCCTGACTTGCCACTATCTCTTCTCCTTCTTTTTACTGGAAAATATCCTGAGGACAACAAACAGGTCAATGACAAAATAAGGCAATACTGGTTTGCACTGATTTATGACAATACTGCATCATGTTTGAGAGGTCTCATGGATTACTATTTCAATAGGATCAAACAATCAGTCAGTCCCTGAACAGATGCTCCTTTCTGCCTACTCAATGTCAGGCTCTGTGCTAGACAGGGATGAGGCTGACAGGTCCTCCCTTACAGATCTCAAGATGGTGGACAAGCCATGTCCACCCACAACCCATCACGTGAGAGCTGAGGTCGTTGGAGCCAGAGCAGTGGCCTCATGTTGGAAGTGAGGGGGAGGAATAAGGGAGGGATGCGGGGCCAGAATTCAACAGAATTTTCTTTATCAAATCCTCAGTTCTTTCCTAAGTGTCATTTTTCCATCTTACTGTCTACAAGATAAACAATCCATTGCCTAATTTTTGAAGGAACTTTAGTAATATTTTATGAAAGTATAGGATATATAAAACTATAGTGCATTCACCCACAATGGAGTGATAACTTCTTACAATATTAAGAAGCATATGATTTTAAGCCTTAAGAAAACACCTTCCTTATATTCTATGAAGATCAGTGGCATAGATGTAGTAGCTGGCTCATTTCTGCATCAGAATATTTTTCATTCAATTAAACTCTACTTAAAAAATAAAGTGCAGGTCTCCTCACTATCTAAATATTTGCTAGAATGATCTGCTAATTTACACAAAATTCATTACCCAAACATACTAAATAAGTCTGTTTTAGGTTGCACGCAAGAATATGTTTAGGTCGTGAGCTCCTAGGCAAAAGGATGTGGTTTGCTCCTATTATATCTCAGATATTCACCTGATAGTGTCTTGAGTTCACATTGTTTAAACATGTTATGTTTTATAGATATCTTCTTCCCCACACTGTTCAGTACAAGGTCTTCTAATAAAGTAGAGAAACTAATGACAGAAACGGGCAAGCCTAAATAAGCACACGCACTACATGAAAAGTTGGGAGTGATAAAGCACATTAATACAGTTGAATGGCTAACTAGTCTTGAGCATGGCCATGCACATGTCCTCAACTCCTATGAACCACAAATACAATGCTGAATATTTGCATGAAGTTTGAGATTCTGCCAAAAACAAAGCTTGCTGGTGCAAGTGAGTGTGATCATGGCATGAGCAGACTTGTCACATTCAACACACAATTACAACTGCAGTCTCATGTTAGCAAGAGATGTAGAACACCAAGCAAAGGGAATCTCATCAGCCTGCCACCGTGAGCTCTGATTTTCATCCCATTGCTCTGTGTGTAGCTTCAGACAATGGTTCTCAGCCAAACACCTCTGAACTCTCCTGCCAGGAAGGGAAGATTCTCCCCAGTTCCTTAGATCCAGACACAGATGAACCTCAGACATGTCCTGTTTAACATTTCTTCACCAGCTCTTTCTTCCTTCCCTCCTCCTGCCCCCAAATAGTAACAGTGCCCACAGCCTCCAGCTAACCTCCTCTCACCACCAGAGCTCACATAAACATGCTTTCAACTGTAAGAGACCTCTCAAAAAATTATCTTGTTTATTTTCTTTTGCTAAGTATTATTGGCATGTAGTGCACACCTGTAATGAATTATTTTGTTATTTATTTACACATACTTGTACACTGTGATGTAGAAAGAAAATGTAACCCATTCTCAATACCCTAAACTGAGCAGTGTCTAGTATTACGGCTTACTACACACAAACATACCTACTTATGAGTTTATCAAGTAGTAAATAACTAGATAGTATTACAAATAATTTCTATTTTGCAGAAGTCCTCGGTGGGTTGTTAAATAGATGTATAAAGGGGTTTTAGAGATATTTGGCAGACTGGCATTTTCCTGTGGGTTAGGAATGCATTTTTATTTTTCCCACTCAAAATAACAGAATACTGGCCTCTGTTCTCTGAAAATATGTTAACAAACAAATGTTAAAAAATAGATTAGATTACAAAAAAAGAGAGGTGCCTGTATAGCAGCTACCACAATGTGTACTTGTTCTTCTACCATTTAAAAGTGTCTCAAGAGGGCCGGCCCTGTGGCGCAGCGGTTTAGTCCGCGCTTGGCAGCCCGGGGTTCGCTGGTTCGGATCCCGGGCGCCCGCCGACACACTACCTGTCAGCCATGCTGTGGCAGCGTCCCATATAAAGTGGAGGAAGATGGGCACGGATGTTAGCCCAGGGCCAGTCTTCCTCAGCAAAAAGAGGAGGATTAGCAACGGATGTTAGCTCAGGGCTGGTCTTCCTCACCAAAAAAAAAAAAATGTGTCTCAAGAAATAATCAAGTACTATTTTTAAATGTATTGTCTTAATTTGAAAGTCATTAAATGTGTCAGTTAAGTTTGCTCTATTTGTTGTTTTTGTAACAAAAAGCCAATCATTTATATTTATATTCAGTTGGAAAAATATGAGTTATATTAGCTGGGAAAAGGAATTCAGACTAGTAGATTGCTCTTTTGAATTCAATTGTTGGTTGTTTTTTTTCTTTCATTTTGATGGAAAAAATATTTGTAGATGTTAATTCTCTTGTTTCAGTTTGATTTAATAAAAGTGTGTTACAGGTCTCCATTACTGACGTCAGCATTAGCCTCTCACCTGTGGTCCACAGACAGATGTTGCTCATCCGACTCTTCTTTTGGTGGGATGTCTTCACCAGCTTCCTTTGCAGTGCCAAGGCCCTGCAGAAAAACTGGCATTTTAGATACTTAAATGTACTTATACAGTAAAAATACCTGACACGGTTGTATAGATGCGGTAAATTTGGAAGCAATCTCATATGCAATGTGGCAACCAATCTGCATATCAATGTGAGAAAAGCAGTCGATTCTACGGATGTGAAAACCGAGGATTATAGAGATATAATGATTTGGCCCAAGACACGCAGCTAGTAGGTCCAGGATCAACGCAGATTCATTTCAAAGTTGCACTGTGAGCTCACTGCTCTTCCCACTGTGCTACACAGCCACACTGTGAAAAACTGCTTCCTCCAACAGCCCTCTGTCCTCACAAGATTTGTTCTCCAAAACGGCCACGAATATGGAACAAATATCCTAGAAACTCAAGATAAACTGACATAGATCACAAATAGAGATCCTTGTGCCATGAAGGGACTAGGGTAAGAGTTGTGGGCCAAATGAGACTTTTCTCTTTCTCAGAGGAGGAAGTAGATTTGGGAGGTGACCCCCAAGATGGGATATCTGCCTTCTCATGGTAGATGTGACAGCTGAAATCCCAGAGAGCTGCAGAGAGGGGGTAATGAATGGGGCAATCAGACCAAGAAAACTCCTTCAATTGCTTTTCTCTCTACCACATTTCTCATCGTCTTAAGTTTGGAAAAATGGTGACATATATCACTACTCTAAAATTGGATGTCAAGGGATCCTTCAGTGTTTCTGAAATGTGGTGAGTTAAAGCCCACATTTTAAACCAGAGAGGAAAAGTAAAGCAGGTCTTTTGCCCTCTCTGGATCCTACTGATAACAGTAATAATGATAATGATAATAATGATGATGATCATGATGACTGTAATAGCCCACATTTACTAAGTGCTTGCCATATACAAGGTGCTTAGTTACACTTCACAGCAACGGTAATAGGAGGTACTATTATTGCCATTCATAGGAAAAAAAACTGAGGCTAAAAGATGTAAGTGACTTGGATATGCTCCTGTAGCTAGTAGGGAAAGGATCTGAACCTGGCTGGTAGGGAAAGGATTTGAATGCAGGTGGTCTGGATCCAGAGGCCTCTCTTGTAAAGGGGTTGGGTGTGTTGTATGTCACAATGTCATCACAATATTAACATGGCCCAAACAGAGCTTTTGATTTTGCCCCCCACCTCCACTCCCCTACTGTGCAATCCACACTGTCCCAGTCTTGCTCAAGTCAGTTAGTGGCACTTCCATTCACTGAGCTGCTCAGGCCCAAAAGCTACGAGTCACCTTTAAGTCATTTCTCTCTTCTCCCACCCACTTCCAACACATCAGCAAGGACTTCGGGCTCTATCTCCAAAATACAACCCAAATCTATTTTGGTTGTACTTCTCCCTCCATCGCTACAATCCTAGTCCAAGTCCTGTCATCTCACATCGCTCCTCTGGTTTCCATTTTTGTTCCCCTATACTCCATTTCCCACACAGCAGCCAGCCTGATCTTTTAAAAGTAATATCAGATCACGTCATCTTTCTACTTTCCACTGCACTTGGAATAAAACCCAAACTCAATACAACCGTTCTCAAACTTCTACATAATCTGGCCCCCGCCCACCTCTTGAACCTCATTTTCTACTGCTCCTTCCCTCTTTCTCCTCATTCTAGTCACAAAATGGTCTTTGTTGCCTGGAACTCTCCAAGCTAGTTTCTACCTCAGAATGTTTACTGCTGCGGAACCCTCTACCTGGACTGCCTTCCTTTCTTCCCTGAGTTCGCACCTTATCATCTTTGGAGATCTCTGTTCGAAAGGTAGGTCATCAGAGAGAGATCTTCCCTGACCTCTCTGTCTGAACTCCCTACCCCCACCAGTCATTAGCATGTGATTCAGTTTTATTATCTCCATGACACTTGTCAATACTACTTGTCTACTGTCTATTTCCCCTAATGTTTCCTCAGCATCTAGCACAGAGTAGGTGCTTACTAAATATGTTACTTCGTGAATAAATCATTGAGCCTGAATCTATCAGATGAATTCTATGGACTAATTTTTATTTTTAGAGACAGAATAGGTGAGTGCTATATTAGGAGAACACTAAGTGAGCAATGTTGAGGGCGAGCTGCCTCAAAACTCACCTCATGACAGAAGCCTTCCTTTATCCACCTGCCAAAATGGTCACTTCTCTTAATATGCTCCAGCCCCTGTATACCTTTTTTATACTATATCAAAACCACTCATAAATCATTGTGCATCTCTTTCAGGTGTATCCAGATCTCCACTCAGATGCTCATCCAGGAGCTGATATTTCCTCATTCACATATCCTAGCACAACCCTCTGCACATGTCATGTGCTTTAGCAATGCTGTCCAGTGGCTGGGGGACCAAAGGGGATGTGATCCTTCAAAGAAAGCCCACATCTCCATAATGGGGGAGGCACACACAACATACTCACCCGTAGGGTCTGAGTCCTGAGGATACAAACATTCCCCACCAGATAAAACCGATCCTTCAAAGGAAGATTCTTAGCAGATGACTCAGCGTAGGAGTGACTGGGGAAGAAGCTACTGAAGCCTTCTTCCAAAGGCTCTAAGGGAGACAGAGATACACATGTGACAATCTAATAGAAAGGCGCACTAGTTACACAAGAAGACAGACACCTGCCACATCAGCGTGCTGTTTGTCAGCCAGATGACAATTTTCAGATTCTGAGCCATGGATTTTGCCTATCTTCCTTCCATTCCAGCTCCCCTCCCCACCCTGGTCTCCACCAAAACATGAAGAAGTTGTTACTGAGAAATAATTTTTGTGAATTCAGGGTGATTTTCAGTCTCTTGTTCTTACCCTGTGGATGGACATCTTAGTCTCCACAAGAAATTTAGCCCCCCTCTTTTATAAAGACCACGTGGGTATTAAGTGTATGTGTGTGTGTAATTTGTGTGAGTATGTAGTCAAGATTTTTTTAAAGGTATCTGACCTTTAGTTCCAAGACACATGACAAACATATCAGAACATTGTGTGAGCTAATTTTCATTATTTATTTACTCATTCCTTCATTCATTCATTGGTTATATTTTTAGACCTCAGTGGCAAGGAACTGAGGTAATTATACTCAGTTCGTGGTATGTTGAACACAGATAAAGTCCACGCTCTTGTTTTTACTTTTTCTCTCTGCTTCTTCCCCAATCACGGGCACCCACTGTCACCTACCACCTTTAATATATATCCTTATAAAATATGTAGTCTGCTTTTATGTATATGTGTTTACAATTTATAAAAGTGGCATTGTGCTGTAGATCTCTTTCTGTTTCTTACTTTTTTCAATCAACAATATGGTGTTAAGATCTAATCATGTTGTAGTATGTGCATCTAGAGTTCATCGCTTTAAACTATAACAAAGTTTTCCATATTGTCTATTTACCAAATTTTACTTGTCCATTTCCTTCATGATGCACACCGAGGCTGTCTCCAACTCCCTCTTACCACAAACAACACGATGACATACACAGTATATGTGCCCTGAGACACAGATCTCTCTGCAAGTTCACCTCTGGGATGTTTCCTCCCAGTGACAGGATTGCTGAGTCATAGGATAATCAACAGAACTTAAGTTCACTCTGTTTTTCAGGATCCTCTCGACACTGTATTAGTGTTTTCATTTCTGACATCCTCAACAATATTTGGCATCCTTCACACTTCTAATTGTTGCCATTCTGATGTATGTATAGTGCTATCTCACTGGTTTTTAAATTTTTCATTCTTTGCCTACTAACGAGTTTGAGCATCTTTTCACATATTTGTTGGGCTATTTACCTCTGAGTTAAGACCTAGATGTTTTAATAGCCCCAAATCAGTGTTTATGTTAATTTCTTAGCTTGCAGTTCCAGGAACCTTAAAAGCTGTAATTCGGACCCCATATCCACACCACATAGATTTGAGTTTTGATTTCCTATAAATGACACATTTTTTTTACATTTGAACTCCAAGAGAGATAGCAAACTTACTCTTCCTCTGGGCCAGTGAACAAAATTTTACTGATCATTTTAAGACTCTAGGTTTTATGTGTTGGTCCTTGAATGAGTGATAGAACTCCAGACCCCAGCCTATGTAAGATTTAAAACCCACATAGGCCACCAGCTGGGCTTCCTCTTATCATTGTGGTACTGTACTTTATCCTTTAATTTCTGACACCCATGGACTTCCTTTTCCATTAAGCATGCTGTGCATCAAACTTCTTTTGTTATGTTTTAACAACCATTCCCTAGTTTTTGTAAAAGGAGAGAGCCATCCCTTTCAGCTCAGTCCACTGTGTTACCATATGACCCCACCTTGCAAATTTCACTATTAACTTTTTAAGAGTCTAATTAATGTCCGTAACCAAAACATATGGTCATAGGGATATCAGAGATTTTGAGAGTACTGACAGCAGAAGGGCATTTCTGTCAGCAATGAAGGGCTCCATAACTCATGAACTTTATCTAGGTCAGATCAAAAACTGAATTGCTTACTATTAGAAATGTCTCTCATACTCAGAAGGAATTTCGCATATTCATAAGTAGGGCTGCTACCATGTTGAACATTTCTTCTTCTTAAATGACAGCAAAAATCAAGATGTTTTCCTACTAAAAGAAGACAGATACAAAACAAGTTGATATTTGTACTTTACCATATTCTGCAGGATTGATTCATATGACTACTGTCTGACTTAGACTAGATTTTACAAAAATATTATTTTCTTTCCATGAACATTAGCACTTGCATAGCTATCTATGCTGTATCTGCAGAGTGGGGTACCATCTGGAACATTATTTATATAACACGAAAGCAATTATACAAAAGCTACAATAATCGGGGTTCATGATAAAGGACAATATTTAATGAGGACAGATTTTTAACGCTAGAAATATAATTTGTGAAATTATGAATTAATATATGATTAATTGCTATATTGGCTCTAAGTTCTTTATTTTTATTACTCCTCTGAGTGATTGTCACCTGACTCTTAAAATCTAAGAACTTACTATTTGAAAAAAAAATCTGTACCTGAGGACGACAAAGGAAATTCCAGAGCAATCTTTCCACAGACTTCATTTTTCTCTTGATCAGGCAGAAGGCTTAATAATGTTTTACCCGTGATCTCATCCTTGAGAAGGAAAGAGAGAGAGAATAAATTTTGTTATATGTGTTACTACTGTTCACTTCCTCTATCTCCTTACCTCCTGTAAGCTTATCATCTGCCCTGCCTCAGTCATCTTATGGTCATAACTGTTGTACCTCTAAAAGTCCAAATTCATATTACCCCACTCTATGGCCATTACCTTTCTAGTGTATTCGGGGAAGTACATGACCTCTCCAACAATTATTCCTCCCACTGAAACCTCCAGTCCATTCCTGTCACATTTTCACTGTGCATTATCTCCTTCAAATTCTCACATCCCTCCTTATCCAGCTCAGATTTCATACTTGACCATTATAATCACTCCCATGTGCTCTTTCTCTCTGACATATTTGCCTGGGAAAATCCCAACTGGTGAATTGCAACTCTTCATCTATCCTATACCTTCACCTACGCAACTGAATGTATACACAGAAAAACCCACAACTATGCTGTGTGTTATTTAAAATGGGCACTCAGCTCTGTCTAGAAATCATTCTCTATTTCCCTAGACAATTCACTCTCCTATTCTTCAGTGTGACTATTTCTTGCCCTTTCCTCCTTTCTCAAACCTCCAACACCCCCGACCCTCCCCATATTCAGCTGGGGATCTCATTTCTTATTTCAATTAAAAACAAAGGGGGAAGTAAACATCAACATCTCCCTGCCACCAAATCTACCAACCTATGTGTTCCCGTAGCCAGAGACCTGCTTCCCTTCCTAGTCCAATGAATAAGCTTCTACCTAAGTCTCGTGCACTGCTTCTCATCCTCTCTCATCTATTCAAGGACATCATTCCAGAAATTCTCCCCTAATCCCCACATCATCAAGTTTTTCCTCTCTACCAGGTCTTTCTCATAGCATGGAAACACTATATCAGAGATGCTATAGTATCTGTCATCTTGAAAACAAAAACAACACAAAAATACAAAACCTTCTTTGACACTATATCCTCTCCTCCAGCTTGAACTACTTCTCTCGTCTACTTTAGAACAAAATCCTTGAAAGGAACTTTACTTCCTGTCTCTCATTTCTTCACCTCTCATTCTCCCAAGAAACCACACTAATCAGATTTTTATCCTAAACACTCCACTTTGGTCAAAGTCGTCAATGACCACGTTGCCAAATCCAGTAGTCAATTCTCAACCCTTATCTTACCTAACATCTCAGCATTTGATACAGCTGATCCTCCCTTCTTCCTTGAAACACTTTGTTTACTTGGCTTCCAGGACATCATACACATAAGGATATCCTTCTGCTTCAAAAGCTACTCCTTCCCAGTTTTCTTTGCTGGATCTTTCTCCTCTTCCTGACTACTTGGCACTGGAGTACCCTGGACCTAGTCATTGGACCTCTTCTCTTACTATACTGTCTCTCTGGGTAGTCTCTTCCAGTTCCATCTCACTAAATATCATCTATCTGTTAATGACTCTCAACTTCTCATCTCCAGTCCACACTTCCCCCTGAACTCTTTGAGATAACTCAACTTAGATGTCTAATAGGATTTCAATTTTAAGATATCCAAAACACTGCACCTGATCTTTCCTTCCCTCAGTCTTTCTCATTTCAACAAACAGCACCACCATTTACTCATACGCTTGTCCTTGACTTGGTCCTCCAACCCCAAATGCAGTCCATCCGCTAACTCTGTTGGTTCTACCTTCAAAATACATACAGAATCAGTCCACTTCTCACCACTTGGTCTAAGCCATCATCTCTAGCTTGGATGACTGCAATAGCCTTAACTGGTCTCCCTGCATCTATTTTTGCCACATCCCTGCTCTCATTCCATTCTCCACAGAGTAGCTAGAGTGATCCATTTAAAACATAAGTCAGGGGGCCGGCCCAGTGGCATAGTGGTTAGGTTCACGCGCTCCACTTCAGTGGCCCAGGGTTCGCAGGTTCGGATCCTGGGCACAGGCAGATCCACCGCTTGTCAAGCCATGCTGTGGTGGTGTCCCATATAAGGTAGAGGAAGACAGGCACGGATGTTAGCCCAGGGCCAGTCTTCCTCAGCAAAAAAGAGGATGATTGGCAACGGATGTTAGCTCAGGGCTAGTCACCCTCACAAAAAAATAAATAAATAAAAATTAAAAATAAATCATAAGTCAGATCAAATTATTCCTCTGCTCAACGTATTCTATTCGCCGCCCAAGTCATCCAGAGTAAATGCCAAAGAACTTACGATGGCCTTTACAGCTCTCTGTTCTGGTTCGTTGCTGCCTATTGACCTTAGCCCCTCCCACTCTCCCTTGTGCTCACTACATTCCAGGTACACTGAACTTCCTGCTCATATCCAAAGACATCAAGCAAATAGCCGTCTGGTGAGCCCTTAAACGTGCTCTTCAATATGAAATACTCTTTCCCAGATATCTGTAATGACTTTCTCCCTTATTTCATTCAAGTCTCTACTGAAAAGTGTTTTAAATAGCATTAACTCCCTGACATTCTCTTCCTGCCTTTTTTTCATACCACTTACCATACCTGACATTATAGTCACATACACATGTTTATCTGTTTATTATCTGTCTCCTTCAGTAAAATGTAAATTGCATTAGAATGGAGACCTTGGCTGTCTTATTCACTGCTACATCCTCAACATCTAGAACACAGCTTGGGACAAGTGAGCACTCAATAAATATTGATTGAATGAGTGAATAATGCTATACCATGTAGCTGAAATACGGTGACACATGGATAAATTGAATATTAGACATTAAGTCAATCAATGAGTTTTTAATGTGAAAAGAGCAAAGCAATAAACAAAATATTCTCTGGCATTGGGTGATGAACCACAAAGTCAAATGACTTTTTAACTGATTGCTATTACTAATCTATAGTCAAAATTCGGAAATACATTTCTATGGCCCATTACTAGAAGCCAGCCTATGAGTTGGCCAATGCTCAAATTAGCTGATGGATCCTATCTCAATCAAGAAAAAGTTTGGCTCAATTCAGGGCAGAAATATTGCCTTAATTTAGCAGACAAAAAGTTATGAAATTAACAGGCAATGAATTGTGACAATGAAAGTCGCTCATAAGAAACTGACTTCCCAAAAGAAATATAGATATTTTTCATTAAACTTAACTTTCGCAATAAAAATGTTTTTATTGGTTTAGTTATAAAATAATCTTCAGGTAAAAAACCAATTTATCTCTGGTTAGTAGAGACCACTCATTCATTCATTATCTAACATACAAACAACAACTGCTCCGCACCAGGCATGTCCTAGGTATGTTCACAGGAACTAGCTCACTTAATACCCTTTAAGAGGAAGAATTAGCCCCTATTTCATTCAGGAGGAAGTTAAGGCTTGTCCAAATGTTGAGAGGTCACAAGTTCAGAGATGAGATCCACACCCAGCTCTATCCAACTCCATGTGCACTTTTCCTTCCACTACACCATAGTTGCCTCAAGTCCAATTTGCAGCAGGAGCAATTTGCTCCTGGGCCGGTTTCTGCATTTTGGACCTTCTACATGAAATAGTTCATTATTATTTTTTTCACTGAGTACTTAGGAAGGTTAAAAAAGATAAACCTGACATGAATTCTAATTTCATTGAACACACAGTTCAGTTGGACAGATGAGACAGGCACAAGCAATTATGATGCAAATTCTAAAATCATACCATAACAAGAGGTACAAAGTGCTATGGCTCGCCAGTGCTTTCATTTGTAGAAGAATGAAGGACAGCATTGTCACTTAAAAGAATTCAAAGCAAGCAGTCTTTTGATAGTGTACATTCCCTTGGATGGAGATAGTGGCAATGAGTTTCTTGTTAACTACATTCTTTAAGGAAGGTGACAGTGACAATGAATGCCTTATAACTGACTACCAACTAACAACAGTGCACATAACAATCATTCCAATGACCCTGATCCATAATTAGATCAAGGGCAAAAGCCTGAATGCATTATCAACACCACGTTATTTTTGCAAATCTTTGGCATTTGTTCTTCCTATTACAGAAGGCGGAAAGATCAAGGTTCTTAGAGCTTAATGAAGCAAGGATAAATACCAGGGGAAAATTAAGGAGGTTTTTCAAAAGACAAGTTTGCAATACCTACTAGTTCTCCCACAAATATTAGCAAGTCTCAGTCATGCCCAAAAAAAAATAATAATAAAGGAATTTTCTCCACTCCATGACATTTACTGAGAATCCAGGCAAGAAGCGTCTTTTTGCTGGCAGAGACGTTCACATTACACACACATTAGAAAACTGCTCAGCTGTATAGGGCACCGGGAAGGATAAGAGCCTCTACATGAGATTAAGACTGCATCCTGAATCAAACAAGGCTCATCACTAGCAATTCTCTACTGTGCTGTGAGCTTCGCAGGGAGAACAGAGCAAAACTCATCATCACAATTATCACGAACTAACCGTATACCTATGTTCAGTACCTAATAAAGTCTCTTAAAAACTCAATGCTGAAAAATTATTTCCATGATGAAAAGTGTATTTTAAAAGTTTCATTTGTTTAAGAATTGTAAAAGAGAACAACTATATGTAAATCCCCAGTTTTAATTTATTTTTTTGCTGGGGCAGGGGGATGGTGAAGTAGGGTGAGTAGGAGGGCAGACTGCTAGAAATGGGGGGTAGTGACTACAAGTTTTTTCAAAAGAACAACAGTCAAGGAAACGAATGATTGGGCAAATGCGATGGCACATTTCAGATATAAGTTTAACACCATGATGATGATAATAGCCATCACTCTAGTCATGGTATGTGTTGTAACATCATAACTTGGACTCTTCCCTTCTTTTTGTCACACCCCATCCAGTCCACCAGCAGAACTTATTACACCTACAAAAGACTGACTACTTCCACGTCCACCTTAATGTAATCCCTCACCATCTATTACCTGGATTATTGCAATAGCTTTCCAAGTGGACTCCTTGCTTCCATGCCTGCCTCCATAGCCTATTGTTTACACAAGAGCCAGAGAGATCCTGATAAAACTTAAGTTCAGATCATTTCCGTCATCTACTCCAACCCCCCAATAGCTTCTTCCCATCTCAGAGGAAAAGGCGAAGTCATTACAATGGCCCTAAAGAAGGTGGACCTCTGTTACTGCTCTGACCTCATCACCTCTTAGTACTTTTTCTTTTGCTCACAGCACTACAGTCACAGTAGCTTCTTTACCTTACCTTTTCCACACCAAGCATGTTCCTGCTTTAGGGCCTTCTCCCTTGCTTTCGCTTCTGCCTGGAACACGCTTGCTCTAGTTATCTAAATGACTCACGTAACTCACTCCATTCAGGCCTCTGTTCAAATGGCACCTGATCAGACAGGACTTCACTAACGAGACCATTGTAAAAGCTCACTTCTGGTCACTCTCTAAGTCATCCCCATTTACAGATGAGAAACTAAAGCTCATGTACTTAGTAAGTGATAGAGCTAAGTTTTAATCTCCAGATTATTTGACTCCAAAGACCAAGTTCTTTCCACCCCATCATGCTATCAGTTTAGAGTTACCCATTAGACAGAGGTGCATTGATTTTTAATGAAACTGTAGAATCCTGGAGCCAGGCAGACACTCTAGAAATGGTTTGGTTTCCATATTAATATAAGAGGGGTGATTTATAAAATGAAATTTTGAATCAAAGCCTGGAAAAAATTGCACATTGTTAAAAATTAGGAAGAGTTGTGATTTAGTGAGAAAACGTGTGAAATTGTGTCTCAGGTATAGCTCTTTTTAATCCTGTTTTATAAGAATATTTAAATTAATTCCCAGTCAATGTTTATGTACAGACATAATAGCTATAACTTTATTTTTAAGTGCTCCAGTCTCAGGTAATCAAGTCCATGGTTTAAGATTAGTTGTTCAAACCCATGTCTCAGACACCTCTACCTTTGGGTGACTGTGCATGTGTGTGTTTCTGGGTGTGCATATGTGTGTTTATGATACCTCAGATGTTGAAGGGTGAAAGAGTCTCTTGAGAGTGAAAACGTTGAATCAAAATACATAAAGAAGCAAGGGTAATATAACTAAGACCATCACTGAAAAATCCTCGTGTAACAAGAAAAAATCACTAGTTGTAGTCAATGACCAATTTTGTTTAAGTAATATCTAATGCCACAAGAATTTGAGTAGTTTTCTGGTCTCCACTATAACAAAATTTAATCTGCAATGGATCATACTCATATATTCTTTCTTTTAATATAGATTTAAGAAGACATCCCCCTTCCATAATATAAGTACTCCAAAGTCCAATTCAATGAATCTCTCTAAAATGTTTGCATTTTATTCAGCTGTCTTGGTATCCTACAAATATAAGCTGAATTTGAAAATGTAAACTGTTTTCTAAAAGAAAGGAAGAGAATGAAAAATAAAGAAATGGATCATAGTATTCGTAAATAAAGGGAAAAGAGTAAAAAATCTCTCTGAGTTTCCAAGTGGGCCATGGAACACGTCGGCTGAAACAGCGTAACTAGTGGAATAAGCTTCTAATCAATCCACTTCTAACTACAGGGTAATTTAATGAAATTTCTACAAATTTACATATTTCAAACTTGATTGCTATAGATCTCCAGGTCAAGGTTTGTCAAGTTCTGGAGACAACTCTGTGGAGTGAAGAATATGCAATGAAAGCTCAATCCAGATATGATTAACACAACGAGCCAAATGACAATGATTTCAGGGGTGGTGGTGGTGGATGTATTCCACACAGCCCCTCAGCCTTCTTCACACACATGCATCAGTGGAATATGAAGGTATGTAGTACTTTCATATTTAAGTGATGTGTTTGTTAGGTGTGCAGCCTAAAGATCCAGAGTCATGTTTAGGAAATCATCTATTCTAAGTCAATGGTGCTATGAAGGTAGAAAAAGCTTTCCTGAGAGGGGCATAGTAACACCAAAGGGCTCAGGAATGAGTGACCATTTTGGACACCAGAGACTCTGACTGCAACTCCTGTGCAGGTGTCTTCAGCAATACTTACTACACTGCTAATCTATTCAATAATTTCTATATATTTTTTCTAAATGAGATCATAATTTGTTCTTCAATACAAAGAAACAAAGAGCAAATCAGACCTGGAAATGGATTCCTAGAGTTAGCATGACAAATCATGACTTTTGTTGTTTAATCAGTATGTGATAGACTCCAAAAAAAATGTACAAAATCAAACACATCTATCCCAGTGGAGGCTGCCTTGCAAAGCAGTCGCCCTGGGGACTATCCACTGATTCTGAGGAGACTGCCATTTCAAAAAGCACATTCTTCTTTGGGGAGTGCCTTCAGGGGCAGTTTTCAAACCAAACACACACACAGACACACCCACACACAAAGTGTTTCATTACCTCCTATCAGTTTATTTTTATAGATTTAAAACTGAAACCAATGGAGATGACAGTAAAACAGGTGCACATTATGACAATATTGAGAACGTCTTTTCTGGTGAGTTATATGCTCCTGAAAACAAATAATGAACCCCTTAACAATAAACCAAATGACCCTTTCCCAAAAGCTGAAAGCACTTACTGGTAAATAGCCAAGGAGAGAAGAGATATTTTCATCCACGAAAATTATCACTCCGTCTGTGCTCAGTATTATCATAAAGTCATCTAATGACTAATGAAGAGAAAACAATAATGTAATTAAATAATGGAACAATAATAAAATAACTTTATTCCTAAATGAATAAATAATTATAATGGCACATTGAAAATGTATTGTGGTCCTTAAGTATCAATAAGAGAGGCACAGAACTAACTAAATTCCATTATTCTGCCTCCTACACAGAACCCACTTAACCTTAAGCATGAGATGTTTATCAAATGATGTGTCACTTAGAGAAACAAATTTCAATGTACACCCAATTAACACAAAACTCTCCAACACAAACTAGGAAGATTCATTTCCATGTGTAGGTTGTTTCACATTTAATACAAAATTAATTTCAAAAACCCTAAGAATATTTTGGAGGCCAATTTCACTTGTGGTTAGTGGAGTCATCTACTTATAAACATGGATATTGCCATCAGTTTCCTGCTATGTAATGGATATTAGATATAAAATGGAAGAGACAAATGCCTTTAGGTAGCGAACACCTAAAATGCTGAATAAAATATATAAAAATTCGGACATCAGCATCATGGCGGAGTGAGATTCCCTCTTTGAATCTCTGCCCCCTACGACACAACGAAAACATCATTCACATTCCAACAGAGCTCAATCAAACACTACAAAGGACTTCTAAGAAACCCCTGCTGCCATACATCGGACGGTGGAGGCGCGGGAAGCCCAAAAGGACGGGAGGAGAGGGAAGAAGTTGTACTCCCCCTCCCCAATCGATCGGCAAAGACAGCGCAGTTCGCAGACGGGGGGGGGTGAGGCCCACAGCGGGGAAAACTATCGCCATCCAGGTGGTCTCACAGACTGTCACAAGATCCCCACTGGGAAGCGACGACAGACTGTTTAGGGGGTGTAGCAAACACCCTAAGAGAGCCAGAAAGGAAACCCCCGGGTCAAGCAGGAGAAAGAGAGGACCCCTCCCCCCACACACCCAGCATTTCAACATAATCCCTCCGGGGGCTGCAGCCGCCTCAGAGCAAACCGCTCACGATCTCCATCTAGTGGCAGCAGGGGGAAACTGCAGGACCACATTATCAAGAGGGGAAAAAATAAGGATGTCCCCGTCGGATCCTTGCGACAATTTGTCAGGGCTACAGACCTTAAGGAAAATGACAAACACCCAGAAACCAACCCTGAAGGCACAGAATTTGATAACCTGAATGACAGAGAATTCAAAATAGCTATCACAAACAAACTCAACAAAATACAAGAGAACACACAGAAACAATTCAACGAATTCCGGGATTATGTCACAAAAGAGATGGAAAACCTAAAGAACAACCAATCAGAATTATTGGAGATGAAAAACAAAATCAACGAGATAGTGGAAAAAATGGAGTCTTTAAAGAGCAGAACTAACAATATGGAGGAACGAATTAGCACTATTGAGGATAGCCACACAGAAATGCTCCTGATAGAGGAGGAGAGAGAGCTAAGACTAAAAAGAAATGAAGAAATTCTTTGAGAAATATCAGACTCAATGAGGAAAAGCAACATAAGGATAATAGGTATTCCAGAAGGAGAAGAAAGAGAAAAAGGAGCAGAGAGTTTGTTCAAAGAAATAATAGCTGAGAACTTCCCCAACCTAGGGAATGAGAGGGAAATAACAGTGAATGAAATCAATAGATCACCTAAATATATAAACAGGAATAAAAAATCATCTCGCCACATAGTAGCAAACTTGAAGAATACCTGTGACAAGGAAATAATATTGAAGGCAGCTAAACAAAATAACAAAATAACATACAAAGGAAACCCCATCAGGCTCTCAGCTGATTTCTCGACAGAAACTCTACAGGCTAGGAGAGACTGGAATGATATATTCAAAATCATGAAAGACAAAAACCTTCAGCCGAGAATACATTATCCAGCAAAAATATCCTTCAAATACGATGGAGAAACAATAACTCTCCCTGATAAACAAAAGCTAAGAGAGCTCATCACCACAAGACCCCCACTACAAGAAATGCTCAAGAAGGCCCTTAGGCCTGAAAAAAAAAAAAATGAGAAAGGGGATACAAAGATTTCAGCAAGGAGAAAAGCAAGGAGACTAAACCAGAACAAAATACAGTTGGAAAACATCAAAAATTAATTCAAGCTCATCACTGGAAACACACATTCATGACACAAACTGGAATAAAGAGATAACAAATAAGGAGGGGAAGAGGTAAGGTATTGAATCGACCCAGCCTCAGGAAAAAGGAGGCATCTGAAAATGTACTTTCTTATCCAGGAGATCGCTTATATAAACCTCACGGTAACCACTAAACAAACAAACAGAAGAGAACCACACATGACAAATAAAGAGAAAACCAAGAGAATGAGCATGCAGAAATACCAAATTGAATTTGCAGTCCGAAACACAAGGGACAAGAAATGAAGGAAATGCAAAAGAACCAGAAGATGAACAATAAAATAGCAACATTAAACCCTCATATATCAATAATCACTCTAAATGTAAATGGATTGAATTCTCCAATCAAAAGACACAGAGTGGCAGGATGGATTAAAAACCAAGATCCAACAATCTTCTGCCTCCAGGAAACACATCTCAGCTCTAAAGACAAACACAGACTCCAAATAAAAGGATAGAAAACAATACTCCAAGCTAATGGCAAACAAAAGAAAGCAGGAGTAGCCATACTAATATCAGACAAAGTAGACTTCAAGATAAAAAAGGTAATGAGAGACAAAGAAGGGCAATATATAATGATAAAAGGGATACGTCACCAAGAAGACATAACACTTATAAATATCTATGCACCCAACACAGGAGCACCAAAGTACATAAAACAACTGCTAAAAAAGCTTAAAGGAGATATTATCAATAACACAATAATAGTAGGGGATCTTAATACCCCCCTTACATCAATAGCTAGATCATCCAGACAAAAAGTCAATAAGGAAATAATGGACTTAAATGAGAAACTAGACACAATGGATTTAATAGATATATACAGAGCACTCCACCCAAAAAAAGCAGAGTACACATTCTTCTCAAGTGCACATGGAACATTCTCAAGGATAGACCATATATTAGGAAACAAGGCAAACCTCTATAAATTTAAGAAGATTGAAATCATTACAAGCATCTTTTCTGATCATAATGATGTGAAACTAGAAATCAACTGCAAGGAAAAACTAGGAAAGGGACAAAGATGTGGAGACTAAACAACATGCTACTGAACAACCAATGGGTCATTGATGAAATTAAAGGAGAAATCAAAAGCTATCTGGAGACAAATGAAAAGGAAAATGCACCATACCAACTAATATGGGATGCAGCAAAAGCAGTCCTGAGAGGGAAATTCATAGCAATACAAGCTCACCTTAACAAACAAGAAAAATCCCAAATAAATAACCTTAAATTGCACCTAACAGAGTTGGAAAAAGAGGAACAGACAAAGCCCCGAATCAGCAGAAGGAGGGAAATAATAAAAATCAGAGCAGAAATAAATGAAATTGAAACCAAAAAAACAGTAGAAAGGATCAATGAAACAAACAGCTGGTTCTTTGAGAAGATAAATAAAATTGACAAACCCTTAGCCAGACTCACTAAGAAAAAAAGGGAGAAGACTCAAATAAATAAAATTAGAAATGAAAGAGGAGAAATTACAACAGACACCACAGAAATACAAGGGATTATTAGGGAATACTATGAAAAACTTTACGCCAACAAATTGGACAACCTAAAGGAAATGGACAAATTCTTGGACGCGTACAACCTCCCAAAACTGAATCAAGAAGAAATAGAGAATCTGAACAGACCAATCACAAGTAAAGAGATTGAAACAGTAATCAAAAACCTCCCAAAAAATAAAAGCCCAGGACCAGATGGCTTCCCTGGAGAATTTTAGCAAAGGTTCAAAGAAGATTTAGCACTTATCCTTCTCAAACTATTCCAAAAAATAGAGGAAGATGGAATACTTCCCAACACATTCTTTGAGGCCGACATCATGCTGATACCAAAGCCAGACAAGGACAATACAAAGAAGGAAAACTACAGGCCAATATCACTGATGAACATAGACGCAAAAATCCTCAACAAAATATTGGCAAACCAAATACAGCAATACATCAAAAAGATCATACACCATGATCAAGTCGGATTTATACCAGGGACACAGGGATGGTTCAACATCCGCAAATCAATCAACGTGATACACCACATTAACAAAATGAAGAATAAAAACCACATGATCATCTCAATCGATGCAGAGAAGGCATTCGACAAGATCCAGCATCGATTTATGATAAAAACTCTCAACAAAATGGGTATAGAAGGAAAGTACCTCAACATAATAAGGGCCATATATGACAAACCTACAGCAAACATCCTACTCAATGGGGAAAAACTGAAAGCCATTCCTTTGAGGACAGGAACAAGACAAGGGTGCCCACTCTCACTGCTCTTATTCAACATAGTACTGGAAGTTCTGGCCAGAGCAATTAGGCAAGAAAAAGGAATAAAAGGACTCCAAATAGGCAATGAAGAAGTGAAACTCTCACTATTTGCAGACGACATGATCCTATACATAGAAAACCCAAAAAATTCCATCGGAAAACTACTAGAAACAATCAACAACTACAGTAAATTGGCAGGGTATAAAATCAACTTACAAAAATCAATTGCATTTCTATACACTAACGATGAAACAACAGAAAGAGAACTCAAAAAGACAATCCCATTTACAATTGCAACAAAGAGAATAAAATATCTGGGAATAAATTTAACCAAGGAGGTCAAAGACTTATACAATGAAAACTATAAGACACTATTGAAAGAAATCGAGGAGGACATAAAGAAATGGAAAAATATTCCATGCACATGGATTGGAAGAATAATTATTGTTAAAATGTCCATTCTACCTAAAGCAATCTACAGATTGAATGCAATCCCAATCAGAATCCCAATGTCATTCTTCACGGTAATAGAACAAAAACTACTGAAATTTGTATGGGGCAACAAAAGAGCCCGAATAGCTAAAGCAATTCTGAAAAAAAAGAACAAAGCTGGAGGCATCACAATCCCTGATTTCAAAATATACTATAAAGCTACAGTAATCAAAACAGCATGGTACTGGTACAAGAATAGACACACAGATCAATGGAACAGAATTGAAAGCCCAGAAATAAAACCACACACCTATGGACAGCTAATCTTCGACAAAGGAGCAAAGAACATACAATGGAGAGAGGGAAGTCTCTTCAATAAATGGTGCTGGGAAAATTGGACAGCAACATGCAAGAGAATGAAAGTAGACCATCTCCTATCGCCATATACAAAAATCAATTCAAAGTGGATCAAAGACCTGAAAGTGAGACCTGAAACTATAAAACTCCTGGAAGAAAATATAGGCAGTACACTAATTGAGATTGGACATAAAGGGATCCTTTCAGATTCCATGTCTACCCAGATAAGGGAAACAAAAGAAAAAATAAACAAGTGGGACCTCATCAGACTAAAGAGCTTCTACAAGGCAAACGAAACCAGGATCAAAATGAATAAACAACCCACCAGCTGGGAGAAAATATTTGCAAATCGTTTGTCCGACAAGGGATTAATCTCAGTAATATATAAAGATCTCATACAACTGAGCAACAAAAAAACAAACAACCCGATCAAAAAATGGGCAGAGGATATGAACAGACATTTTTCCAAGGAAGAGATACAGATGGCCAACAGACACATGAAAAGATGTTCAACATCACTAATCATCAGGGAAATGCAAATCAAAACTACACTAAGATATCACCTGACACTGGTTAGAATGGCTGTAATCACAAAGACAAATAACAACAAATGCTGGAGAGGTTGTGGAGAAACGGGGACCCTCATTCACTGCTGGTGGGAATGCAAACTGGTGCAGCCTTTATGGAAAACAGTATGGAGAGTCCTCAAAAAATTAAAAATAGAAATACTGTATGATCCAGCAATACCACTCTTGGGCATCTACCCAATGGACATGAAATCAACCATCACAAGAGGCGTATGCACCCCTATGTTCATTGCAGCATTATTCACTATAGCCAAGAAGTGGAAGCAACCCAAGTGTCCCTCGACTGATGATTGGTTAAAGAAGATGTGGTATATATATACAACGGAATACTACTCAGCCATAAGAAAAGACACAATTGTCCCATTTGCAACAACATGGAAGGACCTAGAGGGTATTATGTTAAGTGAAATAAGCCAGAGAGAGAAGGACAGACACTGCATGAACTCACTCATATATGGAATATAAGTGAACACACGGACAGAGAGAACTGATTGGTGGTTACCAAGGGGAAGGGGGGTGGGGGGGCACAAGGGGTGAAGGGATGCACCCACATGGTGACGGACGAACAAAAATGTACAACTAAAACCCCACAGTGTTATAAACTAAGACATCTATAAAAAAAATGGAAAAAAAAAGTGACTTGATCTGACCTCCAGATTACCCAGGAATACTCCCTTACATCTGTGAAGCACTTTGTAGCATAAAATGTTTTCATTCTCATTATTGCATGTAAGGCTCACAACATCCTTGTGAGGAGACATAATTATTTTCGATTTATAGTGGAGAAACTGAGGCTCAGAGTTGTTAAGTGACTTACGTGGAAGGTTTACAGTCCTGCCCCTGCACAATTCTTTCATCCACTAAATCTTAAGTCTACAAACACCTTCCTCCAGGTACTTTACTCAGGAACTGAAACAGGGGCAAGACACCTGTTTTTCTTGTCTGTTCTTCTGTCTTGTCTTCTAGCTGATCTTCTCTCTGGTCGCCCCCCTTTGTTGGTTCTGTGCGCTTAGTGGGGCCTCTGGGTAAAGCCTCCTGCAGCAGCGTCTTCAGACCTAGACCATTTGACTGGGGGGGAGGGGGTTAATCCTTAATTGGAAACATGCTGGGAATAAGTTGGGAGGAGTGGGTGGAGACCAGGTTAAGGAGATTGAACCCTATCCTGTAGACCAGTAGTTTTTAACCTTGGCTGTGCCTCAGGACCATCTACATCACAAAATGAAAAGACAACCTACAGAATGGAAGAAAATATTTGCAAATCTTATGTCTGATAAGAGTTAATAACCAAAATATATAAAGAACTCATACAATTCAACAGAAAAAAAGCAATCCAATTAAAATATGGGCAGAGGATCTGAATAGACACTTTTCCAAGGAAGACATACAAATGGCCAACAGATACATGAAAAGGTACTCAGCATCACTAATCATCAGGGAAACACAAGTCAAAACCACGAGATATCACCTCACACCTGTTAGAATGGCTGTCATCAAAAAGACAAAAGGTAAGTATTGGTGAGAATGTGGAGAAAAGGGAACCCTCGTGCACTGTTGGTGGGAATGGAAATTGGTGCAGCTACTATGAAAAAGAGTATGGAGGTTCCTCAAAAAAGTTAAAAATAGAACTACCACATGATCTGGCAATTCCACTTCTGGATATTGATCTGATGAAGATGAAAATACTAACTTGAAAAGACATCTGCACCCCCATGTTCATTGCAGAATTATTCACAATAGCAAGGACAACATAGAAACAACCTGTGTCCATCGACGGATGAATGGATAAAGAAGATATTATATTATCTATCTGTATTATACACACAATGAAATATTATTCAGCCATAAAAGGAAGGAAATCCTGCCATTCGCAGCAACATGGATGGACCTTGAGGGTACTATGCTAAGTGAAATAAGTCAGACAGAGAAAGACAAATACTATATGATCTCTCTTATATGTGAAATCGGAAAAAAAAAAAAAACAACCAAACTCATAGATACAGAGAACAGATTGGTGGTTGTCAGAGGTGGGGTATGAGGGGGTAGGTGAAATGGAAAAAAGTGGTCAAAAGGTACAAACTTCCATTTACAAGATAAATAAGTCCTGGGGATGTAATGTAAAGCATAGTGACAATAGTTAACAATACTGTATTGTATATTTGAAAGTCGCTAAGAGAGTAGATCTTAAAAGTTCTCATCACAAGAAAAAAAATTGTAACTATGTGTAGTGATGGATGTTAACTAAACTTATTGGGGTGACCATTTCGCAATATATACATATATCAAATCGTTATGTTGTACACCTAAAACTAATACAATGTTAGTCAACTATATTTCAATTAAAAACAAAGAACTGTCTACAAAAAAAAAATTATATATATATATAAAAATTCATTATTTCAAAACAGAACTGAGCTTCTGGTAAAGTAAGGGAAACAATCTGACAGCAGAAATGACTAGAACACGGAAATGAAGAGGTCAGGGGATACTGGAGCCTGTGTTTTCCTTGGGAATATCTGTACAACACTGAAGGCATAGAGCTTAGGGGACAGAGAGCAAAGCCACCTGCACAAGGTGAGAGGTAAAATCAAAGACTCCTGCATAAAGCCGGGCCTCCCAAAGGGTAACACCCTCAGCAGGCAAAATAGAAAGATCTTATCCAGCAAAGAGAGACAGGGAATGAGCATGCCTGCCTCAGCCTTAGCTGTGGCTAGAGAAGAAAAGGAAAAACTAGTCTCACCTGTGAATTGCTAACCAGAAACCTACACTCACACAGGTTTGGAGCTGAAATTCACATACTACCTGTGTAGCCCTCAACACCTCAACCCTGTCATTTAGTTTAAAGTGCTCCTGACCCCATATATCTAGTAAAAACAAATTGAAATATTCTCTAGAGAATTATTTTAAAACCAGGGCTCAAAGAATTCATGCAGATAAAGTTCCACATAGCATGGACTTATAACAAAATATTAATAAACACAGAAAGAAATGAAACATCATGAACGAGAGACAGTATGAAAAATAAAATGCAGATTCAGATTGAAAAACAGCAGATACCAGAATTATCAGAGATAGAATACAAAATAAGTATGCTTAATATACTTAAATAAATAACAAAGGGTACTGAAAATATGATGAAGGAATAAGACACTCAAAACTGATCAAGCAGATGTGGAAAATAATCAAACAAAATGTCTAGAAATGATATTATCATCGAAAATAAAAATTCAATGTATAAGTTAAATAGCATGTTAGAACATAGCTGGGAAGAAAACTTTTGAATTGGAAGATAGAGCTGCAGAAATGACTCAGACTGCAACACAGAGAGACATAGGAATGAAAAATAAGAGAAATTAAGTGATATGCAGAAAAGAGTGAGAAAGAGCACTATACGTTTTACACGTGTTCACTTTATTTCTCACAACTCAGGGAAATAGAGGTATTTTAACCCATTTTACAGAGAAAGAATTAAGGCTCAGAGACAGTAACTCTCTCAAGGACACATAGCAGGTAAGTGACAAAGGCACAATTCATATCCCTATCTCTTGGACTCTAAAGACCGTGGTCATTCAGGCTTTAGTTTGTGGCCTTTGAAGTTAGTGAAATTAACCAGTTCCCTTGGAGATAGAAACCATAAACACCTCATGTCCTTGAGAAAAAAAATAAGACTTGAAGGTTAACAATCTACGTTGAACGAGTCTACCAGATAATTACACAACTTGCCACTGACTTATGCAAAGACTTGCTCATATTTGTTGTCATTCAAGATCAGTGGTTTTCAAAACTCAATCCGCATAAGAAGCATCTGGGGAGCCTGTTAGAAATGTAGGCACCTGGCCACTACCAGGATTGAGATTCTGATCGAGACAGTTTAAGGTTGGTCCCAGGGATCTGTATTTTCACCAAGCTCCTTAGTTAACTCAGATATGCATGGCCTCCTAGCCACACTTAAACACTATTCTTTATGTTCTATTGCACATATTCTACATATGAAGTAATCAAAGAACAATCCCCCTCTTACTTGTAGCATCATATGGTTGAAGTCTTCATAGGTATGGAATGGTGGAATCCAATTAGATTCCTCTGTAGAGGCTTCTGGATTGTCTTTGCCTTTTTAGAAAAAGGAAGAAAAGATAGAAAAATGTCACATTAAAATGATTAGCTATGGGTATTAGATTTTTCAAAGTTATAATTTATTTTATAGAAAAGACTCATGAGAAACTGCTGAGTGCTAATGAAGGATCTGATGTAGACTAATTGCTTATAAATTATCATAAACATAGAAGTGTTTGGTATTGAAAAAGACCTTGAAGATCAGCCAACTCAATTTCTGCTAAACACAGTATGACCTCTCCAACAACTTATGACTTTTTACCTCCAGTTCTTTCCTTTTCTTTGACTTCTTAAATTCTTCTGAATTCTACCAAAACCCAGCATTCATAATATGCCAGATAAGGTACAGGCTGTGTCAAGGGCTCTAGGCATATCCAGACACCTAGAATCTCCCCAACCCCTGGCTAAAATAGAGAATGCCACGATTTGCGTTGATGTAATTAAACCTTTAGCAAGGGCCCTTAACTAGAAAATCTTTAAGCCCTATCTTCTATTTCTTCAAAGCTCTTGAGACTGTTCTGTCTCCCATCCACCCTTCTCCATTCTTCAAGGTTTTCTGGTTTTCCCCATGAGCAGCAGTATTTCTGCTCCTGTGCTCACTCAGAGTCTCTGCTGTCAACATCTGCCCCTCTCCACCTCCCCCAATCCCCCACACTCCACTAACTTCTCTAACTCAGGGACTCCACTAACACAGTAGTCCAGCCTCCAGTTATTGTAATGCAAGTCAATAAATGTCAGTTTCTTATCCTCACAGAAAAGTTAGAGACCCATGTCACACAGATCAGGGTTAGAGACCCTGATCCCCATTCAAAATGTTAAACTTCTGTCAAGGATAGTTCTAAGAGTAGCACTTGCTTTCTTAGTGGGTATGAGTCTCAGATCCTTTCCTATGAGCAGATTCGGATAGAAGGAGGCCAAGCACGAGCAGGAGAGCTCCAGAACCCTCACTAAAGAGGGAATGAGAAGAGGGTGTGTAACCGCATGGGAAGTAGAAATAATAGAAAAAGAAACCACGCCACTTACACAACTGCCTCAAGATCAGTGTGCCTGACCACTGTCCTAGCCTGAAAACTCAGTTCACATCACAGTTCCTCAAACTAAGAAACCACCTACGACATTCTCCTAAAGCTAATTTCTGAAGTCTTTTCCCCACTGACCTTCAGCTCCACCTAGTGACTTTCATCTCCTATACTCCCTCCAAAGAAATAAAAATGACAGAAAAGAGTCCATATATTTCTAAGAAAAGAAAACCAATGTATATTATCAATCAATCATAAGAGGCTTTACCACCTTACTATTACCCACAAACTTGTTCTTGTTTTGCTTCTAGGGCAGGCACCATATCCAGTTCTTCGCTATAACCCCAGTGTCCAGCATAGTATTTAACTCACAATAAGGACTCAGTAATTCTTGTTAAACTGAGCCTCATTCATTCATTTGCTTAATTAATATTTACTGAGCTCCTACTATGTATCCTACTCTGTTTTGGAAGCTCAGGATACAGTATGAACAACACAAATAAGGTGACTCTCTTTTTCGTGTCTTACAGACTGGTGGGAAGGGGAGACAGATAATCAGTGCATAGACAATGGAACTGATAATTTCATATATCTTTAAGCGCAATAATTTAGACTGGGTGATCAAGGAAAGCCTTACTGAGAAGGTAACATTGGAGCCAAGATCTGAATGACAGGAAGGCCTGGGAACAAAGCATCTCAGACAGAGGAAGCAGGAAGCACAAAGCAAGGCAGGAAATAATGTGGCGTATATAAATAACAGACAGGCGGCCAAAGGGGCTACAGTAGGGTGACCAAGAGATAGAGTAGTAGGAAATAAAGTCTGAGAGATAGGTGGGGCGATATCACATAGGGTATATGGTAAGGAGTTGATACTGCTCTGAGTGGAACATGAAGTCCTTTTAAGCGGGAGAGTGATGTGTTTTTAAAACATAACTATAGCTGTTTGCAGAAAATAGATCAAATTGGGGAGCAAGGGTGGAAGCAGGGAGTCTATCACGGAACCTTCTTCAAAAGTAACAGATGATGGTGGCCTGGATTAGGTTGGTACACCAAGGCTATGGAAATGGGGTGAAGTGAATGGATTTGAGATGTATTTTAGAGGTAAAGCCAAAGGATTTGCTGATGGATTGTGGGAGGGGTGAGAGAATGGAGGACACAAGAATGACTTCTAGATTTTTAGCTTGAGCAACTAGAAGAATGACTGATGGTACCAGTTTCTGAAATGGGGAGAACCAGGGGTGGGGGTGCAAGAGGCAATGGAACAGAGAGGGATCAAGAGTTCCTTTACGGCCATGTTAACTTTCCTGTTAGATATCCAAGTGAAGAAGTCACATAGGAAAATCTCTTGCTGATTTAATAATGAGTATGATTTTGAAGTATGGAGCTCAGGTAGGAGGGCAGGGTGAGATAGATTTAAAAAGTCACTGACATCCAGGTAGCACTTCAAATTAAGGGACTGAAGGAGATTACTTGGGAAATGAGTGTACACACAGAAGAGAAAAGGTCCAAAGACTGAACCCTGGGGCACACCAATTATTATGTTTGTCACTATAACATTATAAATAAATATATTTGAAAAATTATAAAAACATTCTGTGAAGTAGGAAGATGCAAAGAAAGACAGAGAAGAAGGGACCAACGAGCTAGGAGAAAAACCAGGTGACTGTGTTATCCTGGAAGCCAAGAGAAAAGTGCTTCAAGAAGGAGGGAGTGGTTACCTGTCAAATGCTTTTGAAAGGACAAGAAAGATGAGGACAGTTAAGGGACCAAAGAATTCACCAATATGGAGGGCACTGATATTCCTGACAAACATAGTTGTACTGGAGTGGCAGGAGCTCCAGCCTCAGTGAAGTGGGCTGAGGAAAGAATGAGGCATGAGGAAGCAAAGACAGAGTCTATGCAATCAATTCAAGAAGTTTTGTTGTGAAGTGGGCACAGAAAGAGGGCAATAGCTGGAGGTATTGTGGGGTCAAAAAATATATTTTTTAAATAAGAGACTTTTACAAAATGATTATGTTTATGGGCATAAACTGCTCAGATGTTTTGAGTTAAACCTACTTAAGTATTATAAGAACTATTTTACACCCTCAGGGCCATGTTTCCCTTAGCAACATTTACCATATGCCTTCAAATGCCTAAGATACAGACATTTGCATTATTATTGCCCAGTATACTTTTATTAATTCTCATTTCCTTGTTCCACTTTTGCATGAACCTCAATAATATTTTCATCGACCATAAGCAAATTAATGAATGGAGAGAAACTAAATATCTGTGTATTAAAAGGTACTTCAGGAGATCTTCTAGTCATTAATCCCTCCCAAAGATGTTTGAGGTCAAGGGAGAGAGCCAACTGTGTCACCCACAAGTAATTTTCAATATGGATAATCAAAAAGCTATAAGAAGGGGTTGGGGCGCTCAGGTCAAACCTTCCTCCTGGGACATGGCAGAAGTGCTCTGCGCTGTTTTAGATCTGCCTCCTTTGACAGGATAGCCGCGAGTTTCCATCAGGGTGTGCAGTCCTGTGAAGATGGCGTTGAAGCGGTCCTTCTCTTTATTTTCTGATGCATTAGGTGCATCCCTAATTGACAAAAAACAATCAGGGTTTTTAATGATAAGGGGAGGGCTGGTAATTCAGATGTGGAACAATGGATGGAAAGAAATAAGACGAGAGAAAGGGCGATGTTAACATCAAGATCTGAGCAAAAATCCAGTCCCTCGATCCCTCATAGGACAACAATAACTGTCAATATTAAAACAAGGAAATGAAAACCAATCTCATCTTCCTTAGACTGTGAGGACCTTGAGGTAGGGACCAGATCTGTCTCTATGTCTTCCATAGCAACGCCAGCACAGTGTGTGGCACAGTGGCCTAAGAATTATATAAAATAAGTCCAAATTAATTTGAATTTAATGGTGGGTCTTTGTCCCACCATATATTCTTACCTGCTTTTACAAGAGTACTTCTGATTAAGGAAGATTCTTTCTAAACGATCTATAATTACTCAAGAGGCTCTCTCAAAGCCAATGCCCCTTCTCAGAGAGAAGGATGAGCAACGAAATGCTAATTGAGATTTTTTTTACACCTCTAAAAAACATAGACCATACTGAAAATTTTTGACAAAAACTTTTTGATCAGTGAGCTGAAATTTACTTTAGATGCTTGAACTGAAAAAAAAAAGGTAATTTATCTTCTCAAACGTAAATGGATTTAAGCTCTAGGCAAGCCAAGACCCCAAAACAGGCTTCTAAACTCATCAGGGAGTGTAAACCATTTATTTAGTGTCAGCTCTGGGCAGCCACTGTGCAAGGCATGAAGGACACAGTTTGATGAGGGAGGCCGTCAGATACACAGGTAATATACTACGTATTATAATAGAGTTGGGGCTAGAGGTTATGGAAAACCCACTGGAGAGACCAAATTTCCCTGAATGAGTCAGGTTTCCCTGAGCAAGTAGGATTTTGCTAGATATGAAATGGAAACAGAGGACAGGGGACAGGGCTTTGACAGAAATATCAGTCAGTTACAAATTCATACCACTGCTCTTTTTCTCTATCATCCTCATCCATTATTCAGCGATTTAACAAAGAATTCTGAAATCAGAATGGAGCAATATTTTACTAAGAAATCAGTCTCTGGTGAATCACAGTAAAGCAATAAGACTAATCAAAATTCTCAATTGCATAGCACCTTTCCCTCAAGGAATGCTTACTTCTTTTAAAGATAGAATTAGTACCAATAATCCTGTCATACTTTATGTAAATGTTGAAGACTTGCTTTACTGTGTGGCCCCCAATGAATGTTTGTCACAATAACATTCCAATGAATATATTTGAAAAAGTTACAAAAACTTTCTGTGAAGTTACACAATTTAATCCAAATGTCAAGTATTTGTAGCCTTAATTCCATACCTTCAAATTCCTTTAAGTTTAATTCTATTAAATTCAAGAACACTTAATGAAACAAAGACAGATGTGGGTTGGAAGCTTCATACCTAGGCACAATATCATGCCTCAATAGACCAATCTGCATTTATTGTTGATATCCCAGAAATCTTGGGGATATAAAAAATGGCCCTGAAATCACCAAAGTCCTCTGCTTTGAACTGTATAGTTATACTCACACATCACCTCAAGCACAAAGCCTCAAGGTAGAAATAAATGACATTCAAATACATGTGTGTTATACAAGAAGAAACAGTTAAAATAGAGCAAACATCCTTTAAATGCTCTCAAGAAGATAAGGAAAAGCTCAGGGGTCAAACACTGGGAAGACATTGAAAACCTGTGCTGCTGTGGGGATGGGGATGCATAGATATGCAACAAAGGAGGGTGGGTATTAAGGCCCTCTTGGGTGAAGGAGAATCCAAGCAGGGAACTGAACCTAAAACCCACCTCCTCCTCCCTACTTATAGCCAAGCCTCCCAGAGGCTACAATTGCATTTAAAAAATCCTCCTACAAACAAAGAAAGAAGACAAGGTAGTTTGTCTATCTGAGCACGTTCTCTGGGTGGGAACAAAAGGATGCTACTAGACTTAATCAACCTTGGGGTTTCAGGAGAAGCAAAGACAAACCCATTCTGGAGAGATACTCTCTAAAGCCAGCTTCCACGGAATTTCCACAGGTAAGGCACCGCTGAAGAGGAGCTCACCATTCAAAACTGGAAAGTAAATGAGGAAACAATCCACCATATGCCAGAATTAGGACACACACACATACACATCCCCAGAAGTATGAGACCTCCAAGAACTTCAAATTAAAATACTTGAAAGCCATTATAAAATAATTGTGCTTAAAATATTAAAAACAAAATAAATGGAACTGAAAATATGAGAAAAGTCCAGATAAATGCAAAAAAAAGAACAAAGAGAAATTTTCTAAAGACATATTCAATGAAATTAATTTCAAAAGGATGGATTAAGCAAAGTATGAAGACAAATCAGATGAGAAAATTAATAAATGGAATACATATATGAAGAAATTTACCATATTGCCTTTACAGAAGAATAACGAATTGGAAAACATGAAACAAGAAGGACAGAATGGGAAGGCCTAATATATAGCTAATAGCAGTTCCAGATGAAGTGAATAGCAAGAATGGGAGACAGGCAGTGAAGAGAAAAAGGCTGAAATTTTTCCAGAATGGAAAATGTGATCCTATCTGGATAAATTAAAATGAAACCCCCTAAAACAAAAAGATGTTTAACATCACTAATTATTAGGGAAATTCAAATCAAAACTACAATAAACTATCACCTCATGCCCGTTAGAATGGCTACAATTAACCAGACAAGAAATAATACGTGTTGGGAGGGATGTGGAGAAAAGGGAATCCCCAAACACTGCTGGTTGGAATGCAAATTGGTGTAGCCACTATGGAAAACAGTACGGAGATCCCTCACAAATTAAGAATAGAACTATCTTATGATCCAGCTATTCCACTGCTGGGTATTTATCCCAAGATAATGAAAACACTAATTCAAAAAGATATATGCACCCCTCTGTTCATTACAGCATTATTCACAATAGCCAAGATGTGGATGCAACCTAAGTGCTCATCAATCGATAAATGGATAAAAAAGATACAGTATATATACACCATGAAACACTACTCAGCTACAAAAAAAAGATGAAATCTTGCTTTTTGCAATGACATGGATGGACCTTGAGGGTATTATACTAAGTGAAATAAGTCAGACAGAGAAAGTCAAATACCATATGATTTCACTCATAAATAGAAGATAACAACAACAAACAAACACATAGACACAGAGATTAGATTGGTGGTTTCCACAGGGGAAGTGGGTAGGGAGGAGGACGAAAGGGGTGATAGGGTATATGTGTTCAGTGATGGATAGTAATTAGTCTTTGGGTGGTGAACATGATGTAATCTGCACAGAAAGTGAAATATAATGATGTACACCTGAAATTTATATAATGTTACAAATCAATGTTACCACAATAAAAAATTAATTAATTTAAAAAAAAAGACATCTAAAAACATAGTGAAATTTCAGAACATGAAAGATGGCTAGGCCACTCTAGGCCATAAAACAGATCAACAAATACCAAATAATAATATCATACAGACCATATGCTCTGGCCCATTTGCCACAGGGGAAAAAACAATGTCCTTTGTCTGACTTCTCATCAGAACAACCCAAACCAAAAAAAAAAGAAAGAAACAACTTTGCTGGAGGTGGGGGAGATCAGTCTAGAATTCTATATCCAGCAAAACTATACCTTTCAAAGAAATTGAAGGTAAAATAAAGACATTTTCAGATGAACAAAATCTGAAAGAAGTCAAGGCCAGCATACTAGCACTACCCAAATGTTAAAGGAAGCACTTCAGGCCGAAGGAAAAAAACACCAGATGGAAACTCACATCTACATAATAAAATGAAAAGCATTGGCAATAATACATACATGGATAAATACAAAAGAATTTTTCATCTTTAATTTCTTTAAAGATAATTAAGATAAAAGCAAAGTACTAAAGAGTTTATAATATATGTAGGAGTCAAACCTATGACAATAATAACACAAAGACAGGAGGGTGGAAAATAAAAATCTACTCTTGTAAGGTTCTTATATTCTACATGACGTGGCACAACATTAATTCACGGCAGAGAGAAATAAATTAAAGATGTATACTATAAACTGCCTAAAGCAACAAATAAAACACCCAGGAGATACAGATTATAAATCAAAAGAGATATAATGAAATACTAATTAAATACTCATTTAATCCAAAAGAAAGCAGAAAAAGAAGACAAAGAGAACAAACAAATGGGACAAACAGAAAACATACAGCAAGATGGTAGATTTAAACCTAACCATATCACTAATCATGTTAACTGTCAATGGACTAAAGACACAATTGTAAAGTCTAGGATTGTCAAAACTGGATACAGAGTAAGACCAAATTACATGTGTACAGGATACTTACTTTAATTATAGAGACAAAGATAGGTTACAAGTCGAATGATAGAAACATATATACTATATAACCCTAATGATAAAAAGCTTGAGTGGCTAATTAATATCAGACCAAGCAGACTCCGGGACAAGGAATAGTACTAGGGAAAAAGGAGGGCATGTCATAATGATAAAGGAGTCAACCAAAAAGACACAGCAATCCTAAATAGGTGTACATCTAATTACAAAGCTTCAATATGAAGTAAGAAGTAAAAGAAGAAATAAACAAACCCACAGTTACACCTGGTGAGTTCAACACTCCTCTATCAGTAATCAACAGAACAAGTAAACAGAAAATCAGGAAGGATGTTGAAGACTTCTACACCGACAGCAAACTTGGCCCCATTTGTTTATAGAACGCTGCACTCAGCAACCATAGAGCACACATTTTCCATTCTATCTACAACAGTCATAAACGTTCAAAATAAGCTAGGCCATAAAACCAGTTTCGGTAAGTCTAAAGCATTAAAATCATATAGATTAGGGGCCGGCCCAGTGGCGTAGTGGTTAAGTTCGCACACTCCACTTCGGAGGCCTAGGATTTGCAGGTTTGGATCCCAGGCGCAGACCGATGCACCGCTTATGAAGCCAGGCTGTGGCAGGCATCCCACACATAAAGTAAAGGAAGATGGGCACAGATGCTAGCCCAGGGCTAATCTTCCTCACCAAAAAGAGGAGGATTGGCAACAGATGTTAGCCCAGGACTAATCTTCCTCACCAAAAAGAGGAGGATTGGCAACAGATATTAGCCCAGGGCTAATCTTCCTCACCAAAAAGAGGAGGATTGGCAACAGATGTTAGCTCAGGGCTAATCTTCCTCACCCCCCCCCCAAAAAAATCATACAGATTATGTTCTCTGATCAAAACAATTAAATTAGAAATCAATAATAAATAAATATCTGGACAAACCAAATATTTTGAAATTAAATAATATACTTCTAAATAATTTGTGGGTCAAAGAAGAAACCTTTGGAAAAAAATTAAACAAAGGAAAGTAGACAATATTGCTAACTGAATGATTATGAAAATTAATTTTTAATTCCCAGAACTTCAATAATCTATAATTGGTTAAAACTTCATCATACATATTTATCGTATTATATATTTCCATCAAGAAGAGTTATATCTAATTATTCAAATCATTTTTTTCATGTTCTTAAACAACATTTATAGGCTTCTTTATATAGAAAAGAAACGATACACTTCCTAGTAGTTAGTCTAACAAAAATGTGCAAAAACGTTACACAGAAAATAATATCTTTATTGAAGCATACAAAAGAAGATCTAAATAAATGGGAAAATATGCCATATCCCTGGAAATGAAGGCCCAGTATCATAATTATATCTACAAATTAATGTAATTCTGATCAAAACTCAGAAAAATTTTTGTTTTGGCTTGGTTTTCTATATAAGTTCACAAGTTTATTACAAAATTCCCACAGAAAGCAACGAGTCAGAAATATCCACAATAATTTTGAAGAACAAGAACGTAAAAGGATGTGCCTTACTAGACATCGAGGCTTATTATAAAGCTATAGTAGTTAGGTAAATGGATAATGGTGCAAAACATAGGTAAAGAATAATGGGACAGGGGCGGCCCGGTGGCGCAGCGGTTTAGTTCCCACTTGGCAGCCCGGGGTTCGCGAGTTCGGATCCCAGGCGCCCGCGGACGCGCACTGCCTGTTAGCCATGCCGTGGCGGCGTCCCATATAAAGTGGAGGAAGATGGGCACGGATGTTAGCTCAGGGCCAGTCTTCCTCAGCAAAAAGGGGAAGCTTGGCAACAGATGTTAGCTCAGGGCTGGTCTTCCCCACAAAAAAAAAAAAAAAAAAAGAATAATGGGACAGAAGAGACCTATTAGAGAGCAGATCCACGCATAAATTGAAGTTTGATTTATGAGAAAAGAAGCATTATAATCATGAAATTTCTACCATAGAGTGTGTGTGTGTCTGTGTGTTTTTAATATGGCCCTTTCTATGCATTGGGGCAACAAAATTTGTTTGCAAGCCCTTTAAATACTAGAGCTATGCTTTACATGTCTTTGATATTTCGAACAGCACCCAGCTCTCCACAGAGAAGACACTCAAAGCACACTGCTAAATATCAGACCACTCTCCTTATCCATTGGACAAGGGAGGCACAGACGTCTGACTGTTAATGCACTTGGAGTCTTTTCTACTCAGTAATCCATTCTAAAATAAAGACTTAGAAACTCACACCAGTAAAAGAACATGCAAAGACTGATAAAAAGAGTAAGGCTAATCAAAAGTTCTCAGGCCAAGGGTAGCCAGCCTTCTTACACAAAGTAATAATTAATTTGTTCAGAATGGCAGAGTTATGCACTGAGTGCCTTTTTCCAAAATCAATGGGAAATAACCTAAAATCTCATCAAGTTTTATTACTGAAGTATAATATCAAGAGGGTCATGCTTGCAAATATTTCTTCTTTTGGGGAGGCAAGGGAGGGGGTGTTGTTCCCATCCACTTTCAATTTTGGGGGACAGTACTTTTGTTTTTCTTCTGGATGGCCTGTTTGGTGCTATCTTTCCCTGACCGATTCCTTCAATCTCTATTACTAGGGCTAGCCTTCACTTCACTATGAGAGTGATCTACTGTGGGGCTTGGAGAGGAATTCCAGTTTTTCCAGCTTTAATGAGGTATAAATGACAAATAAAATTGCATATATGTAAGGTGTACAATGTGATGATTTGACATACACATTCACTGTGAAATGATTACCACAATCAAGGTAATTAACACCTCCATCACCTCACCTAATTATCTTTTTTTGTGTGTGGTGAGAACACTTAAGATCTACACTCTTAGCAAATTTCAAGTATACAATTAACTATAGTCACATTGCTGTACATTAGATCTCCAGAACTTAGTCATCTTGTACTTAAATTTCATACTCTTAGAACTATTATTTGTGCTCCCTACATTTCTAGCTATGCCACTGTACACCAACTTTGATTTTCTACTAATCTGTGAAATTTATAATAATTATTTTAAAAAATCTAGCTGAGAACTAAAAGGAAACATCGGTAGGTTTTTATGATCTCTCTTTTCAATCTTGATTTTCCCTAGACTTAGTCTGACTTCTTTTAGGACTAGGACATATGAAAGCCCATAACTCGAAAAGCTAAAGTACTGCATGGATTCCTAGTACATCCGTGGAGCGCCTCCTCTGTGCCGGGCTTGGCAATGCCAAGCATGGGAGCCAGGAGATGACGATGGCATAGTCTCTGCCCTCGGGAAGTTCACAGTCAATAAGGGGAGGCATTTAAACTAATAATTATAACCCCTCAATTAAAAAGGATTTCATAAAATAAAAACAGTCTGTGAATTCCAGAAGACGTGCAGAACTGAAAAATACTGCAAACCTTTCAATTTAATAACCAAGAGTATGTTGCTATCCTTCCTCTTTGAAATCCCAAAGAAACTAGGATGGCACTTGCTAGGAATCTGTCCTCAGGCCCCTTGCTATAAGAGTTCCCTGGAGATGAAACCATCCTCATTACAATGCTATTTTTATACTTAAACAATAGACCTCCCTTGGGATAGGGCTCAGACTCAACCACATTTACTGAATTTAGCTTCATAGTAGTAGGAAGATAGAAGATTTTTCAAATAAGTGAAACACAATACTAACATTAGGTGGCATTTATTAAGCCCTTACTACATCCCAGGCTCTATTATTATCTTCCCTATTTTACATATGAGGAAAGTGGTGTCCAGAGAGGTTAGCTAACTTTCCCAAGGCCACCCTGAGAATCAGTGGCAGTGTCCGAACATTCACTCACTAGCACACTACCTCTCTGTGACTTAGCATTAGCCCTCTTTCAACACTCTTGTCCATCTGCAATTGTCACATGTCATCTCCCAACTACTCTCCTTCCACCTTTCCCTCCATTCTTCATCTGTGACCTTCCAGCCAACTAGGAAGAAGCACGAACATCTCATGTTCCTCCCAATTCTGGTTCCCCAGTCCATCGACAAATTACTTTGAAGTTCTGTAGCAATCACATTCATGCCCAATAAACTTTCTTCAATTGATCATGTCCTTGAAACTCACCAAAAATCATAAATATGCTGGCAAACTGTCTAAACACATCAATGTCCTTTGCTGAAAAACATAGGGAAGTTTGGTTTCTATCCTGGAGTGATCCCAGTCCCTTGACAGTGATTCCTGAGACACAAGATTTGAATCTTTGAGAATCTCTGGTCTATAGCAAAGAGTGACAGTCCCGTGTACTTCAAGACTCTAGACAGCATCAAGGCTGAAGTGCAGCAGCACTAGGGCTTTGTAGGCAGTAAGACTCTTAAAGTGCATTCCATCGACTCCTTCCCACCTCTCCTCCCTCCAGTGGATGGAGACGATGCGTTCCAAGCCCCTAATACAACTCTCTCCCACCTGAGAACTCTCCCAGAGCCCCTCAGGGTGTTTTTTCTGTCATCATCCAAGTGGACTATGGCATCATACCAAGGCTAAGACTCTTAGCCTCACTCAAGACCCAAGAACACATGTTGAGATTATTGCCCCTGAAGTCTCCTAGAGTCAGATATTCACACAGAAAACTTTCCCTGTCTATCCTTCACACATCATAACTTCCTATTTCAGCTACTCACTGATATTGTGCACAGCTCAGCTAACAGAGCCTTCTGTGCATTGCCTCTCTTTCCAGGCTTAGTCAATGGACACTTTCTTCCTCTATCCTGCTCTTTTCCTCTCTCCTTTGTCATCATTTAGTCCCCATGTTCCAATATTGGTTCATCTCTAAACAAATCAACCCAAGAATTTACCAAAAATGAAGAACTGAGAAACTCACAAAGTGTAATTGATAGTTCATCTGCAAGAAAAGGAGTCAAGGGGAGATGTTAAATAGAAAAGGTCAACGGGAGAAAAACCTATATCCTAAGATCCTGGTTCTCTTTACCAGATAGCTCTTAGTAAAAAGTAGATACTCAGTTGTGGAAGTAAAGGAATGCTCTCCCTCATCAGATAACATCTCTCCTGAAGAGTTGTGTGTAAGTCAAATCCCATTCATTCATTTCACGGTTGATAGCTATTTTCAAAGTGTGGACTCTATGGCAAATTCTGGGGGATAAAGAGATGAAGTCGATATGGACTGCCCTTTGAGAGATCAGATTTGTAAATAGATAACGAACTAGAATACAAGGTCAAAAGTGGTGAAATTTAAATTCACATAAAGTGCTCTGGAAGCTGAGGGGAGGGAACAGAGACGAGGATCACAGAGAGAACACAGGAACAGAGGCACAGAAGCCACAATCTGATGTTATAAGGAGCAGGGGAGCATCCGGGTGAAAGTGATCATGCCTTTCTTAAATGCCACCCCCTAAACTGCCACAGTGAAGCTCAGGGTTCACTGGCTAGTGAAAAGCTCAGGCTGTCTTTCTTAGGACCACAGGGAAAGTAGACCTGAAACTGCCAGAGAGCAGAGGAGAGCAAACCATTATCAAAGAAAGGCTATTTTGATCCATTATATTTCAATAGAACTTCAATTTCAATCCATCGAGGAAAACCAACGTGTAGTCTTGTCTAATAATAAAATTAATGTAAAGCAGTAAAGTACAGCCTCCAAAATTCCAGAAGAAGAGAAGAGACGCTCTTTTCTTTTTTCTGGCTGGGCACCCACTGGTCCCAGAAAGATGGCCTGCTGGTCGTGGGCAGCCTTGTCTACACAGGCCTAGAGGACCTGGATGCCTGAGGGCCTGTGCACAGAAGCAACTCAGCATCCAAGCTCCCTAGGGTCTATCCTCACATCTTGGGCATGTAGGGATAGGCTGGGCCACAGGTGGGGACTTGAGGGGAACACTCCAGGCTGCCAGCGTCCATCCCGCTCCTAAATTGAGTGGCTAATCAAGAAGCTATTTCTTGCCTGCACATCTTCCCCAGACCTCCCATCCTCCGTCCTCACTTTCGCCCAAAAATTGTTATTGAATGAGTGAAAAAATGAAGTAATCATTGCTTTAATACTGATGAAAGTATTGGAATTTGCAAACAACTATGTAAAAAATTAGAGTTGAATCAAGATTATCCCCATGCTACCTCATGTCCATTTCCATATGCCTCGTTCCCTAAAACACCTAGGGCCTTTAGGCCTCCTACAGTTATTCCTTTGCTCCTTACAAAAGTTGAGTAATAACTTATCATTTGACTTGGATTCTACAGATATGCATAACACTAAAAATTCTTCCATTATGATTCATGTAGGGGTAAAACTTTATTGCCCATTATATTAGAATTGATAGAAACTAAAGGTTATTCTAGTCACTCACCTAATTCAAATATTTTACAAAAATGGCCAAGATACACCACAACTAAGTAAGAAGCTTATGTTAAACTTCCAAATTTTTTGCTTATGAGCCTTCACTGGCTCACCAGATAAACATTTGGTATGAAATTGTCCACTTTAGATCTACCTTATAAGCAATATAAACAGACGCTGACTTTTTAAAATTGAAAATTATGTATTAAATAGAATTCCAATCATATTCATTGAAAAGAAAACTCCCTGAAAGTTGATGGTAAGGATTTTGAAATTTTGCAGAATGGGAAAATTACTTTTTACTGTTTCCTTAAAGAAAAGTTAATTTGTCAAACCATAGACAAACTCATTTTTCTACAGTGAAAAAGATGGGTTCTCAGAAATATGGAATGGGATTTCGTCTATGACCCAAATGGCTCAACAGATGATTCTTCAAAAAGAAAAAAAATCAAATAACATATTCTGAAACTCATTTTTTTAACTCTTCTCTAAAGCAACACACCCTCCTGGCTTCCTCGGAAGGGAATGAGACTCTTCCTTTACCACAGATGCTATGCTGGTCCCCACACTTCCTCTCCAAGGACATGGACTCAGTTGCCTAAGTCCATCCTCTCAAAGCCACTCAGTGGAGAGGAGAGGGGAGAGATCTCTGGTGAATGTAATCCTTGTGAGGCAGCATCTAAGAGCACAGGGGACTGTGTCAACAAATCTCATTCTTGGTTTTAGAGGCTGGGGTTGTTTTCCATCATCTCTGCAGCAGAGAAAGTGCTAAACCTCTAAGGCCAGTTACTGAACCTCCTGGAGATAGCCCAGGAGATTTTGCTACCTTCAAACCTGCTGGAGCCTAAATCAGTGCAAACATTCATTGCCAGTTATCATAGGAAGTTTGATGTTGCGATTAACCACTTGTATTCTTCTGGCTCAGAAATGGCTGGTAAATCTTATGCCTGGGGAGTTAAAGAATGCTGGGGCCAGATGCCATTGCTCACATCTAGGAAATGGCTTCACAGGAGGTTCCCAGACTTCCCTAAAGCTCATTGCTCCCACAGAGCACTAACACCAAAGGATGTTAATAGGTATGAAGCAAAAATAATTATGAAGTGTTCTTTGGTTAGGTACATTTGGAAAATGCTGAGTTAAATATAGTGAAGCAGGTCTCTTGACTGCAAGCTATCTCAGGCCTTTTCATAGGTTCAGGAGCACTGGGAACCTCCAAGATGCCTTCAGCGTGCCTTTCCTTTGCTTTACCTCCCATCCTCAAGCATCTTCAATGGCAAGACACATTTTAGCTTGTGGATGACAGAAAGGAAACTTTGAAAACCTAACAATAAATATTCAATGAGCTCTGGGATAAAAATACTAGTTTGAGATCCCCCCAAAGATTATGGAGGGTCCAAGGAAAGAAGAATGTGGTAACTCCAGAGGTCATTTTTAATAGGTTTACTGGTTTCAGTCCAAGGTGCTCCCAAAATGGTCTCCAGCAAGGCCTGCCCAAACACCTGGGACACACCCTAAGGATAAAGGACTCTCACCTAACCTTTCTTTTAAAGACCAATCGCAAGGAGTGCTCGCTTTGGCAGCATATATACTAAAATTGGAATGATACAGAAAGGATTAGCATGGCCCCTGCACAAGGATGACATATAAATTAGAGAAGTGTCCCATAATTTTTATATGTCAGTTATACTCCAATAAAGCTGAAATTAACCAAAAAGAAAACAGAACAGACTTTCTTTCAGCATAAAAAGAACAATCGCAAAGATTGTGCATTACAAATGTATCTCTGCCAGAATTATCTACGTAAGATAATGTTCTCCTTCATTCAAACAATATGAACCATATATTAACATGTCCTTAATCCCTAACATTTAAGTAACTTTGAAGCCAGAAACAAGGTAAAATCTATTCAGCAGGTATACGACCACAGCGGATTTCTGTTACTAAGGAAATATTCCCACTATGGAATTTCAAGGCTGCACTAGGGCAGTTTATGTTTCTATTGAGATTTTTTTAACAAAATGAGCAACTTGGCATGAGAGACATGTAAGTTCCATGCAATTTTTGAAAATATATTTGTGGAACTGACCAGCTGCATACCTGGGAAAATGTCCCCTTTGAAAGAAATGGGTGAGAATGAGTATAATTGTTACATCCTAACATTTATAAACCTATTTTCCATATCTGTTCACTTTTTCAATACAGAAATATCGAAGTTCCCAGGGAACCTAAATACCAATTTTCATTTATTGCAATAAATAGATGTTACATATTATTTCATATGTCACAGTTCAAAGGAAATATGTAGATTGATTTTTCATTTATGAGAAAATATGATCATATACATAGCTATATAAATATAAAATTAGATGCAAAAAAATTAACATTCAAGTTCAGTTCTGTTTGCATTTGTTCTACAACTGAGCTCTCATGCATACACACACACACACATGTGTGCCTCATTAACCTAAAATCTCCAGTTTATCAAAACCAAAACATCTTTTCTTTCCCTCACTTGATTTTATAATTCTCTCAGGGAAATGGGTAGAGTGCTACACTTAGAGTGACCAAGTAGAATCCCTTAAGATAAAACGTGATTTGCATTTTAAATCTGTAACTGGTGAAAATCAAGGACATCTGTGAACAGATATTTTTATTATTTGTGCTACACAATTCCACATGTATTTAACTCACTAGTGTTAAGAGGTGACTGTGACTAGTTGAATGGTGTTACACCTTGACATGTGCTTTAAAGCTGACTGAGCATGTCTTGATTGTATGAATTATTGACTAATTCAGGTGTTATTTTTATTTAAAAATGTAGCTCATTACTTAGATTTTCCCCAATCACTTATAGCTTGCCTATCAGTTTCAAAACACAGAGGACTCTTGCTTCCATTAGACTAGAAGTGCACAGTAAAATACACAAGAATAAAAAAGTGTAAAAGGTAGAAAGCATTTTCTTACCCAAGAGCGAGAAATGAAGAAACTGATGAGTGTTGTCTTTGGATACTGGATAGTCTATCCAGGTGACCTATGAAGAGAAAGATGTTTCCAGATCTAAAACAGTCCCTCTAGCAACTCAAAGAGAAGTCAACAATCATGTAACAGCACATTTAAAATAACGAGGAGAATCCCTTTCAACTACCAAGACTTTCCAGGTTAGAACTGACTTTTGCATACAGTGCTATGATTCTCACAGAGATGCTATGGGGTGGAGAAACTGGGATCACTCCTCACCCAAGAATGTTCTTAAACTGCTTCTAGCTTCTGCATGCAGTCAAATTTCCTTAGTCTCCTCCTAATTCCAGCCACTTCAATCACCATGGCAGCTTACTTGACCAAAGGGACTGAGCTTTCTGATGCTATCTTGTCCAGCAGCCTTGATACAAGCCCTTGAGATGATAAGATCTACCTCTATACAAACTCTCCTTTCTATACAACTGAAAAAAAAAAAGTTTACTTGTTACTCCTTAACTTGGTTTATAGATATAGAAGTAAGTGTTGATTTTCATGAATTTCTTCTAACAGGTGCTATGGACTTGCTTCGCATTAGGCAAGGAGTATTCCCACCTTCCCTGAGGCAGGATACTTGCGCTATCTGGATGGTCCAAGGCTGAAGCCAAACAGCATGGTCCCAAAGTGGAAATCTGCTTCTGACATTTGGCAAACATACCCCAAGTATTTATGAGGCCTGAATGTATCTGGGAATCTGGATATATAAGTTTCGATCCAAAAAGATACCACTTTTCTCAAGTTTTTCCAGAAGCACATAGAATGCTCTCTTGTGCACGCTCTCCTCAGATTCCTCGTCCCTGAGCCCTCTAAAGCTCACTGTCTACTACTCCCTCAGGGCACTTGCCACTTTCTAGGATGTCTGATGACTATTCAACCCTCGTCAGTCTCCCCCACTGGAGCATGAGCACAAGGCCAGAATCTGGTCTCATTCCTCCCCGTCCCCAGCACATGGCACAGAGTAGAAGTTCAAGGAGCATCCACTGAAGGGAAATAGGGCCACTCCTTGACAGATGACCTCAGTTCCCGGTAGCTGAAGAGCATCTGCAAGAAACCGGCTGGGTGCCCGCAGTGGCACTCGTGCCCAATGCTTACTCCACTGGTGACTGGCACCCAGGCCTACTTGTTTGCCACAGTTCTGACCTCGAGGAAAATCCTCTGACAAGATCTGTCACTTGAAACCATTATGAAGCAAGCAAGAGTGGTAATGTGGACGTTGGAGCCCACCTAGTTAGATAGGTTTGGTTTGGTTTAATTTACTAAGCTGATTCTATCTTACCACATTGCAGATGAGATCACGTTAGTTAAGTGAGAGTGCAAGAGGTTCAATATGTGATTACTCAACAAATACTTATTGAATGCACTCTTGTATCATGATCACATGTGTTCTTCTCCTCTTTGCAGCTTTTAAGCATCACTCACGGTAAAATTACCTCAGCCTGTCACCCAAGGCTCTCTACAATATGACCCAACTCACTTTTTCAGCCACACCACTGCTCATGTCTTCTGAATTCCAGGAAGTACTCACCATCACCCAGACACACTCTTCATTTCCCCCACCCAGCCTTTGCTCATGAGTCTCCCTGCTTAGAATGCCCTTCCCCATAATGTTACTAATTGAAGCCATATCTATCTTTCAAGGCACATTCTCCAAAGCACCTGCTCCACGAAGTCTTTTCTGAGCCTCTCTCCTGTACCTGAGATGGCACCTGCCCTACTTGGCCTGTATGAAAATCATGTGTTGTCAGTCTCACCTCTCAGTGCAGGGAACAGGGTTAGTTCCTCTCTATAACACATGGCTGTCTGAACCCAGGCTGTAAACCTGTGAGGAATAAATCACACTCAGCTAGTTGAGGATTGTGAAAGAGCTTGCTCTTTTTCCAAGACTCTAGGATTCAGGAAATGAATGACCTAAGATATAGAAAAAGGTGTAGGAAAAAAATGTAGGAGACACGACTTAATATGTAGATAGCCATCTCTCTTTACATAAACGTATATTTTAAGTGAACCATTTAAAGAGATCTTAGTGAATCACTTAATTAAGAATCTGATAGGCAAGTTTTCTCTGTCTTCAATTCATTTTCACTTTAAAACATTGAGAGCCAATTGGTGAAACAAACTAAAGAAAATGATACTGGAAATCTTCATAGCAGAACTTTCTAAACATGAAGATCCACAAACATGAACTCACAGAAATACAGAATTTGAGTCAAGGTTCTGAAAATATTACAGATCATATTGGAGTATTTTAGGCCACTCTTAGTTCATATTTATTAAAGTTCACTCTACTTGACTCCATTGGAAGTTACCAAGGAAGCAAGAATTCTGTTTTCAGGACAGTGAGTCCTACATTCTGGTTTCTGGACAAATCCAGGTGTCTATAGTGATTTCAAGTGCTCCCATTTATTTATTCAGTTATTCATGTCCCAAATATTTATCTACTGTGGGCAAAGCACTGTGCCAGCTGTTTTTATTTCCATTTTTGTTGCTGTTGTTGTTGTTATCATTATCAGCCCTTAAAGCCAAAAAGCCTACAGAGAAATAATAATAATAATTTCAAGGAAGAGCTACATAACTGTCAAGAGAATTCTCTAAAAATTGAGCAGCTGGAATGTTGAAAAGGATAAGAATCAAATGGGAAGAATCAATGTGGCCACACAGGCTGGGTTCTCTAACCAAAGATGTTAACATTTTTATTTATCTTGTTAGATGGCTGGGCACTACCGTAAATTTCGAAGAAAGGACTAACAAGAACAAACCAACTTTGAGAGACAATGCAGGGAGCTCAAGCAGACAGGCTGAAGAAAGGCTTGAGTTCAGAAGGCAGTTGTTGCAGAAGGAAGAGAAGAAAGTTGCAAGAGAGGATGGATTTCAGACGTGCTATAAAGGAGGCAGACTAATATGAGAAAGGACAAAGAATAAGTTAAGAGGCAGATGTGACACTACCATTATGGGCCTTGGGGCAGGATGGGCTGAACTGCTGAAGGTCACCAGGACAGAGGTGTTCTTTACTAAAGAGAAACTGGGTTATGGAAGGGTCTGGAGAGAAAATTCACCAGCTTTGGGTTCTCTTGCATGTTTAGGCATCAATGAAACATGCAAGAACCCCGCCCCCCATTTGACAAGAATTGTCAATTTGACTACGTAGACATGAGAGATAGTTGGACAGATGACTTGGAGATCTCTTCCAGCTTCGAGAGTCCATGATTCTACATGACATATGCACAGGGAATATTTGGAATTCACCTAACCACTGGAGTGCTCTAAGAGAGTGACCTGAGGAGGAGAAGATAAAACCTCAGACACATGCAATTAGAAGGATGGAGAGAGTAAGCAGCAGCTAGGAGAGAGAAGACAGCCGAAGCAAGTGAGGAGGTGAGCACAGCTGGAGCAGCTTCTCCACTCCAGAAAAAAACAAGGAAGCCAAGGATCAGAAAGGAAACTGGAAGAGAATTGAAACAATAGATAAAGATGTAATATATTTTACAACATGTCAAAGAACAACACAACACTCTCAAACTCTATCCCATATCTATCTGTTCCATTTCAGGAATGATTTGTTCTTCATCAATAACATTTTAAGTGCAAGAAGTTTTTGCCAGTGTTCAATTTATTAGCAATGGCATTTACAAAACCATTTGAATCTGCTTTTCTTCCTAGAAACACCTAACCTGGCCGATCTCCCTCCCAGCCCTGCACAAAGCCTATGGTCTAGAAAGGCTTAGCAGGCTTCTGTCACAGGGGGACTCTGGACAAAGAAGAGGGATTTGCATAAATGTGGTCAGCTGAGTACAGCTCCTATTGGAGGCTGTACAGTGTTGAAAGGGCCATTCTCCAACCTGGCAGCGGCATCCTAATGGAGAGTTTTTGTCCCCAAGGCTGTGGTGGGCTGCTTTATTCAGCTGACAAACCACAGTGAAAGAATGAAGGAACTGTCTCCTTTTGGTAAAGCTAAGGCAGTTGGCGCACAGGCCTGGCAGCTTACCGAATAAGAGGCAAGACGATTAGCTTCAGACCCAAAAGGTGCTCCGTAAGGGAGTGCCCACTGCTAGTACCCCTGGCTGCATGCTGGGCACTCTCCACTCAAGACAAAGGTTCCCAGAGCCCAACCTCCACAGAGGAAAGGGGCTAAGGGAGCTGGGAGCTCAGCAAAGCCATTCCCTACCATACTCCCTAGAGAGATCAAAACCTTTCATCACCATGCAGCCCCTTCCACAGTTTTGTAGAACTCTATAATCATTTCCTGTTAGAATGCTGGGTAAAAACCAGGTTTCTTATTTCTTTTGCGATTTCATTTTTCAGAGAAATTTATCTTAGTTTTCCTCTTTTTGAGAGTGTTAACCTTATAAAATATAAAGGAGAAAGAAGGCAAACATAATTCTACCAATCAGAGGCAAATATTGCCATTTCAGATTATTTCTTTCCAGTCTTTTTTATGGAGCTGTGAAAATTCTGTAAGTACAGTTTGTCCTCAGGACAAGTGTAGTTGATCCCTATTTTTCAACTAAGGAATGAGCCCTTTAGAAGTTAGGTGTCTCCTTATTTTAACCCCCTTCCCTAAGGTAATCCCCCAGCCTAACCCCCAGGTCTCCTGACTCCTATTCCACTCTTCCGTGTACCCTAGGCTGCCTTATCCAAAAAAGCAGAGAAATTCTCTCCCAGAAGCTGTTGAACATTTTTTTTAAAGGGACCATGTCCACTAATGAAAACCCATATGCAACAAAAATAATTTAAGATCGATATATGAATTATGTGCCAATATCACATGAAAGGTCAAAAAGATATATATCACTTTAGTAAATTTGTTCTCAATTTATTAGCCACACAGTTCTCAAACTAGAAAGAGGGGCCAAAGAAACCTTCCATTTCCTGGATGAAAGACTGTGGACCTCCTCACTTAAAATGATTTCCCTAATTGTTGCTGACTCTTGGCTGCGCCCATGCCAGACCCCCACCTCCACACCCTACCTCCAGTCCTCACTCCCCCACAATTCCTTTTCTCAATGCTGATGGTTAAGACACAGCCACATTAAAGTGAGGCTCTGCAAATGCCCTTGCTGACAGAGACAATATCCTCCCTGCTCACGACACTTCAAATAAATTCTGTGATCACATATGTTGGAATTTTGCATGAAAGCTTGCAACTTGTTTCTTATGAAATCATAGAAAAATGAAACAGCTGTCACTGAGACATTCCAGATTCTTCATGTTGATTGACTGAATTTCACCTCAAAGTACAATCATTTTGTGCTGACAGACCTTTCAATTTCCCAGTTGAACTCCTGCCTGTTACTTTAAAGCTTTCTCATTTCAAAGCACTGTGTGGTCCATGCCATACAGCACAGCTCACATCCAAGTTTCTTGAGAACAGCAAACAGAGCTGATACTAGGGAAGATAAAGAATAAATGGCCTTTACTAAGTCCTCTCTGCAGAGTACCCAGGAATGTTTCAAGTGGACTTGACACAGCCTGGGGAGGAAAGTGAAACTTTCACAACTTATTGCCTTTACTTAGGGACATATTTATTGCTTTCTATGGGGAAACAACTGACTTACAAGTTCATTCTCCCAAATGGGAGACCTGAAGTTAGAGGCCAGCAAGTCAAAAAATATACTTGCTTTAATCCAAAACTTAACAATTATTAATCCAGTGGCTTAATTAGGGGATCTTGCAAAACTAGTGGAAATCAACAATATTCTTAAAGTCAGAATGCTTGGGATCCTCTCCCAGCTCTGCACTAGCTGTGTGACCTTAGGCAAGTCACCTGGCCTCTCTGAGCACCTGTAAAATGGTGCTAAGCCCTGACCTCCCGGCCCCGTAAGGTCACTCTCAGGGGGATCAGATACTACAGAGGAGAGGAAGCTCCATGAAAAGTCTAAAGTGCATTGCACACTCATGTATTTGGTGAGTGCCTCAAATGGTAAGGTTCATCTTAACAAGGAGACAAGCCAGGGGAAGAAACACTGGGAGTTCAACACCTCTTGGATGACTTTCTCCTGAAAAACAATTACATTCATGAACTCAACCAATACTGCAGCAAATAAAATATACATTGTCAAAAAATAAAAACCAAAAGGAAAAATCTTGGAACATTGTGTGCAGACATATATTTTAGTTAAACATCAGTGCAGAGAGATGAATACTAGTCAAATTCATGAATTTACAATTTCATTTCCAAAGCTAAATTTTAGCTTGTTTAGTGTGCCTTGATCTCAGGAATTAGCATATGAAATGGTGATTGCCCTTAGCTCCCTGCCCTCCCAAAGGTACAACTTGTATATTTAAATATGGGGTACATTTAGTAGTGGTCATGAACACTCTATAATTAAAGGACAGCCTGTTACTTAAACAATGTCCTTAATTGTTGGAAACAGAAGCAGAAGAACAACTCATCAACCTCCAAAGCATCCTTCTCTACTGGGACATTAGCGAGACTCACATCAGCACACACACGCCATAAATACATATCAAATAACAATGTTCTATTTCTCATAAACAACATTTCTAAGTCAATTTAATATTTATATACTGTTTGGGAAAAGCCTAACAGAAATCTTAAGCTCTTGATAAAGGACAAAGGGAAAATTTTAATTTCCTTGCAGAATGAAAGCCGGGAGGCCTGCTTCAAAGGCAGTTTATGTGCTCTATTAAAAACCCTGACAATTCCATTTGCAACAACATGGATGAACCTAGAGGGTATTATGTTAAGAAAAATAAGCCAGAGAGAGAAAGACAAACACTGTTGTGATTTCACTCATATGTGGAATATAAACTACCACAGGGACAGAAAGAACTGGTTGGTGGTTACCAGGGGCAAGGGGGGGGGCGTGGGCACAAAGGGTGAAGGGATGCATTCATATGGTGACTGACAAACAATAACGTACAACTAAAACGTCACAAAGTTATAAGCTATTAAGATATTAATAAAAATTAGAAAGAAATGCCAATAAAACAGAAAAAAAATAAATTAGAGCTCTACCAGGTGAAGTAATGACACAAGAAACTGAGTGAAAAAAATGGAGATGCATAAGTGTATACTATGATCCAATTTTGGTATAACAATGACCAAAACCCAGTGACTCGTGTGTGTGCACTATGCATTCATGATAAAATTGTGTATATATGTACACATATGTAGTAAAGCTATTTTTCAAGGCAAAAAAAAAAAAAACCTGACAATTATTTGGTTCTTGTCTTTCAAGAGACTGATGTTCTGAGATTATCAACGTGAAGACCCAGTGTGAAGCTTTGTCACACATAGCTTGCACCTATCAACATTCAGACATAGCGTAAGTCACAGAAGCATGACAGGAGACAGAGCAGCTTTTTATGGCTGGAGCAGGTAGGTATGACTCAGTTTCTCCACACCAGAGCCATAAACTGATGCCAGTAGTCCACAGAATCCTGCCAAAGGGAAGCCTCGACGACTCTGGGTCTTTATTTCCAGCCCAGGCTGTTCCCTTGAGTTCTGGCCCTGAATGCATCTCCAGTGGGTTCCTCGATGTCCCACCGGTACCTCACACTCAGGTTCAAAACTAAACGTGCCCAAACTGGTCCTGCTTAGGTGCCCCCATCTCATTAAGGGGAACTAGTCATACAAGCCAGAAAGCCATGCAGTCATTCTTAACAGCTCCTTCTCCTTTATCCTCTCCCAAATCCAATCCATTCCAGCAAGTCCTAATGAGTCCACCTCCAAATCAGATGTGGTATCCGGAGTCACACTCTTTCTTAAAACACTGCCATGGCTCCCTACTATCCAAGAAATGAAAGGCAACTCCTCAAACTGACCCACCCACCAGATGCTGGCTCCCCACTCCTCCTCCTCCAATGTCCTCAGGACTAGCCACCCTCACTTGGTCATCTCCTGCTTTGGAAAACACCACGCTTCTTCACTAATCCTTGACTTTGTTCAGAGAAGCCCTTCCCTCTTGCTTCTCCTTCATCCTTCAAACCCAATCTAAACCCTCCTCTTTGAGGAAGGAGTGCAGAGGCCCAACCCTCCAGGGTAAGTCAGTCACTGCCTCCTCTGTGCTACCAAGGATGCTCAGTCACCTATTCAAGCACAACGCAAGCACACAGGGGTATATTCATTTGTTTCCAGGTCTTTCTGCCCCACTAGCCTGGGGGCTCCCTGAAAGCAGTGCTCACTGGCTTTTCCCCAATCCCCAGCTCCAAGAGTTCTTCTAACAATGTGAATGTGTGTTGAATGAAATTTCAGTGGAGCCTAAAACCAGAAGAATTAAACTATATTTTCATCACAACTTTTTGTTTTACCACCATTATGCTTTCCCCATAACCATAATTATCACATCAAGCTAAACAGCTTTCAGTTAATTTAAGAGGAATGGGAGGATTTTCAGTCCATTTCATTCTCATCATTCAAAAATCTGGGTACCTGTGAGCTGCTTTGCAAACAGATTTGGACGCAATGGTCCTGGCTTGGTGGGGGCAAGGGGAAGGGGAATAACCCCTACACCTGCTCTTGGCAGATGGAAGAGGGTCCAGTTCGCTCCCCTCTGACGAAGTGCCAGGCTCACCGCGTTCTCCGTGCTCAGAGGCAGATATCTCTGTGTAATGACTGACTGATGTGGGGGGGTACGCATGCCTTGTCATCACTAAGTCCAAAGGCCTCTCCCACCTGGCCACATTGGCCCAAGGACTTTCAAACTAATGAGTCAAGTGCTTTCCACCTATCCCCTGGAGTTTAATGGAAAGGATCATCTTTTGATGCCTTGGTGTGGCCACACCTCAATACACCCTTTTCTTCTAGAACAGGCAGAGAAACAAGCAAAACAAGCTATGTACTTCAGACACAACTGGACTATTTTGTTTTCTAGAGCAAACACTTCAGTTGGCAGTGTTGATTTTTGAATGTGCTTGCTGTTAATTACTTCTGGAGTAATTAAAATAAAGTGGCTACTTATTTGACTTCAGAATTGCTTAATTTTATAAAACAGGAGGACTTTTATGATTACATTTTCTCCTTTGTACAGCCGAAGCCCTGGGTGAGAGAAGAAGGACCTTGCTAAGAGGTCCTGCCATCATCTGGGATGGACTTTCAGCCTGAGAATCTCCCTCTTCTGTGATATTCAGTATTAAGTGACTAACTTCAAAATAAGGGCGAATAAGTAGTCCCAAAGCTGGAGTTCATTCCGTTGACAGCAATAAGGCGAAATTTATTATCATGGTATTTTATTTACCTATGAAGATATACCATACATGAAAATCTTTCTCAGAAGTCTTTAAAAATGTGTTTTCCTGATAGAAATAACATTCACAAGGCAAGGATGCAAAAGAGAATCATTTAAGAGTAAAGTAACCAGCCAAGATGAGAAAAGCCAAGTGTCCCTCCTCCGGTCATCACACCTCCCCAGTGGCCACACCCACCACTCAAGGTCCCTAGTTGCAGAGAGCCACACACCTCAAGCCACTGGGCTACACAAGCAAAGGGCCATCTTCACTTTAATTCAGTTACACATAAGAACTCCAGTTGGCCAAGCCAGACTCCTGGATGATTCGCTGACCTGCTTGCTCACACTTCTCTCCCAATATCAAGCAGTTAGAACTCTGGTGCTCCTCATCTGCCATTTTAAATTAGAAAAGGGAAAAACGCACTTATTTGAGGGTTTAATCACTACATAAAAATTGGTTCCTCTTACTTTGTTTATTTAAAGACATAAGTTGAAAAATATGAATGCAAAATTTCCCTAATCAGTCTGATGAAAATTATTCTTATTTTCAGATTCCTTCTTCATGTTTGGGGACAGAGAAATTAGTAATCTACTGCGGAATAAGCCCCAGAAAAACGACAGGGAAACTATACAGACCTTGCCCTCTCCCTTTTCTCTTTTCTCCTTTTCTCGCCTGGCCTTCCCAGATTTCACAGCTATCTATTCTCTTCTCTTTCGGGTTTTGCTTCCACTTCAAAAAGAGCAAAATTCCTTGAAATCTTCACAGTATTAGCTTCTCTTACGTTGCTTACAACCTCCGAATCACTTGGCACATTTAATGGTGCTTCCCTAGTTCGCTAGCCACTAACCTCGCTGCCACCACCAGCCACAGTGGCATCTAGGGGTTCGTGTGTTAAAATATTTAAGAAATGATCACATTTCATGACCATTTCTTTTTTCTTTTGAATATTTCCATTTTGAAACCCCTAGCACATGGCTTCATGGTAGTTTTACTTCCAGACTTATAAACTATGATACTATTTACAAGCAGAATTTGAATTCACAGAATGAAGCCAGTATGTGTTTGCCAGTAACAAGGTAAAATTAGGGACCCCTGGTAAAATAACTAATTAAATTTTTCTAGCTCTATATTAAGTGAATCTGGTCCAATTATTTATTTATTTTTTCAGTGAGATAGATTCGCTCTGAGCAAACATCTGTTGCCAATCTTCCTCTTTTCTTTTCTTTTGCTTGAGAAAGATAAGCCCTGAGTTAACATCTGTGCCAATCTTCCTCTATTTTGTATGTGGGTCGCTGCCACACTGTGGCTTGATGAGTGGTGTAGGTCCATGTCTGGGGACTGAACCCACAAACCCAGGCTGCCGAAGCAGAGTGCACCAAACTTAATCACAATTCCATGGGGCTGGCCCCATAATCTGCTCCAATTAGTAAATAAAAACTCCATTCCGTAAATTCATAGGACAGTTAAAAGCCACAACCACATCCCGCATCAGGCCCAGAACATGCCATTCTTTCTTTTGTTAATAGAAAAAGATTAGAGTACTTTCTGAGTTCCTTCCCTCTCTCAATCAATTTGGCTATATTCCTCAAAGAAACAACAGTTTCAGAAACATCAATTTAAACACAAAACCACTATAACATCAGTTATTCTACCAACCATAAAATATTTTCCTCAAACTGTGTTGTTTACTCTGAGGGGGTTCTATTTAAAATTGCAACAAGGTCATTTGTTTATATTTACATAGGCTTCAATCACATATACTCCAGCTTTTTTTTCTTTTTTGTAAGGGCAATTAGCCCTGAGATAACATCCTTTGACAATCTTCCTCTTTTTGCTGAGGAAGAGTGGCTCTGGGCTAACATCTGTGCCCATCTTCCTCTACTTTATACGGGATGCCGCCACAGCATGGTTTGACAAGCAGTCCCTCGGATGGCACCCAGAATGCGAACTTGTGAACTCCAGAACATGGAAGCCCAGCGCAGCAAACTTAACCACTACGCCACCCAGGCTGGCCCCTACTCCAGCTTTCTTGATACATACACGTGGCTTCAGTTTTTATGTTGGTATTACCCCATTTTACAAGAATGGCCTTTCTGCAGTACCCAGGAGTTCTATGCTCTCAGTCTCGATGTGCTCCCATTTCACATCCCAATGCAAATGCCTTATCATTCAAAGAACAAAGAAACAAAAACACAAAACACAAAACCCACAAGTGGATGCTTTGAAAATCCACCCTTGCAACATAGTCTTCAAACGTGGAAAGCCACAGCAGGCCAGGTGGAGAAGCGGTGAAGTTTGCCGTCTCCTGCCGGGCGAGGACCAGGCACCAGCTGTCAGCCACACTGTGGCAGCGTCCCATATAGAGCAGAGGAAGATGGGCAAGGATGTAAGCCCAGGGCCTGCCTTTCTCACGGAAAAAAATAAAAGAGGATGATTGGCAGCGGATGTGCTCAGGGCCAGTCTTCCGCACGTGTGTGGATGCACGCAAACACACACACACGCACACAAACACAAGTGGAAAGCCTATGATTTCATGGTGCAACAACTGCTCGGTCTAGTAGAGTCACGGAAATCCCTTGCTTTCCACCCGCCTCAAATGTGCCAATGGAGGCCCACCGGCCCGCCTGCCCAGAGGAGCATCTGGCTTCGCTACTCGCCCGAATTCCTCCAAAATCTGTGAGGATTATGGTGATGCTGGGAATTTTCTGGAAATTTCCCGAGTCAAAGAGCGCCCCCAGCAGTGCCACCTGCAATGGCGGCCCTCTGGAGGCCTCAGAACGCCAGGTTGCCCCCTGGCGCGCCCCAAGGTCCTCCCAACCAAGCCGCCCTCCCGGGGTGCTCAGGAAGACAAAGACCCCGGGGAGACGTCTCCCTGAGGGGATACCACAGGCGCCTCACCCGCAGCAAGGGGCAAAATGGCACCGAGGCACCCAGGGCCCTTTTTCTCCGAGTCGCCCTCGCCTGCCGCCCCCAGCCCGCCTGCACTCACCCTCTCGGGAGCCTCCACAGCCGGTGGGGTCCTGGAGGCCAGGGGTTTAGAGGAGGGGTGGGCGGGGGCGCGGTGGGGCCTTGAAGCTCCTCTTGGCCCCGTCCCTCTGGAAGTCTGACGGTTTGTGAGGGAGGCGCGCTCTGACTGATTCCTCAGGCGACGACGCCCCCCAGGGGCAGGAAGCTCCCAGGGTGCAAAGCGGGGGGCAAGCAGCGCTTCCGCCTAGACCCTGAGGGGCTGACGCCGCGGAGCCCGCGCCAGGCAGCCATTGGCTCGCTTAGACACAATGTTACACTGCAGTCCAAGCCCTCCGCCCTCGCTGAACCCAGGGCGCTAGCTGAGCAGCACCTGACGAGGGGTGTGGAGCCAGAAGATGGGGGTCTTTTGAGTCCAAACTGGGCTCCATTGTGGAGCTCGAGAAGCTCAGATATCTTCCTAATCAAAAGGGCTGTCTTAGCCAGAGAGGAACCAAAATGTCGCCGGTGGTTGAGCATTCTGGGTCAAATCCTGCCGGGTGCTTGCAGCTCAGCAAGGCAAGCTCAGCATGCCTGCAACTCCAGAGGTCAAAGGGAGGGTAACTGCAAGCTGTTCCCCTTGACCTGCCATTGCATTAAACACGTCGATAGTAGCGGCAAGGCAGCCTTGGCAGCCATCTTGCACACTTTCCAATCTGCCCTCCTCACCGGCCTTCTCCTGTGCACACACCCACCAGAGCTTTGCGAGCTGGCCCTACTTGCGCGCTTTGACATCCCAAGTCTGTTTCTAGAGACTCTTGACAATTCCACCGCCGCCCGCAGCCACTCATTCGAGTTCAATAGTCCTCACTGAGGAATAGATTTAACCCTACATATGATTTTCTCAAGCTGGCCAATTTTGTACAAGCTAAAAATCCCTTCAAAGAGTTGAAAGATCGAAAACCAACTTGAATTCTGCTCCACCTGACTCACCCCAGCGGGATGCACTAGGAAACATTAATTTAACAACAGCATTAATATTAAATTTTATTCCTAAGAGGGACAATCCTTGCCCCTCAGATGAGGAAAGGGCTCCGGAACTTTCTATCTCCTACATAATCCTTCCGATTTCAAAACTGGACCACTCAATCATTTCACAAAGTATACATATACCAAAACATCACGTTGCGCACGTTAAACATGTTTGTTTTTTTCTATTTGACAATCATGTCTCAATAAAGCAGGGGGGTGGGGGAAAGTGGACCAGTCTGAGGGGTAGTCTTTGGATGTATTCTTTTCTCCATAGTAAGAGATAAAACCCTACATTTTTATGGAGTTTAGAAAGGAGCTCCTAAACTCAGTTTCAGGAGGGACTCATTTTAAAATAGCATGAGTCTTCCCAAAGTGCTTTTTAAGCAGACCATTCTGATTTATAGCTGTATTACAGCCATCAGGCACCACAGACAAACTCTAATTATTAAGTTTCAAAGCTTCAGGGTCCCGGCCGGGTGGCGTAGTGATTGGTTTTGTATGCTCGGCTTTGGCGGGGGGCGACCTCAGTTTCAGCTCTGCAGCGCGCATCTGCTGCACTGCTTATCAAGCCATGCTGTGCCGGCATCCCACATGCAAAATAGAGGAGGTTGGGCACAGATGTTAGCACAGCAAAAAGAGGAAGACTGGCAACAGATGGTAGCTCAGGGCCAATCTTCCTCACCAAAAAAAAAGAAAAAAGCTTCAGCATGGCATGACATCTGAAATAACCAGGAAATGATAGAACAAAAAGTTGTTCAGTGAGGTAGGCATTTGTGAAACTCTTCCCAAATCCTAAAGCACAATGTTGCATGAGGAGCAGAAAAGCCAGGTCCCATCTTCCCCAACTCTCATGTTCTTCTTATGCTTAAACAAAGTGATTCTTTCAGTGCCAGATTACATGCATGTGGGTAATGATAGCATCTATGTATGTAATACTTGGCATTTGGACAGCATATAACCAGCATTAATTAACTTTCATTATGCAATTAGTACTGAGTTGTCAGAGACAACTTTCAAAAGAGAGCAATCATTTAATGCATTCATCCTAATAATGATCAGCCACGCTTCCTCGGAAACAAGGCGTGACTCGCTCCCAAAGCAGAGAGATTAGCAACAGAGCAGAGCAGGAAGAGCTTGGGCTTAAGTATAAATCCTGGCCAGTCTTGGAGAATTTAATTAACATTGAGTTTAATTAACACTGAAGCCAGAGTGTCCTTCTCTCGACAATGGACCCAATAATAAATAGTACCTGCCTCTTAGAGTTGGGAGGATTCAATGGGACGATGCATGCAAAGTGCCTGGTACAGGGAAGAGCAGGAAGGAGACCCTGGTCAGTGGTGCTGTAATCACCATCAGGAACCACAATAGAATAATCACCAAAGGCAGAGAGGTCTTCCAGATGTCCATTCTCCCTGAACACAGCACGCAGGATTTGAAGGACTTCCACCTGAGACTCTTCTGGTCTTGCTTGGAGGTATCACCTTACCTCTGGTCTTTCTCACAGGAGACCGGCCAATAGTAGAGACTAGGCATTCCTCCGAAGAGCAAGGACCCTCATGAGTAGCCTCCATAGCAAGCGCCCAAATTCCGTGAAAATGTCCAAACGAATTCCCGGGAAGACAAAAAACCAAATGATGTAAGGTTTTAGCTCTGTGTGGTCATCAAACTGCCAACTGTTTAGTTCATCCCCAGAGGAGATAAGTATCTCGTTTTCACATCTCTTGATGGAAAAGAGAACACACTTGTAGAAAATCGACATCATGTCACTCCCAGCTTGTGAGGACACCCATGCGTGGGCTGTGGTAATGTTTCTACTACATCTGAAATACACTGACCATTCTGTGATTGAGTCTCCATTAAAAGGCCTCCATTTTTCCTGGTATGATGTTAATACATGGTGATATATCTTAACGAAGAATGGTGTACTTTACTTGTGGGAAAATTCAATGATAAATCCATAAAAGGAATTTAAGCAGTGCTATTTTAATTCATTTTGAATTTTGAAAAATCAACCAATGAATTCTGGAAGGATTCTCATTTTATGCTTTTCAGCTCTATCCATCAAGTATAAAGTCGATGGTCTCTATTTTGTTGCCTACTACAAACGGTCTCCATTAACCCAGGAGTATGTGCCTGAAAAAAGATCTGCTTCTAGATGCCAAGCCTCTGCTATATAGCATGGTTGTTGCTCTCTGGCAAAAACCCCAGAAACAGAGTCATGCTTTCTGGTGCTAAAAATGCCCTTTAGGTAAAAAGGTGTGTGAGCTCTCCTCTCCCCCATCTCTGGCACCATTTTAGTCCACATCACCATCAGCTCTAGCCTGCACTCGTGACTAGAGTCCTTGCTACCCCTACTCTTGTCCCTTCCAAACTGTTCTCCACCCAGCAGCCAAAGTGACCTCTAAATGCATTCAAGTTACATTATTCCCATGTACTACCAGGCCCCACACACACACTATTTCTGGCTGGTGAGAAAGGGTCGATTCCATTCTCACCTCCTCTAATACCCCTTCCAAGTGTAATGGCTGCTTTTCTCTCCTCACTCCACAACAAGTAGGAGATACATATATATAATATAGGAGAGATATATAATTATATATAATATAATATATAAAACTTTGTTATAGCTTTTACTAAATGTTTTGATGTGACAGTTACTAAATGTCCCTTACTAAATCTAGTAAGACATTTACTAAATATTTTGATGTGACAGACTATGGAAGAGACATGTTCTGGCATTAAAACCCAGAAAAAAGTAATGATCCTTTCTGGGAGATCATTAACTAAAAAGAAGAAAAATGATGTTAAAATATGCTGCCAGAGAGCCTAAACATCTATGCTTTCTTCTCCCTCTACTCTCAGCTTAGCAAGAATAAGTTTCGAACATTGAAATTTACCTGTGTTCTCCACCCTACAGAGGTTTAGGGTCTCTCACATGAATGAGACGGGGTAAGGTAGGGAACTTGCTGGTGTCCAGCCTTAGTGATGCTGGCATATCCAAGCTGGCCCATAGAGATGATCTGGGCCAAGCCCCTCACTGTCTAATTGAGGACACCGAAGCCCTTTGAATCCGGTGGGAAGAATTCTCCAGAATCTGAGGGCTAGGGCTCAGTGGTGCCCAGAGGAGAAGTCCTGGCTGCTCCTACTTTATCCTGTCCAGGTGTATTTTGCCCTCACAGAAAGGTTGCTTTGAAACAGAAGGTGAACAGGCTCCTAAGGTGCTTCCTACATGCCCAACAATAGAAAGGTAGACTTAAACTCAAGCATATCAATAATTACATTAAATGAGAATAATTTAAAAAGCTAATTAAAAGATAAAAATTGTCAAACTGGAGAAATAAAGCAACTCTACTCTTGTCTACAAGAAGTGCATTTAAATATAAAGACGAAGAGAGATTAAAAGTAAAAGGACGAAAAACTAAATATCATGCACATTCTAATCATAAGAAAGATGGAGTGGCTATATAAATATTAGACAAAGTAGACTGCAGAGCAAGTAATATTACCAGAGATAAAAAGGAACATTTCATAGTAATAAAAGAGTTGATTCAAAAAGACATAACAGAAAACAATTCCATTTACAATAGCATCAAAAAGAATAAAATACTTAGAAATAAACATAACCAAAAAGGTCTCCCTGCCCACCTATCTTGCCCTATGCACCTCTTCCATCTGGACACTCCTGAATTATATCCTCTTATAATAAACCAGTGATCTAGTTTAAAAAAAGAGAAGAGAACAGCATGCTCCTGGGGCATCTGCAACAGGGAACACTTTGGTTCAAGTCGACTAGAGAGTTCCTGGCTCTGTGCCATTGAAGCCATCTTTTCCTCTTATTGGAATCTAAGAAGTCTCTCCCATGGGTATGTGGTGTGTGCGTGCCCAGGCATGGCCAGGCGGTCAGGGTTTCTGGGGAGTTACAAGTGGGTCTGGCTTCACATAGCAGAATGAGTTGCCATCCTAATTTCCCAAGGCCAAACTTTTTTAAAAAATAAAGGTGCCCAAAATAAAAACAAACAAACAAGATTTCTTTCTTTTAAAAGAAAGTAAAGAAAATAAAGGACTCTTTGGCCAAAGATGCCTCCCAAACTATAAACACTTCTTCGGTAAGTTCTTAGGTAAGGAAATAAATATACTGGGCACAAGAATGCTCCTATAGAAACAGTGCATTCCAGACAGTCTCAGTTGGGGGTCTCTGTCCTTGGCCTAGACCCCTCGTGTAGACCTCTGGTTCTTTAACCATCCAGGCTATCTCTGGCCTTTCCAGTCATCAAAACCCGGTCGGGGAGGGGCGGCTTTCCTTTGCTTGGCAAATAGTGGATTTGATAGATGTTAGTTCCTATTTGCCTTCCCAGGCTAACCGGAGACCTCCTTTCCAGCTTCTTGTCTCATGCCTCCTGTGGTGGTACCGCCTCTGTGCTAGCCATGCCACATGTCTCACCTGCCCAAGGCTTCTCGGCTCTGATCCTCTTCCACACCTCCCCTGGCAGGGTGCAGAGTTCTGTCCATGACTGTCTGGCAGCTCACAGAGGGCAAGGGCCACACAAGGTTTTTCAGCATCAGGCCCAAGTGTGGTGAGGGAATAGGACAGGGCAGGATGTGGGGTTGAATTTAATTTTGTGATTTGATGCTCTGGTAGGTCAGGTAAATTCCTCCTCTGAGCTGTCTCGGCATCCCACCTTTTACATTTCCCAACAGCCCAGGTAACCTTGCATGACGCTGAGAGTGAGTGCCTCCTTAAATTCCCTGCCCTAGGCACCTCACTTGCCTCACCCTAGTTCCAGTCATGTTTATCAATTCTCTTTTTATGGGAGATCCCAGGCAAGTTGAGCCATCCCTGACCTCTTCCATCTTTTTAAGCTGATTGCTACAAGACCCTAGAGCTGACTTCACCACCCCAAGTAAAGATTCCTGGGACACCACTCCTTTCCGTTCTGAGTGGTTACTACTGCCCAAGCCATCCTGGGGCAGCCTAAACCAGAAGCAAGGGCTTTTGTCACAGAAGTGTAAGGTGCTTTTATAGGAGAAAACATCTTCACCTAAAGACTATGATCAAGGCATGGTTTTGCCCTCTGGTCATTTTTTTCAGCATTTGGGTCATTATATGTGGCTTCGGTTGCTATGGAAAGAAAACACTGCTTACCGTGACAACTGTAACAGTTTAAGGTGCACAGCTTGTCTCAGACTATGAAGTTTCAAAACCACTGAAATGTGTAGGGTTTAATACCCCTCCTTTTAAAAAAATCAATCAAATGTTCTTCTCCCTATAAAAGCTGCCTGTGTATTCTCCACTTTCTCTGTGTCACCTGTCATGAAAAGTCAGCAGACCTCGACAAAAAATACCCAAGTGCTGAAATCAGAGGTAATTATAGTAAAAGTTCAATAAAAAAAAAAGGTTGGTAACAATCAAAGAACAAATAAATGGAGTTTTACTATGTACCCATTCTGCACCAGATATGTGTAGTTTCTTTTACATACATTTCATCTGATTGCGATTTTACCTCGTTTTACAGAAGAGAGAAACAGATCTGGGAAAGTTAAATAACTAGTCCAAAGAGACAGAACTGGGTTTAAAACCCAGGATGGCCTGGCTCCACCCAGCCTAACACAGCATTGTTTATTCAAGCAGTTCGGTCATCTGATTATTTTAATTGGTCAAAAACTGAGGGTTCAGAATGATTTTTTTTAAAACAGAAAACACTTCCTTTTTAAAAAACAGTTGATCTGATTACTGGCCTTCTTGTCAGTATACCTTGGGAACTGCTATAATCCCCTGTCACCTGGATTAGATGAGAAATTACGAGGGTGGGCAGGGTGTAGGGAATTCCTGCAGCAACCCACTAAAATGACTATCAAACTGACAGATAATAAGAAGTATTGTCAAGGATCTGGAGAAATCGGAACCTTCATACACTGCTAATGGGAATGTGAAGTGGTACGGCCACATTGGAAAATAGTCTGGCAGTTCCTCAAAAGGTTAAACATAGAGTTACCACAGGACTCAGCAATTCTGCTCCTAGGTATATGCCCAAGAGAATTAAAAATATATGCCTACACAAACACTTGCACAGGAATGCTCATACAGTATGGGGGCTGTGTGCCGGGACAAACCACTTCATCTACGAGGACCCCAGGGAGCTCCTCACCAAAGCCTGGGTGCTGGAACAGTACGTGGAGTACTGGCAGGTGCCCGCCAGCGATCCTGCATGCTATGAGTTCCTGTGGGGTCCCAGGGCCCACGCTGAAACCAGCAAGATCCAAGTCCTGGAGTATTTGCTCAGGGTCCATAGCAGGGATCCCGGTTCCTTCCTCCACCTGTCTGTTGAGGGTGTGAGCCACGAGGAAGAAGGGGCCTGAGCCAGAGTTGCAGCCAGTCACAGTCCAGGCCCACGTCCAGCAGCTTCTCCTGCCAGGAATGAAGTGAGGCTGCATCTTCGCTGTGTTTTGAAGAGAGAGCAGTCAGCGTTCTAAGTAGTGGAGGGCCAGGGCGAGCTGGGGGGACACGGTGGATAGTGTCTTTGGGCTCCTGTTCTCTGTGAGGGATCTTGGAAGTGGATCTTGGCTTCCTTTAGGAATTGTTCAAGTATTGTTCCCTTTAAAAGAACTTAGCAGTCCAATCGATGGGGTCAAGAAATAGAGAAATAAATGTAGATGGTACTCAATATTTGTCTTCTTATCCCTTCTCTTCCGTCGTTCTATCAAACTATAAGTGATATATGTATACTCAGAGTTGCTTGGTTGATTCAAGAAAGTTGGAGAAATTTAATCTGAATAAGTCAGACCCCTGCTCACTTCCCCAGGTTTTGCTAAGCCTCTGCTCTCTGGAAGACCCTGTGTTAGCGGTGGGGACACAAGGATAAGCAGGACAACCCCCACCCACAGAATGAGAGTCTAGGAGCTGCAGTCAAGGAAGGAAGGTGAGGAGGTCTCCCCTCTAGAACAAGTCAAGCTTCAAATGAGCACAGAGGGGACCACCCACCCCGGAACAGTCGGGACCTCAGAGTTGGCCCACCCCTCCTGTCAGCACAAGGGGCACAAGGCTGTGCTTGCAGTCTGCACCCTGAGGTGCTCCCTTGTTTCCTCTTACAGGGGCTCCAGGAACCCACAGGTGAAGGCCTTGGGCTGACGCTCGTGTCCTCAGGTCACAGAGCAGAGGAGGCCCAGGTAGTGCCAGGAGTCCAGATGAGGTACACACACGGAGTGAGTACACAGGGTCTCCCCCATGCCAGAACTGAGGAGACCTCGCACTGCCCAAGACCACCCCACCCCACTGTCGTCCCCAGAACCTCAAGCTGTGCTGGGTTCACAGGAAGGAGCCGTCTCACTTCCTCCTTCAGGTTCTTAGGGCACAAGCCACAAAGGAGGACAGAGACTGCGAAGCCGAGAGCACCCCTAAAGAGGAGAGCTGTAAGACACCTTTGTCAGAGCTGCCAAGGGTGGGTTTCTCAGCTGAGGCCACTCACACTCCCTGTCCCCCCCAGGCCCAGGAGTCCCCATCGGTCACCTCCTGCCCACATTCCTGCTGGCTGACCGACACGCATCGTCATGACTCAAGGTCGGTTGAGTAAACTCTGCAAGCGTGAGGAAGGCCATCAGGATCCAAGAGAGGCCCAGGGCCTCGTGGATGTGCAGCTGTCCGGGGCTGAAGAAGAGAAGGCGACATCCCCTTCTTCCTCCCTCTCCTCCTCCTCCTCTGTCCTCTTCCTGGGCACCCTGGAGGAGGTGGCTGCTGCTGTGACCCCGAGTCCTCCCCAGAGCCCTCAGAGTGCCTGGCCCTCCCCCACTGCCATGGCAGCCACTCCATGGAGCCAATCCAAAGACGATGGCTCCAGCAGCCAAGATGAGGAGGGGCCAAGCACCTGGGAGGAACCGGAAGACGCTGAGTCCTCACTCCAAGATGCACTACATTTGAAGATGGCTGATCTGGTGGGCTTCCTGCTCGTCAACTACTGCACAAAGGAGCTGACCACAAAGGCAGAAATGCTGAATATGGTCATCAGAGATTACCAGAACCACTAAAGCGAAGCCTGTGAGTGCATGCAGCTGGTCTCTGGTGTTGATGTGAAAGAAGTCGACCCCAGCAACCACTCCTACGTCCTAGTCACCACCCTGGGCCTCACCTATGAAGGGATGCAGAGTGATGAGCAGAGCATGCCCAAGACCGGCCTCCTGGTGCTGCAGTCCTGTGTATTGGAAGTCACATAAAAGTTGATCCAACAAGATTGTGTGAGTTTTGAGTAAGACGCTATTTAACAAACATTTCCTGATCTCCCTCTGAGTGTCAAGGCTCATGGTGGATGTCAGGAGTGCAGATCATGACATGTGACCCCTGCCTTGAGGAGCTCACGATCTAATAGGAGGGTATGGGCACATAGCAAAGTTCTTTCTCTATGGTTCTCGAAGTGCCAAGGCATATGGACAAAAATTTACAATTACAAAGGTGCTTGTTTCTGAATGACAATAGTTTATTTAGCCAGACTGAGGTTTAAAGGAGGCAGCAGAGTACGTGGCTGAGAGCAAGGACTCTGGACCCAGCCAGCCTGGATTTGAATCCTGACTCTGCCACTTCCTAGCTCTGTGATCTTGAGTAAGCTTCCAACCTCTCTGTGCCTCAGTTCCCTCATCTGTAAACTGCGGATAGCAATAGTAGCTACTTCATGGGGAGTTATGAGGACAAAGCCAGGTAATATCTATAATGTACACACAACAGTGTCTGGTATGTAGTAAGTGTCACATGAGTGTTTATGAAATCAGCAGCTTCTGACCTCACCACTCACTGGTATACAGCCTCAGGATTAAGTAAGTCAGCTCATGGAAGGTTGAGAAACAAGGTAAAACTTGTACTCCACAGGGCTGTGATAAACTTGAATCACTTAGCCTCCCGCAGTACATGGTGTTATGGTTATCCCCATCCTTGAGGCTGGCCCTGAAGTCCTCAGATCCTCTGATGCTCCAGAGGGCGCTATTGCATCTGTCCAATGCGTTTACTGTCTCTGTAACTGCCCTGTGGCCAGTTCTGGTGAAATCCCTTAACATTCTGATTGGCTTCTGCCATCATCTCACAGTGCTGTTCGTCATGTGTGGGTCACAGGCATTTTCTCACTGGAGCCTTAAGTAACCCAGGCATTTTGATTGCAGAGTGCACTGCTTGTCCATGACTACATTGCTTACTGTGGGATGTATATATTACTGTTATCACAATAATAATGGCAACCTCTTGCTAGTACTTTTCCGTTTATACACTGGGCCACACAGATGATCTCATTTGCTAAAACAAGCAACGATAGGCTTAAGATTCTGGCCTTTGATTGAGCTCTAGCCAAACACCTGGGGAGCTCTATCTCTGGAGTTTCTGACAGAACACACAGATGGCCACCCTACCCATGACTCAAGCCTCCAATAGATAAATCATGGTCTACCTTGCATTTCATTCTGCCATTCACTTTTGCTGCCATTTCCAAGCACAGCGGTCACAGCAATAATTTGAAATCAGACACCGGCTACTCCATAGCCTCTTCTCATTTCAATCTAATCAGATTAGAGAGCTAATTCCTGAAGCCCCAGAACCAGTTCAGAAAACTCACCCTTAACATTCTGTTCCTCTAGAAGCACTCTTCATACCAAAATCTGTATTCGTCACGGTTCTCCAGAGAAACATTATAAGGAATTGGCTCACATGATTGTCGACGCAAATAATCCATAGCCAATCTATAAATCAAAATTGGGGTGAGTTTATTATGAGCCAAATTTGAGGACCGTATAGCCTGGGGCCTCACTTCCCCAAGGAAGGAAGTGCACTGAAGAAGTGGGGTGCACAGAGTGGTTATATATCTTCAAAGAGCATGTATCACATATGATTGGAATATCCCTTTTACAACAGTCACGAGATTTTCTAGCCTGCCTAGCAGGCACAGTGATCGATGGGCACAGCAGGTATCACGTATGCTGTCTGGATGGGCACAGCCTGTAGCACGTCTATTGTCTCGAGTTGGGTGGTCACAGGATCAGGACAGCAATCAAATCCTAGCCTAGGGAAAGATACTTATCCTTAAGGAAATGCCAATGTGGGGGAAGTTGCATCCTAATCTTAAGGGCATTTGTTCTTGTCTTTGGGACATGGTAAATGCTTAAAGCAGATATACAGTGCATGTTCAAAGGCCACGTCAGGCACTTTTGGAAAACAAGCTCAGGGCAAATTAGTTTTACACCAAATGGCTTCCTCATATACTCCAATATGTCCTATTGCTTGCCATTTATTTATCATGATTATGGAGGCTGAGAGATCTAGGATCTGCTGTCAGCAAGCTAGAGAATCAGGAGAGCTCATATTGTAAGTTCCAGTCCAAGTCGCAGTCCAAAGGCAGGAGAAAACCAATGTCTCAGCTCAAAGCCAGTCAGGTAGAGTGAGCAAATTCTCACTTACTCCACCTTTTTGTTCTATTCAGGCTTTCAGCACACTGGACGAGGTCCATCCACGTGGGGTGCTCTGGGGCACTCGGTAATGTGCTGTGAGTTAGATTATGCTAAGCACTTAGAAGGAATTGCCCTCTCTTCTCTCACACAGTTGTCTCTTTTTTACCACCAAAGGAAACCTCTATTTACCAAGGGCAGCCCAAGGCATGTGAGGCTGGGGGAACATTTCTGACGCGTCTTCAGGCAGAGCCAGAGCATACTGTATGTAGAGGGAAAGGGGTGTCAAGGAGATTCTACCGCTGGCTGGGGCATGCTGTGCCGCATTGTTACTGCCTAGGAGCCTTACGAGAATGTTCTGAAGTTCCAAGCCAGTCTAAACCCGAAATCGGCTTTTTACTGGTCCTGAGGCATGTCCCGGTCACATCAGTGGCTGAGTATTGCTTACGTTTAAATAAAATACTCTGATTTCTGTCTAGCTTGCCCTTGCTGTTTCTACCTTTTCCTGGGCACTTAATTCAGGTGACATTTCAGCCCACGGTTTGCAGCAATTGACAAGGAAATCCTCCACTTGCTCGTGATGGAATGATTTCCTGCAGGCAGCCAAAGGCCACAGATGGATTGTTATTTAAGCTCAGTAGATTGCAGACTTGCTGTTAGACAGAACACCCTTTCCAGTAACCACAGTAGCTATGACTTAAGTGTCAGGTACCTTGCTACCTGCTGCATGTCCCATTGAAGGCTCAGGACCCCGTGAAGCTGGTGTTATTATGCCCATGAGGAAACAGAGGCTCAAAGAGGTTGAATAACAGGCCCGAAGTCGTGCAGCTAGGAAATGGCGGGGCCAAGATGCCAATGTGGGCTGTCCTCACACAGAGCCCCTGCTCTCACCCACTGGGCCAGAGTGCCTGGGCCCTGGGCTGATAACGCCTCAAGTTTGGAGGCATTTTGGGTTCATGGAAATCCCTGGAAGATCATGGAGCTCTGTGCCCAGGATCAAGTAGGGGGCGTCGGTGGAGGTGGCCCTGCCTGTGGGGAGAATGGGCTAGAGGGGCTGCTCTTCATGGCTGCCTCTTACCGATTCTTCCAGCACTACACACCCCAAAGAAGTATTGCCGAGCTCAAGCCCTGGGCACAAACCAGGCTGAGTGTCCCTGCAGACATCGGTCAAGGGAAGTAAGTCATGGGTGAGGCCAATGGCTGATGTCCGGTCACAGCATGCCCGAGATGACAGAGGATGTATAATGGTGTCTGCCTGTTGGGTGGGGGGCACATGTGCAGGCCGAGGAGAGGTAGGAAGAAGGCTGCCTCCTCCTCCTCATCATCATCAATCTGCTAGGTGGTGGTGGGACACTTAGCTAACCCATTCATTCACCCAAGCAGCAATCTGCCATATGCCTTCTGGTGACCAACAGCATGGGCGTGTTAGGAGGGTCTCTGTGGAGGACCTGGCTCTGACAGTATTAAAAGGATGGTGTGGCTGCACCCTTGACCATGGATGCCCCTCATGGACTTTGCTCAGTGCTTAAAAGCACAAATCCATCTTGTTCAGGGCCCTCAAGGCCCATGGACTCCAAGAATGAGCTCTGACCTTCTCTAGTCAGTACGTCAGTGTGGGTCTGTCTGCCACAGGGGCTCGAGGACAAGAAGACACTTCATGGTTGCACTGAATGTTTGGCCTGTTACTATCAACCCATATACGAGTGTCAACTTTCCCAGTGAGATGACTGTGTGTGGACCAGAATGTTGATGTGCTGACAGGTCATTGTGTGGCATGGCCCAGTATTAGGTCACTTGCTGGCTGTGTTGTGATGCTACCCCCCAAGAAACATGAGCCCCTTTGTGATGTCCTGAGCTGCATCATTATCAAGGGGTGCTGCTGGCCACGCTGCACTCTCATGTGTACGTGAAGGAAGGACACGCCACCACTTAGTACGGCTAGAGATGAGAAAAGTCATCTGACAGCCAGTGCCCCAGCTTCGGGATGGTGCCTTTTCCTCAGAAACAAGGGCTCCCACAATTGGCTGAGAGAGCTATGCTCCTCCAGTAGACCCCTCATTCGCCCTGACCCAGCTGGTGTCAGCTGGCACCCTGACTTCAGGCTGCTGCTTGAGGAGCCTTTGTTCAAAAGGTCACACACGTCTGTGATGCCCTGTCAGTGGGAGAAGGCAATCTCCTCTCTCTGCCCTTTCCTAAGAAGCTGTGGAAAATCATTGACAGCAATCAGTTTACAACAATTCGGTGCGACGATGCTGGGTCTTGCATAGGTATCAATGACAAACTGTTTCAAAATGAGATGTTGGAGAGAGATGGCCGGAAGAAAGTGTTTGAAACAGACTGTGTGAAGAGTTTCATCTTTCAGCTTCACCTCCACAGATCCAGCAAAATGCATCAGGGCATTCACTCATCCGTCTGCCTTACCAAATTTTTCACCTAAGAGAGACCTGTCTATATCCTGAGCCAGGTGATGGCGGACAAACCTCCCACGGGGCCGAGCTGCTGGGCTCTGGGGTGGCGGGGTCGGGTCAGGTGGAAATCCCAGGACTGCCTCTTGGGAACTGGGTGCCCATTTCCCCTCCTGGTGGCGGTGATGGCGACTAAGAGTTAATACGGGGAAAGCGCTCCGAATGGTGCCCAATGTGTCAGGAATGCTTTATTAAAAGATACATGACTTAATGTACAACATGATGACCACAGCTCACACTGCTGTAGGGCATATGTGAAAGCTGGTAAGAGTAGATCCTACGACTTCTCATCACAAGGGAAAAACCATCTTTTCTTTTCCTTTTTTTGTATCTGTATGAGATGATGGATGTTAACTAAACTTACTGTGGTAACCATTTCACAATACATGTAAGTCAAGTCATTATGCTGTACACCTGAAACTCACACAGTGCTCTGTGTCAATTGTATCTCAATAAAACTGGAGAAAAAAGATCATACTGTTGAAACGCTGTATCTTCATGTCCTCCTGCTCGAGGACCAATGTCACTGGGGAGTTTGTGTGCACCCATGATTCCCATAGCTCTAAGCTGTAACTTAGGTGGGTGTCCAGGTCCCTTCCTGTGAAACAGCTGTGTCCCCTGGCTTGTCCTGGGGAAGTGCTAGCCCCAAAGCACTTTTTGAAGCCTGTTGGAGGTTGGACTAAATTGGTGTGCTTCCCAAAGTCAGCGGGACCCTGGCGGCCAAGAGCCAGTGGATCCCAGCAAAGAGGCGATTCTGTTGCTGGGTGACACATATAGAGCCTCTGAATCTTCCTCTCTCCCCGTCTGCAAACTCCAAGTCCCCTTTAGTTGGACTTGTACACTTCCTAATTGGCCATGTTCAGCCATTCGCCAAGGGTGAAATGCGATTCATAAGTTAGTGAATCGTGAGGATGTAAAAGCTAGTGCACAGCTTCCCGTTGGGTCTGTGGCCTCCTCCAAAGAGGCCCAGGACTGCTGGACTAGATCGCACAGGGGCCTGGATTGTCACTGCTCGTTGCAATCAACTCTTTTGTGACTTGCAGTTTCTTTTTCTCTTTAAATTTTGAACCTCAGTTATGGTTTGACTGCAGTCCCATGTTTAAGAGAGACTGCCCTCACCTTCTCGTGAGGATGAAGAGGAGAGTGGGCATTGAAGCTGCACTGAGGCAGGTGGAGAGCCAGCCCGAAGCCCTGGGATTTGCTCAGCACCCACAGCCGCCGATCCACACGATGACCTCCCAGCCTCTAATGAGGACACCCAGGAGACACGGAGCGACCGAGAACTTGACAACCCTACCTCCCCGGTCAGGAGCGACTCTGCCCTTCCAGCCACTCTTGGGATGGCAGCTAAGCCCACTGTGTTGGATCCCAATGCCGCAGTAGAGGAGCCCAAGGGCGCGCAGGCTCCCGTCACTCTCATGGCAGATGTCACCACGTCCGCCGAGTGCCCCATGGTCTGTTTCACCTTGCCTCCCATCACACGAATTCTTGTGGCCTGCGGGCCCATGGTGGCCTTGCTGCCGTGCATCCCAGGTTCCTCAACATACCAGCCCCGCAGCTCCCTGTGGCCAGACTGCTGCCTTTGTGCCACCCCTGGATCCCAACGTGGCTGCTGCACCTGCCGCCCCCAAGACTGGGATTCCTCATCCCCCAAGTCCATTCCGCTGCTGTCCCTACTGCCATTGTTTCCCGGAATACCTGCCACCTACTGACAGGCCCCCAGAATACCCACATTATGCAGACTACAACAGATAAAGGCAGTCATTTGGTCACAAAAGGTGCAGGTCAACAAAAAGTGTCAAGAAATGAGCAACGTCCTGCTGAACAAAAGCATTCATCGCCTCTGTCACGTTTCTTTCTTGACAGTTGACCGCTCAGAAATCCTCTCCTTGCATGAGAAAGAATTTAACACACCATCACTCCTGGCATAAGGCAGGCACCTGGCAGATACTCACATGAGCGCCTCAGACACTTTGCATCCACTTTAAAGTGCTTGACAAGTACAAGAACCGAGCATTGGTGGCCTAATGATAACAATGGCCTTGTTTTCCTGGCCATCCAGACACAACTCCCCATCATGTTGCTGTCTTTGTGTAAGAGGATCTTCATTTCACAGAGGAGGGAAGATCAAGTCTCACCTTGTAAGAGGACTGACAAGTGCCCTTACTCTTCTCCGACATGCAGATGTGGAGCAGACGGGCATGGCCAGACTCCTACAGGTTTTCACTTTAGAGGGTGCTGCTTGCTGTCTGCACCACAGGATTTATGTTTGGCTTTTACTGCACATACTGGATCTGGTGACTTTTCCTTTTGTCTTCCCTTTCGTTTTTTCTTTCTTTCTTTTTTGAGCTAAGGATTTCAAGGGTGTCACATTTCAACTCAGGAAGAAACCTCTGGTTGCTGGGGTGTCTGGCTCATAATACATGCTCTTGTCGATGAGCCTCTTTAAAGAGTGTTTGTCTTCGTGAGCATAGGAAATACACTTCCACGTTCTTGCTGTAGAAATAATTCGGTGCAGACACCAGAAGAGCTCCGAAATCAGGTGGAGGAGAGAGTGCAAACGCCAATCCACCAGAAGCAAAAGACATCTCTCGCCTTATTTTTTATCTGACAGCAGGTAGAGAGTCCCTCGAGAAGGAGGAAGAGTGACAATAGATGTACATGTGGCAGTGGAGTTCAGGAGCATTGGTAATCCCGGGTCTAGCTCTGGTCTGCGGTGATTCTCCTTGCCCCGCCCTGCTCACTGAGAAATTGACACTCAAACGGTGCTCATCCCTTTCCAAGATTCATGAATTTGTGAACTCCTTGACGTTTAAGAAGTACATTTTTTGCATCTTTATCTTGGACTTCCATAAGCCTCCTGATTTTGAATCACATGGAGATGCTGCTAGTTAAGAACCACTTACCTATCAACTGAAACCCATGTAAGACTTGCTTACATGTAAATTGGCATAGAAAGGGGCAGATGTGCAGAACTGTAATATCGAGTTATCTGCTTTTCAAAACGGGCATGGTTTTATTTACAAAATCTAGACGGCATGATGTCAGCAACAGACCAATTCTGTACTTCATTCCTATGGCTTAGTCATTTCTAGATTTGGAACCTCACATCTGTTGACTGAAATTGGCTGACCTCGAGTCCTCCTGGGCTAGAGCAGAGGCAGCATTCTAAGCTCACCCAGGACTCAAGGGATTGTGAAAGGCTTTCATGGGCTGGGCCACGACACCCAAATAAAGTCTCGAAAACGACTCATGCTTAGAGGACCAGAGGAGGGACCAGGCTGGCCCAGAGCACTGGAGTTTACTTTTATTTCCAGGGCATCATAGGTGACAGTGTCTAGGAAAGTGAAAATGCAATTCAACCAAAAAGGGTTGCATAGAGAGGGCTGCACAGCATGTGCTCCAAAGTATGTAACATGTGACACCTGATGCCTAAAGTACAAGAGCCAGGTGATTTTGCCGATCGCAGACACACTTCCCACAAGGCATTGCACAAGCCTCCTCTAGCCCAGGGGTCAGCTCTGTTTCCCAGCGGACCCCCACCATCTCCTCTAGGTTCCTTTTTCCTCTGCCCCTTCTTGGGTGAAGGTGCCCATAGCAAACAGTGACAGGAGGGAGGGTGGAAGAGTTGGAGGCTGTCTGAATGACCAATCCCAGAAAAAAGAAGCGCTGTCGTTATCTGTCCTGTAGTGCATGTTTTGGAAACACGCACATCCCTTTCTGCCGGTGTGTCCTTTAGGGCTTGGGGATGACTGTGTCCACAGTCTTTTTGATGGTCGCCATATGAAAGAGGGACACACCAATGACAGAGGGACTAATGGGGTGCTCTGTGTCATTGCCCCAAAGATGGATATTGGCTGTCACATGGTTATAAAGCAGCGGATGAAGTAGTGACTCGTGAGAGAGCTTTCTTAGGCGAGCTGAAAACTGGTTCCCCAGAAAAGCCTTAGAACTCCCCACATAAGTCCCCAAGAAGAGTGCTTCTCACCTGGGGCGATCCCCCTCCTGGGGACATGTGGCAACTACTGGACATATTTTTAGTTGTCCCAACTAGAGGGGTGGTGAGGGAATGCTACTGACATCTGGAGGGCAGAACGCAGGGATGCTGTTAAACAGTTTCCAGTGCCCAGGACAGCCCCCCATGAAAAGAATGACCCAACCTCCAATGTCCACGGTCCCACTGTGCAGAGACCCCACCCTAGAACTTCACCTGCATGTCCTCATCTCTCAACCTGCTTCCTCATCCTTCCACTAGATACCGTCCACGAGGCCTCACTCTTTAAGGCAGGATCAAGGGAAAAGAATTGATCCTCCCCTTCCCAAACATAAACACAAATTATGTCCAGGTAAACATTGTGAAAGTTCATGTAAAAATGTGACAAGTTCAGGTGTCCATGATAACAGAATCAATGGCACCGATAGGAACTTTATTTCAGAGAGGTATCTGGGCTCTCTAAGGTACAGGAAGATGGTACTTGAACATTTGAAAGACCTATCAGCTCTTATGAAACAGCTAAATGGCAGGCGGCAAGGAAACATTTGTTTCTTTGTTCTTCGCTAAATTTCTTAAATTCTTAGATTCTTAAATTCTTCAACTCTTCAATTCTTAGTTCTTCAGCTAAATTTAAAAACTGAGTTCACAGTAAAACAATGTCAAGCATTTGGAGCACAGTGGGCTTGGCTTGTGGTGACTGACACTCACCAGAGCTCTGGTGAGAGAGCTCTCTGTGGAAGACAACTGTTGCGGGGTTGGTGTGAACCTTTATGAAGAAAGGCCCTGAAATGACTCAGGCTCTACAAACTGGCAGGTAAGGCTGATTATAGGCCATAGCCTGGGGATCATCCACGGCCCAACACAAGCAGAGTGTTTGGCCTGGTGACAAGGTGCCGAGACAGGCCCCGGGTTACAGCCTTTAGACTGTGCGAGAACCTGCGAAATGGGCAGGGGAGGGGGCTCACATTGCCAGTGACAGATCTCCCAGATGGGGCCTTGGAGGTCTGGGCCAGTGTGCTCGCCCCAGGACCCTGTGTAAACCCCCCGGTGGGTGAGCCTCTTCACCCCAGAGTAGTTCTGGTGAAGTCCAAGCTGCCCTCCGGGAGCACCCCAACTTCTCGAGCAACTCTGACATCCATGACGGTGCTGGGATCCTGCAAGGGGAGCTGGGGACCAGACCACTGTAGGGACAGGATTCACAGGGTTCTGCCGGGCCCCAGGTTAACTGCAGTGCTAGCCTCCCAGGGACCCCAGTGTAGGCGTGCAGGGCAGCCCCATGCCCACCCCCAGGTCTCTCTCCTCCCCGATGACGGGGAAGGTCAGATCAATGGGGATTTAGAACCAGGCCATTCCCGTGTTCTTGCATCCCCCAAGAGCACCTCATGTCTTAACGTACAAACAGGGCTAGGGAAATAGTCTCTCCAGACCACTAGGGAGGAGAGCCCCATAGGACTCACGCTTTCATCCTCCCAAGTGCAATGTGAAACTCAAGGCACAGCGTCGTGTTTCTTGCTGACTGAGGCTTATGCGAGTCTAGAGTCCCTACTTCTTATCCTTCCTACTGACCACCTGGTCACATAATAGCGACCCTCCAGTCCTGCCTCGGTGAGTGTGAGGAGCACGAGTGAGCCAGAAGGCACCAGGGCGACGTGAATGTGAAGTATGTTACTGCACGACAGATGTGGCAGCCTGGGTTGAAGCTGTGCTGGGCTCTGGGCCAGAGCAAGAAGTTTGCCTTGAAATCTTTAACTAGTGCATCTGTCCACAGTGGCCCCTTATTCTACTCTGAGGGGAAGGCTTCTGTCCAGCCAACTGAAGCTGGTATTCTCAGCCTCTTGGCTCCTCAGTAGACAGGGAAATACCACATCACTTCACTGGCCTTCTGGGTAGGGCAGACGTGAATATTCACTAGGATAGCTGATGCTTAAGCCCAGAACTGTTGAAACTTGACATTTTTGCCTTCTTCATAGGCACTCTTCTGAGACGTTTACACACCTTCTTGCTGTCAAAAAGAGGGGCATCTGCACATCACGACCTCACTCCTTGAGGAGCTGGGACCCTCCCAACAAATGCTCACTTTTGGTTCAGTGATCCCCTCAGCGCCACTGAGACATGTCAGCCTGTCGTCCTGATGGTCAGCCCAGGGGCTAGGCCTTTCCATCAGCTGCTGTCATGCTTCCTCAGTAGCTGGCTGTTCTCATACAAGATGCAGCGAGGCCCCTGAGCACTCAGCTCGACGTCTACACCAACTTGAATGACTGAGCTGCCACTGTTTAACAGGTACATTGTGGAAATATACTGGGTCAAAGCTGGGAGTGGTAGTCCTAATCCTGTGTGGAAATTAATAAAAGAAATCTTAACTAAATTGGAGCTGGGAAGGCCTGTATGGGGAGCTCTCACACTCTGTCATATACCCTCAATCACGCCAAACAAGAAGAGACATCTGGCTTGCATCTTGGACAGGAAGTAACTGGATTCTACTACTGAAGGAAGATTTCTCTCCCCACCCAGCAACAGCCCAGCCAATGAGAAACACCGCAGCTCAGCCAATGAGAAGCTGCTGCCATGCTGAACTGTTAGTTTCCCCCAATGGCCTTTTCTTTAGGACAGCCCTCCCCACTCACCCCTTTTCTCTGTAAAAGCAGCTGCCCTCCTTTGTTTTCTAGATTTGCCTATGGTTCGCCATAGCATGCACATCCTGAATTGCAATTCTTTTGCCTGTCTCCGAATAAACTCATTTTGAGATAAAATAACATGCGCATTTGCTTTTGAAGTTGACACCTGCCTGCTCCATGAGGACAGTGAGCAGCAGAATCACTGCACAGGAGGTAGAAAGGGCCCTGAAGGAGAGGACGCTCCAACAGCTAACAGCTAACAAAATGCTGCCTCCCAAGTGCAGAACGGGGAGGGGGAGACCAGGCCAGGACTCCTTGGCTTTCACAGGGATAGGATGACAGCTAGGGTCATTCACAAACACTGCTACTGAGGGGGCGGGAGGAGGTGGCAGAGTTCAGCCAAGGTACAACAATTGCTACAACCACCTCCAGCCAGAGGAGCCCCAAGTCTCCCCTGGTCAGGGGTGGTCACATCTCCCACTCCTGTTGGTCACGATCCAATAGCTAGTGGAGGTCAGGGGGATCTCCTGAGCAACTTAACAACAGAGCCCCCCAAAATGAATGATGCAAACCTGACAGAACTGGAGGAAGAAACAAGACAGTTCTACAATAAAAGTTGGAGACTTCAATATCCCTTGTGATGGGCTGAATTGTGTGTCCTCTTCCAAATTCATATGTTGCAGCCCTAACCCCTGATGTGACAATATCTGGAGATAGGGCCCTTAGGGAAGTAACTAAGGTTAAACGAGGTCATAAGGGTAGGACCCTAATCTGACACTATTGGTGATCTCATCACAAGAGGCAGAGATGCCAGAGACTTCTCTCTCTCCACCCGTGCACAGAAAAGAGGCCATGTGAAGGACACAGCAAGAAGGTGGCCATCCGGAAGCCAGGAAGAGAGGCCTCACCTCACCAGAAACCGAGTTTTCTGACACCCTGATCTTGTACTTCCAGCCTCCAGAACCGTGAGACAATACATTACTGTTGTGTAAGCCATCCAGTCTGTGGAACTTTGCTATGGCAGCCCTAGCTTTCAATAATGGATAGAACATCTAGACAGAAGCTCAATAAGGGAATCAAAACCTGAACACCTTTATAAAACAACTGGATCTAATGACATCTATAGAGAACTCTCCCCAATAACAGAATGAATATGCTTCTCAAGTGCACCTAGAACTTTCTTCAGCATAGTCCACAGGCTAGACCACAAAACATCCCACAATAAACTTAAGAGGATTCAAAAGGAGTGAAATACAAACTATGTCCTCTCGCTAAAACGGAATGAAATTAGACATCAATAACAGAAGGAAATGTGGGGAATTTGGAAATAGATGGAAGTGGATCACTGCATTCGCAAAGAACTGTATCAGTCTGTGAGGGCTGCCAAAACAAAATACCACACACTGAGTGTCTTAAACAACAGACATACATTCTCTCACAGATCTGGAGGCTGGGAGTCCGAGATCGAGGGCCCGGTGGGCTTGGGTTCTTCTTTGGCCTCTCTCTTTGGCTTGCGCGTGGCTGCCCCCTCGCTGTGTCCTCACATGGTCACCTCTCTGTGCATGCACGCCCTGCCCCTGGTGCACCCTTTTATATGTCCCAATATGTTCTTCTTATAAGGACACCAGTCATACTGGGCTAGCGCTCATCATAATGGCTTCATTTTATCTTAATTACCACTTTAAAGGCCCTATCTCCACTAACAGTCACATTCAGAGGTACCGGGGGTCAGGGCTTCAACATGTGGATTTGGGGGGATGCAGTTCAGTCCATAACAATGACAAGTGGATCACACAAGAAATCAAAGGGAAACTAGAAAATACTTTGAAATAAACAAAAACAAAAACACATTCCAAACAGGCCAAAGCTCATGGGAGGCAGGGAATGCAGCCCTCAGAAATCTAGGGCTGTAAATGCCTACGTTTAAAAAGAGGAAGGTTCTCAAATCAACAACCTAACCTTCCACATGTCCAAAGTAGAAAAAGAACAAAGCAAACCCAAAGCAAGCACAAGGAAGGAAATAGGAAAGATTACAGCGCAAATAAATGAAATAGAGAACAGAAAAACAACAGACGAAATTGATGCAACCAAGTTTCTTCTTCGCAAAGATCAAGAAAAGTGACAAACCTTTAGCTAGACTCCCCAAGAAAAAGGAGGGAAGATGAAACTTACTAAAAATCAATCTGAAAGTCCACATACTGTATGATTCCATTTATATGACATTCTGGAAAAGCAAAATTATAGAATTGTCAAGAAAGATGAGTGATTGCCAGGGGTTTGGGGGAAGGGAAGAAGGACTGGATAGGTGGAGGCAGGGGATGTTTTAGGGTGGTGAAAATACTCCCCATGTTACTGTAATTGTGGGTACTTGGCATAATGCATTTGTCAGACCCATTGAACTTCACTGCACAAGAGTGAACCTTCATGTACGCAAATTTTTAAAAATCAGGTAGGAGCTCAGTGGAATCCCAGGAAGGAAGGCAGCCTGTCTGAGGACTCTAAGTCTGACAAATGTATCAAACAACCTCACTGGAAGCGTGGGCGGAGGTGTTGACCTATGTCACTTTGGAAGTGCGTGAGTCTGTACAATTAAAGGCACAGGGAACTACATTACCACTGTGTTTTAGCTCATAGAGTTGTTTCCCAAGAGGGCCCAGGTTAACAATTCTGATACTGCTATCCAGGTCTACCTGAATTGAACAAATATGTAAATGGATGGTGGATAGTGGGAGCTAGGTTACTCAGTGTTGAAAGGAGTCTTCACTCATAAAATAGGGCGGAGGCTAGAATGATCCATGGGGTACTAGATTACAGTTGGAGTCATCAGCATGAACTCATGTTTAGTTTCATATAGACACAGATAATTACACATAGAAGCATGTATAAAGAACTGTATATGCAGGGGTGAGTACAGCTGTACATGTGTCCTTGCTCTGTCAGCAGAGAGGGCCTATGACTATAACACCCATTAGCAATGACCACACCTAGCACCCAGATCTTGGTTTCTAAAACCATTCATCACGAAAAGGAACCAGGGCTCCTTTGATGTGTAGATGATTCTAGGACTGGGGCAGGAAAGATGCAATATCATGAGTAAAAAATCTCAGTCTTCCTCCTATGTGTTTCTCCTTTACTCTCACACTGCTACCACACTCACAACACTTCTGACAGCAGATGTGTGTGCTTTTTCCCAACCCAGCAATTCTGTGACACCAGCTGGGTGTCCTACAAGGTAATTCAACTCAGACACTATCTACACTTCAGGAGATAGCGTCAGATCCCACAGGTTAAGGGTTCAGTTCCACGAGACTGCCTCCCACTTCAGATGCCAATCACAAGTAATAAGTCTCCAGGTTACCCACAGCTTCTGCCAGGGTTGGCTACAAATCGGAGGTTCCTGTGACCCTCCCACCTTGGATGTGATTATTTGCTAGAAGAGCTCACAGAACTCAGGGAAACACTTATTTATGTTTACCACTCTATTAAAGGGCAGGACAGTGGACACAGATGAACAGCCAGATGAAGAGATGCATGGGGCAAGGTCTGGGAGAGTCCCGAACTCAGGAGCCTCTGTCTCCATGGAGTTGGGCTATGCCACCCTCCTGGTACGTGGATGTGTTCAACCTAGAAGCTCTCCAAAACTCCATACTATTGGGATTTGATGGAGTCACCCTCACGTTGGCCTGGTTGTTATTAACTCCATTTCCAGCCCCTCTCCCCTCTCTGGAGAATGGAGGGTGGGGCTGAAAATTCCAAGCTTCTAACCCTCGCTGGGTCTTTCTGGTGACCAGCCCCTATTCAGGATCCTACCCAGAGTTGCCTAAAAGATGTTAGGGCTATGGCTGTGAAAAGGCATATGCTCCTCCTCCCTTCCACAAAAAAACTGCAACCAGAAACTCCAGGAAAAACAAAGACTAGAAAAGAAAGTCACGGTTTAATACAAAGCAAACTAGAACATGGTACCATTTGGGACAAAAAGTAAAGTGTATCAGAAAGGAGACTCCATTTGAACATTCTCATTTGAGCATCATGGGGGTCATGGCATGCCACTATAGAAACGGAAATAGAATCCTAGCTCTCCATTGTTCTGGAATGAATATTACCATAGTCATAACCCTGCAAACACAGTTGGTTGCTTTTCAACTTTGAGAACCAATCTGTAACAAAGCATAGAAGACTTAATTATGATTAAAGAACAGTGGAGAATGGGAAAGTACAAATATAGCTATGAGGCTGCTGTGGTGCACTGTTCAGAACTCCCTTCAAGATCCAAATTCTTATTTCCCCAGCTGGCTTGAGTGCCATCAGCTGCTGTCAGCTCTCCTCAGGACTGGCTTGGATAAAGACAGACACCTTGACCAAGGTCACAGCCATACTCAGGAAGCCCACATCCAGTGATTCAACTTGGAGGGATAAAGGTCCAGCCTCTTGCTCCAACTTGGGACATGTCGGAAAGGCCATCCCAGTCTCAGGGCTCCCTGTGGGGCTGGCTGGAGCCTTTCTGGAGACTACATCACAGCCCACCTTCTCCATCTGCTCAATCCTGATTCCTTCCCTTTCACAAGTGGACTTCTTCCACTTCCCTTGATCCTAACAGCACTCCCTAAGAAACTCCTGCACATTAATCTACATCTTACAGCCTGCTTCCTTTGGAAACTGACCTGCAACAACACTTGACAGAAAGTCAGGAGGAGGAAGGGAGGAAGACAAGTGGAGGGAAGAGTAGGCACCTTAATATCATCATTGCAAAGCAGAAACACAATAGTCGTTGTCCCTAATTGATGGAAAGAGAAATAGAGGCATAGGGATATTATTTAAAGGTACAAAAGTGGCCAATAGAAAACCTGAAAATAGTGATCTATCTATCTATTAAGAGGAGAAGGGAAAATGGTAGGGAGAGATGAAACAAAATTGGTCATGAGTTGAAAACTGATGAAATTTGGGGATGAGCATACAATTTTCTGTACTTTTGTATATGTTTGGTCAATTGCCATAATTAAAAGTTAAAAATACAGACATAAAAAGAGGAAAGGATCAGTGAACTATAATCTCATCGATCATAGCAGGAAGTCAGCAGATAATGTCTACAGTTGGCAATGACGTAAAAGAGTTGATTCAGATATCCACATAGTATTGACAAAGAGAGAGGCAAATTACCAGAAGAACTGAAACTAGAAACCTTTAAAATGAGAATGGGGTGCTGAGGGGTAAGGCACAGGACCTTTGCTTTGTATTATATACCTGCTTTTCCTTGACTTCTGTTATGGGTTGAATTGTGTCCTCCCACTCAAAAAAAAAAAAAAAAAAAAAAGAAAGAAAGAAAGAAAGAAAAAAAAGATTTGTTGGAGTCCTAATTCCCAATACTTTAGCACGTTACCTTATTTGGAAATGGGGTCTTTAGAGGTAATCAAGTTAAAATGAGGTCATTAAAGTGGGACCCTATGTCATATGACTGATGCCCTTATAAAAGGGGAAATTAGGATGTAGACACAGGCACAGGCACACACAGAAGGAAGACATCCACTCGAAGATGGAGGATTGGAGTGATGCATCTACAAGCCAAGGTACGGCAAATATTGCCAGTAAACCATCAGAAGCTGGAAGAGGCCAGGCAGGCTCCTTCCCCTACCAGATTCCGAGGGAGCACAGCTCTGACAACACCTTGATTTCAGAATTCTAGCCTCCAGAATTTTAAGACAATAAACTCTGTTGTTCTAAGCCACCTAATCACAGAAGCCCTAGCAAACTACACAACTTAAAACATTTCAAAATGTAATGAGATTGATGGGCTCTGCAGGTCAGCCAAGAGAGAAAACTACATGCACCAATGGCAGAGTTCTGTTTTGTTTTGGTTTGGGGTATTTTTGCTGGGCAGTAGAAGCAGCAGGGCAAGAGTGACAGCAAGTGGAGAGGGCAGCGAGAGAGCAGTTTGGGTGACAGTGGTGAAGAGGGGGGTCTGGGTGAACTGGTTTAGTCAGAGAGCGGGATCCTGAAGTTTAGGATGTTTGAGGTGGAGCAGATCCTGCAAATAAAAAGGTCTAGGATGCGGCCTTGAAGGTGGGGGCTGAGGTGGAGAAGAAGAGAGATTGCTAGAGGTTAGGAAGCAGTCAAGGGGCTTTGAGTGGATGGGCTGCCCAGGTAGACATGAAATCATCCAGGATGATGGCGGGACTCACGGTTCCAAGGAAGCCTGTGAGCCAGGGGCCTGAGTCTTCGATGAGTGAGGGAGGGGGACCAATAAGTGCAGTGTAACAAATTGCCACAATCTTAGTGGTTGTAGACAACACCCATTCATCACCTCAGTTTCTGTAGGTTAGAAGTCTGGGTGCAGCCTAGCTGGGCCTTCTGCTCAGGGTTCCACAAGGCTGCAATCAACGTGCTGGCCAGGGCTGTGTTCTCACCTGAGGATCTGGGTTCTCTTCCAAGCCCATTCACGTTGTTGGTGGAATTCAGTTCCTTGTGGGTGTAGCACTGAGGTCCCCATTTTCTAGGTGGCCATCAGTCAAGGCCTGCTCTCAGCTTCTAGAGACTGCTCACAGTTCCTTGCCAGATGGCCCTCTCACAACATTTAGTTTACTTCTTCAAGGCCAGCAGGACAATGTCTCTAACTTCGCGGAAGGCCTGGCTCTCTTTTGAAAGGCTCACATGATTAAGTCAGGCCCACCCAGGATAATCTCCCTTTTGATTTACTCAAAGCCAACTGATTAGGGACCTTAACTGCATCTACAAAGTCCCTTCACCTTTGCCATATCCTACTGTTTACACGCAGGTAGTCCATTCTGCCCACACAGGACAAGGGGAGGGGATTATACAAGGACATGCACCCTGGGGTGGGGGTAGGAAATTTGGGGCCTATATACAATTCTGCATACCACAGATGTGCCCTGTCTTGAGCCTCAAGGCAACCAGATACCAGAGAACTTAATCTACTCCATTCCCCATTTTCCCAGTTAGTTCAGGGTTTTCTTACTAAGTACTAATAGTCATTATCAAGCAATTCCAGATTTTCTTCTCCTTGGCCCAGACTATCACCTAAATTCTGTGAGGCTTACTTAGCTTCATGGCATTTGGAGAGAGAGAGAGAGACAGAGAGAGAGAGAGACAGACAGAAAGAGAGAAAGAGAGAGAGCGCATCTGGTCCTTGTGATTGGCAAGTGTCCCTGTGGCATCCACTGCAATGTACAATCCCATGTGGCCCTCAGAGACAGCAGCCCCTCGTGCTGGTTTCCTTGGAGGTGCTGTCATCCTAACCTAGTGCACAGTCCAAGCCACTTTGCACTGTGACATCCTTTGGAGGATGGCGCTCTTTCTCTCTCACACACATACATACATATTCCATGCCCTTCTCAGGGCCACAGGTAAATTCAGCTGCTTTGCCATGCCACTTTACTGCCATTGGAAACTCAGGGGACTAGCCCAGGCACTTCCGCAGCTAAGCCAAGCTGACCTGATGTGAGGGGAGTTCTAGAACTCTGAGCACTTTCCAGGGTATGGTCCAGCAAGGGAGCACAAGTCCCCTTGCCCTTGGACTTCTATTGTACTCCCACCTTTGAACCTAACTCCAGGGGGTGGGGCAGGACACATCAGTCTATTGGTAAATATTCTGCAGTTCCCTGTCATAGCAGTAGAAGGATGAGGACTCAGGGGAGAATTGAAGGCTTGTCTCTCATTGCAGATCCAGCGTCCTCAGCTGGGCACTGCTTGATGGCAGGCTCGGCCCCTTCCGTTCACTGCTGTATCCCCAGGGCAAACACCCTTTGCTGGGCATTGCGGGATCACTGGGATGAGAAGCATGAGCAGAATTAGCTGGATGAGAAGGCAGAGCGGCCCAGGCTGTACTCAGCCTGCTGCCAGTGAGGGCTCTCTCGCCCTGCAGGGAGAGGCAGGCAGGGCCCTTGCCTCAGTGGGTGTGTGAACTGCTTCTGAGAAGGAGCCTGATGTGGGCTGATTGCCACGAAATGTGCCGGGCACTGAGGGTCCTGTTCCCGGAAGCTGCCATGTCTAGATGTGGGAGGCAGTGCTGGGACTCTGTTCTCTAACTGCCTGGGGAGGGCCAGATGGAGGGAGCTGGGTCCGGGCTGCCCTGAGGTTTGTGATGCAGCAGGAACAGCCTGGTTCCTGGCTGGGGGCTCCAGGGGGAGTGAAAGTGAAGTGGATCACAACCAGAATCTTATTCTGTTGAAGTAGAAGTAAAGCCCCGGGGAGCATGAGGGGGCAGAGGAGGGGCTGGGCGTCCAGGCAGACTTGACATTTGCTGAGCTCCTTCCCTGTGTCACACAAAGTGCCAAGGACATTACAAGCTGAGGTGACTCTCATAGGGAAGAGGTTACTCACAGTCCTGTTTGCCTCTGGACAGCTTGCATCAATCATCCTGTGAGCAATCTTTCCCTTCCCTTCCCTCTTCTTCCCTCCCCTCCTCTCCCTCTTCTTTTCTTGTCTTTTCAAGCTCAGGCTTTTCCATCCTGCCATTCATTGATTCAGCCACCTCAGTTCCTGGAAGCAGGCCAGCCAGGGCTTGGAGCAGGCCACCTTAGTGCTGTCACAGACCAGAAGTAGGGAATTTCTAAAAGCCTCCACCAGGGGTCACCTAAGCGCCGGTGTTTGCTAGCACTGCTTCACAGGGGATTCATTTCCTTAAAAAAATGTATTATTTTGTCAGGCATAAGCTTAAAATAAAATAGGCAAAAAGAAATACCTCATCTGTATTGCTCTCTCACTGAGTGAAGTAAGACTGGTTCTTTTTCCGTTGGCATTATATTCATCTGAACGAGGAGATTACATTTGGTCACCCCCTTTCCTTCTGGTTTCCCCTGTTCCGCTTTGATTTATGAAGGATTTCTGCTCATTCCCCCAGATCTGTCTTTGCAAAGAGCCTCAGGGAAGAGAAACAATGACAGCTGTTTTGAACAAGGGAGAATTCTCATGGTTGAGGGCTTCCTGTGCTAGGGGAGGGGCTTCTGGTCCCTGGAGTCTGCAGTCACAGCCCCAGGACCTGTCCCTGTCCACTGGTGCCATAGGCCAGGCCTTGCCTGCCTGCACTCTCAGTCTCTGACAAGCAGGTGTTTCTTGCAAAGGGGCGCCCACAGCTGGATTGCCAGAGCAACACCCACTGCCTCCTGCACTACTGAAGCAAGAGCCCGAGGACAAGTTGGAAACACTGTGAGGCTTTGGTGAAGTTCCTCTGGGGCCCCTCTTAGATGTGTGCTAGTAAACACACCTCAGGCATGAATCCATGCAGCCACAGAAGGAACAGCTAAACACGTCTGAAATACGACACCTTCGAGGGAAGAAACAGAAGGGTGGGAGGAATCTTCAGGGAATTACCACCTGCCTCCTGCCTCCTGAGACAGGTGACCTCAGGAAAAAGTAGTTTACTCCAAAAAAAGGCAGCAAGGAAAGCAATTTGATGGCTTGGTCAGGAAAGTAAGCCCTCCTTTGCTATGACACAGGGAAGCAGCAGACGTCACCCCTTGCGGAATTGGCGTGAAGTGATATTTCTGTAACATCACTCAAGAGTCTATTAATATGGGACACTTCTCCAAGAGTCTCAAAAGAGCCAAGAAAAACACTTGGGTGGAAGGCATACTAGAGGGGATTCTTGCTAAAGGGCATCTGCTGTGCACACTGAAAGTGCAGTTTCCAAAAGTCCTCAAAGTTGGGATTTCTCTCCATTGACCCCTGGAGCCCAAGAGTTGCCTTTGAATCCTGGGGAAGAGCAAAGCCTTGCAACTCCCAGTCCTAGCCTTGACCTTGTACTCCAGGCAGAAACCACCAGCTGCCAAACCTCACCACCCTGACTGCTTGCTTGCCCCGGGCTGGCTGCCAGGCACACACCTCTCTGTGTGATCCTGCATTAAGCGGTCACATGATGGGGCAAATAGCATGGGCTCTGCAGTCAGACAGACCTGATTTGAATCCTCACTCCACAGTGTGGCCGTTGCCCACTGCGACACATCCCTGGGCCTCAGATGGAAGTGCGAATCCCACAAAAAGACCACCTGGGGCCCATTCCCAGTGTCCAGAAGGCAGTCAGTGAACGGGGGCTCTGGGTAGCAGGTCCACCCGCCTGGCCCGACTCTACCCCTGGAGTTCCAGATCCCAGCCTGCCTGGCCGGCCCCAGCTTCACCCCTCTCTGGCACAGCTGCAGCGATCTCTGGCTCTCCTGAGCCCCACACCATGGATTGTGAGCTTCAGAGAGATGCCAACTGGGCCAGCGAAATGTTTCCAGTTAGGAGGCCGTAGCCTGCAGCATGGGGGCTTCAGCCTTCACCCAGGTGATGCCTCCAGCTCCCTGACAGGCTCCAGGCAGCAGGTGGGGTATTTTCCTGGTGCCCGTTTCATGGGGCTATGATCAGGGCAATTCGGGTTTCCCATTTCCAGTGTCACTTGTCTTCTATATCATCAACAAGCTGCTGAAAGAATAAGATCGAAAGGGATGGGATGGCAGGCTGGAGGTGGGCTGGCATTAGTGCTTCTCATGCCACTGTCAGCCGGCGTGGGGCCCAAAGTTAGATAAAAGGCCCCAACACCACGTTCTTGCTTCTCTACCCCATCACATCTTTGTGCATCAAATTCATTCCAGCATTTTCAACTCACCGAATCCTCACTGCTGCCCCAGGACGTGTGCACTGTTATCATCTCCAGCGCACAGATGTGCAAAGGGAGGCTTGGAGAAGGGTCGTCAAAGGATCAAGATCTCACAGCCAGGAGAGCTGGAACTTAAACCCTGGCCTCTTGGCCACGATGCCACACTGCCAGACAGACCCAGGCCAGGGCAGTGGTCTGGGTTGCTCAGCCCTGTGCTGTGAGGGTGAGCACCGTATGTCCCACAGGCAACCAGGGTACATGGAAGGTCACTGAGGCACAGAAGCAGGGGTGGGCAGGCAAGAGAGAGCTCCCAGATCATGGGCCGGCCGAGAACCCTATTTTGCTCAAGAAGAACGTGTGCTTTGCAATTCAGGGTCCAGATTGATCCTAACCATAAAGCTATTGGCTACCAAGTGTGGAGCAAGTGACACCTGCATGCCGAGGCCTGAAGGACCAGGCGTACGTCCCTGCACTGCTGGGTGTGGGTTCCACTACCCTCATTTTACATGAGGAGAAAATGGAGGTAAACTAAGGTCACACGACTTGTCAGTGACAAAGAGTGACCAAGACAGGAATCCAGCCCAGCCCCCTCATTTAGCCCCTGCACTCAGTACTGATCTGTTTAAGAACACAGGGCACAAACGTGTCACCGTGACACGCACAATGAAGCTCCCCCAAGGCGAGTACTTGCTACGTGCCAGGCCCTGTGCTGACTGCTTCAGCTTTGAGGTCACCTGGCCTCACCTAACCACCTTGCCTCCTTCGTGGTCACTCGGGTCGGCTGTTGGGTACGATGAGGTCTCCAGTGAGACTCCTTGAGGTGAGGGGGAAAAAAACCCTTCAAGAAAAAGTGGTGACAATGAATGAAAACGAGACAGGGCAGGCCTTTCCCTGGAAAGCTGCTTCCAGGCACCTCTCCATCCTGTCCAAAGATAACCCACAGGCTTCTCGGGACAGAGGGGGCCGCACAGCAGAGTTACTAGTGCGGGCTTTGCCCTGGCGCCCCCTCAGCTCATCTCCTCTGGCTGCGTTTCCCACCCGGGGTCTGTGAAGAGCCTGCTATGAAAGCAGCAACTGGGCGAGCCTGACACTGCCAAGCTTCCTGTGTCATCGCCTACCACTCAGAATCAGAGACTCCTAGGTCACTCAACACCCCAGCATTGTGAGTGAGGGCCCAGGCTTTGTGTGCCTGCCCTGGGAAACTGCACAGGGCTCGTGACTTCCGGAGACAAGACTGTGGGCAGATCTGCAGTGGTATAAACGACCCTCACGCACACACCCTTGTCAAGGGCACTTCCTATGTTTAGCTCTACGTTCATCCCATTTCCACCACAGAAAACCATGGTTGGTACCCAGTGAGATTTCACATCCTGAGGCAGTTGGTTCCGCAGGAGGTGGGGCATGCAGCCATCCAGGTTGACCTGGGGCAGGGCCTCAGTCCTGCCTGTCCCAGGAAGAGCATATCTGCTTGCTGCAGGCTGGAGGAAGGACACACCTCCAACAAGTCTGGCCCTCTGTTAGTCCTCATCGAATGCTGCCTCTTACTGGTGTTGGTATCACATGTGCACAATGCCTCATCCAGAAGCCCTGGGGCCAGGTGAGTTTCAGAATTCAGAAAGTTGACAAGAGGGCACAGACTACATATCAGTAACACCCCTGCAGGGTGTATCCAAAACATTGACATCTCTGCAGTGAAATATGACTGTGAACGCCAAGTGGGATAAAGACAACTCTGGATTCTACAAATAGCTTCTTGTCATCTACTTTTGGTTTTACCTCCAAAAGACTTTAGGTCAAGCTTACGAAAACCCTTTCGGTTGCCAAAGCTCCATGGATGACGGAACTGTAGATAGCAGATCATGGACCCGTATTCCCGGAGACAGCAGGCTGGCCTGGATGCCAACATAGATCAGGCAAGAGGCCCCCAGCTTTATGGATTCCTGACGCTGACACAGGACCTACTTCTCAAACCCTGCCAGTTTGAGTGGGTTCACACTGCCTCCCCACTGGCCCCAGGAGCCACTACACTGTGCATCTTTGGTCAAAATCCATGCATGGTACCTGAGTCCCCAACCAGGCCACATGCTCTAGGACCTTTGGGACTGGGGGCCAATGGTGTCACTGTTCTTCCTCTTCCTCTCCAAGCCGGAGGCATTTCACTGTCTGTGCATCTCCCACCTGCAGGTTTCAAGGCACAGGCCAGCACCCCCCAACTTTTTCTTACCTATCAAAGCCTTCTCGGGAAAACAGAGATGCCTCTTCAGCCACTACTAGCAGCAGAGTGCTTTATGGTTTATGGATCGCACTCATATGAATCATCTCGTGTCATCCTCACCCCCACGAGATAAACTGAAAACATGATTACACCTCAGAGGGAGATTTTTACATTGTGTCCGTCATTCAGATGAGGAAATTGAGGCTCAAGGAGGTAAGGAGATTTGCTTAGACTCACACCCCAGCAGTGGTGGCACCGGGGATCAATCCCAGGTTTGTAACCACAGAACAAAGCTTGTGCTTTCTGCCTCGCTGCCCCTGTGGAGGACAGGAGCCTGATGGTGCCGGGTTAGAGGTGCTCCACAAACACATCTGCTCCAGTCACAAACCTTCTCTCAGTTCCCTGAACGTCTCTGGCCCTTTCAGGGGGCCCTTCTCCCATTTCCCACTTAGGGAGTTCTTTGACCCTGAAGGCCCAGCTCAAGGGGCCCTTCTCTCTGAAGCCTTCCACAGCGCCTTGCCCCGAGTCAATGGTTCCGTCCTCTTCACGTTTTCCTAACCCCATTCGGACTCAAATCAGACACCGAGGTTTACAGGTCTGCATGCAAGATGCCCCTACCGGCACCGAGACACGCAGAGGTGAGTGTGCACCTGTGTACCTGCACCCTCAAGGAGCCTCTTCCAGGGTGTCTGCTGACAAATCTGCTTTGCCTTATGCTCTTTTGTACCCAGATCTGCCCTCTCCCATCAGGGTGCACACACACCGATGCTAACAGACGCCCAGTCAGCAAGTGCCCTGGAAGCACATCCCCTTCCTAACCCAGCAGTCCTCTGATGCACAAGAGACCAAAGCACCTCCCACCAGGCCAGCCGCAGGGTGGAGCACAGTTCTGCCAGTGGGAAAGCAGTTGGCGCCCTAGGTGCCCTACCTGTCACACGCCCATCCCTGGGGCACCAATTCTGGGTGTTGATTCACCTGTTGAGTCAATATGGATTGCAAGGACTCGGGCACAGTCAGGGCCTGACGACCGGCCACGTGCGGGTCCTCTAATGCCATCCCTGCTCTGTAGCTCCCTGATGGGCTGGGAGGGACTGTCAGCTCAACATTGCAGGCTGAAGGGACACCCTGACCAACCCTGCATTGCTCTGATCCCTTTGTGGGTGTTACACCCAGTCAGCCTTTGGCACCCCTCAGTCCCTCTCAGGATCAGCTTCCCGAAGGATTCCACCTGAGATGGTTGGCTCTGGAGTGTTCCAAAAAGCAGGCGGTAAGATGGGGTCTTGGTGCAGGATTTCTCATCACCCCCCCCCCCACTGGTAATGAGGACACCATTCCGGTGGGTAGGTGGTGTGCACACAGCGCAGCTGCTAGAATGTTCCTGTTTTCACTGGGCGAGCAGATGGAGAGGAATTTCCCGGCAGGTGAGAAGATCCAGGCGTGTGGCACGTATGGGAAGGACAACTCTAAGGACAATGGGAATGGATGGAGGTGACCTTTTTGCTTGGATGACCTGCAAGGGGATGAGAAGCCTGGGGTGATTAACAGAGTGAAAACTAAGGGGGAGCCCGAGTCTCCTCAGTAGCGTACAGAGTCGCCCCCATTGCAGGCAGTGGACGAAGGTCAAACCCAGGATTTGATAGGAGTGGTTGAACTTCAAAGACGGTTCAACATTCAACCAAGGCAGGCCTGTCTGCTCAACATCAGAAACCCCTCGGGAAAACCTACATCCCTGACACAAGGAACAGGGACATCTGAGAGGGCCCTGGAAGATCTACATTCCCCAGACGTCTCTGAAACTCCTGAGACTACAGGAGCGGCCCACTCCCTCCCATAAAGAGATAGTACGCCCACCCCATCCCCAAGGGAGCAAACAATTACACATCTCTCCCCATGGTGCCCTCTGTCCCAGGAGGTAGGGTGAACAAGTGTCCCGGTCACTTGCTGTGGGTTGCACTGCTAAAACCAGGAGAGTCCCAGGAAAACCAGGAAGAGGTGGTTGGCTTCCTGTCAGGCCCCCAACCAGAGTGAGGTCACCACACAACACAGGCAGAATGTGCCAGGCCTTGTAAGGGAGGGAAAGCACAACCCTCCCAGGCCAGGAACTGCAGTAGAAGTCCCAGGGTGGCACTGAACGGCCAGAATCCAGAGGCTCAAGATGGTGACAGCACTGACAAGGAGGCCTGACCCATCGAGTGGTGGAGCTGGTCAACATAATACGGCCTCCCTGGGGGCACAACGGATGGACAACCAACCAAGGTACAGCCTAAAATGGATACTCAGAAGAGCAAGAACAGATGGCAGGTGGTGGAGGACAGGCACCCCAACAGACAAGCCCTGATCCCTTGCCCAGGTTCTGCCCCTGAGCCAGTTTTCAGACCTGGAACTGTGGACTAGGGAGCTGGCCAGGACCCCAGGGGGAAGGACGCTGCAGCACCATGGCAAGTAGACAGTGAAAGGACCTCCCACCCTTTCCCAAAGGGACCTCCGGCTATGCACTGGGTGAGTGAATTCTGGGAAATGGGATTACCTGAAGGTTGGAGGCTGTTGGACACAGTGTCCGACTTGACATTGATATTGGAGGCTCCAGAAACTCTGTCTCTGCGGACGCTTCAGGAGGATCCCCCGTGCTGGAGTTTCTGACCAGAGATGTCACTGGGTCCAAGGTATGCTGCGCCATTCCCGAGCATTTGTCAGTTGGTCTTGAGTGGGAATAGCCTGGAACCCAATACACTCCACCACAAGGTGCAGAGCCTCGTGAGATGTCTTCTGAGGAACTTTCAGAACATGGGATAATACTAAACGCTAAATAAAAACACATAAGACAGAATGGTCATACAGCACGAACTCAACTGAGTAAAGAGAAAACACACAGAAAAAGAACTGGGGGAATAGGCCCAAATTGTGAGTGTCCTTGCCTCCGGGTAGCGCCTCACGAGCGACCTTTGTGCTGATTCTTCACATACTTTCTGTACTTTCCACAGTCGCCTCAGTGAGCATGCAGATACTCAACTGCCGGCTGAACGGGTCTTCTGCAACACAGCACATTAGTCTGCCCATCCAAGCCCCCACCGCCATGGCCACGGGATGTCAACACGTGCTCCACACCCGCACACCTCAATCTCGTAAACGAATAAGCTGGACCGCATGCATTCACTCGGCCACAGCATGACATTTGGACGCTGTCCCCCAAGCTGTGGAGGGCCTGGCGCATGGGTCTTTGTGTCATTGCTTATTTGCTCAGAGACCGAGGACAGTAAAAAAGATGTAGACTGAAGAGCTCAGGAGTGATGGAATCATGGAAATGAGCGTCTCCCCGCCCCCTAATTAAGGTGCTATACTGGCTAGTGATATGAATGCAATGAGGCGGGTTGCCAGAAGTTCACGGAAACTCCCAAGGTTCCAACCCTGCTGGGCCACGTTCTGTGTGCAGGCACCACACCTAACCAGTGGCGTCAAAGTAGCCCGCCCGCGTCTGCAGGTTCCTTGTGGTGCAGCTCCTTCCTGTGGACTTGGAGTGTCACTAAGACAAAGGCAGAAATAAGTACAGTTCGCAGGTTGCACCACTTGATCTGGGCCATTTTGAGAGGGACGCAGCCTAGTAGAGCTGCCCAGGGGCCAGAGAGGAAGGGGGTCAGGGTAGTGTGCCTGTTGGACACAGGTCACATGAGGGTCGGGAGGCAAAATGGGAGACTGGGGCAGAAGAAACAAGGCTCTCTGTCTTCCTGCAGCTGCATGGCTGTCCCAAGTCTTCTCTTCAGTAACGCCAGGGCACTGAACTAAAGCCAAGCGGTGGCGGAGGGAATTACAGAGACGAGAAGGAGCCCTTCCTCAGGGGCAGAGTGCTGGAGGCAAGGAGACCTCCTCCTCGGGGGCCGCTCATCCCAGGTGGTGGTCTAGGGGTGGATGGCAGCCTCCAGCGGGAGGAGTGGTGGGACACTCCCTGACCTTTGGGGTCACTTACAGTTCGAGAGTCTAGATGAATAGTGAGTCCAAAGCAGGCCTGCAAAGAGAGGAGGAGACTGAAACCCAAACAACCAAGGGGGGATTAGCGCCCAGTCTTCAAAATCAGCTCCCACAACTCCACGCCAAAAAGACCAGCAGCTCGACAGAAAGATGGGCAAAAGGCACTTAAGAGAGGAGGAAATTGGACCTGCTGAGAAGTGGATGAGGGAAAGCGGGAGTTTGGGTCAAGCCAGTCCCATAGCAGTGGGACTGCAAAACATGCGGCAGGAGCAAACTGGAACCTTCTCTGGGCCTCAGAGTCAAAGAAGCACGTGGGTTGGGGGAGGCAGCATTCTCCACGGTGCAGTTTGCCCCTCTGGACAAGTGAGGAGATCAGAACGGGTGACAGGCTCAGAGGAGAAGGGGGTGGGGTGCAGAGAAATCACACTGAGCAGAAAAGATGGGCTATGCAGGAGAACATCTGGGCCAGAGAGAAGGTCGGGACAGCCAGGGTGGTGAGCACTGAGAGACCTGGTGGCTGGAAGCTCCCAGGAGACAGCTGCAGCCGGGGGGGCTGGATGGACAGAAGTCACTGGAGGGGTGAAGGATAAGAAACTGCCAAGGCAAGTGCTCAGACAGGCCATCGGGGCAGTGAGTTCTGCAGCATGCTGCCAAGGGGGATGAGAAAGGGAGGCCGACTCTGAGCAGGTGCTGTGGGCTCCGAACAGGAGGTGATGTCCTGGGCACAGTCGCCGCAAAGAGCAGTGGAGGACGTGGCCAGGACTTCCTAAAAGGAAGATGGGGTGCGTCATCGGGAGGGAATCACGGTCTGGGGGAGCAAGCAGACTCCCTGCAGCCCTGAGGCCTAAATTCCAGGCAGGGACCCTCTGCTCCTCACCTCACCTTCTGGCCAGCATCGCCCTTTCTGGAGTTTCTGCAAGGAGAGCATAGGTGTAGCTCACTGGCAGAGAAAGCAGTCCTCTGTTGATTCCACATTTACTAAGCAACTGCTGGGTCCCGGGCACATGGCTTATGGAAATGAGTAAGACCCAGTCCTTGCCTTCAAGGAACTCAGCGCTCCTTAGGGGCCACAGACTCTTGGAGAGCAATGACAACCCTGGGAGACAGGAGCCCAGGGAAGGAAGGGAGGGAGGGAGGTCCAGAGTGCTACCAGAACTCAGGGACAAGAGTGCCTGCCACCAGGGGTGGGGCAGAGGAGGGGATGTTCAAGTTGTGCCTGGAAGGAGGAAAAGAGTCTGCCAGGGCAAGAGGAGGCAGGCATTCCAGCCCACGGGAAACACACCTGCCAAAGCGGGGAGTCCTGGCAGAGCTTGTGCACACAAGGTGCAGGGGCTCCCCAGCACAGAGACACAGAGTGTGGGGCGGTAAGCGGGGAGAGAGCTGAGGCCACCAGAAGGCCTTCCCAGGGTCCTGAGGCATTCTGGCTTAAACAGGAGAGGGCTTGGCAGGGTCCTCAGTTGGGGGTTGATGAGGGCAGCTGTGCTCTTAGGAATCGGGACTGGTGGCCTGTGGAGCACCCACTGGAGGAGGAAAGGCAGTGGGTGTCCAGGCCGGTGGGGAGGCTCAGGGAATAGCAGGGACACCAGACCAGGAGGCCGGAACTCAGGAAGTGGCAGTGGGGACAGGAAGAGGAGCACTTACTCTGATCAGCAAGGCCCCAGGACTTGGTCATCAAGTCAAAGCCTGGGGAGGGCGCAGGGATCTTCAGGAGCACAGCAGGCGGCACCGAGTGCCCTCAGCCCCTAACTGAGAGTCCAAGATAGGAGACAGCTTTGACAGGGAAGCTGGCTTTGTGGGGGACATGTCAGGTCTGAGGGGCAGCAGGAAAGACTGGGGATTTTCCTTCTCACCTGCAGACAAAAGCCAGATCAAGACCGCCCCTCACGACCCCGTTGGCAGTCCCGGGGTGGCCTGGAGGAAGGAAGTAACACTCTGGGTGCAAGACTCAGGCTAGAGGTCCTCTCCTCTCCCCCTCCATGTCCCCTGGGGTCCATTGGGAGGGGTGGCTTAGGTCGCTGAAGACCCAGGGGCTGCCACTTTAACTCCTGCCTAGGGCTGCAGTGCGCACCGGGCGCCTATGTCACGGGAGTCAAATGGGCACTGCCTGGCCTCTGCCACTGAGCTGGCCTAGCCCACCCACCACGCAATGCCCAGGGCCCAAATCTCCATCCCTGCCAGCACAGCCCAGCTCCTCCCTGCTCTGCTCCCGCCCTTTCTGACACCTTGACCTCCTCCTCCCCAGCCCGCCCCCAGCTCCTCCCCAACAGGTTTCCCCTAACTCCTCCCGCAGGCCCTCCTCACTCACCTTTCTCCCACCGCCTCTCCCAGCTCCTACCCCGTTCTTTTTCCCAACCCCGCCTCCTCCTCCTGGAGCTCCTCCTCACTCACCATCTCCCAGCTCCTCGACCAGCCCGCCTCCTCTTCCCACAGCTCCTCCTCCCTCAGCTCCTTCCCACAGGTCTGGCCCCAAGCACCTCCAGGCCCACCCCCAGCCCCTCCTCCTTTCCCGGATATCCGCCCCCAGCTCCGCCCCCCTCTCCTCCAAGTTCCTTTTCCCCGATCCGGACCTGCTCCAGGCCGCTGGTCTCCAGCCCCAGACTTGGCCTGGTCGTCCCTTGCGCCTTACATCCTGGTGAGTCTATCCTTGTCTCCTAGTGGCCGGGGCCTGCGTGCGTTTGTGCGTGCCTACGTCATTGCGTGCCTTCACAACTAGCTGGCTGCCTGCCTGGGTGCCTGCAGATGGGCTTCCTGCATACCTGCGTGCTGCGTGCGTACCTAAGTGGGCCATGCCTGGGTATGCCTCACCAATAAGGGGCATCCGCGTCTCTGCTTGTGCAGCGCGGTTGAAGACCACCGGCGCCTATCACCCATCAGTGGCCCGCGGTCTCCTGTCCCTGGGTGGCTGCGGCTGCGCAGCCAGGCACTGTGTCCTTGCACCGCCGCCCACGTGGTCTCCTCGCCCGGGTGCCAAAGGCTGTCTTCCCAGCATTGGCTGACTCAGCAGGGATCAGGGAGGCAGAGGACTGTCCTGCCCAGTGGCCGCAGAAGGGTCAGCCCACTGCACCCGCAAGTCGCTCAGCCTGTGGGGCCAGGGGCCGGGAGACCCGCCCCACCCGAAAGGATCCAGGCTCAGCCCTCCAAGGGACAGTACCACTGGGCTGCGGGGCTGGGAGCAGATGCTGGGCAGCCGAGGCCGCACTTCCCTGTCCCTTCCTCCCACCACCGTCACAGGCTCACCATCCTCTAAGTCTGTGGACCAGCAATGTGCGTTTGCGCTTAGAAACGCAAGTGTGATGGTCCCCTTGCACTGGTAGGTCCACCCTCATGCCTGCCCTCCCGACTCCGGTGTAGGCTGTGACCTCACTCAGGCCACGGTGTCTCCTGGGCATTCAGAACACGTTCCACTTGCACGACGTTTTTTCTGTGCTGCTGGCTGGCGCATTATGTGGTCCCGGACCCAGCCGGGGGAGGAGACACCCACTGCCATGATGAGTAGAACCAAACCAAGAGTGAGGTGTTTCCCTCCAGTTGGACCCTTCTGCGCCCTGCTGGTCTCCAGTCCCTGCTGAGTAGAAGACTGCTCTGCTGTGTTAGCCAACATTGCTGTCACATACCTCATGACCTTGTCTCATTATCCTTCTTGTCCTTGTGCAGGTGAAGAAGCTGAGACAAGAGGCCCAGCCTTTCCTCCTCAGGCCACCAAGCAGGTACTCTCTGCATCATGAGGCAGGAGGGCACGCAGCCTGCTTCTGCCTTTACTGTTGCCTCAGTTCTCTCTAGGGATTCCACCCACACAGTTCCGGTCTCCTTGTTATGATTTTGTGGTGCTGCTGAGAAAACGGCCTAGACACTGAGTGGTGGAAAGTAGGCAAATGTGCAGTCCAGTCATCTACCCCAGGAGAAGAAATACAAATGGCCAGGCCACGGGGTACATCCAGTCTCCCTCGTAAATTAATCCAAACCCAATGAATAGGGCGACCCTTTGTCACCCATCAGGTAGGCAAAGGTTAAGCAGAAAGATGCTGCTCAGGGCCGACAAGTGTGTGAGGAAATAGCACCCTTGCCTGTGGTTGGTGGAGCGTGCACGAGTGATCCTCTGTGGAAGGCCTCTTGCTGCTGTGTATCAGCATCTCAGATGTGCGTGCCATGTGACCCAGGCCTCCTCCTAAATATGTCTTCAGTCAGCGATTGTGGTAATGTTCTTTACAGTGGCAGAAAGTGCAAAGCAGTCTGTGACTTGCCGTCAGTGGGAGAATAGTGAATTGTGGGGCAGCCAACAACGGGATACCATACAGGCAGTGAGAAATAGGATAGATGAAGATGTGCCAGCGTGAAAGAACGTGCTTGGTGTGCTGTTAATGGAGAAATCCTTCTCCAGCCTGTGGAGAGGTCCAGGAACGAGCGTACACCTCTGTATTAGTTTGCCAGAGTGGTGATCTCAAAGTACCACAGACTCTGTGGCATAAGCAACAGAAATTTTTCATCTCACAGTTCTGGAGGCCAGAAGTCCACGATCAAGGTGTCAGCTGAGTTTATGTCTTCTGGGCACTGTAAGAGAGGACCTGTTCTGTCCTTGTCCCCGACTTCTGGCAGTTTGCTGACAGTCTTTGGCATCCCTCCTCCTGCCTTCATTTTCACATGGTGTTCTGTGTGTGTCTCTCTAAATTTCCCCTTTTTATAAGGACACCAGTCATGTTGGATGAGGGTCCACCCTAATGAGCTCATTTTAACTTGATTCCCTCTGTAAAAACCTTATATATATATATATATATATATATATATATATATATATATATAAGGTCACATTCTGATGTACAGGGGATTGAGACTTCAACACATGAATTTGAGGGGAGACACAGTGCAACCAATAAGAACCTATAAAAGCCCTGCAGTAGGAACTTGGAATGTTCCAGGGATGGAAGTAAAGCCTTCATGGCCGCAGGGTGGTGAGGAAGGGGAGAGGAGAGCAGACAGCTGGGGGAGGGGTCAGATCACTTGGAGCCTTGCAGGCCCTGGTGAGAAGTGTGGATCTGTTCTGGTTGGGGACGGAAGCCCCTGGAAGGTACTGGGCTCGGTGCCCTCGGTGCCTTGTCCCCTGTCCTCACAGCCAGGTGGAGACTGAGGCTCCCCGAGGTGCCAGGACCCAGCTGAGGTTCAGGCCCGGGGCCCTGCTCCTCCCAGTGCACAGCTCTGTCCTCCAGCGAGGAGGAGGGACCCCCTCCAGGTACAAGGAAAGGAGGCAAGGACCCGGGGTGCGTGCAGTTAGGTCCCCTGTTATCGTGAGCCATCTTTTCATCCCTCAGGGCCCCCTTCTCTGCTGTAGAGTGGCAGACAGTAGCACTACCCCGCACCTGGTTATTTGAGGGTTGAATTCTATGATCCGTGGATCGTGACCGTCACAGGGCCTGGCATGGAGGCGGTGCGTGCACATCGCTACCAATTGTTCCGACTCTCATTATTCATTTCTCTAGGCTCTGGGCATCTGGTGACAGTGGAGAACAGTGGTGTAGCAAGGGGTTGGAGGAAGATAGCACCCAAAGAGGTTGGGAGGAGACACCTGACGGGGTTGTCTGGGATCCAGGGCATCCCCAGGGCCAAGCTGAGTTTGGATTCCAAGGATTTCTGCTTAGCAGCCCTGCAGTAGGGGCCGGGGAGTTTCGGAATGTGCAGTGCCCTGGCGGAGGCAGTGCCCCAAGCTGAGAGTACTGGGGTAGGGGTGGCAGGAAAAAGGTAAAGCCCAGGACTGTCCCTGTCTCTGTTGAGGGAGGACTAGAGCCAGCCTGATGTGCTGTGAAGCCAAGGGGCCCTGCCTCCCTCCTCTGTGCTGCCCCGTGGCTCAGAACTGATCACATGCTGCCCTGGCTGTGCCTTTCTCTAGCTGTCCCCACCCTCCTGTGAGCTCCCCAAGGACTCCATCTGATGGGGTAGTCCCAGTCGCCAACCCCTTCTGTGGGGCTTATCAGCAGACTGTCTGATGATTGAAAGAAGGAGCCAACACTCTCTGCTCCCCCACTGTCCAGGTCACTGAGGTTTCAGGGCGGGCACCCAGGGGACACTGGGGAGAGGTCAGGTCCAAGGGCCATGAGCTTGCAGTGCTGGTGCGTGATGTTTATTGACATTTGTGGTTCTGTTTCCACAGGCCACGGGAGGCCCAAGGAGCCCTGTGGAGATGAAGTTCGGCTGCCTCTCCTTCCGGCAGCCCTATGCAGGTTTTGTCTTAAATGGGGTCAAGACCTTGGAGACACGCTGGCGTCCCCTGCTGAGCAGCCACCAGAACTGTACCATCGCCATCCACATTGCTCACAGGGACTGGGAGGATGCCGACTGGAGGGAGCTGCTGGTGGAGAGGCTGGGGAGGACCCCCGCTCAGATTCAGACCTTGCTCCGGGAAGGGGAAAAGTACGGCCGTGGAGTGATAGCCGGCAAGTGATGCTGTGCCGAGCACTGCTCAGACACCTCCCAGGGCTGCCCCCAGCATCTTGCTCAGGAGTTCTGTGGCTTGTTTTCTTTTGAACTGCTGGGTGTATGGGCTGTGTGGTTCCTTAAAACAACGCACGGTCCGAGGGGCAGCAAGGGGCCCTGGGCTGGGGGTCGGTGGGCCAACGTTCCACAACCTGGGGTTAACCCTTTTCCATCCTGGGCCTCAGTTCCCATTTGTGATCTGAGAGGCAGGGACAGGTCCGAGTCTGCATGTGGTAATTGCCTGTGTTGTGTGTGTGTGTGTGTGTGTGTGTGTGTGTGTGTGTGTGTGCACTTGTGTGCTTGTGCGGGCATGCTTGTTGCAGAGACCATGAGAGTTCGGATAATACACGGAGCAGGTTGGGGTGCCTCTAGACTCCGGCTGCCTGCCTAGTTTGACATGCCTGTCCCACCCTTTGTGCCCACCGCATACTGGGCAAGTCCCCCAAACCTTCAATGGTTGAGGTCCCACATCAGCTCCTGTCACCTGGTGAAGTGCTTGGGGTCCCAATGACCTGTAGGTTCCCTGCAGCGGTTGAGGCCCTTGTCACCTGTTCCTGCTGCCCTCAGCAGTCTGACTGGGACCTGTCCATTATTTTGGTTGGGTTGTTGATGACAAGGCCCTCTCCTTCTCATTGTCCCTTCTTCGGCCTCACCCGGAATCCTGTGGACAGAGTTTGGCATGTCAGAAATGCTCACTCAGAGAGACCCAGTTCACTCAGTGTCCATTGGGTGGTACCATCTTAGTCTCTAGTGGTTGTAACTTTGAATAACCATGTTCTCTCACAGGCAGGCCTTGGTTTATGGAAGGGAAAACATCTCTGTGCTTCTCTCTTTGTGCACAGGGCTCGTTGACATTGGGGAAACTTTGCAGTGCCCGGACAACTTAGCTCCTGATGAGGTTGTGGAACTAGAAAATCAAGCAGTACTGACCAACCTGAAGCAGAAGTTCCTGACTGTGCTTTCAAACCCCAGGTGGTTACTGGAGCCCATACCCAGGAAAGGCGGAAAGGATATCTTCCAGGTAGACATCCCAGAGGACCTGATCCCCTTGGGGCAGGAGGCCTGATGAGCATGGGCTCCTCAGAGGAAGGTTACCGACACACCAGCTAAATCATGACCCATCAACTTGTCATCATACCGAGGATGTGTAAATCAGGTTCAATGTGGATTGGCGCCACAGTGGAGAGCATTACCCACTATGTGCTGTCCATGGAAACAGATTTCTCCACTCAGATGCAGGGATGGGGAGTGGGACTTTGCTTGCAAGATGCCTCTCTGGGCTCAGTGACAGTCTCAAGGACTTTGACCTTTAGGAGAAAGGGAAAGCTGCCAGTAAATGTCTTGGCCTTGCCTCTAATTTTGGTCCAGCTGACTTCTTGAATGTACAATGAAATACGTTTTAAGAGGACTCATTAGTGTTCTCCCCTCTTTTTGTTCTGGTCAAACTCATAGAATGTTTGAACAGCATCCAGGGGACGTTGTGTGAAGGCTGGGAGTGGGCGCTGACTGATTGCTGGAGAGTGACCAGCCCTGGATGGCCTCATTCCTGATGAAGAGGACATTAGACCTAGACACAGAGCACCTGTGGGTCCTTGCAAATGACTCGTGCTCTATTATAGTGTCCTTTGTCTCATGGAGCATGCGTGTTAGACATGTGACATAGCTACTTCATGTCCTTCATGTCCAAACACAGCTCTTTTGGAAAAGTGATAAGTAGTGTTGTTTATTTTGTGGGAAATCTTTTTTCTTTCTTTTTTTTTTTTTTTTGGTCATTTCTTACCAAAGTTTCTGGTGGTTGTTACCTGTGAGGATGATGGGCTTTCCCCCGGGCATTGACTGAAATGACCCGTCGCTTCTGAGCCACACTGCAGTGGTCAGACATCCATGGGCAAATGGGGTGGCCCTCCTTTTAGGTGGACCTCTTTGGGAGGCCCCTGGCTCTTGCGCCAGAGATGTCCAGCTGCTGATCAGAAACTTTGTGGCATGATAGGGGAAGCCGTCATGAAAGACCCTCCTGTGTCAAGATACGTGAGTAGTGTAAGGCGATATCCCCAAGGTCAAGAGCCAGGCTGTTCTGTCTTCTGATCACCAGGCAAGGCTCAGGGAACCAGATCTTCCTGGGCCTGCCTTGATACTCCCTAGCCAAATCCTTGGGTGACTGTGTGAAAATTCAGCTTCAAATGAAAGAGGATGACGGGGACCAAAACCTGTTCGGGGCCAGGATTTCCTGCTTCCTCAGGCTTATCTGATGAGGTGTGTGTAGTATTGAAAGTTAGAAAGCACATCGACTCACAACTCTCATTAGATTGTTTATTTACCCCCTCAGAGTTTTGCATCATGGTTACAAAATGGTGATTTTTATCTGTCACCAGTGACCCGTAGGCTTAGGATCCTGGATTGTCCTTGCACAGCACACAAAGTACACATTTGTAATCTGAGGAGCCTTCCTATTCCTCATGCTCGTCAGAGGCCTCATTTGGGGACATGACTGAAAAGGGAGCCAGCAGGATGGAATAACAGGCGTTGTACAAGGACATCACGGAATCACAATCTGGGTAACCTGGGAGCCTGGTGGGTGGTTCTCTTGCACTGTCCCTTCTGGCAGTAGCTGGGGGTACAAACACATCATTCCTGGACAGGCCCGCCCCACTTGGGCTGCCTGCCTCACTTGGGTGATGATTTTCCATGGCATGTCCTGCTACACTGCTTACAGAATGGCTGTCAGAGCACATGAATGACCAGGTGCCACTGGGTCCCTGAGCTTTTGAGGCTTCCCTCTGGGCATTTTTGTTGGCTTCTTTGGTGGGTTGATTGCGAGGGATTCATGGGGAGCGCCTTGTAGCTGCTACCTGCTTCTTTCTCTTTGGAGTTGTTGCATTGGTCCCTGGCCGAGTGGTTGGTCTCAGGTCACCTCTTCTCTGAATGTTCTCTATGAGCAGAGGTTGTCTCTCTGAAAGGTGGAGTTTCGATAGATCTGACACAAAATCAATTCTGTTAGTTATTCTGGGAGCAAATATTCATTCCCCTCCCCCAATCATCATGGTCTTGTTTTCCTAAGGAGAAAAGATCTTTTTAAATTGCTGGCAAGTTTCATTATGCCCTAGAGCCTGAGCTAAACATACATAATGCATAGGTTGAGGTGTTAGTATATCTCCTTGACAGTAAGTGACCTCTCAGAATCTTTAGTCATAGCTGCAGATTATCTCTAATGGGGTTGTAGTTTCATAGGAACATCTATACTTTCTCATATTTCCATAAATGATGTCTTACATGAAAGAAAGTTATCCTCAGAAATTAAACCCTTCCAGTGTATCATTCATCTTGGTCTACTAGGAAGATGGTTGAGTGACAAAGAAGGTGGGAAACGGAAGGACTTTCTACTTTACCATCATTCTCTTGCTCCCTGGAGAGTGAACTGAAGGGTCGTTTGGACGTATTTTGCTGAATCCGTAGAGACTCTGTTGGCGGATAAAACTCTTCAAGCTGTCTGTTTCAAAAATTCTCTCTACACCTCTCTGGTTAAGAATCTCCCTCTGGAAAAGATCTTCAATGATCATGGTGTCTCTGTCGTCATTCCAGAGCACAGACGTGAAGGCATTGTCCTCTGCTAACGTCCAATGTTTTCTAGAGAAGGAGAGCCCAAGAAGGTCATTCTTTTCTTCCACGTGGGCAGTACCTTGGTTTGGATCCTGTGGTTGCGGGTTGTCTTGGGAGCCTGGATCTTGGCTCACAGCGTGGTCGCTCTGGTTCTCCAAAATCCCTCTTGAATCCAAATTTGGATCCTGGGATGAATTAGATGGAACCTCTGTTGCTGGTTCTCCATCACCTGATGGGGTCAGCTTGACTTGATCTATGTGGTCGGTACTCTGACTAGCTATGGAGCTAGTCTAGGTCAGGAGCATTTTCTACCAGAGACGGTATCACTGAATTCTCGAGTCAGAAATACCTTCAATCAGAGTAGGATGCCCAATAAGTACTGTCCACAAAATTCTAGAGTCTCAGTAGTGGGGCAACCAGCTTCTTAAGTCATCATCCTCTTTAGTTGTCACGTGATGTCACAAGGGTCGCTCACAGCTGATCTGGAGAGGGAGCCCTAGCCAAGTGTGGGGGAGGGGAGGTATACAGGGTCCCAGCTTGTCCCTTTTCTAAAAGTAGATAAACGTATAGTTCAAGTTCCCAGAAAAGGCTCCCATATGCTGCCAGGCACATTGTTTCATGGGGCCAGGCCCTGGATGGGTTGAGAAACCATGATCCTATCTCCAGTCCCACCCCTAAAGATGGGAGGGGGGCCTGTTGCTGACCTCTCGGATTTGCTCAAGCGCCAGGCCCTGGTTAGTCCTAGCTTGGCTCCCACTAAGACTAGGTAGGTGGGATGGGCCCTGGGGGACCATGCCTCCCAGAAGATGGTCCCTAGCAGGCCGATTGGCCTAGTCTAGGTTGGTAGCCCCCTCTTGTTTCCTCCCCCCCCCACCCCTTCCTGCTTTGGTCTCTTCCAGCTGTTCCTGCTGGTTGGTTGGTCCTGCTCAGATGGGCCCAAACAAAGAGTCCTGTTTTCTTGCCCCTGGGTCAAATTGTCCCCAGAGTAAGGCTGTGCCAGATCACAGTGTGAGTGCCTCTCAGGTTCCCCAACCTCAGTGTCACCCAAAGAACCTAAGACACAGTGTCACCCACAGCCCCGGTGTGTGAGTGGGTGGCTGCATCTTCCAGTCTGGAGGGGAGTCTCCTCTTGAGTTTTGCTTGCCCCCAAATGTCGTCCTCCTCCAGATCACAACGGGATTGTCTTTAGTTTCCATTTCTTCCCCATAGCAACTCTTCTGGTTGCCCAGGACGAGCTCATTTTGGGAACACCTGTTCCCAAATCACCTTCCCCAGATGCTCAGATTCAGCCTCCCTTGAGGCTGCGTCTAAAGCCCTATCTCCTTTCTTTGATAGAATGGTTTGGCTTCTGCTGTCCCAGATTTCTGGCCTCCTACTTCCAAACTGGATCTCCTTTGGTAGTTCCCCTTTTAATTACTTGATGTAGGATTTCAGCACCTATTCTGTTCTGTTGAGACAAAGCATTTCACTGACCCACTCCCATGAGCCAGCCCTGCTCTCCACGCCCCAAGCCCACTCCCACCCCCCACCCCTGTGTTGCTCCCCTGCCATTGCCTGGGTGGTATGTCCATTGAATAATTTTGTTTGCTCTTGGGTTAGATACTTTTCAAAGGGCTTACTTTACACAGACTCACCCCCAAGGAACATTCCTACTCGTTTAGCTAGATGTGAGTAAAGAAGGCCAACATGAAGATACCCATCAATGTGTATTTGAAAATAGATGAGAGTCTGGGTATGGAATGGGACAAAACCCAAATGAAAGTCATCCTCACCCTAGATGAGAGGATACGACAGTGATCTTGCTGATACATGTTCTCTAGCTGTTGTGGACAACTTTGTTCTTAATATTCACTCTTTGTGGGTCGATGGAATGGTACCCTGGGGTGGCCTCGCCTGCGAGGATCCTAGGTCCTTGTCCAGGCTCTGCCACTAAGTACGGTCATTTGCCTTCTCTGAGGGTGAATCCTTTGTTTCTAAAAGGGGAGTGCAAAGAGGGTTTGAAAGGGAATCTCCCAAGATGCCTTTCAGTCTAGGGACTGTAACCCTTAAGGGAGCCCCCAGGTCTAGATTTGGGCTTGGTCTGTGGTCTTTGTGCTTCTAAGCAGGTTTCCAAAGCATTCATTCAAGAAGTCAGTTTATCGTGTAGGGACGTGCCCTCAGTCTAAGAATTTAGATGGAGGCCATTGGTGGGTTCTCAGAAGAGGGCTCCTAGAGTCTCTGGATGAACAGCCAGCTTCCTTCAGTTGCATACCAAAGTATTTTTACTTCACTGAGTTCTTTAAAGACTGAACATGAAATTTCCTTGTGGCCTGTGCTAGCTTGTGAACTCTGCTGGTGACTTATGCAAATGGATTAGACCGTTTGGTGGGAGAGGAGAAAATGACGCGGGAAACCACAGTCTGGCATTCAGCAGGCAGCAGCTATTTACTTGATGTGATTTAGATACTCTTACATCCTGTGTCTTCTGTAGGATCCTTAGCTCATGTCCTTTCTTTTAAGAGTCACCAAATTTCCACTGGGGTTAAGAATCAAGGACGTGAGGCTCATCTTGTCCTCTGAAGATGAAATATTCACAGTGCGGACTTCAGTCTTGTTGACAAGAGTTGTTATAGAAATGGCCTCCCTCGGCTAAGCCTTCTCAGTCCAGAATTTCAACTCTAGGCCCTGTGGCGGCCAGTTAAAGAGTCTTGATTAGGAACCTACCACACTCAAGACCCTTGGAGAGAAATGACTGGTTGGCTCTTCAGTGCTCCAGAGGCCCCAGAAGTGACCCACAGATGGCACCACCTTATGGACCAAACCCCCAGAGTCAGGTGACTCTAACAGTGCATAGCTGATTGGGCTCCAAGGACAGCCACCCCAGAGGGAAAGCGACTTCAGCCTGGACTCGCTGCGGCTTCTGCACAGCCTGCGGTCATGGAAAAAGTGTCTAGCTCTGGGCTATGGGGCCCAAGGCCTGGGGCCACCAGGGGGCAAGCCTGGCTGTGTGGACTTTTGTCCCTCCCCCACATTACTGCCCCCTTTGCCCCCTGGATCCTGGCGGGAGCTGCTTCCTTACTGGTCTCCCTCCCTCCCAGCCACCAGCCGAGCCCCTTCAGTTGGTTTACCTCACACCCGAGGGGTCTTTCTCAGCCATGGCTCAGACATAGGCCCTCGTGACATCCTAGGTGTGCCCTTTCCAGCCTCCAGGCCACTGTGCTCCTCTTACCCACTCAGGTGTCCGCCAGCCCGGAGGCCTTCCAGCTGCTTTCACTCACCAACTGCTGGGCTTCAGCCCCTGGCAGGCCCCACTGGGCCCCTGGCACTATTCTCTGACACACTGAGAGCTCACATCAGGAATCGTCCTCGTGCTGCCCCCTCGTGTGGGACTGCCCTTCTCTGTCCAGAGGCCACTCAGCCTGTCAGGGTCACGCTCCAAGGCTGCCTCCTGCTGAGCAACATCACTTAGATGCGTGGGCTCCCTCTCCAATGCCCCTCTCCCAGCAGCTCCTTTGCCTCCTTCCCTTAGTCTGATTGGGCTGCTATAACAAAATACCACAGACCAGGTAGCTTATAAACAACAGAAATTTATTTCTCACTGTTCTGGAGGCTGGAAGTTCAAGCTCAAGGCACTAGCATGGTGGGGTGAGGGCTCTCTTCTGGGTTCCTAGCCTCCACCTTCTCGCTGTGTCCTCACACAGGTGGAAGGGGCTGGCGTCTCTCTGAAGCCTCTTTTATAAAATGACTCCCATCCATGGGGCTCCACCCTCATGACTTATGTACCTCCCAAAGGCCCCACCTCCTAATGCCATCATCTTTGGGGGGTAGAGTTTCAACATATGCATTTGGGGGAACACAAACATTCAGACCATAGTGCTCCCCTTCTGATAGTGCCCTGCTGACCCATAAACCCCTGGATGGTCTCGTGCTGTGAGGGAGTCCCCCCTAATGCAACCCTGTTGTGGTGCCACCGAGTAAACCTTGTAGTGTGTTGCTACCTCTCCTGGTCATCTCTTCCTGGATCAGCCCCCAATCCCTCGAACCCCCTCCAGTTGGCTACTGAGCTCTTGTGAAATCACATATCTGACCCTTAGAGGCTGATGATTATCAGACCTCAGGTGCATACTTTTCAGGGGTCAATTGGAAGGGGCTCTAAGACTGACAAGGCAAAAAGGGTGTAGGAAAGCATTGCTTGTCACTTGGACTTGGAACACTGCTGTCTGGCCTTGCAGTGTCTCGGCTTTCCTGCTGCTGCAGAAAAGCCACTGACTCTTTTGGACCCCAAACTCACAAATCCTAGTGGACTGGCTTTAACTTGAAGCTAATACCTGAAATTGTCCACAATGGGCTGTTTCAGGCTCAGCACGAGGCTTGTTGAGCGGAAAGCAGGCCAAGCTCAATGAACAGGTCTTGGACTCTGGGCCTGTTGCAGATGTGGGGCACCCCTCTGTAGGGTCCGAATCTGTCAAAGCATCTTGGGTGCTGTCCTGCACTGTCTGGGTCTCTTGCAGATGCCAGTGATGAAGGGATGGATATCAGGTGGGACCAAGTAAGAGAGAGCTGCCCATGGGCACTGCATTTCTGAAGCAGATGATTGCACTTCCAGCTTGAGATACCTATGGAAGTTGTATGTCAGGGGAGGACCCATCACATGGACTGGGAGCCTTCCACGCACTCCAGACAGATCCCACTGAGAACCCCTCCCAGGACGTCCTTCTGCCGTTGACTGGCCGGGTTAGTTGCAGTTTACAACAAGGACTGATTGCCTCTTTCCCTCACCTTTCTCCTGGTGGCTGCTCCAGGCGGTGTGAGTGTTAAGGGAGCTGTCCCCAGAAAGGCATTGCTCTCTTCTCCACCCCTCACTGCATAAGTGATCAGGATGAAAAGGGGTGTGGAAATCCATTTTTAAAATTGTTGAAAAGTCAGAATTTCATCCTGACCATTTCCTGAACACCACATGTCTTTCTGGCTCACCTGTATGACAGTGTTTTGTCTGTGAAAATGCTTTTGTCCCTCTTGCATACAACCCTTCCAGACGAAAGGGTCTGGGGGAGAAGAGGGGATGATGGAAACGATGGAAAGTTTGATCACTCAATGGGACACACTGGTTTTATAAGGATGGAGGAAAAACAAATCCCTACAACTGGGGAGGTGTGATGCATGGGGAGGGATTTTTGATCTAGATTTTCCAGAACTGCTTCTGGAAGCTTTGCCCTCATCCTGAAGGAGAACTCACCATGCTGCCTTTGCAAGCTGCCACAAGTGATGGAATCCAAACTGACTGCTGAGCCTGGGAGCACACCTGACAGCAGTGACTATGACACAGCCAGGAGTGGGCCCAGCTCTGGCACTTTCCATGCAGAACACCTGCACCAGATGTCATCAACACTGCTCGCAGACAGCTAAAATTGCTTGGAAGTGAATGCCTTCACCACACTCTCTGGCTCCCAGGAGACCCTCCTGTGGTCCTCTAGCTAGGAGATGGGTCTTCAGTAGTCTGACACTACTGTGTACTTCCCTCGAAGTGGCCTGACTTGCTGCCCAAGTGGCAGGAGCATAGAGAGAGTGTGTGTGGAAATTAAGAAAAGAATTTTAACTAAATTTGATTGGAGTCCAGAAGGCCTGTAGGGGGAGCTCTCATGTCCTATCCTACATCCTCAATCACATCAAACAGGAAGAGGTGGACACTTGTATCTTGGACAGGAAGTAAATCTACTTTACTACAAAAGGAAGATTTCTCTCCTCACCCAGCAACAGCCCAGCCAATGGGAAAGGCCACAGCTCAGCCAATGAGAAACTGTTGCTGCCCTGAACTGTTACTTTCCCCCAAAGGACTTTCATTTAGAACAGCCCCACCCTCCTCCCCATTTTTGACTACAAAAGCAGGTCACCTCTTTTCTTTTCTGGAGTCACCTACAGTTTGCCATAGCTGCACATCCCAAATTGCAATTCTTTTGGCTATTGCTGAATAAACTCATTTTGAGATAAAATGACTTGCAAATTGGCTTTTTAAGTTGACAAGAGAGAGACAGGAAGGGATTCCTCTCACACTTTTCATTCCCTCTGGCTTCTTTCAAGAAGTTTTCTTTCTCATTGATTTTCTGCAGTTCAAATATGATATGTCTGGATGTAGGTTTTTTTGGTTATTTATCCTACTTGGTGTTCTCTGAGCTTCCTGAATCTGTGGTTTCATGTTTATCATTAGTAAGGAGAAATTCACAGTCCTTATCACTTCAAATATTTCTTCTGTCCTTTCTCTCTTTCTTCTCCTTCTGGTATACCACTAACACATATGTTTCACCTTTTGCACTTGTCCCACATTTCTTGGATATTTTCTTCTATCTTTTTCATCCTTTGTTCTCTTTACATTTCATATGTGGAAGTTTCTTTTTTTACATTTATTTTTATTTCAGTAACATTGGTTTGTAACATTGTACAAATTTCAGGTGTACATCATTATACTTCTGTTTCTGCATAAATAACATCATGTTCACCACCCAAATACTAATTACAATCCATCACCACACACATGTGCCTAATCATCCCTTTTGCCCTCCTCCCTCCCTCCTTCCCCTCTGGTAACCACCAATCCAATCTCTCTCTATGTGTTTGTTTGTTGTTATTTTTCATCTACGTAGGAGCAACATCATACAGTTTTTGACCTTCTCCCTCTGACTTATTTTGCTTAGCATAATACCCTCACTGTCCATCTATGTTGTCACAATGGATTTTTTTGTTGTTGAGATATATGAGTTCTTTATATATTTTGGAGATTAACCCCTTATCAGATATATGGGTTGCAAATGTCTTCTCCCAATTGTTAGGTTGCCTTTTCGTTTTTTTGATGGTTTTGAAGGTTTGCTGTACAGAAGCTTTTTAGTTTGATGTAGTCCCATTTGTTTATTTTTTTCTATTGTTTCCCTTGCCTGGTCAGACATGGTACTTGAAAATATGTTGCTATGACCAATGTAGAAGAGCATACTCCCTATGTTTTCTTCTAGAAGTTTCATGATTTCAGGTCTTACATTAAAGTCTTTAATCCATTTTGAGTTGACTTTTGTGTATGGTGTAAGACAATGGTCTACTTTCTTTTTTTTGCATGTGGCCGTCCAGTTTTCCCAGCACCATTTCTTGAAGAGACTTTCCTTTCTCCCTTGCATGTTCTTCACTCCCTTGTCGAAAATTAGCTGTTCATACATGTGTGGGTTTATTTCTGGGCTTTTGATTTTATTCCATTTATCTGTGTGTCTGTTTTTGTGCCAGTACCATGCTGTTTTGGTTCCTATAGCTTTGTAATATATTTTGAAATCAGGGAGTGTGATTCCTCCAGCTTTGTTCTTTTTTCTCAGTATTTCTAACGTATTTGGGGTCTTTTGTTGTTCCATATAAATTTTAGGATTCTTTGTTCTATTTCTGTGAAAAATGTTGGAACTTTGATAGGGATTGCATTGAATCTATAGATTGCTTTAGGAAGTGTGGATATTTTAACTATGTTAATTCTTCCAATCCAAGAGCACAGAATATCTTTCCATTTCTTTGTGTCTTCCTCAATTTCTTTCAACAATGTTTTATAGTTTTCAGTGTACAGGTCTTTCACCTCTTTGGTTAAGTTTATTCCTAGGTATTTTCTTCTTTTTGTTGCAATTGTACATGGGATTGTGTTCTTAATTTCCCTTTCTGCTACTTCATCATTACTGTATAGAAACGCAACTGATTTTTGTATGTTGATTTTGTATCCTGCAACTTTACCTTATTCATTTATTATTTCTAAAATTTTTTGGTGGATTCTTTAGGGTTTTTGATACATAAAATCATGTCATCTGCAAATAATGAAAGTTTCACTTCTTCCTTTCTGATTTGGATCCCTTTTATTTCTTTTTCTTGCCTGATTGCTCTAGCCAGGACTTCCAATACTATGTTAAATAGGAGTGGTGAAAGTGGGCATCCTTTTCTGGTTGCTGTTCTTAGAGGGTTAGCTTCCAGTTTCTCACCATTGAGGATGATTTTAGCTGTGGGTTTGTCATATATGGACTTTATTATGTTGAGGCACTTCCCTTCTCTACCCATTTTATTCAGAGTTTTTATCATAAGTGGATGCTGTGTCTTGTCAAATGCTTTCTTTCTCTGCATCTATTGAGATGATCATGTGATTTTTCTTCATTTTATTAATGTGGTGTATCACGTTGATTGATTTGTGGACATCGAACCATCCGTTCATGCCTAGGATGAATCCCACTTGATCATGGTGTATGGTCTTTTTAATGTATTGTTGCATTTGACTTGCTAGTATTTTGTTGAGTATTTTTGCATCAATGTTCATCAGTGATACTGGCCTGTAATTTTCATTTTTTGTGTTGTCCTTGTCTCGTTTTGGTATCAGGGTAATGTTGGCTTCGTAAAATGAGTTAGGAAGCTTCCCCTCCTCTTCAATTTTTTGGAAGAGTTTGAGAAGGATAGGTATTAAGTCTTCTTTGAATGTTTGGTAGAATTCACCAGGAAGCCGTCTGGTCCTGGACTTTTATTTTGGGGAGGTTTTTTTATTACTGTTTCAATCTCCTTACTGGTGATTGGTCTTATCAAATAGTCTATTTTTTCTTGATTCAGTTTTGGAAGGTGGTATGATTCTAAGAATTTATCCATTTTTTTCTAGATTATCCAGTTTGTTGGCATATAGCTTTTTGTAGTATTCTCTTATAATCTTTTGTATTTCTGAGGTGTACGTTGGAATTTCTCCTCTTTCATTTCTGATTTTACTTATTTGAGTCTTCTCTCTTTTTTTCTTGGTGAGTCTAGCTAAAGGTTTGTCAATTTAGTTTATCTTCTCAAGGAACCAGCTCTTGGCTTTATTGATTTTTTTGTTGTTGTTTCTATTTCATTTATTTCTGCTCTGATTTTTATTATTTCCCTTCTTCTACTGATTTTGGTCTTTGTTTGTTATTCTTTTTCCAGTTCCTTTAGGTGCACTGTTAGATTGTTTATTTGAGAATTTCCTTGTTTGTTGAGTTAGGCTTGTATTGCTATAAACTTACCTCTTAGAACCACTTTTGCTGTATCCCATAAATTCTGGCATGTTGTATTTTCATTTTCATTTGTGTCCAGATATTTTTTGATTTCTCCTTTGGTTTCTTCATTGACTCAATCATTGTTCAGTAGCATTTTGTTTAATCCTTACATATTTGTGGCTTTTCTGATTTTCTTCCTATAGGTGATTTCTAGTTTCATACCTTTGTGGTCAGGAAAGATGCTTGGTATAATTTCAATCTTCTTAAATGTATGGAGACTTGTTTTGTGGCCTAATGTGTGATCAATCCTGGAGAATGTTCTATGCACATTTGAAAAGAATGCGTATTCTTCGGTTTTTGGATGGAATGTTTTGTATATGTCTACTAAGTCCATCAGGTCTAATGTGTTGTTTAAGGCCAATATTTCCTTGTTGATCTTCTGTTTGGATGATCTATCCATGGTGAAAGTGGAATGTTTAAGTCCCCTACTATCATTGTGTTGCTGTCTAGTTCTCCTTTTATGTCTGTTAATAATTGCTTTATAGATTTAGGTGCTCCTGTGTTGGCTGCATAGATATTTACGAGTGTTATATCCTCTTGTTGGATTTTTCCCTTGATCATTATGTAGTGCCCCTTTGTCTCTTGTTACAGTTTTTGTTTTAAAGTCTATTTTGTCTGATATGAGTATTGCTACCCCAGCTTTCTGTTCATTGCCATTTGCATGGAGTATCTTTTTCCATCCCTTTACTTTCCATTTGTGAGTGTCTTTAGGTCTGAACTGTGTCTCTCGTATGCAGCATATATATGGGTCTTGTTTTTTCATTCAATCAGCCACCCTATGCCTTTTGATTGGAGCATTTAGTCCATTGACATTTTAAGTAGCTATTGATATGTATGCACTTACTGCCATATTTTTACTTTTTTTTCTTGGTGTTTTAGTATTTCTCTGTTCCTTCCTTCTTCTCTTGCTCTCTTCCCCTGTGGTTTGATGGCTTCTTTGGTATTATGTTTGGGATCCCTTTCCTTAGTTTTTTGTGTATTTATTATAGGTTCCTGGTTTGTGATTACCATGAGGTTCATATATAATAACCTACGTATATAGCAATCTATATTGAGTTAATGGTCTCTTTAGTTTGACCTCTATCTGAAAGCTCTACTCTTTTACTCCCCTCCTCTCACATTTTATGTTTTTGATATCAAACTATCATTTTTTATGCATTTGTATCCATTGCCATTTTATTGTGGAAATAGATAATTTTTTCATATTTGTGGTCTTCTCTTTCCCCCTTAAATAAGTCCCTTTAGCATTTCCTCTAGGATTGGGTTCTTGGTGATAAACTCCTTTAATTTTTGCTTGTCTGGGAAACTCTTTATCTCTCCTTCCATTTTGAATGATAACCTTGCCAGGTAGATTATTGTAGACTGTAGGTTTTTGCCTTTTAGCACTTTAAATATGTTGTGCCACTCTCTTCTAGGTAAGGTTTCTGCAGAGAAGTCAGCTGATATCCTTATGGGGTTTCCTTTGTATGTAACTTGTCTTTCTCTTGCGACTTTTAGGATTCTCTCTTTATCTTTAATTCTGGACATTTTAATTATGATGTGTCTTGGTGTGGGCCTCTTTGGGTTTATCTTGTTTGGTGCTCTCAGTGCTTCCTGTACCTGGATGGCTGCTTCCTTCCTTAGGTTAGGGAAGTTTTCAGCTATTATCTCTTCAAATAGATTCTCTGCCCCTTTGTCTTTCTCTTCTCCTTCTGGAACACCTACGACATGAATGTTAGTGCACTTGATGTTGTCCCAGATGTCCCTTAGACTGTCCTCACTCTTTTTATTCTTTTTTCTTTTATCTGTCCAGCTTGGGAGATTTCCTCTAGTCTTTCATCCAGCTCGCTGATCTGTTCTTCTGTATTCTCTACTTTGCTTTTAAGTCCCTCTAGTGAATTTTTCTTTTCCAGCATCGTATTCTTCATTTCTGATTGGTTCTTTTTTATGTCTTCTATTTCTTTGTTGAGGTTCTCACTGAGTTCATCCATTCTTCTCCCAAGATCAGTGAACATAATTATGACTATTTGTTTGAACTCTGTGTCAGGTAGATTGCACATTTTTGTTTCATTTAGTTCCTTTTCTGGGGTTTTGTCCTGTTCCTTTACTTGGAAAGTATTCCTTTGCATCCACATTTTGCCTCTTTCTCTGTACTTCTTTCTATGTATTTGGTAGGTCAGCTACATCTCCTAATCTTCAAGAGGTGACCTTATCTAAGTGATGCCTTATGAGGCCCAGCAGTGTGCTTCCCTCTCATCACTAGTTCCAAATATTTCAGGAATGACCTCTGTGTGGGGTACTTGTGTCCTTCTGTTGTGGCAGGGTTCCTCTTGCTGTAGGTGCCCAGGGAGGCTGAGCTGTCCCCCTGACCTGCCGGTTGGAATGCTCAACTTCATGTGGTTGTTGTAGGCCTTTCAGTCACTTTGTCAGGTGTGGGGAGCCCCATCACAGGTGACTGCAAGGTCTAATAGCATATTCCTGTTGCAATTTTTCTATTAAATGAGTAGGCCCTCAGCATCGTTGGTTATTAGGCTCAGGGGCTTACAACTGCTATAAGCCTTAGCCTATTAGGCTCTTGTCAGCTCTTGAGAGTTGCAGCTGCCTGGGGCTGGCCCCAGGCACAGGAGCATCCAATTGTTTCAGGCTTTGGAGGGTGGGGCCCATCTGCTTTGTGGCTATTTGAGAAGCACTAGGCTTCTGCAGCTGAGAAGCCCTGCCACCCACTGGGCTTCACACACAGTCAACACAGTCCTGCCCTGTGTGCATGTCCCTAACCCTCTAAAGTGGACCCAGTCACTCCAAGGCAAAGGCCCCACACTCTCCACCCTTTCCTTGGGCTCACCCTGCCCCACAGAGGTGGACCCACTTGCCAGGCTGCCGAGAATCCAGGCAGCAGAGAATCCAGGCAGCTCTTCTAAGCAGGCCCACAAGTTCCCCAAGGGCTTGTTGTTGGGTGGGCCAGTCCCTTGCCTGAGCTGGATTAAATTGGTGCTCTAGAGGGTGGGATAGGCTCTGGGCTAGCAGGCTACAAGGAGAACTCTAATGGTGTCTGCCAGTGTCTGTGTCAGCATGCCCACACCAGGTCACAACAATGGCTTCCACCAATGTCCCAGTCCCTCGGGAGGTCTCACCTCTCACCGAGATGCACCCAGAGCCTATCAGGGGAGTCACATTTCACCAACGGACTGTGTGCCTTTCTCTCTGGTGATTTTAAGTTGCTTTCTGAAATTGGTGAATTTGTGCATGGGCCCTTTAAGAGCAGCTTTAATTTCTTTCTGTCCCGGGTTTTCTGGGGGTATTCCCCATTGTTGTTAGTAGCCAGCAAAGCCAGATATTATGACACTCGTCTCGGTTGTGCTGGGTCCAAAATATGCCAATAGCAGCAATGCTCCCCAGCTCAGGTCCTCCCCTCCTCCAGGGAAGGCTGTGTACCTTTGGATTGCTACTGGGAGGCTATGAAGTGTTGTGGGTTGTGGAGGTGGCATTTTTCCCTCCAGAAGGGAATTTCTGCTTCTTCCACCTCAGTTACACCTCTCATATGTTGCAGGCATTCCTCTTATCCACTTTTCAGTTCTCTCTGAGCATAATTTTTCCAAGATTCATTGTAAATCTGCTATGTCTGTGGGAGAAGTGAGTTCAGAGTCTGCCGACACCACTATCTTGACCTGGAATCCAGCTTTGGAAGTTTCTGTTGCCATTCCTTCAAGATCGCTCATTCTGTCTTCAGCTGGGTCCAGTCTATTGATGAGCCCATGAAAGATATTCTTCATTTCTGTTACAGTATCTTTATTTAATAAAAAATATATTTTTTTATTGTTGTAAAATGCACATAAGATAAAACCTGCCTCCTATTTTTAAATGTGCAGTTCAGTGGTATTAAGTAAACATTCTTATTTTTGTGCAACCATCACCATCATCCATCTCCAGAATTCTTTTCCTCTTGCAATACTGAAACTCTATACCCATTAAACAATAACTCCTCGTTCCACCTTTTTCCCAGCCCCCGGCACCTATCATTCCACTTTCTGTCTCTGTGAATTTGACTACTCTAAGTACCTCATATAAGTGGACTCATACAGCATTTGTCTTTGTGTGTCTGGCTTATTTTACTTAGCATAATGTCCTCAAGGCTCATCTGTGTTGTCACATGTTGACCTAAAAGAAATAAACAGGCAGATATTTTACCAGCAAAATGGGTTTATTCAGGAACAACAAAGAATTGCAACTGGGGACAGGTGGTCTATGGCAAACCACAGGCATGTCCAGGGAAACAAAGGAGAGGGACATTCTTTTATGAAGCTGGGAGGGGCTGTTATAAACAAAGAGTGCATTGGAGGAGCCTAGAAGTTCAAAGTATATTGAGTTTTCATTGGCTGAGTTATGGCCATGTCTCATTGGCTGAGCTGTTGCTGGGCAAGGAGGAATTTCTTCCTTCCTTCTGCTGGTATAGTAAAGTAGTATCACTTCCTGTGGGAGATGCAAGGTATGTCTCTTGCCGTTGGGGTCTGTAGTCTGCATTGAGAGGCTCATGCATGAGAGTTCTCTCTTCTTGCCTCCTGACTCCATTTAAAATGAGGTTTCTGTGTATTAATTTTCACCAGCACATGTCAGAATTTCCCTCCTTTTAAAGGCTGAATAGTATTCCATTGTGAGTTTGTACCACATTTTGCTTATCCATTCATCTGTTGATAGACACTTGATTTGCTTGCTCCTGTTGTTTTAGTGTTCTGAGACTCAATTTCAACATTGGGTGAGGGGCAGTTCCCACACAGACAACAAGTAATTCTCGGACACCAGCAGATTGCCCAAGAATTCAACTCAACTCTGACACTATCTACCCAGAGACAGCATCAGATTCCGCTGGTTAAGGGTTCAGTCCTACAAGACTGCCTCACCCACCACTTCAAATGCCAGTCAGAAGCCCAGGTTGTTATCCATGCTTCTCTCTGTCTGGCTACAGATTGGCGGTTCCAACAACCCCCTCGAACTCAGGGTGCCAATTGCACATGCAGGTTTTTACTTGTACTTCTAACTGACTGGCTAGAAATCAGAGGTTCCCACAACCTCCTCCTCTGGTTAAATTAATTTGCTAGAGCATCTCACAGAACTCAGAGAAACATGTTATTTACCAGATCACTGGTTTATTTAAAAGGATATACCTCAGCATCAGCCGAATGTAGAGCCTCATAGGGCAAGGTACATAGGAAGGTGCGTGGAGCTTCCATGCCCTCTCCAGACACACCACTGTCCCTGAATCTCCACGTGTTCACCAACCCGGAAGCTCTCTGAACCCTGTCCTCTTGGGTTTTTATGGAGACTTCATTACATTGTCACGAGTGATTAAATCATTGGCCATTGGTGACTGATTCAACCTCTAGGCCCTTTCCACTCCACAGGGGTCAGGAGAGTGGAATTGAAAGTTCCAACCCTCTAATCACATGCTCAGTTTTCCTGGCAACCAGCCCCCATTACTTGGGTGGGGTCCAAAAGTCACCTCATTAACATAACCAGAGTCACCTCTGTCACTCTCAACACTTAGAAGATTCCAAGGGATTTGGGAGCTGTGTGTCAGGAGCTCTAGACAAAGACCAAACATATATGAGACACATATGTTGGTCATCTGAATGACAAAATATATATTTTTCTCAAAATCACAATGCCCACATTTTAACTATTTTAACTATTATGAATAATGCTGCTAGAACATGGGTGTACAAATACCTTTTTGGGACACAGCTTTTGATTCTTTTGGGTACATACTCAGAAGTGGGATTGCTGGATCACATGGTAATTCTAATTTTTAATTTTTTGAGGAACTGCCATACTGTCTTCCACAGCAGCTGTGTCATCACACATTCCCACCAACCATGCAGAATAGTTCCAATTTCTCCACATCCTTGATAACACGTATTACTTTCTGGGCCTTTTTTTTTTTTTTTGATAGTAGCCATCTGAATGAGTGTGAGGTCATAGCTCATTGTGGCTTTCATTTGCATTTCCCTAGTGATTAGTGATGTTGAGTATCTTTTCATTTGCTTGTTGGAGAAATGTCCATTCAATTCCTTTGCCCATTTTTGAATAGGGTTATTTGGTGTTTTTTGCAAGAGTGAGGCTGTCTTGGGAATATCCTGCATCCATCTTATTAAGTGGCAAAGGCATGTGGCAGATCAATATGTATGTCGTTACCTATGTATGTTAAAAACGTAACATATTTCACAGCACACTTATGTGTGAAAAAACCTAGAATAAGCTTTGAAATAATGTACCGCAATATGATATTTGTGGTGACCTCAGAGGAGGGGTCTGAATCTGGGAAAGATTTTGTAAAGGGAGAAATTGTGATATAGCTCTATTTTAGAATTTTTTGCAACAAGAATATATGCAATATATAGTAATCTTTATATTATGAAGTATTTATATATATATATATATATTTATGTAAACCTAACAACAGAAATAGTAGCTATGTCAATTAAAGTTCCTGCTAGCTTGCGCAACAGACCAACCCTGACATTTGAAAGGCTAATACAACAAAAGTGTATCTTTTTGTGTACATAAATTCTGATGTGGTTCGCCAGGGGCCCTCTGCTCTAGGTGACCCAGGGGTCCAGGTTGCTTCCACCATCTCAACATGGGATTACCATGTTTGCTGGTGAACTGAGAGAGAGAGCATGGAACTGGCATACTGGCTCTCAAAGGCCTGGATATGACAAACGATGCTTCTGCTCATGTCTCCCTTGCAAAGGGTCGTCACATGACCCTCCATGACTACAAGTGGACAGGCAATGTAGTGTCTCCTGTGTCCAGGAAAGATAGCTAGACAAGATATGGACGAGCACTGAACTCTCTCCCATGCACCATTACATAGTAGATGCTCAACACAAAGCAACAAGGATAACTTATGATCACAACCGTGTCCATTGCTTGGAGGAGTTTCTGAGGTCATGTTTGCCTTGAAATTCTCTGAAGTTTTAAGGGCCTACTACGCAAGAGATGCTTTCAAATACAGAGCCACATCTGATTTTAAAGGGATCCTGTCATCTCTGCAGGGAGGGTTTACGTACTTCACTCAATAGCACTTTTCTGCACTCCCTTTGCAACACCATCTATAACCTCAGTAGGCTGGGAATTTACTCCTTCCTTTAGATGCATGGGTAAAATCTTAACGTGGGAGTCTCTGCTAACATCCACATGATGGAACTTCTCTGAACACCTGCACAGCTGCCCTTCAGCTTACAGAAAACCAGGACATTCCTGTGGGCAGGTACCAGAGGACAGTGGGAGAATGGTTATCTTTCCTTTTTAAATTTGACCTAACATGTCCACCAGGGAACACTTTCTCACCTCCTAGGAGGATTCCGGGGTTTGTAGGAATTCAGCTTCAGTGGATGTTTGCTTCTCTTCATCTGCCACATGTGACGAGGTGTTAATTTCTGACCACCGAAATCAGCTCTTTCATCTGTGTATGTATTCAGTTCCCAGCTTCGAATAAGGAGCCCATTAAAGTCCTACTGCAAACACCAGGATGGCTTCACAAATCCTCTGTGTAACTTCAGTGTTGTATCACAGGTCCCAGTAGATTATAGGTGCAATTAGGCTCTACTCACAGCCCACTTGGAAAACAGCGAGTGTATTGAAGACTCCCAGGGAGGGATGATCAGGTATCTAAATGCCACAGTCCAAAGTAACCTTTTCCATGAAAAGGGCTGTGGCTCTCCGACAGGGTCAAGGGGGAGCTATGGGAGAGCCTGGCGACCTCTGCAGGGAGTAGGAACACTCTGTGTCAGTGGGGAGGGCAGGAGGTTCTGTGCAGCCCTCAGAGGAGGTAGTGAAGACCCTGTTAGCCGACCAGGTTCCAGAGTTGGACAGGAGGGCACATGTGGGAAGGCAAGGGGAAGGGTGCTGTCATGCGGGAAAGAGCTGGGACTGGACACAAATGGTGACACCTGGGGGAGTCAGCTCTCAGCAAGCCTCGGACCATCCCCCAAATTGTATTTTATTCTCATTGTTGCCTTCCTTCCTTAGGCCTGTTTTCACTACCTCGGCCTCAGAGTCCTAATTTTGTCGCCTGACAAAATCCACATCGTGGATTACTGAGAAGAGAAATGAATTAGTCATAAGGTCAGCTGCAGGCTGGGATGGGTGAGAACAGCATGAGCTCTACAAGAATCCAGACCAGGGATCTAGTCTCTACCCTGTCACCCTGTCAGTTACTAGGCATGTGATCCTGGGAAAATTTGCAAGCCCTGTGAGCCTCGGGCTCTCCCTCTGTGCAGGAAGTGGGTTGGTGAGCCCTGTGTTGTAGGACCGCAGGAGTGGATGTGATGTATGGAAAGGACCTGGCACAGTGCCTGGTATACATGGGAACTTTGAGGACTGGCAGTTATTTCTAGGATTCTTTTGATCCCAGATGTTCCACTGTCTCATCTGGGATTTTGTTTGTTATCCAGTTCATATTAAAGAATATGCAGCTTAATAGGACATCGAATAGCTAACCAGTCAAAAAGGATGTTTCATAAATAAAACTCAGTAAATCTTCCCAATCAGAGGATATATGTGACAATTCAGGTGTGCGGGAGTCTTCCTAGCTGGATGGAATGCACATCTCATGGAAACAGAACCAAAGACCAACTCCCTCCCTCCCTCCAATCTGCTCTTCATCCAGACCATGGTCATCCAGACCATCCATTAATTTCACCTTCACCAAAAACCTAGCCCTTGATTACAATTGGCCAAATTAGACTCAAGATAATTAAGATTAACAAATATTTAATGCTGTGGGCTCCAGCTCTCCCAAGCTTGTGAAAGGAGTGCCAGGCCACTGACTTCTGGGTATCACCTCAAAGGAATGTGACCCTATTTCTCGGGAAATCCTTTCAGACGATGGGTATAAAACTCGTTGTTCTTCACTGTTGTTCAACTGCAATGTGACAAGAGTCTAGGATACCTTCCCATCCTGCCCCAGGTGGAGATTTCTCTCTGGTTTACCCATGATCCAAAAGAAACTTTTCAGAGCAATTTTCCATTTCAGACTTTCAGCCCTAAGACACACCATCTGCGCGTCTGGCTGCTGCCACCACCCAGCTTCATTACAATCAACTCCCACAGAAGGAATCACAGTTTCCCAAAGTCCCACACTGCCGTGGCTCGGGGCATTTACATTTGAGTGCTCTCCTCTGTGACTGCACCATCGCTCATCTTCTTTTATTTGTTCTGGAGGAGACACCTCACCCCCATCTTTCTAGGAACAAAGAGCCTAGACTCTCCTATGGATGGGGGGTGTCCTGTTTACCCTTGTGTCCCCACTACCAACACAGGGCCTTCCAGAGAGCAGAGGCCCAGCAAAAGTGGGGGGAGGAAATGAGCCAGAGAGCAGGGGTCTTATTTATTCAGATTAAATTTCTCTGTCTTGAATAATGCAAGAGATTCCAAGTATATATATAATCTTTTGGTTTTATAGAACATCAGAAGACAAGGGATAAGAAGCCAAGAATTAAGTACCTTCTACTTTTATTTCTCTATTTCTTGACCGCATCCATTTGACTGCTAAGTTCCTTCAGATTTCCAAGGAAATTCCTGTTCTTGTGCCATGTTATCTAGCTCAGATCACAGACTAGGATGGAAGGTGTCCCAATTACTTTTACAAAAGAGCAAAATTCTTACTCTTGGACTGGATAAGTACAAATTCATACATGATCAATGTCGTTCATGAACTTAAGATGTTGAAGCTAATTAAACCTTCTACTAAAAGGAACAACATTTGAAAAATTCCTAAAGGAAAGCAGGACACATTTCCAGGACCCATCATAGACAAGAGGAGCCCAGAGACACTTTCCACCGTGTCCCACCACCTCGCCCTGGACCTCTATTACTTAGGACACTGACTGTTCTCTCTTCCCACAGTGAAGATGCGGCCTCACTTCATTCCTGGCAGGGGAAGCTGTTGGACGTGGGCATGGATCTTACCTGGCTGTAACTCTGGCTCAGGCCCCCTCTTCCTCATGGCTCACACCCTCAACAGACAGGTGGAAGAAAGAACCCGGATCCCTGCTACGGACCCTGAGCAAATACTCCAGGACTTGCATCTTGCTGGTTTCAGCATGGGCCCTGGGACCCTACAGGAACTCGTAGCGTGCAGGATCACTGTCCAGCACCTGCTGGTACACCAGGTACTCTTCCTGCACCCAAACTTTGGTGAGGACCTCCCTGGGCACCCTGTAGATGAAGTGCTCCCTCCCAGAACACACCCCCATGACACTCAGCTCTTCCCAGAGTCCTCCTCAGGGGCACAGTCGCCCTTCAGGAGGATCACGCCCAGAGGTGCCACCAAGAGGCCCATCATGGGCATGCTCTGCTCACCACTCTGCATCCCATTGTAAGTGAGGCCCAGGGTGGTGACTAGGACATAGGAGTGGTCACTGGGGTCTACTTCCTTCATGTCAACACCAAAGACCAGCTGCATACACTCACAGGCTTGGCTGAAGACCACAGGGAAGTGGTCCTCGTACTCTCTCATGACCATATTCAGCATTTCCACCTTGGTGGTCGGCTCCTTTGTGTGATACTTGAGGAGCAGGAAGTCTACCAGGTCAGCCATCTTCAAACGCAGTGTGTCTTGGAGCAAGGACTCGACATCTTCCAAGTCCTCCCAGGCACTTGTCCCCACCTCATTTGGCTGCTCGAGCCATCGTATTCGGATTGGCTCCATGGAGCGGCTGCCATGGCAGTGGGGGAGGGCCAGGCACTCTGAGGGCTCTGGGGAGGACTCGGGGTTGCAGCAGCAGCCCCCTCCTCCAGGGTGCCCAGGAACAAGACAGAGGAGGAGGAGGAGGAGGGGGATGTGGCCTTCTCCTCTTCAGCCCCGGACAGCTGCGCATCCACCAGGCCCTGGGCCTCTCTTGGGTCCTGATGGCCTTCCTCATGCTTGCAGAGCTCACTCATCCGACCTATTGTCATGTTGACGCGTGGTGGGCAGCCAGCAGGAGTGTGGGCAGGAGGTGACCAATGGGGACCCTTGGGCCTGTGGGGGACAGGGAGTGTGATCAGGCTCAGCTGAGAAACCCACATTGGCACCTCTGACAAAGGCGACTTACAGCTCTCCTCTTTAGAAGTGCTCTTGGCTTCTCAGGACTCTGTCCTCCTTTGTGGCCTGTGCCCTGAGAACCTGAGGGAGGAAGTGAGATGGCTCCTCAGGGTGCACCCACTACAGCCCAACGTTCGGGGGGCGACATTGGGGTGGTATGGGTTCTAACAATGTGAGGTCTCCTCAGCTCTGGCATGGGGGAGCCCCTGGGTACACTTTGGGGTGTGTACCTCACCTTGACTCCTAGCACTGCCTGGGCTCCCTCTGCTCTGTGACCTGAGAACACGAGCTTCAGACCAAGGCCTTCACCTGCGGGTTCCTGGAGCCCCTGTAAGAGGAAACAAGGGAGCACCTCAGGGTGCAGACTGCAAGCACAGCCCTTGCTAGCTCAGGCTTCCTCTCTCTCTTGCCAAGAGAAGAACCAGCTGAGATTGGTCCCAGAGCAGCCTGCTGGTGCCGGGAAGATGACACAAAACAGAGCAGAGTCAGCCCAGCAGATCCCCAATGTGAGTGAGACCAACCAAAATTGACAGTCACCCAGCCAAGGGCACCCTAGGTCACAGCACCCCAGCGCTGACAGGAGGGGCATGCCGGACTCAGTGAGGTTCCCACTCTTCTGGGGTGGGTGGTCCCCTCTGTGCTCACTCAGGGTCCTCACCTTTCCATTGGCAGGGCCTGGGCCCCATCCATCTGCTGCCCTAAGACAAAACCCTCAGAAGATGACCACACGCCCTTGAGACTGAACAGGAGGAAGTGAGGAGGCCCCACACCAGGCCACACCTGCCCAGGGGCTAACAAGAGGCCTCAAGGCAAAATGCATGGCCAAATTGTGGTTCCATCTGTCTTGGGATGGGTGGTCCCCTCCGTCTTCACCGTGACATACTGCAGGGCCTGGGACGACTCCCTCTGTTGACCTGACCCTTCACGAGACCACTGATCTGGAAATGAGGAGAGGGTGAGCCAGACAGGCCCTGCCAGGGGTTACAGAGCTTAAAGTAGGGGCAGGCCAGATTTCTGTGGGGCCTCCTCTTTGTCCTGGGAATTGGGGTACACTCACTTCTCCCTCAGGGTCCTCACCTTGACTATTGGCGAGAACTGTGACTCTTGTCTCAGCTGACCAGATGTGCTTCCTCAGATGACCTGTCGTATTCCTCTCAGACCAAGGCCCTCACCTCCCTGAGGGCTCTGAGAGTAACAGGAGGAGCCACCACATCCACCCCCAACCTCCGCATCCCACCATGATCACAAAAGGCTGGCAGCGGGGACCAGCCCTTCTGTCCTGGGGTGGGGGTTCCCTCAGACCTCCTGTAGGTTATTTGTCTTTCCTCCTGCCAGGGCCTGCCCTTCCTCCCAGCCCCCCACCTGGGATAGCTGACATCTCCCCCTCACGTCAAGTCCTCTCTTCCTGGAGGACTCCCCACCTTCCCGCCATGGTAGAAGTCAGCATGCCACTGAGGATCACCGCCGACTGTTCCTCCCAGGGCTAAGAACAGGGGACAACAGGACTCTCTGCAGTCCTTTTTATCTGAGGTGTGCAGGGAGGGGGGAAGGGCGGATATTCAGTCCTCATGAAAGGTCCTCACCGTGACAGCCAGCAGATCCTGGGACCCCTCCCTCTGCTCACCTGATGTCACCACTCAGACCAAGCCCTCATCTCCCAGAGAGACCGAGGCAGAGGTGAGTGAGGATGCACCACCTGCAGCCATCCCTGCCTGGGGTCTGCAGGGGTGACAGGGGGCAGGGCCAATTGCAGTGGGGTCCCCTCTGGCTGGGGAGGGAGTCCCCTCAGTGTCCTCAAGGTATTCATATTTACTCATGGCCAGGCCAGGAACCATCCCTTCTGCTAACCTGAGGATGCATCCTGCAGGCCAAGGCCACCATCCCCCTGAGACCCTGAGGAGGAAGGGGACAGGCCACTCCTCCTGACATGCTGCCTGGCCTGGCAGGACTGACCACGGGGGCAGATTTCTGTTGGGGTCGCCTATATCTGGGATGGGGCTCTGCTCAGTCCTCCCCCGGGGTCTGGGGACTCCACCCTCTGCTGACCTGAAGCCAGAGTCCTCACGTCCCGAAGACCCCCGAGGCAGAAGGCAGCAAACGCCTCCTCAGGTCATCCAGCTCTGAGGCTTCCCAAGACCGAGCGAGGGACACAGGATCCCTCTCTGTCCTGGGGTCCAGGGTCCCTCAGTCCTCCCTCAGCGTCTCCCCTTGACTCCCGGCAGGCCCTGGGCCCTCCCCTCTGCCCCGCTCAGGCCCCGCTCCTGTCACCAAGTCCCCACTCTCTCCCAGTCCCGGATGCGGAAGTCGGAAACGCGGCCTGTGCTCCTGGCGCCTGGCGCCCCCCCGCGGCTGCCGGCGGGGGCGCTTTTCTGTGGCGCCCCCTCTGTCCTCCCTCAGGGTCCTCACCTTGAGCCCCAGCAGGTCCTGGGATCCTCCTTCTGTGGACCCGAGGCCCTCACGGTCCTGGGAACCCCGGGGGCAGTCTGTGGCGGTCACCTCAGGCCGCTAGGCCCGGGGATGCCCAGGGCTGACGGCAGTGGCCGCTGGCCGCCCTCCCTCTGCTCCTCTCCTTGACTCCCGGCAGGGCCTGGGCCCCGGCCTCTGCCCCCCTGAGGCTGCTCACCTCAGACCCTGGCCCACCCCAGCAGGCTCCTCTGAGGAGGAGGTGGGGGCGGGGGCCTCAGCCTGACCACCCTGCCCCCCTCGTCCCCTGGGGTCCCTCAGGGCTGACGGCAGGGGCACACCTGTACACCATGGGGCCCAGAGTCCTCCCTCCAGGGGGCTACCTGGACGCCTGGCCAGGTCTGGGCTCCTTCCCTCTGTGGACCCGAATCTGGCCTCAGACATCCAAGGCGGAAGCCAGAAGTCACATCCGGACACCATGGCCGGGGTCTCCCAGGGCTGACTGCAGGGGTGGAGAGGGTGTCCCGGGGGTCACTCTGCTCCTCACCCTGATGCTGGCCTGGCCTGCGCCCCCGCCCTCTGCCCCCCGAGTCTGCTCTGACTCCCCTGGTTGTGTGAGGAGGGGGACGGGGTGGGGCGGGAGAAGCGCTCTTTGGACAGCCCTGCCAGGGGTCCCCCAGAACTCACAGGAGGGGTGCAGGGGGCTTCCTAAGGGCCCTGTGTTCTGGGGCAGGGGGAGCCCTGTGGCCTCCCTCAGGAGGGTCCTCGTCCACCCTGGCCGAGAAGGGCTGCCGTCCCGGGGAAGGTGCGGGGAGATGACAATAAAACAGGTGCACATTTTGACAACATTGAGAACAACTTCTCTGGTGAGGTATATGCTCCTGAAAACAAATAATGAACTCCTTAACAACACACCAAATGACCCTTTCCCAAAAGATGAAAGAACTTACTGGTAAATAGCCAAAGAGAGAAGAGATATGTTCTTTCGTGAAAATTATCACTCCATCTGTGCTCAGTATTATCATAAAGCCATCTAATGACTAATGAAGAGAGAACAATAATGTAATTAAATAGTGGAACAATAATGAAATGACAACTTTATTCCTAAATGCATAAATAATTATAATAGCACACTGAAAATATATTGTGGTCCTTAAATATCAATAAGGCAGGCACAGAATTAATTAAAATTCCATTATCCTGCCTCCTACACAGAACCCATTTAACCTTAAGCATGAGATGTTTATCAAATGATGTGTCACTTAGACAAAGAAATTTCAATGTACACCCAATTAACACAAAACTCTCCAACACAAATTAGGAAGATTCATTTCCATGTGTAGGTTGTTTCACATTTAATTCAAAATTAATTTCAAAAACCCTAAGAATATTTTGGAGGGCATTTTCATTTGTGGTTAGTTGAGTCATCTACTTATAAACTTAGGTATTGCCATCGGTTTCCTGCTATGTAGGGGACATTAGATATATAATGGAAGAGACAAATGCCTTTAGGTAGTGAACTCCTAAAATGATGAATAAAATATATAAAAATTCATTATTTCAAAACAGGACTGAGCTTTTGGTAAAGTAAGGGGAAAAAACCTGATAGCAGAAATGACTAGAACACGGAAATGAAGAGGTAAGAGGATATTGGAGCCTGTATTTGCTTTGGGACTATCTGTACAACACTAAAGGAATAGAGCTTAGGGGACAGAAAGCAAACCCGCCTGCACAAGGTGAGAGGTAAAATCAAAGACTGCTGCATAAAGCAGGGCCTCCCAAAGGGTAACACCCTCAGCAGGCAAAATAGAAAGATCTGATCCAGCAAAGAGAGACAGGGAATGAGCATGCCTGCCTCAGCCTTAGCTGTGGCTAGAGAAGAAAAGGAAAAACTAGTCTCACCTGGGAATTGCTAACCAGAAACCCACATTCACACAGGTTTGGAGCTGAAATTCACATACTACCTGTGTAGCCCTCAACACCTCAACCCTGTCATTTAGTTTAACGTGGTCCTGACCCCAGATATCTAGTCAAAACAAATTGAAATCATCTCTAGAGAATTATTTTAAAACCAGGGCTCAAAGAATTCATGCAGATAAAGTTCCAAATAGCATGGACTTATAACAAAATATTAATAAACACAGAAAGAAATGAAACATCGTGAATGAGACACAGTATGAAAAATAAAATGCAGATTGAGATTGAAAAACAGCAGATACTAGAATTATCACAGACAGGATATAAAATAAGTATGCTTAGTATGCTTAAATAAATAACAAAGGGTATTGAAAATATGGTGAAGGATCAAGAGACTCAAAACTGATCAACCAGATGTGGAAAATAATCAAACAAAATGTCTAGAAATGATATTATCATCGAAAATGTAAATTCAATGTACAAGTTAAATAGCATGTTAGAACATAGCTGGAAAGACAATTTTTGAATTGGAAGATGGAGCTGCAGAAATACCTCAGACTGCAACACAGAGAGACATAGGAATGAAAAATAAGAGAAATTAAGTGATATGCAGAAAAGAGTGAGAAAGAGCACTACACGTTTTACACATGTTCACCTTATTTCTCACAACTCAGTGAGATAGAGGTATTTTTACGCATTTTACAGAGAAAGAATTAAGGCTCAGAGACAGTAACTCTCTCAAGGACACATAGCAAGTAAGTGACAAAGGCACAATTCATATCCCTATCTCTTTGACTCTAAAGACCATGGTCATTCAGGCTTTAGTTTGTGGTCTTTGAACTTGTAGTGAAATTAACCAGTTCCCTTGGAGAGTCCTTGAGAAAAATATAAGGCTTGAAGTCTTAACAATCTAAGTTGAACGAGTCTACCAGATAATTACTTAACTTGCCACTAACTTATGCAAAGACTTGTTCGTATTTGTTGTCATTCAAGATCAGTGGTTTTCAAAACTCAATCCGCATAAGAAGCATCTGGGGAGCCTGTTAGAAATGTAGGCACCTGGCCACTACCAGGATTGAGATTCTGATTCAGACAGATTAAGGTTGGTCCCAGGAATCTGTACTTTCACGAAGCTCCCTAGGTAACTCGGATATGCATGGTCTCCTAGCCACACTTAAACACTATTCTTTATGTTCTATTGCACATATTCTACATATGAAGTAATCAAAGAATAACCCCCCTCTTACTTGTAGCATCATATGGTTGAAGTCTTCATAGGTATGGAACGATGGAATCCAATTAGATTCCTCTGTAGAGCCTTCTGGATTGTCTTTGCCTTTTTAAAAAAAGGAAGAAAAGATAGAAAACTGTCACATGAAAATGATTGGCTATGGGTATTAGATTTTTCAAAGTTATAATTAATTTTATAGAAAAGACTCATGAGAAAATGCTGAGTGCTAATGAAGGATCTGATGTAGACTAACTAATTGCTTATAAATTGTCATAAACATAGAAGTGTTTGGAATTGAAAAAGACCATCCAACTAGATTTCTACTAAACACATTAGGCCTCTCCAAAAACCTATGATTTTTTTTACCTCCAGTTCTTTCCTTTTCTCTGACTTCTTAAAGTCTTCTGAATTCTACCAAAACCCAGCATTCATAATATGCCAGGTAACGTATAAGCTGTGTCAAGGGTGCTAGGCATATCCAGACACCTAGAATATCCCCAACCCTGGCTAACAGAAAATTCCATGATTTAGTTTCACATGATTAAGCCTTTAACAAGGGCCCTTAACTAGAAAATCTTTAAGCCCTATCTTCTATTTCTTCAAAGCTCTTGAGACTGTTCTGTCTCCCATCCACCCTTCTCCATTCTTCAAGGTTTTCTGGTTTGCCCCATTGAGCAGTATTTCTGCTCCTGTGCTCACTCAGAGTCTCTGCTGTCAACATCTGCCCCTCTCCACCTCCCCCAATCCCCCACACTCCACTAACTTCTCTAACTCAGGGACTCCACTAACACAGCGCTCCAGCCTCCAGTTATTTTAATGCAAAGTCAATAAATGTTAGTTTCTTCTCCTCACAGAAAAGTTAGAGACCCATGGCACACAGATCAGGGTTAGAGACCCTGATCCCTATTCAAAATGTTAAACTTCTGACAAGGATAATTCTGAGAGTAGCACTTGCTTTCTTAGTGGTTATGAGTCTCAGATCCTTTCCTGTGAGCAGATTTGGATAGAAGGAGGCCAAGCACGAGCAGGAGAGCTCCAGAACCCTCACTAAAGAGGGAAGGAGAAGAGGGTGTGTAACTGCATGGGAAGTAGAAATAATACGAAAAAGAAACCATGCCACTTACACAACTGCCTCAAGATCAGTGTGCCTGACCACTGTCCCAGCTTAAAAGCTCAATTCTAGTCACAGTGCCTCAAACTCAACAAACTTATGACATTCTCCCAAAGCTAATTTCTGAACTCGTTTCCCCACTGACCTTCAGCTCCACCTAGTGACTTTCATCTCCTATACTCCCTCCAAAGAAATAAAAACGACAGAAGAGAGTCCATATATTTCTAAGAAAACCATTGTATTTTATCAATCAAACATAAGAGGTTTTTCCACCTTACTATTACCCACAAACTTGTTCTTGTTTTGCTTCCAGGGCAGGCACCGTACGCAGTTCTTCAGTACAACCCCAGTGTCCAGCATAGTACTTAACTCCCAATAAGGACTCAGTAATTCTTATTAACCTGAACCTCATTCATTCATTTGCTTAATTAATATTTACTGAGCTCCTACTATGTATCCTACTCTGTTTTAGAGGCTCAGGACACAGTATGAACAAGACAAATAAGGTGACTGTCTTTTTTGTGTCTTACAGACTGGTGGGAAGGGGAGAAAGATAACACATAGACAATGGAACCGATAATTTCATATATCTTTAAGTGCAATAATTTAGACTGGGTGATCAAGGAAAGCCTTACTGAGAAGGTAACATCGGAGCCAAGATCTGAGTGACAGGAAGGTTTGGGAACAAAGCATCTCAGACAGAGGAAACAGGAAGTACAAAGCAAGGCAGGAAATAGTTTGGCCTGTATAAATAACAGACAGGCGGCCAAAGGGGCTACAGTAGGGTGACCAAGAGATAGAGTAGTAGGAAATAAAGTCTGAGAGATAGGTGGGGCGATATCACATAGGGTATATGGTAAGGAGTTGATACTGCTCTGAGTGGAACATGAAGTCCTTTTAAGCGGGAGAGTGATGTGTTTTTAAAACATAACTATAGCTGTTTGCAGAAAATAGATCAAATTGGGGAGCAAGGGTGGAAGCAGGGAGTCTATCACGGAACCTTCTTCAAAAGTAACAGATGATGGTGGCCTGGATTAGGTTGGTACACCAAGGCTATGGAAATGGGGTGAAGTGAATGGATTTGAGATGTATTTTAGAGGTAAAGCCAAAGGATTTGCTGATGGATTGTGGGAGGGGTGAGAGAATGGAGGACACAAGAATGACTTCTAGATTTTTAGCTTGAGCAGCTAGAAGAATGACTGGTGGTACCAGTTTCTGAAATGGGGAGAACCAGGGGTGGGGGTGCGAGAGGCAATGGAACAGAGAGGGATCAAGAGTTCCTTTACGGCCATGTTAACTTTCCTGTTAGATATCCAAGTGAAGTTCCATAGGAAACTCTCTTGCTGATTTAAGAATAAGTATGATTCTCAAGTATGGAGCTCAGGTAGGAGGGCAGGGTCAGAGAGATTTAAAAAGTCACTGACATCCAGGTAGCACTTCAAATTAAGGGACTGGATGAGATTACTTGGGAAATGAGTGTAGACACAGAAGAGAAAAGGTCCAAAGACTTAACCCTGGGACACACCAATTGTTATGTTTGTCACAATAACATTACAAATGAATATATTTGAAAAAGGTACCAAAGCATTCTGTGAAGTAGGAGGATGCAAAGAAAGGCAGAGAAGGAGCAACCAATGAGCTAGGAGAGAAACCAGGTGACTGTGCTATTCTGGAAGCCAAGAGAAAAGTGCTTCAAGAAGGAGGGAGTGGTCACCTGTCCAGTGCTTTTGAAAGGACAGGGAAGATGAGCACAGTTAAGCGACCAAAGAATTCAGCAAAGTGGAGATCAGTGTTATTCCTGACAAACGTAGTTGTACTGGAGTGGCAGGAGCTCCAGCCTCAGTGAAGTGGGCTGAGGAAAGAATGAGGCATGAGGAAGTGGAGGCAGAGTCTACACATCCATTTCAAGAAATTTTGATGTGAAGGGGGCACAGAAAGAGGGCAATAGCTTGAGGTATCATGGGGTCAAGAAAATTTTTTTTTTTAAATAGGAGGCTTTTACAGAATGATGTTTATGGGCATAATCTGCTCAGATGTTTTGAGTTAAATCTACTTAAGTATTATAAGTACTATTTTACACCCTCAGGGCCATGTTTCCCTTAGCAACATTTACCAAACGCCTAAGATACAGAAATTTGCATTATTATTGTCCAGTATACTTTTATGAATTCTCATTTCCTTGTTCCACTTTTGCATGACCTCAATAATATTTTCATCATCGACCATAAGCAAATTAATGAATGGGGAGAAACTAAATATCTGTATTAAAAGGTACTTCCGGAGATCTTCTAGTTACTAATCCCTCCCAATGATGTTTGAGGTCAAGGGAGAGAGCCAACTGTTTCACCCACAACTAATTTTCAATACGGCTAATCAAAAAGCTATAAGAATGGGTTGGGGGGCTGAGATCAAACCTTCCTCCTGGAACCTGGCAGAAGTACTCTGCACTGCTTTAGATCTGCCTCCTTTGACAGGACAGCCGCGAGTTTCCATCAGGGTGTGCAGTCCTGTGCAGATGGCGTTTAAGCAGTCCTTCTCTTTACTGTCTGATGTATTAGGTGCATCCCTAATTGACAAAAGCAATCAGGGTTTTTAATGATAAGGGGAGGGCTGGTAATTCGGATGGTGGAGCAATGGATGGAAAGAAATAAGACAAAAGAAAGGGAGATGTTAAAGTCAACATTTGAGCAAAAATCCAGTCCCTCGATCACTCATAGGACAACAATAACTGTCAATATTAAAACAAGGAAATGCAAGCCAATCTCATCTCCCTTAGACTGTGAGGACCTTGAGGTAGGGACCAGATCTGTCTCTATGTCTTCCATAGCAAAGCGCAGCACAATGTCTGACACAGTGTCCTAAGAATTATATAAAATAAGTGCAAATTAATTTGAATTTAATGGTGGGTCTTTATCCCACCATATATTCTTACCTGCTTTTACAAGAGTACTTCTGATTAAAGAAGATTCTTTCTAAATGATCTATTTTACTCAAGAGGCTCTCTCAAAGCCAATGCCCCTTCTCAGAGAGAAGGATGAGCAACGAAATACTAATTGAGATTTTTTTTACACCTTTAAAAAACATAGACCATACTGAAAATTTTTGACAAAAACTTTTTGATCAGTGAGCTGAAATTTACTTTAGATGCTTGAACTGAAAAAAATAAGGTAATTTATCTTCTCAAAAGAAAGTGGATTTAAGCTCTAGGCAAGCTAAGACCCCAAAACAGGCTTCTAAACTCATCAGGGAGTGTAAACCATTTATTTAGTGTCAGCTCTGGGCAGCCACTGTGCAAGGACACAGTTTGATGAGGGAGGCTGTCAGATACACAGGTAATATACTACATATTGTGATAGAGATAGGGTAGGGGTTATGGAAAACCCACCAGAGAGACCAAATGTCCCTGAATGAGTCAGGTTTCCCTGAGCAAGTAGGATTTTGCTAGATATGAAATGGGAACAGAGGACAGGGGACAGGGCTTTGACAGAAATATCAGTCAGTTATGAATTCATACCTCTGTGCTTTTTCTTTATCATCCTCATCCATTATTCAGCGATTTAACAAAGAATTCTGAAATCAGAATGAAGCAACATTTTACTAAGAAATCAGTCTCTGGTGAATCACAATAAAGCAATAAGACTAACCAAAATTCTCAATTGCATAGCACCTTTCCCTCAAGGAATGCCTACTTCTTCTAAAGATAAAGTTTCATTAGTACCAATAATCCTGTCATACGTTATGTAATTGATGAAGCCTTCCTTTACTGTGTGGCCCCCAATGAATGTTTGTCAGAATAACATTCCAATGAATATATTTCAAAAATTTACAAAAATGTTCTGTGAAGTTACACAACTTAATCCCAAAATCAAGTATTTGTAGCTTTAATTCCATACCCTTAAATTCCTTTAACTTTAATTCTTTTAAATTCAAGAACACTTAATGAAACAAAGACAGATGTGGGTTGAAAGCTTCATATCTAGCCGCAATATCATGCCTCAATAGACCAATCTGCATTTATTGTTGATATCTCAGAAATCTTGGGGATATAAAAAATGGCCCTGAAATCCCCAAAGTCCTCTGCTTTGAACTGTATAGTTAGACTCACACATCACCTCAAGGACAAAGCCTCAAAGTAGAAATAAATGACATCCAAATACATGTGTGTTATACAAGAAGAAACAGTTAATTAGAGCAAACATCCTTTAAATGCTCTCAAGAAGGTAAGGGAAAGCTCAGGGGTCAAACACTAGGAAGACACTGAAAACCAAAGCTGGGTAGTATACCAACCTGTGCTGCTGTGGGGATGGGGATGCATAGCTATGCAACAAAGGAGGGTGGGTATTAAGGCCCTTTTGGGTGAAGGAGAATCCAAGCAGGGAACAACCTAAAACCCATCACCTCCTCCCTACGTATAGCCAAGACTCCTAGAGGCTACAATTTCATTTAAAAAATCTTCCCACCAAAAAAGAAAGAAGACAAGGAAGTTTGTCTGTCTGAGCACGTTCTCTGGGTGGGAAAAAAAGGATGCTACTAGACTGAATCAACCTTGGGGTTTCAGGAGAAGCAAAGACAAACCCATTCTGGAGAGATACTCTCTAAATCCAGCTTCCATGGAATTTCCAGATAAGGCACCGCTGAAGATGACCTCACCATCCAAAATCGGAAAGTATATGAGGAAACAATCCACATACACATCCCCAGCAGTATGAGACCTCCAAGAACTTCAAATTAAAATACTTGAAAGCCATTATAAAATAATTGTGCTTAAAAATATTAAAAACAAAATAAATGGAACTGAAAATATGAGAAAAGACCAAGTAGACGCGAAAAAGAACAAAAGAGAAATTTTCTAAAGACATATTCAATTAAATTAATTTCAAAAGGATTGATTAAGCAAAGTATGAAGACAAATCAGATGAGAAAATTAGGAAATGGAATACATATATGAAGAAATATACCATATTGCCTTTGCAGAGAAATAATGAAGTGGAAAATATGAAACAAGAAATATGTAATGGGAAGGCCTAATATATCTAATAGGAGTTCCAGAAGAAGAGAATAGCAAGAACGGGAGACAGGCAGTGAAGAAATAAAGGCTGAAATTTTTCCAGAATGGAAAATGCGATCCAATCTGGATGAATTAAAATAAAACCCCCTCGTGATAATATGTTCAACGCCACTAATTATTAGGGAAATGCAAATCAAAACTACAATGAGCTATCAGCTCATGCCTGTTAGAATGGCTATAATTAACCAGACAAGAAATGACAAGTGTTGGGTGGGATGTGGAGAAAAGGGAACCCTCATACACTGCTGGTGGGAATGTAAACTGGTGTAGCCACTATAGAAAACTGTATGGAGATTCCTCAAAAATTAAGAATAGTACTACCACACAATCCAGCTATTCCACTGCTGGGTATTTATCCCAAGATAATGAAAACACTAATTCAAAAAGATATATGCACCCCCATGTTCATTACAGCATTATTCACAACCTAAGTGCCCATCAATGGACGAATGGATAAAAAAGATGTGGTGTATATACACCACGAAACACTACTCAGCTATAAAAAAAGATGAAATCTTGCTATATGCAACAATGTGGATGGACGTTGAGGGTATTATACTAAGTGAAATAAGCCAGACGGAGAAAGTCAAATACCATATGATTTCACTCATAAGTAGAAGATAACAACAACAAACAAACACAAAGACACAGAGATTAGATTGGTGGTTACCAGAGGGGAAGTGGGGAGGGAGGAGGGCAAAAGGGGTGGTAGGGCATATATGTTCAGTGATGGATAATAATTAGTCTTTGGGTGGTGCACACAATGTAGTCTACACAGAAACTGAAATATAATGATGTGCACCTGAAATTTATATAATGTGAATCAATGTTACCTCAATAAAAAAATAATTAATTAAAAAAACACATCTAGAAACATCATAGTGAAACTTCAGAACATGAAAGATGGCTAGGTCATTCTAGCCCATAAAACAGATCAACAAATACCAAACAATAATATCATACAGACCTAATGTCATTGAATTAGAAATCAAGAGCAAACGCATAATATAAAACCCTACAGTCTTGGATATTTAAATCAATAGCAACAATGACAAAAAAAATTCCTGAATAGCTCTGGGAATCAGAAAATAATCAGAACTGAAGTATTGTAAGAACAGTACATATTAAAACCTGTAAAATGCAGCAAAAGCAATGCTGAGGAATTTATACCCTTAAACACTTATTAGAAAAAAATGAAAATAAATGAGCTAAGTAGTCAACAAAACAAACTGTAAAAATAAGAGTAAAGCTAAATAAAAGAGAAGCAAGGAAATAATAAAGGACTAGAAAACGACACAATAAAAAAAAGATAAAATAGAATATATCAAAAAATATGTTTCTTAAAAAAAATAATAAAATAAAAAACACTGTTGTCACAAGGGGTGAAGGGATGCATCCATGTAGTGATGGGCAAATAATGTACAACTAAAACCCCACAGTTATAAATTATTAAGACATCAATTAAAAAATACAAAAAAATCATTGTACCAGATTGATCAAAAATAAAGGAGAACACACATTTTGGAATGAAAATGTGCAGACCTATGAATAAAAGAGATGATAAAAAGCAGTATGATCAACTCTATGCCCATAAATTTGAAAACACAGGGAAAATAGAATATTTCCTGGAAAAACGTATTTTACTCAAACCTATTTAACAATAAAAATAAAATTCGAATAAATCCTGTAAATGTAAAGAAATTCAGTCATTAAAAATTTATCCATAGAAAAACTACTTAACCAAACCTAAACAAAACAACCCCAATAGTTTCACAGATGGATACTTCCAAACATCTGGAAGTATTATCTTCCAGGTTATCTCATATTTCATGCAAATTATGCCAGAAAACACACAAAGAGAGAAGATGTCCATCCAACTCATTTTATAATGCTAGTATATTCTTTATTCCAAACCAGAATAGGGCAGCATTAGAAGGAAAAATTTTATAAGCCAATTTCACTTATGATCCAGATTCAAAATCCTAAATAGAATTACCAAATCCAAACCAGCAGAGTATTTAAAAACTTGGGCTAATTGCAGAAATTCCAGGATAATTTCACATCAGAAAAAAATATAATTCAAAATTTCAGACAAAAAGAGAAAAAGAATGTGATCATCTCAGTAGATGCAGAAAATACATTTGATATAATTCAATTACAGACATGATTTTTAAAAATATGGTTAACAGACTAAATATAGACAGGAACTTCCTTAACCCAATAAGTGGAATCCACCAAAAACATACAAACATCAAGCTTAAAAGTGGAACACTAAAGGAATTCTTTAGATTTGGGAAAAAAAACAAGAATGGATGCTAAACATTTAATACATAAAGTTAAGGTACTAACCAATGCATTAAGCTAAGAAAAACAAATAACATGAATAACTCTTGGAAAGGAAAAATAAAACAGTCCTCATTCATGAACACCATGATTATCTACAAAGAAAATCTAAGAGATTCTACAATTTACTAGAAATAATAAAATAGTTCAGCAAGGTTGCTGTATACAAGAGTAATATTTAAAAAAAATTAATTTTGTTCCTATAGAACAGCAACCAAAATTAGAAAAAATTTTTTAAAGATGGAATAGCAACAAAAATTTAGAGACTACTGTTTATGGGCATGGAAAAATGATATGGGAATAGCCCTCCTGCCATGAACAACTAGAAAACTGGACAAATTATAGGAGGTATCTGTTTAGATACATTGGACGGCAGGCAGCACATGCCTGCGATCCCTGAGGTAAGAGCAAAAATGAGATGAGCCCTGCAACAATCCTCACTTTCTACCTAAAGGTACTTCCTGACCACAGTTCAGCGGGCACAATCCCAAGCAGAGTACAGCAATCTCACTAATATTAGGAGACACAAATAAGAGTTCAGGAATGCCAAGATGGCTGGAATTTGTGGAGAATCTCAGAAAGGAGCCTTGGCAAAAAAAAAAAAAGCTCCAGAAAAGTGAATCCAGATTCTCCTGAATCTCTGGCTAAATACTAAGTTGTGCCTGTGCAAGGTGACACTCTACAAACAAGATCAATCCAAGAACAACCACCAGGGAAAGGACAAATACCATGAATCCAAAACTCAATAACAACCACAGCTTACACAGGGCTGGAAGGCACTGGGGTTTCACCCAGCAGAGTGGAGAAAAAACACTGAAAAAATGAACAGAGCCTCAGTGTGGGATAATGTCATGCAATTGAAAATGTATGTAATTGGATCCCCAGAAGTGGAAGGCAAAAAATATATATATATATATGAATAATGGCCATTTTTCCCCATACTGGATGAACAATAAAAACTCATATACTCAAGAAGCTCAGTGAACCCAAGAAAAGAAACAAAATGAAAAACTCATGAAGGCACATCATAAGCAAATTGTTGAAAAGCAATTATAAAGAGAAAATCTTAAAAGCAAATAGAAATGAAAGACACATTTAACACAGGGGAAAAAGCAATGTCCTTTGTCTGACTTCTCATCAAAACAATTCAAGCCAAAAAAAAGAAAGAAAGAAAGAAAGAAACAGCTTTAAAGTGCTAAGGGTGGGAGGAATCAGCCTAGAATTCTATATCCAGCAAAACTATACCCTTCAATGAAATTGAAGGTAAAATAAAGACATTTTCAGATGAACAAAATCTGAAAGAAGTGAAGTCCAGCATACTAGCACTACCAGAAATGTTAAAGGAAGCACTTCAGGCAGAAGGAAAAAAACACCAGATGGAAACTCACAGCTACATAAAAAAATGAAAAGCATTGGCAATAATACATATGTGGATAAATACAAAAGAATTTTTCATCTTTAATTTCTTTAGAAGATGATTAAAATAAAAGCAAAGTACTAAAGAGTTTACAATATATGTAGAAGTCAAACCTATGACAATAACACAAAAGACAGGAGGATGGAATATGAAAATCTACTCTTGTAAGTTTCTTACATAATGCTTGAAGTGGCACAATATTAATTCATGGCAGACAGAAATAAATTAAAAATGTATACTATAAACTGCCTAAAGCAACAAATAAAACACCCACGAGATACAGATTATAAATCAAAAGAGACAAAATGAAACACGAATGAAATACTCATTTAATCAAAAGAAAGCAGAAAAAGAAGACAAAGAGAACAAAGATCAAATGGGACAAACAGAAAACATATTGCAAGATGGTAGACTTAAACCTAACCATATTACTAATCATGTTAACTGTCAATGGACTAAAGTCTAGGATTGTCCAAACTGGATAAAGAGTAAGACCAAATTATATGTGTCTACAGGATACTCACTTTAATTATAGAGACAAAGATAGGTTACAAGTGAAATGATAGAAACATGTATACTATGTAACCCTAATGATAAAAAGCTTGAGTGGCTAATTAATATCAGACCAAGTAGACTCCGGCATAAGGAACAGTACTAGGGGAAAAGGAGAACATGTCATAACGATAAAGGAGTCAATCAAGATGACACAGCATTCCTAAATAGGTGGACATCTAATTACAAAGCTTCAAAATGAAGTAAGAACTGAAAGAAGAAATAAACAAACCCACAATTACACCTGGTGAGTTCAACACTCCTCTATCAGTAATCAACAGAACAAGTAAACAGAAAATCAGGAAGGATGTTGAAGACTTCTACACCGACAGCAAACTTGGCCCCATTTGTTTACAGAACATTGTGCTCAGCAAGTGTAGAACACACATTTTCCATTCTATATATAATAGCCATAAACATTCAAAATAACCTAGGCGATAAACCCGGTTTCAGTAAATCTAAAGCATTAAAATCATACAGATTAGGGGCCAGCCCAGTGGCATAGTGGTTAAATTTGCACACTCCGCCTCGGCCGCCCAGGCTTTGCAGGTTTGGATCCCGGGCGCAGACCGATGCACTGCTTATGAAGACATGCTGTGGCAGGCATCCCACATATTAAAGAGAGGAAGATGGGCACGGATGTTAGCCCAGGGCTAATCTTCCTCACCAAAAAGAGGAGGATTGTTAACAGATGTTAGCTCAGGGCTAATCTTCCTCACCAAAAAAAAAAAAGCATCAGATTATGTTCTCTGATCAAAACAGAATTAAATTAGAAATCAATCTTAAAGAAAGAAATATCTGGAAAAAAACAAATATTTGGAAATTAAATAACATACTTCTAAATAATACGTGGGTCAAAGAAGAAACCTTTGGAAAAGGTTTAAACAATGGAAATTAGATAATATTTCTAACTGAATGATTATGAAAATTAATTTTTAATTCCTGAAACTTCAATAATCTGTAATTTGTTAAAATTTCATCATACATATTTATGGTATTATATATTTCCATCAAGAAAAGTTATATCTAATTATTTAAATCATTTTTTCATGTCCGTAAATAACATTTATAGGCTTGTTCCCATAGAAAAGAAATGATATTGTGCTTAGTAGTTAATCTAACAAAAATGTACAAAAACATTTCACAGATAATAATATCTTTATTGAAGCATATAAAAGAAGATCTAAATAAATGGAAACATATGCCATATCCCTGGACAGGAAGTCCCAATATCATAAATTTATCTACAAATTAATGTAATTCTGATCAAAACGCAGTACATTTTTTGTTTTGGTTTGGTTTTCTACATAAGTTCACAAGTTAATTACAAAATTCCCATGGAAAGCAATGAGTCAGAAATATCCACAATAATTTTGAAGAACAACAACATAAAAGGATGTGCCCTACTAGACACTGAGGCTTATTATAAAGCTATAGTAGTTAGGTAAATGGATAATGGTGCAAAACATAGGTATAGAATAATGGGACAGAAGAGACCTATTAAAGCACAGATCCATGCATCAATTGAAATTTGATTTATGACAAAAGAAGCATTATAATTTTGAAGTTTCTACCATAGAATGTGTGTGTGTGTTTTAATATAGCCCTTTCTCTGTATTGGCATCATAAATTTGAAGTTTCTATCATGGACTTTGTGTGTGTGTGTGTGTGTGTGTGTGTGTGTGTGTGTGTGTGTGTTTAATATGGCCCTTTCTATGCATTGGGGCAACAAAATTTGTTTGCAAGCTCTTCAAATACAGGAGCTAGGCTCTACATGTCTTTGATATTTCCAACAGCACCCAGCTCTCCACACAGAAGACACTCAAAGCACACTGCTAAATATCAGACCACTCTCCTTATCCATTGGACAAGGGAGGCACAGACGTCTGACTGTTAATGCACTTGGAGTCTTTTCTACTCAGTAATCCATTCTAAAACAAAGACTTAGAAACTTACACCATTAGAAGAACATGCAAAGACTGATAAAAGAGTAAGGTTAATCAAAAGTTCTCAGGCCAAGAGTAGCCAGGCTTCTTACACAAAGTAATAATTAATTTGTTCACAAAAGCAGAGTTATGCACTGAGTGCCTTTTTTCAAAATCAATGGGAAATAATCTAAAATCTCATCAAGCTTTATTACTGAAGTATAATATCAAGAGGATCATGCTTGCAAAAATTTCTTCTTTTGGGGAGGCAAAGGGAGAGGGTGTTGTTCCCATCCACCTTCAATTTTGTGTGTGTGTGTGTGAGTGTGTGTACATGCACATACACATACATATTTTTTTTTTAGTTCACAAGAAAACACACTGAATAAATGGATTATGGAAATATAACCTGAACTGATTTCCCTTAATTAATCATTGGCTCTCTGTGGATGAGAATCACTTATGCAGATACTTTCCAGTGTGACAACTATGATGACACAGATTATCAGTGTTCAACTGAGATAAGATTCACACTCAAAGGAACCTTCATCTCAATCTCAAAACTGCCAAAAACAAATAAGTTTTTAGACTCTCAGTTCAGGGTCCATGGCAATATCAATCTTCTCTAGAGACAAGTGACTTGCTGATCAAATCTGGGCTCCTGCCACTAGTTCTCTTGAAACATTTTGCAGGGGCCATATTTGGGGCCTACGTGACACACATAACATGTGCCATCATCTCCCAGTACAAATAGGTCAGGACTAAATGACACTAAAGGTTTAATCCTGAATTAGAATCAAAGTGAACACATCCTGAGAACTATTCCAGGACTCAACTAGGCCCAAGGTGTTCAATCTTCCGTCATCCCTGGACTACTTTAGAGTCTCAGAGTTATTACACTCTGCAGCTGTGGAAGGGGAGAAAATAGGCTGAGGAGCAACACGGTAGCAAAATCATGACTTTCTCTGGATGCAAACCTAGGAGAAGAGAAAAGTCTTAGAATAAAGACTACAACCTTGTAATCCAAGGAATTACTTACATAGCTAGGGCTGATGACCTCTCCGACAAACTCTCTGCAAATTCAGGTAAATACATGGACTCACCCACCTTTGCCTGTTCTGCTTGAAGATTTCTAAAGTTGAATTATAATGAAGTTCCATGTGAAATGTGTACGCCTGTTGCAATCTTCAGTTTGAAATAGAGTAATATTTGCCCGGGACTAGGAGTCCAAGTTCCCTTTGTCCTTCCTCCCGAGATTACCTTTCTCATTTCATGGAAAGTCTCAGCGTTTGTGACACTCCCCAGTGTTTTTTAATCAATGCAGAGGCCACTGAAAAGCATGTTTGTGAAGAATCTGTATTACGAAAAAATACGTGTTATAATATCAGCCGAAAAAGAGGGTCACAATATTGTATAGGCTATCTTAGACCAATCATGTAAAACATGATACAGAAATGAACAAATAAAATATAGTGTAGAAAACATGACTGAGGAAAAAAATTATTCAGAGATGTCCTTGGGTGATAGAACTACGGGTGATCAAAAATATTTTTTTGCATTTTTTATGTTTGCTATAATTAATATGTGTGACATTCAAAATTAAGAAACACCTCTCAAAAATAATATGGGAGCCAGTGTTGAACAATGAAGAGTCTGGGCTTCAGAATCAACTGGACCTGGGTTCAAATCTCAACTCTATCTCTTTATAGTTGTGTGACCTCCGGTGAGTTCCTTGACGTTTATGAGTCTCAATTAACTCAACTGTAAAATCTAGGTTATAATACCTACACGCTAAGGTTTTTGTGAAAATTAAGTTAATGTATATAAAGTGGCTAGCACCATGTCTGGCACATTGCAGCCACCCAATACATTGTAGCTTTCATTAGATACAGTAATATTAACAGCTGTATAAAATCTAAAGGACTGTGAGGAAGATGCACTCTTCTCCGAGAGGGAAGTGATGACAAACAATTGGCAATACAGAGAAATTTCTTGATGCCACTTGTTGTGGCAAGAATGAGAGAACCCTGAGGAGATCAATCTCCAAGGAGTGGGCCAGCTGGGTAAATCTGACACGTGATGAACAAGTGGTGTCTCAGGTCTGGGTACAGGATCAGGTATCATGACACCTAATGGAATGTACTCCTGAACAACATGAGGTAGAAGAGCATGACTCTATAGTGGTCCTGGGCTGCACAGAAGTCACATTTTCTCCAGCAGCACACAACAGCCCACATGTAGGAATGGAGGAGGGAGATGATCAGATTGACCCTTGGAGCTTTTCTGGGCACCAAGGACAAGAGACACAAAGGATACTAGCCACAAAAGTACTTGAAGTATTGGACCATAATGTAAAGATCCACTAAGTAAACAAGTTGTGGGCAGGGATGGGGGAGGTTCACTGAGAAAAAAAGTACAGCAGTCAAGGGGCTGGAATAAATTTGAGGAGAGCAACAAGCAGGGGTATTAAAAGTACCACAGACAGAGCAATGGAAGAATGGGAGGTTCCAGCATAACTGGGGAGAATTTGGTTGAAAATGTCACCAGTGGTTTTGGTGATACCAAATGCAATCATGAAAAATATTCTGTTTCATAAAGAGAGAGAGCGAGCAAGAAAGAGAGCACATCTTTGTCTTTCACATCTGAAGAGGCTGAAGTTAACTAGTTAGTGCTCTGTAACCAGGGAACAACTGCCCTCCCTGTGGGGTTGCCCAAATCCCAGGCAGTCGCTGGGAGGCCTCATGAGCTATTCCGCACATTTGGTCCTATTTCAGCAGCCAGAACTGCCCTCTGGTTATCAGTTCATCCTCCCCTCCCCCTCCCCCCACCAGTCTGTCAGTCAGCTCAGCCAGGCTGCCAGAGAGAAGGAAACCCCTGTGGCCTCCACAGCGTAATAATGGCCAGAAAGTGTTTGGCTCATGTAAACATCATTTAAAATGTTTATAAGGAATTTTAAAGAAAACCAGAGAGGGTCTGAAGAAAAGCAGAATGTAGAGGTGAATACATCTTTGGGTATTATTCTGGTTACAATATTTGTATATTTTAGAGTAAAAACCTCAAAGTATTTAAAATGCCATTGTGGAAGATAATCACACCATATGTTCGTAGTTATAAAATTTGTTGTGCATTATCAGGGATCAACTCTTTCTTTATACAGAGAGAGAGAGAGAGAGAGACACTTTTTTAAATAAACAATTGCTCAAGTAAAGAAAAGTGGTCTTTCAAATCTCAACATGATTCTGGGGATTTTTTTTTAAGTTTTTAGGGAAAAATGCATGATGGCATGCTTCATCAATTTGAATGAAGTCTTCTCTCACTCATATAATGTTTACTAAAGATATTTAATCAGTGAGAAAAATGAAATATTTACAATTCTCATGTAGACAGTAATGAAGCTAAATGTGTATGGCACAAATATATCAACCAAGTGAGTGGAATTTTCAAATTTATTTTCAATCAAAACTTTCTTCAAAAATTACAACTCATAAGACTATATTTCATCAGTTACTCATCCATCTTAAGGGAACATAATTTTCCAACGGCTAAAATCAAGAATGGAAATTAACCTAGACTGGATCATGGAATATGTGTGCCACATACCACACCGAATAAGCCAGGAAAGGGCGAGTGGCAAAGTCATGCTCTCAAAGAGATCCAGAAACAGGATCAGGCTTCCTGATTCCTTGGGAGTATCTCTAGTGAGTGGCTTTTCTTTTCTCGAACCTGAGCTCTTTCAGCAAGCTCTCACTGTACAGGCATGGGCCCTGGCTTGGGTGAGGTGGTGGGGAAGCCAGGCAACGAAGGGAATGAGCCCATTTGCACAGGAGCACACACATCCACACCTAAAATGTGCACTCTTTCCTAAACCAAAGCTGACGCTCATTCTGCTCACATCCTGTGGTCCTTTCTGAGGACGGGGTGAAGCCAATTGTGTCCGTTGTTATATTCCTAATACCCCAGACTGCTCCTGGCTGAAAACCCATGCTGAATAAATGTTTGGTGACTGAATAAATGAATGAGGAAACACTGAGTCCTACCTGGCAAAATGCTGATGAGCAGCCAAAGGTTACTGAACACTTCTCACCCAGCTAATCCTGTTCCTAAAAGACAAACAGGCAAAACCAAAAAAAAAAAAAAGGCAAATCCAGATCTGCAGGGTAACAAAGTCAGATCTAAAAGTGTATCTCTTATTGGTTTCGCACTTTGGGGAATTCTGTATGGCATGTTCTCTTAGTCTGAGGCAATAGGAATACTAAGAAGCAAAAGGTGTCTTACATCCTTCAATATTCTGGCAGAACATTTCAAGTTTCTACCAGGTGCAGTAAAAACTGGACCTGGCTCTGAAAGAGATCAGCAATCCCAATCCGTTAAATTCCTAATCCCAGTCTTATTCCAATTAAGTCTCTGGATCTTCTATAAAATCTTTCCATGGTCCAGCCAGTTCTGAAATTTCAGCAGTTCATTCAATCCGTCCCCACTACACCTTCGCTGCACACAAGTTTAGAGGAAAGACTGACATCTACATAAATCCACTCATTCAAGGCAAGGGAATGATCACTACTAGACTAGAAGCTTCACAGAAAGCGGCATCTGAGATAACTGTGTAAGGGATCCAAAAGACTTCAACTGGTAAATGGAGAGGAAAGGACATCGCAGGGCAGAAAACAGAGCCTGAGTAAGGACACCAAGGTGGAACATCATGGTATGGTGACATCAACCTGTCCTTACCGCTTCCTAGAGTGTGAACTCGGGCCAGTTACTTGACCTTTCTGGGGCCCAGCTTCCTCACCAACAAACTGGGAATAATAATGGCACCATTTCACGGGGCTATTGGGAAGATTCACTGAAATAATGGAAAGCAAAGTGCCCAGCCTAGTGCCAGATACAAAGCAAGGCCTCAATAAATATTTTTAAACAAAGTGTGATAAGAGACAGAAGGTAAAATAGTGGCTACTAGGGGCTGGGGGAGGGGAGATGGGGAGTTCTTGTTTAATGGGGACAGAGCTTCAGCTTGGGATGATGAAAAAGTTCTGCAGATGGCGAGTGGTGATGGTTGCACAGCAATGCAAATGTACTTTATGCAACTGAAGTTTATGTTTGAAAAACAGTTAAAATGTAAATTTTATGTTATGACTATTTTACCACCGCAATAAAAGAACGCAAAAACAAAGTGTGAGGCCTGTCCAGCAAGCAGCACAGTGTGACTGAAATCAAGAACACTTTTCAAGGTAAGTTGGGGCCAGAAGCAAAGAGCTTTGACTATCAGGCTGACAAGTGTGAACTGGATCTATCCTAGTGCCCTGTGGAGACACTTGGAAGTACTATGACTTGAATGGATATATTATAAAGATATAATTGATATTGATATTGATATTTTATAAAGATCACCCTAGGGGTGGAATAGATGATTAGAAAGAAGTTGAGGCTTAAAGAAGGAATGCCAATCAGACTTCTGCTATTTAAAGTGTGGTCCCCAGCCCAGCAGACTTACTCTTACCTGAAAGCAAATTCCCAGGCTGCCCCAGATCTGCTGAATCAGAATCCTCATGGTACAAGATCTCTAGGTAATGCCTCTGCACACTAACCTTTGTGAAGCAGTGGGTTAGGAGCTCAGCTGGGAGAGGATAAGGACTTGAGTAGGACAGTGGCAGCAGAGACGGAGCCATAATCACCAACATTTATGGATCTTACTACATACACGCTAGGTTCTGTGTATTTCAAAAACCATCACTGAATCCTCACAACAGCCTTGTGTGATAGGTGCTATTACTTACATTTCCCACGTGGAATACTATTTAGCCATAAAAAAGATGGAAATCCTGCCATTTGCGACAACATGGATGGACTTTGAGGGCATTGCACTAGGTGAAATAAGTCAGACAGAGAAAGGCAAATACTGTATGATCTCACTTATACGTGGAATCTAAAAAAGAAAAAAAAAAAAAACCTCACAGAAACAGAGAACAGATTGGTGGTTGCCAGAGGCAGGGGATGGGGGGTGGTGTGGGAAATGGGTGAAAGGGGTCAAAAGGTACAAACTCCCAGTTATAAAATAAAGAAGTTCTGGGGATATAATGCACAGCATGATAACTATAGGTAACATTACTGTATATTTGAAAGTTGCTAAGACAGTAGATCTTAAAAGTTCTCATCACAAAGAAATAAAAATTGGTAACTTTGTGAGGTGATGGATATTAACTAGACTTATTGTGATGATCATGTCACAATAGCTACATATATCAAATTATTATGTTGTATACCTTAAACTTACCCAATGTTAGGTGTCAATTAGATCTCAATAAAGCTGAAAAAAATTAAATTAGAGTTGAAGTAACTTGTCTGAGGTTACACAACCAGTTCCTAACAGAACCAGGATCGAATCAATGTGTAAACACCTGCTTCATCATCTCCTCGGTACTGCTCTTCAAACCTCAGGGAATATGAGCTTTCCCTGTCCTGCTACACTACCCACTTCCTTTCTCTGTTATTATGCTCTGAGGTGGTTACTCTGAAAGCTCTCTAAAGTATTTTGGAGGTCCAACTGATGTGGAAGACAATATATAAATAAATGGGAAACTTCAGAGCTTTCTAGCTACCCACTCAGCTACGATCTTCTCCCAGCACTTGCCTGGGTTGTACACGAAGCCCCTAAGTCATCTGCTTCCTCATCGAGGGTCAAACTGAGTGACCCTTCCACAACCCTGTCCTCCAGAATCCCCAGGCTATGTAGGAATTCGGCTGATCAGCAGCAGGGAGGATGTAATGTTTGTTTCTTTCCCTTCCTCATTTATCAACAGAACTCAACATTTCCTTCCCTTGGTTGCAACAACAGAAGTTCTCCAGAATTAAATTTCCACCGTATTATACAATAATCCTCTAAACAGAGCAGCACATCAAATTCTTCGTCTTTACCAAGGTATAAGCAGAGAAAATCCCAGTTATATGACAAAACTCCTCAAGCGTGACCATCATCAATCTATTTCTGCAAATGAAGGTTGCCAAGTTATCTTTCATAATTCTCTCTTCCTTCTCTGCCCTCCTTGTGGGGCCATCTGAGTAGCATCCACGGCCTGACAACAGAGTCCGCTTCTGCACTGTGGCTCACGCCCACATGCTCCTGCGTATGCTCCATGCCAGACTTCAGACTCAGGCCTTTCACCTCAATTCTTGCAATCACCTCCTCCTCGCCAGTCTCAACTCTTTGCCCTGCTCCAGTCCACCCTCACCTAGCAGCCAACGTGGTCGAATACACCAACCTAATCCTGTCGCTCCACCTAAAGCCGTCCCCTGGGTCCCCCACTATCCCTGATTTATGGAGAGGCCCTGATCTCTGCAGCAAGTAACTTATTTCGGTCTCATCATCTCAGTTTCTCAGGAAACCAAGGCACAGAAAGGTAGCTCAAGTTCATCCAGCTAGTAAGTGGTACATCCGATATTTGTATCCAGAGAGTCTGGTATTGGAGTTAATAACTACCCTCTACTGCCTTCCATCCCTATGTCACTGTTTCCAAGGAGTCTTCCTGGATTTCTCCTAAGTCTTTCCTTTGAAGACCCTATACAAACTGTGCATTAGAATGTAAGCTTCCTCAGGCCAGATGAGTCTTACTCGGCTTTCTATACCCTAAAGTATCTAGAACCGTTCTCCATACACACAAATTACTAGATATTTGTGTGATCCAATTAAATGTGCATAAGTACAAAAGATTATGTAGAGAATTGATGTTTTCTATTGTGAAAGTACTAGTGCCAACTATTTCACCTTAACAGCTCTCCCGCCTCTTTGCAAAGTTTGCAGTGACAGAATATGGTCCTGTACGCTCAGATGGCAGAAGAGAGGAAACGGGAATTTAGGATGCCAAAAACAAAGGGATGTGGTCCCTAGGAGTCCTAGGATTTTAGAGAAGAACTGCTTTCAGAGAAATCCAGCCTATTCAATGTCCAAAGTGAATTTCTGTGTGAGGCTTACCAACCCTGTCATGTCTTAAGCCATTTCAAAGGGTTAGAGAACGGATAACGGCTTATGGAAGTATTTACAAGAAAAATGGATTCCAAGTTACTCATATCTAATGGTTAAAGTGCTGTTCCACACTATCTTTAACTGCCCAGGGCTACCTCCACTCCTGACAGGCAGAGAAGTTCAGAATCGGTTTGACTTCCACGAAAAGAACAGGGCATCTCTACAGGACTTCACTTCCTGGAAACGCAGAATCGATCTGTAGTTTCTGCTGCTCCGACGTGCACGTTATCTTTGCTAGCTGCAATAGCTGGACAACAACAAAACCTCACAAATGAACCCTACAGATATTCAGGTGACAAACCAGATTTTTAAGATTTTAGGTAGAATGCAATCAGCCTGTAGAACTTACTGTTTTTCATTATTCCCAAAGCATGTCCTCGTATTAAACACAGAAATCAATCTTTATAGAAGCCCTAACCCCTGAGATGGAGAAAAGGAGATTTAATGACAGAAGATTCATGGGGACAGTACTTTTGTTTTACTTCTGGATGGCCTGTCTGGTGCTATCTTTCCCTGACCGATTCCTTCAATCTCTATTACTAGGGCTAGCCTTCACTTCACTATGAGAGTGATCTACTGTGGGGCTTGGAAAGGAATTCCAGTTTTTCCAGCTTTATTGAGGTATAACTGACAAATAACATTACATATATTAGGTGTACAATGTAATGATTTGACGTACACATTCACTGGGAAATGATTACCACAATCAAGGTAATTAACACCTCCATCACCTCACATAATTATCTTTTTTGTGTGTGGTGAGAACAAATAAGATCTACTCTCTTAGCAAATTTCAACCATACAATTAACTATGGTCACATTGCTGTACATGAGATCCCCAGAACTTATTCATCTGATAACATAAATTTCATACTCTTAGAACTATTGTTTGTGGTCCCTATATTTCTAGCTATGCCACTGAACACCAACTTTGATTTTCTACCAATCCGTTAAATTTATAATATTTATTTTTTTTAATCTAGCTGAGAACTAAAGGAAGCATCAGTAGATTTTTATCATATCTCTTTTCAATCTTCTTTTGATTTTCCCTAGACTTATTCTGACTTCTTTTAGGACTGGGACATACGAAAGCCCATAACTCGAAAAGCTAAAGTACTGCACTGATTCCCAGTGCATCCGTGGAGCGCCTTCTCTGTGCCAGGCTTGGCAATGCCAAGCATGGGAGCCCGGAGATGAGGACGGCATAGTCTCTGCCCTCGGGAAGTTCACAGTCAATAAGGGGAAGCATTTAAACTAATAATTATAACCCCTCATTAAAAAGGATTTCATAAAATTAAAACAGTCTGTGAATTCCAGAAGACATGCAGAACTGAAAAATAGTGCAAACCTTTCAATTTAATAACCAAGAGTGTGCTGCTATCCTTCCTCTTTGAAATCCCAAAGAAACTAGGATGGCACTTGCTAGGAATCTGTCTTCAAGCTGCTTGCTATAAGAGTTCCTTGGAGATGAAACCATCCTCACTACAATGCTATTTTAATATTTAAACAATAGACCTCCCTTGGCATAGGGCTCAGACTCAACCACATTTACTGAATTTGGCTTCAGAGTAATAGGAAGATAGAAGATTATTCAAAAAAGTTAAACATAATAATAACATTAGGTAGCATTTATTAAGCACTTACTACATCCTGGGCTCTATTATTATGTTCCCTATTTTACATATGAGGAAAATCGTGTCCAGAGACTTTAGCTAACTTTTCCAAGTCCACCCTGAGAATCAGTGGCAGTGTCCGAACATTCACTCACTAGCACATTGCCTCTCTGTGACTTAGGACTAGCCCTCTTTAACACTCTTGTCCATCTGTGAATGTTACATGTCGTCTCCCAGCTACCCTCCTTCTACCCTCCCCTCCATTCTCCATCTGTGGCCTTCCAGCCAACTAGGAAGAAGCACGAACATCTCATGTTCCTCCCAATTCTGGTTCCCCAGTCCATCGACAAATTACTTTGAAGTTCCGTAACAATCACATTTATGACCAATAACCTTTCTGCAATTGATCATGTCATTGAAACTCACCAAAAATCATAAATATGCTGACAAACTGTCTAAACACATCAATGTCCTTTGCTGAAAACCATAGGGGAGTTTGGTTTCTATCCTGGAGAGATCCCATTCCCTTGACAGTGATTCCTGAGACACAAGATTTGAATCTTTGAGAATCTCTGGTCTATAGCAAAGAGTGACAGTCCCGTGTACTTCAAGACTCTAGACAGCATCAAGGCTGAAGTGCAGCAGCACTAGGGCTTTGTAGGCAGTAAGACTCTTAAAGTGCATTCCATCGACTCCTTCCCAATTCTCCTCCCTCCAGTGGATGGAGATGATGGGTTCCAAACCCCTAATACGACTCTCTCCCAGAATGCCTCAGGGTGTTTTTTTCTGTCATTATCCAAGTGGACTGTGGCATCAAACCAAGACTAAGACTCTTAGACTCACTCAAGACCCAAGAACACATGTTGAGTTAATTGCTCCTAAAGTCTCCCAGAGTCAGATATTCACACAGAAAACTTTCCCTGTCTATCCTTCACACATCATAACTCTGTCCTATTTTAGCTACTCACTGATACTGTGCACAGCTCAGCTAACAGAGCCGGCTGTGCATTGCCTCTCTTTCCAGGCTTAGTCAATGGACATTTTCTTCCTCTACCCTGCTCTTTTCCTGTCTACTTTTTCGTCATTTAGTCCCCATGTTCCAATATTGGTTCATCTCTAAATGAATCAACCCAAGAATTTACCAAAAATGAAGAACTGAGAAACTCACAAAGTGTAATTGATAGTTCATCTGTAAGAAAAGGAGTAAAGGGGAGATGTTAAAGGGAAAAGGTCAACAGGAGAAAATCCTATATCCTAATATCCTGGTTCTCTTTACCAGATAGCTCTTAGTAAAAAGTGGATACTCAATTGTGGAAGTAAAGGAATGCTTCCCCTCATAAGATAACATCTCCTGAAGAGTTGTGTGTACGTCACATCCCATTCATTCATTTGACGTTTGATAGCTATTTTCGAAGTGTGGACTCTATGGCAGACTCTGGAGTATAAAGAGATGAAGTTGATATGGTCTTCCCTTTGAGAGATCAGATTTATAAATAGATAACCAACTAGAATACAAGGTCAAAAGTGGCGAAATTTAAATTCACATAAAGTGCTCTGGAAGCTGAGAGGAGGGAATAGAGATGAGGAGCACAGAGAGAACACTGGAACAGAAGCCACAATCTGATGTTATGGGTAGCAGGGGAGAACCCAGGTGAAAGTGATCATGCTTTTTCTTAAATGCCACCCCCTAAACTTTGCCATGTTGAAGCTCGGGGTTCCCTGGCTAGCGGAAAGCTCAGGCTATCTTTCTTAGAACCACAAAGAAAGTAGACCTGAAACTGCCAGAGAGCAGAGGATAGCAAACCATTATCAAAGAAAAGCTATTTTGATCCATTATATTTCAATAGAACCTCAGTTTCAATCCATTGAGGAAAACCAACATGTGTAGTCTTGTCTAATAATAAAATTAATGTAAAGCAGTGAAGTACAGCCTCCAAAATTCCAGAAGAAGAGAAGAGAAGCTCTTTTCTTTTTTCTGGCTGTGGAACCGCTGGCCCCAGAAGGTCGGCCTGCTGGTCATGGGCGGCCTTGTCTACACAGGCCAAGAGGTCCTGGATGCCTGAGGGCCTGTGTGCAGGAGCAACTCAGCATTCAAGTTCCCTAGGGTCTATCCTCATGTCCTGGGCATGTAGGGATAGGCTGGGCCACAGGTGGGCACTTGAGGGAAACACTCCAGGCTGCCAAGGTGCATCCCACTCCTAAACTGAGTTGCTAATCGAGAAGCAATTCCTTTCCCGCACATCTCCCCCGGAACTCCCAACCTCCATCCTCACTTTCACCCCAATATTGTTATTGAATGAGTGAAAAAATGACATAATCGTGCTTTAGTACTGATGAAAGCATTGGAATTTGCAAACAACTATTAAAAAAATAGAGCTAAATCAAGATTATTCCCATGCTACCTCATGTCCATTTCCATATGCCTCCTTCCCTAAAACGCCTATGACTTTTAGGCTTCCTACAGTTATTCCTTTTCTCCTTACAAAAGTTGAGTAATAACTTATCATTTGACTGGGATTCTACAGACATGCATAACGCTAAAAATTCTTCCATTATGATTCATGTAGGGGTAAAAGTTTATTGTCCATTATATTAGAATTGATAGAAACTAAAGGTTATTCTAGTCACTCACCTAATTCAAATATTTTATAAAAATGGCCAAAATACACCACAACTAAGTAAGAGGCTTATGTTAAACTTTCAACTTTTTTGCTTATGAGCCTTTACTGGCTCATAAGATAAACATTTGGTATGAAATTGTCCACATTAGATCTACCTTATAAGCAATATAAACAGGTGCTGACTTTTTAAAATTGAAAATTATGTATTAAAAAGAATTCCAATCTATTCATTGAAAAAAATAACTGAAAGTTGATGCTAAGGATTTTGAAATTTTGCAGAATGGGAAAATTACTCTGCTATTTCCTTAAAGAAAAGTTAATTTGGTTGCTCAGAATTGACTAGTAAATCTTATGCATGGGGAGTTCAAGAACGCTGGGCCAGATGCCATTGCTCACATCTAGGAAATGGCCTCATATGAGTAACCCAGACTTCCCTAATGCTCATTGCTCCCACAGAACACTAATACCAAAGGATGTTAATAGGTATGAAGCAAAAATAAAATATGAAGTGTTCCTTCGTTGAGTACATTTGGAAATGCTGAGTGAAGTATAGTGAAGCAGGTCTCTTGACTGCAAGACATCTCAGGGCTTTTCATAGGTTCAGGAGCACTGGGAACCTCCAAGACGCCTTCAGCGTGCCTTTGCTTTGCTTTAGCTCCTGTCCTCAAGCATCTTCGATGGCAAGACGCATTTTAGCTTGTGAATGCCAGAAGGGAAACTTTGAAAACCTAAGAATAAATACTCAATGAGCTCTGGGCTAAAAACACGAGTCTGGGATCCCCCCAAGGATTATGAAGGGTCCAAGGAAAGAAGAATGTGGTAACTCCAGAGGTCATTTTTAATAGATTTACTGGTTTCAGTCCAAGGTGCTCCCAAAATGGTCTGCAGCATAGCCTGCCCAAACACCTGGGATAAAGGACTCTCACCTAACCTTTCTTTTAAAGACCAATCGCAAGGAGTGCTCGCTTTGGCAGCACATATACTAAAATTGGAATGATACAGAGAAGATTAGCATGGCCCCTGCACAAGGATGACACATAAATTAGAGAAGTGTCCCCTAATTCTTTATATGTCAATTATACTTCAATAAAGCTGAATTAACAAAAAAGAAAACAGAAAAGACTTTCTTCCAACATAGGAACAATTGCAAAGATTGTACATTACAAATGTATCTCTCTCAGAATTTTCTATGTAAGATAATGTTCTCCTTCGTGCAAACAATATGAACCATAAATTAATATGCTCTTAATCCTTAACATCTTAACATCTAAGTAACTTTGAAGCCAGAAACAAGGTAAAATCTGTTCAGAAGGTGTACCACCACAGCAGATTTCCGTTACTAAGTAAATATTCCCACTATGGAATTTCAAGGCTGCACTCAGGCAATTTGTGTTTTTATGGAGATATTTTTACAAAACAAGCAACTTGGCATGAGAGACATGTAAGTTCCATGCAATTTCTGAAAATCTATTTGTGGAACTGACCAGCTGCATACCTGGGAAAATGCCCCCTTTGAAAGAAATGGGTGAGAAGGAGTATAATTGTTACATCCTAAGATTTATAAGCCTATTTTCCATATCTGTTCACTTTTTCATTACAGAAATATCAAAGTTCCCAGGGAACCTAAATACCAAATTACATTTATTGCAAAAAATAGATATTATGTATTATTTCATACGTCACAGTTCAAAGGAAATATGTAGATTGATTTTTCATTTATGAGAGAATAGGATCATATACATAGCTAAATAAATATAAAATTAGATTAAGAAAATTAACATTCAAGCTCAGTTCTGTTTGCATTTGTTGTACAACTGAGTTCCCATGCATGCACACACACTCACGCATGCTCCTAATTGATCTAACATCTCCAATTTACCAAAACCAAAACATCTTTTCTTTCCTTCACTTGATTTTATAAGTCTCTCAGTGAAATGGTTAGAGTGCTACGTTTAGAGTGACCAAGTAGAATGCTTTAAGATAAAACATAATTTGCATTTTAAAATCTGTAGCTGGTGAAAATCAAGGACATCTGTAAACAGATATTTTTATTATTCGTGCTACACAATTTCACAGGGATTCAATGCACTAGTGTTAAGAGTCGACTGTGACCACCTGAATGATGTTACATCTTGACCTGTGCTTTAAACCTGACTGAGCATGTCTTGATTGTATGAATTTCTGATTTATTCAGGTGTTATTATCATTTAAAAATGTAGCTCATTACTTAGATTTTCCCCAATCATTTACAATATACTGATCAGTTTCAAAACACAGAGGACTCTTACTTCCATTAGATTACAAGTGCACAGCAAAATATAAAAGTATAAGAAAGTAGAAAAGGTAAAAATAATTTCTTGCCCAAGAACAAGAGATGAAGAAACTGATGAGTGTTGTCTGTGGATACTGGATAGTCTATCCAGGTGACCTTCGAAGACAGAGATGTTTCCAGATCTAAAACAGTCCCTCTAGCAACTCAAAGAGAAGTCAATAATCATGTAACAGCACATTTAAAATAACAACAAGAATCCCTTTCAACTACCAAGACTTTCCAGGTTAGAACTGACTTTTACATACAGTGCTATGATTCTCATAGCAATGCTATGGGATGGAGAAACTGGGATTACTCCTCACCCAAGAATGTTCTTAAACTGCTTCTAGCTTCTGCATGAAGTCAGATTTCCTTTGTCTCCTGCTAATTCCAGCCCCCTTCAATCACCATGGCAGCTTACTTGACCAAAGGGACTGAGCTTTCTGATGCTATCTTGTCCAGTGGCCTTGATACAAGTCCTAGAGAGGATGTTAAGATCTACCTCTATACAAACTCTCCTTTCTGCACAATTTAAAAAAAAAAAACTTGTAATCCTTAACTTGGTGTATAGATATAGAAGTAAGCATTGATGTTCATTAATTTCTTCTAACAGGGGCTATGGACTTGCTTCACATTAGGCAAGGAGTATTCCCACCTTCTCTGAGGGACACACAATCCTTGCACTGTCTGAATGGTACAAAGGCTAAAGCCAAACATCATGGTCCCAAAATGCAAATCTGTTTCTGATGTCTGGCAAACATACCCCAAGTATTTATGAGGTCTGAATGTATCTGGGAATCTGGATATATGGGTTTGGATCCAAAAAGTTATCACTCTACTCAAGTTTTTCCAGAATCACGTAGAATGCTCTTTTGTGCGCACTCTCCTCTGATTCCTCCTCCCTGAGCCCTCTAAAGCTCACTGTCTACTACTCCCTCAGGGCACTTGCCACTTTCTAGGATGTCTGATCACTATTCAACCCTCGTCAGTCTCCCCCACTGGAGCAAGAGCACAAGGCCAGAATCTGGTCTCATTCCTCCCCATCCCCAGCACGTGGCGCAGAGTAGAAGTTTAAGGAGCATCCATTGAAGGGAAATAGGGCCACTCCTCGACAGATGACCTCAGTTCACAGTAGCCGAAGAGCATCTGCAAGAACCCAGCTGGGTGCCCACAGTGGCACTCATGCCCAATGCTTACTCCACTGGTGACTGGCACCCAGGCCTACTTGTTTGCCACAGTTCTGACCTCGAGGAATATCCTCTGACAAGATCTGTCACTTTAAACCATTATGAAGCAAGCACGAGGGGTAATGTGGACTTTGGAATCCACCTAGTTAGATAGGTTTGGTTTGGTTCAATTTACTAAGCTGATTCTATCTTACTTCATTGCAGATAACATCACATTAGTGAACTGAGAATACAGGAGGCTCAATATGTGATTACTCAACAAATACTTATTGACTGTGCTCTTGCATCATGGTCACATGCGTTCTTCTCCTCTTCACAGCTTTTAAGCATCACTCATGGTAAAATTACCTCAGCCTGTCACCCGAGGCTCTGTACAATATGGCCCAACTCACTTTATCAGCCACACCACTGCTCACGTCTTCTGAATTCCAGGAAGTACTCACCATCACCCAGACACACACTCTTCATTTCCCCCACCCAGCCTTTGCCCATAAGTCTCCCTGCTTAGAATGCCCTTCCCCATAACTTTACTGATTGAAGTCATATCTATCGTTCAAGGCACATTCTCCAAAGCACCTGCTCCAAGAAGTCTTTTCTGAGCCTCTCTCCTATACCTCAGATGGCACCTGCCCTACTTGACACTGTATGAAAATCATGTGTTGTCGGTCTCACCCCTCAGTGCAGTGAACAGGGTTAGCTCCTCTCTACAACACATGGCTGTCTGAATCCAGGCTGTAAACCTGTGAGGAATAAATCACATTCAGCTAGTTGAGGATTGTGACAAGATCTTGCTCTTTCTCCAGAGACCCTAGGATTCAGGAAATGAATGACCTAAGGTATAGAAAAAGGTGTAGGAAAACATGTAGGAGACACGACTTAACATGTAGTTAGCCATCTCTTTTTACATAAAGGTATATTTTAAGTGAACCATTTAAAGAGACCTTAGTGAATCACTTAATTAAGAATCTGATAGGTAAGTTCTTTCTGTCTTCAGTTCATTTTCAGTTTAAAATATCGAGAACCAATTGGTGAAACAAACAAAATAAACTGATACTGGAACTCTACATAGCAGAACTTTGTAAACAGGAAGATCCACAAACATAAACTCACAGAAATACCAAATTTGAGTCAAGGACCTGAAAATGTTACAGATTGTATTGGAGTATTTTAGGCCACTCTTAGTCCATATTTATTAAAGTTCCCTCTACTTGACTCCATAGGAAGTTACCAAGGAAGCAAGAATTCTGCTTTCAGGACAGTGAGTCCTACATTCTGGTTTCTGGACAAATCCAAGTGTCTACAGTGATTTAAAATGCTTCCATTAATTTATTCAGTTATTCATGTCCCAAATAGTTCTCTACTATGGGCAAGGCACTGTGCCAGCTGTTTTTATTGCCATTGTTGTCGTTGCTATCATCATCAGCCTTTAAAGCTAAAAGACCTACAGGGAAATAATAATGATAATAATAATAATTATTATTATCATTATTATTTCAAGGAAGAGCTACATAACTGTCAAAAGAATTCTCTAAAACTTGAGCAGCTGGAATGTTGAAAAGGGTAAGAATCAAATGGGAAGAATCAATGTGGTCATACAGGCTGCGTTCTCTAACCAAAGATGTTGACGTTTCTATTTAACTTGTTAGATGGCTGGGCACTACTGCAAATTTCTGAGAAGGGACTAACAAGATCAAACCAACTTTGAGAGACAATGCAGGGAGCTCAAGCAGACAGGCTGAGGAAAGGCCTGAGTTCAAAGGCAGTTGTTGCAGAAAGAAGAGAAGAAAGTTGCAAGAGAGGATGGATTTCAGACGTGCTATAAAGGAGGCAGACTAACATGAGAAGGGACAAGAGTAAGTTAAGAGACAGATTGTGACCCTACCATTATGGGCCTGGGGGCAGCAGGGGCTGAAGTGCTGAAGGTCACCAGGACAGAGGCGTTCTTTACTAAAGGGAAACTGGGTTGTGGAAGTCTGGAGAGAAAATTCACCAGTGTTGGGTTCTCTTGCATGTTTAGGCATCAATGAAACATGCAAGAACCCCCCCCCATTTGACAAGAATTGTCAATTTGACTACCTAGATATGAGATATAGTTGAACAGATGACTTGGACATCTATTCCAGCTTCGAGAGTCCATGATTCTACATGACATATGCACAGGGAATATTTGGAGTTCAACTAACCACTGGAGTGCCCTAAAGGAGTGACCTGAGGGGAAGATAAAACCTCAGACACATTCAATTAGAAGGGTGGAGAGAGTCAGCAGCAGCTAGGAGAGAGAAGAGAGCCAAAGCAAGTGAGGAGGTGAGCACAGCCAGAGCAGCTTCTCCACTCCAGACAAAAACAAGGAAGCCCGGGATCAGGAAGGAAACCGGGAGAGAATTGAAACAATAGATAAAGATGTAGTATATTTTGCATCATGTCAAAGAACAACACAACACTCTCAAACTCTACCCCACATCTATCTGTTCCATTTAAGGAATGATTTGTTCTTCATCAATAATATCTTAAGCACAAGAAGTTTTTGCCAGTGTTCAATTTATTAGCAATGGCATTTACAAAACCATTTGAATCTGCTTTTCTTCCTAGAAACACTTAACCTGGCCAGTCTCCCTCCCAGTCCTGCACAAAGCCTATCCCCTAGAAAGGCTTAGCTGAGGGCAAGTGTAGTTGATCCCTATTTTTCAACTAAGGAATGAGCCCTTTAGAAGTTAGGTGTCTCCTTATTTTAAACCCCTTCCCTTAAGGTAATGCCCCAGCCTAACCCCAGATCTCCAGACTCCTATTCCACTCTTCTGTGTACCCTAGGCTGCCTTATCCAAAAAAAGCAAAGAAATTCTCTCCCAGAAGCTGTTGAACATTTTTTTTTAAAAGGGACCATGTCCACTAATGAAAACCCATATGCAACAAAAATAATTTAAGATCGATATATGAATTATGTGCCAATATCACATGAAAGATCAAAAAGATATATATCACTTTAGTAAATTCATTCTCAATGTATTAGCCACATAGTTCTCAGATTAGAAAGAGAGGCCAAAGAAACCTTCCATTTCCTGAGTGAAAGACTGTGGACCTCCTCACTTAAAATGATTTCCCTAATTGTTGCTGACTCTTGGCTGTGCCCATGCCAGACCCCCACCTCCACACCCTACCTCCAGTCCTCACTCCCCCACAATTCCTTTTCTCAATGCTGATGGTTAAGACACACCCACATTAAAGTGAGGCTCTGCAAATGCCCTCGCTGACAGCGACAATATCCTCCCTGCTCACGATACTTGAAATAAATTCTGTGATCACATATGTTGGAACTTTACAAGAAAGCTTCCAACTTGTTTCTTGTGAAATCATAGAAAAATGAAGCAGCTCTCGCTGAGAGATTCCAGATTCTTCATGTTGATTGACTTTGTGAATTTCACCTCAAAGTACAACTATTTTGTGCTGACAGGCCTTTCAATTTCCCAGTTGAACTCATGCCTGTTATTTTAAAGCTTTCTCATTTCAAAGCAATGTGTGGGCCATGCCATACGGCACAACTTGCATCTAGGTTTCTTGAGAACAGCCATCAGATGTTGTCTCTAGATGACTGACGGGGGGGTGGGGTACCTATGGCTTCTCATCACTAAGTCCAAAGGCCTCTCCCACCTGGCCACATTGGCCCAAGGACTTTCAAACTCATGAGTCAAGTGCTTTCCACCTATTCCCTGGAGTTTAATGGAAAGGATCCTCTTTAGATGACTTGGTGTGGCCACAACTCAATACTCCCCTTTCTCCTAGAACAGGCAGAGAAACAAGCAAAATAAGCTATGTACTTCAGACACAACTGGACTATTTTCTTTTCTAGAGCAAACACTTCAGTTGGCAGTGTTTATTTTTGAATGTGCTTGCTGTTAATTACTTCTGGAATAATTAAAATAAACTGGCTACCTATTTGTCTGCAGAATTGCTTAATTTTATAAAACAGGAGGACTTGTATGATTACATTTTCTTCTTTGTACAGGCAAAGCCCTGGGTGAGAGAAGAAGGACCTTGCTAAGAGGTCCTGCCATCATCTGGGATGGACTTTCAGCCTGAGAATCTCCCCCGTCATGATATTCAGCATTAAGTGACTAACTTCAAAATAAGGGCGAATAAGTAGGCCCAAAGCTGGAAATCATTCCGTTGAGAGCAACAAGGAGAAATTTATTATCATGCTATTTTATTTACCTATGAAGATATGCCATACATGAAAATCTTTCTCAGAAGTCTTTAAAAATGTGTTTTCCTGATAGAAATAACAACATTCACAAGGCAAGGATCCAAAAGAGAATCATTTAGGAGTAAAGTAACCAGCCAAAATGAGAAAAGCCAAGTGTCCATCCTTGGGTCATCACACCTCCCCAGTGGCCACACCCACCACCCAAGGTCCCTAGTTGCAGGGAGCCACACCTCAAGCCACTGGGCTATACAAGCAAAGGGCCATCTTCATTTTAATTCAGTTACACACAAGAACTCCAGTTGGCCAAGCCAGACTCCTGGATGATTCGCTGACCTGCTTGCTCACACTTCTCTCCCAATATCAAGCAGTTAGACCTCTGATGCTCCTCATCTGCCATTTTAAATTAGAAAAGGGAAAAACGCACTTATTTGAGGGTTTAATCACTACATAAAAATTTGATCCTCTTACTTTGTTTTTTTAAAGACATAAGTTGAAAAATATGAATGCAAAATTTCGCTAATCAGTCTGATGAAAATTATTCTTATTTGCCGATTCCTTCTTCATTTTTGGGGACAGAGAAATTAGTAATCTACTGCTGAATAAGCCCCAGAAAAATGGCAGGGAAACTATACAGACCTTGCCCTCTCCCTTTTCTCTTTTCTCCTTTTCTCGCCTGGCCTTGCCAGATTTCACAGCTGTCTATTCTCTTCTCTTTCGGGTTTTGCTTCCACTTCAAAAAGAGCAAAATTCCTTGAAATCTTCACAGTATCAGCTTCTCTTACGTTGCTTACCACCTCCGAATCACTTGGCACATTTACTGGTGCTTCCCTAGTTCACTAGCCACTAACCTCGCTGCCACCACCAGACACAGTGGCATCTAGGGGTTCATGTGTTAAAATATTTAAGAACTGTTCACATTTCATGACCATTTATTTTTTCTTTTGAATATTTCCATTTTGAAACCCCTAGCACATGGCTTCATGGTAGTTTTACTTCCAGACTTATAAACTATGACACTATTTACAAGCAGAATTTGAATTCACAGAATGAAGCCAGTATGTGTTTGCCAGTAACAAGGTAAAATTAGGGACCACTGGTAAAATAACTAATTAAATTTTTCTAGCTCTATATTAAATTAATCTGGTCCAATTATTTATTTATATTTTCAGTGAGGAAGATTCGCTCTGAGCAAACATCTGTTGCCAATCTTCCTCTTTTCTTTTGCTTGAGAAAGATAAGCCCTGAGCTAACACCTGTGCCAATCTTCCTCTATTTTGTATGTGGGTCGCTGCCACACTGTGGCTTGATGAGTGGTGTAGGTCCATGTCTGGGAACTGAACCCACAAACCCAGGCTGCTGAAGCAGAGTGCACCAAACTTAATCACAATTCCATGGGGCTGGCCCCATAATTTGCTCCAATTACTAAATAAAAACTCCATTCCGTAAATTCATAGGACAGTTAAAAGCCACAACCACACCCCACGTCAGGCCCAGAACATGCCATTCTTTCTTTTGTTGATAGAAAAAGATTAGAGTACTTTCTGAGTTCCTTCCCTCTCTCAGTCAATTTTGCTATATTCCTCAAAGAAACAACAGTTTCAGAAACATCAATTTAAACACAAAACCACTTTAACATCAGTTATTCTACCAACCATAAAAGATTTTCCTCAAACTGTGTTGTTTACACTGAGGGGGTTCTATTTACTAATTGCAATAAGGTAATTTGTTTATATTTACGTAGGCTTCAATCACATATACTCCAGCTTTTTTTTCTTTTTTGTAAGGACGATTAGCCCCGAGCTAACATCCTTTGCCAATCCCCCTCTTTTTGCTGAGGAAGAGTGGCTCTGGGCTAACATCCGTGCCCATCTTCCTCTACTTTATACGGAATGCCACCACAGCATGGTTTGACAAGCAGTGCCTCGGTTGGAACGCAGAATGCGAACTTGTGAACTCCGGAACGTGGAAGCCGAGTGCAGGGAATTTAACCACTACGCCACCCGAACTGGCCCCTACTCCAGCTTTTTTGATACATACACGTGGCTTCAGTTTTTATGTTGGTATTACCCCCTTTTACAAGAATGGATTTTCTGGAGTAGCCAGGAGTTCTATGCTCTCAGGCTCAATGTGCTCCCATTTCACATCCCAATGCAAATGGCTTATCATTCAAAGAACAAAGAAACAAAAACAAAGAACAAAAAACACAAAACCCACAAGTGGATGCTTTGAAAATCCACCCTTGCAACATAGCTTTCAAACATGGAAAGCCGCAGCAGGCCAGGTGGAGAAGCAGTGAAGTTTGCCATCTCCTCCCAGGCGCGGACCAGGCACCACTTGTCAGCCACACTGTGGCAGCGTCCCATATAGAGCAGAGGAAGATGGGCACGGATGTAAGCCCAGGGCCCGTCTTCCTCAGGAAAAATAAAAATAAAAAGAGGAGGATTGGCAGCAGATGTGCTCAGGGCCAATCTTTTGCGTGCGTGTGGATGCACGCAAACACACACACACACACACACACACACAAGTGGAAAGCCTATGATTTCATGGTGCAACAACTGCTCGGTCTAGTAGAGTCGCGAAAATCCCTTGCTTTCCACCCGCCTCAAATGTGCCAATGGAGGCCCACCGGCCCGCCTGCCCAGAGGAGCCTCTGGCTTCGCTACTCGCCCGAATTCCTAAAAAATCTGTGAGGATTACGGTGATCCTGGGAACATTCTGGAAATGTCCCGAGTCAAAGAGCGCCCCCAGCAGTGCCACCTGCAATGGCGGCCCTCTGGAGGCCTCAGAACGCCAGGTTGCCCCCTGGCGCGCCCCAAGGTCCTCCCAACCAAGCCGCCCTCCCGGGGTGCTCAGGAAGACAAAGACCCCGGGGAGACGTCTCCCTGAGGGGATACCACAGGCGCCTCACCCGCAGCAAGGGGCAAAATGGCACCGAGCCACCCAGGGCCCTTTTTCTCCAAGTCGCCCTCGCCTGCCGCTCCCAGCCCGCCTGCACTCACCCTCTCGGGAGCCTCCACAGCCGGCCGGGACCTGCAGGCCAGGGGTTTAGAGGAGGGGTGGGCGGGGGCACGGTGGGGCCTTGAAGCTCCTCTTGGCCCGGTCCCGCTGGAAGTCTGACAGTTTGTGAGGGAGGCGCGCTCTGACTGATTCCTCAGGCGACGACGCCCCCCAGGGGCAGGAAGCTCCCAGGGTGCAAAGCGGGGGGCAAGGAGCGCTTCTGCCTAGACCCTGAGGGGCTGACGCCGCGGAGCCCGCGCCAGGCAGCCATTGGCTCGCTTAGACACAATGTTACACTGCAGCCCAAGCCCTCCGCCCTCGCTGAACCCAGGGCGCTAGCTGAGCAGCACCTGACGAGGGGTGTGGAGCCAGAAGATGGGGGTCTTTTGAGTCCAATCTGGGCTCCATTGTGGAGCTCGAGAAGCTCAGATATCTTCCTAATCAAAAGGGCCGTCGTAGCCAGAGAGGAACCAAAATGTCGCCGGTGGTTGAGCATTGTGTGTCCAATCCTGCCGGGTGCCTGCAGCTCAGCAAGGCAAGCTCGGCATGCCTGCAACTCCAGAGGTCAAAGGGAGGGTAACTGCAAGCTGTTCCCCTTGACCTGCCATCGCATTAAACACGTCGATGGTAATGGCAAGGCAGCCTTGGCAGCCATCTTGCACACTTCCCAATCTGCCCTCCTCACCGGCCTTCTCCTGCGCACACACCCACCAGAGCTTTGCGAGCTGGCCCTACTTGCGCGCTTTGACATCCCAAGTCTGTTTCTAGAGACTCTTGACAATTCCACCGCCGCCCGCAGACACTCATTCGAGTTCAATAGTCCTCACTGAGGAATAGATTTAACCCTACATATGATTTTCTCAAGCTGGCCAATTTTGTACAAGCTACAAAGACCTTCGAAGAGTTGAAAGATTGAAAACCAACTTGAATTCTGCTCCACCTGACTCACCCCAGCGGGATGCACTAGGAAACATTAATTTAACAACAGCATTAATATTAAATTTTACTCATAAGAGGAACAATCCTTGCCCCTCAGACGAGGAAAGGGCTCCGGAACTTTCTATCTCCTACACAATCCTTCCGAATTCAAAACTGGACCACTCAATCATTTCACAAAGTATGCATATACCAAAACATCACGTTGCGCACGTTAAATATGTTTTTTTTTTAAATTTGACAATCATGTCTCAATAAAGCAGGGGGCCGGGGGAAAGTGCACCAGTTTGAGGGGTAGTGTTTGGATGTATTCTTTTCTCCATAGTAAGAGATAAAACCCTAAATTGTTATGGAGTTTAGAAAAGAGCTCCAAAACTCAGTTTCAGTAGAGACTCATTTTAAAATAGCACGAGTCTTCCCAAAGTGCTTTTTAAGCTGACCATTCTGATTTATAGCTGTATTACAACCTTCCGGCACCACTGACAAACTCTAATTATTAAGTTTAAAACCTTCAGGGGCCCGTCCGGGTGGCATAGTGATTGGGTTTGCATGCTCTGCTTGGGCGATGGGCGATCTCAGGTTCGGACCTGCAGCTGGCACCTGCCGCACCGCTTATCAACCCATGCTGTGGCGGCATCCCACATGCAAAATAGAGGAGGTTGGGCACAGATGTTAGCACAACAAAAAGAGGAAGATTGGCAACTGATGGTAGCTCAGGGCCAATCTTCCTCACCAAAAAAACGAAAAAAAAATGCTTCAGCATAGCATGACATGTGAAATACCCAGGAAATGACAGTAGAAAAAGTTCAGTGAGGTAGGCACTTGTGAACCTCTTCCCAAATCCTTAAGCACAATGTTTCATGAGGAGCAGAAAAGCCAGGTCCCATCTTTCCCAACTCTCATGTTCTTCTTCTCCTTAAACAAATTGATTCTTTCAGTGCCAGATTACACGCATGTGGGCAATGATAGCATGTATGTATGTAATACTTGGCATTTGGACAGCATATAAACAGCATTAATTAACTTTCATTATGCAATTAGTACTGAGTTGTCAGAGACAACTTTCAAAAGAGAGCAATCATTTAATGCATTCATCCTAATAATGATCAGCCACGCTTCCTCGGAAACAAGGCGTGACTCGCTCCCAAAGCAGAGAGATTAGCAACAGAGCAGAGCAGGAAGAGCTTGGGCTTAAGTATAAATCCTGGCCAGTCTTGGAGAATGTAATTAACATCTCTGAAGCCACAGTGTCCTTCTCTCGACAATGGACCCAATAATAAATAGTACCTGCCTCTTAGAGTTGGGAGGATTCAATGGGACGATGCACGCAAAGTGCCTGGTACAGGGAAGAGCAGGAAGGAGACCCGGGTCAGTGGCGCTGTAATCACCATCAGAAACCACAATAGAATACTCACCAAAGGCAGAGAGGTCTTCCAGATGTCCATTCTCCCTGAACACAGCACGCAGGATTTGAAGGACTTCCACCTGGGACTCTTCTGGTCTTGCTTGGAGGTATCACCTTACCTCTGGTCTTTCTCACAGGGGACCGGCCAATAGTAGAGACTAGGCATTCCTCCGCAGAGCAAGGACCCTCATGAGTAGCCTCCATAGCAAGCGCCCAAATTCCGTGAAAATGTCCAAACGAATTCCCGGGAAGACAAAAAACCAAATGATGTAAGGTTTTACCTCTGTGTGGTCATCAAACTGCCAACTGTTTAGTTCATCCCCAGAGGAGATAAGTATCTCGTTTTCACATCTCTTGATGGAAAAGAGAACACACTTGTAGAAAATCGACATCATGTCACTCCCAGCTTGTGAGGACACCCATGCGTGGGCTGTGGTAATGTTTCTACTACATCTGAAATACACTGACCATTCTGTGATTGAGTTTCCATTAAAAGGCCTCCACTTTTCCTGGTATGATGTTAATACATGGTGATATATCTTAACGAAGAATGGTGTATTTTACTTGTGGGAAAATTCAATGATAAATCCATAAAAGGAATTTAAGCAGTGCTATTTTAATTCATTTTGAATTTTGAAAAATCAACCAATGAATTCTGGAAGGATTCTCATTTTATGCTTTTCAGCTCTATCCATCAAGTATAAAGTCGATGGTCTCTATTTTGTTGCCTACTACAAACGGTCTCCATTAACCCAGGAGTATGTGCCTGAAAAAAGATCTGCTTCTAGATGCCAAGCCTCTGCTATATAGCATGGTTGTTGCTCCCTGGCAAAAACCCCAGAAACAGAATCATGCTTTCTGGTGCTAAAAATGCCCTTTAGGTAAAAAGGTGTGTGAGCTCTCCTCTCCCCCATCTCTGGCACCATTTTAGTCCACATCACCATCAGCTCTAGCCTGCACTCGTGACTAGAGTCCTTGCTACCCCTACTCTTGTCCCTTCCAAACTGTTCTCCACCCAGCAGCCAAAGAAAACTCTAAATGTGTTCATGTTACATCATCCCCATGGTGGGAATACTGCCGGGACCCCCCACACACCCTATTTCTGGCTGGTGAGAAAGGGTTGATCCCCTTCTCACCTCCTCTAATACCCCTCCCAAGTCTAATGGCTGCTTTTCTCTCCTCACTCCACCACATGTAGGAGATACATATACATATATATATATATATATATATATATATATATATAAAATATATATTGCATAGGAGAGATACATAATTACATATTATATAATATATTGTATATTATTTATTATATATAATAATATGTATTGTATGTAACTTTGCTATAGCTTTTACTAAATATTGTGATGTGACATTTACTAAATGTCATTTACTAAATTTAGTAAAACATTTATTAAATGTTTTGATGTGACAGACTATGGAAGAGACATGTTCTGGCCTAAACCCAGAAAAAAAGTAATGATCCTTTCTGGAAGATCATTAACTAAAAAGAAAAAAAATGATGTTAAAATATGCTGCCAGAGAGCCTAAACATCTATGCTTTCTCCTTCCTCTACTCTCATCTTAGCAAGAGTAAGTTTCGAACATTGAAAATTACCTATGTTCTCCAACCTACCGAGGGGTTGGGTCTCCCACATGGATGAGAGGGTGTGGGGTAGGGAACTTGCTGGTGTCCAGCCTTAGTGATGCTGGCATATCCAAGCTGGCCCATAGAGATGATCTGGCCCAAGCCCCTCACTGTCTAATTGAGGACACCGAAGCCCTTTGAATCCGGTGGGAAGAATTCTCCAGAATCTGAGGGCTAGGGCTGAGTGGTGCCCAGAGGAGAAGTCCTGGCTGCTCCTACTTTATCCTTTCCAGGTGTATTTTGCCCTCACAGAAAGGTTGCTTTGAAACAGAAGGTGAACAGGCTCCTAAGGTGCTTCCTACATGCCCAACAATAGAAAGGTAGACTTAAACTCAAGCATATCAATAATTACATTAAATGAAAATAGTTTAAAAACCTCATTAAAAGATAGAAGTTGTCAAACTGGAGAAATAAAGCAACTCTACTCTTGTCTACCAGAAGTGCATTTAAATATAAAGACGAAGAGAGGTTAAAAGGAAAAGGACGAAAAACTAAATATCATGCAAATTCTAATCATAAGAAAGATGGAGTGGCTATATAAATATCAGACAAAGCAGACTGCAGAGCAAGTAATATCACCAGAGATAAAAAGAAACATTTCACAGTAATAAAAGAGTTGATTCAAAAAGACATAATAGAAAACAATTCCATTTACAATAGCATCAAAAAGAATAAAATACTTGGAAATAAACATAACCAAAAAGGTCTCCCTTCCCACATATCTTGCTCTATGCACCTCTTCCATCTGGCCACTCCTAAATTATATCCTCTTATAATAAACCAGTGATCTATTTAAAAAAAGAAAAAGAACAGAACAGCATGCTCCTGGGGCATCTGCAACAAGGAACACTTTGGTTCAAGTTGACTAGAGAGTTCCTGGCTCTGTGCCATTGAAGTCATCTTTTCCTCTTATTGGAATCTAAGAAGTCTCTCCCGTGGGTATGTGGTGTGTGCATGCCCAGGCATGGCCAGGCAGTCAGGGTTTCTGGGGAGATACAAGTGGGTCTGGCTTCACAGCAGAATGAGTCGCCATCCTAATTTCCCAAGGCCAAACTTTGTTTTAAAATAAAGGTGCCAAAAATAAAAACAAACAAGATTTCTTTCTTTTAAAAGAAAGTAAAGAAAATAAAGGACTCTTTGGCCAAAGATGTCTCCCAAACTATAAACACTTCTTCAGTAAGTTCTTAGGTAAGGAAATAAATATACTGGGCACAAGAATGCTCCTATAGAAACAGTGCATTCCAGTCAGTCTCAGTTGGGGGTCTCTGTCCTTGGCCTAGACCCCTTGTGTAGACCTCTGGTTCTTTAACCATCCAGGCTATCTCTGGCCTTTCCAGTCATCAAAACCTGGTCGGAGAGGGGCAGCTTTCCTTTGCTTGGCAAATAGTGGATTTGATAGATGTTAGTTCCTCTTTGCCTTCCCAGGCTAACCGGAGACCTCCTTTCCAGCTTCTTGTCTCATGCCTCCTGTGGTGGTACTGCCTCTGTGCTAGCCATGCCACATTTCTCACCTGCCCAAGGCTTCTCAGCTCTGATCCTCTTCCACACCTCCCCTGGCAGGGTGCAGAGTTCTGTCCATGATGCTCTGGCAGCTCACAGAGCGCAAGGACCATACAAGGTTTTTCAGCAACAGGCCCAAGTGAGGTGAGGGAACAGGACAGGGCAGGGTGTGGGGTTGAATTTAATTTTGTGATTTGATGCTCTGGTAGGTCAGGTAAATTCCTCCTCTGAGCTTTCTCAGCATCCCACCTTTTACATTTCCAAACAACCCAGGTAAACTTGCATGACCCTGAGAGTGAGTGCCTCCTTAAATTTCCTGCCCTAGGCACCTCACTTGCCTCACCCTCGTTCCAGTCATGTTTATCAATTCTCTTTTTATGGGAGATCCCAGGCAAGTTGAGCCATCCCTAACCTCTTCCATCTTTTTAAGCTGATTGGTACAAGACCCTAGAGCTGACTTCACCACCCCAAGTAAAGAGTCCTGGGACTCCACTCCTTTCCATTCTGAGTGGTTCCTAATGCCCAAGCCATCCTGGGGCAGACTAAACCAGAAGCATGGGCTTTTGTCACAGAACCGTAAGATGCTTTTATAGGAGAAAACATCTTCACCTAAAGACTGTGATCAAGGCATGCTTTTGCCCTCTGGTCACTTTGTTTTCAGCATTTGTGTTATTATGTGGGGCTTCAGTTGCTATGGAAAGAAAACACTGCTTACCATGACAACTGTAACAGTTTAAAGGTGCACAGCTTGTCTCAGACTACGAAGCTTCAAAACCACTGAAATGTGTAGGGTTTAATATCCCTCCTTTTAAAAATAATCAATCAAATGTTCTCCTCCCTATAAAAGCCGCCTGAGTATTTTCCACTTCCTCTGTGTCACCTGTCATGAAAAGCCAGCAGACCTCAACAACAAATACCCAAGTGCTGAAATCACAGGAAATTTTAGTCAAAATTCCATAAAAAAGGTTGGTAACAATCAAAGAACAAATAAATGGAGATTTATTAGGCACCCATTCTGCACATTCTTTTACATACTTTCATCTGATTGTGATTTTACCTCATTTTACAGAAGAGAGAAACAGATCTAGGAAAGTTACAAAACTAGTCCAAAGAGACAGAACTGGCTTTCAAACCCAGGATGGACTGGCTCCACCCAGCCTAACACAGCATTGTTTATTCAAGCAGTTCAGTCATCTGATTGTTTTAATTGGTCAAAAACTGAGGGTTCAGAATGATCTTTTTTTAAAGAATAGAAAACACTTCCTTTTTAAAAAACAGTTGATCTGATTACTGGACTTCTTGTCAGTATACCTTGGGGACTGCTATAATCCCCTCTCATCTGGATTAGATGAGAAATTACAAGGGTGGGATGTGGGTAGGGAATTTCTGCAGCAACCCACTAAAATGACTATCAAATTGACAGATAATAAGAAGTATTGTCGAGGATGTGGATAAGTTGGAACCTTCATACACTGCTGATGGGAATGTGAAGTAGTACAGCCACATTGGAAAATAGTCTGGCTGTTCCTCAAAAGGTTAAACATAGAGTTACCACAGGACTCAGCAATTCTGCTCCCAAGAGAATTAAAAATATATGTCTACACAAACACTTGTGCAGGAATGCTCATACAGCATTATTCATAATAGCCAGAATGTGGAAACAATACAAATGTAAATCAACTGATGACTAGATAAACAAAATATGGTGTATCCATATAATGGAATATTATTCAACCGTAAAAATTAGTGAAGTACTGATTGATGACCCAAAAAGGATGAAGCTTGAAAACATTATGCTAAGTAAAATGAACTAGTCACAAAAAGGCACATACTGCATGATTCCACTTATATGGAATCATACCTAGAGTACCTAGACTAGTCAAATTCATATAGACAGAAAGTAGGATGGTGGGCTGGTTGCCAGATGTTAGAGGAAAGTGGAGATGAAAAATTGTCATTTATGGGTATAGAGTTTCAGTTTTGCAGGATAAAAAGAGTTTTGGAAGCTTGGTTGCACAACAATGTGAATGCACTTAACACTACTGAACTGTACATTTAAAAATGGTTAAGATAGTGAATTTTATGTTGTGTGTATTAACCATAATTTTAAAAGATTCCATTTATATTGACATGTCTAGAATAGGCAAATCCATAGGACCCGGAAGTAGATTAGTGGTGCCAGGAGCTGGGGGGAGGGAGAGTGGGCAATGACTGCAAATGGGGAAGGGGTTTCTTTCGGCGGTGAAAAAATGTTCTAGAATTATATAATAGTGATATTTGCACAACCTTGTGAATACACTGAAAAACCAATGTATTATACTCTTCTAAAGGGTACATTTTAGGGTATGTGAATTACATATCAATTAAACATTTGGTACGAGAAAATAACAGTCTAGGAGTAGGAGCTGGTGTACCTGGTGGAAATGAAAGGGCGAGGGGGATAGGAAATGGAAAATTATGAGAAACCATGTAAAAGCAATGCACTGACCTGCCCGGCCACAAACATCTCATTGTATTGTGGCTGTAGACAATCACGTGCCACAGTTGGCTCAAACCAAGGGTGGGTTTCATGCCTGGAGATCAAATATTTGAACAAACTATATATGCATCCGTATGATTATTTTAAATGTGATGCACAGTTATTGTAAAACACAGTTGGTAACTACTCATAATGGCTAACTAGTCAGTGACTAACCAGAAGATACAAAGAAATAATTATAATATGAATATATGCTAATATTGTATTTGAATACAACCTGAAGGTAATTATATACCCTAACCCCATGTCTTTCAAATAAGACCCACATCATTTGCGCTATTGATGTTGGATAATAGAAATCTTGGTGGACATTTAATGGAGTAAATTAACAATTAGCATCATTTAATTAAGCTATTTGAGAAAGTCTGGCTCCTACCAGATTTGGTAGAAGTGCATCAAAGCTCTTGATTTACATCATTTTATTGCACAGGTTTCTGGCTGCCCCCTGGGGCAAGGAATTGCCACAAAACCTTTAAAGTGAAGAAAAGTGAGAAGATTCTTGGAAACTAAGCTGAGCTTTCAACTCTGCAAGCAACCCATGGTACTCATGGCATACTGAAGTCAATGCTCTTCATGGAGTAGCTAATTATCACCAGAAGGCGCTGCCTACACTGAGTCAGCAGGTGAGCCTCTTCTCAGGTTTGTCTTGCAAGCTTCACTTTTTCTTTCTTTTCTTTTTTGAGGAAAATTATTGTTTTCCTAGCACTGAAGAAAATGACCAGGGTGAATACATATAGAGCCAAGCTAAAGTCATGCTAGGGATACTATCAAATTTGAGTAGATCATGGAACAGAAGAGAGAGTTCGGAGGGAGACCCAAGTATACAGATAGGATAACAGACACGGTAAAAGTGGCACCACAGATTATGGAAAACGATAGATTATTTAGTAGACGGTGTAGGGAATATTGTCTCAGTATGGGCAGAAAATTCAAACTAGATTCCAACATCGAACAACCTGTATGAAGATGGATTCCAGGTGGTTTCAAAAATAATTATGAAAGGAAATAATAGTAACATCAAAAAAGAAATGGTAAAAATATTTTGTCTTGGAGTAGGGAAGGATTTCTCAAATAAGACCAACCAAACCAAAGACATGAGGAGAAAATTAATTAATTTGGCTAGACTAAAATTAAGGATTTCTGGTTAATGAAGGACACCAGGGACAAAGTTAAAGATAGATGGTAAGATAGGAGAAAATATTTGGAGTATCTAAAACCAGCAAAGGCTAATATTTTTAAAAAGCATCACAAAATTATAGGAAGCCTTATAGAAAAAAGGGCAAAGGATAAAGGACCAGGACATTTAAAAAAGAGGAACCCAAAAAGCAAACATATGAGAAGATGCTCCAACTCATTAATTAATACGAATTAAAACATCTATGTGATACCACCTTACATCTATTGGCCTCGAAAAATTAGAAACCTAAAGATTACCAAGTGTTGACAGAGCTGAAGTATTATAGGAATCCTCATGTTTGCTGTGGGAGCATAGACAGGGCCATCATTTGGAGAGCAGTCAAGCACTACTCAGTTAGATTAAGTATACACAATGACCCAGCAATTTTGCTATTGTATGTATGTATATATGTCTGTATGCATATGTGGGTGTGCACACATATATGTATATAATCTTAACTTGTACACACATGTTCATAGCGTTATTCATAATAGCCAAAAAGGTGGAAACAATCTAAACGTCCATCAATTGATGAATCGATAAACAAAATATGGTACATCCACACAATGTAATGTTATTTAGTCATAAAAATCAATGAAGTACTGATTCATGCTACAATATGGATGAACCTTGAAAACCTTAAGCTAAATGAAATAAGCCAGACACAAAAGGACAGATACTGTATGATTCCATTTATGTGAGATGTCTAGAATAGGCAAATCTGCAGAGACAGAAAGTAAATTAATGGTTGCCAGGTGCTAGGTTTGAGTGAGATGGAACTTGACTGATAATGGGTATGGAATGTCTTTTTTGGATGACAAAATGGTCTAAGCTTAGATTGTAATAATGGTTAAACAACCCAGTGAGTACACTAAAATCATTGAATTGTACACTTTAAATGGTGAATTTGTGGTATGTGAATTATAATAAATCTGTTATTAAAAAAGGAATGAATGAATGAACACATGAAATAAATAAATAAAAACATAAGCAGGGCTTTGCATGGACATATGATGAGAATGTGCCCAGAAGATTATGATTAATAAAATCCTCTGCTCCACTGGTACCTGCCTCCTTTTTGCTGACTGCTGATCTTCCTGGAAATTGTAGGTCTTTTGAATATACTATGTTCTCCTTAGACTTACTCCAGCTCATTGTGTCCCAGGTCCTCAGCTCTCATGCTGGGCATGGGTTGGGCCTTGGTCTGAACCACACTGCAGATGCTGTAGACCAATCAAAGCCACCTGTAGATAGAGGCTATCTATCCAATAGAATATGGCAAAAGTGATGGGATGACACTTCCATGGTTTGATTACAAAAGACTGTGACTTGTAAATTCCATCTTGCTAGTTCTCTCTCTCTCTTCTTTTTCTATTTCTCATTGGTGCTGTCTCTTGCCCTCTTGCTTGCTTGCTGCCATGTTGCAAGATGCTTTATGGAGAGGTACACGTGACAAGGAACCAAGAGATGCTTCCAGTCAACAGGTCACGAGAAACTCAGGCCTCACTCCAACACCCTTCAAAGAACTCAATTTTGCTACCTTCCATGTGAGGGATCTTGGAAGCTGATCCTTCCTCAGTGTAGCCTTCAGATAAGACCATAGCCCCTGCTAATACCTTGATTTTACCCATGTTAGAGACCCTATAAGCAGAGAATGCATGTAAGCCATGCCCAGACACCTGACCCATAGAAACTGTGAGGTAATAAATGTGTGTTAAGCCACTAAGGTTTGGGGTATTTTGTTATGCTACAGTATGACAGTTGATAACTAATCCAGAGGATAAGGTGTGTTAAACATGCCTCTTCCCTGTCACCAGAACTTTGGAACCAAGCCTCCCTTGCAACTGGGTGGGGTCAAGTGTCTGGCCCCATAAAAACTTCTCAATTTGGTGATTAGTTTGTACAGTTCACAACTCTCCCTTGACTTCCCAGTACCCTCAGAGTAAAATGTAACATAAGTTCTTACTGTAGCCTACAACACATTCCTCGATCTGGTCCCTGCTGCCCTTCTAGACTCATCCTACTCTCCCCTTCACTCTTTCTGCTCCAACCTCACTGGTATCTTTTCAATGAACCAAGTATGTTTTCACTCTGGGGGCTTCACCCTTTGCTTTCTACATTCAGAAAGCTCTTACCCCAAGCCATCTGCATGACTCACTACCTCACGTCTTTCAGGTCTCTGATCAAATATCACCTTCTCAAAGAGGTCTTTCCCAACAACCACTTGAATAAGCTTAATTCTCAATCTCCATTCCCTTCTCCTATTTTATCTCTTATGATAGGACTTACCACCACCTAAAATGGTGTGCATTTGCTTGTGGATTTGTACTGTCTTCTCTCTGATGAAAGTCAGTTTTATGAGGGCAGGCACTTTGGTTTGTTCACTGCTGTATCTCCAATGCCTAGAACACTGCTTGGCACCTATAGCCAGATTGGGGAAAAGAGTATTGGAAGAGAAGGCACATCACTTTCCAGACACTTCTGTAGTTTGAAGCAGAAAAGGGGGAGTTTTCAGCAGCCAGAGAGAAATAGGCATTCAGAGAGCCCTAAAGCTGTCCTGGGTCCCCAAGAATTACTGGCGGAAGTCAGGGGATGCAGCATGGGGGAAAGAGTTCTCAGCAAATCTCTCACTTTAACTTCAAAACTAGCTCCATAAAAGGGCATTTTAGATGGCTACTCAAAAGACACATCTTTCTATGTGGCTAGAAAATATATTCTTCGTGAGGGCTACTTTTTCAAAGTTTTCTCTATTTGCATTTTCTTCTTTCACGCCCAATTATCATGCATAATTTAACTGCATGGTTTAAGTAAGGCCGAAATGCAAAAGTGCAAATTTTTATGTATAAATAAATAGTGACACAGGTAAACTCCCATACTTTATAATGAACAGCTGGTAGCTAATTTTTCTCACAATTACCTAATCTTAGGTATAGCAACAGATTAACAGGAAAAAATCAAATTTAATATTGTATGTATTGGGGCTCCATAAGAATACGAGGCCCAAAGACTGTCAGGCCATTGAGACTTATATGCCATTTTGAGCTAAGGAGAAGTGGGTAGGAGTCTGGGACTTCAAAGGAGAGGATGGCAATTCACAGGGAGATGGGAAGAGTAAAAGTTTGTTAAATAAATATTTGCCATGCCAAGTGGAAAAGTCCTTCTTATGTAAAGCAAAGTTATCCTTGGTAATAGCTCTCTCTTCCTGGTACAGACTCCCTATCTAAATTCCTTTAGGCAGTTAAGGGGGAGGTTAAAAGTTCTACTTGAGTCTGTGGGGCCTTTATTATCTTCAGCTCAAAATAATCCACCTGCCAAAGTGGCACATTCTGGGGAGACTTGCTCTGAACTTCTACAATAGTAAAATGAATATTGCAAAATAAATCAATGAAGCTGTGAAGATTTTAATAAAGAAAGAAAATAAAAAGACTGCCTCATTCAATACTATATCGGGTGCTTTCAGAAAGCAGTTAAAGCCAATTTAAATGTTTATGCCATTTCTCATTCTGAATCTTCTACTTTGATGTAAGAGGAGCAAGAGTTAATGAAGATTTTAGGTAGATACAAGACTTTGTGGCATTTTTTTTTGCTGTGGTGATTTTCTTGTTTATGGTCAATAAACTTTCCAATCAGCAGTAATTCAACTATGTGATTTCAAATATTTTGAATGAAATTGAACCAAATATATTAGGAAATGTTCGATTTTTAAGATCAGCATGCAGATGATTCTTTTAAATCCTGCTATATTTTAGACAAATCATATATTTAGGCACAACTTACCTGCCAAATAAGAGCCTGAATTTTTTTTTTTTTTGTGGGGAAGACCAGCCTGAGCTAACATCTGTTGCCAATCATCCCCTTTTTGCTGAGGAAGACTGGCCCTGGGCTAACATCCGTGCCCATCTTCCTCCACTTTATATGGGACGCCACCACGGCATGGCTGACAGGCAGTGCGTCGGCGGGCGACCGGGATCCGAACCCACGAACCCCGGGCTGCCAAGCGCGGACTAAACTGCTGCGCCACCGGGCGGCCCCTAAGAGCCTGAATTTTTAAATATATATATATATATATATATATATATATATATATATATACATTATCTACATCTGAAATGCAAAACTATACCCCTATCCATAAATTCATGCTCTTATATTATTTCCTGAATATTTGTGGAGCTGAGTCCCTTTCTTCTTCACTAATTTATTCATAACCATACACATTAAGCCAGTGGCTTTAATTCTCAATTCAGGTTGATTCTATAAGCACATATTGATGATCTACTATACACAAAGCAACATATTTTATCAGGGACATTTCATCAGAAATATTTCAGCAGCAACACTTCAGAGCTATTTCCTCAGAGAAATACATAGCTTGTTAACATTAGAATTGCTTCTTTACATACAAAGGCTTATATGTGGGGGAAGTTGATATCTACATATTAATCAAATGAAATGCAAGATTCTTCAACCACTTCCCCCACCACCCTTTCCAGTTGCTACAAAAGAAACTATTTTTTTTTTTTTTGTGGGGAAGACCAGCCCTGAGCTAACATCCGTCGCCAATCCTCCCCTTTTTGCTGGGGAAGACTGGCCCTGGGCTAACATCGTGCCCATCTTCCTCCACTTTATGTGGGACGCCGCCACGGCATGGCTGACAGGCAGTGCGTCGGCGGGCGCCCAGGATCCGAACTCGCGAACCCTGGGCTGCCAAACGCGGACTAAACCGCTGCGCCACCGGGCGGCCCCCAAAAGAAACTATTTTTAAATGGAGGGAGCATCATTTTTCCGGATGCTTGATATAACTGAGTTCTTATTGTATCCATGTTCTCAACTTCCTTTAAATTCACTGATTTCACCTCCTTAATTAAACTCCCCATCCAGTTTGTCTAGCACTGATATTTCCTCTTCTCTGACTACTTTTAACATTGATCCTCTTTCATATATATCTTTTTGCATCGAATTATCTATATATGATTATAAACATTCTCTAAGTCTTACTTCTCCAGCCATATGGTGATTTGGTAAGAAATGAGGACAAGGCCTGCTATTCCAATGGTCTTTTACTGTTGGGCATGCTGTGAGGACACAAAAGAAAATGTGCATTGATTGCTTGCTAAGCCTGCAGGGTAATCTGCAAATAAACTGTAAGCAACTGATACTCATATTAACTCTTGAAAATTCTGGAAAAGCTATAGTCAGTCATTGAAAAATGCAGTGAAGTCTTAGATATCCTAGCAGAGCCTGGGAGTTGTCCTAAAACATTCAAAAGTTGAGCTTAAAGAATATTTTAAAAGAAGGCACTTTTGTTGTTTCTGTGTTTACCAGCAACACACATGAAGATGGACAAACAGTTACCCGGAGCCTGCACCAAAGAAGCAATAGGAATGAATGCAAACAGGTTACTGTTACTCCCTTGGAAATGGATGATTTTAAATTTACTTTAGGACTGGTAACTCCTTAGTTGTGTTCACTTATGTCCCCTTCCTAACCCCCTCCCCCAAATTCATGCACACACATTACTTAGCAAAGGTCATCCTGAGAGCTACCAAATATGAAATTTCAGTCTTTCTTGTCCCGATTTATCATAAATTCAGAATGTCTAAATTAAGAATTTGTAATGTTTGACTGTGGAGGAAATTGGTGACTGCTCAAGTCAAAAAAACCTCCTGAGGAGCTTAGCGTTTCTCTCCCGAAGGAAAATGACCAAGCCCTGCCTAATGTCAGCCCCAGGGAGACTTCAGAATCAGGAAGGAGGATTTACAAATTTTTTAAATTGCCCTCTGTTTATACCTTAATTTTGATGACAACAATTCCTTTAAATACCGCTCAATGCCTTAACCAGAGTGCTTCCATATTGAAAGCATTCAGTGGAATAGCTTCTGGCTGGAAAATACAAACAAGGTTTAGTTATCTTGATCACTAAGAACCGGAGAACAAGCCCCACCCTGCCTGGCAAATAAGAGTTAGCTTCTTGGATTTGTGCAGCTGGTTGAAAATAGTTAATGAACTTGCTAATATTCACTGCCTGTTGAGGACTTAGCTGATTCCCCAGCCCACAGATACATTATGAGGAGCGGAAACTCTCAGTCAGGTTGTTTCAGCACTTCAGGATCCCACCAGTAAAAAAAAAATCACTTAACGATCTCCAAGAGAGAGAATAGTCAATATTAACAATCATCTCAAAAGCCATACGCTGCCCAGTGCATAGAAAGAATAACGTCCTTAAAAGCAGTGCCTGAACAGAAAAGTTCAAGCCTCCTTTGGGGGCTGATTTCCCAAAACTTCATGACTTTACATTCCACCGGTTGCAATCACCTTATAGGGCACGAAGTTTTGTCCTTCTCTTACATGAATTCACTATTTATTCACACCTAATACTTGAAAATGAGTTAATGTGCAACACAGGGCTAGGAGACTGGACAAGGTTCAATGTCAGGCAAAAGAGTGGAAAAAGATTCCCTTTGAATATTTTCAAACTGAGTGGAACACCTATCCTGCTGGGTGGGACAGATGGAACCCACAAAGTTTGGCCACACTTTATTGTCCCCTGGTGCCTCCTGTTGGCCCCTGGGCAGGTGTGGCCTGATGTGGGGCCGCCTCACTTCCTTCTGTTCAGTCTCAGGGATGTGTGGTCTTGTTCTGAGAGTTTTGTCTCAGGGCAGCAGAGGGGTGGGTCCCAGGCCAAGCCAGGGGAAAGGTGAGGATCCTGAGTGAGGACGGAGGGGACCACCCACCCCTGAACAGTGGGGACCTCACAGAGTTGGCCCAACCCTCCTATCAGCACTGGGGGCCCAGGCCTATGCTTGCAGTCTGCACCCTGAGATGCCCCCTCATTTCCGCTTACAAGGGCTCCAGGAACCTGCAGGTGAAGGCCTTGATCTGAGGCTCGTGTCCTCAGGTTGCAGAGGAGAGGAGGCCCAGGCAGTGCCAGGAGTCAAGGTGAGGTACACACCGTGAATGAGTACACAGGCTCTCCCCCATGCCAGAGCGGAGGAGACCCAACAGCGCCCGAGCCCACCCCACCCCACCCACTGTCATCCCCCAGAACATCAGGCCGTGCTGGGTGCACCCTGAGGAGCCGTCTCACTTCCTCCCTCAGGTTCTCAGGGCACAGGCCAGAAAGGAGGACCGAGTCCTGTGAAGCCGAGAGCACCTCTAAAGAGGAGAGCTGTAAGTCTGCTTTGTCAGAGGTACCAAGGGTGCATTTCTCACCTGAGGCCGCTCACGCTCCCTGTCCCCCCCAGGCCCAGGAGTTCCCATCAGTCACCTCCTGCCCACGCTCCGGCTGGCTGCCCGACACGCATCGTCATGACTCTAGGTCGGATGAGTAAGCTCTGCAAGCGTGAGGAAGGCCATCAGGACCCAAGAGAGGCCCAGGGCCTGGTGGATGCACACATGTCCGGGGCTGAAGAGGGGGCGGCCATATCCCCCTCCCCCTCCCTCTCCTCCTCCTCATCTATCCTGTCCCTGGACACCCTGGAGGAGGTGGCTGCTGCTGCGACCCCGAGTCCTCCCCAGAGCCCTCAGAGTGCCTGGCCCTCCCCCACTGCCATGGCAGCCGCTCCATGGAGCCAATCCGAAGACGATGGCTCCAGCAGCCAAGGTGAGGAGGGGCCAAGCGCCGCCTGGGAGGACCCGGAAGATGCCGAGTCCTAGCTCCAAGACGCACTACATTTGAAGATGGCTGACCTGATAGACTTCCTGCTCCTCAAGTATTGCACAAAGGAGCCAACCACCAAGGCAGAAATGCTGAATATGGTCATGAGAGAGTACGAGGACCACTTCCCTGTGGTCTTCAGCCAAGCCTGTGAGTGCATGCAGCTGGTCTTTGGTGTTGACGTGAAGGAAGTGGACCCCAGCGACCACTCCTACGTCCTGGTCACCACCCTGGGCCTCACCTACGATGGGATGCAGAGTGGTGAGCAGAGCATGCCCAAGACCGGCCTCCTGGTGCTGCTCCTGGGCATGATCGTCCTGGAGGGCGACTGCGCCCCTGAGGAGGACATTTGGGAAGCGCTAAGTGTCATGGGGGTGTGTGCCGGGACGGAGCACTTCATCTACGGGGAGCCCGGGGAGCTCCTCACCAACGTTTGGGTGCAGGAGCAGTACGTGGAGTACCGGCAGGTGCCCGACAGCGATCCTGCACGCTACGAGTTCCTGTGGGGTCCCAGGGCCCATGCTGAAACCAGCAAGATGCAAGTCCTGGACTATTTGCTCAGCGTCCGTAGCAGGGGTCCCGGTCCCTTCCTCCCCCTGTCTGTCGAGGGTGCGAGCCATGAGGAAGAGGGGGCCTGAGCCAGAGTTGCAGCCAGGCACGGTCCAGGCCCACGTCCAGCAGCTTCTGCTGGGCATCAAACGAGGCCACTTCGTCACTGTGTTTTGAAGAGAGAGCAGTCAGCGTTCTAAGTAGCAGGGGGCCAGGGCGAGCCGGGGGGACACGGTGGATAGTGTCTTTGGGTTCCTGTTCTCTAAGATGCATCTTGGTTTCCTTTAGGAATTGTTCAAATGTTGTTCCCTTTAATAGAGGGTGTCAGTAGCCTCAGTGTCTAAGTTTGTGAATGACATTGGCCGTACATGAATTTGAACTTCTCCAGTCCAGGAGGGAGAGTTTTGCTGTTTGGTAAAAGTAGTTGGGACACCTTCCATCGTAGTCTGTGATCTGAACTTGATGACATGTCACCGGAACAGGAATTTCCTTGGAAATGTGAAAGAACTTAGCAGTCACATCGATGGGGTCAAGAAATAGAGAAATAAATGTAGATGGTACTTAATCCTTGGCTTCTTATCCCTTCTCTTCCGTCGTTCTATCAAACTAAAAGTGGTATGTGTATGCCCAGAGTTGCTCGGGTGATTCAAGAAAGTCGGAGAAGTTGAATCTGAGTAAGTCAGAGCCCTGCTCACTTCCCCAGGCTTCTGCTGAGCCTCTGCTCTCTGGAAGGCCCTGTGTTAGTGCTGGGGACATGAGGACAAGCAGGACACCCCCCACCCACAGAATGAGAGTCTAGGAGCCTCAGCCCCAGAAGGAAGGTGGTGAGGGGCCCCCTCCAGAACAAGTCGAAGAAGGTGAGCGGTGGTGCGGCTCCAGGGTAGAGCACTCAAGTGTAAATGCCCCGAGCCGGGGCAGTGTGGGGCTTTGGGACACTGCGATTCCTTCTGTGGGAGTTGATGGTAATGGAAGCTGGGTGCTGGCAGCGGCCAGACTTGCAGACGGTAATTCTTAGGGCTGAGAGGGAAGTCTGCAATGGAAAATTGGTCTGAAAAGTTTCTTTTGGATCACGGGTAAACCAGAGAGCAGTCTCCACCTAGGGCAGGAAGGGGAGGTGTCCTGGGCCCTTGTCACATTGCAGCTGAACAACAGTGAAGAACGAGGGGTTTAATACCATCGTCCGAAGGATCTCCTGAGAAATAAGGTTCTTGCTCCTTGACGTGATGCCCAGAAGTCGCTGGACAGGTGCTTCCCTCCCTCGTCTGGGGAATCCAGAACGGCCTCCACTGAAACGACCATTGATTTCGGCTACCTGGGGCTTGTTTCGACCAATTGTAAGCAAGGGCTAGATTTGAGTGGGGTTACGTGAATGAAAATAGGTAGTTTGCGTGGAAGAGAGGCGGCGAAAGAGGAAAGGGGGGTGGTCTTTGATGGGTATTCTGGGAGCTTTTGAGTTAGGTGCGCCTTGCTGGGGAAGACCCCACACTGAAGTTGAATAATATAGCCCCAAGGAGGGAACTAGGCAGAGCTGCAATTCTGGCTGAGGTTCTGTTCAGTTTCCGATCCAGCTGCAAATTCTCTGAGATGTCGTGGAAACCAAAAGTTTCCAGAGGAGAGAGTGGTAGGAGCTGGGGTCCAAATCATACTAGAAGTGACTACCCACCAGAAAAGACCCAGTATACGCCCCTGTCCACGTGTTCGGGCACGTTCAGCAATGGGGACGGCAGCAGAGACTCACAGGTTAAGACTGTGCTGTGGAGCGAAGGGGGTGCTCTCTCCCTGCTGAGAGCTGGAGGATAATGTGAACGTTAGATGTGATCCTGGATTTGAAGCACTGCCACATGGTAGGTGGGCACGTGAGGAAGGTGGAGACTTCCAGGGAAAATTTGACTTTCTCGGAAACCCCTCCCAGAAATGAAGGCGATTTGGTTCTAACAAATTCTAACAGCTGCTTTTTGTTGAGCATCTAGTATGCAAAGGTCGTAGACGTTGGAGAGACATCAAGTGCTCCTCCACATCTTGTCTTCCTCTCCTCCCTCGACTAATGGGGACACTGCACTGCCAGTCCCCTTGTACTTAGGAAGGGTCCTGTGAGGACCCTTTGCCACTGATAGGAGCAGATGCATTGTTTGTCACAGCCACTCCTATAGAAGGCACCACAGGGGCCGTGGATTAATTCTCCAGCCGTGACAACAGGGGACACAGACCACGCTGTTTCCTCACCCGGGGACTCCAGCCAGGTACATTGGACTCTTAGAGGTGAGATGTCAGATTCTGTGCCTTCGAGGCCCTGGGCAGGGGTGGAGGTGTTCAAAAGAGGAGCCACCCCACAGAAAGCTGGCTGCAGGAATTCCTCCATGCCACGTGCACCCTTCGGCCCCCGTGCTACACCCCTCAGTCCCCTCAGGACTGTGATGCATCTCTAGTAGGAGGGCAGCTGCCGAATGGCCTTGTAGAGATTGGGGGCATCCTCCTCCTGGGGCTCAGCCCAGTGCCCCCATCACCCCCGCTGCCCACTCTGCCCACTTTCTCCCCAACCCAGCCTCCTGGGTCTGCACAGGGTGGGGCTTTGCCCTGCCTGTCTCCCCACTGACAGCTGCTCAGTCCCCGGTGCTCTGTTCTTGTGCAAATATGTGTATTCGCATGTGTATTTGGAGGTCCACACACAAGAATCCCCTTTCAGGACATTGGTAGTTCAGGGAGAGCTGGCATGACGTGATGTCACCTTTTGGTGAGTCTCCTAGTGGCTGGTAAATAATAATTGTTGCCATGTGAACGTGTGACAAATCGGTATGATTATGAGTCACTTTCAAGCCATTCCCTGTATAATGCCAAAGTTTTGATTCAACTGATGGCCTGGTCACAGTGACTCTGAGGTTTAGGTTTCTGAGGCTGAGCCAGAGAGGGGGGAAAGAGTGTCTTCTCTGGCACCCACAGAGCCAGCTAGGACCTTGGTGTCCCCAGAGAGTTTGAACAGATGAAAGGCTCCAGCAGACAGCAGGGGTGGTCACCAGGTTGCTCCCTCAGGCCCCGGGCCTCAGACATCCCCAGACTCCAAGGTGGATTTGGAAAGGAGCCGGGCAGGAGAGGGCTTTGGGGTCCCAGAAGGCAGGCTGTGAAGAGTGTCAGCCATCCCAGGAGATGTGGAAGGAGGAGCACCCGCCAGATTCCATCTGAACCGCCTTGGGCTGGCCAGGGGAGGGATGTGGGGGCAGATGTGGCTGGAGGTGAGCTGGAGTCCTGCACCACATCATGAAACAGGACCAGGACCATCATGACAAGTCGCAGGACCAGACCCCCATGGGGCACTCCAGGATGGAAGCAAGGACACTACATGCCCGTTCTTGGAGGAAACTGACTGGTGTGGGACGGTGCTTGCCGAGCAGCTGTGGATGGTACGGTTGCACAGCCTGGCTGCCCCAAGCACCCCTCAGGGTCCTTCAGGGAGACATTTCCAGGGTACAGCATCCTTTACAGCAGCCTGTGTCTGGGCACACAACACCCAGGTCCCCAGCCAGTCCTGACCAGTGTGGGGCAGTTCAGACAGGATGTTTCCCTGGCCTGAATATTCTCAGCCGTGGTCCCACTCCTCCAAGAAGCACCTGTGTTTCCCCAGCCATAGCTAAAGCCTGCTCTGAACTCCAATCTCCTTGGCAATGAGCTGAATTTCTGCCTGGCTCTTGCCGGACCTTCCCTGTGGCAAATATCACTTGCAGATGTCCTCAAACCCTTCTTGAGCAAGTAAAGGGTTCTGGGTCAACACCTGGCCTCATTAGGGAAAGCTTGCCATAGTCCAGGCAAAATATCTGTGAGGCTGGGTTAGGGCAATGGTCGTGGGGCTTGAGAAGTGGAATGGATTTCAGAAATGTTTATGAGTTGGAAGAAGCCGGATTTGTGTGTAACGTGGGCCTGGTGGTTAAGGGAGAGGAAAGAGCTGAAGATAATTCCAGAAGGTTTTGTTTCACTCTGCCTATCTCTATGTGCTTGTGTTCGGTTTCCTTTCCTTTTTTTTTTTAAATATACCCATCACCTTTTGTCCAAATTTTCCTTTTCTCCTTTTCATTTTTAAAATTTCAATAGACTTTATTTATTTTAAACTATTTTAGATTTGAAGAAAATTTGCAAAGCTTGTACAGAGTTCTTATATGCCCCTCATCCATTTTCGCATATTATTAACATCTTATGTTAATATGGTACATTTATTACAATAAATGAGCTAATATTGATGCATTATTTATTATTAACTAAAGTTCATACTTTACTCAGATTTCTGTAGTTTTTACCTAATATCCTTTTTCTGTTCCAGCATTCCAGCCAGGATACTACATTTCATGTAGTTGTCATGTCTCCTTGGGCTCCTCTTGGCTGCGACAGTTTCTTTGTTTTTGATGATCTTGACAGCTTTGAGGAGTACTGGTTAGATATTTTGACAATGCCCCCAGTTGGGTTTTGTCTGATGTTTTACTCATGATTAGTCTGGTTTTATGAGTTTTGGGGAAGAAGACCACATAGGTAAAGTGCCATTCTCTTCACATATCAAGAGGACATACTATTGGCATGATTTATCACTGATGCTATTGACCTTGATCACCTGGCTGAGGTAGTGCTTGTCAGGCATCTACACTGTAAAGTTACTATTTTATATCTTTTTTCCATACTGCCCTCTTTGGAAGAAAGTCCCTACGCGTGGCCCACACTTCAGAGGTGGGGAGTTATGCTCCATTTTCTTTTTTTTTAATTTTTTAAATTTAATTTTATTTTTTAATTGATGTCTTAATAGTTTATAAAATTGTGGGATTTTAGTTGTACATTATTATTTGTCTGTCACCATGTGGATGTAACCCTTCACCCCTTGTGTCCACCCCACACCCCCCTTCCCCTTGGTAACCACCAAACAGTTCTCTCTGTCCGTGTGTTCATTTATATTCCACATATGAGTGAATTCATGCAGTGTCTGTCCTTCTCTCTCTGGCTTATTTCACTTAACATAATACCCTCTAGGTCCATCCATGTTGTTGCCCAATGGGACAATTCTGTCTTTTCTTATGGCTGAGTAGTATTCCATTGTATGTATATACCACCTCTTGTTTAACCAGTCATCAGTCTAGGGACATTTGGGTTGCTTCCACTTCTTGGCTATAGTGAATAATGCTGCAATGAACATAGGGGTGCATAAGCCTCTTGGGATGGTTGATTTCATGTCCATTGGGTAGATGCCCAAGAGTAGGATTGCTGGATCATAAGGTATTTCTATTTTTAATTTTTTGAGGAATCTCCATACTGTTTTCCATAGAGGCTGCACCAGTTTGCATTCCCACCAGCAGTGAATGAGGGTTCCTGTCTCTCCACAACCACTCCAGCATTTGCTGTTTTTTGTCTTGGTGATTATAGCCATTCTAACGGGTGTCAGGTGATATCTTAGTGTAGTTTTGATTTGCATTTCCCTGATGATTAGTGATGTTGAACATATTTTCATGTGTCTGTTGGCCATCTGTATCTCTTCCTTGGAAAAATGTCTGTTCATATCCTCTGCCCATTTTTTGATCGGGTTGTTTGTTCTTTTGTTGCTCAGTTGTATGAGTTCTTTATATATTACAGAGATTAATCCCTTGTCGGATAAAGGCTTTGCAAATAATTTCTCCCAGCTGGTGGGCTGTCTATTCATTTTCATCCTGGTTTCATTTGCCTTGTAGAAGCTCTGTAGTCTGACGAAGTCCCCACTTATTTATTTTTTTTCCCTTGTACAAGTAGACATGGAATCTGAAAGGATCCCTTTATGACCAATGTCAATTAGTGTACTGCCTATATTTTCTTCCAAATGTGTTATAGTTTCAGGTCTCACTTTCAGTTCCTTAATCCATTTTGAATTGATGTTTGTATATGGCAATAGGAGATGGTCTACTTTCATTCTTTTGCATGAGGCTGTCCAATTTTCCCAGCACCATTTATTGAAGAGACTTCCCTCTCTCCATTGTATGTTCTTTGCTCCTTTGTCAGATATTAGCTGTCCACAGGTGTGTGGTTTTATTTCTAGGCTTTCAATTCTGTTCCATTGATCTGTGTGTCTAGTTTTGTACCAGTACCATGCTGTTTTTATTACTATAGCTCTATAGCATATTTTGAAATCAGGGATTGTGATGCCTCCAGCTTTGTTCTTTTTTTTCAGGATTGCTTTAGCTATTTGGGGTCTTTTGTTGCCCCATACGAATTTCAGTATTTTTTTGTTCTATTTCCATGAAGAATGACATTGAGACTCTGGGATTGCATTGAATCTGTAGATTGAATTAGGTAGAATGGACATTTTAACTATATTTATTCTTCCAATCCATGTGCATGGGGTATTTTTCCATTTCTTTATGTCTTCCTCGATTTCTTTCAATAGTGTCTTATAGTTTTCATTGTATAGATCTTTCATCTCCTTGGTTAAATTTATTCCCTGATATTTTATTCTTTTTGTTGCAATTGTAAATGGGATTGTCTTTTTGAGTTTTCTTTCTGTTAGTGCATTGTTAGTGTATAGAAATGCAACTGATTTTTGTAAGTTGATTTCATACCCTGCCACTTTACTGTTATTGTTGATTATTTCTAGTAGGTTTCCAATGGAATTTTTTGGGTTTTCTATGTATAAGTTCATGTCATCTGCAAATAGTGAGAGTTTCACTTCTTCATTGCCTATTTGGAGTCCTTTTATTGCTTTTTCTTGCCTAATTGCTCTGGCCAGAACTTCCAGTACTATGTTGAATAAGAGCAGTGAGAGTGGGTACCCTTGTCTTGTTCCTGTCCTCAAAGGAATGGCTTTCAGTTTTTCCCCATTGAGGAGGATATTAGCTGTAGATTTGTCCATATATGGCCCTTATTATGTTGAGCACCTTTCCTTCTATACCCATTTTGTTGAGAGTTTTTGTCATAAATGGATGCTGGATCTTGTCAAATGCCTTCTCTGCATCGATTGAGATGATCATGGGGTTTTTATTCTTCACTTTGCTAATGTGGTGTATTACGGTGATTGATTTTCGGATGTTGAACCATCCCTGTGTCCCTGGTATAAATCCGACTTGATCGTGGTGTATGATCTTTTTGATCTATTGCTGTATTCGGTTTGCCAATATTTTGTTGAGGATGTTTGTGTCTGTGTTCATCAGTGATATTGGCCTGTAGTTTTCCTTCTTTGTATTGTCCTTGTCTGGCTTTGGTATCAGGATGATGTTGGCCTCATAGAATGTGTTAGGAAGTATTCCATCTTCCTCTATTTTTTGGAATAGTTTCAGAAGGATATGTGCTAAACCTTCTTTGAATGTTTGGTAAAATTCTCCAGGGAAGCCATCTAGTCTTGGGCTTCTATCTTTTTGGGAGGTTTTTGATTACTGTTTCAATCTCTTTACATGTGATTGGTGTATTCAGATTCTCTATTTCTTCTTGATTCAGTTTTGGGAGGTTATACACATCCAAGAATTTGTCCATTTCCTTTAGGTTGTCCATCTTGTTGGCATAAAGTTTTCCATAGTATTCCCTAATAATCCCTTGTATTTCTTGGTATCTGTTGTAATTTCTCCTCTTTCATTTCTAATTTTATTTATTTGAGTCTTCTCCCTTTTTTCTTAGTGAGTCTGGCTAAGGGTTTGTCAATTTTATTTATCTTCTCAAAGAACCAGCTCTTTGTTTCATTGATCCTTTCTACTGTTTTTTTGGTTTCAATTTCATTTATTTCTGCTCTGATTTTTATTATTCCCCTCCTTCTGCTGATTCAGGGCTTTGTCTGTTCTTCTTTTTCTAACTCTGTTAGGTGCAGTTTAAGGTTATTTATTTGGGATTTTTCTTGTTTGTTAAGGTGGGCTTGTATTGCTATGAATTTCCCTCTCAGGACCGCTTTTGCTGCATCCCATATGAGTTGGTATGGTGTATTTTCTTTTCATTTGTCTCCAGATAGCTTTTGATTTCTCCTGTAATTTCATCAATGACCCATTGCTTGTACAGTAGCATGTTGTTTAGTCTCCACATCTTTGTCCCTATGCCAGTTTTTTCCTTGCAGTTGATTTCTAGTTTCACAGCATTATGGTCAGGAAAGATTTCAGTCTTCTTAAATTTATAGAGTTTTGCCTTGTTTCCTAATATATGGTCTATCCTTGAGAATGTTCCATGCGCACTTGAGAAGAATGTGTACTCTGCTGTTTTTGGGTGGAGTGCTGTCTATATATCTATTAAGTCCATTGCATCCAGTTTTTCATTTAAGTCCATTATTTCCTTATTGACTTTTTGTCTGGATGATCTATCCATTGATGTAAGGGGGGGTGTTAAGATCCCCTACTATTATTTTGTTATTGTTAATATCTCCTTTTAGGTTTATAAGCAGTTGCTTTATGTAATTTGGTGCTCCTGTGTTGGGTGCATAGATACTTATAATTGTTATGTCTTCTTGGTTAAGTGTCCCTTTTATCATTATATATTGCCCTTCTTTGTCTCTCATTACCTTTTTTATCTTGAAATCTACTTTGTCTGATATAAGTATGGCAAATCCTGCTTTAATTTGTTTGCCATTAGCTTGGAGTATCATTTTCCATCCTTTTGAGCCTGTGTTTGTCTTTAGAGCTGAGATATGTTTCCTGGAGACAGCAAATTGTTGGATCTTGGTTTTTAATTCATCCCGCCACTTTATGTCTTTTGATTGGAGAATTCAGTCCGTTTACACTTAGAGAGATTATTGACATATAAGGGTTTAATGTTGCTATTTTATTGTTCATTTTCTGGTTCATGTGCATTTCCTTCATTTCTTGTCACATGTGTTTGAGGCTGCAAATTCAGTTTGGTATTTCTGCATGCTGATTCTCTTAGTTTTCTCTTTATTTGTCATGTGTGGTTCTCTTCTGGTTATGTGTTTAGTGGTTACCATGAGGTTTATATAAAAGATCTCCTGGCTAAGATAGTACATTTTCAGATGCCTCCTGTGTCCTTAGGCTGAGTTGATTCAATCCCTTACCTCTTCCCCTCCTTATTTGTTGCTGTCACTACTTATTCCATCTTGTGTCATGAGTGTCTGTTTACAGTGATGGACTTGAATTAACTTTTGATGTTATCCAACTGTAGTTTGTTCTGGTTTAGTCTGGTTGCTTTTCTCCTTGCTGAAATCTTTGTATCCCATTTCTCTCTCTCTCTTTTTTTTTAAGGCCTAAGGGCCTTCTTGAGCATTTATTTTAGTGGGGGTCTTGTGGTGATGAACTCTCTTAGCTTTTGTTTATCAGGGAGAGTTATTATTTCTCCTTCATATTTGAAGGATATTTTTGCTGGATAAAGTATTCTTGGCTGAAGGTTTTTGTCTTTCATGATGTTGAATATATCATTCCAGTCTCTCCTAGCCTGTAGAGTTTCTGTTGAGAAATCAGCTGAGAGCCTGATGGAGTTTCATTTTTATGTCATTTTGTTTAGCTGCCCTTAATATTGTTTCCTTGTCACTGAGTCTTGTCAACTTAGCTATTATTTGGCATGACAATTGTTTATTCCTGTTTATATATTTAGGTGATCTATTGATTTCATCACTGTCATTTCCATCTCATTCCCTATGTTTGGGAAGTTCTCAGCTATTATTTCTTTGAACAAACTCTCTGCTCCTTTTTCTCTTTCTTCTCCTTCTGGAATACCTATTATCATTACGTTGCTTTTCCTCATTGAGTCTCAAAGAATTTCTTCATTTCTTTTTAGTCTTAGCTCTCTCTCCTCCTCTATCTGGAGCATTTCTGCATGGCTATCTTTGATAATGCTAATTCTTTCCTCCATATTGTCAGTTCTGTTCTTTAAAGACTCCATTTTTTCCATTATCTCGTCCATTTTGTTTTTCATCTCCAATAATTCTGATTGGTTTTTCTTTATGGTTTCTGTCTCTTGCGTGACACAAAAACCTGAATTTGTTGGTTTGTTTCTGTGTGTTCTCTTGTGTTTCATTGAGTTTGTATATGATAGCTATTTTGAATTCTCTGTCATTAAGGTTATAGATTTCTGTGCCTTGAGGGTTGGTTTCTGGGTGTTTGTCATTTTCCTTTTGGTCTGTAGACATAGTAAACCATTGCATAGATCCCACGGCTTTACCTTTTCTTTTCATCTTCAAGTTGGTCCTGCAGTTTCCACCTGCTGCCACTGGATGGAGATCATGAGCAGTGTGCTCTGAGCCTGCTGCAGTGCCCCAAGGGATTATGTTGAAGCACAGAGTGTGTGGGGGTGGGTTTCTCTCTTTCTCCTGCTCGACCCAGGGGTTTCCTCTCTGGCTCTCTTGGGGCATTTGCCACACCCCTGAAACAGCCATCGTTGCTTCCAAGTGGGGATCTCTCAACAGTCTGTGAGAGCAGCTGGAGGGCAATAGTTTTCCCCACAGAGGGCCGCCCCTCCCCCCTCTGTCTGCTAGCTGTGCCATCTTTGCTGATAGATTGGGGAGGGGGATTAAAACTCCTTACCACTCATCCCATTCTTTGGGGCTTCCCGTGCCTCCACCATCCGATGTATAGCAGCAGGGGTTTCTTAGCAATTCTTTGTAGTGTTTGATTGACCTCTGCTGGCATGCGAATGATGTTTTTGTTGTGTCTTAGGTGGCAGAGATTCAAAGAGGGAATCTCACTCTGCCATGATGCTGTCATCCCAAAACTGCTCCACTTTCTTGAAGTGGGAGTATCTGCACAAATTGGAATTTTTCTCCACGGGAGATTTGTCTATTCTCCTTCATTCATGTATTTAATAAATCATTTATTTTTCTCAGTATTGACTCATGGGTATTTATATTACACATTGGGTTAAAATCCAATGCAATTTTATATATTTTTGTTGTGCAAATTGTTCTGGGTTTGGCCATTGGGAGCTCTTCCTCTTAGCTCCCTTTGTACATGCCTCTGTCATACCCCTGGAAATGTTGGGTTTTGTGGGGTTTTCTGGAGCACTTTACTTTCATGAACTACAAGACGCTCCAGGCTCATCTTGCATATTTCCTGCTCCAGTTCTAGAATCAGCAATTTCTCTATGGAGCCCTTGTTCTTTTTATTGTAAAACCGTATGAGAAAGCTAGATCTGTGCACTGTGTGCTCTTTGCTACTGGGGTGTCATTGCTTCTAGGACCCCTGGACTGAGAGAGTAAGAATTATGTGTGTGATAACTACCCTGTGTGTATTCCTATATCTATAAACATTTTTAGATGTAAACATCTGTATATATATTAAGCTAAACAAGGATTCGTACTAATGTCTCCAACTCTAATCCACTGGGTGGATCTTTACAGCCTCCTCTGCTTGCTTCTCTGTAAATATCCACTCAATAGTGGGAAACTTTGATATTGACAAATTGTTTGTGTGTCAGTGTCCTATGCTCTCTGCTGGGTAGCCCCAGGACCTGGTTATCTCTGGAGGAACTGCTAAAATTGAATTTGTGGGCCAGCACAGCAGAAGTTCAGCTCCAGGACTCCCTGGGACCTCATCAATGTGGTGCCTGCCCTCTAGCCTCTGGGCTCTGAGCATCCTGCCCTGCCCCTGTCTATGAAGCTCTTGAAAGGGCAACAGTGTCTGTTATTCAAGTGTTGGAACTGACAAATAATCTAACTCTTGATGGCTGTTTGTGTTGAGGACACCTGTAACTAAATTTGGTCTGCCCCATCTGCCCACCAGAAAGTATCTCTTTCTTACAAGAGCAGGGACTTCAGAGTAAACCATACCCCAAGTTGCATCTTTGTTCCTACACCTTTAACTAGGTGTGTGACTCAGGGCATGTTATACAAGCTTCTATGTACCTTGGTTCTTCTTCTGTATTTGAATATTCAATGGGAAGCTCTTCAGAGCTGGAAATTGGACTCTACTTAGAGGGTAGGCAGGATAGTTGGACCAAAAATAGAGCCCCTCGGATTCAACAGCTGACAAATTTTCTATATGTTACTCATAACTAAAACCAACTTATAAACAATACACATTCTCCTCTGAGTGTTGGAAAGCTTAATTAGAAGTTGTGAAATGTTTTCAAATTAAAGTAATAAATCTTGGCAAATCATGAGTATCACAATTTCGATTCTCTCAAGCTGCCCCTGGAATAACTAGCATAAAATTGTCCTTTGTGAAACTCTGCTATTGTATGAAGCATGACTATTTTCCATGATACTAGATGAATTGAAGGGATTGTTGTGTCCACAAAAACTCTCAAAATGGCTGGAAATGAAGATATACCATATACTAGGTCACTTTCTGTGGTGTCATATGCCACAAAACACACACAATCCCTACAAATACTGGGACGTTAATTTTGGTTCCATGCATTTGAGTAAATTTCTGTCAAATCTCTGGTGACCCCTAAGCTAATGAAACAAGAGATGTCAGTGTCCACACGTTGTAAAGAATACAGGCATTACAAAAATAGTTTCTAGAAGTCACTAAACAAACAAAAGACAAAACAAAAGTTGGTTCTTTGAAACATTGACAAACCTTTAGCAAGACTGGCCAAGAAAAAAAGAAAAGACTGAATTACTAAAATCAAAAACGAAAGTGGGGATAGTGTTACAGATCTTACAGAAATAAAAAGGATCATTAGAGAACACTCTGAACAATTGTACTGCAAGAAATTATATAATGTAAGTGAAAGGAATACATTCCTAGAAACACAAACAACCAAAATGACTCAAGAAAAAATAGAAAATTCAAACAGACCTAACAAGTAGAGACTGAATCAGTGAACAAAAATCTCACAAGAAAGAATATTGCAAAACCAGATGACTTCACCAGTAAATACTACCAAGACTTAAAAGAAGAACTTACACAAATTCTTCTCAATTTCTCCCCAAAATATAGAAGAGATAATGCTTCCTATCTCATTCTAGGAGGGCAGCATTACCCAGATAGTAAAGCCAGACAAAGACATCAAAAGAAAACTATCCAACACTCTTTCATGATAAAAACTTTCAACAAACTAGAAATAGAAGAAAAGTTTGTTAATATGATAAGGGACATTCGTGAAAAGCTCACACCTAACATTATACTCAATGGTGAAAGACTGAAATTAAGATCACAAATAAGCCAGGAATGCCTGCTTTTGCCACTTGTATTCAGCATTGTACTGGAAGTGTTAGCTAAAGTTACCAGGCAAGAAAAACAAATCAAAGACATCCAAATTGGAAAAGAAGAAGTAAAAGAAGAACAAAATACTTAGAAATAAGTTTACTTAAGGAAGTGCAAGACTTGTATACTAAAAACTACAAACCATTGCTCAAAGAAATTAAAGAAGACAAATAAATGGAAAGACATTCTGTGTTCATGGATTGGAAGAGTTAATATTATTAAGGTGGCATTCCCACCAAAGCAATTTACAGTTTCAATAAAATTCCCATTAAAAATCCCAACAGCCTTTTCTGTAGAAATGAGAAAGCTGATTCTAAAATGCGTATGGAATCTCAAGCGACCCTGAATAGCCAAAACAACCTTGAAAAAGAACAAAGTTGGGGGACTCATACTTCCTGATTTCAAAACTTACTACAAAGCTACGGTAATCAAACAATATGGTACTGGCATGAAATTACACATTCAGACTAATAGAATAGAATAGGGAGCCCAGAACTAAATCCTCATGTATAGGGTCAAATGATTTTTGACAAAGTGTACCAAGAACTTGTAATGGATAAGGGCAGTCTTTTTAACAGATGATGCTAGAGAAACTGGATATCCATATGCAAAAGAATAAAATTGGAACCCTTGCCATACACCATTTACAAAAGTTAACTCAAAATAGATCAAAGACCTTAGTTTAATAGCTAAGAGTATAAAACTCTCAACAGAAAACATAAGAGGAAAGCTTCATGACATTGAATTTGGCAATGATTTCATGGATATGACACCAAAAACACAGGCAAAAAAAGAAAAAAGATAAATTGGACTTCGTCTAAATTTAAATGATGATTCTGTGCATCAAAGGACACAATCAAGAAAGCTGCCATATGATCCAGCAATGTCACTTCCAGGTATATGTCCAAAAGGAAATGAAAACAAGATCTCAAAAAGATATCTGCACTCCCATGTTTATTACAGCATTATCCACAATAGCCAAGACGTGGAAACAACCTAAGTGTCTGTCAACAGGCAAATGGATAAAGAAGATGGTATTATATATATCCCATTGTGTGTGATATACATATATACACACACATATATACATATGTGTGCACACACACACAATGGAATATTATTCAGCCATGTGAAAGAAGGAAATCCTGACTTTTGCAACAACTTGAATGAAGCTTGAGGGTATTATGCTCTGTGAAATAAGTCAGACAGAAAAAGACAAATACTGTAAAATATCACTTATATGTGGAATCTAAAAAGGAAAACTCAGAGAAAGAGTAGAGTGGTGGTTTGCAGGGGTTGGGGGGTGGGGGAAATGGGGAGATATTACTCAAAATGTACAAACTTCTAGTTATAAGATTAACAAATTTGGGGATCTAGTGTACAGCATGGTGATTACAGCGAAAAATACTGTGTCATATACTTGAATGTTGGTAAGAGAGTAAATCTTAAAAGTTCTCACCACAAAAAAGAAATCATAACTATGTGACAGGATGGAGGTGGTAGATACCATGGTGGGAACCATTTTGCAATTTACGAATGTATTATATCAACATGTTGCACACCTTAAACTTACACAGTGTTATGTGTCAATTATGTCTCAATAATACTGGAGGAAAAAAGAATTTAAAAACAGATAAGACACAACTTGCAGAATGGACAAAAATATCAATAAATCATATATCTGATAATGGCCTATTATTCACAATTTTTAACACAACAAACAAACAAACAACACAATTTAAAGATGGGCAAAAGTCTTGAATAGGTATCTCTTACAATAAGATATACCCAATGGCCAACAAATACATGAAAAGACACTCAACATCATTAGTCATTAGAAAAACCAAAATGGGATACCATTTCATACCCACTACAATGGCAATAACAACAACAATAATAATAAACAAGTTAAAATTAACTGGTGTTTGTGAAGATATGGGTCAGTGGAACCCTTGTACATTGCTGGTAGGAATGGTAAATGGTGTAGCTGTTGTGGAAAAAATTTGGCTGTGGGAAAAAGTTTGGCAGTTCCTCAAAATGTTAAACATCTAATTACCATATGACCCAGCAATTCCACTCCTATGTATATACTCAAAATAATTGAAAGCAGGTATTTAAGCAAATACTTGTCCACAATATTCGTTGAAGCACAAATCACAATAGGCAAAAGGTGAAAACAACCCAAATATCCATCAACTAATGAATGAATAAGGAAAATGTGGTGTAGCCTTACAAAGAAATATTATTCAGCCAAAACGAATGAAGTATTGATACATGCTACAACATGGATGAACCTTGAAAACATTTTGCTGAGTGGAAGAAGCCAGACACAAAGATCACATATCGCATTATTCCATGTATATGAAATATACAGAATGAGTAAATTCATAGGGAGAGAAAGCAGATTAGTGGTTGACAGGGTTTGGGGGAGGGAGGAATGGGAGTGACTACTTAATGGATATGAGTTTGCTTTGGGGGTGATGAAAATGTTTTGGAACCAGGTAGAGGTGATACTGGTACAATATTGTGAATGTACTAAAGGCTACTGAATTGTACACTGTAAAATAATTTCATGTTATGTGAGTTTTACCTCAAGAAAAATAAATTAATATAAAATAGTAAAACATTAGTCTTCTTAAAACATAGTAGTGCCTTCCCCTCCTGCCCTCAGTTGCCCTTTGCGCTCAACATAAGGCCAAGCTCCTTAGCCTGACATGCTTGATTGTTAATGATCTAGCCTCATCTTCCACCACCCATCACACTGTAGCCTTTCCCTTTCATTACATTTAACTTCTTTCTCTGACATTGAGCAACCTTGCCCTCGTTATCTAAAATATATTCACTTATTCATTCCAACCTAGTATACACATAAGCAATTACAGAATTGCTAACTCATATCCCTGTGAGAACCAGATGTGCTAACTGGGGTACAGAACTTGTGTACATCATTTTTATTTTGGTCTTACAGCATTGAACCAAATTTCTGTTTTCAAAAGTTACATTGGTGAATTCTTATCTCCCCCACCCCCTTCAGTGTGGTTTTGCTATTCCCAAAAGGAATATACACAGTAACAGATGACTCTAACCACACAACAGGGAGATTGTCATTTATACTAGACCTTCTGTTAACTGAGTGGCAGGTGAATTTAAGGGGCAAGGGACTAGAGCCGAGGATGCTGGTTAGAGGGTGAGCAGTGACGAGAGCCTAATTCAGGTTGGTGGTCATAGGTGTGAGGAGAAGAGAGAGATGGGGATGGGCTTGAGTACTGTGCCAAGCAGTGCAAACTAATTTGGGGGCCAGGGAAGGTTTTCAAGGATGGTTGAGTCTTGACCTCCAGGCACTCCAAGACACTCTCCCTGGCTGCAAGTCAGAGGTCAGGGAATGGCTAGAGGCAGAGAGACTGGTCAATAGCAAGAAGACGTTGCATCTGTCCAGGTGCGAGCTGCTGAGAGCATGATCAAGATGTGGATTGAGGAGTGGAGTGGAGGGCATCATGGAACGCACTCACGTGCCTCACAGCTGTCCTCATAAACCATCATCCTTCCAACAGTGATTTGCTGCCCACAAACCTCATTTCCTCTTCACCTCTGGAGCCATGTAAACTGACTGGGGACTAGGTTTTTGCTTGAACTCTATCCCTCCTTGCCAGCGAGGCTTCTCCTTTTGTCGAGTAAACCTAACTGCAATTCTGGTTTCATTCACCCGTATGGCAGTCCCAGATTTCAGCAAGAAGTAGTTCACGATCATAAGCTAAATTTTAAACTTCCCTAAGGAGCTTCTGTGTCCCTTCTAGCTCCAAGGCAGCATCCCAGATGACGCTCTGGAAACTAGTCTGCAGGTCATAATCCTTTTCAGGTTGTTTGAATATTTTTGAATATGAATCTTTAAATTGGCAACCTTTTTCTTCTTTCAAAATCCCTTGCCATCCCTGAATGAACAGTAGGAACACATGGGAACAGAGAACACCTAGAGGTAAGAATTGCTTTCCTGGTTCAAAGATTAGTTACTCATAAAGTGTCACCTCTCCCACACACATGCATGCAGAGGTAAATGTGAATGCATCTCCCAGCTTCCACAGTTATCACCATGTAGTCAATTTTAGTAAGCACCATGTGACAAAGCAAGACACAGCATAGCAGAATGCACAGTGTCTCTAGAGCACTCTGCTCTCCTAAAGTTTTATTATAAATTCTGCACATTGTGTTGTCTACAATCCTCAAGTGTAATGTGTCTTCTATATTTTAATCAATTGAACTGTCTTTGAAATGAACTTGAAAGACACTTGATGAATCCTTTACAAAGTGAGGAATTACTCTTGGTTCCAGTTGTATGAAGGAAGATCCTCAGGAGTCTTGGATCAGAGCCAAGGCCACCCCCCAGGGGCTCAGGAGCCAGAATCTCTCCCAAAGAGATGGGCTGCTATGTTCCAACATCTGTAGAGAGAATAAAAAGGAATCTTTGTTCTTGATGTGGATAAGCCCTCTGCTCTAGGTCACATTGCCCCACCCCTGGGCTTTTCAGACCATTTCTCCAGCTATAGGGTTGTACTCCAAGTTCAAGTTCACAGAGGCCAGGACAAGGACCACACTACCCTCCCACCACCCTGTGCCGACTGGATTCTGGGTTCTTCCCACTCTCCCTCCACAAAATCCATTTTGCCAACTGCTGCCGGCTGTGGGAGGCCCCATACAGAGCAAGCTCTCCAGGGTGAGATCCTGAGGAAATCCTCTTACCCCCTGAGAACTTGAGAAACTATCTCTAAAGTGGTAACTCCCGTGTCTCCCACAGACTTTTTGCAGTTGCCATTGTGCTGAGTAAAATACCAAAGCCTGCAGAAGCTGTGCTGAATGGAAAGTGGCTGTAACATATTTCCTAGAACTTCCATTGCTTTCTTGTAGGGGTCCATGGAATTGTCTTTTATTGTGACAAAAGGACCATGGTACCCAAACAGGTTTGTACCTGCCCTCCATCACCCCAGTGGATAGTCAAGAGTGTCTTGGAGTGTGTGGAGTTCAAGAATAAAGTGGCGAGGGATAAAAAGGGACTTGTGGTTGATTTTGAAACTCAACCTCGTTGCACTGTAAATGTGTGTGTGTGTGTGGGGGGGCTTGAACATCTGATTGGATTCTGGAAGCAGTGGCAGCACCCTCTATTTCAAAAAACAGGCGATGACTATTCTTCCATGTGTTTCCTTTTCTGCTTTGGGTTTTTAGCTGCACCCACAGACAGCCAGATACATCTCACACAGAGACAGCCACAGAAATGTGGACACTGTTTCTGCCATCTCCTGCTGAGCTCAGTGAGAACTTCATGGAGTGAATACTCTCTTCACTCACCCAGGGAAGTACTCTCCTTGGAATGCCTCATTCTCCCCTTTCTGCATCATTTTTCCACAGGACAGTCTCATTAGTGTTACTGAACATGAAACGTCTCAAGTATGTGTTAAGTATGATAGATAATTATGCATAATATTTACTGAAAAACATAGGAGTAAATCTTCATGACCTCGTGTTAGGCAATAATTTCTTAGATATAATACAGTCTTAGTCTATTTGAGCTGCCATAACAAAATGCTGTAGACTGGGTGGCTTATACAATAGGAGTTTATTTCTCACAGTTCTGGAGACTGAAAGTCCAAGAGCAAGATCTGGCAGGGTTCAGTTTCTGGTGAGAACTCTCTTCCTGGCTTGTAGATGGGTGCTTTCTTTCTGTGTCCTCACATGGCCTTTGCTCAGTGCTCACACACACACACACACACACACACACACACACAGAGCTTTCTCTCATTCTCTCCTCATAAGGCCACTAATTCCATCATGAGAGCTCTACCCTCATGACCTAATCTAACCCTAGTTGTCTCTCAAAGGCCCATCTCCAAACACCATCACATTGTGGGGTAGGGCTTCAACATATGAATTTGGGGAGGACAAAGATCAGTCTATAGCAGACACCAATATTCAAGCGACAAAAAAACAGATAAATTGGATTTCATTAAAATTAAAAATGCTTGTGCTTCAAAGGACATCACCAAGAAAATGAAAAGACCACTTGTCAACCATATATATGATAAATGTCTACTATCCAGAATATATATTAAAAAATTACAACTCAACAAACAAAAGACAAATAAAGAAATTTTTAAGTGGGCAAAAGATTTGAATAGACATTTCTCCAAATAAGATATATAAATGGCCAATAAGCCCATGAAGAGATGCTCAACAGGATCATTAGGGAAATGCAAATCAAAACCACAATGAGATAGGACTTCAGACTCACTGGCTAAAACAAAAAGATAGAAAACAATAAGTGTTGGTGATGATATGAAGACATTGGAAGCCTCACATTGCTCGTGGGAATGTAAAATGGCATGTCCCCTGTGAAAAGCAGTCAGCAGTTGTTCCAAAAGTTAAACGTAGAGTGTAACCATATGACCCATCGATTCCACTTCTGAGTATATATCCAAGGGAAATGAAAGCATATGTCCACACTAAATCCTGTATATAAAAGTTCATAGCAGCATTCCTTATTCATTATAACCCAAATCAGGAAGCAGTCCAAACTGATGAATGCATAAAAATATGGTCTATCCAGACAATGTAATATTATTTGCCAGTAAAAATAAATAAAGTACTGATACATGGTACAATACTGATGAACCTTGGATACTATATGCTTAGGGAGAGAAATCAGACACAAAAGACCACATGCTTTATTATTGCATTCATATGAAATGTCCAGAATAGGCAAATTAATAGAGACAGATAGTAGATTAATGCTTGCCTAGGGCTAGGGAAAGAGAGAATGGGAATTGACTGCTAATGGGTGAATGGCTTCTTTTGGGGGTGATGAAAATGTTCTGGAATTAGACAGTGGCAATGGTTGCACAACCTAGTGAATATACTAAAATCCAATGAATTGTACACTTTAAAATGGTAAATTTTATAGCATGTGAGTTACATCTCAATAAAGAAGAAGCAAGCGAAAAGACACCCTAGAAAATGGGAGTGGGAGAAGGGAAAGAGCACAGATAGAGAGATCCTCTGTAGTGCAGGCCTGCTGAGACTGCTGAAAGCTGAGGGAGGAGCAGGGACTCTGAGAAAAAAACAGGGCATGATAGGCCCCACAGTAAGCACAGTTAAAGGCAGCTCACCACTGGGAGATTTTGAAGCTGGTAACAACAACAAAACCCAGCTAGACTACTGACTAAACTTACTACTTCCCACATACTAACAACCTAGCAGAAGAGGCAAGCCAGTTTCCAGGCGTAAATGCTATTTACCTCAGTCTCTGCTCTTCTGTAAATGTCTGGCTGGCATTCAATAAAAAAAAAATTACAAAAATCCAACACTCCAAAATCAAGAACAGTCAACTCACTGCCAACAGAAAAAGCAATATGTAGAACAGTACTCCAAGTTGACCTATATGCTGGCTATATTAGGAAGAAAATTTAAAACAACTATGATTAACATGTTAAATAATCTAGAGGAAAAGGTGAATAATGTGCATAAAGAGACGGGCAATTTTAACACAGAGATGTAAACAACAGACAGAATCAAATGGAAGTGCTAGAATTAAAAATTAATATCTACTAAAAAGATGATGGACAGACTGAAGAAAGTAGAGAAAAATAGAACAAATTTGAGATAAGCAATTAGAAATTATTCAAATGAAACACAAAAAGAAAAAATGAGTGGAAAACAGAATAGGGCATCCAAGAGTGGTGGGACAATATCAGATGATGTAGTGTGTGTGTTATTGGAGTTCCAGAGTAAGAAAAAAGAGAGAAAGAATAGGGTAGAAGATATATTTGAAGAGATGATGGGCAAGAATTTTCTAAAATTAGCAAAAGACAAAATGCACACAAATGAAGATCCAATTGGCTCATGAAAGACTAAGCAGGATATAGAGAAGGACACGATACTCAAACTGCTGAAAAACAAAGATAAAGAGACATTCTTGAGGGCAACAAGAAGAAAAAGAAATACATACAGAGAAACAAAGATAAGAATTACAGCAGATTCTCAACAGAAACTACGTGATCCAGAAGACAAAAGAGTGATCTTTAAACTGTGGAAATAAGGAGAAAAACCAAAAATGTTTATGCCATAAATCCTATATCTAGTGAAAACATTGTTCAAAAATGAATGGGATCTAGACTCACGAAGAAAAAAGGAGATAAGACTCAGATACATACAATCAGAAATAACTGACACCACAAAAATACAAAGGATCATAAGAGATTGCTATGAACAATTATCTGTCAACAAATTGCACAACCCACAGGAAATGGATAAATGCCTAGAAACACGCAACCCACCAAGACTGAATCATGAGGAAATAATAGAAAATCTGAACAGACCGATCACAAGTAAAGAGATTGAAACAGTAATCAAAAACCTCGCAGAAAACAAAAGTCCAGGACCAGAGGGCTTCTCTGGAGAATTCTACCAAACATTCAAAGAAGATTTAATACCTATCCTTCTCAAACTACTCCAGAAAATTGAAGAAGACGGAACACTTCCTAACACATTTTACAAGGCCAACATCACCCTGATCCCAAAGCCAGACAAGGACAACAGAAGGAAGGAAAATTACAGTGATATTACAAATGTCATCTTTCCCTCTCTGTCACATACATACACATTCCATGCCCTTCTTGAGGCCACAGGTAAATTCAGCTGCTTTGCCATGCCACTTTAGTGCCATTGGAAATTCAGGGGACTAGCCCAGGCACTTCTGCAGCTGAGCCAAGTTGACCTGATGTGAGGGGAGTTCTAGAACTCTGAGCACTTTCCAGGGTATGGTCCAGCAAGGGATCACAAGTCCCCTTGCCCTTGGACTTCTATTGTACTCCCACCTTTGAACCTGACTCCAGGGGGTGGGGCAGGACACATCAGTCTATTGGTAAATATTCTGCAGTTCCCTGTCATAGCAGTAGAAGGATGAGGACTCAGGGGAGAATTGAAGGCTTGTCTCTCATTGCAGATCCAGCGTCCTCAGCTGGGCACTGCATGATGGCAGGCTCGGCCCCTTCCATTCACTGCTGTATCCCCAGGGCAAACACCCTTTGCTGGGCTTTGCGGGATCACTGGGATGATAAGCATGAGCAGAATTAGCTGGATGAGAAGGCAGAGCGGCCCAGGCTGTACTCAGCCTGCTGCCAGTGAGGGCTCTCTCGCCCTGCAGGGAGAGGCAGGCAGGGCCCTGGCCTCTGTGGGCCTGTGAACTGCTTCTGAGAAGGAGCCTGATGTGGGCTGATTGCCACCAAATGTGCTGGGCACCGAGGGCCCTGTTCCCGGAAGCGGCCATCTCTAGATGTGGGAGGCAGTGCTGGGACTCTGTTCTCTAACTGCCTGGGGAGGGCCAGATGGAGGGAGCTGGGTCCGGGCTGCCCTGAGGTTTGTGATGCAACAGGAACAGCCTGGTTCCTGGCTGGGGGCTCGAGGGGGAGTGAAAGTGAAGTGGATCACAACCAGAATCTGATTCTGTTGAAGTTGAAGGAAAGCCCCGGGGAGCATGAGGGGGCAGAGGAGGGGCTGGGCGTCCAGGCAGACTTGACATTTGCTGAGCTCCCTCCCTGGGTCACACACTGTGCCAAGGACTTTACAAGCTGAGATGACTCTCTCATAGGGAAGAGGTTACTCACAGTCCTGTTTGCCTCTGGACAGCTTGCATCAATCATCCTGTGAGCAATCTTTCCTTTCCCTTCCCTCTTCTTCCCTCCCCTCCTCTCCCTCTTCTTTTCCTGCCTTTTCAAGCTCAGGCTTTTCCATCCTGCCATTCATTGATTCAGCCACCTCAGTTCCTGGAGGTCAGACAGGCAGGGCTTGGAGCAGGCCACCTTAGTGCTGTCAGAGGCCAGAAGTAGGGAATTTCTAAAAGCCTCCACCAGGGGTCGCCTAAGCGCCGGTGTTTGATAGCAATGCTTCACAGGGGATTCATTTCCTTAAAAAAATGTATTATTTTGTCAAGCAGAAGCTCAAAACAATATAAGCAAAACAGAAATACCTAATCAGTTTTGCTCTCTCGCTGAGTGAAGTATGACTGGTTCTTTTTCCGTTGGCATTGGATTCATCTGAACAAGGAGGTTACATTTGGTCACCCCCTTTCCTTCTGGTTTCCCCTGTTCCGCTTTGATTTATGAAGGATGTCTGCTCATCCCCCCAGATCTGTCTTTGCAAAGAGCCTCAGGGAAGGGAAACAATGACCGCTGTTTTGGAACAAGGGAGGACTCTCATGGTTGAGGGCTTCCTGTGCTAGGGGAGGGGCTTCTGGTCCCTGGAGTCTGCAGTCACAGCCCCAGGACCTGTCCCTGTCCAGTGGTGCCATAGGCCAGGCCTTGCCTGCGTGCACTCTCAGTCTCTGACAAGCAGGTGTTTCTTGCAAAGGGGCGCCCACAGCTGGATTGCCAGAGCAACACCCACTGCCTCCTGCACTACTGAAGCAAGAGCCCGAGGACAAGTTGGAAACACTGCGAGGCTTTGGTGACATTCCTCTGGGGCCCCTCTTAGATGTGTGCTAGGAAACACACCTCAGGCATGAATCCATGCAGCCACAGAAGGAACAGCTAAACACATCTGAAATACAACACCTTCGAGGGAAGAAACAGAAGGGTGGGAGGAATCTTCAGGGAATTACCACCTGCCTCCTGCCTCCTCAGACAGGTGACCTCAGGAACAAGTACTTTACTCCAAAAAAGGCAGCAAGGAAAGCAACTTGCTGGCTTGGTCAGGAAAGTAAGCCCTCCTTCCCTATGACACAGGGAAGCAGCGGACATCACCCCTTGCAGAATTGGCGTGAAGTGATATTTCTGTAACATCACTCAAGAGTCTATTAATATGGGACACTTCTCCAAGAGTCTCAAAAGAGCCAAGAAAAACACTTGGGTGGAAGGCATACTAGAGGGGATTCTTGCTAAAGGGCATCTGCTGTGCACACTGAAAGTGCAGTTTCCAAAAGTCCTCAAAGTTGGGATTTCTCTCCATTGACCCCTGGAGCCCAAGAGTTGCCTTTGAATCCTGGGGAAGAGCAAAGCCTTGCAACTCCCAGTCCTAGCCTTGACCTTGTACTCCAGGCAGAAACCACCAGCTGCCAAACCTCACCACCCTGACTGCTTGCTTGCCCCGGGCTGGCTGCCAGGCACACACCTCTCTGTGTGATCCTGCATTAAGCGGTCACATGATGGGGCAAATAGCATGGGCTCTGCAGTCAGACAGACCTGATTTGAATCCTCACTCCACAGTGTGGCCGTTGCCCACTGCGACACATCCCTGGGCCTCAGATGGAAGTGCGAATCCCACAAAAAGACCACCTGGGGCCCATTCCCAGTCTCCAGCAGGCACTCAGTGAATGGGGGTTCTGGGTAGCAGGTCCACCTGCCTGGCGGGACTCTAGCCCCTGGAGTTCCAGATCCCAGCCTGCCTGGCCGGCCCCAGCTTCACCCCTCTCCGGCACAGCTGCAGCGATCTCTGGCTCTCCTGAGCCCCACACCATGGATTGTGAGCTTCAGAGAGATGCCAACTGGGCCAGCGAAATGTCTCCAGTTAGGAGGCCGTAGCCTGCAGCATGGGGGCTTCAGCCTTCACCCAGGTGATGCCCACCCCCCCAGCTCCCTGACAGGCTCCAGGCAGCAGGTGGGGTATTTTCCTGGTGCCCGTTTCATGGGGCTACGATCAGGGCAATTCGGGTTTCCCATTTCCAGTGTCACTTGTCTTCTACATCATCAACAAGCTGCTGAAAGAATAAGTTCCGACAGGGATGTGATGGCAGGCTGGAAGAGGGCTGGCATTAGTGCTTCTCATGCCACTGTCAGCTGGAGTGGGGCCCAAAGTTAGACAAAAGGCCCCAACACCACTTTCTTGCTTCTCTTACCCATCACATCTTTGTGTATCAAATTCATTCCAGCATTTTCAACTCACCGAATCCTCACTGCTGCCCCAGGACGTGTGCACTGTTATCATCTCCAGCGCACAGATGTGCAAAGGGAGGCTTGGAGAAGGGTCGTCAAAGGATCAAGATCTCACAGCCAGGAGAGCTGGAACTTAAACCCTGGCCTCTTGGCCACGATGCCACACTGCCAGACAGACCCAGGCCAGGGCAGTGGTCTGGGTTGCTCAGCCCTGTGCTGTGAGGGTGAGCACCGTATGTCCCACAGGCAACCAGGGTACATGGAAGGTCACTGAGGCACAGAAGCAGGGGTAGGCAGACAAGAGAGAGCTCCCAGATCATGGGCCGGCCGAGAACCCTATTTTGCTCAAGAAGAACGTGTGCTTTGCAATTCAGGGTCCAGATTGATCCTAACCATAAAGCTATTGGCTACCAAGTGTGGAGCAAGTGACACCTGCATGCCGAGGCCTGAAGGACCAGGCGTACGTCCCTGCACTGCTGGGTGTGGGTTCCACTACCCTCATTTTACATGAGGAGAAAATGGAGGTAAACTAAGGTCACACGACTTGTCAGGGACAAAGAGTGACCAAGACAGGACTCCAGCCCAGCCCCCTCACTTAGCCCTGCACTCAGTATTGATCTGTTCAAGAACACAGGGCACAAACGTGTCACCGTGACACGCATAATGAAGCTCCCCCAAGGCGAGTACTTGCTACGTGCCAGGCCCTGTGCTGACTGCTTCAGCTTTGAGGTCACCTGGCCTCACCTAACAACCTTGCCGCCTTCGTGGTCACTCAGGTCGGCTGCTGGATATGATGAGGTCTCCAGTGAGACTCCTCGAGGTGAGGGGGAAAAAAAACCCTTCAAGAAAAAGTGGTGACAATGAATGAAAACGAGACAGGGCAGGCCTTTCCCTGGAAAGCTGCTTCCAGGCACCTCTCCATCCTGTCCAAAGATAACCCACAGGCTTCTTGGGACAGAGGGGCCTCACAGCAGAGTTCCTAGTGTGGGCTGTGCCCTGGCCCCCCCTCAGCTCATCTCCTCTGGCTGCGTTTCCCACCGGGGTTTGTGAAGAGCCTGCTATGAAAGCAGCAACTGGGCGAGCCTGACGCTGCCAAGCTTCCTGTGTCATCGCCTACTTCTAAGAATCAGAGACTCCTAGGTCACTCAACACCCCAGCATTGTGAGGGAGGGCCCAGGCTTTGTGTGCCTGCCCTGGGAAACTGCACAGGGCTCGCGACTTCCGGAGACAAGACTGTGGGCAGATCTGCAGTGGTATAAATGACCCTCACGCACACACCCTTGCCAAGGGCACTTCCTATGTTTAGCTCTACGTTCATCCCATTTCCACCACAGAAAACTGTGGTTGGTACCCAGTGAGATTTCACATCCTGGTGCAGTTGGTTCCATAGGAGGTGGGGCATGCAGCCATCCAGGTTGACTTGGGGCAGGGCCTCAGTCCTGACAGTGCCAGGAAGGGCATCCCTGCTGGCTGCAGGCTGGAGGAAGGACACACCTCCAACAACTCTGGTCCTCTGTTAGTCCTCATCGAATGCTGGCTCTTACTGGTGTTGGTATTACATGTGCACAATGCCTCATCCAGAAGCCCTGGGGCCAGGTGAGTTTCAGAATTCAGAAAGGTGACAGGGCACAGATTGCATATCAGTAACACCCCTGCAGGGTGTATCCAACACATTAACATCTCTGCAGTGAAACATGACTGTGAACACCAAGTAGGATAAAGACAACTCTGGATTCTACAAATAGCTTCTTGTCATCTACTTTTGGTTTTACCTCCAAAAGACTTTAGGTCAAGCTTATGAAAACCCTTTCAGTTGCCAAAGCTCCGTGGTTGACAGAACTGTAGATAGCAGATCAAGGACTTGTAGTCCCAGAGACAGCAGGCTGACATGGACGCCCACACAGAGTAGGCAAGAGGCCCCCAGCTTTATGGATTCCTGGCACTTACACATACCCCAATTCTCAAACCCTGTCAGTTTTAGTGTGTTCACATTGCCTCCCCACTGGCCCCAGGGGCCACTACACTGTGCATCTTTGGTCAAAATCCATGCATGGTACCTGAGTCCCCAACCAGGCCACATCCTCTACGACCTTTGGGACTGGGCACCAATGGTGTCACTGCTCTTCCTCTTACTCTCCAAGCTGGAGGCTTTTCACTGTCTGCACATCTCCCACCTGCAGGTTTCAAGGCACAGGCCAGCACCCCCCAACTCTTTCTTACCTATCAAAGCGTTCTCGGGAAAACAGAGATGCCTCTTCAGCCACTACTAGCAGCAGAGTGCTTTATGGTTTACGGATCACTCTCACATGAATCATCTATTGTCATCCTCACTCCCATGAGATAGACTGAAAACATGACTACACCTCAGAGGGAGATTTTTCCATTGTGCCCATCTTTCAGATGAGGAAATTGAGGCTCAAGGAGGTAAAGTGATTTGCTTAGACTCACACCCCAGCAGCGGTGGCACCAGGGATCAATCCCAGGTTTGTAACCACAGAACAAAGCTTGTGCTTTCTGCCTCGCTGCCCCTGTGGAGGACAGGAGCCTGATGGTGCCGGGTTAGGGGTGCTCCACAAACACGTCTGCTCCAGCCACGAACCTTCTCTCAGTTACCTGAACGTCTCTGGCCCTTTCAGGGGGCCCTTCTCCCATTTCCCACTTAGGGAGATCTTTGACCCTCAAGGCCCAGCTCAAAGGGCCCTTCTCTCTGAAGCCTTCCACAACCCCTTGCCCCGAGTCAGTGGTTCTGTCCTCTTCACGTTTTCCTAACCCCATTCGGACTCGAATCAGACACCGAGGTTTACAGGTCTCCATGCAAGATGCCCCTACCAGCCCCGAGACACGCAGAGGTGAGTGTGCACCTGTGTACCTGCACCCTCAAGGAGCCTCTTCCAGGACGGGTGTCTGCTGACAAATCTGCTTTGCCTTATGCTCTTTTGTACCCAGATCTGCCCTCTCCCATCAGGGTGCACACACACCGATGCTAACAGACGCCCAGTCAGCAAGTGCCCTGGAAGCACATCCCCTTCCTAACCCAGCAGTCCTCTGATGCACAAGAGACCAAAGCACCTCCCACCAGGCCAGCCGCAGGGTGGAGCACAGTTCTGCCAGTGGGAAAGCAGTTGGCGCCCTAGGTGCCCTACCTGTCACACGCCCATCCCTGGGGCACCAATTCTGGGTGTTGATTCACCTGTTGAGTCAATATGGATTGCAAGGACTCGGGCACAGTCAGGGCCTGACGACCGGCCACGTGCGGGTCCTCTAATGCCATCCCTTGCTCTCTAGCTCCCTGATGGGCTGGGAGGGACTGTCAGCTCAGCGTTGCAGGCTGAAGGGACACCCTGACCAACCCTGCATTGCTCTGATCCCTTTGTGGGTGTTACACCCAGTCAGCCTTTGGCACCCCTCAGTCCCTCTCAGGATCAGCTTCCAGAAGGATTCCACCTGAGATGGTTGGCTCTGGAGTGTTCCAAAAAGCAGGCGGTAAGATGGGGTCTTGGTGCAGGATTTCTCATCACCCCCCCCCACTGGTAATGAGGACACCATTCCGGTGGGTAGGTGGTGTGCACACAGCGCAGCTGCTAGAATGTTCCTGTTTTCACTGGGCGAGCAGATGGAGAGGAATTTCCCGGCAGGTGAGAAGATCCAGGCGTGTGGCACGTATGGGAAGGACAACTGTAAGGCAAATGGGAATGGATGGAGGTGACCGTTTTGCTTGGATGACCTGCAAGGGGATGAGAAGCCTGGGGTGATTAACAGAGTGAAAACTAAGGGGGAGCCCGAGTCTCCTCAGTAGCGTACAGAGTCGCCCCCATTGCAGGCAGTGGACGAAGGTCAAACCCAGCATTTGATAGCAGTGGTTGAACTTCAAAGACGGTTCAACATTCAACCAAGGCAGGCCTGTCTGCTCAACATCAGAAACCCCTCCGGAAAACCTACATCCCTGACACAAGGGACAGGGACATCTGAGAGGGCCCTGGAAGATCTACATTCCCCAGACGTCTCTGAAACTCCTGAGACTACAGGAGCGGCCCACTCCCTCCCATAAAGAGATAGTACGCCCACCCCATCCCCAAGGGAGCAAACAATTACACATCTCTCCCCATGGTGCCCTCTGTCCCAGGAGGTAGGGTGAACAAGTGTCCCGGTCACTTGCTGTGGGTTGCACTGCTAAAACCAGGAGAGTCCCAGGAAAACCAGGAAGAGGTGGTTGGCTTCCTGTCAGGCCCCCAACCAGAGTGAGGTCACCACACAACACAGGCAGAATGTGCCAGGCCTTGTAAGGGAGAGAAAGCACAACACTCCCAGGCCAGGAACTGCAGTAGAAGTCCCAGGGTGGCACTGAACGGCCAGAATCCAGAGGCTCAAGATGGTGACAGCACTGACAAGGAGGCCTGACCCATCGAGTGGTGGAGCTGGTCAACATAATACGGCCTCCCTGGGGGCACAACGGATGGACAACCAACCAAGGTACAGCCTAAAATGGATACTCAGAAGAGCAAGAACAGATGGCAGGTGGTGGAGGACAGGCACCCCAACAGACAAGCCCTGATCCCTTGCCCAGGTTCTGCCCCTGAGCCAGTTTTCAGACCTGGAACTGTGGACTAGGGAGCTGGCCAGGACCCCAGGGGGAAGGACGCTGCAGCACCATGGCAAGTAGACAGTGGAAGGACCCCCCACCCTTTCCCAAAGGGACCTCCGGCTATGCACTGGGTGAGTGAATTCTGGGAAATGGGATTACCTGAATGTTGGAGGCTGTTGGACACAGCGTCCAACTTGACATTGATATTGGAGGCTCCAGAAACTCTGTCTCTGCGGATGCTTCAGGAGGATCCCCCGTGCTGGAGTTTCTGACCAGAGATGTCACTGGGTCCAAGGTATGCTGGGCCATTCCCGAGCATTTGTCAGTTGGCCTTTGGCGGGAAGAGCCAAAGGTGCACCACAAGGTGCAGAGCCTAGTGAGATGTCTTCTGAGGAACTTTCAGAACATGGGATATACTTAACGCTAAATGAAAACACGTAAGACGGAATGGTCATACAGCACGAACTCAACTGAGTAAAGAGAAAACACACAGAAAAAGAACTGGGGGAATAGGCCCAAATTGTGAGTGTCCTTGCCTCCGGGTAGCGCCTCACGAGCGACCTTTGTGCTGATTCTTCACATACTTTCTGTACTTTCCAAAGTCATCTCAGTGAGCATGCAGATACTCAACTGCCGGCTGAACGGGTCTTCTGAAACACAGCACATTAGTCTGCCCATCCAAGCCACCACCACCACGGCCACGGGATGTCAACACGTGCTCCACACCCGCACACCTCAATCTTGTAAACGAATAAGCTGGACCGCATGCATTCACTCGGCCACAGCATGACATTTGGACGCTGTCCCCCAAGCTGTGGAGGGCCTGGCGCATGGGTCTTTGTGTCATTGCTTATTTGCTCAGAGACCGAGGACAGTAAAAAAGATGTAGACTGAAGAGCTCAGGAGTGATGGAATCATGGAAATGAGCGTCTTCCCGCCCCCTAATTAAGGTGCTATACTGGCTAGTGATATGAATGCAATGAGGCGGGTTGCCAGAAGTTCACGGAAACTCCCAAGGTTCCAACCCTGCTGGGCCACGTTCTGTGTGCAGGCACCACACCTAACCAGTGGCGTCAAAGTAGCCCGCCCGCGTCTGCAGGTTCCTTGTGGTGCAGCTCCTTCCTGTGGACTTGGAGTGTCACTAAGACAAAGGCAGAAATAAGTACAGTTCGCAGGTTGCACCACTCGATCTGGGCCATTTTGAGAGGGACGCAGCCTAGTAGAGCTGCCCAGGGGCCAGAGAGGAAGGGGGTCAGGGTAGTGTGCCTGTTGGACACAGGTCACATGAGGGTCGGGAGGCAAAATGGGAGACTGGGGCAGAAGAAACAAGGCTCTCTGTCTTCCTGCAGCTGCATGGCTGTCCCAAGTCTTCTCTTCAGTAACGCCAGGGCACTGAACTAAAGCCAAGCGGTGGCGGAGGGAATTACAGAGACGAGAAGGAGCCCTTCCTCAGGGGCAGAGTGCTGGAGGCAAGGAGACCTCCTCCTCGGGGGCCGCTCATCCCAGGGGGTGGTCTAGGGGTGGATGGCAGCCTCCAGCGGGAGGAGTGGTGGGACACTCCCTGACCTTTGGGGTCACTTACAGTTCGAGAGTCTAGATGAATAGTGAGTCCAAAGCAGGCCTGCAAAGAGAGGAGGAGACTGAAACCCAAACAACCAAGGGGGGATTAGCGCCCAGTCTTCAAAATCAGCTCCCACAACTCCACGCCAAAAAGACCAGCAGCTCGACAGAAAGATGGGCAAAAGGCACTTAAGAGAGGAGGAAATTGGACCTGCTGAGAAGTGGATGAGGGAAAGCGGGAGTTTGGGTCAAGCCAGTCCCATAGCAGTGGGACTGCAAAACATGCGGCAGGAGCAAACTGGAACCTTCTCTGGGCCTCAGAGTCAAAGAAGTGCGTGGGGTGGAGGAGGCAGCATTCTCCACGGTGCAGTTTGCCCCTCTGGACAAGTGAGGAGATCAGAAAGGGGGGCAGGCTCAGAGGAGAAGGGGGGGTGTGGAGAAATCACACTGAGCAGAAAAGATGGGCTAGGCAGGAGAACATCTGGGCCAGAGAGAAGGTCGGGACAGCCAGGGTGGTGAGCCCCAAGAGGCCTGGTGGCAGCAAGTTCCGAGGAGACAGCTGGAGCCAGGGGGGCTGGATGGACAGAAGTCACTGGAGGGCTGAAGGATAAGAAACTGCCAAGGCAAGTGCTCAGACAGGCCATCGGGGCAGTGAGTTCTGCAACATGCTGCCAAGGGGGACGAGAAAGGGAGGCCGACTCTGAGCAGGTGCTGTGGGCTCCAAAGAGGAGGTGATGTCCTGGGGGCACAGTCGCCTCAAAGAGCAGTGGAGGACGTGGCCAGGACTTCCTAAAAGGAAGATGGGGTGCGTCATCGGGAGGGAATCACGGTCTGGGGGAGCAAGCAGACTCCCTGCAGCTCTGAGGCCTAAATCCCAGGCAGGGACCCTCTGCTCCTCACCTCACCTTCTGGCCAGCATCGCCCTTTCTGGAGTTTCTGCAAGGAGAGCATAGGTGTAGCTCACTGGCAGAGAAAGCAGTCCTCTGTTGATTCCACATTTACTAAGCAACTGCTGGGTCCCGGGCACATGGCTTATGGAAATGAGTAAGACCCAGTCCTTGCCTTCAAGGAACTCAGCGCTCCTTAGGGGCCACAGACTCTTGGAGAGCAATGACAACCCTGGGAGACAGGAGCCCAGGGAAGGAAGGGAGGGAGGGAGGTCCAGAGTGCTACCAGAACTCAGGGACAAGAGTGCCACTAGGGGTGGGGCAGAGAAGGGGATGTTCAAGTTGTGCCTGGAAGGAGGAATGGAGTCTGCCAGGACAACAGGAGGCGGGCCAGAGATGTCCAGCTCCTGATCAGAAACTTTGTCGCATGATAGGGGAACCCATGAGGAAAGACCGTCCTGTGTCAAGATATGAGTACTGTAAGGCGATACCCCCAAGGTCAAGAGCCAGGCTGTTCTGTCTCCTGACCACCAGGCAAGGCTCAGGGAACCAGATCTTCCTGGGCCTGCTTCGATACTCCCTAGCCAAATCCTTGGCTGAGTGTGTGAAAATGCTGCTGCTTCAAATGAAAGAGGACGACAGGGACCAAACTGTGTTCAGTGCCAGGATTTCGCGCCTCCTCAGGCTTATCTGATGAGGTGTGTGTAGTATCGACAGTTAGAAAGCACACCGACTCACAATTCTCATTAGATTGTTTATTTACTCCCTCAGAGTTTGGCATCATGGTTATAAAACAGTGGTTTTTTTCCGTCACCAGTGAGCCGTGAGCTTAGGGACCTGTGTTCTCCTTGCAGGGCTCACAAAGTACACATCTGTAATCTGAGGAGGCTTCCTGCTCCTCGTCCTCGTCAGGGGCCTCGTTTGTGGGCATGACTGAAAGGGCAGCCAGCAGGATGGAATAACAGGCATTGTACAAGGACATCGCTGAATCATAATCTGAGTAACCTGGGGCTGGTGGGTGATTCCCCTGCACCGTCACTTCTGGCAGTAGCCGGGGGCACAAACGTGTCATTCCTGGATGGGCCCTCCCCACTTGGGCTGCCTGCCTCACTTGGGCGACGATTTTCCGTGGCTCGTTTGGCTGCACAAGTCACAGAACAGATATCAGAGCACGTGAACCACCAGCTGCCACTGGGACCCTGAGCATTTGGGGCTTCCCTCTGGGCATTTTTGTCGGCTTCTTTGGTGGGTTCATTGCACTGGATTCGCGGGGAGCGCCTTGTAGCTGCTACTTGCTTCTTTCTCTTTGGAGTCGTTGCGCTGATCCCTGGCTGAGTGATAATTCTCAGGTCGCCTCTTCTCCGAATGTTCTCGATGAGCAGAGGCTTGTCTCTCTGAAAGTTGGAGTTTCTGTAGATCTGAGAAGAAATCAATCCTGTTAGTCATTCTGGGAGCAAATATTCAGCCCCCCCATCATAATGGTCTTGTTTTCCTACGCAGAAAAGATCTTTTTAAATTGCTGTCAAGTTTCATTATACCCTAGAGCCTGAGCTCACTAAACATACATAATGCATAGGTTGAGGTGTTAGTATATCTCCTTGACATTAACTGACCTCCCACAGTCTTTAGTCATAGCTGCAGATTATCTCTAATGGGGTTGTAGTTTCACAGGAGCATCTATACTTTCTCATCTTTCTGTAAATAATGTCTCATGTGAAAAAAAGTTACCCTCAAAAATTAAACCCTCTCAGTATATCATTCATCTTGGTCTACTAAGAAGATATTTGAGTGACAGAGAACATGGGAAATGGAAAGACTTTCTACTTTACCATCATATTCTTGTTCCCTGGGGAGTGAACTGAAGGTTCGTTTGGATGTATTTTGCTGAATCCATAGCGATTCAGTTGGCAGATAAAACTCTTCAAGCTGTCTGTTTCAAAAATTCTCTCTATACCTCTCCGGTTAAGAATCTCCCTCTGGAAAAGATCTTCTTCAATGATCACGGTGTCTCCGTCGTCATTCCAGTGCACAGATGTGAAGGTGTCGTCCTGCACTATCATCCAAATCTTTTTAGGGAAGGAGAGCCCAAGAAGGTCATTTTCTTCCACGTGGGCAGTGCCTTGGTTTGGGTCCTGTGGTTGTGGGTTGTCTTGGGGCCCTGGATCTTGGCTCACGGCTTGGTCACTGAGGTTGTCCAAAATCTCCCTTGAATCCAAATTTGGATGCGGGGATGAATTCGATGGGACCCCTGTTGCTGGCTCTCTGTCACCCGATGGGGCCATCTGGACTTGATCTGTCTGGTTGGTACTCTGACTGGCCATGGAGCTAGTCTGGATCAGGAGTATTTTCTTCCCAAGACTGTATCACTGAACTCTCGAGTCAGAAATGCCTTCAGTCCAAGCAAGGATGCCCAGGAAACACTGTCCACAAAATTCTAGAGTCTTGGTAGTGGGGCAACCAGATGCTTAAGTCATCATCCTCTTTAGTTGTCACATGATGTCACAAGGGTGGCTCACAGCTGCTCTCGAGAGGGATCACTGTCCAAGTGGGGAGGGGAGGTATGCAGGGTCCCAGCTTGTCTCTTTTCTAAAAGTAGAGAAACATATAGTTCAAGTTCCCAGAAAAGGCTCCCATCTGCTGCCAGGCACATTGTTTCATGGGGCCAGGCCCTGGATGGGTTGAGAAACCATGATCCTATCTCCAGTCCCACCCTTAAAGATGGGAGGGGGGCCTGTTACTGACCTCTTTGATTTGCTCAATGGCCAGGCCCTGGTTAGTCCTAGCTTGGCTCCCACCAAGACTACGTGGGTCAGATGGGCCCCTGGGGGACCATGCCTCCCAGAAGATGGTCCCTAGCAGGCTGATTGGCCTTGTCTAGGTTGATAGCCCCCTCTTATTTCCTCCCCCCTCCCACTGCTTCCTGCTTTGGTCTCTTCGAGCTGTTAGTGCTGGTTGGTTGGTCCTGCTCAGATGGGCTAAACAGACTCCTGTTTTCTTGCCCCTGGGTCAAGTTGTCCCCACAGTAGGGCTATGCTGGAGCACAGTGGGAGTGCTTCTCAGGTTCCCCATCCTCAGTGTCACCCAAAGCACCAGCATGTGAGTGAGTGGCCACATCCTTCACTGTGCTAGGGAGGCAGTCTCCCCTTGAGCTCTGCTGGCCCCCAAATCCTTCTCCAGATCACGACAAGATTGTCTTTAGTTTCCGTTTCTTCCCCGTAGAAACTCTTCTCCTTGCCCAGGACGAGCTCACTTTGGGAACACCTGTGTTTGCCCTTTTCAAATCATCTTCCCCACACACTCGGATTCAGCCTCCCTTGAGGCTGCCTCTAAAGCCCTATTTCCTTTCTTCGATGGAGTGGTTTGGGTTTTGCTCTCCCAGATTTCTGGCCTCCCATGTCCAAACTGGATCTCCTTTGGTACTTCCTCTTTTAATTACTTGATTTGGGGAATTCAGCATCTATTCTGTTGTATTGAGACACAGCCTTTCTCTGACCCACTCCCATGAGCCAGCCCTGCTCTCCTTGCCCCATGCCCACTCCCACCCCCACCCCTGTGTTCCTCCTCTGCCATTACCTGGGTGGTATGTGCATTGAATAATTTTGTTTGCTCTTGGGTTAGATACTTTTCAAAGGGCTTACTTTACACAGACCCACTCCCAAGGAACATTCCTACTCGTTTAGCTAGATGTGGGTAAAGAAGGCCAACATGAAGATACCCATCAATGTGTATTTGAAAATAGATGAGAGTCTGGGTATGGAATGGGACAAAACCCAAATGAATGTTATCCTCGCCCTAGATGAGAGTGATTTTGCTGATGCATGTTCTCTAGATGTTGTGGACAACTTTGTTCTTAATATTCACCCTGTATAGGTCGATAGAGTGGTACTATGGGATGGCCCCACCTGCGAGGGTCCTAGGTCCTTGTCCAAGCTCTGCCACTAAGTAGGGCCATTTGCCTTCTCTGAGGGTCAATCCTTTGTTTCTAAAAGAGGATTGCAAAGAGGGTTTGAAAGAGAATCTCCCAAGATGCCTTTCAGTCTAGGGACTGTAACCCTTAAGGGAGCTCCCAGGTCTAGATTTGGGCTTGGTCTGTGGTCTTTGTGCTTCTAAGCAGGTTTCCAAAGCGTTCATTCAAGAAGTCAGTTTATCGTGTAGGGACGTGCCCTCAGAGTCTAAGAATTTAGATGGAGGCCATTGGTGGGTTCTCAGAAGAGGGCTCCTAGAGTCTCTGGATGAACAGCCAGCTTCCTTCAGTTGCATACCAAAGTATTTTTACTTCACTGAGTTCTTTAATGACTGAATATGAAATTTCCTTTGGCCTGTGCTAGCTCTTGAACTCTGCTGATGACTTATACAAAGGGATTGGGCCGTTTGTTGGGAGAGGAGTTAATGACGCGGAAAACCACAGTCTGGCATTCAGCAGAGAGCAGCTATTTACTTCATGTGATTTAGACACTCTTACATCCTGAGTCTACTATAGGACCCATAGTTCATGTCCTTCGTTTAGAGAGTCACCAATTGTCCACGGAGGTTAACAATCTGGGATGCGAGGCTCATCTTGTCCACAGAAGATGAAATATTCATGGTGTTGACTTCAGTCTAGTTGATGAAAGGTGTAATGGAAATGGCCTCCCTTGACTAAGCCTTCTCAGTCCCAGAATTTCAACCCTGGACCCTGTGGCCACCAAACTGACAGTCTTTATTAGGTACCTACCATGCTCACGACCCTTGGAGAGAAATGATGGGTTGGCTCTTCAGTGCTCCAGAGGCCCCAGAGGTGACCCGTATATGTCACTGCCTTATGGACCAAACCCCCAGAGTCAGATGACTCTAGCAGAGCATAGCTGATGGGGCTCCGAGGGCAGCTAGCCAGGAGAGAAAGTGATTTCAGTCCGGACTTGCTATGGCTTCTGCACACCTGCAGGCCATGCAGAAAGTGTCTAGCTCTGGGCTGTGGGGCCACCAAGGGGCAAGCCTGGCTGTGTGGACTGTTGTGCCTCCCCTCCTTTCTGCCCATCTTGCCCCCTGGGTCCCAGTGGGAGCTGCCTCCTTACTGGTCTCCCTGCCTCCCAGGGACCAGCTGTGCCCCTGCTGTTGTTTTACCTTGCACCCCAGGGGTCTTTCTCAGGCATGACTCAGACACAGGCCCTCGTGACATCTGAGTCCTGCCCTTTCCAGCCTCCCTGCCGCTGTGCCCCTCTTACCCACTCGGGCGTCCACCAGCCCAGAGGCCTTCCAGCTGCTTTCACTCACATATGCTGGGCTCCAGCCCCGGGCCGGCCTCACTGGGCCCCTGGCACTATTGTCTGACATGCTGGGAGATCGCGTCAGGAATGGTCCTCGTGGTGCCCCCTTGTATGGCAATGCCCTTCTCTGTCAAGAGGCCACTCAGCCTGTCAGGGTCCCAGTTCAAGGTTGCCTCTTCAGTAAGGCCGTCCTCCCATCCCAAGTCCCCCTCACAGCTCCTTCCCCAGGGCTCCCACAGCCCAGCTGCCATGTCCAGTCCCGGTTGGGGTACTCCTGCCCCCCTGTGAGGTGGGGTGCATCTGTCTCCCCCTCCAGACTAGGAAGGAGGACTTGAGGATGGCAGAGACCATGATGTGAACCCGGTCCCCAGGATACATATTGGAATGAAGGAAGTTCTGTGTCACCAGGAGCTGAGTGGGGTGTTGTGTCCTTGGAAACAGCTCTGCATTCTAACAGTGACCATAGGAGCAGTTGGAGGGCTTCTGCATCACAGTGGCTGTGGGAGCGCTGTGAGGGCCTGTGCCATTTGCTCTTCAGCACAGTCCCAGGGCAGGTTCCAGGACGGGCCAAAGCCTAGGCCATGGCAAGTGGAGTCACAGGCCCAAGTTCCGCCCTGAGGAAGAAGGAGAGCCAGAATGGGGCCCACAGCCTCACCCCCAGAGGGGGGCCTTCTGTCTGCCGTGAAGCCACCTGCACACTGCTGGACAAGCAGCAATGGAGAGTCTTTCTTGTTTGGTGGTGTCTCATTTTGCAGTTGTCCAAGGCTAAGGGCATGCTGGGAAATGTGTCCTAAGAGGCTAAAAATGGCACAGGGGCCATTGGGTGAAATGTGCCTGTCTAAAGAAGCCATGTGCAAGTTTTGCTAGCAGCCTGCTTCCCCCCTTGCCTTAGACAGGGAGGCCTGAAGTCTAGGGATTTCCACTAGACTTACTCTCCTTTAGGGGTGTTATACCAGTAGGAATTGTGGTATTAAGGTCACTCTCAATCTCGCTCTCTGGTGTAACTCTTCGAGATTTGGAAACAGAACAAGCCTCCTGATGATTTTTGCCTATTGGAGCCCTTTGAAAATGGAAGACAACTTGGGAAAGAGAGGCAGTCTCCAGATGGAGATAGACTTGTAGAGATTTACAAAGCTGTGTTCAGGTTGTGTTATACTAACGAGCCAAAGATGGATGACCTGTGTGTATGAGCCCCAAGGTGGTATATTTCTTCACAGCAGTCTGAGTCCTGTTGGTTTAAAAAACTTCCAGCACTCAAGTCAAATTTTCACATATCCAATTGTTTCACACAATGCTCATACTAGCAGATATTTGACCTTTTAAAACCTGCCTGCTTTGTGTACCCCACCAAACCTCAATCCATGTCTGCTAAGAATGGATAACATAGAGCTTTGTGGTTCTAAGACCCCGGGCCACTCCCCTGAGCTGCTGAGCAACATCACTTAGACACGTGGGCCCCTCTCCGATGCCCCTCTCCCAGCAGCTCCCTTGTCTTCCTCCCTTAGTCTGATTGGGCTGCTATAACAAAATACCACAGACCTGGTAGCTTATAGACAGCAGAAATTTGTTTCTCACTGTTCTGGAGGCTGGAAGTCCAAGCTCAAGGCACTAGCATGGTGGGGTGAGGGCTCTCCTCTGGGTTCCTAGCCTCCACCTTCTCTCTGTGTCTTCACACACGTGGAAGAGGCTGGGATCTCTCTGAAGCCTCTTTTATAAAGTGACTCTCTTCCATGGGGCTCCACCCTCATGACTTAAGCACCTCCCAAAGGCCCAACCTCCTAATGCCATCATCTTTGGGGGTTAGGATTTCAACATATGCATTTGGGGGGACACAAACATTCAGGCCATAGCTCTTCCCTTCTGATAGTGCCCTCCTGACCCGTAAACCCCTGGATGGTCTCGTGCTGTGAGGGACTCCCCTCTAATGCAACCCTGTTGAGGCACCACCCAGCAAAGCTTGTGATGTGTTGCTGCCTCTCCTGGTCATCTATTCCTGGATCAGCCCCCAATCCCTCGAACCCTCTCCAGTTGCCTAATGAGCTCTTGTGAAATCACATGTCTGACCCTTGGAGGCTGATGATTATCGGACCTGAGTTGCATGCTTTTCAGGGGTCAACTGGAATGGGCTCTAAGGCTGACAAAGCAAAAAAGGGCTTAAGAAAGCATTGCTTGTCACTTGGACTTGGACCACTGCTGTCTGGCCTTGCAGTGTCTCAGCTTTCCTGCTGCTACAGAAAAGCCACTGACTCTTTTGGACCCCAAACCCACAAATCCTAGTGGATTGGGTTTAACTCGAAGTTAATACCTGAAACTGTCCATGATGGGCTGTGTCAGCCTCAGCAAGAGCTGTGCTGAACAGAAAGCAGGCCAAGCTCAATGACCAGGTCTTGGACTCCGGGCCTGTTCCAGACGTGGGGCACCCCTCTGTGGGGTCCGAATCTGTCAAAGCATCTTGGGTGCTGTCGTGCACCATCTGGGTCTCTTGCAGGCGCCCGTGATGAAGCGCTTGATAACAGATGGGAGCAAGTGAGATGGAGCTGCCCATGTGCACTGCATTTCTGAGGCACATGATTGCACTCCCAAGTTGAGATGCCTATGGAAGTTGTACATTGGGGAAGGACCCATCACAGGGGCTGGGAGCCCTCCACACACTCCAGACAGATCCCACTCAGACCCCCTCCCGAGACGTCCCTCTGCCGTTGACTGGCCGGGTGAGCTGCAGTTTGCAACAAGGACTGATTGCCTCTTTCCCTCACCTTTCTGCTGCTGCACGCTCCAGGCGATGTGAGTGTTAACAGAGCTGTCCCCAGAAAGGCATTGCTTTCTTCTCCACCCCTCACTGCATAAGTGATCGGGATGAAAAGGGGTATGGAAATCCATTTGGAAATTGTTGAAAAGTCAGGATGAAATCACTTCCTGAAGATGATATGTCTTTCTGGCTCACCTATATGAGAGTATTTGTGAAAATGTTTTTTGTCCCTCTTGCATACAATCCTTCCAGATGAAACAGTCTGGGGGAGAAGAGGGGATGGTCCAAACAAATGAAAGTTTGATCACCGAAAGGGACACACTGATCTTGTGAGGATGGAGGAAAAACAAAACCCGACACATGGGGAGGTGTGTTGCAGGGCTTGGGCTTTCTGATCTAGGTTTTCCAGAACTGCTCCTGGAAGCTTTGCCCTCCTCCTGAAGGAGAACTCACCATGCTGCCTTTGCAAGCTGCCACAAGTGATGGAATCCAAACTGACTGCTGAGCCTGGGAGCACACCTGACAGCACTGACTATGACACAGCCAGGGGTGGGCACAGCTCTGGCACTTTCCATGCAGAACACCTGCACCACACGTCGTTGACACTGGTCACAGACAGCTAAAACTGCTTGGAACTGAATGCCTTCACCACACTCTCTGGCTCCCAGGGGAACCTCCTGTGGTCCTCTAGCTAGGAGACAGGTCGTCTGACACTACTGTGTACTTCCCTCGAAGGGGTCTGACTCACTGGCCAAGTTGCATGAGCATAGAGAGAGAGTGTGGAAATTAATAAAAGAAGCCTTAACTAAATTGGATTGGAGTCGGGAAGGCCTGTAGGGGGAGCTCTCATGCCCTGTCCTACATCCTCAATTACACCAAACAGGAAGAGGTGGATTCTTGCATCTCCAACAGGAAGTAAAACTCCTTTCTACAGCAGGATTATTTCTCTCCCCACCCAGCAGCAGCCCAGGCGTGCTGAGAAGCTGTTGCTGCCCTGAACTGTTACTTTCCCCCAAAGGACTTTCATTTAGAACAGCCCCTCCCTACTCCCCCTTTTTGTCTACAAAAGCAGCTCCCCTCCTTTCTTTTCCAGAGTTGCCTATGGTGTGACATAACATGCACATCCAAGTTGCAATTCTTGAGTTGACAGGAGAAATAACAGAAGGGATTCCTCTTACACTTTTGGTTCCCTCTGGCTTCTTTCAAGAAGTTTTCTTTCTCTTTGATTTTCTGCAGTTTGGATATGATATGTCTGGATGTAGATTTTTTTTGGTTGTTTGTCCTACTTAGTGTTCTCTGAACTTCCTGAATCTCTGGTTTCATGTCTACCTTTAATTTGGGGAAATTCTCAGCCATTATCACTTCAAATATTTCTTCTGTTCCTTTCTCTCTTTCTTCCACTTCTGATATTCCGTTAACACATATGTTACACATTTTGCACTTGTCCCACATTTCTTGGATGGTTCCTTACATCTTTTCATTCTTTGTTTTCCTTACTTTTCAGTTTTGGAAGTTTCTGTCAACATTTCTTAAAGCTGGCTCATTCTGCCCGCAGCTGGATGCAGTCTATTGATGAGTCCATCAAAGACATTCTTCATTTCTGTTACAGTATCTTTTTTTAATAAAATATATTTTTATTGTGGTAAAATACACATAACATAAAACTTACCATTCTATTTTTAAATGTGTAGTTCAGTGGTATTACGTACATTCTTATTTTTGTGCAACCATCACCATCATCCATCTCCTGAATTCTTTTCGTCTTGCACTACTGAAACTCTATACCCATTAAACAAACACTCATCATTTCACCTTTTGCTCAACCCCCTGGCACCTCTCATTCTACTTTCTGTCTCTGTGAATTTGACTACTCTAAGTACCTCACATGCGTGGAAACATGCAGCATTTGTCTTCTTGTATTTGGCTTATTTTACTTAGCATAATGTCCTCAAGTCTTATATGTGTTGTCGCATGTTGACCTAAAAGAAATAAACAGCCAGGCATTTTACCAGCAAAATGGGTTTATTCAGGAACAACAAGGAATTGCAACCAGGGACATGTGCTCTATCACAAACCACAGGCATGTCCAGAGAAACAAAGGAGAAAAATTTTCTTTTATGAAGCTGGGAGGGGCTGTTATAAACAAAGAGTGCATTGGAGGAACTTGGAAGTTTGAAGTATAGTAAGTTTTCATTGGTTGAGTTATGGCCATGTCTCATTGGCTGAGCTGTTGCTGGGCAACAAGGAATTTCTTCCTTCCTTCTGCTGGGGTAGTCAAGTAGTATCACTTCCTGTGGGAGATGCAAGGTATGTCTCTTGCTGTTGGGGTCTGTAGTGCACATTCAGAGGCTCGTGCATGAGAGTTCTCTCTGCTCGCCTCCTAACTCCCTTTAAAATGAGGTTTCTGAGTATTAATTTCCACCAGCATATGTCAGAATTTCCTTAGTTTTTGAGGCCAAATAATATTCCACTGTATGTTTGTACCACGTTTTGCTTATCCACTCACCTGTTGATAGATGCTTGGCTTGCTCCAACTCTTCTCGTGTTCTGAGACTCAGTTTCAACATTGGGATTAGGCAGTTCCCACACATACAACAAGCAATTCTCAGACACCAGCAGGGTGTCTGAGAATTCAACTCAGTTCTGACACTATCTGTCCTTAGTATCAGATTCCACAGGTTAAGGGTTCAGTCCTACAAGACTGCCTCACCCCCCACTTCAGATGCCAGTCACAAGCCCAGGTTGTTACTTGTGCTTCTCACTGACCAGACACAGATTGGAAGTTCTAATGACCCCCTCCAACTCAGGGTGCCAATCGCAAGTGCAGGTTCTTACCTGTACTTCTGAGCAACTGGCTAGAAATCAGAGGTTCCCCAGACCTCCTCCTCACGTTAAATTAATTTGCCAGAGTGGCTCACAGAACTCAGAGAAACATGTCACTTACCAGATCACTGGTTTATTGTAAAAGGATACAGTTCAGGAAGAACCAGATGTAGAGGTGCATAGGGCAAGGTACATAGGAAGGAGCTTCCACGCCCTCTCCAGGCACACCACTGTCCCCGAATCTCCACGTATTCACCAACCCGGAAGCTCTCTGAACCCTGTCCTCTTGGGTATTTATGGAGACTTCATTACATTGTCATGAGTGATTAAATCATTGGCCATTGGTGACTGATTCAACCTCTAGGCCCTCTCCCCCTCACAGGGGTCAGGAGAGTGGGACTCAAAATTCCAACCCTCTAATCACATGGCTGGTTCTCCTGGCAACCAGCCCCCATCCTTGGGTGGGGTCCAAAAGTCAGCTCATTAACAATAAGATACACCTCTCTCACTCTCAACAGTTAGAAAATTAGAAGGGATTTGGGAGCTGTGAGTCAGGAACCCTGGACAAAGACCAAATACATATAAGAAATATATATTGGTCATCTGAATGACCAAATGCATATTTTTCTCAAAATCACAATGTCATACCCACATTTTAGCTATTATGAATAATGCTGCTGTGAACATGGGTGTACAAATACCTTTTTAAGACCAAGCTTTCAGTTCTTTTGGGTACATACTCAGAAGTGGGATTGCTGGATCATATGGTAATTTTAATTTTTTGAGGAACTGCCATACTGTCTTCCACAGTGGCTGTATCATCATACACTCCCACCAAACATGGACAATGGTTCCAATTTCTCCACATTCTCAGCAACACGTGTTATTTTCTGGGCTTTTTTTTTTTAGAGTAGCCATCCAAATGGGTGTGAGATCATATCTTGTGGTTTTGATTTGCATTTCCCTAATGATTAGTGATGTTGAGCATCTTTTCATTTGCTTACTGGCCACGTGTATATGTTCTTTGTAGAAATGTCTGTTCAATTCCTTTGCCCATTTTTGAATAGGGTTATTTAGTGTTTTTTGCAAAAGTGAGATAGATCTATATGTGCTGTCATGGGAATATCCTGCATCCATCTTATTAAGTGGCAAAGGTATGTGACAGATCAATATGTACGTCACTACCTATGTATGTTAAAAATGCCACATATTTCATAGCACATTTTTGTATGAAAAAGCCTAGAATAAGCTTTGAAATAACGTTCAGCAATATGCTACTTGTGGTGTCCTCAGAGGAGGGGGCTGAATTTGGGAAGAATTTTGTAAAGGGAGAAATTGTGATTTAGCTTTATTTTAGAATTCTTTGCAAAAAGAATATATGCAATATATGTAATGTATACTATATGCAATATATAGTAATCTTTATATTATAAAGTATTTATATAAACCTAAGAACAGAAATAGTAGCTGTGTCAATTAAAGTTCCTGCTAGCTGGGGCAACAGACCAACCCTGACATTTGAAAGACTAACACATAAAAGTATTTTTTTTTTTTGCACATAAATTCTGATGCGGTTTGCCAGGGGCCCTCTGCTCTAGGTGACCCAGGGGTCCAGGTTGCTTCCACCTTGTGGTTCTACCATCTCGACATGGGATTACCATGTTTGCTGATGAACTGAGAGAGAGAGAGGATGGAACTAGCATATTGGCTCTCAAATGCCTGGATGTGACAAACAATGCTTCTGCTCATGTCTCCCTTGCAAAGGGTCATCACATGACCCTCCATGACTTCAAGTAGACAGGCAATGTAGTGTCTCCTGTGTTCAGGAAAGACAGCTAGACACGATATGGACGAGCACTGAACTCTCTCCCATGCACTGTTACATAGTAGTTGATCAACGCAAGGCAACAAATATAACTTGTTATGACTAAAACCGTGTCCATTGCTTGGAGGAGTTCCTGAGGTCAGGTTTGAAATTCTGTGAAGTTTTAAGTCACTACTATGCGACAGATGCTTTCAAATACAGAGCCACATCTGATTTTAAGAGGATCCTGTCAGTCTCAGCAGGGAGGGTTCGCCTTCTTCACTCAATAGCACTTTTCTGCATTCCCTTTGCAATACCATCTATAACCTCAGTAGGCTGAGAATTTACTCCTTCCTTTAGATGCATGGGTAAAATCTTAACCTGGGAGTCTCTGCTACCCTCCACATGATGGAACATCTCTAAAGACCTGCACAGGTGCCCTTAGGCTCAGGGTGAGCCAGGACATTCCTGTGGGCAGTTACCAAAGGACAGTGGGGGAATGGTTATCTTTCCTTTTTAAATTTGACCTAACATGTCCACCAGGGAACCCTTTCTCACCTCCTAGGAGGATTCAACGGTTTGTAGGAATTCAGCTTCAGTGGATGTTTGCTTCTCCTCATCTGCCACTTGTGACGAGGTGTTAATTTCTGACCACCAAAATCAGCTCTTTCATCTGTGTATGTGTTCAGTTCCCAGCATCAAATAAGCAGCCCATTAAAGTCCTACTGCAAACACCAGGGTGGCTTCACAGATCCTCTGTGTAACTTCAGTGTTGTATCCCAGGTCCCAGTAGAGTATAGGTGCAATTAGACTCTACTCACAGCCCACTTGGAAAACAGCGAGGGTATTGAAGACTCCCAGAGAGGGATGACCAGGTATCTAAATGCCACAGTTCAAAGTAACCTTTTCCAGGAAAAGGGCTGTGGCTCTCTGACGGGATCGAGGGGGAACTATGGGAGAGCCAGGGGAACTCTGCAGGGAGTAGGAACACTCTGTGTCAGTGGGGAGGGCAGGAGGTTCTGTGCAGCCCTCAGAGGAGGCAGTGAAGACCCTGTCAGCCAACCAGGTTCCAGAGTTGGACAAGAGATCACATGGGGGAAGACCAGGGGCAGGGTGCTGTCATGTGGCAAAGTTCTGGGGCTGGACAGAAATGGCGACACCTGGAGGAGTCAGCTCTCAACAAGCCTTGAACCATCCCCCAGTTGTATTTGATTCTCATTGTTGCCTTCCTTCCTTAGGCGTGCTTTCACTACTTGGGCCTCAGGGTCCTAATTTTGTTTCCTGAGAGACATGGAGTGCTGAGAAGAGAAATGAATGAGTCAGAAGTTAGGCTGCAGGCTGGGATGGGTGGGAACAGCATGGGCTCTAGATGAATCCAGACCAGGGGTTTAGTCTCTGTCCTCTCACCCTGTCAGTTACTAGCCATGTGATCCTCGGAAAATCAGGAAGCTCTCTGAGCCTCGGGCTCTCCCTCTGTGAAGGAAGTGGGTTGGTGAGCCCTGTCTTGTAGGACCCCAGGAGTGGATGTGATGTACGGAAAGCACCTGGCACAGTGCCTGGTGTACATGGGAACTTTGAAGATTGACAGTTATTTCTAGGATTCTTTTGATCCTGGATCTTCCACTGTCTCCTCTGGGATTTTGTTTGTGTGTTATCCAGGTCATATTAGAGAATATGCACCTCAGTAGGACATGGAATAGCTAATCAGTCAAAAAGGATGTTTCATAAATAAAACTCAGTAAATGTTCTCACTTAGAGGATTTATGTGAAAATTCGGGTATCGGCGAGTCTTCCCAGCCGGATGGAACACAAAGCTCCTAGAAACAGAATCAAGGACCAACTCCTCCCTCCCTCCAAGCTGCTCTTCATCCAGGTCATGGTCATCCAGACCATCCATTCATTTCGCCCCTACCAAAAATCTAGCCCTTGATTACAATTGGTCAAATGGAACTCAGTTAAGATTATAACCTAATTTTTGCTGTTGACTCTGGCTCTCCCAGGCTTGGGAAGGGACTGCCAGGCCACTGACTTCTGGGCAACACTTCAAAGGAATGTGACCATATTTCTCAGGAAATCCTTGAGGATGATAGGAATTAAACACATCATTCTTCACTGTTGCTCAATTGCAATGTGACAAGGGCCCAGGACACCTTCCCTTCCTGCCCCAGGTGGAGATTTCCCTCTGGTTTACCTGTGATCCAAAGGACTTTTCAGAGCAAATTTCCATTTCTGACTTTCCTCTCAGGCCTCAGACACACCATCTGTGAGTCTGGCAGCTGCCGCCACCCAGCTTCATTACAATCAACTCCCACAGAAGGAATCCCAGTTTCCCAAAGCCCCTCACTGCCCTAACTTGGGGCATTCACACTTGAGTGCTCTCCCCTGGCACCGCAGCACTGCTCACCTTTTATTTGTTCTGGAGGAGACACTTCACCACCTTCCTTCTACGAGTGCAGCTCCTAGACTCTTATTCTATGGAGGGGAGGTGTCCTGGTTTTCCTCGTGTCCCCACTACCAACACAGGGCCTTCCAGACAGCAGAGGCTCAGCAAAAGTCTGGGGAAGAAGTGAGCCAGTGAACAGGGTTCTTATTTATTCAGATTAAATTTCTCCGACTTTCTTGAATAATGGAAGCACTCTGGGTATATGTAGAACTTTTAGCTTGATATAACAACAGAAGAGAAGGGATAAGAAGCCAAGAATTAAGTACCTTCTGCTTTTATTTCTCTATTTCTTGACCCCATCTATTTGACTGCTAAGTTCTTTCACATTTCCAAGGAAATTCCTGTTCCAGTGCCATGTCACCTAGTTCGGATCACAGACTACGATGGGTGGTGTCCCAACTACTTTTACAAAACAGCAAAACTCTTCCTCTTGGATTGGGTAAGTACAAATTCATATGTGGTCAATGTCATTCACAAACTGAGATGCTGAAGGTAATTAAACCTTCTATTACAAGGAACAGCATTTGAAAAATTCCTAAAGGAAAGCAGGACACATTTGCAGGACCCATCACAGAGAACAGGAACCCAGAGACACTATCCACCGTGTCACCCCAGCTAGCCCTGGCCCTCCACTACTTAGAACGCTGACTGCTCTCTCTTCAAACACACAGTGAAGATGCGGCCCCACTTCATTCCTGGCAGGAGAAGCTGCTGGACATGGGCCTGGACCGTGCCTGGCTGCAACTCTGGCTCAGGCCCCCTCTTCCTCGTGGCTCACACCCTCAACAGACAGGTGGAGGAAGGAACCAGGATCCCTGCTATGGACCCTGAGCAAATAGTCCAGGACTTGCATCTTGCTGGTTTCAGCATCGGCCCTGGGACCACACAGGAACTCGTAGCGTGCAGGATCGCTGTCAGGCACCTGCTGTTACTCCACATACTGTTCCTGCACCCAAACGTTGGTGAGAAGCTCCCTGGGCTCCCCATAGATGAATTCCTTCATCCCAGCACACACCCTGTGACACTTAGCGCTTCCCAGACGTCCTCCTCAGGGGCACAGTCGCCCTCTAGGAGGATCACGCCCAGGAGCAGCACCAGGAGGCCGGTCTTGGGCATGCTCTGCTCACCACTCTGCATCCCATCGTAGGTGAGGCCCAGGGTGGTGACCAGGATGTATGAGTGGTTGCTGGAGTCCACTGCCTTCTCGTCAACACCAAAGATGGGCTGCATACACTCCTAGGCTTTACTGAAGATCACAAGGAAGTGGTCCTGGTAATCTCTGATGACCATATTCAGCATTTCTGCCTTGGTGGTTGGCTCCTTTGTGCAATAGTTGACGAGCAGGAAGCCCACCAGGTCAGCCATCTTCAAATGTAGTGCATCTTGGAGCGAGGACTCGGCATCTTCCAGGTCCTCCCAGGCGCTTGGCCCCTCCTCGTCTTGGCTGCTGGACCCATCGTCTTTGCATTGGCTCCGTGGAGTGGCTCCCATGGCAGTGGGGGAGGGCCAGGCACTCTGAGGCTCTGGGGAGGACTCGGGGTCGTAGCAGCAGCCACCTCCTCCAGGGTGTCCAGGGACAGGATAGATGAGGAGGAGGAGAGGCAGGCAGAGGGGGATGTGGCCTCCTTCTCTTCAGCCCCGGACAGCTGCGCATCCACCAGGCCCTGGGCCTCTCTTGGGTCCTGATGGCCTTCCTCACGCTTGCAGAGCTTACTCATCTGACCTAGAGTCATGACGACGTGTGTCGGGCAGCCAGCTGGAGCGTGGGCAGGAGGTGACCGATGGGGACTCCTGGGCCTGGGGGGGACAGGGAGCGTGAGCAGCCTCAGCTGAGAAACGCACCCTTGGCGGCTCTGACAAAGGCGACTTACAGCTCTCCTCTTTAGAGGTGCTCTCGGCTTCATAGGACTCTGTCCTCCTTTGTGGCCTGTGCCCTAAGAACCTGAAGAAGGAAGTGAGACAGCTCCTCAGGGTGCACCCAGCACAGCCTGAGGTTCTGGGGATGACAGTGTGGTGAGTTGGTCTCGGGCGTGGTGGGGTCTTCTTGGCTCTGGCATGGGGGAGCCCCTGGGTACTCATTCAGAGTGTGTATCTCACCTTGACTCCTGGCACTGCCTGGGCCTCCACTGCTCTATGACCTGAGGACACGAGCCTCAGACCAAGGCCTTCACCTGCGGGTTCCTGGGGCCCCTGTAAGAGGAAATGAGGGGGCATCTCAGGGTGCAGACTGCAAGCACAGCCCTGCCCTCCAGTGCTGACAGGAGGAGTGGGCCAGACTCTGTGAGGTCCCCACTGTTCTGGGGTGGGTCATCCACTCTGTGCTCACTCAGGGTCCTCACATTTGCCCTGGCAGGGCCTGGGCTCCATCCCTCTGCTGTTCTGAGACAAAACTCTCAGAACAAGTCCACACAGCCCTGAGACTAGACAGAAAGAAGTGAGGGGGTCCCACTTCAGGCCACACCTGCCCAGGGGCTAACAGGAGGCACCAGGGGACAATAAGGGGTGGCCAAGCTCTGTAGGTTCCATCTGTCCTGGGATGCGGGCTCCGCTCAGTCTTCACCTTGACACCCTGTAGGGCCTGGGGCAACTCCCTCTGTTGACCTGAGGCCACCCTTCTTAGGCAAAGGCCTCATCTCCTGAAGACACAAGAGGAAATGAGGGGTAATCAATCCAGCCACCGATCCCAACTGGGTCTTCCCATGGCAGATAGAAGGGTAGGGTTCCATGCATCCTGGTGAGTTGGGGGGGGGGCTCCTCTGTCATCACTGTGACCCCTGCAAGGGCCTGGGATCCCACATCAGCTGACCTGAGTCCAGAGCCTCAGACCAAGGTCCTCCCCTTTCTGAGACCACTGAGATGGAAATGAGTAGGGGGTCAGCCAGACAGGCCCTGCTATGGGGTTTCCAGGGCTGACAGTAGGGGTAGGCCAGATTTCTGTGGGGCCCCCTCTTTGTCCTGGGGATTGGGGTACACTCACTCCTCCCTCAGGGTCTTCACCTTGACTCTTGGCAAGAACTGGATCTCTTCTCTCAGCTGACCAGATGTTCTTCCTCAGGTTACCTGACGTCGTCCTCTCAGACTAAGGTCCTCACCTCCCTGAGGGCTCTGAGAGAAACGGGAGGAGCCACCACATCCACCCCCACCCCCACCCACACCCCTGCCATGATCACAAAAGTCTGGCAGCGGGGACCAGCCCTTCTGTCCTGGGGTGGGGGTTCCCTCAGACCTCCTATTGGTTATTTGTCTTTCCTCCTGCCAGGGCCTGCCCTTCCTCCCACACCCCACCTGGGATAGCTGACATCTCCCCCTCACATCAAGTCCTCTCTTCCCGGAGGACTCCCCACCTTCCCGCCATGGGAGAAGTCAGCATGCCATTGAGGATCACCGCTGACTGTTCCTCCCAGGGCTGAGAATGGGGGAGAGCAGGACTCTGTCCCTTCCTTTCTTTTCTTGGAGGCGGGGGTTATGTTCAGTCCTCATGAAGAGTACTCACCTTGACACCTGACAGATCCTGGGGCTCCTCCCTCTGCTGACCTGACATCGCTGCTCAGACCAAGGCCTCACCTCCCTGAGATCCCCCACCCCCAACCATGTGGCAGAGGTCAGAGCAGGCCACATCCAGCCAACCTTACCCGGGGCCTCCTGGGGCTGAGAACAGGGGAAGCTGGCCTCTGAAGGTCCCTTCTCTTTTGGGGTGGGGGGTCCTCCATGCCCTCTGTTCCTCTCAAAGGGTCTTGTCTTGAGTCCTGGAAGATCCTGGGACTCCTTCCTCTGCTGACCAGATGTGGCGTCCTCTGCTGACCTGACATCATCCCTCAGAACAAGCCCTCACTCTCAGAGATCCCGAGGCAGAGGTGAGTGAGGATGCACCACCTGCGGCCACCACTGCCTGGGGTCTGCAGGGGTGACAGGCGTAGGGCCTTTTTCAGTGGGGTCCCCCTCTGGCTGGGGAGGGAGTCCCCTCCGTGTCCTCAAGGTATTCATATTTACTCCTGGCCAGGCATGGAGCCATCCCTTCTGCTAACCTGAGGATGCATGCTGGAGGCCAAGGCCACCATCTCCCTGAGACCCAGAGGAAGAAGTGGACAGGCCACTCCTCCTGACATGCTGCCTGGCCTCTGGAGCCTGACAACTGGAGCACATTTATGTTGGGGCCGCCTATGCCTGGGATGGGGCTCTGCTCAGTCCTCCCTCGGGGTCCAGGGACTCCACCCTCTGCTCACCTGAAGCCACATTCCTCACCTCCTGAAGATCCCCAAGGCAGAAGGCAGCAAACGCATCCTCCAGTCATCCTGCCCTGGGGCCTCACAAGACCCAGTGCAGGGCCCTAGGATCCGTCTCTGTCCCGGGGTCCAGGGTCCCTCAGTCCTCCCTCAGTGACTCCCCTTGACTCCCAGCAGGGTCTGGGCCCCAGCATCTGCCCCCCTGAGGCCGCTCCCCTCAGACCAGGCCCTCCCCAGCAGGCTCCTCTGAGGAGGAGGTGGGGGCGGGGCCTCAGCCTGCCCCCCGCCCCTCCCCCCACCCTGCCCCCCCCCGCCCCCTCCCCGCCCGCCCCCCACGGTCCCTGGAGTCCCTCAGGGCTGACGGCAGGGGCAGACCTGGACGCCCTGGGGCCCGGAGTCCTCCCTCTGGGGCTACCTGGACACCCACCAGGCCTGGCCGCCTTCCCTCTGCGGACCCGAATCCGACCTCCCTCCGCGAGACCCTCGGCTCCCTCAGACCTCCGAGGCGCACGCCAGAGGACGTCACATCCGGACGTCGTGGCCAGGGGTCTCCCAGGGCTGACGGCAGGGGTGGAGACGCTGTCCCGGGGGTCCATTCTGCCCGCCCGCTGCTTCTCACCCTGACTCTGGCCCGGCCTGGGCCCCCGCCCTCTGGCCCCCGAGTCTGTGACCGTCACCCTCAGACTCTGACTCTGACTCTGACTCCCCTGGTTGTCTGAGGAGGGGCACAGGGGGCGGGGGAAGCGCTCAGCTGACAGCCCTGCCGGGGGTCCCCCAGAATGCACAGGAGGGGCGCGGGGGGCTTCTGTGGGGTCCTGTGTTCTGGGGCAGGGAGAGCCCTCCGACCTCTCTCGGGAGGGTCCTCATCCCCCCTGGCCGAGAAGAGCTGCTGTCCCGGGGGAGGTGCTGCTGGATGGGGGCTTGCGTGCCCAGGGCCATGGGGGAGGTTGCAGAAGAAGCCCCCCTTCCCATGGGGTCTCCGCACCAGCTGGCCCGACTCCGCAAACTCGTTCTTTTTGGGCTTTCATTTGTCCGGAAGACGCTGAGCAGCGGCAGGGGCTTTGGGAGGGTCCCCCGGGGTTTAGGGTGACCTCATATTGCGTGGTCGAGTGCAGGGATTTTCCTTTTAATCCTCCTTCCCAGTAAGAAATACATTGTACGTCTCTGCCCGCTGCGGCCGTCCTGTGTTTATGCCTATAACACATACGTAGCTTCTAAGTGCTTTGAGATAACGTATGTGTACGTGCCACGTGAATATGCACCTAAGCATGGATATGTACGCATATGTGTTCCTATTGTGTCTTTCTAGATATATGTAGGCAATCTACGTATGTGTGTATACTTACTTTACGGAAAGACTGCCTCCTCTCTCTCTCTCTGATTCGCTCTGATAACTCGCTATTTGTTTCTTGTCTATTCTTTATATTCTATTAAAATGAGAATCTTTTGAAAGGCCAGTCCTCAGCCACTAAGACGGTTTCAGGGGGTTATTAGCACAGAGCCCGGAGTCAAATGCTTCCCTCGACCCATCTTTCCTGCTGCCCTGGTTTTGCCCCAGGGCCACTGGCATGTGTGGTCTGAGGGCCTGCTTCAGATGTGTGCAGTGAAGTAGGAGCAGAAGTTTGAAACCTTTCCTCCTTCCCATCCTGTCATCTGCATCGACGCAGCCTACAGACCCTCCCAGCTTGGCTGACGCTGCCCACGCCCCCACCCCAAACACAAGTACCAGGCTCACCACAGTCTTCAGTCTCCCCCAGGGCTTTCTCTTGTTGTTTAGATACCGTTGGTCATATTGTGTGTGGTTTTTGAAGACTTTATGTTTTCTAGAGCCTCTTAGGTGCCCAGGGGAAAAAAAAAAAAAAAGCAGCTACAGAGATTTCCCACTTCCCCGCTGCCCCCACACATGCCTAGCCTCCCCCATTATCAACATCCCCTACCAGAGTGGGACACATGTTATAATCGAGGAACCTACACGGACACATCATATCCCCCAATGTCCATCATTAACATTAGGGTTCACACTTGGTGTCGTACATTCTGTGGGGTTGGACACATGTATAAAGACATGTATCCATCGTTTCAGTGTCTTCCAGAGGAGTTTCACTGCCCGAAAACTCCCCTGTGCTCTGCCTATTGTGCCCTCCCCTCACAACCCCTGGCGACCACTGCTCTTTTGAGCGTCTCCGTCATTTGCCTGTTCCAGAATGTTTGTATATTTGGAATCATACAGTAGGGAGCCTTTTCAGATTGGCTTTGTTCATTCGGCACTCTGCTGCTAAGGTTCCTCCATGGCTTTTCATGGCTTGATGCTCATTTCTTTTTTGCACCGAATCGTATTCCATTATCTGGATGTACCCCAGATTATTCACCCATTCACCTACTGAAGGACGTCTTGGTTGCTTCCACGTTTTGGCAATTATTAGCAAAGATGCCCTCAATATCTGTGTGCAGGTTTTTGTGTGGACACACCTTTTCGCCTCTTTTGGGAAAATACCTATGTGATTGCCGCATCACGTAGTAAGAATACGTATGTTTGGTTAGGAACTGCTAACCCGTCCTCCAAAGTGGCTGTACCATTTTGGTCTCCCATCAGCAATGAATGAGACTTCCTGCTGCTCCCCATCCTCGACAGCCTATGCTGCTGTCAGTGTACCAGATTCCGGCCATTCAAATAGGTGTGTAGTTATTGCGTGTGTGCGTGTTTGTGTATATAATTTCATTCTCCATTCTATGGCTTTCCAGGGTTGATTTTGGGCGTGGAAGACAGGAGTCGGAGATTGATTGTCATCTTGGCCCCCACAGTCTTTTGAGCAGAACTGACATCTTTGCACTATTCTGTTCTCCCTGAAGGAATATAGCACACGGCTCCCTTTGGGGGCTTCTTTTACCTGAATCTATGCATAAACTTGTATCGTTGCATTCCTAAAGATCTTGTGTATTTTCGTTCGGCTTCTTCTTAGTTAAATTCTGGATTTTGTTGCTGTTGTGAATGGAGTATTTCCTCTTATTATACATTCTAAGTAGTTTTGCTTCGGTGTGGGGAGGCTCTTGATTTTGTGATAGTCATGATCTGCCATCCACTCTTTTTCTGAAGTCTGGTTTTCATTTGAATATTCCACGTGCCCATTCCTCTCAATTTTCTAGGAAGGCGATGTTCGTGTCACACCAAATATTAATGAACTCTTTCTTTTCAATACTCATTCCTGTCATTGATTGGGATGTCCACGGCTCCGGCCGTGTGTTCCAGTGCAGCTTCAAAAAGAGGAGGTGATTCCATGTATGACTCGTCTCTGACGAGAGTGCTTCTAGTGTTTCACACTTCAGCATGTTTGCTGTTGCTTTCAGGAAAGGGAAGTGCCCTACCAGTCTTATTCTGCTGAAAGTTTTCTCCACATACTCGTGTTGCATTTCATTCAAAGGACTTTTCTGTACCCATTGATGTGATCAAAGGTTTTCTCTTCTTATTTCTGCTAAATTGTTAGTGTGGGGAATTACACTTGAAAGCATTTTCTCATTGTTCAATCATATTCTCATTCGTTGAACACAGTCTGTCCATTGAATTCACTAGCATGTTGAATATATGCTATTCATTTATTTAGGGTATTTGCTGCAATGTGAATGATTTTGGCCTGAGTGTTCTTTTCACGGTGGGATCCTCCTCTGGTATTTAAATCAAGGAGAGCTAGCTTGGGAAAATGAGTTGAACAATTTCCCCTGTTTTTTGTGGTTTGAAAGAGTTGACCTAAATGGCGACGAGTTCTCCCTGACCATTTGGTGGAACTGGCCTCCGCAACTGCCCTGTCCTGGAACATTCGAGGGTGGCTTGAGCTTAAATACAGTTGCAGTTTCTATTGTACAGTATAGGTTTTCCATTTTTTCTATGGATCCACTTGGCCATTATTTAATGGTCCATTTTAGCTAAGATATGAAATGTGATGGCATGCTATTTATGATAAACGCTTTGTATTCCAGAACGTCTCAAACATGTAAACAGTGGGGAATAGTATCATACACCCCTCTACCTGACACCCAGTGTCACCAGTCTTCCATACATCTTCCTTCCAGATTCTCGGAGGCCATTGACACACTGAGGCCTTTTACGTCTTCCAAGTGACATCACAAGCCTGCAGGTCGCTAGGGGTCACGCTGGGAAAAGGCAGAGCCAGGCTGACTACCTTTTGAGGGTCTTAACCCAAAGCATCAGAGGCGGCTTCCAGTGCCTTATGAGCGCATAAGCCTGTCCTCGGGGACGTCATCCCTCTTCTGGCTGCTTTCTAGGAGGAAATGCAGCCAAGTTAATTGGAAACGTCATAGCAAGAGGAGGTTTAGGCTTGGCAATTAGGAACTCAACGTGTTTCACACCTTGAAAGAGCTTGTGTGAGCAGAATGGTTTCAAAATGACCACGTGCAGGGCGGACCGTCCAATTCCGTGCTGTGCTGTGGGGGAGAATTGGGAAGGTGGCTCCGGGGCTCCAAGGAACCGTGCAGCTGGGAGGCCACGGGGCAGGCCCAAGGCAAGAGGCTCCTGTCGGCATTCAGGGAGTCCATCCACCGGGAGGACCCTCCCTCGCAGAGCTTTGGGGCGTGGGGTTCAGAGCAGGAGGTAGGCCTGAAGGGGGTCTTGAGGCCTCCCCCAGGGCCAACTCCCACAGCCCAATGTCTTCTCCCTGCCCCAGCCCAGGAGCCCTGACCATCACCCTGGCAGGGTCTAGAACAAGTTATAGCATGTTTGCTCAGTTCTGACATGTCAGATGGACCATCCTCAATAGCAGATTTTCAGCCAGCAAGAAAAGCTGCCTCAGTCAATGTACGTGGGGATCAGAAGGCATGTATACTGGTTGAGAATCTTCACAAGATGGCGGGGAGGTACATTTCAGACACACAACGACAAGAGCTACATCTACTGACCACCTAATGTGGGCCGGGCATCTTACATACAGGTCACATTATGTATCAACTCACACCAACACCTTGAGCTTGCACTAGTACTATGCCCATTCTACAGATCAAGAAACTGAGGCACAGAGAGTTTACGTGCTTGGCTCCGCTTATGACCAGCGGAACTCCTATTCCAGCTGAGCTTCGGATGGGTGCAAAGCCCTGTCCCTGCACTGGCCCGAGCTGTCTTCCCCACAATCAAGGGGCTTCCGGTGGTCCTCCCTGGTGACCTCATGTGTGACACTTCACGCCACATAATTTAGGGACCGCAGGGACGCCAAGCAGCGGTGGCGAGGAGAGCCTGATGCCGGACCCTGCCTATGTGGCCTCTCCTAGCCTCATCAGGTCACCATCTCTCCTGACATGGAGATAGACAGGGGGCCTCGGAGGAGAGGTGGGGTCCGGGACGGAGGGCGTGAGAATGGAGGAGATTCCACCTGGACGCACGTGCTGGAGGTGCGGCCCTCTGAAGGCTGCTCTTATGTTCCGGCATGGGCCCTGCTCTCCCGGTCACCTACCCAGTCTGCTCCGCCTCTCTCCCGGCTGCCTTGGGGCTCAACGTTCTCCTGCAGGCTCACCCCCGTGGGCAGGCTGGACATCAGGCACAGGCAGGGCAGCAGTTCAAAGCACAGCGTCCACGGGGCCAGAGACTCTCACGCGTGCACATGGGGGTGAGAGTCTGTGGGGCCCTTTGCACAGGCCCTTCGTCTGAGTGCTGGGCAAACGTGGCTTTGCCCCCCGATGCCGTCTTGTGGATGGCCCTTGGCATCACACCGTGCATCCTGCCACCAGCCAGCCCTATCCCTATGCCCAGCCCCAGCTCAAGGACCGAGAACAGGCAGAGAGCCAGGACCCCATACCTGCTCACGAAGGGCCCTGGGGGCAGCTGCTGGCGATATCTGCCACAGAGGAGGGCAGGTGAGAGCCAGGGAGGAGGTCAGCCCCTTGCCAAGGAGGCTGGAGTTCTGAGCAGGCTTCAGCCGCAGCTGGGGAATAGGGGCTTCTCAGAGAGGCGGGACTGTGGCTGAGTCGCCTCACACCAGCCCCTTGGGGGCCAGGCTCAGGGCATCCAGAGAATGTCAGCACCTTCCTGCTGATGGGCAGGGGAGCTCCCGTGTGCTCCGCCCCACCCGACTCAGGACTGACTGGGGATCTGGGTGTCGTGTGCCCGCACAGAGGCTGCTGCGGAGGACGGTGCACCCTGGAAATGCCTCCCTGGCGCACCCTGTGGGGTGCTGCAGCCCTGCAGTCCCTAGCTGCCCTGGGCCAGCGCGGTCCCACATCAGTCAGTTCCCTCCAAGAACGGGCATGTGGTGTCCCTGCTCGCGTCCTGGAGTGCCCCGCACATTTCACGATGTGGTCCAGGACTCCAGCTCACCTCCAGCCACATCTGCCCCCACATCCCTCTCCTGGCCAGCCCAGGGCGGTTCAGACGGGATCTGGCCGGTGCTCCACCTTGCACCTCTCCCGGGACAGCTGACCCTCTTCACAGCCTGCCTCCCGGGACCCCAAAGCCCTCTCCTGCCCGACTCCTTTCCAAACCCACCTTTGAGTCTGGGGGTGTCTGGGGCCCGGGGCCTGAGGGAGTGTCCTGGTGACCACGCCTGCCGTCTGCTGGAGCCTTTCGTCTGCTCAAACTCTCTGTCTGGGGACACCCAGGTCTTAGCCGGCTCTGTGGGTGCCAGAGAAGACACTCCTTTCCCTCTCTCTGGCTCAGCCCCGGAAAGCAAAACCTCGGAGTCACCCTGACCCGGCCATCAGTTTTAATCAACCCTTTGGCATCCTACAGGGAATGGCCTGAAAACAGCTCACAATCGTAGCGATCTGCCACACATTCACATGGCAACAATTATTATTTACCAGCCACTAGGAGACTCACCAAAAGGTGACATCACGTCGTGCCAGCTCTCCCGGAACTACCCCCGTCCTGAAAGGGGATTCTTGTGTGTGGACCTCCAAATACAGATATTTGCACAAGAACACAGCACCGGGGACTGAGCCGCTGTCAGTGGGGAGACAGGCAGGGCAAAGCCCCACCCTGTGCGGACCCAGGAGGCCAGGTTGGGGAGAGAGTGGGCAGAGTGGGCAGCGGGGGTGATGGGGGCACCGGGCTGAGCCCCAGGAGGAGGACTCCCCCAATCTCTACAGGGCCATTCGGCAGCTGGCCTCCTACTAGAGGCGCATCACAGTCCTGAGGGCACTGAGGGGTGTAGCACAGGGGCCGAAGGGTGCAGGTGGCACGGAGGAATTCCTGCAGCCAGCTTCCTGTGGGCGGCTCCTCTTTTGAACACCTCCACCCCTGCCCAGGGCCTCGAAGGCACAGAATCTGACATCTCACCTCTAAGGGTCCAATGTACGTGGCTGGAGTCCCCGGGTGAGGAAACAGCGTGGTCTGTGTCCCCTGTTGTCACGGCTGGAGAATTAATCCACGGCCCCTGTGGTGCCTTCTATAGGAGTGGCTGTGATAAGCGATGCATCCACTCCGATAGGTGGCAAAGGGTCCTCAAAGGACCCTTGCTAAGTACAAGGGGACCGGCAGTGCAGTGAACCCGTTAGTCCAGGGAGGAGAGGAAGACAAGATGTGGAGGAGCACTTGACGTCTCTCCAACGTCTACTACCTTTGCATACTGGATGCTCAATGAAAAGCAGCTGTTATAATTTGCTATGGCCAAATCGCCTTCATTTCTGGGAGGGGTTTCCGAGAAAGTCAAATTTGCCCTGGAAGTCTCCACCTTCCTCACGTGCCCACCTACCATGTGGCAGTGCTTCAAATCCAGGATCACATCTAACGTTCACATTATCCTCCAGCTCTCAGCAGGGAGAGAGCACCCCCTTCGCTCCACAGCACAGTCTTAACCTGTGAGTCTCTGCTGCCGTCCCCATTGCTGAACGTGCCCGAACACGTGGACAGGGGCGTATACTGGGTCTTTTCTGGTGGGTAGTCACTTCTAGTATGATTTGGACCCCAGCTCCTACCACTCTCTCCTCTGGAAACTTTTGGTTTCCACGACATCTCAGAGAATTTGCAGCTGGATCGGAAACTGAACAGAACCTCAGCCAGAATTGCAGCTCTGCCTAGTTCCCTCCTTGGGGCTCTATTACTCAACGTCAGCGTGGGCTCTTCCCCAGCAAGGCGCACCTAACTCAAAAGCTCCCAGAATACCCATCAAAGACCACCCCCTTTCCTCTTTCGCCGCCTCTCTTCCACGCAAACCACCTATTTTCATTCACGTAACCCCACTCAAATCTAGCCCTTGCTTACAATTGGCCGAAACAAGCCCCAGGTAGCCGAAATCAATGGTCGTTTCAGTGGAGGCCGTTCTGGATTCCCCAGACGAGGGAGGGAAGCACCTGTCCAGCGACTTCTGGGCATCACGTCAAGGAGCAAGAACCTTATTTCTCAGGAGATCCTTCGGACGATGGTATTAAACCCCTCGTTCTTCACTGTTGTTCAGCTGCAATGTGACAAGGGCCCAGGACACCTCCCCTTCCTGCCCTAGGTGGAGACTGCTCTCTGGTTTACCCGTGATCCAAAAGAAACTTTTCAGACCAATTTTCCATTGCACACTTCCCTCTCAGCCCTAAGAATTACTGTCTGCAAGTCTGGCCGCTGCCAACACCCAGCTTCCATTACCATCAACTCCCACAGAAGGAATCGCAGTTTCCCAAAGCCCCACACTGCCCCGGTTCGGGGCATTTACACTTGAGTGCTCGGCCCTGGAGCCGCACCACCGCTCACCTTCTTCGACTTGTTCTGGAGGGGGCCCCTCACCACCTTCCTTCTGGGGCTGAGGCTCCTAGACTCTCATTCTGTGGGTGGGGGGTGTCCTGCTTGTCCTCATGTCCCCAGCACTAACACAGGGCCTTCCAGAGAGCAGAGGCTCAGCAGAAGCCTGGGGAAGTGAGCAGGGCTCTGACTTACTCAGATTCAACTTCTCCGACTTTCTTGAATCACCCGAGCAACTCTGGGCATACACATACCACTTTTAGTTTGATAGAACGACGGAAGAGAAGGGATAAGAAGCCAAGGATTAAGTACCATCTACATTTATTTCTCTATTTCTTGACCCCATCGATGTGACTGCTAAGTTCTTTCACATTTCCAAGGAAATTCCTGTTCCGGTGACATGTCATCAAGTTCAGATCACAGACTACGATGGAAGGTGTCCCAACTACTTTTACCAAACAGCAAAACTCTCCTTCCTGGACTGGAGAAGTTCAAATTCATGTACGGCCAATGTCATTCACAAACTTAGACACTGAGGCTACTGACACCCTCTATTAAAGGGAACAACATTTGAACAATTCCTAAAGGAAACCAAGATGCATCTTAGAGAACAGGAACCCAAAGACACTATCCACCGTGTCCCCCCGGCTCGCCCTGGCCCCCTGCTACTTAGAACGCTGACTGCTCTCTCTTCAAAACACAGTGACGAAGTGGCCTCATTTGATGCCCAGCAGAAGCTGCTGGACGTGGGCCTGGACCGTGCCTGGCTGCAACTCTGGCTCAGGCCCCCTCTTCCTCATGGCTCGCACCCTCGACAGACAGGGGGAGGAAGGGACCGGGACCCCTGCTACGGACGCTGAGCAAATAGTCCAGGACTTGCATCTTGCTGGTTTCAGCATGGGCCCTGGGACCCCACAGGAACTCGTAGCGTGCAGGATTGCTGTCGGGCACCTGCCGGTACTCCACGTACTGCTCCTGCACCCAAACGTTGGTGAGGAGCTCCCCGGGATCCCCGTAGATGAAGTGCTCCGTCCCGGCACACACCCCCATGACACTTAGCGCTTCCCAAATGTCCTCCTCAGGGGCGCAGTCGCCCTCCAGGACGATCATGCCCAGGAGCAGCACCAGGAGGCCGGTCTTGGGCATGCTCTGCTCACCACTCTGCATCCCATCGTAGGTGAGGCCCAGGGTGGTGACCAGGACGTAGGAGTGGTCGCTGGGGTCCACTTCCTTCACGTCAACACCAAAGACCAGCTGCATGCACTCACAGGCTTGGCTGAAGACCACAGGGAAGTGGTCCTCGTACTCTCTCATGACCATATTCAGCATTTCTGCCTTGGTGGTTGGCTCCTTTGTGCAATACTTGAGGAGCAGGAAGTCTATCAGGTCAGCCATCTTCAAATGGAGTGCATCTTGGAGTGAGGACTCGGCGTCTTCCGGGTCCTCCCAGGCGGCGCTTGGCCCCTCCTCACCTTGGCTGCTGGAGCCATCGTCTTCGGATTGGCTCCATGGAGCGGCTGCCATGGCAGTGGGGGAGGGCCAGGCACTCTGAGGGCTCTGGGGAGGACTCGGGGTCGCAGCAGCAGCCACCTCCTCCAGGGTGTCCAGGGACAGGATAGATGAGGAGGAGGAGAGGGAGGAGGAGGGGGATATGGCCGCCCCCTCTTCAGCCCCGGACATGTGTGCATCCACCAGGCCCTGGGCCTCTCTTGGGTCCTGATGGCCTTCCTCACGCTTGCAGAGCTTACTCATCCGACCTAGAGTCATGACGACGCGTGTCGGGCAGCCAGCCGGAGCGTGGGCAGGAGGTGACCGATGGGGACTCCTGGGCCTGGGGGGGACAGGGAGCGTGAGCGGCCTCAGCTGAGAAACGCACCCTTGGCGGCTCTGACAAAGGCGACTTACAGCTCTCCTCTTTAGAGGTGCTCTCGGCTTCACAGGACTCTGTCCTCCTTTGTGGTCTGTGCCCAGAGAACCTGAGGGAGGAAGTGAGACGGCTCCTCAGGGTGCACCCAGCACGGCCCGATGTTCTGGGGGAGGACAGTGGGGTGGGGTGGGGTGGGCTCGGGCGCTGTTGGGTCTCCTCCGCTCTGGCATGGGGGAGACCCTGGGTACTCGTTCAGGGTGTGTACCTCACCTTGACTCCTGGCACTGCCTGGCCCTCCTCTGCTCTGCGACCCGAGGACACGAACCTCAGGCCAAGGCCTTCACCTGCGGGTTCCTGGAGCCCCTGTAAGAGGAAACGAGGGGGCGCCTCAGGGTGCAGGCTGCAAGCACAGCCCTGGGCCCCCGGTGCTGACAGGAGGGGTGGGCCGGACTCTGTGAGGTTCCCACTCTTCTGGGGTGGGTGGTCCCTTCCATGCTCACTCAGGGTCCTCACCTTTCCCCTGGCAGAGCCTGGGCACCACCTCTCTGCTGCCCTGAGGCTAAACTCTCAGGACAAGGCCACACACCCCTGAGACTGAACAGAGGGAAGGGAGGGGGCCCCACATCAGGCCACACCTTCCCAGGGGCTAACAGTAGGTACCAGGGCACAATAAGGGGTGGCCGAACTCTGTGGGTTCCATCTGTCCTGGGATGGATGGTCCGGTCAGTCTTCACCTTGACACCCTGCAGGGTCTGGGACAACGCCCTCTGTTGACCTGAGGCAAAGGCCTCACCTCCCAAAGACATCAGAAAACCAAGTGAGGGGGAATCAATCCACCCACCGATCCCGGGTCTCCCCATGGCAGACAGAAGGGTAGGGCAGGCCTGGGTTCCATGTGTCCCGGTGTGTGCATGTGTGTGTGTGTGTGGGGGGGGTCCCCTCAGTCCTCACTGTGAGCCCTGCCAGGGCCTGGGATCCTGCCTCAGCTGACCTGAGTCCAGAGCCTCAGACCAAGGCCCTCCCCTTCCCGAGACCACCGATCTGGAAATGAGGAGGGGCTCACCCAGACAGCTCTGCCATGGGCTTTCCAGGGCTGACAGGAGGGACAGGCCAGATTTCTGTGGGGTCCCTCTTTGTCCTGGGGATTGGGGTACTCCTCCCTCAGGGTCCTCACCTTGACTCTTGGCGAGAACTGAGACTCCTGTCTCAGCTGACCAGATGACCTGATGTCGTCCTCTCAGACCAAGGTCCTCACCTCCCTGAGGGCTCTGAGAGAAACGGGAGGAGCCACCACATCCACCCCCACCCCCACCCCCCACCCCTCAGCCATGATCGCAAAAGGCTGGCAGCGGGGACCAGCCCTTCCGTCCTGGGGTGGGGGTTCCCTCAGACCTCCTGTAGGTTGTTCGTCCTTCCTCCTGCCAGGGCCTGCCCTTCCTCCCGCACCCCACCTGGGACAGCTGACATCTCCCCCTCACATCAAGCCCTCTCTTCCCGGAGGACTCCCCACCTTCCCGCCATGGGAGAAGTCAGCATGCCACTGAGGATCACCGCCGACTGTTCCGCCAAGGGCTGAGAACAGGGGACAGCAGGAGTCTGTGTCTTCCTTTCTTTTCTGAGGTGTGTGTGTGTGGGGGGGTACGTCCTCTCCTCATGAAAGGTCCTCACCGTGACAGCCGGCAGATCCTGGGACGACTCTCTCTGCTGACCTGATGTCGCAGCTCAGACCAAGGCCTCACCTCCCAGAGAGCCCGAGGCAGAGGTGAGTGATGATGCACCACCTGCGGCCACCACTGCCTGGGGTCTGCAGGGGTGACAGGCGTAGGGCCTTTTTCAGTGGGGTCCCCCTCTGGCTGGGGAGGGAGTCCCCTCAGTGTCCTCAAGGTATTCACATTTCCTCTTGGCCAGGCCTGGAGCCATCCCTTCTGCTAACCTGAGGATGCATGCTGCAGGCCAAGGCCGCCATCCCGCTGAGACCACGAGGAGGAAGGGGACAGGCCACTCCTCCTGACATGCTGCCTGGCCTGGCAGGACTGACCACGGGGGCAGATTTCTGCTGGGGTCACCTATGTCTAGGCTGGGGCTCTGCTCAGTCCTCCCTCGGGGTCTGGGGACTCCACCTTCTGCTGCCCTGAAGCCAGAGTCCTCACGTCCCAAAGACCCCCGAGGCAGAAGGCAGCAAACGCCTCCTCAGGTCATCCAGCTCTGAGGCTTCCGAAGACCGAGAGCAAGGGACACAGGAGCCCTCTCTGTCCTGGGGTCCAGGGTCCCTCAGTCCTCCCTCAGCGTCTCCCCTTGACTCCCGGCAGGCCCTGGGCCCTCCCCTCTGCCCCGCTCAGGCCCCGCTCCTGTCACCAAGTCCCCACTCTCTCCCAGTCCCGGATGCGGAAGTCGGAAACGCGGCCTGTGCTCCTGGCGCCTGGCGCCCCCCCGCGGCTGCCGGCGGGGGCACTTTTCTGTGGCGCCCCCTCTGTCCTCCCTCAGGGTCCTCACCTTGAGCCCCAGCAGGTCCTGGGACCCTCTTTCTGTGGACCCGAGGCCCTCACGGTCCTGGGAACCCCGGGGGCAGTCTGTGGCGGTCACCTCAGGCCGCTAGGCCCGGGGATGCCCAGGGCTGACGGCAGTGGCCGCTGGCCGCCCTCCCTCTGCTCCTCTCCTTGACTCCCGGCAGGGCCTGGGCCCCGGCCTCTGCCCCCCCCCTACCCCCCGAGGCCGCTCCCCTCAGACCGGGCCCTCCCCAGCAGGCTCCTCTGAGGAGGAGGTGGGGGCGGGGCCTCAGCCTGCCCCCCGACCCTCCCCCCACCCTGCCCCCCCGCCCCCTCCCCGCCCGCCCCCCATGGTCCCTGGAGTCCCTCAGGGCTGATGGCAGGGGCAGACCTCGACGCCCTGGGGCCCGGAGTCCTCCCTCTGGGGCTACCTGGACACCCACCAGGCCTGGCCGCCTTCCCTCTGCGGACCCGAATCCGACCTCCCTCCGCGAGACCCTCGGCTCCCTCAGACCTCCGAGGCGCACGCCAGAGGACGTCACATCCGGACGTCGTGGCCAGGGGTCTCCCAGGGCTGACGGCAGGGGTGGAGACGCTGTCCCGGGGGTCCATTCTGCCCGCCCGCTGCTCCTCACCCTGACTCTGGCCCGGCCTGGGCCCCCGCCCTCTGGCCCCCGAGTCTGTGACCGTCACCCTCAGACTCTGACTCTGACTCTGACTCCCCTGGTTGTCTGAGGAGGGGCACAGGGGGCGGGGGAAGCGCTCAGCTGACAGCCCTGCCGGGGGTCCCCCAGAATGCACAGGAGGGGCGCGGGGGGCTTCTGTGGGGTCCTGTGTTCTGGGGCAGGGAGAGCCCTCCGACCTCCCTCGGGAGGGTCCTCATCCCCCCTGGCCGAGAAGAGCTGCTGTCCCGGGGGAGGTGCTGCTGGATGGGGGCTTGCGTGCCCAGGGCCATGGGGGAGGTTGCAGAAGAAGCCCCCCTTCCCATGGGGTCTCCGCACCAGCCGGCCCGACTCCGCAAACTCGTTCTTTTCGGGCTTTCATTTGTCCGGAAGACGCTGAGCAGCGGCAGGGGCTTTGGGAGGGTCCCCCGGGGTTTAGGGTGACCTCATATTGCGTGGTCGAGTGCAGGGATTTTCATTTTAATCCTCCTTCCTAGTAAGAAATACATTGTACATCTCTGCCTGCTCCAGGAGTCCTGTATTTATGTCTACAACATATATGTAGCTTGTATGTGCTGATAGACATGTATGTGTACATACCATGTGAATAAGCAGATAAACATGTGGCATATGCAGGCTATATGTATATACTTATTTTACGAAAGAACACCTTCTCTTTATGTGATCGCTCTGATAACAGGCTGTTCTGTTTGTTTGTTTTTTTTTTTTGACTGGGAATGATTGGCCCTGAGCTATCATCTGTTGCCAATCTTCCTGTCTTTTTTTTCCTCCCCAAGATCCTAGTAGACATTTGAATTTTTCAGTTGTACGTCCTTCCAGTTCTTCTATGTGAGCCGCCATGACAGCATGGCTCCTGACAGATGAGTGGTGTGGTTCCCTGCACGGGGAAAGGAACCCTGGCATGGAGTGTGCTGAATTTTAACCACGAGGCCATCAGGGCTGGCTCGCTATTCTGTTTCTTGTCTATTCTTCATATTCTATTAAGATGAGAATCTTTTGAAAGGCCAGTCATCACCCACTAGGATGGTTTCAGGGGGTAATTAGCACAGAGTCCGGAGTCAGATGCTTCCATCAACCCATCTTTCCTGCTGTCCCAGGGCCACTGGCATGTGTGGTCTGAGGGCCTGCTTCAGATGTGTGAAGTAAAGTAGGAGCAGAAGTTTGAAACCTTTCCTCCTTCCCATCCTGTCATCTGCATCTACGCAGCCTACAGACCCTCCCAGCTTGGCTGAGTCTGCCCACGTCCCCACCCCAAACACTAGTACCGGGCTCCCCACAGTCTTCAGTCTCCCCCAGGGGTTTCTCCTGTTTTGTTGTTTAGATACTGTTGTTCATATTGTGTGTTGTTTTTGAAACCTTTATGTTTTCTAGAGCCTCTCAGGTGCCCAGAAAAATAAGGAGGAAGGTACAGAGATTTCCCACTTACCCCTCCCCCACACATGCCTAGCCTCCCCCATTATCAACATCCCCCACCAGAGTGGGGCATATGTTATAATTGATGAACATACATTGACACATCGTATCCCCCAATGTCCATTGTTTACATTAGGGTTCACACTTGGTGTCGTACATTCTATGGGTTTGGACAAATGTATAAAGACATGTATCCATCGTTTCAGTGTCTTCCAGAGGAGTTTCACTGCCCGAAAACTCCCCTGTGCTCTGCCTATTGTGCCCTCCCCTCACAACCCCTGGCGACCACTGCTCTTTTGAGCGTCTCCGTCATTTGCCTGTTCCAGAATGTTTGTATATTTGGAATCATACAGTAGGGAGCCTTTTCAGATTGGCTTTGTTCACTCGGCACTCTGCTGCTAAGGTTCCTCCACGGCTTTTCATGGCTTGATGCTCATTTCTTTTTTGCACCGAATCGTATTCCATTATCTGGATGTACCCCAGATTATTCACCCATTCACCTACTGAAGGACGTCTTGGTTGCTTCCACGTTTTGGCAATTATTAGCAAAGATGCCCTCAATATCTGTGTGCAGGTTTTTGTGTGGACACACCTTTTCGCCTCTTTTGGGAAAATACCTATGTGATTGCCGCATCACGAAGTAAGAATACGTATGTTTGGTTAGGAACTGCTAACCCGTCCTCCAAAGTGGCTGTACCATTTTGGTCTCCCATCAGCAATGAATGAGACTTCCTGCTGCTCCCCATCCTCGACAGCCTATGCTGCTGTCAGTGTACCAGATTCCGGCCATTCAAATAGGTGTGTAGTTATTGCGTGTGTGCGTGTTTGTGTGTATAATTTCATTCTCCATTCTATGGCTTTGCAGGGTTGATTTTGGGAGTGGAAGACAGAAGTCAGAGCTTGATTGTCATCTTGGCTGCCACAATCTTTTAAGCAGAATTGACATCTTTGCACCATTCTGTTCTCCCTCAAGGAATATAGCACACTGCTCCCTTTGGGGGCTTCTTTTACCTGAATCTATCAGTAAACTTGTATCGTTGCATTCCTAAAGATCTTGTGTATTTTCGTTTGGCTTCTTCTTAGTTAAATTTTGGATTGTGTTGCTGTTGTGAATGGAGTATTTTCTATTACTACATGTTCTAAATAGTTTTGCTTTGGCGTGACGAGGCTCTTGATTTTGTGATAGTCGTGATCTGCCATCCACTCTTTTTCTGAAGTCTGTTTTTCATTTGAATATTCCATGTGCCCATTCCTCTCAGTTTTCTAGGAAGGTGATGTTCTTGTCGCACCAAATATTAACTCTTTCTTTTCAATACTCATTCTTGGCATTTATTGGGATGTCCATGGCTCCGGCTTTGTGTTCCAGTGCAGCTTCAAAAAGAGGAGGTGATTCCATGTATGACTCGTCTCTGACGAGAGTGCTTCTAGTGTTTCACATTTTAGCATGTTTGCTGTTGCTTTCAGGAAGGGGAAATGCCGTACTCATCTTATTCTGCTGAAAGTTTTTTCCACATACTCGTGTTGCATTTCATTCAAAGGATTTTTCTGTATCCTTTTATATCATCAAAGGTTTTGTCTTCTTTTTTCCCACTAGCTTGTTAATGTAGGGAATTGCAATTGAAAGCGTTTTATAATGTTAAGTCATATTTTCATTCGTTGGACACAGCCTGTTTGTCTGTTGAATTCACTGCTGTTTTGAATATGCTATTCATTTGTCTAGGATATTTGCTGTGATGTGAGTGATTTTGGCCTGAGTGTTCTTTTTACCCTGGGGTCCTCCTCTGGTATTTAAATCAGGGAGAACTACCTTGGGACAATGACGTGAACAATTGCTCCTGCTTTTTTATGGTTTGAAAGAGTTGACCTAGATGACGACGAGATATCCATGACCTCCACGACTGCCCTGACCTGCAACGTTTGAGGGGGGCTTGAGCTTAAGATACAGGTTCAATTTGTAATGTAGAATTAAGGTTTGCTATTTCTTTATGGTCATATTTTTTTTCTAGAAAAATGGTACATTTTACTTAGGGTTTCAGATTTAATGGCATAATATTTACAAATATAAATTTTTTATTACAGATAGTCTCAAACAGGTAAACAATAGGAAATACTATAATAAACCCATATACCTGATACCCAGGGTCAACAGTCTTCGATATATGACCAATCATGTTCCAACTATACCCCTCCCTACTCCACATATCAGCTGCTGGAATTGTGTAGAGCATGTCCAAAGCATCGTACCTTTTCATCTCCAAGTACTTCAGTATGCATTTCTCAAAGATAAGTACTCTTTTATAAAACATGAAGCCAACATGATTATTTAATATGTCATTAATATAGTGAAATATCCACTTATTTTTCACACTTTGCTGGCAGCTGTATACTCCTTTTAAAGTACAGTTTTTTTCGAATCAGTGTCAAAATATATTCTACACATTTTGATTGTTCACGTCCCTCATCTTTTCAAATCTACGTGTTGTTCCACATCACCTCTTTTTAGCAATTTTTTGTTGAAAATAAAAAGACACTTTGTGTTCTGTCCAGTTTCCCCTTGTCTGGATCTTACTGAATGCAACATTTCTCTTGCATTATCCATCTGTCTTTCCGTGCTGTCCATTGTTTTTCCATTAGAGCCTCTTCACATTTTAAGCATGGTTATTTTAGATTCTTGTCTGTTAATTCCAGCATTGTTGGCACATTTGAGTCTCTTAATTCCGAAAACACACATGCCATATTTGAGTCTAGTCGTGATGCTTGCCTTGTGTGTCCAGACTATGTGTGTTCTTGCCATTTGGTGTGCTTTGTAATGTTTTGTTTGGAGGCGGATGTGTTGTGTGGGATAACAGGAAAAGAGGTAATTATGGCTCGGGTGTGAAGTTTTTTGTTAATCTGCCTGGAAGTTGGGTTTTATTCCTTTAAGAGCTTTAAAGTGTTTTTTTAAAAGCTTTAAGTGCCAGAGGCTTCAAATTTCTCCAGTTTCTTTGTTTTTGTCTTCTCTCTTGTATCAATTGTGGAAAATATGCCGTAATAACATACGATGATGATAATAGGGGAAACTGGATGTGAGGTATGTGAGAATTCTCTGTACTATCTTGGCAATAATTTTGTAAATCTAAAGCTTTCTAAAATAAGAAAAATTAATAAAAGTGACTCACTGGACCTCATTGGAAGTAACAAGGGCAACCACTCCTCATTCTGAGAATTGGCCCTCCAAGGGAAAGAATTCAGCTTTTATCCTGCTTTCCCTGTACTAACTGCATTTCTGGATGACGCAATGGCTGTAGCAAATGTGGGAGAGTTCTTCCTGGCTGGAGGATTCCTGTTGAAGACAGTGCAATGTATAATCCTGTGGAAATTAATAAAAGAAACCTTAACTAAGTTGGAGTTGGGAAGGCCTCTAGGGGGAGCTCTCACACCTTATCTCTCTTTTATCAGTTGTGGAAAATATACCATAATAACATAAGATGATGATAATAGGGGAAACTGGATGTGAGGTATGTGAGAATTCTCTGTACTATCTTGGCAATAATTTTGTAAATCTAAAGCTTTCTAAAATAAAAAAAAATAATAAAAGTGACTCATTGGACCCCATTGGGAGTACAAGGGCAACCACTCTTCATTCTGAGAATTGGCCCTCCAAGGAAAAGGATTCGACTTTTATCCTGCTTTCCCTGTACTAACTGCATTTCTGGATGACGCAATGGCTTTAGCAAATGTGGGAGAGTTCTTCCTGGCTGGAGGATTCCAGTTGAGGACAGTGCAATGTATGATCTGTGGAAATTAATAAAAGAAACCTTAACTAAGTTGGAGTTGGGAAGGCCTGTAGGGGGATCTCTCACGCCTTATCATATACCATCAATTACACCAAACAGGAAGAGAGGTACCTTGCATCTTCCACAGGAAAGAAAACTACTTTATTACTATAGCAAGATTTCTCTCCCCACCCAGCAACAGCCCAAACAATGAGAAATATTGCAACTTAGCCAATGAGAATCTGTTGCCACCCTGATCTGTTACTTTCCCCCAGTGGACTTTCCTTTAGGACAGCCCTCCCCCAATCCCCCTTTTTCTCTATAAAAGCAGCTCACCTCCTTTGTTTTCCAGATTTGCCTATGGTTTGCCATGGCATACACATCCTGCATTGCAATTCTTTTGGCTATCCCTGAATAAGCTCATTTTGAGGGTAAAATAACAGGCAAATTTGCTTTTTAAGCTGACAATAGAAAAAGAAAACAACATTTGCAAGTCCCAGGGACATAACTGACTCAGCCCACGATAATTGATGGATGAAACCATTTGGTGAATGGCTGATGATGCCCTTTGCAATGGAGGCACGAGCTGTCACCACATGAGCCCACTGGTCAGTGTCACTTTGATCCAGAGTGGAAGAACCAGAAGTTACATGCCTTCTGCTGGACTGCAGTAGGAGGTACATAGTACCACCTAGGAGTACTTTCCCCCAAAGAAAGGTGAACTTCCTTCTGGCCTCCCCTGGGATGAACTTACAGTGACAGGAAATACAGCTCTCTGTTAAAGTGACTGTGTCCCTCAGTGAAGACACAGGGTCTGCTCTGTGAGAAGAGCTCTAGGCATCAGCAGAGAGGTGTCTGCTTTGTCCTGCACCCAGTCTGCTCAAGGCAAGGACCATTTTCCTGCCCACCACAGTGCTGCCACGGCCCAGGCCAACAGCCTTGCCCATTCCAGGCCAATGGCGTCTTCTCTTCCCTTTATCACAGGAAAGCGGTCTCTGGATTGTAGACCTGCATTTGCTCCTGACCCTGCAGGTCAAGTCAGAAACCAGGATAAAAACCTGGATCCAACAAGCCAGTTCATGGCACAGTGCAGCTGACCTCGCTGCGAGGCTGTCCCTGGCTCAGAAGATCAGTCCCTCCCCTTGAGCTGGTTCACCAGGCTCCCCAGACTGGCCTGTCTAGATCTCTGCTCCTGCTCTCTGTTGCAGGGCCATGAGCTCCTGCATGCCATTGTTCTCATCTGGGCATTTGCTCCTGTCCTATTGCTAGTACTCCTCCTGAGACATCCTCAAGTCTCTCCCTCAATGTCACCTTCACCATGAGTCCTTCTATGAACACCCTATCCGAAAATGCAATCCGTCCTCCCTCCCCAACCCCAACACTCCTTATTCAGGTCTGCGGATTCAATTTGTTTCCATAGCATTTAACACTATCCAACCTACTTCAACTTTTACTTTGTTCTGGGGTTCATTTCTGCCTACACCCCCCTCCACCACTAGATTATAAGCTCCACAGAGGCAGGGAATTTGTTCAGTGCTGCATCCTTGAGCTTAGAGCAGGGCCTGGGACACAGTACATGCTCACTACTCATGTGAGGAATGAATGAAGCACTGCCAGCTCTGAGGTTCTGGCATTTGGAGCCTCTCTGCAACAAACCCCCTCAGCATTTACAACCCCCCAACCACCCCAACAGCCAAAGTTTGAGTGCTTTCCACCATTCTCTAATTGTTGGTTCATAGACCAGGTAAGCCACTGAGCCTACTGAGGACTCAGGAGAGCCCTTGCCCCAGCTTTGGTCTGTGCTTCTGGCATCCTGGGGAAATGAGCATGGAAGGTCTCTAAACACCCGTGGACGCTTGCACACTCTCCTGCCAGCAAGCAGCTGTGGCCTTTGCCCCTATGTCCTGCTCTTCTTTCTGGTCAGCCTGGATCTGTAAGTCACCACAGTCAAGGACTCACATGTCCCTGGGTTTCGGATGTGCCACAACAGAATTTACAAACAGCCAGTTCAAGCAGCACATGTCCATATATTCCTGGGCATGATCTGGAGAGCACGCCCGTATTCACCAATGTCTGTGATGTGTTATGCGGGCCTCCAACATCTGTGCCAATCTCAGCCCACTAAAGCTCATTCTAGAAGAGGCAATGCCACACATGCAGCTGGAGCTGAGCAGAGACATAAGTGCTCTGAGTGAAGCACAGAGAGAAGTGGAGGGACATGGAGTAGAGGGAGCCTTCCTGGCCAGCCTCTGCATCATGGGCAAGGGCTGGAAATGCAGAGACAGGAGGGAAGGACATTCCAGGTGCATGGAATAGTGACAAATCCATGAGGGCCGAAAGGCTTGTGTCAATCCCAATGGTGCAGCGAGGCTGAGGACAGAATGTATGAAGGGCAGAGGGACATGTAGCTGCAGAGGAAGGGCAAGGCCAGACCACACCAGGCTGAGAAGTGGATTTTATTTGATAAGCAATGGAGAACCATTCAACATCATCTTGCTTACCCATGAAAACAGAAAACACCCAATAATTCATATCCCCTATGGAACATTTAACTGGGCCAGAGTTATAAACCAGAGTTTCCATTAAGGTTGTTGTAGCTGATTTTGAGACACGGGATGGATTTTGCTATGGTCTCTCCTGAGGCTGGAGACACATTGAGTTTGGAGGACCGACCTCCTCCTCTCACTCTGGTAAGAGAAGCTGCAGTTCTAAGCTCCCATGCCCACCTTACCCCTCTCCTCTGCCCGACCTTTCTCCCTCAACCTTTCCTTCCCAGGGATTTTGGCAGAGATGAACAACACTCACATCCCAGAACATTCCAAGTCTACCTTCACTTTCATTGTCTTCAAAGTACTTGGAACATTTGAGATACCACAGAGGGCATTAGCCAGTGCTGGGCTGTGCTGCAAATGGAGTTGAAGAAGATCATGCACTGGGGCTGACCGTTTGAATAACACTCTTCCTTCTTTACCATCAAAGGCGTTTTGGAACAGGAATATTTATACATTTTTGGTGCCTTAGAAAACACATGAATAGTTAGCTGTTAAGTCTGTGCATGGAATATTCTATTCCGTCCAAACTGAGTCTTGCTTAGTGAGGGGGCTGTGCTGCCCACCTGGGAATGAGCTGATGAGGGGGTCTCGGCAGCTGTGTATGGAAGCTCTGCCACGTGTGGCAGCTGGGGTACCTCTGTCATGTTCCTCCAACTTCTTCTGCCCCATCAACCCACAGAGAAATGTAACTCCCATGCTTTCTCAGACGGGGGGATGCCAATTTGGCTCCACGCTGGAGGAGTAAACAAATCCTCACCAAGCCACCATCAAGTCTTGCCGGGTAATGGTAAGGTTATGATGGTCTTAGCCAGAGCCACCTTGCTGACATCATTGCTGGGGATGCACATTTTGAATTATGGGGCTGCCGGTGGCCATGTTGAGGGAAGCAAGGCCAGGGCCCAGGGCTCCTGGATCTACTGTGCCTGAGCCTGCTCCTGCTGCAGGGACCCCGTGCCCACAAGATTGTGATGCTCTGGCCCTTCTGTGCTTCTACCTACCCCTCATGGGGGAAGCTGGTGTGGGCCAGGCAGCTGGGGTGAGGGGAAAGGTCCCAGCTGTCCCAGCAGAGGTGCCCAGCAAGGCCAGGAAACTCTGGGAAAAGGCAGCCCTTGCATCCCAAGCCAGGTGCCTAGCCATCAAGGAGCGTGTGGGCCACTGTGCTCAGGGCCTGAGGCAGAACACTGCTGTCTCTCTGGAGACACCCAGTAAGCAGAGCCAGGTGGCTGAGGCTGGGGTGCTTGGGGTGGGTGGCCTGGGAGCAAGGGCAGCTTTGCCTTTGGAGTCTCCCTCCCACCCCCTTCCCCCGGATCTGCCTGCCCTTGAGTTTCTGGAGGAACAGCTCATCTCGCTCTGCTCCCTCTCCCACACCCAAGAAGAGCCCGAGAGTAGAGAGGAGGTGGCTGGTGAGCATCTTGCACTGTGTGTGCCACAGGTGGGGCTGGGAGGGAGGGTGATGGACAGCAAATGTTTGTCCGGAGTAGTTCCAGGTGCTGCATCCATTTCAACATTTCCCTGGGGAAAGTTTGTGCGATGGGCTGCCCCCAGTTAACCCGACCCCAGTTAAGCCAGCAGTCAGCCCAGGCAGCCCAGCCTCAGGTTTCGGCCAGGAGTACCAGGAAGGCCTCAGAGCAGGGAGTGGACCCGAAACTGCCTAAGAGGCCACAAAGAGTTCATTCACCAGGGTTTGACCTCAGTAATACACAAAAACAAGTCACAACTGGATGATCCTTCATGTGAGCACTGGTTCTGGTCTTCTGGCCTCTGTACACCAACTTGTCCCCATCCTAAGACGGGGTGTCCTTGCAGTTCCTCCCGTGGGGATCCCTGCAAAAAAGCAGGCCCAGGCAGACAGCCCTATGACCCTCTGGTAACCTGCCTCTGGGGCCGAGCCGGGAGCAGAGCAGTTGAGGTAGAGCCTGAGGTGCCTACAGACCTTCCCAATTCAGGATCCTTGTCTGAAATCAAGGGGGTGGGGAAGCCAGCATAATTTGGGCCAGATCAAACAAATCCAAGCCCAGACACACTCCACACATTGATCAAAGAAGAACCCCAACCAAACGCCTCCAGCCTAGCCAGCTTTCACAGTGCCTTTCCCGAAGGATCTTTCAGTCCTACCATTCTAGGTAGGAAAAGCATTGTCTCCTAATTCCTCCTTATTTTCAGATGGAGAAACTGAGGCCCAGAGAGTTTAAGTGACTTGTCCAAGGCACAACGGGGCCTCAGTTGTGTCTTTGGGAATGTGCCACTCTCGGGCCTGCCTGCCAGCCTCTCCCTTGCCATGTAGAGGGAGAAACAAGGCAGGACCAAATTCTTTTCCTGTGAGAAACACCAGATCTGGCTATGGGAACTCCTGATGCTGCACAGTAAGCCTCTGAGCTGCTCCCGTGATCAGAATGCTACCAGCTGACTGAGTAGCCAGAAGGAGCCTGCATGCCCGAATGCTCACCACCCCCACAGTCTGCGAGGCAGCCCTTGACTCCTGAGCCTGGGCCACGCTGCAAGCCAGAAGAGTGGAGCCTCTTGCTTCCTTGCAATCTGTCATCACTCTCCTTACCAAGTGTGATGTAGTTTTGTACATGTGCAGTCCTTCCCGTATTGTCTTGCAGGGGAGGGTACAGTGGTCCCATGATCTTCCAAGAGAAGGGAGTAGCAGATGCAGCAGCCTCTGCCTCCCAGCTCGACCACTTGAGACACAGCTGCCAGTGCAGGAGGCAACAGAGTCCCTACCAACACCTCAGAATGCCAGTCACTTCCACCTCTGCCCATCCAAAGTCAAAGAGGACATCAAGAATGTCCCCAACCTCTGCTCCCATCTCTGCTGGGCAGCCCAAGAGAACTGGTTCTTGGAAATATTCTGCATCTGCTGAACAGAATGGGAGATGTTCCTCTAAGTGCCAAGGAGTGACTCTGACAAGTGACTGGGCCTTCAGCTGCTCCTTCCCAACAGCTACGAAGGGCCGTGCCTGAAAGCAAACAGCCCCTGTGTCTTGGTCAGCTCAGGCTGCCATAACAAAACACCATTGATGGGGGGCTTCCACAACAGATCTCTATTTGTCATAGTTCTGGAGGCTGGAAGTCCAAGATCAAGGTGCCAACAAAGTAGGTTTTGTTCTGAGACCTCTTCTCTTGGTTTGTAGGTAGCCACCATCTTGGTGTGTGCTGACATGACCTGCTCTTTGTGCACACAAGGTGACAGAGGGGGTGAGCTCCCTGTGTCTGTCCTTATGAGGCCATTAATCCCATCATGGGGTTCCTACACTAATGAACTCATCGAACCTAAGCACCTCTCAAAGGCCCCACTTCCAGATACCATTACAGTGGTGGGGTAGGGCTTCAACAAATGAATTTTGGGGGCACATTCAGCAGCCCGTAGTGCTCTGGTAGAGGTCAGGCTGCCTGAGGAATGCCAAGCTCCTCCTGTGGATGTGAGGCCCCATGTGTCCCCTTTATTTCAACTTGTCACTGGAGACTGGGGGCTTCCTTTGCCTTCTTCCAGCAATGGTTCGTTACCTTAAGACTGACATTAAAGGCATACAGTGACTTCTGATAAGGTTATTGAAGGGTTCCCGCCCCGCCTTCCTCCTCCCCTTTCCCTCCCCTTGAGGACAGCTGGAAAGATGCTCTCCTTGGTGCCTGACTAGGGAGCAAATCACTTTTCCTCCAGGGAGTGCACCCGCCCAAGAAAAGGCTATGGGCAGGAGAGAAGAAACCTGCATGCAAAGCAAATGGGCACTTTGCACTTTCACACCCAGGCTCACCTCCAAGGTGACGTATGAGGCATGAGCACAGTCTACACAGAGTCGGTAACCCCTAGGCTAACTGTTTCAGCCCTGGTAGGCCTGTGACTGCCCCTGGTGTCAATGAAGGACCCAGCAGGCCTCAGCTACACAGAAGGTCTGGGCACTTGGCCACGTTGGAAGGCAGGAGCCACCAGCCTCTGCAAGTGTGGCAGGGAGCTGAGGTGTGAACGAGAGGCTGAGGAGAACAGGCTACACAAAAGAGGCACAACTGCAGGAAATGAGCCCTTCACTCAGGACCTTGGCACCAGTCGGCTGAGTTGGTACCATTTCTAGGTTCCAAAAGTCAGTCATAAGTTCACAGAGAGTTGCAGTGAAAGACAACTTTTATTAAGAGTTAAGCTGTGACTATTTCAGCATGAAGCACCTCTGTTGACCCGATTTCAGCTTCCCACAATTGGAATGCTGTTCCCTGTGGGTCTCCCCCAAAAGACTGTGGAAGAGATGTGAGACTTGATCATCAAGGCCGACGGTTCAGAATTCTTGCAGCTTTAGACAGAACAGCTTCTTACCAGATAGCAAAACATGCTGGAAAATATTTCTTGGCAGAAAAAGGATATTCCAAGTGGAGCAGACTCTGCAGCCTGTCACCCCATGGAAGAACAGGTGTGTGGGAGACAGGGCAGGGCAGGTGGGTACAGTGGTCTCCTGCTGTGGGCTGGCTGCTGTCACACACTAGCACACTAGGGATCATAGGCTGCCTCTGCAGCACGCCTTCCAAGAAACAGGTTGTGCTCAACTAACAACGAGAAAGAATTTATCAGGAAAGAAAAGTAAGTACCCCCACCGACCGCCCAACCCCTACTCCAGGGAACTCTGTGAGCCTTGGAGGTCCCCTGGCCATGCAGGCCTCATGGGCCTGTCTCCCCCTCTTCTCTCAAGGCTTGGTCTGAAAGTACTGCTGCTGCTGCTCATCCAAGTCGGACTGCTCTGCAGGCACGAAGTAGCCGATTTGTTCTGGTGGATTTTCAGCAGGGGCCTGGAAAGCCTCTGGACCCGGAGGTCCCTGGACTTCTGCCTCAGGAGCTGGTGCCTGCTGAGAAAAAGGGGGACACTGTGGAGTCTTTTGCTAGAGTTCCTGGGCCCATTTCCTGGTGGAGGGAGGATCCCTTTAGTTCAAGTCAGCAAGCTGCTGAGAAGTACCTCTTTGGAACACAAGCCTGCACGGTGCTGGTAGAAGGTAGAGCTGGGGAAAATGGGGTTCCTCCCTGCTTCTCTCTCCCAGTGGCATCTTAGCTTAAAGACCGGCAGAAGCAGGCCTGGGCTCTCCCAAACTTGTCTTAATGTCAAATGCTACTGGGTCCCATTGCTGGCCCTGCCCGGCCCAGCTTCTCTGGCAGCCCTGGCTGGCCAAGGCCTTGGAAGTTCTCTCCCCGCCCCTACCCTTGGATCTTGCGTTATTCTCCCTAGACGAAGTGACTTCCATGCTGAGCCTGATTGGCAGCTACCTGGCCCACTTGAACAATGTGATGGGAGAGGTAACAACCCACTGTTGACTGTGGAGGGAGGAGGAGGGACAGACACAAAAATGGTGTTACAAAGAGTGGGCTAAGGGAACCTTTTCTGTTGGAGAAGGAGGGATCCCTTAGGCTGGATTTCGAAGGTGATACAAGATTTCAACAAGTGGAACTGAAGAGGGTGGAGGAGAAGAAAGAAGGAGCAGAAGGAGCAGGGCTGGGCTATGGGCAGAAAGCTCGAGGTGTCTGAGGACCCAGAGAGATGGGAGACCCAGAGGGCAGTGGAGATGAGCCAGGACAGGGTGTGGGGAGCCCCTGAAGTATTATGGACAGGGAAGTTCCCACATTTTCCTGTCCTTGGCTCTTCCACTGTGATCTCCTATCTGCACAACCTTTGGGGTCCTCCCTTCTCCACTTTCCCAGGATATCTGCTCAGCTTTGTCTCAGCTCTGCCTCTCAGGGTCCATCCAGAGGGTGAGCACCTTGAGAGCAGACATGAGGAAGGGTCTCACCAGAGGCTGGCTTGGTAATGAACCACAGGGTCCACTGACCATCTGATCTCTTCAGGAGGGCAGTCCCTCTAACAGATCAACTTCCTGGCGGGCAGGCGGCTTAGTGGGTTAAGGTGTGTATGTGAAATTAATCACACCTTTAGCCATTTAAAATATCTAAACACCTTAATTCTGCCTTAGCTTACTGTTTTTTTCTTGTTGTTTTTAGTTTTTTTAAGAAGAGGTTAGGCTCGATTAAGATTTCTAAAGCCAGACTAAAAATACCCTTTATAAGCGCTGTTAGTTAGATTGGGAGTTTGTGGTCCCCAAGGGGTCTGCCTGGAGTGTACCTGGGAGCAAAACCTGCTATGTGACTGCCATCTGGACCAACTCACACCACTGCCCTGGAAACATGGCCATTGCAGATGGTCCCCAAGGTGGGGTCTGCCCTGACAAATACGGGACACCCCATGGATAGATACCAAGCACATCCAACAGTAGGACTTTTGGTTCATTTTCAGTATGAGGAAACACACCCACACCAGGTGTGGATTTTGTAGCAGAACTAATGATCTATGAATTCAGAAAGGGGTCTGAGCTGGGGCAATGAGCTCAGCATAAAACATGAGTCACTTTGCCCAGGTAACATACTTCTGAGAAGTTTCCAAGTCAGATTGCATTTAATATCCATGAGGACAGCTCACTTTTTCATGGAAGCCTGAAGAGAATCTCTGTACTCAGCAGTGAGTGCTACCACCATGAGAGTGACCAACCTGAAATTTATTGAGCTTTGGAGTCTGGATTTCACACATGGAGTGTACTCCTGTGGTGTGCGCCCTAAGCGGAAGGGGCCCACTTCTGTGCAGAACACCCTTACCTGGGTTGGGTGGCAGAGGAGGAGGGGGTGGTATACCTGGGGCCAGGTGGCTTGGTCTTGCAGAGCAGCCTGCCCACTGGAAGGCCAAGTATTGTCTTGGAGGTAAAGGTGATGCTGTGGATCTGGTGGCTGTTTCCAAAGAAGGACGTCCTTCTGCAGGGTCTTCAGGGAGGCTAAGTTTGAGTCAGAACTAATGAGACATTGAGGAAAACTGGTAGAGGAAATCTCTGAGCTTTGACTATGTGCCATTGGCAGTGGACTCATGGAAGACCCCTGCTGGTCCTCAGGAAGAAAACTGTAAGAGGAGAAACATGTTACAGTGACATGGATCTAGAAACGCAGAAGACATTGTCTTGCTCATCAGTAGGTGCTTAATGCAAATTTGGTTTTGGTGGCTAAATCAGTGAATACTTCTTTGTACTCTCACTTTGGCCCGAATAAGACTCAATTTGCCAAAGTAAAGCGAATGTAAACATTGAGATAAATTACAGTTATTTGTCTCAAGTGGTTTTATTTATATTACTTGGACAGGTCTGGTTCTACCACTATGGTGATCTCTGTGGTGTTGTGCAAGTCATTTCACCTACCCCAAAGTCGGAACTTGCTCTTCATCACTAAAGGACCTAGTGGCTGAGGGGCTGCCAGGCTGATTTCCTCACTCCAAGTCCAGTCTCTAGAACCGTAAGCTTGGGGGTCGTGAGATAAATAGAGATTTCTGAGCCCCATCCCCAAATCCAAATCTGCACTTTCAACAACCTCCTCAGATTGATTCTGATGATCAGGCCAGTGGGAAACACGGCATTAACCCCTCTGCTGTGTCAGGGTCACTGATCCTAAACTAAAGGAAGGCCCAGAAGGTGATCCAGAGAGCTCTGGGAGGCCTGCTCAGAGAGCTGGCACTCATTAAATAATATTTAATGGGCACCAAGTATGTGCTATGCAATCCCTTCACTGCTGAACAGAACCTTCTCTTTCTGGCATTTGGGACCAAAGACTTCTTCACTGAGCAGAAAATGTGTTCGTGTCTTTATCCAGCCTTCTAGGACTGAATCCTGTGTTCTTGGCTCTTTAGGGATCCAATGGCAATCTAGCAACTGATTCACAGCCACTTCCCTCATATAGAACATCAATGCCATGCTGACCCCTTCACCTGGTCTACTGTGATCACTAGATTCCCCTGAAGTGGGAGTTGGAAGCTGGGAGCCCAGGAGGTATTCAGCTCTGGACACTCAAGACTTCCCTAAAGACACCCTGTGCTCGTGAGATTGCACTTGGTTGGATGAAGCCAAGTGATTTCAAGATTTGCATGCCCAATCCCTAGCTTGGGGGCTTCCTTATCTAGTCCCGCTATTTTCAGGGAGACTCCTCTGTTCCATCAGTGCATGCTTGGCCATGTGCAGTGCATGCAGAGGCAGGGGGCCCGGTGGTCACAGAGCAAGATGAATGGGAGCACATTGCTTTTTAGAAGGGGGCTTTTGGTGTCCTATGAGCAAGTCACCAATGGGCTCAGGCATGTTTCCAGCCACAAGGGGAAAGCAGGGACCTTAGCCCTTATCATGATTCCATGTACTTCTTACCCAGGACTCTCCTCTTTCTGGCCCCCAAGGTTTTCATCCTGATAGTACCCAGAGAGCTGCAGCTCATCTCCTAACTGGACAGCAGTGATGGGCTGGGTCTGCATGAACATCACAGGGTCATCACAGAGGGGCACAGAGAGGCCAGTTGGGTTTGGCAGGCCTATGTGCAGTGTCTGATTTTCCACAATGACATTATGCTGCTGTGGCTGTTCTTGCAGCTTCTCCTCCTGCATCTGCTGCTGCATCTGTTCCTCTTGCATCTGTTGCAGCTGCTGCTGCTGGTATTGGTCCTGCTCCTGCAGGTGCTGCTGCATCAAAAGGAAAGAGATAAAGGTACCTTAGTGTCTGCAGAAGCCTCCCAGAAATTGATTGGACACTCCCACTCCATTTTTCAAAAGCAGAAGACAACGGTAGTCCTGCCTCTCTGGGCACAGCACTCGGGGTGACTGTCTAGTTGTTGGGCTGGGCACTAGTTGCAGTCATGCTCCTGGCTGTAAGAAGCTGCAATCCAGCACATATGTACATGGATGTGTGCGTGTGTGTCCAGGTCTAGTTAACCATGATTCTTCACTTCAGGCAAATGAATTGCAGCCCACTGAGCAGCCAGTAACCCCTCAGGAGAACCAGGTGACCCCAAATTTTCATGAAAATGAAATCCTCTTTCAGCTACACAGTTAAAACAGGCTTTCCATACCTGGGTGGAGGCATCGTAAGGCTCCTCAAGCTCCTCAGGGAATGTGAAAGACTGAGATGAAGATGAACCACAGAAATGTTCAGCCTCCTTGAGATCAGGGAGGGACCTCTCCATCTTCTCAGTGCGTCGTTTCTTGGGCACTGGCTCTGAAGACTCAGGCTCAGGACTTTCAATGTGGAGTGAGGTGTTTGGCTGCATCTGTAAGGACACAGAATTACAAAGGTCTTGTTCCAGGGCCACACCTTTCCTCAGGGCACAAGACATATTGGGCATGAAACAAGATTGCCCACAGGCAAGCCCATAGGAAGCCTTGGTTATATATGAGCCACATCTGCCACTGCAAGAGGCTGGCTGGGCCCATCTCGGCTTCTGCAGCCAAGAGAAAAAGGGCAAAGCCATAAGTCCCTGCTGAAGATCGCTCCAGATGTCCCATGCTGCCCTGGGGCAGCAGCTGTCACTACTAGGAGGCCCTATTGACTAACTCCTTGAAGATTGTCAAGGTCCCTTTCTCCTCCCCCTCTGCCACTTACATGGAACTGGTCTCTGACCTGAAACTTAGAATCCTGCATTGTCTGAAGCTGCTCCCTTAACATTTCCAGTGCATTCTGCTGGTTTCTGATGTCAGCCTGCAGCATCTGAGTCTTCTCTTCCAGCTGCTCCTTGAATTTATCCATCAGTTCCCTCTCACAGTTGTCGATGTATGAGGCAATTGATGATGGTAGTTGTAATGGCTGTGGAGAGGAATCACTTATAGTTCATACACTATAGGGACACTGGGTTCTCCAAATCATACCATGTTGTTTTCTTTCCAAGTTGTGAAGGACTAAGAATGTGAACAATGGCACTCCAATCCTGATTTCATTCATCACTGGAAAGTTTGAAGAAACGGTTAGAGAATCCAGGAATTCTAGATCAGAATGGATCATGGGGATCATTTATTCTGATCTTCCACCAAACATAAAGCTGTGGAATTGGCCCAGAGACGTGAAGCAACCTGCCCAAAGGCCTTGGTGGAGGACTCCGAGTGCAGCAGGTCAGATCACAAATGAGGCATATGGGAAACACCCAGCAGATGCCCCTGTTAGCACTGCAGTGAGAAGAAAAATACTCAACTGGTGCTTCCTTTGTTCCAGGCACTTTTCTAAGCACTGTACAGTGATTCACAGATCTGACCCTCACAATGCCCTATAAAGTAGTGACTGCCCCAACACCGTTATAGTACTTGAAGGAAGATCCTCCTTTTGGCCCTAGAAATCTAATTTTAACTTGAGTAACAGCCTCAGATCTGGAAATAAACAAATTTACAGGTTTATAAAGGTAGAGAGTGTGTTGGGGGCCAAAGCAATCCTTCAGGTTTGGTGCAACAGAGGGTATGAGGCAAATCACATGTGGAAGGGATGCCAGAAGAGCCTTGTGCAGGCCATACAAGTTTAGGTGGCTGAGGGACTTGGATTTTATTCATCAGCCACCTTGTGCTGCTGCCAGAAGGAGCATTCTAAAACACAGATCTGTTTGGGGAAGTGATACTCTCAGATCTATGTTGTAAAACGTGCCTTCTGGCAACAGTGCAGAAGATGAACTGATGGGAGAGAGTAAGCTTGGAGTTAGAGAGAAGCCAGTTAGAAGCCTGTGGAGGTAACTCAAGGTAGAGATAACAGGTCTGAAACAGACCAGAGGCAGCAGACATAGAAAAGAAGGGATACATTTAAGAGAAATGAAGAAAGTGGATAGGACTTCTCAACTGATTGGCTGAAGGGAACAGAAAAGAGGTGTGACCCTTGGAAAAGAACTATCTATCAAAGCTGTAAGTAGGACCTGGAAACAACTGTTGTTGGCCTTGATCTGTGCTAGACACTGTATGTATAAACAAGATGAGAGAGTCTCAGACCCAATCCACAATCCCAATCCCAAGGATGAGAAAAAGGTACCACATGCAACTGCTAGAGAGCAAAAATCAGACAGTCTATGAGATCACACTGTGGGCCTTCAACTCCTTTATGGTTAATGGAAGCACATAGCTGAGTTCTTATAAAGAAAGAGAGAGAAAAACAACTTGTATGGAATACACTTGGAATAAACTATTATATATGTATGTTTAATCCCTTGGAAATGGTCTAATTGTCCTTATTTCACTATATAGTATATATATCTTCATATAAGAAAGCAGGCATTCATTAGACAAAAAAAAAAAAAAAAAAAAATCACTAAACCCAGGACTGGAAGAGGCAAACCTTACAGGTTATCACATCCACCCCTCTTCTCCAGGCAGCAATCTTTTCTCTGCTGCCCCTGGCAAATGAGCTTCCAAGCCTTGGCTCAAACCCTTCCACTGAAAGGGAGGGGGCTCACCACCTGGGGAGGTAACATAACCCAGCTGAGAAGGGCTTCCTTGAAGGGAGCAGAAAGCTGCCTGCCCTGAGCCACTAGCTCTCCTCCCTAGTTTGATCTACTGGTGACATCTTCCACTTTAGGAGCGTGATGGCCCTGCAGCTATGTGGATCAAGCTGTCCTGTCCCTCCCCAGTCTCGCTTCTCCAGTGCCTTCCACTACTGACCATATGACATTTCCTAGACCCCCTCCATCCTGGTCTCCACCTGCTGGATACATCCCAGTCTGCCAATCCATGGCACCCAGAAGTAAGCCTAATACATATGCTGTCACATGCAGAGCCAGACTACACATGCTCACTGCTGTTGACTATTTTAAACACGTTATATTTAAAGTTTAATTATAAACTAATTCAAAGGAGAAGAGAAACCTGTCAACAGTGAAAGGGGAACCACAAAGTTTTAGGATAACAAGGACATAAATAAGGACAAAATGGATTTCTACAGAAATTTTCTTTTAAATAGTTGAAAGAATGTTCATACAAGTCCGAAAATCCCTGCAAGGCAAGCAGACCATTTCAGGATGGAGAAACTGAGACTCAGGGATGTGCCAAGGTCACACTGCTGGGGCCAAACTCAAATAATTGTCTTCTAGCCATCAGTTCTTCTCATTAGAATGCGATGCCTTTGGCATTAGGAATGGAGTGACTCATCTTAGGCTTGGTAATTAATGCACACAATTCCACATAACGGACCATAAACTCATTATCTTGGCTGCCAATCCTGATTTTAGTAATCCTGTCTAATATAAATGATGATCATCCCAATCTGTGATTATGCACACAAATCTGGGGATAGAAGAGCAACAGAGTAGTTAATCCAACTGTTTTGGTTTGGCCTCGGACCATATACTGGTGCTGACATTTGAAGGTTGGCCATATCTAACATTCTGAAAGGCATGCTTAACCCAATAAAAATTCCATTGGGGAAACCTAGCTCCTGGTGGGGAGGTGTTGGGGTGGGTAGGCAGGAAAGTCATCTTCCATCGATATGGTTAGCATCCCCTTGCAGGTGATGAGGAGCGTGGTTTGTAAAAATACTGCCTTTCTTAGTAGTCAAGCTTCATATTTGGCTCAAACGTTCTCTCAAGCACAAAGGGTTTTTGCATATTTCACATTAAGAGAACAGGGATTTGGTCTTACTTACAGAACCTCCAACCTCCCTGTTTGCTAGGGCCCACTGGATTCTCAGCTACATCTGAAAATCCAGTACAACAAAAATTGTGATACAGTTAAAAAAAACCAACGTGCTTTCTGCAAAGTGAAACCGGGCACAAGAGTGGAAATTCAGATCTTTGCAGGGTTAGTGGTGCAGATAAATATGTGGGGCAAGACTTCCAGAGGTACCTGATCACCGATGCCAGCAGCCACACTGGAGGACAAGATGGTCTCCTCTCTCACCTGCTCCACCTGCTCCACCTGCTCCACCTTTTTCATCTCATCCATCTGGTCCACCCGTTTCACCTCTTCCACCTCAGCCACGTCTTGCACTTCACGTTTGACTTCAACGCTTTGCAAAGGTGACGAAGCTGACAGTGGAATTTGTGGCCAAAAAAGCAAAAGTCCCAACATTATCAAAGAGATTATACAGATTTCTTCTTATTTCCTTGTATAAGCTATAAATATAGGAGAGTCCAGTTTTATTCCATTTTAAGAATTAGATGTGCCAGGTAGCAGGAGTAATTCAGAACACTACTTAAAAATCTGTCCATATTTGAAAATGAAGAAAAAGGAGGGAGTATTTGACTTTACCTCCACCCACCCAAGCATAAGCAGGAGTCCAAACCCATTCGTGTTAAGTATCTTTTCATTATAAAATTATTTTGGCACTGCTTTGGAAGCTTGGTACTTTCAAACCAATAAAACCAAATTAAACCATCATAAATCACTTCTGAAAAACTAGGTTCCCCAGAATATGAGATCTCAGGAGTGCTTGAACTGCTCTTGGAGGTGTTGTGACACGACTCTCCTTCAATAGCCCCCAAAAGCAAAGTGGAGAACATTATTTGAATAATGCAAACTGGTAGAGTCATTTTGGAAAATAATTTGGCAGTTTCTTTCCCACACACTTCCCATAGGACCCTGCAGTCCGTCTCCCAGGAATTTACCGAAGTGAATTAGAATTTTATAGAACCTCTATGCAAATATTTGTAGTGGCTTTATTTATAATCAGCAAAAACTTGGAAACAACCCAGATGTCCTTCTACAGATGAATGGATTTAAAAAAAAAAAAAACTGTGGTACGAACATAAGATGCAGTATGACTCAGCAAGAAAAAAGGAATGAACCACTGATTCACGCAACACGGATGAATCTTAAATGTATTTTGTTAATAAAGCCAGACCAAAACAACTAGATATTGTATGATTCCATTTACATTAGATTCGAGAAAAAGGAAACCAGTTGGGAATATAGATCAATGGTTGTCAGAGGATGAGGGACAGAGTTTGAGTTCAAAGAGGCAGCATGAAGGACTTTTGGGGGTGATAGAACTGTTTTGCTTGGTCTTGTGGTGGTAGATACATGACTCTACAGAGTGAATTTGACTGTGTGTGAATTTAAAACCAAATTGCTCTTATACATTTTATAAATCACAGTCACAGGTTCATGGACTTTGCCCCTCCCCGCAAAATCAATTGTGTTGAAAGAATTTTTTTCAGCAAAGCTTTGAGATTGACAGCAATACTGGAAGTGTTGTTAACTAGGGTATTTAAAAAAAATAGAGGTATTACTTCTATATCTGGAGATTCCATTACACAAATTATCTATGATAAGATAAGCTAATTAGAGGACATGATCTGTACTATGCATCCACCACTGCTTTAAGTTTTGTTCTTTTTGTACAATTATTTTTAAGAAATGTCTTTAATATTGAAACTTTTGTAATAAGAGACTATCCCTTTTGCCCTTTACTAACAATTCTTCCTACGGTGCAGTTTTTAAAACAAGAGGTTCCTTTGGCATTCGACTACTATAACATAGCAGGAAAGACTGCACTAATATGGAAAGATAAGATTCTATTCCTCCAAGGCCTGAGAGCTTGCACCAATCTTTAGATGATTAAAATTAAATGGGAGAGAAAAATATCATTCCCAAGCACTCGATCCATTGATGAGATATTCATTTTCATTGCTCTCGAATGAAAAAATTTACAGAAGATGAAGAAAGTTAGAATTCACTCTTGTGATTTCACACTGTTATTAATAGAACATTATCTGCATTTGAAAAATTGTAACTACAATGTAGGCCTCTATTTTTCTTTTGCTAGTCCCTGTAGAAATGCCCACATGTACCTACCTGGAGAGTCACTTATGGTTACCGGGGAAGATACGTTGCAGTCCGAAGATGTATCAGAATCTATCTCAATCACAGGAATAGATTCTTGTGGTCTATATTGCTTGACTGCTACAATATGAACTTGATCCTTGGAATTTCCAAATGAGCAGGAGATGAAATTTCAATTTGGAGACAAAAAGGTATACAAATTACAGGAAATAGGCAGAACACAAACTTGGATGCATTCCACGTCACAATATCTAACATTGCTACAATCAATTGAACACCTAACACAAAACCACCATGAAACATGTGCTTGAAGAATATTGCTGGAATATAACAACAAGCACAGACCATGGGAACCACATGCTATGCACTGTCAAAACTGAGAAAAGGAACAAAGGATAGATGTGCTAAAGTAGGAGAAGGGCACCACCACCGATGGGGCCATCTTTCCAGAGATCCTGCACATGCAGCATTGGCTTAGAGCAAGGAGAGGCCAGTTGGGGGCTGTTTAATGACCAGTCCACATTTGTTACGAAGATTAAAGTTGAAAGTAGTATTAGCAAAAGTACCTTTACTATAGTAGCAGAGAGGTGGAAATGGCCCTGGAGAGCTTCTAGTGCACCCTCCCCATTTGACACTGTCAAAGAGGAGACAGTGTCATGCAACCAGTTAGAAGCAGAGTGAGAGAGAGAGAATCCAGTGACTTCAAACCCAGCACTCTTTTCCCTAACCCTGGCTACCTCAGTTTAAGCCATTTACTGCTTTAAATCATAGATGTTATATTCCTATGTAGTGATCCACTTCCATTTCCTTAACAACTGGATCCTTATGGAATACTCTGGGGCTCTATGCTCAAATGAAATTTAAGTACCTGGTTTAGCAGTGAAATCTTTTACATCTCTGCTGAAAAATTTAGTTCTTTTTTTTCTCTTGGACTGGATTAAGACCTTGACTCATGCTGACTTTTCTACAAGGAACCTGTTTGTTGGAGCACAACGCCCCCAGATTAAATCCCAGCATTTGAACTTCAGGAAATTACACAATCTCACTGTTGAAGTGCACTGTGTTTTGTTCTCCTTAAAACAAGGAATATGTTGCTGGGGATGTGGCAATCCTTCCATTATTTAGAAAGATATTCTGGTGACATGGTACTCCTTTAGATGGGATATGACCTCTCTTTGTCTGTCCTCTTCCTTCTGTTCTTTTTCACAGCCATATGTCGATTTAATCACTAGCTCCTTGCTTCTTGGATGATTTTCAATAGAAATATGAATAATCAGATGTTCATTAAGATGTCCATTTTTATGTTCGTATGTTTTAGCCTATCAATATAAGTGCAGTGAGCTTAAATGAACGGAAATGACAGAATCATATGCAGTAATGGTAATTGGCTTGGAAAAAAAAAACAAAGCAAAACAACTATTTTGGAAGCAAAAAGATACCAATCTAAAATGCAGTCTGGACTAAGACATGAAGACAGTCTTGCAAGAGAGGCAGCTAGAAGCTAAAAAAAAAAAGATGAAATGAAAATGCATATGTGGGGATTGGAGGGCCATCAATACGCTTTTACAAGTTTAAGAGGAGTTTTGGATTCACTTTTATTTCATAATTGTCTCCGAGAACGGTATGCTAAAGAATCTGAAAAGAGAATCATAGCCTTTAAGGCTGGACATAGAGTAGGCTTCAAGTGCAGGCTCCAATACCTGACAGGTGAACTAGAAATGAGTGTACATTACGGGGGCAGCAATCAAGAAGTACGTCCCCCAAACTTCACATTTTCCCCATGATTAGCTTAATGTCAGAAGTGCTCTGAGTGGCTTTTAAGAGATCCTTGAATTTTACTTTTTGAAAAAACTGCTCTAGGGCATCCAGTCAAGATAACAGATTGAATAGAGGACATGGGGGAAAATGCTAGATAAAACAGTAGAACTTTAAAAATACACTCCATTTAAAAATCCTCTCTGGAGGCAGCTCTGATGACTTAATGGTTAAAGTTGGGTGTCCTCTGCTTCGGTGGCCTGGGCCCAGATCCCGTGCACAGAACCACATCGCTCCTCTGTCAGTAGCCATGTTGTGGCAGAGGCTCACATAGAAGAACCCGAAGAATTTACAACTATGCACAACAACATACTGGGGCTTTGGGGGAGAAAAAAGAAGAAAAAATATCCTCTCTGGATCCCACCTCTCTTTCACCTACCACCCGGTTTATGTGATTTCCTTGACAGTAAAACTTCTTAAAAGGGAAGTATTCAACATCTCCAATTCCACCATCCTCTCTCAAATCTACTCAGTCTGACAATATCTCCCTGACCCCATCTATAGTCTACGAAAATTTTTCTCAAGTTCAGCAATGGCTTCCAGGACCTAACTCTAATGGTCACTTCTGAGTTGTCAACCTAGCTAATCTATCAGCAGTGCTTGATGCTGTTTATCATTCCCTGGGTGATACTGGAAATACTTTCTTCACTTGGCTTACCTCTTACCTCACTGGCCAGTTCCTCTCAGTCTCCATTGCTGATTCCTTCTCTTCTCCCTAATCTCTTAACTTTGGAGGTGCTCCAGGCTTACTCCTTGGTCCTCATCTCTGTCTATACTTACTCCCCCAGTGACCTCATCCAAGTCTATAGCTTTAAGACCATCCATGTTGATGATTGCAAAATTCTCATCTCCAGTCCAGCTCTATATTTCCAACTGACTGTCTAATAGGCATCTCAAACATCAACATTTTCAAAACTGAGAGCCCGTTATTACATTCCCCAACAAACACCCCTAAGCTGGCGAATTCTTCCCCCAGTTTTCTCCATCTCAGTTAATGTAATGCCATCTTTCCAGTTGCTCAGGTCAAGCACTTAAAAGTTATCCCTAACTCTTCCCTCTTTCTCACACATCTCATTCAATGTCAGCAAATCCAAGTGTTCCTCCTTCAAAATAGACCTAGAATCTGACCACTTCTCAAAACATCCACTATTACTACCCTGCTCCAAGCCATCATCCTCTCTCACTTGGATTACTAAGATAGCCTCCTAACTCAACTTCCAGCCTCCACTCCTCCCCCTCCTCTCCACAGTCTATTCTCAACATAGTGACTCTTTTAATAAACTAATCAGATCATGGCACTCTTCTGCTCACAACTCTCCAATGGTTCCCCATTTCATTCAGAGTAAACCCCAAAGCCATACAATGGCTTCCAAGGCCCTACTTGACCTGACCCCCATTACATCTCTGATTCCATCCATACCTACTCTCATCTTTGCTCACTCTGCTCCAGCCTCTCTTGCCTCCCTGCTATTCCTCTAAATACCAGGCACACTTCCACCTCAAGGCCTTGCTTTGGTTTTCCTTCTTTTTGAGTCTTCCCCCCAGATATCTTCATGGCTAGTTTTCTCATTTTCAATCTTTCCTCATATTTAATACTGCACTCCCCCATCTGTTGCATTCCCAATCCCTCTCATCCTGCTCTACTTCTTTTCAATAGCTCTTCTCACCTTCTAATCTATGATTTATTTATTTAATATACTTATCTTGTTTATCATCTATCTCCTCCTGCTAGAATGTAAGCTCCTCTAGAGCAGGAAGTTTTCAATTTTGTTAACTGATGTATCCACCCCCCTCACCTAAAACAGTATATAGTACATAGTAGTGTTGAATAAACATATGTTCAATGAATCAATAAATGAATGAATCTGAAATGGCCTTTAAAATAAACTCACTTAAAATGTTCAAAAATATAAAGAAACGGAAGCCATAAAACATAGAATGAATAGGACAATGTGAAAAAGATAGAGCTTTGAAAGTAGATACTTCATTATACAGTAAGAAACAGATATTGGGATCAGACAGGCCTGGGTTTGAATCCTGGCTCTGCCACTTACTTTGCAACTTTGGGCAAGTTATTCAACAGCAAGAGTCCAAGATTCACCATCTTTAAAACTGGAAGGATAATGCCTCATAGGGTTGCTATGGGAGTTAATCAACCAGCCCAATGCTTGATGCGTAAGATGTCCTCAATACACTTTAGTTATTAGTATTGTTATTATTCTATCACAAGTACCATGTCTCCCCCCACACCTAGATAGAGTTAGGGCTGGCATTTTTAGACCTTTGTAGGTACTTCAATAGGTATCTGTTGAATGAATAAATAATTAGGCGCCTACCTCATAGTAGGTATAAAATCACTGGAAGATGCTTTTATGATTACTCCCTAAGCCAGGTTTGCCCAGTCCTCCCTATTAATACCTAACCAGCTTGGGCAGAGCTCTTCTGACTCTGATGTCTACTATGGCCCTCGCACCCCCCCTAGGTCCTGGGGTTCATGCTTGAAGCCGGCTGCTTCTGAAGATTTGCCTGCCACCTCCAGGCAAAATGAATTTCGGTAAAAAAGCAACCTGGTAATGTACAAGCTGCAATTCTGCCAAACTTGTTTATTTAGTGCAACACGGTTCAGGAGCAACAGATCTCTAGGGATGGATGGCAGAATGTCAGTAGCTGGTAAGATGAGTCACCTAAACTCATCATTACAATAAAGTTTCTGGGACAGAGTCAATTCGGGAGAATTTGCTTTGGATTGGCATTGATGCTGCTACATTAGCCATTGCTGTCCAAATGGTGAGGTGGTGGTTTTCGTGGAAGGAACTATGTACTCAACACATCACCTTGTTCTCCATTCCTTGCCAGTTAACAGCTGTTTTTAATAGAACATGCTTCTTTGAATACAGAGTTGCCTACAGTAACAACTGACAGATCAAAATATGATGATCCCTGGCAGGGGCTGGTGTGTGCTTTGTGTGATTTTCTTCATGTTTCTTTTCCTTAGGTTTAGTTGAGATCCTTGGATCTTGGGTTTATAGCTTTCATCAAATGTGGAAAACTTCTGGCCATCATTACATGAAATATTTTTTTATGTACGCCCCTATACCGTATGGATACTCCATTTACATGGATATTTGGCCACTTGAAGTTTCCAACAGCTAACTAGTGCTCTTTTCTTCTTTCTTGTTCTTGTAAAACTTTTTCTCCTTTTGTTTAATTTTGGAGAATTTCTATTGCTTTGTCTTTAAATCCACTAATCTAGTAAATCTACAATGTTTACTCTAACATCAATCCCAGCCAGTGTGGTTTACATCATTCAAATTCTCATTTGAAATTTTTTTTTTCCCATTTCCATGTCTCTACTTAAAAATTTGAACATATGTAATACAGTTATAATTGTTTTGCTATCCTTGTCCACTATTTCTAAAATCTGTGTTTGTTCTGGGTGAGTTTCTATTGATTGATTTTTCTCTTCAAGAAGGGTCATATATTACTGCTTCTTTGAATGCCCTGTAATCTTTGACTCAATGCCAAATATTGTTCATTTTATTCTGTAGAGTATTGATATTTTTGAATTCCTGTAAACATTCTTTGTCTTTGTTCTGGAACATAGTGAAATTACTTGGAAACAGTTTGATCCTTTTAGTCTTGCCTTAATGATTTGATAAGCATTAGCAGAGCAGTAGTTAGCACAGGGCTAGATATCTGTATCCTCTTCCCTTGTGTCCTGTGTATTATGAGGATTTCCAGTGTGGCTGGTAGAAACAGGAGCTATTCCCAGCCCTGTATGAATGCTGGCACTCTTCCCTCTAATCCTCTTGGATGCTTCTTTCCCCTCCCAGATCCATGACATTGTCTCTCCACGCAGCCCTCTCCTCTCTGGTACTCTGCTGGCATCGTTTGACTCCCTATACTCCCACCTCAATCTCTTCAACTCAGGCAGTCCACTAGGATCCCTGTGTGTTCTCCATCTCAGCCACATGGCCTGGAAACTCACTAGATAGCAAGCTGTGGCAATTGTGGGGCTCATTTCATTCATTTCCCATCTCGTAAGAGTTCCTGTCCTGTGCTCCTTGATGTCCATTATCGTGAAAACTGCAATTTCACTCATTTTGTCTGTTTTATTTTTGGCTATTTTCGGCAAGAACATTAATCTTGTCCCTGTCACTCCATCTTGATTGGAAGCAGAAGTTCCCCAATTCCAAAGAATATTGTATAGTTGCTGAAATGATTAAAATTGGGCCTGTAGAAAAATGCAACTTAGTGATAAGTGAAAGCCAAGGTTATGGAGTATCATGTAAGCTATCATTATAACTAAGTGAAAAATATATATAGACTAAGACTAGGACTGAATAGCAATAAGCAAAATTAAACAGCATTGTGCCATGGTGGCAGGATTATGGGTTTCTTAAAACAATTATCTTTAAATGTTATAGTTACTTAGGTTTTATAACTTTTATAGAGATAATTTTTTAATCCAGTTTTCCTCAAAACACACTGTGTTGGAGGACTCTGGATTCTTCACACATAGTACATTACAGATCCTGGGTAAATATTTGCTAGCTGACTGATGAAGTAAGGTTGTCAGCTGTGTAGATAGTCCGATGGCCAGAGCTATATGGATGCCTTGGCCTCTTTTCCCAGAATAACCACAATTAATTTGTGTGAAAATAAAACATTGCTCTGTCTAAATTAGCCTTCTACCTAATTTCCTCCCTGTTTCATACTTTCTTGCACAGGATGTTAGGTTAAGCAGAGGTATGTCTTCAGAAGGGAGGAAGTTTTATCTATCTGGAAGTAGCTTGTTAAATGGGCAATAGTTGGAAAATGCAATACAAAATCAGCGCTTCATATTTAAAATATGTGCTCACAGCATCTCCACATTACAGAAGAACATAAATACAAAAAAGACCTGTTGTCTGCACAGTCCCAGTAACACGCAAATCTTTTCAGGCAAAATCGTATGGAAGCCTGTCTATACTGCTCTTGAAATCCCTTTACCACGTATTTGAAGAGTGCTACAAAAACAAGAGAGTGCTATAACATACACTATTTGTTTGTGCATCTAATATTTAGGAGCACCTACTATGGGCGGCAAGCCTTATTCAAGATGTTTGGGGATATGCTGATGAACAAGACAGCTCCTGCTCTCATAGAAGTTTCATTCTATTGCAGGAATACAGACAGTATACCAATAAATGAGGTTCCTTTGAGCACTACAACATCCATATGAGGTAGCCTGGCAGATTATTACCACACCCATTTTACAGATGAGGAAACTGAAGTTCTCTGTGGTAAAATAACTTTCCCCAGGTCACATAATTGGTAAGTGGCAGAGTCAGGAATCAAACCTTTATCTTCCGATGTCTAGGCCATCTTTTCTCTCTGTAGCACTGTCACCACTTCAGTGATCCAGCCTAGTAGCTCTGTTACACGCATCCGTGTAGTGGCAGGTAGGGTGAAAGAACATCCTCAGGAAGGTTTTCTTTCTTTTTTTTTAAGACTTTTTTTTTTGAGGAAGATTGGCCCTGTGCTCACATCTGTTCTAAGTCTTCCTCTTACTTTTTTTCCTCCCCAGTACATAATTGCGTAACATAGTTGTGTATCATAGTTATAGAGTTGTAGCTCTTCTATATGGGACACTACCTCAGCATGGCTTGATGAACAGTGAGTAGGTCTGTGCCCAGGATCCGAACCGGCGAACCCCGGCCACCAAGCGGAATGCACGAACTTAACTGCTATGCCACTGGGCTGGCCCCTCGGGAAGGTTTTCTGGGATGCTGTTTTTCTATACCTTTTCACTTGCAGTTTTATCCTATCTCCCAGACTAGAGTTTCAGATCATTGAGGGCAGACTCAGGTTTCATATTTCTATTGTGTATCCCTCAATGGCTTAGCGAAAGGACAGGGACAATCTAGGCTAATTAGGGACTGGGTTCTGCCCATGGTGGGATGAAGCATGATGTAGTCTCATGAATCTACTCACATAGCCTCCTGCAGCAGGCAGGTCAGCAAACTTGCATTTTGAAATGCACTCACAAGTCAAAAAGACCTTGCACAGTGGCATAGAGCTTAGCTTAATTCTTGTAAAGCTACTCCAGAGACCATTCCAAGCATGGTCGTTACTGGCTCCCAATAAGAAATCGCTACAAAATGGCAACTGTGGAACATGGCTCACATGCTCTGCCTGTTTGCAGTACTTCTTGAAATTAAAACCTTTGTATGTTGGCAACACACATTAACTGAAGAATCAACATCACGGGGATAGGGTCCAAGATTTTAGCCTATGTCTTTCAATGTACATACGTCTGAGGCAGCAGCAGCAGGTTTACCACGCAGGGATTCCACTCTAGAACTTCTTCTTCGGCCTTGACTGCGTCTATAAATAGGTGAAAAGAAAGATGGTAAGCACATCTCATTTGCTTAACAGTAAGCTTAAGGTTCAAATAAAAATATTTGTTTTATTTTTCTTAATATGTAACATCATCAATCTTTGAGGTGTCACATTTCCTACAAAGAAAATTGTTCTGCACTGTATCTATACAAGAAATCCTCTGGACCATCATTAGAATGAAGTCTGCTGCAGGTCTCAATTTCCTTTTTTGACAATGGTGAGCAAAGCAAGCTAAAAAAAAAGAAGCCAAGGTGTATGAGTGAATGTTCTTAATTTTTAAACAAACTGCAATTACAAAAAAAATGCCTTCAGGCCAAATTCAATTGTGCTTCCTGCAATTAGAGAAACTCTCCATTCTCTGTCTCATTAACAATTCATTTCTATAAAAATTAGAATTTTGATGCCCAAGATGAGAATGCAGTTTCATGGCACACTCAAGTCTAAATAGTAGCTTACTTTTCACCAAATAAGTGGAAGATGAAACAGAAAGAGAGACAAAGAGAGAGGAGAGAATATGAATGAATGAGAATCTTGTTTTTAATTTTGAAATTACTTTTTAAGCCTTAAAAGTTTCATAACTGAGACTCTGTTATGGAAATGTTTTTTGTTTGCAAGGGTTTTTCTTTTGCAGGCCAAAGAGTGAAAAGCTCCTAATACTCCACAAATAAGAAACTGGAGTCTGATAACAGATATGATAAAAAACAAGGCCTCAGAGCAGCAGCACAGTGACAAAATGATATCTGTGAAACCTTCACAATTCATTCAGAAGACACAAAATTAACGGAATAACTGTCATTCTTCCTGGTTTCAAAAAGTCAGTCCTGATCCAATGGAGAGAAATTTTCCATTCTATATTTCACAAGACCCTGCCACAAAATCAATTTTACCTATATCATTTATTTATAATAGGAGAACAGTAAGAAGAGTTTGAAAAAATATACTTTGGATACCAAAATATATAATATTTAGGAAGTAGTGATTTAAATAGCATAAAACAATGACTTAATGAGTTAATTCAGTAATTTTTGTGCATGATGGGACTGGAAAGTGTCTAATATGTATTTCTTACTGGTTTGACTTTCAGCATCAGGTAACACAAACAGAGTTACTTATAAATTTGCCTTCACATGATTTAAAAACAAAATTCTTAAAAGATTATCATCTTTATTTTTAATTTTTTTCAGTCTTTGACTAAATTTATAAGCCAGTTTAGTCTGACAGAATGTTTTCTTAGTAAGTGTTGCCACTTCTTCAAGATTGTTCTTTACTTTCTGCTCTTTCTTTATATTATCTTCCTTGCAGACCATATTTTGTCCGTTGACTTCAACTAGGGGTGACTCCGACATCTCTATCTCAAGACCTCTCCCTGAACTGGAGACCCACATATCCAACTGCCTTTAGGACAGGCATTCTGGGTGTCTAACAGACAGACACCTTAACTCAACATGGTTCATTTAGATTCCAGCTCCACCTCCAGTGTCTGCTATCTTGGTGACGAGTGCCACCCCCCACCTAGTCACTCAAGACTGAAACCTCCAAGCCATCTTTGACTCTTTCCTCTTCCTGAACTTTATTCTGTTCTGTATGAAAGTTTATTACTTTCTGTCCACATTTTCTACCTGGTGAATTTCGTGAAGGCATTGCACATGCTTTGAACCTCTTGTATCCCAGCACCTAGCACAATGCAGAGCACTTACTAGGTGCTTCATGAATATTTGCTGAGTGTACAAAGGAATAAACAATCTGACCAGGCAACTCAATTAAATTATTTGCACATCCCTCACGGCAGGTCTGCTCGGATTGACACAATTATTTTCAAGGAAAAGCTGAGGCTTCTACCTGTTCTTTAAAAGTAATTAAATGCCTCCATATTGGCTTCTAAATAGTAAATACCTTTATACCTGAGGTAAACAGTATGTGAATGAATGTACTGCTGCACTGTCCAATGTGGTAGCCACTAGCCACATGTGGCTAAATTAGAATTAAAATTAAATAAAATTTAGTACTTCAGTCACAGAAGCCACATTTCAAGTACTCAGTAGTATATGTGGCTAATGGCTATGGTATTAGAGCAGATTAAGGAGCATTTCTGTCCTCACAGTAGGTTCTATTAGACTGTGCTGTATCGAAGGATGCAGTGAGTTTTACTGGACCAGACACTGACTTTTACAACAAAACATTGTGAGGCAATTATGTTTTGGTTTTTTGTTCATTATTTTTTTATTGTGGTAACATTGGTTTATAACATTATATAAATTTCAGGTGTACATCATTTTACTTTGATTTCTGCATAGATTACATCATGTTCACAACCCAAAGACTAATTACATTCCATCACCAGACACGTGTGCCTAGTCAACCCTTTCGCCCTCTGCCCTCCCCACTTCCCCTCTGGTAACCACCAATCCAATCTCTGTCTCTATGTATTTCTTTGTTGTTGTTTTTTATCTTCTACTTGAGTGAGATCATATGGTATTTGACCTTCTCCCTCTGACTTATTTCACCTAGCATAATACCCTCAATGTCCATCCATGCTGTCACAAATGTCTGGATTTCATTGTTTCTTATGTTTCAGCAGTATTCCATTGTGTATATATACCACATCTTCTTTATCCATTCATCCCTTGATGGGCACTTAGGTTGCTGCCAACTCTTGGCTATTGTGAATAATGCTGCAATGAACACAGGGATGCATATATCTTTACGCATGCGTGTTTTCATTTTCTTTGGATAAACACCCAGCAGTGGAATAACTGGATGATATGGTAGTTCTATTCTTACTTTTTTGAGGAATCTCCATACTGTTTTCCATAGTGGCTACACCAGTTTGCACTCCCACCAGCAGTGTATGAGAGTTCCCTTCTCTCCACATCCTCTCCAACAATTGTTGTTTCCTGTCTTGTTAATCATAGCCATTCTGAGGGGAGTGAGGTGAAATCTCATTGTAGTTTTGATTTACATTTCCCTAATAGAAGAAAACCTAGGCAGTACGTGATCTTCGACATCGGTTTTAGCAACATATTTTCAAGTACCATGTCTGACCAGGCAAGGGAAATAATAGAAAAAACAAACAAATGGGACTACATGAAACTAAAAAGCTTCTGCACAGCAAGGAAAACCATCAACAAAATGAAAAGACAATCGAACAATTAGGAGAAGATATTTGCAAACCATATTTCTGGTAAGGAGCTAATATCCAAAATATATAAAGAACTCATACATCTGAACAACAAGAAAACTAACAACCCAATTAAAGAATGGGCAAAAGACTTGAATAGACATTTCTCCAAAGAAGATATACAGATGGCCAACAGGCACATGAAAAGATGTTCAACATCATTAATTATTAGGGAGTTGCAAATCAAAACTATGTTTTACTTTAAATCCAGTGGCTTGGATTTCAAGAATGTAAAATAAAGGAAAGCAACGTTTTCCAAATTCTTCAGTGAATTTACATCTCATGTTTGTCTATAAATCAATATAGAAGGCAAATATTTGACTTCAGAATGTAAAAGTAATAAACACATACATTGCTAAAGAAAAACATTAAGGACTATTTCATTCCTAACTAGTCTGTGCATGTAAATAATGAATTCGGGCTCAGGATATGAGGTGTAACAGAGGGTTTGAAGCCATATACACATTACTGGCCTTTGGTTAATAACAGATAAAAACAGAACTTTCCTTTTCCAAATTGCATCAGTTAATTTTCAAAAAGAAAGAAAATGATCAAAGAGCACTTTGCTAGCTGTATTTACACAGAAAGAACACCTAATTTTATGAAGAAAAGTACCTATGTCTCATTATGTAAAATCTCAAAATGTTACTGTTAAATTGGACCCTTAATGTTTCTCATTCTCTCTCCATTTTAAATCTCTTCCCAGGGTTTGATATTGGTAAAGTACTCAACACTGCTGAATCACTTTAATGGAAAGTTGTTCTTGACTCAAAAAAGCATCTGCTTCTACTTGCTATATAAATGAAACTGTAAATATGAAAAACACATCCAATGATTAATGTTCTTTCACACCTCAATGCAGTACAATCTAAGGTGTGCTTGGAACAGTTGTGCCAGAGAGTCAGGAACCAGATGACAGTAAAAATATAATTCTAAATGTCTCTCCTTGTCTAACGTACAGTGGAGATGGTCTGATCTGAAGCAATGGAGGAAGGATAACCAGATCTCCCTTCTCAGTTGCAGGTTGTGTCCAAAGGTTGAGGAACTCATTTGTAAGATTACTCTAACCAAAGTTAGTCCACAGGCTCACAGAGGAAACCCACCACCAGTCCCTGTCGGAAATGTGAAACACTAGGTGAAGGTGCAGGCATCCTCTTTTCCTACAGGCCCAACTACATTTCAGCCATCCCTGACAAGTGGATTGGTACTAGCATCTCCAGAGCCAACCTCTCCCTAAGAGTCACTATGCTTTTAAGTGGTTCCCTAGGGATCATGCCTGAAACAGCCTCCTATTTTCTCAAGCCCCCATCATTGTGTCCAGCATCCCAGAGCTGCCATGGGATGTGGACAGAATTTGAGGTTGCACAGACGTGGGCTCGAACCTCAGCTCGGACACTTCCTAGGTGTGAGAACTAGGGCAAGGGTCTTAGCTTCCCTTTGTCCCTGTTTCCTGGTGTTTAAAGTGCTACTCGTGATATAAACCCGGTAGGGTTCTTGTAAAGATAAACTAATGTTTGGAAAAAGTGCTAGAATGCCAATCTGTACAGGCCAACATGATCATCTCAAATGCCAGCACTAGCCATTCTCCCTGTGATCGCTCCATTCCTCTAAGTTTCGTCTCCACTGAAATATATTATTTGGGATGTTTAATACTGTAATTTGCTTTAAAATGGTTCTTTGTGATTTTTAGTTCTCTCTCCTAGGAAATGTGTTCCTCAAAGATGAGTTCTGCATACGCTATCATTTCTCTATTCCTTTGGAGCCAAGAAGCAGACTCTCCAATGTTAAGATAAGCAGACTGGGGATCGAGAGTTGCTATTTCTATAGATCACTTAGATCAATACACTCTTTCAGGCAGGGGTTGGGAGGGTGAGGAAGAGGGGTGTTGTACGGCTACAGGGCTCTGCATACAATGCACACTCGTGAATAGTCCCCCTGAATGAATGTACAACCTGATCCTTCTGAAGGGGAGCAGAATTTGTCACCCTAAAATATGCCTCTTTGGCATAAGGATAAGTTGGGGCCGATTATTTTTACGAAACAGCAGACATAGGAAAAGCTCTGAAAACCGAGTAGAAGTTATCCTTTAGTAAGAGACATTTACATTTATAAGGGAAATCTCCAATTGTGAGGGTGTCTCCCTCTCTGTACCAGGAAGAGGAGGGTGACTCTAAATTTCTAGAAATTCTTATCCATGGAGAAGTCCCCCAACTTAAATCTGCATAACAACCTTACCCTGCTTACTGTGCTTTTCCTGGTCACCTCTCATAATTGACTCCCCACCCCCAACATCTTCTTTTGTCTTTAGCTGGAGATGGTATTTAAGGTGGTGGCTTGGGCCATTTCAGGGAGTTACTCAGTTTTCCTGGGTCTCTCCCATGTATACAGGAGGTACACATGCTAGTAACCTTCTGTTTGTTTTTCTACTGTTAATCTGTCTTTTATTACAGGGTTGTCTCAGCCAAGAAACTAGAAGGGTAGAGGGGAAATTATTTTTCCTCCCCCACACCCACTAATACAAAATAACTATGCTGCCTTTTAAATATTTCTTCTCTTCCAATATAGCTCCTTTTAGTAGATAAATCATTGGAGAATATCATCTTAATAAACTTAGATTATTCAAAGATCGGATTCGTTTATTTTAGGAACCATATCCAAAGGCAGATAGGCAAAGGGAATGATTTTGATCAGTTCTGTGGAAATTAATAAACAGAAACCTCATGAAAAAGCAGTTGTGAGGCCAGAGGGGGAGCTCTCACACCCTATGTCAATAGCAGAGCCCAACAGGAAGAGGAAAGACGTCCTCTTCTTGACTGTTGAGAAGCTCAGCCAATGAGAGACTGTCACAACTCACCAATGAAAAACAACCACACTTTGGACTCTCAGTCTCCTCCAATGGACTCTTTGTTTACAATAGCCCTCCCAACTTCCCAACTTCCTCTTGCCCTCTATAAAAGAGTTTCTCTTCCCTTTGCTGCTTGAGACTTGCATGTGGCTTGCCATGGTTGCAGACCCCAAATTGCAAGTCTTTGCTGATCCCGAAAAAACCAATTGTTGCTGAAAAAATAACTGTCTTTTTGTTTAAGGTCAACATTTTGGTGGGCTGTATGGGGATCCAGAGAAGACCCCTGATGACTCCAAGGCTGCTGAGTAAACAGGTATGGTGCCCACAACAGAGTCCATTGAGCTCACTGCTTTTCTCACCAACTCTGGAACTTGAGGGTAAGTCTTTTCTTCTGGATCTGAGCTTCCACCCATCTTTACATTTGAGGCTTTCCAGGCCTAGTCAAGATCTATTTTAAGGGTCCATCCTTTTCCTTTAGTCCACCTTACTGAAATTGGACTATTCCTTTTGGAGCTGGCTGATATTTGGCCTGCCGACTGTTTGCTCTAGAGAAAAACCTCTAAGAAATGGGATCCCAGTTATCTAAATATTTTGAGGGTGTCCCCCTTACAGAGACCCCAGCCTATGTTTAAAACCCACAGTACTTCCTCGTGTGCATTTCTGATTAAATGGACCCATTTAACCAAAAGTAATTTAGAATACCAATGGCTATTATGGGGAACTTTCGAACTTCCTGAACTTACTTTTCTTAAAACTGAATTGGACAACCATAGCTCTGTAACTTCCAAAACTGAAAGGAACACCTATTTGGACTGGTATTGTCAGGCTTCCAAATGTTTTCAGGAGTCTAAAATTACCTGTTTGCAAAATATGATTTTAAGATTAACTGAGGTGAACAAATAATTAAAGAAAGATAAAATGGCTTCTGAAACCTTATGTTCCTCTCCTCTGGCACCATCATGTTTCTCTCTCCCGGCTCCTGGTGCTCAGGCTCCATCTCTGGCACCATCTTCCTCCTTCCCTTCTATACCACCTATACCTCATCTATACCCTCAATTCCCCCATACTAACTCTCTCACCAACCTTTCCCTTTTCCCCGAACCTCTCCCCAGTCCCCCTTCCTCTGAACCTATCAAAACCTGTCCCTTTAAAATTAAGCCAAAGGCTGAATCCTTAATTTCTTTTACTTCCTGAACTAAAGCTGAACTGCAAGCCATAATCAAAGATTTTCCCAAAGTAACCAAAGATCCTCACAGACTTGCTGAAGAATTCAGTATAGTCATTCAAACTTACCGTGATTTCTCTGACTTATATCACCTAGTTAATATGCTTGTTAGTGAAGGCCAGGCCCAGCATTGGATGAAAACTGCTAACTGGAAAAATCCTGTAAAGGTCTCTAGGATTACAACTGGGAGACCTACCCATTAACGTGTTGTATAGTCAGGCTTGGACAGTCGTTAGACTACTACATCAGGCAATTCTTAGGGCTTTCCCAAAGCCTGTTGATTGGAACCAAATTCAGGCTTGTGCAAGAAAAAAAAAAGGAAAAGAAAAAACCTGATAAACCTGTGCATGACTATTACAATCCACTTCGGATTGTTTTTATTTATTTATTTATTTTATTTTGCCTGTGCGTGAGGAAGACTGGCTGCAAGCTAACAGCCATTGCCAATCCTTCTCTTTTTTTGATGAGGAAGATTGGCCCTGGGCTAACATCCATGCCTATCTTCCTCTACTTTATATGGGACACTGCCACAGCATGGCTTGACATGCAGTGCATCAGTCCATGTCCAGGATCTGAACCTGTGAACCCCAGGCCACGAAATTGGAGCACGCGAACTTAACTGCTATGCCACTGGGCCAGCTTCAGACTGTCTTTAAAGAAAATTCTGGTCTTTCTTCAGATGTTGATTCTACCCCAGTATCTTTTAACTGTATTTTTATTAACGGGCAGATCCAAGACCTTTCCCTTCTAGTAAAAGGGACCAGGATGGAATGAGAAACTATGTCCACTCCAGATTTAGTTAATCCGGCAAACCAACTCTCTCGCATGAGTCACCTAAAAGAAAGACTCCTAAATTCTTAATCTTCAAGTACAGCAAATGAAGGCCCCTAAACAAAACCAAAATCCCCCTAGTTTCTGCTATTATTGCAAAGAGCCAGGACATTGAAAAAGAGATTGTTACAAATGTAAGTGCTTCAGGTGCCTTCAGACCTCTAACCAGCCTTTCCAATGTCCTCCAAATTCTCAGTGATGGGGTTCCAAGGAATTACAAGAGCTCTTCCCAATCCTCCCTCTTAAACAGCTTCAAGGGACATTTCTCCAGATTGGAGATGAATCTTTCTGTCCTAATTGACACTGGAATCACACTTTCAGTGCTCAACGCCACTACTATAAAGCAGCGCCGCCTGAGAGTACTAGAACAGTTCAAATGGTGGGGGTTTCTAATAAGGTTTCTTTCTCTGAACCTTTTGTTTAGGCCCTTGGAGAGATACATGACCTTTTCTCCTTAGTTCCTCCACCCCTATTCATTTCTTAGGCCAAGACTTCTTGGAAAATTATCATGCCAGAATTTCTTTCTCCTGAAAGGGGGAAATAATTCTAGAATTTGACAGTAGCCACCAAAACAGCCAACCAGGTGAATTAAATGACCCTTTGACATCTTTTATTTGATCAACCTCTGAGAGTACTAGAGCTGATTCTGGAAACACAGATCATTTGTCCCTATGGAATCAACTCCTTATGGGCAAAATCTCCAACGGATATTGGTAAAATTCACAGTGCACCTCCCATCAAGATTCAAATATTTTCCTCAAAACCTCTCCCCAGAACTAATCAATACTCTATAAATAAAGAAGCCCTTGAAGGTATAAAGCCCATAATAGAGGAGTATAAGGCCCAAGGCCTCATTGTCCCTTGTTCTAGTCCCTGTAATATTCCTATTTTACCTGTGAGAAAACCCAAGGGCCGACGCTGGAGGTTTGTCCAGGACCTCTGAGCAATAAACAACATTGTTATCCTCCGACACCCTGTTGTTCTTAACACTCATACACCACTAGCATCCATTCCCACTGGAAGCAAGTTCTTTATGGTAATTGACTTATGTGGTGCATTCTTTGGCATTCCAGTTGATGAAGCTAGTCAATACCTTTTTGCCTTCACTTGGGAAGGAATGCAGTTCACCCAGACAGTAATGCCTTAGGGTTTTACTGAGAGTCCTTCTCATTTCTCACAAATCCTGAAGGCTGATCTGGGTGATAAAAAGCTCCCTAGTGCTTCTACTTTTGTTGGACTTTTTCCATTGTTGCAATATATGAGTGATTTGCTTCTTTGCTCTCCCTCCCATGTCTCCTCACAGGAAGACAGCATCCACTCACTGAAGCTTTTAGACTTAAAGGGACATAAGGTCTCCAAAGAGAAGGAGCAGTTTGCCCAGACCCACCTTCAACATTTAGGGCATCTGATATCAGAACAAGGGCTACACCTAGATCCAGATAGGCTTCATGGTGCCCTAAGTTTCCCCAAACCAAAAAGTACGTATCAACTGCAAGGTTTTCTCAAGCTAATTGGTTATTGCTGAAATTTGATTCCAAATTTCTCTTATGGCCAAACCTCTGTATGTTTTATTAAAGAACAACAACCTTCACCCAAGTTTATGGGACGCACAGGACCACATAGCCTTCAAAGCCTTAAAGGAGAGTTTGATGAACCTACCTGCCCTTGGACATCCCACTGATCAGATTCTCTCTCTCCTTTTTGCATATGAAAAGGAAGGGAATGCCTTTGGGGTACTCACCCCAAAACACAGGGAGCACCATCAACCCGTAGGATATTATAGCCAGCAACTGGACCCTATGCTATGGGGATACGCCCCTTGCCTTAGGGTCATTACTGCTACTGCCCTTTTGGTTAAGCCCACTGAGGAAATCATTGTGAGATCCCATTAGTCATCTTTGTACTTCATGCAGTAGAAGCCCTCCTGAATTCTCATCACACAACATATTTCAGTCAGCCTCTTCACCTCCTATGAAACCCTTTTGTTAACTGCATCTCACATAACTCTTTTATATTGTAATGACCTTAACCCTGCTACTCTTCTCCCCTCTGTTACTGACAAAGTCCCTCACGACTCCTTAACCCTGACAGATCACCTCCGGACTCCTTGCAATGACCTGCAGGAAACTCCTTTGGGTAACACTGACTTCTCAGGGTTTACTGATGGTTCTTATTTAAAAGGTAACAATGGCAAATACTGTGGTGGGCATGCTATTGCAACTCCTCCTGATATCACTGAGGCAGCACCTTTACCTATGGCTGCTTTGGCCCAACAGGCTGAACAATACACTCTTACATGGGCTTGTACTTCAGCCAAGGGCAAAACTGCCAACACTTATACTGATAGTAGATATGCTTTCACAGTTGCTTATGATTTGGGGATGTTGTGAAAGCAACGTGGCTTCCTTACATCAAGTGGAAATAAAATTAAAAATGACCCCCATGTTCAGGAATTATTGGATGCTGTACCTTTACCTGCTGCTTTAGCTATCATTAAGATCTCAGGGCTTTCTAAACTTCACTCTCTGGAAGCTAAAGAAAATCACCTTGCTGACATTTCTGCAAGAAATGCAGCCTGTAAAGGAAATAACAACAGCTAAATCTCCATCATGATCCAAAGAGATATTTCCCCAAATCACAACTTAGAAAAACTGGCTGGAGAAACCCGACAATTGGACACAGAAAAGAAAAAACAAGATTTGAAATTCAACAATTGTAGTTTTGATAAAAACAGAAAGCTCTGGTTCAGGCCAAACAACAACCCAGTCCTCCCACAGACCTAAAATTCCCACTCCTAACCACTATACACCATTAAACCATTGGTCTACTGACAAAATGACAGTATTCATGAACCGATATTGGTGGGGAAATATTAACAGGGCTGCAAAAAGTGCCTACCTCACTTGTCCCACTTGTCCAAAATATAAACCAGGGAAACCTGTTCTCAGACATTTCAAATTGCCTAATGGACCATTTGAGATTTGGAAAATGGATTTGATACAACTTCCCCCATCTCATGGATATAAATATGTTTTAGTCGCAGTTTGTATGTTTTCTCACTGGACTGAAGCCTTCCCTTGCAGACAGGCTACTGCCTCTTCTGTGGCTAAAATCCTTTTGAAAAGGATTATCCCTACCTGGGAACTCCTCTTGAACTTCATAGTGATCAAGGATACTGGTCAGGTACTTTGAGAAGTCTGTGCTGTTTGGCTGGTTTTACAACACTTTCACTGTGCTTGCCACCCTCAATCTTCTGGTTTAGCTGAATGCACTAACGGCATTATTAAGGTGCAGTCATCAAAATTTGTAGAGACTCTCCAAATACCTTAGCCTAAAGCATTGCCATTGGTCCTTCTAAATCTCAGATCCACCCCATTTGGAACTCAAAAACTGTCACCCTGTGAGGTAGTCACAGAATGCCCAATGCACTCAGCTCCTGCCCCTTTTGAGCCACAGCTGATAGAAGGTTATATGCTCCAATACTGCAAAGCACTAATTGCTTCTATTAAAAATAACCATGTTTTGATAGAGCGATCTTAACACAGCATGCTCTCAGGAGACAGAGATCTTAAGTATCATATTTGGCAGCCTGGATATTTCATCTATCAGAAAAGACATCTCCAGAAAAACTCTTCTTCAACCTCACTGGAAAGGCATCTATCAGGTACTGTTAACTAATTCTCATGCCAGCAAACTTGAGGGAATAGACTCTTGGATTCACGTGACAAACTTAAAGAAAGTGGCAAACACTGACTGGACCGCCACATGATCTAGTAACCTGAAAATAAAAATTACTGAAACTGAAGGAGATGACATTCTATGAGATATATTTCCCAAGATGTCCAGACTAGGCCCGTTAGAATTTTATTTGTCAAACCTTTGATGATGACAAAATGCTTCAGATGACCTGCAATGCCCATGATCTTAATAACATATGGACTTTAGAAATGACAAATGCCTGAGAGTTTTCCCTTCTAGCCCTTATAACTAAATGTGGCCACAATAGGTTTCCAATCTGTGCACTTCCTTCTAATATGGGACATGACACCCAGGAAAGGTGCTTCCTGATATCAAGGGACAAAAGGCTGCTGAAACTGGAAAAACCTGACTCTTGATCAGTGATGCTTTCAGAGAAAGATCTCAATCAAAGGGGGAAAATGTGGAAATTAAAATACAGAAACCTCATTAAAATGGAGTTGGAAGGCCAGAAGGGAAGCCCTCACACCCTATGTGAATAGCAGAGCCCAACAGGAAGAAGAAAGACTTCCTCCCAATGAAAAGCCAACATGCTTTGAACTCCTAGTATCCTCCAATGGACTCTGTTTACAATAGCCCACCCAACTTCCTCTCCCCCTCTATAAAAGAGTTTCTCATTTCTTTGCTGCTCAGGACTTGCACATGACTTGTCATGGGTGCAGACCCCGAGTTGCAATTCTTTGTCAATCCTGAATAAACCCATTTTTGCTGGAGAAATAACTGGATGTCTATTTGTTTAAAGTCAACAGTTCAGAAAATCAATAACTTGCAGGGAGTGCTCCATCATCACCCTCAATTATCATAAGGCAACTGCTAAGTAATCCTACTCTTTACCCACCACCAATCTCACCTCTGACTTGCAGGGGAGATACTAACGTTTACTGAGTTCATGCCATGTGGTAGGTACCTTACACATATTATCATTTTGTGTCCTAAAATAACTCAATGACATGTGTTCTATTATCAGCCCCATTTTACAGATGAGGGAAATAAAGCTCCACAAGTGAATGACGTATAAGGTCATAACTAATAAATGACAAAGCCAGAATATGAAACCAGTCTGCCAACTCCTTGTTCCAATGAGGAGTTTCACCATATTAGGGTGAAAGGGAGCAGAATTGGCCACGCCAAAAATATGCCTATTTGGCATAAGGATTATCTTAAGATGGTTGCTTATAAGAAACAGTAGGCACAGGGCAAGCTCTGAAAACTGAGTAGAAGTTACCCTTCACAAGAGAAATTTACATTTATAAGGGAAGTCTCCATGTGTAAGGGTGTCTCCATCTCTCTAGAAACTCTTAGCAATGGAGAAGGCAATGACTTAAATCTGTATAACAACCACACCCTTGTTTAAGGTGCTTCTCCTGGTTGACCTCCCATAACTGGCCTTTCCTCTCTGACCCCCAGCATCTTTTGTCTTTAGCTGGGGATGATATTTACAGTGGTGGCTTGGGCCACATAGGAGAGTTACTCAGTTTTACTGGGTATCTCCAATGTATAATAAAGGTGTATATATATACACACACATACATACATACATTAAACTTTGGTTTGTTTTTCTCCTGTTAATCCATCTTTTACCACAGGGGGGGGTCTCAGCCAAGAATCTAGAAGGGTAGAGGGAAAATGATTTTTCTTCCTCTACAGGGGAGTAATAGAAATTAGATAACCTCCAGTTTTGCTCAACTCCAGGTGGAAATGTCTTGATTTTGCCATGCTACATGTTCAGTAAGACTTTCTTTGTTTTCACTGTCAAAGCATATATGTCCTGTACATTAATAGAACACATGCTAAAATCAATTTCATTCCTTTATAGTCACAGCACAGCTGACTTAAGAATATTCTCCACAGAATGAACTGCAAATAAGTGTGAGCTACTACCAGCTCTGACAAATAGTTTGTACACACTACTATGCTCTCCAGGTTTTTCCAGAAAGGATGCAAACTTGCCCTACCCCTGGCTCCTTCTTAGCTTTGCTTTTGGTAAGTGTGGGGGATCAGAGTCGGCCACCCCAAAATATGTCTCTTTGCCTCGATTATTTTTAAGCACAAAGACTCTGAAAGAAACTTTGACCTTCCCCCTAACTGCTTAAAAGAATTTAAGATTAAAGATCTGTCCTCAGGACAGGCCATCACCATAGATAACTCTGAGTATCAGTAGACTGTGAGGGTCCTTGCTAAGCCCATTCTCATCCAAGTTCTCTCTACCAAACATTTACATTTCCAACTCCATATAAATTGCCTTCCTCCCCTTTGAAGCCCCAAAGAACTACCCCCAACATACTCTTTTGTCTTTAGCTGAAAATCATATTTAAGGTGGTGGTTTTGGCCTTTCTGTGAGTTAGTCAGTTTTTCTGGGTTTCTTCCATGTATACATGTTATAAAGCTTTGATTTTCCCCTGTTATCTGGTCTCATGTCACCTTAATTCTTAGACCAGCCAGAAGGACCTAGAGGGCAGAGGAATTGTCTTCCTCCCCTACAAAAGCCTTTACTTTTCAGGATGGAAGAAGACCAATTCACCAAGTGAATTTATTAACATTTAATTTGCTAAAACCCAACTTGCCAATAGACCATTTAGCTAAATGGCCAAGAACTCAAATGATCTATTTACCAAATTCCTCAAATACACTGATTTGACAAAAACCTGTTTTTTAAAACTATTCATAGAATTTACAGTACACTGGATTGGCAGAGTTTAAGACTGAAGTAGGAATTAAGGATTTCAGGGTTCTGGGACCACAGGCACCAACTTGGCTCCTGATCCCCTTCTCTCATGGACCCCAGTTCCCTCTCAACTCAACGTCAGGCTGTGCTGGATGCTGTCTCTCCTTTATTTCTTTTCCCCAATACAAATTCTCCTCTCTTGTCCCCTGCTCCATCCAGCTGCAGCAGTAGGGAACTGGGCACAGATACATGGAACTTTCCTTATGTAAACAGGAAAACTGACCGAGATAGATATTCTAGGTACTTTCAAAAACTGTTAAAACCTTTCAATCTACTGTAAATCACTGAACTTTATCGGTTAAAAGATACATGTTTTGGGAACCTGGTAAACTTGGCAAATGAGTCTGTGGTAATAGAATCTGAAAACATGCTAGACCATTGAAAAAATCTAAGATGAATTCTTAAAAGAATTAATACTACATAAGAATAACCTAAAAAAATTCATATGAAATCCTAGAATACTGTTGCTATTCATAAGAATGGTAAACCATTCTGTGAGTTTTAACAAATTGAACATTCTTTAAAAATGCTGATAACAATGGTATATCCATTGACTATATTCAAGAATGTAGTCATTGCATATAATCGAGACTATATTCATATGAAAAGATACAAATTATTTGACATAGAAGGCGTACAAACTACAGCCTGTGAGCCAAATTGGCAGCAACCTGTTTTTGTGTGAGGTAAGAATTAATTTTACTTTTTAAAAAGGTTGTAAAACAAACAAAGAATATGCTATAGAGACCTTATGCAGCTGGTAAAGCCTAAAATATTTACTGTCTGGTCCCTTTCAGAAAAGTGTTCATTAGCCCTTGGAATATATTCAAAAAGAGTATTTCTTAAGACATGTTTTCTGATGTAACAATAAATTTGGGTAAATTTTCTAAATTAGTAATTCAACGAATTGGTTTTGGATGAACCGGTTTTTGAAAATTTGGCCACTGGACAAATTGAGCATTTGGCAGAAAGCTTTCCAAGAATTTCTTTTCAGTGAACTCACCTGGAGCTGGTCATGACTTCTCTCAAATGAAAGATTATGAATAAACAGACATCAAAATTTGAAAAAACACAAGCAGGTGAAAGATTTCTTTCCCTCTGATGTCTATGGAAGCCAGTGGAAAACTCAGAGTCCCACCAGAGAAGCCCAGCCTGTTCTCTCTTGGGGAAGATCTTGATGGACCTGAAGTTGTTCAAGAGCTTAATTTCTTGCTAACAAAGGGACAAAAAATCCCCTCCCCTCTTTTTTTCAACATTTGAATATAGAAACACTTTCTGAGAGACTGTTTGCAAAAATGCTTTTTTGGCTTAAATGATCATTTTTTGTCTCAAAAAGTTTTTCTTTCCTTTTTTGATAGGAGGGGGAAAGTATGATATTTCATTCAGATATTCTGAATGGAAGGACTGTGCTATTTGCATCCACCAGTCTTCTCCAGTAAAGCAATTTAAACCATCGACGATCCTATATCAAAACCCTGGCAGTTTTTAGGTGTAAATTCTGGCAAAAAGGGTATGCATTTTCTGGCCTGTTACTCCAGGGCCAAAAAGAATAGAGCAGGGAAATGTTTGAGGTATGTGTTTGTGTGAGTGTGTGCAAGGGCTGGGAGATGGTTTGGGAAATACTTGGCTCTTCTCCTCACAGTTTCCCAACTCTGAGCACTGCACCCCTCACTGCTCCGTGGTCAAAGTGGGTAGAGGATTGGTGCCCATGAGAAGATGACTTAGAGTCTATAAGCCAAAGGCACCAATGACATCATCCCTTCTTCTGGCTCAAGCCACAGACATAGGTTCTTGTGGTTTTTATTTATTTTCTTTTTGATATTTTTATTGTGCTAACATTGGTTTATAACATTACATAAATCATGCGTGTACATCACTATATTTCGATTTCTGTGTAGATTACATCATGTTCATCATGCAAAGACGGATTACTATCCATCACCACACACATGTGCCTAATCACCCCTTTTGCCCTCTTGCCTCCTCCCTTCCCTCCAGTAACCACCATTCTAATCTCTGTCTCTATATGTTTGTTTGTTGTTGCTTTTATCTTCTATTTATGAGTGAGAGCATACAGTATTTGACTTTCTCCCCTTGATGTATTTTGCTTAGAATAATAACCTCAAGTCCATCCATGTTGTCACAAATGGCCAGATTTCATCCTTTTTATGGCTGAGTATTATTCTGTTGTGTATATATACCACTTCTTCTTTATCCATTGGTCCATTGATGGGCATCTAGGTTGCTTGCAGGTCTTGGCTACTGTGAATAATGCTGCAATGGACACAGGGGTGCATATATCTTTACACATTTGTGTTTCCATGTTCTTTGGATAAATATCCAGCAGTGGAATAGCTGGATCATATGGTAGTTCTATTCTTAATTTTTTGAGGAATCTCCATACTGTATTCCATAGAGGCTGCATCAGTCTGCACTCCCACCAGCAGTGTATGAGAGGTCCCTTTTCTCCACCTCCTCTCCAACACTTGCTATTTCCTGTCTTGTCAATTATAGCCACTCTGACAGGTGTGAGGTGATATCTCACTGTAGTTTTGATTTGCATTTCCCTGATAATTAGTGATGCTGAACATCTTCTCATGTGCCTGTTGGTCATCTGTACATCTTCTTTGGAGAAATGTCTGTTCAGATCTTTGGCCCATTTTTTAATTGCTTTGTTAGGATTTCTTTTGTTGAGATGTATGAGTTCTTTATATATTTTGGATATCAACCCCTTATCAGATATATGGTTTGCAAATATCTTCTCCCAATCATTAGATTGTCTTTCCATTTTGTTGATGGTTCCTTTTGCTATGCAGAAGATTTTTAGTTTGATGTAGTCCCATATGTTTATTTTTTCTATTATTTCCCTTGCCCTGTCAGACATGGTATGTGAAAATATGCTGCTAAGACCGATGTTGAAAAGCATACTGCCTATGTTTTCTTTTAGAAGTTTCATGGTTTCAGTTCTTACATTCAAGCCTTTAATCCATTTTGAGTTAATTTTTGTGTATGGTGCAAGATAATGGTCTACTTTCATTCTTTTCCATGTGGCTGTCTAGTTTTCCCAACACCATTTATTGAAGAGACTTTCTTTTCTCCATTGTATGCCCTTGGCTCCTTTGTTGATAATTACCTGTCCATAGCTGTGTGGGTTTATTTCTGGGCTCTCAATTCTGTTCCATTGATCTGTCTGTCTGTGTTTGTGCCAGTACCATGCTGTTTTGATTACTATAGCTTTGTAGTATACTTTGAAATCAGGGAGTGTGATACCCCCAGCTTTGTTCTTTTTCTCAGGATTTCTTTGGCTATTTGGGGACTTTTGTTCTTGCATATAAATTTTAGGATTCTTTGTTCTATTTCTGTGAAAATTGTTATTGGAACTTTGATAAGGATTACACAGAATCTGTAAATTGCTGTGGGAAGTATGGACATTTTAACTATGTTAATTCTTCCAATCCAAGAGCATGGAATATCTTTCCTTTTCTTTCTTTCTTTCAGCAATGTTTTATAGCTTTCAGTGTACAAGTCTATCATCTCATTGGTTAAGTTTATTCCAAGGTATTTTATTCTTTTTGTTGCAACTGTAAATGGGATGGTATTCTTAATTTCTCTTTCTGCTACGTCGTTGTTAGTGCATAGAAATGTGACTGATATTTATTTGTTGATTTTGTATCCTGCAACTTTACCATATTTTTATTATTTCTAAAAGTTTTTTGGTGGATTCTTTAGGGTTTTCTACATATAAAATCATGTCATCTGCAAATATTGATCATTTCGCTTTTTTCTTTCCAATTTGGATCCCTTTTATTTCTTTTTCTGGCTTAATTGCTCTGGCTAGGACTTCCAATACTATGTTAAATGAGAGTGGTGAAAGTGGGCATCCTTGTCTGGTTCTTGCTCTTAGAGGGATAGCTTTCAGTTTTTCTCTATTGAGAATGATACTAGCTGCGGTTTTGTCATATATGGCCTATATGTTGAGGTATTTTCACTTTATACCCATTATATTCAGAGTTTTTATCATGAATGGATGCTTTATCTTGTCAAATGCTTTCTCTGCATCTATTGAGGTGATCACGTGGTTTTTTTCTTCATTTTGTTAATGTGGTGTATCACGTTGATTGATTTGTGGACGTCGAGACATCCCTGCAACCCTGGAATAAATCCCACTTGATCATGGTGTATGATCTTTTTAATGTATTGTTGTATTCGATTAGCTAGGGCTTTGTTGAGGACTTTTGCATCGATGTTCATCAGTGATATTGGGCTATAATTTTCTTTTTTTGTGTTGTCCTTGTCTGGTTTTGGTATCAGGGTAATGTCGGCTTTGTAGAATGAATTAGGAACTTCCCATCCTTGTCAATTGTTTGGAAGAGTTTGAGAAGGATAGTTATTAAATCTTCTTTGAATGTTTGGTAGAATTCAGCAGGGAAGCCATCTGGTCCTGTTCTTTTATTTTGGAGAAGTTTTTATTATTATTATTATTATTACTGTTTCGATCTCCTTACTGGTGACTGGTCTATTCCCATTCTCCATTTCTTCTTGATTCAGTTTTCTAAGGTTGTGTGATTCTAGAAATTGATCCATTTCTTCTAGATTACCCAATTTGTTGGCTTACAGCTTTTCATAGTATTCTCTTATAATGTTTTGTATTTCTGAGGTGTCCGTGGTAATTTCTCCTCTTACCTTTCTGATTTTATTTATTTGAGAGTTCCCTTTTTTTCTTGGTGAGTCTAGGTAAAGGTTTGTCAATGTTTTTATCTTTTCAAAGAACCAGCCCTTAGTTTCATTGATTTTCTCTATGTTTTTTTTTTTTTTTTTTTTAGTCTCTATTTCATTTACTTCTGCTATGATTTTTATTATTTCCTTCCTTCTACTGAAGTTGGGCTTTGTTCTTCTTTTTCCGGTTCCTTTAAGTGCACTCTTACATTGTGTATTTGAGATTTTTCTTGTTTGTTGAGGTACGCCTGTATTGTCATCAACTTCCCTCTTAGAAACACTTTTGCTTTGGCCCATAAATTTTTGCATGTTGTATTTTCATTTTCATTTGTCTCTGATTATTTCTCCTTTGATTTCTTCATTTACCCAATCACTGTTCAGTAGCATTTTATTTAATCGCCACATATTTGTGACTTTTCCCATTTTCTTCCTCTAGTTGATTTCTAGTTTCATACCATTGTGGTCAGAAAAGATGCTTGATATTATTTCAGTCTTCTTAAATTTATTGAGACTTGTTTTGTGGCCTAATATGTGATGTATCCTGGAGACAGTTCCATGGGCACTTGAAAAGAATGTGTATTCTGCAGTTTTTCAATGGAATGTTCCATATATAGCTACTAAGTTCGTCTGTTCTAAGGTGTCATTTAAGGACAATGTTTTCTTATTGATATTCTCTTTGGATGATCTATCCATTGGTGTAAGTGGAGTGTTAACGTCCCCTTCTATTATTGTGTTGCTGTCTAGTTTTCCTTTTATGCCTGTTAATAACTGCTTTATATATTTAGGTGCCCTATGTTGGTTGCATAGATACTTATGTGTTATATCCTCTTCTTGGACTGTTCCCTTGATCATTATGCAGTGACCTTCTTTGTCTCTTGTTACAGTTTTTGTTTGAAAGTCTATTTTGTCTGATATAAGTATTGCCACCAGAGCTTTCTGTTCATTGCCATTTGCATGGAGTATACTTTTCCATCTCTTCACTTTCAGTTTGTGAGTGTCTTTAGGTCTGAAGTGTGTCCCTCGTATGCTGCATATATATGGGTCTTGTTTTTTTATCCAAACAGTCACCCTATGTCTTTTGATTGGAGCATTTAGTCCACTGACATTAAAATAACTATTGAAAAGTATGTGCTTATTGTCATTTTGTTACTCTTTTTCTGGGTATTTTAGTAGTTCTTTTCTGCTCCTGTCTTCTTCTCTTGCTCTCTTCCCTTGTGATTTAATGGCTTTCTTTAGTACTATGTTTGGGTTCCTTTCTCTTAATTTTTTGTGTATTTATTATAGGTTTCTACTTTGTGATTACCATGAGGTTCATATATAATAACCTATGTATATAGCAATCTATATTAAGTTGATGGTCACTTTAGTTTGAACTCTTGTGAAAATCTCTACTCTGTTACTCCCCTCCACCCACATTTTATGTTTTCGATGTCATATCAAACCTCTTTTTTTGTGCGTGTGTATCCATTACCCTCTTATCATAGAAATAGGTAATTTTAATACTTTTGTCTTTTGACCTTCATATTAGCTTCATAGGAGGTTGACCTGCTACCTTTACTGTATATTTGCCTTTACCAGTGATATTATTGCTTTTTTTAGAAAAATAATTTCCTTATTCCTATTTGTGGTCTTCTCTTTTCCACTTAAATAAATCCCTTTAGCATTTTTTTAAGGATGGTTTCTTGGTGATAAACTGCTTTAGTTTTTGCTTGTCTGGGAAACTCTTTACCTCTCCTTCCATTCTGAATGATAACCTTGCTGGGTAGAGTATTCTTGGCTGTAGGTTTTTTCCTTTCAGTGCTTTAAATACCTCATGCCACTCCTTTCTAGCCTGTAAGGTTTTCTGCTGAGAAGTCAGCTGATAGCCTTATGGGGTTTCCTTTGTATGTAACTTGTTGCCTTTCTATTGCAGCTTCTGGGATTCTCTCTTTCATTCTTGACATTGCAATTATAATGTGTCTTGGTGTGGGCCTCTTTGGGTTTATCTTGTTTGGGGCTCTCTGTGCTTCCTGTACCTGGATGTCTGTTTCCTTCCATAAGTTATGAGTGTTTTCAGCTATTATTTCTTCAAAAAGATTCTCTGCCCTTGTACCTCACTCTTCTCCTTCTGAGACACCTATAATATGGATGTTAGTGAACTTGATATTGTCCCAGAGGTCCCATAGACTGTCCTAATTCTTTTTAATTCTTTTTTCTTTTGTCTGTTCTGCTTGGGTGATTTCCTCTAGTGTTTTGTCCAGCTTGCTGATCTGTTTTTCTGTATCATCAACTCTGCGACTGAGTCCCTCTAGGGAATTTTTCATTTCCAGTATTGTATTCTTCATTTCTGATTGGTTCTTTTTTATATTTTCCAATACTTTGTTGAAGTTCTCACTGAGTTCACCCATCCTTCTCCCATGATCAGTGAGCATCCTTATGACTCTTAGTTTGTACTCTTGTCAGGTAGATTGTTTATCTCTTTCATTTAGTTCTTTCTCTGGGGCTTTGTCCTCTTCCCTTACTTGGAAAGTATTCCTTTGTCTCCTCATTTTGCCTCTTTCTCTGTGCTTATATCTATGTATTAGGTAGGTCAAATATGTCTTCCAATTTTGGAGAGGTTGCCATGTAAGAGATGCCTTAAGAGGCCCAGTAGTGTGCTTCCCTCTAGTTACCAGTTCCAAATGTTCCAGGAGTGTCCCCTGTGTGGCCTATCTGTGTCCTTCTGTTGTGGCAGGGTTGCTCTTGCTGCAGGTGCCCAGGGTAGCTAGGCTGTACTCCTGGCCGGCTGGTTGTAAAGCTCAGCTGCATGTGGCTGCTATGGACACTTCAGACACTTTATTGGATGTGGGAATCCCCAGCACAGTTGGCTGCAAGGTCTAATAGCACATTCCTGTTGAAGTTTTTCTGTTAAGTGAGTAGGCCCCCAGGGTGGCTGGTTGCTAGGCTCAGGGGCTTACAATTGCTGTAGGTCTCCAGCCTGCTAGGCTGTTGTCAGCTCTCTCAGGATTGCAGCTGAGTGAGGCCGGCCCCAGGCATGGAAGCCCCCAATTGTTTCAGGCTGTAGAAGATGGGCCTGATCCCCTATGTGGCTGTTTCAGAAGCACAAGTCTGCTACAGCTGACAAGCCCCACCACCCACAGGACCACACATCCCATCAACACACTCCTGCCCCATGCGGGTGCACTGACTCACTGAAGTGGACCCTGTTGTCCCACTGCACAGGCCCCACACAGTCCACCAACACAAGGCCAACCTTCGTGCACAGCCTGCCTCACAGAGGTGGACCCACTCACCTGGCTGCTGAGGCTCCAGGCACCCCCCCATATGGGCCCCCAAGTTGTCTTAGGGCTTGTTGTTTGGTGGGGCCAGTCCCTAGGGTGGGCTCTCTGCCCTGGCTGAGCTGGATTAAATCAGTGCTCTAGTGGGTGGGGCAGACCCCTGTGCTAACAGGCCAGGCAACGTATTCCAATGGCGTCTGTCACTGTACGTGTCAGCACGCATGTGCTAGGTCATAATAATAGCTGCCACCAATGTTTCAGTCCCTGGGGAGGTCTCACCTCTCACCAAGATGCACCCAGAGCCTATTAAGTGAATTTCTTTTCACCAAAGGACTGTGCACCTTTCTTTCTGGTGATTTGAGGTTGCTTTCCAAAACGGGTGAATTTTTGCATGGGCCATTTAAGAGCAGACTTTTTTTCACTTATGTCTGACAGCTTTTCTGGGGGTATTCCCCATTGTAGTTAGTAGCCAACAAAGCCAGATATTACGAAATTATTCTTGGTTGTGCTGAGTCCAAAAGCTGCTCATTGTGGTAATGCTCCTCTGCTCAGATCACCCACTCCTCCAGGGAAGGCTTCGTACCTTAAGATTGCTCCCAGCCATCTGTGAGGCACTGCAGCTCAAAGGTGGCTGTTTTCTCTCCAGAAAGGAATTTCTGCCTCTTCCACCTCAGTCAGCACCGCCCCTTGTTGTGGAGGCTCTTTAATCCAGTTTTCAGTTCTCTCTCAGGGGTGATTGTTCCAAGAGCAGTTGTAAATTTGTTGTGTCCATGGGAAGAGGTGAGTTCAGAGTCTGCCTGTGCTGCCATCTTGACACCTTCCTCTCTTGTGGCTTTTAAAATCATACTCTTTTTGTAGGCTGATAGAAAGCTGATATATCTGAAGCTAATATATCTAAGTTAATGTATAACTGAAACTACATCATACAGAACAGTTCAGATGATTTTACATATTAGAATACGAAGAGTTAAAACGAAATGTTGAGTTTCACCTATTTCAAATATGGGGTCTCTTAAGATTATCTGGTAGCTATTTACTTTTACCACATAAGTAAGACAACTCAATCCTTATTTTAGTTATATATTAACGGACTGGTTGCAACCACTACTAATACACAACTAAAAAGGAATAAAACTCAAATACTCCAACCCTCATATATTTCAGTGTTTTACAAATGATGGAGTCCAAATGGTAAAATCTCCACCAAAGGTTTATTCCATCCCTTTCTTAGAAAACATCACTCTCTAAGAGCCAGTTTGAACTTCTCTTATGTGCTTTTTGGGTTACACTAGTTTTCCACAAACACATCAAAAGAGGAAAAACAACTAACAGCACTCAGTGGTATTTCTTCATCAGAATGGAAAAACAAGAAATGCACCATATCTATAACACTTAGAAAGTACAGACAAATCATCAACATGGTAAAAATCGTAGTCTGATATCTCCTGTACCTAAGAGGGCAAGTAACCTATGATAAGCCATGCTCTGATGTCAAAGAATGAAAAGAAAGCAGACAAAAACCAACTGGTAAGAAATTACCATAGGCCGGCAAAACCAAAAAACATTTTTTTTCAAAGTTTTATTTCCTTGAAAAGAATATTGCTGTTATTGGTGTCTTCCCAACAGTGCAGAAATATTAAGCAAACAAAAAGGCACCATTAGAATCTTATAAATGTTCTGGGGTCTGCCCCCTTTTCAAATGTAGAGAAGGTGACATACAGTGTTGGTTGGTGAATCATTGGAACATATCTGGATCCCAGCCTGGATGCCAGATGCTAACACTAAAGACATTCATAGGCAGAATGAATGTCAATGCTCACAGTTTCCCATCGTGTATTTGTGCAAAATTCATTCCAGGAGAAATTCATAAATCAGACTAGAGACTATACTAAGACCAGCACTGTGTGGTAAGATATAAGGAGAGTTTCCTCTGTTCCCAATAACTAATAAGCCTTTTAGGCCAAGACTTCCAGCAGAGGACAGGGTGTTCTATAGGGATGCGTCTCCTACTCTAAGAGAACAGTCTGTGAAGGACTAGAACTGACAACTCAAATGTGTTTTTATAATTTATTTGGTGCTGTATTTACTTGCATACTTCATTATTTTCATATGTAGATCTATTATCAAATATTTCTACCAGCGTGGAATGGTCTGAAAACTTTTTTACGAATTAAAGTTCATCATTGTTCAGTCAAAATGATTCCCTTGACATGGCATTTCTAAAGAAGGAAATGCATGCAACAATTTTACATTGCAAAACAGAGCAGGTCCAACCTCTTTTTCATACAACTAGTGGCTTCAGCGGGCCTGGCTTGGGTACATATGTTCATGGTAAGGTTCTACCAAGTAGCCCATGTTTTATTTGGCATCTCAATCTTCCCGCTTTACAATCCACTCTTTCAATGTTTCTTGAAGGTGATATTCTATGTGTTTTCTGTCACTTTTAAAGGACTATGACTGAGCCAGCTGGGGAAAGACAGCAACAGAGATCAGTCAAGTTCCAGCATATGTTAAAAGAAAAAAAAATTTAGGATATGTCTTTGCTGCATATTAAAGCACTGATGGCCTAAGTGTTGGCTGTGTAAATATGAGATATGACTTTAAATTTGGCCTTACTTTTCTTTTTCATTCTGCAAATCAGCCCTATTAGTTTCTGGTGGCAAGGTGGACACATGGCTAATTACATGCTTATATCCTAGAAATTAGAAAGCAAGCTCATTGGATAAGATGAGCTACTCCCTATACTGAATGAGACACAAGCTGAATGCAATTTGGGCACCTCCCTCTTGGAGCTTTTGATCCTCTAGATGAAGAGTGAAGCCAGCCCCTGTGATCTTGAGGCAAAGTGGAGAGTGTCAGTAAGAAAGCAGAGAGCAGGGAGTGGAGAGTTCTTCCAGCCCAGGTGTCAGGAAGGACTTCTGAGAGAAGAAATGAATTGGTGCCTGAATGGTGAGGAGGATTTGAGGAGCAGGTGAAGGACATTTTAGTCAGTGCAGAAAACAGGAACAAATGTACAGTGAAAGAGTTTAGACGGCATTTACACAGAATGGTGACTTAATTATAGTTTCTTGTTTACTTGTCCATCTCCGCACCAGAGAGTAAGTTTTATGAGGGTGGGCACAGTGCTGAACACTGAGAACACAGCCTCTTGCAGTTCACAGTTATGTGGGGAATCCAGACAATGAACAAATAGAACAAAGAGAACTATAAATTTACAAATTTCAAAAAACACGATGAAGGAAAAGGGCAGGGTGCCTTGGGAGAGGACTAAAAGTGGATCCAGGGGACCGGGAGGAGCCACCAATGTGTCAACATAATGGAAGAGTAGTTCAGGTTGAGGACACAAGGCTGTGCAAAGGCTCTGTGTTAGAAGACAGCTTTGAGAAGTCAGAAGAGAGGGAGGCCTGTGCAGCTGGAGTATGGCAGATAAGAGGGAGTGTGTCACAAAATGAGGTTTGAGGAATAGGCAGGCATAAGAGCAGTATGCCTTACCAATCGTACAAAAGGATTCTGGATTTTATTCTAAGAGCCAGGGGAAATCACCGAAAGCTTTTGAGTAGGGGAGGGGCAAGATCATAGTTCGACAAATGGTTTTGGAACAACTGGACATCCATATGCCAAAAAATATGAACTTCAATCTAAACCACACCATATAAAAGTATTAATTCAAAATGAATCATAGATACACACGTAAAACCCAGAACTAAAGAACTTTTAGGGAAAAAAATAGGAGAAAATCTATGTGATCTGTGGTTTGGCAATGAATTCTTAGGCATGGCACCAAAAGCACAATCCAACAAAGAAAAAAATGGCAAAATTATCCTTCTGCAAAATTAAAAACTTTTGTCCTCCAAAAGATACTGTTAAGAGTATGAGAAAAGAAGCTACAGACTAAAGAAAGTACTCGCACATAAAATATCTGACAAAGGACTTCTATCCAGAATATATAAATAATTCTCAAAACTCAATAATAAGAAAACAAACGACATAATTTTTAATATAGGCAAAACACTTGAATATTGAAATGATGAAAAGATGCTCACCATCTATAGTCACTAGGGGAATCCAAATTAATACCGTAATTCAATACCCTAGGGAAATGAAATGAAAACTTATGTCCACCAAAAGCTTGTACGCGAGTGTTTACAGCAGCTTTATCAATAATTGCCAAAAAATGGCAACAACACAGATGTCCTTCAACAGGTGAATGAATAAACTGTGGTACATCCATACAATGAAATGCAACTCAGCAGTAAAAAGTTTCTGATGCATGCAACAAATTGGATGAATCTCAAAGAAATTATACTGAGGGAAAGAAGCCAATCTTTAAAGATTATATGCTGTGTGACTCTATTTATGTCACATTCTCAAAAAGACAAAACTAAAGGGATACAGAATAAATCAGTGGTTGACAGGGGTTAGGGGTGAGATGAGGTAGGGGTGACTATAAAGGCACAGCACAAGGAAATTTTTTTGGCGGGTGATTCATTGCCAAACCACAGATCACACAGACTGTTCTTTATCCGGACTATTGTCATGGTTACACGAATCTATGCGTGTGTTAAAACCATATAACTGTACATCAAGAGAAAACAAATCACTTTTACTGTATAATTTAACAAATAAATTGTTTAATAATTTAAAAATGAAAATATGTGCTCACAAAAAGACTTGTAAAAGGATGTTCATTGCAGCTTTATTTGTAGTAACCCCAAACTAGAAACAAACATCCATTGAAAGGAAAATACCTAACAAATTGTGGTATATCCAGAGAACGAAATACGCCTCAGCAACAAAAAGGAATGAAGTACTGATGCATATGACATGATGAATCTCAGAGACATTATGCTGAGTTTAAGAGGGCAGGCTCAACAGAGTATATATTATATGGTTTCATTTTTATGAAGTTCTAGTAAAGGAAAACATTAACAGTGAAAAACATCAGAACAGCAGTTGCCTCTAGGTGGGGGGACAACTAACAGGGAAGGAGCACAAGAAAGCTTTCTAGTATGTTGGAAATATCGTATGTCTTCATAGGAATGTGGGTCCCATTTGTTTATGCATTTGTCAAAGCTCATGGAATGATACACTGTAGATCGGTGCATTTTATTACACATAAATTTTACTTTAAAAATGTAAACAATATGAACTCAACTGGGGAGGTTTGCTTTTCACAATAGCATGAGTTGGCAACCCTAAAACTACTGTCTGTGCATTTTAGTCTTGAGAAAATGAGTAAATATACTGCCGACAATGGGGCCAGGCCTCTCTGACTGTTGTAGAAGAGCGTTGCAACAGTGGAAATGGGAAGACAAGAATGAACCCTGCAGTGTTGGTTTATAACTGAAGCTATCAGTGTGAACTCATGGCTTGTATTGTTTTATGTACACATGTACACACAGGTACACATACATATAGATGGGCAGGCAAGGGAATAATATAGATATAGATCTTCATGCCTCTGTATGTGTGTGTGTGTATCTGTTTCCCAGTTCTAAAAGCACCTAGAAGTAATAACAAACCAGTAACAATGAGCACAACTAGCACCCAGATTTTGGTTCCTTAGTATCTCCAATTAAAGAAGCCAGGGCTCCTTTGAACAAGGCTTAGAGAACCAGGTGATTTCATGGCTGAGGCTGAGAAAGTAGGAAATAAATCTGGGACATCATATATATAGTGCCAGACAGTAAGGAATGTCCCAAGAATAGTGGGAAGCATCAAAAAGACACTAGAGCCAGGTTAAAGAGGCTGCCACTGGTCAATTCTGGGACAATCTGAGCATTAAAATAAATAAGAATAGCAAAATAAAGAAAAGAATGAATAAATAATGAATGAGGCAGAGGGGATAAAGAGAGAGAGAGAGAAGATGGGAGAGGATGGGGAGAGGGGAAGGGAGTGGGGAGAGAAAGGGGAGAGAGTGAGACAGGAAAGAAGTGCGGGGGAAGAGAGGGAGAGAATAAGCATAAAGCAAATGGAGCAAAATTTAAACAGTTGTGAGTGTGGGTAAAGGTGGATACATATGTAGTTCCTGCCAATATTCAAATAAAAAGTTTAAAAATTGGAAAAGAAAAAGTTTAATGGAACTAAAGCAAAAAAAATATCCTGGGATAAAAAAGGGTAAAGCAAAAAGTATTATTTCAAAAGAGAGCTGGATCCTGTCCCACTTCTTTGGATGCCTAATACACAGCCTGACATCTTCATTACAGGATGACAAATGAACACCATGAGGGAAAAAAGATTACATTGTTAATTTTCTGAGTAGAACAAGCAGCTGCCAGCATATTTATCCAAAACTACTTTTCATAAAATGGGCTAATACTCTGATGATTCATTCCAGATTTTTCTAAACTTGGATACTTATTAGACTTATTTTCATTAGTGTCTAAACTCTCAGGAATTTCAGTGTTGCTTCAACGAGTTTTGAGTACAAACTCTTACTTAGAGCTTTTCAAAAACTATTAACAACGAAATTGCTCTTATCTCTTGTAAATCTAATAAGACAGTCTAATGATTTTATGGTTTTAGATGATTAAAATAACTTGTCCTGTAGCTGAAGATGGAATATGGGTTGACTAGAGCTCATATAAACACAATGAAATATAAAACCCAGAAACTTGAGACTGCTATCCCTTCTTCTATCTTCTTTTCTTATGTCTGCCCTTTTCACGGACCAGGCTCTGTACATGCCTGCAGGACAAGTTAAATGGAAACCAAGAGGCTGGCTCCAAATCTAACAACTGTAGCTGCATGGAAATGGGCTTGGGGGTTTTTTCTTCTGATGCCAGGCTGTTGAAAAGACCCACCTCTTTCACTTAGCATGTGAGTGTCTCTCAGGGGGGAGTGAGAGCACGAATCATCTGACTGGATGTGGCCACCAAGCTTTGAATTCCATCATGTTCAGACTTGGCCACCCCCCCTCCACCCAGCCAGGAGACATGGACACTCTTCCTGGAACAATTTGGGTGTTAATGTTAGAGAACCATCTCATAAGGACAGAGGTTTATAATGCGCTGGCTTGAAACAGAAAAGAGAACTACCTTAAATCAATAGAAAAATGAAAGTATTGAAGAAATCATCAGACACAGACTTCAGATCACGACCATAAACCAAGTTCACACGTAGCCCGTTGCATTTAATATAATGTCTTTATAGCTCAGTTAAGGATTTAGTATAGTTTTAAAATAATTAGTCTGTATTTGGAAGTACTTCCTAACTAATAATAACTTGACTTTCTACAGACCTCTTTTCCTTCTCTTATTTGATTGGCACACACAGTCTGCGGTAATTATCCTCACCAGTTAGAGAGAAAGAACATGAGACTTAAGGAGGCTTCTCCAAGATCACAAAACCTGTAAATGGTCAAGCTGAGAAATAAAACCCAAATATTGTAGTTTAAAAATCCCAATCCTATGTTTTTTTAAATAACACTAGACCACAAGACCTCTCCAGTATTTGCCAAAGTTGACAGGAGGCAGTGTGGAGTAGAATTAGCCAAGTGATCTGCAGAGGGAGAGCAGGGGGGCTTGTTGAGGCTTCCGTGGCAGTGAAAAGCAGGAAGAAATAATGGGGAATGACTCTAGCATGGGTCTCTCCCGGCTATTCCACAGGGAGGGCAGGGGCAAGCTGACATGGTCCTGGTGCCTCCCCCACAGGTGCTCACACCTTCCTGGCTGTAGTCCTCCCCAAGTTCTGTGAGATCTGATCCTCTGTTCCTCTCTGCCCTCCTTTCCTGCTAGTCCTCCCCTGCTGACTCAGCTCCAGCCACACTGGCTTCTCAAACACACCCAGTGTGCTCCTGCCTCCGAGGGACTGTAAAAGGGGAGCCAGATTATCAATGACTGCTCAGGGTGCTGCAAACCACAATCCTGACTTGCCACTATCTCTTCTCCTTCTTTTTACTGGAAAATATCCTGAGGACAACAAACAGGTCAATGACAAAATAAGGCAATACTGGTTTGCACTGATTTATGACAATACTGCATCATGTTTGAGAGGTCTCATGGATTACTATTTCAATAGGCTCAATCAATCAGTCAGTCCCTGAACAGACGCTCCTTTCTGCCTACTCAATGTCAGGCTCTGTGCTAGACAGGGATGAGGCTGACAGGTCCTCCCTTACAGATCTCAAGATGGTGGACAAGCCATGTCCACCCACAACCCATCACGTGAGAGCTGAGGTCGTTGGAGCCAGAGCAGTGGCCTCATGTCGGAAGTGAGGGGGAGGGATAGGAGAGGGATAGGGGGCCAGAATTCAACAGAATTTTCTTTATAAAATCCATCAGTTCTTTCCTAAGTGTCATTTTCCCATCTTACTGTCTACAAGATAAACAATCCATTGCCTAATTTTTGAAGAAAATTTAGTAATATTTTATGAAAGTATAGGATATATAAAACTATAGTGCATTCATCCAGAATGGAATGATAATTTCTTACAATATTAAGAAGCATATGATTTTAAGCCTTAAGAAAATACCTTCCTTATATTCTGTGAAGATCAGTGTCATAGATGTAGTAGCTGGCTCATTTCTGCATCAGAATATTTTTCATTCAATTAAACTCTACTTTAAAAATAAAGTGCAGGTCTCCTCACTATGTGAATATTTGCTATAATGATCTGATAATTTACACAAAATTCATTACCCAAACCTACTATGTAAGTCTGTTTTAGGTTGCATGCAAGAATATGTTTAGGTCGTGTGCTCCTAGGCAAAAGGATGTGGTTTGCTACTATTATATCTCAGATATTCTCCTGATAGAATAGTGTCTCAAGTTCACATTGTTTAAGCATATTATGTTTTATAGATATCCTCTTCCCCACATTATTCAGTACAAGGTCTTCTAATAAAGTAGAGAAACTAATGACAGAAATGGGCGAGCCTAAGAAGCCTAAATAAGCACATGCACTACAAGAAAAGTTGGCAGTAATAAAGCACATTAATACAGTTGAATGGCTAACTAGTCTTAAGCTTGGCCATGCACACGTCCCCAATTCCTATGAACCACAAATACAATGCTGAATATTTACATGAAGTTTGAGATTCTGCCAAAAACAAAGCTTGCTGGTGCAAGTGAGTGTGATCATGGCATGAGCAGACTTGTCACATTCAACACACAACTACAACTGCAGTCTCATGTTAGCAAGAGATGTAGAACACCACGCAAAGGGAATGCAAACAGCCTGACACCGTGAGCTCTGATTTTCATCCCTTTGCTCTGTGTGTAGCTTCAGACAATGGTTCTCAGCCAAACACCTCTGAACTCTCCTGCCAGGAAGGGAAGATTCTCCCCAGTTCCTTAGATCCAGACACAGATGAACCTCAGACATGTCCTGTTTAACTCATTTCTTCACCAGATCTTTCTTCCTTCCCTCCTCCTGCCCCCAAATAGTAACAGTGCCCACAGCCTCCAGCTAACCTCCTCTCACCACCAGAGCTCACATAAACATGCTTTCAACCATAAGAAACCTCTCAAAAATTATCTTGTTTATTTTCTTTTGCTAAGTATTATTGGCATATAGTGCACATCTGTAATGAATTATTTTGTTATTTATTTACACATACTTGTACACTGTGATGTAGAAAGAAAATGTAACCCATTCTCAATACCCTAAACTGAGTAGTGTCTAGTATTATGGCTTACTACACACAAACATACGTACTAATGAGTTTATAAAGTAGTAAATATCTAGACAGTATTACAAATAATTTCTATTTTGCAGAAATCCTTGGTGGATTGTTAAATAGATGTATAAAGAGGTTTTAAAGATATTTGGAAGATTGGCATTTTCCTGTGGGTTGGGAATGCATTTTTATTTTTCCCACTCAAAATTATGGAATACTGGCTTCTGTTCTCTGAAAATATCTTAACAAACAAATGTTAAAAATAGATTAGATTACAAAAAAGAGAGGTGCCTGTATAGCAGCTACCACAATGTGTACTTGTTCTTCTACCACTTAAAAGTGTCTCAAGAAGTAATCAAGTACTATTTTTAAATGTAGTGTCTTAATTTGAAAGTCATTAAATGTGTCAGTTAAGTTTGCTCTATTTATTGGTTTTGTAACAAAAAGCCAATCATTTGTATTTATATTCAGTCAGAAAAATATGAATTATATTATCTGGGAAAAGGAATTCAGACTAGTAGATTGCTCTTTTGAATTCAAATGCTGGTTGTTGTTTTCTTTCATTTTGATGGAAAAAATATTTTTAGATGTTAATTCTCTTGTTTCAGTTTTATTTAATAAAAGTGTGTTACAGGTCTCCATTACTGACATCAGCATTAGCCTCTCACCTGTGGTCCACAGATAGATGTTCCTCATCCGACTCTTCTATTGATAGAATGTCTTCACCAGTTTCCTTTGCAGTGCAAAGCTCCTGCAGAAAAACTGGCATTTTAGATACTTAAATGTACTTATACAGTAAAAATACCTGACACGGTTGTATAGATGCGGTAAATTTGGAAGCAATCTCATATCCAATGTTGCAACCAATCTGCATACCAATGTGAGAAAAGCAGTCGATTCTACAGATGTGAAAACTGAGGATTACAGAGATATAATGATTTGGCCCAAGACACGCAGCTAGTAGATCCAGGATCGACGTAGATTCATTTCAAAGTTGCACTCTGAGCTCACTGCTCTTCCCACTGTGCTACACAGCCACACTGTGAAAAACTGCTTCCTCCAACAGCCCTCTGTTCTCACGAGATTTATTCTCCAAAACAGCCACTAATATGGAACAAATATCCTAGAAACTCAAGATAAACTGACATAGATCACAAATAGAGATCCTTGTGCCATGAAGGGACTAGGGTAAGAGCGGTGGGCCAAATGAGATTTTTCTCTTTCTCAGAGGAGAAAGTAGATTTGGGAGGTGACCCCCAAGATGGGATATCTGCCTTCTCATGGTAGATGTGACAGCTGAAATCCCAGAGAGCTGCAGAGAGGGGTAATGAATGGGGCAATCAGACCAAGAAAACTCCTTCAATTGCTTTTCTCTCTACTACATTTCTCACCGTCTTAAGTTTGGAAAAATGGTGACATATATCACTACTGTAAAATTGGATGTCAAGGGATCCTTCAGAGTTTCTGAAATGTGGTAAGTTAAAGCCCACATTTTAAACCAGAGAGGAAAAGTAAAGCAGGTCTTTTGCCCTCTCTGGATCCTACTGATAACAGGAATAATGATAATGATAATAATGATGATGATCATGATGACTGTAATAGCCCACATTTACTAAGTGCTTGCCATATACGAGGTGCTTAGTTACACTTCACAGCAACGGTAATAGGAGGTACTAGTATCACCATTTATAAGAAAAAAACTGAGGCTAAAAGATGTAAGTGACTTGGATATGCTTCTGTAGCTAGTAGGGAAAGGATCTGAACCTGGCTGGTAGGGAAAGGATTTGAATTCAGGTGGTCTGGATCCAGAGGCCTCTCTTGTAAAGTGGTTGGGTGTGTTGTATGTCACAATGTCATCACAATATTAACATGGCCCAAACAGAGCTTTTGCTTTTGCACCCCCCAGCCCTCTACTGTCCAATCCACACTGTCCCAGTCTTGCTCAAGTCAGTTAGTGGCACTTCCATTTACTGAGCTGCTCAGGCCCCAAAACTACCAGTCACCTTTAAGTCATTTCTCTCTTCTCCCACCCACTTCCAATGCATCAGCAAGGACTTTGGGCTCTATCTCCAAAATACAACCCGAATCTATTTTGGTTGTACTTCTCCCTCCATCGCTACAATCCTAGTCCAAGTCCTGTCATCTCACATCGCTCCTCTGGTTTCCATTTTTGTTCGCCTATACTCCATTTCCCACCCAGCAGCCAGCCTGATCTTTTAAAAACAATATCAGATCACGTCATCTTTCTACTTTCCTCTGCACTTGGAATAAAACCCAAACTCAATACCACCGTTCTCAAACTTCTACATAATCTGGCCCCCGCCCACCTCTTGAACCTCATTTTCTACTGCTCTTTCCCTCTTTCTCCTTATTCTAGTCACAAAATGGTCTTTGTTCCCTGGAACTCTCCAAGCTAGTTACCACCTCAGAATGCTTACTGCTGCAGAACCCTCTACCTGGACTGCGTTCCTTTCTTCCCTGAGTTCGCACCTTATCATCTTTGGGGATCTCTGTTTGAAAGAGAGGTCACCAGAGAGAGATCTTCCCTGACTTCTCTGTCTGAACTCCCTACCCCCACCAGTCATTAGCATGTGATTCAGTTTTATCAACTCCATGACACTTGTCAATACTACTTGTCTACTGTCTATTTCCCCTAATGTTTCCTCAGCATCTAGCACAGAGTAGGTGCTTACTAAATATGTTACTTCATGAATAAATCATTGAGCCTGAATCTATCAGATGAATTCTAAGGACTGATTTTTATTTTTAGAGATGGAATCGGTGAGTGCTATATTAGGAGAACACTAAGTGAGCAATGTTGAGGGGGAGCTGCCTCAAAACTCACCTCATGACAGAAGCCTTCCTTTATCCACCTGCCAAAATGGTCACTTCTCTTAACATGCCCCAGCCCCTGTATACCTCTTTTATATTATATCAAAACCACTCATAAATCATTATGCATCTCTTTCAGGTGTGTCCAGATCTCCACTCAGATGCTCACACAGGAGCTGATATTTCCTCATTCACATATCCTAGCACAACCCTCTGCACATGTCAGGTGCTTTAGCAATACTGTCCAGTGGCTGGGGGACCAAAGGGAATGTGATCCTTCAAAGAAAGCCCACATCTCCATAACGGGGGAGGCACACACACAACATACTCACCCATAGGGTCTGAGTCCTGAGGATACAAACATTCCCCACCAGATAAAACCGATCCTTCAAAGGAAGATTCATAGCAGATGACTCAGCGTAGGAGTGACTGGGGAAGAAGCTACTGAAGCCTTCTACCAAAGGTTCTAAGGGAGACAGAGATACACACGTGACAATCTAATAGAAAGGCGCACCAGTTACACAAGAAGACAGACACCTGCCACATCAGTGTGCTGTTTGTCAGCCCGATGACAATTTTCAGATTCTGAGCCATGGATTTTGCCTATCTTCCTTCCATTCCAGCTCCCCTCCCCAACCTGGTCTCCACCAAAACATGAAGAAGTCGTTATTGAGAAATAATTTTTGTGAATTCAGGGTGATTTTCAGTCTCTTGTTCTTACCCTGTGGATGTACATCTTAGTCTATACAAGAAATTTAGCCCCCCTCTTTTATAAAGACCACGTGGGTATTAAGTGTGTGTGTGTGTAATTTGTGTTAGTATGTAGTCAAGATTTTTTTTAAAGGTATCTGACCTTTAGTTCCAAGACACATGGCAAACATATCAGAACATTGTGTGAGCTAATTTTCATTATTTATTTACTCATTCTTTCATTCATTCATTGGTTATATTTTCAGACCTCAGTGGCAAGGAACTGAGGTCATTATACTCAGTTCGTGGCATGTTGAACACAGATAAAGTCTCCGCTCTTGTTTTTATTTTTTCTCTCTGCTTCTTCCCCAACCACAGGCATCCACTGTCATCTACCACCTTTAATAGATATCCTTATAAAATATGTAGTCTGCTTTTATGTATATGTGTTTACAATTTATAAAAGTGGCATTGTGCTGTAGATCTCTTTCTGTTTCTTACTTTTTTCAATCAACAATATGTTGTTAAGATCTAACCATGTTGTAGTATGTGCATGTAGGGTTCATTGCTTTAAACTATAACAAAGTTTTCCATATTGTCTATTTCCCAAATTTTACTTGTCCATTTCCGTAATGATGCACACTGAGGCTGTCTCCAACTCCTTCTTACCACAAACAACTTGATGACATACACAGTATATGTGCCCTTAGACACAGATCTCTCTGCAAGTTCACCTCTGGGATGTTTCCTCCCAGTGACAGGATTGCTGAGTCATAGGATAATCAACAGAACTTAAGTTCACTCTGTTTTTCAGGATCCTCTCAACACTCTATTAGTGTTTTCATTTCTGACATCCTCAACAATATTTGGCATCCTTCACAATTCTAATTGTTGCCATTCTGATGTATGTATAGTGCTATCTCATTGGTTTTTAAATTTTTCATTCTTTGCCTACTAAGGAGTTTGAGCATCTTTTCACATATTTGTTGGGCTATTTACCTCTGAGTCAAGACCTAGATGTTTTAATAGCCCCAAATCAGTGTTTATGTTAATTTCTCAGCTTGCAGTTTCAGGAACTTTAAAAGCTGTAAATTCGGACCCATATCCACACCACATAGATTTGAGTTTTGATTTCCTGTAAATGACACATTTTTTTACATTCGGACTCCGAGAGAGATGGCAAACTTACTCTTCCTCTGGGCCAGTGGACAAAATTTTACTGATCATTTTAAGACTCTAGGTTTTATGTGTTGGTCCTTGAATGAGTGATAGAACTCCAACTCCAGCCTATGGAGCCTATGTAAGATTTAAAACCCACATAGGCCACCACCTGGGCTTCCTCTTATCATTGTGGTCCTGTAGTTTATCCTTTAATTTCTGGCACCCATGGACTTCCTTTTCCATTAAGCATGCTGTGCATCAAACTTCTTTTGTTATGTTTTAACAACAACTCCCAAATTTTTGTAAAAGGAAAGAGCCATCCCTTTCAGCTCAGTCCACTGTGTTACCATATGACCCCACCTTGCAAATTTCACTATTAACTTTTTAAGAGTCTGGTTAATGTCTGTAATGAAAACATGTGGTCATAGGGACATCGGAGATTTTGCGAGTACTGACAGCAGAAGGGCATTTCTGTCAGCAATGAAGGGCTGCATAACTCATGAACTTTATCTAGGTCAGATTAAAAACTGAACTGCTTACTATTAGAAACGTCTCTCATGCTCAGAATGAATTTCGCATATTCATAAGTAGGGCTGCTACCATGTTGAACATTTCTTCTTCTTAAATGACAGCAAAAATCAATATGTTTTCCTACTAAAAGAAGACAGATACAAAACAAGTTGATATTTGTACTTTACCATATTCTGCAGGTTTGTTTCATATGACTACTGTCTGACTTAGACTAGATTTTACAAAAATATTATTTTCTTTCCATGAACATTAGCACTTGCATAGCTACCTATGCTGTATCTGCAGAGTGGGGTATCATCTGGAACATTATTTATATAACACGAAAGCAATTGTACAAAAGCTACAATAATTGGGATTCATGATAAAGAACAATATTTAATGAGGACAGATTTTTAATGCTAGAAATATAATTTGTGAAATTATAAATTAATATATGATTAACTGCTATATTGGCTCTAAGTTCTTTATTTTTATTACTCCTCTGAGTGATTGTTACCTGACTCTTAAAATCTAAGAACTTACTATTTGAGAAAATAATCTGTACCTGAGGACGACAAAGGAAATTCCAGAGCAATCTTTCCACAGACTTCATTTTTCTCTTGATCAGGCAGAAGGCTTAATAATGTTTTACCAATGATCTCATCCTTGAGAACGAAAGAGAGAGAGAATAAATTTTGTTATATGTGTTACTACTGTTCACTTTCTCTATCTGCTTACCTCCTGTAAGTTTATCATCGGCCCTGCCTCAGTCATCTTATGGTCATACCTGTTGTACCTCTAAAAGTCCGTATTCATATTACGCCACTCTATGGCCATCACCTCCTACCTTTCTAGTGTATTCAGGGAAGTACATGACCTCTCCAACAATTATTCCTCCCACTGAAACCTCCAGTCCATTCCTGTCACATTTTCACTGTGCATTATCTCCTTCAAATTGTCACATCCCTCCTTATCCAGCTCAGATTTCATAGTTGACCATTATAGTCACTCCCATGTGCTCTTTCTCTCTGACATATTTGCCTGGGAAAATCCCAACTGGTTAATTTCAACTCTTCATCTACCCTATACCTTCACCTACGCAACTGAATGTATACAGAGAAAAACCCACAACTATGCTGTGTGTTATTTAAAATGGGCACTCAGCTCTGACTAGAAATCATTCTATATTTCCCTAGACAATTCACTCTCCTATTATTCAATGTGACTATTTCTTGCCCTTTCCTCCTTTTTCAAACCTCCAACACCCCCGACCCTCCCCATATTCAGCTGGGGATCTCATTTCTTATTTCAATTAAAAACAAAGGGGGAAGTAAACATCAACATCTCCCTGCCACCAAATCTACCAACCTATGTGTTCCCGTAGCCAGAGACCTGCTTCCCTTCCTAGTCCAATGAATAAGCTTCTACCTAAGTCTCGTGCACTGCTTCTCATCCTCTCTCATCTATTCAAGGACATCATTCCAGAAATTCTCCCCTAATCCCCACATCATCAAGTTTTTCCTCTCTACTAGGTCTTTCTCATAGCATGGAAATGCTATATCAGAGATGCTATAGTATCTGTCATCTTGAAACAAAAATACAAAACCTTCTTTGACACTATATCCTCTCCTCCAGCTTGAACTACTTCTCTCGTCTACTTTAGAACAAAATCCTTGAAAGGAACTTTACTTCCTGTCACTCATTTCTTCACCTCTCATTCTCCCTTGAAAACACACTAATCAGATTTTTATCCTAACCACTCCACTTTGGTCAAAGTCACCAATGACCATGTTGCCAAATCCAGTAGTCAATTCTCAACCCTTATCTTACCTAACATCTCAGCATTTGATACAGCTGATCCTCCCTTCTTCCTTGAAACACTTTGTTTACTTGGCTTCCAGGACACCATACATATAAGGATATCCTTCTTCTTCAAAAGCTACTCCTTCAGTTTTCTTTGCTGGATCTTTCTCCTCTTCCTGACTACTTGGCATTGGAGTGCCCTGGATCTAGTCATTGGACCTCTTCTCTTACTATACTGTCTCTATGGGTAGTCTCTTCCAGTTCCATCTCATTAAATATCATCTATCTGTTAATGACTCTCAACTTCTCATCTCCCGTCCAGACTTCTCCCTGAACTCTTCGAGATAACTCAACTTAGATGTCTAATAGGATTTCAATTTTAAGATATCCAAAACACTGCACCTGATCTTTCCTTCCCTCAGTCTTTCTCATTTCAACAAACAGCACCACCATTTACCCACACGCTTGTCCTTGACTTGATCCTCCAACCCCAAATGCGGTCCATCAGCTAACTCTGTTGGTTCTACCTTCAAAATACATACAGAATCAGTCCACTTCTCACCACTTGGTCTAAGCCATCATCTCTAGCTTGGATGACTGCAATAGCCTTAACTGGTCTCCCTGCATCTATTTTTGCCACATCCCTGCTCTCATTCCATTCTCCACAGAGTAGCTAGAGTGATCCATTTAAAACATAAGTCAGGGGGCCGGCCCGGTCACGTAGTGGTTAGGTTCACGCACTCCACATCAGTGGCCCAGCATTTGCAGGTTCGGATCCTGGGCACAGGCAGATGCACCGCTTGTCAAGCCATGCTGTGGCGGCGTCCCATATAAGGTAGAGGAAGGCAGGCACGGATGTTAGGCCAGGGCCAGTCTTCCTCAGCAAAAAAGAGAGGGATTGGCAACGGATGGTAGCTCAGGGCTAGTGTTCCTCACAAAAAATAAATAAATAAAAATTAAAAATAAATCATAAGTCAGATCAAATTATTCCTCTGCTCAACATATTCCATTTGCCACCCAAGTCATCCAGAGTAAAAGCGAAAGAACTTACGATGGCCTCACAGCTCTCTGTTCTGGTTCCTTGCTGCCTATTGACCTTAGCCCCTCCCACTCTCCCTTGTGCTCACTACATTCCAGGTACACTGAACTTCCTGCTCATATCCAAAGACATCAAGCAAATAGCCATCTGGGGGCCTTTAAGCCTGCTCTTCAATGTGAAATACTCTTTCCCAGATATCTGTAATGACTTTTCCCTTATTTCATTCAAGTCTCTACTGAAAAGTATTTTAAATAGCATTAACTCCCTGACATTCCCTTCCTGCCTTTTTTTCATACCACTTACCATACCTGATATTATAGTCACATATATATGTTTATCTGATCATTATCTGTCTCCCTCAGTAAAATGTAAATTGCATTAGGACGGAGACCTTGGCTGTCTTATTCACTGCTACATCCTCAACATCTAGAACACAGCTTGGCACAAGTGAGCCCTCAATAAATATTCGTTGAATGAGTGAGTAATGCTATACCATGTAGCTGAATATGGTGACACATGGATAAATTGAATATTAGACATTAAGTCAATCAACGAATTTTTAATGTGATAAGAGCAAAGCAATAAACAAAATATTCTTTGGCCTTGGGTGATGAACCACGAAGTCAAATGATTTTTTAACTGATTACTATTACTCATCTATAGTCAAAATTTGGAAATACATTTTTATGGCCCATTTGTAGAAGCCAGCTGGCCAATGCTCAAATTAGCTGATGAATCCTATCTCAACCAAGAAAAAGTTTGGCTCAATTCAAGGCAGAAATATTACCTTAATTTAGCAGACAAAAAGTTATGAAATTAACAGGCAAAGAATTTTGACAATGAAAGTCGCTCAGTAAGAAATTGACTTCGCAAAAGAAATATAGATATTTTTCATTAAACCTAACTTTCGCAGTAAAAATGCTTTTATTGGTTTAGTTATAAAATAAGCTTCAGGTAACAAACCAACTTACCTCTGGTCAGTAGAGACCACTCATTCATTCATTCATCTAACGTACGATTAACAAGTGCTCCACACCAGTCATGTCCTAGGTATGTTCACAGGAACTAGCTCACTTAATACCCTTTAAGAGGAAGAATTAGCCCCTATCTCATTCACGAGGAAATTAAGGCTTGTCCAAGTGTTGAGAGGTCACAAGTTCAGAGATGAGATCCACACCCAGCTCTATCCAACTGCATGTGCACTTTTCCTTCCACTACACCATCGTTGCCTCAAGTCCAATTTGCAGCATGAGCCCCCAATTCGCTACTGGACCGGTTTCTGCATTTTGGACCTTCTACATGAAATAGTTCATTATTATTTTTTCATTGAGTACTTAGGAAGGTTGAAAAAGATAAACCTGACTTGAATTCTAATTTCATTGAACACACAGTTCAGTAGGACAGATGAGACAGGCAAAAGCAATTATGATGCAAAGTCTAAAATCATACCATAACAAGAGGTACAAAGTGCTATGGCTCGCCAGCTCTTTCATTCGTAGAAGAATGAAGGACAGCATTGTCACTTAAAAGATTTCAAAGCAAGCAGTCTTTTGATAGTGTACATTCCCTTGGATGGAGATAGTGGCAATGAGTTTCTTGTTAACTACATTCTTTAAGGAAGGTGACAGTGATAATGAATGCCTTATAACTGACCACCAACGAACAACAGTGGACATAACAATCATGGCAGTGACCCTGATCCATAGTTAGATAAAGGGCAAAAAGCTGAAAGCATTATCAACACCACATTATTTTTGTAAATCTTTGGAATTTGCTCTTCCTATTACAGAAGGCAGAAAGATCAAGGTACTTAGAGCTTAATGAAGCAAGGATAAATACCAGGGGAAAATTAAGGAGGTTTTTCAAAAGCCAAGTTTGCAAATACCTACTAGTTGTCCCGCAAATATTAGTGAGTCTCAGTCATGCCAAAAAAGGAATAAAGGAATTTACTCCACTCCATGACATTTACTGAGAATCCAGGCAAGAAGCGTCTTTTTGCTGGCAGAGACGTTCACATTACACACACATTAGAAAACTGCTCAGCTGTATAGGACACCGGGAAGGATAAGAACCTCTGCATGAGATTCAGACTGCATCCTGAATCAAACAGGGCTCATCACTAGCAATTCTCTACTGTGCTGTAAGCTTCGCAGGGAGAACAGAGCAAAACTCATCACAATTATCACGAACTAACCATATACCTATGTTCAGTACCTAATAGTGTCTCTTAAAAACTCAGTGCTGAAAAATTCTTTCCATGATGAAACGTGCATTTTAAAAGTTTCATTTGTTTAAGAATTGTAAAAGAGAACAACTGTATGTAAATCCCTGGTTTTAATTTATTATTTTGCCAGGGCAGGGGGATGGTGAAGTAGGGTGAGTAGGAGGGCAGGCTGCTAGAAATGGGGGGTAGTGACTACAAGTTTTTCCAAAAGAACAACTGTCAAGGAAATGAATGATTGGGCAAATGTGATGGCAGATTTCAGATATAAGTTTAAGACCATGATGATGATAATAGCCATCACTCTAGTCATGGTATGTTTTGTAACATCATAACCTGGAATCTTCCCTTCTTTTTGTCACACGGCATCCATTCCACCAGCAGAACTTATTACACCTACAAAAGACTGACTACTTCCACGTCCACCTTAATGCAATTCCTCACCATCTATTACCTGGATTATTGCAATAGCTTTCCAAGTGGACTCCTTGCTTCCATGCCTGCCTCCATAGCCTATTGTTTACACAAGAGCCAGAGAGATCCTGATAAAACTTAAGTTCAGATCATTTCCGTCATGTGCTCCAACCCCCCAATAGCTTCTTCCCATCTCAGAGGAAAAGGCAAAGTCATTACAATGGCCCTAAACAAGGTGGACCTCTGTTACTGCTCTGACCTCATCACCTCTTAGTACTTTTTCTTTTGCTCACAGCACTACAGTCACAGTGGCTTCTTTACCCTACCTTTTCCACACCAAGCGTGTTCCTGCTTTAGGGCCTTCTCACTTGCTTTCGCTACTGCCTGGAACACGCTTGCTCCAGTTATCGGCATGACTCACATAACTCACTCCATTCAGGCCTCTTTTCAAATGGCACCTTATCAGACAGGCCTTCACTAACGAGACCATTTGTAATAGCTCACCTCTGGTCACTCTCTAAGCCATCCCCATTTACAGATGAGAAACTAAAGCTCATGTACTTAGTAAGTGATAGAGCTAAATTTTAATCTCCAGATTATTTGCCTCCAAAGACCAAGTTCTTTCCACCCCATCATGCTATCAGTATAGAGTTACCCACTAGATAGAGGCGCATTGATTTTTAATGGAACTGTAGAATCCTGGAGCCAGGCAGACACTCTAGAAATGGTTTGGTTTCCATATTAATATAAGAGGGGTGATTTATAAAATGAAATTTTGAATCAAAGCCTGGAAAAAATTGCACATTGTTAAAAATTAAGAAGAGTTGGGATTTAATGAGGAAAAGTGTAAAATTGTGCCTCAGGTATAGCTCTTTTTAATTCTGTTTTATACAAATATATAACTTAATTCCCAGTCAATGTTTATGTACAGACATAATAGTTATAGCTTTATTTTTAAGTGCACCAATCTCAGGTAATCAAGTCCATGGTTTAAGATTAGTCGTTCAAACCCATGTCTCAGACACCTCTACGTTTGGGTGACTGTGCATGTGTGTGTTTGTGGGTGTGCATATGTGTGTGTATGATACCTCAAATGTTGAAGAGTGAAAGAGTCTCTTGAGAGTGAAAACTTTGAAACAAAATACATAAAGAAACAACGATAATATAACCAAGACCATCACTGAAAAATCCTCATGTAACAAGAAACACTCACTAGTTGTAGTCAATGACCAATTTTGTTTAAGTAATATCTAATGCCACAAGAATTTGAGTAGTTTTCTGGTTTCCACTATAACAGAATTTAGTGTGCAATGGATCATACTCATATATTCTTTCTTTTAATATAGATTTAAGAAGACATTCCCCTTCCATGATATAAGTACTCCAAAGTCCAATTCAATGAATCTCTCTAAAATGTTTGCATTTTATTCAGCTCTTTTGGTATCCTACAAATATAAGCTGAATTTGAAAATGTAAACTGTTTTCTAAAAGAAAGGAAGAGAATGAAAAATAAAGAAATGGATCATAGTTTTCGTAAATAAAGGGAAAAGAGTAGAAAATCTCTCTGAGTTTCCAAGTGGGCCATGGAACACGTTGGCTGAAACAGCATAAGTAGTGGAATAAGCTTCTAATCAATCCACTTCTAACTACAGGGTAATTTAACAAAATTTACACAAATTTACATGTTCCAAACTTGATTGCTATAGATCTCCAGGTCAAGGTTTGTCAAGTTCTGGAGACAACTCTGTGGAGTGAAGAATATGCAATGAAAGCAACAATCCAGATATGATTAACACAATGAGCCGAATGACAGTGATTTCAGGGGTGGTGATGGTGGATGTATTCCACACAGCCCCTCAGCCCCTCTTCACACACATGCATTAGTGGAATATGAAGGTGTGTAGTACTTTCATATTTAAGTGATGCATTTGTTAGGTGTGCAGCCTAAAGATCCAGAGTCATGTTTAGGAAATCATCTATTCTAAGACAATGGTGCTATGAAGGTAGAGAAAGCTTTCCTGAGAGGCGCATAGTAACACCAAAGGGCTCAGGAATGAGTGACCATTTTGGAAACCAGAGACTCTGACTATAACTAATGTACAGGTGTCTTCAGCAACACTTACAACACTGCTAATCTATACAATAATTTCTATGTGTTTTTTTCTAAACGAGATCATAATTTGTTCTTCATTACAAAGAAACAAAAAGCAAATCAGACCTGGAAATGGATTCTGAGAGCTAGCATGACAAATCATGACTTTCGTTGTTTAATCGATATGTGATAGACTCTAAAAAACTGTACAAAATCAAACACATCTATCCCAGTGAAGGCTGCCTTGCAAAGCAGTGGCCCTGGGGACTATCCACTGCTTCTGAGGAGACTGTCATTTCACAAAGCACATTCTTCTTTGGGGAGTGCCTTCAGGGGCAGTTTTCAAACCAAACACACACACACAGACACACCCACACACAAAGTGTTTCATTACCTCATATCAGTTTATTTTTATAGATTTAAAACTGAAACCAATGGAGACGACAGTAAAACAGGTGCACATTATGACAACATTGAGAACGTCTTTTCTGGTGAGTTATACGCTCCTGAAAACAAATAATGAACCCCTTAACAATAAACCAAATGACCCTTTCCCAAAAGCTGAAAGCACTTACTGGTAAATAGCCAAGGAGAGAAGAGATATTTTCATCCACGAAAATTATCACTCCATCTGTGCTCAGTATTATCATAAAGTCATCTAATGACTAATGAAGAGAGAACAATAATGTAATTAAATAGTGGAACAATAATAAAATAACTTTAAACCTAAATGCATAAATAATTATAATGGCACATTGAAAATGTATTGTGGTCCTTAAGTATCAATAAGAGAGGCACAGAATTAATTAAATTCCATTATTCTGCCTCCTACACAGAACCCACTTAACCTTAAGCATGAGATGTTTATCAAATGATGTGTCACTTAGACAAACAAATTTCAATGTACACCCGATTAACAACAAACTCTCCAACACAAACTAGGAAGATTCATTTCCATGTGTAGGTTGTTTCACATTTAATTCAAAATTAATTTCAAAAACCCTAAGAATATTTTGGAGGCCAATTTCACTTGTGGTTAGTTGAGTCATCTACTTATAAACATGGATACTGCCATCAGTTTCCTGCTATGTGATGGATATTAGATATAAAATGGCAGAGACAAATGCCTTTAGGTAGCAAACACCTAAAAGGATGAATAAAATACATTAAAAAATCATTATTTCAAAACAGAACTGAGCTTCTGGTAAAGTAAGGGAAACAATCTGAGAGCGGAAATGGCTAGAACACGGAAATGAAGAGGTCAGGGGATACTGGAGCCTGTATTTGCCTTGGGAATATCTGTACAACACTGAAGGCATAGAGCTTAGGGGACAGAAAGCAAAGCCGCCTGCACAAGGTGAGAGGTAACATCAAAGACTCCTGCATAAAGCCAGGCCTCCCACAGGTTAACACCCTCAGCAGGTAAAATAGAAAGATCTTATCCAGCAGAGAGAGACAGGGAATGAGCATGCCTGCCTCAGCCTCGGCTCTGGCTAGAGAAGAAAAGGAAAAACTAGTCTCACCTGGGAATTGCTAAACAGAAACCCACATTCACACAGGTTTGGAGCTGAAATTCACACACTACCTGTGTAGCCCTCAATACCTTAACCCTGTCATTTAGTTTAAAGTGCTCCTGACACCATATATCTAGTAAAAACAAATTGAAATATTCTCTAGAGAATTATTTTAAAACCAGAGCTCAAAGAATTCATGCAGATAAAGTTCCAAATAGCATGGACTTATAACAAAATATTAATAAACATAGGAAGAAATGAAACATCATGAACGAGAGACAGTGTGAAAAATAAAATGCAGATTCATATTGAAAAACAACAGATACTAGAATTATCAGAGATAGAATACAAAATAAGTATGCTTAATATGCTTAAATAAATAACAAAGGGTACTGAAAATATGATGAAGAAATAAGAGACTCCAAACTGATCAAGCAGATGTGGAAAATAATCAAACAAAATGTCTAGAAATGATATTATCATTGAAAATAAAAAACATTCAACGTATAAGTTACATAGCATGTTAGAACATAGCTCGAAAGACAACTTTTGAATTAGAAGATAGAGCTGCAGAAATGACTCAGACTGCAACACAGAGAGACATAGGAATGAAAAATAAGAGAAATTAAGTGATATGCAGAAAAGAGTGAGAAAGAGCACTACACGTTTTACACGTGTTCACTTTATTTCTCACAACTCAGGGAATTAGAGGTATTTTTATGCATGTTACAGAGAAAGAAATTAAGGCTCAGAGACAGTAACTCTCTCAAGGACACATAGCAGGTTAAGTGACAAAGGCACAATTCATCTCCCTATCTCTTTGACTCTAAAGACCATGGTCATTCAGGCTTTAGTTTATGGTCTTTGAAGTTAGTGAAATTAACCAGTTCCCTTGGAGATAGAAACCATAAACACCTCGAGTCCTTAAAAAAAAATAAGACTTGAAGGCTTAACAATCTACGTTGAACGAGTCTACCAGATAATTACTTAACTTGCCACTGACCTATGCAAAGATTTGTTCGTATTTGTTGTCATTCAAGATCAGTGGTTTTCAAAACTCAAATCGCATAAGAAGCACCTGGGGAGCCTGATGGAAATGTAGGCACCAGGCACATACCAGGATCGAGATTCTGATTCAGACAGTTTAAGATTGGTCCCAGGAATCTGTATTTTTAGCAAGCTCCCTAGGTAACTCGGATATGCATGGCCTCCTAGCCACACTTAAACACTATTCTTTATGTTCTATTGCACATATTCTACATATTAAGTAATCAAAGAACAATCCCCCTCTTACTTGTAGCATCATATGGTTGAAGTCTTCATAGGTATGGAATGATGGAATCCAATTAGATTCCTCTGTAGAGGCTTCTGGGTTGTCTTTGCCTTTTTAGAAAAAGGAAGAAAAGATAGAAAAATGTCACATTAAAGTGATTATCTATGGGTATTATATTTTTCAAAGTTATAATTTATTTTATAGAAAAGACTCATGAGAAACTGCTGAGTGCTAATGAAGGATCTGATGTAGACTAATTGCTTATAAATTATCATAAACATAGAAGTGTTTGGTATTGAAAAAGACCTTGAAGATCAGCCAACTCAATTTCTGCTAAACACAGTATGACCTCTCCAACAACTTATGATTTTTTTACCTCCAGTTCTTTCCTTTTCTTTGACTTCTTAAATTCTTCTGAATTCTACCAAAACCCAGCATTCATAATATGCCAGATAAGGTACAGGCTGTGTCAAGGGCTCTAGGCATATCCAGACACCTAGAATCTCCCCAACCCCTGGCTCAAATAGAGAATTCCACGATTTAGTTTGATGTAATTAAGCCTTTAGCAAGGGCCCTTAACTAGAAAATCTTTAAGCCCTATCTTCTATTTCTTCAAAGCTCTTGAGACTGTTCTGTCTCCCATCCACCCTTCTCCATTCTTCAAGGTTTTCTGGTTTGCCCCATTGAGCAGTATTTCTGCTCCTGTGCTCACTCAGAGTCTTTGCTGTCAACATCTGCCCCTCTCCTCCTCCCCCAATCCCACACACTCCACTAACTTCTCTAACTCAGGGACTCCACTAACACAGCCCTCCAGCCTCCAGTTATTTTAATGCAAAGTCAATAAATGTTAGTTTCTTCTCCTCACAGAAGAGTTAGAGACCCATGGCACACAGATCAGGGTTAGAGACCCTGATCCCTATTCAAAATGTTAAACTTCTGTCAAGGATAATTCTGAGAGTAGCACTTGCTTTCTTAGTGGGTATGAGTCTCAGATCCTTTCCTATGAGTGGATTCGGATAGAAGGATGCCAAGCACGAGTAGGAGAGCTGCAGACCCCTCACTAAAGAGGGAATGAGAAGAGGGTGTGTAACTGCATGGGAAGTAGAAATAAAAGAAAAAGAAACCACGCCACTTACACAACTGCCTCAAGATCAGTGTGTCTGACCACTGTCCCAGTCTGAAAACACAATTCTCATCACAGTTCCTCAAACTAGGAAAAAACCTATGACATTCTCCTAAAGCTAATTTCTGAAGTCTTTTCCCCACTGACCTTCAGCCCCACCTAGTGACTTTCATCTCCTATACTCCCTCCAAAGAAATAAAAACGACAGAAGAGAGTCCATATATTTCTAAGAAAAGAAAACCAATGTATATTATCAATCAATCGTAAGACGCTTTACCACCTTGCTATTACCCACAAACTTGTTTTGTTTTGCTTCTAGGGCAGGCACAGTATCCAGTTCTTCGCTATAACCCCAGTGTCCAGCATAGTATTTAACTCGCAATAAGGACTCGGTAATTCTTGTTAAACTGAACCTCATTCATTCATTTGCTTAATTAATATTTACTGAGCTCCTACTATGTATCCTACTCTGTTTTAGAGGCTCAGGACACAGTATGAACAAGACAAATAAGGTGACTGTCTTTTTTGTGTCTTACAGACTGGTGGGCAGGGGAGACAGATAATCAATGCATAGACAATGGAAGCGATAATTTCATATATCTTTGAGTGCAATAATTTAGACTGGGTGATCAAGGAAAGCCTTACTGAGAAGGTAACATCGGAGCCAAGATCTGAATGCCAGGAAGGCCTGGGAGCAAATCATCTCAGACAGAGGAAGCAGGAAGTACAAAGCAAGGCAGGAAATAATTTGGCCTGTATAAATAACAGACAGGAGGCCAAAGGAGCTACAGTAGGGTGACCAAGAGATACAGTAGTAGGAAATAAAGTCTGAGAGATAGGTGGGGCCAGATCACATAGGGTATATAGTAAGGAGTTGATATTGCTCTGAGTGGAACATGAAGTGCTTTTAAGCGGGAGAGTGACGTGTCTTTAAAAGAGCACTATAGCTGTTTGCAGAAAATAGATCAAATTGGGGAGCAAGGGTGGAAGCAGGGAGTCTAGCGAGGAACCTTCTTCAAAAGTAACAGATGATGGTGGCCTGGATTAGGTTGGTACACCAAGGCTATGGAAATGGGGAGAAGTGAATGGATTTGAGATGTATTTTAGAGGTAAAGCCAAAGGATTGGCTGATGGATTGTGGGAGGGGTGAGAGAAATGGAAGACACAAGAATGACTTCTAGATTTTTCGGTTGAGCAGCTAGAAGAATGACTGGTGGTACCAGTTTCTGAAATGGGGAGAACCAGGGGTGGGGGTGCGAAAGGCAATGGAACAGAGAGGGATCAAGAGTTCCTTTACGGCCATGTTAACTTTCCTGTTAGATATCCAAGTGAAGAAGTCACATAGGAAACTCTCTTGCTGATTTAATAATGAGTATGATTTTCAAGTATGGAGCGCAGGTAGGAGGGCAGGGTCAGAGAGATTTAAAAAGTCACTGACATCCAGGTAGCATTTCAAATTAAGGGACTGGATGAGATTACTTGGGAAATGAGTGTACACACAGAAGAGAAAAGGTCCAAAGACTGAACCCTGGGGCACACCAATTGTTATGTTTGTCACTATAACATTACAAATAAATATATTTGAAAAATTACAAAAACATTCTGTGAAGTAGGAAGATGCAAAGAAAGACAGAGAAGCAGCAACCAATGAGCTAGGAGAGAAGTCAGGTGACTGTGCTATCCTGGAAGCCAAGAGAAAAGTGCTTCAAGAAGGAGGGAGTGGTTATCTGTCCAATACTTTTGAAAGGACAAGAAAGATGAGGACAGTTAAATGACCAAAGAATTCGGCAATGTGGAGGTCACTGATATTCCTGACAAATGTCCTTGTACTGGAGTGGCAGGACTTGAAGCCTCTGTGAAGTGGGCTGAGGAAAGAATGAGGCATGAGGAAGTGGAGGCAGAGTCTATACAATCATTTCAAGAAGTTTTGCTGTGAAGGGGGCACAGAAAGGGGGCAATAGCTGGAGGTATCATGGGGTCAAGAAAATATTTTTTTTAAATAAGAGGCCTTTACAAAATGATTACATTTATGGGCATAATCTGCTCAGATGTTTTGAGTTAAACCTACTTAAGTATTATAAGTACTACTTTACACCCTCAGGGCCATGTTTCCCTTAGCAACATTTACCATATGCCTTCAAATGCCTAAGATACAGAAATTTGCATTATTATTGCCCAGTATACTTTTATGAATTCTCATTTCCTTGTTCCACTTTTGCATGAACCTCAATAATATTTTCATCATCGACCATAAGCAAATTAATGAATGGAGAGAAACTAAATATCTGTGTATTAAAAGGTACTTCAGGAGATCTTCTAGTCATTAATCCCTCCCAAAGATGTTTGAGGTCAAGGGAGAGAGCCAACTGTGTCATCCACAACTACTTTTCCATATGGCTAATCAAAAAGCTATAAGAAGGGGTTGGGGCGCTCAGGTCAAACCTTCCTCCTGGGACATGGCAGAAGTGCTCTGCGCTGTTTTAGATCTGCCTCCTTTGACAGGATAGCCGCGAGTTTGCATCAGGGTGTGCAGTCCTGCGAAGATGGCTTTGAAGCGGTCCTTCTCTTTATTTTCTGATGTATTAGATGCATCCCTAATTGACAAAAAACAATCAGGGTTTTTAATGATAAGGGGAGGGATGGTAGTTCAGTGATGGATAGTAATTAGTCTTTGGGTGGGGAACATGATGTAATCTGCACAGAAATTGAAATATAATGATGTACACCTGAAATTTATATAATGTTACAAATCAATGTTACCACAATAAAAAAATTAATTAATTTTAAAAAAGACATCTAGAAACATAGTGAAATTTCAGAACATGAAAGATGGCTAGTCCATTCTAGGCCATAAAACAGATCAACAAATACCAAATAATAATATCATACAGACCATATGCTCTGGCCCATTTGCCACAGGGGAAAAAACAATGTCCTTTGTCTGACTTCTCATCAGAACAACCCAAGCCAAAAAAATGAAACAACTTTAAAGTGCTGGAGGTGGGATAGATCAGTCTAGAATTCTATATCCAGCAAAACTATACCTTTCAAAGAAATTGAAGGTAAAATAAAGACATTTTGAGATGAACAAAATCTGAAAGAAGTCAAGGCCAGCATACTAGCACCACCAGAAATGTTAAAGGAAGCAGTTCAGGCAGAAGGAAAAAAATACCGGACAGAAACTCACATCTACATAAACATAAAAAAATGAAAAGCACTGGCAATAATACATATGTGGATAAATACAAAAGAATTTTTCATCTTTAATTTCTTTAGAAGATAATTAAAATAAAAGCAAAGTACTAAAGAGTTTATAATATATGTAAAAGTCAAACCTATGACATTAATAACACAAAGACAGGAGGGTGGAAAATAAAAATCTACTCTTGTAAGGTTCTTACATTCTACATGATGTGGCACAACATTAATTCATGGCAGAGAGAAATAAATTAAAGATGTATGCTATAAACTGCCTAAAGCAACAAATAAAACACCCACGAGATACAGATTATAAATCAAAAGAGATATAATGAAATACTAATTAAATACTCATTTAATCCAAAAGAAAGCAGAAAAAGAAGAAAAAGAGAACAAACAAATGGGACAAACAGAAAACACATAGCAAGATGGTAGACTTAAACCTAACCATATTACTAATCATATTAACTGTCAATGGACTAAAGACACAATTGTAAAGTCTAGGATTGTCAAAACTGGATAAAGAGTAAGACCAAATTACATGGGTACAGGGTACTCACTTTAATTATAGAGACAACGATAGGTTACAAGTCAAATGATAGAAACATATATACTATATAACCCTAAAGATAAAAAGCTTGAGTGGCTAATTAATATCAGACCAAGTAGACTCTGGGATAAGGAATAGTACTAGGGAAAAAGGAGGACATGTCATAATGATAAAGGAGTCAACCAAAAAGACACAGCAATCCTAAATAGGTGTACATCTAATTACAAAGCTTCAATCTGAAGTAAGAACTAAAAGAAGAAATAAACAAACCCACAGTTACAGCTGGTGAGTTCAAAACTCCTCTATCAGAAATCAACAGAACAAGTAAACAGAAAATCAGGAAGGATGTTGAAGACTTCTACACCGACAGCAAACTTGGCCCCATTTGTTTATAGAACACTGCACTCAGCAACCTTAGAGCACACATTTTCCATTCTATCTACAACAGTCATAAACGTTCAAAATAAGCTAGGCCATAAAACCAGTTTCGGTAAGTCTAAAGCATTAAAATCATATAGATTAAGGGCCGGCCCAGTGGCGTAGTGGTTAAGTTCGCACACTCCACTTTGGTGGCCTAGGATTTGCAGGTTTGGATCCCAGGTGCAGACCGATGCACCGCTTATGAAGCCAGGCTGTGGCAGGCATCCCCCAGATAAAGTAGAGGAAGATGGGCACAGATGCTAGCCCAGGGCTAATCTTCCTCACCAAAAAGAGGAGGATTGGCAACAGATGTTAGCTCAGGGCTAATCTTCCTCACCAAAAAAATAAATCATACAGATTATGTTCTCTGATCAAAACAATTAAATTAGAAATCAATAATAAATAAACAAATATCTGGACAAACCAAATATTTGGAAATTAAATAATATACTTCTAAATAATTTGTGGGTCAAAGAAGAAACCTTTGGAAAAAGTTTAAACAAAGGAAAGTAGACAATATCTCTAACTGAATGATTATGAAAATTAATTTTTAATTCCCAAAACTTCAATAATCTGTAATTGGTTAAAACTTCATCATACATATTTATCATATTATATATTTCCATCAAGAAGAGTTATATCTAATTATTCAAATCATTTTTTCATGTTCTTAAACAACATTTATAGGCTTCTTCATATAGAAAAGAAACCATACACTTCCTAGTAGTTAGTCTAACAAAAATGTGCAAAAGCATTACACAGTGAATAATATCTTTATTGAAGCATACAAAAGAAGATCTAAATAAATGGAAAGATATGCCAGATCCCAGGAAAGGAAAGCCCAATATCATAAATTTATCTACAAATTAATGTAATTCTGATCAAAACGCAGTACATTTTTTGTTTTGGCTTGGTTTTCTATATAAGTTCACAAGTTTATTACAAAATTCCCACAGAAAGCAACGAGTCAGAAATATCCACAATAATTTTGAAGAACAAGAACGTAAAAGGATGTGCCTTACTAGACATCGAGGCTTATTATAAAGCTATAGTAGTTAGGTAAATGGATAACGGTGCAAAACATAGGTAAAGAATAATGGGACAGAAGAAACCTATTAAAGGGCAGATCCATGTATAAATTGAAGTTTGATTTATGAGAAAAGAAGCATTATAATTATGAAATTTCTATCATAGAGTGTGTGTGTGTGTGTGTTTAATATGGCCATTTTTATGCATTGGGGCAACAAAATTTGTTTGCAAGCTCTTTAAATACTGGAGCTATGCTTTACATGTCTTTGATATTTCCAACAGCACCCAGCTCTCCACAGAGAAGACACTCAAGGCACACTGCTAAATATCGGACCACTCTCCTTATCCATTGGAGAAGGGATGCACAGACATCTGACTATTAATGCATTTTGAGGCTTTTCTACTCAGTAATCCATTCTAAAACAAAGACTTAGAAACTCACACCAGTAAAAGAACATGCAAAGACTGATAAAAAGAGTAAGGCTAATCAAAAGTTCTCAGGCCAAGGGTAGCCAGCCTTCTTAAACAAAGTAATAATTAATTTGTTCAGAATGGCAGAGTTATGCACTGAGTGCCTTTTTCCAAAATCAATGGGAAATAACCTAAAATCTCATCAAGTTTTATTACTGAAGTATAATATCAAGAGGGTCATGCTTGCAAATATTTCTTCTTTTGGGGAGGCAAGGGAGGAGGTGTTGTTCCCATCCACTTTCAATTTGGGGGGACAGTACTTTTGTTTTACTTCTGGATGTCCTGTCTGGTGCTAACTTTCCCTGACCGATTCCTTCAATCTCTATTACTAGGGCTAGCCTTCATTTCACTATGAGAGTGATCTACTGTGGGGCTTGGAGAGGAATTCCACTTTTTCCAGCTTTATTGAGGTATAAATGACAAATAAAATTGCATATATGTAAGGTGTACAATGTGATGATTTGACATGCACATTCAGTGTGAAATGTTAACCACAATCAGGTAATTAAGACCTCCACCTCACATAATTATCTTTTTGTTTGTGTGGTGAGAACACTTTGGATCTAATCTCTTAGCAAATTTCAAGTATACAATTAACTATAGTCACATTGCTGTACATTAGATCTCCAGAACTTAGTCATCTTGTACTTAAATTTCATACTCTTAGAACTATTGTTTGTGGTCCCTATATTTCTAGCTATGGCACTGTACACCAACTTTGATTTTCTACTAATCTGTGAAATTTATAATAATTATTTTAAAAAATCTAGCTGAGAACTGAAAGGAAGCATCGGTAGGTTTGTATCACATCTCTTTTCAATCTTGATTTTCCCTAGACTTAGTCTGACTTCTTTTAGGACTAGGACATATGAAAGCCCATAACTTGAAAAGCTAAAGTACTGCACTGATGCCCAGTGCATCTGTGGAGCGCCTCCTCTGTGCCGGGCTTGGCAATGCCAAAGCACGGGAGCCCGGAGATGACGATGGCATAGCCTCTGCCCTCGTGAAGTTCACAGACAATAAGGGGAGGCATTTAAACTAATAATTATAACCCCTCAATTAAAAAGGATTTCATAAAATAATTAAAACAGTCTGTGAATTCCAGAAGACATGCAGAACTGAAAAATACTGCAAACCTTTCAATTTAATAACCAAGAGTATGTTGCTATCCTTCCTCTTTGAAATCCCAAAGAAACTAGGATGGCACTTGCTAGGAATTTGTCCTCAGGCCCCTTGCTATAAGAGTTCCTTGAAGATGAAACCATCATCATTACAATGCTATTTTCATACTTAAACAATAGACCTCCCTTGGGATAGGGCTCAGACTCAACCACATTTAATGAATTTAGCTTCATAGTAGTAGGAAGATAGAAGATTTTCAGAAAAGTTAAACATAATAATAACATTACTTGGCATTTATTAAGCCCTTACTACATCCCGGGCTCTATTATTATCTTCCCTATTTTACATATGAGGAAAGTGGTGTCCAGAGAGGTTAGCTAACTTTCCCAAGGCCACCCTGAGAATCAGTGGCAGTGTCCGAGCATTCACTCACTAGCATACTACCTCTCTGTGACTTAGCATTAGCCCTCTTTCAACACTCTTGTCCATCTGCAATTGTCACATGTCATCTCCCAGCTACCCTCCTTCCACCCTCCCCTCCATTCTTCATCTGTGACCTTCCAGCCGACTAGGAAGAAGCACGAACATCTCATGTTCCTCCCAATTCTGGTTCCCCAGTCCATCGACAAATTACTTTGAAGTTCTGTAGCAATCACATTTATGTCCAATAACATTTCTTCATTTGATCATGTCCTTGAAACTCACAAAAAATCACAAATATGCTGACAAACTGTCTAAACACATCCATGTCCTTTGCTGAAAACCATAGGGGAGTTTGGTTTCTATCCTGGAGAGATCCCAGTCCGTTGACAGTGATTCCTGAGACACAAGATTTGAATCTTTGAGAATCTCTGGTCTATAGCAAAGAGTGACAGTCCCGTGTGCTTCAAGACTCTAGACAGCATCAAGGCTGAAGTGCAGCAGCACTAGGGCTTTGTAGGCAGTAAGACTCTTAAAGTGCATTCCATCGACTCCTTCCCAATTCTCCTCCCTCCAGTGGATGGAGATGATGGGTTCCAAGCCCCTAATACAACTCTCTCCCACCAGAGCCCCTCAGGGTGTTTTTTCTGTCATTATCCAAGTGGACTATGGCATCAAACCATTGCTAAGACACTTACACTTACTCAAGACTCAAGAACACATGTTGAGATTACTGCCCCTGAAGTCTCCTAGAGTCAGAAATTCACACAGAAAACTTTCCCTGTCTATCCTTCACACATCATAACTCTGTCCTATTTCAGCTACTCACTGATACTGTGCACAGCTCAGCTAACAGAGCCGGCTGTGCATTGCCTCTCTTTCCAGGCTTAGTCAATGGACATTTTCTTCCTCTACCCTGCTCTTTTCCTGTCTCCTTTTTCATCACTTAGACCCCATGTTCCAATATTGATTCATCTCTAAATGAATCAAACCAAGAATTTACCAAAAATGAAGAACTGAGAAACTCACAAAGTGTAATTGATAGTTCATCTGCAAGAAAAGGAGTCAAGGGGAGATGTTAAAGGGAAAAGATCAACAGGAGAAAATCCTATATCCTAAGATCCTGGTTCTCTTTACCAGATAGCTCTTAGTAAAAAGTGGATACTCAATTGTGGAAGTGAAGGAATGCTTCCCCTCATCAGATAACATCTCCTCTGAAGAGTTGTATGTAAGTCACATCCCATTCATTCATTTGATGTTTGATAGTTATTTTCAAAGTGTGGACTATATGACAGACTCTGGGGGATAAAGAGATGAAGTCGATATGGACTGCCCTTTGAGAGATCAGATTTGTAAACAGATAATGAACTAGAGTACAAGGTCGAAAGCGGTGAAATTTAAATTCACATGAAGTGCTCTGGAAGCTGAGAGGAGGGAATAGAGATGAGGAGCACAGAGAGAACACAGGAACAGAGGCACAGAAGCCACAATCTGATGTTATAGGGAGCAGGGGAGCACCCGGGTGAAAGTGATCATGCTTTTTCTTAAATGCCACCCACTAAACTCTACCACGGTGAAGCTCAGGGTTCAGTGGCTAGTGAAAAGCTCAGGCTGTCATTCTTAGGACCACAGGGAAAGTAGACCTGAAACTGCCAGAGAGCAGAGGAGAGCAAACCATTATCAAAGAAAAGCTATTTTGATTCATTATATTTCAATAGAACTTCAATTTCAATCCATCGAGGAAAACCAACGTGTAGTCTTGTCTAATAACAAAATTAATATAAAGCAGTAAAGTACAGCCTCCAAAATTCCAGAAGACGAGAAGAGAAGCTCTTTTCTTTTTTCTGGCTGGGGACCCGCTGGTCCCAGAAAGATGGCCTGCTGGTCGTGGGCAGCCTTGTCTACACAGGCCTAGAAGTCCTGGATGCCTGAGGGCCTGTGCACAGGAGCAACTCAGCATCCAAGCTCCCTAGGGTCTATCCTCACATCTTGGGCATGTAGGGATAGGCTGGGCCACAGGTGGGGACTTGAGGGGAACACTCCAGGCTGCCAGCATCCATCCCGCTCCTAAACTGAGTGGCTAATCAAGAAGCTATTTCTTGCCTGCACATCTTCCCCAGACCTCCCATCCTCGGTCCTCACTTTTGTCCAAAAATTGTTATTGAATGAGTGAAAAAAATGAAGTAATCATGCTTTAATACTGATGAAAGCATTGGAATTTGCAAACAACTATGTAAAAAATTAGAGTTGAATCAAGATTATCCCCATGCTACCTCATGTCCATTTCCATATGCCTCGTTGCCTAAAATGCCTAGGACCTTTAGGCATCCTACAGTTATTCCTTTGCTCCTCCCAAAAATTGAGTAATAACTTACCATTTGACTTGGATTCTACAAAGATGCATAACACTAAAAATCCTTCCATTATTATTCATGTAGGGGTAAAACTTTATTGCCCATTATATTAGAATTGATAGAAACTAAAGGTTATTCTAGTCACTCACCTAATTCAAATATTTTACAAAAATAGCCAAGATACACCACAACTAAGTAAGAGGCTTATGTTAAATTTTCAAATTTTTTGCTTATGAGCCTTCACTGGCTCACCAGATAAACATTTGGTATGAAATTGTCCACTTTAGATCTACCTTATAACCAATATAAACAGATGCTGACTTTTTAAAATTGAAAATTATGTATTAAATAGAATTCCAATCGTATTCATTGAAAAGAAAACTCCCTGAAATTTGATGGTAAGGATTTTGAAATTTTGCAGAATGGGAAAATTACTTTTTACTGTTTCCTTAAAGAAAAGTTAATTTGTCAAACCATAGACAAACTCATTTTTCTACAGTGAAAAAGATGGGTTCTCAGAAATATGGAATGGGATTTCGTCTGTGACCCATATGGCTCAACAGATGATTCTTCAAAAAGAAAAAAAAATCAAAAAACATATTCTGAAACTCATCTTTTTTAACTCTTCTCTAAAGCATCACACCCTCCTGGCTTCCTTGGAAGGGAAGGACCCTCTTCCTTTACCACTGATGCTATGCTGGTCCCCACACTTCCTCTCCAAGGACATGGACTCAGGTGGCAAAGTCCATCCTCTCAAGGCCACTCAGTGGAGAGGAAGAGGGGAGAGAACTCTGGTGAATGTCATCCCTCTGCAACAGCATGTTAGAGCACAGGGGACTGTGTCAACAAACCTCATTCTTGGTTTTAGGGGCTGGGGTTGTTTTCCATCATCTCTGCAGTAGAGAAAGTGCTAAACCTCTAAAGCCAGTTTCTGAACCTCTTTGAGATAGCCCACAAGATTTTGCTGCCTTCAAGTCTGCTGGAGCTTAAATCAGTACAAACATTCATGGCCAGTTATCATAGGAAGTTTCGTGTTGCGATTAACCACTTGTATTCTTCTTGCTCAGAAATGGCTGGTAAATCTTATGCCTGGGGAGTTAAAGAATGCTGGGGCCAGATGCCATTGCTCACATCTAGGAAATGGCTTCATAGGAGTTTCCCAGACTTCCCTAAAGCTCATTGCTCCCACAGAACACTAACACCAAAGGATGTTAATAGGTATGAAGCAAAAATAATTATGAAGTGTTCTTTGGTTAGGTACATTTGGAAAATGCTGAGTTAAATATAGTGAAGCAGGTCTCTTGACTGCAAGATATCTCAGGCCTTTTCATAGGTTCAGGAGCACTGGGAACCTCCAAGATGCCTTCAGCGTGCCTTTCCTTTGCTTTACCTCCCATCCTCAAGCATCTTCAATGGCAAGACACATTTTAGCTTGTGGATGACAGAAAGGAAACTTTGAAAACCTAACAATAAATATTCAATGAGCTCTGGGATAAAAATACTAGTGTGAGATCCCCCCAAAGATTATGGAGGGTCCAAGGAAAGAAGAATGTGGTAACTCCAGAGGTCATTTTTAATAGGTTTACTGGTTTCAGTCCAAGGTGCTCCCAAAATGGTCTCCAGCAAGGCCTGCCCAAACAACTGGGACACACCCTAAGGATAAAGGACTCTCACCTAACCTTTCTTTTAAAGACCAATCGCAAGGAGTGCTCGCTTTGGCAGCATATATACTAAAATTGGAATGATACAGAAAGGATTAGCATGGCCCCTGCACAAGGATGACATATAAATTAGAGAAGTGTCCCATAATTTTTATATGTCAGTTATACTCCAATAAAGCTGAAATTAACCAAAAAGAAAACAGAACAGACTTTCTTTCAGCATAAAAAGAACAATCGCAAAGATTGTGCATTACAAATGTATCTCTGCCAGAATTATCTACGTAAGATAATGTTCTCCTTCGTGCAAACAATGTGAGCCATATATTATCATGTCCTTAATCCCTAACATTTAAGTAACTTTGTAGCCAGAAACAAGGTAAAATCTGTTCACCAGGTGTACCACCACGGCCGAATTCCAATACTAAGGAAATATTTCCACTATGGAATTTCAAGGCTACACTAGGGCAGTTTATGTTTCTATTGAGATATTTTTACAAAATGAGCAACTTGGCATGAGAGACATGTAAGTTCCATGCAATTTTTGAAAATATATTTGTGGAACTGACCAGCTACATACCTGGGAAAATGTCCCCTTTGAAAGAAATGGGTGCGAATGAGTATAATTGTTACATCCTAAGATTTATAAACCTATTTTCCATATCTGTTCACTTTTTCAATACAGAAATATCGAAGTTCCCAGGGAACCTAAATACCAAATTACATTTATTGCAATAAATAGAGGTTACGTATTATTTCATACGTCACAGTTCAAAGGAAATACGTAGATTGATTTTTCATTTATGAGAGAATATGATCATATACATAGCTATATAAATATAAAATTAGATGTAAAAGAATTAACATTCAAGTTCAGTTCTGTTTGCATTTGTTCTACAACTGAGTTCTCATGCATACACACACACATGTGCACCTCATTAACCTAAAATCTCCAGTTTATTAAAACCAAAACATCTTTTCATTCCTTCACTTGATTTTATAATTCTCTCAGGGAAATGGGTAGAGTGCTACACTTAGAGTGACCAAGTAGAATCTCTTAAGGTAAAACTTGATTTGCATTTTAAATCTGTAACTGGTGAAAATCAAGGACATCTGTGAACAGATATTTTTATTATTTGTGCTACACAATTCCACACGTATTTAATTCACTAGTGGTAAGAGGTGACTGTGACTAGTTGAATGGTGTTACATCCTGACCTGTGCTTTAAAGCTGACTGAGCATGTCTTGATTGTATGAATTATTGACTATTTCAGGTGTTATTTTTATATAAAAATGTAGCTCATTACTTAGATTTTCCCCAATCACTTACAACTTGCCTATCAGTTTCAAAACACAGAGGACTCTTGCTTCCATTAGACTAGAAGTGCACAGTAAAATACACAAGAATAAAAAAGTGTAAAAGGTAGAAAGCATTTTCTTACCCAAGAGCGAGAAATGAAGAAACTGATGAGTGTTGTCTTTGGATACTGGATAGTCTATCCAGGTGACCTATGAAGAGAAAGATGTTTCCAGATCTAAAACAGTCCCTCTAGCAACTCAAAGAGAAGTCAACAATCATGTAACAGCACATTTAAAATAACGAGGAGAATCCCTTTCAACTACCAAGACATTCCAGGCTAGAACTGACTTTTGCATACAGTGCTATGATTCTCACAGCGATGCTATGGAGTGGAGAAACTGGGATCACTCCTCACCCAAGAATGTTCTTAAACTGCTTCTAGCTTCTGCATGCAGTCAAATTTCCTTAGTCTCCTCCTAATTCCAGCCCCTTAAATCACCATGGCAGGTTACTTGACCAAAGGAACTGAGCTTTCTGATGCTATCTTGTCCAGCGGCCTTGATACGAGCCCTTGAGATGATGTTAAGATCTACCTCTATACAAACTCTCCTTTCTGTACAACTGAAAAAAAAGTTTACTTGTTACTCCTTAACTTGGTGTATAGATATAGAAGTAAGTGTTGATGTTCATGAATTTCTTCTAACAGGTGCTATGGACTTGTTTCACATTAGGCAAGGAGTATTCGCACCTTCTCTGAGGGACACACAATCCTTGCACTGTCTGAACGGTACCAAGGCTGAAGCCAAACAGCATGGTCCCAAAGTGGAAATCTGTTTCTGATGTTTGGCAAACATACCCCAAGTATTTATGAGGCCTGAATGTATCTGGGAATCTGGATATATAAGTTTCAATCCAAAAAGATATCACTTTTCTCAAGTTTTTCCAGAATCACATAGAATGCTCTCTTGTGCACGCTCTCCTTAGATTATTCCACCCTGAGCCCTCTAAAGCTCACTGTCTACTACTCTCTCAGGGCACTTGCCACTTTCTAGGATGTCTGATCACTATTTAACCCTCGTCAGTCTCCCCCACTGGAGCATGAGCACAAGGCCAGAATCTGGTCTCATTCCTCCCCGTCCCCAGCACATGGCACAGAGTAGAAGTTCAAGGAGCATCCACTGAAGGGAAACAGGGCCACTCCTCAACAGATGACCTCAGTTCACGGTAGCTGAAGAGCATCTGCAAGAACCCGGCTGGGTGCCCACAGTGGCACTCATGCCCAACACTTACTCCACTGGTGACTGGCACCCAGGCCCACTTGTTTGGCACAGTTCTGACCTCAAGGAAGATCCTCTGACAAGATCTGTCACTTGAAACCATTATGAAGCAAGCAAGAGTGGTAATGTGGACTTTGGAGCCCACCTAGTTAGATAGGTTTGGTTTGGTTTAATTTACTAAGCTGATTCTATCTTACCACATTGCAGATGAGATCACGTTAGTTAAGTGAGAATGCAAGAGGTTCAATATGTGATTACTCAACAAATACTTATTGAATGCACTCTTGTATCATGGTCACATGTGTTCTTCTCCTCTTTGCAGCTTTTAAGCATCACTCATGGTAAAATTACCTCACCCTGTCACCCGAGGCTCTCTACAATATGACTCAACTCACTTTTTCAGCCACACCACTGCTCACGTCTTCTGAATTTCAGGAAGTAGTCACCATTACCCAGACACACACTCTTCATTTCCCCCACCCAGCCTTTGCTCATGAGTCTCCCTGCTTAGAATGCCCTTCCCTATAATGTTACTGATCGAAGCCATATCTATCTTTCAAGGCACATTCTCCAAAGCACCTTCTCCAAGAAGTCTTTTCTGAGCCTCTCTCCTGTACCTTAGATGGCACCTGCCCTACTTGGCCTGTATGAAAATCATGTGTTGTCAGTCTCACCTCTCAGTGCAGGGAACAGGGTTAGTTCCTCTCTACAACACATGGCTGTCTGAACCTAGGCTGTAAACCTGTGAGGAATAAATCACATTCAGCTAGTTGAGGATTGTGAAAGAGCTTGCTATTTTTCCAAGACTCTAGCATTCAGGAAATGAATGGCCTAAGATATAGAAAAAGGTGTAGGAAATAATGTAGGAGACACAACTTAATATGTAGATAGCCATCTTTCTTTACATAAAGGTATATTTTAAGTGAACCATTTAAAGAGATCTTAGTGAATCACTTAATTAAGAATCTGATAGGCAAGTTTTCCCTGTCTTCAGTTCATTTTCAGTTTAAAACATTGAGAGCCAATTGGTGAAACAAACTAAAGAAAATGATACTGGAACTCTTCATAGCAGAACTTTCTAAACATGCAGATCCACAAACATAACCTCACAGAAATACCGAATTTGAATCAATGTTCTGAAAATATTACAGATTATATTGGAGTATTTTAGGCCACTCTTAGTTCATATTCAAGTTCACTCTACTTGACTCCATAGGAAGTTGCCAAGGAAGCAAAAATTCTGTTTTCAGGACAGTGAGTCCTACATTCTGGTTTCTGGACAAATCCAGGTGTCTATAGTGATTTCAAGTGCTCCCATTTATTTATTCAGTTATTCATGTCCCAAATACTTATCTACTGTGGGCAAAGCACTGTGCCAGCTGTTTTTATTTCCATTGTTGTTGCTGTTGTTGTTGTTATCATTATCAGCCCTTAAAGCTAAAAAACCTACAGAGAAATAATAATAATAATAATAATAATAATAATAAATTCAAGGGAGAGCTCCATAACTGTCAAGAGAATTCTCTAAAAATTGAGCAGCTGGAATGTTGAAAAGGATAAGAATCAAATGGGAAGAATCAATGTGGCCACACAGGCTGGGTTCTCTAACCAAAGATGTTAACATTTTTATTTAACTTGTTAGATGGCTGGGCACTACCATAAATTACGGAGAAGGGACTAACAAGAACAAACCAACTTTGAGAGACAATGCAGGGAGCTCAAGCAGAAAGGCTGAAGAAAGGCTTGAGTTCAGAAGGCAGTTGTTGCAGAAGGAAGAGAAGAAAGTTGCAAGAGAGGATGGATTTCAGACGTGCTATAAAGGAGGCAGACTAATATGAGAAAGGACAAAGAGTAAGTTAAGAGGCAGATGTGAGACTACCATTATGGGCCTTGGGGCAGGATGGGCTGAACTGCTGAAGGTCACCAGGACAGAGGTGTTCTTTACTAAAGAGAAACTGGGTTATGGAAGAGTCTGGAGAGAAAATTCATCAGCGTTCTCTTGCATGTTTAGGCATCAATGAAACATGCAAGAAACCCCCCTCTATTTGACAAGAATTGTCAATTTGACTACGTAGACATGAGAGATAGTTGGACAGGTGACTTGGAGATCTCTTCCAGCTTCGAGAGTCCATGATTCTACATGACATATGCACAGGGAATATTTGGAGTTCAACTAACCACTGGAGTGCTCTAAGAGAGTGACATGAGGAGGAGAAGACAAAACCTCAGACACATTCAATTAGAAGGATGGAGAGAGTAAGCAGCAGCTAGGAGAGAGAAGACAGCCAAAGCAAGTGAGGAGGTGAGCACAGCCGGAGCAGCTTCTCCACTCCGGACAAAAACAAGGAAGCCCGGGATCAGGAAGGAAACTGGAAGAGAATTGAAACAATAGATAAAGATGTAATATATTTTACATCATGTCAAAGAACAACACAACACTCTCAAACTCTATCCCACGTCTATCTGTTCCATTTCAGGAATGATTTGTTCTTCGTCAATAACATATTAAGTGCAAGAAGGTTTTGCCAGTGTTCAATTTATTAGCAATGGCATTTACAAAACCATTTGAATCTGCTTTTCTTCCTAGAAACACCTAACCTGGCCGATCTCCCTCCCAGCCCTGCACAAAGCCTATGGTCTAGAAAAGCTTAGCTGGCTTCTGTCACAGGAGGACTCTGGACAAAGAAGAGGGATTTGCATAAAGATGGTCAGCTGAGTACAGCTCCTATTGGAGGCTGTACAGCATTGAAAGGGCCATTCTCCAACCTGGCAGCGGCATCCTAATGGAGAGTTTTTGTCCCCAAGGCTGTGGTGGGCTGCATTATTCAGCTGACAATCCACAGTGAAAGAATGAGGGAACTGTCTCCTTTTGGTAAAGCTAAGGCAGTTGTCATGCAGGCCTGACAGCTTACCAAATAAGAGGCAAGACAATTAGCCTCAGACCCAAAATGTGCTCCGTAAGGGAGTGCCCACTGCTAGTGCTCCTGGCTGCATGCTGGGCGCTCACCACTCAAGACAAAGGTTCCCAGAGCCCAACCTCCACAGAGGAAAGGGGCTAAGGGAGCTGGGAGCTCAGCAAAGCCATTTCCTACCATACTCCCTAGAGAGATCAAAACCTCTCATCACCATGCAGCCCCTTCCACAGTTTTGTAGAACTCTATAATCATTTCCTGTTAGAATGCTGGGTAAAAACCAGGTTTCTTGTTTCTTTTGCAATTTCATTTTTCAGAGAAATTTATCTTAGTTTTCCTCTTTTTGAGAGTGTTAACCTTATAAAATATAAAGGAGAAAGAAGGCAAACATAATTCTACCAATCAGAGGCAAATATTGCCATTTCAGATTATTTCTTTCCAGTCTTTTTTATGGAGCTGTGAAAATTCTGTAAGTACAGTTTGTCCTCAGGACAAGTGTAGTTGATCCCTATTTTTCAACTAAGGAATGAGCCCTTTAGAAGTTAGGTGTCTCCTTATTTTAACCCCCTTCCCTAAGGTAATCCCCCAGCCTAACCCCCAGGTCTCCAGACTTCTATTCCACTCTTCCGTGTACCCTAGGCTGCCTTATCCAAAAAAGCAGAGAAATTCTCTCCCAGAAGCTGTTGAACAATTTTTTTTAAAAGGGGCCATGTCCACTAATGAAAATCCATATGCAACAAAAATAATTTAAGATCGATATATTAATTTTGAGCCGTTATCACATGAAAGATCAAAAAGATATATATCACTTCAGTAAATTCGTTCTCAATTTATTAGCCACACAGTTCTCAAACTAGAAAGAGGGGCCAAAGAAACCTTCCATTTCCTGAATGAAAGACTGTGGACCTCCTCACTTAAAATGATTTCCCTAATTGTTGGTGACTCTTGGCTGTGCCCATGCCAGACCCCCTCCTCCACACCCTACCCCCAGTCCTCACTCCCCCACAATTCCTTTTCTCAATGCTGATGGTTAAGACACAGCCACACTAAAGTGAGGCTCTGCAAATGCCCTTGCTGACAGAGACAATATCCTCCCTGCTCGCAACACTTCAAATAAATTCTGTGATCACATATGTTGGGATTTTATACAAAAGCTTCCAACTTGTTTCTTATGAAATCATAGAAAAATGAAACAGCTCCACTGAGAGATTCCAGATTCTTCATGTTGATTGACTTTGTGAATTTCACCTCAAAGTACAACTATTTTGTGCTGACAGGCCTTTCAATTACCCAGTTGAACTCCTGCCAGTTACTTTAAAGATCTCTCATTTCAAAGCACTGTGTGGTCCATGCGATACAGCACAGCTTGCACCTAGGTTTCTTGAGAACAGCAAACAGAGCTGTTACTAGAGAAGATAAAGAGTAAACAGCCTTTACTAAGTCCTCTCTGCGGAGTACCCAGGAATGATTCAAAGTGGGCTTGACACAGCCTGGGGAGGAGAGTGAAACTTCCACAATGTATTGCCTTTACTTAGGGACATATTTATTGCTTTCTATGGGGAAACGACTGACTTACAAGTTCATTCTCCCAAATGGGAGACCTGAAGTTAGAGGCCAGCAAGTCAAAAAATATACTTGCTTTAATCCACAACTTAACAATTATTAATCCAGTGGCTTAATTAGGGGACCTTGCAAAACTAGTGGAAATCAACAATATTCTTGAAGTCAGAATGCTTGGGATCCTCTCCCAGCTCTGCACTAGCTGTGTGACCTTAGGCAAGTCACCTGGCCTCTCTGAGCACCTGTAAAATGGTGCTAAGCCCTGACATCCTGACGCCGTAAGGTCACTCTCAGGGGGATCAGATACTACAGAGGAGAGGAAGCTCCATGGAAAGTCTAAAGTGCATTGCACACTCATGTATTTGGTGAGTGCCTCAAATGGTAAGGTTCACCTTAATAAGGAGACAAGCCACGGGAAGACACACTGGGAGTTCAACACCTTTTGGATGACTTTCTCCTGAAAAACAATTGCATTCATGAATTCAACAAATACTGCAGCAAATAAAATATACATTGTCAAAAAATAAAAACCAAAAGGAAAATTCTTGGAACATTGTGTGCAGACATATATTTTAGTTAAACATCAGTGCAGAGAGATGAATACTAATCAAATTCATGAATTTACGCTTTCATTTCCAAAGCTAAATATTAGCTTGATTAGTGTGCTTTGATCTCAGGAATTACCATATGAAAGGCTGACTGCCCTTAGCTCCCTGCCCTCACAGAGGTACAACTTGTATATTTAAATATGGGGTACATTTAGTAGTGGTCATGAACACTCTCTAATCAAAGGACAACCTGTTACTTAAACAATGTCCTTAATTGTTAGAAATAGAAGCAAACTAACAACTCATCAAGATCCAAAGCATCCTTCCCTACTGGGACATTAGCTAGACTCACATCAGCACACACACGCCATAAATACATATCAAATAACAATATTCTGTTTCTCATAAACAATATTTGTAAGTCAATTTAATATTCACATAATGTTTGGGAAAAGCCTAACAGAAATCTTAAGCTCTTGATAAAGGACAAAGGGAAAATGTAAATTTCTTTGCAGAATGAAAGCTGGGAGGTCTGATTCAAAGGCAGTTTATTTGCTCTATTAAAAATCCTGACAATTCCATTTGCAACAACATGGATGAACCTAGTGGGTATTATGTTAAGAGAAATAAGCCAGAGAATGAAAGACAAACACCATGTGATTTCACTCATATGTGGAATATAAACTAACACAGGGACAGAAATAACTGGTTGGTGGTTACCAGGGGCAAGGGGGGTGGGGCATGGGCACAAAAGGTGAAGGGATGCATTCATATGGTGACTGACAAACAATAACCTACAACTAAAACATCACAATGTTATAAACTATTGAGATATTAATAAAAATTAGAAAGAAATGCCAATAAAACAGAAAAAAATTAATTAGAGCTCTACCAGGTGAGGTAGTGACACAAGAGACTGATTGAAAAAATCGAGATGCATAAGTGTATACCATGATCCAATTTTGGTATAACAATGACCAAAACCCAGTGACTCGTGTGTGTGCACTATGCATTCATGATAAAATTGTGTATATATGTACACATGTTTAGTAAAGCTATTTTTCAAGGCAAAAAAAAAAAAAACCTGACAATTATTTGGTTCTTGTCTTTCAAGAGACTGATGTTCTGAGATTATCAACTTGAAAACCTAGTGGGAAGCTTTGTCACACATAGCTTGCACCTATCAACATTCAGACATAGTGTAAGTCACAGAAGCATGACAGGAGACAGAGCAGCTTTTTATGGCTGAAGCAGGTAGGTATGACTCAGTTTCTCCACGCCAGAGCTATAAACTGATGCCAGCAGTCCACAGAATCCTGCCAAGGGGAAACCTCGATGACTCTGGGTCTTTATTTCCAGCCCAGGCTGTTCCCTTGAGTTCTGGCCCTGAATGCATCTCCAGCGGCTTCCTCGATGTCCCACCAGTACCTCACACTCAGGTTCAAAGATAAACTTGCCCAAACTGGTCCTGCTTAGGTGCCCCCATCTCATTAAGGGGAACTAGTCATACAAGCCATGCAGTCATTCTTAACAGCTCCTTCTCCTTTATCCTCTCCCAAATCCAATCCATTCCAGCAAGTCCTAATGAGTCCACCTCCAAATCGGGCGTGGTATCTGGAGTCACACTGTTTCTTAAAACACTGCCATGGCTCCCTACTATCCAAGAAGTGAAAGGCAATTCCTCAAACTGACCCACCCACCAGATGCCGGCTCCCCACTCCTCCTCCAATGGCCTCAGGACTAGCCACCCTCACTTGGTCACCTCCTGCTTTGGAAAACACCACGCTTCTTCACTGATCCTTGACTTTGTTCAGAGAAGCCCTTCCCTCTTGCTTCTCCTTCTAGTGATACCTCATCCTTCAAAGCCCAATCTAAACCCTCCTCTTTGAGGAAGGATTGCAGAGGCCCAACCCTCCAGGGTAAGTCAGTCACTGCCTCCTCTGCGCTACCAAGGATGCTCAGTCACCTATTCAAGCACAACACAAGCACTTAGGGGTATATTCATTTGTTTCCAAGTCTTTCATTTGTTTCCAGTTCTTTCTGCTCCACTAGCCTGGGGGCTCCCTGAAAGCAGTGCCCATATCTTATTCCCACTGGTTTTTCCCCAATCTACAGCTCCAAGAGTGCCTCTAACAATGTGAATGTGTGTTGAATGAAATTTCAGTGGAGGCTAAAACCAGAAGAATTAAACTATATTTTCATCACAACTTTTTGTTTTACCACCATTATGCTTTCCCCACAACCATAATTATCACATCAAGCTAAACAGATTTCAGTTAATTTAAGAGGAATGGGAAGATTTTCAGTCCATTTCATTCTCATCACTCAAAAATCTGGGTACCTGTGAACTGCGTTGCAAACAAATTTGGACACAATGGTCCTGGCTTGGTGGGGGGAAGGGGAGGGGGAACAACTCCTACACCTGCTCTTGGCAGATGGAAGAGGGTCCAGTGCTCTCCCCTCTGACGAAGTGCCAGGCTCGCCGTCTTCTCCGTGCTCAGAGGCAGATATCTCTGTGTAATGATTGACTGACGGGGGGCGGGGAGTACCTATGCCTTCTGATCACTAAGTCCAAAGGCCTCTCCCACCTGGCCACCTTCGCCCAAGGACTTTCAAACTCTTGAATCATGTGCTTTGCACCTGTTCCTTGGAGTTTAATGGAAAGGATCCTCTTTAGATGCCTTGGTGTGGCCACAACACAACACTTCCCTTTCTCCTAGAACAGGCAGAGAAACAAGCAAAATAAGCTATATACTTCAGACACAACTGGACTATTTTCTTTTCTAGAACAAACACTTCAGTTGGCAGTGTTTATTTTTGAATGTGCTTGCTGTTAATTACTTCTGGAGTAACTAAAATAAACTGGCTACCTATTTGTCTGCAGAATTGCTTAATTTTATAAAACAGGAGGACTTTCATGATTGCATTTTCTCCTTTGTACAGCCGAAGCCCTGGGTGAGAGAAGAAGGACCTTGCTAAGGTCCTGCCATCGTCTGGGATGGACTTTCAGCCTGAGAATCTCGCTCTGTCATGATATTCAGTATTAAGTGACTAACTTCAAAATAAGGGTGAATAAGTAGGCCCAAAGCTGGAGTTCATTCCATTGAGAGCAACAAGGAGAAATTTACTACCGTGCTATTTTATTTACCTATGAAGATATACCATGCATAAAAATCTTTCTCAGAACTGTTTAAAAATGTATTTTCCTCATAGAAATGGCAACATTCACAAGGCAAGGAGCCAAAAGAGAATCATTTAGGAGTAAAATAACCAGCCAAGATGAGAAAAGCCAAGTGTCCCTCCTCCGGTCATCACACCTCCCCTGTGGCCACACCCACCACCCAAGGTCCCCAGTTGCAGGGAGCCACACCTCAAGTCACTGGGCTATACAAGCAAAGGGCCATCTTCATTTTAATTCAGTTACACACAAGAACTCCAGTTGGCCAAGCCAGACTCCTGGATGATTCGCTGACCTGCTTGCTCACACTGATCTCCCAATATCAAGCAGTCAGAACTCTGCTGCTCCTCATCTGCCATTTTAAATTAGAAAAGGGAAAAACACACTTATTTGAGGGTTTAATCACTATATAAAAATTGGATCCTCTTACTTTGCTTTTTAAAGACATAAGTTGAAAAATATGAATGCAAAATTTCCCTAATCAGTCTGATGAAAATTATTCTTATTTGCCGATTCCTTCTTCATGTTTGGGGACAGAGGAATTAGTAATCTACTGCTGAATAAGCCCCAGAAAAACAGCAGGGAAACTATACAGACCTTGCCCTCTCTCTTTTCTCTTTTCTCCTTTTCTCGCCTGGCCTTGCCAGATTTCACAGCTATCTATTCTCTTCTCTTTCGGGTTTTGCTTCCACTTCAAAAAGAGCAAAATTCCTTGAAATCTTCACAATATCAGCTTCTCTTACTTTGCTTACAACCTCCGAATCACTTGGCACATTTAACGGTGCTTCCCTAGTTCACTAGCCACTAACCTCGCTGCCACCACCAGCCGCAGTGGAATCTACGCGTTCGTGTTTTAAAACATTTAAGAACTGATCACATTTCTTGACCATTTCTTTTTTCTTTTGAATTTTTCCATTTTCAAACCCCTAGTGCATGGCTTCATGGTAGTTTTACTTCCAGAGTTATAAACTATGACACTATTTACAAGCAGAATTTGAATTCACAGAATGAAGCCAGTATGTGTTTGCCAGTAACAAGGTAAAATTAGGGACCACTGGTAAAATAACTCATTGAATTTTTCTAGCTATACATTAAGTGAATCTGGTCCAATTATTTACTTTTTTTTCAGTGAGGAAGATTCGCTCTGAGCAAACATCTGTTGCCAATCTTCCTCTTTTCTTTTGCTTGAGAAACATAAGCCCTGAGCTAACGTCTGTGCCAATCTTCCTCTATTTTGTATGTGGGTCGCTGCCACAGTGTGGCTTGATGTGTGGTGTAGGTCCATGTCTGGGAACTGAACCCACAAACCCAGGATGCTGAAGCAGAGCACACTGAACTTAATCACTATTCCATGGGGCTGGCCCCATAATCTGCTCCAATTAGTAAATAAATACTCCATTCCTTAAATTCATAGGACAGTTAAAAGCCACAACCACAACCCCCATCAGGCCCAGAACATGCCATTCTTTCTTTTGTTGATAGAAAAAGATTTCAGTACTTTCTGCATTCCTTCCCTCTCTGAGTCAATTTTGCTATATTCCTCAAAGAAACAACAGTTTCAGAAACATCAGTGTAAACACAAAACCACTTTAACATCAGTTATTCTAACAACCATAAAAGCTTTTCCTCAAACTGTGTTGTTTACTTTGAGGAGGTTCTATTTACTAATTGCTATAAGGTCATTTGTTTATATTTACATAGGCTTCAATCACATATACTCCTGCTTTTTTTCTTTCTTTCTTTTTTTTTTTTTTTTTTTGTAAGGACGATTAGCCCTGAGCTAACATCCTTTGCCAACCCTCCTATTTTTACTGAGGAACACTGGCCCTGGGCTAACATCCATGCCCATCTTCCTCTACTTTCTCTGGGAAGCCATGACAGCATGGCTGGACAAGCAGTGCCTCAACTGGCACAAAGAATGCAAACTTGCAAACTCCGGGACATGGAAGCCGAGTGCAGGGAACTTAACCACAACGCCACCTGGACCAGTCCCTACTCCAGCTTTTTTGATACATACACATGACTTCAGGTTTTATGTTGGATTTACCCCATTTTACAAGAATGTCTTTTCTGGAGTAGCCAAGAATTCTATGCTCTCATACTGGATGTGCTCACATTTCACATCCCAATGCAAATGCTTTATCATTCAAAGAACAAAGAAACAAAAACAAAAAAACACAACACCTCAAGTGGATCTTTGAAAATCCACCCTTGCAGCACAGCCTTCAAACGTGGAAAGCCACAGCAGGCAAGGTGGATAAGCAGTGAAGATTGCCAGCTTCGCCTGGGGTCGGACCAGGCACCAGTTATCAGCCATGCTGTGGCAGTGACCAATATGGCGCAGAGGAAGATGGGGACAGATGACAGCCCAGGGCCCGTCATGCTCAGCAAAAAAAAAAAAGAGGAGGATTGGCAGCTGATGTGCTCAGGGCCAATGTGTTGCGTGCACACACACACAGAGAAACACACACAGAAGTGAAAAGCCTATCATTTCATGTTGGAACAAGGCCCCCACGGGCGCGAAGCTCCCAGGGTGCCAAGCGGGGGGGAAAGGAGCGCTTCCACCTAGACCCTGAGGGGCTGGCGTCGCGGAGCCCGCGCCAGGCAGCCGTTGGCTCGCATAGACACAATGTTACACTGCAGCCCAAGCCCTCCGCCCTCGCTGAACCCAGGGCGCTAGCTGAGCAGCACCTGACGAGGGGTGTGGAGCCAGAAGATGGGGGTCTTTTGAGTCCAAACTGGGCTCCATTGTGGAGCTCCAGAGGCTCAGATATCATCCTAATCAAAAGGGCCGTCGTAGCCAGAGAGGAACCAAAATGTCGCCGGTGGTTGAGCATTGTGTGTCAAATCCTGCTGGGTGCTTGCAGCTCAGTAGGGCAGGCTTGGTGTGCCTGCAACTCCAGAGGTCAAAGGGAGGGTAACTGCAAGCTGTTCCCCTTGACCTGCCATCGCATTAAACACGTCGATAGTAGCGGCAAGGCAGCCTTGGCAGCCATCTTGCACACTTCCCAATCTGCCCTCCTCACCGGCCTTCTCCTGCGCACACACCCACCAGAGCTTTGCGAGCTGGCCCTACTTGCGCGCTTTGACATCCCAAGTCTGTTTCTAGAGACTCTTGACAATTCCACCGCCGCCCGCAGCCACTCATTCCAGAGTTCAATAGTCCTCACTGAGGAATAGATTTAACCCTACATATGATTTTCTCAAGCTGGCCAATTTTGTACAAGCTAAAAATCCCTTCAAAGAGTTGAAAGATCGAAAACCAACTTGAATTCTGCTCCACCTGACTCACCCCAGCGGGATGAACTAGGAAACATTAATTTAACAACAGCATTAATATTAAATTTTACTCATAAGAGGAACAATCCTTGCCCCTCAGACGAGGAAAGGGCTCCGGAACTTTCTATCTCCTACACAATCCTTCCGATTTCAAAACTGGACCACTCAATCATTTCACAAAGTATACGTATACCAAAACATCACGTTGCGCACGTTAAATATGTTTTTTTCTTAATTTGACAATCATGTCTCAATACAGCATGGGGGCAGGGGAAAGTGGACCAGTCTGAGGGGTAGACTTTGGATTTATTCTTTTCTTCATAGTAAGAGATAAAACCCTACATTTTTATGGAGTTTAGAAAACAGCTCCTAAACTCAGTTTCAGGAGAGACTCATTTTAAAATAGCACGAGTCTTCCCAAAGTGCTTTTTAAGCAGACCATTCTGATTTAAAGCTGTATTACAGCCTTCAGGCACCACAGACAAACTCTAATTATTAAGTTTAAAAGCTTCAGGGGCCCGGCCTGGTGGCGTAGTGGTCGGGTTTGCATGCTCCGCTTTGGCGGGCTGCGATCTCAGGTTCGGATCTGCAGCAAGCACTGCCACGCCGCTTATCAAGCCATGCTGCGGCGGCATCCCACATGCAAAATAGAGGAGGTTGGGCACAGATGTTAGCACGGCAAAAAGAGCAAGATTGGCAACAGACGGCAGCTCAGGGCCAATCTTCCTCACCAAAAAAAGATAAACCCACGAGGAGGATTGGCAACAGATGTTACCACAGGGACAATATGCCCCACGCGCGCACACACACACACACACACACACACACACACACTGAAGTGGAAAGCCTATGATTTCATGGTGCAACAACTGCTCGGTCTAGTAGAGTCGCGAAAATCCCTTGCTTTCCACCCGCCTCAAATGTGCCAATGGAGGCCCACCGGCCCGCCTGCCCAGAGGAGCCTCTGGCTTCGCTACTCGCCCGAATTCCTAAAAAATCTGTGAGGATTACGGTGATCCTGGGAACATTCTGGAAATGTCCCGAGTCAAAGAGCGCCCCCAGCAGTGCCACCTGCAATGGCGGCCCTCTGGAGGCCTCAGAACGCCAGGTTGCCCCCTGGCGCGCCCCAAGGTCCTCCCAACCAAGCCGCCCTCCCGGGGTGCTCAGGAAGACAAAGACCCCGGGGAGACGTCTCCCTGAGGGGATACCACAGGCGCCTCACCCGCAGCAAGGGGCAAAATGGCACCGAGCCACCCAGGGCCCTTTTTCTCAGAGTTGCCCTCGCCTGCCGCACCCAGCCCACCTGCACTCACCCTCTCGGGAGCCTCCACAGCCAGCGGGGTCCTGGAGGCCAGGGGTTTAGAGGAGGGGCAGGGCGGGGGCGCGGTGGGGCCTTGAAGCTCCTCTGGGCCCCATCCCTCTGGAAGTCTGAAGGTTTGTGAGGGAGGCGCGCGCTCTGACTGATTCCTCAGGCGACGACGCCCCCCAGGGGCAGGAAGCTCCCAGGGTGCAAAGCGGGGGGCAAGGAGCGCTTCTGCCTAGACCCTGAGGGGCTGAGGCCTCGGAGCCCGCGCCAGGCAGCCGTTGGCTCGCTTAGACACAATGTTACACTGCAGTCCAAGCCCTCCGCCCTCGCTGAACCCAGGGCGCTAGCTGAGCAGCACCTGACGAGGGGTGTGGAGCCAGAAGATGGGGGTCTTTTGAGTCCAAACTGGGCTCCATTGTGGAGCTCCAGAGGCTCAGATATCATCCTAATCAAAAGGGCCGTCGTAGCCAGAGAGGAACCAAAATGTCGCCGGTGGTTGAGCATTGTGTGTCAAATCCTGCTGGGTGCTTGCAGCTCAGCAGGGCAGGCTTGGTGTGCCTGCAACTCCAGAGGTCAAAGGGAGGGTAACTGCAAGCTGTTCCCCTTGACCTGCCATCGCATTAAACACGTCGATAGTAGCGGCAAGGCAGCCTTGGCAGCCATCTTGCACACTTCCCAATCTGCCCTCCTCACCGGCCTTCTCCTGCGCAGACCCCCACCAGAGCTTTGCGAGGTGGCCCTACTTGCGCGCTTTGACATCCCAAGTCTCTTTCTAGAGACTCTTGACAATTCCACCGCCGCCCGCAGCCACTCATTCGAGTTCAATAGTCCTCACTGAGGAATAGATTTAACCCTACATATGATTTTCTCAAGCTGGCCAATTTTGTACAAGCTACAAAGACCTTCGAAGAGTTGAAAGATTGAAAACCAACTTGAATTCTGCTCCACCTGACTCACCCCAGCGGGATGCACTAGGAAACATTAATTTAACAACAGCATTAATATTAAATTTTACTCATAAGAGGAACAATCCTTGCCCCTCAGACGAGGAAAGGGCTCCGGAACTTTCTATCTCCTACACAATCCTTCCACTTTCAAAACTGGACCACTCAATCATTTCACAAAGTATACGTATACCAAAACATCACGTTGAGCACGTTAAACATGTTTGTTTTTTAATTTGACAATCATGTCTCAATAAAGCAGGGGGCGGGGGAAAGTGGACCAGTCTGAGGGGTAGACTTTGGATTTATTCTTTTCTTCATAGTAAGAGATAAAACCCTACATTTTTATGGAGTTTAGAAAACAGCTCCTAAACTCAGTTTCAGGAGAGACTCATTTTAAAATAGCACGAGTCTTCCCAAAGTGCTTTTTAAGCAGACCATTCTGATTTAAAGCTGTATTACAGCCTTCAGGCACCACAGACAAACTCTAATTATTAAGTTTAAAAGCTTCAGGGGCCCGGCCTGGTGGCGTAGTGGTCGGGTTTGCATGCTCCGCTTTGGCGGGCTGCGATCTCAGGTTCGGATCTGCAGCAAGCACTGCCACGCCGCTTATCAAGCCATGCTGCGGAGGCATCCCACATGCAAAATAGAGGAGGTTGGGCACAGATGTTAGCACGGCAAAAAGAGCAAGATTGGCAACAGACGGCAGCTCAGGGCCAATCTTCCTCACCAAAAAAAGATAAACCCACGAGGAGGATTGGCAACAGATGTTACCACAGGGACAATATGCCCCACGCGCGCACACACACACACACACACACACACACACACACTGAAGTGGAAAGCCTATGATTTCATGGTGCAACAACTGCTCGGTCTAGTAGAGTCGCGAAAATCCCTTGCTTTCCACCCGCCTCAAATGTGCCAATGGAGGCCCACCGGCCCGCCTGCCCAGAGGAGCCTCTGGCTTCGCTACTCGCCCGAATTCCTAAAAAATCTGTGAGGATTACGGTGATCCTGGGAACATTCTGGAAATGTCCCGAGTCAAAGAGCGCCCCCAGCAGTGCCACCTGCAATGGCGGCCCTCTGGAGGCCTCAGAACGCCAGGTTGCCCCCTGGCGCGCCCCAAGGTCCTCCCAACCAAGCCGCCCTCCCGGGGTGCTCAGGAAGACAAAGACCCCGGGGAGACGTCTCCCTGAGGGGATACCACAGGCGCCTCACCCGCAGCAAGGGGCAAAATGGCACCGAGCCACCCAGGGCCCTTTTTCTCAGAGTTGCCCTCGCCTGCCGCACCCAGCCCACCTGCACTCACCCTCTCGGGAGCCTCCACAGCCAGCGGGGTCCTGGAGGCCAGGGGTTTAGAGGAGGGGCAGGGCGGGGGCGCGGTGGGGCCTTGAAGCTCCTCTTGGCCCCGTCCCGCTGGAAGTCTGATGGTTTGTGAGGGAGGCGCGCGCTCTGACTGATTCCTCAGGCGACGACGCCCCCCAGGGGCAGGAAGCTCCCAGGGTGCAAAGCGGGGGGCAAGGAGCGCTTCTGCCTAGACCCTGAGGGGCTGAGGCCTCGGAGCCCGCGCCAGGCAGCCGTTGGCTCGCTTAGACACAATGTTACACTGCAGTCCAAGCCCTCCGCCCTCGCTGAACCCAGGGCGCTAGCTGAGCAGCACCTGACGAGGGGTGTGGAGCCAGAAGATGGGGGTCTTTTGAGTCCAAACTGGGCTCCATTGTGGAGCTCCAGAGGCTCAGATATCATCCTAATCAAAAGGGCCGTCGTAGCCAGAGAGGAACCAAAATGTCGCCGGTGGTTGAGCATTGTGTGTCAAATCCTGCTGGGTGCTTGCAGCTCAGCAGGGCAGGCTTGGTGTGCCTGCAACTCCAGAGGTCAAAGGGAGGGTAACTGCAAGCTGTTCCCCTTGACCTGCCATCGCATTAAACACGTCGATAGTAGCGGCAAGGCAGCCTTGGCAGCCATCTTGCACACTTCCCAATCTGCCCTCCTCACCGGCCTTCTCCTGCGCAGACCCCCACCAGAGCTTTGCGAGGTGGCCCTACTTGCACGCTTTGACATCCCAAGTCTGTTTCTAGAGACTCTTGACAATTCCACCGCCGCCCGCAGCCACTCATTCGAGTTCAATAGTCCTCACTGAGGAATAGATTTAACCCTACATATGATTTTCTCAAGCTGGCCAATTTTGTACAAGCTACAAAGACCTTCGAAGAGTTGAAAGATTGAAAACCAACTTGAATTCTGCTCCACCTGACTCACCCCAGCGGGATGCACTAGGAAACATTAATTTAACAACAGCATTAATATTAAATTTTACTCATAAGAGGAACAATCCTTGCCCCTCAGACGAGGAAAGGGCTCCGGAACTTTCTATCTCCTACACAATCCTTCCACTTTCAAAACTGGACCACTCAATCATTTCACAAAGTATACGTATACCAAAACATCACGTTGAGCACGTTAAACATGTTTGTTTTTTAATTTGACAATCATGTCTCAATAAAGCAGGGGGCGGGGGAAAGTGGACCAGTCTGAGGGGTAGACTTTGGATGTATTCTTTTCTCCATAGTAAGAGATAAAACCCTACATTTTTATGGAGTTTAGAAAAGAGCTCCTAAACTCAATTTCAGGAGGGACTCCTTTTAAAATAGCATGAGTCTTCCCCAAGTGCTTTTTAAGCTGACCCTTCTGATTTATAGCTGTATTACAGCCTTCAGGCACCACAGACAAACTCTAATTATTAAGTTTAAAAGCTTCAGTGGCCTGGCCTGGTTGCGTAGTGGTTGGTTTTGCATGCTCCGCTTTGGCGGGGGCCACCTCATTTTCGGCTCTGCAGTGCGCACCTGCCACATTGCTTATCAAGCCATGCTGTGGCGGCATCCCACATGCAAAACAGAAGAGGTTGGGCACAGATGTTAGCACAGCAAAAGAGGATGTTTGGCAACAGACTGTAGCTCTGGGCTAATCTTCCTCTCCAAAACAAAAGAAAAAAGTAAAAGCGTCTGTATTGCATGACATCTGAAAGAACCAGGAAATGATAGTAGATAACATTCAGTGAAGTAGGCACTGGTGAAACTCTCCCCAAATCCTAAAGCACAATGTTGCCTGAGGAGCAGAAAAACCAGGTCTCATCTTCCGCAACTCTCATATTCTTCTTATCATTAAACAAATGGATTCTTTTAGTGCCAAAGTACATGCATATTCGTATTGATTGCATGTATGTATGTAATACTTGTCATTTGTAGAGCATATAATCAGCATTACTTAACTTTAATTATGCGATTAGTACTGAGCTGTCAGACACATCTTTCAAAAGAGAGCAATCATTAAATGCATTCATCCTAATAACCATCAGCCAAGCTTCCTGGGAAACAAGGCGTGACTTGCTCCCAAAGCCGAGAGGTTAGCAACAGAGCAGAGCAGGAAGTGCTTGGGCTTAAGTATAAATCCTGGCCAGTCTTGGAGAATGTAATTAACATCTCTGAAGCCACAGTGTCCTTCTCTCGACAATGGACCCAATAATAAATAGTACCTGCCTCTTAGAGTTGGGAGGATTCAATGGGACGATGCACGCAAATTGCCTGGTACAGGGAAGAGCAGGAAGGAGACCCGGGTCAGTGGCGCTGTAATCACCATCAGAAACCACAATAGAATACTCACCAAAGGCAGAGAGGGCTTCTAGATGTTCACTCTCCCTGAACACAGCACACAGGATTTGAAGGACTTCCACCTGAGGCTCTTCTGGTCTTGCTTGGAGGTATCACCTTACCTCTGGTCTTTCTCACAGGGGACCGGCCAATAGTAGAGACTAGGCATTCCTCCGCAGAGCAAGGACCCTCATGAGTAGCCTCCATAGCAAGCGCCCAAATTCCGTGAAAATGTCCAAACGAATTCCCGGGAAGACAAAAAACCAAATGATGTAAGGTTTTCCCTCTGTGTGGTCATCAAACTGCCAACTGTTTAGTTCATCCCCAGAGGAGATAAGTATCTCGTTTTCACATCTCTTGATGGAAAAGAGAACACACTTGTAGAAAATCGACATCATGTCACTCCCAGCTTGTGAGGACACCCATGTGTAGGCTGTGGTAATGTTTCTACTACATCTGAAATACACTGACCATTCTGTGATTGAGTCTCCATTAAAAGGCCTCCATTTTTCCTGGTATGATGTTAATACATGGTGATATATCTTAACGAAGAATGGTGTACTTTACTTGTGGGAAAATTCAATGATAAATCCATAAAAGGAATTTAAGCAGTGCTATTTTAATTCATTTTGAATTTTGAAAAATCAACCAATGAATTCTGGAAGGATTCTCATTTTATGCTTTTCAGCTCTATCCATCAAGTATAAAGTCGATGGTCTCTATTTTGTTGCCTACTACAAACGGTCTCCATTAACCCAGGAGTATGTGCCTGAAAAAAGATCTGCTTCTAGATGCCAAGCCTCTGCTATATAGCATGGTTGTTGCTCCCTGGCAAAAACCCCAGAAACAGAATCATGCTTTCTGGTGCTAAAAATGCCCTTTAGGTAAAAAGGTGTGTGAGCTCTCTTCTCCCCCATCTCTGGCACCATTTTAGTCCACATCACCATCAGCTCTAGCCTGCACTCGTGACTAGAGTCCTTGCTACCCCTACTCTTGTCCCTTCCAAACTGTTCTCCACCCAGCAGCCAAAGAAAACTCTAAATGTGTTCATGTTACATCATCCCCATGGTGGGAATACTGCCGGGACCCCCCACACACCCTATTTCTGGCTGGTGAGAAAGGGTTGATCCCCTTCTCACCTCTTCTAATACCCCTCCCAAGTCTAATGGCTGCTTTTCTCTCCTCACTCCACCACATGTAGGAGATATATATATAAAATATATATTGCATAGGAGAGATACATAATTACATATTATATAATATATTGTATATTATTTATTATATATAATAATATGTATTGTATGTAACTTTGCTATAGCTTTTACTAAATATTGTGATGTGACATTTACTAAATGTCATTTACTAAATTTAGTAAAACATTTATTAAATGTTTTGATGTGACAGACTATGGAAGAGACATGTTCTGGCCTAAACCCAGAAAAAAAGTAATGATCCTTTCTGGAAGATCATTAACTAAAAAGAAAAAAAATGATGTTAAAATATGCTGCCAGAGAGCCTAAACATCTATGCTTTCTCCTTCCTCTACTCTCATCTTAGCAAGAGTAAGTTTCGAACATTGAAAATTACCTATGTTCTCCAACCTACCGAGGGGTTGGGTCTCCCACATGGATGAGAGGGTGTGGGGTAGGGAACTTGCTGGTGTCCAGCCTTAGTGATGCTGGCATATCCAAGCTGGCCCATAGAGATGATCTGGCCCAAGCCCCTCACTGTCTAATTGAGGACACCGAAGCCCTTTGAATCCAGTGGGAAGAATTCTCCAGAATCTGAGGGCTAGGGCTGAGTGGTGCCCAGAGGAGAAGTCCTGGCTGCTCCTACTTTATCCTTTCCAGGTGTATTTTGCCCTCACAGAAAGGTTGCTTTGAAACAGAAGGTGAACAGGCTCCTAAGGTGCTTCCTACATGCCCAACAATAGAAAGGTAGACTTAAACTCAAGCATATCAATAATTACATTAAATGAAAATAGTTTAAAAACCTCATTAAAAGATAGAAGTTGTCAAACTGGAGAAATAAAGCAACTCTACTCTTGTCTACCAGAAGTGCATTTAAATATAAAGACGAAGAGAGGTTAAAAGGAAAAGGACGAAAAACTAAATATCATGCAAATTCTAATCATAAGAAAGATGGAGTGGCTATATAAATATCAGACAAAGCAGACTGCAGAGCAAGTAATATCACCAGAGATAAAAAGAAACATTTCACAGTAATAAAAGAGTTGATTCAAAAAGACATAATAGAAAACAATTCCATTTACAATAGCATCAAAAAGAATAAAATACTTGGAAATAAACATAACCAAAAAGGTCTCCCTTCCCACATATCTTGCTCTATGCACCTCTTCCATCTGGCCACTCCTAAATTATATCCTCTTATAATAAACCAGTGATCTATTTAAAAAAAGAAAAAGAACAGAACAGCATGCTCCTGGGGCATCTGCAACAAGGAACACTTTGGTTCAAGTTGACTAGAGAGTTCCTGGCTCTGTGCCATTGAAGTCATCTTTTCCTCTTATTGGAATCTAAGAAGTCTCTCCCGTGGGTATGTGGTGTGTGCATGCCCAGGCATGGCCAGGCAGTCAGGGTTTCTGGGGAGATACAAGTGGGTCTGGCTTCACAGCAGAATGAGTCGCCATCCTAATTTCCCAAGGCCAAACTTTGTTTTAAAATAAAGGTGCCAAAAATAAAAACAAACAAGATTTCTTTCTTTTAAAAGAAAGTAAAGAAAATAAAGGACTCTTTGGCCAAAGATGTCTCCCAAACTATAAACACTTCTTCAGTAAGTTCTTAGGTAAGGAAATAAATATACTGGGCACAAGAATGCTCCTATAGAAACAGTGCATTCCAGTCAGTCTCAGTTGGGGGTCTCTGTCCTTGGCCTAGACCCCTTGTGTAGACCTCTGGTTCTTTAACCATCCAGGCTATCTCTGGCCTTTCCAGTCATCAAAACCTGGTCGGAGAGGGGCAGCTTTCCTTTGCTTGGCAAATAGTGGATTTGATAGATGTTAGTTCCTCTTTGCCTTCCCAGGCTAACCGGAGACCTCCTTTCCAGCTTCTTGTCTCATGCCTCCTGTGGTGGTACTGCCTCTGTGCTAGCCATGCCACATTTCTCACCTGCCCAAGGCTTCTCAGCTCTGATCCTCTTCCACACCTCCCCTGGCAGGGTGCAGAGTTCTGTCCATGATGCTCTGGCAGCTCACAGAGCGCAAGGACCATACAAGGTTTTTCAGCAACAGGCCCAAGTGAGGTGAGGGAACAGGACAGGGCAGGGTGTGGGGTTGAATTTAATTTTGTGATTTGATGCTCTGGTAGGTCAGGTAAATTCCTCCTCTGAGCTTTCTCAGCATCCCACCTTTTACATTTCCAAACAACCCAGGTAAACTTGCATGACCCTGAGAGTGAGTGCCTCCTTAAATTTCCTGCCCTAGGCACCTCACTTGCCTCACCCTCGTTCCAGTCATGTTTATCAATTCTCTTTTTATGGGAGATCCCAGGCAAGTTGAGCCATCCCTAACCTCTTCCATCTTTTTAAGCTGATTGGTACAAGACCCTAGAGCTGACTTCACCACCCCAAGTAAAGAGTCCTGGGACTCCACTCCTTTCCATTCTGAGTGGTTCCTAATGCCCAAGCCATCCTGGGGCAGACTAAACCAGAAGCATGGGCTTTTGTCACAGAACCGTAAGATGCTTTTATAGGAGAAAACATCTTCACCTAAAGACTGTGATCAAGGCATGCTTTTGCCCTCTGGTCACTTTGTTTTCAGCATTTGTGTTATTATGTGGGGCTTCAGTTGCTATGGAAAGAAAACACTGCTTACCATGACAACTGTAACAGTTTAAAGGTGCACAGCTTGTCTCAGACTACGAAGCTTCAAAACCACTGAAATGTGTAGGGTTTAATATCCCTCCTTTTAAAAATAATCAATCAAATGTTCTCCTCCCTATAAAAGCCGCCTGAGTATTTTCCACTTCCTCTGTGTCACCTGTCATGAAAAGCCAGCAGACCTCAACAACAAATACCCAAGTGCTGAAATCACAGGAAATTTTAGTCAAAATTCCATAAAAAAGGTTGGTAACAATCAAAGAACAAATAAATGGAGATTTATTAGGCACCCATTCTGCACATTCTTTTACATACTTTCATCTGATTGTGATTTTACCTCATTTTACAGAAGAGAGAAACAGATCTAGGAAAGTTACAAAACTAGTCCAAAGAGACAGAACTGGCTTTCAAACCCAGGATGGACTGGCTCCACCCAGCCTAACACAGCATTGTTTATTCAAGCAGTTCAGTCATCTGATTGTTTTAATTGGTCAAAAACTGAGGGTTCAGAATGATCTTTTTTTAAAGAATAGAAAACACTTCCTTTTTAAAAAACAGTTGATCTGATTACTGGACTTCTTGTCAGTATACCTTGGGGACTGCTATAATCCCCTCTCATCTGGATTAGATGAGAAATTACAAGGGTGGGATGTGGGTAGGGAATTTCTGCAGCAACCCACTAAAATGACTATCAAATTGACAGATAATAAGAAGTATTGTCGAGGATGTGGATAAGTTGGAACCTTCATACACTGCTGATGGGAATGTGAAGTAGTACAGCCACATTGGAAAATAGTCTGGCTGTTCCTCAAAAGGTTAAACATAGAGTTACCACAGGACTCAGCAATTCTGCTCCCAAGAGAATTAAAAATATATGTCTACACAAACACTTGTGCAGGAATGCTCATACAGCATTATTCATAATAGCCAGAATGTGGAAACAATACAAATGTAAATCAACTGATGACTAGATAAACAAAATATGGTGTATCCATATAATGGAATATTATTCAACCGTAAAAATTAGTGAAGTACTGATTGATGACCCAAAAAGGATGAAGCTTGAAAACATTATGCTAAGTAAAATGAACTAGTCACAAAAAGGCACATACTGCATGATTCCACTTATATGGAATCATACCTAGAGTACCTAGACTAGTCAAATTCATATAGACAGAAAGTAGGATGGTGGGCTGGTTGCCAGATGTTAGAGGAAAGTGGAGATGAAAAATTGTCATTTATGGGTATAGAGTTTCAGTTTTGCAGGATAAAAAGAGTTTTGGAAGCTTGGTTGCACAACAATGTGAATGCACTTAACACTACTGAACTGTACATTTAAAAATGGTTAAGATAGTGAATTTTATGTTGTGTGTATTAACCATAATTTTAAAAGATTCCATTTATATTGACATGTCTAGAATAGGCAAATCCATAGGACCCGGAAGTAGATTAGTGGTGCCAGGAGCTGGGGGGAGGGAGAGTGGGCAATGACTGCAAATGGGGAAGGGGTTTCTTTCGGCGGTGAAAAAATGTTCTAGAATTATATAATAGTGATATTTGCACAACCTTGTGAATACACTGAAAAACCAATGTATTATACTCTTCTAAAGGGTACATTTTAGGGTATGTGAATTACATATCAATTAAACATTTGGTACGAGAAAATAACAGTCTAGGAGTAGGAGCTGGTGTACCTGGTGGAAATGAAAGGGCGAGGGGGATAGGAAATGGAAAATTATGAGAAACCATGTAAAAGCAATGCACTGACCTGCCCGGCCACAAACATCTCATTGTATTGTGGCTGTAGACAATCACGTGCCACAGTTGGCTCAAACCAAGGGTGGGTTTCATGCCTGGAGATCAAATATTTGAACAAACTATATATGCATCCGTATGATTATTTTAAATGTGATGCACAGTTATTGTAAAACACAGTTGGTAACTACTCATAATGGCTAACTAGTCAGTGACTAACCAGAAGATACAAAGAAATAATTATAATATGAATATATGCTAATATTGTATTTGAATACAACCTGAAGGTAATTATATACCCTAACCCCATGTCTTTCAAATAAGACCCACATCATTTGCGCTATTGATGTTGGATAATAGAAATCTTGGTGGACATTTAATGGAGTAAATTAACAATTAGCATCATTTAATTAAGCTATTTGAGAAAGTCTGGCTCCTACCAGATTTGGTAGAAGTGCATCAAAGCTCTTGATTTACATCATTTTATTGCACAGGTTTCTGGCTGCCCCCTGGGGCAAGGAATTGCCACAAAACCTTTAAAGTGAAGAAAAGTGAGAAGATTCTTGGAAACTAAGCTGAGCTTTCAACTCTGCAAGCAACCCATGGTACTCATGGCATACTGAAGTCAATGCTCTTCATGGAGTAGCTAATTATCACCAGAAGGCGCTGCCTACACTGAGTCAGCAGGTGAGCCTCTTCTCAGGTTTGTCTTGCAAGCTTCACTTTTTCTTTCTTTTCTTTTTTGAGGAAAATTATTGTTTTCCTAGCACTGAAGAAAATGACCAGGGTGAATACATATAGAGCCAAGCTAAAGTCATGCTAGGGATACTATCAAATTTGAGTAGATCATGGAACAGAAGAGAGAGTTCGGAGGGAGACCCAAGTATACAGATAGGATAACAGACACGGTAAAAGTGGCACCACAGATTATGGAAAACGATAGATTATTTAGTAGACGGTGTAGGGAATATTGTCTCAGTATGGGCAGAAAATTCAAACTAGATTCCAACATCGAACAACCTGTATGAAGATGGATTCCAGGTGGTTTCAAAAATAATTATGAAAGGAAATAATAGTAACATCAAAAAAGAAATGGTAAAAATATTTTGTCTTGGAGTAGGGAAGGATTTCTCAAATAAGACCAACCAAACCAAAGACATGAGGAGAAAATTAATTAATTTGGCTAGACTAAAATTAAGGATTTCTGGTTAATGAAGGACACCAGGGACAAAGTTAAAGATAGATGGTAAGATAGGAGAAAATATTTGGAGTATCTAAAACCAGCAAAGGCTAATATTTTTAAAAAGCATCACAAAATTATAGGAAGCCTTATAGAAAAAAGGGCAAAGGATAAAGGACCAGGACATTTAAAAAAGAGGAACCCAAAAAGCAAACATATGAGAAGATGCTCCAACTCATTAATTAATACGAATTAAAACATCTATGTGATACCACCTTACATCTATTGGCCTCGAAAAATTAGAAACCTAAAGATTACCAAGTGTTGACAGAGCTGAAGTATTATAGGAATCCTCATGTTTGCTGTGGGAGCATAGACAGGGCCATCATTTGGAGAGCAGTCAAGCACTACTCAGTTAGATTAAGTATACACAATGACCCAGCAATTTTGCTATTGTATGTATGTATATATGTCTGTATGCATATGTGGGTGTGCACACATATATGTATATAATCTTAACTTGTACACACATGTTCATAGCGTTATTCATAATAGCCAAAAAGGTGGAAACAATCTAAACGTCCATCAATTGATGAATCGATAAACAAAATATGGTACATCCACACAATGTAATGTTATTTAGTCATAAAAATCAATGAAGTACTGATTCATGCTACAATATGGATGAACCTTGAAAACCTTAAGCTAAATGAAATAAGCCAGACACAAAAGGACAGATACTGTATGATTCCATTTATGTGAGATGTCTAGAATAGGCAAATCTGCAGAGACAGAAAGTAAATTAATGGTTGCCAGGTGCTAGGTTTGAGTGAGATGGAACTTGACTGATAATGGGTATGGAATGTCTTTTTTGGATGACAAAATGGTCTAAGCTTAGATTGTAATAATGGTTAAACAACCCAGTGAGTACACTAAAATCATTGAATTGTACACTTTAAATGGTGAATTTGTGGTATGTGAATTATAATAAATCTGTTATTAAAAAAGGAATGAATGAATGAACACATGAAATAAATAAATAAAAACATAAGCAGGGCTTTGCATGGACATATGATGAGAATGTGCCCAGAAGATTATGATTAATAAAATCCTCTGCTCCACTGGTACCTGCCTCCTTTTTGCTGACTGCTGATCTTCCTGGAAATTGTAGGTCTTTTGAATATACTATGTTCTCCTTAGACTTACTCCAGCTCATTGTGTCCCAGGTCCTCAGCTCTCATGCTGGGCATGGGTTGGGCCTTGGTCTGAACCACACTGCAGATGCTGTAGACCAATCAAAGCCACCTGTAGATAGAGGCTATCTATCCAATAGAATATGGCAAAAGTGATGGGATGACACTTCCATGGTTTGATTACAAAAGACTGTGACTTGTAAATTCCATCTTGCTAGTTCTCTCTCTCTCTTCTTTTTCTATTTCTCATTGGTGCTGTCTCTTGCCCTCTTGCTTGCTTGCTGCCATGTTGCAAGATGCTTTATGGAGAGGTACACGTGACAAGGAACCAAGAGATGCTTCCAGTCAACAGGTCACGAGAAACTCAGGCCTCACTCCAACACCCTTCAAAGAACTCAATTTTGCTACCTTCCATGTGAGGGATCTTGGAAGCTGATCCTTCCTCAGTGTAGCCTTCAGATAAGACCATAGGCCCAGCTAACACCTTGATTATACCCATGTTAGAGACCCTATAAGCAGAGAATGCATGTAAGCCATGCCCAGACACCTGACCCATAGAAACTGTGAGGTAATAATTGTGTGTTAAGCCACTAAGGTTTGGGGTATTTTGTCATGCTACAGTATGACAGTTGATAACTAATCCAGAGGATAAGGTGTGTTAAACATGCCTCTTCCCTGTCACCAGAACTTTGGAACCAAGCCTCCCTTGCAACTGGGTGGGGTCAAGTGTCTGGCCCCATAAAAACTTCTCATTGTGGTAATTTGTTTGTACAGTTCACAACTCTCCCTTGACTTCCCAGTACCCTCAGAGTAAAATGCAAAATAAGTTCTTACTGTAGCCTACAACACATTCCTCGATCTGGTCCCTGCTGCCCTTCTAGACTCATCCTACTCTCCCCTTCACTCTTTCTGCTCCAACCACACTGGTATATTTTCAATGAACCAGGTATGTTTTCACCTGGGGGCTTCACCCTTTGCTTTCTACATTCAGAAAGCTCTTACCCCAAGCCATCTGCATGACTCACTACCTCACTTCCTTCAGGTCTCTAATCAAATATCACCTTCTCAAAGAGGTCTTTCCCAACAACTACTTAAATGGGCTTAATTATCAATCTCTATGCCCTTCTCCTATTTTATTTTTTATGATACGAGTCACCACCACCTGAAATGGTGTGCATTTGCTTGTGGATTTGTACTGTCTTCTCCCAGAAGAACGTCAGTTTTATGTGGGCAGGCACTTTGGTTTGTTCACTGCTGTAACTCCAATGCCTAGAACAGTGCTTGGCATCTATAGCCAGATTGGGGAAAAGAGTATTGGAAGAGAAGGCACATCACTTCCCAGACACTTCTATAATTTGAAACAGAAAAGGGGGAGTTTTCAGCAGCCAGAGAGAAATAGGCATTCAGAGAGCCCCAAAGCTGTCCTGGGTCCCCAAGGGCATGCAGCATGGGGGAAAGAGTTCTCAGCAAATCTCTCACTTTAACTTCAAAACTAGCTCCATAAAAGGGCATTTTAGATGGGTACTCAAAAGACACATCTTTCTGTGTGGCTAGAAAATATATTCTTCATGAGGGCTACTTTTTCAAAGTCTTTTCTATTTGCATTTTCTTCTTTCATGCCCAATTACCATGCATAATTTAACCGCATGATTTAATTAATTCCGAAATGCAAAAGTGCAAATTTTTATGTATAAATAAATAGTAACACAGGCAAACTCTTGTACTTTAGAATGAATAGCTGGTAGCTAATTTTGCTCACAATTACCTAATCTTAGGTATAGCAACAGATTAACAGGAAAAAATCAAATTTAATATTGTATGTATTGGGGCTCCATAAGAATACGAGGCCCAAAGACTGTCAGGCCATTGAGACTTATATGCTATTTTGAGCTAAGGAGAAGTGGGTAGGAGTCTGGGACTTCAAAGGGGAGGATGGCAATTCACAGGGAGATGGGAAGAGTAAAAGTTTGGTAAATAAATGTTTGCCATGCCAAGTGGAGAAGTCTTTCTCATGTAAAGCAAAGTTATCATTGGTAACAGCTCTCACTTCCTGGTACAGACTCCCTATCTAAATTCCTTTAGGCAGTTAAGGGGGAGGTTAAAAGTTCTTCTTGAGTCTGTGGGGCCTTTATTGTCTTCAGCTCAAAATAATCCACCTGCCAAAATGGCACATTCTGGGGAGACTTGCTCTGAACTTCTACAATAGTAAAATGAATATTGCAAAATAAATCAATGAAGCTGTGAAGATTTTAATGAATAAAGAAAAAAAGGCTGCCTCATTCAATATTATATCCGGTGCTTGCAGAAAGCAGTTAAAGCCAATTTAAAAGTTTATGCCATTTCTCATTCTGAATCTTCTACTTTGATGTAAGAGGAACAAGAGGTAATGAAGATTTTAGGTAGATACAAGACTTGTTTGTGGCATTTTGTTTTTTTGCTGTGGTAATTTTCTTGTTTATGGTCAATAAACTTTCTAATCAGCAGTAATTCAACTATGCGGTTTCAAATATTTTGAATGAAATTGAACCAAATATATTTGTAAATGTTCAATTTTTAAGATCAGCATGCAGATGATTCTTTTAAATCCTGCTATGTTTTAGACAAATCATATATTTAGGCAAAGCTTACCTGCAAAATAAGGGTCTGAATTAAAAAATATATATATGTATATACATTATCTACATCTGAAATGCAAAACTATACCCCTATCCATAAATTCATGCTCTTATATTATTTATTGAATATTTGTGGAGCTGAGTCCCTTTCTTCTTCACTAATTTATTCATAACCATACACATTAAGCCAGTGGCTTTAATTCTCAATTCAGTTTGATTCTATAAACACATATTGACTATCTACTATACACAAAGCAACATATTTCATCAGGGACATTTCTTCAGAAATATTTCAGCAGCAACACTTCAGAGCTATTTCCTCAGAGAAATACATAGCTTGTTAACATTAGAATTGCTTCTTTACATACAAAGGTGTATATGTTGGGGAAGTTGATATCTACATATTAATCAAATGAAATGCAAGATTCTTCAACCACTTCCCACACCACCCTTTCCAGTTCCTAGTCAAGAGAAACTATTTTTAAATGGAGGGAGCATCATTTTTCCGGATGCTTGATATAACTGAGTTCTTATTGTGTCCATGTTCTCAACTTCCTTTAAATTCACTGATTTCACCTCCTTAATTAAACTCCCCATCCAGTTTGTCTAGCACTGATATTTCCTCTTCTCTGACTACTTTTACTATTGATCCTCTTTCATACGTATCTTTTTGTATTGAATTATCTATATATGATTATAAACATTCTCTAAGACTTACTTCTCCAGCCATATGGTGATTTGGTAAGAAATGAGGACAAGGCCTGCTATTCCAATGGTCTTTTACTGTTGGGCATGCTGTGAGGACACAAAAGAAAATGTGTATTGATTGCTTGCTAAGCCCAGTGTAATCTGCAAATGAACTGTAAGCAACTGATACTCATATTAATTCTTGAAAATTCTGGAAAAGCTATAGTCAGTCATTGAAAAATGCAGTGAAGTCTTAGATATCCTTGCAGAGGCTGGGAGTTGTCCTAAAACATTCAAAAGTTGAGCTTAAAGAATATTTTAAAAGAAGGCACTTTTGTTGTTTCTGTGTTTACCAGCAACACACATGAAGATGGACAAACAGTTACCCGGAGCCTGCACCAAAGAAGCAATAGGAATGAATGCAAACAGGTTACTATTACTCCCTTGGAAATGGATGATTTTAAATTTACTTTAGGACTGGTAACTCCTTAGTTGTGTTCACTTATGTCCCCTTCCTAACCCCCTCCCCCAAATTCACGCATACACATTACTTAGCAAAGGTCATCCTGAGAGCTACCAAATATGAAACTTCAGTCTTTCTTGTCCCGATTTATCATAAATTCAGAATGTCTAAATTAAGAATTTGTAATGTTTGACTGTGGAGGAAATTGGTGACTGATTGCTCAAGTCAAAAAAAATCTCCTGAGGAGCTTAGCATTTCTCTCCTGAAGGAAAATGACCAAGCCCTGCCTAATGTCAGCCCCAGGGAGACTTCAGAATCAGGAAGGAGGATTTACAAATTTTTTAAATTGCCCTCTGTTTATACTTTAATGTTGAAGACAACAATTCCTTTAAATTCCCCTCAATGCCTTAACCAGAGTGCTTCCATATTGAAAGCATTCAGTGGAATAGCTTCTGGCTGGAAAATACAAACAAGTTTTTGTTATCTCGATCACTAACAACCAGAGAACAAGGCCCACCCTGCCTGGCAAATAAGCAGTTAGCTTCTTGGATTTGTGTGGTTAGTTGAAAATAGTTAATGAACTTGCTAATATTCACTGCCTGTTGAGGACTTAGCTGATTCCCCAGCCCACAGATACATTATGAGGAGCGGAAACTCTCAGTCAGGTTGTTTCAGCACTTCAGGATCCCACCAGCAGAAAAATCACTTAATGATCTACAAGAGAGAGAATCGTCAATATTAACAATCATCTCAAAAGCCATAAGCTGCCCAGTGCATAGAAAGAATAAGGTCCTTAAAAACCGTGCCTGAACAGAAATGTTCAAGCCTCCTTTGGGGGCTGATTTCCCAAAACTTCATAACTTTACATTCCATGGGTTGCAATCACCTTATAGGGCACTAAGTTTTGTCCTTCTCTTACATGAATTCATTATTTATTCACACCTAATACTCGTCACAAGGATCTCCTGAGAAATAAGGTTCTTGCTCTTTGAAGTGATGCCCAGAAGTCACTGAACAGGCACTCCCCTCCCTCGCCTGGGAAATCCAGAATGGACTGCACAAAAACGACCATTGATTTCGGCTACCTGGGGTTTATTTTGGCCAATTGTAAGCAAGGGCTAGAGTTGTGTGGGGTTACGTGAAAGGAAATAGGTGGTTTGCATGGAAGAGAGGTGGGAAAAGAGGAAAGGGGTTGTCTTTGATGGGTATTCTGGGAGCTTTGAGTTAGGAGCACCTTGCTGGGGAAGACCCCACGCTGAAGTTGAATAATATAGCCTCAAGGAGGGAACGATGCAGAGCTGCAGTTTGAGCTGAGTTTCTATTCAGTTTCCAATCCTGCTGCAAATTCTCTGAGATGCCGTGGAAACCAAAAGTTTCCAGAGGAGAGAGTGGTAGGAGCTGGGGTCAAAATCATACTAGAAGTGACTACCCACCAGAAAAGACCCAGTATACGCCCCTGTCCACGTGTTCGGGCACGTTCAGCAATGGGGACGGCAGCAGAGACTCACAGGTTAAGACTGTGCTGTGGAGCGAAGGGGGTGCTCTCTCCCTGCTGAGAGCTGGAGGATAATGTGAACGTTAGATGTGATCCTGGATTTGAAGCACTGCCACATGGTAGGTGGGCACGTGAGGAAGGTGGAGACTTCCAGGGCAAATTTGACTTTCTCAGAAACCCCTCCCAGAAATGAAGGCAATTTGGCCATAGCAAATTATAACAGCTGCTTTTCATTGAGCATCCAGTATGCAAAGGTAGTAGACGTTGGAGAGACGTCAAGTGCTCCTCCACATCTTGTCTTCCTCTCCTCCCTCGACTAATGGGGACACTGCACTGCCAGTCCCCTTGTACTTAGGAAGGGTCCTGTGAGGACCCTTTGCCACTGATAGGAGCAGATGCATTGTTTGTCACAGCCACTCCTATAGAAGGCACCACAGGGGCCATGGATTAATTCTCCAGCCGTGACAACAGGGGACACAGACCACGCTGTTTCCTCACCCGGGGACTCCAGCCAGGTACATTGGACTCTTAGAGGTGAGATGTCAGATTCTGTGCCTTTGAGGCCCTGGGTAGGGGTGGAGGTGTTCAAAAGAGGAGCCGCCCACAGGAAGCTGGCTGCAGGAATTCCTCCATGCCACGTGCACCCTTCGGCCCCTGTGCTACACCCTTCAGTGCCCTCAGGTCTGTGATGCACCTCTAGTAGGAGGCCAGCTGCCGAATGGCCCTGTAGAGATTGGGGGAGTCCTCCTCCTGGGGCTCAGCCTGGTGCCCCCATCACCCTCGCTGCCCACTCTGCCCACTCTCTCCCCAACCTGGCCTCCTGGGTCTGCACAGGGTGGGGCTTTGCCCTGCCTGTCTCCCCACTGACAGCTGCTCAGTCCCCGGTGCTCTGTTCTTGTGCAAATATGTGTATTCGCATGTGTATTTGGAGGTCCACACACAAGAATCCCCTTGCAGGACAGTGGTAGTTCAGGGAGAGCTGGCATGACGTGATGTAGCCTTTTGGTGAGTCTCCTAGTGGCTGGTAAATAATAATTGTTGCCATGTGAATGTGTGACAAATCGGTATGATTATGAGTTACTTTCAAGCCATTCCCTGTATAATGCCAAAGGTTTGATTCAACTGATGGCCTGGTCACGGTGACTCTGAAGTTTAGCTTTCTGAGGCTGAGCCAGAGAGGGGGGAAGGAGTGTCTTCTCTGGCACCCACAGAGCCAGCTAGGACCTTGGTGTCCCCAGAGAGTTTGAACAGACGAAAGGCTCCAGCAGACGGCAGGGGTAGTCACCAGGTTGCTCCCTCAGGCCCCGGGCCCTTGACACTCCCAGACTCCAAGGTGGATTTGGAAAGGAGCCAGGCAGGAGAGGGCTTTGGGGTCCCAGAAGGCAGGCTGTGAAGAGTGTCAGCCATCCCAGGAGAGGTGGAAGCAGGAGCACCTGCCAGATTCCATCTGAACCGCCCTGGGCTGGCCAGGGGAGGGATGCGGGGGCAGATGTGGCTGGAGGTGAGCTGGAGTCCTGCACCACATCATGAAACAGGACCAGGACCATCATGACAAGTCGCAGGACCAGACCCCCATGGGGCACTCCAGGATGGAAGAAAGGACACTACATGCCCGTTCTTGGAGGGAACTGACTGGTGTGGGACGGTGCTTGCCGAGCAGCTGTGGATGGCCCGGTTACACAGCCTGGCTGCCCCAAGCACCCCTCAGGGTCCTTCAGGGAGGCATTTCCAGGGTACAGCATCCTTTACAGCAGCCTGTGTCTGGGCACACAACACCCAGGTCCCCAGCCAGTCCTGACCAGTGTGGGGCAGTTCAGACAGGATGTTTCCCTGGCCTGAATATTCTCAGCCGTGGTCCCACTCCTCCAAGAAGCACCTGTGTTTCCCCAGCCATAGCTAAAGCCTGCTCTGAACTCCAATCTCCTTGGCAATGAGCTGAATTTCTGCCTGGCTCTTGCAGGACCTTCCCTGTGGCAAATATCACTTGCAGATGTCCTCAAATCCTTCTTGAGCAAGTAAAGCGTTCTGGGTCAACACCTGGCCTCATTAGGGAAAGCTTGCCATAGTCCAGGCAAAACATCTATGAGGCTGGGTTAGGGCAATGGTCGTGGGGCTTGAGAAGTGGAATGGATTTCAGAGATGTTTATGAGGTGGAAGAAGCCGGACTTGTGTGTAACGTGGGCCTGGTGGTTAAGGGAGAGGAAAGAGCTGAAGATAATTCCAGAAGGTTTTGTTTCACTCTGCCTATCTCTATGTGCCTGTGTTCAGTTTCCTTTCCTTTTTTTTAAACATACCTATCACTTTTGTCCAAAGTTTCCTTTTGTCCTTTCCATTTTTAAAATTTCAATAGACTTTATTTATTTTAAACTATTTTAGATTTGAAGAAAATTTGCAAAGCTTGTACAGAGTTCTTATATGCCCCTCATCCATTTTCGCATATTATTAACATCTTATGTTAATAGGGTACATTTATTACAATAAATGAGCTAATATTGATGCATTATTTATTATTAACTAAAGTTCGTACTTTACTCAGATTTCTGTAGTTTTTACCTAATATCCTTTTTCTGTTCCAGCATTCCAGCCAGGATACTACATTTCATGTAGTTGTCATGTCTCCTTGGGCTCCTCTTGGCTGCGACAGTTTCTTTGATTTTGATGATCTTGACAGCTTTGAGGAGTACTGGTTAGATATTTTGACAACGCCCTCAGTCGGGTTTTTGTCTGATGTTTGACTCATGATTAGTCTGGTTTTATGAGTTTTGGGGAAGAAGACCACATAGGTAAATGAAGACCGCATGATTTATCACTGATGCTATTGACCTTGATCACCTGGCTGAGGTAGTGCTTGTCAGGCGTCTACACTGTAATGTTACTATTTTATATCTCCTTTCCATATTGTCCTCTTTGGAAGAAAGTCCCTATGCATGGCCCACAATTCAGAGGTGGGGAGTTATGCTCCAGTTTCATTTTTTTAGTTTTTTTAAATTAAATTTTATTTTTTTATTGATGTCTTAATAGTTTATAAAATTGTGGGGTTTTAGTTGTACATTATTATTTGTCTGTCACCATGTGGATGTAACCCTTCACCCCTTGTGTCCACCCCCCACCCCCCTTCCCCTTGGTAACCACCAATCAGTTCTCTCTGTCCGTGTGTTCACTTATATTCCATATGAGTGAATTAATGCAGTGTCTGTCCTACTCTCTCTGGCTTATTTCACTTAAAATAATACCCTCTAGGTCCACCCAAGTTGTTGCAAATGGGAGAATTCTGTCTTTTCTTATGGCTGAGTAGTATTCCATTGTATGTATATACCACATCTTCTTTAACCACTCATCAGTCGAGGGACACTTGGGTTGCTTCCACTTCTTGGCTATAGTGAATAATGCTGCAATGAACATAGGGGTGCATAAGCCTCTTGGGATGGTTGATTTCATGTCCATTTGGTAGATGCCCAACTGTGGTATTGCTGGATCATAAGTTATTACCATTTTTAATTTTTTGAGGAATCTCCATACTGTTTTCCATAGAGGCTGCACCAGTTTGCATTCCCACCAGCAGTGAATGAGGGTTCCTGTCTCTCCACAACCACTCCAGCATTTGCTGTTTTTTGTCTTGGTGATTATAGCCATTCTAACGGGTGTCAGGTGATATCTTAGTGTAGTTTTGATTTGCATTTCCCTGATGATTAGTGATGTTGAACATCTTTTCATGTGTCTGTTGGCCATCTGTATCTCTACCTTGGAAAAATGTCTGTTCATATCCTCTGCCCATTTTTTGATCGGGTTGTTTGTTTTTTTGTTGCTCAGTTGTATGAGTTCTTTATATATTACAGAGATTAATCCCTTGTTGGATAAACGATTTGCGAATAATTTCTCCCAGCTTGTGGGCTGTCTATTTATTTTGATCCTGGTTTCATTTGCCTTGTAGAAGCTCTGTAGTCTGACGAAGTCCCCACTTGTTTATTTTTTCTTTTGTTTCCCTTGTCCGAGTAGACATGGAATCTGAAATGATCCCTTTATGACCAATGTCAATTAGTGTACTGCCTATATTTTCTTCCAGGAGTTTTATCATTTCAGGTCTCACTTTCAGTTCCTTAATCCATTTTGAATTGATGTTTGTATATGGCGATAGGAGATGGTCTACTTTCATTCTTTTGCATGAGGCTGTCCAATTTTCCCAGCACCATTTATTGAAGAGACTTCCCTCTCTCCATTGTATGTTCTTTGCTCCTTTGTCAGAAATTAACTATCCATAGGTGTGTGGTTTTATTTCTAGGCTTTCAATTCTGTTCCATTGATCTGTGTGTCTAGTTTTGTCCCAGTACCATGCCGTTTTGATTACTATAGCTCTATAGTATATTTTGAAATCAGGGATTGTGATGCCTCCAGCTTTGTTCTTTTTTTTTTCAGGATTGCTTTAGCTATTTGTGGTCTTTTGTTGCCCCATACGAATTTCAGTATTTTTTGTTCTATTTCTGTGAAGAATGACATTGAGACTCTGATTGGGATTGCATTGAATCTGTAGATTGAATTAGGTAGAATGGACATTTTAACTATATTTATTCTTCCAATCCATGTGCATGTGGTATTTTTCCATTTATTTATGTCTTCCTCAATTTCTTTCAATAGTGTCTTTTAGTTTTCATTGTATAGGTCTTTCACCTCCTTGGTTAAATTTATGCCCAGATATTTTATTCTTTTTGTTGCAATTGTAAATGGGATTGTCTTTTTGAGTTCTCTTTCTGTTATTTCATAGTTAGTGTATAGAAATGCAACTGATTTTTGTAAGTTGATTTCATACCCTGCCACTTTACTGTATTGTTGATTATTTCTAGTAGTTTTCCAATGTAATTTTTTGGGTTTTCTATGTATAAGATCATGTCATCTGTAAATAGTGAGAGTTTGACTTCTTCATTGCCTATTTGGAGTCCTTTTATTCCTTTTTCTCGCCTAATTCATCTGGCCAGAACTTCCAGTACTATGTTGAGTAAGAGCAGTTAGAGTGGGCACCCTTGTCTTGTTCCTGTCCTCAAAGGAATGGCTTTCAGTTTTTCCCCATTGAGTAGGATGTTAGCTGTAGGTTTGTCCATATACAGCCCTTATTATGTTGAGCTCATTTCCTTCTATACGCATTTTGTTGAGAGTTTTTATCATAAATGGTTGTTGGATCTTGTTGAATGCCTTCTCTGCATCGATTGAGATGATCATGTGGTTTTTATTCTTCATTTTGTTAATGTGGTGTATTACGGTGATAGATTTGAGGATGTTGAACCATCCCTGTGTCCCTGGTATAAATCTGACTTGATCATGGTGTCTGATCTTTTTGATGTATTGCTGTATTCGGTTTGCTAATATTTTGTTGAGGATGTTTGCGTCTATGTTCATCAGTGATATTGGCCTGTAGTTTTCCTTCTTTGTATTGTCCTTGTCTGGCTTTGGTATCAGGATGATGTCGGCCTCATAGAATGTGTTAGGAAGTATTCCATCTTTCTCTATTTTTTGGAATAGTTTGAGAAGGATAGGTGCTAAACCTTCTTTGAATGTTTGGCAAAATTCTCCAGGGAAGCCATCTGGTCCTGGGCTTTTATTTTTGGGGGAGGTTTTTGATTACTGTTTCAATCTCTTTACATGTGATTGGTGTATTCAGATTCTCTATTTCTTCTTGATTCAGTTTTGAGAGGTTATACACGTCCAAGAATTTGTCCATTTCCTTTAGGTTGTCCATCTTGTTGGCATAAAGTTTTCCATAGTATTCCCTAATAATCCCTTGTATTTCTTGGTATCTGTTGTAATTTCTCCTCTTTCATTTCTAATTTTATTTATTTGAGTCTTCTCCCTTTTTTCTTAGTGAGTCTGGCTAAGGGTTTGTCAATTTTATTTATCTTCTCAAAGAACCAGCTCTTTGTTTCATTGATCCTTTCTATTGTTTTTTTGGTTTCAATTTCATTTATTTCTGCTCTGATTTTTATTATTCCCCTCCTTCTGCTGATTCAGGGCTTTGTCTGTTCTTCTTTTTCTAACTCTGTTAGGTGCAGTTTAAGGTTATTTATTTGGGATTTTTCTTGTTTGTTAAGGTGGGCTTGTATTGCTATGAATTTCCCTCTCAGGACCGCTTTTGCTGCGTCCCATATGAGTTGGTATGGTGTATTTTCTTTTCATTTGTCTCCAGATAGCTTTTGATTTCTCCTGTAATTTCATCAATGACCCATTGCTTGTTCAGGAGGATGTTGTTTAGTCTCCACATCTTTGTCCCTTTGCCAGTTTTTTCCTTGAGTTGATTTCTAGTTTCACAGCATTATGAACAGGAAAGATACTTGCAAAGATTTCAATCTTCTTAAATTTATAGAGGTTTGCCTTGTTTCCTAGTATATGGTGTATCCTTGAGAATGTTCCATGCGCACTTGAGAAGAATGTGTACTCTGCTGTTTTTGGGTGGAGTGCTCTCTATACATCTATTAAGTCCATCTCTTCCAGTTTTTCTTTTAAGTCCATCATTTCCTTATTGACTTTTTGTCTGGATGATCTATCCATTGATGTAAGGGGGGGTGTTAAGATCCCCTACTATTATTGTGTTATTGTTAATATCTCCTTTTAGGTTTTCCTAGCGGTTGCTTTATGTACTTTGATGTTCCTGTGTTGGGTGCATAGATATTTATAATTGTTATGTCTTCTTGGTGAAACGTCCCTTTTATCACTATATATTGCCCTTCTTTGTCTCTCATTACCTTTTTTACCTTGAAATCTACCTTGTCTGATATAAGTATGGCAACTCCTGCTTTCTTTTGTTTGCCATTAGCTTGGAGTATCGTTTTCCATCCTTTTATTTGGAGTCTGTGTTTGTCTTTAGAGGTGAGATGTGTTTCCTGGAGGTAGCAAATTGTTGGATCTTGGTTTTTAATTCATCCCGCCACTCTGTGTCTTTTGATTGGAGAATTCAATCCGTTCACACTGAGAGTGATTATTGATATATGAGGGTTTAATGTTGCTATTTTATTGTTCATTTTCTGGTTCTTTTGCATTTCCTTTATTTCTTGCTGCATGTGTTTCAGACTGCAAATTCAGTTTGGTATTTCTGCATGCTGATTCTCTTAGTTTTCTCTTTATTTGTCATGTGTGGTTCTCTTCTGGTTATTTGTTTAGTGGTTACTGTGAGGTTTATATAAAAGATCTCCTGGATAAGATAGCACATTTTCAGATTCCTCCTGTGTCCTTAGGCTGAGTCGATTCAATCCCTTACCTCTTTCCCTCCTTATTTGTTGTTGTCACTACTTATTCCATCTTGTGTCATGAGTGTCTGTTTACAGTGATGAACTTGAATTAACTTTTGATGTTATGCAACTGTAGTTTGTTCTGGTTTAGTCTCCTTGCTTTTCTCCTTGCTGAAATCTTTGTATCCCCTTTCTCTCTCTTTTTTTTCAGGCCTAAGGGCCTTCTTTGAGCATTTATTTTAGTGGGGGGTATTGTGGTGATGAACTCTCTTAGCTTTTGATTATCAGGGAGAGTTATTATTTCTCCTTCATATTTGAAGGATATTTTTCCTGGATAAATTATTCTTGGCTGAAGGTTTTTGTCTTTCATGATTTTGAATATATCATTCCAGTCTCTCCTAGCCTGTAGAGTTTCTGTTGAGAAATCAGCTGAGAGCCTGATGGGGTTTCCTTTTTATGTTATTTTGTTTAGCTGCCCTTAACATTGTTTCCTTGTCCCTGAGTCTTGTCAACTTAGCTATTATTTGGCGTGATGATTGTTTATTCCTGTTTATACATTTAGGTGATCTATTGATTTCATTCACTGTTATCTCCATCTCATTCCCTAGGTTTGGGAAGTTCTCAGCTATTATTTCTTTGAACAAACTCTCTGCTCCTTTTTCTCTTTCTTCTCCTTCTGGAATACCTATTATCCTTATGTTGCTTTTCCTCATTGAGTCTGATATTTCTCAAAGAATTTCTTCATTTCTTTTTAGTCTTAGCTCTCTCTCCTCCTCTATCTGGAGCATTTCTGCATGGCTATCTTCGATAATGCTAATTCTTTCCTCCATATTGTCAGTTCTGTTCTTTAAAGACTCCATTTTTTCAGTTATGTCGTCCATTTTGTTTTTCGTCTCCAATAATTCTGATTGGTTTTTCTTTATGGTTTCTGTCTCTTTTATGAAAAAATCCCTGAATTTGTTGATTTGTTTCTGTGTGTTCTCTTGTATTTCGTTGAGTTTGTTTATGATAGCTATTTTGAATTCTCTGTTGTAAAGGTTATAGATTTCTGTGCCTTCAGGGTTGGTTTCTGGGTGTTTGTCAATTTCCTTTTGGTCTGTAGACATAATAAACCATTGCATAGATCCCACGGCTTTACCTTTTCTTTTCATCTTCAAGTTGGTCCTGCAGTTTCCACCTGCTGCCACTGGATGGAGATCAAGTGCAGTGTGCTCTGAGCCTGCTACAGTCCCCTGAGGGATTATGTTGAAGTGCATGGTGTGTGGGGGGAGTGGTTCTGTCTTTCTCCTGTTCAACCCGGGGGTTTCCACTCTGGCTCTCTTGGGGCATTTGCCACACCCCTGAAACAGCCATCGTTGCTTCCCGGTGGGGATCTCTGAACAGTCTGTGAGAGCAGCTGGAGGGCAATAGTTTTCCCCACAGAGGCCCGCCCCTCCCCCCTCTGTCTGCTAGCTGTGCTGTCTTTGCTGATAGATTGGGGAGGGGGATTAAAACTCCTTACCACTCATCCCGTTCTTTGGGGCTTCCCGTGGGTCCACCATCTGATGTATGACAGCAGGGGTTTCTTAGAAGTCCTTTGTAGTGTTTGATTGACCTCTGCTGATATGCAAATGATGTTTTTGTTGTCTCATAGGAGGCAGAGATTCAAAGAGGGAATCTCACTCTGCCTTGATGCTGACGTCCCAAAACTGCTCCACTTTCTTGAAGTGGGAGTATCTGCACAAATTGGAATTTTTCTCCATGGGAGATTTGTCTATTCTCCTTCATTCATGTATTTAATAAATCATTTATTTTTCTCAGTATGGACTCATGGGTATTTATATTACACTTTGGGTTAAAATCCAATACAATTTTATATATTTTTGTTGTTCAAATTGTTCTGGGTTTGGCCATTGGGAGCTCTTCCTCTTAGCTTCCTTTGTACATGCCTCTGTCATACCCCTGGAAATGTTGGGTTTTGTGGGGTTTTCTGGAGCACTTTACTTTCATGCACTATAAGATACTCCAGGCTCATCTTGCATATCTCCTGCTCCAGTTCTAGAACCAACAATTTCTCTATGGAGCCCTTGTTCTTTTTATTGTAAAACGGTATGAGAAAGCTAGATCTGTGCACTGTGTGTTCTTTGCTACTGAGGTGTCGTTGCTTCTAGGACCCCTGGACTGAGAGAGCAAGAATTACGTGTGTGTTAACTACCCTGTGTGTATTCCTATATCTATAAACATTTTTAGATGTAATCATCTGTATATATATATATTAAGCTAAACAAGGCTTCTTACTAATGTCTCCCACTCTAATCCACTGGATAGATCTTTACAGCCTCCTCTGCTTGCTTCTCTCTAAATTTCCACTCAATAGTGGGAAACTTTGATATTGACAAATTGTTTGTGTGTCAGTGTCCTATGCTCTCTGCTGGGTAGCCCCAGGACCTGGTTATTTCTGGAGCAACTGCTAAAATTGAATTTGTGGGCCAGCACAGCAAGAGTTAAGCTCCAGGACTCCCTGGGACCTCATCAATGTGGTGCCTGCCCTCTAGCCTCTGGGCTCTGAGCATCCTACCCGGCCCCTGTCTATGAAGCTCTTGAAAGGGCAACAGTGTCTGTTATTCAAGTGTTGGAACTGACAAATAATCTAACTCTTGATGGCTGTTTGTTTTGGGGCCACCTGTAACTAAATTTGGTCTGCCCCATCTGCCCACGAGAAAGTATCTCTTTCTTACCAGAGCAGGGACTTCAGAGTAACCATACCCCAAGTTGCATCTTTGTTCCTACACCTTTAACTAAGTGTGTGACTCAGGGCATGTTATACAAGCTTCTATGTACCTTGGTTCTTCTTTATTTGAATAATCAATGGGAAACTCTTCAGAGCTGGAAATTGGACTCTACTTAGAGGGTAGGCAGGATAGCTGGACCAAAAATAGAGCCCCTCGGATTCAACAGCTGACAAATTTTCTATATGTTACTCATACCTAAAACCAACTTATGAAACAATGCACATTCTCCACTGAGTGTTGGAAAGCTTAATTAGAAGTTGTGAAATGTTTTCAAATTGAAGTAATACATCATGGCAAATCATGAGTATCACAATTATGATTCTCTCAAGCTGCCCCTGGAATAACTAGCATAAAATATTCCATTGTGAAACTCTGCTATTGTATGAAGCATGACTATTTTCCATGATACTAGATGAATTGAAGGGATTGTTGTGTCCACAAAAACTCTCAAAATGGCTGGAAATGAAGCTATACCATATAGTAGGTCACTTTGTGTGGTGTCATATGCCACAACACACACACAGACACACACACAATCCCTACAAATACTGGGACTTTAATTTTGGTTCCATGCATCTGAGTAAATTTCTGTCAAATCTCTGGTGACCCCTAAGCTAATGAAACAAGAGATGTCAGTGTCCACACATTGTAAAGAATACAGACATTACAAAAATAGTTTCTAGACGTCACTAAACAAACAAAAGACAAAACAAAAGTTGGTTCTTTGAAACATTGACAAACCTTTAGCAAGACTGGCCAAGAAAAAAGAGAAGACTGAATTACTAAAATCAAAAACGAAAGTGGGGATAGTGTTACAGATCTTACAGAAATAAAAAGGATCATTAGAGAACACTCTGAACAATTGTACTGCAAGAAATTATATAATGTAAGTGAAATGAATACATTCCTAGAAACCCAAACAACCAAAATGACTCAAGAAAAAATAGAAAATTCAAACAGACCTAACAAGTAGAGACTGAATCAGTGATCAAAAATCTCACAAGAAAGAATATTGCAAAACCAAATGACTTCACCGGTAAATACTACCAAGACTTAAAAGAAGAACTTACACAAATTCTTCTCAATTTCTCCCCAAAATATAGAAGAGAGAATGCTTCCTATCTCATTCTAGGAGGTCAGCATTACCCAGATAGTAAAGCTAGACAAAGACATTAAAAGAAAACTATCCAACACTCTTTCATGATAAAAACTTTCAGCAAACTAGAAATAGAAGAAAAGTTTCTTAATATGATAAGGGATATTTGTGAAAAGCCCACACCTAACATTATACTCAATGGTGTAAGACTGAAATTAAGATCAGAAATAAGCCAGGAATGCCTGCTTTTGCCACTTGTATTCAGCATTGTACTGGAAGTGTTAGCTAAAGTTACCAGGCAAGAAAAACAAATCAAAGACATCCAAATTGGAAAAGAAGAAGAAAAAGAAGAACAAAATACTTAGAAATAAGTTTACTTAAGGAAGTGCAAGACTTGTACACTAAAAACTACAAACCATTGTTCAAAGAAATTAAAGAAGACTTAAATAAATGGAAAGACATTCTGTGTTCATGGATTGGAAGATTTAATATTATTAAGATGGCATTCCCACCAAAGCAATTTACAGTTTCAATAACATTCCCATTAAAAATCCCAACAGCCTTTTCTGTAGAAATGAGAAAGCTGATTCTAAAATGCGTATGGAATCTCAAGGGACCCTGAATAGCCAAAACAACCTTGAAAAAGAACAAAGTTGGGCGACTCACACATCCTGATGTCAAAACTTACTACAAAGCTATGGTAATCAAACAATATGGTACTGGCATGAAATTACACATTCAGACTAATAGAATAGAATAGAATAGGGAGCCCAGAACTAAATCCTGGTGTATAGGGTCAAATGATTTTTGACAAAGTTTACCAAGAACTTGTAATGGATAAGGGCAGTCTTTTAAACAGATGATGCTAGAGAAACTGGATATCCACATGCAAAAGAATGAAATTGGGACCCTTACCATACATCATTTACAAAAGTTAACTGGAAATAGATCAAAGGCCTTAGTTAAATAGCTAAGCGTAAAAAACACTCAGAAGAAAACATAAGAGGAAAGCTTCATGAGATTGAATTTGGCAATGATTTCATTGATATGACACCAAAAACACAGGCAAAAAAAGAAAAAAGATAAATTGGACTTTGTCAAAATTTAAATGATGATTCTGTGCATCAAAGGACACAATCAAGAAAGCTACCAAATGATCCAGCAATCTCACTTCCTGGTATATGTCCAAAAGGAAATGAAAACAATATCTCAAAAAGATATTGCACTCCCATGTTTATTGCAGCATTATCCACGATAGCCAAGACGTGGAAACAACCTAAGTGTCTGTCAACAGGTAAATGGATAAAGAAGATGTGATTATATATATTTCATTGTGTGTGTGATATACATATATACACATACACACACATATATACACATATATATACATATGTGCACACACACACAGTGGAATATTATTCAGCCGTGTGAAAGAAGGAAATCCTGACTTTTGCAACAACTTGAATGAAGCTTGAGGGTATTATGCTAAGTGAAATAAGTCAGACAGAAAAAGACAAATACTGTATAATATCACTCATATGTGTAATCTAAAAAGGAAAACTCAGAGAAAGAGTAGAGTGGTGGTTCGCAGGGATTGGGGGGTGGGGGAAATGGGGAGATATTACTCAAAATGTACAAATTTCTAGTTATAAGATTAACAAATTTGGGGATCTAGTGTACAGCATGGTGATTACAGTAAAAATACTGTGTCGTATACTTGAATGTTGGTAAGAGAGTAAATCTTAAAAGTTCTCACCACAAAAAAGAAATGATAACTATGTGACAGAATGGAGGTGGCAGATACTATGGTGGGAACCATTTTGCAATTTATGAGTGCATCATATCAACATGTTGCACACCTTAAACTTGCACAATGTTATGTGTCAATTATGTCTCAATAATACTGGAGGAAAAAAGAATTTAAAAACAGGTAAGAGACAACTTGCAGAATGGACAAAAATATCAATAAATCATATATCTGATAATGGCCTATTATTCACAATTTTTAACTCAACAAACAAACAACACTATTTAAAGATGGGCAGAAGTCTTGAATAGGTATCTCTTACTATAAGATATACAAATGGCCAACAAATACATGAAAAGACACTCAACATCATTAGTCATTAGAGAAATGCAAATCAAAACCAAAATGGGATACCATATCATATCCACTATGATGGCAATAACAATAATAATAATAATAAACAGCTTAAAAATAACAGGTGTTTGTGAAGATATGGGTAAGTCGGAACCCTTGTACATTGCCGGTAGGAATGGAAAATGGTGTAGCTGTTGTGGAAAAAATTTTGGCTGTGGGAAAAACTTTGGCAGTTCCTCAAAAAGCTAAACATCTAATTACCATATGACCCAGCAATTCCACTCCTATGTGTATACTCAAAATAATTGAAAGCAGGTATTTAAGCAAATACTTGTCCACAATATTCATTGAAGCACAAATCACAACAGGCAAAATGTAGAAACAACCCAAATATCCATCAACTAATGAATGAACAAGGAAAACGTGGTGTAGCCTTACAAAGAAATATTATTCAGCCAAAATGAATGAAGTATTGATACATGCTACAACATGGATGAACCTTGAAAACATTTTGCTGAGTGGAAGAAGCCAGACACAGAGATCACATATTGCATTATTCCATGTATATGAAATATGCAGAATGAGTAAATTCATAGGGAGACAAAGCAGATTAGTGGTTGACAGGAGTTGGGGGAGGGAGGAATGGAAGTGACTACTTAATGGATATGGGGTTGCTTTGGGGGTGATGAAAATGTTTTGGAACCAGGTAGAGGTGATACTGGTACAACATTGTGAATGTACTAAATGCTACTGAATTGTACACTGTAAAATAATTTCATGTTATGTGAGTTTTACCTCAAGAAAAATAAATTACTATAAAATAATAAAACATTAGTCTTCTTAAAACCGAGTAGTGCCTTCCCCTCCTGCCCTCAATTGCCCTTTGCCCTCAACATAAAGCCAAGCTCCTTAGCCTGACATGCTGGATTGTTAATGATCTAGCCTCATCTTCCACCACCCATCACACTGTAGCCTTTCCCTTTCATTACATTTAACTTCTTTCTCTGACATTGAGCAACCTTGCCCTTGTTATCTAAAATATATCTACTTATTCATTCCAACCTACTATACACATAAGCAATTACAGAATTGCTAACTCATATCCCTGTGAGAACCAGATGTACTAACTGGGGTACAGAACTTGTGTACAGCCTTTTTATTTTGGTCTTACAGCATTGAGCCAAATTTCTGTTTTCAAAAGTTACATTGGTGAATTCTTATCTCCCCCACCCCCTTCAGTGTGGTTTTGCTATTCCCAAAAGGAATATACACAGTAACAGATGACTCTAACCACTTAACAGGGAGATTGTCATTTATACTAGACCTTCTGTTAACTGAGTGGCAGGTGAATTTAAGGGGCAAGGGACTAGAGCCGAGGATGCTGGTTAGAGGGTGAGCAGTGACGAGAGCCTAATTCAGGTTGGTGGTCATAGGTGTGAGGAGAAGGGAGGGATGGGGATGGGCTTGAGTACTGTGCCAAGAAGTGCAAACTAATTTGGGGGCCAGGGAAGGTTTTCAAGGATGGTTGAGTCTTGACCTCCAGGCACTCCAAGACATTCTCCCTGGCTGCAAGTCAGAGATCAGGGAATGGCTAGAGGCAGAGAGACTGGTCAATAGCAAGAAGACGTTGCATCTGTCCAGGTGCGAGCTGCTGAGAGCATGATCAAGATGTGGATTGAGGAGTGGAGTGGAGGGCATCATGGAACGCACTCACGTGCCTCACAGCTGTCCTCATAAACCATCATCCTTCCAACAGTGATTTGCTGCCCACAAACCTCATTTCCTCTTCACCTCTGGAGCCATGTAAACTGACTGGGGACTAGGTTTTTGCTTGAACTCTATCCCTCCTTGCCAGCGAGGCTTCTCCTTTTGTCGAGTAAACCTAACTGCAATTCTGGTTTCATTCACCCGTATGGCAGTCCCAGATTTCAGCAAGAAGTAGTTCACGATCATAAGCTAAATTTTAAACTTCCCTAAGGAGCTTCTGTGTCCCTTCTAGCTCCAAGGCAGCATCCCAGATGACGCTCTGGAAACTAGTCTGCAGGTCATAATCCTTTTCAGGTTGTTTGAATATTTTTGAATATGAATCTTTAAATTGGCAACCTTTTTCTTCTTTCAAAATCCCTTGCCATCCCTGAATGAACAGTAGGAACACATGGGAACAGAGAACACCTAGAGGTAAGAATTGCTTTCCTGGTTCAAAGATTAGTTACTCATAAAGTGTCACCTCTCCCACACACATGCATGCAGAGGTAAATGTGAATGCATCTCCCAGCTTCCACAGTTATCACCATGTAGTCAATTTTAGTAAGCACCATGTGACAAAGCAAGACACAGCATAGCAGAATGCACAGTGTCTCTAGAGCACTCTGCTCTCCTAAAGTTTTATTATAAATTCTGCACATTGTGTTGTCTACAATCCTCAAGTGTAATGTGTCTTCTATATTTTAATCAATTGAACTGTCTTTGAAATGAACTTGAAAGACACTTGATGAATCCTTTACAAAGTGAGGAATTACTCTTGGTTCCAGTTGTATGAAGGAAGATCCTCAGGAGTCTTGGATCAGAGCCAAGGCCACCCCCCAGGGGCTCAGGAGCCAGAATCTCTCCCAAAGAGATGGGCTGCTATGTTCCAACATCTGTAGAGAGAATAAAAAGGAATCTTTGTTCTTGATGTGGATAAGCCCTCTGCTCTAGGCCACATTGCCCCAACCCTGGGCTTTTCAGACCATTTCTCCAGCTATAGGGTTGAACTCCAAGTCCAAGTTCACAGAGGCCAGGACAAGGACCACACTACCCTCCCACCACCCTGTGCCGACTAGATTCTGGGTTCTTCCCACTCTCCCTCCACAAAATCCATTTTGCCAACTGCTGCCGGCTATAGGAGGCCCCATACAGAGCAAGCTCTCCTGGGTGAGATCCTGAGGAAATCCTCTTACCCCCTAAGAAATTGAGAAACTCTCTCTAAAATGGTAACTCCCGTGTCTCCCACAGACTGTTTGCAGTTGTCATTGTGGCGAGTTAAATACCAAAGCCTGCAGAAGCTGTGCTGAATTGAAAGTGGCTGTAACTTATTTCCTAGAACTTCCATTGCTTTCTTGTAGGGGTCCATGGAATTGTCTTTTAATGTGACAAAAGGACCATGGTAACCAAACAGGTTTGTACCTGCCCCCCATCACCCCAGTGGATAGTCAAGAGTGTCTTGGAGTGTGTGGAGCTCAAGACTAAAGTGGTGAGGGATAAAAAGGGACTTGTGGTTGATTTTGAAACTTGACCTCATTGCACTGTAAATGTGTGTGTGTGGGGGGGCTTGAACATCTGATTGGATTCTGGAAGCAGTGGCAGCACCCTCTATTTCAAAACACAAGCGATGACTATTCTTCCATGTGTTTCCTTTTCCGCTTTGGGTTTTTAGCTGCACCCACAGACAGCCAGATACATCTCACACAGAGACAGCCACAGAAATGTGGACACTGTTTCTGCCATCTCCTGCTGAGCTCAGTGAGAACTTCATGGAGTGAATACTCTCTTCATTCACCCAGCGAAGTACTCTCCTTGGAATGCCTCATTCTCTCCTTTCTGCATCTTTTTTGCACAGGACAGTCTCATTAGTGTTACTGAACATGAAACGTCTCAAGTATGTGTAAGTATGATAGATAATTATGCATAATAGTTACCGAAAAACATAGGAGTAAATCTTCATGACCTCGTGTTAGGCAATAATTTCTTAGATATGACACAGTCTTAGTCTTTTTGAGCTGCCATAACAAAACGCTGTAGACTGGGTGGCTTATACAATAGGAGTTTATTTCTCACAGTTCTGGAGACTGAAAGTCCAAGAGCAAGATCTGGCAGGGTTCAGTTTCTGGTGAGAACTCTCTTCCTGGCTTGTAGATGGGTGCTTTCTTTCTGTGTCCTCACATGGCCTTTGCTCAGTGCTCACACACATACACACAGAGATTTCTCTCATTCTCTCCTCATAAGGCCACTAATTCCATCATGAGAGCTCTACCCTCATGACCTAATCTAACCCTAGTTGTCTCTCAAAGGCCCATCTCCAAACACCATCACATTGTGGGGTAGGGCTTCAACATATGAATTTGGGGAGGACACAGATCAGTCTATAGCAGACATCAATATTCAAGTGACAAAAAAACAGATAAATTGGATTTCATTAAAATTAAAAATGCTTGTGCTTCAAAGGACATCACCAAGAAAATGAAAAGACCACTTGTCAACCATATATATGATAAATGTCTACTATCCAGAATATATATTAAAAAATTACAACTCAACAAACAAAAGACAAATAAAGAAATTTTTAAGTGGGCAAAAGATTTGAATAGACATTTCTCCAAATAAGATATATAAATGGCCAATAAGCCCATGAAGAGATGCTCAACAGGATCATTAGGGAAATGCAAATCAAAACCACAATGAGATAGGACTTCAGACTCACTGGCTAAAACAAAAAGATAGAAAACAATAAGTGTTGGTGATGATATGAAGACATTGGAAGCCTCACATTGCTCGTGGGAATGTAAAATGGCATGTCCCCTGTGAAAAGCAGTCAGCAGTTGTTCCAAAAGTTAAACGTAGAGTGTAACCATATGACCCATCGATTCCACTTCTGAGTATATATCCAAGGGAAATGAAAGCATATGTCCACACTAAATCCTGTATATAAAAGTTCATAGCAGCATTCCTTATTCATTATAACCCAAATCAGGAAGCAGTCCAAACTGATGAATGCATAAAAATATGGTCTATCCAGACAATGTAATATTATTTGCCAGTAAAAATAAATAAAGTACTGATACATGGTACAATACTGATGAACCTTGGATACTATATGCTTAGGGAGAGAAATCAGACACAAAAGACCACATGCTTTATTATTGCATTCATATGAAATGTCCAGAATAGGCAAATTAATAGAGACAGATAGTAGATTAATGCTTGCCTAGGGCTAGGGAAAGAGAGAATGGGAATTGACTGCTAATGGGTGAATGGCTTCTTTTGGGGGTGATGAAAATGTTCTGGAATTAGACAGTGGCAATGGTTGCACAACCTAGTGAATATACTAAAATCCAATGAATTGTACACTTTAAAATGGTAAATTTTATAGCATGTGAGTTACATCTCAATAAAGAAGAAGCAAGCGAAAAGACACCCTAGAAAATGGGAGTGGGAGAAGGGAAAGAGCACAGATAGAGAGATCCTCTGTAGTGCAGGCCTGCTGAGACTGCTGAAAGCTGAGGGAGGAGCAGGGACTCTGAGAAAAAAACAGGGCATGATAGGCCCCACAGTAAGCACAGTTAAAGGCAGCTCACCACTGGGAGATTTTGAAGCTGGTAACAACAACAAAACCCAGCTAGACTACTGACTAAACTTACTACTTCCCACATACTAACAACCTAGCAGAAGAGGCAAGCCAGTTTCCAGGCGTAAATGCTATTTACCTCAGTCTCTGCTCTTCTGTAAATGTCTGGCTGGCATTCAATAAAAAAAAAATTACAAAAATCCAACACTCCAAAATCAAGAACAGTCAACTCACTGCCAACAGAAAAAGCAATATGTAGAACAGTACTCCAAGTTGACCTATATGCTGGCTATATTAGGAAGAAAATTTAAAACAACTATGATTAACATGTTAAATAATCTAGAGGAAAAGGTGAATAATGTGCATAAAGAGACGGGCAATTTTAACACAGAGATGTAAACAACAGACAGAATCAAATGGAAGTGCTAGAATTAAAAATTAATATCTACTAAAAAGATGATGAACAGACTGAAGAAAGTAGAGAAAAATAGAACAAATTTGAGATAAGCAATTAGAAATTATTCAAATGAAACACAAAAAGAAAAAATGAGTGGAAAACAGAATAGGGCATCCAAGAGTGGTGGGACAATATCAGATGATGTAGTGTGTGTGTTATTGGAGTTCCAGAGTAAGAAAAAAGAGAGAAAGAATAGGGTAGAAGATATATTTGAAGAGATGATGGGCAAGAATTTTCTAAAATTAGCAAAAGACAAAATGCACACAAATGAAGATCCAATTGGCTCATGAAAGACTAAGCAGGATATAGAGAAGGACACGATACTCAAACTGCTGAAAAACAAAGATAAAGAGACATTCTTGAGGGCAACAAGAAGAAAAAGAAATACATACAGAGAAACAAAGATAAGAATTACAGCAGATTCTCAACAGAAACTACGTGATCCAGAAGACAAAAGAGTGATCTTTAAACTGTGGAAATAAGGGGAAAAACCAAAAATGTTTATGCCATAAATCCTATATCTAGTGAAAACATTGTTCAAAAATGAATGGGATCTAGACTCACGAAGAAAAAAGGAGATAAGACTCAGATACATACAATCAGAAATAACTGACACCACAAAAATACAAAGGATCATAAGAGATTGCTATGAACAATTATCTGTCAACAAATTGCACAACCCACAGGAAATGGATAAATGCCTAGAAACACGCAACCCACCAAGACTGAATCATGAGGAAATAATAGAAAATCTGAACAGACCGATCACAAGTAAAGAGATTGAAACAGTAATCAAAAACCTCGCAGAAAACAAAAGTCCAGGACCAGAGGGCTTCTCTGGAGAATTCTACCAAACATTCAAAGAAGATTTAATACCTATCCTTCTCAAACTACTCCAGAAAATTGAAGAAGACGGAACACTTCCTAACACATTTTACAAGGCCAACATCACCCTGATCCCAAAGCCAGACAAGGACAACAGAAGGAAGGAAAATTACAGTGATATTACAAATGTCATCTTTCCCTCTCTGTCACATACATACACATTCCATGCCCTTCTTGAGGCCACAGGTAAATTCAGCTGCTTTGCCATGCCACTTTAGTGCCATTGGAAATTCAGGGGACTAGCCCAGGCACTTCCGCAGCTGAGCCAAGCTGACCTGATGTGAGGGGAGTTCTAGAACTCTGAGCACTGTCCAGGGTATGGTCCAGCAAGGGAGCACAAGTCCCCTTGCCCTTGGACTTCTATTGTACTCCCACCTTTGAACCTGACTCCAGGGGGTGGGGAAGGACACATCAGTCTATTGGTAAATATTCTGCAGTTCCCTGTCATAGCAGTAGAAGGATGAGGACTCAGGGGAGAATTGAAGGCTTGTCTCTCATTGCAGATCCAGCGTCCTCAGCTGGACACTGATTGATGGCAGGCTCGGCCCCTTCCGTTCACTGCTGTATCCCCAGGGCAAACACCCTTTGCTGGGCTTTGCGGGATCACTGGGATGAGAAGCATGAGCAGAATTACCTGGATGAGAAGGCAGAGCGGCCCAGGCTGTACTCAGCCTGCTGCCAGTGAGGGCTCTCTCGCCCTGCAGGGAGAGGCAGGCAGGGCCCTGGCCTCTGTGGGCCTGTGAACTGCTTCTGAGAAGGAGCCTGATGTGGGCTGATTGCCACCAAATGTGCTGGGCACCGAGGGCCCTGTTCCCGGAAGCGGCCATCTCTAGATGTGGGAGGCAGTGCTGGGACTCTGTTCTCTAACTGCCTGGGGAGGGCCAGATGGAGGGAGCTGGGTCCAGGCTCCCCTGAGGTTTGTGATGCAGCAGGAACAGCCTGGTTCCTGGCTGGGGGCTCCAGGGGGAGTGAAAGTGAAGTGGATCACAACCAGAATCTGATTCTGTTGAAGTTGAAGGAAAGCCCCGGGGAGCATGAGGGGGCAGAGGAGGGGCTGGGCGTCCAGGCAGACTTGACATTTGCTGAGCTCCTTCCCTGGGTCACACACTGTGCCAAGGACTTTACAAGCTGAGATGACTCTCTCATAGGGAAGAGGTTACTCACAGTCCTGTTTGCCTCTGGACAGCTTGCATCAATCATCCTGTGAGCAATCTTTCCTTTCCCTTCCCTCTTCTTCCCTCCCCTCCTCTCCCTCTTCTTTTCCTGCCTTTTCAAGCTCAGGCTTTTCCATCCTGCCATTCATTGATTCAGCCACCTCAGTTCCTGGAGGTCAGACAGGCAGGGCTTGGAGCAGGCCACCTTAGTGCTGTCAGAGGCCAGAAGTAGGGAATTTCTAAAAGCCTCCACCAGGGGTCGCCTAAGCGCCGGTGTTTGCTAGCACTGCTTCACAGGGGATTCATTTCCTTAAAAAAATGTATTATTTTGTCAAGCAGAAGCTCAAAACAATATAAGCAAAACAGAAATACCTAATCAGTTTTGCTCTCTCGCTGAGTGAAGTATGACTGGTTCTTTTTCCGTTGGCATTGGATTCATCTGAACAAGGAGGTTACATTTGGTCACCCCCTTTCCTTCTGGTTTCCCCTGTTCCGCTTTGATTTATGAAGGATGTCTGCTCATCCCCCCAGATCTGTCTTTGCAAAGAGCCTCAGGGAAGGGAAACAATGACCGCTGTTTTGGAACAAGGGAGGACTCTCATGGTTGAGGGCTTCCTGTGCTAGGGGAGGGGCTTCTGGTCCCTGGAGTCTGCAGTCACAGCCCCAGGACCTGTCCCTGTCCAGTGGTGCCATAGGCCAGGCCTTGCCTGCGTGCACTCTCAGTCTCTGACAAGCAGGTGTTTCTTGCAAAGGGGCGCCCACAGCTGGATTGCCAGAGCAACACCCACTGCCTCCTGCACTACTGAAGCAAGAGCCCGAGGACAAGTTGGAAACACTGCGAGGCTTTGGTGACATTCCTCTGGGGCCCCTCTTAGATGTGTGCTAGGAAACACACCTCAGGCATGAATCCATGCAGCCACAGAAGGAACAGCTAAACACATCTGAAATACAACACCTTCGAGGGAAGAAACAGAAGGGTGGGAGGAATCTTCAGGGAATTACCACCTGCCTCCTGCCTCCTCAGACAGGTGCCCTCAGGAACAAGTAGTTTACTCCAAAAAAGGCAGCAAGGAAAGCAACTTGCTAGCTTGGTCAGGAAAGTCAGCCCTCCTTCGCTATGACACAAGCAGCAGCAGACGTCACCCCTTGCGGAATTGGTGTGACGTGATATATCACTCAAGAGTCTATTAATATGGGACACTTCTCCAAGAGTCTCGAAGGGGCCAATTAAAACACTCAGGTGGAAGGCATACCAGAGGGGATTCTTGCTAAAGGGCATGTGCTGTGTACACTGAAAGTGCAGTTTCCAAAAGTCCTCAAAGTTGGGATTTCTCTCCATTGATTCCTGGAGCCCAAGAGTTGCCTTTGAATCCTGGGAAGGAACAAAGCCTTGCAACTCCCAGTCCTAGCCTTGACCTTGTATTCCAGGCAGAAACCACCAGCTGCCAAACCTCACCCCCCTGATTGCTTGCTTGCCTCCAGCTGGCTGCCAGGCACCCACCTATCTGTGTGATCCTGCATTGAGCGGTCACATGATGGGGCAAATAGCATGGGCTCTGCAGTCAGACAGACCTGATTTCAATCCTTGCTCCACAGTGTGGCCCTGACCCACTGCGACACATCTCTGGGCCTCAGATGGAAGTGCGAATCCCACAAAGAGACCACCTGGGGCCCATTCCCAGTCTCCAGCAGGCACTCAGTGAATGGGGGTTCTGGGTAGCAGGTCCACCTGCCTGGCGGGACTCTAGCCCCTGGAGTTCCAGATTCCAGCCTGCGTGGCCAGCCCCAGCTTCACCCCTCTCAGGCACAGCTGCAGCAATCTCAGGCTCTCCTGAGCCCCACACCATGTATTGTGAGCTTCAGAGAGATGTCAGCTGGGTCAGCGAAATGTCTCCAGTTAGGAGGCTGCAGCCTGCGGCATGGGGGCTTCAGCCTTCACCCAGGTGATGCCCCCCCCCAGCTCCCTGACAGGCTCCAGGCAGCAGGTGGGGTATTTTCCTGGTGCCATTTTCATGGGGCTATGATCAGGGCAATTCTGGTTTCCCATTTCCAGTGTCACTTGTCTTCGACATCATCAACAAGCTGCTGAAAGAATAAGCTCCCAGAGGGATAGGATGGCAGGCTGGAGGTGGGCTGGCATTAGTGCTTCTCATGCCACTGTCAGCCGGCGTGGGGCCCAAAGTTAGACAAAAGGCCCCAACACCACTTTCTTGCTTCTCTTACCCATCACATCTTTGTGTATCAAATTCATTCTAGCATTTTCGACTCACCGAATCCTCACTGCTGCCCCAGGACGTGTGCACTGTTATCATCTCCAGCACACAGATGTGCAAAGGGAGGCTTGGAGAAGGGTCGTCAAAGGATCAAGATCTCACAGCCAGGAGAGCTGGAACTTAAACCCTGGCCTCTTGGCCACGATGCCACACTGCCAGGCAGACCCAGGCCAGGGCAGTGGTCTGGGTTGCTCAGCCCTGTGCTGTGAGGGTGAGCACTGTATGTCCCACAGGCAACCAGGGTACATGGAAGGTCACTGAGGCACAGAAGCAGGGGTAGGCAGACAAGAGAGAGCTCCCAGATCATGGGCCGGCCGAGAACCCTATTTTGCTCAAGAAGAACGTGTGCTTTGCAATTCAGGGTCCAGATTGATCCTAACCATAAAGCTATTGGCTACCAAGTGTGGAGCAAGTGACACCTGCATGCCGAGGCCTGAAGGACCAGGCGTACGTCCCTGCACTGCTGGGTGTGGGTTCCACTACCCTCATTTTACATGAGGAGAAAATGGAGGTAAACTAAGGTCACACGACTTGTCAGGGACAAAGAGTGACCAAGACAGGACTCCAGCCCAGCCCCCTCATTTAGCCCTGCACTCAGTATTGATCTGTTCAAGAACACAGGGCACAAACGTGTCACCGTGACACGCAAAACGAAGCTTCCCCAAGGCGAGTACTTGCTATGTGCCAGGCCCTGTGCTGACTGCTTCAGGTTTGAGGTCACCTGGCCTCACCTAACCACCTTGCCTCCTTCGTGGTCACTCGGGTCGGCTGCTGGATATGATGAGGTCTCCAGTGAGACTCCTCGAGGTGAGGGGGAAAAAACCCTTCAAGAAAAAGTGGTGACAATGAATGAAAACGAGACAGGGCAGGCCTTTCCCTGGAAAGCTGCTTCCAGGCACCTCTCCATCCTGTCCAAAGATAACCCACAGGCTTCTCGGGACAGAGGGGGCCGCACAGCAGAGTTACTAGTGCGGGCTTTGCCCTGGCGCCCCCTCAGCTCATCTCCTCTGGCTACGTTTCCCACCCGGGGTCTGTGAAGAGCCTGCTATGAAAGCAGCAACTGGGCGAGCCTGACACTGCCAAGCTTCCTGTGTCATCGCCTACCACTCAGAATCAGAGACTCCTAGGTCACTCAACACCCCAGCATTGTGAGGGAGGGCCCACGCTTTGTGTGCCTGCCCTGAGAAACTGCACAGGGCTCGCGACTTCCGGAGACAAGACTGTGGGCAGATCTGCAGTGGTATAAACGACCCTCACGCACACACCCTTGTCAAGGGCACTTCCTATGTTTAGCTCTACGTTCATCCCATTTCCACCACAGAAAACCATGGTTGGTACCCAGTGAGATTTCACATCCTGAGGCAGTTGGTTCCGCAGGAGGTGGGGCATGCAGCCACCCAGGTTGACCTGGGGCAGGGCCTCGGTCCTGCCTGTCCCAGGAAGGGCATCCCTGCTGGCTGCAGGCTGGAGGAAGGACACACCTCCAACAACTCTGACCCTCTGTTAGTCCTCATTGAATGCTGGCTCTTACTGGTGGTGGTATCACATGTGCACAATGCCTCATCCAGAAGCCCTGGGGCCAGGTGAGTTTCAGAATTCAGAAAGTTGACAAGAGGGCACAGACTACATATCAGTAACACCCCTGCAGGGTGTATCCAACGTATTGACATCTCTGCAGTGAAACATGACTGTGAACGCCAAGTGGGATAAAGACAACTCTGGATTCTACAAATAGCTTCTTGTCATCCACTTTTGGTTTTACCTCCAAAAGACTTTAGGTCAAGCTTACGAAAACACTTTCAGTTGCCAAAGCTCCATGGTTGACGGAACTGTGGATAGCAGATCATGGACCTGTATTCCCAGAGGCAGCAGGCTGGCCTGGATGCCAACATAGATCAGGGAAGAGGCTCCCGGCTTTATGGATTCCTGGCACTGACACAGGCCCAAATTCTCAAACCCTGCGAGTTTGAGTGGGTTCACATTGCCTCCCCACTGGCCCCAGGAGCCACTACACTGTGCATCTTTGGTCAAAATCCATGCACGGCACCTGAGTCCCCAACCAGGCCACATCCTCTAGGACCTTTGGGACTGGGGGCCAATGGTGTCACTGCTCTTCCTCTTCCTTTCCAAGCCGGAGGCATTTCACTGTCTGCACATCTCCTAACTGCAGGCATCAAGGCACAGGCCAGCACCCCCCAACTCTTTCTTACCTATCAAAGCGTTCTCGGGAAAATAGAGATGCCTTTTCAGCCAGTACTAGCAGAAGACTGCTTTATGGTTTACGGATCACTCTCACATGAATCATCTTGTGTCATCCTCACCCCCACGAGATAGACTGAAAGACATGATTACACCTCAGAGGGAGATTTTTACATTGTGCCCATGTTTGCAATGAGGAAATTGAGGCTCAAGGAGGTAAAGTGATTTGCTTAGACTCACATCCCAGCAGTGGTGGCACCAGGGATCAATCCCAGGTTTGTAACCACAGAACAAAGCTTGTGCTTTCTGCCTCGCTGCCCCTGTGGAGGACAGGAGCCTGATGGTGCCGGGTTAGGGGTGCTCCACAAACACGTCTGCTCCAGCCACGAACCTTCTCTCAGTTCCCTGAACGTCTCTGGCCCTTTCAGAGGGCCCTTCTCCCATTTCCCACGTAGGGAGATCTTTGACCCTCAAGGCCCAGCTCAAAGGGCCCTTCTCTCTGAAGCCTTCCGTGGCCCGTTGCCCCGAGTCAGTGGTTCTGTCCTCTTCACGTTTTCCTAACCCCATTAAGACTCGAAATAGACACTGTGGTTTATATGTCTTCCTGGAAAATGCCCCTACCAGCCCCGAGACACGCAGAGGTGAGTGTGCACCTGTGTACCTGCACCCTCAAGGAGCCTCTTCCAGGGTGTCTGCTGACAAATCTGCTTTGCCTTATGCTCTTTTGTACCCAGATCTGCCCTCTCCCATCAGGCTGCGCTTACACCGATGCTAACAGACACCCAGTCAGCAAATGCCCTGGAAGCACATCCCCTTCCTAACCCAGCAGTCCTCTGACACACAAGAGACCAAAGTTCCTCCCACCAGGCCAGCCGCAGGGTGGAGCGCAGTTCTGCCAGTGGGAAGGCAGCTGGCGCCCTAGGTGTGCTACCCGGCACACGCCCATCCCTGGGGCACCAACTCTGGGTGTTGATCCACCCATTCAGTCAACATGGATTGCAAGGCCTCGGGCACAGTCAGGGCCTGACCACCGGCCACGTGTGGGTCTTCTAATGCCATCCCTGCTCTGCAGCTCCCTGATGTGCTGGGAGGGACTGTCAGCTCAGCATTGCAGGCAGAAGGGACACCCTGTCCAACCCTGCTTCACTCTGCTCCATTCATGGGTGCTATACCCAGTCAGCCTTTGGCACCCCTCATGCCCTCTCAGGATCAGCTTCCTGAAGGATTCCACATGAGACGGTTGGTTCTGGAGTTTTCCAAAAAGCAGGCAGTAAGATGGGGTGTTGGTGCAGGATTGCTCATCACCCGCCCCACTGGTAATGAGGACCCCATCCTGGTGGGTAGGTGGTGTGCACACAGTCCAACTGCTAGAATGTTCCTGTTTTCACTGGGCCAGCAGATGGAGAGGAATTTCCCGGCAGGTGAGAAGATCCAGGCGTGTGGCACGTATGGGAAGGACAACTCTAAGGACAATGGGAATGGATGGAGGTGACCGTTTTGCTTGGATGACCTGCAAGGGGATGAGAAGCCTGGGGTGATTAACAGAGTGAAAACTAAGGGGGAGCCCGAGTCTCCTCAGTGGCGTACAGAGTCGCCCCCATTGCAGGCAGTGGACGAAGGTCAAACCCAGCATTTGATAGGAGTGGTTGAACTTCAAAGACGGTTGAACATTCAACCAAGGCAGGCCTGTCTGCTCAACATCAGAAACCCCTCGGGAAAACCTGCATCCCTGACACAAGGGACAGGGACATCTGAGAGGGCCCTGGAAGATCTACATTCCCCAGACGTCTCTGAAACTCCTGAGACTACAGGAGCGGCCCACTCCCTCCCATAAAGAGCTAGTGCGCCCACCCCATCCCCAAGGGAGCAAACAATTACACATCTCTCCCCATGGTGCCCTCTGTCCCAGGAGGTAGGGTGACCAAGTGTCCCGGTTTGCTGTGGATTGCACTGCTAAAACCAGGAGAGTCCCAGGAAAACCAGGAAGAGGTGGTTGGCTTCCTGTCAGGCCCCCAACCAGAGTGAGGTCACCACACAACACAGGCAGAATGTGCCAGGCCTTGTAAGGGAGGGAAAGCACAACACTTCCAGGCCAGGAACTGCAGTAGAAGTCCCAGGGTGGCACTGAACGGCCAGAATCCAGGGGCTCAAGATGGTGGACAGCACTGACAAGGAGGCCTGACCCATCGAGTGGTGGAGCTGGTCAACATAATACGGCCTCCCTGGGGGCACAACGGATGGACAACCAACCAAGGTACAGCCTAAAATGGATACTCAGAAGAGCAAGAACAGATGGCAGGTGGTGGAGGACAGGCACCCCAACAGACAAGCCCTGATCCCTTGCCCAGGTTCTGCCCCTGAGCCAGTTTTCGGACCTGGAACTGTGGACTAGGGAGGTGGCCAGGACCCCAGGGGGAAGGACGCTGCAGCACCATGGCAAGTAGACAGTGGAAGGACCCCCCACCCTTTCCCAAAGGGACCTCCGGCTATGCACTGGGTGAGTGAATTCTGGGAAATGGGATTACCAGACGGTTGGAGGCTGTTAGACACAGCGTCCAACTTGACATTGATATTGGAGGCTCCAGAAACTCTGTCTCTGCATCCGCTTCAGGAGGATCCCCCTGTGCTGGAGTTTCTGACCAGAGATGTCACTGGGTCCAAGGTATGCTGGGCCATTCCCGAGCATTTGTCAGTTGGCCTTCAGCGGGAAGAGCCTGGAACACAATACACTCCACAACAAGGTGCACAGCCTAGAGAGATGTCTTCTGAGGAACTTTCAGAACATGGGATAATACTAAACGCTAAATGAAAACACGTAAGACGGAATGGTCATACAGCACGAACTCAACTGAGTAAAGAGAAAACACAGAAAAAGAACCGGGGGAATAGGCCCAAATTGTGAGTGTCCTTGCCTCCGGGTAGCGCCTCACGAGCGACCTTTGTGCTGATTCTTCACATACTTTCTGTACTTTCCAAAGTCGTCTCAGTGAGCATGCAGATACTCAACTGTCGGCTGAACGGGTCTTCTGAAACACAGCACATTAGTCTGCCCATCCAAGCCACCACCACCACGGCCATGGGATGTCAACACGTGCTCCACACCCGCACACCTCAATCTTGTAAACGAATAAGCTGGACCGCATGCATTCACTCTGCCACAGCATGACATTTGGACGCTGTCCCCCAAGCTGTGGAGGGCCTGGCGCATGGGTCTTTGTGTCATTGCTTATTTGCTCAGAGACCGAGGACAGTAAAGAAGATGTAGACTGTAGAGCTCAGGAGTGATGGAATCATGGCAATGAGCGTCTCCCCGCCCCCCAATTAAAGGTGCTATACTGGCTAGTGATATGAATGCAAGTGAGGCGGGTTGCCAGAAGTTCACGGAAACTCCCAAGGTTCCAACCCTGCTGGGCCACGTTCTGTGTGCAGGCACCACACCTAACCAGTGGCGTCAAAGTAGCCTGCCCGCGTCTGCAGGTCCCTTGTGGTGCAGCTCCTTCCTGTGGACTTGGAGTGTCACTAAGACAAAGGCAGAAATAAGTACAGTTCGCAGGTTGCACCACTCGATCCGGGCCACTTTGACAGGGACGCAGCCAAGTGGAGCTGCCCAGGGGCCAGAGAGGAAGGGGGTCAGGGGAGTGTGGCTGTTGGACACAGGTCACATGAGGGTCGGGAGGCAAAATGGGAGACTGGGGCAGAAGAAACAAGGCTCTCTGTCTTCCTGCAGCTGCATGGCTGTCCCGGGGCTTCTCTTCAGTAACGCCAGGGCACGGAACTAAAGCCAAGCGGTGGCGGAGGGAATTACAGAGACGAGAAGGAGCCCTTTCTCAGGGGCAGAGTGCTGGAGGCAAGGACACCTCCTCCTCGGGGGCCGCTCATCCCAGGTGGTGGTCTAGCGGTGGATGGCAGCCTGCAGCGGGAGGAGTGGTGGGACACTCCCTGACCTTTGGGGTCACTTACAGTTCGAGAGTCTAGGTGAATACTGAGTTCAAAGCAGCCCTGCAAAGAGAGGAGGAGTCTGAAACGCAAACAACCAAGGGGGGATTAGCACCCAGTCTTCAAAATCAGCTCCCACAACTCCATGCCAAAAAGACCAGCATCTTGACAGAAAGATGGGCAAAAGGCACTTAAGAGAGGAGGAAATTGGACCTGCTGACAAGTGGTTGAGGGAAACCGGGAGTTTGTATCAAGCCAGTCCCAGAGCAGTGGGGCTGCAAAACATGCAGCAGGAGCAAACTGGAACCTTCTCTGGGCCTCAAAGTCAAAGAAGCACGTGGGGTGGGGGAGGCAGCATTCTCCACGGTGCAGTTTGCCCCTCTGGACAAGTGAGGAGATCAGAAAGGGGGACAGGCTCAGAGAAGAAGGGGGGGTGTGGAGAAATCACACTGAGCAGAAAAGATGGGCTATGCAGGAGAACATCTGGGCCAGAGAGAAGGTCGGGACAGCCAGGGTGGTGAGCCCCGAGAGGCCTGGTGGCAGCAAGTTCCGAGGAGACAGCTGGAGCCAGGGGGGCTGGATGGACAGAAGTCACTGGAGGGGTGAAGGATAAGAAACTGCCAAGGCAAGTGCTCAGACAGGCCATCGGGGCAGTGAGATCTGCAGCGTGCTGCCCAGGGGACGAGAAAGGGAGGCCGACTCTGAGCACGTGCTGTGGGCTCCAAAGAGGAGGCGATGTCCTGGGGGCACAGTCGCCGCAAAGAGCAGTGGAGGACGTGGCCAGGACTTCCTAAAAGGAAGACGGGGTGTATTATGGGGATGGAATCATGGTCTGGGGGAGAAAGCAGACTCCTTGCAGCCCTGAGGCCTAAATCCCAGGCAGGGACCCTCTGCTCCTCACCTCACATCCTGGCCAGCATTGCCCTTTCTGCAGTTTCTGCAAGGAGAGCATAGGTGCAGCTCACTGGCAGAGAAAGCAGTCCTCTGTTGATTCCACATTTACTAAGCAACTGCTGGGTCCCGGGCACCTGGCTTACAGAAATGAGTAAGACCCAGTCCTTGCCTTCAAGGAACTCAGCGCTCCTTAGGGGCCACAGACTCTTGGAGAGCAATGACAACCCTGGGAGACAGGAGCCCAGGGAAGGAAGGGAGGGAGGGAGGTCCAGAGTGCTACCAAAACTCAGGGACAAGAGTACCTGCCACCAGGGGTGGGGCAGAGAAGGGGATGTTCAAGTTGTGCCTGGAAGGAGGAATGGAGTCTGCCAGGACAAGAGGAGGTTGGCATTCCAGCCCATGGCAAATGCATCTGCCAAAGTGGGGAGTCCTGGCAGAGCTTCTGCACGCAAGGTGCAGGGGCTCCCCAGCACAGGGACCCAGAGTGTAGGGCGGTAGGCTAGGAGAGAGCTGGGGCCACCAGAAGACCCTCCCAGGGCCCTGAGGCATTCTGGCTTAAACAGGAGAGGGCTTGGCAGGGTCCTCAGTTGGGGGTTGATGAGGGCAGCTGTGTCCTTAGGAATCAGGACTGGTGGCCTGTGGAGCACCCACTGGAAGAGGAAAGGCAGTGGGCATCCAGGCCCATGGGGAGGCTCAGGGAATAGCAGGGACCCCAGACCAGGAGGCCGGAACTCAGGAAGTGGCAGTGGGGACAGGAAGAGGAGCACTTACTCTGATCAGGCATTTGGGAGGCAAGGCCCCAGGACTTGGTCATCAAGTCAAAGCCTGGGGAGGGCGCAGGGATCTTCAGGAGCACAGGAGGCGGCACCGAGTGCCCTCAGCCCCTAACTGAGAGTCCAAGATAGGAGACAGCTTTGACAGGGAAGCTGGCTTTGTGGGGGACATGTCACGTCTGAGGGGCAGCAGGAAACACTGGGGATTTTCCTTCTCACCTGCAGACAAAGGTCATGTCAAGAGCGCCCCTCACGACCCCGCTGGCACTCCCGGGGTGGCCTGGAGGAAGGAGACCCTAACACTCTGGTTGCTAGACAGCCCAGAAGTCCTCCCTTCTCTCCCTCCGTGTCCCCTGCGGTCCATTGGGAGGGTCGGCTTAGGTCGCTGAAGACCCAGGGGCTGCCACTTTAACTCCTGCCTAGGGCTGCAGTGTGCACTGGGCGCCTATGTCACGGGAGTCAAAAGGACACTGCCTGGCCTCTGCCACTGAGCAGGCCTAGCCCACCCATCACGCAGGGCCCAAACCTCCATCCCTGCCAGCACAACCCATCTCCTCCCCGCTCAGCCCTTGCCCTTTCTCACACCTTGGCCTCCTCCTCCACAGCCTGCCCCCAGCTCCTCCCTGGCAGCTCTTTCTCCCACCCTGCTCCCTCCTCCCGCAGCTCCTCCTCCCTCATCTCTTTCCCACAGGTCTCCCCCAGCTCCTCCCCCAGGTCCTCCTCACTCAGCTTTCTCCCACTGTCTCTCCCAGCTCCTCCCCGTTCTTTTTCCCAGCCCCGCCTCCTCCTCACCTCTGTATTAGTTTGCCAGGGTGGTGGTCTCAAAGTACCACAGACCGGGTGTCTTAAACAACAGAAATTTATCATCTCACAGTTCCGGAGGCCAGAAGTCCACGATCAAGATTTCAGCCGAGTTTGTCTCTTCTGGGGACTATAAGAAAGAACCCGTTCCATCCTTGTCCCCGACTTCTGGTGGTTTGCTGACAGTCTTTGGCATCCCTCCTCCTGCCTTCATCTTCACATGGTGTTCTGTGTGCATGTCTCTCTAAATTTCCCCTTTTTATAAGGACACCAGTCATGTTGGATGAGGGTCCACCCTAATGAGCTCATTTTAACTTGATTCCCTGTGTAAAGTCCTTTTCTATATATATAAGGTCACGTTCTGAGGCACTGGGGATTGAGACTTCAACACATGAAATTGAGGGGAGACACAGTGCAACCGATAACAACCTATAAAGGCCCTGCAGTAGGAACTTGGAATATTCCAGGGATGGAAGTAAAACCTTCATGGCTGCAGGGTGGTGAGTAAGGGGAGAGGAGAGCAGACAGCTGGGGGAGGGGTCAGATCACTTGGAGCCTTGCAGGCCCTGGTGAGAAGTGTGGATCTGTTCTGGTTGGGGATGGAAGCCCCTGGAGGGTACTGGGCTAGGTGCCCTCGGTGCCTTGTCCCCTGTCCTCACAGCCACATGGAGACTGAGGCTCCCCGAGGTGCCAGGACCCAGCTGAGGTTCAGGCCCGGGGCCCTGCTCCTCCCAGTGTACAGCTCTGTCCTCCAGCGAGGAGGAGGGACCACCTCCAGGTACAAGGAAAGGAGGGAAGGACATGGGGTGCGTGCAGTTAGGTCCCCTGTTATCGTCAGCCATCTTTTCATCCCTTAGGGCCCCCTTCTCCGCTGTAGAGTGGGGGACAGCAGCACTTCCCCGCACCTGGTTATTTGAGGATTGAATTCTATGATCCGTGGATCGTGACCGTCACAGGGCCTGGCATGAAGGCGGTGCGTGCACATCGCTACCAATCGTTCCTACTCTCATTATTGATTTCTCTAGGCTCGGGGCATCTGCTGACAGTGGAGAGCAGTGGTGCGGCAAGGGGTTGGAGGAGGATAACACCCAAAGGAGTTGGGAGGAGACACCTGACAGGGCCGTCTGGGATCCAGGGCATCCCCAGGGCCCAGCTGAGGTTGGATACCATGGATGTGTCCTTAGCAGCCCTGCAGTAGGTGCCAGGGAGATTTGGGAACCACAGTGCCCTGGTGGAGGCAGTGCCAGCAAGCTGAGAGTACTGGGGTGGGTGCGGCTGGCAGGAGAAGAGGTAAAGCCCAGGACTATCTCTGTCTGTGTTGGGGGAGGGCTAGAGCCAGCCCACTGTGCTGTGAAGCCAAGGGGCCCTGCCTCCCTCCTCTGTGCTGCCCTGGGGCTCAGAACTGACCACATGCTACCCTGGCTGTGCCTTTCTCTAGCTGTCCCCACCCTCCTGTGAGCTCCCCAAGGACTCCATCTGATGGGGTAGTCCCAGTCGCCAACCCCTTCTGTGGGGCTTATCAGCAGACTGTCTGATGATTGAAAGAAGGAGCCAACACTCTCCTCTCCCCACATGTCCAGGTGACTAAGGTTTCAGGGCACCCGGGAGACATGGGGAGAGGTCAAGCCCACAGGCCATGATCTTACAGTGCTGGTGCGTGATGTTTATTGACATTTGTGCTTCTGTGTTTCCACAGGCCACAGGAGGCCCAAGGAGCCCTGTGGAGATGAAGTTTGGCTGCGTCTCCTTCCAGCAGCCGTATGCAGCTTTCGTCTTAAATGGGGTCAAGACCTTGGAGACACGCTGGCGTCCCCTGCTGAGCAGCCACCAGAACTGTACCATCGCCATCCACATTGCTCACAGGGACTGGGAGGATGCCCACTGGAGGGAGCTGCTGGTGGAGAGGCTGGGGAGGACCCCTGCTCAGATTCAGGCCTTGCTCCGGGAAGGGGAAAAGTACGGCTGTGGAGTGACAGCCGGCAAGTGATGCTGTGCTGAGCACTGCTCAGACACCTCCCAGGGCTGGCCCCAGGATCTTACTCAGGAGTTTTGTGGCTTGTTTTGTTTTGAACTGATGGGTGTGTGGGCTGTGTGGTTTCTTAAAGCAATGCATGTTCCGAGGGGCAGCAAGGGGCCCTGGGCTGGGAGTCGGTGGGCCGAGGTTCCACAACCTGGGCTGAACCCTTTCTCTGGCCTGGGCTCAGTTCCCGTTTGTGATCTGAGAGGCAGGGACATGTCCGAGTCTGCAGGTGGTGTTTGCCTGTGTGTGTGTGTGCTTGTGTGTGCATGCGTGTGGCAGAGACCATGAGAGGCAGCGCAGCACACAGAGCGGGTCGGGGTGGCCTCTAGACTCAGGCTGCCTGCCTGGTTTCACGTGCCTGTCCCACCCCCTGATCCCACCGCATACTGGGCAAGTCCCCCAACCCGCAATGGTTGAGGTCCCACATCAGCTCCTGTCACGTGGTGAAGTACTTGTGGACCCAATGACCTGTGGGTTTTCTGCAGTGGTTGGGGCCCTTGTCACCTGTTCCTGCTGCCCTTAGCAGTCTGACTGGGATATGTCCATTATTTTGGTGGGGTTGTTGAGGACAGGGCCCTCTCCTTGTCATTCTGCCCCCCTTGGCCTCGCCTGGTATCACAGGGACAGAGTTTGGCACGTCAGAAATGCTCACTCAGAGAGACCCAGTTCACTTTGTGTCCATTGGGTGATACCATCTTAGTCTCTAAGATGAGACTTTGAATCATCTTCTAACTTGTTACTTTGAATAACCATGTTCTCTCACAGGCAGGCCTTGGTTTATGGAAGGGAAAACATCTCTGTGCTTCTCTCTTTGTGCACAGGGCTCGTTGACATTGGGGAAACTTTGCAGTGCCCGGACAACTTAGCTCCTTTTGAGGTTGTGGAACTAGAAAACCAAGCTGTACTGACCAACCTGAAGCAGAAGTTCCTGACTGTGCTTTCAAACCCCAGGTGGTTACTGGAGCCCATACCCAGGAAAGGCAGAAAGGATATCTTCCAGGTAGACATCCCAGAGCACGTGATCTCTTTGGGGCAGGAGGCCTGATGAGCGTGGGCTCCAGAGGAAGGTTACCCACAAACCAGCTAAATCATGACCCATCAACTTGTCATCACATCGAAGATGTGTCAATCAGGTTCAATGTGGATCAGCGCCACGGTAGAGGGTGCTACCCACTATGTGCTGTGCATGGAAACAGATTTCTCCACTCAGATGCAGGGACGGGAGAGTGGGACTTTGCTTGCAACATACCTCTCTGGGCTCAGTGACAGTCTCAAGGACTTTGACCTTTAGGAGAAAGGGAAAGCTGCCAGTAAATGTCTTGGCCTTGCCACTAATTTTGGTCAGCTGACTTCTGGAATGTACAAAGAAATATGTTTTAAGAGAACTCATTAGTGTTATCCCCTCTCTTCGTTCTGGTCAAATTCATAGAATGTTTGAACAGCATCCAGGGGACGTTGTGTAAAGGCAGGGAGCGGGCGCTGACTGATTGCTGGAGAGTGACCAGCCCTGGATGGCCTCATTCCTGATGAAGAGGACATCAGACCTAGACACAGATCACCTGTGGGTCCTTGCACATGACTCTTGCTCTGTTATAAAGTGTCCCTTGGCTCATGGAGCATGCGTGTTAGACATGTGACATAGCTACTTCATGTCCTTCATCTCTAGCCACAGCTCTTTTGGAAAAGTGATAAGTAGTAGTGTTTATTTTGTGGGAAATTTTCTTTCTTTCTTTCTTTCTTTTTGGTCATTTCTTAGCAAAGTTTCCAGTGGTTGTTACCCGTGAGGATCATGGGCTTTCCCCTGGGCATTGACTGGAATGACCCGTCTCTTCTGAGCCAGACTGAAGTGGTCAGACATCCCTGGACAAGTGGGGGGGCACTCCTTTTAGGTGGACCCTTTTGGGAGGCCCCTGACTCTTGGGCCAGAGATGTCCAGCTCCTGAACAGAAACTTGGTTGCATGATAGGGGAACCCATGAGGAAAGACCCTCCTGTGTCAAGATACATGAGTAGTGTAAGGCAATACCCCCAAGGTCAAGAGCCAGGCTGTTCTGTCTCCTGACCACCAGGCAAGGCTCAGGGAACCAGATCTTCCTGGGCCTGCTTCGATACTCCCTAGCCAAATCCTGGGCTGAGTGTGTGAAAATGCTGCTGCTTCAAATGAAAGAGGACGACAGGGACCAAAACCTGTTCGGGGCCAGGATTTCGCACCTCCTCAGGCTTATCTGATGAGGTGTGTGTAGTATCAAAACTTAGAAAGCACATCGACTCACAATTCTCATTAGATTGTTTATTTACTCCCCTGGAGTTTTGCATCATGGTCACAAAATGGTGATTTTTATCAGTCACCAGTGACCCGTGAGCTTAGGGACCTGGATTGTCCTTGCAGGGCTCACAAAGTACGCATTTGTAATCTGAGGAGGCTTCCTGCTCCTCGTCCTCATCAGGGGCCTCGTTTGCGGACATGACTGAAAGGGCAGCCAGCAGGATGGAATAACAGGCGTTGTACAAGGACATCGCTGAATCATAATCTGAGTAACCTGGGAGGCTGGTGGGTGATTCCCCTGCACCGTCACTTCTGGCAGTAGCCGGGGGCACAAACGTGTCATTGCTGGATGGGCCCTCCCCACTTGGGCTGCCTGCCTCACTTGGGCGATGATTTTCCGTGGCTCGTCTGGCTGCACAAGTCACAGAACAGATATCAGAGCACGTGAACCACCAGCTGCCACTGGGTCCCTGAGCATTTGGGGCTTCCCTCTGGGCATTGTTGTCGGCTTCTTTGGTGGGTTCATTGCACTGGATTCGCGGGGAGCGCCTTGTAGCTGCTACTTGCTTCTTTCTCTTTGGAGTCGTTGCGCTGATCCCTGGCTGAGTGATAATTCTCAGGTCGCCTCTTCTCCGAATGTTCTCGATGAGCAGAGGCTTATCTCTCTGAAAGTTGGAGTTTCTGTAGATCTGAGAAGAAATCAATCCTGTTAGTCATTCTGGGAGCAAATATTCAGCCCCCCCATCATAATGGTCTTGTTTTCCTATGCAGAAAAGATCTTTATAATTGATGTTAAGTTTCATTATGCCCTAGACCCTGAGCTCCCTAAACATACATAATAGATAGATTGAGGTATTAGTATATCTCCTTGACATTAACTATCATCTCAGAGTCGTTAGCCATAGCTGCAGATTATCTCTAAGGGGGTTATAGTTTCATAGGAACATCTATACTTTCTCATCTTTCCATAAATAATGTCTCATGTGAAAAAAAGTTATCCTCAGATCTTAAACCCTCTCAGTATATCATTCACCTTGGTCTACTAAGATGTTCGAGTGACAGAGAACATGGGAAACGGAAGGACTTTCTACTTTACCATCATTCTCTTGTTCCCTGGAGAGTCAACTGAAGGTTCATTTGGACGTATTTTGCTGAATCCGTAGAGATTCAGTTGGCGGATAAAATTCTTCCAGCTGTCTGTTTCAAAAATCCTCTCTGTGCCTTTCCGGTTAAGAATCTCCCTCTGGAAAAGATCTTCTTCAATGATCAGGGTGTCTCCGTCGTCATTCCAGTGCACAGACGCGAAGGCATGGTCCTCCGCTAACATCCAAAGCTTTCTAGGGAAGGAGAGCCCAAGCAGGTCGTTGTTTTCTTCCTCGTGGGCAGCACCTTGGTTTGGGTCCTGTGGTCGTGGGTTGTCTTGGGGGCCTGGATCTTGGCTCACGACTTGGTCACTATGGTTCTCCAAAATCTTCCTTGAATCCAAATTTGGGTCCGGGGATGAATTCGATGGGACCCCTGTTGCTGGCTCTTTGTCACCCGATGGGGCCATCTGGACTTGATCTGTCTGGTTGGTATTCTGACTGGCCATGGAGCTAGTCTAGATCAGGAGCATTTTCTACCCAAGACCGTATCACTGAGTTCTCGAGTCAGAAATGCCTTCAGTTAGAGCAGGGTTGCCCAGGAAATACTGTCCACAAAATTCTAGAGTCTAGGTAGTGGGGCAACAAGCTGCTTAAGTCATCATCCTCTTTAGTTGTCACATGATGTCACAAGGGTGGCTCACAGCTGGTCTGGAGAGGGAGCCCTGGCCAAGTGTGGGGGAGGGGAGGTGTACAGGGTCCCAGCTTGTCCCTTTTCTAGAAGTAGAGAAACATATAGTTCAAGTTCCCAGAGAAGGCTCCCATCTGCTGCCAGGCACATTGTTTCATGGGGCCAGGCCCTGGATGGGTTGAGAAACTATGATCCTATCTCCACTCCCACCCCTAAAGACAGGGAGGGGGGCCTGTTGCTGACCTCTCTGATTTGCTCAAGGGCCAGGGCTTGGTTAGTCCTAGCTTGGCTCCCACCAAGACTAGGCAGGTCGGATAGGCCCTTCGGAGACTGTGCCTCCCAGAAGATGGTCCCTAGCAGGCTGATTGGCCTAGTCTAGGTTGGTAAGCCCCTCCCTCTTCCTCCTCCCGGACGTCCTGCTTTGTTCTCTCCCAGCTGGTTTTGCTGGTTGGTTGGTCCTGCTCAGATGGGCCCAAACAAAGAGTCCTGTTTTCTTGCCCTTGTGTCAAGTTGTCCCCAGAGTAGGGCTGTGCTGGAAACAATGGGAGTGCTTTTCAGGTTCCCCAACCTCAGCATCACCCACAGCGCCAGCATGTGAGTGGGTGGCCGCATCTTCCACTGTGCTAGGGAGGGAGTCTCCCCTTGAGCTCTGCTTGCCCCCAAATCTCGTCCTTCTCCAGATCACAATGAGATTGTCTTTAGTTTCCATTTCTTCCCCATAGAAACTCTTCTCATTGCCCAGGATGAGCTCACTTTGGGAATACCTGTGTTTGCCCTTTTCAAATCACCTTCTCCAGACACTCTGATTCAGCCTCCCTTGAGGCTGCCTCTAAAGCCCTATTTCCTTTCTTCAATAGAATGGTTTGGCTTCTGCTCTCCCAGATTTCTGGGCTCCTACTTCCAAATTTGATCTCCTTTGCTACTTTCCCCTTCAATTACTTGATTTGGTGGTTCAGCATCTATACTGTTCTCCTGAGACAAAGCTTTTGACTAACCCACTCCCATGAGCCAGCCCTGCTCTCCTTGCTCCAAGTCCACTCCCAACTCCCACCCATGTGTTTCCCCCCTGCCATTACCTGCATGGTCGGTCCATTGAATAATTTTGTTTCCTCTTGGGTTAGATACTTTTCAAAGGGCTTACTTTACACAGACTCACCCCAAGGAACATTCCTACTCGTTTAGCTAGATGTGAGTAAAGAAGGCCAACATGAAGATACCCATCAACGTGTATTTGAAAATAGATGAGAGTCTGGGTATGGAATGGGACAAAACCCAAATGAAAGTCATCCTCACCCTAGATGAGAGGATACGACAGTGATTTTGCTGATGCATGTTCTCTAGCTGTTGTGGACAACTTTGTTCTTAATATTCACTCTGCATAGGTAGATAGACTGGTACCGTGGGAAGGCCCCGTCTGCGAGGGACCTAGGTCCTTGTCCCAGCTCTGCCACAACGTAGGGCCATTTGCCTTCTCAGAGGGTCAATCCTTTGTTTCTAAAAGCGGAGTACAAAGAGGGAATGAAAGAGAATCTCCCAAGATGCCTTTCAGTCTAGGGACTGTAACCCTTAAGGGAGCCCCCATGTCTAGATTTGGGCTTGGTCTGTGGTCTTTGTACTTCTAAGCAGGTTTCCAAAGCGTTCATTCAAGAAGTCAGTTTATCGTGTAGGGACGTGCCCTCAGAGTCTAAGAATTTAGATGGAGGCCATTGGTGGGTTCTCAGAAGAGGGCTCCTAGAGTCTCTGGATGAACAGCCAGCTTCCTTCAGTTGCATACCAAAGTATTTTTACTTCAATGAGTTCTTTAAAGACTGAACATGAAATTTCCTTGTGGCCTGTGCTAGCTTGTGAACTCTGCTGATGACTTATACAAAGGGATTGGACTGTTTGGTGGGAGAGGAGAAAATGACGCAGGAAACCACAGTCTGGCATTCAGCAGAGAGCAGCTATTTACTTGATGTGATTTAGATACTCTTACATCCTGAGTCTTCTGCAGGATCCTTAGCTCATGTCCTTCGTTTAGAGAGTCACCAAATGTCCACTGAGGATAAGAATCTGGAATGCGAGACTCATCTTTTCCTCAGAAGATGAAATATTCACAGTGCTGACTTCAGTCTAGTTGATGAAAGGTGTAATGGAAATGGCCTCCCTTGACTAGGCCTTCTCAGTCCCAGAATTTCAACCCTGGGCCCTGTGGCCACCAGTCTGACAGTCTTTATTGGGTACCTCCCATGCTCACGACCCTTAGAGAGAAATGATGGGTTGGCTCTTCAGTGCTCCAGAGGCCCCATAAGTGACCCGTACTTGTCGTCGCCTTATGGACAAAACCCCCAGCGTCAGGTGACTGTAGCAGAGCATAGCTGATGGGGCTCTGAGGACAGCCACCCCAGAGAGAAAGTGATTTCAGTCTGGACTCGCTGTGGCTTCTGCACAGCCTGCAGGCCATGCAGAAAGTGTCTAGCTCTGGGTTTTGGGGCCCAAGGCCTGGAGCCACGAAGGGGCAAGCCTTGCTGTGTGGACTTTTGTGCCTTTCCCCTCCTTCCTGCCCCCTTTGCCCCCTGGGTCCCGGCGGGAGCTGCCTCCTTACTGGTCTCCCTGCCTCCCAGGCACCAGCTGTGCCTCTGCAGCTGGTTTACCTCGCACCCGAGGGGTCTTTCTCAGCAATGGCTCAGACACAGGCCCTCGTGACATCCGAGTCCTGCCCTTTCCAGCCTCCCGGCCACTGTGCCCCTCTTACCCACTCAGGCGTCCGCCAGCCCAGAGGCCTTCCAGCTGCTTTCACTCATCATCTGCTGGGCTCCAGCCCCGGTCCAGCCTCAGTGGGCCCCTGGCAGTATTCTCTGACACGCTGGGAGCTCGCGTCAGAAATCCTCGTGTTGTCCCTTTATATGGCAATGCCCTTCTCTGTCAAGAGGTGACTCAGCCTGTCGGGGTCCCAGTCGAAGCCCGCCTCTTCAGTAAGGCTGTCCTCCCATCCCAGGTCTCCTTCACAGCTCCTTCCCCAGGGCTCCCACAGCCCAGCTGCCATGATCAGGCCCGGTTGGGGTACTCCTGCCCCCTGTGAAGTGGGGTGCATCTGTCTCCCCCTCCACACTAGGAAGGAGGATTTCAGGATGGCAGAGACCATGATGTGAACCCGGTCCCCAGGATACATGTTGGAATGAAGGAAGTTCTGTGTCAGCAGGAGCTGGGTGGGGTGTTGTGTCCTTGGAAACAGCTCTGCATTCTAACAGTGACCATAGGAGCAGTTGGAGGGTTCCTGCATCACAGTGGCTGTGGGAGAGCTCTGAGGGCCTGTGCCATTTGCTCTTCAGCACAGTCCCAGGGCAGGTTCCAGGACAGGCCCAAGCCCAGGCCATGGTGGGTGGAGTCACAGGCCCAGGTTATGCCCTGAGGAAGAAGGAGAGCCAGAATGGGGCCCACAGCCTCACACCGAGAGGGGGCCCTTCTGTCTGCCATGAAGCCACCTGCACATTGCCAGACAAGCAGCAAAGGAGAGTCTTTGTTGTCTGGTGGTGTCTCATTTTGCAATTGTCCGAGGGTAAGGGCATGCTGGGAAACGTGTCCTAAGAGGCTAAAAATGGCACAGGGGACATTGGGTGAAATGTGCGTGTCTAAAGGAGCCACGTGCAAGCTTTCTTAGCAGCCTGCTTCCCCCTTTGCCTTAGACAGGGAGGCCTGGAGTCTAGGGATTTCCACTAGCCTTACTCTGCTTTAGGGACATTATACAAGTAGGAATTGTGGCATTAAAGTCAGTCTCAATCTTGCTCTCTGGTGTAAACTCTTTGAGGTTTGGAAACAGAGCAAACCTCCTGCTGATTTTTGCCTATTGGAGCCACTGGAAAAAGGAAGAAGACTTGGGAAAGAGAGGCAGTCTCCAGATGGAGATAGACTTGTAGAGATTTACAAAGCAGTGTTCAGGTTGTGTTATACTAACGAGCCAAAGATGGATGACCTGTGTGTATGGGCCCCAAGGTGGTATATTTCTTCACAGCAGTCTGAGTCCTGTTGGTTTAAAAAACTTCCAGCACTCAAGTCAAATTTTCACATATCCAATTGCTTCACACAATGCTCATACTAGCAGATATTTGACCTTTTAGAACCTGCCTGCTTTGTGTACCCCACCAAACCTCAATTCATGTCTGCTAAGAATGGATAACATAGAGCTTTGTGGTTCTAAGACCCCGGGCCACTCCCCTGAGCTGCTGAGCAACATCACTTAGACACGTGGGCCCCTCTCCGATGCCCCTCTCCCAGCAGCTCCCTTGCCTTCCTCCCTTAGTCTGATTGGGCTGCTATAACAAAATACCACAGACCAGGTAGCTTATAAACAACAGAAATTTGTTTCTCACTGTTCTGGAGGCTGGAAGTCCAAGCTCAAGGCACTAGCATGGTGGGGTGAGGGCTCTCCTCCAGGTTCCTAGCCTCTACCTTCTCACTGTGTCCTCACACAGGTGGAAGGGGCTGGGATCTCTCTGAAGCCTCTTTTATAAAGTGACTCCCATCCATGGGGCTCCACCCTCATGACTTAAGCACCTCCCAAAGGCCCCACCTCCTAATGCCATCATCTTTGGGGGTTAGGGTTTCAACATATGCATTTGGAGGAACACAAACATTCAGACCGTAGTGCTCCCCTTCTCATAGTGCCTTGCCGACCCTGACACCCTGGACGGTCTCGTGCTGTGAGGGACTCCCCTCTAATGCAAACCTGTTGAGGTGCCACCCAGTAAAGCTTGTGGTGTGTTGCTGCCTCTCATGGTCATCTCTTCCTGGATTAGCCCCCAATCCCTCCAATCCCCTCCAGTTGGCTACTGAGCTCTTGTGAAATCACGTGTCTGACCCTTGGAGGCTGATGATTATCAGACCTGAGGTGCATGCTTTTCAGGGGTCAATTGGGAGGGACTCAAAGACTGACAAGGCAAAAAGGGCTTAGGAAAGCATTGCTTTTCAATGGTCTTGGACCACTGCTGTCTGGCCTTGCAGTGTCCCAGCTTTCCTGCTGCTGCAGAAAAGCCACTGCCTCTTTTGGACCCCTAACTCAGAAATCCTAGTGGACTGGCTTTAACTCAAAGCTAAAACCTGAAACTGTCCATGATGGGCTGTTTCAGCCTCAGTAAAAGGTGTGCTGAATGGAAAGCAGGCCAAGCTCAATGAACAGGTCTTGGACTCTGGGCCTGTTTCAAATTTGGGGCACCCCTCTGTGGGGTCCGAATCTGTCAAAGCATCTTGGGTGCTGTCCTGCACCATCTGGGTCTCTTGCAGATGCCCGTGATGAAGGGCTTGATATCAGATGGGACCAAGTGAGATGGAACTGCCCATGGGCACTGCATTTCTGAGGCAGATGATTGCACTTCCAGCTTGAGATGCCTATGGAAGTTGTACGTCAGGGGAGGACCCATCACAGGGACTGGGAGCCCTCCACGCACTCCAGACAGATCCCACTCAGACTTCCTCCCAGGACATCCCTCTCCCGTTGACTAGCTGAGTAGTTGCAGTTTGCAACAAGGACTGATTGCCTCTTTCCCTCACCTTTCTCCTGGTTCATGCTCCAGGCAATGTGAATGTTAAGGGAGCTGTCCCCAGAAAGGCATTGCTCTCTTCTCCACCCCTCACTGGATAAGTGATCAGGATGAAAAGGGGTATGGAAATCCATTTTGGAAATTGTTGAAATGTCAGGAAGAAATCACTTCCTGAAGATGATGTGTCTTTCTGGCTAACCTATATGACAGTGTTTGTGAAAATGCTTTTGTCCCTCTTGCATACAACACTTCCAGACGAAACAGTCAGGGGGAGAAGATGGGATGGTGGAAACAATAGAAAGTTTGATCACTGAATGGGACACACTGATTTTGTAAGGATGGAGGAAAAACTAAACCCGACACCTGGGGACGTGTGTTGCAGGGGGAGGGCTTTTTGATCTAGGTTTTCCAGAACTGCTCCTGGAAGCTTTGCCCTCCTCCTGAAGGAGAACTCACCATGCTGCCTTTGCAAGCTGCCACAAGTGATGGAATCCAAACTGACTGCTGAGCCTGGGATCAAACCTGACAGCACTGACTATTACACAGCCAGGGGTGGGCCCAACTCTGTCACTTTCCATACAGAACACCTGTACCACATGTCATTGACACTGGTCACAGACAGCTAAAACTTCTTGGACCTGAACACCTTCGGCACACTCTCTGGCTCCCAGGGGACCCCCTTTTGATGTTCTAGCTAGGAGACAGGTCTTCAGTCATCTGACACTACTGTGAACTTCCCTTGAATGGGTCTGACTCGCTGGCCAAGTGGAAGGAGTATAGAAATAGTGTGGAAATTAATAAAAGAAACCTTAACTAAATTTAATTGGAGGTGGGAAGGCCTGTAGGGGGAGCTCTCATGCCCTGTCCTACATCCTCACTTACACCAAACAGGAAGACGTGGATGCTTGCCTCTTGGACAGGAAGTAAAACTCTTTTACTACAGCAGGAAGATTTTTCTCCCCACCCAGCAACAGCCCAGCCAATGAGAAGCTGTTGCTGCCCTGAACTGTTACTTTCCCCCAAAGGACTTTCATTTAGAACAGCCCCTCCCTACTCCCCCTTTTTGTCTACAAAAACAGCTCCCCTCCTTTCTTTTCCAAAGTTGCCTATGGTGTGACATAACGTGCATATCCCAAGTTGCAATTCTTAAGTTGACAAGAGAAATAACAGAAGGGGTTTCTCTCACACTTTTGGTTCCTTCTGGCTTCTTTCAAAAAGTTTTCTTTCTCTTTGATTTTCTGCAGTTTGGATATGATATGTCTGGATGTAGATTTTTTGTTGTTGTTGTTTATCCTACTCAGTGTTCGCTGGGCTTCCTGAATCTCTGGTTTCATGTCTACCTTTAATTTGGGGAAATCCTCAGCCATTATCAATTCAATATTTCTTCTGTTCCTTTCTCTCTTTCTTCCCCTTCTGATATTCCATTAACACATATGTTACACATTTTGCACTTGTCCCACATTTCTTGGATGTTTTCTTACATCTTTTCATTCTTTGTTGTCCTTACTTTTCAGTTTTGTAAGTTTCTGTTAACCTTTCTTAAAGCTGGCTCATTCTGCCCGCAGCTGGATCCAGTCTATTGATGAGTCCATCAAAGACATTCTTCATTTCTGTTACAGTATCCTTTTAAAATAAAATATATTTTTATTGTGGTAAAATACACATAACATAAAAACTTACCATCCTATTTTTAAATGTGTAGTTCAGTGGTATTACGTACATTCTTATTTTGGTGCAACCATCACCATCATCCATCTCCAGAATTCTTTTTGTCTTGCACTACTGAAACTCTATACCCATTAAACAATCACTCCTCATTCCACCTTTTGCTCAACCCCCTGGCACCTATCATTCTACTTTCTGTCTCTGTGAATTTGACTACTCTAAGTACCTCACATGAGTGTAAACATACAGCATTTGTGTTTTTGTGTCTGGCTTATTTTACTTAGCGTAATGTCCTCAAGGCTCTTCTGTGTTGTCGCATGTTGACCTAAAAGAAATAAACAGCCAGATATTTTACCAGCAAAATGGGTTTATTCAGGAACAACAAGGAATTGCAACCAGGGACATGTGCTCTATCACAAACCACAGGCATGTCCAGAGAAACAAAGGAGAAAAATTTTCTTTTATGAAGCTGGGAGGGGCTGTTATAAACAAAGAGTGCATTGGAGGAACTTGGAAGTTTGAAGTATAGTAAGTTTTCATTGGTTGAGTTATGGCCATGTCTCATTGGCTGAGCTGTTGCTGGGCAACAAGGAATTTCTTCCTTCCTTCTGCTGGGGTAGTCAAGTAGTATCACTTCCTGTGGGAGATGCAAGGTATGTCTCTTGCTGTTGGGGTCTGTAGTGCACATTCAGAGGCTCGTGCATGAGAGTTCTCTCTGCTCGCCTCCTAACTCCCTTTAAAATGAGGTTTCTGAGTATTAATTTCCACCAGCATATGTCAGAATTTCCTTAGTTTTTGAGGCCAAATAATATTCCACTGTATGTTTGTACCACGTTTTGCTTATCCGCTCACCTGTTGATAGATGCTTGGCTTGCTCCAACTCTTCTCGTGTTCTGAGACTCAGTTTCAACATTGGGATTAGGCAGTTCCCACACATACAACAAGCAATTCTCAGACACCAGCAGGGTGTCTGAGAATTCAACTCAGTTCTGACACTATCTGTCCTTAGTATCAGATTCCACAGGTTAAGGGTTCAGTCCTACAAGACTGCCTCACCCCCCACTTCAGATGCCAGTCACAAGCCCAGGTTGTTACTTGTGCTTCTCACTGACCAGACACAGATTGGAAGTTCTAATGACCCCCTCCAACTCAGGGTGCCAATCGCAAGTGCAGGTTCTTACCTGTACTTCTGAGCAACTGGCTAGAAATCAGAGGTTCCCCAGACCTCCTCCTCACGTTAAATTAATTTGCCAGAGTGGCTCACAGAACTCAGAGAAACATGTCACTTACCAGATCACTGGTTTATTGTAAAAGGATACAGTTCAGGAAGAACCAGATGTAGAGGTGCATAGGGCAAGGTACATAGGAAGGAGCTTCCACGCCCTCTCCAGGCACACCACTGTCCCCGAATCTCCACGTATTCACCAACCCGGAAGCTCTCTGAACCCTGTCCTCTTGGGTATTTATGGAGACTTCATTACATTGTCATGAGTGATTAAATCATTGGCCATTGGTGACTGATTCAACCTCTAGGCCCTCTCCCCCTCACAGGGGTCAGGAGAGTGGGACTCAAAATTCCAACCCTCTAATCACATGGCTGGTTCTCCTGGCAACCAGCCCCCATCCTTGGGTGGGGTCCAAAAGTCAGCACATTAATAAGAGACACCTCTGTCACTCTCAACAGTTAGAAAATTCAAAGGGATTTGGGAGCTGTGAGTCAGGAACCCTGGACAAAGACCAAATACATATAAGAAATATATATTGGTCATCTGAATGACCAAATGCATATTTTTCTCAAAATCACAATGTCATACCCACATTTTAGCTATTATGAATAATGCTGCTGTGAACATGGGTGTACAAATACCTTTTTAAGACCAAGCTTTCAGTTCTTTTGGGTACATACTCAGAAGTGGGATTGCTGGATCATATGGTAATTTTAATTTTTTGAGGAACTGCCATACTGTCTTCCACAGTGGCTGTATCATCATACACTCCCACCAAACATGGACAATGGTTCCAATTTCTCCACATTCTCAGCAACACGTGTTATTTTCTGGGCTTTTTTTTTTTTAGAGTAGCCATCCAAATGGGTGTGAGATCATATCTTGTGGTTTTGATTTGCATTTCCCTAATGATTAGTGATGTTGAGCATCTTTTCATTTGCTTACTGGCCACGTGTATATGTTCTTTGTAGAAATGTCTGTTCAATTCCTTTGCCCATTTTTGAATAGGGTTATTTAGTGTTTTTTGCAAAAGTGAGATAGATCTATATGTGCTGTCATGGGAATATCCTGCATCCATCTTATTAAGTGGCAAAGGTATGTGACAGATCAATATGTACGTCACTACCTATGTATGTTAAAAATGCCACATATTTCATAGCACATTTTTGTATGAAAAAGCCTAGAATAAGCTTTGAAATAACGTTCAGCAATATGCTACTTGTGGTGTCCTCAGAGGAGGGGGCTGAATTTGGGAAGAATTTTGTAAAGGGAGAAATTGTGATTTAGCTTTATTTTAGAATTCTTTGCAAAAAGAATATATGCAATATATGTAATGTATACTATATGCAATATATAGTAATCTTTATATTATAAAGTATTTATATAAACCTAAGAACAGAAATAGTAGCTGTGTCAATTAAAGTTCCTGCTAGCTGGGGCAACAGACCAACCCTGACATTTGAAAGACTAACACATAAAAGTATTTTTTTTTTTGCACATAAATTCTGCTGCGGTTTGCCAGGGGCCCTCTGCTCTAGGTGACCCAGGGGTCCAGGTTGCTTCCACCTTGTGGTTCTACCATCTCGACATGGGATTACCATGTTTGCTGATGAACTGAGAGAGAGAGAGGATGGAACTAGCATATTGGCTCTCAAATGCCTGGATGTGACAAACAATGCTTCTGCTCATGTCTCCCTTGCAAAGGGTCATCACATGACCCTCCATGACTTCAAGTAGACAGGCAATGTAGTGTCTCCTGTGTTCAGGAAAGACAGCTAGACACGATATGGACGAGCACTGAACTCTCTCCCATGCACTGTTACATAGTAGTTGATCAACGCAAGGCAACAAATATAACTTGTTATGACTAAAACCGTGTCCATTGCTTGGAGGAGTTCCTGAGGTCAGGTTTGAAATTCTGTGAAGTTTTAAGTCACTACTATGCGACAGATGCTTTCAAATACAGAGCCACATCTGATTTTAAGAGGATCCTGTCAGTCTCAGCAGGGAGGGTTCGCCTTCTTCACTCAATAGCACTTTTCTGCATTCCCTTTGCAATACCATCTATAACCTCAGTAGGCTGAGAATTTACTCCTTCCTTTAGATGCATGGGTAAAATCTTAACCTGGGAGTCTCTGCTACCCTCCACATGATGGAACATCTCTAAAGACCTGCACAGGTGCCCTTAGGCTCAGGGTGAGCCAGGACATTCCTGTGGGCAGTTACCAAAGGACAGTGGGGGAATGGTTATCTTTCCTTTTTAAATTTGACCTAACATGTCCACCAGGGAACCCTTTCTCACCTCCTAGGAGGATTCAACGGTTTGTAGGAATTCAGCTTCAGTGGATGTTTGCTTCTCCTCATCTGCCACTTGTGACGAGGTGTTAATTTCTGACCACCAAAATCAGCTCTTTCATCTGTGTATGTGTTCAGTTCCCAGCATCAAATAAGCAGCCCATTAAAGTCCTACTGCAAACACCAGGGTGGCTTCACAGATCCTCTGTGTAACTTCAGTGTTGTATCCCAGGTCCCAGTAGAGTATAGGTGCAATTAGACTCTACTCACAGCCCACTTGGAAAACAGCGAGGGTATTGAAGACTCCCAGGGAGGGATGACCAGGTATCTAAATGCCACAGTTCAAAGTAACCTTTTCCAGGAAAAGGGCTGTGGCTCTCTGACGGGATCGAGGGGGAACTATGGGAGAGCCAGGGGAACTCTGCAGGGAGTAGGAACACTCTGTGTCAGTGGGGAGGGCAGGAGGTTCTGTGCAGCCCTCAGAGGAGGCAGTGAAGACCCTGTCAGCCGACCAGGTTCCAGACTTGGACAAGAGGGCACATGGGGGAAGGCCAGGGGAAGGGTGCTGTCATGTGGCAAAGTTCTGGGGCTGGACAGAAATGGCGACACCTGGAGGAGTCAGCTCTCAACAAGCCTTGAACCATCCCCCAGTTGTATTTGATTCTCATTGTTGCCTTCCTTCCTTAGGCCTGCTTTCACTACCTGGGCCTCAGGGTCCTAATTTTGTTTCCTGAGAGACATGGAGTGCTGAGAAGAGAAATGAATGAGTCAGAAGTTAGGCTGCAGGCTGGGATGGGTGGGAACAGCATGGGCTCTAGATGAATCCAGACCAGGGGTTTAGTCTCTGTCCTCTCACCCTGTCAGTTACTAGCCATGTGATCCTCGGAAAATCAGGAAGCCCTATGTACCTCGGGCTCTCCCTCTGTGAAGGAAGTGGGTTGGTGAGCCCTGTCTTGTAGGACCGCAGGAGTGGATGTGATGTACGGAAAACACCTGGCACAGTGTCTGGTATACATGGGAACTTTGAAGATTGACAGTTATTTCTAGGATTCTTTTGATCCCGGATCTTCCACTGTCTCCTCTCGGATTTTGTTTGATTGTTATCCAGGTCATATTAGAGAATATGCACCTCAATAAGACATGGAATAGCTAATCAGTCAAAAAGGATGTTTCATAAATAAAACTAAGTAAATCTCAATTAGAGGATATATGTGAAAATCCGGGTATCGGCGAGTCTTCCCAGCCGGATGGAACTCAAAGCTCCTAGAAACAGAATCAAGGACCACTCCTTCCCTCCCTCCAAGCTGCTCTTAATCCAGACCATGGTCATCAAGACCATCCATTCATTTCGCCCCTACCAAAAATCTAGCCCTTGATTACAATTGGTCAAATGGAACTCAATTAAGATTATAACCTAATTTTTGCTGTGGGCTCTGGCTCTCCCAGGCTTGGGATAAGGAGTGCCAGGCCACTGACTTCTGGGCAACACTTCAAAGGAATGTGACCATATTTCCCAGGAAATCCTTGAAGGTGATGGGAATTAAACACATCATTCTTCACTGTTGTTCAGCTGCAATGTGACAAGGGCCCAGGACACCTTCCCTTCCTGCCCCAGGTGGAGATTTCTCTCTGGTTTACCCATGATCCAAATGACTTTTCAGAGCAAATTTCCATTTTTGACTTTCCTCTCAGCCCTAAGACACACCGTCTGTGAGTCTGGCCGCTGCCACCACCCAGCTTCATTACAATCAACCTCCACAGAAGGAATCCCAGTTTCCCAAAGCCCCACACTGCCCTGGCTTGGGGCATTTACACTTGAGTGCTCTCCCCTGGCACTGCACCACCGCTCACCTTTTATTCGTTCTGGAGGAGACACCTCACCACCTTCCTTCTAGGAGTGCAGCTCCTAGACTCTCATTCTATGGGGGGGTGTCCTGGTTATCCTCGTGTCCCCACTACCAACACAGGGCCTTCCAGAGAGCACAGACTCAGCAAAAGTCTGGGGAAGAAGTGAGCCAGTGAGCAGGGTTCTTATTTATTCAGATTAAATTTCTCTGACTTTCTTGAATAATGCAAGCAAATCTGGGTATATGTAGAACTTTTAGCTTGATAGAACAACAGAAGAGAAGGCAGAAGAAGACAAGAATTAAGTACCTTCTACTTTTATTTCTCTATTTTTTGACCCCATCTATTTGACTGCTAAGTTCTTTCACATTTCCAAGGAAATTCCTGTTCCAGTGCCATGCCACCTAGTTCGGTTCACAGACTACGATGGACGGAGTCCCAACTACTTTTACAAAACAGCAAAACTCTTCCTCTTGGATTGGGTAAGTACAAATTCATATGTGGTCAGTCATTCACAAACTAAGATGCTGAAGCTAATTAAACCTTCTATTACAAGGAACAACATTTGAAAAATTCCTAAAGGAAACCAAGATCCATTTCCAAGATCCATCATAGAGAACAGGAACCCAAAGACGCTATCCACCGTGTCCTCCCATCTCGCCCTGGCCCTCCACTACTTAGAATGCTGACTGCTCTCTCTTCAAGATACAGTGAAGACATGGCCTCACTTCCTGCCTGGCAGGAGAAGCTGCTGGACGTGGGCCTGGGCCATGCCTGGCTGCAACTCTGGCTCAGGCCCCTCTTCAGAGTCTCAGACCAGGGTCCTCCCCTTTCTGAGACCACTGAGATGGAAATGAGTAGGGGGTCAGCCAGACAGGCCCTGCTATGGGGTTTCCAGGGCTGACAGTAGGGGAAGGCCAGATTTCTGTGGGGCCCCCTCTTTGTCCTGGGGATTGGGGTACACTCACTCCTCCCTCGGGGTCCTCACATTCACTCTTGGTGAGAACTGGAACTCTTCTCTCAGCTGACCAGATGTTCTTCCTCAGGTGACCTGTCATCGTCCTCTCAGACTAAGGTCCTCACCTCCCTGAGCGGCCTGAGAAATGGGAGGAGGCACCACATCCACCCCCACCCCCCCACACACAGCTGCCACGATCCCAAAAGGCTGGCAGTGGGGACCAGCCCTTCTGTCCGTGGGTGGGGGTTCCCTCAGATCTCCTTGTAGGGTATTCATCTTTCCTCTTGCCAGGGCCTGCCTTTCCTCCTGGCCCCCAACCTGGGATAGCTGACATCTCTCCCTCACATCAAGTCCTCTCTTCCCTGAGGACTCCCCAGCTTCCCGCCATGGTAGAAGTCAGCATGCCACTGAGGATCACCGCTGACTGTTCCTCCCAGGGCTGAGAACAGGGGACAGTAGGACTCTCTTCAGTGCTTTTTGTCTGAGGTGTGCAGGGAGGGGGGGAGGGTGGATATTCAGTCCTCATGAAAGGTCCTCACCGTGACAGCCAACAGATCCTGGGGCTCCTCCCTCTGCTGGCCAGATGTGGCTGCCTCTGCTGACCTGACATAGTCCCTCAGAACAAGCCCTCACTCTCAGAGAGCCCGAGGAAGAGATGAGTGATGATGTACCACTTGCGGCCACCCCTGCCTGGGGTCTGCAGCGGTGACAGGGGGCAGGGCTGATTGCAGTGGGGTCCCCCTCTGGCTGGGGAGGGAGTCCCCTCAGTGTATTCATATTTACTCCTGGCCAGGCCTGGAGCCATCCCTTCTGCTAACCTGAGGATGCATCCTGCAGGCCAAGGCCACCATTCCCCTGAGACCCTGAGGAGGAAGGGCACAGGCCTCTCCTCCTGACATACTGCCTGGCCTCCTGGTACTGACAACGGGGGCACATTTCTGTTGGGGTCGCCTATGTTTGAACTGGGGCTCTGCTCAGTCAGTCCTCCCTCGGGGTCCAGAGACTCCACCCTCTGGGGACCTGAAGTCACATTGCTCACCTCCCAAAGACCCCCTAGGCAGAAGGCAACAAACCCCTCCTCTGGTCAGCCTGCCCTGGGGCCTCCCAAGACATAGCACAGGGACACAGGACCCATCTCTGTCCGGGGGTCCAGTGTCCCTCAGTCCTCCCTCAGTGTCTCCTCTTGACTCCCAGCAGGCCCTGGGCCCTCCCCTCTGCCCCCCTCAGGCCCCACTCCTTTCACCAAGCCCCCAGTCTCTCCTGGTCCCGGATGCGGAAGTCGGAAACACAGCCTGTGCTCAGGGCACCAGGCGCCTCCTGTGGCTCCGGCGGGGGCGCGTTTCTGTGGCGCCCCCAGTGTCCTCCCTTAGGGTCCTCACCTTGAGCCCTGGCAAGTCCTGGGATCCTCCCTCTGTGGACCCAAGGCCCTCACTGACCTGAGACCCCCGGCAGAAGTCTGTGGAGGTCACCTCAGGCCGTGATACTCAGGGCTGATGGCAGCCGCCAAGAGGGGTTCCCTGGGGACCCTTGGGCCTCCCTCTGCTCCTCTCCTTGACTCCCAGCAGGGCCTGGGCCCCTGCCCTCTGCCCCCCTGAGTCTGTGACCATCACCCTCAGACTCTGACTCTCCTGGTTGTCTGAGGAGTGGGACGGGGAGTGGGGGAAGCGCTCAGCTTACAGCCTTGGTGGGTGTCCCCCAGAATGCACAGGAGGGGCACAGGGGGCTTCTGTGCATCCTGTTTTCTGGGGGGCGGGAGAGCCCTCTGGCCTCCCTCGGGAGGGTCCTCATCCACCCTGACCAAGAAGGGCTGCTATCCCAGGGAAGGTGCTGGATGGGCACTGCCGTGCCTAGGGCCGTGGAGGAGGTCAGGGAAGAAGTCCCCTTTCCCATGGGGTCTCCGCACCAGCCGGCCCGACTCCACAAACTCGTTCTTTTCGGGCTTTCATTTGTCCGGAAGACGCTGAGCAGCGGCAGGGGCTTTGGGAGGGTCCCCCGGGGTTTAGGGTGACCTCATGTTGCGTGGTCGAGTGCAGGGATTTTCATTTTAATCCTCCTTCCTAGTAAGAAATACATTGTACATCCCCGCCTGCTCTGGGTGTCCTCTATTTATGTCTGTAACACATGTGTAGCTTGTATGTGCTTATAGACACATATGTGTACATACCACGTGAATTTGCAGATAAGCACGTATAAATGCAGGTATGTTTCTATTCGTCTTTATAGATATATGCAGACTACATGTATATGTATATACTTATTTTGCAAAAGAACACCTTCTCTTTATGTGATCAGGTCTGATAACTCGCTGTTCTGTTTCTTTTTTTTTTTTGTTTTTGTTTTTGCTGGGAATGATTGGCCCTGAGCTATCATCTGTTGCCAATCTTCCTGTCTTTTTTTCCTCCCCAAGATCCCAGTACACATTTGAATTTTTCAGTTGTAGGTCCTTCCAGTTCTGCTATGTGAGCCGCCATGACACCATGGCTCCTGGCAGATGGGTGTCACGGGGAAAAGAACCCTGGCGCGGAGTGCATGGAACTTTAACCACGAGGCCATCAGGGCTGGCTCGCTATTCTGTTTCTTGTCTACTCTTTACATCCTGTTAAAATGAGAATCTTTTGAAAGGCCAGTCCTCACCCACTAAGAGGGTTTCAGGGGGTTATTAGCACAGAGTCCAGAGTCAGATGCTTCTATCGACCCATTTTTCCTGCTGTCCTGGTTTTGCCCCAGGGCTACTGGCCTGTGTGGTCTGAGGGCCTGCTTCAGATGTGTGCAGTCAAGTAGGAGCAGAAGTTTGAAACCTTTCCTCCTTCCCATCCTGTCATCTGCATCTACGCAGCCTGCAGACCCTCCCAGCTTGGCTGACACTGCCCACGTCCCCACCCCAAACACAAGTACCAGGCTCACCACAGTCTACAGTCTCCCCCAGGGGTTTCTCTTGTTTTGTTGTTTAGATGTTGTTGTTCATATTGTGTGTTGTTTTTGAAACCTTTATGTTTTCTAGAGCCTCTCAGGTGCCCAGAAAAATAAGGAGGAAGGTACAGAGATTACCCACTTACCCCCTGCCCCCACACATGCCTAGCCTCCCCCATTATCAACTTCCCCCACCGGAGTGGGGCATTTGTTATAATTGATGAACATACATTGACACATCATATCCCCCAATGTCCATTGTTTACATTAGGTTTCATACTTGGTATCGTACATTCTATGGGTTTGGACAAATGTGAAATGATATGTATCCATTGTTCAAGAGTCATCCAGAGGAGTTTCACTGCCCTAAAAATCACCTGTGCTCTGCCTATTGTGCCCTCCCCTCACAACCCCTGGCAACCACTGCTCTTTTGACCATTTCCATCATTTGCCTTTTCCAGAATGTTCGTATATTTGGAATCATACAGTAGGGAGTCTTTTCAGATTGGCTTTGTTCACTTGGCACTATGCCCTTAAGGTTCCTCCATGTCTTTTCATGGCTTGATGCTCATTTCTTCTTCACACTGAATCATATTCCTTTATCTGGATGTACCACTATTTACCCATTCACCTACTGAAGGGCATCTTGGTTGCTTCCATGTTTTGGCGGTTATTAGCAAAGCTGCCCTAACTATCTGTGTGCAGGTTTTCGTGTGGACATGCCTTTTCACCTCTTTGGGGTAAATACCCATGCAATTGCTGAATCATATAGTAAGAATATATGTTTGGTTTTGTAAGTAACTGCTAAACCGTCTTCCGAAGTGGCTGTACCATTTTGGTCTCCCATCAGCAATGAATGAGACTTCCTGCTGGTCCCCGTCCTCGACAGCATATGCTGCTGTCAGTGTACCAGATTCTGGCCATTCAAATAGGTGTGTAGTTATTGCATGTGTGCGTGTTTGTGTATATAATTTCATTCTCCATTCTATGGCTTTCCAGGGTTGATTTTGGGCATGGAAGACAGAAGTCGGAGGTTGACTGTCATCTTAGCTGCCACAGTCTTTTAAGCAGAATTGACATTTTTGCACCATTCTGTTCTCCCTCAAGGAATTTAGCATACTGCTCCCTTTGGGGGCCTCTTTTACCTGAATCTATCAGTAAACTTGTATCGATGCATTACTAAAGATCTTGTGTATTTTCATTCGGCTTCTTCTTAGTTAAATTTTGGATTTTGTTGCTGTTGTGAATGGGGTATTTTCTATTACTACGTGTTCTAAATAGTTTTGCTTTGTTGTGGTGAGACTCTTGCTTTTGTGCTAGTCATGATCTGCCATCCACTCTTTTTCTGAAGTCTGTTTTTCATTTGAATGTTCCATGTGCCCATTCCTCTCAGTTTTCTAGGAAGGTGATGTTCTTGTCACACCAAATATTAACTCATTCTTTTCAATACTCATTCCTGGCATTTATTGGGATGTCCACGGCTCTGGCTTTGTGTTCCAGTGTAGCTTCAAAAAGAGGAGGTGATTCCATGTATGACTCGTCTCTGACGAGAGTGCTTCTAGTGTTTCACACTTCAGCGTATTTGCTGTTGCGTTCAGGAAAGGGAAATGCCCCACTCGTCTTATTCTGCTGAAAGTTTTTTCCACATACTCGTGTTGCATTTCATTCAAAGGATTTTTCTCTATCAATTGATGTGCTCAAGGGTTTTGTCTTCTTTTTTCCCACTAGTGTGTTAACGTAGGGAATTGCAATTGAATGCGTTTTATAATGTTAAGTCATATTTTCATTCGTTGGACACAGCCTGTTTGTCTGTTGAATTCACTGCTGTTTTGAATATGCTATTCATTTGTTTAGGATATTTGCTGTGATGTGAGTGATTTTGGCCTGAGTGTTCTTTTTACTCTGGGGTCCTCCTCTGGTATTTAAATCAAGGAGAACTAGCTCGGGAAAATGACGTGAACAATTGCTCCTGCTTTTTATGATTTGAAAGACTTGACCTAAATGATGACGAGATCTCCCTGACCATTTGGTAGAACTGGCTGCCACAACTGCTCTGTCCTGGAACGTTTGAGGGTGGCTTGAGCTTAGGATACAGGTTCAGTTTATAATGTACAATTAAGGTTTTCTATTTCTTTATGGTCATATTTTTTTTTCTAGAAAAATGGTCCATTTGACTTAGGATTTCAAATTTAATGGCATAATATTTACAAATATAAACTTTTAATTACAGAAAGTCTCAAACAGGTCAACAGTAGGAAATACTATAATAAACCCATATGCCTGATACCCAGGGTCAACAGTCTTCGATATATGACCAATCATGTTCCAACTATACCCCTCCCTACTCCACATATCAGCTGCTGGAATTGTGTAGAGCATGTCCAAAGCATCGTACCTTTTCATCACTAAGTACTTCAGAATGCATTTCTCAAAGATAAGTACTCTTTTATAAAACATAAAGCCAACATGATTATTTAATATGTCATTAATATAGTGAAATATCCACTAATTTTTCACACTTTTCTGGCAGCTGTATACTTCTTTTAAAATGCAGTGTTTTCAAATCAGTGTCAAATTTGTTCTATACATTTTGATTGTTCCCGTCCCTCGTCCTTTTAAATCTACATGTTCTTCCACATCACATCATTAGCAATTTTTTTGTTGAAAATAAAAAGACACTTTGTGTTCTGTCCAGTTTCCACTTGTCTGGATCTTACTGAATGCAACATTTCTCTTGCACTATCCATCTGTCTTTCCGTGCTGTCCATTTCTTTTCCATTAGAGCCTCTTCACATTTTAAGCATGGTTATTTTAAATTCTTGTCTGTTAATTCCAGCATTGTTGGCACATTTGAGACTCTTAATTTCAAAAACATACGTGTCATATTTGAGTCTAGTCCTGATGTTTGCCCTGTGTGTCCAGACTGTGTGTGTTCTTGCCTTTTGGTGTACTTTGTAACGTTTTGTTTGGAGGCAGATGTGTTGTGTGGGGTAATAGGAACAGAGGTAATTATACCTTGGATGTGAAGTTTTATGTTAATCTGCCTGGAAGTTGGGTTTTATTTCAAAAGCTTTAAAGTCCTTTTTTAAAGCTTTAAGTGCCAGAGGCTTCACATTTCTCCAGTTTCTTTGTTTTTGTCTTCTCTCTTGTATCAATTGTGAGAAATATAACACGCGATGATGATAATAGGGGAAACTGGATGTGAGGTATGTGAGAATTCTCTGTACTATCTTGGCAATAATTTTGTAAATCTAAAGCTTTCTAAAATAAGAAAAATTAATAAAAGTGACTCACTGGACCTCATTGGAAGCAACAAGGGCAACCACTCCTCATTCTGAGAATTGGCCCTCCAAGGGAAAGAATTCAGCTTTTATCCTGCTTTCCCTGTACTAACTGCGTTTCTGGATGACAAAATGGCTGTAGTAAATGTGTCAGAGTTCTTCCTTGCTGGAGGATTCCAGTTGAGGACAGTGCAAGGTATGATCCTGTGGAAATTAATAAAAGAAACCTTAACTCAATTGGATTCCGGAAGGCCTGTAGGGGGAGCTCTCATGCCTCATCATATACCATCAATGACCCCAAACAGGAAGAGAGGTACCTTGCATCTTCCACAGGAAGGAAAACTACTTTACTACTGAGGGAAGATTTCTCTCCCCACCCAGCAACAGCCCAACCAATGAGAAATATTGCAACTTAGCCAATGAGAAGGTGTTGCTGCCCTGAACTGTTCCTTTCCCCCAATGGACTTTCTTTAGGACAGCCTGCCTGCAATCCCCCTTTTTCTCTATAAAAGCAGCTCCCCTCCTTTGTTTTCCAGATCTGCCTATGGTTTGCCATGGCATACACATCCTGAATTGCAATTATTTTGGCTATCCCTGAATAAGCTCATCTTGAGGGTAAAATAACAGGTGAATTTGCTTTTTAAGTTGACAATACAAAAAAGAAAGCAACAGTTTGCAAGTCCCAGGGACATAACCGACACAGCCCACAATAATTGATGGATGAAACCATTTGGTGAATGGCTGATGATGCCCTTTGCAATGGAGGCACGAGCTGTCACCACATGAGCCCACTGGTCAGCGCCACTCTGATATAGAGTGGAAGAACCAGAAGTTATGTGCCTTCTGCTGGAATGCAGTAGGAGGTACATAGTACCAACTAGGAGTACTTTTCCAAGAAAGGTGAACTTGCTTCTGGCCTCCCCCTGGGGTGAACTTACAGTGACAGGAAATACTGCTCTCTGTTAAAGTGACAGTGCCCCGCAGTGAAGACACAGGGTCTGCTCTGTGAGAAGAGCTCTAGGCATGAGCAGAGAGGTGTCTGCTTTGTCCTGCACCCAGTCTGCTCAAGGCAAGCACCATTTTCCTGCCCACCACAGTGCTGCCATCACGCAGGCCAACAGCCTTGCCCATTCCAGGACAATGGCGTCTTCTCTTCCCTTTATCACAGGAAAGGGGTCTCTGGATGGTAGACCTGCATTCACTCCCCACCCCGCAGGTCAAGTCAGAAACCAGGATAAAAACCTGGATCCAACAAGCCAGTTCATGGCACAGTGCAGCTGACCTCACTGCAAGGCTGCCCCTGGCTCAGAGGATCAGTCCCTCCCCTTGAGCTGGCTCACCGGGCTCCCCAGACTGGCCTCTCTAGACCTCTGCCTCCTACTCCCTGTTGCAGGGCCCTGACCTACTGCATGCCTTTGTTCTCATCTGGGCATTGCTCCTGTCCTATTGCTAGTACTCCTCCTGAAACATCCTCAAGTCTCTCCCTCAATGTCACCTTCACCATGAGTCCTTCTATGAACGCCCTATCTGAAATTGCAATCCCTCCTCCCTCCCCATCCTCAATGCTCCTTATTCAGGTCTGCGGATTCAATTTGTTTCCATAGCATTTACCACTATCCAACCTACTTCACCTTTTACTTTGTTCTGTGGTTCATTTCTGCCTACACCCCCTCCACCACTAGATTATAAGCTCCACAGAGGCAGGGAATTTGTTCAGTGCTGCATCCTTGAGCTTAGAGCAGGGCCTGGCACACAGTACATGCTCACTACTCATGTGAGGAATGAATGAAGAACTGCCAGCTCCAAGGTTCTAGTATTTTGGAGCCTCTCTGCCCCAAACCCCCTCAGCATTTCCACCTCCCCAACCACCCCAACAGCCAAAGTTTGAATGCTTCCCACCATCCTCTAATTACTGGATCATGGACCAGGTAAGCCACTGAGCCTGCTGAGGACTCTGAAGAGCCCTTGCCCCAGCTTTGGTGTGTGCTCCTGGCATCCTGGGGAAGTCAGCATGGCAGCTCTTTGAACACCCATGGCCGGTTGCACACTCTCTCCTGCCAGCAAGCAGCTGTGGCCTTTGCCCCTATGTCCTGCTCTTATTTCTGGTCAGCCTGGATCTGTAAGTCGCCACAGTCAAGGACTCACATGTCCCTGGGTTTGGGATGTGCCACAACAGATTTTACAAACAGCCAGTTCAAGCAGCACATGTCCATATATTCCTGGGCATGATCTGGAGAACATGCCCGTATTCACCAATGTCTGTGATGTGTTATGTGGGCCTCCAACACCTGTGCCAATCTCTGCCCACTAAAGCTCAGTCTAGAAGAGGCAATGCCACACATGCAGCTGGATCTGAGCAGAGACATAAGTGCTCTGAGTGAAGCACAGACAGGAGTGGGGGACATGGAGTAGAGAGAGCCTTCCCGGCCAGCCTCTGCATCATGGGCAAGGGCTGGAAATGCAGAGACAGGAGGGAAGGACATTCCAGGTGCATGGAATAGTGACAAATCCACGAGGGCCGAAAGGCTTGTGTGAAACCCAATGGTGCAGCGAGGCTGAGGACAGAATGTATGAAGGGCAGAGGGACATGTAGCTGCAGAGGAAGGGCAAGGCCAGACCACAGCAGGCTGAGAAGTGGATTTTATTTGATAAGCAATGGAGAACCATTCAACATCATCTTGCTTACCCATGAAAACAGAAAACACCCAATAATTCATATCCCCTATGGAACATTTAATTGGGCCCTACGTATAAACCAAGTTTTCATTAAGGTTGTTCTAGCTGATTTTGAGAGATGGGATGGAATTTGCTATCGTCTCTCCTGAGGCTGGAGACACATTGAGGTTGGAGGACCAAACTCCTCCTCTCACTCTGGTAAGAGAAGCTGCAGTTCTAAGCTCCCATGCTCACCTTACCCCTCTCCTCTGCCCGACCTTTCTCCCTCAACCTTTCCTTCCCAGGGATTTTGGCAGAGATGAACAACACTCACATCCCAGAACGTTCCAAGTCTACCTTCACTTTCATTGTCTTCAAAGTACTTGGAACATTTGAGATACCACAGAGGGCATTAGCCAGTGCTGGGCTGTGCTGTGAATGGAGTTGAAGAACAACATGCACTGGGGCTGACCATTTGAATAACACTCTTCCTTCTTTACTGTCAAAAGCGTTTGGGAACAGGAACATTTATACATTTTTGGTGCCATAGAAAACACATGAATAGTCAGCTGTTAAGTCTGTGCATGGAATATTCTATTACATCCAAACTGAGTCTTGCTTAGTGAGGGGACTGTGCTGCCCACCTGGGAATGAGCTGATGAGGGGGTCTCGGCAGCTGTGTATTGAAGCTCTGCTATGTGTTGCAGCCGGGGTACCTCTGTCATGTTCCTCCAACTTCCTCCACCCCATCAACCCACAGAGAAATGCAATTCCTGTGCTTTCCCAGACAGGGGATGCCAACTTGGCTTCCTGCTGGAGGAATAAACAAATCCGCACCAAGCCACCATCAAGTCTTGCCAGGGCGTGGTAAGGTTATGATGGTGTCGGCCAGAGTCACCTTGCTGACATCATTGCTGGGGATGCCCACTTTGAATCTTGGGGCTGCTGGTGGCTGTGTAGAGGGAAGGAAGGCCAGGGCCTGGGGATTCTGGGTCTACTGTGTCTGAGCCTGCTCCTGCTGCAGGGACCCTGTGCCCACAAGATTGTGATGCTCTGGCCCCTCTGTGCTTCTCCCTAACCCTGGGGGGAAGCTGGTGTGGCCCAGGCAGCTGGGGTGTGGGGAAAGGTCACAGCTGTCCCAGCAGAGGTGCTCAGCAAGGCCAGGAAACTCTGGACAAAGGCAGCCGTTGCATCCCAAGCCAGGTGCCCAGCCATCGAGTAGCGTGAGGGCCACTGTGCTCAGGGCCCGAGGCGGAACACTGCTGCCTCTCTGGGACCGCCCAGGAAGGAGAGCCAGGTGGCTGAGGCTGGGGTGCTGCGGGGCGGCCTGGGAGCAAGGGCAGCTTTGCCTTTGGATTCTCCCTCCCACCCCTGTCCCCGGGATCTGCCTGCCCTTGAGCTGCTGGAGGAACAGCTCCTCTCCCTCTGTTCCCTCTCCCACACCCAAGAAGAGCCCGAGAGTAAAGAGGAGGTGACTGGCAAGCGTCGTGCACTGTGTGTGTGCTGCAGCTGGGGCCGGGAGGGAGGGTGATGGACACCAAATGTTTATCCTGAGTAGTTCCAGGTGCCGCACCCATTTCAAGATTTCCCTGGGGAAACTTTGTGGCCCGGGCTGCAAAGTGCCCAGAGTCTCATGGAGCAGTTTACCACAGACCATGGGACAGTCATAGCTCTTTCCAGTTTGAGCCGTGGCCCTGGCAGCTTGTCTGTGACCATTCTTCTTGACACAAGTAGTGCCTAGACTTCTCTCCTGCCCTGGGCAAGGCTGGTACAGGCCCCATCCCTCAGCTCATGACTAGAGTGCATGTAAGGCTCATTCATTTTATTCCTTTGTTGCTAAAGGGAGGCAAGGCATCCCTTGTTCTCATGCTTACACTGCCATCCTTTGGCCTGATCAGCCCTGCCCCTCCCAAACCCTGAGTGCAGCTGGCTTTCCCCCTGGCTGCAATCATCAGGAGACCCTCTGGAGCTGAGGGAGATAGGGCTCATGCCCGGGAAAATGAGCAAAAAGGTAAGTTCCACCTGACCCCAGGTAAAGCCAGCGGTCTGCACAACCAGCCCAGCCTAAGGTCTCGGCCGGGAGTACCAGGAATGCCTTGGAGCAGGGAGTGGACGTGGAATAGCCTAAAAGGCCACAGAGAGTTCACTCACCAGGGTTTGACCTCAGTAATACCCAAGAACAAGTCACAACGGGAGGATCCTGCATGTGAGCACTGGTTCTGGGCTTCTGGCCTCTGTACACCAACTTCTCCTCATCCTAAGATGGGGTGTCCTTGCAGTTCCTCCTGCAGGGATCCCTGAGAAAAAGCAGCTCCGGGAAGACTGCCCTCTGACCCTCTGGTAACCTGCCTCTGGGGCCGAGCCGGGAGCTGACAAGTTTAGGCAGAGCCTGAGGTGCCTACAGGCCTTCCCAATTCAGGATCCTTGTCTGAAATCCAGGGGGTGGGGAAGCCAGCATAAATTGGGCTGGGTCAAACAAATCCAAGCCCAGACACACTCCACACATTGATCAAACAAGAACCCCAACCAAACGACTCCAGCCTAGCCAGCTTTCACAGTGCCTTTCCTGAAGGATCTTTCAGTACTACCATTCTAGGTAGGAAAAGCATTGTCTCCTCCTCCTTCCTTTTTTTTCAGATGGAGAAACTGAGGCCCAGAGTGCTTAAGTGTCTTGTCCAAGGCAGAACGGGGCCTCAGTTGTGTCTTTGGGAGTGTGCCACTCTCGGGTCTGCCTGCCAGCCTCTCCCTTGCCATGTAGAGGGAGAAACAAGCCAGGACCAAATTCTTTTCCTGTAAGAAACACCAGATCTGGCTATGGGAACTCCCGATGCTGCAACGTAAGCCTCTGAGCTGCTTTCATGACCGGAATGCTACCAGCTGACTGAGTAAACAGAAGGAGCCTGTATGCCCGAATGCTCCCCATCCCCCACGGTCTAAGAGGCAGCTCTTGACCTCTGAGCCTGGTCCACTCTGCATGCGTGCAGAGTGGTGCCTCTTACTCTCTTGCAATCTCTCATCACTATCCTTAAAAAGTGTGACATAGATTTGTACATATGCTGTCCTTCCTGTATTGTCTGGCAGGAGATGGTATGGTGGTCCCATGATCTCCCAAGAGAAGGGAGTGGCAGATGCAGCAGCCTCTGCCTCCCAGCTCGACCACTTGAGACACAGCTGTCAGTGCAGGAGGTACAGAGTCCCTGCCAAAACCTCTGAATGCCAGTCACTTCCACCTCTCCCTATCCAAAGTCAAAGAGGACATCAAGAATGTCCCCAACCTCTGACACCATTTCTGCTGGGCAGCCCAAGAGAACTTGTTCTCCGAAATGATCTGCATCTGCTGAACACAATGGGAGATGTTTCTCTAAGTGCCAAGGAGCGAGTCTGACAAGTGACTGGGTCTTGAGCTGCTCCTTCCCAACAGCTACAAAGGGACGTGCCTGAAAGCAAACAGCCCCTGTACCTTGGTAAGCTCAGGCTGCCATAACAAAACACCATCGATGGGGGGCTTCCACAACAGATCTCTATTTGTCATAGTTCTGGAGGCTGGAAGTCCAAGATCAAGGTGCCAACAAGGTAGGTTTTGTTCTGAGACCTCTTCTCTTGGTTTGTAGGTAGCCACCATCTTGCTGTGTGCTGACATGACCTCCTCTTTGTGCACACAAGGTGAGAGAGGGGGCGAGCTCCCTGTGTCTGTCCTTGTGAGGCCATTAATCCCATCATGGGGTTCCTACCCTCATGACCTCATCGAACCTAAGCACCTCTCAAAGGCCCCACTTCCAGATACCATTACAGTGGTGGGGTAGGGCTTCAACATATGAATTTGGGGGGACACATTCAGCCCGTAGCACCCTGGTAGAGATCAAGCTGCCTGAGGAATGCCAAGTTCCCCCTGTGGGTGTGAGGCCTAATGTGCCCCCTTTATTTTAACTTGTCACTGGAGACTGGGGGCTTCCTTTGCCTTCTTCCAGCAATGGTTCATTACCTTAAGACTGACACTAAAGACATACGATAACTTCTGATTAGGTTATCTAGGGCCCCCCTCCCCTTCCTCCTCCTCTTTCCATCCCCTTCTGGACTTCTGTTAAGATGCTCTCCTTGGTGCATGACTAGAGAGCAAATCACTTTTCCTACAGGGAGTGCACCAGGCCAAGAGAAGGGCATTGGCAGAAGAGAAGAAACCTGCATGCAAAGCAAATGGGCACTTTGCCCTTAAGCATCCAGGCTCACCTCCAAGGTGTCCTATGAGGCATGAGACAGTCCACACAGAGTCGGTAATCCCTAGGCTGTTTCAGGCCTGGTGGGCCTGTGGCTGCCCTCTGTGTCAATGAAGGAGCCAGCAGGCCTCAGCTACACAGAGGGCCGGGGCACTTGGCCACCTGGGAAGGCAGGAACCACCGGCTTCTGCAAGTGTGGCAGGGAGCTGAGGCGTGAACGGGAGGCTGAGGAGAGCAGGCCACACAAAAGAGGCACAACTGCAGGAAATGAGCCCTTTACTCAGGACCTTGGCACCAGTTGGCTGAGTTGGTACCATTTCTAGGTTCCAAAAGTCAGTGATAAGTTCACAGAGAGTTGCACTGAAAGACAATTTTTATTAAGCAGTTAAGCTGTGACTATTTCTGTATGAAGTGCCTCTGTTGACCTAATTTCAGCTTCCCACAGTGGGAATGCTGTTCCCTGTGGGTTTTCCCCAAAAGACTGTGGAAGAGATGTGAGACTTGATCATCAAGGCCAAGGGTTCAGAATTCTTGCAGCTCAAGACAGAACGGCTTCTTACCAGAGAGCAAAACATGCTGTAAAATATTTCTTGGCAGAAAAAGGGTATTCCAAATTGAGCAGACTCTGCAGCCTGCCACCCCATGGAAAAACAGGTGTGTGCGAGACTGGACAGGGCAGGTGGGTACAGTGGTCTCCTGCTGTGGGCTGGCTGCTGTCACACACTAGCACACTAGGGATCATAGTCTGCCTCTGCAGCACGCCTTCCAAGAAACAGGTTGTAGTCGACTAACAACTACAGAAAGAACTTCTCAGGAAAGGAAAGTAAGTACCCCCACCCACCGCCCAACCCCTACTCCAGGGGACTCTGAGAGCCTTGGAGGTCCCCTGGCCATGCAGGCCTCATGGGTCTGTCTTCCACACTTCTCTCAAGGCTTGGTCTGAAAGTTCTGCTGCTGCTGCTGCTACTCATCCAAGTCGGACTTCTCTGCAGGCACGAAATAGCCGATTTGTTCTGGCGGAGTTTCAGCAGGGGCCTGGAAAGCCTCTGGACCTGGAGTCCGTGGGCTCCTGCCTCAGGAGCTGGTGCCTGCTGAGAAAAAGGGGGACACGGTGGAGTCTTTTGCTAGAGTTCCTGGGCCCATTTCCTGGTGGAGGGAGGATCCCTTAAGTTCAAGTCAGCAAGCTGCTGAGAAGTACCTCTTTGGAACACAAGCCTGCAAGGTGCTGGTAGAAGGAAGAGTTGGGGAAAATGGGGTTCCTCCCCGCTTCTCTCTCCCAGTGGCATCTTAGCTCAAACACCGGCAGAAGCAGGCCTGGGCTCTCCCAAACTTGCCTTAATGTCTGAGGCTACTGGGTCCGGTGCCTGGCCTACCTGGCCCAGCTTCTCTGGCAGCCCTGACTGGCCAAGGCCTTGGAAGGTCTCCCCGCCCCCACCCTTGGTCCTTGCCATTATTCTACTCAGACTAAGTGACTTCCATGCCAAGCCTGATTGGCAGCTACCTGGCCCACTTGAACAATGTGATGGGAGAGGTATCAACCTACTCTGGATTGTGGAGTGGGGAGGAGGGACAGACACAAAAATGGTGTTACAAAGAGTGGGCTAAGGGAATCTTTTCTGTTGGAGAAGGAGGGATCCTTTGGGCTGGACTTCAAAGGAGATACAAGATTTCAACAAGTGGAACTGAAGAGGGTGGAGGAGAAGAAAGAAGGAGCAGAAGGAGCAGGGCTGGGCTATAGGCAGAAAGCTCGAGGTGTCTGGGGACCCAGAGAGATGGAAGACCCAGAGGGCAGTAGAGATGAGGCAGGGCAGGGTGTGGGGAGCCCCTGAAGTATTATGGACAGGGATGTTCCCACATTTTCCTGTCCTTGGCTGTTCCACTGTGATCGCCTATCTGCACAACCTTTGGGGTCCTCCCTTATCCACTTCCCTGGGATATCTGCTCAGCTTTGTCACAGCTCTGCCTCTCAGGGTCCATCCAGAGGGTGAGCACCTTGAGAGCAGGCATGAGGAAGGGTCTCCCCAGAGGCTGGCTTGGTAACTGAACCACAGGGTCCACTGACCACCTGATTTCTTTGTGTGGGCAGTCCCTCTAACAGATCAACTTCCCACCACTGCTCTGGAAATATGGCCATTGCAGATGGTCCCCAAGGTGGGGTCTGCCCTGACAAATACGGGACACCCCATGGATAGATACCAAGCACTTCCAGCAGTAGGACCTTTGGTTCATTTTTGGTAAGAGGAAAGACACCCACACTGGGTCTGATTTTTGCAGCAGAACTAAATATCCACGAGTTCTGAAAGGGGTCTGGTCTGGGGCAATGAGCTCAGCATACAGCATGAGTCACTTTGCCCAGGTAACATACTTCTGAGAAGTTTCCAAGTCAGATTGCATTTAATATCCATGAGGACAGCTCACTTTTTCATGGAAGCCTGAAGAGAATCTTTGTACTCAGCAGTGGGTGCTACCACCACGTCAGTAACCACCCTCAAATTTATTGAGCTTTGAAGTCTGGATTTCACACAAGGAGTGTATGCCTGTGGTGTGCACCCTATGGGGAAGGGGTCCACCTCTGTGCAGAACCCCCTGAACTGGGCTGGGGGCAGAGGAGAAGGAGGGGGTAGTATACCTGGAGCCAGGTGGCTTGGTCTTGCAGAGCAGCCTGCTCACTGGAAGGCCAAGTATTCTCTTGGAGGTAAAGGTGATGCTGTGGATCTGGTGGCTGTTGCCAAAGATGGATGTCCTTCTGCGGGGTCTCCAGGGAGGCTAAGTTTGAGTCAGAACTAATGAGACATTGAGGAAAACGGGTAGAGGAAATCTCCAAGCTTGGGCTATATGCCATGGGCAGTGGATTCATGGAGGACCCCTGCTGGTGCTCAGGAACAAACCTGTAAGAGGAGAAACATATTACAGTGACATGGATCTAGAAACGATGACCCAGAAGACATTGTCTTGCTCATCAGTAGGTGCTTAATGCAAATTTGGTTTTGGTGGCTATATCAGTGAATACTTCTTTGTACTCTCACTTTGGCCCGAATAATACTCAATTTGCCAAGGTAAAGCAAATGTAAACATTGAGATAAATTACAGTTATTTGTCTCAAGTGGTTTTATTGATATTACTTGGACAGGCCTGGTTCTACTATGATGGTGATCTCTGTGGTCTTGTACAAGTCATTTCACCTACCCCAAAGTCAGAGACTTGCTCTTCATCACTAAAGGAGGTAGCGCCTGAGAGGGCCTGCCAGGCCAATTTCCTCACTCCAAGTCCAGTGCTCTCTCTACAACCCTAAGACTGGGGGTCATGAGATAAATAGAGATTTCTGAGCCCCATCCCTGACTCTGAATCTGCACTTTCAACAACCTCCTCAGATTGATTCTGATGATCAGGCCAGTGGGAAACATGGCATTAGCCCATTTGATGTGTCAGGGTCACTGATCCTAAAGGAAGGCCCAGAAGGAAATCCGGAGAGCTCTGGGAGACCTGCTCAGAGAGCTGGCACTCATTAAAAAATAGTTTTTGGGCACCAATTATGTGCTATGCAATCCCTTCACTGCTGAACAGAACCTTCTCTTTCTGGCATTTGGGACCAAAGACTTCATCACTGAGCAGAAAATGTGTTTGTGTCTTCATCCTGCCTCCTAGGACTGAATCCTGTGTTCTTGGCTCTTTAGGGATCCAATGGCAATCTAGCAACTGATTCACAGCCACTTTCCTCAGATAGATCGTCAATGCCATGCTGACCCCTTCACCTGTTCTACTGTGATCACCAGATTCCCCTGAAGTGGGAGTTGGAAGCTGGGAGCCCAGGAGGTATTCAGTTCTGGACACTCAAGACTTCCCTAAAGACGCCCTGTGCCCGTGAGATTGCACTTGGGTGGATGAGGCCAAGTGATTTCAAGATTTGCATGCCCAATCCCTAGCTTGGGGGCTTCCTTATCTATTCCCCCTATTTTCGTGGAGACTCCGCTGTTCCATCCGTGCATGCTTGGCCATGCACCATGCATACAGAGGCAGGGGGCCCGGTGGCCACAGAGCAAGATGAGTGGCAGTACATTGCTTTTGAAGAGGGGGCTTTTGGTGTCCTGTGGGCAAGTCACCAATGGGCTCAGGCATGGTGACCAGCCACAAGGGGAAAGCAGGGACCATAGCCCTTATCATCATTCCATGCACTTCTTCCCCAGGACTCTCCTCTTTCTGGACCGCAAGGTTTTCATCCTGATAGTACCTAAAGGGCTGCTGCTCAGCTCCTAACAGGACAGGAACAACAGGCTGGGTCTGCATGAACGTTACAGGCTCATCATAGAGGGGCACAGAGAGGCCAATTGGGTTTGGCAGGCCTATATGCGGTGTCTGATTTTCCACAATGACATTATGCTGCTGTGGCTGTTCCTGCAGCTGCTCCTCTTGCATCTGCTGCTGCATCTGTTGCTCCTGAATCTGTTGCAGCTGCTGCTGCAGGTATTGTTCCTGCTCCTGCAGGTGTTGCTGCATCAAATGGAAAGAGATAAAAGTACCTTAGTGTTTGCAGAAGCCTCCCAGAAATTGATTGGACACTCCCACTCCACTTTCCCAAAGCAGAAGACAACGGTAATCCTGCCTCTCTGGGCACAGCACTCTGGGTGACTGTCTAGTTGCAGTCATGCTCCTGGCTGTGAGAAGCTGCAATCCAGCACATATGTACATGGATGTGTGCGTGTGTGTCCAGGTCTAGTTAACCATGATTTTTCACTTCAGGTAATGAATTGCAGCTAACTGAGCAGCCAGTAACCCCTCAGGAGAACCAGGTGACCCCAAATTTTCATGAAAATGAAATCCTCTTTCAGCTACACAGTTAAAACAGGCTTTCCATACCTGGGTGGAGGCATCATAAGGCTCTTCAAGCTCCTCAGGGAATGTGAAAGACTGAGATGAAGATGAACCACAGAAATGTCCAGCCTCCTTGAGATCAGGGAGGGACCTCTCCATCTTCTCAGTGCGTCGTTTCTTGGGCACTGGCTCTGAAGACTCGGGCTCAGGACTTTCAATGTGGAGTGAGGTGTTTGGCTGCATCTGTAAGGACACAGAATTACAAAGGTCTTGTTCCAGGGCCACACCTTTCCTCAGGGCACAAGACATATTGAGCATGAAGCGAGATTGCCCACAGGCAAGCCCATAAGGAGCCTTGGCTCTATATGAGCCACATCTGCCACTGCAAGAGCCTGGCTGGGCCCATCTCGGCTTCTGCAGCCAAGAGGAAAAGGGCAAAGCCATAAGTCCCTGCTGAAGATCGCTCCAGATGTCCCATGCTGCGCTGGGGCAGCAGCTGTCACTACTAGCAGGCCCTATTGACTAACTCCTTGAAGATTATCAAGGTCCCTTTCTTCTCCCCGCTCTGCCACTTACATGGAACTGGTCTCTGACCTGAAACTTAGAATCCTGCATTGTCTGAAGCTGCTCCCTCATCATTTCCAGTGCATTCTGCTGGTTTCTGATGTCAGCCTGCAGCTTCTGAGTCTTCTCTTTCACTTGCCCCTTGAATTTCTCCATCACTTCCAGCTCACGTTTCTTGATGTACGATGCAATTGATGATGGTGGTTGTAATGGCTGTGGGGAGGAATCACTTATGGTTCATATATTATAGGGACACTGGGTTCTCCATATCATACCATGCTGTTTTCTTTCCAAGTTTTGAAAGACTAAGAATGCGAACAATAGCACTCCAATCCTGATTTCATTCATCACTGGAAAGTTTGAAGAAACCGTTAGAGAATGCAGGAATTCTAGATCAGAATGGATCATGGGGATCATTTAGTCTGATTTTCCCCCTAAACATAAAGCTGTGGAATTGGCCCAGAGACATGAAGCAACCTGCCCACAGGCCTTGGTGGAGGAGTCCGAGTGCAGCAGGTCAGATCACAAATGAGGCATATGGGAAACACCCAGCGGATGCCCCTGTTAGCATTGCAGTGAGAAGAAGAATGCTCAACTGGTGCTTCCTTTGTTCCAGGCACTTTTCTAAGCACTGTACAGTAATTCACAGATCTGACCTTCACAATGCCCTATAAAGTAGCGACTGCCCCAACACCATTATAGTACTTGAAGGAATATCCTCCTTTTGGCCCTTGAAATCTAATTTTAACAGCCTCGGATCTGGAAATAAACCAATTTACAGGTTTGTAAAAGTGGTGAGTATATTGGGGGACAAAGCGATCCTTCAGGTTTGGTGCAACAGAGGGCATGAGGCAAATCACATGTGGAAGGGATGCCAGAAGAGCCTTGTGCAGACCGCATAAGTTTAGGTAGCTGAGGGACTTGGATTTTATTCATCAGCCACCTTGTGCTGCTGCCAGAAGGAGCATTCTAAAACACAGATCTGATTGGGGAAGTGAGACGCTCAGATCTATGTTGTAAAACCTGCCTTCTGGCAACAGTACAGAAGATGAACTGATGGGAGAGAGTAAGATTGGAGTCAGAGAGAAGCCAGTTGGAAGGCTGTGGAGGTAACTCAAGGTAGAGATAACAGGCCTGAAACTGACCAGAGGCAGGAGACATAGCAAAAAATGGACACACTTGAGAGAAATTAAGAAGTGGATAGGAATTCTCAACTGATTGGCTGAAGGGGACAGAAAAGAGGTGGGACTCTCAGAAAAGAACTATCTGTCAAAGCTGTAAGTAGGACCTGGAAACAACTGTTGTTGGCCTTGATCTGTGCTAGACACTGCATGTATAAACAAGATGAGAGAGTCTCAGACCCAATCCACAATCCCAATCCCAAGGATGAGAAAAAGGTACACCACATGCAACTGCTAGAGAGCAAAAATCAGACAGTCCATGAGATCACACTGTGGGCCTTCAACTCCTTTATGGTCAATGGAAGCACATAGCTGAGTTCTTAAAGAGAGAGAGAGAGAGAGACAGAGAGAGAGAGAGAGAGAAACAACTTGTATGGAATACACGTGGAATAAAGAATTATATACGTATGTTTAATACATTGCAAATGGTCTAATTGTCCTTATTTATATACATACACATATACATATATATATATATATATATATATATATATATATATATATATATCTTCATATAAGAAAGGAAGCATTCATTAGACCAAAAAAAAAAAAATCAGTAAATCCAGGCCTGGAAGAGACAAACCTTACAGGTTATCACATCCAGCCCCTCTTCTCGAGGCAGGAATCTTTTCTCTGCTGCCCCTGGCAAATGAGCTACCAAGCCTTGGCTCAAACCCTTCCACTGAAGGGGACGGGACTCACCACCTGGGGAGGTAACCTAACCCAGCTGAGAGGGGCTTCCTTGAAGGGAGTGGAAAGCTGCCTGCTCTGAGCCACTAGCTCTCCTCCCTAGTTTGATCCACTGGAGATGTCTTCCACTTTAGGAGCATGATGGCCCTGCAGCTATGTGGATCAAGCTGTCCTGTTTCTCCCCAGTCTCGCTTCTCCAGTGCCTTCCACTACTGACCATATGACATTTCCTAGACCCCCTCCATCCCGGTCTCCACCTCCTGGATACATTCCAGTCTGCCAATCCATGGCACCCAGAAGTAAGCCTAATACATATGCTGTCACATGCAGAGCCAGACTGCACATGCTCACTGCTGGTTAACTATTTTAAACACATTATATTTAAAGTTTAATTATAAATTAATTCAAAGGATAAGAGAAACCTGTCAACAGGGAAAGGGGAACCCCAACTTTTTAGCATAATAAGGACAAAAATAAGAACAAAATGGATTTCTACAGAAATTTATTTAAATAGTTGAAAGAATGTTCATACAAGTCCGAAAATCCCTGCAAGGCAAGCAGACCATTTCAGGATGGAGAAACTGAGACTCAGGGATGTGCCAAGGTCACACTGCTGGGGCCAAACTCAAATAATTGTCTTCTAGCTGTCAGTTCTTCTCATTAGAATGGGATGCCTTTGGCATTAGGAATGGAGTGACTCATCTTAGGCTTGGTAATTAATGCACACAATTCCACATAACAGACCAGAAACTCATTATCTTGGCTGCCAATCCTGATTTTAATAATCCTGTCTAATATAAATGATGATCATCCCAATCTGTGATTATGCACACAAATCTGGGGATAGAAGAGCAACAGAGTAGTTAATCCAACTGTTTTGGTTTGGCTTCGGACCATATACTGGTGCTGACATTTGAACGTTGGCCATATCTAACATTCTGAAAGGCATGCTTTAACCTAATAAAAATTCCATTGGGGAAACCTAGCTCCTGGTGGGGAGGTGTTGGTGTGGGTAGGCAGGAAAGTCATCTTCCCTCGAGATGGTTAGCATCCCCTTGCAGGTGATGAGGAGCGTGGTTTGTAAAAATACTGCCTTTTCTTAGTAGTCAAGCTTCCTATTTGGCTCAAATGTTCTCTCAAGCACAAAGTGTTTTTGCATATTTCACATTAAGAGAACAGGGATTTGGTCTTACTTACAGAACCTCCAACCTCCCTGTTTGCTAGGACTCACTGGATTCTCAGCTACATCTGAAAATCCAGTACAACAAAAATTGTGATACAGTTAAAAAAAAACCAACGTGCTTTCTGCAAAGTGAAACCGGGCACAAGAGTGGAAATTCAGAGCTTTGCAGGGTTAGTGGTGCAGATAAATATGTGGGGCAAGACTTCCAGAGGTACCTGATCACCGATGCCAGCAGCCACACTGGAGGACGAGATGGTCTCCTCGCCCACCTGCTCCACCTGCTCCACCTGCTCCACCTTTTCCATCTCATCCATCTGGTCCACCTGTTCCACTTCTTCCACCTCAGCCACGTCTTCCACTTCACTTTCAAATTCAAAGCTTTGCAAAGATGATGTAGCTGAGGAGGAGAGCACAGTGGAATTTATGACCAAAAAAGAAAAAGTACCAACTTGATCAAAGAGATTATACAGATTTGTCCTTATTTCCTTGCATGTCATAAAAATAGAAGAGTCCAGTTTTATTCCATTTTAAGAATTAGATGTGCTAGGTACCAGGATTAATTTAGAATACTACTCAAAAATCTGTTCATTTTTGTAAAGGAAGAAAAAGGAGGGAGTATTTGACTTTACCTCCACCCACACAACCATAAGCGGGAGTCCAAACCCATTCGTGTTAAGTATCTTTTCATTATAAAATTATTTTGGCACTGCTTTGGAAATTTGGTACTTTCAAACCAATAAAACCAAATTAAACCTAGTCATAAATCACTTCTGAAAAACTAGGTTCCCCAGAATGTGAGATCTCAGGAGTGCTTGAAGTGCTCTTGGAGGTGTTGTGACATGACTCTCCTTCAATAGTCCGCAAAGCGAAGTGGAGAACACTATTTGAATAATGCAAAATGGTAGAGTCATTTTGGAAAATAATTTGGCAGTTTCTTTCCCACACACTTCCCATAGGACCCAGCAGTCCCTCTCCCAGGAATTTACCCAAATGAATTAGAATTTTATATTTACACAAAAAAACCTCTATGCAAATGTTTATAGTGGCTTTATTTATAATGACCAAAAACTTGCAAACAACCCAAATGTCCTTCTACAGATGAATAGATTTAAAAAAACAACTGTGGTATGTACATAAGATACAGTACGACTCGCAAGAAAAAAGGAATGAACCACTGATTCATACAACATGGATGAATCTTAAATGCATCTTGTTAACAAAGCCAGACCACAAAGACTAGATATTGTATGATTCCATTTACATGACATTCTCGAAAAAGGAAACCAGAGATGGAATACCGATCAATGGTTGTCAGAGGATGAGGGACAGAGTTTGATTTCAAAGAGGCAACATGAAGGACTTTTGGGGGTGATAGAACTGTTCTGCTTGGTCTTGTGGTGGTAGATACATGACTCCCCAGAGTGAATTTTACTGTGTGGAAATTTGAAACTAAATTGCTCTTATACATTTTATAAATCACAGTCACAGGTTCATGGACTTTGCCCCTCCCTGCAAAATCAATTGTTTTGAAATAACTTTTTTCAGCAAAGGTTTGAGATTGACAGCAATACTGGAAAGGTTATTAACAAGGGTTTTTAACAAATAGAGGTATTACTTCTATATATGGAGATTCCACGATACAAATTATCTATGATGAGATTAGCTAGAGGACATGATCTGTACTATGCATCCACCACTGCTTTATGTTTTGTATTTTTTATACAATTATATTTATGAAATGTCTTTAATATTGAAAATTATATAATAAGAGACTGTCCCTTTTTCCCTTAACTAACAATTGTTCTCACAGTACAGTTTGGTTTTTTTTTGGTGAGGAAGCACAGCCCTGAGCTAACATCCGTTGCCAATCCTCCTCCTTTTGCTGAGGAAGACTGTCCCTTGGCTAACATCCGTGCCCATCTTCCTCCACTTTATATGGGACGCCGCCACAGCACGGCTGACAAGTAGTGCGCCTCGGCTGGCTCCTGGGATCGAACCCGCCAACCCAGGGCTGCCAAAGCGCGGACTAAACCACTGCGCCACCGGCAGCACCATTACAGTACAGTTTTTAAAAACAAGAGGTTTCTTTGGAATTCAACTACTATGCCATAGTAGGAAAGACTGCACAAGTATGGAAAGATAAGATGCTATTCCTCCAAGGCCTGAGAGCTAGCACGAATCTTTAGATGATTAAAATTAAATGGGAGAGATAAAGACCATTCCCAACCACAGGAACCATTGATGAGATATTCATTTTCATTGCTCTCAAATGATCAGCTCAAAAAGTTTACAGAAGATGAAGAAAGTTAGAATTCTCTCTTGTGATTTCACACTGTTATAAACAGAACATTATCTTCATTTGAAAAAATTGTAACTACCCTGTAGGAACACTATTTTTCTTCTGCTAGTCCCTGTAGAAATGCCCACATGTACCTACCTAGAGATTCAGGTATGGTTTCCGGGGAAGATACGTTGGAGTCCAAAGATGTATCAGAATCTATCTCAATCACAGGAATAGATTCTTGTGGTCTATATCGCTTGACTGCTAAAATATGAACTTGATCCTTGGAATTTCCAAATGAGCAGGAGATGAAATTTTAATTTGGAGACAAAAAGGTATATAAACAACAGGAAACACAGGCAGAACACAAACTTGGATGCATTTCACATCACAATATCTAACATTGCTATAATCAATTGAATACCTAACACAAGACCACCATGAAACATGTCCTTGAGGAATATTGCTGGAAGATAACAATAAGCACAGACCATGGGAACCACATGCTACCCATTGTCAAAACTGAGAAAAGAAACAAAGGATAGATGTGCTAAAGTAGGAGAAGGGCACCACCACCGATGGGGCCATCTTTCCAGAGATCCTGCACATGCAGCATTGGCTTAGAGCAAGGAGAGGTCAATTGGGGGCTGCTTAATGACCACTCCACAGTTGTTACGAAGATTAAAGTTGAAAGTAGTATTAGCAAAAGTACCTTTACTGTAGTAGCAGAGAGATGGAAATGGCCCTGGAGAGCTTCTAGTGCACCCTCCCCATTTGACAGTGGCAAAGAAGAGAAGGTCATGCAACCAGTGAGAAGCAGAGTGAGAGAGAGAATCCAGTGACTTCAAACATAGAATCTGACCACTTCTCAAAACTTCCACTACTACTACCCTGCTCCAAGCCATCATCCTCTCTCACTTGGATTGCTAAGATAGCCTCCTAACTCAACTTCCAGCCTCCACTCCTCCCCCTCCTCCCCGCAGTCTATTCTCAACATAGTGACTCTTTTAGTAAACTAATGAGGTTATGTCACTCTTCTGCTCACACCTCTCCAATGGTTCCCCATTTCATTCAGAGTAAACCCCACAGCCATACAATGGCTTCCAAGGCCCTACTCGACCTGACCCCCATTACATCTCTGATTCCATCCATACCTACTCTCATCTTTGCTCACTCTGCTCCAGCCCCTCTGGCCACCCTGCTTTCCCTCTAAACACCAGGCAGGCTTCCACCTCAAGGCCTTGCTTTGGTTTTCCCTCTTTTTGAGTCTTCCCCCCCAGATATCTTCATGGCTAGCTTTCTCACCTCCTTCAATCTTTGCTCATATTTAATGCTGCACACCCCCATCTGTTGCATTCCCAATCCCTCTCATCCTGCTCTACTTCTTTTCAATAGCTCTTCTCACCTTCTAATCTATGATTTATTTATTTAATATACTTATCTTGTTTATCATCTATCTCCTCCTGCTAGAATGTAAGCTCCTCTAGAGCAGGAAGTTTTCAATTTTGTTAACTGATGTATCCACCTCCCTCACCTAAAACAGTCTATAGTACATAGTAGTGTTGAATAAATATATGTTCAGTGAATCAATAAATGAATGAATCTGAAATGGCCTTTAAAATAAACACACTTAAAATGTTCAAAAATATAAAGAAACAGAAGCCATCAAACAACAAATAGAACAATGTGAAAAAAAAAAGAGCTTTGAAAATAGATGCTTCATTATATAGTAAGAAACAGATATTGGGATAGGACAAGCCTGGGTTTGAATCCTGGCTCTGCCACTTACTGTGAAAGTTTGGGCAAGTTATTCAATAGCAAGAATCCAAGATTCACCATCTTTAAAACTGGAATGATAAGGCCTTATAGGGTTGCTATGGGAGTTAGGCACCCAGCCCAATGCTTGAGGATGAGAAATCCTCAATACACTTTAGTTATTAGTATTGTTATTATTCTATCACAAGTACCATGTTGCCCCTCACCCCTAGATGGAGTTAGGGGTGACCTTCTTAGACCACTTTTTAGGTACTTCAGTAGGTATCTGTTGAATGAATAAGTGATTAGGTGCCTACCTCGTAGTAGGCATAAAATCACTGGAAGATGCTTTCATGATTAGTTCCTAAGCCAGATTTGCCCTGTCCACCCCATTAATACCTAATCAGCTTGGGCAGAGTGCTTCTGACTCTGATGTGTATTATGGCTCTCCCACACCACCCAGGCTCTGGGATTCATGCTCAAAGCCAGCTGCTTCTGAAGATTTGCCTGCCACCTCCAGGCAAAATGAATTTGGGTTAAAGAGCAACCTGATAATGTACAAGCTGCAATTCTGTCAAACTTGCTTGTTTAGTGCAACGTGGTTCAGGAGCAACAGATCTCTAGTGATGGATGGCAGAATGTCAGTAGCTGGTAAGATGAGTCACCTAAACTCATCATTACAATAAAGTCTCTGGGACAGAGTCAATTCAGGAGAATTTGCTTTGGATTGGCATTGATGCTGCTACATTAGCCATTGCTGTCCAAATGGTGAGGTGGTGGTTTTCGTGGAAGGAACTTTGTACTCAACACATCACCTTGTTCTCAATTCCTTGCCAGTTAACAGCTGTTTTTAACAGAACATGCTTCTTTGAATATAGACTTGTCTACAGTAACAACTGACAGATCAAAATATGATGATCCCTGGCAGGGGCTGGTGTGTGCTTTGTGTGGTTTTCTTCACGTTTCTTTTCCTTAGGTTTAGTTGAGATCCTTGGATCTTTGGGTTTATAGCTTTCATCAAATGTGGAAACCTTCTGGCCATTATTACTTCAAATATTTTTTTCTGTACATGCCTGTACCCTATGGATACTCCATTTACATGTATATTTGGCCACTTGAAGTTTCTAACAGGTAACTAGTGCTCTTTTCTTTTTTCTTGTTCTTTTAAAACTTTTTCTCCTTTTGTTTAATTTTGGAGAATTTCTACTGCTTTTTCTTTAAATCCACTAATCTACTAAATCTACAACGTTTACTCGACCATCAATCCCAGCCAGTGTTGTTTTCATCATTCAAATTTTGACTTGAGATTTTTTTCCCATTTCCCTGTCTCTACTTAAAATTTTGAACATATGATACAGTTATAATTGTTCTACTATCCTTGTCCACTATTTCTAAAATCTGTGTTTGTTCTGGGTGAGTTTCTATTGATTGATTTTTCTCTTCAAGAAGGGTCATATATTACTGCTTCTTTGAATGCCCCATAATCTTTGACTCAATGCCAAACATTATTCATTTCATCCTGTAGAATATTGATATTTTTGAATTCCTGTAAACATTCTTCCTTTTTGTTCTGGAACATAGTGAAATTACTTGGAAACAGTTTGATCCTTTTAGTCTTGCCTTAATGATTTGATAAGCATAAGCCAAGCAATAGTTAGCTGAGGGCTAGACCTTTCTGTGTACTCTTCCCTTGTGTCCTGTGTTTTATGAGGATTTCCAGTGTGGCTGGTAGAAACAGGAGCTATTACCAGCCCTGTATGAATGCTGGTACTGTTCCCTCTAATCCTCTTGGATGCTTCTTTCCCTTCCCAGATCCCTGACATTGTCTCTCCATGCAGCCCTCTCCTCTCTGGTACTCTGCTAGCATCCTTAGACTCCCTATACTCCCACCTCAATCTCTTCAACTCAGGCCGTCCACTAGGATCCCTGTGTGTTCTCCCTCTCAGCCACGTGGCCTGGAAACTCGCTAGGCAGCAAGCTGTGGCAACCGTAGGGCTCATTTCATTCATTTCCCAAATCGTAAGAGTCCCTGCCCTGTGCTCCTTGATGTCCATTATCGTGAAAACTGTTATTTCATTCATTTTGTCTGTTTTATTTTGGCTGTTTTGGGCAAGAAAGTTAATCTTGTCCCTGTCACTCCATCTTGATTGGAAGCAGAAGTTCCCCAATTCCAAAGAATATTATATAGTTATTGAAATGATTAAAATTGGGCCTGTAGAAAAATGCAACTTAGTGATAAGTGAAAGCCAAGGTTATGGAGTAGCATGTAAGCTATCATTATAACTAAGTGAAAAATATATGTAGACTAAGACTAAGACTGAATGGGAATAAGCAAAATTAAACAGCATTGTGCCATGGTGGCAGGATTATGGGTTTCTTAAAAAAAATTACCTTTACATGTTATAATTACTTAGGTTTTAGAAGTTTTATAAAGGAATAATTTTTTAAATCCAGGATTCCTCAAAACACACTGTGTCAAAGTACCCTGGATTCTTCACACACAGCACATTACAGATCCTGGGTAAATATTTTTTGGCTGACTGATGAAGTAAGGTTGTCAGCTGTGTAGATAGTCCGATGGCCAGAGCTATATGGATGCTGTGGCCTCTTTCCCCAGAATAACCACAATTAATTTGTGTGAAAATAAAACATTGCTCTGTTTAAATTAGCCTTCTACCTAATTTCCTCCCTGTTTCATACTTTCTTGCACAGGATGTTAGGTTAAGCAGAGGTATGTCTTCAGAAGGGAGGAAGTTTTATCTATCTGGAAGTAGCTTGTTAAATGAACAATAGTTGGAAAATGCAATATAAAAACAGCACTTCATATTTAAAATATGTGCTCACAGCATCTCCACATTACAGAAGAACTTAAACATGAAGAAAACCTCTTGTCTGCACGATCCCAGAAACATGCAAATCCTTTCAGGCAAAACCACGTGGAAGCCTGTCTATACTGCTCTTGAAATCCCTTTACCACGTATTTGAAGAGTGCTACAAAAACAAGAGAGTGCTATAACATACACGATTCCTTTGTGCATCTAATATTTAGGAGCACCTACTATGGGCGGCAAGCCTTATTCAAGATGTTTGGGGATATGCCGATGAAGAAGACAGCCCCTGCTCTCACAGAAGCTTCATTCTATTGTAGGAATGCAGACAGTATACCAATAAATGAGGTTCCTTTGAGCACTACGACATCCATATGAGGTAGCCTGGCAGACTATTACCCCACCCATTTTACAGATGAGGAAACTGAGGTTCTCCATGGTAAAATAACTTTCCCAGATCACATAATTGGTAAGTGGCAGAGTCAGAAATCAAACCTCTATCTTCTGATGTCTAGGCCATCTTTTCTCTCTGTAGCACTGTCACCACTGCAGTCATCCAGCCTAGTGGCTCTGTTACATGCACCCATGTAGTGGCAGGTAAGGTGAAAGAACATCCTCGGGAATGTTTTCTGGGATGCTGTTCTCCTATACCTGTTTTTCTTTCAGTTTTATCTTATCTCCCAGACTACAGTTTCAGATCACTGAGGGCAGACTCAGGTTTCATATTTCTATTGTGTATCCCTGTAAGATTCTCTCTAGTAATGTCTGGTGAATGGAGAAATGGATGATACATTCAATGGCTTAGTGAAAGGATGGGGACAATCTAGGCTAATTAGGGACTGGGTTCTGCCCATGATGGGATGAAGCATGATGTAGTCTCATGAGTCTATTCACATACCCTCCTGCAGCAGGCAGGTCAGCAAACTTGCATTTTGAAATGCACTCACAAGTCAAAAAGACCTTGCACAGTGGCATAGAGCTTAGCTTAATTCTTGTAAAGCTACTCCAGAGACCATTCCAAGCATGGTCGTTACTGGCTCCCAATAAGAAATGGCTACGAAATGGCAACTGTGGAACATGGCTCACATGCTCTGCCCGTTTGGGGTACTTCTTGAAATTAAAACCTTTGTATGTTGGCAACACGCATTAACTGAAGAACCAACATCATGGGGATAGGGTCCAAGCTTTTAGCCTATGGCTTTCAATGTACATACATCTGAGGCAGCAGCAGCAGGTTTACCATGCAGGGATTCCACTCTAGAACTTCTTCGGCCTTGACTGCTTCTGTAAATAGGTGGAAAGAGATGGTAAGCACATCTCATTTGCTATTTAAGTCTAAATTTTCTAGAATACAGTGAAATTTAGGTTCAAATAAGAAAAAAATATTTGTTTTCTTCTTCTTAATATATAACATCATCAATCTTTGAGGTGTCGCTTTTCCTATAAAGAAAATTGCTCTGCACCGTACCTATAAAATAAATCATCTGGACCCTCATTAGAAAATAAATCATCTGGACCCTCATTAGAATGAAGTTTGCTGCAGGTTTCAATGTCCTTTTTTGACATTGAAAAAAGTGCTCGATGGTGAGCAGAGCAAGGTAAAAAAAAAAGCAGAAGCCAAACTGTATGAGTGAATGTTCTTAATTTTTAAACAAACTGCAATTACAAAAAAATGTCTTCAGGCAAAATTCAATTGTGCTTCCTGTAATTAGAGAAACTCTCCATTCTCTGGCTCATTAACAGTTCATTTCTATCAAAATTAGAATTTTGATGCCCAAGATGAGAATGCAGCTTCATGGCACACTCAAGTCTAAACACTAGCTTACTTTTCACCAAATAATGGAAGATGAAACAGAAAGAGAGATAAAGAGAGAGGAGAGAATATGAATGAATGAGAATCTTGTTTTTAATTTTGAAATTACTTTTTAAGCCTTAAAAGTTTCATAACTGAGAATCTGTTGTGGAAATGGGTTTTTTGTTGTTGTTGTTGTTTTCAAGGGTTTTTCATTTGGAGGCCAAAGAATGAAAAGCTCGTAACACTCCACAAAATAAGAAACTGGAGTCTGATAGCAGATATGATAAAAAGCAAGACCTCAGAGTAGCAACACAGTGACAAACTGATATCTGTGAAACCTTCCCAATTCATTCAGAAGACACGAAATTTACAGAATAACATATTTTGCATGGTTTCAAAAAGTCAATCCTGATCCAATGGAGAGAAATTTTCCATTCTATATTTCACAAGACCCAGCCACAAAATCCATTTTACTTATATCACTTATTTATAATAGAAGAAAATTAAGAAGAATTTTAAAAAACATATTTGGATATCAAAATATCTAATATTTAGGAAATATTGATTTAAATAGCATAAAACAAGTACTTAATGAGTTAATTCAGTCGTTTGTGTGTATGATGGGGCTAGAAAATGTCTAATATGTATTTCTTACAGGTTTGACTTTCAGTATCAAGTAACATAAACAGAGTTACTTATAAATTTGCCTCCACATCATTTAAAAACAAAATTCCTAAAAGATTATTATCTTTATTTTTAATTATTTTCAGTCTTTGATGAAATTTGTAAGCCAGTTTAGTCTGAGAGAATGTTTTCTTACTTAGTAAGTGTTGGGACTTCTTCAAGATTGTTCTTCACTTTCTGCTCTTTCTTTATATTATCTCCCTTGCAGACTATATTTTGTCCGTTGACTTCAACTAGGGGTGACTCCGACATCTCTATCTCAAGACCTCTCCCTGAACTGGAGACCCACATATCCAACTGCCTTTAGGACAGGCATTCTGGATGATAGGCAGGCAGACACCTCAACTCAACATGGTTCAGTTAGACTCCAGCTCCTCCAACAGTGTCTCCTATCCTGGTGATGAGTGCCACCCCCCACCTAGTCACTCAAGACTGGAACCTCCAAGCCATTTTTGACTCTTCCCTCTTTCTCAACTTTATTCTGTTCTGTATGAAAGTTTATTACTTTCTGTCCACCTTTCCTACCTGATGAATTTCGTGAAGGCAGTGCACATGCTTTGAACCTCTTATATCCCAGCACCTAGCACAATGCAGAGCACTTACTAGGTGCTTCATGAATATTTGCTGAGTGTACAAAGGAATAAACAAACTGACCAGGCAACTCAATTAAAGTATTTGCACATCCCTCAGGGCAGGTCTGCTCGGATTAACACAATTATTTTCAAGGAAAAGCTGAGGCTGCTATCTGTTCTTTAAAAATAATTAAATGCCTCCAAATTGGCTACTAATTAGTAAATACCTTTATACTTGAGATAAACAGTATGTGAATGAATGTACTGCTACAGTGTCCAATGTGGTGGCCACTAGCCACATGTGGCTAAATTAAAATAAAAATTAAATAAAATTTAAAATTTAGTACTTCAGCCACAGAAGCCACATTCCAAGTACTCAGTAGCTACATGTGGCTAATGGCTATGGTTTTAGAGCAGATTAAAGAGCATTTCTGTCATCCCAGAAGGTTCTATTAGACAGTGCTGTATCCAACGATGCAGTGAGTTTTACTGGACCAGATAGTGACTTTGACAACAAAACATTGTGAGGCAATTATATTTTGCTGTAAATCCACTGGCTTGGATTTCAAGAATGTAAAATAAAGGAAGCAATGTTTTCCAAATTCTTCAGTGAATTTACATCTCCTGCTTCTCTATAAATCAATATAGATGGAAAATATTTGACTTAGAATGTACAAGTAACAAATAAGCACATACATTGTTAAAGAAAAACCTTAAGGAGTATTTCATTCCTAACTAGTCTGTACATGTAAATAATGAATTCAGGCTCAGGATATGAGGTGTAACAGAGGGTTTGCAGCCACATACATTGCTGGCCTTTGGTTACTAATGGATAAAAACAGAACTTTCCTTTTCCAAATTGCATCAGTTCATTTTCAAAGAGAAAGAAAATGATCAAAGAACACTTTACTAGCTGTATTTACATGGAAAGAACACCTTCTAATTTTACGAAGAAAAGTACCTCTGCCTCATTATGTAAGATCTCAAAATGTTACTCTTAAATTGGGCCCCTAATCTCTCCACTTTAAATCTTTTCCCTTGGTTTGATATTCATTGGTAAAGTCCTCAACCCTGATGAATCACTTTAATGGAAGGTTGTCCTTGCCTCAAAAAAGCATCTACTTCTACTTGCTATATAAATGAAACTGTAAATATGAAAAACACGTCCAATGAATACTGTCCTTTCATACATCAGTGCAATACAAACTAAGGTGTGTTTCAAACAGTTAGGGCAGAGAGTCAAGAACCAGATGACAGTAAAAATATAATCCTAAATGTCTCTCCTTGTCTAACGTTCAGCAGAGATAGTCTGATCTGAAGGAGTGGAGGAAGGAAAACCAGATCTCACTTCTTGGTTGCAGGTTGTGACCAAAAGTTGAGGAACTCATTTGTAAGATTACTCTAACCAAAGTTAGTCCACAGGCTCACAGAGGAAACCCACCACCAGCCCTTGTCGGAAATGTGAAACCCTGGGTCAAGGTGCAGGCATCCTCTTTTCCTCCAGGTGCAACTGCATCTCAGCCATCTCTGACAAGTGGATTGGTACCAGCATCTCCAGAACTTACCTCTCCCCAAGAGTAAGTATGCTCTTAAGTGGTTCCCTAGGAATCATGCCTGAAACAGCCTCCTATTTTCTACAGCAGCCACCATTGTGTCCAGTGTCCCAAAACTGGCATGGAATGTGGACAGAATTTGGGGTTCCACAGACTTGGGCTCGAACCTCAGCTCGGACACTTCCTATGTGTGAGACCTAGAGCAAGTCTCTTAGCTTCCCTGAGTCCCTATTTCCCAGTGTTTAAAGTGTGTCTCATAATACAAACCTTGTAGGGTCTTGTAAAGATACACTAAGGTTTGAAAAAGTGCTAGAATACCATTCTGTACAGGCCAACGTGATCATCTCAAAAGTCAGCACTAGCCATTCTCCCTGCCATTGCTCCATTCCTCTAGGTTTCTTCTCCACTTAAATGTATTATTTGGGATGTCATTTGCTTTGAAATGGTTCTTTTGTGATTCTAACTCTCTCTCCTAGAAAATGTGTTCCTCAAAGATAAGTTCTGCCTACACTATCATTGCTGTATTCCTTCGGAGCCGGGAAGCTGACTCTCCAACGTTAAGATAAGCAGACTGGGGATCAAGAGTTGCTATTGCTATAGATTACCTAGATCAATATCTCCTTTGGGCAGGGGTTGGGAGGGTGAGGAAGAGGGGTGTTGTATGGCTACAGGACTCTGCATACAATGCACACTTGTAAAAACATCCCCTGAATGAATGTACAAACTGATCCCTCTGAAGGGGAGCAGAATTTGTCACCCTAAAATATGCTTCTTTGGCATAAGAATAATTTTAGGCTGATTATTTTTAAGAAACAGCAGACACAGGAAAAGCTCTGAAAACCGAGTAGAACTTATCCTTTAGTAAGAGACATTTACATTTGTAAGGGAAATTTCCAATTGTGAGGGTGTCTCCCTCTCTGTACCAGGAAGAAGAAGGTGACTCTAAATCTCTAGAAGCTCTTATCCATGGAGAAGGCCACCAACTTAAATCTGCATAACAACCTCGTCCTGTTTACTGTGCTTTTCCTGGTCACCTCCCATAACTGACTCCCCACCCCCGACATCTTCTTTTATCTTTAGCTGGAGATGGTATTTAAGGTGGTGGCTTGGGCCATTTCAGGGAGTTACTCAGTTTTCCTGGGTCTCTCCCAAGTATACAGGAGGTACACATGCTAGTAAACTTCTGTTTGTTTTTCTTCTGTTAATCTGTCTTTTTATTACAGGGGTGTCTCACCCAAGAAACTAGAAAGTTAGAGGGGAAATTATTTTTCCTTCCCCACACCTACTAATACAAAGTAACTACCCTGCCTTTTAAATATTTCTTCTCTTTCCATATAGCTCCTTTTAGTAAATAAATCATTGGAGAATATCATCTTAATAAACTTAGATTATTCAAAGATCGGTTTAGTTTATTTTAGGAACCGTATTGAAAGGCAGATAGGCAAAAGGAATGATTTTGATCAGTTCTGTGGAAATTAATAAACAGAAACCTCATGAAAAAGCAGTCGTGAGGACAGCAGGGGAGCTCTCACACCTATGTCAATAGCAGAGCCCAACAGGAAGAGGAAAGACGTCCTCTTCTTGACTGTTGAGAAGCTCAGCCAATGAGAGACTGTCACAACTCAGCCAATGAAAAGCCACCACACTTCGGACTCCCAGTCTCCTCCAATGGACTCTTTGTTTACAATAGCCCTCCCAAATTCCCAACATCCTCTTCCCCTCTATAAAAGAATTTCTCCTCCCTTTGCTGCTTGAGACTTGCATGTGGCTTGCCATGGTTGCAGACCCCAAATTGCAATACTTTGCTGATCCCAAACAAACCCATTTTTTGCTGGAGAAATAGCCGGCTGTCTTTTAGTTCTAGATCAACATTTTGGTGGGCTGTATGGGGATCCAGAGAGGATCCCTGATGACTCCAAGGCTGCTGAGTAAACAGGTATGGTGCCCACAACAGAGCCCATTGAGCTCACTGCTTTTCTCACCAACTCTGGAGCTGAAGGGTAAGTCTTTCCTTCTGGACCTGAGCTTCCACCATCTTTACATTTCAGGCTTTCCAGGTTCTATTCGAGATCTATTTTAAGCGTCCATCATTTTCTGGTTAAGGCCTTATTTGTCTGTGAGTACTTGGTTGGCACTTCAGCCTGACTCATGCAATCAAGCTGTTTCTACCAGAACTATGTTAAACCTTTGGTCTGATTCCAAAGTTCCTACTTGATACTGAGCTGGCACTTTTGGCCTGACTCCCTTGGGAGCAAGCTATTCCCTTGGAACTGCGTTGATTCAAACTTCAGTGTACTTTACTGAAATTGGACTATTCCTGTTGCAACTGGCTGATATTTGGCTTGCAGACTGTTTTCTCTAGAGAAAACCCTCTAAGAAATGGGATACCAGTTATCTAAATATTTTGAGGGCAAACCCCCTACAGGGAACCCAGCTGATCTTATGTTTAAAAGATGCAATATTTCCTCATGTGCATTTCTGACTAAATGGACCCATTTAACCAAAAGTAATTTAGAATACCAATTGCCATTATGGGGAACTTGTGAGCTTCCCAAACTCACTTTTCTTGAAACTGAATTGGACAACCATAGCTCTATAATTTCTAGAACTGAAAGGAACACCTATTTGAATTGGTATTTTCAGGCTTACAATTGTTTTCAGGAGTCTAAAATTGCCTCTTTGCAAGTAAGATTTTAAGATTAACTGAGGTGAACAAATGATTAAAGAAGATAAAATGGCTTCTACAACCTTATGTTCCTCTCCTCTGGCACCATCTTGTTTCTCTCCCCCTGCTCCTGGTGCTCAGACTCCATCTCTGGCACTATCTTCCTCCTTCCCTTCTATACCACCTATGCCTCATCTATACTTTCAATTCCCCCATACTAACTCTCTCACCAAACTTCCCCCTTTTCCCTGAACCTCTCCCCACTCCCTCTTTCTCTGAATATATGAAAACCTGCCCCTTTAAAATTAAGCCAAAGGCTAAAGCCTTAATTTTTTATTTCATGGACTAAAGCTGAACTGTGAGCCGTAATCAAAATTTTTCCTGAAGTATCTGAAGATCCTCACAGACTTGCTAAGGAATTCAATATAATAATTCAAACTTAACCTGGTTTCTCTGACTTATATCAGCTAGTTAATATGCTTGTTGGTGAAGGCCAGGCCCAGAATTGGATGAAAACTGCTAACTGGGAAAATCTTGAAAGGTCTCTAGGATTACACTGGGAGACCTACCCACTAACGTGTTGTATAGTCAGGTTCAGGCTCAGGAAGTCACTAGACTACTACATCAGGCAATTCCTAGTGCTTTCCCAAAGTCTGTCAATTAGAACCAAATTCAGGCATGTGAAAGAAAAAACAAAAAAGAAAGGAAAGAAAACCTGATAAACCTGTTCATGACTATTACAATCAAATTTAGATTGTTTTTATTTATTTATTTTATTAATTTCTTGTGTGTGGGGGGGAAGTTTAGCCCCGAGCTAACATCTGTTGCCAATCCTCCTCTCTCTCTCTCTCTCTCTCTCTCTCTTTTTTTTTTTTTTTTGCTAAGGAAGTTTGGTCCTGGGCTAACATCTGTGCCCATCTTCCTTTACTTTATATTTGACGCTGCCACAGTGTGGCTTGAAAAGCGGTATGTCAGTCTGTGCCTGCGATCTGAACTTGTGGACCCCAGACCACTGAAGCAGAGCATGTGAACTTAACTGCTATGCCAGTCGGGCCGGCCTGAATTCAGATTGTTTTAAAGAAAATGCTGGTCTTTCTTCAGATGTTGATTCTACCCCAGTAGCTTTTAATTGTATGTTTATTAATGGGCTGAACAAGGATCTTTCCCTTCTAGTAAAAAGGACAAGGATGGAATGAGAAACTACGTCCACTCCAGATTTAGTTAATCCGGCAAACCAACTCTCTCACATGAGTCACCTAAAAGAAAGACTGCTAAAATTCTTAATCTTCAAGCCCAGGAAATGAAGGCCCCTAAACAAAACCAGAATCCCCCTAGTTTCTGCTATTATTGCAAAGAGCCAGGACATTGGAAAAGAGATTGTTACAAAGTTCTTCAGGTGCCTTCAGACCTCTAACCAGCCTTTCCAATGACCTCCAAATTCTCAGTGTTGGGGTTCCAAGGAATTACGAGAGCTCTTCCCAATTCTCCCTCTTAATCACCTTGAAGGAACATTTATCCGAATTGGAGATGAATCTTTCTGTCCTAATTGAAACCGGAGCCACACTCAAACCCAGTACTATAAAGCAGCATGGCCTCAGAGTACTAAAACAGTTTAAATGGTGGGAGTTGCTAATAAGGTTCCTGTCTCTGAACCTTCTATTTAGGCCCTTTGAGAGATACCACCCTTTTCTCCTTGGTTCCTCCACCCCTATTCATTTATTAGGCCAAGACTACTTGGAAAAGTATCATGCCAGAATTTCTTTTTCCTGAAAGGGGGCAATAATTCTAGAATTTGACAGTAGCCATCAAAACAGCCAACCAGGTGAATTAAATGAACCTTTGACATCTTTTATTTGCTCCATCTCTGACGGTACTAGAGCTGATTCTGGAAACACAGATCATTTGTACCTGTGGAATCAACTACCACCCTCCTTATGGGCAAAATCTCCAACGGATCTTGGTAAAATTCACAGCACGCCTCCCATCAAGATTCAAATAGATTCTTCAAAACCCCTCTACAGAATTAATCAGTACTCTATAAGTAAAGAAGCCCTTCAAGGTATAAAGGCTGTAATAGAGGAGTATAAGGCCCAAGGCCTCATTGTCCCTTGTTCTAGTCCCTGTAATATTCCTATTTTACCTGTGAGAAAACCCAAGGGCCGACGCTGGAGGTTTGTCCAGGACCTCTGAGCAATAAACAAGATTGTTATCCTCCGACACCCTGTTGTTCTTAACACTCATACACCACTAGCATCCATTCCCACTGGAAGCAAGTTCTTTATGGTAATTGACTTATGTGGTGCATTCTTTGGCATTCCAGTTGATGAAGCTAGTCAATACCTTTTTGCCTTCACTTGGGAAGGAATGCAGTTCACCCAGACAGTAATGCCTTAGGGTTTTACTGAGAGTCCTTCTCATTTCTCACAAATCCTGAAGGCTGATCTGGGTGATAAAAAGCTCCCTAGTGCTTCTACTTTTGTTGGACTTTTTCCATTGTTGCAATATATGAGTGATTTGCTTCTTTGCTCTCCCTCCCATGTCTCCTCACAGGAAGACAGCATCCACTCACTGAAGCTTTTAGACTTAAAGGGACATAAGGTCTCCAAAGAGAAGGAGCAGTTTGCCCAGACCCACCTTCAACATTTAGGGCATCTGATATCAGAACAAGGGCTACACCTAGATCCAGATAGGCTTCATGGTGCCCTAAGTTTCCCCAAACCAAAAAGTACGTATCAACTGCAAGGTTTTCTCAAGCTAATTGGTTATTGCTGAAATTTGATTCCAAGTTTCTCTTATGGCCAAACCTCTGTATGTTTTATTAAAGAACAACAACCTTCACCCAAGTTTATGGGACGCACAGGACCACATAGCCTTCAAAGCCTTAAAGGAGAGTTTGATGAACCTACCTGCCCTTGGACATCCCACTGATCAGATTCTCTCTCTCCTTTTTGCATATGAAAAGGAAGGGAATGCCTTTGGGGTACTCACCCCAAAACACAGGGAGCACCATCAACCCGTAGGATATTATAGCCAGCAACTGGACCCTATGCTATGGGGATACGCCCCTTGCCTTAGGGTCATTACTGCTACTGCCCTTTTGGTTAAGCCCACTGAGGAAATCATTGTGAGATCCCATTAGTCATCTTTGAACTTCATGCAGTAGAAGCCCTCCTGAATTCTCATCACACAACATATTTCAGTCAGCCTCTTCACCTCCTATGAAACCCTTTTGTTAACTGCATCTCACATAACTCTTTTATATTGTAATGACCTTAACCCTGCTACTCTTCTCCCCTCTGTTACTGACAAAGTCCCTCACGACTCCTTAACCCTGACAGATCACCTCCGGACTCCTTGCAATGACCTGCAGGAAACTCCTTTGGGTAACACTGACTTCTCAGGGTTTACTGATGGTTCTTATTTAAAAGGTAACAATGGCAAATACTGTGGTGGGCATGCTATTGCAACTCCTCCTGATATCACTGAGGCAGCACCTTTACCTATGGCTGCTTTGGCCCAACAGGCTGAACAATACACTCTTACATGGGCTTGTACTTCAGCCAAGGGCAAAACTGCCAACACTTATACTGATAGTAGATATGCTTTCACAGTTGCTTATGATTTGGGGATGTTGTGAAAGCAACGTGGCTTCCTTACATCAAGTGGAAATAAAATTAAAAATGACCCCCATGTTCAGGAATTATTGGATGCTGTACCTTTACCTGCTGCTTTAGCTATCATTAAGATCTCAGGGCTTTCTAAACTTCACTCTCTGGAAGCTAAAGAAAATCACCTTGCTGACATTTCTGCAAGAAATGCAGCCTGTAAAGGAAATAACAACAGCTAAATCTCCATCATGATCCAAAGAGATATTTCCCCAAATCACAACTTAGAAAAACTGGCTGGAGAAACCCGACAATTGGACACAGAAAAGAAAAAACAAGATTTGAAATTCAACAATTGTAGTTTTGATAAAAACAGAAAGCTCTGGTTCAGGCCAAACAACAACCCAGTCCTCCCACAGACCTAAAATTCCCACTCCTAACCACTATACACCATTAAACCATTGGTCTACTGACAAAATGACAGTATTCATGAACCGATATTGGTGGGGAAATATTAACAGGGCTGCAAAAAGTGCCTACCTCACTTGTCCCACTTGTCCAAAATATAAACCAGGGAAACCTGTTCTCAGACATTTCAAACTGCCTAATGGACCATTTGTGATTTGGCAAATTTCATACATCTTCCCCCATGTCATGGATATAAATATGTTTTAGTCAGTTTGTATATTTTCTCACTGGACTGAAGCCTTTCCTTGCAGACAGGCTACTGCCTCTTCTGTGGCTAAAATCCTGTTGAAAAGGATTATCCCTACCTGGGAACTCCTCCTGGACATGATAGTGATCAAGGAACCCATTTTACTGGTCAGGTACTTTGAGAAGTCTGTGCTGTTTGGCCGGTTTTACAACACTTTCACTGTGCTTGCCACCCTCAATCCTCTGGTTTAGTTGAATGCAATAACAGCATTATTAAGATGCAATCATCAAAATTAGCTTAAAGCATTGCCATTGGTCCTTCTAAATCTCAGATCCACCCCATTTGGAACTCGAAAACTTTTACCCTTTGAGGTAGTCACAGGATGCCCAATGCACTCAGCTCCTGCCCCTTTTGAACCACAGCTGATAGAAGGTTATATGCTCTAGTACTGCAAAGCGTTAATTGCTTCTATTAAAAATAACCATGTTTTGATAGAGCGATCTTATCACAGCATGCTCTCAGGAGACAGAGATCTTAAGTATCATATTTGGCAACCTGGAGATCTCATCCTTCAGATAAGACACCTCCAGAGGAACTCTTCTTCAACCTCACTGGAAAGGCCCCTATCAGATACTGCTAACTAATCCTCATGCCAGCAAACTCCAGGGAATAGACTCTTGGATTCAAGTGACAAACTTAAAGAAAGTGGCAAACACTGACTGGACCTCCACATCATCTAGTAACCTGAAAATAAAAATTTACTGAAATTGAAGGAAATGACATTCTATGAGACAGTTTTCCCAAGATGTCCAGACTAGGCCTGCTGGAATTTCATTTGTCAAACCTTTGATGATGACAAAAACCTTCAGGTGATCTCCAATGCCTGTGATCTTGATAACATATAGGCTTTAGAAAGGAAGTTGCCTGAAAGGAAATGCCTGAAAGTTTTCCCTTTTAGCCCTTATAACTCAAATGTGGCCACAATAGGTTTCCAATTGGTACACTTCCCTCTAATATAGGACATGACACGCAGGAAAGGTGCTTCCTGGCATCAAGGGACAAAAGGCTGCTGAAACTGGAAAAACCTGACTCTTGATCAGTGATGCTTTCACACAAACATCTCAATCAAAAGGCGAAAACCTGGAAATTACAATACAGAAACCTCATTAAAATGGAGTTGTGAGGCCAGAAGGGGGCGCTCTCACACCCTATGTCAATAGCAGAGCCCAACAAGAAGAAGAAAGACTTCCTCTTCTTGACTGTCAAGAAGCTCAGCAAATGAGAGACTGTCACAACTCAGCCAATGAAAAGCCACCATGCTTTGAATTCCCAGTCTCCTCCAATGGACTCTGTTTACAATAGCCCTCCCTTCCCCTCTATAAAAGTTTCTCATCTCTTTGCTGCTCAGGACTTGCACATGACTTGTCATGGGTGCAGACCCCGAGTTGCAATTCTTTGTCAATGCTGAATAAACCCATTTTTGCTGGAGAAATAACTGGATGTCTATTTGTTTAAAGTCAACAGTTCAGAAAATCAATAACTTGAAGGGAGTGCTCCATCATCACCCTCAGTTATCATAAGGCAACTGCTAACTAAACCTACTTCCTACCCACGACCAATCTCACCTCTGACTGGCAGGGGAAATGCTATCATTTACTGAGTTCATGCCATGTGGTAGGTACCTCACACATATTATCATTTTGTGTCCTAAAATAACTCAATGACATGTGTTCTATTATCAGCCCCACTTTACAGATGAGGGAAATAAAGCTCCACAAGTGAATGACGTATAAGGTCATAACTAATAAATGACAAAGCCAGAATATGAAACCAGTCTGCCAACTCCTTGTTCCAATGAGGAGTTTCACCATATTAGCGTGAAAGGGAGCAGAATTGGCCACCCCAAAATATGCCTATTTGGCATAAGGATTATCTTAAGATGGTTGCTTATAAGAAACAGCAGGCACAGGCCAAGCTCTGAAAACTGAGTAGAAGTTACCCTTTGCAAGAGAAATTTACATTTATAAGGGAAGTTTCCACGTGTAAGGGTGTCTCCCTCTCTCTAGAAACTCTTAGCTATGGAGAAGGCAATGACTTAAATCTGTATAACAACCACACCCTTGTTTACGGTGCTTCTCCTGGTTGACCTCCCATAACTGGCCTTTCCTCTCTGACCCCCAGCATCTTTTGCCTTTAGCTGGGGATGATATTTACAGTGGCAGCTTGGACCATGTAGGAGAGTTACTCAGTCTTACTGGGTATCTCCCATGCATACAAAAGGTGTATATATATACACACACATACATACTTACACTAAACTTTTGTTTGTTTTTCTCCTGTTAACCCCTCTTTTACCACAGAGGGGTCTCAGCCAAGAATCTAGAAGGGTAGAGGGAAAATGATTTTTCTTCCTCTACAGGGGAGTAATAGAAATTAGATAACCTCCAGTTTTGCTCAACTCCAGCTGGAAATGTCTTGATTTTGCCATGCTACATGTTCAATATGACTTTCTTTGTTTTTACTGTCAAAGCATATATGTCCTGGACATTAATAGACCACATGCTAAAATCCATTCCTTTATAGTCACACCACAGCTAACTTAAGAATATTCTCTGCAAGTGTGAGCTACTACCAGCTCTGACAAATAGTTTGTACACGCTACTATGCTCTCCATTTTTTCGAGAAAAGATGTAAACCTGGCCTACCCCTGGCTCCTTCTTAGCTTCACTTCTGGAAAGTGTGAGGGATCAGAGTTGGCTACCCCAAAATATGTCTCTTTGCCTTGATTATTTTTAAGCACAAAAGTCTCTGAAAGAAACTTTGACCTTCCCCCTGACTGCCTAAAAGAAGGTAAGATTAAAGATCTGTCCCCAGGACAGGCCATCACCATAGGTAACTCTGGGTATCAGTGGACTGTGAGGGTCCTTGTTAAGCCCATTCATCCAAGTTCTCTCTATCAAACATTTACATTTCCACCTCCATGTAAATTGCCTTCCTCCCCTTTGAAGCCCCAAACCACTACCCCCAACATCCTCCTTTGTCTTTAGCTGAAATTCATATTTAAGGTAGTGGTTTTGGCCTTTCTAGTGAGTTACTCAGTTTTCCTGGGTTTCTCCCATGTATACATGTTATAAAGCTTTGATTGTCTCCTGTTATTCGGTCTCATGTCACTTTAATTCTTAGACCAGCCAGAAGGACCTAGAGGGCAGAGGAATTGTCTTCCTCCCCTACAAAAGCCTTTACTTTTCAGGATGGAAGAAGACCAATTCACCAAGTCAATTTATTAACATTTAATTTGCTAAAAGCCAACTTGCCAATAGACCATTTGGCTAAATGGCCAAGAACTCAAAAGATCTATTTACCAAATTGCTCAAATACACTGATTTGCCAAAAACCTGTTTTTTAAAACTATTCATAGAATTTACAGTACATTGGAGTGGCAGAGCTTAAGACTGTAGTAAGAAGTAAGGATTTCAGGGTTCTGGGACCACAGGCACCAATGAGGCTCCTGATCCCCGTCTCTCATGGACCCCAGTTTCCTCTCAACTCAATGTCAGGCTGTGCTGGATGCTGTCTCTCCTTTATTTCTTTTCCCAAGTACAAATTCTCCTCTCTTGTCCCCTGCTCCATCCAGCTGCAGCAGTAGGGAACTGGGCACAGATACATGGAACTTTCCTTATGCAAACAGGAAAACTGACCAAGATAGATATTCTAGGTACTTTCAAAAACTGTTAAAACCTTTCCATCTACTGTAAATCACTGAACTTTATTGGTTAAAAGATACACGTTTTGGGAAACTGGTAAACTTGCCAAATGAGTCTGTGGTAATAGAATCCAAAAACATGCTAGACCATTAAAAAAATCAAAGATGAATTCTTAAAAGAATTAATACCACATAAGAAGAACCTAGAAAAATTCATATGAAATCCTAGAATACTGTTGCTATTCATAAGAATGGTAAATCACTCTGTGACTTTCAACTTTTAACAAATGGAACATTCCTTAAAAATGCTGATAACAAGGGTATATCCATTGACTGTATTCAAGAATGTAATCACTGCATATAATCGAGAATATATTCATATGGAAAGATACCAATTATTTGAATATATGAGGCATCCAAACTACAGCCTGTGAGCCAAATTGGCATCAACCTGTTTTTGTGTGAGGTAAGAATTAATTTTACTTTTTTAAAACGTTGTAAAACAAACAAAGAATATGCTATAGAGACCTTATGCAGCTGGTAAAGCCTAAAATATTTACTGTCTGGTCCCATTCAGAAAAGTGTTTATCAACCCTTGGAATATATTCAAAAAGAGTATTTCTTAAGACATGCTTTCTGATGTAACAATAAATTTGGGTAAATTTTGTAAATTAGTAATTCAACGAATTGGTTTTGGATGAACCGGTTTTTGAAAATTTGGCCACTGGACAAATTGAGCATTTGGCAGAAAGCTTTCCAAGAATTTCTTTTCAGTGAACTCACCTGGAGCTGGTCATGACTTCTCTCAAATGAAAGACTATGAATAAACAGACATCAAAATTTGAAAAAACACAAGCAGGTGAAAGATTTCTTTCCCTCCGATGTCTATGGAAGCCAGTGGAAAACTCAGAGTCCCACCAGAGAAGCCCAGCCTGTTCTCTCTTGGGAAAGATCTTGATGGACCTGAAGTTGTTCAAGAGCTTAATTTCTTGCTAACAAAGGGACAACAAACCCCCTCCCCTCTTTTTTTCAACATTTGAATATAGAAGCACTTTCTGTGAGACTGTTTGCAAAAATACTTTTCTGGCTTAAATGATCATTTTTAGTCTCAAAAAGTTTTCCTTTCCTTTCTTTGATGGGAGGGACAAAAGTATGATATTTCATTCAGATATTCCGAATGGAAGGACTGTGCTATTTGAATCCACCAGTCTTCTCCAGAAAGCAATTTAAACCATCAAAGATCCTATACGGATGACCCTGGCAGTTTTTAAGTGCAAAAAGAGTATGCATTTTCTGGCCTGTTACTCCAGGGACAAAAAGAATAGAGCAGGGAAATGTTTGGGGTATGTGTTTGTGTGTGTGTGTGCAAGGGCTAAGAGATGGATTGGAAAATACTTGGCTCTTCTCTTCTCAGATTCCCTATTCTGAGCACTGCACCCCTCACTGCTCCGTGGTCAATGTGGGAAGAGGATTGGTGCCCATGAGAAGCTGACTTAGGGTCTATAAGCCAAAGGCACCAATGACATCATCCCTTCTTCTGGCTCAAGCCACAGACATAGATTCTTGTGTTTTTTATTTATTTTTCTGATTTTTTGATTTTATTTTTTATTGTGCTATCATTGGTTTATAACATTATATAAACATCGGGTGTACATCAGTATATTTCGATTTCTGTGTAGATTACATCATGTTCACCACACAAAGACGAATTACAATCCATCACCATACACATGTGCCTAATCACCCCTTTTGCCCTCTTCCCTCCACCCTTCCCTCTGGTAACCACCAATCCAATCTCTGTCTCTATGTGTTTGTTTGTTGTTGTTTTTATCTTCTATTTATGAGTGAGATCATATGGTATTTGACTTTCTACCTCTGACTTATTTTGCTTAGCATAATACCCTCAAGGTTCACCCATGTTGTCACAAATGGCCAGATTTCATACTTTTTTATGGCTGAGTATTATTCCGTTGTGTATATATATCACATCTTTATCCATTCATCTGTTGATGGGCACCTAGGTTGCTTCCAATTCTTGGCTATTGTGAATAATGCTGCAATGAACACAGGGGTGCATAAATCTTTACGCATTTGTGTTTTCATGTTCTTTGGATAAATACCCAGCAGTGGAAGAGCTGGATCATATGGTAGTTCTATTCTTAATTTTTTGAGGAATCTCCAGACTGTATTCCATACAGGCTATACCAGTCTGCACTCCCACCAGCAGTGTATGAGAGTTCCCTTTTCTCCACCTTCTCTCCAACACTTGCTATTTCCTGTCTTGTCAATTATAGCCATTCTGACAGGTGTGAGGTGATATCTCACTGTACTTTTCATTTGCATTTCCCTGATAATTAGTGATATCGAACATCTTCTCATGTGCCTGTTGGCCATCTGTACATCTTCTTTGGAGAAATGTCTGTTCAGATCTTTGGCCCCTTTTTAAATTTGTTTGTTAGCTTTTTTGTTGTTGAGATGTATGAGTTCTTTATACAGTTTGGATATCAACCCCTTATTCAGAAATATGGTTTGCAAATATCTTCTCCCAATCATTAGGTTGTCTTTCCATTTTGTTGATGGTTCCCTTTGCTGTGCAGAAGATTGAAAGTAGACCATTATCTTACACCATACACAAAAATTAACTCAAAATGGATTAAAGGCTTGAATGTAAGAACTGAAACCATGAAACTTCTAGAAGAAAACATAGGCAGTATGCTTTTCAACATCGGTCTTAGCACCATATTTTCAAGTACCATGTCTGACAGGGCAAGGGAAACAACAGAAAAAATAAACATAGGGGACTACATCAAACTAAAATTCTTTTCCATGTGGCTGTCTAGTTTTCCCAACACCATTTATTGAAGAGACTTTCTTTTCTCCATTGTATGTCCATGGCTCTCTTGTTGATAATTACCTGTCCATAGCTGTGTGAGTTTATTTCCGGGCTCTCAATTCTGTTCCATTGATCTGTCTGTCTGTTTGTGTCAGTACCATGCTGTTTTGATTACTATGGCTTTGTAGTATACTTTGAAATCAGGGAGTGTGATAACCCCAGCTTTGTTCTTTTTCTCAGGATTCCTTTGGCTATTTGGGGACTTTTGTTCTTCTGTATAAATTTTAGGATCCTTTGTTCTATTTCTGTGAAAATTGTTGTTGGAACTTTGATAGGGATTACAGTGAATCTGTAAATTGTTGTGGGAAGTATGGACATTTTAACTATGTTAATTCTTACAATCCAAGAGCATGGAATATCTTTCCTTTTCTTTATTTCTTTCAACAATGTTTTATAGCTTTCAGTGTACAAGTCTATCACCTCCTTGTTTAAGTTTATTCCTAGGTATTTTATTCTTTTTGTTGCAACCGTAAATGGGATGGTATTCTTAATTTCTCTTTCTGCATCTCCGTTGTTAGTGCATAGAAATGCAACTGATTTTTCTTTGTTGATTTTGTATCCTGCAACTTTACCATATTCATTTATTATTTCTAAAAGTTTTTTGGTGGATTCTTTAGGGTTTTCTACATATAAAATCATGTCATCTGCAAATAGTGACCATTTCACTTTTTCCTTTCCCATTTGGATCCCTTTTATTTCTGTTTCTTGCCTGATTGCTCTGGCTCAGACATCCAATACTATGTTAAATGAGAGTGGTGAAAGTGGGCATCCTTGTCTGGTTCCTGCTCTTAGAGAGATAACATTCAGTTTTTCTCCACTGAGAATGATATTAGTTGCGGTTTTGTCATATATGGCCTTTATGTTGAGGTACTTTCATTGTGTATGCATTATATTCAGAGTTTATATCAGAAATGGATGCTGTATCTTGTCAAATGCTTTTTCTGCATCTATTGAGATGATCATGTGGTTTTTTTCTTCATTTTGTTAATGTGGTGTATCACGTTGATTGATTTGTGGACGTTGAGACATCCCTGCATCCCAGGCATAAATCCCACTTGATCATGGTGTATGATCTTTTTAATGTATTGTTGTATTCGATTAGCCAGGGTTTTGTTGAGGACTTTTGCATCGATGTTCATCAGTGATATTGGGCTGTAATTTTCTTTTTTTGTGTTGTCCTTGTCTCATTTTGGTATCAGGGTAATGCTGGCTTTGTAGAATGAATTAGGAAGCTTCTCCTCCTCTTCAATTTTTTGGAAGAGTTTGAGAAGGGTAGGTGTTAAGTCTTCTTTGAATGTTTGGTAGAATTCACCTGGGAAGCCATCTGGTCCTGGTCTTTTATTTTGGGGGAGATTTTTTAATACTGTTGCAATCTCCTTACTGGTTACTGGTCTATCCACATTCTCTATTTCTTCTTGATTCAGTTTTCCAAGGTCGTGTGATTCTAAGAATTGATCCATTTCTTCTAGATTATCCAATGTGTTGGTTCATAGCATTTCATAGTATTCTCTTATAATGTTTTGTATTTCTGAGGTGTCCATTGTAATTTCTCCTCTTTCATTTCTGATTCTATTTATTTGAGATTTCTTTTTTTCTTGGTGAGTCTACCTAAAGGTTTGTCAATTGTTTTATCTTTTCAAAGAACCAGCCCTTAGTTTCCTTGATTTTTTCTATTGATTTTTTAGTCTCTATTTCATTTACTTCTGCTATGACTTTTATTATTTCCTTCCTTCTACTGATGTTGGCTTTGTTCTTCTTTTTCCAGTTCCTTTAAGTGCACTGTTACATTGTTTATTTGAGATTTTTCTTGTTTGTTGAGGTACGCCTGTATTGTCATCAATTTCCCTCTTAGAACCACTTTTGCTTTGGCCCATAAATTTTGGCATGCTGTATTTTCATTTTCATTTGTCTCTAGATGATTTCTCCTTTGATTTCTTCATTGACCCAATCACTGTTCAGTAGCATTTTATTTAATCTCCACATATTTGTGACTTTTCTGATTTTCTTCCTCTAGTTGATTTCTAGTTTCATACCATTGTGGTCAGAAAAGATGCTTGGTATTATTTCAGTCTTCTTAAATTTATTGAGACTTGTTTTGTGGCCTACTATGTAATCTATTCTGGAGACTGTTCTATGTGCACTTGAAAAGAATGTGTATTCTGCAGTTTTTGGATGGAATGTTCTATATATAGCTACTAAGTTCATCTGTTTTAATGTGTCATTTAAGGTCAATGTTTTCTTATTGATATTCTGTTTTGATGTTCTACCATTGGTGTAAATGGAGTGTTAAAGTCCCCTACTATTATTGTGTTGCTGTCTAGTTCTCCTTTTATGTCTGTCAATAATTGCTTTATATATTTAGGTGCTCCTATGTTGGGTGCATAGATATTTATAACTGCTATATCCTCTTCTTGGACTGTTTCCTTGGTCGTTATGTAGTGCCCTGATTTGTTTCTTGCTACAGTTTTTGTTTGAAAGTCTATTTTGTCTGATATAAGTATTGCCACCCCAGCTTTCTGTTCACTGCCATTAGCATGGAGTATATTTTTCCATCTCTTACTTTCAGTTTGTGAGTGTCTTTAGGTCTGAAGTGTGTCTCTTGTATGCAGCATATATATGGGACTTGTTTTTTTATCCAATCAGTGGCCCTATGTCTTTTGATTGGAGCACTTAGTCCATTGACATTAAAATAGCTATTGAAAAGTATGTGCTTATTGTCATTTTGTTACTCTTTTTCTGGGTATTTTAGTAGTTCTTTTCTGCTCCTGTCTTCTTCTCTTGCTCTCTTCCCTTGTGATTTGATGGCTTTCTTTAGTACTATGTTTGGGTTCCTTTCTCTTAATTTTTTGTGTATTTATTATAGGTTTCTACTTTGTGATTACCATGAGGTTCATATATAAAAACCTACGTCTATAACAATCTATATTAAGTTGATGGTCTCTTTAGTTTGACCTCTTGTTAAAATCTCTACTCTTTTACTCCCTCCACCCACATTTTATGTTTTTGATATCATATCAAACCTCTTTTTTGTGCGTGAGTATCCATTACCCTCTTATCATGGAAATAGGTAATTTTAGTACTTTTGTCTTTTGTCCTTCATATTAGATTCATAGGTGGTTGGCCTGCTACCTTTACTGTATATTTGCCTTTACCAGTTATATTATTGCTTTTTTAAAAAAAATAAATTTCTTATTCCTATTTGTGGTCTTCTCTTTTCCACTTAAATAAATCCCTTTAGCATTTTTTTAAGGCTGGTTTCTTGGTGATAAACTGCTTTAGCTTTTGCTTGTCTGGGAAACTCTTTATCTCTCCTTCCATTCTGAATGAAAACCTTGCTGGGTAGAGTATTCTTGGCTGTAGGTTTTTTCCTTTCAGTACTTTAAATATATCATGCCACTCCCTTCTATCCTGTAAGGTTTTCTGCTGAGAAGTCAGCTGATAGCCTTATGGGGTTTCCTTTGTATGTAACTTGTTGCCTTTCTCTTGCAGCTTTTAGGATTCTTTCTTTAATTCTTGACATTTTAATTATAATATGTCTTGGTGTGGGCCTCTTTGGGTTTATCTTGTTTGGGCCTCTCTCTGCTTCCTGTATCTGGATGTCTGTTTCCTTCCTTAAGTTAGGAATGTTTTCAGCTATTATTTCTTCAAAAAGATTCTCCACCCTTGTACCTTTCTCTTCTCCTTCTGAGACACCTATAATATGGATGTTAGTGAACTTGATATTGTCCCAGAGGTCCCATAGACTGTCCTCATTCTTTTTAATTCTTATTCCTTTTGTCTGTTCAGCTTGGGTGATTTCCTCTAGTGTTTTGTCCAGCTCACTGATCTGTTTTTCTGTATCATCAACTCTGCGACTGAGTCGCTCTAGGGAATTTTTCATTTCCAGTATTGTATTCTTCATTTCTGATTGGTTCTTTTTTATATTTTCCAATGCTTTGTTGAAGTTCTCACTGAGTTCATCTATTTTTCTCCCACGATCAGTGAGCATCCTTATGACTCTTAGTTTGTACTCTTCTCAGGTAGATTGTTTATCTCTTTCATTTAGTTCTTTCTCTGGGGCTTTGTCCTCTTCCCTTACTTGGAAAGTATTCCTTTGTCTCCTCATTTTGCCTCTTTCTCTGTGCTTATATCTATGTATTGGGTAGGTCAAATAAGTCTCCCAATTTTGGAGAGGTTGCCATGTAAGAGATGCCATAAGAGGCCCAGTAGTGTGCTTCCCTCTAGTTACCAGTTCCAAATGTTCCAGGAGTGTCCCCTGTGTGGGCTATCTGTGTCCTTCTGTTGTGGCAGTGTTGCTCTTGCTGCAGGTGCCCAGGGTGGCTAGGCTGTACTCCCAGCCAGCTGGTTGTAAAGCTCAGCTGCATGTGGCTGCTATGGACACTTCAGACACTTTATTGGGCATGGGAATCCCCAGCACAGTTGGCTGCAAGGTCTAATAGCACATTCCTGTTGCAGTTTTTCTGTTAAGTGAGTAGGCCCCCAGGGTGGCTGGTTACTAGGCTCAGGGGCTTACAATTGCTGTAGGTCTCCAGCCTGCTAGGCTGTTGTCAGCTCTCTCAAGATTGCAGCTGAGTGAGGCCTGCCCCAGGCATGGGAGCACCCAATTGTTTCAGGCTGTAGAAGATGGGCCCAATCCCCTATGTGGCTATTTGAGAAGCACAAGTCTGCTGCAGCTGACAAGCTCCACCACCCACAGGACCACACATCCCTTTAACACACTCCTGCCCCATGCAGGTGCACTGACTCACTGAAGTGGACCCAGTTGCCCCACTGCAGAGGCCCCACACAGTCCACCAACACAAGCCCAACCTTCGTGCACAGCCTGCCTCACAGAGGTGGACCCACTCACCTGGCTGCAGAGGTTTCAGGCACCCCACCTATGTGGGCCCACAAGATTTCTGAGGGCTTGCTGTTTGGTGGGGCCATACCCTAGGGTGGGCTGCCTGCCCTGGCAGAGCTGGATTAAATCAGTGCTCTAGGGGGTGGGGCAGAACCCTGTGCTAACAGGCCAGGTAAAGTACTCCAATGGCGTCTGTCAGTGTCCATGTCAGCACGCATGTGCTAGGTCATAATAATAGCTGCCACCAATGTTTCAGTCCCTGGGGAGGTCTCACCTCTCACCAAGATGCACTCAGAGCCTATTAAGTGAATTTCTTTTCACCAAAGGACTGTGCACCTTTCTTTCTGGTGATTTGAGGTTGCTTTCCAAAAAGGGTAAATTTGTGCATGGGCCCTTTAAGAGCAGACTTTTTTTCCCTTATGTCTGACAGCTTTTCTGGGGGTATTCCCCATTGTAGTTAATAGCCAGTAAAGCCAGATATTATGACATTTGTCTTGGTTGTGCTGAGTCCAAAAGCTGCTTATTGTGGTAATGCTCCTCTGCTCAGATCACCCACTCCTCCAGGGAAGGCTTCGTACCTTAAGATTGCTCCCAGCCAGCTGTGAGGCACTGCAGCTCAAAGGTGGCTGTTTTCTCTCCAGAAAGGAATTTCTGCCTCTTCCACCTCAGTCAGCACCGTCTCTTGTTGTGGAGGCTCTTTAATCCAGTTTTCAGTTCTCTCTCAGGGGTGATTATTCCAAGACCAGTTGTAAATTTGTTGTGTCCATGGGAGGAGGTGAGTTCAGAGTCTGCCTGTGCTGCCATCTTGACATCTTCCTCTCTTGTGGCTTTTAAAATCATACTCATTTTGTAGGCTGATAGAAAGCTGATATATCTGAAGCTAATATATCTAAGCTAATATATAACTGAACATACATCATACAGAGCAGTTCAGATAATTTTACATATTAGAATATGAAGAGTTAAAATGAAATGTTGAGTTTCATCTATTTCAAATATGGGGTCTCTTAAGATTATCTGGAAGCTAATTACTTTTACTGCATAGCTAAGAAAACTCAATCCTTATTTTAGTTATATATTAATGGACTGGTGGTAACCACTACTAATACACAACTAAAAAGGAATAAAACTCAAATATTCCAACCCTCATATATTTCACTGTTTTACAAAGGATGAAGTCCAAATGATAAAATCTCCACCAAAGACTTATTCCATCCATTTCACAGAAAATATCACTCTCTAAAGAGCCAGTTTGAACTTCTCTAATGTGCTTGTTGGGTTACACTAGTTTTCCACAAACACATCAAAAGAGGAAAAACATCTAACAGCACTAAGTGGTATTTCTTCATCAGAATGGGAAAACAAGAAATGCACCATATCTGTAACACTTAGAAAGTACAGACAAATCATCAACATGGTAAAAATCCTAGTCTGATGTCCTCTGTACCTAAGAGGGCAAGTAACCTATGATAAGCTGTGCTATGGTGTCAAAGAATGAAAAGAAAGCAGACAAAAACCAAGTAAACAAAAACCAACTGCTATGAAAATATGGTAGGCCAGCAATAATCAAAAATTTTTTTTCAAAGTTTTATCACCTTGAAAAGAATATTGCTATTATTGGTGTCTTCTGAACAGTGCACAAATGTTAAGAGAACCACAAGGCACCTTTAGAATCTTATAAATGTTCTGTGGCCTGCCCCCTTTTCAAATGTAGAGAAGGTGAAAAAAAGTGTTGGTTGGTGAATCATTGGAACATATCTGGATCCCAGCCTGGATGCCAGATGCTAACACTAAAGACATTCATAGGCAGAATGAATGTCAATGCTCACAGTTTCCCATCGTGTATTTGTGGAAAATTCATTCCAGGAGAAATTCATAAATCAGAGTAGAGACTATACTAAGACCAGCACTATGTGGTAAGATATAAAGAAAGTTTCCTCTGTTCCCAATAACTAATAAGCCTTTTAGGCCAAGCCTTCCAGCAGAGAACAGGGTATTCTATAGGGATGTGTCTCCTACTCTAAGAGAACAGTCTGTGAAGGACTAGAATTGACAACTCACATGTGTTTTTATAATTTATTTTGTGCTGCATTTACTTGCATACTTCATTATTTTCATATTTAGATCTATTATCAAATATTTCTACCAGCGTGGAATGGTCTGAAAACTTTTCTATGAATTAAAGTTCATCATTGTTCAGTCAAAATGATTCCATTGACATGGCACTTCTAAAGAAGGAAATGTATGCAACACTTTTACATTGCAAAAGAGAGCAGGTCCAACTTCTTTTTAATACAACTAGTGGCTTCAGCGGGCCTGGCCTGGGTACATATGTCCATGGTAAGGTTTTACCAAGTAGCCCATGTTTTATTTGGTATCTCAATCTTCCTACTTTATAATCCAATCTTTCAACATTTCTTGAAGGTGATATTCTATGTGTTTCCTCTGTCACTTTTAAAGGACTGTGACTGAGACAGCTGGGGAAAGATAGCAACAGAGATCAGTGAAGTTCCAGCATATGTTAAAAGAAAAAAATTTTAGGATATGTCTTTGCTGCATATTAAAGCACTGATGGCCTAAGTGTTGGCTGTGTAAATATGAGATATGACTTTAAATTTGGCCTTATTTTTTTTTCATTCTGCAAATCAGCCCTATTAGTTTCTGGTGGCAAGGTGGACACATGGCTAATTACATGCTTATATCCTAGAAATCAGAAAGCAAGCTCATTGGATAAGATGAGCTACTCCCTATACTGAATGAGACACAAGCTGAATGCAATTTGGGCACCTCCCTCTTGGAGCTTCTGATCCTCTAGACTAAGAGTGAAGTCAGCCCCTGTGATCTTGAGGCAAAGTGGAGAGTGTCAGTAAGAAAGTAGAGAGTAGGGAGGGGAGAGCTCTTCCAGCCCAGGTGGCAGGAAGGACCTCTGAGAGAAGGAGGAATGAATTGGTGCCTGACTGGTGAGGACAATTTGAGGAGGAGGTGAAGGACATTTTAGTCAGTGCCGAAAACAGGAACAAAGGTACAGTGAAAGAGATAAGATGGCATTTACACGGAATGGTGAGTTAATTATAGTTTCTTGTTCACTTGTCCATCTCCACACCAGACAGTAAGTTTTATGAGGGCGAGCACAGTGCTGAACACTGAAAACACAGTCTTTTGCGGTTCACAGTTATGTGGGGAATCCAGACAATGAACAAATAGCCCAAACATAACTATAAATTTACAAATTTCAAAAAACATGATGAAGGAAAAGGGCAGGGTGCCTTGAGAGAGGACCAAAAGTGGATCTAGGGGACCAGGAGGAGCCAACCATGTGTCAACATAATGGAAGAGTAGTTCAGGTTGAGGACACAAGGCTGTGCAAAGGCTCTGTGTTGGAAGAGAGCTTTGAGAAGTCAGAAGAGAGGGAGGCCTGTGCAGCTGGAGTATGACAGATAAGAGGGAGTGTGGCACAAAATGAGGTTTGAGGAATAGGCAGGCATAAGAGCAGTATGCCTTACAGATCGTACAAAAGGATTCTGGATTTTATTCTAAGAGCCAGGGGAAATCACCGAATGTTTTTGAGCAGGGGAAGGGCAAGATCATATTTCAACAAATGGTTTTGGAACAACTGGACATCCACATGACAAAAAATATGAACTTCAATCTAAACTTCACACCTTATAAAAGTATTAACTCAAAATGAATCATAGATACAAATGTAAAACCCAGAATTAAAGAACGTTTAGGGAAAAAAATAGGAGAAAATCTATGTGATCTGTGGTTTGGCAATGAATTCTTAGACAGGGCACCAAAAGCACAGTCCAACAAAGAAAAAAATGGCAAAATTATCCTTCTTCAAAATTAAAAACTTTTGTCCTGCAAAAGACACTGTTAAGAGAATGAGAAAAGAAGCTACAGACTAGAGAAAGTACTCGCGCATAAAATATCTGACAGACTTCTATCCAGAATATACAAATAATTCTCAAAATTCAATAATAAGAAAACAAACGACATAATTTTTAAAATAGGCAAAACATTTGAATATTCAAATGATGAAAAAATGCTCAGCATCTTTAGTCACTAGGGGGATGCAAATTAATACCGTAATTCAATACCCTAGAGAAATGAAATGAAAACTTATGTCCACCAAAAGCTTGTATGCGAGTGTTTACAGCAGCTTTATTAATAATTGCCAAAAAATGGCAACAACTCAGATGTCCTTCAACAGGTGAATGAATAAACTGTGGTACATCCATACAATGAAATGCAACTCAGCAATAAAAAGTTTCTGATGCATGCAACAAATTGGATGAATCTCAAAGGAATTATACTGAGGGAAAGAAGCCAATCTTTAAAGATTATATGCCGTGTGACTCTATTTATATCACATTCTCAAAAAGACAAAACTAAAGGGATACAGAATAAATCAGTGGTTGACAGGGGTTAGGGGTGAGATGAGGTAGGGGTGACTATAAAGGCACAGCACAAGGAAGTTTTTTTGGCGGGTGATTCATTGTCAAACCACAGATCACATAGACTGTTCTTTATCTGGACTATGGTCATGGTTACACGAATCTATGCGTGTGTTAAAACCATATAACTGTACATCAAGAGAAAACAAATCACTTTTATTGTATAATTTAACAAATAAATTGTTTAATAATTTAAAAATGAAAATATGTGCTCACAAAAGGACTTGTAAAAGGATGTTCATCGCAGCTTTATTTGTAGTAACCCAAAAGTAGAAACAAAAGTCCATCGAAAGGAAAATACCTAACAAATTGTGGTATATCCAGAGAACAAACTACGCTTCAGCAACAAAAAGGAATGAACTACTAATACATATGACATGAATAATCTCAGATTATTATAATTAAACATTATGGTGAGTTTAAGAGGGCAGGCTCAACAGAATATATATTATATGGTTTCATTTTTATGAAGTTCTAGTAACGGAAAAAATTTATAGTGAAAAACATCAGAACAGCAGTTGCCTCTAGGTGGGGAGACAATTAACAGGGAAGGAGCACAAGAAATCTTTCTAGTATGTTGGAAATATTGTATGTGTTGATGGGAATGTGGGTCCCATTGGATTATGCATTTGTCAAAGCTCATGGAATGATACATTTAAGATCTGTGCATTTTATTACACATAAATTTTACTTTAAAAATGTAAACAATAGGAACTCAACTGAGGAGGTTTTCTTTTCACAATAACAGGAGTTGGCAACCCTAAAACTACCGTCTGTGCATTTTAGTCTTGAGCAAATGAGTAAATATACTGAGGACAATGGGGCTAGGCCTCTCTGACTGTTGTAGAAGAGTGTTGCAACAGTGGAAATGGGAAGACAAGAATGAACCCTGCAGTGTTGGTTTATAACTGAAGGTATCAGTGTGAACTCATGGTTTGTATTGTTTCATGTACACATGTACACACAGGTACACATACATATAGATGGACAGGAAAGGGAATAATATAGATATAGATCTTCATGCCTCTGTATGTGTGTATGTATCTGTTTCCCAGTTCTAAAAGCACCTAGAAGTAATAACAAACCAGTAACAATGAGCACAACTAGCACCCAGATTTTGGTTTCTAAGTGTCTCCACTTAAAGAAGCCAGGGGTCCTTTGAATAAGGCTTGGAGAACCAGGTGATTTCATGGCTGAGGCTGAGAAAGTAGAAAATAAATCTGGAACATCATATATAAGGTGCCAGAAAGCAAGGAATGCCCCAAGAATGGTGGGAAGACACTAGACTCAGGTTGAAGAGGCTGCCACTGGTAGATTCTGGGACAATCTGAGCATTAAAATAAATAAGAAAGCAAAATAAAGTAACGAATAAATAAATAATGAATGAATGAGGCAGAGGGGGAAAGAGAGAGAAAGGAGAGGAGATAGGGAGTGGGGAGAGAAAGGGGAGAGGGAGAGAGGGAAGAAGTGCGGGGGAAGAGAGGGAGAGAATAAGGATAAAGCAAATGGAGCAAAATGGAAACAGTTGTGAGTGTGGGTCAAGGTGGATACATATGTAGTTCCTGCCAATATTCAAATAAAAAGTTTAAAAGTTGGGAAAAAAAGTTTCATGGAGCTAAAGCAAAACAATATCCTGGGATAAAAAGCGGTAGAGCAAAAAGCATTAATTCAAAAGAGAGCTGTCCCACTTCCTTGGATGCCTAATACACAGCCTGACATCTTCATTACAGGATGACAAATGAACACCATGAGGAAAAAAAGATTACATTGTTAATTGTCTGAGTAGAACAGGCAGCTGCCAGCATATTTATCCAAAAGTACTTTTCCTAAAATAGGCTAATACTCTGATAATTCATCCCAGATTTTTCTAAACTTTGATACTTATGAGACTTCTTCATTTTCATTAGTTTATTACATTAGTTTCATTTTCATTTCATTATTTTTCATTATTTCATTTCTAAACCCTCAGGAATTTCAGTGTTGCTTCAACTAGTTTTGAGTACAAACTCTTACTTAGGGCTTTTCAAAGAATATTCAGAACGAAATTGCTCTTATCAATCATAAATCTAATAAGACAGTCTAATGATTTTATGTTTTTAGATGATCAAAATAACTTGTCCTATAGCTGAAGATGGAATATGGGTTGGCTAGAGGTCATATAAGCACAATGAAATATAAAACCCAGAAACTTGAGACTGCTCTCCCTTCTTCTATCTTCTTTTTTCATGTCTGCCCTTTTCACGGACCAGGCTCTGTACATGCCAGCAGGACAAGTTAAATGGAAACCAAGAGGCTGGCTCCAAATCTAACAAATGTATCTGCGGGTTTTTTCTTCTGATGCCAGGCTGTTGAAAAGACCCACCTCCTTCACTTAGCATGTGAGTGTCTCTCAGGTGGGAGTGAGAGCACGAATCATATGACTGGATGTGGCTGCCAAGCTTTGAATTCCATCGTGTTCAGACTTGGCCACCCCCCCTCCACCCAGCCAGGAGACATGGACACTCTTCCTGGAACAATTTGGGTGTTAATGCCAGAGAACCATCTCATAAGGACAGAGGTTTATAATGCGCTGGCTTGAAACAGAAAAAGAGAACAACCTTAAATTAATAGAAAAATTAAAGTATTGAAGAAATCACCAGACAGACTTCAGATCATGACCATAAACCGAGTTCACATGTAGCCCGTTGCATTTAATTATGTCTTTATAGCTCAGTTAAGGATTTAGTATAGTTTTAAAATAATTAGTCTGTATTTGGAAGTACTTCCTAACTAATAATAACTTGACTTTCTACAGACCTCTTTTCCTTCTCTTATTTGATTGGCACACACAGTCTGCGGTAATTATCCTCACCAGTTAGAGAGAAAGAACATGAGACTTAAGGAGGCTTCTCCAAGATCACAAAACCTGTAAATGGTCAAGCTGAGAAATAAAACCCAAATATTGTAGTTTAAAAATCCCAATTCTATGTTTTTTTTAAATAACACTAGACCACAAGACCTCTCCAGTATTTGCCAAAGGTGACAGGAGGCAGTGTGGAGTAGAATTAGCCAAGTGATCTGCAGAGGGAGATCAGGGGGGCTTGTTGAGGCTTCTGTGGCAGTGAAAAGCAGGAAGAAATAATGGGGAATGACTCTAGCATGGCTCTCTCCTAGCTATTCCACAGGGAGGGCAGGGGCAAGCTGACATGGTCCTCGTGCCTCCCACACAGGTGCTCACACCTTCCTGGCTGTAGTCCTCCCCAAGTTCTGTGAGATCTGATCCTCTGTTCCTCTCTGCCCTCCTTCCCTGCTAGTCCTCCCCTGCTGACTCGGCTCTAGCCATACTGGCATCTCAAACACACCCAGTGTGCTCCTGCCTCAGGGACTTTGCATCTGCAAGTCTTTCTGTCTGGAATATTTCCTCCAAAATCCACATGTCTTGCTCTTTCACTCCTTTCAGGTGTTCACTCCAAAATCGCCTTCTTATTGAGGCCTTAGTTGGCCACCCTGTCTATTACATTAAGCCGTTGGGAATTGCCAATTTTGCACCATCTTTTAACCTGTAAAATCATCAATTATGTGTGGGAAAACCTAATAAAATTTAATCTCCCCCCACAACCTCCCTATCTCTCTTCATTGCTTAAGTTTTCCCTTCACTCTCCTTGTTTTTTACCTACTCTAGAATATTGATTTATTAATTATCTTTCTCCTCCACAAGAACGTAAGCTCCAGGAAGATAATGATTTTTGTTCACTGCTGTATTCTCAGAGCCTAGAACAGAACCTCCTACAAAGTAGGTGGGGAATATTTGCTGCATGAATAAGTTTCACTGGGACTGGAGTGATGAGATTGACAAGCTAGCTACTCAGTGGTAGAGAAATCCAACCAAATGGCATGTGATTCAATGATGTGCAGGGCTCGTCCCCTGCTCAAGATGGGGTGGACACAAGGAATGAAGTCAGTAAAGTATAACAATCCATCATGTGAGAACTGAGGTAGTTGGAGCTCCAAACAACAAAACTTCACTAATTAGGACCATTGCACGTCTTTTCAAAATTCTCACACCTTTCTACAAGATAACTCTTCACGGAAACGCGTTGAAAAGGGAACTAGGCGAGAACACTCTTCTTGCTGCAACTGCTGACAGGTGGAGTTTCTCCAGGGACCCACTCCAGCACTGTAGCAGACTTTCAGAAGACTGCAAGCAAAGGTAAGAGCTACTAGAACCCTTGGAAATACGTGTCACTTGACTTTCCAGTGTTCCCTACTCTATCCTAGGATGAAAAGATGCTATCTTCGGGCAAGTGTTAGGGCTAATCGGTGTAGTCTCCTCCCCTGCTAATTCTGTTCTCCTCTGAAATTTAAGGTGAAATTAAAGGAAAAAAAATCCTGTTTTCTCCCAGTAATGTCCCCAATCAAGTACGTGCTAAAGATTCCTGGGATTTTCTCCTTGGAATCCCATACCAGCTACAGCTCCTGAAACTGGTGTCTGGACAGGAATGAGCCCAGGAGAGGCTAGGTCCCAATTCCAGCTCTATTACTGAACCAACTGTGTGAGTTTGGGCAAATCAGTCATCCTCTGCTGCTGCAATTTCTCATCTTTACAATGGCTCTCAAACCTACCATAGAGATTTGTGGGAAACAAGGTTAATAAACAGGAAATCACATCATGAAGGATAAAGTACAGAATATATTTGTATTAAGATGATGCGATGACAGGCATTGGGGTCTTACCTCTATAAACAACTGGCCAAACTAAAAGAGCAGCTGGGTGCTTCCTTCTGACCCCAGCAGTACTAAGATAGGAGAGGGCTATGCAGGATTCAACTTTTTGCCTGCCCCTCAGTGACTCTCAAGTATCCCTGACTTCTTTCTATCTTCGACAGTCCAAGGAAGCAACACCTTCCACTCCGGTGCCTCTGTAGCTTTAATGGAAAATAACCCAGCCTTTGAGTCCCTCTCCTGAAATGAAAAGTTCTTTAGCCTCAAATCTGAACCAGGCAAGAGATCCTACACAGACCCTTTCTTCTAAACATTTCAAATTCCCCTCTTTGTGTTTCTTTCATAAGCATGGACAAAGCTTTCAAGCCTCTTAGCAGGATACTTCTTACCTTTCAAAGAACATGTAGAATGACCAGGGGAAGTTCCAGAAGCATTTTGAGAGCACTAGGTCCCTATGACCTTTGTGCCTAATTTCCTTTCTAACCATCCCTTGGACTGTAAAAGGGGAGCCAGATTATCAATGACTGCTCAGGGTGCTGCAAACCACAATCCTGACTTGCCACTGTCTCTTCTTCTTTTTATTGGAAAACATCCTGAGGACAACAAACAGGTCGATGACAAAAACAAGGCAATGCTGGTTTGCACTGATTTATGACAATACTGCATCATGTTTGAGAGGTCTCATGGATTACTATTTCAATAGGATCAATCAATCAGTCAGTCCCTGAACAGACGCTCCTTTCTGCCTACTCAATGTCAGGCTCTGTGCTAGACAGGGATGAGGCTGACAGGTCCTCCCTTACAGATCTCAAGATGGTGGACAAGCCAGGTCCACCCACAACCTATCATGTGAGAGCTGAGGTCGTTGGAGCCAGAGCAGTGGCCTCATGTCAGAAGTGAGGGGGAGGGATAGGAGAGGGATTGGGGGCTGGAATTCAAAAGAATTTTCTTTATCAAATCCATCAGTTCTTTTCTAAGTGTCATTTTTTCCATCTTACTGTCTACATGATAAACAATCCATTGCCTAGTTTTTGAAGGAACTTTAGTAATATTTTATGAAAGTATATGATATATAAAACTATAGTGCATTCATCCACAATGGACTGATAATTTCTTATATTACAAACTATATGATTTTAAGCCTTAAGAAAACACCTTCCTTATATTCTATGAAGATCAGTGGCATAGATGTAGTAGCTGGCTCATTTCTGCATCAGAATTTTTTCATTCAATTAAACTCTACTTAAAAAATAAAGCACAGATCCTTACTATCTGAATATTTGCTATAATGATCTGATAATTTACACAAAATTCATTAGCCAAACCTACTAAATAAATCTGTTTTAGGTTGCATGCAAGAATATGTTTAGGTCGTGTGCTTCAAGGTAAAAGGATGCGGTTTGCTGCTATTATATCTCAAATATTCTCCTGATAGAATAGTGTCTCGAGTTCACATTGTTTAAAATGTTATGTTTTACAGATATCCTCTTCCCCACATTATTCAGTACAAGGTCTTCTAATAAAGTAGAGAAACTAATGACAGAGATGGGCAAGCATAAGAAGCCTGAATAAGCACATGCACTACAAGAAAAGTTGGCAGTGATAAAGCACATTAATACAGTTGAATGACTAATTAGTCTTAAGCTTGGCCATGCACACGTCCCCAACTCCTATGAACCACAAATACAATGCTGAATATTTACATGAAATTTGAGATTCTGCCAAAAACAAAGCTTGCTGGTGCAAGTGACTGTGATCATGGCATGAGCAGACTTGTCACATTCAACACACAATTACAACTCATGTTAACAAGAGGTGTAGAACACCACGCAAAGGGAATGCAAACAGCCTGACACCGTGAGCTCTGATTTTCATCCCTTTGCTCTGAATGTAGCTTCAGACAATGGTTCACAGCCAAACACCTCTGAACTCTCCTGCCAGGAAGGGAAGATTCTCCTCCATTCCTTAGAGCCAGACACAGATGAACCTCAGACATGTCCTGTTTAACTCATTTCTTCACCAGCTCTTTCTTCCTTCCCTCCTCCTGCCCCCAAATAGTAACAGTGCCCACAGCCTCCAGCTAACCTCCTCTCACCACCAGAGCTCACATAAACATGCTTTCAACCATAAGAAACCTCTCAAAAATTATCTTGCTTATTTTCTTTTGCTAAGGATTATTGGCATGTAGTGCACAGCTTTAATGTATTATTTTGTTATTTATTTACATGTACTTGTACACTGTGAGTAGAAAGAAAATGTAACCCATTCTGAATACTCTACACTGAGCAGTGTCTAGTATTACGGCTTACTACATACAAATATACCTACTAATGAGTTTATCAAGTAGTAAATAACTAGATAGTATTACAAATAATTTCTATTTTGCAGAAATCCTCGGTGGATTGTTAAATAGATGTATAAGGGGTTTTAGAGATATTTGGCAGATTGGCATTTTCCTGTGGGTTAGGAATGCATTTTTATTTTTCCCACTCAAAATAATGGAATACTGGGTTCTGTTCTCTGAAAATATGTTAACGAACAAATGTTAAAAAATAGATTAGATTCACAAAACAAGAGACTCCTGTAAATAGCAACTACCACAATGTGTACTTGTTCTTCTACGACTTAAGTGTCTCAAGAAAAAGAAGTAATGAAGTACTATTTTTAAATGTATTGTCTTAATGTGAAAGTCATTAAATATGTCAGTTAAGTTTGCTCTATTCGTTGCTTTTTGTAACAAATTATATTAGCTGGGAAAAGGAATTCAGACTACTAGATTGCTCTTTTGAATTCAATTGTTGGTTGTTTTCTTTCGTTATGATGGGAAAAAATATTTGTAGATGTTAATTCTCTTGTTTCAGTTTTATTTAAGAAAAGTGAGTTACAGGTCTCCATTACTGACGTCAGCATTAGCCTCTCACCTGTGGTTCACAGATAGATGCTGCTCATCCGACTCTTCTATTGATAGAATGTCTTCACCAGCTTCCTTTGCAGTGCAAAGCTCCTGCAGAAAAACTGGCATTTTAGATACTTAAATGTACTTATATAGTAAAAATACCCAACACAGTTGTATAGAATGTGGTAAATTTAGAAGCAATCTCATATCCAATGTTGCAACCAATCTGCATATCAATGTGAGAAAAGCAGTCGATTCTACAGATGTGAAAACTGAGGATTATAGAAATATAATGATTTGGCCCAAGACACACAGCTAGTAGATCCAGGATCAACGTAGATCCATTTCAAAGTTGCACTCTGAGCTCACTGCTCTTCCCACTGTGCTACACAGCCACACTGTGAAAAACTGCTTCCTCCAACAGCCCTCTGTCCTCACAAGATTTGTTCTCCAAAACGGCCACGAATATGGAGCAAATATCCTAGAAACTCAAGATAAACTGTGATAGATCACAAATAGAGATCCTTGTGCTGTGAGGGGACTAGGGTAAGAGCGGTGGGCCAAACGAGATTTTTCTCTTTCTCAGAGGAGGAAGTAGATTTGGGAGGTGACCCCCAAGATGGGATGTCTGCCTTCTCATGGTAGATGTGAGAGCTCAAATCCCAGAGAGCTGCAGAAAGGGACAATGAATGGGGCAATCAGACCAAGCAAACTCCTTCAATTGCTTTTCTCTCTGCCACATTTCGCACCGTATTAAATTTGGGAAAATGGTGACATACATCACTACTCTAAAATTGGATGTAAAGGAATCCTTCATAGTTTCTGAAATGTGGTGAGTTAAAGCCCACATTTTAAACCAGAGAGGAAAAGTAAAGCAGGTCTTTTTCCCTCTCTGGATCCTCCTCCTCATAATAATAATGATGATGACGATAACAATGATGATCACGATGACTGTAACAGCCCACACTGACTAAGTGCTTGCCACGTAGGAGGTGCTGTCTTAGTTGCTCTTCACAACAACTGGAATAGGAGGTATTATTATCACCATTTATAGAAAAAACCTGAGGCTAATAGACGTAATGACTTGGATAAGCTCTTGCAGCTAGTAGGGACAGGATTTGAATTCAGGTGGTCTGGATCCAGAGGCCTCTCTTGTAAAGGGGTTGGGTGTGTTGTATGTCACAATGTCCTCACACTGTTAACACGGCCCAAACAGAGGTTTTGATTTTGCCCACCACCCCCAGCCCTCTACTGCCCAATTCACACTGTCCCAGTCTTGCTCAAATCAGTTAGTGGCACTTCCATTCACTGAGCTCCTCAGGCCCAAAAGCTATGAGTCACCTTTAAGTCATTTCTCTCTTCTCCCACCCACTTCCAACGCATCAGCAAGGACTTCGGGCTCTATCTCCAAAATACAACCCGAACCTATTTTGGTTGTACTTCTCCCTCCATCGCTACAATCCTAGTCCAAGTCCTGTCATCTCACATCACTCCTCTGGCTTCCATTTTTGTTCCCCTATACTCTATTTCCCACCCAGCAGCCAGCCTGATCTTTTAAAAGTAATATCAGATCACGTCATCTTTCTACTTTCCACTGCACTTGGAATAAAACCCAAACTCATTACATGGTTCTCAAAGTTCCGTTTAATCTGGCCCCGCCTACCTCTTGAACCTCATTTTCTGCTACTCCTTCCCTCTTTCTCCTTATTCTAGCCACATAATGGTCTTTGTTCCCTGGAACTCTCCAAGCTAATTACTACCTCAGAATGTTTACTGCTGCAGAACCCTCTACCTGGACTGCCTTCCTTTCTTCCCTGAGTTTGCACCTTATCATCTTTGGGGATCTCTGTTTGAAAGAGATGTCATCAGAGAGAGATCTTCCCTGACCACTCTGTCTTAGCTCCCTACCCCCACCAGTCATTACCATGTGATTCAGTTTTATCATCTCCATGACACTTGTCAATACTACTTGTCTACTGTCTATTTCCCCTAATGTTTCCTCAGCACCTAGCACAGAGTAGGTGCTTACTAAATATGTTACTTAGTGAATAAATCATTGAGCCTGAATCTATCAGATGAATTCTAAGGACCGATTTTTATTTTTAGAGATGGAATCAGTGAGCAGTGTATTAGGAGTACACTAATTGAGCAATGTCCAGGGGGAGCTGCCTCAAAACTCAGCTCATGACAGAAGCCTTTATCCACCTGCCAAAATGGTCACTTCTCTTAACATGCCCCAGCCCCTGTATACTTCTTTTATATGATGTCAAAACCACTCATAAATGATTGTGCATCTCTTTCAGGTGTGTGCAGATCTCCACTCAGATGCTCACCTTCTGAAACATAGGAGCTGATCTTTCCTCATTCACATATCCTAGCACAACACTCTGCACACATCAGGTCCTTTAGCAATGCTGTCCAGTGGCTGGGGGACCAAAGGGGACGTGATCCTTCAAAGAAAGCCCACATCTCCACAATGGGGGAGGCATACACACAACACACTCACCCGTAGGGTCTGAGTCCTGAGGATACGAACATTCCCCACCAGATAAAACCGATCCTTCAAAGGAAGATTCCTAGCAGATGACTCAGCATAGGAGTGGCTGGGTAAGAAGCTACTGAAGCCTTCTTCCAAAGGCTCTAAGGGAGACAGAGATACACATGTGACAATCTAATAGAAAAGCGCACCGGTTACACAAGAAGACAGACACCTGCCACATCAGCGTGCTGTTTGTCAGCCCAATGACAATTTTCAGATTCTGAGCCATGGATTTTGCCTGCCTTCCTTCCGTTCCAGCTCCCCTCCCCACCCTGGTCTCCACCAAAACATGATGAGGCCATTAATGATTAATAATTGTTGTGAGTTCAGAGTGATTTTCAGTCTCTTTCTCTTACCCTGTGGATGGACATCTTAGTCTCCACAAGAAATTTATTTCCCCTCTTTTATAGAGACCACGTGGGTATTAAACGTGTGTGTGTGTGTGTGTGTGTGTGTAATTTGTGTATGTAGTCAATAGTTTTTTAAGGTATCCAACCTTTAGTTCCAAGACACATGGCAAACATATCAGAACACTGTGTGAGCTAATTATCATTATCTATTTACTCATTCCTTCCTTCCTTCATTGGTTATATTTTTAGACCTCAGTGGCAAGGAACTGAGGTAATTATACTCAGTTCGTGGCATGTTGAACACAGAAAGAGTCCCCGCTCTTGTTTTTACTTTTTCTCTCGGCTCCTTCCAAACCCACAGGCACCCACTGTCATCTACCACCTTTAATAGATATCCTTATAAAATATGTAGTCTGCTTTTATGTATATGTGTTTACAATTTACAAAAGTGGCATTGTGATGTAGATCTCTTTCTGTTTCTTACTTTTTTCAATCAACAATATGGTGTTAAGATCTAATCATGTTGTAGTATGTGCATCTAGAGTTCATTGCTTTAAACTATAACAAAGTTTTCCATATTGTCTTTTTCCCAAATTTTACTTGTCCATTTCCTCAATGATGCACACCTGGGCTGTCTCCAACTCCCTCTTACCACAAACAACATGATGACATACATAGTATATATGCCCTCAGACACAGATCTCTCTCAAGTTCACCTCTGGGATGTTTCCTCCCAGTGACAGGATTGCTGAGTCATAGGATTATCAACAGAACTTATCTGTTATTAATGATCTTCTCAACACTGTATTAGTGTTTTCATTTCTCACATCCTTAACAATATTTGGCATCCTTCACACTTCTAATTGTTGCCATTCTGATGTATGTATAGTGCTATCTCATTGGTTTTTAAATTTTTCATTCTTTGCTTGCTAACAAGTTTGAGCATCTTTTCACATATTTGTTGGGCTATTTACCTGAGTCAAGACCTAGATGTTTTAATAGCACCAAATCAGTGTTTACGTTAATTTCTCAGCTGGTGTTTCCAGAAACTAAAAACTGTAAATTCGGACCCCATATCCACACCACATAGATTTGAATTTTGATTTCCTGAAAATGACACATTTTTTTCCATTCGAATTCTGAGAGAAACGGCAAACTTACTCTTCCTCTAGGCCAGTGGACATAATTTTACCGATATTTTAAGTCTCTAGCTTTTATATGTTTGTCCTTGAATGAGTGTTAGAACTCCAGATCCCAGCTTAGGGAGCCTATGTATGATTTTAAAGTCACATGGGTCACCACCTGGGCTCCCTCTTAAGATTGTGGTCCTGTACTTTACCCTTTAATTTCTGGCACCCATGGACTTCCTTTTCCATTAAGCATGTTGTGCATCAAACTTCTTTTGTTATGTTTTAACAACCATTCCCTAGTTTTTGTAAAAGGAAAGAGCCATCCCTTTCAGCTCAGTCCATTGTGTTACCATATGATCCCACCTTGAAAATTTCACTAAACTTTTTAAGAGTCTAATTAATGTCTATAACCAAAACCTGTGGTCATAGGGATATCAGAGATTTTGAGAGTACCCACAGCAGGGCATTCCTGTCAGCAATGAAGGGCTGCAATAACTCATGAACTTTATCTAGATCAGATTAAAAACTGAATTGCTTACTATTAGAAATGTCTTTCATACTCAGAATGAATTTTGCATATTCATATGTAGGGCTGATACCATGTTGAACATTTCTTCTTCTTAAATGACAGCAAAAATCAATATGTTTTCCCACTAAAAGAAGACAGATACAAAACAAATTGACTTTTGTATTTTACCATATTCTGCAGGATTGTTTCATATGACTACTGTCTGACTTAGACTAGATTTTACAATAATATTTTCTTTCCATGAATATTAGCACTTGCATAGCTATCTATGCAGTATCTGCAGAGTGGGGTGCCATCTAGAACATTATTTATATAACATGAAAGCAATTGTACAAAAGCTACAATAATCGGGGTTCATGATAAAGAACACGATTTAATGAGGACAGATATTTTAACACTAGAAATATACTTTGTGAAATTATAAATTAATATATGATAAATTGTTATATTGGCTCTAAGGTCTTTATTTTTATTACTCCTCTGAGTGATTGTTACCTGATTATTAAAATCAAAGAACTTACTATTTGAAAAAAACATCTGTACCTGAGGACGACAAAGGAAATTCCAGAGCAATCTTTCCACAGACTTCATTTTTCTCTTGATCAGGCAGAAGGCTTAATAATGTTTTACCCATGATCTCATCCTTTCGAAGTAAAGAGAGAGAATAAATTTTGTTATATGTGTTACTACTGTTCACTTCCTCTATCTCCTTACCTCCAGTCAGTTTATCATCGGCCCTGCCTCAGTCATTTTATGGTCATACCTGTTGTACCTCTAAAAGTCCGAATTCATATTACCTCACTCTATGGCCATCACCTCCTACCTTTCTAGTGCATTCATGGAAGTACACGACCTCTCCAACAATTATTCCACCCACTGAAACCTCCAGTCCATTCCTGTCACATTTTCACTGTGCATTATCTCCTTCAAATTGTCACATCCCTCCTTATCCAGCTCAGATTTCACAGTTAATCATTATAATCACTCCCATGTGCTCCTTCTCTCTGACATATGTGCCTGGGAAAATCCCAACTCTGGTTAATTTCAACTCTTCATCTATCCTATACCTTTAACTACACAACTGAATCTATACAGAGAAAAACCCACAACCATGCTGTGAATTATTTAAAATGGGCACTCAGCTCTGCCTAGAAATCATTCTACATTTGCCTAGACAATTTACCCTCCTACTCTGCAATGTGACTATTTCTTGCCTTTTCCTCCTTCAAACTTCCAACACTCCCCGACCCTCCCCATATTCAGCTGGGGATCTCATTTCTTATTTCAATTAAAAACAAAGGGGGGGGGGCCGCCTGGTGGCGCAGCGGTTTAGTCCGCGCTTGGCAGCCCGGGGTTTGCGAGTTCGGATCCCGAGCGCCCGCCGACACACTGCCTGTCAGCCACGCCGTGGCGGCGTCCCATATAACGTAGAGGAAGATGGGCACGGATGTTAGCCCAGGGCCAGTCTTCCTCAGCAAAAAGGGGAGGATTGGCAACAGATGTTAGCTCAGGGCTGGTCTTCCCCACAAAAAAAAAAAAAAAAAAAAAAAAACAAAGGGGGAAGTAAACATGAACATCTCCCTGCCACCAAATCTACCAACCCATCTGTTCCCATAGCCAGCGACCTGCTTCCCTTTCTGGTCCAATGAATAAGCTTCTACCTAAGTCTAGTGCACTGCTTTTCATCCTCTCTCATCTATTCAAGGACATCGTTCCAGAAATTCTCCCCTAATCCCCACATCATCAAGCTTTCTCTCTCTACTAGGTCTTTCTCATACCATGCAAACACTATATCAGAGATGTTATAATATCTGTCATCTTAAAAACAACACAAAATTTCAAAAATCCAATACCTTCTTTGACACTATATCCTCTCCTCCCGCTTGAACTACTTCTCTGATCTACTTTACAGCAAAAATCCTTGAAACAAACTTTACTTCCTGCCTCTCATTTCTTCACCTCTCACTCTCCCTTGAAACCACACTAATCAGACTTTTATCCTAACCACTCCACTTTTGTCAAAGTTGCCAATGACCTCCACATTGCCAAATCCAACAGTCAATTCTCAACCCTTATCTTACCTAACATCTCAGCATTTGATACAGCTGATCCTTCCTTGAAACACTTTGTTTACTTGGCTTCCAGGACACCATACAAATAAGGATAACCTTCTGCTTCAAAAGCTACCCCTTCACACTTTTCTTTGCTGGACCTTTCTCCTCTTCCTGACTACTTGGCATTGGAGTGTCCAGGATCTAGTCATTGGACCTCTTCTCTTACTATACTGTCTCCCCAGGTAGTCTCTTCCAGTTCCACCTCATTAAATATCATCTATCTGTTAATGCATCTCAACTTCTCATCTCCAGTCCAGAGTTCTCTCTGAATTCTCGAGATAACTCAACTTAGATGTCTAATAGGATTTCAATTTTAAGATATCCAAAACACTGCACCTTCCTTCCCTCAGTCTTTCTCATTTCAACAAACAGCACCACCATTTACCCACACCCTTGTCCTTGACTTCATCCTCAAACCCCAAAAGCAGTCCATCAGCTAACTCTGTTAGTTCTACATTCAAAATACAGAATCAGTCCACTTCTCACCACTAGGTCTAAGCCATCATCTCCAGCTTGGATGACTGCAATAGCTTTAACTCTCCCTGTATCTATTTTGCCACATCCCTGCTCTCACTCCATTCTCCACCGAGCAGCCAGAGTCATCCATTTAAAACAAAAGTCAGACCAAGTTATTCCTCTGCTCAATATTTTCCACTGGCCACCCAATTCATTCAGAAGAAAAGCCAAAGAACTTACAATGGTCTCACAGCTCTCTGTTCTGGTTCCTTGCTGCCTATTGACCTTAGCCCCTCCCACTCTCCCTTGTGCTCACTGCATTCCAGGTACACTGAACTTCTTGCTCATATCCAAATATGTCAAGCAAATAGTCGTCTTGTGGCCCTTAAACTTGCTCTTCAATGTGAAACACTCTTTCCCAGATACTTGTAATGACTTTCTCCCTTACTTCATTCCAGTCTCTATCAAAAAGTATTGTAAATAGCATCAATCCGCTGACATTCTCTTCCTGCCTTTTTTTCATACCACTTACCATACCTGACATTATAGTCACACATACACATTTATATGTTTATTATCTGTCTCCCTCAGTAAAGTGTAAATTGCATTAGAACAGAGACCTTGGCTGACTTATTCACTTCTACATCTTCAACATCTAGAACACAGCTTGGCACAAGTGAGCACTCAATAAATATTAGTTGAATGAGTGAATAATGCTATACCATGTAGCTGATATATGGTGACACATGGATAAATGGAATATTAGATATTAAGTCAAGTAATGAGTTTTTAATATGAGAGGAGCGAAGCAATAAATAAAGTATTCTTTGTAGCTGAATAACGGCTTTAGGTGATGAACCACAAAGTTAAATGATTTTTTAACTGATTAATATTACTAATCTACAGTCAAAATTCAGAAATACATTTTTATGGCTCATTTGTAGAAGCCAGCCTATGAGTTGGCCAATACTCAAATTAGCTGATGGATCCTATCTTAATCAAGAAGAAGCTTGGCTCAATTCAGGGCAGAAATATTACCTTAATTTAGCAGACAAAATGTTACGAAATTAACAGCCAATGAATTTTGACAATGAAAGTCACACAGTAAGAAACTGACTTCTCAAACAAATATAGATATTTTTCATTAAACTTAACTTTTGCAATAAAAATGTTTTTATTGGTTTAGTTATAAAATAAACTTCAGGTACCAAACAACTTATCTCTGGTTGGTAGAGACCACTCATTCATTCATTCATCCAACGTATGATTAACAACTGCTCCCCACCAGGCATGTCCTAGGTATGTTCACACGAACTAGCTCACTTAATACCCTTTAAGAGGAAGAATTAGCCCCTATCTCATTCACGAGGAAATTAAGGCTTGTCCAAGTGTTGAGAGGTCACAAGTTCAGAGATGAGATCCACACCCAGCTCTATCCAACTGCATGTGCACTTTTCCTCCCACTACACCATAGCTGTCTTAAGTCCAATTTGCAGCATGAGCCCCCAATTTACTACTGGGCAAGTTTCTGCATTTTGGGCCTTCTACATGAAATAGTTCATTATTTTTTTCACTGAGTACTTAGGAAGGTGAAAAAGATAAACCTGACATGAATTCTAATTTCATTGAACACATGGTTCAGTTGGACAGATGAGACAGGCACAAGCAATTATGATGCAACATATAAAATCATACCATAACAAGAGGTACAAAGTGCTATGGCTCGCCAGCTCTTTCATTCGTAGAAGAATGAAGGACAGCATTGTCACTTAAAAGAATTCAAAGCAAGCAGTCTTTTGATAGTGTACATTCCCTTGGATGGAGATAGTGGCAATGAGTTTCTTGTTAATTAACTACATTTTTTAAAGAAGGTGACAGTGACAATGAATGCCTTGTAATTGACCACCAACGAACAACAGTGGCCATAATAATCATTCCAGTGACCCTGCTCCATAGGTAGATAAAGGGCAAAAAGCTGAAAGCATTATCAACACCACGTTATTTTTGTAAATCTTTGGAATTTGCTCTTCCTATTACAGAAAGCAGAAAGATAAAGGTACTTAGAGCTTAATGAAGCAAGGATAAATACCAGGGAAAAAGTAAGGAGGTTTTTCAAAAGCCAAGTTGCAAATACCTGCTAGCTGTCCCACAAATATTAGTGAGTCTCAGTCATGCCAAAAAAAGAATAAAGGAATTTACTCCACTCCATGACATTTACTGAGAATCCAGGCTAGAAGCATCTTTTTGCTGGCAGAGACGTTCACATTACACATGCATTAGAAAACTGCTCAGCTGTATAGGGCACCGGGAAGGATAAGAGCCTCTACATGAGATTCAGACTGCATCCTGAATCAAACAAGGCTCATCACTAGCAATTCTCTACTGTGCTGTAAGCTTCGCAGGGAGAACAGATCAAAATTCATCACAATTGTCACGAACTAACCGCATACCTATGTTCAGTACCTAATAAAGTCTCTTAAAAACTCAATGCTGAAAAATTATTTCCATGATGAAAAGTGTATTTTAAAAGTTTCATTTGTTTAAGAACTGTAAAAGAAAACAACTACATGTAAACCCCCAGTTTTAATTTATTTTTTTGCTGGGGCAGGGGGATGGTGAAGTAGGCTGAGTAGGAGGGCAGGCTGCTAGAAATGGGGGGTAGTGACTACAAGTTTTTCCAAAAGAAATACTGTCAAGGAAATGAATGATTGGGCAAATGCGATGGCAGATTTCAGATGTAAGTTTAACACCATGATGACGATAATAGCCATCACTCTAGTCATGGTATGTGTTGTAACATCATAACTTGGATTCTTCCCTTCTTTTTGTCACACCCCATCCAGTCCATCAGCAGAACTTATTACACCTACAAAAGACTGACTACATCCACGTGCACCTTAATGCAACTCCTCACCATCTATTACCTGGATTATTGCAATAGCTTTCCAAGTGGACTCCTTGCTTCCATGCCTGCCTCCATAGCCTATTGTTAACACAAGAGCCAGAGAGATCCTGATGAAACTTAAGTTCAGATCATTTCCATCATCTTCTCCAACCCCCCAATAGCTTCCTCCCATCTCAGAGGAAAAGGCAAAGTCATTACAACGGCCCTAAACAAGGTGGACCTCTGTTATTGCTCTGACCTCATCACCTCTTAGTACTTTTTCTTTTGCTCACAGCACTACAGTCACAGTAGCTTCTTTACCCTACCTTTCCCACACCAAGCGTGTTCCTGCTTTAGGGCCTTCTCACTTGCTTTCGCTTCTGCCTGGAACATGCTTGCTCTAGTTATCTGCATGACTCACATAACTTACTCCATTCAGGTCTCTGTTCAAATGGCTGCTGATCAGACATGCCATCACTAACCAGATCATTTGTAATAGCTACCCTCTGGTGACTCTCTAAGTCATCCCCATTTACAGATGAGAAACTAAAGCTCATGTACTTAGTAAGTGATAGAGCTAAATTTTAATCTCCAGATTATTTGCCTCCAAAGACCAAGTTCTTTCCACCCCATCATGCTATCAGTATAGAGTTACCCACTAGATAGAGGCGCATTGATTTTTAATGGAACTGTAGAATCCTGGAGCCAGGCAGACACTCTAGAAATGGTTTGGTTTCCATATTAATATAAGAGGGGTGATTTATAAAATGAAATTTTGAATCAAAGCCTGGAAAAAATTGCACATTGTTAAAAATTAAGAAGAGTTGGGATTTAATGAGGAAAAGTGTAAAATTGTGCCTCAGGTATAGCTCTTTTTAATTCTGTTTTATACGAATATATAACTTAATTCCCAGTCAATGTTTATGTACAGACATAATAGTTATAGCGTTATTTTTAAGTGCACCAATCTCAGGTAATCAAGTCCATGGTTTAAGATTAGTCATTCAAACCCATGTCTCAGACACCTCTACGTTTGGGTGACTGTGCATGTGTGTGTTTGTGGGTGTGCATATGATACCTCAAATGTTGAAGGGTGAAAGAGTCTCTTGAGAGTGAAAACTCTGAACCAAAATACATAAAGAAACAAGGATAATATAACTAACACTATCACTGAAAAATCCTCATGTAATAAGAAAAAGTCACTAGTCGTAGTCAATGACCAATTTTGTTTAAGTAATATCTAATGCCACAAGAATTTGAGTAGTTTTCTGGTCTCCACTATAACAGAATTTAATATGTAATGGATCATACTCATCCATTCTTTCTTTTAATATAGATTTAATAAGACCATTCCCCTTCCACAGTGTAAGTACTCCGAAGTCCAATTCGATGAATCTCTCTAAAATGTTTGCATTTTATTCAGCTGTTTTGGTATCCTACAAATATAAGCTGAATTTGAAAATGTAAACTGTTTTCTAAAAGAAAGGAAGAGAATGAAAAACAAAGAAATGGATCATAGTATCTGTAAATAGAGAGAAAAGAGTAGAAAATCTCTCTGAGTTTCCAAGTGGGCCATGGGACATGTCGACTGAAACAGCATACCTAGTGGAATAAGCTTCCAATCAATCCACTTCTAACTACAGGGTAATTTAACGTAACTTCTACAAATTTACATGTTCCAAACTTGATTGATATAGATCTCTGGGTCTTGAGACAACTCTGTGGAGTGAAGAATATGCAATGAAAGCTCAATCCAGATATGATTAACACAACGAGCCAAAGGACAGAGATTTCAGGGGTGGTGGTGGTGGATGTATTCCACACAGCCCCTCAGCCCCTCTTCACACACATGCATTAGTGGAATATGAAGGTATGTAGTACTTTCATATTTAAGTGATGTATTCGTTAGGTGTGGAGCCTAAAGATCCAGAATCATTTTTAGGAAATCATCTATTCTAAGTCAATGGTGCTATGAAGGTAGAGAAAGCTTTCCTGAGAGGGGCATAGTAACACTGAAGGGCTCAGGAATGAGTGACCATTTTGGACACCAGAGACTCTGACTACAACTCGTGTGCAGGTGTCTTCAGCAATACTTACAACACTGCTAATCTATACAATAATTTCCATATATTTTTTCTAAGTGAGATCATAATTTGTTCTTCAATACAAAGAAACAAAAAGCAAATCAGACCTGGAAATGGATTCCAAGAGCCAGCATGACAAATCATGAGTTTTGTTGTTTAATCAGTATGTGATAGACTCTTTAAAAATGTACAAAATCAAACACATCTATCCCAGTGAAGGCTGCCTTGCAAAGCAGTTGCCCTGGGGACGATCCACTGAGTCTGAGGAGACTGCCATTTCAAAAAGCACATTCTTCTTTGGGGAGTGCCTTCAGTTGCAGTTTACAAACCAAACACACACACACACGCACACACACACACACACAAAGTGTTTCATTAACTCGTATCAGTTTATTTGTATAGATTTAAAACTGCAACCAATGGAGATGACAATAAAACAGGTGCACATTTTGACAACATTGAGAATGACTTCTCTCGTGAGTTATATGCTCCTGAAAACAAATAATGAACCCCTTAACAACAAACCAAATGACCCTTTCCCAAAAGGTGAAAGAACTTACTGGTAAATAGCCAAGGAGAGAAGAGATATTTTCATCCACGAAAATTATCACTCCATCTGTGCTCAGTATTATCATAAAGCCATCTAATGACTAATGAATAGAGAGAACAATAATGTAATTAAATAGTGGAACAATAATGAAATGACAACTTTATTCCTAAATGCATAAATAATTATAATAGCACACTGAAAATGTATTGTGGTCCTTAAATATCCATAAGGCAGGCACAGAATTAATTAATAGTCCGTTATCCTGCCTCCTACACAGAACCCATTTAACCTTAAGCATGAGATGTTTATCAAATGATGTGTCACCTAGACAAAGAAATTTCAATGTACACCCAATTAACACAAAACTCTCCAACAAACTAGGAAGATTCACTTCCGTGTGTAGCTTGTTTCACATTTAATTCAAAATTAATTTCAAAAACCCTAAGAATGTTTTGGAGGGCATTTTCATTTGTGGTTAGAGTCATCTACTTATAAACATGGATATTGCTATCACTTTCCCGCTATGTAATGTATATTAGACATATAATGGAGGAGACAAATGCCTCCTGGTAACGAACACTTGAAATGATGAATAAAATAAAGTAAGGGAAACAATCTGATAGCAGAAATGACTAGAACATGGAAATGAAGAGGTCAGGGGATACTGGAGCCTGTATTTGCCTTGGGAATATCTGTTCAACACTGATGGCACAGAGCTTAGGGGACAGAAAGCAAAGCTGCCTGCACAAGTGGGAGGTAAAATCAAAGACTCCTGCATTAACCCGGGCCTCCCAAAGGGTAACATCCTCAGCAGGCAAAATAGAAAGATCTGATCCAGCAAAGAGAGACAGGGAATGAGCATGCCTGCCTCAGCCTTAGCTGTGGCTAGAGAAGAAAAGGAAAAACTAGTCTCACCTGGGAATTGCTAAAGAGAAACCCACACTCACACAGGTTTGGAGCTGAAATTCACATACTACCTGTGTAGCCAGCAAGACCCCAAGCCTGTCATTTAGTGTAAAGTGGTCCTGATCTCAGATATCTAGTAAAAGCAAATTGAAATCATCTCTAGAGAATTATTTTGAAACCAAGGCTCAAAGAATTCATGCAGATAAAGTTCCAAATAGCATGAACTTAAAATATTAATAAACACAGGAAGAAATGAAACATTGTGAATGAGACACAGTATGAAAAATAAAATGCAGATTCAGATTGAAAAACAGCAGATACTAGAATTTTCAGAGACAGGATATAAAATAAGTATGCTTAGTATGCTTAAATAAATAGCAAAGGGCATTGAAAATATGATGAAGGAACAAGACTCAAAACTGATCAAGCAGATGTGAAAAATAAACAAAATGTCTAGAAATGATATTATCATTGAAAATAGAACTCAATGTATAAGTTAAATAGCATGTTATAACATAGCTGGAAAGATAATCTTTGAATTGGAAGATAGAGCTGCAGAAATGACTGAGATTGCAACACAGAGAGACATAGGAATGAAAAATAAGAGAAATTAAGTGATATGGAGAAAAGAGCGAGAAAGGGCACTACACGTTTTACACGTGTTCACTTTATTTCTCACAACTCAGGGAAATAGAGGTATATTTACCCATTTTACAGAGAAAGAAATTAAGGCTCAGAGACAGTAACTCTCTCAAAGACACATAGCAGGTAAGTGACAAAGGCACAATTCATATCCCTATCTGTTTGACTCCAAAGACCACGGTCATTCAGGCTTTAGTTTGTGGCCTTTGAACTTAGTGAAATTAACCAGTTCCCTTGGAGATAGAAACCATAAACACCTCGAGTCCTTGAGAAAAAAATAATTCTTGGAGGCTTAACAATCTACGTTGAACGAGTCTACCAGATAATTACTTAACTTGCCACTAACTTATGCAAAGACTTGTTAGTATTTGTTGTCATTCAAGATCAGTGGTTTTCAAAACTCAGTTGGCATAAGAAGCATCTGGGGAGCCTGTTAGAAATGTAGGCACCTGGTCCCTACCAGGATCGAGATTCTGATTCAGACAGTTTAAGGTTGGTCCCAGGAATCTGTATTTTCACCAAGCTCCCTAGGTAACTCAGATATGCATGGTCTCCTAGCCACACTTAAACACTATTCTTTACGTTCTATTGCACATATTGTACATATGAGGTAATCAAAAACAACCCCCCTCTTACTTGTAGCATCATATGGTTGAAGTCTTCATAGGTATGGAATGATGGAATCCGTTTAGATTTCTCTGTAGAGGCTTCTGGATTGTCTTTGCCTTTTTAGAAAAAAGAAGAAAAGATAGAAAACTGTCACATTAAAATGATTAGCTATGGGTATTACATTTTTCAAAGTTGTAATTAATTTTATAGAAAAGACTCATGAGAAAATGCTGAGTGCTAATGAAGGATCTGATGTAGACTAATTGCTAATAAATTGTCATAAACATAGAAGTGTTTGGAATTAAAAAAGACCTTGAAGACCATCCATCTCACTTTCTGCAAAACACATTATGACCTCTCCAACAACTCATGATTTTCTACTTCCAGTTCTTTCCTTTTCTCTGACTTCTTAAAGTCTTCTGAATTCTACCAAAACCCAGCATTCATAACATGCCAGATAACGTACAGGTTGTGTCAAGGGCTCTAGGCATATCCAGACACCTAGAATCTCCCCAACCCCTGGCTAAAATAGAGAATTCCACAATTTAGTTTGATGTAATTGAGCCTTTAGCAAGGGCCCTTAACTAGAAAATCTTTAAGCCCTATCTTGTATCTCTTCAAAGCTCTTGAGCCTGTTCTGTCTCCCATCCACCCTTCTCCATTCTTCAAGGTTTTCTGGTTTGCCCCATTGAGCAGTGTTTCTGCTCCTGTGCTTACTCAGAGTCTTTGCTGTCAACATCTGCCCTTCTCTACCTCCCCCAATGCCCCACACTCCACTAACTTCTCTAACTCAGGGACTCCACTACCACAGCCCTCCAGCCTCCAGTTATTTTAATGCAAGCCAATAAACGTTACTTTCTTCTCACAGAAAAGTTAGAGACCCATGGCACACAGATCAGGGTTAGAGACCCTAATCCCTATTCAAAATGTTAAACTTCTGACAAGGATAATTCTGAGTAGCACTTGCTTTCTTGGTGGGTATGAGTCTCAGATCCTTTCCTATGAGCGGATTCGGATAGAAGGAGGGCAAGCACGAGCAGGAGAGCTCCAGAACCCTCACTAAAGAGGGAATGAGAAGAGGGTGTGTAACTGCATGGAAAGTAGAAATAATATGAAAAAGAAACCACGCCACTTACACAACTGCCTCAAGATCAGTGTGCCTGACCACTGTCCCAGCTTAAAAGCTCAATTCTGGTCACAGTGCCTCAAACTCAGGAAACAACCTATGACATTCTCCCAAAGCTAATTTCTGAACTCGTTTCCCCACTGACCTTCAGCTCCACCTAGTGACTTTCATCTCCTATACTCCCTCCAAAGAAATAAAAATGACAGAGGAGAGTCCAGATATTTCTAAGAAAAGAAAACCAATGTATTTTATCAATCAATCATAAGAGGCTTTACCACCCTATTATTACCCACAAACTTGTTCTTGTTTTGCTTCCAGGGCAGGCACTGTATGCAGTTCTTCGGTATAACCCCGGTCTCCAGCATAGTACTTACCTCCCAATAAGGACTCAGTAATTCTTATTAACCTGAACCTCATTCATTCATTTGCTTAATTAATATTTACTGAGCTCCTAGTATGTATCCTAATCTGTTTTAGAGGCTCAGGATACAGTATGAACAAGACAAATAAGGTGACTGTCTTTTTTGTATCTAACAGGCTGGTGGGAAGGGGAGACAGATAATCAATGCATAGACAATGGAACCGATAATTTCATATATCTTTAAGTGCAATAATTTAGACTGGGTGACCAAGGAAAGCCTTACTGACAAGGCAACATCTGAGTCAAGATCTGAATGACAGGAAGGCCTGGGAGCAAAGCATCTCAGACAGAGGAAGGAGGAAGTACAAAGCAAGGCAGGAAAAAATTTGGCCTATATAAATAACAGACAGGAGGCCAAAGGAGCTACAGTAGAGTGATCAAGAGATAGAGTAGTAGGAAATAAAGTCTGAGAGATAGGTGGGGCCAGATCACATGGGGTATATGGTAAGAAGTTGATATTGCTCTGAGTGGAACATGAAGTGCTTTTAAGCAGGAGAGTGACATGTTTTTTAAAAAGCACTAAGGCTGTTTGTAGAAAATAGATCAAATGGGGAGTAAGGGTGGAAGCAGGGAGTCTATCGAGGAACCTTCTTCAAAAGTAACAGATGATGGTGGCCTGTATTAGGTTGGTACACCAAGGCTATGGAAATGGGGAGAACTGAATGGATTTGAGATGTATTTTAGAGGTAAAGCCAAAGGATTTGCTGATGGAATGTGGGAGGGGGTGAGAGAAGGGAGGACACAAGAATGACTTCTAGATTTTTAGGTTAAGTAGCTAGAAAAATGACTGGTGGCACCTATTTCTGAAATGGGAAGAACCAGGGGTGGGGCAAGAGGCAATGGAACAGAGAGGGATCAAGAATTCCTTTACAGCCATGTTAACTTTCCTGTTAGATATCCAAGTGAAGAAGTCACATAGGAAACTCTCTTGCTGATTTAAGCATAAGTATGATTCTCAAGTATGGAGCTCAAGTAGGAGGGCAGGGTGAGATAGATTTAAAAAGTGGGGGTCACTGACATCCAGGTAGCACTTCAAATTAAGGGACTGGATGAGATTACTTGGGAAATGAGTGTACACACAGAAGAGAAAAGGTCCAAAGACTGAACCCTGGGGAACACCAATTATTATGTTTGTCACAATAACTTTACAAATGAATATATTTGAAAAATTACAAAAACATTCTGTGAGGTAGGAAGATGCAAAGAAAGACAGAGAAGGAGCACCCAATGAGCTAGGAGAGAAGTCAGGTGACTGTGCTATCCTGGAAGCCAAGAGAATAGTGCTTCAAGAAGGAGGAAGTGGTCACCTGTCCAGTGCTTTTGAAAGGACAGGAAAGATGAGGACAGTTAAGGGACCAAAGAATTCAGCAAAGTGGAGGTCACTGTTATTCCTGACAAACGTAGTTGTACTGGAGTGGCAGGAGCTCCAGCCTCAGTGAAGTGGGCTGAGGAAAGAATGAGGCATGAGGAAGTGGAGACAGAGTCTGTACAATCATTTCAAGAAGTTTTGCTGTGAAGGGGGCACAGAAAGAGGGCAATAGCTGGATGTATCATGGGGTCAAGAAAAAATTTTTTTAAATAAGCTTTTGCAGAATGATTACATGTTTATGGGCATAATCTGCAAGGAGGGTTTGAGCAAAACCTACTTATGTATTACTGGTGGTATTTTACACCCTTAGGGCCATGTTTCCCTTAGCAACATTTACCATATGCCTTCAAATGCCTAAGATACAGAAATTTGCATTATTATTGCCCAGTATACTTTTATTAATTCTCATTTCATTTTTCACTTTTGCATGAACCTCAATAATATTTTCATCATCGACCATAAGCAAATTAATGAATGGAGAGAAACTAAATATCTATGTATTAAAAGGTACTTCGGGAGATCTTCTAGTTATTAATCCCTCCCAAAGATGTTTGAGGTAAAGGGAGAGAGCCAACTGTTTCACCCACAACTAATTTTCAACCTGGCTAATCAAAAAGCTATAAGAATGCATGGAGGTGCTCAGGTCAAACCTTCCTCCTGTGACATGGCAGTAGTGCTCTGTGCTGTTTTAGATCTGCGTCCTTTTACAGGATAGCCGTGAGTTTGCAGCAGGGTGCGCAGTTCTGTGGAGAAGGTTTCGAAGCAGTCCTTCTCTTTATTTTCTGATGTATTAGGTGCATCCCTAATTGAGAAAATCAATCAGGATTATTAATGGTAAAGGAAGGGCTGGGAATTCAGATGATGGAACAATGGATGAAAACAAATAAGACGAGAGAAAGGGGGATGTTAACGTCAACATTTGAGCAAAACTCTAGTCCTTTGATCACTCATAGGACAACAATAACTGTCAATACTAAAACAGGGAAATGAAAGACAATCTCAATCTCCCTTACACTGTGAGGCCCTTGAGGTAGGGACCAGATCTGTCTCTATGTCTTCCATAGCAAAGCCCAGCACAGAGTGTGGCACAGTGGCCTAAGAATTATATAAAAAGTCTAAATTAATTTGATTTTAATGGTGAGTCTTTGTTCCACCATATATTATTACCTGCTTTTACAAGAGTACTTCTGATTAAAGAAAATTCTTTCTAAATGACCTATAATTACTCAATAGGTTCTCTCAAAGCCAATGCCCCTTCTCAGAGAGAAGGATGAGCAATGAAATGCTAATTGAGACTTTTTTAACACCTTTAAAAAACATAGACCATACTGAAAAATTTTGACAAAAACTTTTTGATCAGTGAGCTGCAATTTACTTTAGATGCTTGAACTGAAAAAAAATAAGGTAATTTATCTTCTCAAATGTAAATGAATTTAAGCTCTAGGCAAGCCAAGGCCCCCAAACAGGGTTCTAAACCTATCAGGGAGTGTAAACCATTTATTTAGTGTCAGCTCTGGGCAGCCACTGTGCAAGGCATGAAGGACACAGTTTGATGAGGGAGGCTGCCAGATACACAGGTAATATACTGCGTTCTATAATAGAGTTGGGGCTAGCGGTTATGGAAAACCCACTAGAGAGACCAAATTTCCCTGAATGAGTCAGGTTTCCCTGAGCAAGTAGGATTTTGCTAGATATGAAATGGGGACAGAGGACAGGGGACAGGGCTTTGACAGAAATATCATTCAGTTATGAATTCATACCTCTGCTCTTTTTCTCCATCATCCTCATCCATTATTCAGGGATGTAACAAACAATTCTGAAATCGGAATGGAGCAACATTTTACTAAGAAATCCGTCTATGGTGAATCACCGTAAAGCAATAAGACTAATCAAAATTCTCAATTGCATAGCACATTTCCCTCAAGGAAAGCTTACTTCTTTTAAAGATAGAATTTCATTAGTACCAATAATTCTTTCATATGTTATGCAAATGTTGAAGACTTGCTTTATTGTGTGGTCCTCAATGAATGTTTGTCACGATAACATTACAAATGAGTATATTTGAAAAAGTTACAAAAACGTTCTGTGAAGTTACACAGCTTAATCCAAAAGTCAAGTATTTGTAGGTTTAATTCCATACCCTTAAATTCCTTTAACTTTAAATCTTTTAAATTCAAGAACACTTAATGAAACAAAGACAGATGTGGGTTGAAAGCTTCATATCTAGCCACAATATCATGCCTCAATAGACCAATCTGCATTTATTGTTGATATCCCAGAAATCTTGGGACTATAAAAAGTGGCCCTGAAATCACCAAAGTCCTCTGCTTTGAATTGTATAGTTAGACTCATACCTCACCTCAAGGAAAAAGCCTAAGGTAGAAATAAATGACATTCAAATACATGTGTGTTATACAAGAAGAAACAGTGAAAATAGAGCAAACATCCTTTAAATGCTCTCAAGAACGTAAGGGAAAGTTCAGGGGTCAAACACTGGGAAGACACTGAAAGCCAAGGCCGGGTAGTACACCAACCTGTGCTGCTGCTGCGGGGGTGGGGATGCATAGCTATGCAACAAAGGAGGGTGGGTATTAAGGCCCTCTTGGGTGAAGGAGAATCCAAGCAAGGAACTGAACCTAAAACCCACCACCTCCTCCCTACGTATAGCCAAGACTTCCAGAGGCTACAATTTCATTTAAAAAATCCTCCCACCAAAAAAGAAAGAAGACAAGGAAGTTTGTCTGTCTGAGCATGTTCTCTGGGTGGAAAAAAAAAGGATGGTACTAGGCTGAATCAACCTTAGGGTTTCAGGAGAGGCAAAGACAAACCCATTCTAGAGAGATACTCTCTAAAGCCAGCTTCCACGGAATTTCCACAGATAAGGCACCACTGAAGATGACCTCACCATCCAAAATCGGAAAGTATATGAGGAAACAATCCACCATATGCCAGAATTAGGACACGCACACATACACATCCCCAGCAGTATGAGACCTCCAAGAACTTCAAATTAAAATACTTGAAAGCCATTATAAAATAATTGTGCTTAAAACTGTTAAAAACAAAATAAATGGAACTGAAAATATGAGAAAAGACCAGGTAGATGCGAAAAAGAACAAAAAAGAAATTTTCTAAAGATATATTCAATGAAATTAATTTCAAAAGGATGGATTAACCAAAGTATGAAGACAAATCAGATGACAAAATTAGGAAATGGAATACATATATGAAGAAATTTACCATGTTGCCTTTACAGAGAAATAACAAAGTGGAAAATATGAAACAAGAAGGACAGAATAGGAAGGTCTAATATATATATATAATAGCAGTTCCAGATGAAGAGAATAGCAAGAATGGGAGACAGGCAGTGAAGAGATAAAGGCTGAAAATTTTCCAGAATGTAAAATGTGATCCAATCTGGATAAATAAAAATAAAACCGCATGACATGAAAAGATGTTTGACATCATTAATTATTAGGGAAATGCAAATCAAAACTACAATGAGCTATCACCTCACACCCGTTAGAATGGCTACAATTAACCAGACAAGAAATAACAAGTGTTGGGCGGGAAGTGGAGAAAAGGGAACCCTCATACACTGCCGGTGGGAATGTAAACTGGTGCAGCCACTATGGAAAACAGTATGGAGATTCCTCAAAAGTTAAGATTAGAACTACCATATGATCCAGCTATTCCACTGCTGGGTATTTATCCCAAGATAGTGAAAACACTAATTCAAAGAGATAAATGCTCCCCTATGTTTATTACAGCATTATTCACAATAGCCAAGATGTGGAAGCAACCTAATTGCCCATCAATGGACTAATGGATATAAAAGATGTGGTATATATACACCATGAAACACTACTCAGCTATAAAAAAAGGATGAAATCTTGCTATTTGCAACGACATGGATGGACCTTGAGCATATAAGTGAAATAAGTCAGAGGGAGAAAGTCAAATACCATATGATTTCACTCATAAGTACAAGATAACAACAACAAACAAACACATAGACACAGAGTCTAGATTGGTGGTTACCAGAGGGGAAGTGGGGAGGGAGGAGGGCAAATGGGGTGATAGGGTATATGGGTTCAGTGATGCATAGTAATTAGTCTTTGGGTAGTGAACATGATGTACTCTACACAGAAATTGAAATATAATGATGTATACCTGAAATTTATGTAATGTTACAAATCTATGTTACTGCAATAAAAAATTAATGAATTTAAAAAAAGACATCTAGAAGCAAAATAGTGAAATTTCAGAACATGAAATACGGCTAGGCCATTCTAGGCCACAAAACAGATCAACAAATACCAAATAATAATATCAAGCAGACCATATACTCTGGCCCTAATGTCATTGAATTAGAAATCAAGAACAAAACGATAATATAAAACCCTATAGTCTTGGATATTTAAAACAATAGCAACAACAACAACAACAAAATATCCTAACTAGCTCTGGAAATCAGAAAATAGTAAGAACACTACATATTAAAACCTGTAAAATGCAGTTAAAGCAATACTGAGGAATTTACACCCTGAAAAGCTTATTAGAAAAAAAATGAAAATAATGAGCTAATTAGTCAACAAAAGAAACTGTAAAAATAAGAGCAAAGCTAAATAAAAGAGAAGCAAGGAAATAACAAAGATAGGACCAGAAAACAACACAATCAAAAATAAAGATAAAATAGAATATATCAGAAAATCTGTTTCTTAAGAAAAACAACAAAATAAAAAACATTCTTGTGCCAGACTGACCAAAAATAAAGGAGAAGACACATTTTGGAATGAAAAGTGCATACCTATGAATAGATTGTAAAAAGCAGTATGAGCAACTCCATGCCCATAAATTTGAAAACACAGACAAAACAGAATATTTCCTAGAGAAAAGTATTTTACTCAAACCTATTTAACAATAAAAAGAAAATTTGAATAAATCCTTTAAATGTAAAGAAATGCAGTCATTAAAAATTTATCCACAGAAAAACTACTTAACCAAACCTAAACAAAACAGCCCGAATGGTTTCACAGATGGATACTTCCAAACATTTTAATAACAAGTTATCTCATATTTCATGCAAATTATGCCAGAAAGCACACAAAGAGAGAAGACATCCATCCAATTTATTTTATAATGCTAGCATATTCTTTATTCCAAACCAGAATAAGGCAGCATTAGTAGAGAAAACTTTATAAGCCAATTTCACTTATGATCCAGATTCAAAATCCTAAATAGAATTACCAAACCCAAACCAGCAGAGTATTTAAAAACTTGGGCTAATTCCAGAAATTCCAGGATAATTTCAGATCAGAAAAAAATATAATTCAACATTTCAGACAAAAAGAGAAAAAGAACGTGATCATCTCAGTAGATGCAGAAAACACATTTGATATAATTCAATTACAGACACGATTTTTAAAAATATGGTTAACAGACTAGGTATAGACAGGAACTTCCTTAACCCAATAAGTGGAATCCACCAAAAACATACAAACCTCAAGCTTAAAAGTGGAACACTAAAGGAATTCTTTAGATTTGGGAAAAAAACAAGAATGGCTGCTAAACTTTTAATACATAAAGTAAAGGTACTAACCAATGCATTAAGCTAAGAAAAACAAATAACATGAATAACTCTTGGAAAGGAAAAATAGAACAGTTCTCATTCATGAACACCATGATTATCTACAAAGGAAATCTAAGAGATTCTATAATTTACTAGAAATAATAAAATAGTTCAGCAAGTTTGCTGTATACAAGAGTAATATTTTAAAATTAATTTTATTCCTATAGAGTAGCAACCAAAATTAGAAAATATTTTTTAAAGATGGAATAGCAACAAAAATTTAGAGACTACTGCTCATGGGCATGGAAAACTGATATGGTAATAGCCCTCCTGCCATGAACAACTAGAAAACTGGACAAATTATAGGAAGCACCTGTTTAGATACATTGGACAGCAGGCAGCACATGCCTGCGGTCCCTGAGGTAAGAGCAAAAATGAGATGAGCCCTGCAACAATCCTCACTTTCTACCTAAAGATACTTCCCGACCACAGCTCAGGGGGCACAATCCCAAGTGGAGTACAGCAATCTCACTAAAATTAGAAGACACAAATAGGAGCTCAGGAATGCCAAGATGGCTGGAATTTGTGGAGAATATCAGAAAGAGAGTAGCCTTGGCAAAAAAAAAAAAAAGCTCCAGAAAAGTGAATCCAGGTTCTCTTGAATCTCTGGCTAAATACTAAGTTGTGCCTGTGCAAGGTGACACTCTACAAACAAGATCAATCCAAGAACAACCACCAAGGAAAGGACAAATACCATGAATCCAAAACTCAATAACAGTCACAGCTTACACAAGGCTGGAAGGCACTGGGGTTTCACCCAGAAGAGTGGAGAAAAAAGACTGAAAAATGAACAGAGCCTCAGTGTGGGATAATGTCATGCAATTGAAAATGTATGTAATTGGATCCCCAGAAGTGGAAGGCAAAAAATATATATATATATATATGAATAATGGCCATTTTTCCCCATACTGGATGAACAATAAAAACTCATATACTCACGAAGCTCAGTGAATCCAAGAAAATAAACAAAATGAAAAACTCACGAAGGCACATCATAAGCAAATTGTTGAAAAGCAATTATAAAGAGAAAATCTTAAAAGCAAACAGAAATAAAAGACACATTTAACACAGAGGAAAAAACAATGTCCTTTGTCTGACTTCTTATCAGAACAATCAAAGCCAAAAAATAAATAAATAAAAGAGATAAACATCTTTAAAGTGCTGGGGGTGGGGGGATCAGCCTAGAAATCTATATCTAGCAAAACTATACACTTCAAAGAAATTGAAGGTAAAATACAGACATTTTCAGATGAACAAAATCTGAAAGAAGCCAAGGCCAGCATCCCAGCACGACCAGAAATGTTAAAGGAAGTACTTCAGGCAGAAGGGAAAAAAATACCAGATGGAAACTCACATCTACATAAAAAAATGAAAAGCACTGGCAATAATAAATATGTGAATAAATACAAAATAATTTTTCACCTTTAATTTCTTCATAAGGTAATTAAAATAAAAGCAAAGTACTGTAGATTTTATAATATATGCAGAAATCAAACCTATGACAATGATAACAGAAAAGACAGGAGGGTAGAAAATAAAAATCTACTCTTGTAAGGTTCTTATACTACGCATGAAATGGCACAATATTAATTCACAGCAAACAGAAATAAATTAAAGATGTATACTATAAACTGCCTAAAGCAAAAAATAAAACACCCACGAGATACAGATTATAAATCAAGAGAGATATAATTAAATACTCATTTAATCCAAAAGAAAGCAGTAAAAGAAGACAAAGAGAACAAAGATCAAATGGGATAAACAGAAAACATACAGCAAGGTGGTAGACTTAAACCTAACCATATTACTAATTATATTAACTGTCAATGGACTAAAGACACAATTGTAAATTCTAGGATAGTCAAAACTGGATAAAGAGTAAGACCAAATTATATGTCTCCACAGCATACTCACTTTAATTAAAGAGACAAAGATAGGTTACAAGTCAAATGATAGAAACATATATACTATGTAACCCTAATGATATAAAGCTTGAGTGGCTAATTAATATCAGACTGTGTAGACTCTGGGATAAGGAATAGTACTAGGGAAAAAGGAGGGCATGTCATAATGATAAAGGAGTCAATCAAGAAGACACAGCAATCCTAAATAGGTATACATCTAATTACAAAGCTTCAATATGAAGTAAGAAGTAAAAGAAGAAATAAACAAACCCACAATTACAGCTGGTGAGTTCAACACTCCTCTATCAGTAATCAACAGAACAAGTAAACAGAAAATCAGGAAGGAAGTTGAAGACTTCTACACCGACAGCAAACTTGGCCCCATTTGTTTATAGAACAGTGCACTCGGCGACTGTAGAACACACATTTTCCATTCTATATACAATAGTAAAAATTCAAAATAAGCTAGGCCACAAAACCAGCTTCAGTAAGTCTAAAGCATTAAAATCATATAGATTAGGGGCCGGCCCAGTGGCGTAGTGGTTAAGTTCGCGCACTCCACTTTGGCGGCTCAGGGTTTGCAGGTTTGGATCCCAGGTGTGGACGGATGCACCGCTTGTGAAGCCAGGCTGTGGCAGGCATCACACATATAAAGTAGAGGAAGGTGGGCACAGATGTTAGCCCAGGGCTAATCTTCCTCATCAAAAAGAGGAGGATTGGCAACAGATGCTAGCTCAGGGCTAATCTTCCTCACCAAAAAAAAAATATATATATTATGTTCTCTGATCAAAACAGAATTAAATTAGAAATCAATAATAAATAAATAAGCAAATATCTGGAAAAACCAAATATTTGGAAATTAAATAATATACTTCTAAATAATTTGTGGGTCAAAGAAGAAACCTTTGGAAAAAGTTTTAACACGGGACAGTAGACAATATTTCAAACTGAATGATTTTGAAAATTAATTTTTAATTCCCAAAAGTTCAATAATCTATAATAGGTTAAAACTTCATCATACATATTTATGGTATTATATATTTCCATCAAGAAGAGTTATATCTAGTTATTCAAATCATCTTTTCATGACCTTAAATAACATTTATAGGCTTGTTCACATAGAAAAGAAACGATATGGTGCTTAGTAGTTAATCTAACAAAAATGTGCAAAAACATTACACAGAAAATAATATCTTTATTGAAGCATATAAAAGAAGATCTAAATAAATGGAAAGATATGTCATATCCCTGGCATATGGAAGGGATATGGAAGTCCCAATATCATAAATTTATCCACAAATTAATGTAATTCTGTTCAAAACTCAGTAAATTTTGTTTTGGTTTGTTTTCTATATAAGTTCACAAGTTAATTACAAAATTCCCAGAGAAAGCAACAAGTCAGAAATATCCACAATAATTTTGAAGAACAACAACGTAAAAGGATGTGCCCTACTAGACATCGAGGCTTATTATAAAGCTATAATATATAGGTAAATGGATAATGGTGCAAAACATAGGTAAAGAATAATGGGACAGAAAAGACCTATTAAAGGGCAGATCCATGCATAAATTGAAGTTTGATTTATGAGAAAAGAAGCATTATAATTATGAAATTTCTACCATAGAGTGTGTGCATGTGTGTGTGTGTGTTTAATATGGCCCTTTCTATGCATTGGGGCAACAAAATTTGTTTGCAAGCTCTTTGAATACTGGAGCTATGCTTTACACGTCTTTGATATTTCCAACAGCACCCAGCTCTCCACAGAGAAGACACTCAAAGCACACTGCTAAATATCGGACCGCTCTCCTGATCCATTGACAAGGGAGGCACAGACGTCTGACTGTTAATGCACTTGGAGTCTTTTCTACTTAGTAATCCATTCTAAAACAAAGACTTAGAAACTTACACCAGTAAAAGAACATGCAAAGACTGAAAAAAGAGTAAGGCTAATCAAAAGTTCTCAGGCCAAGGGTAGCCAGTCTTCTTACACAAAGTAATAATTAATTTGTTCAGAATGGCAGAGTTATGCACTGAGTGCCTTTTTCCAAAATCAATGGGAAATAACCTAAAATCTCATCAAGTTTTGTTACTGAAGTATAATATCAAAAGGGTCATGCTTGCAAAGATTTCTTCCTTTGGGGAGGCAAGGGAGGGAGTGTTGTTCCCATCCACTTTCAATTTGGGGGGACAGTACTTTTGTTTTTCTTCTGGATGGCCTGTCTGGTGCTATCTTTCCTTGACCGATTCCTTCAATCTCTATTACTAGGGCTAGCCTTCACTTCACTATGAGAGTGATCTACTGTGGGGCTTGAAGAGGAATTCCAGTTTTTCTAGCTTTATTGAGGTATAAATGACAAATAAAATTGCATATATGTAAGGTGTACAATGTGATGATTTGACATACACATTCACTGTGAAATGATTACCACAATCAAGGTAATTAACACTTCTATCACCTCACATAATTATCTTTTTTGTGTGTGGTGAGAACACATAAGATCTACACTCTTAGCACATTTCAAGTATACAATTAACTATAGGCACATTGCTGTACATCAGATCTCCAGAACTTAGTCATCTTGTAACTTAAATTTCATACTCTTAGAACTATTGTTTGTGGTCCCTACATTTCTAGCTATGCCACTGTACACCAACTTTGATTTTCTACTAATCCGTGAAATTTATAATAATCATCTTTAAAAATCTAGCTGAGAACTAAAAGGAAGCATCGGTAGGTTTTTATCATATCTCTTTTCAATCTTGATTTTCCCTAGACTTAGTCTGACTTCTTTTAGAACTAGGACATATGAAAGACCATAACTCAAAAAGCTAAAGTATTGCACTGATTCCCAGTGCATCCGTGGAGCGCCTCCTCTGTGCCGGGCTTGGCAATGCCAAGCATGGGAGCCCGGAGATGACGATGGCATAGTCTCTGCCCTCGTGAAGTTCACAGTCAATAAGGGGAGGCATTTAAACTAATAATTATAACCCCTCAATTAAAAATGATTTAATAAAATTAAAACAGTCTGTGAATTCCAGAAGACATGCAGAACTGAAAAATACTGCAAACCTTTCAATTTAATAACCAAGAGTATGTTGCTATCCTTCCTCTTTGAAATCCCAAAGAAACTAGGATGGCACTTGCTAGGAATCTGTCCTCAGGCCCCTTGCTATAAGAGTTCCTTGGAGATGAAACCATCCTCATTACAATGCTATTTTTATATTTAAACAATAGACCTCCCTTGGGATAGGGCTCAGACTCAACCACATTTACTGAATTTAGCTTCATAGTAGTAGGAAGATAGAAGATTATTCAAAAAAGTGAAACAATACTAACATTAGGTGGCATTTATTAAGCCCTTACTACATCCCAGACTCTATTATTATCTTCCCTATTTTAAATATGAGGAAAGTGGTGTCCAGAGAGGTTAGCTAACTTTCCCAAGGCCACCCCGAGAATCAGTGGCAGTGTCCGAGCATTCACTCACTAGCACACTACCTCTCTGTGACATAGCACTAGCACTCTTTCAACACTCTTGTCCATCTGCAATTGTCACATGTCATCTCCCAACTACTCTCCTTCCACCCTCCCCTCCATTCTTCATCTGTGACCTTCCAGCCGACTAGGAAGAAGCACGAACATCTCATGTGCCTCCCAATTCTGGTTCCCCAGTCCATTGACAAATTAATTCGAACTTCTGTAGCAATCACATTCATGCCCAATAACCTTTCTGCAATTGATCATGTCCTTGAAACTCACATAAAATCATAAATATGCTGACAAACTGTCTAAGCACATCAGTGTCCTTTGCTGAAAAACATAGGGGAGTTTGGTTTCTATCCTGGAGAGATCCCATTCCCTTGACAGTGATTCCTGAGACACAAGATTTGAATCTTTGAGAATCTCTGGTCTATAGCAAAGAGTGACAGTCCCGTGTACTTCAAGACTCTAGACAGCATCAAGGCTGAAGTGCAGCAGCACTAGGGCTTTGTAGGCAGTAAGACTCTTAAAGTGCATTCCATCGACTCCTTCCCACCTCTCCTCCCTCCAGTGGATGGAGATGATGGGTTCCAAGCCCCTAATACAACTCTCTCCCACTGAGAGCTCTCCCAGAGCCCCTCAGGGTGTTTTTCTGTCATTATCCAAGTGGACTATGGCATCATACCAAGGCTAAGACTCTTAGACTTACTCAAGACTCAATAACACATGTTGAGATTACTGCCCCTGAAGTCTCCTAGAGTCAAAAATTCACACAGAAAACTTTCCCTGTTTATCCTTCACACATCATATCTCTGTCCTATTTCAGCTACTCACTGATACTGTGCACAGCTCAGCTAACAGAGCTGGCTGTGCATTGCCTCTCTTTCCAGGCTTAGTCAATGGACACTTTCTTCCTCTACCCTGCTCTTTTCCTGTCTCCTTTTTCACCATTTAGTCCCCATGTTCCAATATTGCTTCTTCTCTAAACAAACCAATCCAAGAGTTTAGCAAAAATGAAGAACTGAGAAACTCACAAAGTGTAATTGATAGTTCATCTGCAAGAAAAGGAGTCAAGGGGAGATGTTAAAGGGAAAAGGTCAACGGGAGAAAATCCTATATCCTAAGATCCTGGTTCTCTTTACCAGATAGCTCTTAGTAAAAACTAGATACTCAATTGTGGAAGTAAAGGAATGCTTTCCCTCATCAGATAACATCTCTCCTGAAGAGTTGTGTGTAAGTCAAATCCCATTCATTCACTTGACATTTGATAGCTATTTTCAAAGTGTGGACTCTATGGCAAATTCTGGGGGATAAAGAGATGAAGTCGATATGGACTGCCCTTTGAGAGATCAGATTTGTAAATAGATAACGGACTAGAGTACTAGATCGAAAGCGGTGAAATTTAAATTCGCATAAAGTGCTCTGGAAGCTGAGAGGAGGGAACAGAGACGAGGATCACAGAGAGAACACAGGAACAGAGGCACAGAAGCCACAACCTGATGTTATAGGGAGCAGGGCAGCACCCAGGTGAAAGTGATCACGCTTTTTTTAAATGCCACCCCCTAAACTCTGCCACAGTGAAGCTCAGGGTTCACTGGCTAGTGAAAAAGCTCAGGCTGTCATTCTTAGGACCACAGAGAAAGTAGACCTGAAACTGCCAGAGAGCAGAGGAGAGCAAACCATTATGAAAAAAAAGCTATTTTGATCCATTATATTTCAATAGAACTTCAATTTCAATCCATTGAGGAAAACCAACATGTAGTCTTGTCTAATAATAAAATTAATGTAAAGCAGTAAAGTACAGCCTCCAAAATTCCAGAAGAAGAGAAGAGAAGCTCTTTTCTTTTTTCTGGCTGGGGACCCGCTGGTCCCAGAAAGATGGCCTGCTGGTCATGGGCAGCCTTGTCTACACAGGCCTAGAAGTCCTGGATGCCTGAGGGCCTGTGCACAGGAGCAACTCAGCATCCAAGCTCCCTAGGTTCTATCCTCACATCTTGGGCACGTAGGGATAGGCTGGGCCACAGGTGGGGATTTGAGGGGAACACTCCAGGCTGCCAGAGTCCATCCCACTCCTAAACTGAGTGGCTAATCAACAAGTTATTTCTTGCCTGCTACACCTTCCCCAGACCTCCCATACTCCATTCTCACTTCCGCCCAAAAATTGTTATTGAATGAGTGAAAAAATGAAGTAATCATGCTTTAATACTGATGAAAGCATTGGAATTTGCAAACAACTATGTAAAAAATTAGAGTTGAATCAAGATTATCCCCATGCTACCTCATGTCCATTTCCATATGCCTCCTTCCCTAAAAGGCCTTTAGGCATCCTACAGTTATTCCTTTGGTCCTTACAAAAGTTGAGTAATAACTTATCATTTGACTTGGATTCCACAGATATGCATAACACTAAAAATTCTTCCATTATTATTCATGTAGGGGGAAAACTTTATTACCCATTATATTAGAATTGATAGAAACTAAAGGTTATTCTAGTCACTCACTTAATTCAAATATTTTATAAAAATGGTCAAGATACACCACAACTAAGTAAGAGGCTTATGTTAAAGTTTCAAATTTTTTGCTTATGAGCCTTTACTGGCTCACCAGGTAAACATTTGGTATGAAATTGTCCACATTAGATCTACCTTATAAGCAATATAAACAGGTGCTGACTTTTTAAAATTGAAAATTATGTATTAAAAAGAATTCCAATCATATTCATTGAAAAAAAACTCACTGAAAGTTGATGCCAAGGATTTTCAAATTTTGCAGAATGGAAAAATTACTCTTTACGATTTCCTTAAAGATAAGTTAATTTGTCAAACCATAGACAAACTCATTTTTCTACAGTGAAAAAGATGGATTATCAGAAATACGGAATTGGATTTGGTCTATGACTCAAATGGCTCAACAGATGATACTTCAAAAAGAAAAAAAAATCAAATAACTTATTCTGAAACTCATTTTTTTTAAACTCTTCTCTGAAGTAACACACCCTCCTGGCTTCCTCGGAAGGGAAGGAGCCTCTTCCTTTACCACAGATGCTATGCTGGTCCCCACACTTCCTCTCCAAGGACATGGACTCAGTTGCCAAAGTCCATCCTCTCAAAGCCACTCAGTGGAGAGGAGAGGGGAGAGATCTCTGGTGAATGTCATCCTTGTGAGGCAGCATCTAAGAGCACAGGGGACTGTGTCAACAAATCTCATTCTTGGTTTTAGAGGCTGGGGTTGTTTTCCATCATCTCTGCAGCAGAGAAAGTGCTAAACCTCTAAGGCCAGTTACTGACCCTCCTGGAGATAGCCCAGGAGATTTTGCTACCTTCAAACCTTCTGGAGCCTAAATCAGTGCAAACATTCATGGCCAGTTATCATAGGAAGTTTGATGTTGCGATTAACCACTGGTGTTCTTCTTGCTCAGAAATGGCTGGTAAATCTTAGACATGGGGAGTTCAAGAATACTGAGGCCAGATGCCATTGCTCACATCTAGGAAATGGCCTCATATGAGTATCCCAGAATTCCCTAATGCTCATTGCTCCCACAGAACATTAACACCAAAGGATGTTAATAGGTATGAAGCAAAAATAAATATGAAGTGTTCCTTCGTTGAGTACATTTGGAAATGCTGAGTGAAATATAGTGAAGCAGGTCTCTTGACTGCAAGACATCTCAGGGCTTTTCATAGGTTCAGGATCACTGGGAACCTCGAAGATGCCTTCAGCGTGCCTTTGCTTTGCTTTACCTCCCATCCTCAAGCATCTTCGATGGCAAGACGCATTTTAGCTTGTGAATGACAGAAAGGAAACTTTGAAAAACCTAAGAATAAATACTCAATGAGCTCTGGGCTAAAAATACCAGTCTGGGATCCCCCCAAAGATTATGAAGGGTCCAAGGAAAGAAGAATGTGGTAACTCCAGAGGTCATTTTAATAGGTTTACTGGTTTCAGTCCAAGGTGCTCCCAAAATGGTCTCCAGTATAGCCTACCCAAACACCTGGGATACACCCTAAGGCTAAAGGACTCTCACCTAACCTTTCTTTTAAAGAACAATCGCAAGGAGTGCTTGCTTTGGCAGCACATATACTAAAATTGGAACGATACAGAAAGGATTAGTATGGTCCCTGTTCAAGGATGACACATAAATTAGTGAAGTGTCTTATAATTTTTTCATGTCAATTATACTTCAGTAAAGCTGAAATTAACAAAAAAAGAAAACAGAAAGATCTCTCTTTCAACATAAAAAGAACAATTGCAAAGATTTTGCTTTACGAATGTATCCCTCCCAAAATTATCTATGTAAGATAATGCTCTCCTTCATGCAAACAATATGAACCATAAATTAATATGTCCCTAATCCTTAAAATCTAAGTAACTTTGAAGCCAGAAACAAGGTAAAATCTGTTCAGCAGGTGAACCACCACAGCGGATTTCCGTTACTAAGGAAATATTCCCACTGTGGAATTTCAAGGCTGCGCTAGGGCCATTTGTGTTTCACGGAGATATATTTACAAACGGAGCAACTTGGCATGAGATACATGAAAGTTCCACGCAATTTTTGAAAATCTATTTGTGGAGCTAACCAGCTGCATACCAGGGAAAAGTCCCCTTTGAAAGAAATGTGTGAGAATGAGTATAATTGTTACATCCTAACATTTATAAATCTATTTTGCATATCTGTTCACTTTTTCATTACAGATATATCAAAGTTCCCAGGGAACCTAAATACCAAATTACATTTATTTCAATAAATAGATATTATGTGTTATTTCATAAGTTATAGTTCAAAGGAAATGTGTAGATTGATTTTTCATTTATGAGAGAATATGATCATATATATAGCTATATAAATATAAAATTAGATTAAGAAAATTAACATTCAAGCTCAGTTCTGTTTGCATTTGTTCTACAACTGAGTTCCCATGCATGCACACACACTCACGCATGCGCCTCATTGATCTAAAATCTCCAATTTACCAAAACTAAAACATCTTTTCTTTCCTTCACTTGATTTTATAAGTCTCTCAGTGAAATGGTTAGAGTGCTACATTTAGAGTGACCAAGTAGAATACTTTAAGATAAAATATAATTTGCATTTTTAAATCTGTAGCTGGTGAAAATCAAGGACATCTGTAAACAGATATTTTTATTATTCGTGCTACACAATTTCACATGGATTCCATTCACTAGTGTTAAGAGTCCACCGTGACTACCTGAATTATGTTACATCTTGACCTGTGCTTTAAAGCTGACTGAGCATGTCTTGATTGTATGAATTATTGATTAAATCAGGTGTTATTATTATTTTAAAATGTTGCTCATTACTTAGATTTTCCCCAATCATTTACAATTTGCTCATCAGTTTCAAAACACAGAGGACTCTTACTTCCATCAGATTACAAGTGCACAGCAAAATATAAAAGTATAAAAAATTCTAAAAGGGGCCGCCCGGTGGCACAGCGGTTTAGTCCGCGCTTGGCAGCCCGGGGTTCGCGAGTTTGGATCCCTGGCGCCCGCCGACGCACTGCCTGTCAGCCATGCTGTGGCGGCGTCCCATATAAAGTAGAGGAAGATGGGCACAGATGTTAGCCCAGGGCCAGTCTTCCTCAGCAAAAAGGGGAGGATTGGCAACAGATGTTAGCTCAGGGCTGGTCTTCCCCCACAAAAAAAGAAAAAAAAAATCTAAAAGCTAAAAAGCATTTTCTTACCCAAGAACGAGAGATGAAGCAACTGATGAGTGTTGTCTGTGGATACTGGATAGTCTATCCAGGTGACCTTCGAAGACAGAGATGTTTCCAGATCTAAAACAGCCCCTCTAGCAACTCAAAGAGAAGTCAATAATCATGTAACTGCACATTTAAAATAACGAGGAGAATCCCTTTCAACTACCAAGACATTCCAGGCTAGAACTGACTTTTGCATACAGTGCTATGATTCTCACAGAGATGCTATGGGGTGGAGAAACTGGGATCACTCCTCACCCAAGAATGTTCTTAAACTGCTTCTAGCTTCTGCATGAAGTCAAATTTCCTTAGTCTCCTCCTAATTCCAGCCCCTTCAATCACCATGGCAGCTGACTTGACCAAAGGGACTGAGCTTTCTGATGCTATCTTGTCCAGCGGCCTTGATACAAGCCCTAGAGATGATAAGATCTACCTCTATACAAACTCTCCTTTCTGTACAATTAAAAAAACCTTTTACTTGTAATCCTTAACTTGGTTTATAGATATAGAAGTAAGTGTTGACGTTCATGAATTTCTTCTAACAGGACTTGCTTCGCATTAGGCAAGGAGTATTCCCGCCTTCTCTGAGGGACACACGATCCTTGCACTGTCTGAATGGTACCAAGGCTGAAGCAAAACAGCATGGTCCCAAAGTGTAAATCTGCTTCTGATGTTTGGCAAACATACCCCAAGTATTTATGAGGCCTGAATGTATCTGGAAATCTGGATATATGGGTTTGGATCCAAAAAGATACCACTTTTCTCAAGTTTTTCCAGAATCATGTAGAATACTCTTTTGTGCACACTCTCCTCAGATTCCTCCTCCCTGAGCCCTCTAAAGCTCACTGCCTACTACTCTCTCAGGGCACTTGCCACTTTCTAGGATGTCTGATCACGGTTGAAGCCCTTGTCAGTCTCCCCCACTGGACCACGAACACAAGGCCAGAATCTGGTCTCATTCGTCCCCGTCCCCAGCACATGGCACAGAGTAGAAGTTCAAGGAGCATCCACCGAAGGGAAATAGGGCCACTCCTCGACAGATGACCTCAGTTCACAGTAGCCGAAGAGCATCTGGAAGAACCCAGCTCGGTGCCCGCAGTGGCACTCATGCCCAATGCTTACTCCACTGGTGACGCATCCAGGCCTACTTGTTTGGCACAGTTCTGACCTCAAGGAAGATCCTCTGACAAGATCTGTCACTTGAAACCATTATGAAGCAAGCAAGAGTGGTAATGTAGACTTTGGAGCCCACCTAGTTAGATAGGTTTGGTTTGGTTTAATTTACTAAGCTGATCCTATCTTACCTCATTGTGGATAACGTCACGTTAGTAAACTGAGAATGCGAGAGGTTCAATATGTGATTACTCAACAAATACTTATTGAATGTGCTCTTGCATCATGGTCACATGCGTTCTTCTCCTCTTTGAAGCTTTTAAGCATCATTCATGGTAAAATTACCTCAGCCTGTCACACAAGGCTCTCTACAATATGACCCAACTCACTTTCTCAGCCACACCACTGCTTACGTCTTCTGAATTCCAGGAAGTACTCACCATCACCCAGACACACACTCTTCATTTCCCCCACCCAGCCTTTGCTCATGAGTCTCCCTGCTTAGAATGCCTTTTCCCATAACATTACTGATCGAAGTCATATCTATCTTTCAAGGCACATTCTCCAAAGCACCTGCTCCAGGAAGTCTTTTCTGAGCCTCTCTCCTATACCTCAGATGGCATCTGCCCTACTTGGCACTGTATGAAAATCATGTGTTGTCAGTCTCACCCCTCAGTGCAGGGAACAGCGTTAGCTCCTCTCTACAACACATGGCTGTCTGAATCCAGGCTGTAAACCTGTGGGGAATAAATCACATTCAGCTAGTTGAGGATTGTGACAAGAGCTTGCTCTTTCTCGAGAGACCCTAGGATTCAGGAAATGAATGACCTAAGATATAGAAAAAAATGCAGGAAAAAAATGTAGGAGACACAAATTAATATGTAGATAGCCATCTCTCTTTACATAAAGGTATATTTTAAGTAAACCATTTAAAGACATCTTAGTGAATCACTTAATTAAGTATCTGATAGGTAAGTTTTCTCTGTCTTCAGTTCATTTTCAGTTTAAAATATTGAGAGCCAATTGGCGAAACAAACTAAAGAAAATGATACTGGAACTCTACATAGAAGAACTTTCTAAACAGGAAGCTCCACAAACATAAACTCACAGAAATACCAAATTTGAGTCAAGGACCTGAAAATGTTACAGATTGTATTGCAGTATTTTAGGCCACTCTTATTCCATATTTTTTAAATTTCACTCTACTTGACTCCATAGGAAGTTACCAAGAATTCTGCTTTCAGGACAGTGAGTCCTACATTCTGGTTTCTGGACAAATCCAGGTGTCTACAGTGATTTAAAATGCTTCCATTAATTTATTCAGTTATTCATGTCCCAAATAGTTATCTACTATGGGCAAGGCACTGTGCCAGCTGTTTTTATTGCCATTGTTTTTATCGTCATCACTCCTTAAAGCTAAAAAACCTACAGAGAAATAATAATAATTAATATTATTATTTGAAGGAGGAGCTACATAACTGTCAAGAGAATTCTCTAAAAATTTAGCAGGTGGAATGTTGAAAAGATTAAGAATCAAATGGGAAAAAATCAATGTGGCCACACATGCTGGGTTCTCTAACCAAAGATGTTGACATTTTTATTTGTTAGATAACTGGGCACTACTGCAAATTTCTGAGAAGGGACTAACAAGATCAAACCAACTTTGAGAGACAATGCAGGGAGCTCAAGCAGACAGGCTGAGGAAAGGCCTGAGTTCAGAAGGCAGTTGTTGCAGAAGGAAGAGAAGTAAGTTTCAAGAAAGGATGGATTTCAGATGTGCTATAAAGGAGGCAGACTAATATAAGAAGAGACAAAGAGTAAGTTAAGAGGCAGATGTGACACTACCATTATGGGCATCCGGGCAGGACGGGCTGAACTGCTGACGGTCGCCAGGACAGAGGTGTTCTTTACTAAAGGGAAACTGGGTTACGGAAGAGTCTGGAGAGAAAATTCACCAGATCTGGGTTCTCTTGCATGTTTAGGTATCAATGAAACATGCAAGAAACTCCCCCCCCCTTCGACAAGAATTATCAATTTGACTACATAGACATGAGAGATAGTTGGACAGATGACCTGGAGATCTCTTCCAGCTTCGAGAGTCCATGATTCTACATGACATATGCACAGGGAACATTTGGAATTCAACTAACCACTGGAGTGCTCTAAGAGAGTGACCTGAGGAGGAAAAGATAAAACCTCAGCCACATTCAATTAGAAGGATGGAGAGAGTAAGCAGCAGCTAGGAGAGAGAAGACAGCCGAAGCAAGTGAGGAGGTGAGCACAGCCAGAGCAGCTTCTCCACTCCAGACAAAAACAAGGAAGCCCGGGATCAGGGAGGAAACTGGAAGAGAATTGAAACAATAGATAAAGATGCAATATATTTTGCATTATGTCAAAGAACAACACAACACTCATAACCTCTATGCCACGTCAATCTGTTCGATTTGAGGAATGACTTGTTCATTGTCAATAATATCTTAAGTGCAAGAAGTTTTTGCCAGTGTTCAATTTATTAGCAATGGCATTTACAAAACCATATGAATCTGCTTTTCTTCCTAGAAACACCTAACCTGGCCGGTCTCCCTCCTAGCCCTGCACAAAGCCTATCGCCTAGAAAGGCTTAGCTGGCCTCTGTCACGGGGGACCTCTGGACAAAGAAGAGGGTTTTGGGTAAAGGTGGTCAGCTGAGTACAGCTCCTATTGGAGGCTGTACAGTGTTGAATGGGCTGTTCTCCAACCTGGCAGTGTCATCCTAATGGATAGCTTTTGTCCCCGAGGCTGTGGTGAGCCACTTTATTCAGTTGACAATCCACAGTGAAAGAATGAAGGAACTGTCTCCTTTTGGTAAAGCTAAGTCAGTTGGCCCACAGGCCTGACAGCTTACCGAATAAGAGGCAAGACAATTGTCGGCCTCAAAGCCAAAAGGTGCTCCCTAAGGGAGTGCCCACTGCTAGTGCTCCTGGCTGCATGCTGGGCACTCTCCACTCAAGACAAAGGTCCAGGAGCCCAACCTCCACAGAGGAAAGGGTCTAAGGGAGCTGGGAGCTCAGCAAAGCCATTCCCTACCATACTCCCTAGAGAGATCAAAACCTTTCATCACCATGCAGCCCCTTCCACAGTTTTGCAGAACTCTATAACCATTTCCCATTAGAATGCTAGGAAAGAGCCAGGCTTCTTGTTTCTTTTGCTATTTCATTTTTCAAAGAAATTTACCTTAGTTTTCCTCTTTTTCAGTGTTAAATTTATAAAATAGAACGGAGAAAGAATGCAAACATAATTCTACCAATCAGAGGCAAATATCGTCATTTCAGATGATTTCTTTCCAATCTTTTTTATGTAGCTGTGACAATTCTGTAAGTACAGTTTGTCCTCAGGGCAAGTCTAGCTGATCCCTATTTTTCAACTAAGGAACGAACCCTTTAGAAGTTAAGTGTGTCTTTATTTTAACCCTCTTCCCTAAGGTAATCCCCCAGCCTAACCCCCAGGTCTCCCGAATCCTATTCCACTTTTCCGTGTACCCTAGGCTGCCTTATCCAAAAAAGCAGAGAAATTCTCTCCCAGAATCTGTTGAACATTTTTTTTAAAAAGGCACTATGTCCAGTAATGAAAATCCATATGCAACAAAAATAATTTAAGATCAATATATGAATTATGTGCCAATATCACATGAAAGATCAAAAAGATATATATCACTTTAGTAAAAATGTTCTCAACTTATTAGCCACACAGTTCTCAAATTAGAAAGAGAGGCCACAGAAACCTTCCATTTCCTGAATGAAGAACTGTGGACCTCCTCACTTAAAGTGATCTTCTTAATTGTTGCTGACTCTTGGCTCTGCCCATGCCAGACCCCCTCCTACACAACCCACCCCCAGTGCCCACTCCCCGACACTTCCTTTTCTCAATACTGATGGTTAAGACATAGCCACATTAAAGTGAGGATCTGCAAATGCCCTCGCTGACAGCGACAATATCCTCCCTGCTCGCTACACTTCAAATAAATTCTGTGATCACATATGTTGGAACTTTACACGAAAGGTTCCAACTTGTTTCTTGTGAAATCCATAGAAAAATGAAACAGCTCTCACTGAGAGAGTCCAGATTCTTCATGTTGATTGACTTTGTGAATTTCACCTCAAAGTACAACTATTTTGTGCTGACAGGCCTTTCAATTTCCCAGTCGAACTCCTGCTTGTTACTTTAAAACTTTCTCATTTCAAAACACTGTGTGGTCCATGCCATACAGCACAGCTTGCACCTAGGTTTCTTGAGAACAGCAAACAGAGCTGATACTAGAGAAGATAAAGAGTAAACAGCCTTTACTAAGTCCTCTCTGCGGAGTACCCAGGAATGTTTCCAAGTGGGCTTGACACAGCCTGGGGAGGAGAGTGAAATTTCCACAACTTACTGCCTTTACTTAGGCACATATTTATTGCTTTCTATGAGGAAACAACTGACTTAAGAAGTTCATTCTCCAAAATGGGAGACCTGAAGTTAGAGGCCAGCAAGTCAAAAAATATACTCGCTTTAATCCACAACTTAAAAATTATTAATCCAGCGGCTTAACTAGGGGACCTTGCAAAACTAGTAGAAATCAACAATATTCTTGAAGTCAGAATGCTTGGGATCCTCTCCCAGCTCTGCACTAGCTGTGTGACCTTAGGCAAGTCACCTAGCCTCTCTGAGCACCTGTAAAATTGTGCTAAGCGCCGACCTCCCAACCCCATAAGGTCATTCTCAGAGGGATCAGATACCACAGAGGAGGGGAAGCTCCATGGAAAGTCTAAAGTGCATTGCAAACTCATGTATTTGGTGAGTGCCTCAAATGGTAAGGCTCACCTTAACAAGGAGACAAGCCACGGGAAGACACACTGGGAAATCAACACCTCCTGGATGACTTTCTCCTGAAAAACAATTGCATTCATGAATTCAACAAATACTGCAGCAAATAAAATATACATTGTCAAAAAATAAAAACCAAAAGGAAAAATCTTGGAACATTGTGTGCAGACATATATTTTAGTTAAACATCAATGTAGAGAGATGAATACTAATCAAATTCATGAGTTTATGCTTTCATTTTCCAAGCTAAATATTAGCTTGGTTAGTGTGCCTTGATCTCAGGAATTACCATAGGAAAGGCTGACTGCCCTTAGCTCCCTGCTTTCACAGAGGTACAACTTGTATATTTAAATATGGGGTACATTTAGTAGGGTTCATGAACACTCTATAATCAAAGGACAACCTGTTACCTAAACAATGTTCTTAATTGTTAGAAACAGAAGCAGAACAACTCATCAACCTCCAAAGCATCCTTCCCTACTGGGACATTAGCTAGCGTCATGTCAGCACACAAACTCCATAAATACATATCAAATAGCAATAACAATACTCTATTTCTCATAAACAACATTTGTAAGTCAATTCTATATTGATGTAGCATTTGGGAAAAGCGTAACAGAAATCTTAAGCTTTTGACAAAGGTCAATGGGAAAATGTAAAGTTTCTTTGCAGAATGAAAACTGGGAGGCCTGCTTCAAAGGCAGTTTATGTGCTCTATTTAAAAACCTGACAATTATCTGGTTCTTGTCTTTCAAGAGACTGATGTTCTGAGATTATAAACTTGAAGATCCAGTGGGGTGGGAAGCTTTGGCACACATAGCTTGCACCTATCAACATTCAGATGTAGCATAAGTCATAGAGGCATGGCAGGAGACAGAGCAGCTTTTTATGGCTGAGGCAGGTACACATGACTCAGTTTCTCCACATCAGAGCCATAAACAGTGACAACAGAAACCTGCCAAAGGGAGACCTCGATGACTCTGGGTCTTTATTTCCAATCCAAACTGCTCCCTTGAGTTCTGGCCCTGAATGCATTTCCAGTGGCTTCCTCGATGTCCCACTGGCACTCAGGTTCAAAACTAAACTTGCACAAACTGCTCCTGCTTCGGTCCCCCATCTCAATAAGTGGAACTAGTTATACAAGCCAGAAAGCTGTGGGATCATTCTTAACAGCTCCCTCTCCTTCATCCTCCCCCCAATCAAATCCAGTCCAGCAAGTCCTAATGAGTCCACCTCCAAATCAGATGTGGTATCTGGAATCCCACTCTTTTTTAAAACCCTGCCATGGCTCCCTACTATCCAAGAAATGAAAGGCAACTCCTCAAACTGACCCACCCACCAGATGCTGGCTCGCCACTCCTCTCCCTCCAATGGCCTCAGGACTAGCCACCCTCACTTGGTCACCTCCTGCTTTGGAAAACACCAAAACAACTTTTGGAAAACGCTTCTTCACTCCTCCTTGACTTTGTTCATATATGCCCTTCCCTCTTGCTTCTCCTTCTAGGGATACCTCATCCTTCAAACCCAATCTAAACCCTCCTCTTTGAGGAAGGAGTGCAGAGGCCCAACCCTCCAGGGTAAGTCGGTCACTGCCTCCTCTGCGCTACCAAGGATGCTCAGTCACCTATTCAAGCACAACGCAAGCACTTAGGGGTATATTCATTTGTTTCCAAGTCTTTCATTTGTTTCCAGGTCTTTCTGCCCCACTAGCCTGGGGGCTCCCTGAACGCAGTGCCCACTGGCTTTTCCCCAATCCCCAGCTCCAAGAGTGCCTCTAACAACGTGAATGTGTGTTGAATGAAATTTCAGTGGAGGCTAAAACCAGAAGAATTAAACTATATTTTCATCACAACTTTTTGTTTTACCACCATTATGCTTTCCCCACAACCATAATTATCACATCAAGTTAAACAGCTTTCAGTTAATTTAAGAGGAATGGGAGGATTTTTAGTCCATTTCATTTTCATCACTCAAAAATCTGGGTACCTGTGAACTGCTTTGCAAACAAATTTGGACACAATGGTCCTGGCTTGGTGGGGGGAAGGGGAGGGGGAACAGCCCCTACACCTGCTCTTGGCAGATGGAAGAGGGTCCAGTTCCCTCCCCTCTGGCCAAGTGATAGGCTCGCCGTCTTCTCTGTGCTCAGAGGCAGATATCTCTGTGTAATGATTGACTGATGTGGGGGGTACCCATGCCTTCTCATCACTAAGTCCAAAGGCCTCACCCACCTGGCCACATTGGCCCAAGGACTTTCAAACTCTTGAATCAAGTGCTTTCCACCTGTTCCTTGGAGTTTAATGGAAAGGAGCCTCTTTAGATGCCTTGGTGTGGCCACACCTCAATACTCCCCTTTCGCCTAGAACAGGCAGAGAAACAAGCGAAACAAGCTATGTACTTCAGACACAACTGGACTATTTTCTTTTCTAGAGCAAACACTTCAGTTGGCAGTATGTATATTTGAATGTGATCATTGTTAATGCCTTCTAGAGTAACTAAAATAAACTGGCTACCTACTTGACTGCAGAATTGCTTAATTTCATAAAACAGGAGGACTTTTATGATTACATTTTCTCCTTTGTACAGCCGAAGCCCTGGGTGAGAGAAGAAGGACCTTGCTAAGAGGTCCTGCCATCATCTGGGATGGACTTTCAGCCTGAGAATCTCCCCCATCATGATATTCAGCATTAAGTGACTAACTTCAAAATAAGGGCAAATAAGTAGGCCCAAAGCTGGAGTTCATTCCATTAAGAGCAACAAGGAGAAATTTATTACCGTGCTATTTTATTTACCTATGAGGATACACCATACATGAAAATCTTTCTCAGAACTGTTTAAAAATGTATTTTCCTGATAGAAATAGCAACATTCACAAGGCAAGGACCCAAAAGAGAATGATTTAGTAATAAAATAACCTGCCAACATAAGAAAAGCCAAGTGTCCCTCCTCGGGTCATCACGCCTCCCCAGTGGCCTCACCCACCACCCAAGGTCCCCAGTTGCAGGGAGCCACACCTCAAGCCACTGGGCTATACAAGCAAAAGTCCGTCTTCATTTTAATTCAGTTACACATATAATAACTCCAGTTGGCCAAGCCAGACTCCTGGATGAATCAGTGACCTGCTTGCTCACACTGTTCTCCCAATATCAAGCAGTTAGAACTCTGGTACTCTTCATCTGCCATTTAAAATTAGAAATGGAAAAAACTCACTCCTTTGACAGTTTAATCACTATATAAAAATTTGATCCTCTTACTTTATTTTGCTTAAGACATAAGTTGAAATATAATAATGCAAAATTTCCCTAACTAGTCTAATGAAAATAATTATTGTTCTCAGATTCCTTCTTCATGTTTGGGATCAGAGAAATTAGTAATCTACTGCTGAATAAGCTCTGGAAAAACAGCAGGGAAACTATACAAACCCTGCCCTCTCCCTTTTCTCTCTTCACTTTTTCTCTCCTGGTCTTGCCAGATTTCACAGCTATCTATTCTCTTCTCTTTCAGGTTTTGCTTCCACCTCAAAAAGAGCAAAATTCCTTGAAATCTTAATAATACCAGCTTCTCTTACTTTGCTCACAACCTCCAAATCACTTCTCACCTAACGGTGCTTCCCTAGTTCGCTAGCCACTAACCTCACTGCCACTACCGGCCGCAGTGGCATCTAGGCATTCATGTTTTAAAATATTTAAGTGCTGATCACATTTCACGATCAATTCTTTTTTCTTTTGAATATTTCCATTTTCAAACCCCTAGCACAGGGCTTCATGGTAGTTTTACTTCCAGAATTATAAACTATGTCACTATTTACAAGCAGAATTTGAATTTATAGAATGAAGCCAGGGCATGTTTGCCACTAACAAGCTAAAATTAGGGACCACTGGTAAAATATCTCATAAAATTTTCCTAGCTATACATTAAGGTAATCTAGTCCAATTTTTTAAATTTATATATATATATATTTTTGGTGAGGAAGATTTGCTCTGAGCTAACATCTGTGCCAATCTTCCTGTTTGGTGTATGTGGGTTGCCACCATAGTGTGGCTTGATGAGTGGTGTAGGTCCATCCTGGGAACTGAACCCACAAACACAGGCTGCTGAAGCAGAGCACACCAAACTTAACCACTATGCCATGGGGTCCGCTCCATAATCTGGTCCAATTATTGAGTAAAAACTCCATTTCTTGAATTCATAGGAAAGTTAAAAGCCAAAACCACACCCCCCCATCAGGTCCAGAACATGCCGTTCTTTCTTTTGTTGATACAAAAAGATTTCAGCACTTTCTGAGTTCTTTCCCTATGTCAGTCAATTTGGCTATATTCCTCAAAGAAACAACAGTTTCAGAAACATCAATTTAAACACAAAACCACTATAACATCAGTTATTCTACCAACCATAAAAGCTTTTCCTCAAACTGTGTTGTTTACTTTGCAGGGGTTCTATTTACTAATTGCAGTAAGGCCATTTGTTTATATTTACATAGGCTTCAATCACATATACTCCAGCATTTTGTCTGTGTGTGTGAGGAAGATTAGCCCTGAGCTAACATCCGTCACCAATCCTCCTCTTTTTTGCTGAGGAAGACTGGCCCTGGGGCAACATCCATTCCCAACTTCCTCTACTTTATATGGGATGCCACCACAGCATGGCTTGACAAGCGGTGCCTCGGCTGGCACCCAGAATGCAAACTTGTGAACTCCAGAACGTGGAAGCCAAGGGCAGCGAACTTAACCACTACGCCACCCGAGCCGGCCCCTACTCCAGCTTTTTTGATACATACACATGGCTTCAGTTTTTATGTTGGTATTACCCCATTTTACAAGAATGGCTTTTCTGGAGTAGCCAGGACTTCTATGCTCTCAGTCTCCACGTGCTCACATTCACATCTCAACGCAAATGGCTTATCATTCAAAGAACAAAGAAACAAAAACAAAAAACAAAAAGCACAAAAACCTCAAGTGGATCCTTTGAAAATCCACCCTTGCAACATAGCCTTCAAACGTGGAAAGCCGCAGCCAGCCAGGTGGAGAGGCAGTGAAGTTTGCCAGCTCTGCCCGGGTGCGGACCAGGCACCGCTTGTCAGCCACGCTGTGGCAGCGTCCCATATAGAGCAGAGGAAGATGGGCACGGATGTAAGCCCAGGGAGAGTCTGCATCAGTAAAACGAGGATGATTGGCGGCGGATGTTAGCTCACGGCCAATCTTCCGCATGCGCGCACACACACACACACACAAGTGGAAAGTCTATGATTTCATGGTGCAACAACTGCTCGGTCTAGTAGAGTCGCGAAAATCCCTTGCTTTCCACCCGCCTCAAATGTGCCAATGGAGGCCCACCGGCCCGCCTGCCCAGAGGAGCCTCTGGCTTCGCTACTCGCCCGAATTCCTAAAAAATCTGTGAGGATTACGGTGATCCTGGGAATTTTCTGGAAATGTCCCGAGTCAAAGAGCGCCCCCAGCAGTGCCACCTGCAATGGCGGCCCTCTGGAGGCCTCAGAACGCCAGGTTGCCCCCTGGCGCGCCCCAAGGTCCTCCCAACCAAGCCGCCCTCCCGGGGTGCTCAGGAAGACAAAGACCCCGGGGAGATGTCTCTCTGAGGGGATACCACAGGCGCCTCACCCGCAGCAAGGGGCAAAATGGCACCGAGGCACCCAGGGCCCTTTTTCTCCGAGTCGCCCTCGCCTGCCGCACCCAGCCCACCTTCACTCACCCTCTCGGGAACCTCCACAGCTGGCGGGGGCCTGGAGGCCAGGGGTTCAGAGGAGGGGTGGGCGGGGGCGCGGTGGGGCCTTGAAGCTCCTCTTGGCCCCGTCCCTCTGGAAGTCTGACAGTTTGTGAGGGAGGCGCGCTCTGACTGATTCCTCAGGCGACGACGCCCCCCAGGGGCAGGAAGCTCCCAGGGTGCAAAGCGGGGCAAGGAGCGCTTCCGCCTAGACCCTGAGGGGCTGACGTCGCGGAGCCCGCGCCAGGCAGCCGTTGGCTCGCTTAGACACAATGTTACACTGCAGTCCAAGCCCTCCGCCCTCGCTGAACCCAGGGCACTAGCTGAGCAGCACCTGACGAGGGGTGTGGAGCCAGAAGACGGGGGTCTTTTGAGTCCAAACTGGGCTCCATTGTGGAGCTCGAGAAGCTCAGATATCTTCCTAATCAAAAGGGCCGTCGTAGCCAGAGAGGAACCAAAATGTCGCCGGTGGTTGAGCATTGTGTGTCAAATCCTGCCGCGTGCTTGCAGCTCAGCAAGGCAAGCTCGGCATGCCTGCAACTCCAGAGGTCAAAGGGAGGGTCAAGCTGTTCCCCTTGACCAGCCATCGCATTAAAAACGTCGATGGTAACAGCAAGGCAGCTTTCTTGCACACTTTCCAATCTGTCCTGCTCACCAGCATTCTCCTGCGCAGACCCCCACCAGAGCTTTGCGAGGTGGCCCTACTTGCGCGCTTTGACATCCCAAGTCTGTTTCTAGAGACTCTTGACAATTCCACCGCCACCCGCAGCCACTCATTCGAGTTCAATAGTCCTCACTGAGGAATAGATTTAACCCTACATATGATTTTCTCAAGTTGGCCAATTTTGTATAAGCTAAAAAGACCTTAAAAGAGTTGAAAGATCGAAAACCAACTTGAATTCTGCTCCACCTGACTCACCCCAGCGGGATGAACTAGGAAACATTAATTTAACAACAGTATTAATATTAAATTTTATTCATAATAGGAACAATCCTTGCCCCTCAGACGAGGAAAGGGCTCCGGAACTTTCTATCTCCTACACAATCCTTCCGATTTCAAAACTGGACCACTCAATCATTTCACAAAGTATACGTATACCAAAACATCACGTTGCGCACGTTAAATATGTTTTTTTTTTAAATTTGACAATCATGTCTCAATAAAGCAGGGGGGTGGGGGAAGTGAACCATTCTGAGGGGTAGTCTTTGGATGTATTCTTTTCTCCATACTAAGAGATAAAATCCTAAATTTTTATGAAGTTTAGAAAAAAGCTCCTAAGCTCAGTTTCAGGAGGGACTCGTTTTAAAATAGCACGAGTCTTCCCAAAGGGCTTTTTAAGCAGACCATTCTGATTTATAGCTGTGTTACAGCCTTCTGGCACCACAGACAAACTCTAATTATTAAGTTTAAAAGCTTCAGGGGCCCGGCCGGGTGGCGTAGTGATTGGTTTTGCATGCTCCGCTTTGGCGGTGGATGATCTCAGGTTAGGATGTGCAGCAAGCACTGCCGCACCGCTTATCAAGCCACGCTGTGCCAGCATCCCACATGCAAAATAGAGGAGGTTGGGCACAGATGTTAGCACAGCAAAAAGAGGAAGATTGGCGACTGACGGTAGCTCAGGGCCGATCTTCCTCACCAAAAAAAAAAAAAAAGCTTCAGCATGGCATGACATCTGAAATAACCAGGATATGATAGAACAAAAAGTTGTTCAGTGAGGCAGGCATTTGTGAAACACTTCCCAAATCCTAAAGCACAATGTTGCATGTGGGTCAGAAAAGTCAGGTCCCATTTTCCCCAACTCTCATGTTCTTCTTATGCTTAAACAAATTGATTCTTTCAGTGCCAGATTACATGCATGTGGGTAATGATAGCATGTATGTATGTAACACTTGTCATTTGTAGAGCGTATAATCAGCATTAATTAACTTTAATTATGGGATTAGTACTGAGTTGTCAGAGACAACTTTCAAAAGAGAGCAATCATTTAATGCATTCATCCTAATAATGATCAGCCACGCTTCCTCGGAAACAAGGCATGACTCGCTCCCAAAGCAGAGAGATTAGCAACAGAGCAGAGCAGGAAGAGCTTGGGCTTAAGTATAAATCCTGGCCAGTCTTGGAGAATGTAATTAACATCTCTGAAGCCACAGTGTCCTTCTCTCGACAATGGACCCAATAATAAATAGTACCTGCCTCTTAGAGTTGGGAGGATTCAATGGGACGATGCACGCAAAGTGCCTGGTACAGGGAAGAGCAGGAAGGAGACCCGGGTCAGTGGCGCTGTAATCACCATCAGAAACCACAATAGAATACTCACCAAAGGCAGAGAGGGCTTCTAGATGTTCACTCTCCCTGAACACAGCACACAGGATTTGAAGGACTTCCACCTGAGGCTCTTCTGGTCTTGCTTGGAGGTATCACCTTACCTCTGGTCTTTCTCACAGGGGACCGGCCAATAGTAGAGACTAGGCATTCCTCCGCAGAGCAAGGACCCTCATGAGTAGCCTCCATAGCAAGCGCCCAAATTCCGTGAAAATGTCCAAACGAATTCCCGGGAAGACAAAAAACCAAATGATGTAAGGTTTTCCCTCTGTGTGGTCATCAAACTGCCAACTGTTTAGTTCATCCCCAGAGGAGATAAGTATCTCGTTTTCACATCTCTTGATGGAGAAGAGAACACACTTGTAGAAAATCGACATCATGTCACTCCCAGCTTGTGAGGACACCCATGCGTGGGCTGTGGTAATGTTTCTACTACATCTGAAATACACTGACCATTCTGTGATTGAGTTTCCATTAAAAGGCCTCCACTTTTCCTGGTATGATGTTAATACATGGTGATATATCTTAACGAAGAATGGTGTATTTTACTTGTGGGAAAATTCAATGATAAATCCATAAAAGGAATTTAAGCAGTGCTATTTTAATTCATTTTGAATTTTGAAAAATCAACCAATGAATTCTGGAAGGATTCTCCTTTTATATCTGTATGCTTTTCAGCTCTAACCATCAAGTATAAAGTGGAAGGTCTCTATTTTGTTGTCTACTACAAACGGTCTCCATTAACCCAGGAGTATGTGCCTGAGAAAAGATCTGCTTCTAGATGCCAAACCTCTGCTATTTATCATGGTTGTTGCTCCCTAGCAAAAACCCCGGAAACAGAGTCATGCTTTCTGGTGCTAAAAATGCCCTTTAGGTAAAAAGGTGTGTGAGCTGTCCTCTCCCCCATCTCTGGCACCATTTTAGTCCACATCACCATCAGCTCTAGTCTGCACTCGTGACTAGAGTCCGTGCTACCCCTAGTCTTGTCCCTTCCAAACTGTTCTCCACCCAGCAGCCAAAGCAAACTCTAAATGTGTTCATGTTACACCATTCCCATGGTGGGAATACTGCCAGGTCCCCCCCACACACTATTTCTGGCTGGTGAGAAAGAGTTGATCCCATTCTCACCTCCTCTAATACCCCTCCCAAGTGCAATGGCTGCTTTTCTCTCCTCACTCCACAACAGGTAGGAGATATCTGTATCTGTATAGATATCTATATAGATATAGATATCTATATAGATATCTATATAGATATAGGTACAGATATATAGAGATATAGATATAGATATAGATATATAACTTTGCTATAGTTTTTACTAAATGTTTTGCTGTGGCAAACTATGGAAGAGACATCTTCTGGCATTAGAACCCAGAAAAAAGTAATGATCCTTTCTGGGAGATCATTAACTAAAAAGAAAAAACAAAATGATGTTAAAATATGCTGCCACAGAGCCTAAACACCTATGCTTTCTTCTTCCACTACTCTCATCTTAGCAAGAATAAGTTTAGAACATTGAAAATTACCTATGTTCTCCAACATACAGAGGGTTAGGGTCTCCCACATGGATGAGAGGGTGTGGGGTAGAGAACTTGCTGGGGGTCCAATCTTAGTGATGCTTGCATATCCCAGCTGGCCCAGACCCTCACTTTCTAATTGAGGACACCGAAGCCCTTTGAATCCGGTGGGAAGATTTCTCCAGAATCTTAGGGCTAGGGCTCAGTGGTGCCCAGAGGAGAGATCCTGGTTGCTCCTACTTTATCCTGTCCAGGTGTATTTTGCCCTCATAGAAAGTTTGCTTTGAAACAGAAGGTGAACAGGCTCCTAAGGTGCTTCCTACATGCCCAACAATAGAAAGGTAGACTTAAACTCAAGCATATCAATAATTACATTAAATGAAAATAGTTTAAAAACCTCATTAAAACATAGAAGTTGTCAAACTGGAGAAATAAAGCAACTCTACTCTTGTCTACAAGAAGTGTATTTAAATATAAAGATGAAGAGAGATTAAAAGTAAAAGGACAAAAAACTAAATACCATGCAAATTCTAATCATAAGAAAGATGGAGTGGCTATATAAACATTAGACAAAGTAGACTGCAGAGCAAGTAATATTACCAGAGATAAAAAGAAACATTTCATAGTAATAAAAGAGTTGATTCAAAAAGACATAACAGAAAACAATTCCATTTACAATAGCATCAAAAAGAATGAGGACTTAGAAATAAACATAACCAAAAAGGTCTTCTTTCCACATATCTTGCCCTTTGCACCTCTTCCATCTGGCCATTCTTGAGTTATATCCTCTTATAATAAACCAGTGATCTAGTTTATAAAAAAAGAACAGAACAGCATGCTGCTGGGACATCTGCAACAGGGAACACTTTGGTTCAAGTCGACTAGAGAGTTCCTGGCTCTCTGCTGTTGAAGCCATCTTTTCCTCTTATTGGAATCTAAGAAGTCTCTCCCTTGGGTAGGTGGTGTGTGCGTGCCCAGGCATGGCCAGGCGGTCAGGGTTTCTGGAGAGTTACAAGTGGGTCTGGCTTCACATAGCAGAATGAGTCGCCATCCTAATTTCCCAAGGCCAAACTTTTTTAAAAAATAAAGGTGCCCAAAATAAAAACAAACAAACAAGATTTCTTTCTTTTAAAAGAAATTAAAGAAAATAAAGGACTCTTTGGCCAAAGCTGCCTCCCAAACTATAAACACTTCTTCAGTAAGTTCTTAGGTAAGGAAATAAATATACTGGGCACAAGAATGCTCCTATAGAAACAGTGCATTCCAGTCAGTCTCAGTTGGGGGTCTCTGTCCTTGGCCTAGACCCCTCGTGTAGACCTCTAGTTCTTTAACCATCCAGGCTTTCTCTGGCCTTTCCAACCATCAAAACCCTGTCGGGGAGGGGCGGCTTTCCTTTGATTGGCAAATAGTGGATTTGATAGATGTTAGTTCCTCTTTGCCTTCCCAAGCTAACCGGAGACCTCCTTTCCAGCTTCTTGTCTCCTGCCTCCTGTGGTGGTACCGCCTCTGTGCTAGCCATGCCACATTTCTCACCTGCCCAAGGCTTCTCGGCTCTGATCCTCTTCCACACCTCCCCTGGCTGGGTGCAGAGTTCTGTCCATGACTGTCTGGCAGCTCACAGAGGTCAAGGACCACACAAGGTTATTCAGCAACCGGCCCAAGTGTGGTGAGGGAACAGGACAGGGCAGGGTGTGGGGGTGAATTTAATTTTGTGATTTGATGCTCTGGTAGGTCAGGTAAATTCCTCCTCTGAGCTGTCCCAGCATCCCACCTTTTACATTTCCAAACAGCCCAGGTAACCTTGCACGACCCTGAGAGTGAGTGCCTCCTTAAATTTCCTGCGCCAGTCACCTCACTTGCCTCACCCTAGTTCCAGTCATGTTTATCAATTCTCTTTTTATGGGAGATCCCAGGCAAGTTGAGCCATCCCTGACCTCTTCCATCTTTTTAAGCTGATTGGTACAAAACCCTAGAGCTGACTTCACCACCCGAGGTAAAGAGTCCTGAGTCTTCACTCCTTTCCGTTCTGAGTGGTTACTACTGCCCAAGCCATCCTGGGGCAGCCTAAACCAGAAGCACGGGCTTTTGTCACAGAACCGTAAGATGCTTTTATAGAAGAAAACATCTTCACCTAAAGACTGTGATCAAGGCCTGTTTTTGCCCTCTGGTCATTTTGTTTTCAGCATTTGTGTCATTATATGTGGCTTCAGTTGCTATGGAAAGAAAACACTGCTTACCATGACAACTGTAACAGTTTAAGGTGCACAGCTTGTCTCAGACTATGAAGCTTCAAAACCACTGAAATGTGTAGGGTTTAATATCCCTCCTTTTAAAAAAATCAATCAAATGTTCTTCCCCCTATAAAAGCTGCCTGAGTATTCTCCACTTTCTCTGTGTCACCTGTCATGAAAAGCCAGCAGACCTCGACAAAAAATACCCAAGTGCTGAAATCAAAGGCAATTTTAGTACCAATTAAATTTAAAAGCTTCATAACAATCAAAGAACAAATAAATGGAGATTTACTACGTACTTTTTCTGTACCAGATGTGTGTAGATTCTTTTACATACATTTCATCTGATTGTGATTTTACCTCATTTTACAGAAGAGAGAAACAGATCTAGGAAAGTTAAATAACTAGTCCAAAGAGACAGAACTGGGTTTCAAACCCAGGATGGACTGGTTCCACCCAGCCTAACACAGCATTGTTTATTCAAGCAATTTGGTCATCTGATTATTTACTTGGTCAAAAAGTGAGGGTTCCGAATGATCTTTTTTTTAAAGAATAGAAGACACTTCCTTTTTAAAAAACAGTTGATCTGATTACTGGCCTTCTTGTCAGTATACCTTGGAGACTGCTATAATCCCCTCTCATGTGGATTAGATGAGAAATTACGAGGGTGGGCAGTGGGTAGGGAATTCCTGCAGCAACCCACTAAAATGACTATCAAATTGACAGATAATAAGAAGTATAGAGTTTCAGTTTTGCAAGACAAAAAGAGTTTTGCAAGCTTGGTTGCACTACAATGTGAACGCACTTAACACTGCTGAACTGTACATTTAAAAATGGTTCAGAAAGTAAATTTTATGTTATGTGTATTTAACCATAATTTTAAAAGATTCCATTTATAATCACATGCCTAGAATAGGCAAATCCATAGAACCAGAAAAGTAGATTAGTGGTGCCAGGAGCTGGGGGGAGGGAGAATGGGGAATGGCTGCAAATGGGGAAGGGATTTCTTTTGGGGGTGACAAAAATGTTGTAGAATTATATAATGCTGATATTTGCACAACCTTGTGAATACATTGAAAAACCTCTGAATTTTTCTCTTCTAAAGGGCAAATTTTAGGGTATGTGAATGACATATCAATTAAAAATTTGGTATGAGAAAATAACAGTCTAGGAGTGGGAGCTGGTGTACCTGGCAGAAATGAAAGGGAGAGGTGGATAGGAAATGGATAATTATGAGAAACCATGTAAAAGCAATGTACTGACCTGCCCGGCCACAAATATCTCATTGTATTGTGGCTACAGACATCATGTGCCACAGTTGGCTCAAACCAAGGGTGGGTTTCATGGCTGGAGATCAAATACTTGAGCAAACTATATATGCATCCGTAAGATTATTTTAAATGAGATGCACAATTACTATAAAACACAGTTGATAACTACACATAATGGCTAACTAGTCAGTGACTAACTAGAAGATACAAAGAAATAATTATAAGATGAATGTATGCTAATTTTGTATTTGGATACAACCTGAAGATAATTATATACCCTAACTCCATGTCTTTCAAATAAGACCCATGTCATTTCCACTATTGATGTTGGATAATAGAAATCTCGGGGGACAGTTAATGGGATACTAGTGTAAATTAACAATTAGCATCATTTAATTAGCTATTTGAGAAAGTCTGCTTCATACCACATTTGTTAGAAGTGCATCAAAGCTCTTGATTTGTAGCATTTTATGGCACAGTTTTCTGGCTGCCCCACGGAGCATGGAATTGCCACAGACCCTTTAGAATGAAGAAACGTGAGGAGATTCTTGGAAACTAAGCTGAGCCTTTATCTCTGCAAGCAGCCCTTGGTACTCATGGCACACTGAAGTCAATGCTCTTCGTGGAGTAGCTAATTATCACCAGAAGGCGCTGCCTACACTGAGTCCAGCAGGTGAGCCTCCTCTCAGGTTTGTCTTGCAAGCTTCACTTTTTCTTTCTTTTCTTTTTTGAGGAAAATTATTGTTTTCCTAGCACTGAAGACAATGACCAAGGTGAATGCATATAGAGCCAAGCTAAAGTCATGCTAGGGATACTATCAAATATAAGTAGGCCATGGAACAGAATAGAGAGTTCAGTGGGAGACCCAAGTATACATAGGATAACAGGTTATGGTAAAAGTGGCACCACAGATTATGGGAAAGGATAGATTATTTAGTAGATGGTGTTGGGAAAATTGTCTCATTATGGGCAGAAAAAATCAAACTAGATTCCAACATTTAACGACTTGTATGAAGGTGGATTCCAGGTGGTTTCAAAAATAATTATGAAAGGAAATAATAGTAACATCAAAAAAGAGATGGTAAAAATATTTTTCATCTTGGAGTAGGGAAGAATTTCTTAAATAGGACTCTAAAACCAAAGACATGAGGTGAAAATTAATCAACTCGATTAGGTTGAAATTAAGGATTTCTGTTTAATGAAGGACACCATGGACAAAATTTAAGATAGATGGTAAGATGGCAGAAAATATTTGCAGTATCTAAAACCAGCAAAGACTAATATTTTTTAAAAGCATCTCAAAAAAGATAGGAATCCTAATAGAAAAGTAGGCAAAGGATAAAGGAACCGGACATTTATAAAAGTGGAACCCAAAAAGCAAACATATGAGAAGATGTTCCAACTCATTAATTAATATGAATTAAAACATCTATGTGATACCACCCTACATCTATTGGCCTCGAAAAATTAGAAAGCTAAAGATTATCAAGTGTTGACAGAGCTCCAGTACTATAGGAATCCTCATGTTTGCTGTGGGAGGATAGACAGGGCCATCATTTGGAGAGCAGTCAAGCACTACTCAGTTAGATTAAGTATACACAATGGCCCAGCAATTTTGCTATTGCATGTATGTGTGTGTGTATATATATATATGTGTGTGTGTGTGTGTGTGTGAGTATATGTGGGTGTGCATATATGTATATAATCTTAACTTGTACACACATATTCATGGCATTATTCATAATAGTCAAAAAGGTGGAAACAATCTAAATGCCCATCAATGATGAATAGATAAACAAAATAAGGTACATCCATACAATGTAATGTTATTTACTCATAAAAATCAATGAAGTACTGATTCATGCTACAATATGGATGAACCTTGAAAACATTAAGCCAAATGAAATAAGCCAGACACAAAAGGACAAACATTGTATGATTCCATTTATATGAGATATCTGGAGTAGGCAAATCCACAGAGACAGAAAGTAAATTAACAGTTGCCAGGTGCTAAGGGTTGAGAGAGATGAAATTTGACTGATAATGGGAATGGAATTTCTGTTTTGGATGACAAAAATGTTCTAAGCTTAGATTGTAATAATGGTTAAACAACTCTGTGAGTACGCCAAAATCATTGAATCGTACTCTTTAAATGGTGAATTTGTGGTATGTGAATTATAATAAATCTGTGATTAAAAAAGGAATGAATGAATGAATACATGAAATAGAAAAATAAATAAAAATATAAGCAGGGCTTTGCATGGACGTATGATGAGAATGTGCCCAGAAGAGTGTGATTAATAAAATCCTCTGCTCCAGTGGTACCTGCCTCCTTTTTGCTGACTGCTGATCTTCCTTGAAATTGTAGCTCTTTTGAAAATATTATCTTCTCCTTAGAGGCAGTCTTGCTCCAGCTCATTGTGTCCCAGGTCCTCAGCTCCCATTGTCATGCTGGGCATGGGTTGGGCCTTGGTCTGAACCACACTGCAGATGCTGTAGACCAATCAAAGCCACCTGTAGATAGAGGCTATCTGTCCAGTAGAATATGGCAAAAGTGATGGGATGACACTTCCACAGTTTGATTACAAAAGACTGTGAGTTGTAAATTCCACCTTGCTAGTTCTCTCTCTGTCTTCTTTTTCTATTTCTCATTGGCACTGCCTCTTGCCCTCTTGCTTGCTTGCTGCCATGTTGTAAGATGCTCTATGGAGAGGTACACATGACAAGGAACCAGGACATGCCTCCAGTCAACAGGTCATGAGAAACTCAGGCCTCACTCCAACAACATTCAAAGAACTCAATTTTGCCACCTTCCATGCAAGTGACTTTGGAAGCAGGTCCTTCCTCAGCTGAGCCTTCAGATGAGACCACAGCCACAGCTAACACCTTGATTATAGCCTTGTTAGAGATGCCATAAGCAGAGAATGCATGTAAGCCATGCCCAGACACCTGACCCATGGAAACTGTGAGATAATAAATGTGTGTTAAGCCACTAAGGTTTGGGGGAATTTGCTATGCTACAGTATGACAGTTGATGACTAATCCAGAGGATAAGGTGTGTTAAAAATGCCTCTTCCCTGTCACCAGAACTTTGGAACCAAGCCTCCTTTTCAGCTGGGTGGGTTCAAGTGTCTGGCCCCATAAAAACTGCTCAATGTGGTGATTTGTTTGTACAGTTCAAAACTCTCCCTTGACTTCCCAGTACCCTCAGAGCAAAATGCAAAATAAATTCTTACCGTAGCCTACAACACATTCCTTGATCTGGTCCCTGCTGCCCTTCTAGACTCATCCTACTCTCCCCTTCACTCTTTCTGCTCCAACCACACTGGTATCTTTTCAATGAACCAAGTATGTTTTCACTCTGGGGGCTTCACCCTTTGCTTTCCACATTCAGAAAGCTCTTACCCCAAGCCATCTGCATGACTCACTACCTCACTTCCTTCAGGTCTCTGATTAAATATCACCTTCTCAAAGAGGTCTTTCCCAGCAACCACTTGAATAGGCCTTAATTCTAAATCTCTATTCCCTTCTCCTGTTTTATGTTTTATGATATGATTTACCATCACCTAAAATGGTATGCATTGGTTTGTGTATTTGTACTGCCTTCTCCCTCTAGAAAGTCAGTTTTATGAGGGCTGGGACTTTTTTTGTTAACTGCTGTATCTCCAGTGCCTAGAACAGTGCCTGGCACCTACAGCCAGATTGGGAAAGGGATTACTGGAAGAGATGAAAAGTCACTCCCCAGAGATTTCTGTAATTTGAAGCAGAAAGGGGGAGTTTTCAGCAGCCAGAGAGAAACAGGCATTCAGAGAGTTGCAAAGCTATCCTCGGTCCCCAGGAATTCCTGGGGGAAGACAGGGCGTGCAGCATAGGGGGAAAGTGTTCTCAGCAAATCTCTGACTTTAACTGGGAAACTAGTTCCATAAAAAGACATTTCAGATGGCTACTTAATAGCTTATCTATGTGGCTAGAATATATATTCTTCATGAGGGCTACTTTTTCAAAGCTTTCTCTATTTGTGTTTTCTTCTTTCATTCCCAATTATCATGTGTAATTTAACTGCAAAATTTAATTAAGGCCCAAATGCAAAATTGCAAAATATTTTGTACAAATCATTAGTGATGCAGGCAAATTCTTTTACTTTACAATGAACAGCCAGTAGCTAATTGTTCTCACAATTACCTAATCTCAGGTATAGCAACATATGTACTTGTTTTATATCCAAAATAGATTACATCTTTTTTATTTAAAAAATGTTCTAGAATATAGAGCATCATAGCAGAGTGAACTTTGCCCTTTAATCTCTCCCCCTGCTAAGATACAACAAAAAGGACACTCGCATACTAACAGAGGACACTTACACAACACAAAGGATGTCTGAGAGACCCACGGAGCAGTTCATCTGAAGGTGGAGGTGCTCAACCCCTTGGAGGAAGTGGGGAGGGATAAGGAGAAATCCTCCCCCTCCTGATTCAATTGGTGACCCCAAGACTGTGCATCTCCCAGAGAGAGAGGGGGAGGGGTGGCCCTCTGCGTGAAAACTGTCACTCTCAAAGATCTCTCACAGCCCCTGGGGAATGCCCACACAGAGGAGATTGAACTGTTGCAGGGGTGCCACCATGATCCAAGCACCATAAGAGAGCAGATAGCAAGGGAAGAATGAGAAGCCCACGGGATTAGGCAGGCAAAAGAGAGCCCCTCCCCCCACACACCCCATGCTTCAGCACAATCAGTTGGCCAGAGCACCTGCACATCACAACAGGGACAGAATACACAGTGCTTGACACCCACCCAGTGTCAGCAAGTGAAAATTGTGACCAGATATCTTCAGTATGAGAAAAAATAAACCAACATGGGCAGGCACTGTGCAGAAATATATTAAATCTCCAGATCAGAAGGAAAATGACAATCACCCAGAAATCAATTCTGAAGGCAGAGAAATTTATAACCTGAAAGACAAAGAATCAAAATAGCTATCATAAAAAAGCTCAATGAATTACAAGAAAATACAGATACACCATTCAATGATATCAGGAATTTCTTCACAAAACCGATTGAAACCTTAAAGAAAGACCAATCAGAAATATTGGAGATGAAAAACACAATGGAGGAAATAAAGAAAAATCTAGAATCTTTAAAGAACAGAGCTGACAACATGGAGGAAAGAATTAGTATTATTGAGGACAGGAATGCAGAAATGCTCCAGATAGAGGAGGAGAGAGTACTAAGACTAAAAAGAAATCAAGAAATCCTTCAAGAAATATCCAATTCAATTAGGAAATGCAACATAAGGATTATAGGTATTCCAGAGGTAGAAGAGAGGGAAAAAGGAGCACAGAGCTTGTTCAAAGAAATCATAGATGAGAATTTCCCAAACCTGGGGAAGGAGCAGGAAATACCAGTGAATGAAGTCAATAGATCTCCTAAATATAGCAACATGAAAAGACCCTCTCCAAGGCATATAGTAGTAAAGCTGGCAAGAGTTAATGACAAAGAAAAAATATTAAGGGCAACAAGACTAAAAAGTAAATTAATGCACAAAGGAATTCCCATCAAGCTCTCAACAGATTTTTCGACAGAGGCTCTACAGGCTAGGACACACTGGAATGATATATTCAAAATCCGGAAAGACAAAAATTTCAGCCAAGAATACTCTATCCAGTGAAAATATCCTTCAGATATGATAGAGAAATAATAACTTTCGGAGATAAACAAAACCTACAGGAGTTCATTGCCACAAGACCCCCACTACAAATACTGCTCAAGAAGGCCCTCATGCCTGAACAAAACGAGAAACAGGATACAAAGCTTTAAGCAAGGACAAAAATAGGTGGACAAAACCAGAAAAAAAACAGCCCTCTATCAGAATAGGTTAGCCAACTCTTAATTATAAACATCAAGATTAATGGAAGGAAAACACCAAAAATAAATATAAACTCATCAGTTTAAACACACACTCACAACACAAGATGGAATAAGATGTGACAATAGACTTAGTCTAAGGATATAAGAGACCATCAGAAAATGGACTATCCTATCCACGAGATTTTTTATAGAAACCTCATGGTAACCACTAAATAAATAATCAGAAAAGAGTCACATATGAAAAATAAAGAGAAAACTGAGAGAATCATCACACAGAACTACCAAGCTGTATTGGAAGTCCAAAACACATGAGATGAGAAGCAAAGGAATTGCAAAAGAACTGGAAAATGAACAATAAAATAACAACGTTAAACCTTCATATATCGATAAATCTAAATGTAAATGGATTGAATTCTCCAGTCAAAAGACACAGAGTGGTGGGATGGATTAAAAAACAAGACCAAACAATATGCTGCCTCCAGGAAACACATCTCAGCTCTAAAGACAAACACAGGCTCAGAGTGAAAGGATAGAAGACAATACTTAAGCTAATGGAAAACAAAAGAAATCAGGTGTTGCCATACTTATATCAGACAAAGCAGACTTCAAGATAAAAAGGGTAATGAGAAGGGCCAACGAGGGGTGTAGAGGTTAAGCTTGCATGCTCCACTTTGGCGACCTGGGGTTCACAGTTTCGGATCCCAGGTGTGGACAGACACACCACTTGTCAAGCCATGCTGTGGCAGTGTCTCATATAAAGTAGAGGAAGACTGGCACTGATGTTAACCCAGAGCCAATCTTCCTCAGCAAAAAGAGGAGGATTGGCAATGGATGTTAGCTCAGAACTAATCTTCCTCACAAAAACAAATAAATAAAATAATAAGAAAAGGATAATGAGAGACAAAGAGGGGCAATATATAATGAGAAAAGGGACACTCCACCAAGAAGACATATTACTTATAAATATGTATGCACCCAACATAGGAGCACCAAAGTACAAAAAGCAACTATTAACAAACTTAAAAAGATATATCAATGACAATGCAATAATAGTGGGGGATCTTAACATTCAACTTACATCAATGGATAGATCATCCAGACAAAAAGTCAATAATGAAATAGTGGACTTAAATGAAAAACTAGACGAGATTGACTTAATAGATATACACAGAGTACTCCACCCAAAAACAGCAGACGACACATTCTTCTTGAGCCTGTGTCAAATATACCCAAGGATAGACCATATGCTGGAAAACATGGCAAGCCTCAACAAATTTAAAAAGATTGAAATCATAACAAGCATCATTTCTGACCATAATGCTATGAAACTAGAAATCAACTACAAGAAAGAAAGTGGGAAAGTGACAAAGACGTGGAGACTAAACAACATGCTACTGAACAACCAATGGATCATTGATGGAATGAAAGGAGAAATCAACAAATATCTGGAGACAAACAAATATGAAAATACACCATAGCAACTCATATGGGATGCAGCAAAAGTGGTCCTGAGAGGAAAACTCACAGCAATACAGGAGCAACTTAACAAACAAGAGAAATCCCAAATTAGCCGCTTTAAATTACATCTAACAAAACTAGAAAAAGAACAACAAACAAAGCCCAACATCAGCAGAAGGAGGGAAATAATAAAAATCAGAGCAGAAATAAATGAAATGGAACCCCCCAAAACAGTAGAAAGGATGAATGAAACAAAGAACTGGTTCTTTGAGAAGATAAACAAAATTGACAAACCCTTATCCAGATTCATTAAGAAAAAAGAGATAAGGCTCAAATAAATAAAATTAGTAATGAAAGAGGAGAAATTACAATGGATGCCACAGAAATACAAAGGATTATAAGAGAATACTATGAAAAAATATGCCAACAAAGTGGACAATCTAGAAGAAATGGATAAATTCTTGGACTCATACAACCTCCCAAAACTGAATTAAGAAGAAATAGAGAATGTGAATAGACCAATCACAAGGAAAGAGATTGAAACAGTAATCAAAATCCCCCCCCCCCAAATAAAAGTCCAGGACCAGATGGCTTCTCTGGAGAATTTTACCAAACATTCAAAGAAGATTTAATTCCTATCCTTCTCAAACTTTTCCAAAAAATAGAGGAAGATGGAACACTTCCTAACACATTCTATAAGGCCAACATCACCCTGATACCAAAGCCAGACAAGGACAATACAAAGAAGGAAAACTACAGGCCAGTATCGCTGATGAACATAGATGCAAAAATTCTCAATAAAATATTGGCAAACCAAATACAGCAATACATCAAAAAGATCATACACCATGACGCAGTGGGATTTATACCAGGGACACAGGAATGGTTCAACAACTGCAAATCAATCAATGTGATATACCACATTAACAAAACAAAGAATAAAAACCACATGATTGTCTCAATTGATGCAGACAAGGCATTTGGCAAGATCCCGTATCCATTTATGATAAAAAGTCTCAACAAAATGGGTATAGAAGGAATGAACCTCTACATAATAAAGGCCATATATGACAAACCCACAGCCAACATCATCCTCAATGAGGAAAAGCTGAAAGCCATTCCTCTGAGAACAGGAACAAGACAAAGGTGCCTACTCTTGCCACTCTTATTCAGCACAGTACTGGAGGTTTGGGCCAGAGTAATTAGGCAGGGAAAAGAAATAAAATGACTCCAAATAGGTAATGAAGAAGTGAAACTCTCACTATTTGCAGACAACATGATTTCATATATAGAAAACCCTAAAGAATCCATTGGAAAACTGTTAGAAATAATCAACAACTACAGCAAAGTTTCAGGGCACAACAACAACTTACAAAAATCAGTTGCATTTCTGTATGCTAATAACAAACTAACAGAAAGAGAACTCAAAAAGATAATTCCATTTACAATTGCAACAAAAAGAATAAAATATCTAGCAATAAATTTAACCAAGGAGATGAAAGACCTATACAATGAAAACTATAAGACATTTTTCAAAGAAAATGATGATGACATAAAGAAATGGAAAAATACCCCATGCACACTGATTGGACAAATAATCATAGTTACAACATCCATACTACATAAAGCAATCTACAGATCCAATGCAATCCCAGTGACATTCTTCATGGAAATAGAATAAAGAATACTAAAATTCATATGGGGCAAGAAAAGACCCCGAATAGCTAAAGCAATCCTGAAAAAAAAAGAACAAAGCTGGAGGCATCACAATCCCTGACTTCAAATTATACTACAAAGCCATAGTAATCAAAAGAGCATGGTCCTGGCACAAAAATAGACACACAGGTCAATGGAACAGAATTGCAAGCCCAGAAATAAAACCATACATCTACGGACAGCTAACCTTTGACAAAGGAGCTAAGAACATACAATAGAGAAAGAAAATTCTCTTCAATAAATGGTGCTGGGAAAACTGGACAACCACATGCAAAAGAACGAAAGTAGACCATCTTCTTTCACCATACTCAAAAACTCACTCAAAATGGATCAGAGACCTGAAACTACAAAGCTCTTGGAAGAAAATATAGGCAGTACACTAACTGACATCAGTCATAAAGGGATCTTTTCGGATTGGACAAGGGAAACAAAAGAAAAAATAAACAAGTGGGACTTCATCAGATTAAAGAGTTTCCAAAAGGCAAATGAAATCAGGATCAAAATGAATAGATAACCCACCAGCTGGGAGAAAATATTTGCAAATCGTATATCCAACATGGGGTTAATCTCCATATGTAAAGAACTCACACCACCGAACAACAAAAAAACAAACAACCCAATCAAAAAATGGGCAGAGGATATGAACAGATATTTTTCCAAGGAAGATATACAGATGGACAATAAGCACATGAAAAGATGTTCAACATCACTAATCATCAGGGAAATGCAAATCAAAACTACACTAAGATATCACCTTACACCCGTTAGAATGGCTATAATCACCAAGACAAAAAACAACAAATCTTGGAGAGGTTGTAGAGAACTGGGAACCTTAATTCACTGCTGGTGGGAATGCAAACTGGTGCAGCCTCTATGGAAAACAGTATGGAGATTCCCCAAAAAATTATAAATAGAAATACCTTGTGACCCAGCTACCCCACTACTGCGTATCTACCCAGCGAACCTGAACTCAACAATCCGTACAGGCTTATGCACCCCTATGTTCATTGCAGCATTAATCACTATAGTCAAGAAGTGGAAGCATCCCAAGTGTCCCTCAACTGATGATTGGATACAGAAGATCCAGTATACATATACAACGGAATACTACTCAGCTACAAAAAAGACAAAATCATCCCATTTGCAACAACCTGGATGGACCTGGAGAGTATTATGTTACGTGAAATAAGCCAGAGAGAGAAAGACAAAGACCACATGATTTCACTCATATGTGGAATATAAACTAACATTCGGACAGAGAGAACTGTTTGATGGTTACCAGGGGTAAGGGGGATGTTATAAACTATTAAGACATAAATTAAAAAATTACAAAAAAGAAGTTCATTATTAAGTTGAACCATATTGAATTAGAACCATATAAAACTTTTTGATCTATGAAAATAGTAATTTCACATGATTGAACCTAGTATTTGACATTCAAAATACAAGCCAACTAAAATCTACCTATTGTATGTGTGTGTGTATATGTACATTGTATATAGTGCACCATGAATCCACAGCTACAAATGCAGGCAGATACAGATATGTTGGCAACTCAATATGATAAGCGTCATCACCATTCAAGTCATGATTTTCCAAAATGATGCCCACTCTTGTTAAAACTAGAAGCAACACTAAGTATAATCTTTCTTATTTTGTCCAGTAGTTGCACTTCTGAAAAATTAAGTTTGTATTTTAAAATGCAAAAACAAAACATTGCATTTGGATCTAAAACAGCATTAGGTTCCAGGCTCAGAAAATTACAAAGAGGTCTTTGTTTTACCTACATGAACTTCTTGCAGGACATTTGAAAGTTGGGAGAAGGTAGGAACATTTCTTGTTGCATGGGACTGTCCCACACACTGTAGGACTTGCCCTCAAAATGAAAGTAGTTCACCCCCAAATCATTATGACAACAAAAACAATCCCCTGCACTTCCAAAATGACAAGTAAAGGGATGACACTACCCCCATTGAGAACCATCAGTCTGATAACCTCTGCTTGAATACTTTCAGTGATAAGAAACTTACTACCTCCGCAGGACCTGGGGTCACCGTCTCATTGACTCATCTGTCAAGAAGTCATGTTTCATTCTTATAACTCTGCTGGGAGCCTACGTTGGTACAACTCTTCTTCCATTTGGTCAAATGTTTCAAAACCTTGACCCAGTACTTCCACTTCTATGAATCTGCTTCTAAGAATTCCACTTCTAAGACTAAGAATAAGTAAACTATCCAAATAGCCATTAAGATCCCTGTGCACAGAAACCATTGTATATAATGGTGGAACTAATGACATGCCAACTGTTTAAGTAAATTATCCTTAATAATTTAATTAAAAATTAAGTAAATTGGGGCCGGCCCCATGGCATAGCAGTCAAGTTTGCGTGCTCCACCTCAGTGGCCTGAGATTTGCAGGTTCGGATCTTGGGCGTAGACTGAGCACACCACTTGTCAAGCCATGCTATAGTGACATCCCATTTAAGCAGAGGAAGATGGGCATGGATGTTAGCACAGGGCCAGTCTTCCTAGCCATAAGAGGAAGATTGGCAATGGATGTTAGATCAGGGCTAATCTTTTTCACACACACACACACACACACACACACACACACACACACACACACACAATTAAATAAATTATGGTACCACCCTTTTGTGGACTAGGAAGTAGCCATCAGAAATAAAATGTTAGCAGCTGTTGTGGGACATGTGTGCTTTTGGGTTTTTTCTCTCTGCTTTTCTCATTCTGTAATGACTTTCATTCCTGTAATAATTGGAGGAAAATAAACTCCATGGAAGGGAGAAACAAAACCATGAATCTCATGGTTGGAATCCTTTCCCATGGAAATGAAGAAACTGAGAAGGGGCCTCTAATTAAAACCCTGAGGAGAGGGGTTCACTCAAGGCTCCCCCATCTCTCACCACCATTTGAGCCTTTATCAGTATGTGAGTCCCCAGTGCCATTCCAGGGGCTTCCAGTAGCAAGATCTGGGGTTACACACAAGGCCCAGCCTGTGGCCTGCAGAGTCACCACAGAGCCTGTCCCAAAGAAACTGCTCTCTAGACCTTTCCATTGTGACTCATGCTCTAGGCACCATTGAAGGAAAAGAGGCCTGGGAGACTCTGCCCAGATGGAGTTGGGATGGGAGATCATTTGTTGTGCTCTTCTTGCCCCTTTGTAAAGTCAGTTAGTGAAAAAAGGGCTACAAAACAGCATACCTGATATTATTCCAGTATGATAAAAAGTGAATATGCCTCTGTGTGGGGGGGTGGTTGTGTAGGGGTGAATGGGGGGAGGGTTTGCAGGTAAGCATCCTGAAAAGGGACACACCAAAATGCTGCTTTTGGTCACCTGCAGGCAGGAAGAAAGGCCACCTAGCTCATAACACTGGGGAAATCAACCACTCTGAGACTCAGTCTCTCTGTCTGGAACGTGGGGATAATAAGAGCACCTACCTCATAGGAGTAAATTGAAATATTGCATGTGGGGGCAGAATGCTTGGTGCCTAGCAAATGTTGGCTTATATTACTTTGTGCTCCTAGTGGATGCAACGGTACATTTTTCAGGGGGGACACCCACATAAACACTCAAGCTACAAAATGAGCCCAGTGGTCCCATTGGCCCCACCAGGATGGCTGAGCCGAAGCTGGGCCAAGTCCCTCCAGTGACCTTGGACAGTGGCAGTCAGACTGTCCACTTCAATCTGGGGGCAAACCACACTGAGGAAGTCTGCAGAGGAAGGCCCTGCAGGAAGATCCAGCCCAGGTTCGGCCCACACTTGTGCAAAAGACCCAGAGCTCATTCACATGGCATTTTGGTGGAACAAAGTGAAATACAAGGAATCGGAAGGAAGATAATTGAAGGCTATAAAACAAAATAAAAAAGAAAGACGACAATCAGCCAAGAAAGACACACTGAAAAGGGCAGGAGAAAGAAAAATCAAATGAAGCAGGGCTTTATCATGTGTACTTGAGCAGGTCTTCTAAAACTTAACCATAAAACATGCCTGATCATCCTTCATAGAACTGCTTTCTGCAGTACCAGTTGCCATAAACAAACTAGCCTCCAGATGGTAGCTGTCCGTGTCGCTAGAGTATACCTGGTAAAAGATTATTAAATATCTTCACACGAGGAACAAGGCAAAAAAACTATCAAACTGTATTAAAAAACAAAACTATTTTGTGGAATATTTTTGTATTTCACTAACATTCATCACTCTAACTTTTAATAAACATATCCATTACATCTTATTTCAGGGATTTTGAATGCTTAGGCATTAGATTGAATAAATGCTGCATGTCTAAAAAATGTTCTAAATTTAAAAGAAGAGTGCATGCAAGTGAAAGGTTATAATATGGTTTTGTACACCATGCAGAGGAATACTATGTGGAATTAAATCTCATTAGAACACTAATTAATGTACCATCGAGAGTAGATGAGACAGAGTTTAGAACTGTTTACTATCACAGTTAACAGATTCTATAAGACTGACAAAATCCAATGGGAGAAGATGTGAAAACATTAACAGAAAGTGAAAAACAGAAAAAACAATGTGAAGTAAATGAATGCATTCCCAATAGTTCTATATATCCTGGGGGCACAAATAAGGAAGGATCAAAACAAAAGCAGGTTAGGAAAGGGAGCTAAAGAAAACTGTAACTGGAGCAAGCATTTGGAAGCCCCAGATATGCAATGTTGGGGCAAATAAAACATCTTGCTTCTCTGTGTTGTAGCTAACCATTGGATGACTCTGTTTGCAAGTCAGGCAGTCCTTGGAAAACAACATGGCAGCTAGTGTGAGCACAGCCTTTGACAATGTCATCTCTTTCCTGATCATAATCTCAAAAGGAAAAAGAAATCTAGGCATAAAGCTATGAGTTATAGTTTTACATACTATGTGAATGATTCCAGGAATGAATAATGCATAGTGTTGGGCAGAAAACATTTTTCCTCTACCCTTCTAGGTTCTTCTGGCCGGTCTAAGAATTAAATTCACATGAGAAAGATTAATAGGAAAAAATCTAAGTTAATTCTGTATGTATTGGGGCTCCATAAGAATATGAGGCCCAAAGACTGTGAGGCACTTGAGGCTTATATGCTATTTGGAGCTAAGGAGGAGGGGGTAAAGTTCTGGGACTTCAAAGGGGAGGAAGACAATTCACAGGGAGATGGGAAGAGCAAATGTTTGGTAAATAAATGTTTGCCATGCCTTGTGGAGAAGTGTTTCTTATGTAAAAGAAGTTATCTTTGGTACCAGCTGTCTCTTCCTGGTACAGACTCCCTATCTAAATTCCTTTAGGCAGTTAAGGGGGAGGTTAAAAATTCTTTTTGAGTCTGTGAGGCCTTTATTGTCTTCAGCTCAAAATAATCCACATGCCGAAGTGGCACATTCTGGGGAGACGTGTTCTGAACTTCTACAATAGTAAAATGAATATGGCAAAATAAATCAATGAAGCTATGAAGATTTTAATAAATGAGGACAATAAAAAGGCTGCCTCATTCAGTACTATATCTGGGTACTTTCAGAAAGCAGTTAAAGCCAATTTAAAAGTTTATGTCATTTCTCATACTGAATCTTCTACTTTGATGTAAGAGGAACAAGAGTTAATGGAGATTTTAGTTTGAGGCAAGACTTGTATGTGGCATTTTTTGTTGTGGTGGTGGTTTTATTTTTTATGGTCAATAAATTAGCAGTAATTCAACTATGCAGTTTCAAATATTTTGAATGAAATTGAACCAAATATATTTGTAAATGTTCAATTTTTAAGATCAGCATGCAGATGATTCTTTTAAATCCTGCTATGTTTCAGACAAATCGTATATGTGGGCACAGCTTACCTGCCAAATAAGAGTCTGAATTTAAAAAAATCTATATATACATTATCTACATCTATATCTATTATCAACTGAAATGCAAAAACTATACCCCTATCCGTAAATTCATGCTCTTATATTACTTACTGAATATTTGTGGAGCTGAGTCCCTTTCTTCTTCACTAATTTATTCATAACCATACACATTAAGCCAGTGGCTTTAATTCTCAATTCAGTTTGATTCTATAAACACACATTGACTATCTACTATACACAACGCAACATATTTTATCAGGAACATTTCATCAGAAATACTTCAGCAGAGACACTTCAGAGCTATTTCCTCAGAGAAATACATAGCTTGTTAACATTAGAATTGCTTCTTTACATACAAAGGTGTATATGTTGGGGACGTTGATATCTACATATTAATCAAATGAAATACAAGATTCTTCAACCACTTCCCCCATCACCCTTTCCAATTTCTAGTCAAAAGTAACTATTTTTAAATGGAGGGAGCATCATTTTTCCAGATGCTTGATACAACTGTCTTATTGTGTCCATGTTGTCAACTTCCTTTAACTTCAATGATTTCACCTCCTTAATTAAACTCCCCATCCAGTTTGTCTAGCACTGATATTTCCTCTTCTCTGACTGCTTTTAACATTGATCCTCTTTCATATATATTTTTTGTATTGAATTATCTATTTATGATTATAAACATTGTCTAAGACTTACTCCTCCAGCCAGATGGCAATTTTGTAAGAAATGAGCACAAGGCCTGCTGTTCTAATGGTCTTTTACTGTTGGACATGCCGTGAGAACACACAAAGTAAATGTGTATTGATTGCTTGCTAAGCCTGCAGTGTAATCTGCAAATCAACTATAAGCAACTGATACACATATTAAGCCTTGAAAATTCTGGAAAAGCTATAATCAGTCATTTAAAAAGGCAGTGAAGTCTTAGATATCCTAGCAGAGGCTGGGAGTTGTCCTAAAACATTCAAAAGTTGAGTTTAAAGAATATTTTAAAAGACAGGCACTTTTCTTGTTTCTATGTTTAGCGGCAACACACATGAAGATGGGAAAACAATTACCAGGAGCCTGCACCAGGAACGTGATAGGAATGACATGCAAACAGGATGCTACTTCCTTGGAAATGGATGATTTTAAATTTAATTTAGGACTGGGTACTTCTTAGTTGTGTTCACCTATGTCCCCTTCCTAACCCCCTCCCCCAGATTCGTGCACACACATTACTTAGGAAGGGTAACTCTGAGAGCTACCAAATATGAAACTTCAGTCTTTCTTGTCCTGATTTATCATGAATACAGAATGTCTAAATTAAGAATTTGTAACGTTTGACTGTGGAGGAAATTCGTGGCTGGTCAAGTCAAAAAAATCTCCTGGGGAGCTTGGACTTTCTCTCCTGAAGGAAAATGACCAAGCCCTGCCTGATGTCAGCCCCAGGGAAAGACTTCAGAATCAGGAAGAAGGATTTACAAACTTTTAAAATTGCCCTCTGTTTATACTTTAATTTTGAAGACAACAATTCCTTTAAATACCGCTCAAGGCCTTAACCAGAGTGCTTCCATATTGAAAGCATTCAGTGGAATAGCTTCTGGCTGGAAAATACAAACAAGGTTTAGTTATCTTGATCACTAAGAACCAGAGAACAAGCCCCACCCTGCCTGGCAAGTAAGCAGTTAGCTTCTTGGATTTGTGTGGCTAGTTGAAAATAGTTAATGAACTTGCTAATATTCACTGCCTGTTGAGGACTTAGCTGATTCCCCAGCCCACAGATACATTATGAGGGGCAGAAACTCCCAGTTAGGTTGTTTCAGCACTTCAGGATCCCACCAGTAAAAAAATCACTTAATGATCTCCAAGAGAGAGAATCATCAATATTAACAATCATCTCAAAAGCCATAAGCTGCCCAGTGCATAGAAAGAATAAAGTCCTTAAAAACCGTGCCTGAACAGAAATGTTCAAGCCTCCTTTGGGGGCTGATTCCCAAAACGTCATGACTTTACATTCCATGGGATGCAATCACCTTATAGGGCACTAAGTTTTGTCCTTCTCTTACATGAATTCACTATTTATTCACACCTAACACTTGAAAATGATTTAATGTGCAGCATTGGGCTGGGACACTGGACAATGTTCAATGCCAGGCAAAAGGGCAGAAAATGATTCCCTTTGAATGTTTTCAAATTGTATACTTCCTTACTGATGTGGTAAAACAAGCTCTAATTTAGATGGCCCTTCTGGATAATGTTGCATGTTGGTTTGTTGTTGAACATCCACATATCTCTTTTCAACTCTAATTATTTGTTTATTTGAACTAGTCTTAACTATGGTCAGTGGTGAAATGTGAAGGGCTAATTTCAGCAGATGTTTGAAGCCCACTCTGCTGAGAGCTCTGCAAGGAGCCTCTACACAGGACCCTTGTATAGGATGAGGGGGAAGGGGCTGGAGGTCAGGGTCAAAGGTAAATCGGCATCAGCTTCCAAGGAGTGAAAGAATCAAACCAGAGACAGGCCAGGGTCTGATCCCGGGAATTCAGAAAGAATGATGTCACACAAGGAGTTAGAAGGTTGGAACAGAATGGAGGACATGATGCAAGAAGGTCAGGACTGAGTAGCTAAGGGAAAAGAGAAGCTAAAACAACAACTGAGTGTGTGGTTGGGCTGTGAACAGGGCCAGATCGAGCTTGATGGTTAGTTGGTACCTTCTTTGAGAATGAGGTACAGGAGGTAGGATGCGTGTACTATTTCCCTGCTAATTATTGCTACCCAGACACTGTCAACCTACCATTTGGGAAATGCATGTCCTTGATCACAAAAACAAATTGAGAAGAGCGTGGGCAAGGCTGAATGTACCTCCCTCCATCCACACAGCTGGACAAACTGCACCTACTGCCTATGAGTCGGCAGTGGCTTGGCGCATAAAGGGCCCTCTGAGCATTCATTTCCGGACTCGTCTCCTATGGAACAGCTCAAAAAGGACCCTCGCCTCGGTGTTCATTTCAAAAGAGATTGATCTGCGTCTGAGAGATGTATCTATCAAATGAGGACAGATGATCCATCAGCTGATTTGTGAGCTATTAAGGCACCTAGGACCACATAAATACAAAGAGTATTCAAATGAAGGTAACCTTTCTGTGCAAAAAGGTCCCTGCCAATTAAAACTTGTGAAAGTTGTCTTTGTCCCCTTGTGGAATAGCATGGTTGTTAAATAGGTGCCATTCCATTATGTTGAAATTTAAATTGAATATTCAAAATATTTACATAATACCTCTTCAAACTAAATTGAAAATTTCAACTATATATATATATTTAAATTACACTCTCATTGTGTGAAATTAGAGGACATGGACAAAATGTTATTTCTGTTGGAGAGTAAGTGAACTTTTCATGTACTAATTTCAAAGGGTCACTTAATCAACAGAGAGATCTCGGGGGCTATCATTTGTACCTTTTCCCAATATTACCCCAGCATTGTACTGGCAAGTGAGTGAAGAGTATACATCGTGCTTTGTGAAAACAGGAACTAATAGGAATTGTTTTCCCTATAAATAATGCATCAGGAAGAAAACACATCCCTCTTCATTATTATTTGTCAAGTACTTTATTCTAATCATTTGGGAACAATTGGACATACATCATCTTTGTCTCTTTTTATGATTATTAAAGCAATGTGTGTCTTTGTAGAAAAATAGAAAGTTTGAAGAACAAGTTTAAAAAACCATAATCTCTTCAGGCAGAAGCAATCATGATACTATCTTGGTACATTTCTTTTCCTTTATATTTATTTTCCATAATTGAGACCTTATTGCACATATAATTTTATATTTTTCTTTTAGAAATTAACATTATAATAAATTTCTTATTTATCTCATTAAATAAAGTTCTACAACCTGATTTTAATGGCTGCATAATAATGATATATGGAGATACCATAATTTATTTAAACATACCCCTACTGTTGGACATTTAGGTTCTTTCTAGTTATCCCTATTATATTCTGATACTCATCTTTGTGCATAAAACTATTTCCTTAGAATGGAGTCAAAGAAATGGTATTAATTGTAAGGTCAAGAAAAGTCTTCTGGCCCTGAATACACATTGCCAAATTGTTTAATTAAAGATGGCTAAAATATTACTTTTCATAATGACTTATTTATCCACTTCATTTATTCTCTGGCCAGTTCTTACATAGAATAGAACTTGAATAACTTTAAAAGGGGCTATATTTACTTACAATTGAGCTTCATCTTTTAGTCCTAGACTTTCTGATACCAAATAACCAATAACTTAATACATCTCAAAGTGTTTCTATAATTCTGAATGGTCAGAGCTTGGAGGCATCTTGGTGAGCATTGATATTAAAAAACCCTGTAATTTTATTTTAAACCTTGATGAAGCCAGCCCATTAGCATCACTCTATTTCAACACAGCAAGCTAGATACTCTTATTACTATTAACCAAAGATTTTATACGGCAAGGGATCTGGAATGGATATACATGGTCGTTTACTTTCTGATCCTTATTTGAGCTATACCTTACTGCTTATGCACTTTTCTCTAAGTATGTTATACTTGAACACATTTAAAAATCATATATTATATATAAGCAAGAAATCTCCAACTCAATAAATCAGGTATGGTACAAAAAGTATTCTCTCATCTGCATGCATGGAAAACTGTCTATACTCACTGGAAAATAAAATACTACATGTTTCATATTTTAGTTAAGAATTAATTGCATCCACCTGCAAATTGAAGAAGATCTCACAAATAACAACTAGATCAAAGAGGCAATAAATGAGAAATTATAGACTGTAAAATAATGAAAACCAATACAGTTAATATTAAATCTATAAATTGTATCTGAAGAAGTATTCCGAGGTAAATAGAAGCCTTTTAATATTTTTATCATCTAAAAAGTGAAAGTAAAATTGCCAATATTTTGGAAAGGAAACGTTAAATCCAGAGGGCCATTGTTGGGAGTGGCGGGGTAACAACAGCCCTCTCAGATGATGAGACACTTTGATGTCTGTTATACCCATGGGTCCTAGAATCAGGCGGCCTGCATCCAGAGCTCAAATCTATCACACTCGTAGCAGGATGAATTTGGGCAGGTTATTGAACTTCTTGGAAATTTAATTTTCTGATCCGGAAAATATAGGGATAGCAAATATTTTCCATAAAGGGCCAGATAGTAAGTATTTTAGGCTTTGTGGGCCACATATAGTCTCTGTCACAATCACTTCACTCTGCCATTGTAGGACAAAAGCAGGATAGTCAATATGTAAATAATGAGTGTAGTCATGTTCCATGTGTCTCACTAAAACTTTGTTTATGAAAACAGGCAACTGGAGGCTGGATTTGGTCCCATGCAGGCTGTGGTTTGCTGGTCTTTAAATCAGTGTTTCATGATAATTTAATTAAATATGATAAAATCTGTGAAGTACTCTACAGACAAAATTAGTGTACAAAATACACACACACACACACACACACACACACATATATATCAACATTGCTTCCCCGGGCTAAATCCCACTTGATCATGGTATATAATCCTTTTTATATGTTGCTGGCTTCAGTTTGCTATCATTTTGTTGAGGTGTTTTTATGTGAATATGCATAAAGAATATTGGTCTGTAGTTTTCTTCTCTTGTGATGTATTTATCTGGTTTTGGTATCAGGGTACTACTGGCCTCATCAAATGCATTGGAAAGTGTTCCCTCCTCTTCTATTTTTTTTGAAAGTTCGAGAAGGATTTGTGTTAATTCTTCTTTAAATGTTTGGTAGAATTCAGCCATGAAGTCATGCGGGCCTGGTCTATTCATTGTGGGATGTTATTTGAATCACTAAATTCAATCTCTTTACTTTTTGTAGGTCTGTTTAGATTTCCTATTTCTTCTTGAACCAGTCTTGATAGGAATTTTTCCATCTCATCTTGGTTATCTGATTTGTTGGTATACAATTGCTCATAGGATTCCTTCATAATCCTTTTTATTTCCATCAGATCAGCCGTGATGTTTCCTCTTTCATTTCTGATTTTACTAATTGGAGTCTTCTCACATTTTTCTTGGTCTCCCTATCTAACGGTTTGTCAATTTTATTGATCTTTTCAAACAACAAACATCTTTGAATAGTTTTGCCTCTCCCCCTCCCCGCTCTGAGCTCCAAATCTCTGCAACACGGAGCTGGGGAATGGATGAGAAATGCTGGCAGCCTGCCTCTCCTGGAGAGAAATATCAACCCTAGTCCAGAAGCTGGGGGTATAGGGATCCCTTAGTCCTGAGCTCAGCAGGGAGGTGTTGAGCTTCCAACCTGCTGAACTGGGGGTGGATAAGGGAGAGGATTACTGTTCTGACTGAGATTTTGTAGAGTTTTTTAAAATAAATGTTTCCCCATTTGCTGAACACTCTGAATTCCCAGAGACTTTAAGTGGTTGTGTTCCTCAACAACATCACCATTTACGGTTGTTTCATTGGGAAGAGGGAACACAGAGCTCCTCATGTTGCCATTCTGTAAATCGCCTCTCCAGCGTGGCATTCCTTTTGATACTCAGATGAATCCTTTCCATTTTAAATGACCCCCCTTTCTTGTGCTAGGTCCTCTCTGGACTTGTCCAGCTCTTTGTATCCTCTTGGCCTGTATGTGCCATGGACGCATGTGCCAGGAGAGCCCCAGGCTTGTTCCTGTCAGCTTGACTGCTGTTCCAATTTGCTTCTCTTTCTTTCTGTCTTTGTCTAGGCTGTCTGTCATTCACTTACATTCTTCTTGCTGCTGCCCATGTACTTTCTAAGGTGGCATCTGCCACATTCCAGAAGGCACCCACTGGGCATAACAAAACAGTTGGGGAGGCAGTGATGTGAGGTGCAACTTCTTGCCAAGTAAGGACATATAAAACTCCAGTTACCATCTACTTAACCACCACTGTTTCAAAAGAAAAGATGGGTGCTTATTATCAGGAAAGTAAGAAAAATTCAAAATCTTACAGTAAAACATTTTGAATATGTTTTTCTTATAAAAAGCTCTCCACATTGTCCTGTGGTACACATTCATACAGCAAGCACTGGTTCATGGGAAGGCAATTTGGAAGTGCTCACCTAAAGAACATATCTGACTGCATCGTCAACCCCCTCCCTCACCTCCACCCCAGCAACTGCACCATGACTCTCCTAATACCCACCCTCTCCTCACTCACTGGCACATTCCTGTAATTGGATATTTATTGATGAGTTAGACTGCCTTGAAAGACAGTGAACATCTTGAAGGCAGGGATCCCATCTTTCTCATCCCCACATGAGAGGTGCATGTCACTTCTGCACCAGGGGAATCTGCAGGGTCTGGCAGAAAATAGAGTCTCTACAAATGTATGCTAAATGAATGAATGAACAAGTGAATGAATTTTTGCACATTGTCAGAATCATAAAATCCAAACTTCTTAACCAGGCTTTCAGGGCTTTCTTGATCTGATCCCTGCACACTCTCTTACCAGTCTTACCACCTTCACCTCTTCTTCCCAACACGGACTCTCCATTCCAGCCCAACTGGTCTACTCCCTTATCCTCATGTTGACGCAAGTAATCCATAATCAATCTAGGAGTCAAATTTGGGGTGAGTTTCTTACGAGCCAAATTTGAGGACCATATAGCCTGGGGCCTTCCTTCCCCAAGGAAGGAAGGGCACCAAAGAAGTGGTGTGTACAGAGTGGTTATATACTGTCAAAGAGCATGTATCACATATGATTGAAACGTCCCTTTTACAACAGTCATAAGATTTCCTAGATTGCCTAGCAGGCACAGCAGTTAATGGACACAGCAGGTATGAGGTCTGCTGTCTCAATGGGCACAGCAGGTAGCAGGTCTGTTGTCTCAAGTTGGGTGGTCACAGGATGAGCACAGGAATCAAATCCTAGCCTAGGGAGAAATGTTTATCCTGAAGGAAATGCCAGTGTGGGGGAAGTTGCATCCTTATCTTAAGGGCATTTGTTCTTGTTTTTGGGACACAGTAAATGCTTAAAGCAGATATACAATGGATGTTCAAAGGTCAGTCAGGCCCTCTTGGAAAAACAAAGTCAGGCCAAATTAGTTTTGTACCAAATGGCTTCCTCATATACTCCAATATATCCTATTGCTTGCCATTTATTTATCACTCAGAAGCATCATGCATCATCTCACCTGCTCACTTTGACTGTGCTTGTAACTGCGGGCCTTCCAGGGCCAGTTCAACTGACTCCATCTTATCAACAGAGTAATTAGTGGTTTTTCAGGAACTGAGACCCCTTGTCCAGTTCAGGCCAATTGAGAACACCAACCCCTCAACTGGGCCTGCACAAATGCTCAATAAGTGACATTTTTGACATCAAGGAGCTAAAATCTCCACCCTCAGAGCATGGTAATGACACCGTTTTGTGGACATGCATTCTATGAAGAGGCATGAAGCTTGACTATGCTTGCACAGATCATCAATTACCTCACGTCTCCTTACCTCCAATCATCTAGGTCCACACTTCAGACCGCCCTGCCCTTCATCCCATAAATTCTGCCACAAGTCCTGGATCATGGAGACAGATCTGAGAGCATATGCCCCTGTCTCCTTGCAGATCGATCTAGCAGTAAAGCTGATTTCTTTTCCCAAAAGTGGATGCTGTAATAATTGCCTTTTTTATGCGCATCGGGCAAGAATCCCAATTTTGTGTGGTAACATGCTCTTGCCCACAGCTCTGCTTATTTGAATGCTCCTCCTGCCTTATTCCAGGCCACTTTGAACCTGCCCAGACCTTGTCATGGAAGTGGACATCTCCTCAGAGCAGACCAGGTCTATTTCCATGAGGGCAGGCAGAGAACCTTCAAATGTGACCAGCTGGCTCATATGTCTTCACCTATGGTATTGATAGAAATAGTGACTAGAACAATGCCAGAGACAGTCCTGTGGCACATGTCATTAAAAGACCTTCCTCCAGTTCAACAGCAATTTTTTAATCAGCTCGCTTTGGGAACAGATCTCCAACCAGCCTTCAAAATTACCCAGTCTTTAGTTTTGGGAATTTGCCTATTTCTGTTTATGGAAAATCAGAGTAACTTGTGCCTCTTTCAAGTCTCATTCTTCACAATTCTGCAAAGAAACTTGTGTTTTATTCAACAAATATTTAATTGGCCACCATGAGCCAAACAGTTGCTGCTGTTACTAATAGTGTGTTTCTTCTTCCATCTCAAAATCCCTCAGGCCCAGGGGATGGCTTGTGTCTGGGCAAAGGGGCTTTGATTCCTTTAAAACTGCTATGCATTCTTTAATCTTTGTCTCCTTGAACCTGGGCTGCAAATCCCTCTTTACTCTGGGGGATGGTTGAGGGTAGCCCTTCTTGGATTGGATGTGCCCATGGAGCCTCTGTTCTGTATTACAAATGAACACCCACTCCCCTTGTTACATGAGCCATCCTTGGAATTTGACCACTGCAAACATTCTGCATATCAGGGGTAAGGTGGTAGTCCACCTGGGACATCCATGGGTCCATTATAAGCACACTGCCATTGAAACAATGAGCTGTGGTCTCAAAATATTTCATCCTATGTTAAACTGCTATGATCTAGCATTTCAGGAAAGGAAAACAGTGTAATCTGCAGAAGGCTGGGTTGGGCGGGAACATGTGCTTTCTCTAACGAGTGCCTCCTTTGCCTGCACAGGAAGCAACCAACTCATTCCAGGGTTCCAGAGCATTGCACAATGCTTGAGGTTGGGGAGCCTTGATGAAATCTTTGATAGCAATAACAGGGACAGTTGAAGGGGACATTAATAGTGATAGCCATTCTTTACATATGCACAGTGCATCATTGTTTACAAAGTGCCCTAGGACAGCTTGTCTCACTTGATTATCACTACAGTACTGTGAGGTAGGCAGGACAAGAATTATTATTCCCATTTATCACAGGAGGGAACTGAGGCCCAGCGAGGCAAAAGGCTTGTTTAGGATCACAAAACTAGTAAGGAGAAGAGCTGGAAGGAGAATGTAGGATTTCGGACCTCTGAGCCAAAGCTCAGAGGGAGGAAGGCTTCCTGTGATCTGCCTTCTGGCTGAAGTGGAACTACAAGAGCCTTGAGTACCTAGGGTGCCTGGGTAATGGAGGAATGAATCCAAATGGTTGCTCTTGGGTTGTCTACCTCCAGGACTGACATTTCTGCCTTAACTTCCAGGTAGTCATTCATTTCTTCATTCATTCAACATATATTGAGCCTCTAGTACTTTCCAGTCACAGGGAATACAGCAGAGAACAAAACCGAACACAGTTGCTGACTTCCTAGAGTTTATCGCCTTGTGGAGGAGAGAGCCATTGTACAGAAAATTACCAAAATAGTTACAAATTGTGACAGGTGCTATAAAGGAAGAGTGTAAGGTGCTATGAAACAGAATAAAAAGGGGACCTCATCCAGTTTGGGAGGTTAGAGAAGGCCTCTCATACGAAAACATATTTAACAAGTTGAAACCTAAAGGATGGAGTAGGAGTCACCCAAAGATTAGTTGAGGATGGTCAGGTAGCAGGGGTGAGGGGTGTACTAAGCAAATGGAACAGCATGAGTGAAGGCCCTAAGACAGGACCAAGCTTGGTGCATTAGAGGAAGAGAAGACGCAGGTGGCCAGAGTGGAGTGGTGAAGGGAAAATTGGAGAAACATGAGCCTGAAGGGTGAACAGGAGCCAGATCCTGAAGGCCAGAGACAACCTCCTTCTGAGCCTGCTTTGAATGTACTTGACTGAGACCTAGACCCTGTGAATACTTATGGATTTATTATTCAGGCCCCTTGAGGTTCATCTTAGGTGTTCTGGGGCCACCCAGAGGCCAAAACACAGTGGCCAGTGGGGTAATTAAGGCTAAGAAAGGCAGAGGGTGTTCCTTGCTAGGGACACAGAGGGTGGAGGGTTGCATGGGGCATTGACCTCGGCTGGCAGCTTCCTGGCAGCCAAGGCATAAAGGAAAACTTACTGGATTTTATGGTGTTTATTCTCTGGCAACAAAAAATTAAAGTGGAAACCAACTCAGCAGCTTCCAGGGCCAGTGAGTCCTGAAACTCAGCTACACGGAGAAGTCTTCACTTGGGATCTGAGTAAGAGTGTACTATGTCTTCAGCAAGTGCTGCCCCAAATGAATGGCAAGTCTGCTGCTGCCCACAGCTCCATCAAGCCTGGGGACATGAACTGCACCCTGCAGGAAGAGAGGGGTGCAGACATTTCTGCAAGAAAAGAGATAACAAGCTTCAGACACTCTCTTCTCTGATGTGTGAGCTTAATGCAGGAAAATGAATAAGCACAAGTTGATGACAGGGAAATTAATGTGTCCATTAGCTTGCCTCACTCCACTGGAAGATCTAAATACATATGGGACAGGGCTGCATTGTAGGTACTTTCCAATTGAGGCCCCTGAGAAGAGATGATAATGTGGTCCACAGTTGGGAACCCAAATCACTTGCTGGAAATGAGTCCAATGTCTTCATCCCTGAAAGAGAAAATAAGCACCTTATTTTTACCCTCCAGAAATTGATGGTGGAGTTTCTTAGAGGTGGCAGTTTCAAACCCTGGACCAAGTCAGCTGGATTTTCCCAAAAATGGAAATCTTAAGTCCTTGTTTAAAAATGTTCTTGAAGCCTGGGGAGCCATAACTAAAAAGGCAGACATGGCTTGTAGAGCATTAAAGCTGATGTTACAAAAGCCAAATGCCATATGGACAGAGCAGCATGTGGCCAAAGGTATCTGTGTCTAAGTGGCTAAAAGCTCCAGCTTAGGCGGGATGGCTGTCCCTGGCATGGACTGGGGTCTGAGAGAAGCAAACATATCAGCCTTAGTAACAAATGGGGCTGCCTTCCCAATGGTGCACCTGTATTCCTGGAACAGGGTGGGGATAGGCAGGAAGCAGGCAGGAGGTAGGCAGGGCGAGGCAGGTATGTTTCAGGTTGGCTGGCATCGAGGGCTCAAGGAGTGCTCATTGATGCAGTAATAAGGAAGGAGCTCCAACCTCTTCCTCAAGGCATGAGCTGACTTTGGCCAAGAGGTGACTGCACACTGGGCCAGAGGCCCGGGATCTGGGAGAGAATCTAGAACCTGGTAGTTGTAATTGCCCTTCAGGCTCCGAGATATGATAGGTGGTATGCAGTTTCAAGAATTTCAGGATGAGATCAAGGCAAAGGAAGCTCTGAAGAAGATCCTGAGGAAACAGAATTATAGCCTGTCCTAAAAAGACATTGTCTAATGCCACTCTCTTTTTGTACAGATAGGACCTGGAAGCCAAGAGAGGGACAAGGGACATACTGAAGTCACACAACCACTGAATGGCAGAACCAGGGCTAAAATCAATTTATTCTGCTTCTTGGGCCACCACTTAGGCATAGGTTCAAGTATTCTCAGGATAAATGGGCTCACTTGGTCAAAAACTAAGGAGAAGTCCAGGGGGGTAAACATGGAAGATTTTTAGGCTGGGCTCAGACAGGACAGACAGTGTATAAACACCAGGAAGAGCAGTAGGCAGAAGCATGGGGATGCCATAATTTAAAGGGAAGGCCAAGGAAGAGTTCACTAGACTGTACGCTCTTTCAGGGCAGAGACTGGCTCTTACTTACTATCGCATGAGCATGACACCTTGCACATCGTAGGTTCTCCAGAAATATTTATTGGATGGAGAAAGAGGAGTCCACAAAGAAGACTGGGAAAAAAGACACAGAACTGTGAGGAGAACCAGGATGGTGCAATGTCACAGAAGTTAAGAAAGCAGAGGGCTTCCAAAAGGAGGCAGAGGTCAACTGTCAAATGCAACACAGGGGCCAATTAAGGACAAGAACATGTTGCATGTGTCAATGAAACATCTTCAAGCTGATGGGCTCCCAAATCTTGATCTCTAGTCCAGATCTTTCCCCTTGAGCGCCAACCCTGAATATCCAAGTCATTGCTGACCATCTCTACCTTGACATCCCATACATAGACAGAGCTTGTTCCACAATGCCCCATGTCCCCAAGTGAACGTATTATCTTTCTTCCAACTCTTGACCCTCCTTTTCTGTTCTCTATTTTATAAATGGCGATATTGACTCTGGTTAACAAACTAGAAACCTAGGAGTAATCCTAGACTCATCCCACTCCCTCTGCCACACAATGAATCAATCACCATGTACTGTTTATTCTACCTCCTTATAGCTCTCAAATCTGTCCACACTGATCCAATTCCTGTGTCACTACCCTGACCCTGTCCCCCATTATCTCTCATGTGGAAAACTGAAATAACCTCTTAACTGGTCTGCTCACATCTACCCTTGCTCCCTCACAAACTTTTATCCAAAAACCAGCTAGACAGATTTCTTTTTCCATTTAAAAATTTTTAATTTAAATTTATTTTTACTTACATTTAAAAAATTCACTCTTTTGGTATACAGTTTGATGAGTTTAGACAACCACTACCACAGAGTCATGTAACCATTACCATAACCACGACACAGAACAGTTCCATCCATACCCCCCAAAAAGTTCTCTCATGTTACCCTTTGTAGTCAAACCTCCTGCCCCACACACATAACCCTTGGCAACCACTGATCTGTTCTCTATCCCTATAGCTTTGCCATTTTCAGGATGTCACAGGAATGAAATCAAAGAGTATGTACCCTTTTCAGATGGGCTTCTTTCACTCAGCATAATGTATTTGAGATGCCTCCATGCTGTTGTGCATATCAATAGTTTGTTCTTTTTATTACTGAGTAGTATTCCATTGCATGGATGTGTCACAGTTTATTTATCCGTTTACCAGTTGGGGGATGTTTGGGTTGTTTCCTTTTTGTTTGACAATTATGAATAGAGCTGCTATAAACATTCACATGCAGGTTTTTGTACAAACATGTGTTTTCATTTCACGTGGGTAAATACCTAGGAGTAGGATTACTGGGTCGCATGAGAAGTGTATGCTTAACTTAAAAAAAAAAAAACAAAAAACTGCCAAACTGTCTTCCAAAGTGGCAGTATCATTTTGCATTCCTACCATCATTATATGAAGCTTCTAGTAGCTTTACAACTTCACCAGCACCTGGTGTGTCAGTTTTTTGTGTTTTATGTATTTTTGAATGTTAGTCATTCTAATAGATGTGTACTGGTTCTCATTTTGGCTTTAAATTGCATTTCCAAACCAACCAATGATGCTGATCCTGTTTTCATGTGCATATTCATCTACATATATCTTCCATATGTTTTGATACATCCATATATCTTCTTTGGTGAGTGTCTGTTCAAATCTTTTCTCCATTTTTCTAATTGGATTGTTTGATGTTATTTATGAGTTTTGAGAATTCTCGATATATTCCAGATACAAGTCTTTTGTCAGGTATGAGACTAGAAAATATTTTCTATCAGTCTATGGCTTGTATTTTCATTTTTTAACGGTGTCTTTTGCAGAGAAAATGGTTTTCTTCTTCTTCTTCTTCTTTTTTGCTGAGGAAGATTCACCCTGAGCTAACATCTGTGCCAATCTTCCTTTATTTTTTGGCATGTGGGCCACCAGCACAGCATGGCCGCTAACAGAGTGGTGTAGGTCCATGCTCAGGAACTGAACCTGGGCCACCAAAGTGGTGCATGCCAAACTCAACCACTAGGCCACTGGGGCTGGCTCAGGAAAATGTTTTTAATTCATATAAAGTCCAGTTTATTACTTTTCTTTTTATGGATCATGCTTTTTGCATTGTATCTAAAAACTTTTTGTCTTACCTAAGGTGACACAGATTTTTTCCTGTTTTCATCTAGAAGTTTTATAGTATTAAACTTTTCATTTAAGTCTATGATCCATTTTGAGCAAATTTACGTAGAAGATTTGAGGTATAAGTCAAGGTTCATTTTTTTTTTTTTTGCATATGGATGTGCAATTATTCAAGCACCATTTATTGAAAAGGCAAGTCTTTCTCCATTGAATTGCCATTACAGTTCTGTCAAGAATCAATTGCCCGTATTTGTATGGGTCTCTTCCTAGGTTCTCTATTCTTTCCCCATTGATCTATGTGTCTAGCCCTCCACCAATTTCACACTGGTTTCTTTACCATAGCTTTAAATTAAGTCTTACAATCAGATAGTATGAGTCCTCCAACTTTGTTTTTTTCCAAACATTTTTTTTCTATTTTATATGCCTTTCCATATAAATTTTAGAATAAGTTTGTTGATATCTACAAAATAATCTGCTGTGATTTTGATGATGACTGCATCCATAGATCGAATTGTAGAGAACTGACATCCTAACCATATGGAGTCTTCCAATTCATGAATCCTGTATGTCTTTCCGTCTATTTAGATCTTATTTAGTTTTTTAACCAGTATTTTGCAGTTTTCAGCATACAAGTCCTGCACATAATTTGTTAGATTTAGATCTAAATAGTCCATGGTTTGGGCTACTGTAAATGATACTTCTTTTTTACATTATGGTAAGTGAAATAAGCCAGTTGCAGAAGGACAAATATTGTACAAATCCACTTATATGAGGTATAAAAATAGTCAAACTCATAGAAGCAGAGAGTAGAATGGTGGTTGCCAGGAGCTGGGGGAAGAGGAAACGGAGAGTTGTTGTTCAATGGGTATAAAGTTTCAATTATGCAAGATGAATGAGTTTAGAGATCTGCTGTACAACATAGTGCCTGTAGTTAACAATACTGTGTTGTACACTTAAAAATTTGTTGAGGGTAGATGTCGTATTAAGTGTTCTTATCACACACACACGAAAAACACAAAAACAAAAGCAAAGGAACACAAGGAAACTTTGGGAGGTGTTGGCTATGTCTGTTACTTTGATTATGGTGATGGTATCATGACTGTAAGCATACATCGAAACTCACCAAATTGTATACATTAAACAGGTTCAGGATTTTTGTATATCAATTATACCTCAGTAAAGCTGTTATAAATTTTCAATTTCCAAATATTCATCGCTAGTATATAGAAATGCAACTAATGTTTGTATGTTGACCTTTCACACTGTGACTTTTCTAAACTCACTAAGTATTTTTAAGAGCTATTTTAGATTTCATTAGATTTTTCTACTTAGACAGTGATGCTGTCTGTGAATAGAGATAGTTTTATTTCTCCCTTGCCAATGTGTATGCATTTTATTTCTTTTCTCTTCCCCTATCGCACTTGCTAGGACTTCCAGGATGATGTTGAATAGAACTGATGAAAGCAGACATCCTCATCTTGTTCTTGATCTAGAGAGAAAGCATTCAGTCTTTCACCACTATGTTTTATGTTAGCTTTAGGATTTTTATAGATGCCATTTATCAGGTTAACAGATTTACCTTTTATTTCTCATTTGCAGAGATTTTTTTTTTATCATTAATGGGTATTGAATTTTGTCAAATGCTTTTTCGGCATCAATTGATATGATTGTGTGGTTTTCTTCCTTACTATGTTATATTGATTGATTTTTGAATGATGAACTAGCCTTGCTTTTCTGGGATAAACCCCACTTGGTTGTGATGCATTATCCTCTTTATATATTGTTGGTTTCAATCTGCTAATGTTGTGGCGAGAGCTTTTACGTTTATGTTCACGAGGGATATTCATCTGTAGTTTTCCTTTATTGTAATGCCTTTGGTGTTGGTAATCAGGTTAGCGACGACCTCATGAAAAGAGTTTGGAAGAATTTTCATCTCATATTTTCTGAAGAGTTTGTGTAGTGGAATGAGTATTATTTTTCGCTTAGATATGTAGGACAAATCACCAATGAAACCATCTGGACTTGAAGTTTTCTTTTGTGGAAGGATTTTAGCTATAAATTCAATTTCTTTAATGGAACTATGACTTCTCGGGTTACCTATTTCTTAAGTGACTTTTTTAAATTAGTTTTTATCTTTCAGAGAATTTGTCCATTTTATCAAAGCTGTCAAATTTATGGGAGTAGAGTTGTCCATCATCTTTTTAATGTCTATAGTAGCTATAATGATATCCTCTCTTTCATTCTAGATTTTGGTAATTTGCGCTTTCTCTATCTTTTGTTTGGTCCATCTGGCTAGAGGTTTATCCATGATACTGATTTTTATAAAGAACAAGCTTTTGGTTTCATTGATTTCCCCTAATGATTTTCTGTTTTCAATTTCATTGATTTTGGTGTTTATCTTGATTATTTCCTTACTTTTGCATTCTGCTTGCTTTGGGTTTACTTTGCTCTTATGTTTCTAGTTTTATAAGGTAGGAGCTTATATCACTGATTTGAGATTTTTCTTCCTTTCTAATGCAAGCATTAAATATTATAAACTTCCCCCAAAGCACTGTTTTAGCTACATCCCACAAGTTTTGGTTATGCTGTTTTCATTTTCATTCAATTAATGATACTCTCTAATTTCCCTTGAGATATAATCTTTGACCCATGATTTATTTAGAAATGTTATTCATTTCCAAATATTAAGGAATTTCCCAGATATCTTTCTCTTAATGCTTTCTAGTTTAATCCTGATCAAGTCAGAGAACATACTTTGTATGATTTCAATTCTTTTAAATCTGTTATAGTTTATTATATGTCCCACGATGTCACATATTCTAAAGAATGGTCCATATGTGCATGAAAAGAATTTGCAATCTACTGTTTGGGGTGGATTGTTCTAGAAATATCAATTAGGTCAAGTTGGCTGATACTGTTGTTCAGCTCTGACATATACTTTCTGATTCTCAACTGCTTGTTCTATCCATCACTGGGAGAGGAGTATTTGATTTTCTGGGAATATTTGTGGAGTTTTTCTTTTTTTCCCCTTCATTTCTGTTTTTGCTTAATATATTTTGGAATGCTGTTATGAGCTGCATACACATTTAGGATTGTCATATATTTTTGAGGAATAGACTATTTAATCACTAGGTAATGCCCCTTTTATCCCAGGCAATTTCCCTTGTTCTGAAGTCTCCTTCCTGATAATTATATACACATGATTGCTTAATTTCCATTGGCGTTTACTTGTTATATCTTCATCAATTGTTTCACTGATAGGTTATATAAAATATCATTATATTTATAATGGGCTTGTTGTAGAGCACATATAGTTGTGTCTTATTTTTTGTTATCCAATTTGACAATTTCCCTCTTTTAATTGGTGTGTGCATCCTTTTTATATTTAATGTAATTACTGATATGATTGTATATAGGTCTTCCATTATATCAGTTTTGTTTGTTGCTCCTGAGTTCTTATTTCTTGTTCTTCCTTTCTTGACTTTTTAAAAATTATTTGAATATTTTAAATAGTCCACTTTGTGTATTTGATTTTTGGCTGTACCATTTTATACATATATTTTTAAAAGACTTCATTTTTTTTAGAGCAGTTGAAAGTTCACAGCAAAATTAAGAGGAAGGTACAGAGATTTCCCACTTACCCCTGCCCCCACACATGCATAGCCTCCCCCATTATCAACATCCCTCACCAGAGTAGGAGGGATAGATTGTTACAATTGACAAACCTACATTGACACATTGTAATCACCCAATGTCCATCATTTACATTAGGGTTCAGTCCTGATATTGTACATTCTATTGGTTTGGAGAAATGTATAACGACATATGTCCACCATTATATCATACCAAGTATTTTCACTGTCCCAAAAATCTATGTGCCACCTATTTGTCCCTCTCATCCCAACCCCTGGGAACCACTGCTCTTTTGACTGTCTCCATTGTTTGCCTTTTCCAGAATGTCATATAGTTGGAATGACACAGTAGGTAGCCTTTTGGGGTTGGCTTCATTCACTTAGTAATATGCACTTTAGTCTCCTCCATGTCTTTTCATGTCTTGATAGCCATTTCTTTTTAGTGCAGAATAATATTCCATTGTCTGGATGTACCAGAGTTTATCCATTTACTTACTGAATGATATCTTGGTTGCATCCAAGTTTTTACAATTATGAACAAAGCTGCTATAAACATCCATGTGTAGGTTTCTGTGTGGACACAAATTTTCAGCTTATTTGGGTAAATACCAATGAGCATGCTTACTGGATCATATGGTAAGAGTATGTTTAGTTTTGTAAGAAATCACCAAACTTTCTTCCAAAGTGGCTGTACCATTTTGCATTCCTACCAGCAAGAGAATCCTTGTTACTCCACATCCTCATCAGCATGCTGTCTACTTTATCCATTAGAGTCCTTAGCATATTAATCATAGCTGTTGTAAATTCCTGGTCTGATAATTGTAACATCCCTACCACGTCTGGTTCTGAAGCTTGCTCTGTCTCTTCAAATTGTGGTTTTTGCCTTTTAGAATGCCTTGTGATTCTTTCTTGATAGCCAGACATGATGTACTGGGCAAAAGGAATTGTAAATAGGCCTTTAGTAATGTGGTGGTAAGTTGTGGGGGGAGGGGAAGTGTTCTGTAGTCCTATGATTAGGTCTCACTCTTTTAGTGAGCCTGTGCCTCTAGACTGTGAACTTCACAAATGTTTCTCTGTGTTTTCTCCTCTACTTAGGTGGAATAGGATGGCTAGAGCGGGCTGGAGTTGGGTATTTCCCTTCCCCAGGGTCAGTTTGGGTCTGATATTACTGCAGCAGGTTAGGCTCTGTTAACTAGGTTCTCCTGAGGGCAAGCCTTGTTAAGAAGAGCAGAGTGCTCTGGCATATTTTAAAATAGTCCCTTTTCCCCTCTCCCTGCCAGAAGCACAAGGGAATTTTTCTCTGATATTTGCTGTGGAACCTGGTTGAAGTCTTGGAGTTAGGTCTCACATTATTGCAAACACCCCTCTCCCGTGACTGGTTCCCCCCCAAATTTTTAACTCTTGGAGTCGTCCGCATGGAGCCTCCAGCAATTCATCCATTACAGTTCTGGTTTTCCTACCGCAGCACTGGTTCCTGTGGTGGTTTCAGCTCCTGAGTCTCTGTCCCAGTGAGCTGAGACTCCCTGTATGCACCTGTCTGTCTCTGCCATCTTGGAGACAGGTTTGCCCTGTGTTCTGCTCTCTCTTAAGAGTCCAAGAAGAGTTGATTATTTAGTCCATTGAGCTTTTTACTTGTTAGGATAGAGTGGCAACTTCCAAGCTCCTTACGTGTGAACTAAAAACCAGAAGTCTTGCTTTTATGTTTTGAATGGTGGCTCTAGAGATTATAATGTACATATGTAATATTTTATAGCCTGCTTAAAGTTTATATCACATCATTTCAAGGAAAATGTAGTAGCCATACAATTCTATAGGCCCCTTTGCACTTCCTTATGTTATAGCTATTATATGTATTGTATCTATATACATTGAACCCCCCAGATATTACCATTTTTGCTTCAAGCGTCATTCATATTTTAAAGAACTTGAGGAGAAAATTTACTTACCCAGATATTTATCATTTCTGCTGCTCTTCCTTCATTCCTGATACTCCAAGTTTCTTTCTGATATTATCTCCCTTCATCCTAAGAAATCATTTTAAGTATTTCATTTAGAGCAGGTCTGTGGAAAATGAATTGTCTTGGTTTCCTTCATTTGTTAATGCCTTTATTTCGCCTTCATTACTGGAGGATATTTCCACTAGGTATAGAATTTGGGGTTGACTATTCTTTTATAACAGCTCTTTGTTTTTGGTCCAGTGTATGTTCCAGCCTCCATGGTTTCTGATAAGAAATTTGCAGCCATTCAAATGATTGACCCCCTCTATGTAATATGTCATTTCTCTCAGGCTGCTTTCAATTTTTTTTCTTTGCCTTTAACTTTTTTACAGTTTGATTACAATATGTCTAGCACAGTTTTCTCTGAGTTTATCCTGTTGAAGGTTCACTGGGCTTCTTGAATCTGTAAATGTATGTTTTTGCCAAATTTGGGAACTTTTCAACCATGATTTCTTTAATAGTGTACCATATTAATGTAAGATGTTAATAGTATGGGAAACTGGAGAGGGGGTGTATGCGGGAAATCTATGTACTATATGCACAATTTTCTATAAATCTAAGACTGCTCTAAAAAGTAAAGTCTGTTAATTAAAAAACTAAACATTCAACAATCATACAACCCAGCAATGAGACTTCTGTGTATTTATCTGAGAGAAATGAAAACTTTTCTTCACTCCAAAACCTGTATATGAATGTTCATAGCAGCTTTATTCACAATAACCAAACAGTGGAAACAGCCCAGGTGTCCTTCAGTGGGGTAATGGTTAAACAAACTGTGGTACATCCATACCATGGAAAATTTATCGACGATAAAAAATGAACTGTTGATACACACAACAACCTGGATGAATCTTCAGAGAATTATGCTAAGTGAAAAAAACAAATCCCAAAAGTTTACATACTGTATTATTCCATTTATATAACATTCTTGGAATGATGCAATTATAATAATGGAGAGCAGATTAGTGGTTGCCAGAGGTTGAGGAGGAGGAGGTGGGTATGGGAAATGTATTCATCAGCTCAGTCTGCTACAACAAAATTCCACAGACTGGATGACTTAACAGAAATTTATTTCTCGTCGTTCTGGAGGCGGGGAAGCCCCAGATCAAGGTGCCAGCTGATTTGGTTTATGGTGACGGCCCTCTTCCTGGTTTGCAGACAGATGCCTTCTTGCTGTATTCTCACACGGCAGAGAGAGCAAGCTTGGGTCTCTTCATCCTCTCATAAAGGCACCAATCCCATCATGGAGGGTCCATCCCCATGACCTTATCCAAACCTGAGTATCTCCCCAAAGCCCCACCTCCATATACTGTCACGTTTGGGATTAAGGCTTCAATATAGGAATTTCAGGGGGACACATTCGGTCCCTAACAGGAGGGAAGTGGATGTGTCTATAAAACAGCAACATGAGGTTTCATTTGGTGATGGAAATGTTCTGTATCTTGACTGTATCAACGTCAATATCCTGGTTGTGATATTGTACTAGTTTTGGAAGGAAGATGTTACCATTATGGAACATTGGGTAAAGGGTACATGAGATCTATCTGTATTTTCTTACAACTGCATGTGAATCTACAATTATCTAAAAATAAAGTTTAATTTAATAATTGTCTGCAAACAATATGCCCTTTCATTGCCTGCATCAGAGGTGAACCACTCCCACTGCCCCACCCTTGGTAGCCAACTGTTCCATCCCAAGTTTCCTTAACAAGAAAGGGGCCTAATCAGTGTAGTGTTTATGGCTTCCAAACAGTATTATTTCAGTTCTTGGGAGTGCCATCAATGACTTTTAGTAGGGTGAGATTTTTGGTCCTTTGGGGAGCCTTTAGTTGCTTACAGTATAAGGCAGGATGCAACAAATACTACTATGAGGTAGGTGGCCTAGAGGCAATATATTGGTCTGATTTGGGGGGGAGTGGCACTCTCATTCCACACACTTCACCCAGTAGGTTCCTGAAATCTACACCCTGATGTTGCCTCCCCCCAACCCCCTGCAAACACATGCAGAAACACCAGACTTTTTTCCTCCTTGTCTGTGGGATAGCGTTAAGGAAGAAATTTGTCTTTAGTGCTCAATCCTGACCCGGTCCTTACCCCGAACTGGACCTTCTGGTCTGGCACCCAACCCTGCAGGACTCACCTCCCTCCCACCTCACACACCTGCCTCTTCCCTTCCTTCCCCGCTCCCACCATGAGAGAACTCACAGAGACTCACACATTTTCACAACAGGTCCATTTTATTTAAATCACCATCGCTGCACCCTGTTGCTATAAAATGACATCTACACAGTTGGCCATTTCTCAGGGGTCAGACCTCAGAGACTTCTCAGACAATTCTGAGGTCTCTGGCCCTGCTCTGATGTTACTGGCAGCCCAGGTAGTCATGTGAAGTGGTGGGCTTCTCCACACTCTCAGTCATGCTCTGGCTCATTTTGACTCAGCTCTTCATTCAGCCTGTGAGAGTGACAGAATAGTGTTGTTCCTCCAGCTGGCTTAGATTTAATTGAAGAGATGGGATTTTTTGGAGAGGCTTTTTTTGTCAAGCTCCTTTGAAGGGGTCTTTTTGCCCCCATGGTTTTCTTGGCCGCCTGGAAAGACAGGAGGGTGAGCACAGAGGGGCATTGGTTTGAGGGAAGAGGGTGGGGGCTGGGTGGGAACAGGAGCTTCATGAGAAGGGTTGTGGGCTGAGGAGGGGGGGTGTGCCAGGCAGGGACAGGGGAGAAGTCCTGGTAGGGAGAGTCAAAGGGGAAGAGGGGGAGCTTGGGTGGGGTCATCTCACCTTGACACTGCCTCTGGACCTGGGTTGACAGGAGGCCTTCCTCTTCCTCCTCTCTTTGGTGTTTGGAGTCCGTTGTTCTGGATGTTCCATAACTGTGCTAGGAATTTGTGGTTTTCTTGTCACCTGTGCCATGTCAGCGCCTCCCGGTGGTCTACCCCAGAGCTTCTGACCTACCTATATATACCCCTCTCCAGACAGTGAGGGGCCAGACCCTTCAGCTTTCTTTGGCCAGCAAGGCTCTCCTCCAGCCAATGGTTGCTGTGGGGGGCACTTAGACATCACAAAGCCTAACCATGATGCCTCTAGGGGAGGAGGGGGAGCAACCAAGATGTTCTGGTGGGAGAAAGGGGGCATATTTTTAACACCCCTAAAGAGCCTTCCAAACTGACCTGCCACCTTCCTCAGCTCCCCATGTCAATTCTGGTGGGTCACATGGCAGGGGGAGGGTGTCTCCTCCAACCCTTTCCCCACAGCCACCCTATTCAGTGGTTCCTTCTCTTCTCTCCCACCCTTCACCATTACCTAGTTTCTGTATGTCTTGACTAAAATCCATCCATGGTAATGTGGCTGTATTTAAGTCTCCGTGGAGATGTGAATCATCCTGCTTCCTGACTACAAATTACTCTTATGCACCTTGAAGACCATTCGCTTTTACCAGGATCTTTTCCACCCTACCTCGTTTTCTCAGTGTCCATGTTGCTCTCCTCAGTTTTCTGTTTCCCAGTCTGAAATCACTGCCTTCCTCCTGTCAGACTCCCATGAATAGACTTGCTTTACTCAGAATCTAGTATTGTTTCAAATCTGGGACTCATGCCCATCTCAGGAAGTGTACTACCCAGGCTTGGGTTTTAATAGGGTCAGGGGGATGAGGCAGATACATGCTATAAGTTGTGCTGGATGTTTGTATGCAGGAAACTACAACCTAAGACTGGTGAGTTCACCACCGGGAGGGACATGTTCAACATTGTCCTTGTTGTCCAGTGCAACAAGGGGGAAAAAGGCATCTAGATTGGAAAGGGACAAGTATAACTGTCTTTAGTCACAGACCACAAGATAGTCTATACAGAAAATTCTGTCAGTCAAAAAAAATTCTTCTGGAAGGCATAATTGAGTTAAGGTCTCATGATACAAGATCAACATATAAAAATTAATTGTATTTTTATATACTAGCAATGAATAAATGGAAATTTAAATTAAAAATAGTGTGATTTAAAATAGGTTTAGAAAGCATGAAATATGTAGGGATAAATCTGACAAAATATATAGTAGATCTGTACACCAAAAGCTACAAAACATCATAGAGATAAATTAATGAAGACCTAAACAAATGGAGATATATACCTTGTTCGTGGTTTGGAAGACTCAATATTGTTAAGGTGCCAATTCTTCCAAAATTCATCGATAGAGTCAATGCAATCCCAGTCAAAAACCCAGAAAGCTTTTTTAAAAACATAGAAATTGGCAGGCTGATGTTCTGTAGTGTAAGCCCTGATAGGTATTTTTTTTTTTCTGTTTGTAATGCAAGTGCCTGACTTAAGCTTTGATTGTCAAGGCATCTACTTCAAAGAGGCATCCACTTCAAGAGGGCGATCTCAAATAAACACATTGCCAGCCTCCCCCGCCGTGGAAGCTCCTTTGATTTAGAGAGCTGGTTGATTTCAATAACTGACCATTTCAGACACTTGCTTTTTTCACTTCCCAAAACTTTAAATTCCTGCTCTTATGCTTTAAATTCACCAAAACAGAGTGAGCCCATGAGATGAGAGTGATGTCAGCAACACGGCAGAGTGAGCTGTTCCCTTTATCTCTCCCCCTTCAAACTACAACTAAATGGACATTCATTGCTCAGTGGAGGATACCCACACAGCACAACAGGATGCCTGAGAGACCCACACAGCTATACATCTGAAGTTGGGTGGAGTACCCCCGGGGAGGTGATGGAGATAGGTGAGCACTCTGGCACCCTAGCAGCCCTGTGCACAAGTGTGGCTGCTCTCCCAGCTAGCATGAGCACCCATAGTACCCCTGTGGCCCCAGGGGGCGGGGGTATGCCTCAGCGTGACTGCAAGAACAGGTGAAAGCAGCCCTGAGCTGCAACATGATGGCTTTCTGGACTGATAGGGGAGCTCACAGTGCCACTGCAGCCCCAGGGATTGGCCCAGGCTCAGCCCTGTGGGGAGGCCCTGCCCACCAACCACAACAGCTGCTGCAACCTAGGAAGAGTTGGTGGCAGATCTGAGCACCTGGGTGAATGATTTCCCAACTGCTGCAAATGCCCATAGTACCACTCCAGCCCCAAGGGTGGGAGCGCATCTTGGTGGGACTGTGAGAGCAGGAGGCAGTAGCCCTGAGCTCCTGCCTGATTAGTTTCTCATCCAGTGGGTGGTCTGATGGTGTCACTGTGGTCCCAAGGAGTGGCACAGGCTCGGATCCCATGGGGAAGCTCCACCCGCCAAGCACAGTGGCCAGTGTCACCTTAAGAGGTGGTGGCAGATCTACATGTTTGAGCAAAAGATTTCCCAGCTGCTGCAAATGCCCATAGTACTGCTGCAGCCCCAAAGGTGGGAGTGAACCTCAGTGTGACTATGGGAACAGGCAGTGGCAGCCCTGAGCCCCCATGTGATCACTTTCCCATCCAGTGTTAGAACCCACAGTGCTACTGTGGTCCCAAGGAGTGGCCCATGTTTGGAGAGGCACAGCTGCTAAGGGTTGTGGCCGGCTTCTGCCCACCCCCCAGTGATGGCAGGTGGAATCTGTAACCACACACTAACACTATGCAAAGGCATAAATCCACCCTATCAAATAGTATGAAGAGGTATAGTAATACTCCAGCCTGGGAGGGAAATGACAAACACCCAGAAATCAATCCTGAAGACACAGAAATTTACAATATAAAGGACAGAGAATTCAAAGTAGCTATCTTAAAAAAACTCAATGAGTTACAAGAAACCTCAGAAAGACAGTTCAATGAAATAAGGAATAAAATTAATGAACAGAGGGAATTCTTCACAAAAGAGATTGAAACTATAAAAAAATCAATCAGAAATGTTGGAATTGAAAAACACAATGAATGAGGGTGATGTCAGCATCATGGCAGAGTGAGCTTTCCCCCATAGACTCCCCCCTGCTAAGATACAACAAAAAGGTCATTCATATACCAACAGAGGCCATTCATACAACTCAAAAGACGTCTGAGACCTACACAGCCATACGTCCAAAGGTGGAGCTGTTGGAACCCCCAGAGGACGTGGAAGGAGGTAAGGAGAACTCCCCTCCTTCCCCAATGACAGTGACCCTGAGACCAAGATTGTGCAGCTCATGGGGTTGGGGAGGGATGGCCCTCTGAAGGAAAACCATCACTCTCCAAGTGCCCTCACAGAACATGGGGAACTCCCTCATGGAATGAACAGAACACTTATGGGGGTGCCTTCATCAAGCTAGCACCCCAGGAGAGCAGATAGCGAGCGAAGATCAAGAAGGCCCTGGGGGGCCAGCCAAGTGGTGCAGCAGTTCAGTTCGCACTTGGCAGCCCGGGGTTCGCCGGTTCAGATCCCGGGTGTGCACTGACACACTGCTTGTCAGCCATGCCATGGCAGCGTCCCATATAAAGTAGAGGAAGATGGGCACGGATGTTAGCCCAGGGCCAGTCTTCCTGAGCAAAAAGAGGAAGATTGGCAATGGATGTTAGCTAAGGGCTGGTCTTCCTCACAAATAAAAAAAAGAAAAGAAGGCCCTGGGATCAGGGAAGTTAAAATAAGCCACCCTCCCCACACACTCAGTACTTCAGCTCAGTGGTGCATCAGCCTCAGCTCAGCCACACTTCAGCTTCAGCTCAGCAGTGCTTTAGCTCAGCAGCACCTCAGCTGCTTCAGCTCAGCAGTGAGTCCACTTCAGCTGCTTTAGCACAGCCATGCTCCACCTCAGCCATACTTCACCTCAGCTGCGCTCTACCTCAGCCAGTTGGCCAGAGCACCCATGGAACATGGCAGGCGCAGAATACACAGCTCTTGATGCCCACCTACTGGTGGCAGAAGGAAAATGAAACCAGATATTTTCAGGATGAGAAAAAATAAACCCACACCCTCAAGCACTATTCAAAAACATATGAAAACTCCAGACCAGAAGGAAAAAGACAAGCACCCAGAACTCAACCCTGAAAGTATAGAAATTTATAACAGAAACAACAGAGAATTCAAAATAGCTATCATAAAATGCTCAATGAATTACAAGAAAATACAGATAGACAATTCAATGAAATCAGGAGCTTCTTCACAAAAGAGATTGAAACCAGAAAGAAAAACCAATCAGAAATGGTGCAGATGAAAAACACAACGGAAGAGATTAAGAAAAATCTGGAAACTTTAAAGAACAGACCTGACAATATGGAGGAAATAATTAGCATTGTTGGGGATAGGAATGTAGAAATGCTCCAGATGGAGGAGGAGAGAGAACTAAGACTAAAAAGAAATAAAGAATTTCTCTGAGAAATATCTCATTCCATTAGGAAATGCATCATAAGGATTATAGGTATTCCAGAGGGAGAAGAGAGGGATAAAGGAGCAGAGACCTTGTTCAAAGAAATAATAGATGAGAACTTCCTAAATCTGGGGAAGGAGCTGGAAATACAAGTGAGGGAAGTAAATAGATTTCCTAAATATATCAATAAAAAAAGACCCTCTCCAAGGCATACAGTAGTGAAGCTGGCAAAAGTCGATGATAAAGAAAAAATATTAAGGGCAGCAAGACAAAAAAGAATAACAGAATTACAACCAGGCTCTCAGCAGATTTCTTAGTGGAAACTTTACAGGCTAGGAGAGAGTGGAATGAAATATTCAAAATTCTGAAAGAGAAAAACTTTCAGCCAAGAATACTCTACCCAGTGAAAATATCCTTCAGATGTGATGGAGAAATAATAACTCCCAGATAAACAAAACCTAAGGGAGTTCATTGCCACAAGAACCCCACTACAAGAAATGCTCAAGAAGGTCCTCATACCTGAAAAGAAAAAATAGAAATGTGATACAAAGCTTTGAACAAGGAGAAAACAGGTAGACAAAATCAGATAAATTGCAACTCTCTATCAGAGTAGGTTAGCAAACACTTAATTATAACATCAAAGATTAAGGGAAGGAAAACACCAAAAATAAACATAACCTCATCACTTTAGACACAAACTCACAACACAAGATGGAATAGGTTGTAACAACAATAACTTAGAATGGGAAGAAGAAATGAACAGAATCGACTTAGTGAAAGGAAATAAGAGGCCATCAGAAAATGGACTCTCTCACCTACAAGAGTTTTTATACAAATCTCATGGTAACCAGTGAACAAATAATCAGAAGAGAGACACATGTGATAAATAAAGAGAACACTAAGAAAACCATCATACAGAACTACCAAACTGAATTGGTAGTCTGAAACACACAGGATGAGACAGGAAGGAAATGCAAAAGAACAGGAAAATGAGTGATAAAATAGCAACATTAAACCCTCATATATCAATAATCACTCTAAATGTAAATGGTTGGAATTCTCCAAACAAAAGATATGGAGTGGCAGGATGGATTAAAACACAAGATTCAACAATATGCTCCCTCCAGGAAACACATCACAGCACTAAAGACAAACACAGGCTCAGAGTGAAAGGATGGAAGATGATACTCCAAGCTAATGGCAAACAAAAGAAAGCAAGTGTTGCCATACTTATATCAGACAAAGTAGACTTCAAGATAGAAAGGTAATGAGAGACAAAGAGGGGCAATATACAATGATAAAAGGGATACTCCACCAAGAAGACACATCACTTATCAATATATATACACACACACAGGAGCACCAAAGTACATAAAGCAACTATTAAGACATCTAAAAGGAGATATTAGCAGCAACACAATAATAGTATGGGACCGTAACACCCCACTTTCTTCAATGGATAGGTCATCCAGACAGAACGTCAGTAGGAAATAATGGACATAAATGAAAAACTAGACCAGATGGACTTAATAGCTATATAGAGAGCACTCCATCCTTACACAGCAGATGACACACTCTTCTCATGTGTGCATGGAACATTCTCAAGGATAGACCACATGTTGGGAAACAAGGCAAGCCTCAATAAATTTAAGATTGAAATCATACCAAGCATCTTTTCCGACCATAATGCTGTGAAGCTAGAAATCAACTACAAGAAAAAGGCTAGGAAAGTGGCAAATATGTGAAGACTATGCTACTGAACAACCAATGGATCATTGAAGAAATTAAAGGAGAAATCAAAAAATATCTGGAGACAAACTAAAATGAAAATACGCCATACCAACTCATATGGGATGCAGCAAAAGCGGTCCTGAGAGGGTATCTCATTGGAATACAGGCCCACGTGAACAAATAAGAAAAATTTTAAATAAGCAACCTTAAAATACTCCTAACACAACTAGAAAAAGAAGAACAAACAAAGCCCAAAGTCAGAAGAAGGAAGGAAATAATAAAAATTAGAGCAGAAATAAATGAAATTGAAACCAAAAAAATAGTAGAAAGGATCAATGAAACAAAGAGCTCGTTCTTTGAGAAGATACATAAAACTGACAAACCCCTAGCCAGGCTAAGAAAAAAGGAGAGAAGGCTCAAATAAATAAAATTAGAAATGAAAGAGGAGAAATTACAAGAGATATCACAGAAATGCAAAGGATTATAAGAGAATACTATGAAAAACTATATGCCAACAAATTGGACAATCTAGAAGAAATAGATAAATTCTTAGATTCATACAATCCCCCAAAACTGAATCAAGAAGAAATAGAGAATCTGAATAGACCAATCACAAGGAAAGAGATTGAAACAGTGATCAAAAACCTCCCCCAAAATAGAAGTCGAGGACCAGATGGCTTCTCTGGAGAATTCCACCAAACATTCAAAGAAGCCTTAATACCTATCCTTCTCAAATTATGCCAAAAAATAGAGGAAGATGGAACACTTCCTAACACATTCTATGAGGCTGACTTCACCCTGATCCCAAAGCAAGACAAGGACAACACAAAGAAAGAAAACTACAGGCCAATATCACTGATGAACATAGATGCAAAAATCCTCAAGAAAATATTGGCAAACTGAATAGAGCAATACATTAAAAATATCATACACCATGATCAAGTGGGATTTATACCAGGGACACAGGGATGGTTCAGCATCCACAAATCAATCAATGTGACACACCATATTCACAGAACGAGGAATAAAAACAACATGATCATTTCAATAGATGCAGACAAAGCATTTGACAAGATCCAACATCCATTTATGATAAAAACTCTCAACAAATGGGTACAGAAGGAAAGTACCTCATCAAAATGAAGGCCAGATATGACAAACCCACAGCCAACATCATACTCAATGGTGAAAAGTTGAAAGCCATCCCTTTGAGAACAGGAACAAGACAAGGGTGCCTACTCTCACCACTTTTATTCAACATAGTACTGGAGGTTTTGGTCCCAGAAATTAGGCAAGAAAAAGAAATAAAAGGTATGCAAATTGGCAATGAAGAAGTGAACCTCTCACTGTTTGCAGATGACACGATTTTATATATGTAGAAAACTCTAAAGAATCCATTGGAAAACTATTAGAAATAATCAACAGCTACAGCAAAGTTGCAGGGTACAAAATCAACTTACAAAAATCAGTTGCATTTCTATATGCTAATGATGAACTAACAGAGAACTCAAGAAGACAATCCGATTTACAATAACAACAAAAAGAATAAAATATCTAGGAATAAATTTAACCAAGGAGGTGAAAGACCTATACAATGAAAACTATAAAGACATTATTGAAAGAAATCGATGATGACATAAAGAAATGGAAATATATCCCATGCACATGGATTGGAAGAATAAATATAGTTACAATGTCCATACAACCTAAAGCAATCTACAGATTAAATGCAATCCCGATCAGAATCCCAATGACATTCTTCATGGAAATAGAACAAAGAATCCTAAAATTCATATGGGGCAAAAAAAGACCCCAAATAGCTAAAGCTATTCTGAGAAAAAGAACAAAGCTGGAGGCATCACAATCCCTGACTTCAAAATATACTACAAAGCTATAGTAATCAATACAGCATGGTACTGATACAAAAACAGACACACAGATCAATAGAAAAGAACTGAGAGCCCACAAATAAAACTGCACATCTATGGACAGCTAATCTTTGACAAAGGAGCTAAGAACATACAATGGAGAAAGGAAAGTCTCTTCAATACATGGTGCTGGGGAAACTGGACAGCCACATGCAAAAGAATGAAAGCACACTATTTTCTTTCACCATACACAAAAATTAACTCAAAATGGATCAAAGATCTGAAAGTGAGACCCGAAACTATAAAGCTCTTGGAAGAAAACCTAGGCAGCACACTCTTTGACATTGGTCTTCGAGGGATCTTTTTGAATTCCATATCTACTCAGACAAGGGAAACAAAAGAAAAAATAAACAAATGGGACTTCATCAGGCTAAAGAACTTCTGCAAGGCAAATGAAACCAGGATCAAAATGAAAAGACAACCCAGCAGCTGGGAGAAAATATTTGCAAATCACATATCCAACAAGGGGTTAATCTCCATAATATATAAAGAACTCACACAACTGAATAACAAAAAATCAAACAACCTGATCAAAAATGGGCGAAGGATATGAACAGACATTTTTCCAAGGAAGATATACAGATGGCCAATAGGCACATGAAAAGATGTTCAACTTCACTAATCATCAGGGAAATGCAAATCAAAACTACAATGAGAAATCACCTTACATTCGTTAGAATGGCTACAATCACCAACACAAAAAACAACAAATGTTGGAGATGGTGTGGAGAAAGAGGAACCCTCACATGGCCCGTGGGAATGCAAACTGGTGCGGCCACTAAGGAAAACAGTATGGAGATTTCTCAAAAAATGAAAAATAGTAATACCATACAACCCAGATATCCCACTACTGGGTATTTAGCCAAAGAACTTGAAATCAACAATTCAAAGAGACTTATGCACCCCTATGTTCATTGCAGCATTATTCACAATAGCCAAGACGTGGAAGCAACCCAAGTGTCCCTCAACTGATGAATGGATAAAGACGATATGGTACATATATACAACGGTACTACTCAGCCATTAAAAAAAAAGACAAATTGTCCCATTTGCAACAACATGGATGGACCTTGAGGGTACTATGTTCAGTGAAATAAGCCAGACAAAGACAAACACCATACAATTTCACTCAAATGTAGAAGATAAACTAATAAATGGACAAAGAGAACAGATTAGCAGTTACCAGAAGGGAAGGGGGTAGGGGGGTGGGCATAAGGGGTAAAGGGGCACATATATATGGTGACTGACAAGTAATAATGTACAACTGAAATTTCACAATGTCATAAACTATTATGACTTCAATAAAAAAAATAAAAAAGAGTAAGCCCACCACCCTCCACCCCAGGGTCTCTCTCCAGGCGACCTCACTGTGCACTGTGTAATTTCCAGGTCCTGTGAGTAATGAATCTTTATTTTTCATTTTTCAAAGTTTCCTGATGGTTATTGCTGAAGGGCATCTTGCAATCATAATAAGAGCCACAAGGGATGGTCTAACCACAACATTGGTTAATGATAGGCTGAGGCTGGCACAAAACACGTTCACATTCAAATGGAAATGCAAAGGACCTAGAATAGCCAAAATAACTTTTAAAAAGAGAACAGACTTGGAGGGTTTATTCTACTTGACTGCAAGGCTTATTTTAAAGTGACAATAATCAAGACAGTGTGGAATTGGCATAAGATAGCAATAGAAATATATTCACAGAAGAGAAGAGAGTCTAGAAATAGACCCATACATATATGCATGCACAGACAACTGATCATTGACAAAGATACAAAACATTAGAGGTGAAAGGACAGTCTTTTCAGCAATTGGGTCTACAACAAGTGGATAGCCACATGCAAAAAGTACAGTTTAATCCAAACCTTGCCCCACATAAAAATAACACAAAATGGATCATAGACCCACATGTCAAAGCTAAAATTATAAAGCTTCTTGGAGAATACATAGGAGAAAACCTTGGTTACCCTGAGTTAGTGTGGTAAGTTTGAGGATTTCGAGGTTGATCAAGGAAGAGACAGGACCGTGAGAGGCAGGAACACACAAGCTTTATTGAGCAGCACTTGGACAGTGTTGCATGAGAAGAGAAGTCCCTCCCAGGAAGAGACTTTCCAGAGACAGAGGCACAAGGTCATCATACAGAAAGAAATAAGGCAAGGGGCCTCCCAGGAGAGAAGGGGAGATAAGAGAGGGGGCTTCACATATCTGGGAGATGTTACTCAGCAGTGTAGGGGAGGAAGATAACTCCTCTACCCTCTAGTTCCTTCTGGCTGGTCTAAGAATTAAATCAACATGAGATAGAATAACGGGAGAAAATCAAAGAAAGTTTAATAACACGTATACATAGGAGAAACCCAGGAAAACGGAGCAACTTGCCAAAATGGCCCAAACCACCACCTTAAATACCATCTTCACCTAAACACAAAGGAGGATTTTGGGGGTAGTGTTTTGGGTCTTCAAGGGGGAGGAAAGCAATTTACGTGGAGATGGAAATACAAATGTTTGTTAAACAAGTGTTTGCTATGACCCCAGAGACAGATTTGGGGGTGACCAATTCTGATCATCCATAGCAGCAAGGTGAGATTCTCTGGGTCAGACAACTCCAGGGGGCAGTAGCAGTTAGGGATCTTTATTGCTACAGGCTCTGTCTTATCTATGGTTAGCAGATGTTGGGTGCATTTTGTGGGGTATGCAAAGTAGGCAGGCTCTAAATGGCTACAAATATGTTTGTCTGAGCTATATTTAAAGCAATTGGATGCACAATAATTTGAGTTTGGAACCAGTGCATTTGGGGCTAAAAACCCTAGCTTGCTGTGAAGAAGTAAACAATATGGGGACCATTTTAGGCCAATACATAGGAGCCATCATTGGCCCATTTATATAACAGTCAATAATTTCTTAGATACAAGAAAAAAATCCATTAATGAAAAAAATTGATAGATTGGACTTCATCGAAATTCAAAACTTCTGTTCTTTAAAAGATACTATTCAGAGAGTAAAAAACCACACATTGGGAGACTATATTTGCAAATCACATATCTGATAAAAATCTTGTATCAAGAATATATAAAGAACTCTAAACTTCAATAAGAAAGAATCAAACAACCCAATAAAAAATGAGCAGATTTGAACAGACACTTTCCCAAATAGACATACGGAAGGCAAATAATCACATAACTAGAAGCTCACCATCATTAGCCGTTATGGAAATGCAAATAAAAACCACAATGAAATACCACTACAAGCCTATTAGAATGGCTAAATTGAAAGAGTGACCATACCAAATGCGGGCCAGGAGGTGTAGAACACTGGAATTCTCACACCCTGATGGTGAAAGTTGATGAGATTCTCACATATTGAGTTATACGGGGTAACAATTCAGCAAGTAAATTAGTGTTTCCCTGGGGCAGACGGTGAGGACAGGGTTTAACTACAAGTGGCACCAGGGATCTCATGCAGGTGATGGATATTTTCTGACACTTGCTGATGATGGTTGTGCAACTCAGTAAATTTAATAAAAATATGTAACTGAACATTTTAAATGGGTAAATTTTAAGGAGGACACCCCTAATCCCTACAGGACCATTCGGCAGCTGGCTACTGGACTCCTAAAAGAGAACCATCACATTTCTGAGGGTATTGAGGGGTGTGGCACAGTGGACTAAGGGTACAGGTGTCATGGAGGAATTCCTGCAGCCACCTTCCTGTGGGGCAGCTCCTCTCTTGAACACTTCCACCCCTACCCAAACCTCAAAGGCACAAAATCAGGCATCTCACCTCTAAGAGTCCAATGTGCATGGCTTACATCCCTGGGTGAGGAAACAAGAGTGGTCAGTGTACTGTGTTGTCATGGCTCGAGAATTAACCCATGGCCCATGTGGTGACATGTCTTCCCCTCCCAAAATAAACGCTGGAAAACAACAGAATTGAGAATGAAATTGACTACACACACACAAACACACATGCACACAGAAACACACACAAACAGAATAACTACACACCTATTAGAATGGTCAAAATCTGGTACACTGACACCACCAAATGCTGTCGAGGATGGGGAGCAGCAGGAAGTCTCATTCATTGCTGATGGGAGACCAAAATGGTACAGCCACTTTGGAAGATGGTTTGGCAGTTACTTACAAAACCAAACATACATATTCTTACTATGTGATCCGCAATCCTATGAGTATTCACCCAAAAGAGGTGAAAACATATGTCCACACAAAAATCTGCACACAAATATTTAGGGCAGCTTTGCTAATAATTGCCAAAACTTGGAAGCAACCAAGATGTCCTTCAGTAGGTGAATGGGTAAATAATCTGTGGTACATCCAGAAAATGGAATACGATTCAGTGCAAAAAAGAAATGAGCATCAAGCCATGAAAAAGACATGGAAGAACCTTAAGGGCATAGTGCCAAGTGAACAAAGCCAATCTGAAAAGGCTCCCTACTGTATGATTCCAAATATACGAACATTCTGGAAAAGGCAAATGATGGAGATGGTCAAAAGAGCAGTGGTTGCCAGGGGTTGTGAGGGGAGGGCACAATAGGCAGAGCACAGGGGATTTTTCAGGCAGTGAAACTCCTCTGGAAGACACTCTAACTATGGATACATGTCTTTATACATTTGTCCAAATGCATAGAATGTATAACACCAAGTGTGAAACTTAATGTAAAGGATGGACATTGGGGGATACAATGTGTCAATATAGGTTCATCAATTACAACGAATGTCCCACTCTGGTGGGGGATGTTGATAATGGGGGAGGCTAGGTTTGTGTGGGGGCAGGGGGTAAGTGGGAAATCTCTGTAGCTGCCTCTTTTTTTTTTTCTGGGCACCTAAGAGTCTCTATAAAAAATAAAGTCTTCAGGGGCCGCCCGGTGGTGCAGTGGTTTAGTCCGCGCTTGGCAGCCCGGGGTTTGCGAGTTCGGATCCCGGGCGCCTGCCGACGCACTGCCTGTCAGCCATGCCGTGGTGGCGTCCCATATAAAGTAGAGGAAGATGGGCACAGATGTTAGCCCAGGGCCAGTCTTCCTCAGCAAAAAGGGGAGGATTGGCAACAGATGTTAGCTCAGGGCTGGTCTTCCCCACAAAAAAATAAATAAATAAAGTCTTCAAAAACAATACACAATATGAACAACAATATCTAAACAACAAAACAGGAGAAACCCCTGGGGGAGACTGAAGACTGTGGTGAGCCTGGTATTAGTGTTTGGGGTGGGGGCGTGGGCAGCAGCAGCCACGTTGGAGGGTCTGTAGGCTGCGTAGATGCTGATGACAGGAAGGAGGAAAGGTTTCAAACTTCTGCTCCTACTTCACTGCACACATCTGAAGCAGGCCCTCAGACCACACATGCCAGTGGCCCTGGGGCAAAAACAGGACAGCAGGAAAGATGGGTCGATGGAAGCATTTGACTCTGGACTCTGTGCTAATAACCCCCTGAAACCATCTTAGTGGGTGAGGACTGGCCTTTCAAAAGATTCTCATTTCAGTAGAATATAAAGAATAGACAAAAAACAGAATAGCGATTCATCAGAGTGAATCACAGAGAGAAAGAGAAGGTATTCTTTCCTAAAATAAGTATACGCACATACATAGTCTACATATATCTATAAAGACACAATAAGAACACATGCATATATATATGTGCTTAGGTGCATATTCACGTGGTATGAACACTACACTATCTCAAAGCACATATAAGCTACATATATGTTGTAGACACAAATACAGGACATCCGGAGCGGGCAGAGATGTACAGTGTATTTCTTACTAGGAAGGAGGATTAAAATCCCTGCACTCGACCACGCAATATGAGGTCACCATAAACCCGGAGGACCATTCTGAAGACCCTGCGGCTGCTCAGCGTCTTCAGGACAAATGAAACCCCGGAAAGAAATGGTTCTCGGAGTCTGGCCGGCTGGTGCAGAGACCCCACTGGAAGGGGGGCTTCTTCTCTGACCTCCTCCACAGCCCTGGGCACAGCAGCCACCCATCCAGCACCTTCCCTGGAACAGCAGCTCTTCTCGGCCAGGGTGGATGAGGACCCTCCCGAGGGAGGTCGGAGGGCCCCCCAGAAGCCCCCTGTGCCCCTCCTGTGCGTTCTGTGGGACCCTCAGCAGGGCTGTCAGCTGAGCACTTGTCCCGCCCCCCTCCTCAGACAACCAGGGGAGTCAGAGTCTGAGGGTGAGGGGTGCAGACTCAGGGGGCAGAGGGCGGGGGCCCAGGCATTGCCAGAGTCAGGGTGAGGAGCAGAGGGCGGGACAAGAGACTCCCCTGACTAGGGACTTTCACCCCTGCTGTCAGTCCTGGTAAACCCCGGGCCATGGTGTCTGGATGTGACGTCCTTCGGCTTTCACTTTGGACGTCTGAGAGTGGCTAGGGCCTTGCTGAGGAAGGCCGGATTCGGTTCTGCAGAGGAAGGAGCCAAGGCCGGGCGGGTCTCCAGGTAGCTCACGGCTGGAGGGGGGGCGGGGGCGGTGCGGGGAGGGGGAGGACTCCGGGCCCCAGGGCGTCCAGGTGTGCCCCTGCTGTCACCCCTGAGGCAACCCAGGGGATGGGTGGGGGGGAGGCAGGGTGGTCAGGCTGAGCCCCCAGCCCACACCTGCTCCTCAGAGGAGCCTGCTGGGGAAGGCCTGGGTCTGAGGGGAGCAGCCTCGGGGGGCGGGTCCCGCTGGGAATCAAGGAGAGGAGCAGAGGGAGACCCGAGGGACCCCAGGAAATCCCTATCGGCCCCTGCCATCAGCCCTGATGAACCCCAAGGGACAGGGGGGCAGGGGTGGTCAGGCTGAGGCCCCCCCCCCTTCCTCAGAGGAGCCTGCTGGGGAGCGCTGGGGTCTGAGGGGAGCGGCCTCAAGGGGACAGAGGCCAGGGCCCAGGCCCTGCTGGGAGTCAAGGAGAGGAGCAGCGGGAGGCCAGAGTGACCCTGGGTCATCCTTCCCGGCCCTGCCATCAGTCCTGGGCATCCCCAGGCTTAGTGGCCTGAGGTGACCTCCACAGACTGCCCCCAGGGTTCCCAGGACAGTGAGGGCCTCGGGTCCACAGAGGGAGGATCCCAGGACCTGCCAGGGCTCAAGGTGAGGACCCTCAGGGAGGACAGAGGGGACCCCACAGAAAGGCGCCACCGCCAGCAGCCGCGGGGGGCGCCAGGCACCAGGAGCACAGGCCGCGTTTCCGAATTCCACATCCAGGACTGGGAGAGAGTGGGGACTTGGTGACAGGAGCGGGGCCTGAGCGAGGCAGAGGGGAGGGCCCAGGGCCTGCCGGGAGTCAAGGGGAGACGCTGAGGGAGGACTGAGGGACCCTGGACCCCAGGACAGAGAGGGATCCTGTGTCCCTCGCTCAGTCTTGGGAGGCCCCGGAGCTGGATGACCTGAGGAGGCATTTGCTGCCCTCTGCCTCGGGGGTCTTTGGGACGTGAGGACTCTGGCTTCAGGGCAGCAGAAGGTGGAGTCCCCAGACCCCGAGGGAGGACTGAGCAGAGCCCCAGCCTAGACATAGGCGACCCCAGCAGAAATCTGCCCCCGTAGTCAGTCCTGCCAGGCCAGGCAGGATGTCAGGAGGAGTGGCCTGTCCCCTTCCTCCTCGTGGTCTCAGCGGGATGGCGGCCTTGGCCTGCAGCATGCATCCTCAGGTTAGCAGAACGAGGAGTAAATATGAATACCTTGAGGACACTGAGGGGACAACCTCCCCAGTGAGAGGAGGACCCCACTGCAATGGGCCGTGCCCCCTGTCACCCCTGCAGACCCCAGAAGGGTGCATCCTCACTCACCTCTGCCTTGGTCTCTCTGGGAGGTGAGGCCTTGGTCTGAGTGGCAACATCAGATCAGCAGAGGGAGGAGTCCCAGGATCTGCCGGCTGTCATGGTGAGGACCTTTCATCAGGACTGAATATCCCGCCCCCCTGCATCACCTCAGATAAAAGGGACTACAGAAAGTCCTGCTGTCCCCTGTTCTCAGCCCTGGGTACTATGAGGATGAAAATATTGGGGGCCAAAAAGAGGAGAGTCCTGTGTAAGAAGTGCATGGAATGATGATAAGGGCTAAGGTCCCTGCTTTCCCCTTGTGGCTGGACACCATGCCTGAGACCATTGGTGACTTGCGCACAGGACACCAAAAGCCCCCTCTTCAAAAGCAATGTGCTCCCACTCATCTTGCTCTGTGGCCACAGGGCCCCCTGCCTCTGCATGCACGGTGCATGGCCAAGCATGCACTTATGGAACAGAGGAGTCTCCCTGAAAATAGGGGGACTAGATAAGGAAGCCCCCAAGCTAGGGATTGGGCATGCAAATCTTGAAATCACTTGGCCTCATCCACCCAAGTGCAATCTCATGGGCACAGGGTGTCTTTAGGGAAGTCTTGCGTGCCCACAGCTGAATACCTCCTGGGCTCCCAGCTTCCAACTCCCACTTCAGGGGAATCTGGTGATCACAGTAGACCAGGTGAAGGGGTTGGCATGGCATTGACGATCTATCTGAGGGAAGTGGCTGTGAATCAGTTGCTAGATTGCCATTGGATCCCTAAAGAGCCAAGAACACAGGATTCAGTCCTAAGAGGCAGGATGAAGACACAAACACATTTTCTGGTCAGTGATGAAGTCTTTGGTCCCAACGCCAGAAAAGAAGGTTCTGTTCAGCAGTGGAGGGATTGCATAGCACATACTTGGTGCCCAAAAACTTTTTTTAATGAGTGCCAGCTCTCTGAGCAGGCCTCCCAGAGCTCTCCAGACTTCCTTCTAAGCCTTCCTTTAGGATCAGTGACCCTGACAAATCAAATGGGCTAATGCCATGTTTCCCACTGGCCTGATCATCAGATTCAACAAGAGGAGGTTGTTGAAAGTACAGATTCAGAGTCGGGGATGGGGCTCAGAAATCTCTGTTTATCTCATGACCCCCAGGCTTAGGGTTGTAGAGAGAGCACTGGACTTGGAGTGAGGAAATCAGCCTGGCAGCCCCTCTCAGCCGCTAGCTCCTTTACTGATGAAGAGCAAGTTCGGACTTTGGGGTAGGTGAAATGACTTGCACAACACCACAGAGATCACCATCGTGGTAGAACCAGACCTGTCCAAGTAATATAAATAAAACCACTTGAGACAAATAACTGTAATTTATCTCAATGTTTACATTCGCTTTACTTTGGCAAATTGAGTCTTATTCGGGCCAAAGTGAGAGTACAAAGAAGTATTCACTGATATAGCCACCAAAACCAAATTTGCATTAAGCACATACTGATGAGCAAGACAATGTCTTCTGGGTCATCATTTCTAGATCCATGTCACTGTAACATGTTTCTCCTCTTATAGTTTTCTTCCTGAGCACCAGCAGGGGTCCTCCATGAATCCACTGCCCATGGAACATAGCCCAAGCTTGGAGATTTCCCCTACCCGTTTTCCTCAATGTCTCATTAGTTCTGACTCAAACTTAGCCTCCCTGGAGACCCCGCAGAAGGACATCCATCTTTGGCAACAGCCACCAGATCCACAGCATCACCTTTACCTCCAAGAGAATACTTGGCCTTCCAGTGAGCAGACTGCTCTGCAAGACCAAGCCACCTGGCTCCAGGTATACTACCCCCTCCTTCTCCTCTGCCCCCAGCCCAGTTCAGGGGGTTCTGCACAGAGGTGGACCCCTTCCCCATAGGGTGCACACCACAGGCATACACTCCTTGTGTGAAATCCAGACTTCAAAGCTCAATAAATTTGAGGGTGGTTACTGACGTGGTGGTAGCACCCACTGCTGAGTACAAAGATTCTCTTCAGGCTTCCATGAAAAAGTGAGCTGTCCTCATGGATATTAAATGCAATCTGACTTGGAAACTTCTCAGAAGTATGTTACCTGGGCAAAGTGACTCATGCTGTATGCTGAGCTCATTGCCCCAGACCAGACCCCTTTCAGAACTCGTGGATATTTAGTTCTGCTGCAAAAATCAGACCCAGTGTGGGTGTTTCCTCTTACCAAAAATGAACCAAAGGTCCTACTGCTGGAAGTGCTTGGTATCTATCCATGGGGTGTCCCGTATTTGTCAGGGCAGACCCCAACTTGGGGACCATCTGCAATGGCCATGTTTCCAGGGCAGAGGTGGGAGCTGGTCCAGATGGCAGTCACATAGCAGGTTTTGCTCCCAGGTACACTCCCGGCAGACACCTTGGGGACCACAAACTCCCAATCTAACAGCACTTATAAAGGGTATTTCGATTCCGGGTTTAGAAATCTTAGTAGAGCCTAACCTCATTAAAAAAAAAAAAAAAAAAAAAAAAAAACAAGAAAAAAACAGTAAGCTAAGGCAGAATGAAGGTGTTTGGATATTTTAAAAGGCTAAAGGTGTGATTAATTTCACATACACACCTTAACCCACTGGGCCTCCAGCCCTCCAGAAAGTTGACCTGTTAGAGGAACTGCCCACACAAATAGATCAGATGGTCAGTGGACCCTGTGGTTCATTACCAAGCCAGCCTCTGGGGAGACCCTTCCTCATGCCTGCTCTCAAGGTGCTCACCCTCTGGATGGACCCTGAGAGGCAGAGCTGTGACAAAGCTGAGCAGATATGCCAGGGAAGTGGATAAGGGAGGACCCCAAAGGTTGTGCAGATAGGAGATCGCAGTGGAACAGCCAAGGACAGGAAAATGTGGGAACATCCCTGTCCATAATACTTCAGGGGCTCCCCACACCCTGCCCTGGCTCATCTCCACTGCCCTCTGGGTCTTCCCTCTCTCTGGGTCCCCAGACACCTACAGCTTTCTGCCTGTAGTCCAGCCCTGCTCCTTCTGCTTCTTCTTTCTTCTCCTCCACCCTCTTCAGTTCCACTTGTTGAATTCTTGTATCACCTTCGCGACCCTGCCCAAGGGATCCCTCCTTCTCCAACAGAAAAGATTCCCTTAGCCCACTCTTTGTAACACCATTTTTGTGTCTGTCCCTCCTCCTCCCTCCACAGTCCACAGTGGGTTGTTACCTCTCCCATCACATTGGTCAAGTGGCCCAGGTAGCTGCCAATCAGGCTTGGCATGGAAGTCACTTAGTCTGAGTAGAATAATGGCAAGGACCAAGGGTAGGGGCAGGGAGAGACCTTCCAAGGCCATGGCCAGTCAGGGCTGTCAGAGAAGCTGGGCCAAGCAGGCCAGCCACTGGACGCAGTAGCCTTAGACATTAAGACAAGTTTGGGAGAGCCCAGGCCTGCTTCTGCCGGTCTTTAAGCTAAGATGCCACTGGGAGAGAGAAGCGGGGAGGAACCCCATTTTCCCCAGCTCTTCCTTCTACCAGCACCTTGCAGGCTTGTGTTCCAAAGAGGTAATTCTCAGCAGCTTGCTGACTTGAACTAAAGGGATCCTCCCTCCACCAGGAAATGGGCCCAGGAACTCTAGCAAAAGACCCCACCATGTCCCCCTTTTTCTCAGCAGGCACCAGCTCCTGAGGCAGCAGCCCAGGGACCACAGGTCCAGAGGCTTTCCAGGCCCCTGCTGAAAATCCACCAGAACAAATCGGCTATTTCGTGCCTGCAGATCAGTCTGACTTGGATGAGCAACAGCAGCAGTACTTTCAGACCAAGCCTTGAGAGAAGAGGGAGAGACAGGCCCATGAGGCCTGCATGGCCAGGGGACATCCAGGCCTCACAGAGTTCCCTGGAGTAGGGGTTCGATGGTTGGTAGGGGTACTTAATATCCTTTCCTGATAAATTCTTTCTAGTTGTTAGTGGAGCACAACCTGTTTCTTGGAAGGCATGCTGCAGAGGCAGCCTATGATCCCTAGTGTGCTAGTGTGTGACAGCAGCCAGCCCACAACAGGAGACCACTATACCCACCTGCTCTGCCCAGTCTCGCACACACCTGTTCTTCCATGGGGTGACAGGCTGCAGAGTCTGCTCCACCTGGAACATCCTTTTTCTGCCAAGAAATATTTTCCAGCATGTTTTGCTATCTGGTAAGAAGCTGTTCTGTCTTACGCTGCAAGAATTCTGAACCCTCGGCCTTGATGATCAAGTCTCACATCTCTTCCACAGTCTTTTGGGGAAAACCCACAGGGAACAGCATTCCAACTGTGGGAAGCTGAAATCAGGTCAACAGAGGCGCTTCATGCTTAAATATTCACAGCTTAACTGCTTAATAAAAATTGTCTTTCAGTGCAACTCTCTGTGAACTTATGACTGACTTTTGGAACCTAGAAAGGGTACCAACTCAGCTGACTGGTGCCAAGGTCCTGAGTGAAGGGCTCATTTCCTGCAGTTGTGCCTCTTTTGTGTGGCCTGCTCGCCTCAGCCTCTTGTTCACACCTCAGCTCCCTGCCACACTTGCATAGGCCGGTGGCTCCTGTCTTCCCAGGTGGCCAAGTGCCTAGGTCCTCTGTGTAGCTGAGGCCTGCTGGCTCCTTCATTGACACAGAGGGCAGCCACAGGCCCACCAGGCCTGAAACAGCCTAGGGATTACCGACTCTGTGTGGACTGTGCTTGTGCCTCATACATCACATCGGAGGTGAGCCTGGATGCTAAAGGGCGAAGTGCCCATTTGCTTTGCATGCAAGTTTCTTCTCTTCTGCCCATGCCCTTCTCTTGGGCGGGTGCACTCCCTGGAGGAAAAGTGATTTGCTCTCTAATCACGCACCAAGGAGAGCATCTTAACAGAAGTCCAGAAGGGGATGGAAAGAGGAGGAGGAAGGGGAGGGGGGCCCTAGATAACCTAATCAGAAGTTATCGTATGTCTTTAGTGTCAGTCTTAAGGTAATGAACCATTGCTGGAAGAAGGCAAAGGAAGCCCCCAGTATCCAGTGACAAGTTAAAATAAAGGGGGCACATGAGGCCTCACACCCACAGGAGGAACTTGGCATTCCTCAGGCAGCTTGATCTCTACCAGGGTGCTACGGGCTGAATGTGTCCCCCCAAATTCATATGTTGAAGCCCTACCCCACCACTGTAATGGTATCTGGAAGTGGGGCCTTTGAGAGGTGCTTAGGTTCGATGAGGTCATGAGGGTAGGAACCCCATGATGGGATTAATGGCCTCACAAGGACAGACACAGGGAGCTCGCCCCCTCTCTCACCTTGTGTGCACAAAGAGGAGGTCATGTCAGCACACAGCAAGATGGTGGCTACCTACAAACCAAGAGAAGAGGTCTCAGAACAAAACCTACCTTGTTGGCACCTTGATCTTGGACTTCCAGCCTCCAGAACTGTGACAAATAGAGATCTGTTGTGGAAGCCCCCCATCAATGGGGTTTTCTTATCGCAGCCTGAGCTGACCAAGACACAGGGGCTGTTTGCTTTCAGGCACGGCCCTTCGTAGCTGTTGGGAAGGAGCAGCTGAAGGCCCAGTCACTTGTCAGAGTCACTCCTTGGCACATAGAGGAACATCTCCCATTGTGTTCAGCAGATGCAGAGTATTTCCAAGAACAAGTTCTCTTGGGCTGCCCAGCAGAGATGGGAGCAGAGGTTGGGGACATTCTTGATGTCCTCTTTGACTTTGGATAGGCAGAGGTGGAAGTGACTGGCATTCTGAGGTGTTGGCAGGGACTCTGTTGCCTCCTGCACTGGCAGCTGCGTCTCTTGAGAGGTCAAGCTGGGAGGCAGAGGCTGCTGCTTCTGCTACTCCCTTCTCTTGGGAGATCATGGGACCACCGTACCCTCTCCTGCCAGACAATACAGGAAGGACAGCATATGTACAAAACTATGTCACACTTGTTAAGGAGAGTGATGACAGATTGCAAGGGAGCAAGAGGCACCACTCTGCTGGCATGCAGAGTGGCCCAGGCTCGGAGGTCAAGGTCTGCCTCTTAGACCTTGGGGGGTGGGGAGCATTCGGGCAAGCAGGCTCCTTCTGGCTACTCAGTCAGCTGGTAGCATTCCGATCATGGGAGCAGCTCAGAGGCTTACTGTGCAGCATCAGGAGTTCCCATAGCCAGATCTGGTGTTTCTCACAGGAAAAGAATTTGGTCCTGTCTTGTTTCTCCCTCTACATGGCAAGGGAGAGGCTGGCAGGCAGGCCCGAGAGTGGTGCGCTCCCAAAGACACAACTGAGGCCCCATTGCCTTGCACAAGACACTTAAGCACTCTGGGCCTCAGTTTGTCCATCTGAAAAAAAAGGAAGGAGGAGGAGACAATTCTTTTCCTACCTACAATGGTAGGACTGAAAGATCCTTCAGGAAAGGCACTGTGAAAGCTGGCTAGGCTGGAGGCATTCGGTTGGCGTTCTTGTTTGGTCAATGTGTGGAGTGTGTCTGGGCTTGGATTTGTTTGATCCAGCCCAATTTATGCTGGCTTCCCCACCCCCTGGATTTCAGACAAGGATCCTGAATTGGGAAAGTCTGTAGGCACCTCAGGCTCTGCCTCAACTGCTCAGCTCCCAGTTCGGCCCCAGAGGCAGGTTACCAGAGGGTCAGAGGGCTGTCTTCCTGGGCCTGCTTTTTCCCAGGGATCTCCACACGAGGAACTGCAAGGACACCCCATCTTAGGATGAGGAGAAGTTGGTGTACAGAGGACAGAAGACCAGAACCAGTGCTCACATGCAGGATCATCCAGTTGTGACTTGTTTTTGTGTATTACTGAGGTCAAACCCTGGTGAGTGAACTCTCTGTGGCCTTTTAGGCAGTACCGGGTCCACTTCCTGCTCCAAGGTGTTCCTGGTACTCCTGGCCGAGCCCTTAGGCTGGGCTGCCTGGCCGGACTGCTGGCTTTAACTGGGGTCAGGTGGAACTTACCTTTTTGCTCATTTTCCCAGGCATGAGGCCTATTTCCCTCAGCTCCAGCAGGTATCCTGATGATTGCAGCCAGGGAGAAAGCCAGCTGCTCTCAGGCTTTGGGAGGGGCAGGGCTGACCAGGCCAAAGGATGGCAGTGTAAGCCTGAAGACGGGGGTGACTTATGTCCCTTTAGCAAGAAAGGAATAAAATGAGTGAGCCTTACATGCACTCTAGTCGTGATCTGAGGGGTGGGGCCTGTACCACCCTTGCCCAGGGCAGGAGAGAAGTCTAGGCACTACTTGCATCAAGAATGGTCACAGACAAGCTTCCAGGGCCACAGCTCAGTCTGGAAAGAGCTATGACTGTCCCGTGGTCTGTGCTAAACTGATCCAGGAAGCTCTGGGGACTTTGCAGCCCGGGCAGCAAAGCTTCCCCAGGGAAATCTTGAAATGGATGCAGCACCTGGAACTACTCAGGACAAACATTTGCTGTCCATCACCCTCCCTCCCGGCCCCACCTGTGGCACACACACAGTATTTATATAAATACTTTATATGACAATTACTCTATATTGCATATGTTACACGTTACATTAATTGCATATATTGTTTATGCAAAAAATTTGAAAATAGAGGTATATCACAATTTTTCCCTTTACCAACTTTTCCCAAATTCAGCCCTCTCCTCTGAGTTCACCACAAATAACATATTGCTGTACGTTATTTCCAAGCTTATTCTAGCTTTTTTCATACATAAATTTGCTATGAAATTCACATTTCATTGTGGCATTTTTAGCATACATAGGTAATGACGTACATATTGATCTGTCACATGCATTTACCACTTAATAAGATGGATGCAGGATTTTCCCAAGACAGCCTCACTCTTGCAAAAAACACCAAGTGACCCTTTTCAAAAATGGGAAAAGGAATTGAATAGACATTTCTCCAAAGAAGATATACACATGGCCAATAAGCAAATGAAAAGATACTCAACATCACAAATCATTAGGGAAATGCAAACCAAAGCCACAATGAGCTATGACCTCACATCCATTCAGATGGCTAATATAAAAAAAAAATCCCAGAAAATAACACACATTATCGAGGATGCAGAGAAATTGGAACCAATGTGCCCGGTTGGTAGGAAAGTATGATGACAGAGCCACTGTGGAAGACAGTATGGCAGTTCGTCAAAAAGTTAAAAAATGTATTACCATGTGATCCAGCAGTCCCACTTCTGAGTACGTACCCAAAAGAAGTGAAAGCTGAGTTTCAAAAAGGTATTTGTACATCAATGTTCACAGCAGCCTTATTCATAATAGGTAAAATATGGGTGTGGCATTGTGATTTTGAGAAAAAAATATATATTTTGTCATTCAGATGACCAATATATATTTCTCATATATATCTGGTCTTTGTCCAGAGGTCCTGACTCACTGCTCCCAAATCCCTTGGAATCTTCTAAGTGTTGAGAGTGACAGAGGTGACTATGGTTAATGAGGTGACTTTTAGACTCCACCCAAGATGGGGGCTGGTTGCCAGGAAAACTGAGAATGTGATTAGAGGGTTGGAACTTTAAGTCCCACTCTCCTGATCCCTGTGGAGGGGAGAGGCCTAGAGGTTGAAGTGGTCACCAATGGCCAATTATTTAATCACTCGTGACAATGTAATGAAGTCTCCATAAAAACCCAAGAGGACAGGGTTCGGAGAGTTTCCGGGTTGGTGAACACGTGGAGATTCGGGGACAGTGGTGTGTCTAGAGAGGGCACGGAAGCTCCATGCACCTTCCTATGTACCTTGCCCTATGCAGCTCTACATCAGGCTGATCCTGAGATATATCCTTTTAATAAACCAGTGATCTGGTAAATAACATGTTTCTCTGAGTTCTGTGAGCTGCTCTAGCAAATTAATTTAACCAGAGTAGGAGGTCGTGGGAACCTCTGATTTCTAGCCAGTCAGTCAGAAGTACAGGTAACAACCTGCATTTGCGATTGGTACCGTGAGCTGGAGGAGGTTGTTGGAACTTCCAATCTGTAGCCAGTCAGAGAGAAGCACAGGTATCAACGTGGGCTTGTGACTGGCATCTGAAGTGAGGGGTGAGGCAGTCTTGTAGGACTGAACCCTTAACCTGTGGAATCTGATGCTGTATCTGGGTAGGTAGCATCAGAATTGAGTTGAATTCTTGGGCACCCTGCTGGTGTCTGAGAATTGCTTGTTGTATGTGTGGGAATGGCCCCCTACCCAATGTTGAAATTGAGTCTCAGAACACTAAAACAACAGGAGCAAATCAAGTGTCTATCAACAGATGAATGGATAAGCAAAATGTGGTACAAATATATAGTGGAATATTATTCAGCCTTTAAGGAAATTTTGACATATGCTGGTGAAAATTAATACCTAGAAACCTCATTTTAAATGGAGTCAGGAGGCGAGAAGAGAGAACTCTCATGCATGAGCCTCTCAATGCAGACTACAGACCCCAACGGCAAGAGACATACCTTGCATCTCTCACAGGAAGTGATACTACTTTACTACCCCAGCAGAAGGAAGGAAGAAATCCCTCCTTGCCCAGCAACAGCTCAGCCAATGAGAAATTGCCATAACTCAGCCAATGAAAACTCAGTGTACTTGAACTTCCAGGCTCCTCCAATGCACTCTTTGTTTATTACAGCCACTCCCAGCTTCATAAAACAATGTGCCTCTCCTTTGTTTACCTAGACATGCCTGTGATTTGCCATGGACCACATGTGCCCAGTTGCAATTCTTTGTTGTTCCCAAATGAACCCATTTTGCTGGTAAAATAACTGGCTGTTTATTTGTTTTAGGTCAACATGCAACAACACAGATGAGGCTTGAGGACATTATGCTAAGTAAAATAAGCCAGACACAAAAAGACAAATGCTGTATGTTTCCACTTATATGAGGTACTTAGAGTAGTCAAATTCACAGAGACAGAAAGTAGAATGATAGGTGCCAGGGGCTGGGCAAAAGGTGGAATGAGGAGTTATTGTTTAATGGGTATAGAGTTTCAGTATTGCAAGAGAAAAGAATTCAGGGGATGGATGATGGTGATAGTTGCACAACAATAAGAATGTTAACTGAATACCACTGAACTACACATTTAAAAATAGTTAGGATGGTAAGTTTTATGTTATGTGTATTTTACCACAATAAAAAATATATTTTTTATTAAAAAAAGAGACTGTAACAGAAATGAATGTCTTTGATGAACTCATCAATAGACTGGACCCAGCTGAAGACAGAATGAGCCAGCTTGAAGAAATGCCAACAGAAACTTCTGAAGCTGAAATGTAAAGAGAACAAAGAATGAAAAGATGGAAGAAAATATCCAAGAAATGTGGGACAAGTGCAAAAGGTGAAACATATGCATTAGTGGTATACAAGGAGAAGAAAGAGAGAAAGGAACAGAAGAAATATTTGAAGTGATAATGACTGTGAATTTCCCCAAATTAATGATAGACATGAAAGCACAGATTCAGGAAGCTCAGAGAACACCAAGTAGGCTAACTACCCCGCCCAAATGTACATCCAGGCAAATCATATTCAAGCTGCAGAAAATCAAAGAGACAGAAAACTTCTTGAAAGAAGCCAGAGGAAACCAAAATCGAGAGAGGAATCCCTTACTGTATCTTGCTTGTCAACTTAAAAAGTCAATTTGCCTGTCATTTTATCTCAAAATGAGTTTATTCAGGAATAGACAAAAGAATCGCAATTTGGGATGTGCATACACAGGCAAATCCGGAAAAGAAAGGAGGGGAGGCCGTGTTTATAGAGAGAAAGGGGGAATAGGGAGGGGCTGTTCTAAATGAAAGTCCTTTGGGGGAAAGTAACAGTTCAGGGCAGCAACAGCTTCTCATTGGCTGGGCTGTTGCTGGGTGAGGAGAGAAATCTTCCTTTTGTAGTAAAGTAGTTTTACTTCCTGTCCAAGAGGCAAGCGTCCACCTCTTCCTGTTTGGTGTAATTGATGATGTAGGATAGGGCATGATAGCTCCCCCTACAGGCCTTCCTTACTCCAATCCAATTTAATTAAGGTTTCTTTTATTAATTTTCACACTCTCTCTCTATGCTCCTGCCACTTGGTCAGCGAGTCAGACCCATTCAAGGGAAGTACACAGTAGTGTCAGACGACTGAAGACCTGTCTCCTAGCTAGAGAACCACAAGGGGGTGCCCTGGGAACCAGAGAGTGTGCCGAAGGCATTCAGGTCCAAGCAGTTTTAGCTCTCTGTGACCAGTGTAAATGAAGTGTGGTGCAGGTGTTCTGTGTGGAAAGTGCCAGAGCTGGGCCCACTCCTGGCTGTGTCATAGTCAGTGCTGTCAGGTTTGCTCCCAGGCTCGGCAGTCAGTTTGGAATCCATCACTTGTGGCAGCTTGCAAAGGCAGCATGGTGAGTTCTCCTTCAGGAGGAGGGCAAAGCTTCCAGGAGCAGTTCTGGAAAACCTAGATCAAAAAGCCCTCCCCCTGCAACACACCTCCCCAGGTGTCAGGTTTTGTTTTTCCTCCATTCTTACAAAATCAGTGTGTCCCATTCAGTGATCAAAGTTTCTATTGTTTCCACCATCCCCTCTTCTCCCCCAGACCCTTTCTTCTGGAAGGGATGTATGCAAGAGGGACAAAAGCATTTTCACAAACACTGTCACACAGGTGAGCCAGAAAGACACGTCATCTTCAGAAAGTGATTTCATCCTGACTTTTCAACAATTCTCAAAATGGATTTCCATACACCTTTTCATCCTGATCACATATGCAGTGAGGGGTGGAGAAGAGAGCAGTGCCTTTGTGCGGATGGCTCCCTTAACACTCACAGTGCCTGGAGCGTGCACCAGGAGAAAGGTGAAGGAAGAGGCAATCAGTCCTTGTCGCACACTGCATCTAACCCGGCCAGTCAACAGCAGAGGGACGTCCCAGGAGGGGGTCTGAGTGGGATCTGTCTGGAGTGCGTGGAGGGCTCCCAGTCCCTGTGATGGGTCCTCCCCTGACGTACAACTTCCACAGGCATCTCAAGTTGGGAGGGCAATCATCTGCCTCAGAAATGCAGTGCCCATAGGCAGCTCCATCTCACTTGGTCCCATCTGATATCAAGCCCTTCATCACGGGCATCTGCAAGAGACCCAGATGGTGCAGGACAGCACCCAAGATGCTTTGACAGATTCGGACTCCACAGAGGGGTGCCCCACATCTGCAACAGGCCCAGAATCCAAGACCTGTTCATTGAGCTCGGCCTGCTTTCCGTTCAGCACAGCTCGTGCTGAGGCTGAAACAGCCCATCATGGACAGTTTCAGGTTTTAGCTTCGAGTTAAGGCCAATCCACTAAGATTTGTGAGTTTGGGGTCCAAAAAGAGTCAGTGGCCTTTCTGCAGCAGCAGGAAAGCTGAGACACTGCAAGGCCAGACAGCAGTGGTCCAAGTCCAAGTGACAAGCAACGCTTTCCTAAGCCCTTTTTGCCTTTTCAGTCTTAGAGCCCTTTCCAATTGACCCCTGAAAAGCATGCACCTCAGGTCCGATAATCATCAGACTCCAAGGGTCAGACACGTGATTTCACAAGAAGTCATTAGCCAACTTGAGGGGGTTCGAGGGATTGGGGGTTGATCCAGGAAGAAGAGATGACTAGGAGAGGCAGCAACACACCACAAGCTTTACTGGGTGGTGCCTCAATAGGGTTGCATTAGAGGGGAGTCCCTCACAGCACGAGACCGTCCAGGGTGTTATGGGTCAGCAGGAGCTATCAGAAGGGGAGCGCTATGGTCTGAATATTTGTGTCCCCACAAATGCATATCTTGAAACACTACCCCCCAAAGATGATGGCATTAGGAGGTGGGGCCTTTGGGAGGTGCTTAAGTCATGAGGGTGGAGCCCCATGGATGGAAGTCAGTTTATAAAAGAGGCTTCAGAGAGATCCCAGCCCCTTCCACCTGTGTGAGGACACAGCGAGAAGGTGGAGGCTAGGAACCCAGAGGAGAGCCCTCACCCCACCATGCTAGTGCCTTGAGCTTGGACTTCCAGCCTCCAGAACAGTGAGAAACAAATTTCTGTTGTTTATAAGCTACCTGGTCTGTGGTATTTTGTTATAGCAGCCCAATCAGACTAAGGGAGGAAGGCACGGGAGCTGCTGGGAGAGGGGCATCGGAGAGGGGCCCACGTGTCTAAGTGATGTTGCTCAGCAGCTCAGAGGAGTGGCCCGGGGTCTTAGAACCACAAAGCTCTATGTTATCCATTCTTAGCAGACATGGATTGAGGTTTGGTGGGGTACACAAAGCAGGCAGGTTTTAAAAGGTCAAATATCTGCTAGTATGAGCATTGTGTGAAACAATTGGATATGTGAAAATTTGAGTTGGGTGCTGGCAGGTTTTTAAACCAACAGGACTCAGACTGCTGTGAAGAAATATACCACCTTGGGGCCCATACACACAGGTCATCCATCTATGGCTCATTAGTATAACACAACCTGAACACAGCTTTGTAAATCTCTACAAGTCTATCTCCATCTGGAGACTGCCTCTCTTTCCCAAGTCGTCTTCCTTTTTCCAGTGGCTCCAATAGGCAAAAATCAGCAGGAGGCTTGCTCTGTTTCCAAACCTCAAAGAGTTTACACCAGAGAGAGAGAAATTGAGACTGACTTGAATGCCATAATTCCTACTGGTATAACGTCCCTAAAGCAGAGTAACGCTAGTGGAAATCCCTAGACTCCAGGCCTCCCTGTCTAAGGCAAAGGGGGAAGCAGGCTGCTAAGAAAGCTTGCACGTGGCTCCTTTAGACAGGCAGATTTCACCCAATGGCCCCTGGTGCCATTTTTAGCCTCTTAGGACGTGTTTCCCAACATGCCCTTAGCCTTGGACAACTGCAAAATGAGACACCAGCAGACAAGAAAGACTCTCCTTTGCTGCTTGTCCATCAGTGTGTAGGTGGCTTCATGGCAGAAAGAAGGCCTCCCTCTCGGGGTGAGGTTGTGGGCCCCATTCTGGCTCGCCTTCTTCCTCAGGGCATAACCTGGGCCCGTTACTCTACCTGCCATAGCCTATGCTTGGGCCTGTGCTGGAACCTGCCCTGGGACTGTGCTGAAGAGCAAATGGCACAGACCCTCAGAGCGCTCCCACAGCCACTGTGATGCAGGAGCCCTCCACAATTGCTCCTATGGTCACTGTTAGAATGCAGAGCTGTTTCCAAGGACACAACACCCCACCCAGCTCCTGCTGACACAGAACTTCCTTCATTCCAACATGTATCCTGGGGACCGGGTTCACATCATGGTCTCTGCCATCCTCAAGTCCTCCTTCCCAGTCTGGAGGGGGAAACAGACTCACCCCACCTCACAGGGGGGCAGGAGTACCCCAACCGGGACTGAACATGGCAGCTGGGCTGTGGGAGCCCTGGGGAAGGAGCTTTGAGGGGGACCTGGGATGGGAGGATGGCCTTACTGAAGAGGCGGCCTTGGCTTGGGACCCTGACAGGCTGAGTGGTCTCTTGACAGAGAAGGGCATTGACATACAAGGGAGCACCATGAAGACCATTCCTGACGCGAGCTCCCAGCATGTCAGAGAATATTGCCAGGGGCCCAGTGGGTCCGGCCCGGGGCTGGGGCCCAGCAGTTGGAGAGTGAAAGCATCTGGAAGGCCTCTGGGCTGGCGGACGCCTGAGTGGGTAAGAGGGGCACAGTTGCCAGGAGGCTGGAAAGGGCAGGACTCAGATGTCACGAGGGCCTGTGTCTGAGCCACGGCTGAGAAAGAGCACTCGGGTGTGAGGTAAAGCAACTGCTGGGACACGGCTGTTTCCTAGGAGGCAGGGAGACCAGTAAGGAGGCAGCTCCCGCCAGGACCCAAATGGCAAATGTGGCAGGAAGGAGAGGGAGGCACAAAATTCCACACTGCCAGGCTTGCCTCTTGGTGGCCCCAGACCTTAGGCCCCATAGCCCAGAGCTAGACACTTTCTGCATGGCCTGCAGGCTGTGCAGAAGCCACAGCAAGTCCAGACTGAAATCACTTTCTCTCAAGGGTAGCTGTCCTCGGAGCCAAATCAGCTATGCTCTGCTAGAGTCACCTGACTCTGGGGGTTTGGTCAATAAGGTGGCGACATATACGGGTCACCTCTGGGTCCTCTGGAGCACTGAAGAGCCAACCCATCATTTCTCTCCAAGGGTCAGGAGCATGGTAGGTACCTAATAAAGACTGTCAGACTGGTGTCCACAGGTCCCAGGGTTGAAATTCTGGGACTGAGAAGGCCTAGTCAAGGGAGGCCATTTCCATAACACCTTTCATCAACTAGACTGAAGTCAGCACTGTGAATATTTCATCTTCTGAGGAAAAGATGAGTCTCGCATTCCAGATTCTTATCCTCAGTGGACATTTGGTGATTCTTTAAATGAAGGACATGAGCTAAGGGTCCTATAGTAGACTCATGATGTAAGAGTGTCTAAATCACATGAAGTAAATAGCTGCTCTCTGCTGAATGCCAGACTGTGGTTTCCTGCGTCATTAACTCCTCTCCCAACAAACGGCCCAATCCCTTTGTATAAGTCATCAGCAGAGTTCAAGAGCTAGCACAGGCCAAAGGAAATTTCATGTTCAGTCTTTAAAGAACTCAGTGAAGTAAAAATACTTTGGTATGCAACTGAAGGAAGCTGGCTGTTCATCCAGAGACTCTAGGAGCCCTCTTCTGAGAACCCACCAATGGCCTCCATCTAAATTCTTAGACTCTGAGGGCACGTCCCTACACGATAAACTGACTTCTTGAATGAACGCTTTGGAAACCTGCTTACAAGCACAAAGACCACAGACCAAGCCCAAATCTAGACCTGGGAGCTCCCTTAAGGGTTACAGTCCCTAGACTGAAAGGCATCTTGGGAGATTCTCTTTCAATCCCTCTTTGCAATCCTCTTTTAGAAACAAAGGATTGACCCTCAGAGAAGGCAAATGACCCTACTTAGTGGCAGAGCTGGGACAAGGACCTAGGTCCCTCGCAGACGGGGCCTTCCCATGGTACCACTCTATCAACCTATACAGAGTGATTATTAAGAACAAAGTTGTCCACAACAGCTAGAGAACATGTATCAGCAAAATCACTGTCGTATCTTCTCATCTATGGTGAGGATGACTTTCATTTGGGTTTTGTCCCATTCCATACCCAGACTCTCATCTATTCTCAAATACACATTGATGGGTATCTTCACATTGGCCTTCTTTACTCACATCTAGCTAAACGAGTAGGAATGTTCCTTGGGAGTGGGTCTGTGTAAAGTAAGCCCTTTGAAAAGTATCTAACCCAAGAGCAAACAAAATTATTCAATGGACATACCACCCAGGTAATGGCAGAGGAGGAACAGAGGGGTGGGGGGTAGGAGTTGTCTTGGGGCAAGGAGAGCAGGGCTGGCTCATGGGAGTGGGTCAGTGAAATGCTTTGTCTCAACAGAACAGTATAGATGCTGAACCCCCCAATTCAAGTAATTAAAAGGGGAAGTACCAAAGGAGATCCAATTTGGACATGGGAGGCCAGAAATCTGGGACAGCAGAAGCCAACCACTCTATTGAAGAAAGGAGATAGGGCTTTAGAGGCAGCCTCAAGGGAGGCTGAATCCGAGTGTCTGGGGAAGGTGATTTGAAAAGGGCAAACACAGGTGTTCCAAAAGTTAGTTCATCCTGGGCAAGGAGAAGAGGTTCTATGGGGAAGAAATGGAAACTAAAGACAATCTTGTCGTGATCTGGTGAATGACAAGATTTGGGGGCAAGCAGAGCTCAAGGGGAGACAACCTCCCTAGCACAGTGGAGCATGTGGCCACCCACTCATATGCTGGTGCTTTGGGTGACACTGAGGACAGGCAACCTGAGAAGCACTCCCACTGTGTTCCAACACAGCCCTACTCTGGGGACAACTTGACCCAGGGGCAAGAAAACAGGAGTCTGTTTGAGCTCATCTGACCAGGACCAACCAACCAGCACTAACAGCTGGAAGAGACCAAAGCAGGAAGCAGTGGCGGGGGGAAACAAGAGGGGGCTACCCATTTAAACTAGGCCAATCGGCCTGCTAGGGACCATCTTCTGGGAGGCATGGTTCCCCAGGGGCCCATCTGACCCACGTAGTCTTGGTGGGAGCCAAGCTAGGACTAACCAGGGCCTGGCCCTTGAGCAAATCAGAGACGTCAGTAACAGGCCCCCTCCCCGTCTTAAGGGGTGGCAGTGGAGATAGGATCATGGTTTCCCAACCCATCCAGGGCCTGACCCCATGAAACAATGTACCTGGCAGCAGATGGGAGCCTTTTCTGGGAACTTGAACTATATGTTTCTCTACTTCTAGAAAAGGGACAAGCTGGGACCCTGTACACCTCCCCTCCCCCACACTTGGCTAGGGCTCCCTCTCCAGACCAGCTGTGAGCCACCCTTGTGATATCATGTGACAGCTAAAGAGGATTCTGACTTAAGCAGCTGTTTGTGCCACTACCAAGACTCTAGAATTTTGTGGACAGTATTTCCTGGGCATTCCTGCTCTGACTGAAGGCATTTCTGACTGGAGAGTTCAGTGATATGGTCTTGGGAAGAAAATGCTCCTGATCTAGACTAGCTCCATGGCCAGTCAGAGTACCAACCAGACAGATCAAGTCCAGATGGCCCCATCAGGGGACAGAGAGTCAGCAACAGGGGTCCCATCGAATTCATCCCCAGATCCAAACTTGGATTCAAGGGATATTTTGGACAACCACAGTGACCAAGCCGTGAGCCAAGATCCAGGCCCCCAAGACAACCCACAATCACAGGACCAAAACCAAGGCACAGCCCACGTGGAAGAAAACAACCTTCTTGGGCTCTCCTTCCCTGAAAAGCTTTGGATGATAGTGCAGGATGACACCTTCACATCTGTGCGCTGGAATGACGACGGAGACACTGTGATCATTGAAGAAGATCTTTTCCAGAGGGAGATTCTTAACCGGAGAGGTATAGAGAGAATTTTTGAAACAGACAGCTTGAAGACTTTTATCCGCCAACTGAATCTCTATGGATTCAGCAAAATACACACAAATGACCCTTCAGTTCACTCTCCAGGGAACAAGAGAATGATGGTAAAGTAGAAAGTCCTTCCATTTCCCATGTTCTCTGTCACTCGAATATCTTCCTAGTAGACCAAGATGAATGATATACTGAGAGGGTTTAAGATCTGACGATAACTTTTTTCACATGAGACATTATTTATGGAAAGATGAGAAAGTGTAGATGGTCCTATGAAACTACAACCCCCTTAGAGATAATCTGCAGCTATGACTAAAGACTGTGGGAGGTCAGTTAATGTCAAGGAGATATACTAACACCTCAACCTATGCATTATGTATGTTTAGTGAGCTCAGGCTCTAGGGTATAATGAAACTTTTTAATGAAACAATTTAAAAGATCTTTTCTGCATAGGAAACCAAGAACATTATGATGGGGAGGTAATAATTGCTTTCAGAATGACTAACAAGATTGATTTCTTTTCAGATCTACAGAACCTCCAACTTTCAGAGAGAAAAGCCTCTGCTCATCGAGAACATTCGGAGAAGAGGCGACCTGAGAATTATCGCTTGGCCAGGGATCAGCGCAACGACTCCAAATAGAAAGAAGCAAGTAGCAGCTACAAGGCGCTCCCCGCGAATCCAGTGCAATGAACCCACCAAAGAAGCCAATAAAAATGCCCAGAGGGAAGCCCCAAATGCTCAGGGACCCAGTGGCAGCTGGTGGTTCACGTGCTCTGATATCTGTGCTGTGACCTGTGCAGCCAAACGAGCCACGGAAAATCATTGCCCAAGTGAGCCAAGCAGCCCAAGTGGGGAGGGCCCATCCAGGAATGACATGTTTGTGCCCCTGGCTACTGCTGGAAGGGACGGTGCAGGGGAATCACCCACCAGCCCCCCAGGTTACTCAGATTATGATTCAGCGATGTCCTTGTACAACACCTGTTATTCCATCCTGCTGGCTGCCCTTTCAGTCATGTCCACAAATGAGGCCCCTGACGACGATGAGGAGCAGGAAGGCTCCTCAGATTACAAATGCGTACTTTGTGAGCCCTGCAAGGACAATCCAGGTCCCTAAGCTCACGGGTCACTGCTGACCGATAACAATCACAGTTTTATAACCATGATGCAAAACTCCAAGGGAGTAAATAAGCAATCTAATGAGAATTGTGAGTCAGTGGGCTTTCTAACTTTTGATAATATACACACCTCATCAGATAAGCCTGAGGAGGTGGGAAATCCGGTCCCTGAACAGGTTTTGGTCCCTTTCGCCCTATTTAATTTGAAGAAGCAGCATTTTCACACACTCAGCCAAGGATTTGGCTAGGGAATATCGAGGCAAGCCCAGGAAGATCTGGTTCCCTGAGCCTTGCCTGGTGGTCAGGAGACAGAACAGCCTGACTCTTGACCTTGGGGGTATTGCCTTACACTACTCATGTATCTTGACACAGGAGGGTCTTTCCTCACGGGTTCCCCTATCATGCCACGAAGTTTCTGATCAGGAGCTGGACGTCTCTGGCTCAACAGCCAGGGGCCTTTCAAAGAGTTCCACCTAAGAGGAGAGCAAGGCCATTTGCCCAGGGATGTCCAACCACTGCAGTCTGGCTCAAAAGAAATGGGTCATTCCAGTCAATGCCCGGGGGAAAGCCCATCATCCTCACAGGTAACAACCACTAGAAACTTTGCTAGGAAATGACAAAAAAAAAAAAAGAATGAAAAAAGATTTCCCACAAAATAAACACTACTACTTATCACTTTTCCAAAAGAGCTGTGGCTAGAGATGAAGGACATGAAGTAGCTATGTCACATGTCTAACACGCATGCTCCATGAGCCAAGGGACACTTTATAACAGAGCAAGAGTCATCTCCAAGGACCCACAGGTGATCTGTGTCTAGGTCTGATGTCCTCTTCATCAGGAATGAGGCCATCCAGGGCTGGTCACTCTCCAGCAATCAATCAGCGCCCGCTCCCAGCCTTCACACAACGTCCCCCGGATGCTGTTCAAACATTCTATGAGTTTGACCAGAACAAAGAGAGGGGAGAACACTAATGAGTCCTCGTAAAACACATTTCTTTATACAATCCAGAAATCAGCTGGACCAAAATTAGTGGCAAGGCCAAGACATTTTCTGGCAGCTTTCCCTTTCTCCTAAAGGTCAAAGTCCTTGAGACTGTCACTGAGCCCAGAGAGGCATCTTGCAAGCAAAGTCCCACTCCCCCATCCCTGCATCTGAGTGGAGAAATCTGTTTCCATGCACAGCACATAGTGTGTAATGCTCCACACTGCGGCACCAATCCACATTGAACCTGATGTACACGTCCTCGGTATGATGACAAGTTGATGGGTCATGATTTAGGTGGTTTGGTAACCTTCCTCTGAGGAGCCCACGCCCATCAGGCCTCCTGCCCCAAGGGGATCAGGTGCTCTGGGATGTCTACCTGGAAGATATCTTTTCCGCCTTTCCTGGGTGTGGGCTCCAGTAACCACCTGGGGTTTGAAAGCACAGTCAGGAACTTCTGCTTCAGGTTGGTCAGTACAGCTTGGTAGTCCAGGTCCACAACCTCATCAGGAGCTAAGTTGTCCGGGCACTGCAAAGTTTCCCCAATGTCAACGAGCCCTGTGCACAAAGAGAGAAGCACAGAGATGTTTTCCCTTCCATAAACCAAGGAGTTGGGAGGAGAGTGCCCTGTCCTCAACAACCCCACCAAAATAATGGACATGTCCCAGTCAGACTGCTGAGGGCAGCAAGGTACAGGTAACAAGAGGCCCACTCACTGCAAGGAAACTACAGGTCACTTGGTGCCCAAGCACTTCACCAGGTGACAGGAGCTGATGTGGGACCTCAACCATTGAGGGTTGGGGGACTTGCCCAGTATGCGGTGGGCACAGGGGGTGGGACAGGCATGTGAAACCATGCAGGCAGCCTGAGTCTAGAGGCCACCCCAACCCGCTCTGTGTGCTGTGCTGCCTCTCATGGTCTCTGCCACATGCATGCACACACCAGCACACACACACACACAGGCAAACACCACCTGCAGACTCGGACCTGTTCCTGCCTCTCGGCTCACATATGGGAACTAAGCTCAGGACGGAAAGGTTTCACCCCAGGTCGTGGAACTTCAGCACACCGACTCCCAGCCCAGGGCCCCTTGCTGCCCCTTGGAACGTATGTTGCTTTAAGAAACCACACAGCCCACACACCCAGCAGTTCCAAAGAAAACAAGCCACAGAACTCCTGAGCAAGATGCTGGGGGCAGCCCTGGGAGGTGTCTGAGCAGTGCTCGGCACAGCATCACTTGCCGGCTGTCACTCCATGGCCGTACTTTTCCCCTTCCCGGAGCAAGGTCTGAATCTGAGCGGGGGTCCTCCCCAGCCTCTCCACCAGCTGCTCCCTCCAGAAGGCATCCTCCCAGTCCCTGAGAACAATGTGGATGGAGATGGTCCAGTTCCAGTGGGTACTCAGCAGGGGATGCCAGCCTGTCTCCAACGGCGTGACCCCATTTAAGACAAAAGCTGCATAGGGCTGCCGGAAGGAGAGGCAGGCGAACTTCATCTCCACAGGGCTCCTTGGGCCTCCCGTGGCCTGTGGAAACAGAACCACAAATGTCAATAAACATCACGCACCAGCATTCCAAACTCATTGCCCTTGAGCATGACATTTCCCCGATGTCCCCCAGGTGCCCTGAAATCTCCGTGACCTGGACAGGGGGTGGAGAGGAGAGTGCTGGCTCCTTCTTTCAATCACCAGGCAGTCAGCTTTTAGGCCCGACAAAAGGGGTTGGCGACTGGGATGACTTGTCCATCAGATGGAGTCCTTGGGGAGCTCACATAGGAGGGTGGGGACACCTAGAGAAAGGCATAGCCAGGGCAGAATGTGGTCAGTTCTGAGCCCCAGGGCAGCACAGAGGAGGGACGGAGGGCCCCTTGGCTTCACAGCACAGTGGGCTGGCTCTAGCCCTCCCCCAACACAGACAGAGACAGTCCTGGGCTTTACCTCTTCTCCTACCACCCCCACCCACCCCAATATTCTCAGCTTGGGGCACTGCCTCCACCAGGGCACTGTGAGTCCCAAAACTCCCCCGCCCCTACTGCAGGGCTGCTAAGCAGACATCCATGGTATCCAACCTCAGCTGGGCCCTGGGGATGCCCTGGATCCCAGACGGCCCAGTCAGGTGTCTCCTCCCAACTCCTTGGGGTGTTATCCTCCTCCAACCCCTTGCCGCACCACTGCTCTCCACTGTCAGCAGATGCCCCGAGCCTAGAGAAATCAATAATGAGAGTAGGAACGATCGGTAGCTATTTCCACACACCGCGTCCATGCCAGGCCCTGTGACGGTCACGATCCACGGATCATAGAATTCAATCCTCAAATAACCAGGTGCAGGGCAGTGCTGCTGTACCCCACTCCACAGCGGAGAAGGGGGCCCTGAGGGATGAAAAGATGGCTCACGATAACAGGGGACCTAACTGCATGCACCCCCGGTCCTTGCCTCCTTTCCTTGTACCTGGAGGGGGTCCCTCCTCCTCGCTGGAGGACAGAGCTGTGCACTGGGAGGAGCAGGGCCCGGGACTCAAACCTCAGCTGGGCCATGGCACCTCAGGGAGCCTCAGTCTCCACGTGGCTGTGAGGACAGGGGACAAGGCACCAAGGGCACCTAGCCCAGAACCTTCCAGGGGCTTCCGTCTCCAACCAGAACAGATCCATACTTCTCACCAGGGGCTGCAAGGCTCCAAGTGATCTGACCCCTCCCCCAGCTGTCTGCTCTCCTCTCCCCTTACTCACCACCCTGCGGCCATGAAGGCTTTACCTCCAACCCTGGAACATTCCAAGTTCCTACTGCAGGGCCTTTATAGGTTGTTATCGGTTGCACTGTGTCCCCCCTCAATTTCATGTGTCGAAGTCTCAATCCCCAGTACCTCAGAACGTGACCTTATATCTACAGAAAAGGTCTTTACAGAGGGAATCCAGTTAAAATGAGCTCATTAGTGTGGACCATCATCCAACATGACTGGTGTCTTTATAAAAAGGGGAAATTTAGAGAGACGCACACAGAACACCATGTGAAAATGAAGGCAGGAGGAGGGATGCCAAAGACTGTCAGCAAACCACCAGAAGTCAGGGACAAGGATGGAACGGGTTGTCTCTTATAGTCCCCAGGAGAGACAAACTCGGCTGACACCTTGATCTTGCACTTCTGGCCTCTAGAACTGTGAGACGATAAATTTCTGTTGTTTAAGCCACCCGGTCTGTGGTACTTTGAGACCACCACCCTGGCAAACTAATACAGAGGTGTATGCTCTTTCCTGGACCTCTCCACAGGCTGGAGAAGGATTTCTCCATTAACAGCACACCAAGCACGTTCTTTCATGCCGGCACATCTTCATCTATCCTATTTCTCACTGCCTGTATGGTATCCCGTTGTTGGCTGCCCCACAATTTACTGACTCTTCTCCCACTGATTGCGAGTCAGAGACTGCTTTGCACTTTCTGCCACTGTAAAGAACATTACCACAATCGCTGACTGAAGACATATTTAGGAGGAGGCCTGGGTCACATGGCATGCACATCTGAGATGCTGATACACACCAGCAAGAGGCCTTCCACAGAGGATCACTCGTGCACGCTCCACCAACCACAGGCAAGGGTGCTATTTCCTCACACACTTGTCAGCCCTGAGCAGCATCTTTCTGCTTAACCTTTGCCTACCTGATGGGTGACAAAGGGTCGCCCTATTCATTGGGTTTGGATTAATTTACAAGGGAGACTGGATGTACCCCGTGGCCTGGCCATTTGTATTTCTTCTCCTGGGGTAGATGACTGGACTGCACATTTGCCTACTTTCCACCACTCAGTGTCTAGGCCGTTTTCTCAGCAGCACCACAAAATCACAACAAGGAGACCGGAACTGTGTGGGTGGAATCCCTAGAAAGAACTGAGGTAACAGTAAAGGCAGAAGCAGGCTGCGTGCCCTCCTGCCTCATGATACAGAGAGTACCTGCTTGGTGGCCTGAGGAGGAAAGGCTGGGCCTCTTGTCTCAGCTTCTTCACCTGCACAAGGACAAGAAGGATAATGAGACAAGGTCATGAGGTTTGTGACAGCAATGTTGGCTAACACAGCAGAGCGGTCTTCTACTCAGCAGGGACTGGAGACCAGCAGGGCCCAGAAGGGTCCAACTGGAGGGAAACACCTCACTCTTGGTTTGGTTCTACTCATCATGGCAGTGGGTGTCTCCTCCCCCGGCTGAGTCCGGGACCACATAATGCGTCAGTCAGCAGCACAGAAAATAACGTCGTGCAAGTGGAACGTGTTCTGAATGCCCAGGAGACACCGTGGTCTGAGTGAGGTCACAGCCCACGCCGGAGTCGGGAGGGCAGGCATGAGGGTGGACCTACCAGTGCAAGGGGACCAGCACACTCGCGTTTCTACGCACAAATGCACTTCGCTGGTCCACAGACTTAGAGGATGGCGAGCCTGTGACAGTGGCGGGAGGAAGGGTCAGGGAAGTGCGGCCTCTGCTGCCCTGCGCCTTCTCCCAGCCCCGCAGCCCAGTGGTCCAGTACCTTGGAGGGCTGAGGCCTGGATCCTTTCAGGTGGGGCGGGTCTCCAGGCCCCTGGCCCCATGGGCCCAGCGACTTGCGGGCGCACTAGGCTGACCCGGCTGAGGCCACTGGGTAGGACAGTCCTCCCCGCCCCTCCGTGCCCTGCCCAGTCAGCCAGCACTGGGAAGACCGCCTCCCGTGCCCAGGTGAGGAGACCACGTGGGCGGCAGAGAGAGGACAGAGTGCCTGGCTGTGCAGCTGCTGCCGCCTGGGGATGGCAGACCACAGGCCGCTGAAGGGTGACAGGTGCTGGTGGTCTTCAACCGCGCCACGCCAACACAGACGCTGACGCCCCTTATTGGTGAGGCATACACAGGCATGGCCCACGTGGGTATGCACGCAGCATGCAGGTATGCAGCATGCAGGTACGCAGGCACGCAGGCAGCTACTTGTGAAAGCACGCAATGACGTAGGCACGCACAAACGCACACGGGTCCCGGCCACTAGGAGACATGGATGGACTCACCAGGATGTGAGGCGCGAGGGACGACCAGCCCACCTCTGGGGCTAGAGACCAGAGGCCTGGAGCAGGTCCAGATGGGGGAAATGGAACTTGGAGGAGAGGGGGGCGGAGCTGCGGGTGGGTATCCTGGAGAGGAGGAGGGGCTCAGGGCAGGGCTGGGAGGTATTTGGGGCCAGACCTGTGGGAAGGAGCTGAGAGAGGAGGAACTGTGGGAAGAGAAGGTGGAGCTGGGCAAGGAGCTGGGAGATGGTGAGTGAGGAGGAGCTCTGGGAGGAGGCCGGGCTGGGAAAAACCAGGGAGGAACTGGGAGAGGCAGTGGGAGAAAGCTGTGTGAGGAGGACCTGGGGGAGGAGCTGGGGGACACCTGTGGGAAAGAGCTGAGGGAGGAGGAGCTGCGGGAGGAGGGAGCAGGGTGGGAGAAAGAGCTGCCAGGGAGGAGCTGGGGGCAGGCTGGGGAGGAGGAGGCCAAGGTGTGAGAAAGGGCAAGGGCTGAGCAGGGAGGAGATGGGTTGTGCTGGCAGGGATGGAGCTTTGGGCCCTGGGCATTGCGTGATGGGTGGGCTAGGCCTGCTCAGTGGCAGAGGCCAGGCAGTGTCCTTTTGACTCCCGTGACATAGGCGCCCAGTGCACACTGCAGCCCTAGGCAGGAGTTAAAGTGGCAGCCCCTGGGGCTTTAGTGACCTAAGCCGACCCTCCCAATGGGCCCCAAGGGACACGGAGAGGGAGAGGAGAGGACCTCTGGGCTGAGTCTTGCACCCAGAGTGTTAGGGTCTCCTTCCTCCAGGCCACCCCGGGAGTGCGGGCAGGGTCCTGAGAGGCGGTCTTGATCTGGCCTTTGTCTGCAGGTGAGAAGGAAAATCCCCAATCTTTCCTGCTTCCCCTCAGACCTGACATGTCCCCCACAAAGCCAGCTTCCCTGTCAAAGCTGTCTCCTATCTTGGACTCTCAGTTAGGGGCTGAGGGCACTCGGTGCCACCTCCTGTGCTCCTGAAGATCCCTGCGCCCTCCCCAGGCTTGGACTTGATGACCAAGTCCTGTGTCCTTGCCTCCCAAATGCCTGATCAGAGTAAGTGCTCCTCTTCCTGTCCCCACTGCCACTTCCTGAGTTCTGGCCTCCTGGTCTGGGGTCCCTGCTATTCCCTGAGCCTCCCCACTGGCCTGGACGCCCACTGCCTTTCCTCCTCCAGTGGGTGCTCCACAGGCCACCAGTCCCGATTCCTAAGGGCACAGCTGCCCTCATCAACCCCCAACTGAGGACCCTGCTGAGCCCTCTCCTGTTTAAGCCCAAAGCCTCAGGACCCTGGGAGGGCCTTCTGGTGGCCTCAGCTCTCTCCCTGCTTACCGCCCCACACTCTGTGTCTCTGTGCTGGGGAGCCCCTGCACCATGTGTGCACAAGCTCTGCCAGGACTCCCCGCTTTGGCAGGTGCGTTTCCCATGGGCTGGAATGGCCACCTCATCTTGCCCTGGCAGACTCTTTACCTCCTTCCAGGCACAACTTGAACATCCCCTTCTCTGCCCCACCCCTGGTGGCAGTCACTCTTGTCCCTGAGCTCTGGTAGCACTCTGGACCTCCCTCCCTCCCTTCCTTCCCTGGGCTCCTGTCTCCCAGGGTTGTCATTACTCTCCAAGAGTCTGTGGTCCCCTCAGGAGCACTGAGTTCCTTGAAGGCAAGGACTGGGTGTTACTCATTTCTGTAAGCCATGTGCCCGGGACCTAGCAGTTGCTTAGTAAATGTGGAATCAACAGAGGACTGCTTTCTCTGCCAGTGAGCTGCACCTATGCTCTCCTTGCAGAAACTGCAGAAAGGGCAATGCTGGCCAGGATGTGAGGTGAGGACCAGAGGGTCCCTTCCTGGGATGTAGGCCTCAGGGCTGCAGGGAGTCTGCTTTCTCCCCCAGACAGTGACTCTCTCCCCATAATGCACCCCGTCTTCCTTTTAGGAAGTCCTGGCCATGTCCTCCACTGCTCTTTGAGGTGACTGTGCCCCCAGGACATCGCCACCTCTTTGGAGCCCACAGCACCTGCTCAGAGTCGGCCTCCCTTTCTCGTCCCCCTTGGCAGCATGCTGCAGATCTCACTGCCCCGATGGCCTGTCTGAGCACTTGCCTTGGCAGTTTCTTATCATTCACCCCTCCAGTGACTTCTGTCCATCCAGCCCCCCCGGCTCCAGCTGTCTCCTGGGAACTTGCTGCCACCGGGCCTCTCGGGGCTCATCACCCTGGCTGTCCCGACCTTCTCTCTGGCCCAGATGTTCTCCTGCATAGCCCATCTTTTCTGCTCTTTGTGATTTCTCCGCAACCCCTCCCCTCCTCTGAGCCTGTCACCCGTTCTGATCTCCTCACTTGTCCAGAGGGGCAAACTGCACCATGGAGAATGTTGCCTCCCCGACCCCATGCGCTTCTTTGACTTTGAGGCCCAGAGGAGGTTCCAGTTTGCTCCTGCTGCATGTTTTGCGGCACCACTGCTCTGGGACTGGCTTGATACAAACTCCTGGTTTCCCTCATCCACTTCTCAGCAGGTCCAATTTCCTCCTATCTGAAATGCCTTTTGCCCATCTTTCTGTTGAGCTGTTGGTCTTTTTGGTGTGGAGTTGTGGGAGCTGATTTTGAAGACTGGGCGCTAATCCCCCCTTGGTTCTTTGCGTTTCAGACTCCTCCTCTCTTTGCAGGCCTGCTTTGGACTCAGTATTCACCTAGATCTCGAACTGTAAGTGATCCAAAGGTCAGGGAGTGTCCCACCACCCATCCTGCTGGAGGCTGCCATCCACCCCTAGACCACCACTTGGGATGAGCGGCCCCCGAGGAGGAGGTGTCCTTGCATCCAGCACACTGCCCCTGAGAAAGGGCTCCTTCTCGTCTCTGTAATTCCCTCCGCCACCGCTTGGCTTTAGTTCCGTACCCTGGCATTACTGAAGAGAAGCCCCAGGACAGCCATGCAGCTGCAGGAAGACAGCAAGCCTTGTTTCTTCTGCCCCAGTCTCCAATTTTGCCTCCCGACCCTCATGTGACCTGTGTCCAACAGCCAAACTACCCTGACCCCCTTCCTCTCTGGCCCCTGGGCAGCTCCACTTGGCTGCGTCCCTCTCAAAATGGCCCAGATCAAGTGGTGCAACCTGCGAACTGTACTTATTTCTGCTTTTGTCTTAGTGACACTCCAAGTCCACAGGAAGGAGCTGCACCACAAGGAACCTGCAGATGCGGGCGGGCTACTTTGACACCACTGGTTAGGTGTGGTGCCTGCACACAGAACGTGGCCCAGCAGGGTTGGAACCTTGGGAGTTTCCGTGAACTTCTGGCAACCCACCTCACTTGCATTCATATCACTAGCCAGTATAGCACCTTTAACTGGGGGTCGGGGAGACGCTCATTTCCATGATTCCATCACTCCTGAGCTCTTAGTCTACATATTCTTTACTGTCCTCAGTCTCTGAGCAAATAAGCAATGACACAAAGACCCATGCGCCAGGCCCTCCACAGCTTGGGGGACAGCGTCCAAACGTCACACTATGGCCCAGTGAATGCATGTGGTCCAGCTTATTCGTTTACGAGATTGAGGTGTGCGGGTGTGGAGCACGTGTTGACATCCCGTGGCCATGGCGGTGGGGGCTTGGATGGGCAGACTAATGTGCTGTGTTTCAGAAGACCCGTTCAGCCGACAGTTGAGTATCTGCATGCTCACTGAGGTGACTGTGGAAAGTACAGAAAGTATGTGAAGAATCAGCACAAAAGTCGCTCGTGAGGCGCTACCCGGAGGCAAGGACACTCACAATTTGGGCCTATTCTCCCGGTTCTTTTTCTGTGTGTTTTCTCTTTACTCAGTTGAGATCGTGCTGTATGACCATTCTGTCTTACGTGTTTTTATTTAGCATTTAGTATTATCCCATGTTCTGAAAGTTCCTCAGAAGACATCTCGCTAGGCTCTGCACCTTGTTGTGGAGTGTATTGTGGTCCAGCCTCTCCCCGCTCCACACCAACTGACAAATCCTCGGGAATGGCGCAGCATACCTTGGACCCAGTGACATCTCTGGTCAGAAACTCCAGCACAGGGGGATCCTCCTGAAGCGGATGCAGAGACAGAGTTTCTGGAGCCTCCAATATCAATGTCGAGTTGGACGCTGTGTCCAACAGCCTGCAACCGTCTGGTAATCCCGTTTACCAGAATTCACTCACCCAGTGCATAGCCAGAGGTCCCTTTTGGAAAGGGTGGGAGGTCCTTTCACTGTCTACTTGCCATGGTGCTGCAGCGTCCTTCCCCCTGGGGCCCTGGCCACCTCCCTAGTCCACAGTTCCTGGTCCAAAAACTGGCTCAGGGGCAGAACCTGGGCAAGGGATCATGGCTTGTCTGTTGGGGTGGCTGTCCTCTGCCACCTGCCATCTGTTCTTGCTCTTCTGAGTGTCCATTTTAGGCTGTACCTTGGTCGGCTGTCCATCCGTTGTGCCCCCAGGGAGGCCATGTTATGTTGACCAACTCCACCACTTCGTGGGTCAGGCCTCCTTGTCAGTGGTGTCTACCATCTTGCGCCCCTGGATTCTGGCCGTTCAGTGCCACCCTGGGACCTCTACTGCAGTTCTTGGCCTGGGAGTGTTGTGCCTTTCCCTCCCTTACGAGGCCTGGCACATTCTGCCTGTGTTGTGTGGTGACCTCACTTTGGTTGGGGGCCTGGCAGGAAGCCGACCACCTCTTCCTGGTTTTCCTGGGACTCTGCTGGTTTTAGCAGTGCAACCCAGAGCAAGTGACCGGGGGACTTGGTCACACTACCTCCTCGGATGGAGGGCACCGTGGGGAGAGATGTGTAATTGTTTTCTCCCTTTGGGATGCGGTAGGCGTACTATCTCTTTAAGGGAAGGAGTGGGCAGCTCCTGTAGTCTCAGAAGTTTCAGAGACATCTGGGGAATGTAGATCTTCCAGGGCCCTCTCAGATGTCCCTGTCCCTTGTGTCAGGGATGTAGGTTTTCCGGAGGGGTTTCTGATGTTGAGCAGACAGGCCTGCCTTGGTTGAATGTTCAACCGTCTTTGAAGTTCAACCACTCCTATCAAATCCTGGGTTTGACCTTCGTCCACTGCCTGCAATGGGGGCGACTCTGTACGCTACCGAGGAGAATCGGGGTCCCCCTTAGTTTTCACTCTGTTAATCACCCCAGGCTTCTCATCCCCTTGCAGGTCATCCAAGCAAAACGGTCACCTCCATCCATTCCCATTGTCCTTAGAGTTGTCCTTCCCATACGTGCCACACGCCTGGATCTTCTCACCTGCCGGGAAATTCCTCTCCATCTGCTGGCCCAGGGAAAACAGGAAGATTCTAGTACCCCCTACCAGGGGTACCAGGCAGGTACCCCCTGCCAGGATGGGGTCCTCATTACCAGTGGGGCGGGTGATGAGCAATCCTGCACCAACACCCCATCTTACTGCCTGCTTTTTGGACCACTCCAGAACCAATCGTCTCATGTGGAATCCTTCAGGAAGCTGATCCTGAGAGGGAGTGAGAGGTGCCAAAGGCTGACTGGGGACTAACACACACGAAGGTACCAGGGTGAATCAGGGTTGGGCAGGGTGTCCCTTCCGCCTGCAATGCTGAGCTGACAGTCCCTCCCAGCCCATCAGGGAGCTGCAGAGCAGGGATGGCATTAGAGGACCCGGACGTGGCTGGTGCTCAGGCCCTGACTGTGCCCGAGGCCTTGCAATCCATATTGACTGAATGGGTGGATCAACAACCAGAATTGGTGCCCCAGGGATGGGTATGTGCCAGGTAGCACACCTAGGGTGCCAGTTGCCTTCCCACTGGCAGAACTGCGCTCCACCCTGCGGCAGGCCTGGTGGGAGGTGCTTTGGTCTCTTGTGTGTCAGGACTGCTGGGGTAGGAAGGGGATGTGCTTCCAGGGCATTTGCTGACTGGGCGCCTGTTAGCATTCGTGTAAGCGCAGCCTGATGGGAGAGGGCAGATCTGGGTACAAAACAGCCTAAGGCAAAGCAGATTTGTCAGCAGACACCCGTCCTGGAAGAGGCTCCTTGAGGGTGCAGGTACACAGGTGCACACTCACCTCTGCGTGTCTCGGGGCTGGTAGGGGCATCTTGCATGCAGACCTGTAAACCACGGTGTCTGATTCGAGTCCGAATGGGGTTAGGAAAACGTGAAGAGGACAGAACCGCTGACTCGGGGCAAGGGGCTGTGGAAGGCTTCAGAGAGAAGGGCCCTTTGAGCTGGGCCTTGAGGGTCAAAGATCTCCCTAAGTGGGAAATGGGAGAAGGGCCCCCTGAAAGGGCCAGAGACGTTCGGGGAACTGAGAGAAGGTTCGTGGCTGGAGCAGAAGGTTCGTGGGTGTTTGTGGAGCACCCCTAACCCGGCACCATCAGGCTCCTGTCCTCCACAGGGGCAGCGAGGCAGAAAGCACAAGCTTTGTTCTGTGGTTACAAACCTGGGATTGATCCCTGGTGCCACCACTGCTGGGATGTGAGTCTAAGCAAATCACTTTACCTCCTTGAGCCTCAATTTCCTCATCTGAAAGATGAGCACAATGTAAAAATCTCCCTCTGAGGGTAATCATGCTTTCAGTCTATCTCGTGGGAGTGAGGATGACAAGAAATGATTCATGTGAGCATGATCAATAAACCATAAAGCACTCTGCTGCTAGTAGTGGCTGAAGAGGCATCTCTATTTTCCCGAGAAGGCTATGATAGGTAAGAAAGAGTCGGGGGGTGCTGGCCTGTGCCATGAAACCTGCAGGTGGGAGATGCGCAGACAGTGAAATGCCTCCAGCTTGGGGAGGAATAGGAAGAGCAGTGACACCATTGGCCCCCAGTCCCAAAGGTCCTAGAGAATGTGGCCTGGTTGGGGACTCAGGTGCCATGCATGGATTATAACCAAAGACGCACAGCATAGTGGCCACTGGGGCCAGTGGGGAGGCAATGTGAACCCACTCAAACTGACAGGGTTAGAGAATTGGGGCCTGTATCAGCGCCAGGAATCCATAAAGCCGGGGGCCTCTTGCCTGCTCTGTGTGGGCGTCCATGTCAGCCTGCTGCCTCCGGGAATACAGGTCCATGATCTGCTATCCACAGTTCCGTCATGCATGGAGCTTTGGCAAATGAAAGGGTTTTCGTAAGCTTGACCTAAAGTCTTTTGGAGGTAAAACCACAAGTGGATGACAAGAAGCTATTTGTAGAATCCAGAGTTGTCTTTATCCCACTTGGCGTTCACAGTCATGTTTCACTGCAGAGATGTCAATGTGTTGGATACACCCTGCAGGGGTGTTACTGATATGTAGTCTGTGCCCTCTGTCACCTTTCTGAATTCTGAAACTCACCTGGCCCCAGGGCTTCTGGATGAGGCATTGTGCACATGTGACACCAACACCAGTAAGAGCCAGCATTCGATGAGGACTAACAGAGGGCCAGAGTGGTTGGAGGTGTGTCCTTCCTCCAGCCTGCAGCCAGCAGGGATGCCCTTCCTGGGACAGGCAGGACCGAGGCCCTGCCCCAGGTCAACCTGGATGGCTGCATGCCCTGCCTCCTGCGGAACCAACTGCACCAGGATGTGAAATCTCACTGGGTACCAACCATGGTTTTCTGTGGTGGAAATGGGATGAACGTAGAGCTAAACATAGGAAGTGCCCTTGGCAAGGGTGTGTGCGTGAGGGTCGTTTATACCACTGCAGATCTGCCCACAGTCTTGTCTCCGGAAGTCGCGAGCCCTGTGCAGTTTCCCAGGGCAGGCACACAAAGCCTGGGCCCTCCCTCACAATGCTGGGGTGTTGAGTGACCTAGGAGTCTCTGATTCTGAGAAGTAGGCAATGAGACAGGAAGCTTGGCAGCATCAGGCTCGCCCAGTTGCTGCTTTCATAGCAGGCTCTTCACAAACCCCGGGTGGGAAACACAGCCAGAGGAGATGAGCTGAGGGGGCGCCGGGGCACAGCCCACACTAGGAAGTCTGCTGTGAGGCCCCTCTGTCCCGAGAAGCCTGTGGGTTATCTTTGGACAGGATGGAGAGGTGCCTGGAAGCAGCTTTCCAGGGAAAGACCTGCCCTGTCTCGTTTTCATTCATTGTCACCACTTTTTCTTGAAGGGTTTTTTCCCCCTCAGCTCGAGGAGTCTGACTGGAGACCTCATCATATCCAGCAGCCGACCCGAGTGACCACGAAGGAGGCAAGGTGGTTAGGTGAGGCCAGGTGACCTCAAACCTGAAGCAGTCAGCACAGGGCCTGGCACATAGCAAGTACTCGCCTTGGGGAAGCTTCGTTGTGCGTGTCACGGTGACACGTTTGTGCCCTGTGTTCTTAAACAGATCAGTACTGAGTGCAGGGGCTAAGTGAGGGGGCTGGGCTGGAGTCCTGTCTTGGTCACTCTTTGTCACTGACAAGTCGTGTGACCTTAGTTTACCTCCATTTTCTCCTCATGTAAAATGAGGGAAGTGGAACCCACACCCAGCAGTGCAGGGACGTACGCCTGGTCCTTCAGGCCTCGGCATGCAGGTGTCACTTGCTCCACACTTGGTAGCCAATAGCTTTATGGTTAGGATCAATCTGGACCCTGAATTGCAAAGCACACGTTCTTCTTGAGCAAAATAGGGTTCTCGGCCGGCCCATGATCTGGGAGCTCTCTCTTGCCTGCCCACCCCTGCTTCTGTGCCTCAGTGACCTTCCATGTACCCTGGTTGCCTGTGGGACATACGGTGCTCACCCTCACAGCACAGGGCTGAGCAACCCAGACCACTGCCCTGGCCTGGGTCTGTCTGGCAGTGTGGCATCGTGGCCAAGAGGCCAGGGTTTAAGTTCCAGCTCTCCTGGCTGTGAGATCTTGATCCTTTGACGACCCTTCTCCAAGCCTCCCTTTGCACATCTGTGTGCTGGAGATGATAACAGTGCACACGTCCTGGGGCAGCAGTGAGGATTCGGTGAGTCGAAAATGCTAGAATGAATTTGATACACAAAGATGTGATGGGGTAGAGAAGCAAGAAAGTATTGTTGGGGCCTTTTATCTAACTTTGGGCCCCACGCCGGCTGACAGTGGCATGAGAAGCACTAATGCCAGCCCACCTCCAGCCTGCCATCCTATCCCTCTGGGAGCTTATTCTTTCAGCAGCTTGTTGATGATGTCGAAGACAAGTGACACTGGAAATGGGAAACCCGAATTACCCTGATCATAGCCCCAGGAAAGGGGCACCAGGAAAATACCCCACCTGCTGCCTGGAGCCTGTCAGGGACCTGGGGGGGGCATCACCTGGGTGAAGGCTGAAGCCCCCATGCTGTAGGCTACGGCCTCCTAACTGGAAACATTTCACTGGCCCAGTTGGCATCTCTCTGAAGCTCACAATCCATGGTGTGGGGCTCAGGAGAGCCTGAGATCGCTGCAGCTGTGCCTGAGAGGGGTGAAGCTGGGGCCGGCCAGGCAGGCTGGGATCTGGAACTCCAGGGGTAGAGTCGGGCCAGGCGGGTGGACCTGCTACCCAGAGCCCCCGTTCACTGACTGCCTGCTGGAGACTGGGAATGGGCCCCTAGGTGGTCTATTTGTGGGATTCACACTTCCATCTGAGGCCCAGGGAAGTTTCACAGTGGGCCAGGGCCACACTGTGGAGCGAGGGTTGAAATCAGGTCTGCCTGACTACAGAGCCCATGTTCTTTGCCCCATTATGTGACCGCTCAATGCAGGATCACAGAGAGAGGTGGGTGCCTGGCAACCAGCCGGGGGCAAGCAAGCAGTCAGGGGGGTGAGATTTGGCAGCTGGTGGTTTCTGCCTGGAGTACAAGGTCAAGGCTAGGATGGGGAGTTGCAAGGCTTTGCTCTTCCCCAGGATTCAAAGGCAACTCTTGGGCTCCAGGAGTCAATGGAGAGAAATCCCAACTTTGAGGACTTTTGGAAACTGCACTTTCAGTGTGCACAGCACCTGCCCTTTAGCAACAATCCCCTCTAGTATGCCTTCCACCTGAGTGTTTTTATTGGCCCCTTCGAGACTCTTGGAGAAGTTTCCCATATCGATAGAGTCTTGAGTGATGTTACAGAAGTATCACGTCACGCCGATTCCACAAGGGGTGACGTCTGCTGCTTCCCTGTGTCATAGCCAAGGAGGGCTTACTTTCCTGACCAAGCCAGCAAGTTGCTTTCCTTGCTGCCTTTTTTGGAGTAAACTACTGGCTTCCTGAGGTCACCTGTCTGAGGAGGCAGGAGGCACATGGCAATTCAGTGAAGGTTCCTCCCACCCTTCTGTTTCTTCCCTCGAAGGTGTTGTATTTCAGGCTGTCTTTAGCTGTTCCTTCTGTGGCTGCATGGATTCATGCCTGAGGTGTGTTTCCTAGCACACATCTAAGAGGGGCCCCAGAGGAATGTCACCAAAGCGTCGCAGCGTTTCCCAGTGTTTCCGACTTGTCCTCTGGCTCTTGCTTCAGAAGTGCAGGAGGCAGTGGGTGTTGCTCTGGCAATCCAGCTGTGGGCGCCCCTTTGCAAGAAACACCTGCTTGTCAGAGGCTGAGAGTGCAGGCAGGCAAGGCCTGGCCTATGGCACCACTAGACAAGAACAGGTCCTGGGGCTGTGACTGCAGACTCCAGGGACCAGAAGCCCCTCCCCTAGCACAGGAAGCCCTCAACCATGAGAGTCCTCCCTTGTTCCAAAACAGCTGTCATTGTTTCCCTTCCTTGAGGCTCTTTGCAAAGACAGATCTAGGGGAATGAGCAGAAATCCTTCATAAATCAAAGCGGAACAGGGGAAACCAGTAGGAAAGGGGGTGACCAAATGTGATCTCTTCATTCAGATGAATATAATGCCAACGGAAAAAGAACCAGTCTTACTTCACTCAGTGAGAGAGCAATACTGATGAGGGATTTCTTTTTGCCTATTTTATTTTAAGCTTCTGCTTGACAAAATAATACATTTTTTAAGGAAATGAATCCCCTGTGAAGCAGCTAGCAAACACCGGCGCTTAGGCGACCCCTGGTGGAGGCTTTTAGAAATTCCCTACTTCTGGCCTCTGCCAGCTCTAAGGTGGCCTGCTCCAAGCCCTGCCTGTCCTGACCTCCAGGAACTGAGGTGGCTGAATCAATGAATGGCAGGATGGAAAAGCCTGAGCTTGAAAAGACAAGAAAAGAAGAGGGAGAGGAGGGGAGGGAAGAAGAGGGAAGGGAAGGGAAAGATTGCTCACAGGATGATTGATGCAAGCTGTCCAGAGGCAAACGGGACTGTGAGTAACCTCTTCCCTATGAGAGTCACCTCAGCTTGTAAAGTCCTTGGCACTTTGTGTGACCCAGGGAAGGAGCTCAGCAAATGTCAAGTCTGCCTGGACGCCCAGCCCCTCCTCTGCCCCTCAGGCTCCCCGGGGCTTTACTTCTACTTCAACAGCATCAGATTCTGGTTGTGATCCACTTCACTTTCACTCCCCCTCGAGCCCCCAGCCAGGAACCAGGCTGTTCCTGCTGCATCACAAACCTCAGGGCAGCCCGGAACCAGCTCCCTCCATCTGGCCTCCCCAGGCAGTTAGAGAACAGAGTCCCAGCACTGCCTCCCACATCTAGAGATGGCCGCTTCCGGGAACAGGGCCCTCGGTGCCCAGCACATTTGGTGGCAATCAGCCCACATCAGGCTCCTTCTCAGAAGCAGTTCACAGGCCCACAGAGGCCAGGGCCCTGCCTGCCTCTCCCTGCAGGGCGAGAGAGCCCTCACTGGCAGCAGGCTGAGTACAGCCTGGGCCGCTCTGCCTTCTCATCCAGGTAATTCTGCTCATGCTTCTCATCCCAGTGATCCCGCAAAGCCCAGCAAAGGGTGTTTGCCCTGGGGATACAGCAGTGAACGGAAGGGGCCGAGCCTGCCATCAATCAGTGTCCAGCTGAGGACGCTGGATCTGCAATGAGAGACAAGCCTTCAATTCTCCCCTGAGTCCTCATCCTTCTACTGCTATGACAGGGAACTGCAGAATATTTACCAATAGACTGATGTGTCCTGCCCCACCCCCTGGAGTCAGGTTCAAAGGTGGGAGTACAATAGAAGTCCAAGGGCAAGGGGACTTGTGCTCCCTTGCTGGACCATACCCTGGAAAGTGCTCAGAGTTCTAGAACTCCCCTCACATCAGGTCAGCTTGGCTCAGCTGCGGAAGTGCCTGGGCTAGTCCCCTGAATTTCCAATGGCAGTAAAGTGGCATGGCAAAGCAGCTGAATTTACCTGTGGCCTCAAGAAGGGCATGGAATATATATGTATGTGTGTGAGAGAGAAAGATCGCCATCCTCCAAAGGATGTCACAGTGCAAAGTGGCTTGGACTGTGCACTAGGTTAGGATGACAGCACCTCCATGGAAACCAGCACGAGGGGCTGCTGTCTCTGAGGGCCACATGGGATTGTACATTGCAGTGGATGCCACAGGGACACTTGCCAATCACAAGGACCAGATGTGCTCTCTCTCTTTCTCTCTGTCTGTCTGTCTCTCTCTCTGTCTCTGTCTCTCTCTCCAAATGCCATGAAGCTAAGTAAGCCTCACAGAATTTAGGTGATATTCTGGGCCAAGGAGAAGAAAATCTGGAATTGCTTGATAATAACTATTAGTACTTAGTAAGAAAACCCTGAAGTAACTGGGAAAATGGGGAATGGAGTAGATTAAGTTCTCTGGTATCTGGTTGCCTTGAGGCTCAAGACAGGGCACATCTGTGGTATGCAGAATTGTATATAGGCCCCAAATTTCCTACCCCCACCCCAGGGTGCATGTCCTTGTATAATCCCCTCCCCTTGTCCTGTGTGGGCAGAATGGACTACCTGCGTGTAAACAGTAGGATATGGCAAAGGTGAAGGGACTTTGTAGATGCAATTAAGGTCCCTAATCAGTTGGCTTTGAGTAAATCAAAAGGGAGATTATCCTGGGTGGGCCTGACTTAATCAGGTGAGCCTTTCAAAAGAGAGTCAGGCCTTCCCTGAAGTTAGAGACATTGTCCTGCTGGCCTTGAAGAAGTAAACTAAATGTTGTGAGAGGGCCATCTGGCAAGGAACTGTGAGCAGTCTCTAGAAGCTGAGAGCAGCCCTTGACTGATGGCCACCTAGAAAATGGGGACCTCAGTGCTACACCCACAAGGAACTGAATTCCACCAACAACTTGAAGGGGCTTGGAAGAGAACCCAGATCCTGAGGTGAGAACACAGCCCTGGCCAGCACGTTGATTGCAGCCTTGTGGAACCCTGAGCAGAAGGCCCAGCTAGGCTGCACCCAGACTTCTAACCTACAGAAACTGAGGTGATGAATGGGTGTTGTCTACAACCACTAAGATTGTGGCAATTTGTTACACTGCACTTATTGGTCCCCCTCCCTCACTCATCGAAGACTCAGGCCCCTGGCTCACAGGCTTCCTTGGAACCGCGAGTCCCGCCATCATCCTGGATGATTTCATGTCTACCTGGGCAGCCCATCCACTCAAAGCCCCTTGACTGCTTCCTAACCTCTAGCGATCTCTCTTCTTCTCCACCTCAGCCCCCACGTTCAAGGCCGCATCCTAGACCTTTTTATTTGCAGGATTTGCTCCACCTCAAACATCCTAAACTTCAGGATCCCGCTCTCTGACTAAACCAGTTCTCCCAGACCCCCCTCGTCACCACTGTCACCCAAACTGCTCTCTCGCTGCCCTCTCCACTTGCTGTCACTCTCATCCTGCTGCTGCTACTGCCCAGCAAAAATACCCCAAACCAAAACAAAACAGAACTCTGCCATTGGTGCATGTAGTTTTCTCTCTTGGCTGACCTGCAGAGCCCATCAATCTCATTACATTTTGAAATGTTTTTAAGTTGTGTAGTTTGCTAGGGCTGCTGTGACTAGGTGGCTTCGAACAACAGAGTTTATTGTCTTACAATTCTGGAGGCTAGAATTCTGAAATCAAGGCATTGGCAGAGCCATGCTCCCTCAGAATCTGGTAAGGGAAGGATCCTGCCTGGCCTCTTCCAGTTTCTGGTGCTTTACTGGCAATTTTTGCCATACCTTGGCTTGTAGATGCATCCCTCCAATCCTCCATCTTCGTGTGGATGTCTTCCTTCTGTGTGTGCCTGTGTCTGTGTCTGCATCCAAATTTACCCTTTTATAAGGACATCAGTCATATCACATTGGGTGCCACTTTAATGACCTCATTTTAACTTGACTACCTCTGAAGACTCTATTTCCAAATAAGGCCATGTGCTAAAGTCTTGGGAGTTAGGACTCCAACAAATCTTCTTTTCTTTTTTTGTTTTGAGTGGGTGGACACAATTCAACCCATAAGAGAAGTCAAAGAACAGAAGGCGTATAATACAAAGCAAAGGTCCTGTGCCTTACCCCTCAACACCCATTCTCATTTTAAATGTTTCTCTTTTCAGGTCTGGTCATTTGCCTCTCTCTTTGTCAATACTATGTGGATATCTACATCAACTCTTTTATGTCGTTGTCAAGTGTAGACATTATCTTCTGACTTCCTGCTATGATCGATGAGATTATAGTTCACCAATCCTTTCCTCTTTTATGTCTGTATTTTTAACTTTTCATTACAGCAATTGATCAGACACGTACAAAAGTACAGAAAATTTTATGCTCATCCCCAAAGTACATCAGTTATGAATTCATGGCCAATTTTCTTTCATCTCACCCTACCATTTTCCCTTCTCCTCTTAATAGATAGATAGAACACTATTTTTAGGTTTTCTATCGGCCACTTTTGTGCCTTTAAATAATATCCCTATGCCTCTATTTCTCTTTCCGTCACCTAGGGACAACAACTGTTGAGTTTCTGCTTTGTAATGATGATATTAAGGTGCCTACACTTCCCTCCACTTGTCTTCCTTCCTTCCTCCTCCTGACTTTCTGTCAACTGTTGTTTCAGGTCAGTTTCCCAGGGAAGCAGGCTGTAAGATAGAGATTAATGTGCAGAATTTAGTCACATGGCCACACTTATAGGAAGCTGAAAGTGAAGGTTTATGATTACAGGAGAAGAAGAAAGTAGTTATCGGCGGACAATATTGTCTCTACTTCATCTTAACACTTGCCCCATGGAATTGTGAAGTTCTCTGTGATTCTGCATCACTCTTTTTGGGATTCCAAACACAAGGTTATGCTGGCCATGTCAAATTTGTAAATGCTGTCACACTGCCCCTACAAGGGCTTTCACAAAGGTGGAGCTGGTAAAACATTGCTGTTCGATGTGTCTTCTCTGGAATTTAGTAAGACAATTTCTTACAGCATCGTTGTTTAATTTCTAAACGTATAATCCATAAATGTTTCCTCTTAGGTAACTTTGGAACTTCAGTCCGTAGGTCACAAGATCTTAGCTCCAAACATCCCCCCGATCCTCACTCATCTTCTCAACCTACCCACCTGTCTCAGAGAAGAGGCTATCCCTACCTTGTCCAGGCTAATCCTGGTCCCCTGTGCCCTGGCTCACAGCTCTTCCCACCTCTCCGGGGACCTTCCTGACAAACTTTTTTGATCTTGTATCTTGAATCTTCCTCTCTCTATTTCTGCCCAACTTTCTTAGTCGATCACATTTTCTTTCCCTCTGGTCCATACATATTTTCTTTCTCTTCTATATTCTGCTTACTCATAGCTCCTGCTGCCTATTTGCTCCTCAATCCGTTGCATTTAATATTTCCACCATACAGATACAATATATGTAAATAACCTCAAGCTAATAGAAAATAGTAAACCGTAGGAAAATAATTAGGAAGTGATGAGTTTTGAGTATTTGTTATCTTTGTATTTAGTACATTTTATTTCATTATGATTGTCACCACCAATTGTCATGGGGCCTTGGTCCAATTATCTAGACTCATGGTTCCTTGGTTTACTCATCTGTCAAATGAGCCTAGTGATATTCCCAGCCTCTTGGGATTGCTATGAGGATGCTTGCTTTTCACCTCCTGTTACCAAAGTTGCTTCCCCCAAAGGCTGCTTTCCGGGGCCCAGATCCTGGTCCACCCTGATTCCTGGCTTCTAGGTCCTTCCCCAGGGCTAACTTACTATGTGCCTGTCCTTCAGCTTGTCACCCCAGCCTTACATCCCTTTATGTCCTGGTTCCTTGGATTCTGATCAGAGCGCCCAACACCCCCATGGCCCAGCCTCCTTTGGATATAGGTAATGCAAATATTCACAGTGGCTTTTGTCTCTAACTTTGTCACCTCATTAATTTGTTTTTCCATTTAGTCAACAGACTTTTCATAATTATGGATAATACAAACCAAGCCATCTAGTCCTGAGCTTTTCTTTGTAGGAAGGTTTTTGATTAGTAACTCAAGTGCTTACTTGTTATAGTTCTATTCTGACTTTCTATTTCTTCTTGAGTCAGTGTTGGTACTTTATGTCTTTCTAGGAATTTCTACATTTTATTCATGTTATCTAATTTCTTGGCATACAGTTGCTCCTAGCATTCCCATATAATCCTTTTTATTTCTATAAGGTCAGTGGTAATGTCTCCTCTTTCATTCCTGACTTTAGCAATTTGTTCTGTCTTTTCTTTCTTGAATGATCTAACTATAGGTTTGTCAATTCTGTTCCCCTAGATTGCTCAGTCACTGGCTGGTGGCCTATCTGAGAAGTATGTGGCTTTGGCTACAATTGCATTGCTTAGTCATTTCGCAGTGGCCATCCCTAGAAGATTATGACTTTGGCTATACAGTAAAGGCATATCCTGAAAGAGCTAATGGAGGCTGTCAGCTAACCACAATATTTGAAGTTGGGCAACAAGTCCTTTTTGAAGGGAGATCTTACAGTCACTAATTGGATTACCCCTGATGCCTAGGAGTCTATGGCTTAGTATTATGAGATGCAGGTAAGCATACAGCCCTGTGTCAATTAGCAATGGGGATACATTCTGAGAAATACATCGTTAGGTGATTCCGTCATTGTGTGAACATCATAGAGTGTACTTCCACAAACCTAGATGGTATAGCCAATTACACACCTAGGCCATATGGTGCTAATGTTATGGGACCTCTGTCATATATGTGGTTGACCAAAACGACATTATGTGGCACATGACTGTATTGCTGTCCCTATCTCAGAAGGCAGCCCATCCAAACACTCCTGAGTGCACTATTTTAGGGCCAGGAATTCAAGTTTGTGATTAGGATACTGCATCTTATTCTTAGACTCCAGCTAGGAGAACTGCCTTCTTTTTTATTAATAGTAATTTTTTATTGAGATATAATTCACATAACAAAATTTGCCCCTTTAAAAATGTAATTCAATGATTTTAATATATTCACATGGTTGTGCGACCATCACTACTCATTCCAGAATATTTTCATCACCCCCAAAAGAAACCCTGCACCCATTAGGAGGCATTCCCTTTTACCCACAGCCCGTGGCAGGGAGTAAACTACTTTCTACTTCTGTGGATTTGCCTGTTCTGGATACTTTAACTTAGCACAATGTTTTAAAGGCTGACCCATGTTGGAGCAAGTATCAGTACTTCCTTCTTTTTTACCCTAAGTTTTTAGTTCATTCCTTTTTTGATGGCTGAATAATACGTCATTGTATAAACATACATTTTGTTTATCTGTTCATCAGTGGATGTACCTTTGGTTTTTTTCCACATTTAGGGTATTATGAATAACGCTGCTGTGAATATTCATGTACATGTTTTTGTGTGGACATATGTTTCAATTCTCTTGGGTATATACATAGAAGTGGAATTGCTAGGTCATATGATAACTTTATATTTAACTTCTTGAAGATCTTTCTAAGTGTTTTTGAAAGTGGTCACACCATTTTACATTCCCATCAGCACGTGTGTGGTCTCCAATTTCTTGATATCCTTCCAACAATTGTCCTTTTTTATTATATCCATCCTATAGGTGTTGTATCAGTAAGAGTTCAACTAGAGAAAGAGAACAGTAGCATTCATATATATATGTATATGCTATATAATATATAATATAATATATAATAATGTTCTTTGGATTCTGGTCAGAGCTCTCAACACCCCCATGCCCCATACATACATTATATATATATATATATATACACACACACACACACACACACATATATATGTACACACACACACACACACAGCAAGAGTAAGCAGAAGAATAAAGATTAAATCAGAAAAGTCATGGAGGGGGAAGTCATGGAAGACCAGCATAACCTAGCCTTTTTTGCCTCTAAGGGCCTTTCCAAGCCATATACACCTACAAGCCAAGGTGGCAGAGAGGGTGAAAGGAACAGTTTACATTATATTACAAGTGAAACAAAACATAAATTGTGGACAAATCCACCCGCATGCCTTTTGCTTCTTTCAGCTCCTCCACCAACCTGGCATCTCCTAGGAAACTGGGTCACAGTTTATTGGCTACCTCCAGTGTGCCAGGCAGTGTGGCAGCCCTTGACACAGTTTAGGGATTAGCTCCTTGGTGAAGCCTGCAAGATTTCTTAAGATACCGGGCAATTTAGAGTAATAAGCAGTTTTAATTTATTCACAAATAATCTGCAAGTGACTGGTTTGGGTTCCCTAGAACAGAACTGGCATTACTTACAACAGCTGTTTCTCTGAGGGCAGTGCAGGAAGCTGCCTGTCTGGCTCTTCTCACTGGTACTCCTTCCCTGTAGGGGACTGCCTTTGCAAGTGCTGGGTTATTTTGTCTACGCTGGGCTGCTAATAGCCAGTGCCAGAAAGCAACATGCATCCTCAAGTACCAGGGGAGCAGATATATGGGAATACCCAGGGTTGGGCTCCGAAGAGCAGGGAAATGATGGAACTATTTAGAGTCTCGTCACAAATACGAGTACCCCTGTTGATATTAATTTTCCAGTTGGGCCAAGGATCCCAATTACCTCTCAAATAACAGTATAATGTGTTTCATGGACAGCAAAATCACGTGCCCTGTCCTGCCAGACTCATTCATCATGAGAGGGGTGGAAACATGTGAATGAGTATTTGGGGGTGAGCATCAGATGTCAGGACATTGTCTACTTATTTCTCTAAATGAGAAGAGGCTACAGAGTAGCCGGTGTCTGATTTCAAATTATTGTTGTGACTGCTGTGCTTGGAAATGGCAGCAAAAGTGAATGGCAGAATGAAATGCAAGGTAGACCATGATTTAGCTATTGGAGGCTTGAGTCATGGGTAGCGCGTCCATCTGTGTGTTCTGTCAGAAACTCCAGAGATAGAGCTCCCCATGTGTTTGGCTTGAGCTCAATCAAAGGCCAGAATCTCAAGCCTATCGTTGCTTGTTTTAGCAAATGAGATCATCTGTGTAACCCAGTGTATAAACGGAAAAGTACTAGTAAGAGGTTGCCATTATTATTGTGATAACAGTAATATGTGCATCCCACAGTAAGCAGTGTAGTCATGGACAAGCAGTGCACTCTGCAATCAAAACACCTGGGTTACTTAAGGCTCCAGTGAGAAAATGCCTGTGACCCACACATGACGAACAGCACTGTGAGATGATGGCAGAAGCCAATCAGAATGTTAAGAGAGTTCACCAGAACTGGCCACAGGGCAGTTACAGAGACAGTAAGCGAATTGGACAGATGCAATAGCTCCCTCTGCAGCATCAGAGGATCTGAGGGCTTCAGGGCCAGCTTCAAGGATGGGGATAACCATAACACCATGTACTGCGGGAGGCTAAGTGATTCAAGTTTATCACAGCCCTGTGGAGTACAAGTTTTAACCTGTTTCTCAAACTTCCATGAGCTGACTTACTTAATCCTGAGGCTGTACACCAGTGAGCGGTGAGGTCAGAAGCTGCTGATTTCATAAACACTCATGTGACACTTACTACATACCAGACACTGTTGTGTGTACTTTATAGATATTACCTGGTTTTGTCCTCATAACTGCCCCATGAAGTAGCTACTATTGCTATCCACAGTTTACAGATGAGGGAACTGAGGCACAGAGAGGTTGGAAGCTTACTCAAGATCACAGAGCTAGGAAGTGGCAGAGTCAGGATTCAAATCCAGGCTGGCTGGGTCCAGAGTCCTTGCTCTCAGCCACATACTCTGCTGCCTCCTTTAAACCTCAGTCTGGCTAAATAAACTATTGTCATTCAGAAAGAAGCACCTTTGTAATTATAAATGTTTGTTCATATGCCTTGGCACTTCCAGAACCATAGAGAAAGAAATTTGTTATGTGTCCATACCCTCCTATTAGATCGTGAGCTCCTCAAGGCAGGGGTCACACGTCATGCTCTGCGCTCCTGATGCCCACCATGGGCCTTGGCACTCAGAAGGAGATCAGAAAATGTATGTTACATAGCGTCTTACTCAAAACTCACACAATCTTGTTGGATCAACTTTATGTGACTTCCAATACACATGACATGTCAACATGACCATAAATACAAACAGGATCAGTAACCCAAGTGACGTATCTCCAAACATCTGTAGGAGAGGTGCCTGATACTTACACAGCCAACAGTAGACAGAACCGTTCTGGTCTATGTGTAACTTTAAAAAGTCACATTTTTCATGAAAAGCAGTTCAATGCTGTGAAAGAACAAAATGATGTCAAGATTGAGCTCCTCACATGGTGAGCAAGCTGAGCCAGTGTCCTCCAAATGCTGGAGGGACAATGGTAGCATTTAGGAAGAAATAACCAATCACGCACAATAGGAAGGCAAGTTAAGGGGTGGAGAGTGTTACAGTGTTGTGATGGTTCCAGAAGTGTAAAACCACACCCTTTCCTAAAAGAACCCCAACGAACTCAAATTTTTACACATCCAATCGCTTTAAATGGAGTCTAACTAAGGTGATTTTTAGCCATTTAGAACCTGCCTGCTTTGCATACCCTGCAAAACTGTACCCAACATCTGCTGAGCATAGATGAGATAACCCTGGGGCTATGGGGCTCCAGGCCCCTGCTGCCTTTCAGAAGCTTTCTGACCCAGAGATTCCCAGTTGTGCTGGTGAGGGACATCACTCTCTGATTCCCCTCTCCTCTGGGGGTCCTCTTGCTATCTTCCCCTTCTGGGTGGTGAGCCTTTGCCATTGTCTCTGCAAGATCTCTCGCTGTGAGGGACTTCCCTTCGCATGCCCTCCTCTGAAAGTACTGCTCAAATAAAGCTTGTTGCATGCTGCTGCCATGTCATGGTCATATCTGTTTCCTTAATCAGTGCCCAAATTCTCAAACTCACAAATATTTATGCCTGAAAGACCCTAGAATCAGCTTTAAAATAATACACACCAGATTGTTATTGTGGTTGTTTCTGAAGATAGGGCCGAATTTTGGATGAACTTTGTAAAGGGAGAATTATGATTTGTCTGAATTTTTAGAACTTTTTGCAAGAAGAAAATATGTACTACTACCATTGTAATTAAAATACTTAAATAACTAACAACAGAAATAGTAGCTGTGTATTAGTCAGCTAGAGTAACTGCTAGTTGATGCAACAGGCAAACTTGAAATTAAATGGCTTAACACAACAGAAGTTCATATTTTGCACATAAATTCTGATGTCGTTTGGCAGGGGCTCTCCGCTCTCAGGGTACGCAAGTTTCCAGGCTGTTTCTGTTTTGGAGTTCCATGATCTCAACATAAGATTGCCATGTTTGCTGCTTGGGTGAAACACAAAGCATAGAAATGGCTTACTGGCTCTGGATGTGACAAACAATGCTTCTGCTCAAATCTCAGTTTCAACGGCTACTCACATGACCCTTCCTAACTACAAGAGGACTAGCAATGTAGTGTCCCCTGTGTCCAGGAGGGAAAAGAAGACAAGATAAGGATGAATACTTGTAGTCTTTCCCATACACTGGTACATAGTAGGTGCTCAATTAAGAGTGATCATCATAATGTATGTCAACAACATTCTTCAATTCTTGGAGGAGTTTCTGAGAAGGTCAGATTTGTCTTGTTATTCTCCAAATTTTTAAGTGCCTACTATGTGACAGATGCTTTCAAATACAATATAACACCTAATTTTAGGAGGATCCTGTCAATCTCAGCAGGGAGGGTTCACCTTTTTCACTCAGTAGACTTTTCTGCACTCCCTTTGCAATACCATCTATAATCTCAGTAGGCTGAGAATTTAATCCTTCCTTTTGATGCATGGGTAAAATAAAAACCTGGGAGTCTCTGCTACCCTTCATGTGACAGAACTTCTCTAAACACCTGCACAGGTGTCCTTAGGCTCACTGAAAGCCAGGACTTTCCTGTGGGGTGGGTACACAGACAAGAGGCCATGGAAGGATGGTCAATTATTTTTTTCTTTTTAAATCTGAGCTAGCATATCCACCGAGGAATCATTTTTCACCTCCTAGGAGGATTCCAGGGTTTTTAAGAGTTCAACCTCAGTAGATGTTTGCTTTATATTGATTTCCATGGTCTTTTCTCACGTACCACTTATGAGGGAGGCTTTGGGTTTTGAGCTAGGGATGCTCATTCATCTGTGTAAGTGTTCAGTGGCCAGTTTTAAATAAGACACCCCATTAAAATCCTACTGCAAATATCAGGGAGGTTTCAAAAACCCTTTCTCTAACTGCTGAGTTATGTCCAAAGTACCAGCTGATTATGTGGAAAATCAGACTACTCACAAACCCACAGGGAAACATTTTGAGAATATGTTAAAGTTGCCCAGAGAGATTACCAGGTGTCTAAAGGTCACTATCCAAAGTCGAAGGGACTGTGGCTCTCAGACAGGATCGAAGGTGAGCTATGGGAGAGCCAGGGGACCTCTGCAGGGAGTAGGAACACTCTGTGTCAGTGGGGAGGGCAGGAGGTTCTGTGCAGCCCTCAGAGGAGGCAGCAGTGAAGACCCTGTCAGCCAACCAGGTTCCAGAGTTAGACAGGAGGACACATGGGGGAAGACCAGGGGAAGGGTGCTGTCATGTGGAAAAGTGCTGGGACTGGACCGAAATGGCGACACCTGGAGGAGTCAGCTCTCAACAAGTCTTGGACCATCCCCCAGTTGTATTTTATTCTCATTGTTGCCTTCCTTCTTTAGGCCTGCTTTCACTACCTGGGCCTCAGGGTCCTAATTTTGTCACCCGAGAGACATCATAGAGTACTGAGAAGCGAAATGAATGATGAGTCATAAGGTTGGCCACAGGCTGGGAGCAGCTTGGGCTCTAGATGAATCCACTCCAGGGGTCTAGTCTCTGCCCTCTCACCCTGTCACTTACCAGCCATGTCATCCTGGGAAAATCAGCAAGCCCTATGATCCTCGGGCTCTCCCTCTGTGAAGGGAGTGGGTTGGTGAGCCCTGTCTTGTAGGACCGCAGGAGTGGATGTGATGTACGGAAAGCACCTGGCACAGTGCCTGGTATACATGGGAACTTTGAGGACTGACAGTTATTTCTAGGATTCTTTTGATCCCAGGCCTTCCTCTGTCTCCTCTGGAATTTTGTTGTTGTTTTTATTATCCAATTCAACATAGTCTTCAGTCTCCCCCAGAGGTTTCTCATGTTTTGTTGTTGATGTTGGGGTTTTAAAAATTGGTTGCATTTTCATATTCCAGAGTTGATTTGGGGAGCAGACGACAGTAGCCTGCACCTCACTGTCATCTTGGCAGCTACAGATAAGGCACTTAAATCTGTAAATAATTTAAGCAGAATTGACATCTTTATAACATTTTTCCTCCATCAATAAATATGGTATACTCCTTCATTTATTTGGGGCTTTTTTTAAAGTGAATCTATCAGTAAATTTGTATAGTAGCCTCCCTAAAAATCTTGTATATTTTTGGTAGGTTTCTTCTTAGGTAATTTTTGGATTTTGCTGCCGTTGTGAATGCAGTATTTTCTATTGCATCTTCTGAATAGTTATTGCTTTTTGTGTGTGTGGCAAGGCTCTTGATTTTGCTGTAGTGATCTTTCACACACTATTTTTCTGAAGTCTCTTATTAATTCAAACTTCCCATGTATCTCTTTGAATTCTGTATGTAGATGATCATATTGTCACAAAATATTATCTCTTTCTTTTCAATATTCATACTTCTGATTTATTTTGATGTACATAGTTCTGACTCTGGGTTCTACTGCACTTTTCAATGGTAGAGATAAGAGCATGCATCTATGTCTTGTCCTCGTCATTAATGGGAACGCATCTAACATTTCACATTTAAGTATGTTTGTTGGAGATATTAGGAAATGGAAGTTCCCTTCTAATCTTAGTTTGCTAAAAGTTTTTACCTTGTACTCATGTTGAATTTCTTTCAAAGGCTTTTTCCATACCCGTTGATATGATCCTATGTTTTCCCTTAATTTGTTATTGTGGGGAATTACAATTGAAAGCATTTTCTAATTTAAATCATATGTTCATTCCTTAGCCACAGTCTGTCTGTTCACTTAATTCACTGCTATATTGAATGGGCTATTAATTTATTTTGCTACTGTGTGAATGAATTTGGCTCAAGTGTTCTTTTCAGGGTGGGAGTGGGGTGCTCATCTGGTTTTATAATCAAGGAGAGCTAGCCTGAGAAAATGAGTTAAATAATTCCCCATCTTTTTGTATGCTTTGGAAGACTTTACTTAAGATGGTGATTAGTTTTTCCTGACCATTGGTAGAACTGGCCACCCAAACTGCCTATCCTGGAACATTTGATGGTAGGGTGCTGAATACAATTCAATTTGTATTGTTTAATTAAAGTTTTCTATTTCTTTGTGGACCGATTTGTTTTTATTTTTTAATATTTTCCATTTCACCCAGGATTTCTAATTTAATTGCATGATATTTATAATAAAAATTTTATTACAGAAGAAGTCTGAAACACATACAACAGTAGAGAATAGTATAATGAACCTAATACACCTGACACCCAGAATCAATCATCTTCAGTACATGGCCAATCTGGTTCCATTATACCTTCACCTTCCCACATCTCTGCTGATGGAATAATGTGAAGATAATCCAAGACATCATGCTATTTCATCACTAAGTGTTTCAGTATGCATTTCTAAATGATGAGGAATCTTTTATAAAATATAAACATGATACAATTATCATTCCTTAAAATTTAAATAAGTTATTAAGATCATCAAATGTCCATTTATTTTTCACATTTACCTTATACTTAAAATTTTTAGTTTCTTGGTATCACAAACTTGGTCTATATATTGTGATTTTTTTGTTATGTCCCTTAAGTCTTTTTTAATCCATAGGTTCCCCTCATATCACCTTTTTTTCCTCGCAATTTTTTTTCTCGGGAAAAAAACCAGATCTTGTATTTTGTCAAGTTTCCTATAATCTGGATTATGCTGAACGAAACACTTTGGTGTCCTTTAACATGTACTTTGGCCCCCTATAGTTCTTTAACTTGGCAGTGACAGGTGAAAGCTTGATCAAATTAAGTTTGTTTGTTTTGCTGTTGTATTTCCTTTCTTTCTTTCTTTTTTTTTTTACAAGACTGCTACATGGATGATGCTTGTACTTCCGTTAGGAAGAACATAATGTTTGTTGCCCTTTCTGCTTAAGTTGGCAGTCATTGATGATCATCACCTTTATTTATCCGTTGGGGATTGCAGAGTGGTAATTTTCTAATCTCTCATTCATTTGTAGTTTGTTAGCTGAAATACTTCTCTATGTAGAAACCTTTCCTTGTCCACCATTTGGTTATCTTGAGGGAATCATATAACATATTGTTGTGTGTTTTTACATCATTTAAATATCTTCCGCATCTATATTTTGTACAATTTTGTATTGTTTACTTGTGATTTTTCTTTAGTACTTGGTGATATTTGCAAAAGAAATGTCTGCTTTATAAGTATTTTCAAAGATTTGGCATTTGTTAGTTGGCCTTACTGTTTTCTAATTAATTGTGTCTTCACTTCATTATTTCCTACCTTCTAGTACTTTAGGTTTAATAAGATGTTCATTTCCTAGCTTCTTGAATGTTTTGGGTAATTTAAATATTCCTTGTTTTCTAATACATCTATTTTAGGCTATATATTTCCTTTTGAGTACCATTTGGGCTGCATTGCCCAGGTCATGCTATGTGGCTTTATGTGTATTGCTTGAATTGTTTACAAGTTGACTAGATCATTCTGTTACTTATGCTATTAGAATTTTTTCAATATATATCCCCAAACTAGGGAGTACAAAATTTTTTGAGAATACTGAAGATGATGAGAGAGATAGAATGTTATTTAGAGGAAGCTTCAGGGTCCAGGGGTATTTTATTTTTGTTATTAATTACAGAAGAGACTTAAACATATTCAACTGCTGGTGACAGAGTAGAGTTTATCCCAGAAATGCAAAGAAGTTTGACACTAGAAGATGAATCAATATAATTGGCCACATGTAACAGTTAGGGATTGTCCAGGAAAATAAAAGACACTGTAAATATTTAACACGGAGGGAATTTAATGCAGGGAACTGGTTACACAAGTGATAGAGAAGCCAAGCAGAGAAGAGTTGGGAAACGCAATAATTAGCAACACAAGGAAGTCACTCCTACCTCTAGGCTGGAAGGACAAAGAGAGGAGATAGTGTTACTAGCACCTAGGTTTTGGATTCAACAGGATCTGGAGTCATGATAGGTCAATCTGATGGTGGCCAGAGCCAAGGAGAACATGTAGCCATTGAAGGAGAAGCCACTTGATGCAGAGGAAGAAGGAGAAAATCTCTGACTGCTCTATCCTCCTGGGTTCTAATCTTTTGCTGGTGTCTCCAGTTAGCTGAACCAAAATGGCAGCCAAATGTTGGTGAGCTTAGGAATTGCAGCCTGCAAGGGTCAGCCCCTGTATAATCTAGAGCAGAGCCGGAAGGAATGAGGGATGGTCATGGGGGTGAGTAGGCCCAGGGTTGCCTTATTACATTAACAGATTGAATGACAAAAATCAGATCTAAATTGATACAGGAAAATATCTAATAAAAATCAACATCCATTCATCATAAAAAGAAATGTTAGTCCAAAGTATTAGACTGGGATTATGGGCTTTTGGGAGGAAGACCAGAGAGATAAAGTGCCATTCTCATCATATCATATCAAAGGTACACAGTATCAACATGATTTGTCACTGTTGATGCTAACCTTGATTCCTAGCTGAGGTCGTTTTTGTCAGGTTTCTCCTTCCCTTGAGCTCAGATGCAGAAGTAAGGAAGGGAAGAGTCCAGCACTTGGATCATTTCCTAAATAACCAGCCCAGGAATCAGTGCTAACTTGTCACACAGATTAAAACCCAGTAAAAAAAAATTCAACCTTGGGCCAGCCCGGTGGCATAGCGGTTAAGTTTGCACACTCTGCTTCAGCAGCCAAGGGTTCATGGGTTTGGATCCCAGGCACCGACCTACACACCACTCATCAAGCCATCATTTTGTTCTTTCACAGCATTGAACTGATTTTCATGAAAAATGTGACTTTTTAAAGTTACATATAGACCAGAATGGCTCTGTCTACTGTTGGCTGTGTAAGCATTAGGGGCCTCTCCTACAGACGTTCAGAGAAGTGTACTTGTGTTACTGATCCTGTTTGTGTTTATGGTCGTTTTGACACGACCCCCTATTTTCTGGGTGTGTTGTTCATCCTTTAGACTGTGATTAAAGGATCCAGAATATATAAATAGTATTGGAGGCCTAATAAAGTCGATCCAACAAGATTGTATGAGTTTTGAGTAAAATATTATTTGACAAACATTTCCTGATCTCTTACTGAGTGCCAAGGCCCATGGCGGGTACCAGGAGTGCAGATTATGATGTGACCCCTGCCTTGAGGAGCTCACGATCTAATAGGGGGGGTATGAACACATAACAAAATTCTTTCTCTATGATTCTGGAAGTCAAGCACCTTACCTTGTTCTTCAGCCCCCAGACAGGTTAGAACAGACAAATGCAACTCTAAGAATCAGGTCTGTTCTTCTCTCCTGTCTCAAGACTGCTGCAAAGCTGGGAAGGGGGAGTGGGTCAGGGGCAATTTAAATGCCACAAAGCTTTCCTACCATTCTGAAGTTGCCTTTTTATTCTTGCAGCATTCACTTAGTTGCTACAAACCTTTGAGTGTTTTCCAGAGTTCTGACAAAGTTGGTTCTGACAGTTTCTGCTTGATTTTTTGATGTCTCTGTGGTTCTAAAGATTTCCTTTTTAGAAAAATGTTAAACTATGCTATCAGTTCTTTAATAGTTGTAGCACTATTCATATTATGCATTTCATTTGCAGTGAGTTTTGGTAGTTTATGATTTGTGAGGAATTGTACAATTTCATTTAAGTCCTAGAATTTATGTGCACGTATTTGTTCTTAGTATTTCTTTTCTGTTTTTCTAATGTCTGTAGTGTAGGGCTTGCAGGCTTGTAGTGATATCCAGTGTTTCATGTCTGATCTTGGTAATTTGTGTCCTCTTTTTTTTAAACTTTGTCTGTCTAGAGTTTTATCAGTTGTATGGATCTTGTCAAGAACTGGGTTTGGTTTCCGTGATTTTCCCTATTTTCTCATTTCAATTATATTTCTTTATCTTCTATTGGTTTTTGTGTGTTTCTTTTCTTTTGATTGCTTTGGGTTAAGATTTTTCTTCTTTTTCTAAGTTAAGGTGGAAACATAGATTATTGATGTGAGATCTTTCTTCTTTCTTAAGCTAAGCATTAAATGCTATAATTTTCTTTCTTAACACTGACTGAGCCGCATTCCATACGTTTTAATATGTCGCACTTTCACTTTAATTCAGTTCAGTGCAGTTTCTATTTCCTTGATACTTTCTCTTTGACCTATGGGTGGTTTGAGAGGGTGTTGTTTAATTTCCAAGTGTGTGGGGATTTTTTTGTCTTTCCATTATTGTTTGATTTCTAGTTTGATTCCTTTATCATCAGAGAACATACTCTGGATCATTTGACTTTTCTAGAATTTGTTTTTATGACCCAGGATATATATAGTCTGTCTTGGTGAATGCCCCACATGTGCTTGAAATAAATGTATGTTTTGTTGTCATCGGTGCAGTGATGCTTGGATTCAGTGTTTGAGTCACCAGGGCCCAGTGTGAGCCCTGGGCAATGGTTCAGTTCTCCAAGCTTTTGGTGTCCTGTTTATGGTAAGCTTCCTGCATGATCTTCTCAGGTTGAACCCAGGGCTTTGCACATAACTTGATGGAATCCCTTGCTTCTATTTGCTCCTCTCAGAGATCTCCCCTCCACTCTCTGGCTACCAGGAGACTACTCTTCTGCTCCTCTGAGTAAGACTAACTTAGTTAGTCTCCCTACTCTGTTGTGTACTTCCCTTGAATGGATTTGCCTAGGTGGCCAAGTGGTGGGATAATAGAGAGGAAAACAGCAAGGCAGTTTCCTCTCACTTTCTGGACCAAAGTGTTTCTTTACAGAGAGAAGTGTTGCCTCTCTCAGAGTTTCAGGTGCCCGCCTGCTGTGGCTCCCATCACAGGATTACAGCTTTGGGCTGGGGCTTTTCCTTCTATCTATGTTATAAATACCTCAGTACATTCATGTTGTTTTGCTTCACACCAGTGGTCAACAAACTTTTCCCATCAATGGCTGGACTGTAAATACTCTTGGCTTCATAGGTTGTACTTTCTCTGAGATAGAGAGAGGGATATTTATAATTAATTTAGTCATTAAATTATTCCATTTAATAATTTAATATTTATACTTATTTAATATTTATAATATTGATTATATTGTATTTTTATCTTTAGTTTTTACCTAATGTCCTTTTTCTGTTATAGGATCCTATCCAGTATGCCATATTCCATGTCGCTGTCATGTCTCCTTAGACTTCTCTTTGCAGTGACAGTTTCTCAGACTTTCGTTTTTTAGATGACATTGCCAATTTTGAGGAGTACTGGTCGGGTGTATTATAGAATGTCCCTCTATTCGAATTTGTCTGGTGTTTTTCTCATAATCACACTGTTATTACGAGTTTGGGAAAGGAAGACCAGAGAGGTGAGGCGGGCTTCCCATCACATCCTATCGAGGGTACATAGTATCAACATGACTCATCACTATTGATGTTGACCTTGATCACCTGGCTGAGTTAGTGTTGGTCAGGTTTCTCCATTGAATAGCTACTCTTTTTCCCCCCTTTCCACACACAATTATTTGGAAGGAACTCATTATGTACAGCCCACAGTTAAGGAGTGAGGGTTATGTTCCACTTCCTTGAGCGAGTCGGGGAGGATCTACACCAACGATTTGGAATTCTTCAGCATGAGAGATTTGTCTCTTCTCCCCCGTTTAGGTATTTATTCAAACACCTTTTTATCTCACTATGGACGCATAGATATTTATTTCATGTGTTGGTTTATAGTGAAGTACGATTTTATTTAGTTGCTCAAATTGTTCCAAATTTGGCCATTGGGAGCTCTTTTCCATTGACTCCTGTGGCCCTTTGACATACCCTCCATTATTATTTTGTCCGTTTGTTTGTTTTTGAGCATTTCCTTACTTTCTGGCACGGCAAAATAGCCCAGACTTATCTTGTATATTTCCTGCCCCAGGCCTGCAATCACCCATTTCTCCAAGGGTCCCTGGTTTCTTTTACTGAGAAATAAGATTAGTAACCAATGCCAGGTGTGCCCATTGCTACTGGTATACCCTTGTTTCTAGGCCCTCTCAGCTGACAGAGCAAGGAAGTATATGTGTGTAGATACCACTTATCTTTCATAGTTCTCAGGGAGCTGCTCCGTACTTTTTTCCTAGGGTTTATAGTTGCTTTTAGTGGGAAAGACAAGGAGAAGTATGCTTAATCCATCTTGATCCTAAACCATTTACATTTAATGTAACTATTGAGGTGGTTGGTTTAAATACGTCATTTGCTTGTTTCTTTTGTATTTGTTCATCAGTTCTTTGTTCCATATTTCTCTTTCTCAACCTTATTTCTAATAAATTGAGAGTTTTTTATGATTCCATTTTGTGCCCACTATTGGTTGATAGTTATGTATCTTTTGTGGGTTTTTTTGGTAGCTGCTCTAATGTTTGCAGTATCAAATTTTACTTATCACAGACTACTTTCAAATAATATTATACCAATTCAGGTATAATGTAATATCCTTAAAGCAGTAAACTTCCATTTCCTCCCTCTCATCCTTTGGACTGCTGCTGTCACAAATTTTACTTGCACATGTTTTACAAACCTCCAATATACTGTTGCTACTTTTGCTTTACACCAGAAGTTAGCACACTTTTCCCACAAAAGGCCAGGGGGAAAACATTGTAGGATTTGCACACCATAGTGTCCATAATATATATATATATATATAAAACCCTTTAAAACAATTCCTAGTTTAAAGGCTGAACACAAACATGCCACAGTCTGAATTTGGCCTACAGACAGTAGTTTGTCCACCCTTGCTTTAGACAGTCAATTATCTTTTAAGATATCTAAATGTAAGAAAAAATTGTCTTTTATGTTTACCCTCATTTTTACCATTTCTGGTGCTCTTCATTTCTTTGTATATATCCACATTTACACATTTTAGTATACTCTACTGCCTGAAGAACTTCCTTTAAATTTTCTCGGTGTGTTACTGGCAATGAATTTTCTCAGCTTTTGTTCGTCTGTAAAAGTCTTTATTTCCTGTTCGCTTTTAAAATTCAATTTATTCAAACTAAAAAAACAAACAGACCATTCATTTCTTCCAACCCCATTCCCCCTCTGTGACAACCACCAATCTGTTCTCTGTGTCTATGAGCTTGTTTATTTCATTTTTAGATTCCACATATAGGAGAGATCATATGATATTTGTCTTTCTCTGTCTGACTTATTTCACTTAGCATAATGCCCTTGAGGTCCGTCCATGTTGTTGCAAATGGCAACGTTTCATTTTTTTATGGCTGAATAACATTTATATATATATATATATATATATATATATATATATATATGTGATTATATATATATCACAGTTTCTTTATCCATTCATTCATCAGTGGACACTTAGGTTGTTTCCATATCTTGGCTGTTGTAAATAATGCAACAGTGAACATGGGGGCGCATATATCTTTTTGAGTTAGTGTTTTTGTTTTCTTCGAATAGGTATCCAGAATCATTTTGTTAATATGGGGTATCACATTGATTGATTTGCGTGTGTTGAACCATCCCTGCCTCCCTGGTATACATCCCACTTGATCATGGTGTATGATCCTTTTAATGTGTTGCTCTATTCAATTTGCTAATATTTTCTTGAGGAGTTTTGCATATATGTTCATCAGTGACATTTGTAATATCACTGTAATTTTCCTTCCTTCTGTTGTCCTTGTCTGGCTTTGGGATCAGGGTGATGTTGGCCTTGTAAAATGTGTTAGGAAGTGTTCCGTCTTCTTCAATTTTCTGGAGTAGTTTGAGAAGGATAGGTATTAAATCTTCTTTGAATGTTTGGTAGAATTCTCCAGAGAAGCCCTCTGGTCCTGGACTTTTGTTTTCTGCGAGGTTTTTGATCACTGTTTCAATCACTTTACTTGTGATCGGTCTGTTCAGATTTTCTATTTCCTCATGATTCAGTCTTGGTGGGTTGCGTGTTTCTAGGCATTTATCCATTTCCTGTGGGTTGTGCAATTTGTTGACAGATAATTGTTCATAGCAATCTCTTATGATCCTTTGTATTTTTGTGGTGTCAGTTATTTCTGATTGTATGTATCTGAGTCTTATCTCTTTTTTTCTTCGTGAGTCTAGATCCCATTCATTTTTGAACAATGTTTTCACTAGATATAGGATTTATGGCATAAACATTTTTGGTTTTTCCCCTTATTTCCACAGTTTAAAGATCACTCTTTTGTCTTCTGGATCACGTAGTTTCTGATGAGAATCTGCTGTAATTCTTATCTTTGTTTCTCTGTATGTATTTCTTTTTCTTCTTGTTGCCCTCAAAAATGTCTCTTTATCTTTGTTTTTCAGCAGTTTGAGTATCGTGTCCTTCTCTATATCCTGCTTAGTCTTTCATGAGCCAATTGGATCTTCATTTGTGTGCATTTTGTCTTTTGCTAATTTTTGAAAATTCTTGCCCATCATCTCTTCAAATATATCTTCTACCCTATTCTTTCTCTCTTTTTTCTTATTCTGGAACTCAAATAACACACACACTACATCATCTGATATTGTCCCACCACTCTTGGATGCCCTATTCTGTTTTCCACTCATTTTTTCTTTTTGTGTTTCATTTGAATAATTTCTAATTGCTTATCTCAAATTTGTTCTATTTTTCTCTACTTTCTTCAGTCTGTTCATCATCTTTTTAGTAGATATTAATATTTAACTCTAGCACTTCCATTTGATTCTGTCTTGTTGTTTACATCTCTGTGTTAAAATTGCCCGTCTCTTTATGCACATTATTCACCTTTTCCTCTAGATTATTTAACATGTTAATCATAGTTGTTTTAAATTTTCTTCCTAATATAGCCAGCATATAGGTCAACTTGGAGTACTGTTCTACATATTGCTTTTTCTGTTGGCAGTGAGTTGACTGTTCTTGATTTTGGAGTGTTGGATTTTTGTAAATTTTATTGAATGCCAGCCAGACATTTATAGAAGAAGAGAAGAGAGTGAGGTAAATAGCATTTACGCCTGGAAACTGGCTTGCCTCTTCTGCTAGGTTGTTAGTATGTGGGAAGTAGTAAGTTTAGTCAGTAGTCTAGCTGGGTTTTGTTGTTGTTACCAGCTTCAAAATCTCCCAGTGGTGAGCTGCCTTTAACTGTGCTTACTGTGGGGCCTATCATGCCCTGTTTTTTTCTCAGAGTCCCTGCTCCTCCCTCAGCTTTCAGCAGTCTCAGCAGGCCTGCACTACAGAGGATCTCTCTATCTGTGCTCTTTCCCTTCTCCCACTCCCATTTTCTAGGGTGTCTTTTCGCTTGCTTCTTCTTTATTGAGATGTAACTCACATGCTATAAAATTTACCATTTTAAAGTGTACAATTCATTGGATTTTAGTATATTCACTAGGTTGTGCAACCATTGCCACTGTCTAATTCCAGAACATTTTCATGACCCCCAAAAGAAGCCATTCACCCATTAGCAGTCAATTCCCATTCTCTCTTTCCCTAGCCCTAGGCAAGCATTAATCTACTATCTGTCTCTATTAATTTGCCTATTCTGGACATTTCATATGAATGCAATAATAAAGCATGTGGTCTTTTGTGTCTGATTTCTCTCCCTAAGCATATAGTATCCAAGGTTCATCAGTATTGTACCATGTATCAGTACTTTATTTATTTTTATTGGCAAATAATATTACATTGTCTGGATAGACCATATTTTTATGCATTCATCAGTTTGGACTGCTTCCTGATTTGGGTTATAACGAATAAGGAATGCTGCTATGAACTTTTATATACAGGATTTAGTGTGGACATATGCTTTCATTTCCCTTGGATATATACTCAGAAGTGGAATCGATGGGTCATATGGTTACACTCTACGTTTAACTTTTGGAACAACTGCTGACTGCTTTTCACAGGGGACATGCCATTTTACATTCCCACGAGCAATGTGAGGCTTCCAATGTCTTCATATCATCACCAACACTTATTGTTTTCTATCTTTTTGTTTTAGCCAGTGAGTCTGAAGTCCTATCTCATTGTGGTTTTGATTTGCATTTCCCTAATGATCCTGTTGAGCATCTCTTCATGGGCTTATTGGCCATTTATATATCTTATTTGGAGAAATGTCTATTCAAATCTTTTGCCCACTTAAAAATTTCTTTATTTGTCTTTTGTTTGTTGAGTTGTAATTTTTTAATATATATTCTGGATAGTAGACATTTATCATATATATGGTTGACAAGTGGTCTTTTCATTTTCTTGGTGATGTCCTTTGAAGCACAAGCATTTTTAATGTTAATGAAATCCAGTTTATCTGTTTTTTTGTCACTTGAATATTGGTGTCTGCTATAGACTGATCTGTGTCCTCCCCAAATTCATATGTTGAAGCCTTACCCCACAATGTGATGGTATTTGGAGATGGGCCTTTGAGAGACAACTAGGGTTAGATTAGGTCATGAGGGTAGAGCTCTCATGATGGAATTAGTGGCCTTATGAGGAGAGAATGAGAGAAAGCTCTGTGTGTATGTGTGTGAGCACTGAGCAAAGGCCATGTGAGGACACAGAAAGAAAGCACCCATCTACAAGCCAGGAAGAGAGTTCTCACCAGAAACTGAACCCTGCCAGATCTTGCTCTTGGACTTTCAGTCTCCAGAACTGTGAGAAATAAACTCCTATTGTATAAGCCACCCAGTCTACAGCATTTTGTTATGGCAGCTCAAAAAGACTAAGACTGTGTCATATCTAAGAAATTATTGCCTAACACGAGGTCATGAAGATTTACTCCTATGTTTTTCGGTAACTATTATGCATAATTATCTATCATACTTACACATACTTGAGACGTTTCATGTTCAGTAACACTAATGAGACTGTCCTGTGCAAAAAAGATGCAGAAAGGAGAGAATGAGGCATTCCAAGGAGAGTACTTCGCTGGGTGAATGAAGAGAGTATTCACTCCATGAAGTTCTCACTGAGCTCAGCAGGAGATGGCAGAAACAGTGTCCACATTTCTGTGGCTGTCTCTGTGTGAGATGTATCTGGCTGTCTGTGGGTGCAGCTAAAAACCCAAAGCGGAAAAGGAAACACATGGAAGAATGGTCATCGCCTGTTTTTTGAAATAGAGGATGCTGCCACTGCTTCCAGAATCCAATCAGATGTTCAAGCCCCCCCCCACACACACACACATTTACAGTGCAATGAGGTCAAGTTTCAAAATCAACCACAAGTCCCTTTTTATCCCTCACCACTTTAGTCTTGAGCTCCACACACTCCAAGACACTCTTGACTATCCACTGGGGTGATGGGGGGCAGGTACAAACCTGTTTGGGTACCATGGTCCTTTTGTCACATTAAAAGACAATTCCATGGACCCCTACAAGAAAGCAATGGAAGTTCTAGGAAATAAGTTACAGCCACTTTCAATTCAGCACAGCATCTGCAGGCTTTGGTATTTAACTCGCCACAATGACAACTGCAAACAGTCTGTGGGAGACACGGGAGTTACCATTTTAGAGAGAGTTTCTCAATTTCTTAGGGGGTAAGAGGATTTCCTCAGGATCTCACCCAGGAGAGCTTGCTCTGTATGGGGCCTCCTATAGCCGGCAGCAGTTGGCAAAATGGATTTTGTGGAGGGAGAGTGGGAAGAACCCAGAATCTAGTCGGCACAGGGTGGTGGGAGGGTAGTGTGGTCCTTGTCCTGGCCTCTGTGAACTTGGACTTGGAGTTCAACCCTATAGCTGGAAAAATGGTCTGGAAAGCCCAGGGTTGGGGCAATGTGGCCTAGAGCAGAGGGCTTATCCACATCAAGAACAAAGATTCCTTTTTATTCTCTCTACAGATGTTGGAACATAGCAGCCCATCTCTTTGGGAGAAATTCTGGCTCCTGAGCCCCTGGGGGGTGGCCTTGGCTCTGATCCATAGGGAGGTGGACTCCTAAGGATCTGGCTTCATACAACTGGAACCAAGAATAATTCCTCACTTTGTAAAGGATTCATCAAGTGTCTTTCAAGTTCATTTCAAAGACAGTTCCATTGATTAAAATATAGCAGACACATTACACTTGAGGATTGTAGGCAATGTGCAGAATTTATAATATAACTTTAGGAGAGCAGAGTGCTCTAGAGACACTGTGCGTTCTGCTATGTTGTGTCTTGCTTTGTCACATGGTGCTTACTAAAATTGACTACATGGTGATAACTGTGGAAGCTGGGAGATGCATTCACATTTACCTCTGCATGCATGTGTGTGGGAGAGGTGACACTTTATGAGTAATTAATCTTTGAACCAGAAAAGCAATTCTTACCACTAGGTGTTCTCTGTTCCCATGTGTTCCTACTGTTCATTCAGGGATGGCAAGGGATTTTGAAAGAAGAAAAAGGTTGCCAATTTAAAGATTCATATTCAAAAATATTCAAACAACCTGAAAAGGATTATGACCTGCAGACTAGTTTCCAGAGCGTCATCTGGGATGCTGCCTTGGAGCTAGAAGGGACACAGAAGCTCCTTAGGGAAGTTTAAAATTTAGCTTATGATCGTGAACTACTTCTTGCTGAAATCTGGGACTGCCATACGGGTGAATGAAACCAGAATTGCAGTTAGGTTTACTCGACAAAAGGAGAAGCCTCGCTGGCAAGGAGGGATAGAGTTCAAGCAAAAACCTAGTCCCCAGTCAGTTTACATGGCTCCAGAGGTGAAGAGGAAATGAGGTTTGTGGGCAGCAAATCACTGTTGGAAGGATGATGGTTTATGAGGACAGCTGTGAGGCACGTGAGTGCGTTCCATGATGCCCTCCACTCCACTCCTCAATCCACATCTTGATCATGCTCTCAGCAGCTCGCACCTGGACAGATGCAACGTCTTCTTGCTATTGACCAGTCTCTCTGCCTCTAGCCATTCCCTGATCTCTGACTTGCAGCCAGGGAGAGTGTCTTGGAGTGCCTGGAGGTCAAGACTCAACCATCCTTGAAAACCTTCCCTGGCCCCCAAATTAGTTTGCACTTCTTGGCACAGTACTCAAGCCCATCCCCATCCCTCCCTTCTCCTCACACCTATGACCACCAACCTGAATTAGGCTCTCGTCACTGCTCACCCTCTAACCAGCATCCTCGGCTCTAGTCCCTTGCCCCTTAAATTCACCTGCCACTCAGTTAACAGAAGGTCTAGTATAAATGACAATCTCCCTGTTAAGTGGTTAGAGTCATCTGTTACTGTGTATATTCCTTTTGGGAATAGCAAAACCACACTGAAGGGGGTGGGGGAGATAAGAATTCACCAATGTAACTTTTGAAAACAGAAATTTGGCTCAATGCTGTAAGACCAAAATAAAAAGGCTGTACACAAGTTCTGTACCCCAGTTAGTACATCTGGTTCTCACAGGGATATGAGTTAGCAATTCTGTAATTGCTTATGTGTATAGTAGGTTGGAATGAATAAGTAGATATATTTTAGATAACAAGGGCAAGGTTGCTCAATGTCAGAGAAAGAAGTTAAATGTAATGAAAGGGAAAGGCTACAGTGTGATGGGTGGTGGAAGATGAGGCTAGATCATTAACAATCAAGCATGTCAGGCTAAGGAGCTTGGCCTTATGTTGAGGGCAAAGGGCAATTGAGGGCAGGAGGGGAAGGCACTACTCGGTTTTAAGAAGACTAATGTTTTATTATTTTATATTAATTTATTTTTCTTGAGGTAAAACTCACATAACATGAAATTATTTTACAGTGTACAATTCAGTAGCATTTAGTACATTCACAATGTTGTACCAGTATCACCTCTACCTGGTTCCAAAACATTTTCATCACCCCCAAAGCAACCCCATATCCATTAAGTAGTCACTCCCATTCCTCACGCCAAATAATAGCTAAGTTGACAAGACTCAGGGACAAGGAAACAATGTTAAGGGCAGCTAAACAAAATAACATAAAAAGGAAACCCCATCAGGCTCTCAGCTGATTTCTCAACAGAAACTCTACAGGCTAGGAGAGACTGGAATGATATATTCAAAATCATGAAAGACGAAAACCTTCAGCCAAGAATAATTTATCCAGCAAAAATATCCTTCAAATATGAAGGAGAAATAATAACTCTCTAAGCCTGCCCTGCTGAGCTGCAAGCACCCAGCAGGATTTGACACACAATGCTCAACCACCGGCGACATTTTGGTTCCTCTCTGGCTACGACGGCCCTTTTGATTAGGATGATATCTGAGCCTCTGGAGCTCCACAATGGAGCTCAGTTTGGACTCAAAAGACCCCCATCTTCTGGCTCCACACCCCTCGTCAGGTGCTGCTCAGCTAGCGCCCTGGGTTCAGCGAGGGCGGAGGGCTTGGGCTGCAGTGTAACATTGTGTCTCAGGGAGCCAACGGCTGCCTGGCGTGGGCTCCGCGGCGTCAGCCCCTCGGGGTCTAGGCGGAAGCGCTCCTTGCCCCCCACTTTGCACCCTGGGAGCCTCCCGCCCGTGGGGGTCGTAGTCGCCTGAGGAATCAGTCAGAGCGCGCGCCTCCCTCACAAACCGTCAGACTTCCAGCGGGACGGGGCCAAGAGGAGCTTCAAGGCCCCATTCCTCCCTCCCCCAAATCCTGTTAACCACTAATCTGCTTTCTCTCCCTATGAATTTACTCATTCTGCATATTTCATATACATGGAATAATGCGATATGTGATCTCTGTGTCTGGCTTCTTCCACTCAGCAAAATGTTTTCAAGGTTCATCCATGTTGTAGCATGTATCAATACTTCATTCGTTTTGGCTGAATAATATTTCTTTGTAAGGCTACACCACATTTTCCTTATTCATTCATTAGTTGATGGATATTTGGGTTGTTTCTACCTTTTGCCTATTGTGATTTGTGCTTCAATGAATATTGTGGACAAGTATTTGCTTAAATACCTGCCTTCAATTATTTTGAGTATATACATAGGAGTGGAATTGCTGGGTCATATGGTAGTTAGATGTTTAACATTTTGAGGAACTGCCAAACTTTTTCCCACAGCCAAAATTTTTTCCACAACAGCTACACCATTTTCCATTCCTACCAGCAATGTACAAGGGTTCCGACTTACCCATATCTTCACAAACACCTGTTAATTTTAAGTTGTATGTTATTATTATTACTGTTATTGCCATCCTAGTGGGTATGATATGGTATCCCATTTTGGTTTTGATTTGCATTTCTCTAATGACTAATGATGTTGAGTGTCTTTTCATGTATTTGTTGGCCATTTGTATATCTTATTGTAAGAGATACTTATTCAAGACTTCTGCCCATCTTTAAATTGTGTTGTTTGCTTGTTTGTTGAGTTAAAAATTGTGAATAATAGGCCATTATCAGATATATGATTTATTGATATTTTTGTCCATCCTGCAAGTTGTCTCTTATTTGTTTTTAAATTCTTTTTTCCTCCAGTATTATTGAGACATAATCGACACATAACACTGTGTAAGTTTAAGGTGTGCAACATGTTGATATGATACACTCATAAATTGCAAAGTGATTCCCACCATGGTATCTACCACCTCCATCCTGACACATAGTTATCATTTCTTTTTTGTGGTGAGAACTTTTAAGATTTATTCTCTTACCAACACTCAAGTATATGACACGGTATTTTTAGCTGTAATCATCATGCTATACACAAGATCCCCAAATTTGTTAATCTTATAACTAGAAGTTTGTACATTTTGAGTAATATCTCAGCATTTCCCCCACCCCCTAACCCCTGCGAACCACCACTCTACTCTTTCTCTGAGTTTTCCTTTTTAGATTCCACATATAAGTGATATTTTACAGTATTTGTCTTTTTCTGTCTGGCTTATTTCACTTAGCATAATACCCTCAAGCTTCATTCAAGTTGTTGCAAAAGTCAGGATTTCCTTCTTTCACATGGCTGGATAATATTTCATTGTGTGTGTGCACACATGTATATATATATGTGTATGTGTGTATATATGTGTGTGTGTATATATGTGTATACGTGTGTGTATACACAAACACACAATGGAATATACATAATCACATCTTCTTTATCCATTTGAAAGACACTTAGGTTGTTTCCACGTCTTGTGTCCTGTTGACAGACACTTAGGTTTTTTCCACGTCTTGGCTATTGTTGATAATGCTGCAATAAACATGGGAGTGCAGATATCTTTTCGAGATCTTGTTTTCATTTCTTTTTGGACATATACCCAGAAGTGAGATTGCTGGATCATATGGCAGCTTTCTTGATTGTGTCCTTTGATGCACAGAATCATCTTTTAAATTTTCACGAAGTCCAATTTGTCTTTTTTCTTTTTTTGCCTGTGTTTTTGGTGTCATATCCATGAAATCATTGCCAAATTCAATCTCATGAAGCTTTCCTCTTATGTTTTCTGCTGAGAGTTTTATACTCTTATCTATTAAACTAAGGTCTTTGATCTATTTTGAGTTAACTTTTGTAAATGGTATATGGCAAGGGTCCCAATTTCATTCTTTTGAATGTAGATATCCAGTTTCTCTAGCATCATCTGTTAAAAAGACTGCCCTTATCCATTACAAGTTCTTGGTACACTTTGTCAAAAATCATTTGACCCTATACATGATGATTTAGTTCTGGGCTCCCTATTCTATTCTATAAGTCTGAATGTCTAATTTCATGCCAGTACCATATTGTTTGATTACCATAGCTTTGTAGTAAGTTTTGAAATCAGGAAGTGTGAGTCCCCCAACTTTGTTCTTTTTCAAGATTGTTTTGGCTATTCAGGGTCCCTTGAGATTCCATACACATTTTAGAATCAGCTTTCTCATTTCTACAGAAAAGGCTGTTGGGATTTTTAATGGGAATTTTATTGAAACTGTAAATTCCTTTGGTGGGATTGCCATCTTAATAACATTAAGTCTTCCAATCCATGAACACAGAATGTCTTTCCATTTATTTAAGTCTTCTTTAATTTCTTTGAGCAATGGTTTGTAGTTTTTAGTGTACAAGTCTTGCACTTCCTTAAGTAAACTTATTTCTAAGTATTTTGTTCTTCTTTTACTTCTTCTTTTCCAATTTGGATGTCTTTGATTTGTTTTTCTTGCCTAGTAACTTTAGCTAACACTTCCAGTACAATGGTGAATAAAAGTGGCAAAAGCAGGCATTCCTGGCTTATTTCTGATCTTAATTTCAGTCTTTCACCATTGAGTATAATGTTAGGTGTGGGCTTTTCATGAAGGTCCCTTATCATATTAAGAAAGTTTTCTTCTATTTCTAGTTTGCTGAAAGTTTTAATCATGAAAAAGTGTTGGATAGTTTTCTTTTGATGTCTTTGTCTGACTTTACTATCTGGGTAATGCTGACCTCCTAGAATGAGATAGGAAGCATTCCCTCTTCTATATTTTGGGGAGAAATTGAGAAGAATTTGTGTAAGTTCTTCTTTTAAGTCTTGGTAGTATTTACTGGTGAAGTCATCTGGTTTTGCTATATTCTTTCTTGTGAGATTTTTGATCACTGATTCAGTCTCTACTTGTTAGGTCTGTTTGAATTTTCTATTTTTTCTTGAGTCATTTTGGTTGTTTGTGTTTCTAGGAATGTACTCCTTTCACTTACATTATATAATTTCTTGCAGTACAATTGTTCAGAGTGTTCTCTAATGATCCTTTTTATTTCTGTAAGATCTGTACTATCCCCACTTTCGTTTTTGATTTTAGTAATTCAGTCTTCTCTTTTTTCTTGGCCAGTCTTGCTAAAGGTTTGTCAATGTTTCAAAGAACCAACTTTTGTTTTGTCTTTTGTTTGTTTAGTGACTTCTAGAAACTATTTTTGTAATGTCTGTATTCTTTACAACGTGTGGACACTGACATCTCTTGTTTCATTAGCTTAGGGGTCACCAGAGATTTGACAGAAATTTACTCAAATGCATGGAACCAAAATTAAAGTCCCAGTATTTCTAGGGTTTGTGTGTGTGTGTGTGTTGTGGCATATGACACCACAGAAAGTGACCTAGTATACTGGTGTATCTTCATTTCCAGCCATTTTGAGAGTTTTTGTGGACAAAACAATCCCTTCAATTCATCTAGTATCATGGAAAATAGTCATGCTTCATACAGTAGCAGAGTTTCACAATGGACAATTTTATGCTAGTTATTCCAGGGGCAGCTTGAGAGGATCATAATTGTGATACTCATGATTTGCCATGATGTATTACTTTTAATTTGAAAACCTTTCACAACTTCTAATTAAGCTTCCAACACTCAATGGAGAATGTGTATTGTTTTATAAGTTGGTTTTAGGTATGAGTAACATATAGAAAATTTGTCAGATGTTGAATCTGAGAGGCTCTATTTTTGGTCCAGCTATCCTGCCTACCCTCTAAGTAGAGTCCAATTTCCAGCTCTGAAGAGCTTCCCATTGAATATTCAAATACAGAAGAAGAACCAAGGTACATAGAAGCTTGTATAACATGCCCTGAGTCACACACCTAGTTAAATGTGTAGGAACAAAGATGCAAATTGGGGTATGATTTACTCTGAAGTCCCTGCTCTGGTAAGAAAGAAATACTTTCTGGTGGGCAGATTGGGCAGACCAAATTTAGTTACAGGTGGCCTCAACACAAACAGCCATCAAGAGTTACATTATTTGTCAGTTCCAACACTTGAATAACACTGTTGCCCTTTCAAGAGCTTTGTAGACAGGTGCTGGGTAGGATGCTCAGAGCACAGATCCTAGAGGGCAGGTACCACGTTGATGAGGTCCCAGGGAGTCCTGGAGCTGAACTGCTGCTTTGCTGGCCCACAAATTCAATTTTTTTTTTTTTGTGGGGAAGACCAGCCCTGAGCTAACATCCGTTGCCAATCCTCCCCTTTTTGCTGAGGAAGACTGGCCCTGGGCTAACATCCGTGCCCATCTTCCTCCACTTTATATGGGACGCTGCCGTGGCATGGCTGACAGGCAGTGCGTCTGCGGGTGCCCGGGATCCGAACTCGCGAACCCCGGGCTGCCAAGCACGGACTAAACCGCTGCACCACCAGGCGGCCCCCACAAATTCAATTTTAGCAGTTCCTCCAGAGATAACCAGGTCCTGTGGGCTACCCAGCAGAGACAATAGAACACTGACACACAAACAATTTGTCAATATCAAAGTTTCCCACTATTGAGTGGAAATTTACAGATAAGCAAGCAGAGGAGGCTGTAAAGATCTATCCAGTGGATTAGAGTGGGAGACATTAGTAAGAAGCCTTGTTTAGCTTAATATATATATATACAGATGATTACATCTAAAAATGTTTTAGAAATAGGAATACACACAGGGTAGTTAACACACACATAATTCTTGCTCTCTCAGTCCAGGGGTCCTGGAAGCAATGACACCCCAGTAGTAAAGAGCACACAGTGCACAGATCTAGCTTTCTCATACCGTTTTACAATAAAAAGAACAAGGGCTCCATAGAGAAATTGCTGATTCTAGAACTGGAGCAGGAGATATGCAGGATGAGCCTGGAGCATCTTGTAGTTCATGAAAGTAAAGTGCTCCAGAAAACCCCACAAAACCCAACATTTCCAGGGGTATGACAGGAGTGTGTACAAAGGGAGCTAACAGGAAGAGCTCCCAATGGCCAAACCCGGAACATTTGTACAACAAAAATATATAAAATTGTATTGGATTTCAACCCAAAGTGTAATATAAATACCCATGAGTCCATACTGAGAAAAATAAATGATTTATTAAATACACGAATGAAGGAGAATAGACAAATCTCCCATGGAGAAAAATTCCAATTTGTGCAGATACTCCCACTTCAAGAAAGTGGAGCAGTTTTAGGACGTCAGCATCACGGCAGAGTGAGATTCCTTCTTTGAATCTCTGCCCCCAAGACACAACAAAAACATCATTCGCATACCAGCAGAGGTGAATCAAACACTACAACGGACTTCTAAGAAACCTCTGCTGCCATACATTGGACAGTGGAGGCACAGGAAGTCCCAAAGAATGGGATTAGTGGTAAGGAGTTTTACTCCCCCTCCCCAATCAATCGGCAAAGATGGCACAGCTAGCAGACAGAGGGGTGAGGGGCGGCCCTCTGTGGGGAAAACTATTGCCCTCCAGGTGCTCTCACAGACTGTTGAGAGATCCCCACCGGGAAGCAACGATGGCTGTTTCGGGGGTGTGGCAAATGCCCCAAGACAGCCAGAGAGGAAACCCCTGGGTCGAGCAGGAGAAAGAGAGAACCCCTCCCCCCACACACCCTGTGCTTCAACATAATCCCTCTGGGGACAGCATCAGGCTCAGAGCACACTGCTCCTGATCTCCATCCAGTGGCAGCAGGTGGAAACTGCAGGACAAACTTGAAGATGAAAAGAAAAGGTAAAGCTGTGGGATCTATGCAATGGTTTATTATGTCTACAGACCAAAAGGAAAATGACAAACACCCAGAAACCAACCCTGAAGGCACAGAAATCTATATCCTTAATGACAGAGAATTCAATATAGCTATCATAAACAAACTCAATGAAATACAAGAGAACACACAGAAACAAATCAATGAATTCAGGGATTTTGTCACAAAAGAGACAGAAACCATAAAGAAAAACCAATCAGAATTATTGGAGCTGAAAAACAAAATTGACCAGATAATGGAAAAAATGGAGGCTTTAAAGAACAGAACTGACAATATGAAGGAAAGAATTAGCATTATCGAGGATAGCCATGCAGAAACGCTCCAGATAGAGGAGAGAGAGCTAAGACTAAAAAGAAATGAAGAAATTCTTTGAGAAATATCAGAGTCAATGAGGAAAAGCAACATAAGGATAATAGGTATTCCAGAAGGAGAAGAAAGAGAAAAAGGAGCAGAGAGTTTGTTCAAAGAAATAATAGCTGAGAACTTCCCAAACCTAGGGAATGAGATGGAAATAACAGTGAATGAAATCAGTATCACCTAAATATATAAACAGGCATAAACAATCATCACGCCAAATAATAGCTAAGGTGACAAGACTCAGTGACAAGGAAACAATATTGAGGGCAGCTAAACAAAATAACATAAAAAGGAAACCCCATCAGGCTCTCAGCTGATTTCTCAACAGAAACTCTACAGGCTAGGAGTGACTGGAATAATATATTCAAAATCATGAAAGACAAAAACCTTCAGCCAAGAACACTTTATCCACCAAAAATATCCTTCAAATACAAAGGAGAAATAATAACTCTCCCTCATGAACAAAAGCTAAGAGAGTTCATCACCATAAGACCCCCACTACAAGAAATGCTGAAGAAGGCCCTTAGGCCTGAAAGAAAAAGAGAAAGGGGATACAAAGATTTCAGCAAGGAGAAAAGCAAGGAAACTAAACCAGAACAAACTACAGTTGGATAACATCAAAAGTTAATTCAAGTTCATCACTGTAAACACATACTCACGACACAAGATGGAATAAGTAGTGACAACAACAAATAAGGAGGGGAAGAGGTAAGGGATTGAATTGACTCAGCCTAAGGACACAGGAGGCATCTGAAAATGTGCTATGTTATCCAGGAGATCTTTTATATAAACCTCATGGTAACCACTAAACAAATAACCAGAAAAGAACCACACATGACAAATAAAGAGAAAACTAAGAGAATCAGCATGCAGAAATACCAAACTGAATTTGCAGTCTGAAACACATGCAACAAGAAATGAAGGAAATGCACAAGAACCAGAAAATGAACAATAAAATAGCAACATTAAACCTCACATATCAATAATCACTCTCAGTGTAAACAGATTGAATTCTCCAATCAAAAGACACAGAGTGGCGGGATGGATTAAAAACCAAGATCCAAGAATTTGCTGCCTCCAGCAAACACATCTCAGCTCTAAAGACAAACACAGACTCAAAATAAAAGGATGGAATACGATACTCCAAGCTAATGGCAAACAAAAGAAAGCAGGAGTTGCCATACTTATATCAGACAAAGTAGACTTCAAGATAAAAAAGGTAAAGAGAGACAAAGAAGGGCAATATATAATGATAAAAGGGACGTTTCACCAAGAAGACATAACAATTATAAATATCTTTGCACCCAACACAGAAGCACCAAATTACATAAAGCAACTGCAAAAAACCTAAAAGGAGATATTAACAATAACACAATAATAGTAGGGGATCTTAACACCCCCCCTTACATCAATGGATAGATCATCCAGACAAAAAGTCAATAAGGAAATAATGGACTTAAATGAAAAACTAGATGTGACGGACTTAATAGATATATAGAGAGCACTCTGCCCAAAAACAGCAGAGTACCCACTCTTCTCAAGTGCGCATGGAACATTCTCAAGGATAGACCATATATTAGGGAACAAGGCAAACCTCTATAAATTTAAGAAGATTGAAATCTTTACAAGCATTTTTCCTGATCATAATGCTGTGAAACTAAAAACCAACTGCAAGGAAAAAACTGGCAAAGGGACAAAGATGTGGAGACTAAACAACATGCTATTGAACAACCAATGGGTCATTGATGAAATTACAGGAGAAATCAAAAGCTATCTGGAGACAAATGAAAAGAAAATACACCATACCAACTCATATGGGACGCAGCAAAAGCAGTCCTGAGAGGGAATTCATAGCAATACTAGCCCACCTTAACAAACATGAGAAATCCCAAATAAATAACCTTAAACTGCACCTAACAGAGTTAGAGAAAGAAGAACAGACAAAGCCCCAAATCAGCAGAAGGAGGGAAATAATAAAAATCAGAGCAGAAATAAATGAAATTGAAACCAAAAAAACAGTAGAAAGGATCAATGAAACAAAGAGCTGGTTCTTTGAGAAGATAAATAAAATTGACAAACCCTTAGCCAGATTCACTAAGAAAAAAGGGAGAAGACTCAAGTAAATAAAATTAGAAATGAAAGAGGAGAGATTACAACAGATACCACAGAAATATAAGGGCTTATTAGGGAATGCTATATGGAAAACTTTATGGCAACAAATTGGACAACCTAAAGGAAATGGACAAATTCTTGGACATGTACAACCTCCCAAAACTGAATCAAGAAGAAATAGAGGGAGCTGGCCCGGTGGCGCAGCGGTTTAGTCTGCGCTTGGCAGCCCGGGGTTCGCAGGTTCAGATCCCGGGCGCCCGCTGACGCACTGCCTGTCAGCCACGCCGTGGCGGTGTCCCATATAAAGTAGAGGAAGATGGGCACGATGTTAGCCCAGGGCCAGTCTTCCTCAAGCAAAAAAAAAAAAAAAAAAAAAAAAGAGGAAGATTAGCAACAGATGTTAGCTCAGGGCTGGTCTTCCTCACATGAAAAAAAAAAAAAAAAAAAAGAAGAAATAGAGAATCTGAATAGACCAATCACAAGTAAAGAGATTGAAACAGTAATCAAAAACCTCCCAATAAATAAAAGTCCAGGACCAGATGGCTTCCCTGGAGAATTTTAGCAAACATTCAAAGAAAGTTTAGCACCTATCCTTCTGAAACTATTCCAAAAAATAGAGGAAGATGGAATACTTCCTAACACATTCTATGAGGCCAACATCATCCTGATACCAAAGCCAGACAAGGACAATACAAAGAAGGAAAACTACAGGCCAATATCACTGATGAACATAGACGCAAAAATCCTCAACAAAATATTGGCAAACCAAATACAGCAATACATCAAAAAGATCATACACCATGATCAAGTCGGATTTATACCAGGGACACAGGGATGGTTCAACATCCGCAAATCAATCAACGTAATACACCACATTAACAAAATGAAGAATAAAAAGCACATGTCATCTCAATCGATGCAGAGAAGGCATTTGACAAGATCCAACAACTATTTATGATAAAATCTTTCAACAAAATTGGTATAGAAGGAAAGGAGCTCAATATAATAAGGGCCATATATGGACACATCTACAGCTAACATCCTACTCAATGGGGAAAAACTGAAAGCCATTCCTTTGAGGACAGGAACAAGACAAGGGTACCCACTCTCACTGCTCTTATTCAACATAGTACTGGAAGTTCAGGCCAGAGCAATTAAGCAAGAAAAAGGAATAAAATGACTCCAAATAGGCAATGAAGAAGTGAAACTCTTGCTATTTGCAGACGACATGATCTTATACATAAAAAACCCAAAAAATTACATTGGAAAACTACTAGAAATAATCAACAATTACAGTAAAGTGTCAGGGTATAAAAGTAACTTAGAAAAATCAGCTGGATTTCTATACACTAACGATGAACTAACAGAAAGAAAACTCAAAAAGGCAAGCCCATTTACAATTGCAACAAAAAGAATAAAATATCAGTGAATAAAATTTAACCAAGGAGGTGAAAGATCTATACAATGAAAACTATAAGACACTATTGAAAGAAATTGAGGAAGACATAAAGAAATGGAAAAATACCCCATGCACATGGATTGGAAGAATAAATATAGTTAAAATGTCCATTCTACCTAATTCAATCTACAGATTCAATGGAATCCCAATCAGAGTTTCAATGTCATTCTTCACGGAAATAGAACAAAAAATACTGAAATTCGTGTGGGGCAACAAAAGACCCCAAATAGCTAAAGCAATCCTGAAAAAAAAAAAGAACAAAGCTGGAGGCATCACAATCCCTGATTTCAAAATATACTATAGAGCTATAGTAATCAAAACAGCATGGTACTGGGACAAAACTAGACACACAGATCAATGGAACAGAATTGAAAGCCTAGAAATAAAACCACACGTATGGACAGTTAATATCTGATAAAGGTGCAAAGAACATACAATGGAGAGAGGGAAGTCTCTTCAATAAATGGTGCTGGGAAAATTGGACAGCCTCATGCAAAAGAATGAAAGTACACCATCTCCTATCGCCATATACAAACATCAATTCAAAATGGATTAAGGAACTGAAAGTGAGACCTGAAACTATAAAACTCCTGGAAGAAAATATAGGCAGTACACTAATTGCGATTGGACATAAAGGGATCCTTTCAGATTCCATGTCTACCCAGACAAGGGAAACAAAAGAAAAAATAAACAAGTGGGACCTCATCAGACTAAAGAGCTTCCACAAGGCAAATGAAACCAGGATCAAAATGAATAGACAACCCACCAGCTGGGAGAAACTATTCGCAAATCGTTTATCTAACAAGGGATTAATCTCTGTAATATATAAAGAACTCATACAACTGAGCAACAAAAAAACAAACAACCCGATCAAAAAATGGGCAGAGGGTATGAACAGACATTTTTCCAAGGAAGAGATACAGATGGCCAACAGACACATGAAAAGATGTTCAACATCACTAATCATCAGGGAAATGCAAATCAAAACTACGCTAAGATATCACCTGACACCTGTTAGAATGGCTATAATTACCAAGACAAAAAACAACAAATGCTGGAGAGGTTGTGGAGAAACAGGAACCCTCATTCACTGCTGGTGGGAATGCAAACTGGTGCGGCCTTTATGGAAAACAGTATGGAGATTCCTCAAAAAATTAAAAATAGTAACACCTTATGATCCAGCAATCTCACTCTTGAGCATCTACCCAATGGACATGAAATCAACCATCACAAGAGGCTTATGCACCCCTATGTTCATTGCAGCATTATTCACTATAGCCAAGAAGTGGAAGCAACCCAAGTGTCCCTCGACTGATGAGTGGTTAAAGAAGATGCGGTATATATATACAACAGAATACTACTCAGCCATAAGAAAAGACAGAACTGTCCCATTTGCCACAACATGGATGGACCTAGAGGGTATTATAAGTGAAATAAGCCAGAGAGAGAAGGACAGACACTGCATGAATTCACTCATATGTGGAATATAAATGAACACACGGACAGAGAGAACTGTTGGGTGGTTACCAAGGGGAAGGGGAGTAGGGGGTGGGCACAAGGGATGAAGGGATGCATCCACATGGTGACGGACAAATAATAATGTACAACTAAAACCCCACAATGTTATAAACTATTAAGACATCAATAAAAAATAAAATTTAATTTAAAAAAAGATAATGGAGCATAATTCCCCACCTCTGAAGTGTGGGCCACGCATAGGGACTTTCTTCCAAAGAGGACACTATGGAAAGGAGATATAAAATAGTAACTTTACAATGTAGACGCCTGACAAGCACTACCTCAGCCAGGTGATCAAGGTCAATAGCATCAGTGATAAATCATGCTAATAGTATGTCCTCTTGCTATGTGAAGAGAATGGCACTTTACCTATGTGGTCTTCTTCCCCAAAACTGATAAAAACAGACTAAACATGAGTAAAACATCAGACAAAACCCGACTGAGGGCATTGTCAAAATATCTAACCAGTACTCCTCAAAGCTGTCAAGATCATCGAAAACAAAGAAACTGTCGCAGCCAAGAGGAGCCCAAGGAGACATGACAGCTACATGTAATGTAGTATCCTGGCTGGAATGCTGGAACAGAAAAAGGATATTAAGTAAAAACTGCAGAAATCTGAGTAAAGTATGAACTTTAGTTAATAATACATAATGCATCAATATTAGCTCATTTATTGTAATACATATACCATATTAACATAAGATGTTAATAATATGGGAAAATGGATGAGGGGCATAAAAGAACTCTGTACAAGCTTTGCAAATTTTCTTCAAATCTAAAATAGTTTAAAATAAATAAAGGCTATTGAAATTTTAAAAATGAAAAGGAGACAAGCAAACTTTGGACAAAAGGTGATGGGTATGTTTAAAAAAAAAGGAAACTGAACACAAGTACATAGAGCTAGGCAGCGTGAAACAAAACCTTCTGGAATTATCTTCAGCTCTTTCCTCTCCCTTAACCACCAGGCCCACGTTACACACAAGTCTGGCTTCTTCCACCTCATAAACATCTCTGAAATCCATTCCACTTCTCAAGCCCCACGACCATTGCCCTAACCCAACCTCACAGATGTTTTGCCTGGACTATGGCAAGCTTTCCTTAATGAGGCCAGGTGTTGACCCAGAACCCTTTACTTGTTCAAGAAGGGTTTGAAGACATCTGCAAGTGATATTTGCCACAGGGAAGGTCCGGCAAGAGCCAGGCAGAAATTCAGCTCATTGCCAAGGAGATTGGAGTTCAGAGCAGGCTTTAGCTATGCCTGGGGAAACACAGGTGCTTCTCGGAGGAGTGGGACGATGGCTGAGAATCCTCAGGCAAGGAAAACATCCTGTCTGATCTGCCCCACACTGGTCAGGACTGGCTGGGGACCTGAGTGTTGTGTGCTGCATGCACTCACAGGCTTGGCTGAAGACCACAGAGAAGTGGTCCTCGTACTCTCTCATGACCATATTCAGCATTTCTGCCTTGGTGGTTGGCTCCTTTGTGCAATACTTGAGGAGCAGGAAGTCTATCAGGTCAGCCATGTTCAAATGTAGTGCGTCTTGGAGCTAGGACTCGGCATCTTCCAGGTCCTCCCAGGCGGCGCTTGGCCCCTCCTCACCTTGGCTGCTGGAGCCATCGTCTTCGGATTGGCTCCATGGAGCGGCTGCCATCGCAGTGGGGGAGGGCCAGGCACTCTGAGGGCTCTGGGGAGGACTCAGGGTCGCAGCAGCAGCCACCTCCTCCAGGGTGTCCAGGGACAGGATAGATGAGGAGGAGGAGAGGGAGGAGGAGGGGGATATGGCCGCCCCCTCTTCAGCCCCGGACAGCTGCGCATCCACCAGGCCCTGGGCATCTCTTGGGTCCTGATGGCCTTCCTCACGCTTGCAGAGATCACTCAATCGACCTAGAGTCATGACAACGCATGTCAGGCAGCTGGCAGGAGCGTGGGCAGGAGGTGACCGATGGGGACTCCTGGGCCTGGGGGGGACAGGGAGTGTGAGCGGCCTCAGCTGAGAAATGCACCCTTGGCACCTCTGACAAAGCAGACTTACAGCTCTCCTCTTTAGAGGTGCTCTCGGCTTTGCAGGGCTCTGTCCTCCTTTGTGGCCTCTGCCCTGAGAACCTGAAGGAGGAAGTGAGATGGCTCCTCAGTGTGCACCCAGCACAGGCTGAGGTTCTGGGGACGACACTGGGGTGGGGTGGGCTCGGGCAGTGTGAGGTCTCCTCAGCTCTGGCATGTAGGAGCCCCTGGGTACACATTTGGGGTGTGTACCTCACCTTGACTCCTGGCACTGCCTGGGCCTCCTCTGCTCTGCAACCTGAGGACATGAGCCTCAGACCAAGGCCTCCACCTGCGGGTTCCTGGAGCCCCTGTAAGAGGAAACTAGGGGGCATCTCAGGGTGCAGACTGCAAGCATAGCCCTGGGCCCCCAGTGCTGATAGGAGGGTTGGGCCAACTCTGTGAGGTCCCCACTGTTCAGGGGTGGGTGCTCCCCTCCGTACTCACTCAGGATCCTCACCTTTCCCCTGGCTTGGCCTGGGACCCACCCCTCTGCTGCCCTGAGACAAAACTCTCAGAACAAGACCACTCATCCCTGACACTGAACAGAAGGAAGTGAGGGGGCCCCACATCAGGCCACACCTGCCCAGGGGCCAACAGGAGGCACCAGTGGACAATAAAGTGTGGCCAAAATCTGTGGGTTCCATCTGTCCCACCCAGCAGGATAGGTGTTCCACTCAGTTTGAAAATATTCAAAGGGAATCATTTTCCACTCTTTTGCCTGACATTGAACCTTGTCCAGTCTCCTAGCCCTGTGTTGCACATTAACTCATTTTCAAGTATTAGGTGTGAATAAATAGTGAATTCATGTAAGAGAAGGACAAAACTTCGTGCCCTATAAGGTGATTGCATCCCATGGAATGTAAAGTCATGAAGTTTTGGGAAATCAGCCCCCAAAGGAGGCTTGAACATTTCTGTTCAGGCACTGTTTTTAAGGACGTTATTCTTTCTATGCACTGGGCAGCTTATGGCTTTTGAGATGATTGTTAATATTGATGATTCTCTCTCCTGGAGATCATTAAGTGATTTTTTTACTGGTGGGATCCTGAAGTGCTGAAACAACCTGACTGAGAGTTTCCGCTTCTCATAATGTATCTGTGGGCTGGGGAATCAGCTAAGTCCTCAACAGGCAGTGAATATTAGCAAGTTCATTAACTATTTTCAACTAGCCACACAAATCCAAGAAGCTAACTGCTTACTTGCCAGGCAGGGTGGGCCTTGTTCTCTGGTTCTTAGTGATCAAGATAACAAAAACTTTTTTGCATTTTCCAGCCAGAAGCTATTCCACTGAATGCTTTCAATATGGAAGCACTCTGGTTAAGGCATTGAGCGGTATTTAAAGGAATTGTTGTCTTCAACATTAAAGTATAAACAGAGGGCAATTTAAAAAATTTGTAAATCCTCCTTCCTGATTCTGAAGTCTCCCTGGGGCTGACATTAGGCAGGGCTTGGTCACTTTCCTTCAGGAGAGAAACGCTAAGCTCCTCAGGAGGTTTTTTTGACTTGAGCAGTCAGTCACCAAGTTCCTCCCCAGTCAAACATTACAAATTCTTAATTTAGACATTCTGAATTTATGATAAATCGGGACAAGAAAGACTGAAGTTTCATATTTGGTAGCTCTCAGGGTGACCTTTGCTAAGTAATGTGTGTGCATGAATTTGGGGGAGGGGGTTAGGAAGGGGACATAAGTGAACACAACTAAGGAGTTATCAGTCCTAAAGTAAATTTAAAATCATCCATTTCCAAGAGAGTAATAGTAACCTGTTTGCATTCATTCCTATTGCTTCTTTGGTGCTGGCTCCGGGTAACTGTTTGTCCATCTTCATGTGTGTTGCTGGTAAACACAGAAACAACAAAAGTGCCTGTATTTTAAAATATTCTTTAAACTCAACTTTTGAATGTTTTAGGACAACTCCCAGCCTCTGCAAGGATATCTAAGACTTCACTGCATTTTTCAATGACTGACTATAGCTTTTCCAGAATTTTCAAGCGTTAATATGAGTATCAGTTGCTTACAGTTTATTTGCAGATTATACTGCAGGCTTAGCAAGCAATCAATACACATTTACTTGTTGTGTTCTCACAGCATGCCCAACAGTAAAAGACCATTGGAATAGCAGGCCTTGTGCTCATTTCTTACAAAATCACCATCTGGCTGGAGAAGTAAGTCTTAGAGAATGTTTATAATCATATATAGATAATTCAATACAAAAAGATACATATGAAAGAGGATCAATAGTAAAAGTAGTCAGGGAAAAGGAAATATCAGTGCTAGACAAACTGGATGGGGAGTTTAATTACGGAGGTGAAATCAGTGAATTTAAAGGAAGTTGAGAACGTGTATACAATAAGAACTCAGTTATATCAAGCATCCGGTAAATGATGCTCCCTCCATTTAAAAATAGTTTCTTTTGACAAGGAACTGGAAAGGGCGGTGGGGGAAGAGGTTGAAGAATCTTGCATTTCATTTGATTAATATGTAGATATCAACTTACCCAACATATGCACCTTTCTATGTAAAGAAGCAATTCTAACGTTAACAAGCTATGTATTTCTCTGAGGAAATAGCTCTGAAGTGTTGCTGCTGAAGTATTTCTGATGAAATGTCCCTGATAAAATATGTTACTTTGTGTATAGTAGATAATCAATATGTGTTTATAGAATCAACCTGAATTGAGAATTAAAGCCACTGGCTTAATGTGTATGGTTATGAATAAATTAGTGAAGAAGAAAGGGACTCAGCTCCACAAATATTCAGTAAATAATATAAGAGCATGAATTTACGGATAGGGATATAGTTTTGCATTTCAGATGTAGATAATGTATATATATATTTTTAGAAAATTCAGAATCTTATTTGACAAGTAAGCTGTGCCTAAATATATGATTTGTCTAAAATATAGCAGGATTTAAAAGAATCATCTGCATGCTGATCTTAAAAATCGAACATTTACAAATATATTTGGTTCAATTTCATTCAAAATATTTGAAACCACATAGTTGAATTACTGCTGATTAGAAAGTTTATTGACCATAAACAAGAAAATCACCACAGCAAAAAAAAAAAAAATGCCACAAACAAGTCTTGTATCTACCTAAAATCTTCATTACCTCTTGTTCCTCTTACATCAACATAGAAGATTCAGAATGAGAAATGGCATAAACTTTTAAATTGGCTTTAACTGCTTTCTGAAAGCACCTGATATAATATTGAATGAGGCAGCCTTTTTATTTTATTTATTTATTAAAATCTTCACAGCTTCATAGATTTATTTTGCAATATTTATTTTACTATTGTAGAAGTTCAGAGCAAGTCTCCCCAGAATGTGCCACTTTGGCAGTTGGATTATTTTGAGCTGAAGACAATAAAGGCCCCACAGACTCGAGAAGAACTTTTAACCTCCCCCTTAACTGCCTAAAGGAATTTAGATAGGGAGTCTGTACCAGGAAGAGAGAGCTATTACCAAGGATAACTTTGCTTTACATAAGAAAGACTTCTCCACTTGGCATGGCAAACATTTATTTACCAAACATTTACTCTTCCCATCTCCCTGTGAATTGCCTTCCTCCCCTTTGAAGTCCCAGACTCCTACCCACTTCTCCTTAGCTTAAAATAGCATATAAGTCTCAATGGCCTGACAGTCTTTGGGCCTCCTATTCTCATGGAGCCCCAATACATACAATATTAAATTCGATTTTTTCCTGTTAATCTGTTGCTATACCTAAGATTAGGTAATTGTGAGCAAAATTAGCTACCAGCTGTTCATTCTAAAGTACAAGAGTTTGCCTGTGTCACTATTTATTTATACATAAAAATTTGCACTTTTGCATTTCGGCCTTAATTAAATCATGCGGTTAAATTATGCATGATAATTGGGCATGAAAGAAGAAAATGCAAATAGAGAAGACTTTGAAAAAGTAGCCCTCATGAAGAATATATTTTCTAGACACATAGAAAGATGTGTCTTTTGAGTAGCCATCTAAAATGCCCTTTTATGGAGCTAGTTTTGAAGTTAAAGTGAGAGATTTGCTGAGAACTCTTTCCCCCATGCTGCATCCCCTGACTTCCGCCAGTAATTCTTGGGGACCCAGGACAGCTTTGGGGCTCTCTGAATGCCTATTTCTCTCTGGCTGCTGAAAACTCCCCCATTTCTGCTTAAATTACAGAAGTGTTGGGAAGTGATGTGCCTTCTCTTCCAATACTCTTTTCCCCAATCTGGCTATAGATGCCAAGCAGTGTTCTAGGCATTGGAGATACAGCAGTGAACAAACCAAAGTGCCTGCCCTCATAAAACTGACTTTCTTCAGGGAGAAGACAGTACAAATCCACAAGCAAATGCACACCATTTTAGGTGGTGATAAGTCCTATCATAAGAGATAAAATAGGAGAAGGGAATGGAGATTGAGAATTAAGCCCATTTAAGTGGTTGTTGGGAAAGACCTCTTTGAGAAGGTGATATTTGATCAAAGACCTGAAAGACGTGAGGTAGTGAGTCATGCAGATGGCTTGGGGTAAGAGCTTTCTGAATGTAGAAAGCAAAGGGTGAAGCCCCCAGAGTGAAAACATACTTGGTTCATTGAAAATATACCAGTGTGGTTGGAGCAGAAAGAGTGAAGAGGAGAGTAGGATGAGTCTAGAAGGGCAGCAGGGACCAGATCAAGAAATGTGTTGTAGGCTACAGTAAGAACTTATTTTGCATTTTACTCTGAGGGTACCGGGAAGTCAAGGGAGAACTGTGAACTGTACAAACAAATCACCAAATTGAGAAGTTTTTATGGGGCCAGGCACTTGACCCCACCCAGTTGCAAGGGAGGCTTGGTTCCAAAGTTCTGGTGACAGGGAAGAGGCATGTTTAACACACCTTATCCTCTGGATTAGTTATCAACTGTCATACTGTAGCATAACAAAATACCCCAAACCTTAGTGGCTTAACACACATTTATTATCTCACAGTTTCCATGGGACGGGTGTTTGGGCATGGCTTACATGCATTCTCTGCTTATAGGGTCTCTAACATGGGTATAATCAAGGTGTTAGCTGGGGCTATGGTCTTATCTGAAGGCTACACTGAGGAAGGATCAGCTTCCAAGATCCCTCACATGGAAGGTAGCAAAATTGAGTTCTTTGAAGGTTGTTGGAGTGAGGCCTGAGTTTCTCATGACCTGTTGACTGGAAGCATCTCTTGGTTCCTTGTCACGTGTACCTCTCCATAGAGCATCTTTCAACATGGCAGCAAGCAAGCAAGAGGGCAAGAGACAGCACCAATGAGAAATAGAAAAAGAAGACAGAGAGAACTAGCAAGATGGAATTTACAAGTCACAGTCTTTTGTAATCAAACCATGGAAGTGTCATCCCATCACTTTTGCCATATTCTATTGGATAGATAACCTCTATCTACAGGTGGCTTTGATTGGTCTACAGCATCTGCAGTGTGGTTCGACCAAGGCCCAACCCATGCCCAGCATGACAATGGGAGCTGAGGACCTGGGACACAATGGGCTGGAGTAAGTCTAAGGAGAACATAATATGTTCAAAACATCTACAATTTCCAGGAAGATCAGCAGTCAGCAAAAAGGAGGCAGGTACCAGTGGAGCAGAGGATTTTATTAATCATACTCTTCTGGGCACATTCTCATCATATGTCCATGCAAAGCCCTGCTTATGTTTTTATTTATTTATTTCATGTGTTCATTCATTCATTCCTTTTTTAATAACAGATTTATTATAATTCACATACCACAAATTCACCATTTAAAGTGTACAATTCAATGATTTTAGTGTACTCACAGAGTTGTTTAACCATTATTACAATCTAAGCTTAGAACATTTTTGTCATCCAAAAAAGAAATTCCATACCCATTATCAGTCAAGTTCAATCTCCTTCAAACCCTAGCACCTAGCAACCATTAATTTACTTTCTGTCTGTGTAGATTTGCCTATTCTAGACATCTCACATAAATGGAATCATAAGTATTTGTCCTTTTGTGTCTGGCTTATGTCATTTAGCTTAATGTTTTCCAGGTTCATCCATATTGTAGCATGAATCAGTACTTCATTGATTTTTATGACTAAATAACATTGCTTTGTATGGATGTACCATATTTTGTTTATCTGTTCATCAATTGATGGATGTTTACATTGTTTCCACCATTTGGGCTATTATGAATAATGCTATGAACATGTGTGCACAAGACTATATACATATATGTATGCACACCCACATATACATACACACATATATACACACATACAATAGCAAAATTGCTGGGTCATTGTGTATACTTAATCTAACTGAGTAGTGCTTGACTGCTCTCCAAATGATGGCCCTGTCTATGCTCCACAGCAAACATGAGGATTCCTATAATACTTCAGCTCTGTCAACACTTGGTAATCTTTAGGTTTCTAATTTTTCGAGGCCAATAGATGTAAGGTGGTATCACATAGATGTTTTAATTCGTATTAATTAATGAGTTGGAACGTCTCATATGTTTGCTTTTTGGGTTCCACTTTTTTAAATGTCCTGTTCCTTTATCCCGTGCCCTTTTTTCTATAAGCCTTCCTATTCTTTTGTGTGATGCTTTTTAAAAATATTAGTCTTTGCTGGTTTTAGATACTCCAAATATTTTCTCCTATCATACCATCTATCTTTAACTTTGTCCATGGTGTCCTTCATTAAACAGAAATCCTTAATTTTAATCTAACTAAATTAATTAATTTTCTCCTCGTGTCTTTGGTTTGGTTGGTCTTATTTGAGAAATCCTTCCCTACTCCAAGACAAAATATTTTTACCATTTCTTTTTTGATGTTACTATTATTTCCTTTCATAATTATTTTTGAAACCACCTGGAATCCACCTTCATACAGGTTGTTAGATGTTGGAATCTAGTTTGAGTTTTCTGCCCATAATGAGACAATATTCCCTACACCGTCTACCAAATAATCTATCCTTTTCCATAATCTGTGGTGCCACTTTTACCGTGTCTGTTATCCTATCTGTATACCTGGGTCTCCCTCTGAACTCTCTCTTCTGTTCCATGGTCTAATTAAATTTGATAGTATCCCTAGCATGACTTTAGCTTGGCTCTATATGTATTCACCCTGCTCATTTTCTTCACTGCTAGGAAAACAATAATTTTCCTCAGAAAAGAAAAGAAAGAAAAAGTGAAGCTTGCAAGACAAACCTGAGAAGAGACTCACCTGCTGACTCAGTGTAGGCAGCGCCTTCTGCTGATAATTAGCTACTCCATGAAGAGCATTGACTTCAGTGTGCCATGAGTACCACGGGCTGCTTGCAGAGTTGAAAGCTCAGCTTAGTTTCCAAGAATCTTCTCACTTTTCTTCACTTTAAAGGGTTTGTGGCAATTCCTTGCCCCAGGGGGCAGCCAGAAACCTGTGCAATAAAACGCTATAAATCAAGAGCTTTGATGCACTTCTAACAAATCTGGTAGGAGCCAGACTTTCTCAAATAGCTTAATTAAATGATGCTAATTGTTAATTTACTCCATTAAATGTCCACCGAGATTTCTATTATCCAACATCAATAGTGCAAATGATGTGTGTCTTATTTGAAAGACATGGGGTTAGGGTATATAATTATCTTCAGGTTGTATTCAAATACAATATTAGCATATATTCATATTATAATTATTGCTTTGTATCTTCTAGTTAGTCACTGACTAGTTAGCCATTATGAGCAGTTATCAACTGTGTTTTACAATAACTGTGCATCACATTTAAAATAATCATACAGATGCATATATAGTTTGCTCAAATATTTGATCTCCAGCCATAAAACCCACCCTTGGTTTGAGTCACCTGTGGCACGTGATTGTCTGAAGCCACAATACAATGAGATGTTTGTGGCCAGGCAGGTCAGTGCATTGCTTTTACATGGTTTCTCATAATTTTCCACTTCCTATCCCCCTCGCCCTTTCATTTCTGCCAGGTACACCAGCTCCCACTCCTAAACCGTTATTTTCTCATACCAAATTTTTAACTGATATGTAATTCACATACCCTAAAATGTACCCTTTAGAAGAGTACAATTAATTGGTTTTTCAGTGTATTCACAAGGTTATGCAAATATCACCATTATATAATTCTAGAACATTTTTGTCACCCCCAAAAGAAACCCATTCCCCATTTGCAGACATTCCCCACTCTCCCTCCCCCCAGCTCCTGGCACCACTAATCTACTCCCTGGTTCTCTGGATTTGCCTATTCTAGACATGTCAATATAAATGGAATCTTTTAAAACTATGGTTAAATACACACAACATAAAATTCACTATCTTAACCATTTTTAAATGTACAGTTCAGTAGTGTTAAGTGCATTCACATTGTTGTGCAACCAAGCTTCCAAAACCCTTTTTATCTTGCAAAACTGAAACTCTATACCCATAAATGACAATTTTTCATTTCCACTTTCCTCTAGCCTCTGGCAACCAGCCCACCATCCTACTTTCTGTCTATATGAATTTGAGTAGTCTAGGTGCTCTAGGTATGATTCCATATAAGTGGAATCATGCAGTATGTGCCTTTTTTGTGACTAGTTCATTTCACTTAGCATAATGTTTTCAAGCTTCATGCTTTTTGTGTCATCAATCAGTACTTCACTAATTTTTATGGTTGAATAATATTCCATTATATGGATATACCATATTTTGTTTGTCTAGTCATCGGTTGATTTACATTTGCATTGTTTCCACTTTCTGGCTATTATGAATAATGCTGTATGAGCATTCCTGCACAAGTGTTTGTGTAGACATATATTTTGAATTCTCTTGGGCATATACCTAGGGGCAGAATTGCTGAGTCCTGTGGTAACTCTATGTTTAACCTTTTGAGGAACTGCCAGACTATTTTCCAATGTGGCTGTACCACTTCACATTCCCATCAGCAGTGTATGAAGGTTCCAACTTCTCCACATCCTCGACAATACTTCTTATTATCTGTCAATTTGATAGTCATTTTAGTGGGTTGCTGCAGGAATTCCCTACCCACTGCCCACCCTCGTAATTTCTCATCTAATCCAGATGAGAGGGGATTATAACAGTCCTCAAGGTATACTGACAAGAAGGCCAGTAATCAGATCAACTGTTTTTTAAAAAGGAAGTGTTTTCTATTCTTTAAAAAAAGATCATTCTGAACCCTCAGTTTTTGACCAATTAAAATAATCAGATGACCGAACTAATTGAATAAACAATGTTGTGTTAGGGTGGGTGGAGCCAGTCCATCCTGGGTTTGAAACCCAGTTCTGTCTCTTTGGACTAAATATTTAACTTTCCTAGATCTGTTTCTCTCTTCTGTAAAATGAGGTAAAATCACAATCGGATGAAATGCATGTAAAAGAATCTACACACATCTGGTGCAGAATGGGTACCTAGTAAATCTCCATTTATTTGTTCTTTGATTGTTACGAACCTTTTTTATGGTATTTTTACTAAAATTCCTGTGATTTCAGCACTTGGGTATTCGTTGTTGAGGTCTGCTGGCTTTTCATGACAGGTGACACAGAGAAAGTCGAGAATACTCAGGCGGCTTTTATAGAGAGAGGAACATTTGATTGATTATTTTTAAAAGGAGGGATATTAAACCCTACACATTTCAGTGGTTTTGAAGCTTCGTAGTCTGAGACAAGCTGTGCACCTTTACACTGTTACAGTTGTCATGGTAAGCAGTGTTTTCTTTCCACAGCAACTGAAACCACACATAATAACACAAATGCTGAAAACAAAGTGACCAGAGGGCAAAAGCATGCCTTGATCACAGTCTTTAGGTGAAGATGTTTTCTCCTATAAAAGCATCTTACAGTTCTGTGACAAAAGCCTGTGCTTCTGGTTTAGGCTGCCCCAGGATGGCTTGGGCAGTAGTAACCACTCAGAACGGAAAGGAGTGAAGACTCAGGACTCTTTACCTCGGGTGGTGAAGTCAGCTCTAGGGTTTTGTACCAATCAGCTTAAAAAGATGGAAGAGGTCAGGGATGGCTCAACTTGCCTGGGATCTCCCATAAAAAGAGAATTGATAAACATGACTGGAACTAGGGTGAGGCAAGTGAGGTGACTGGCGCAGGAAATTTAAGGAGGCACTCACTCTCAGGGTCGTGCAAGGTTACCTGGGCTGTTTGGAAATGTAAAAGGTGGGATGCTGGGACAGCTCAGAGGAGGAATTTACCTGACCTACCAGAGAATCAAATCACAAAATTAAATTCACCCCCACACCCTGCCCTGTCCTGTTCCCTCACCACACTTGGGCCGGTTGCTGAAAAACCTTGTGTGGTCCTTGCCCTCTGTGAGCTGCCAGAGAGTCTTGGACAGAACTCTGCACCCTGCCAGGGGAGGTGTGGAAGAGGATCAGAGCCGAGAAGCCTTGGGCAGGTGAGAAATGTGGCATGGCTAGCACAGAGGCGGTACCACCACAGGAGGCAGGAGACAAGAAGCTGGAAAGGAGGTCTCCGGTTAGCCTGGGAAGGCAAAGAGGAACTAACATCTATCAAATCCACTATTTGCCAAGCAAAGGAAAGCCGCCCCTCCCCAACCGGGTTTCGATGACTGGAAAGGCCAGAGATAGCCTGGATGGTTAAAGAACCAGAGGTCTACACGAGGGGTCTAGGCCAAGGACAGAGACCCCCAACTGAGACTGACTGGAATGCACTGTTTCTATAGGAGCATTCTTGTGCCCAGTATATTTATTTCCTTACCTAAGAACTTACTGAAGAAGTGTTTATAGTTTGGGAGGCAGCTTTGGCCAAAGAGTCCTTTATTTTCTTTACTTTCTTTTAAAAGAAAGAAATCTTGTTTGTTTGTTTTTATTTTGGGCACCTTTATTTTTTAAAAAAGTTTGGCCTTGGGAAATTAGGATGGCGACTCATTCTGCTATGTGAAGCCAGACCCACTTGTAACTCTCCAGAAACCCTGACCGCCTGGCCATGCCTGGGCACGCACACACCACCTACCCATGGGAGAGACTTCTTAGATTCAAATAAGAGGAAACTATGGCTTCAACAGCAGAGAGCCAGGAACTCTCTAGTCGACTTGAACCCAAGTGTTCCCTGTTGCAGATGCCCCAGGAGCATGCTGTTCTGTTCTTTTTTTTAAAACTAGATCACTGGTTTATAACAAGAAGATATAATTCAGGAGTGCCCAGATGGAAGAGGTGCATAGGGCAAGATATGTGGGAAGGGAGACCTTTTTGGTTATGTTTATTTCCAAGTATTTTATTCTTTTTGATGCTATTGTAAATGGAATTGTTTTCTGTTATGTCTTTTTGAATCAACTCTTTTATTACTATGAAATGTTTCTTTTTATCTCTGGTAATATTACTTGCTCTGCAGTCTGCTTTGTCTGATATTTATATAGCCACTGCATCTTTCTTATGATTAGAATTTGCATGATATTTAGTTTTTCACCCTTTTAACCTCTCTTCATCTTTATATTTAAATGCACTTCTTGTAGACAAGAGTAGAGTTGCTTTATTTCTCCAGTTTGACAACTTCTATGTTTTAATGAGGTTTTTAAACTATTTTCATTTAATGTAATTATTGATATGCTTGAGTTTAAGTCTACCTTTTTATTGTTGGGCATCTAGGAAGCACCTTAGGAGCCTGTTCACCTTCTGTTTCAAAGCAACCTTTCTGTGAGGGCAAAATACACCTGGACAGGATAAAGTAGGAGCAGCCAGGACTTCTGACCTGGGCACCACTGAGCCCTAGCCCTCAGATTCTGGAGAATTCTTTCCACCGGATTCAAAGGGCTTCGGTGTCCTCAATTAGACAGTGAGGGGCTTGGCCCAGATCATCTCTATAGGCCAGCTTGGATATGCTAGCATCACTAAGGCTGGACACCAGCAAGTTACCTACCCCACACCCTCTCATCCATGTGGGAGACCCCACCCCTCGGTAGGTTGGAGAACATAGGTAATTTTCAATGTTCTAAACTTATTCTTGCTAAGATGAGAGTAGAGGAAGAAGAAAGCATAGATGTTTAGGCTCTCTGGCAGCATATTTTAACATCATTTTTTTTTAGTTATGATCTTCCAGAAAGGATCATTACTTTTTTCTGGGTTTAGGCCAGAACATGTCTCTTCCATAGTCTGTCACATCAAAATATTTAATAAATGTTTTACTAAATTTAGTAAATGACATTTAGTAAATATCACATCACAATGTTTAGTAAAAGCTATAGCAAAGTTACATATAATACATATTATTATATATAATAAATAATATACAACATATTATATAATATATAATTATGTATCTCTCCTATATAATATATATATGTATATGTATATGTATCTCCTACCTGTTGTGGATTGAGGAGAGAAAAGCAGCCATTACACTTGGGAGGGGTATTAGAGGAGGTGAGAATGGGATCGACCCTTTCTCACCAGCCAGAAATAGTGTGTGTGTGGAGTGCCCGGCAGTATTCCCACCATGGGGATGATGTAACATGAACACATTTAGAGTTTGCTTTGGCTGCTGGGTGGAGAACAGTTTGGAAGGGACAAGAGTACGGGTAGCAAGGACTCTAGTCACGAGTGCAGACTATAGCTGATGGGGATGTGGACTAAAACGGTGACAGAGATGGGGGAGAGGAGAGCTCACACACCTTTTTACCTAAAGGGCATTTTTAGCACCAGAAAGCATGAGTCTGTTTCTGGGGTTTTTGCTAGGGAGCAACAACCATGCTATATAGCAGAGGCTTGGCATCTAGAAGCAGATCTATTTTCAGGCACATACTCCTGGGTTAATGGAGACCGTTTGTAGTAGGCAACAAAATAGAGACCATCGACTTTATACTTGATGGATAGAGCTGAAAAGCATATAGATATAAAAGGAGAATCCTTCCAAGATTCATTGGTTGATTTTTCAAAATTCAAAATGAATTAAAATAGCACTGCTTAAATTCCTTTTATGGATTTATCATTGAATTTTCCCACAAGTAAAATACACCATTCTTCGTTAAGATATATCACCATGTATTAACATCATACCAGGAAAAATGGAGGCCTTTTAATGGAAACTCAATCACAGAATGGTCAGTGTATTTCAGATGTAGTAGAAACATTACCACAGCCCACGCATCGGTGTCCTCACAAGCCGGGAGTGACATGATGTCGATTTTCTACAAGTGTGTTCTCTTTTCCATCAAGAGATGTGAAAACGAGATACTTATCTCCTCTGGGGATGAACTAAACAGTTGGCAGTTTGATGACCACACAGAGGTAAAACCTTACATCATTTGGTTTTTTGTCTTCCCGGGAATTCGTTTGGAGATTTTCACGGAATTTGGGCGCTTGCTATGGAGGCTACTCATGAGGGTCCTTGCTCTGCGGAGGAATGCCTAGTCTCTACTATTGGCCGGTCCCCTGTGAGAAAGACCAGAGGCAAGGTGATACCTCCAGGCAAGACCAGAAGAGTCCCAGGTGGAAGTCCTTCAAATCCTGCATGCTGTGTTCAGGGAGAAGTACATCTGGAAGCCCTCTCTGCCTTTGGCGAGTATTCTATTGTGGTTTCTGATGGTGATTACAGCGCCACTGACCCGGGTCTCCTTCCTGCTCTTCCCTGTACCAGGCACTTTGCGTGCATCGTCCCATTGAATCCTCCCAACTCTAAGAGGCAGGTACTATTTATTATTGGGTCCATTGTCGAGAGAAGGACACTCTGGCTTCAGTGTTAATTAAACTCAATGTTAATTAAATTCTCCAAGACTGGCCAGGATTTATACTTAAGCCCAAGCTCTTCCTGCTCTGCTCTGTTGCTAATCTCTCTGCTTTGGGAGCGAGTCATGCCTTGTTTCCGAGGAAGCGTGGCTGATCATTATTAGGATGAATGCATTAAATGATTGCTCTCTTTTGAAAGTTGTCTCTGACAACTCAGTACTAATTGCATAATGAAAGTTAATTAATGCTGTTTATATGCTGTCCAAATGCCAAGTATTACATACATACATGCTATCATTGCCCACATGCGTGTAATTTGGCACTGAAAGAATCAATTTGTTTAATCGTAAGAACATGAGAGTTGGGGAAGATGGGACCTGACTTTTCTGCTCCTCATGCAATATTGTGCTTTAGGATTTGGGGAGAGTTTCACAAGTGCCTACCTCACTGAACTTTATCTACTGTCGTTTGCTGGTTATTTCAGAGGTCATGCCATAATGACACTTTTTCTTTTTTCTTTTTTCTTTGGTGAGGAAGATTAGCCCTGAGCTACCGTCAGTTGCCAGTCTTCCTCTTTTTGCTGTGCTAAGATCTGTGCCCAACCTCCTCTATTTTGCATGTGGGATGCCAGCACAGCGTGGCTTGATAAGCGGTGCGGCAGGTGCCAGCTGCAGGTCCGAACCTGAGATCACCCACCGCCAAAGTGGAGCATGCAATCCCAACCACTACGCCACCCGGATGGGCCCCTGAAGCTTTTAAACACAATAATTAAAGTTTGTCTGTGGTGCCAGAAGGCTGTAATATAGCGATAAATCAGAATGGTCTGCTTAAAAAGCACTTTGGGAAGACTCGTGGTATTTTAAAATGAGTCCCTCCTGAAACTGAGTTTAGGAGCTCTTTTCTAAACTCCATAAAAATTTAGGCTTTTATCTCTTACTATGGAGAAAAGCATACATCCAAAGACTACCCTCAGACTGGTCCACTTTCCCCCGCCCTCCTGCTTTACTGAGACATGATTGTCAAATTAAAAAAAAAAAAACACGTTTAACGTGCGCAACGTGATGTTTGGGTATACGTATACTTTGTGAAATGATTGAGTGGTCCAGTTTTGAAATCGGGAGGATTGTGTAGGAGATAGAAAGTTCCGGAGCCCTTTCCTCGTCTGAGGGGCAAGGATTGTCCCTATTATGAATAAAATTTAATATTAATGCTGTTGTTAAATTAATGTTTCCTAGTTCATCCCGCTGGGGTGAGTCAGGTGGAGCAGAATTCAAGTTGGTTTTCGATCTTTCAACTCTTTTAAGGTCTTTTTAGCTTATACAAAATTGGCCAGCTTGAGAAAATCATATGTAGGGTTAAATCTATTCCTCAGTGAGAACTATTGAACTCTGGAATGAGTGGCTGCAGGCGGTGGTGGAATTGTCAAGAGTCTCTAGAAACAGACTTGGGATGTCAAAGAGCGCAAGTAGGGCCACCTCGCAAAGCTCTGGTGGGGGTCTGCGCAGGAGAAGGCCGGTGAGGAGGGCAGATTGGGAAGTGTGCAAGATGGCTGCCAAGGCTGCCTTGCCGCTACTATCGATGTGTTTAATGCAATGGCAGGTCAAGGGGAACAGCTTGCAGTTACCCTCCCTTTGACCTCTGGAGTTGCAGGCATGCTGAGCTTGCCTTGCTGAGCTGCAAGCACCCAGCAGGATTTGACACACAATGCTCAACCACCGGCGACATTTTGGTTCCTCTCTGGCTAAGACAGCCCTTTTGATTAGGAAGATATCTGAGCTTCTCGAGCTCCACAATGGAGCCCAGATTGGACTCAAAAGACCCCCGTCTTCTGCCTCCACACCCCTCGTCTGGTGCTGCTCAGCTAGCGCCCTGGGTTCAGCGAGGGCGGAGGGCTTGGACTGCAGTGTAACATTGTGTCTAAGCGAGCCAACGGCTGCCCGGCGTGGGCTCCGCGGCGTCAGCCCCTCGGGGTCTAGGCGGAAGCGCTCCTTGCCCCCCGATTTGCACCCTGGGAGCCTCCCGCCCGTGGGGGCTTCGGCGTTGCGTGAGGAATCAGTCAAGCACGCCTCTCTCACAAACCATCAGACTTCCAGCGGGACGGGGCCAAGAGGAGCTTCAAGGCCCCACCGCGCCCCCGCCCACCCCTCCTCTAAACCCCTGGCCTCCAGGACCCCGCCGGCTGTGGAGGCTCCCAAGAGGGTGAGTGCAGGCGGGCTGGGGGCGGCAGGCGAGGGCGACTCGGAGAAAAAGGGCCCTGGGTGGCTCGGTGCCATTTTGCCCCTTGCTGCGGGTGAGGCGCCTGTGGTATCCCCTCAGGGAGACGTCTCCCCGGGGTCTTTGTCTTCCTGAGCACCCCGGGAGGGCGGCTTGGTTGGGAGGACCTTGGGGCGCGCCAGGGGGCAACCTGGCGTTCTGAGGCCTCCAGAGGGCCGCCACTGCAGGTGGCACTGCTGGGGGCGCACTTTGACTCCGGACATTTCCAGAATGTTCCCAGGATCACCATAATCCTCACAGATTTTTGAGGAATTCGGGCAAGTAGCGAAGACAGAGGCTCCTCTGGGCAGGCGGGCCAGTGGGCCTCCATTGGCACATTTGAGGCGGGTGGAAAGCAAGGGATTTTCACGACTCTACTAGACCGAGCAGTTGTTGCACCATGAAATCATACGCTTTTCACGTCTGTGTGTGTGTGTGTGTGTGTGTGTGTGTGTTCGTTTGGGTGCGACAGATTGGCCCTTAGGTAACATCCGTTACCAATCCTCCTCATGTTTTTTTGTGTGTGTGTGTGAGGAAGATTGGCCCTGAGCTACCGTCAGTCGCCAATCTTCCTCTTTTTGCTGTGCTAACATCTGTGCCCAACCTCCTCTATTTTGCATGTGGGATGTCGCCACAGCATGGCTTGATAAGTGGCGTGGCAGGTGCGCGCTGCAGATCCGAACCTGAGATCGCCCACCAGCAAAGCGGAGCATGCAAACCCAATCACTACGCCACCAGGCCGGGCCCCTGAAGCTTTGAAACTTAATAATTAGAGTTTGTCTGTGGTGCCCAAAGGCTGTAATGCAGCTATAAATCAGAATGGTCTGCTTAAAAAGCACCTTGGGAAGACTCGTGCAATTTTAAAATGAGTCCCTCCTGAAACTGAGTTTAGGAGCTCTTTTCTAAACTCCATAAAAATTTAGGCTTTTATCTCTTACTATGGAGAAAAGCATACATCCAAAGACTACCCTCAGACTGGTCCACTTTCCCCCGCCCTCCTGCTTTACTGAGACATGATTGTCAAATTAAAAAAAAAAAAACACGTTTAACGTGCGCAACGTGATGTTTGGGTATACGTATACTTTGTGAAATGATTGAGTGGTCCAGTTTTGAAATCGGGAGGATTGTGTAGGAGATAGAAAGTTCTGGAGCCCTTTCCTCGTCTGAGGGGCAAGGATTGTCCCTATTATGAATAAAATTTAATATTAATGCTGTTGTTAAATTAATGTTTCCTAGTTCATCCCGCTGGGGTGAGTCAGGTGGAGCAGAATTCAAGTTGGTTTTCGATCTTTCAACTCTTTTAAGGTCTTTTTAGCTTATACAAAATTGGCCAGCTTGAGAAAATCATATGTAGGGTTAAATCTATTCCTCAGTGAGAACTATTGAACTCTGGAATGAGTGGCTGCGGGCGGTGGTGGAATTGTCAAGAGTCTCTAGAAACAGACTTGGGATGTCAAAGCGCGCAAGTAGGGCCACCTCGCAAAGCTCTGGTGGGGGTCTGCGCAGGAGAAGGCCGGTGAGGAGGGCAGATTGGGAAGTGTGCAAGATGGCTGCCAAGGCTGCCTTGCCGCTACTATCGACGTGTTTAATGCAATGGCAGGTCAAGGGGAACAGCTTGCAGTTACCCTCCCTTTGACCTCTGGAGTTGCAGGCATGCTGAGCTTGCCTTGCTGAGGTGCAAGCACCCGGCAGGATTTGACCCAGAATGCTCAACCACGGGCGACATTTTGGTTCCTCTCTGCCTAAGACAGCCCTTTTGATTAGGAAGATATCTGAGCTTCTCGAGCTCCACAATGGAGCCCAGATTGGACTCAAAAGACCCCCATCTTCTGGCTCCACACCCCTCGTCTGGTGCTGCTCAGCTAGCGCCCTGGGTTCAGCGAGGGCGGAGGGCTTGGACTGCAGTGTAACATTGTGTCTAAGCGAGCCAATGGCTGCCTGGTGCGGGCTCCGGCCGCCAGCCCCTCGGGGTCTAGGCGGAAGCGCTCCTTGCCCCCCGCTTTGCACCCTGGGAGCCTCCCGCCCGTGGGGGTTCGGCGTTGCGTGAGGAATCAGTCAAGCATGCCTCTCTCACAAACCATCAGACTTCCAGCGGGACGGGGCCAAGAGGAGCTTCAAGGCCCCACCGCGCCCCCGCCCACCCCTCCTCTAAACCCCTGGCCTGCAGGTCCCCGCCAGCTGTGGAGGCTCCCGAGAGGGTGAGTGCAGGCGGGCTGGGCGCGGCAGGCGAGGGCGACTCGGAGAAAAAGGGCCCTGGGTGGCTCGGTGCCATTTTGCCCCTTGCTGCGGGTGAGGCGCCTGTGGTATCCCCTCAGGGAGACGTCTCCCCGGGGTCTTTGTCTTCCTGAGCACCCCGGGAGGGCGGCTTGGTTGGGAGGACCTTGGGGCGCGCCAGGGGGCAACCTGGCGTTCTGAGGCCTCCAGAGGGCCGCCACTGCAGGTGGCACTGCTGGGGCGCTCTTTGACTCGGGACATTTCCAGAATGTTCCCAGGATCACCGTAATCCTCACAGATTTGTGAGGAATTCGGGCGAGTAGCGAAGACAGAGGCTCCTCTGGGCAGGCGGGCCAGTGGGCCTCCATTGGCACATTTGAGGCGGGTGGAAAGCAAGGGATTTTCACGACTCTACTAGACCGAGCAGTTGTTGCACCATGAAATCATACGCTTTTCACGTCTGTGTGTGTGTGTGTGTGTGTGTGTGTGTGTGTGTGTGTTTGGGTGCGACAGATTGGCCCTTAGGTAACATCCGTTACCAATCCTCCTCATGTTTTTTTGTGTGTGTGTGTGAGGAAGATTGGCCCTGAGCTACCGTCAGTCGCCAATCTTCCTCTTTTTGCTGTGCTAACATCTGTGCCCAACCTCCTCTATTTTGCATGTGGGATGTCGCCACAGCATGGCTTGATAAGTGGCGTGGCAGGTGCGCGCTGCAGATCCGAACCTGAGATCGCCCACCACCAAAGCGGAGCATGCAAACCCAATCACTACGCCACCAGGCCGGGGCCCTGAAGCTTTGAAACTTAATAATTAGAGTTTGTCTGTGGTGCCTGAAGGCTGTAATGCAGCTATAAATCAGAATGGTCTGCTTAAAAAGCACCTTGGGAAGACTCGTGCAATTTTAAAATGAGTCCCTCCTGAAACTGAGTTTAGGAGCTCTTTTCTAAACTCCATAAAAATTTAGGCTTTTATCTCTTACTATGGAGAAAAGCATACATCCAAAGACTACCCTCAGACTGGTCCACTTTCCCCCGCCCTCCTACTTTACTGAGACATGATTGTCAAATTAAAAAAAAAAAAAACACGTTTAACGTGCGCAACGTGATGTTTGGGTATACCTATACTTTGTGAAATGATTGAGTGGTCCAGTTTTGAAATTGGAAGGATTGTGTAGGAGATAGAAAGTTCCGGAGCCCTTTCCTCGTCTGAGGGGCAAGGATTGTCCCTATTATGAATAAAATTTAATATTAATGCTGTTGTTAAATTAATGTTTCCTAGTTCATCCCGCTGGGGTGAGTCAGGTGGAGCAGAATTCAAGTTGGTTTTCGATCTTTCAACTCTTTTAAGGTCTTTTTAGCTTATACAAAATTGGCCAGCTTGAGAAAATCATATGTAGGGTTAAATCTATTCCTCAGTGAGAACTATTGAACTCTGGAATGAGTGGCTGCAGGCGGTGGTGGAATTGTCAAGAGTCTCTAGAAACAGACTTGGGATGTCAAAGCGCGCAAGTAGGGCCACCTCGCAAAGCTCTGGTGGGGGTCTGCGCAGGAGAAGGCCGGTGAGGAGGGCAGATTGGGAAGTGTGCAAGATGGCTGCCAAGGCTGCCTTGCCGCTACTATCGACGTGTTTAATGCAATGGCAGGTCAAGGGGAACAGCTTGCAGTTACCCTCCCTTTGACCTCTGGAGTTGCAGGCATGCTGAGCTTGCCTTGCTGAGGTGCAAGCACCCGGCAGGATTTGACCCAGAATGCTCAACCACGGGCGACATTTTGGTTCCTCTCTGCCTAAGACAGCCCTTTTGATTAGGAAGATATCTGAGCTTCTCGAGCTCCACAATGGAGCCCAGATTGGACTCAAAAGACCCCCATCTTCTGGCTCCACACCCCTCGTCTGGTGCTGCTCAGCTAGCGCCCTGGGTTCAGCGAGGGCGGAGGGCTTGGACTGCAGTGTAACATTGTGTCTAAGCGAGCCAATGGCTGCCTGGTGCGGGCTCCGGCCGCCAGCCCCTCGGGGTCTAGGCGGAAGCGCTCCTTGCCCCCCGCTTTGCACCCTGGGAGCCTCCCGCCCGTGGGGGTCGTGGTCGACTGAGGAATCAGTCCCAGCGCGCCTCCCTCACAAACCATCAGACCTCCAGTGGGACGGGGCCAAGAGGAGCTTTAAGGCCCCGCCGCGCCTCCGCCCACCTCTCCTCTAAACCCCTGGCCTCCAGGCCCCCGCCAGCTGTGGAGGGTCCCGAGAGGGTGAGTGGAGGTGGGCTGGGCGCGGCAGGCGAGGGCGACTCGGAGAAAAAGGGCCCTGGGTGGCTCGGTGCCATTTTGCCCCTTGCTGCGGGTGAGGCGCCTGTGGTATCCCCTCAGGGAGACGTCTCCCTGGGGTCTTTGTCTTCCCGAGCACCCCGGGAGGGCGGCTTGGTTGGGAGGACCTTGGGGCGCGCCAGGGGGCAACCTGGCGTTCTGAGGCCTCCAGAGGGCCGCCACTGCAGGTGGCACTGCTGGGGGCGCTCTTTGACTCGGGACATTTCCAGAAAGTTCCCAGCATCACCGTAATCCTCAAAGATTTTGGAGGAATTCGGATGAGTAGCGAAGCCAGGGGCTCCTCTGGGCAGGCGGGCCGGTGGGCCTCCATTGGCACATTTAAGGCGGGTGGAAAGCAAGGGATTTTCGCGACTCTACTAGACCGAGCAGTTGTTGCACCATGAAATCATAGGCTTTCCACTTGTGTGTGTGTGTGTGTGTGTGTGTGTGCGGCCACGTACATGCCTGCTGAAGATTGGCCCTGAGCACATCCACTGCCAATGCTCCTCTTTTTTTTTTTTTTTCCCTGAGGAAGACAGTCCCTGGGCTTACATCCGTGCCCATCTTCCCCTGCTGTATATGGGACGCTGCCACAGTGTGGCTGACAAGCGGTGCCAGGTCCGTGCCCGGGAGGAGACGGCAAACTTCACGGCTTTCCCATCTGGCCTGCCACGGCTTTCCACGTTTGAAGGCTCTGTTGCAAGTGTGGATTTTCAAAGCATCCACTTGTGGTTTTTGTGTTTTTTGTTTTGGTTTTTCTTTCTTTGTTCTTTGAATGATAAGACATTTGCATTGGGATGTGAAATGGGAGCACGTCGAAACTGAGAGCATAGAACTCCTGGGTACTCCAGAACAGCCATTCTTGTAAAATGGGGTAATACCAACATAAAAACTGAAGCCACGTGTATGTATCAAAAAAGCTGGAGTAGGGACCAGCCTGGGTGGCGTAGTGGTTAAGTTTGCTGCTCTGGGCTTCCATGTTCCGGAGTTCCCAAGTTCGCATTCTGGGTGCCACCCGAGGCACTGCTTGTCAAACCATGCTGTGGCAATGTTCTGTATAAAGTAGAAGAAGATGGGCACAGATGTTAGCCCAGAGCCAATCTTCCTCAGGAAAAAGAGGAGGATTGTAAAAGGATGTTAGCTCAGAGCTAATCGTCCTTACAAAAAAGAAAAAAAAGCTGGAGTATATGTGATTGAAGCCTATGTAAATATAAACAAATGATCTTATTGCAATTAGTAAATAGAACCCCCTCAGAGTAAACAACACAGTTTGAGGAAAATCTTTTATGGTTGGTGGAATAACTGATGTTAAAGTGGTTTTGTGTTTAAATTGATGTTTCTGAAACTGTTGTTTCTTTGAGGAATATAGCCAAATTGACTGAGAGAGGGAAGGAACTCAGAAACTACTCTAATCTTTTTCTATCAACAAAAGAAAGAATGGCATGTTCTGGGCCTGATGCGGGGTGTGCTTGTGGCTTTTAACCGTCCTATGAATTTATGGAATGGAGTTTTTATTTACTAATTGGAGCAGATTATGGGGCCAGCCCCATGGAATTGTGATTAAGTTTGGTGCACTCTGCTTCGGCAGCCTGGGTTTGTGGGTTCAGTTCCCAGACATGGACCTACACCACACATCAAGCCACACTGTGGCAGCGACCCACATACAAAATAGAGGAAGATTGGCACAGATGTTAGCTCAGGGCTTATCTTTCTCAAGCAAAAGAAAAGAAAAGAGGAAGATTGGCAACAGATGTTTGCTCAGAGCGAATCTTCCTCACTGAAAAAATAAATAAATAATTGGACCAGATTCACTTAATATAGAGCTAGAAAAATTTAATTAGTTATTTTACCAGGGGTCCCTAATTTTACCTTGTTACTGGCAAACACGTACTGGCTTCATTCTGTGAATTCAAATTCTGCTTGTAAATAGTATCATAGTTTATAAGTCTGGAAGTAAAACTACCATGAAGCCATGTGCTAGGGGTTTGAAAATGGAAATATTCAAAAGAAAAAAGAAATGGTCATGAAATGTGATCAGTTCTTAAATATTTTAACACACGAACCCCTAGATGCCACTGTGGCTGGTGGTGGCAGCGAGGTTAGTGGCTAGCGAACTAGGGAAGCACCATTAAATGTGCCAAGTGATTTGGAGGTTGTAAGCAACGTAAGAGAAGCTGATACTGTGAAGATTTCAAGGAATTTTGCTCTTTTTGAAGTGGAAGCAAAACCCGAAAGAGAAGAGAATAGACAGCTGTGAAATATGGCAAGGCCAGGCGAGAAAAGGAGAAAAGAGAAAAGAGAGAGGGCAAGGTCTGTATAGTTTCCCTGCTGTTTTTCTGGGGCTTATTCAGCAGTAGATTACTAATTTCTCTGTCCCCAAACATGAAGAAGGAATCTGCAAATAAGAATAATTTTCATCAGAATGATTAAGGAAATTTTGCATTCATATTTTTCAACTTATGTCTTTAAAAAAAGAAAGTAAGAGGATCAAATTTTTATATAGTGATTAAACCCTCAAATAAGTGCGTTTTTCCCTTTTCTAATTTAAAATGGCAGATGAGGAGCACCAGAGTTCTAACTGCTTGATATTGGGAGAGAAGTGTGAGCAAGCAGGTCAGCGAATCATCCAGGAGTCTGGCTTGGCCAACTGGAGTTCTTATGTGTAACTGAATTAAAGTGAAGATGGCCCTTTGCTTGTATAGCCCAGTGGCTTGAGGTGTGGCTCCCTGCAACTAGGGACCTTGTGTGGTAGGTGAGGCCACTGGGGAGGTGTGATGACCCGAGGATGGACACTTGGCTTTTCTCATCTTGGCTGGTTACTTTACTCCTAAATGATTCTCTTTTGGATCCTTGCCTTGTGAATGTTGTTATTTCTATCAGGAAAACACATTTTTAAAGACTTCTGAGAAAGATTTTCATTATGGCATATCTTCATAGGTAAATAAAATAGCATGATAATAAATTTCTCCTTGTTGCTGTCAACGGAATGAACTCCAGCTTTGGGACTACTTATTCGAACTTATTTTGAAGTTAGTCACTTAATACTGAATATCATGACGGGGGAGATTCTCAGGCTGAAAGTCCATCCCAGATGATGGCAGGACCTCTTAGCAAGGTCCTTCTTCTCTCACCCAGGGCTTCGGCTGTACAAAGGAGAAAATGTAATCATACAGGTCCTCCTGTTTCATAAAATTAAGCAATTCTGAAGTCAAATAAGTAGCCACTTTATTTTAATTACTCCAGAAGTAATTAACAGCAAGCACATTCAAAAATAAACACTGCCAACTGAAGTGTTTGCTCTAGAAAAGAAAATAGTCCAGTTGTGTCTGAAGTACATAGCTTGTTTTGCTTGTTTCTCTGCCTGTTCTAGAAGAAAAGGGTGTATTGAGGTGTGGCCACACCAAGGCATCAAAAGAGGATCCTTTCCATTAAACTCCAGGGAATAGGTGGAAAGCACTTGACTCATGAGTTTGAAAGTCCTTGGGCCAATGTGGCCAGGTGGGAGAGGCCTTTGGACTTAGTGATGACAAGGCATGTGTACCCCCCACATCAGTCAATCATTACACAGAGATATCTGCCTCTGAGCACGGAGAAGATGGCGAGCCTGGCACTTCGTCAGAGGGGAGAGAACTGGACCCTCTTCCATCTGCCAAGAGCAGGTGTAGGGGTTGTTCCCCCTCCCCTTCTCCCCACCAAGCCAGGACCATTGTGTCCAAATTTGTTTGCAAAGCAGTTCACAGGTACCCAGATTTTTGAGTGATGAGAATGAAATGGACTGAAAATCCTCCCATTCCTCTTAAATTAACTGAAAGCTGTTTAGCTTGATGTGATAATTATGGTTGTGGGGAAAGCATAATGGTGGTAAAACAAAAAGTTGTGATGAAAATATAGTTTAATTCTTCTGGTTTTAGCCTCCACTGGAATTTCATTCAACACACATTCACATTGTTAGAAGCACTCTTGGAGCTGGGGATTGGGGAAAAGCCAGTGAACACTGCTTTTAGGGAGCCTCCAGGCTACTGGGGCAGAAAGACCTGGAAACAAATGAATATATCCCTATGTGCTTGCGTTGTGCTTGAATAGGTGACTGAGCATCCTTGGTAGCGCAGAGGAGGCAGTGACTGACTTACCCTGGAGGGTTGGGCCTCTGCACTCCTTCCTCAAAGAGGAGGGTTTAGATTGGGTTTGAAGGATGAGGTATCCCTAGAAGGAGAAGCAAGAGGGAAGGGCTTCTCCGAACAAAGTCAAGGATTAGTGAAGAAGCGTGGTGTTTTCCAAAGCAGGAGATGACCAAGTGAGGGTGGCTAGTCCTGAGGACATTGGAGGAGGAGGAGTGGGGAGCCAGCATCTGGTGGGTGGGTCAGTTTGAGGAGTTGCCTTTCATTTCTTGGATAATAGGGAGCCATGGCAGTGTTTTAAGAAAGAGTGTGACTCCGGATACCACATCTGATTTGGAGGTGGACTCATTAGGACTTGTTGGAATGGATTGGATTTGGGAGAGGATAAAGGAGAAGGAGCTGTTAAGAATGACCACATGGCTTTCTGGCTTGTATGACTAGTTCCCCTTAATGAGATGGGGGCACCTAAACAGGAGCAGTTTGGGCAAGTTTAGTTTTGAACCTGAGCGTGAGGTACCGGTGGGACATCGAGGAAGCCACTGGAGATGCATTCAGGGCCAGAACTCAAGGGAACAGCCTGGGCTGGAAATAAAGACCCAGAGTCGTCGAGGCTTCCCTTTTGCAGGATTCTGTGGACTGCTGGCATCAGTTTACGGCTCTGGTGTGGAGAAACTGAGTCATACCTACCTGCTCCAGCTATAAAAAGCTGCTCTGTCTCCTGTCATGCTTCTGTGACTTACGCTATGTCTGAATGTTGATAGGTGCAAGCTATGTGTGACAAAGCTTCGCACTGGGTTTTCACGTTGATAATCTCAGAACATCAGTCTCCTGAAAGACAAGAACCAAATAATTGTCAGATTTTTTTTTTTTTTTGCCTTGAGAAATAGCCTTACTACATATGTGTACATATATATACACAATTCTATCATGAATGCGTAGTGCACACACACGAATCACTGGGCTGTGATCATTGTTATACCAAAATTGGACCATAGTATACACTGATGCATCTCAATTTTTTTCACTCAGTTTCTGGTGTCACTCCTTCACCTGGTAGAGCTCTAATTTATTTTTTTTTCTGTTTTATTGGCATTTCTTTCTAATTTTTATTAATATCTTAATAGTTTATAACATTGTGATGTTTTAGTTGTACGTTATTGTTTGTCAGTCACCATATGAATGCATCCCTTCACCCCTTGTGCCCTCGCCCCACCCCCCTTGCCCCTGGTAACCACCAACCAGTTCTTTCTGTCCCTGTGTTAGTTTATATTCCACATATGAGTGAAATCACACGGTGTTTGTCTTTCTCTCTCTGGCTTATTTCTCTTAACATAATACACTCTAGGTTCATGCACGTTGTTGCAAATGGAATTGTCAGGATTTTTAATAGAGCACATAAACTGCCTTTGAAGCAGGCCTCCCAGTTTTCATTCTGCAAAGATATTTACATTTTCTCATTGACCTTTGTCAAAAGCTTAAGATTTCTGTTACGCTTTTCCCAAACGCTACATATATATTGAATTGACTTACAAATGTTGTTCATGAGAAATAGAGTATTGTTATTGTTATTTGATATGTATTTATGGAGTTTGTGTGCTGACATGACTCTAGCTAATGTCCCAGTAGGGAAGGATGCTTTGGATCTTGATGAGTTGTTAGTTTGCTTCTATTTCTAACAATTAAGGACATTGTTTAAGTAACAGGTTGTCCTTTGATTAGAGAGTGTTCATGACCACTACTAAATGTACCCCATATTTAAATATACAAGTTGTACCTCTGTGAGGGCAGGGAGCTAAGGGCAGTCAGCCTTTCATATGGTAATTCCTGAGATCAAGGCACACTAATCAAGCTAATATTTAGCTTTGGAAATGAAAGCGTAAATTCATGAATTTGATTAGTATTCATCTCTCTGCACTGATGTTTAAAATATATGTCTGCACACAATGTTCCAAGATTTTTCCTTTTGGTTTTTATTTTTTGACAATGTATATTTTATTTGCTGCAGTATTTGTTGAATTCATGAAAGCAATTGTTTTTCAGGAGAATGTCATCCAAGAGGTGTTGCACTCCCAGTGTGTCTTCCCGTGGCTTGTCTCCTTGTTAAGGTGAACCTTACCATTTGAGGCATTCACCAAATACATGAGTGTGCGATGCACTTTAGACTTTCCATGGAGCTTCCTCTCCTCTGTGGTATCTGACCCCCCTGAGAGTGACCTTACGGGATCAGGAGGTCAGGGTTTAGCACCATTTTACAGGTGCTCAGAGAGGCCAGGTGACTTGCCTAAGGTTACACACCTAATGCAGAGCTGGGAGAGAATCCCAAGCATTCTGATTTCAAGAATATTGTTGATTTCCACTAGTTTTGCAAGGTCCCCTAGTTAAGCCGCTGGATTAATAATTGTTAAGTTGTGGATTAAAGCAAGTATATTTTTTGACTTGCTGGCCTCTAACTTCAGGTCTCCCATTTGAGAGAATGAACTTCTAAGTCAGTTGTTTCCCCATAGAAAGCAATAAACATGTCCCTAAGAAAAGGCAATATGTTGTGGAAATTTCACTCTCCTCCCCAGGCTGTGCCAAGCCCACTTGGAAACATTCCTGGGTACTCTGCAGAGAGGACTTAGTAAAGGCCGTTTACTCTTTATCTTCTCTAGTATCAGCTCTGTTTGCTGTTCTCAAGAAACCTAGATGCAAGTTGTGCTGTATGGCATGGACCACACAGTGCTTTGAAATGAGAAAGCTTTAAAGTAACAGGCAGAAGTTCAACTGGGAAATTGAAAGGCCTGTCAGCACAAAATAGTTGTACTTTGAGATGAAATTGACACAGTCAATCAACATGAAGAATCTGGAATCTCTCAGTGAGAGCTGTTTCGTTTTTGTATGATTTCACAAGAAACAAGTTGGAAACTTTCTTGTAAAGTTCCAACATATGTGATCACAAAATTTATTTGACATATCGTGAGCCGGGAAGATATTGTCACTGTCAGCGAGGGCATTTGCAGAGCCTCACTTTAATGTGGGTGTGTCTTAACCATCAGCATTGAGAAAAGGAATTGTGGGGGAGTGAGGACTGGGGGTAGGGTGTGGAGGTGGGGGTCTGGCATGGGCACAGCCAAGAGTCAGCAACAATTAGGGAAATCATTTTAAGTGAGGAGGTCCACAGTCTTTCATTCAGGAAATGGAAGGTTTCTTTGGCCTCTCTTTCTAATCTGAGAACTGTGTGGCTAATACATTGAGAACGAATTTACTAAAGTGATATATATCTTTTTGACCTTTCATGTGATATTGGCACATAATTCATATATCGATCTTAAACTATTTTTTTTGCATATGGGTTTTCATTGGTGGACATGGTCCCTTTTAAAAAAAATGTTCAACAGCTTCTGGGAGAGAATTTCTCTGCTTTTTTGGATAAGGCAGCCTAGGGTACATGGAAGAGTGGAATAGGAGTCTGGAGATCTGGGGTTAGGCTGGGGGATTACCTTAAGGGAAGGGGGTTAAAATAAGGAGACACCTAACTTCTAATGGGCGCATTCCTTAGTTGAAAAATAGGGATCCACTACACTTGCCCTGAGCTAAGCCTTTCTAGGGTATAGGCTCTGTGCAGGACAGGGAGGGAGACTGGCCAGGTTAGGTGTTTCTAGGAAGAAAAGCAGATTCAAATGGTTTTGTAAATGCCATTGCTAATAAATTGAACACTGGCAAAAATTTCTTGCACTTAAGATATTATTGACGAAGAACAAATCATTCCTTAAATGGAACAGATAGATGTGGGGTAGAGTTTGAGAGTGTTGTGTTGTTCTTTGACATGATGCAAAATACATTACATCTTTATCTGTTGTTTCAATTCTCTCCCGGTTTCCTTCCTGATCCTGGGCTTCCTTGTTTTTGTCCGGAGTGGAGAAGCTGCTCCGGCTGTGCTCACCTCCTCACTTGCTTTAGCTCTCTTCTCTCTCCTAGCTGGTGTTTACTCTCCCCATCCTTCTAATTGCATGTGTCTGAGGTTTTATCTTCTCCTCCTCAGTTCACTCCTTTAGGGCACTCCAGTGGTTAGTTGAACTCCAAATATTCCCTGTGCATATGTCATGTAGAATCATGGACTCTCGAAGCTGGAAGAGATCTCCAGGTCATCTGTCCAACTATCTCTCATGTCTATGTAGTCAAATTGATAATTCTTGTCAAATGGGGGGGGGTTCTTGCATGTTTCATTGATGCCTAAACATGCAAGAGAACCCAACGCTGGTGAATTTTCTCTCCAGACTCTTCCATAACCCAGTTTCCCTTTAGTAAAGAACACCTCTGTCCTGGTGACTTTCAGCACTTCAGCCCCTGCTGCCCCCAGGCCCATAATGGTAGTGTCACATCTGTTTCTTAACTTACTCTTTGTCCCTTGTCATGTTAGTCAGCCTCCTTTATAGCATGTCTGAAATCCATCCTCTCTTGCAACTTTCTTCTCTTCCTTCTGCAACAACTGCATTCTGAACTCAGGCCTTTCCTCAGCCTGTCTGCTTAAGCTCCCTGCATTGTCTCTCAAAGTTGGTTTGATCTTGTTAGTCCCTTCTCAGAAATTTGCAGTAGTGCCCAGCCATCTAACAAGTTAAATAGAAATGTCAACATCTTTGGTTAGAGAACACAGCCTGTATGGCCACATTGATTCTTCCCATTTGATTCTTACCCTTTTGAACATTCCAGCTGCTCAAGTTTTAGAGAATTCTTTTGACAGTTATGTAGCTCTTCCTTGAAATAATAATAATAATTATTATTATTATTTCTCTGTAGGTCTTTTAGCTTTAAAGGCTGATGATGATAGCAGCAACAACAATGGCAATAATAACAGCTGGCACAGTGCCTTGCCCATAGCAGAGAACTATTTGGGACATGAATAACTGAATAAATTAATGGAAGCATTTTAAATCACTGTAGACAGCTGGATTTGTCCAGAAACCAGAATGTAGGACTCACTGTCCTGAAAGCAGAATTCTTGCTTCCTTCGTAACTTCCTATGGAGTCAAGTAGAGTGAACTTTAAAAAATATGAACTAAGAGTGGCCTAAAATACTCCAATACAATCTGTAACATTTTCAGGTCCTTGACTCAAATTTGGTATTTCTGTGAGTTTATGTTTGTGGATCTTCCTGTTTAGAAAGTTCTGCTATGTAGAGTTCCAGTATCAGTTTCTTTAGTTTGTTTCACCAATTGGCTCTCAATATTTGAAACTGAAAATGAACTGAACACAGAAAGAGCTTACCTATCAGATTCTTCATTAAGTGATTCACTAAGATCTCCTTAAATGGTTCACTTAAAATAGAACTTTATGTAAAGAGAGATGGCTAACTACATGTTAAGTCGTGTCTCCTACATTTTTTCCTACACCTTTTTCTATACCTTAGGTCATTCATTTCCTGAATCCTAGGGTCTCTGGAGAAAGAGCAAGCTCTTGTCACAATCCTCAACTAGCTGAATGTGATTTATTCCTCACAGGTTTACAGGCTGGGTTCAGACAGCCATGTGTTGTAGAGAGGAGCTAACCCTGTTCCCTGCACTGAGAGGTGAGACTGACAACACATGATTTTCATACAGTGCCAAGTAGGGCAGATGTCATCTGAGGTATAGGAGAGAGGCTCAGAAAAGACTTCTTGGAGCAGGTGCTTTGGAGAATGTGCCTTGAAAGATAGATATGACTTCGATCAGTAATGTTATGGGAAAAGGCATTCTAAGCAGGGAGACTCATGAGCAAAGGCTGGGTGGGGGAAATGAAGAGTGTGTGTCTGGGTGATGGTGAGTACTTCCTGGAATTCAGAAGACGTGAGCAGTGGTGTGGCTGAGAAAGTGAGTTGGGTCATATTGTAGAGAGCCTCGGGTGACAGGCTGAGGTAATTCTACCATGAATGATGCTTAAAAGCTTCAAAGAGGAGAAGAATGCATGTGACTATGATACAAGAGCACATTCAATAAGTATTTGTTGAGTAATGACATATTGAGCCTCCTGTATTCTCAGTTCACTAAAGTGATGTTATCTGCAATGAAGTAAGATAGAATCAGCTTAGTAAATTGAACCAAACCAAACCTATCTAACTAGGTGGGCTCCAAAGTCCACATTACCACTCTTGCTTGCTTCATAATGGCTTCAAGTGACAGATCTTGTCAGAGGATCTTCCTTGAGGTCAGAACTGTGGCAAACAAGTAGGCCTGGGTGCCAGTCACCAGTGGAGTAAGTGTTGGGCATGAGTGCCACTGCGGGCACCCAGCTGGGGTCTTGCAGATGCTCTTTGGCTACTGTGAACTGAGGTCATCTGTCGAGGAGTGGCCCTATTTCCCTTCGGTGGATGCTCCTTGAACTTCTACTCTGTGCCATGTGCTGGGGACAGGGAGGAATGAGACCAGATTCTGGCCTTGTGCTCATGCTCCAGTGGGGGAGACTGACGAGGGTTGAATAGTGATCAGACATCCTAGAAAGTGGCAAGTGCCCTGAGAGAGTAGTAGACAGTGAGCTTTAGAGGGCTCACGGAGGAAGAATCTGAGGAGAGTGTGCACAAAAGAGCATTCTATGTGATTCTGGAAAAACTTGAGAAAAGTGACAGCTTTTTGGATCCAAACCCATATATCCAGATTCCCAGATACATTCAGGCCTCATAAACACTTGGGGTATGTTTGCCAGACATCAGAAACAGATTTGCATTTTGGGACCATGATGTTTGGCTTTAGCCTTTGTACCATTCAGACAGTGCAAGGATTGTGTGTCCCTCAGAGAAGGTGGGAATACTCCTTGCCTAATGTCAAGCAAGTCCATAGCCCCAGTTAGAAGAAATTAATGAACATCAACACTTACTTCTATATCTATAAACCAAGTTAATGATTACAAGTTTCTTTTTTAATTGTGCAGAAAGGAGAGTTTGTATAGAGGTAGATCTTACCATCCTCTCTAGGGCTTGTATCAAGGCCACTGGACAAGATAGCATCAGAAAGCTCAGTCCCTTTGGTCAAGTCAGCTGCCATGGTGATTGAACGGGGCTGGAATTAGGAGACAAAGGAAATATGACTTCATGCAGAAGCTAGAAGCAGTTTAAGAACATTCTTGGTTGAGGAGTAATCCCAGTTTCTCCACCCCATAGCATTGCTATGAGAATCATAGCACTGTATGTAAAAGTCAGTTCTAACCTGGAGAGTCTTGGTAGTTGAAAGGGATTCTCATCGTTATTTTAAATGTGCCGTTACATGATTGTTGACTTCTCTTTGACTTGCTAGATGGGCTGTTTTTGATCTAGAAACATCTTTCTCTTCATAGGTCACCTGGATAGACTATCCAGTATCCAAAGACAACACTCATTAGTTTCTTCATCTCTTGTTCTTGGGCAAGAAAATGCTTTTTACCTTTTCCACTTTCTTATACTTTTATATTTTGCTGTGCACTTGTAATCTAATGGAAGTAAGAGTCCTCTGTGTTTTGAAACTGATAGGCAAATTGTAAGTGATTGGGGAAAATCTAAGTAATGAGCTACATTTTAAAATAATAATAACACCTGATTTAATCAGAAATTCATACAATCAAGACATGCTCAGTCAGCTTTAAAGCACAGGTCAAGATGTAACATCATTCAGGTAGTCACAGTCGACTCTTAACTCTAGTGAATGGAATGCATGTGATATTGTGTAGCACGAATAATAAAAATATCTGTTTACAGATGTCCTTGATTTTCACCAGCTACAGATTTAAAAATGCAAATTATGTTTTATCTTAAAGAATTCTACTTGGTCACTCTAAATTTAGCACTCTAACCATTTCACTGAGAGAATTATAAAATCAAGTGAAGGAAAGAAAAGATGTTTTGGTTTTGGTAAATTGGAGAGTTTAGATCAACGAGGCGCACGTGTGAGTGTGTGTGCATGCATGGGAACAGTTGTAGAACAAATGCAAACAGAACTGAGCTTGAATGTTAATTTTCTTAATCTAATTTTATATTTATGTAGCTATGTATATGATTATATTCTCTCATAAATGAAAAATCAATGGACATATTTCCTTTGAACTGTGATGTATGAAATAATATGTAATATCTATATTTTTTGCAATAAATGTAATTTGGTATTTAGGTTCCCAGGGAACTTTGATATTTCTGTAATGAAAAAGTGAACAGATATGCAAAATAGGTTTATAAATCTTAGGATGTAACAATTATACTCCTTCTCGCCCATTTCTTTCAAAGGGGGCATTTTCCCAGGTATGCAGCTGGTTAGTTCCACAAAGAGATTTTCAGAAATTGCGTGGAACTTACATGTCTCTCATGCCAAGTTGCTTGTTTTGTAAAAATATCTCCATAGAAACACAAATTGCCCTAGTGCAGCCTTGAAGTTCCATAGTGGGAATATTTCCTTAGTAACGGAAATCCGCTGTGTTGGTACACCTGCTGAACAGATTTTACCTTGTTTCTGGCTTCAAAGTTACTTAGATGTTAAGGATTAAGGGAATATTAATTTATGGTTCATATTGTTTGCACGAAGGAGAATATTATCTTACATAGAAAATTCTGGGAGAGATACTTTTTTTTTTTTTTTTTGGTGAGGAAGACCAGCCCTGAGCTAACATCCGTTGCTAATCCTCCTCTTTTTGCTGAGGAAGACTGGCCCTGGGCTAACATCCGTGCCCATCCTCCTCCACTTTATATGGGACGCCGCCACGGCATGGCTGACAGACAGTGCGTCGGCGGGCGACCGGGATCCGAACCAGCAAACCCTGGGCTGCCAAGCGCGGACTAAACCGCTGCGCCACCGGGTCGGCCCCAAATTGTAATGCACAATCTTTGCATTTGTTCTTATGTTGGAAGAAAGTCTTTTCTGTTTTCTTTTTTGTTAATTCAGCTTTATTGAAGTATAATTGACATATAAAGAATTATGGGACACTTCTCTAATTTATGTGTCATCCTTGTGCAGGGGCCATGCTAATCCTCTCTGTATCATTCCAATTTTAGTATATATGCTGCCAAAGTGAGCACTCCTTGCGATTGGTCTTTAAAAGAAAGGTTAGGTGAGAGTCCTTTATCCTTAGGGTGTGTCCCAGGTGTTTGGGCAGGCTATGCTGGAGACCATTTTGGGAGCACCTTGGACTGAAACCAGTAAAACTATTAAAAATGACCTCTGGAGTTACCACATTCTTCTTTCCTTGGACCCTTCATAATCTTTGGGGGGATCTCAAACTAGTATTTTTATCCCAGAGCTCATTGAATAATTATTGTTAAGTTTTCAAAGTTTCCTTTCTGTCATTCACAAGCTAAAATGCATCTTGCTATTGAAGATGCTTGAGGATGGGAGGTAAAGCAAAGCAAAGGCACGCTGAAGGCATCTTGGAGGTTCCCAGTGCTCCTGAACCTATGAAAAGCCCTGAGGTGTCTTGCAGTCAAGAGACCTGCTTCACTATATTTCACTCAGCATTTCCAAATGTACTCAATGAAGGAACACTTCATATTTTATTTTTGCTTCATCCCTATTAACATCCTTTGGTGTTAGTGTTCTCTGGGAGCAATGAACATTAGGGAAGTCTGGGTTACTCATATGAGGCCATTTCCTAGATGTGAGCAATGGCATCTGGCCCAGCATTCTTGAACTCCCCAGGCATAAGTTTCACCAGCCACTTCTGAGCAAGAAGAACACCTGTGGTTAATCACAACATGAAACCTCCTAGGATAACTGGCCATGAATGTTTGCACTGATTTAGGCTCTAGCAGGCTTGACGGTAGCAAAAACTCGTGGGCTATCTCCAGGAGGTTCAGAAACTGGCCTTAGAGGCTTATCACTTTCTCTGCTGCAGAGATGATGGAAAACAACTCCAGCCCCTAAAACCAAGAATGAGATTTGTTGACACAGTCCCCTGTGCTCTTAGATGCTGCCTCACAAGGATGACATTCACCAGAGATATCTCCCCTCTCCTCTCCACTGAGTGGCCTTGAGAGGATGGACTTTGGCAACTGAGTCCATGTCCTTGGAGAGGAAGTATGGGGACCAGCAGAGCATCAGTGGTAAAGGAAGAGTCTCATTCCCTTCCGAGGAAGCCAGGAGGGTGTGTTGCTTTAGAGAAGAGTTTTAAAAAAAGACTTTCAGAATATGACATTTGATTTTTTTTTCTTTTTGAAGAATCATCTGGAGAGCCATTTGGATCATAGACCAAATCCAATTCCATATTTCTGAGAATCCATCTTTTTCACTGTAGAAAAATGAGTTTGTCTGTGGTTTGACAAATTAACTTTTCTTTAAGGAAATAGCAGAGTAATTTTCCCATTCTGCAAAATTTCAAAATCCTTAGCATCAACTTTCAGTGAGTTTTTTTTCAATGAATATGATTGGAATTCTTTTTTGTGTGTGGGTGTGTGGGGAAGACCAGCCCTGAGCTAACATCCGTTGCCAAGCCTCCCCTTTTTGCTGAGGAAGACTGGCCCTGGGCTAACATCTGTGCCCATCTTCCTCCACTTTATATGGGACGCCGCCACGACATGGCTGACAGGCAGTGCGTAGGCGGGCGCCCGGGATCCGAACTCGGGAACCTCAGGCTGCCAAGCGCGGACTAAACCGCTGCGCCACTGGGCGGCCCCTGGAATTCTTTTTAATACATAATTTTCAATTTTAAAAAGTCAGCACCTGTTTATATTGCTTATAAGGTAGATCTAATGTGGACAATTTCATACCAAATGTTTATCTTATGAGCCAGTAAAGGCTCATAAGCAAAAAAGTTGAAAGTTTAACATAAGCCTCTTACTTAGTTATGGTGTATTTTGGCCATTTTTATAAAATATTTGAATTAGGTGAATGACTAGAATAACCTTTAGTTTCTATCAATTCTCATATAATGGGCAATAAAGTTTTACCCCTACATGAATCATAATGGAAGAATTTTTAGTGTTATGCATGTCTGTAGAATCCCAGTCAAATGATAAGTTATTACTCAACTTTTGTAAGAAGCAAAGGAATAACTGTAGGAAGCCTAAAAGTCATAGGTGTTTTAGGGAAGGAGGCATATGGAAATGGACATGAGGTAGCATGGGGATAATCTTGATTCAGCTTAATAGTTGTTTGCAAATTCCAATGCTTTCATGAGTACTAAAGCATGATTACTTCATTTTTTCACTCATTCAATAACAATGTTGGGGAGAAAGTGAGGATGGAGGTTGTGAGCTCCGTGGGAAATGTCCTAGCAAGGAATAGCTTCTCGATTAGCAACTCAGTTTAGGAGCAGGATGGACCTTGGCAGTCTGGAGTGTTCCCCTCAAGTCCCCACCTGTGGCCCAGCCTATCCCTACATGCCCAGGATGTGAGGATAGACCCTAGGGAACTTGGATGCTGAGTTGCTCCTGCGCACAGGCCCTCAGGCATCCAGGACGTCTAGGCCTGTGTAGACAAGGCTGCCCATGACCAGCAGGCCATCCTTCAGGGGTCAGCGGTTCCCCAGCCAGAAAAAAGAAAAGAGCTTCTCTTCTCTTCTTCTGGAATTTTGGAAGCTGTACTTTACTGCTTTACATTAATTTTATTATTAGACAAGACTACACACGTTGGTTTTCCTCAATGGATTGAAATTGAAGTTCGATTGAAATATAATGGATAAAAATAGCTTTTCTTTGATAATGGTTTGCTCTCCTCTGCTCTCTGGCAGTTTCACGTCTACTTTCTCTGTGGACCTAAGAATGACAGCCTGAGCTTTCCACTAGCCAGCGAACCCCGAGCTTCAACGTGGCAAAGTTTAGGGGGTGGCATTTAAGAAAAAGCATGATCACTTTCACCTGGGTTCTCCCCTGCTACCCATAACATCAGGTTGTGGCTTCTGTGCCTCTGTTCCTGTGTTCTCTCTGTGCTCCTCATCTCTATTCCCTCCTCTCAGCTTCCAGAGCACTTTAAGTGAATTTAAATTTCACCACTTTCGACCTTGTATTCTAGTTCGTTATCTATTTACAAATCTGATCTCTCAAAGGGCAGTCCATATCAACTTCATCTCTTTATCCCCCAGAGTCTGCCATAGAGTCCACACTTCGAAAACAGCTATCAAATGTCAAATTAATGAATGGGATTTGACTTACACACAACTCTTCAGGAGAGATGTTATCTGATGAGGGAAACATTCCTTTACTTCCACAACTGAGTATCTACTTTTCACTAAGAGCTATCTGGTGAAGAGAACCAGGATTTTAGGATATAGGATTTTCTCCTGTTGACCTTTTCCCTTTAACATCTCCCCTTGACTCCTTTTCTTACAGATGAACTATCAATTACACTTTGTGAGTTTCTCAGTTCTTCATTTTTGGTAAATTCTTGGGTTGATTCTTTTGGAGATGAACCAATATTGGAACAGGGGGCCTAAATGACGAAAAAGGAGACAGGAAAAGAGCAGGGTAGAGGAAGAAAGTGTCCATTGACTAAGCCTGGAAAGAGAGGCAATGTACAGCCGGCTCTGTTAGCTGAGCTGTGCACAGTATCAGTGAGTAGCTGAAATAGGACAGAGTTATGATGTGTGAAGGATAGACAGGGAAAGTTTTCTGTGTGAATATCTGACTCTAGTAGACTTCAGGGAAAATAATCCCAACATGTGTTCTTGGGTCTTGAGTGAGGCTAAGAGTCTTAGCCTTGGTTTGATGCCATGGTCCACTTGGATAATGACAGAAAAAAACACCCTGAGGGGTTCTGGGAGAGAGTCATATTAGGGGTTTGGAACCCATCATCTCCATCCACTGGAGGGAGGAGAATTGAGAAGGAGTCGATGGAATGCACTTTAAGAGTCTTACTGCCTACAAAGCCCTAGTGCTGCTTCACTTCAGCCTTGATGCTGTCTAGAGTCTTGAAGTACACGGGACTGTCACTCTTTGCTATAGACCAGAGATTCTCAAAGATTCAAATCTTGTGTCTCAGGAATCACTGTCAAGGGAATGGGATCTCTCCAGGATAGAAACCAAACTCCCCTATGGTTTTCAGCAAAGGACATTGATGTGTTTAGACAGTTTGTCAGCATATTTATGATTTTTGGTGAGTTTCAAGGACATGATCAATTGCAGAAACGTTATTGGACATGAATGTGATTGCTACAGAAATTCAAAGTAATTTTTCGATGGACTGGGGAACCAGAATTGGGAGGAACATGAGATGTTCGTGCTTCTTCCTAGTTGGCTGGAAGGTCACAGATGGAGAAAGCAGGGGAAGGTGGAAGGAGGGTAGTTGGGAGACGACGTGTAACATTCGCAGATGGACAAGAGTGTTGAAAGAGGGCTAGTGCTAAGTCACAGAGAGGTAGTGTGCTAGTGAGTGAATGCTCAGGCACTGCCACTGAGCCTCAGGGTGGCCTTGGGAAAGTTAACTAAAGTCTCTGGACACGATTTTCCTCATATGTAAAATAGGGAACATAATAATAGAGCTCAGGATGTAGTAAGTGCTTAATAAATGCTACCTAATGTTATTATTATGTTTAACTTTTTTGAATAATCTTCTATCTTCCTATTACTCTGAAGCCAAATTCAGTAAATGTGGTTGAGTCTGAGCCCTATGCCAAGGGAGGTCTATTGTTTAAATATTAAAATAGCATTGTAATGAGGATGGTTTCATCTTCAAGGAACTCTTATAGCAAGCGGCTTGAAGACAGATTCCTAGCAAGTGCCATCCTAGTTTCTTTGGGATTTCAAAGAGGAAGGATAGCAACATACTCTTGGTTATTAAATTGAAAGGTTTGCAGTATTATTCAGTTCTGCACGTCTTCTGGAATTCACAGACTGTTTTTATTTTATGAAATCCTTTTTAATTGAGGGGTTATAATTATTAGTTTAAATGCTTCCCCTATTGACTGTGAACTTCACGAGGGCAGAGACTATGCCGTCCTCATCTGTGAGCTCCCATGCTTGGCATTGCCAAGCCCGGTACAGAGGAGGCGCTCCATGGATGCACTGGGAATCAGTGCAGTACTTTAGCTTTACACGTTATGGGCTTTCGTATGTCCCAGTCCTAAAAGAAGTCAGAGTAAGTCTAGGGAAAATCAAATAAGATTGAAAAGAGATATGATAAAAATCTACTGATGCTTCCTTTAGTTCTCAGCTATATTTTTAAAAAATAAATATTATAAATTTAATGGATTAGTAGAAAATCAAAGTTGGTGTACAGTGGCATAGCTAGAAATATAGGGACCACAAACAATAGTTCTAAGAGTATGAAATTTAAGTTATAAGATGAATAAGTTCTGGGGATCTAATGTACAGCAATGTGACTATAGTTAATTGTATAGTTGAAATTTGCTAAGAGAGTAGATCTTAAGTGTTCTCACCACACACAAAAAAGATAATTATGTGAGGTGATAGAAGTGTTAATTACCTTGATTGTGGTAATCATTTCTCAGTGAATGTGTATGTCAAATCATTACATTGTGCACCTTAAATATGTGTAATTTTATTTGTCAGTTGTACCTCAATAAAGCTGGAAAAACTGGAATTCCTTTCCAAGCCCCACAGTAGATCACTCTCATAGTGAAGTGAAGGCTAGCCCTAGTAATAGAGATTGAAGGAATCGGTCAGGGAAAGATAGCACCAAACAGGACATCCAGAAGAAAAGCAAAAGTACTGTCCCCATAAATCTTCTGTCATTAAATCTCCTTTTCTCCATCTCAGGGGTTAGGGCTTCTATAAGGATTGATTTCTGTGTTTAATATGAGGACATGCTTTGGGAATGATAAACAGTAAGTTCTACAGGCTGATTGCATTCTACTTAAAATCTTAAAAATCTGGTTTGTCACCTGAATATCTGTAGGGTTCATTTGTGAGGTTTTGTTGTTGTCCAGCTATTGCAGCTAGCAAAGTTAACGTGCACATCAGAGCAGCATAAACTACAGATCAATTCTGCATTTCCAGGAAGTGAAGTCCTGTAGAGATGCCCTGTTCTTTTCGTGGAAGTCAAACCGATTCTGAACTTCTCTGCCTGTTGGGAGTAGAGGTAGCCCTGGGCAGTTAAAGATAGTGTGGAAACAGCACTTTAACCATTAGATATGAGTAACTTGGAATCCATTTATCTTGTAAATACTTCCATAAGCCGTTATCCGTTCTCTAACCCTTTGAAATGGCTTAAGACATGATAGGGTTGGTAAGCCTCACACAGAAATTCACCTTGGACATTGAATAGGCTGGATTTCTCTGAAAGCAGTTCTTCTCTAAAATCCTAGGACTCCTAGGGACCACATCCCTTTGTTTTTGGCATTCTAATTTCCCGTTTCCTCTCTTCTGTCATCTGAGTGTACAGGACCATATTCTGTCACTGCAAACTTTGCAAAGAGGCGGGAGAGCTGTTAAGGTGAAATAGTTTGCACTAGCACTCTCACAATAGATAACATCAATTCTCTACATAATCTTTTGTACTTATGCACATTTAATTGGATCACAGAAATATCTAGTAATTTGTGTGTATGGAGAACGGTTCTAGATACTTTAGGGTATAGAAATCCGAGTAAGACTCCTCTGGCCTGAGGAAGCTTACATTCTAATGCACAGTTTGTATAGGGTCTTCAAAGGAAAGACTTAGGAGAAATCCAGGAAGACTTCTTGGAAACAGTGACATAGGGATGGAAGGCAGTAGAGGGTAGTTATTAACTCCAATACCAGACTCTCTGGATACAAATCTCGGATGTAGCACTTACTAGCTGGATGAACTTGAGCTACCCTTCTGTGCTTTAGTTTCCTGAGAAACTGAGGTGATGAGACTCAAACAAGTTACTTGCTGCAGAGATCAGGGCCTCTCCATAAATCTGGGATAGTGGGGGACCCAGGGGAGGGCTTTAGGTGGAGCGACAAGATTAGGTTGGTGTATTCGACCACGTTGGCTGCTAGGTGAGGGTGGACTGGAGCAGGGCAAGAGTTGAGACTGGCGAGGAGGAGGTGGTTGCAAGAATTGAGGTGAAAGGCCTGAGTCTGAGGTCTGGCATGGAGCATACGCAGGAGCGGGTGGGTGTGAGCCACAGTGCAGAAGCGGAATCTGTTGTCAGGCCGTGGATGCTACTCAGATGGCCCCACAAGGAGGGCAGAGAAGGAAGAGAGAGTTATGAAAGGTAACTTGGCAACCTTCATTTGCTGAAATAGATTGATGATGGTCACGCTTGAGGAGTTTTGTCATATAACTGGGATTTTCTCTGCTTATACCTTGGTAAAGACGAAGAATTTCATGTGCTGTTCTGTTTAGAGGATTATTGTATAATACGGTGGAAATTTAATTCTGGAGAACTGTTGTTGCAACCAAGGGAAGGAAATGTTGAGTTCTGTTGATAAATGAGGAAGGGAAAGAAACAAACATTACATCCTCCCTGCTGCTGATCAGCCGGATTCCTACATAGCCTGGGGATTCTGGAGGACAGGGTTGTGGAAGGGTCGCTCAGTTTGACCCTCAATGAGGAAGCAGATGACTTAGGGGCTTCGTATACAACCCAGGCAAGTGCTGGGAGAAGATCGTAGCTGAGTGGGTAGCTAGAAAGCTCTGAAGTTTCCCATTTATTTATATATTGTCTTTCACATCAGTTGGACCTCCAAAATAGTTTAGAGAGCTTTCAGAGTAACCACCTCAGAGCGTAATAACAGAGAAAGGAAGTGGGTAGTGTAGCAGGACAGGGAAAGCTCATATTCCCTGAGGTTTGAAGAGCAGTACCGAGGAGATGATGAAGCAGGTGTTTACACATTGATTCGATCCTGGTTCTGTTAGGAACTGGTTGTGTAACCTCAGACAAGTTACTTCAACTCTAATTTAATTTTTTCCAGTTTTATTGAGATATAATTGACACATAACATTGTGTAAGTTTAAGGTGTACAACATAATGATGATATATGTATATACTGTGACATGATCATCACAGTAAGTCTAGTTAACATCCATCACCTCACAAAGTTACAAATTTTTTTCTTTGTGATGAGAACTTTTAAGATCTACTATCTTAGCAACTTTCAAATATACAGTACAGTAATGTTACCTATAGTTATCATGCTGTACATTATATCCCCAGAACTCCTTTATTTTATAACTGGGAGTTTGTACCTTTTGACCTCCTTCACCCATTTCCCACATCCCCCATCCCCTGCCTCTGGTAACCACCAATCTGTTCTCTCTTTCTGTGAGGTTTTCTTTTTTTTTAAATTTTTTTAGATGCCACGTATAAGTGAGATCATACAGTATTTATCTTTCTCTGTCTGACTTATTTCACCTAGCGCAATGCCCTCAAAGTCCATCCATATTGTTGCAAATGGCAGGATTTCCTTCTTTTTTTATGGCTAAATAGTATTCCATGTGGTAAATGTGAGTAATATCACCTATCACACAAGGCTGTTGTGAGGATTCAGTGATGGGGTTTTTTGTGTGTGTGTGTGAGGAAGACTAGCCCTGAGCTAACATCCGTTGCCAATCCTCCTCTTTTTTGCTGAGGAAGACTGACCCTGGGCTAACATCTGTGCCCATCTTCCTCTACTTTATATGGGACGCCGCCACAGCATGGCTTGACAAGCAGTGAGTCTGTCTGCACCCGGGATCCAAATCTGTGAACCCCGGGCTGCTGAATCGGAGTGCATGAACTTAACTGCTATGCCACCAGGCCAGCCCCTCAATGATGGTTTTTGAAATACACAGAACCTAGCGTGTATGTAGTAAGTTCTATAAATGTTGGTGATTATGGCTCCATCTCTGCTGCCACTGTCCTACTCAAGTCCTTATCCTCTCCCAGCTGAGCTCCTAACCCAATGCTTCACAAAGGTTAGTGTGCAGAGGCATTACCTAGAGATCTTGTACCATGAGGATTCTGATTCAGCAGATCTGGGGCAGCCTGGGAATTTGCTTTCAGGTAAGACCAAGTCTGCTGGGCTGGGGACCACACTTTAAATAGCAGAAGTCTGATTGGCATTCCTTCTTTAAGCCTCAACTTCTTTCTAACCATCTAATCCCCCCAGTGTGATCTTTATAAAATGTCAATATCAATTACATCTTTATAATATATCCATTCAAGTCATAGCACTTCCAAGTGTCTCCACAGGGCACTAGGATAGATCCAGTTCACACTTGTCAGCCTGATAGTCAAAGCTCTTTGCTTCTGGCCGCAGCCTACCTTGCGAACTGTTCTTGATTTCAGTTACACTGTGCTGTTTGCTGGACAGGCCTCACACTTTGTTTTTGTGTTCTTTTACTGTGGTGGTAAAATATACATAACATAAAATTTACATTTTAACTATTTTTCAAGCATACACTTGAGTGGCATTAAGTACATTTGCATTGCTGTGCAACCATCACCACTCTCCATCTTCAGAACTTTTTCAACATCCCAAGCTGAAGCTCTGTCCCCATTAAACAAGAACTCCCCATCTCCCCTCCCCCAGCCCCTAGTAACCACTATTTTACTTTCTGTCTCTTATAACACCTTGTTTAAAAATATTTATCGAGGCCTTGCTTTGTATCTGGCACTAGGCTGGGCACTTTGCTCTCCATTATTTCTCAATTATCTTCACAATAGCCCCCAGAAATGGTGCTATTATTATTCCCATTTTGTAGATGAGGAACCGGGGACCCAGAAAGGTGAAATAACTGGCCCGAGTTCACACTCTAGGAAGCGGTAAGGACAGTTTGATGTCACCATACCATGATGTTCCACCTTGGTGTCCTTACTCAGGCTTTATTTTCTGCCCTGCGATGTCCTTTCCTCTCCATTTACTGGTTGAAGTCTTTTGGATCCCTTACACAGTTATCTCAGACTCCACTTTCTGTGAAGCTTCTAGTCCGGTAGTGATCATTCCCTTGCCTTGAATCAGTGGATTTAGGTAGATGTCAGTCTTTCCTCTAAGCTTGTGTGCAGCCAAGGTGTAGTGGGGACGGATTGAATGAATTGCTGAAATTTCAGAACTGGCTGGACCGTGGAAAGATTTTGTAGTAGATCAAGAGACTTAATTGGAATAAGACTGGGATTAGGAATTTAACAGGTTGGGATTGCTGATCTCTTTCAGAGCCAGGTCCAGTTTTTACTGCACCATGTAGAAACTTGAAATGTTCCGCCAGAATATAGAAGGATGTAAGACACCTTTTGCTTCTTAGGATTCCTATTGCCTCAGACTAAGAGAACATGCCATACAGAATTCCCCAAAGTGCGAAACCAATAAGAGATACACTTTTAGATCTGACTTTGTTACCCTGCAGATCTGGATTTGCCTTTTTTTTTTTTTTTTTTTTTTTTGGTTTTGCCTGTTTGTCTTTTAGGAACAGGATTAGCTGGGTGAGAAGTGTTCAGTAACCTTTGGCTGCTCATCAGCATTTTGCCAGGTAGGACTCAGTGTTTCCTCATTCATTTCTTCATTCACCAAACATTTATTCAGCATGGGTTTTCAGCCAGGAGCAGTCTGGGGTATTAGGAATATAACAACGGACATAATTGGCTTCATCCTGTCCTCAGCAAGGACCACAGGATGTGAGCAGAATGAGCGTCAGCTTTGGTTTAGGAAAGAGTGCACATTTTACGTGTAGATGTGTGTGCTCCTGTGCAAATGGGCTCATTCCCTTCGTTGCCTGGCTTCCCCACCACCTCACCCAAGCCAGGGCCCATGCCTGTGCAGAGAGCTTGCTGAAAGAGCTCAGGTTCGAGAAAAGAAAAGCCACTCACTAGAGATACTCCCAAGGAATCAGGAAGCCTGATCCTGTTTCTGGATCTCTTTGAGAGCATGACTTTGCCACTCGCCCTTTCCTGGCTTATTCGGCGTGATACGTGGCACACATATTAACCATGATCCAGTCTAGGTTAATTTCCATTCTTGATTTTATCCGTTGGAAAATTATGTTCCCTTAAGATGGATGAGTAACTGATGAAATATAGTCTTATGAGTTGTAATTTTCGAAGAAAGTTTTGATTGAAAATAAATTTGAAAATTCCACTCACTTGGTTGATATATTTATGCCATACACATTTAACTTCATTACTGTCTACATGAGAATTGTAAATATTTCATTTTTCTCACTGATTAAATATCTTTAGTAAACATTATATGAGTGAGAGAAGAAGACTTCATTCAAATTGATGAAGCATGCCATCATGCATTTTCCCCTAAAAACTTAAAAAAAAAATCCCCAGAATCATATTGAGATTTGAAAGACCACTTTTCTTTACTTGAGCAATTGTTTATTAAAAAAATGTGTCTCTCTCTCTCTGTATAAAGAAAGAGTTGATCCCTGATAATGCACAACAAATTTTATAACTACGAACATATGGTGTGATTATCTTCCACAATGGCATTTTAAACAATTTGAGGTTTTTACTCTAAAATAAACAAATATTGTAATGAGAGTAATACCCAAAGATGTATTCACCTCTACATTCTGCTTTTCTTCAGACCCTCTCTGGTTTTCTTTAAAATTCCTTATAAACATTTAAAATGATGTTTACATGAGCCCAACACTTTCTAGCCATTATTGTGCTGTGGAGGCCACAGGGGTTTCCTTTTCTCTGGCAGCCTGGCTGAGCTGACTGACAGACTGGTGGAGGGAGGGGGAGGGGAGGATGAACTGATAACCAGAGTGCAGTTCTGGCTGCTGAAATAGGACCAAATGTGTGGAATAGCTCATGAGGCCTCCCAGCGACTGCCTGGGATTCGGGCAACCCCACAGGGAGGGCAGTTGTTCCCTGGTTACAGAGCACTAACTAGTTAACTTCAGCCTCTTCAGATGTGAAAGACAAAGATGTGCTCTCTTTCTTGCTCGCTCTCTCTCTTTATGAAACAGAATATTTTTCATGATTGCATTTGGTATCACCAAAAACTACTGGTGACATTTTCAACCAAATTCTCCCCAGTTATGCTGGAACCTCCCATTCTTCCATTGCTCTGTCTGTGGTACTTTTAATACCCCTGCTTGTTGCTCTCCTCAAATTTATTCCAGCCCCTTGACTGCTGTACTTTTTTTCTCAGTGAACCTCCCCCATCCCTGCCCACAACTTGTTTACTTAGTGGATCTTTACATTATGGTCCAATACTTCAAGTACTTTTGTGGCCAGTATCCTTTGTGTCTCTTGTCCTTGGTGCCCAGAAAAGCTCCAAGGGTCAATCTGATCATCTCCCTCCTCCATTCCTACATGTGGGCTCTTGTGTGCTGCTGGAGAAAATGTGACTTCTGTGCAGCCCAGTACCACTATAGAGTCATGCTCTTCTACCTCATGTTGTTCAGGAGTACATTCCATTAGTTGTTGTCATACCTGACCCTGTACCCAGACCTGAGACACCACTTGTTCATCACGTGTCAGATTTACCCAGCTGGCCCACTCCTTGGAGATTGATCTCCTCAGGGTTCTCTCATTCTTGCCACAACAAGTGGCATCAAGAAATTTCTCTGTATTGCCAATTGTTTGTCATCACTTCCCTCTCGGAGAAGAGTGCATCTTCCTCATAGTCCTTTAGATTTTATACAGCTGTTAATATTACTATATCTAATTAAAGCTACAATGTATTGGGTGGCTGCAATGTGCCAGACATGGTGCTAGCCACTTTATATACATTCACTTAATTTTCACAAAAACCTTGGCGTGTAGGTATTGTAACCTAGATTTTACAGTTGAGTTAATTGAGACTCATAAACATCAAGGAACTCACCAGAGGTCACATTAGAGGTATATAAACTGTATACCTATAAAGAGGTATACAACTTCATACAACTATAAAGAGGTAGAGTTGAGATTTGAACCCAGGTCCAGTTGATTCTGAAGCCCAGACTCTTGATTGTTCAACACTGGCTCCCATATTATTTTTGAGAGGTGTTTCTTAATTTTGAATGTCACACATATTAATTATAGCAAACATAAAAAATGCAAAAAAATATTTTTGATCACCCGTAGTTCCATCACCCAAGGACACCTCTGAATGTTTTTTCCTCAGTCATGTTTTCTACACTAAATTTTATTTGTTCATTTCTGTATCATGTTTTACATGATTGGTCTAAGATAGCCTATACAATATTGTGACCCTCTTTTCCAGCTGATATTATAACAAGTATTTTTTCGTAATACAGATTCTTCACAAACATGCTTTTCAGTGGCCTCTGCATTGATTAAAAAACACTGGGGAGTGTCACAAACGCTGAGACTTTCCATGAAATGAGAAAGGTAATCTCGGGAGGAAGGACAAAGGGAACTTGGACTCCTAGTCCCGGGCAAATATTACTCTATTTCAAACTGAAGATTGCAACAGGCGTACACATTTCACATGGAACTTCATTATAATTCAACTTTAGAAATCTTCAAGCAGAACAGGCAAAGGTGGGTGAGTCCATGTATTTACCTGAATTTGCAGAGAGTTTGTCGGAGAGGTCATCAGCCCTAGCTATGTAAGTAATTCCTTGGATTACAAGGTTGTAGTCTTTATTCTAAGACTTTTCTCTTCTCCTAGGTTTGCATCCAGAGAAAGTCATGATTTTGCTACCGTGTTGCTCCTCAGCCTATTTTCTCCCCTTCCACAGCTGCAGAGTGTAATAACTCTGAGACTCTAAAGTAGTCCAGGGATGACGGAAGATTGAACACCTTGGGCCTAGTTGAGTCCTGGAATAGTTCTCAGGATATGTTCACTTTGATTCTAATTCAGGATTAAACCTTTAGTGTCATTTAGTCGTGAACTATTTGTACTGGGAGATGATGGCACATGTTATGTGTGTCACGTAGGCCCCAAATATGGCCCCTGCAAAATGTTTCAAGAGAACTAGTGGCAGGAGCCCAGATTTGATCAGCAAGTCACTTGTCTCTAGAGAAGATTGATATTGCCATGGACCCTGAACTGAGTCTAACTTATTTGGTTTTGGCAGTTTTGAGATTGAGAGATTGAGATGAAGCTTCCTTTGACTGTGAATCTTATCTCAGTTGAACACTGATAATCTATGTCATCATAGTTGTCACACTAGAAAGAATCTGCATAAGTGATTCTCATCCACAGAGAGCCAATGATTAATTAGGGAAATCAGTTCAGGTTATATTTCCATAATCCATTTATTCAGTGTGTTTTCATGTGAACTAAAAAAAATACGTATGTCTATGTGCATGTACACACACACACACAAACACACACAAAATTGTAGGTGGATGGGAACAACACCCCCTCCCTTTGCCTCCCCAAAAGAAGAAATCTTTGCAAGCATGACCCTCTTGATATTATACTTCAGTAATAAAGCTTGATGAGATTTTAGATTATTTCCCATTGATTTTGGAAAAAGGCACTCAGTGCATAACTCTGCTTTTGTGAACAAATTAATTATTACTTTGTGTAAGAAGACTGGCTACTCTTGGCCTGAGAACTTTTGATTAACCTTACTCTTTTTTCAGTCTTTGCATGTTCTTCTAATGGTGTAAGTTTCTAAGTCTTTGTTTTAGAATGGATTACTGAGTAGAAAAGACTCAAAGTGCATTAACAGTCAGATGTCTGTGCCTCCCTTGTCCAATGGATAAGGAGAGTGGTCTGATATTTAGCAGTGTGCTTTGAGTGTCTTCTCTGTGGAGAGCTGGGTGCTGTTGGAAATATCGAAGACATGTAAAGCCTAGCTCCTGTATTTGAACAGCTTGCAAACAAATTTTGTTGCCCCAATGCATAGAAAGGGCCATATTAAACACACACACACACAGTCCATGATAGAAACTTCAAATTTATGATGCCAATACAGAGAAAGGGCTATATTAAAACACACACACACACACACACACACACACACACACACACACACAGTCTATGGTAGAAACTTCAAAATTATAATGCTTCTTTTGTCATAAATCAAATTTCAATTGATGCATGGATCTGTCCTTTAATAGGTCTCTTCTGTCCCATTATTCTATACCTATGTTTTGCACCATTATCCATTTACCTAACTACTATAGCTTTATAATAAGCCTCGATGTCTAGTAGGGCACATCCTTTTACGTTGTTGTTCTTCAAAATTATTGTGGATATTTCTGACTCATTGCTTTCCATGGGAATTTTGTAATTAACTTGTGAACTTATGTAGAAAACCAAACCAAAACAAAAAAAGGAATGCGTTTTGATCAGAATTACATTAATTTGTAGATAAATTTATGATATTGGGACTTCCTGTCCAGGGATATGGCATATGTTTCCATTTATTTAGATCTTCTTTTATATGCTTCAATAAAGATATTATTTTCTGTGAAATGTTTTTGTACATTTTTGTTAGATTAACTACTAAGCACCATATCATTTCTTTTCTATGTGAACAAGCCTATAAATGTTATTTACGGACACGAAAAAATGATTTAAACAATTAGATATAACTTTTGTGTGTGTGTGTGAGGAAGACCAGCCCTGAGCTAACATCCGTCGCCAATCCTCCTCTTTTTGCTGAGGAAGACTAGCCCTGGGCTAACATCTGTGCCCGTCTTTCCTCTACTTTATATGGGACGCCGCCACGGCGTGGCTGACAGGCAGGTGCATCGGCGGGCGCCCGGGATCCGAACCTGCGAACCCCAGGCTGCCAAGTGCGGACTAAACCGCTGCGCCACCGGGCAGCCCCTAGATATAACTTTTCTTGATGGAAATATATAATACCATAAATATGTATGATGAAATTTTAACAAATTACAGATTATTGAAGTTTCGGGAATTAAAAGTTAATTTTCATAATCATTCAGTTAGAAATATTGTCTAATTTCCACTGTTTAAACCTTTTGCAAAGGTTTCTTCTTTGACCCACGTATTATTTAGAAGTATGTTATTTAATTTCCAAATATTTGTTTTTTTCCAGATATTTCTTTCTTTATTTAAGATTGATTTCTAATTTAATTCTGTTTTGATCAGAGAACATAACCTGTATGCTTTTTTTTTTTTGGTGAGGAAGATTAGCCCTGAGCTAACATCTGTTGCCAATCCTACTCTTTTTGGTGAGGAAAATTAGCCCTGGGCTAACATCCGTACCCATCTTCCTCTATTTCATATGTGGGATGCCTGCCACAGCATGTCTTCATAAGCGGTGCATCAGTCTGCACCCGGCATCCAAACCTGCAAACCCTCGGCGGCTGAGGCAGAGTGCGCAAATTTAACCACTATGCCACTGGGCCGGCCCCTAATCTGTATGATTTTAATGCTTTAGATTTACTGAAACCGGGTTTATTGCCTAGGTTATTTTGAATGTTTATGGCTATTATATATAGAATGGAAAATGTGTGTTCTACACTTGCTGAGCACAGTGTTCTGTAAACAAATGGGGCCAAGTTTGCTGTCGGTGTAGAAGTCTTCAACATCCTTCCTGATTTTCTGTTTACTTGTTCTGTTGATTACTGATAGAGGAGTGTTGAACTCACCAGCTGTAATTGTGGGTTTGTTTATTTCTTCTTTCAGTTCTTACTTCATTTTGAAGCTTTTTAATTAGATGTACACCTATTTAGGAATGATGTGTCGTCTTGATTGACTCCTTTATCGTTATGACATGTTCTCCTTTTCCCCTAGTACTGTTCCTTATCCCGGAGTCGACTTGGTCTGATATTAATTAGCCACTCAAGCTTTTTATCATTAGGGTTACATAGTATACATGTTTCTATCATTTGACTTGTAACCTATCTTTGTCTCTATAATTAAAGAGAGTACCCTGTAGACACATATAATTTGGTCTTACTCTTTATCCAGTTTGGACAATCCTAGACTTTAGTCCATTGACAGTTTACATGATTAGTAATATGGTTAGGTTTAAGTCTACCATCTTGCAATATGTTTTCTGTTTGTCCCATTTGATCTTTGTTCTCGTTGTCTTCTTTTTCTGCTTTCTTTTGATTAAATGAGTATTTCATTAGTGTTTCATTTTGTCTCTTTTGATTTATAATCTGTATCTTGTGGGTGTTTTGTTACTTTAGGCAGTTTATAGTATACATCTTTAATTTATTTCTGTCTGCCATGAATTAATATTGTGCCACTTCAAGCATTATGTAAGAAACTTACAAGAGTAGATTTTTATATTCCACCCTCCTGTCTTTTGTATTATTGTCATAGGTTTGACTTCTACATATATTGTAAACTCTTTAGTACTTTGCTTTTATTTTAATTATCTTCTAAAGAAATTAAAGATGAAAAATTCTTTTGTATTTATCCACATATGTATTATTGCCAGTGCTTTTCATTTTTTTATGTAGCTGTGAGTTTCCATCTGGTGTTTTTTTCCTTCTGCCTGAAGTGCTTCCTTTAACATTTCTGGTAGTGCTAGTATGCTGGCCTTGACTTCTTTCAGATTTTGTTCATCTGAAAATGTCTTTATTTTACCTTCAATTTCATTGAAGGGTATAGTTTTGCTGGATATAAGATTCTAGGCTGATTCCCCGCACCCCTAGCACTTTAAAGCTGTTTCTTCCTTTCTTTTTTTTTGGCTTGAATTGTTTTGATGAGAAGTCAGACAAAAAAATTGCTTTTTCCCCTGTGTTAAATGTGTCTTTCATTTCTGTTTGCTTTTAAGATTTTCTCTTTATAATTGCTTTTCAACAATTTCCTTATGATGTGCCTTCGTGAGTTTATTTTCTTGGATTCACTGAGCTTCTTGAGTATATGAGTTTTTATTGTTCATCCAGTATGGGGGAAAATGGCCATTATTCATATATATATATTTTTTTGCCTTCCGCTTCTGGGGATCCAATTACATACATTTTCAATTGCATGACATTATCCCACACTGAGGCTCTGTTCATTTTTTCAGTGTTTTTTCTCCACTCTGCTGGGTGAAACCCCAGTGCCTTCCAGCCCTGTGTAAGCTGTGATTGTTATTGAGTTTTGGATTCATGGTATTTATCCTTTCCCTGGTGGTTGTTCTTGGATTGATCTTGTTTGTAGAGTGTCACCTTGCACAGGCACAACTTAGTATTTCACCAGAGATTCAAGAGAACCTGGATTCACTTTTCTGGAGCTTTTTTTTTTTTTTTTCTTGCCAAGGCTCCTTTCTTTCCGAGATTCTCCACAAATTCCAGCCATCTTGGCATTCCTGAACTCTTATTTGTGTCTCCTAATATTAGTGAGATTGCTGTACTCTGCTTGGGATTGTGCCCCCTGAACTGTGGTCGGGAAGTACCTTTAGGTAGAAAGTGAGGATTGTTGCAGGGCTCATCTCATTTTTGCTCTTACCTCAGGGATCGCAGGCATGTGCTGCCTGCCGTCCAATGTATCTAAACAGGTGCTTCCTATAATTTGTCCAGTTTTCTAGTTGTTCATGGCAGGAGGGCTATTCCCATATCAGTTTTCCATGTCCATAAGCAGTAGTCTCTAAATTTTTGTTGCTATTCCATCTTTAAAAAAATATTTTCTAATTTTGGTTGCTGTTCTATAGGAACAAAATTAATTTTTTTAAATATTACTCTTGTATACAGCAACCTTGCTGAACTATTTTATTATTTCTAGTAAATTGTAGAATCTCTTAGATTTTCTTTGTAGATAATCATGGTGTTCATGACTGAGGACTGTTTTATTTTTCCTTTCCAAGAGTTATTCATGTTATTTGTTTTTCTTAGCTTAATGCATTGGTTAGTACCTTTACTTTATGTATTAAATGTTTAGCAGCCATTCTTGTTTTTTTCCCAAATCTAAAGAATTCCTTTAGTGTTCCACTTTTAAGCATGATGTTTGTATGTTTTTGGTGGATTCCACTTATTGGGTTAAGGAAGTTCCTGTCTATACCTAGTCTGTTAACCATATTTTTAAAAATCATGTCTGTAATTGAATTATATCAAATGTGTTTTCTGCATCTACTGAGATAATCACATTCTTTTTCTCTTTTTGTCTGAAATGTTGAATTATATTTTTTTCTGATGTGAAATTATCCTGGAATTTCTGGAATTAGCCCAAGTTTTTAAATACTCTGCTGGTTTGGGTTTGGTAATTCTATTTAGGATTTTGAATCTGGATCATAAGTGAAATTGGCTTTTAAAATTTTCCCTTCTAATGCTGCCTTATTATGCTTTGGAATAAAGAATATACTAGCATTATAAAATGAGTTGGATTGACATCTTCTCTCTTTGTGTGTTTTCTGGCATAATTTGCATGAAATATGAGATAACCCGGAAGATAATACTTCCAGATGTTTGGAAGTATCCATCTGTGAAACTATTGGGGCCGTTTTGTTTAGGTTTGGTTAAGTAGTTTTTCTATGGATAAATTTTTAATGACTGAATTTCTTTACATTTATAGGATTTATTTGAATTTTATTTTTATTGTTAAATAGGTTTGAGTAAAATACTTTTTTCCAGGAAATATTCTATTTTGCTTGTGTTTTCAAATTTATGGGCATAGAGTTGATCATACTGCTTTTTACCATCTCTTTTATTCATAGGTCTGCACATTTTTATTCCAAAGTGTGTGTTCTCCTTTATTTTTGATCAATCTGGTACAACAATGTTTTCTTTTGTATTTTTTAATTGATGTCTTAATAATTTATAACTGTGGGGTTTTAGTTGTACATTATTTGTCCATCACCACATGGATGCATCCCTTCACCCCTTGTGACAACAATGTTTTTTATTTTATTGTTTTTTTGAGACATATTTTTTGATATATTCTATTTTATCTTTATTTTTTATTGTGTTGTTTTCTAGTCCTTTATTATTTCCTTGCTTCTCTTTTATTTAGCTTTACTCTTATTTTTACGGTTTGTTTTGTTGACTACTTAGCTCATTTATTTTCATTTTTTTCTAATAAGCATTTAAGGGTGTAAATTCCTCAGCATTGCTTTTGCTGCATTTTACAGGTTTTAATATGTACTGTTCTTACAATACTTCAGTTCTGACTATTTTCTGATTCCCAGAGCTACTAAGGAAATTTTTTTGTCGTTGTTGCTATTGTTTTAAATATCCAAGACTGTAGTGTTTTATATTATCCTTTCGCTCTTGATTTCTAATTCAATGACATTAGGTCTGTATGATATTACTGTTTGGTATTTGTTGATCTGTTTTATGGGCTAGAATGACCTAGCCATCTTTCATGTTCTGAAGTTTCATTATGTTGTTTCTAGATGTGTTTTTTTAATTAATTAATTTTTTATTGAGGTAACATTGATTCACATTATATCAATTTCAGGTGTACGTCATTATATTTCAATTTCTGTGTAGACTACATCGTGTTCACCACCCAAAGACTAATTATTATCCAAAACTGAACATATATGCCCTACCACCCATTTTACCCTCCTCCCTCCCCACTTCCCCTCTGGTAACCACCAATCTAATCTCTGTCTTTGTGTTTGTTTGTTGTTGTCATCTTCTACTTATGAGTGAAATCACGTGGTATTTGACTTTCTCCGTCTGGCTTATTTCACTTAGTATAATACCCTCAACGTCCGTCCACGTTGTTGCAAATAGCAAGATTTCATCTTTTTTTATAGCTGAGTAGTGTTTCGTGGTGTATATACACCACATCTTTTTTATCCATTCGTCCATTGATGGGCACTTAGGTTGCTTCCACATCTTGGCTATTGTGAATAACGCTGTAATGAACGTGGGGGTGCATATATCTTTTTGAATTAGTGTTTTCATTATCTTGGGATAAATACCCAGCAGTGGAATAGCTGGATTGTATGGTAGTTCTATTCTTAATTTTTGAGGAATCTCCATACAGTTTTCCATGGTGGCTACACCAGTTTACATTCCCACCAGCAGTGTATGAGGGTTCCCTTTTCTCTACATCCCCCCCAACACTTGTCATTTCTTGTCTGGTTAATTATAGCCATTCTAACAGGCGTGAGCTGATAGCTCATTGTAGTTTTGATTTGCATTTCCCTAATAATTAGTGATGTGGAACATATTAGCATGTGAGGGGGTTTTATTTTAATTTATCCAGATAGGATCACATTTTCCATTCTGGAAAAATTTCAGCCTTTATTTCTTCACTGCCTGTCTCCCATTCTTGCTATTCTCTTCATCTGGAACTCCTATTAGATATATACTAGGCCTTCCCATTATGTCCTTCTTGTTTCATATTTTCCACTTCATTATTTCTCTGTGGAGGCAATATGGTAAATTTCTTCTTATATGTATTCCATTTCCTAATTTTCTCATCTGATTTGTCTTCATAGTTTGCTTAATCCATCCTTTTGAAATTAATTTAATTGAATATGTCTTTAGAAAATTTCTCTTTTGTTCTTTTTCGCATCTACTTGGTCTTTTCTCATATTTTCAGTTCCATTTATTTTGTTTTTAATATTTTAAGCACAATTATTTTATAATGGCTTTCAAGTATTTTAATTTGAAGTTCTTGGAGGTCTCATACTGCTGAGGATGTGTATGTGTGCGTGTCCTAATTCTGGCATATGGTGGATTGTTTCCTCATATACTTTCCGATTTTGGATGGTGAGGTCATCTTCAGCGGTGCCTTATCTGGAAATTCCATGGAAGCTGGCTTTAGAGAGTATCTCCCCAGAATGGGTTTGTCTTTGCTTCTCCTGAAACCCTAAGGTTGATTCAGTCTAGTAGCATCCTTTTTTTCCCACCCAGAGAATGTGCTCAGACAGACAAACTTCCTTGTCTTCTTTCTTTGTTGGTGGGAGGATTTTTTAAATGAAATTGTAGCCTCTGGGAGTCTTGGCTATATGTAGGGAGGAGGTGGTGGGTTTTAGGTTCAGTTCCCTGCTTGGAATCTCCTTCACCCAAGAGGGCCTTAATACCCACCCTCCTTTGTTGCATAGCTGTGCATCCCCATCCCCACAGCAGCACAGGTTGGTGTACTAACCAGCTTTGGTTTTCAGTGTCTTCCCAGTGTTTGACCCCTGAGCTTTCCCTTACCTTCTTGAGAGCATTTAAAAGATGTTTGCTCTAATTTAACTGTTTCTTCTTGTATAACACACATGTATTTGGATGTCATTTATTTCTACCTTGAGGCTTTGTCCTTGAGGTGATGTGTGAATCTAACTATACAGTTCAAAGCAGAGGACTTTGGTGATTTCAGGGCCATTTTTTATATCCTCACGATTTCTGGGATATCAACAATAAATGCAGATTGGTCTATTGAGGCATGGTATTGCGGCTAGATATGAAGCTTTCAACCCACATCTATCTTTGTTTCCTTAAGTGTTCTTGAATTTAAAAGAATTAAAGTTAAAGGAATTTAAGGGTATGGAATTAAAGCTACAAATACTTGATTTTTGGATTAAGTTGTGTAACTTCACAGAACATTTTTGTAAATTTTTGAAATATGTTCATTGGAATGTTATTGTGACAAACATTCATTGGGGGCCACACAGTAAAGGAAGGCTTCGGCATTTACATAACGTATGACAGGATTATTGGTACTAATGAAATTCTATCTTTAGAAGAAGTAGGCATTCCTTGAAGGAAAGGTGCTATGCAATTGAGAATTTTGATTGGTCTTATTGCTTTACTGTGATTCACCAGAGACTGATTTCTTAGTAAAATGTTGCTCCATTCTGATTTCAGAATTCTTTGTTAAATTGCTGAATAATGGATGAGGATGATAGAGAAAAAGAGCAGAGGTATGAATTCCTAACTGACTGATATTTCTGTCGAAGCCCTGTCCCCTGTCCTCTGTTCCCATTTCATATCTAGCAAAATCCTACTTGCTCAGGGAAACCTGACTCATTCAGGGAAATTTGGTCTCTCTGGTGGGTTTTCCATAACCCCTATCACAACACATAGTATATTACCTGTGTATCTGACAGCCTCCCTTATCAAACTGTGTCCTCCATGCCTTGCACAGTGGCTGCCCAGAGCTGACACTAAATAAATGGTTTACACTCCCTGATAGGCTTAGAAGCCTGTTTTGGGGTCTTGGCTTGCCTAAAGCTTAAATCCACTTTCTTTTGAGAAGATAAATTACCTCATTTTTTTTCAGTTCAAGCATCTAAAGTAAATTTCAGCTCACTGATCAAAAAGATTTGTCAAAAATTTCCAGTATGGTCTATGTTTTTTAAAGGTGTAAAAAAAATCTCAATTGGCATTTCGTTGCTCATCCTTCTCTCTGAGAAGGGGCATTGGCTTTGAGAGAACCTATTGAGTAATTATAGATAGTTTAGAAAGAATCTTCTTTAATCAGAAGTACTCTTGTAAAAGCAGGTAAGAATATATGGTGGGATAAATACCCACCATTAAATTCAAATTAATTTGCACTTATTTTATATAATTCTTAGGACACTGTGCCAGACATTGTGCTGGGCTTTGCTATGGAAGACATAGAGACAGATCTGGTCCCTACCTCAAGGTCCTCACAGTCTAAGGGAGATGAGATTGGCTTTCATTTCCTTGTTTTAATATTGACAGTTATTGTTGTCCTATGAGCGATCGAGGGACTGGATTTTTGCTCAAATGTTGACGTTAACATCTCCCTTTCTTTTGTCTTATTTCTTTCCATCAGTTGCTCCACCATCCGAATTACCAGCCCTCCCCTTATCCTTAAAAACCCTGATTGTTTTTTGTCTATTAGGGATGCACCTAATACATCAAAAAATAAAGAGAAGGACCGCTTCAACACCATCTTCACAGGACTGCACACCCTGATGGAAACTCGCGGCTATCCTGTCAAAGGAGGCAGATCTAAAGCAGTGCAGAGCACTTCTGCCAGGTCCCAGGAGGAAGGTTTGATCTGAGTGCCCCAACCCCTTCTTATAGCTTTTTGATTATCCATATTGAAAATTAGTTGTGGGTGAAACAGTTGGCTCTCTCCCTTGACCTCAAACATCTTTGGGAGGGATTAATAACTAGAAGACCTCCGGAAGTACCTTTTAATACAGATATTTAGTTTCTTCCCATTCATTAATTTGCTTATGGTCGATGATGAACATATTATGGAGGTCATGCAAAAGTGGAACAAGGAAATGAGAATTCATAAAAGCATAATGGGCAATAATAATGCAAATTTCTGTATCTTAGGCGTTTGGTAAATGTTGCTAAGGGAAACATGGCCCTGAGGGTGTAAAATAGTACTTATAATACTTAAGTAGATTTAACTCAAAACATCTGAGCAGATTATGCCCATAAACATCATTCTGTAAAAGCCTCCTATTAAAAAAAATTTTTTTTTCTTGACCCCATGATACCTCCAGCTATTGCCCTCTTTCTGTGCCCCCTTCACATCAAAACTTCTTGAAATGGATGTGTAGACTCTGTCTCCACTTCCTCATGCCTCATTCTTTCCTCAGCCCACTTCACTGAGGCTGGAGCTCCTGCCACTCCAGTACAACTACGTTTGTCAGGAATAACACTGATCTCCACTTTGCTGAATTCTTTGGTCCCTTAACTGTCCTCATCTTTCCTGTCCTTTCAAAAGCACTGGACAGGTGACCACTCCCTCCTTCTTGAAGCACTTTTCTCTTGGCTTCCAGGATAGCACAGTCACCTGGTTTCTCTTCTACCTCATTGGTTGCTCCTTCTCTGCCTTTCTTTGCATCCCCCTACTTCACAGAATGTTTTGGTACCTTTTTCAAATATATTCATTTGTAATGTTATTGTGACAAACATAACAACTGGTGTGCCCCACGGTTCAGCCTTTGGACATTTTCTCTTCTGTGTGTACACTCATTTCCCAAGTAATCTCATTCAGCCCCTTAATTTGAAGTGCTACCTGGATGTCAGTGACTTTTTAAATCTATCTGACCCTGCCCTCCTACCTGAGCTCCATACTTGAGAATCATACTCATTATTAAATCAGCAAGAGAGTTTCCTATGTGACTTCTTCACTTGGATATCTAACAGGAAAGTTAACATGGCCGTAAAGGAACTCTTGATCCCTCTCTGTTCCATTGCCTTTCGCACCCCCACCCCTGGTTCTCCCCATTTCAGAAACTGGTACCACCAGTCATTCTTCTAGCTGCTCAACCGAAAAATCTAGAAGTCATTCTTGTGTCTTCCATTTCTCTCACCCCTCCCACAATCCATCAGCAAATCCTTTGGCTTTACCTCTAAAATACATCTCAAATCCATTCACTTCTCCCCATTTTCATAGCCTTGGTGTACCAACCTAATCCAGGCCACCATCATCTGTTACTTTTGAAGAAGGTTCCTCGCTAGACTCCCTGCTTCCACCCTTGCTCCCCAATTTGATCTATTTTCTGCAAACAGCTATAGTTATGTTTTAAAAACATGTCAATCTCCTGCTTAAAAGCACTTCATGTTCCACTCAGAGTAATATCAACTCCTTACCATATACCCTATGTGATCTGGCCTGGCCTATCTCTCAGACTTCATTTCCTACTACTCTATCTCTTGGTCTCTCTACTGTAGCTCCGTTGGCCTCCCGTCTGTTATTTATACAGGCCAAATTATTTCCTGCCTTGCTTTGTACTTCCTGTTTCCTCTTTCTGAGATGCTTTGTTCCCAGGCCTTCCTGTCATTCAGATCTTGGCTCCGATGTTACATTCTCAGTAAGGCTTTCCTTGATCACCCAGTCTAAATTATTGCACTTAAAGATATATGAAATTATCAGTTCCATTGTCTATGCACTGATTATCTGTCTCCCCTTCCCACCAGTCTGTAAGACACAAAAAAGACAGTCACCTTATTTGTCTGGTTCATACTGTATCCTGAGCCTCAAAAACAGATTAGGATACATACTAGGAGCTCAGTAAATATTAATTAAGCAAATGAATGAATGAGGTTCAGGTTAATAAGTATTACTGAGTCCTTATTGGGAGGTAAGTACTATGCTGGAGACCGGGGTTATACCGAAGAACTGCATACAGTGCCTGCCCTGGAAGCAAAACAAGAACAAGTTTGTGGGTAATAGTAAGGTGGAAAAACCTCTTATGATTGATTGATAAAATACATTGGTTTTCTTTTCTTAGAAATATATGGACTCTCTTCTGTCGTTTTTATCTCTTTGGAGGGAGTATAGGAGATGAAAGTCACTAGGTGGAGCTGAAGGTCAGTGGGGAAACGAGTTCAGAAATTAGCTTTGGGAGAATGTCATAGGTTGTTTCCTGAGTTTGAGGCACTGTGACCAGAATTGAGCTTTTAAGCTGGGACAGTGGTCAGGCACACTGATCTTGAGGCAGTTGTGTAAGTGGCGTGGTTTCTTTTTCATATTATTTCTACTTTCCATGCAGTTACACACCCTCTTCTCATTCCCTCTTTAGTGAGGGTTCTGGAGCTCTCCTGCTCGTGCTTGCCCTCCTTCTATCCGAATCCGCTCATAGGAAAGGATCTGAGACTCATACCCACCAAGAAAGCAAGTGCTACTCAGAATTATCCTTGTCAGAAGTTTAACATTTTGAATAGGGATTAGGGTCTCTAACCCTGATCTGTGTGCCATGGGTCTCTAACTTTTCTGTGAGAAGAAAGTAACGTTTATTGGCTTGCATTAAAATAACTGGAGGCTGGAGCGCTGTGTTAGTGGAGTCCCTGAGTTAGAGAAGTTAGTGGAGTGTGTGGGATTGGGGGAGGTAGAGAAGGGCAGATGTTGACAGCAAAGACTCTGCGTGAGTACAGGAGCAGAAACACTGCTCAATGGGGCAAACCAGAAAACCTTGAAGAATGGAGAAGGGTGGATGGGAGACAGAACAGTCTCAAGAGCTTTGAAGAGGTACAAGATAGGGCTTAAAGATTTTCTAGTTAAGGGCCCTTGCTAAAGGCTCAATTACATCAAACTAAATCGTGGAATTCTCTATTTTAGCCAGGGGTTGGGGAGATTCTAGGTGTCTGGATATGCCTAGAGCCCTTGACACAACCTGTACGTTATCTGGCATGTTATGAATGCTGGGTTTTGGTAGAATTCAGAAGACTTTAAGAAGTCAGAGAAAAGGAAAGAACTGGAAGTAGAAAATCATGAGTTGTTGGAGAGGTCATAATGTGTTTTGCAGAAAGTGAGATGGATGGTCTTCAAGGTCTTTTTTAATTCCAAACACTTCTATGTTTATGACAATTTATTAGCAATTAGTCTACATCAGATCCTTCATTAGCACTCAGCATTTTCTCATGAGCCTTTTCTATAAAATTAATTACAACTTTGAAAAATGTAATACCCATAGCTAATCATTTTAATGTGACAGTTTTCTATCTTTTCTTCTTTTTTCTAAAAAGGCAAAGACAATCCAGAAGCCTCTACAGAGAAATCTAAATGGATTCCATCATTCCATACCTATGAAGACTTCAACCATATGATGCTACAAGTAAGAGGGGGGTTGTTTTTGATTACTTCATATGTACAATATGTGCAATAGAACGTAAAGAATAGTGTTTAAGTGTGGCTAGGAGACCATGCATATCTGAGTTACCTAGGGAGCTTGGTGAAAATACAGATTCCTGGGACCCAACTTAAACTGTCTGAATCAGAATCTCGATCCTGGTAGGGGCCAGGTGCCTACATTTCTAACAGGCTCCCCAGATGCTTCTTATGCCAACTGAGTTTTGAAAACCACTGATCTTGAATGACAACAAATACTAACAAGTCTTTGCATAAGTTAGTGGCAAGTTAAGTAATTATCTGGTAGACTCGTTCAACGTAGATTGTTAAGCCTCCAAGAATTATTTTTTTCTCAAGGACTCGAGGTGTTTATGGTTTCTATCTCCAAGGGAACTGGTTAATTTCACTAAGTTCAAAGGCCACAAACTAAAGCCTGAATGACCGTGGTCTTTGGAGTCAAACAGATAGGGATATGAATTGTGCCTTTGTCACTTACTTGCAATGTGTCCTTGAGAGTGTTACTGTCTCTGAGCCTTAATTCTTTCTCTGTAAAATGTGTAAAAATACCTCTATCTCACTGAGTTGTGAGAAATAAGGTGAACATGTGTAAAACGTGTAGTGCTCTTTCTCACTCTTTTCTGCATATCACTTAATTTCCCTTATTTTTCATTCCTATGTCTCTCTGTGTTGCAGTCTGAGTTATTTCTGCAGCTCCATCTTCCAATTCAAAAGTTTTCTTTCCGGCTATGTTCTAACATGCTATTTAACTTATACATTGAATTTTTATTTTCGTTGATAATATCATTTCTAGACATTTTGTTTATTTTCCACATCTGCTTCATCAGTTTTGAGTCTCTTATTCCTTCATCATATTTTCAATACCCTTTGTTATTTATTTAAGCATACTAAGCATACTTATTTTATATCCTGTCTCTGATAATTCTAGTATCTGCTGTTTTTCAATCTCAATCTGCATTTTATTTTTCATACTGTCTCTCGTTCATGATGTTTCATTTCTTTCTGTGTTTATTAATGTTTTGTTATAAGTCCTTGCTATTTGGAACTTTATCTGCATGAATTCTTTGAGCCCTGGTTTTAAAATAAGTCTCTAGAGATGATTTCAATTTGTTTTGACTAGATATCTGGGGTGAGGACCACGTTAAACTAAATGACAGGCTTGAGGTGTTGAGGGCTACACAGGTAGTAGGTGAAGTTCAGCTCCAAACCTGTGTGAGTGTGGGTTTCTCTTTAGCAATTCCCAGGTGAGACTAGTTTTTCCTTTTCTTCTCTAGCCACAGCTAAGGCTGAGGCAGGCATCCTCATTCCCTGTCTCTCTTTGCTGGATCAGATCTTTCTATTTTGCCTGCTGAGGGTGTTACCCTTTGGGAGGCCCGGCTTTATGCAGGAGTCTTTGATTTTACCTCACCTTGTGCAGGTGGCTTTGCTTTCTGTCCCCTAAGCTCTATGCCTTCAGTGTTGTACAGATATTCCCAAAGCAAATACAGGCTCCAGTATCCCCTGACCTCTTAATTTCCGTGTTCTAGTCATTTCTGCTATCAGATATTTTCCCTTACTTTACCAAAAGCTCAGTCCTATTTTGAAATGATGAATTTTTATATATTTTATTCATCATTTTAGGCGTTCACTACCTAAGGGCGTTTGTCTCTTCCATTATATATCTAATGTCCCCTACATAGCAGGAAACCGATGGCAATATCCAAGTTTATAAGTAGATGACTCAACTAACCACAAATGAAAATGCCCTCCAAAATATTCTTAGGGTTTTGAAATTAATTTTGAATTAAATGTGAAACAACCTACACATGGAAATGAATCTTCCTAATTTGTGTTGGAGAGTTTTGTGTTAATTGGGTGTACATTGAAATTTCTTTGTCTAAGTGACACATCATTTGATAAACATCTCATGCTTAAGGTTAAATGGGTTCTGTGTAGGAGGCAGGAGAAGGAATTTTAATTAATTCTGTGCCTGCCTTATTGATATTTAAGGACCACAATATATTTTCAGTGTGCTATTATAATTATTTATGCATTTAGTTATAAAGTTGTCATTTCATTATTGTTCCACTATTTAACTACAGTCTTGTTCTCTCTTCATTAGTCATTAGATGGCTTTATGATAATACTGAGCACAGATGGAGTGATAATTTTCGTGGATGAAAATATCTCTTCTCTCCTTGGCTATTTACCAGTAAGTTCTTTCATCTTTTGGGAAAGGGTCATTTGGTGTGTTGTTAAGGGGTTCATTATTTGTTTTCAGGAGCATATAACTCACGAGAGAATTCGTTCTCAATGTTGTCAAAATGTGCACCTGTTTTATTGTCATCTCCATTGGTTTCAGTTTTAAATCTATACAAATAAACTGATATGAGGTAATGAAACACTTTGTGTGTGTGTGTGTGTGTGTGGTTTGAAAACTGCCCCTGAAGGCACTCCCCAAAGAAGAATGTGCTTTTTGAAATGGCAGTCTCCTCAGAATCAGTGGATAGTCCCCAGGGCGACTGCTTTGCAAGGCAGCCTTCACTGGGATGGATGTGTTTGATTTTGTACATTTTTTTAGAGTCTATCACATATCCATTAAACAACGAAAGTCATGATTTGTCATGCTGGCTCTTGGAATCCATTTCCAGGTCTGATTTGCTTTTTGTTTCTTTGTATTGAAGAACAAATTATGATCTCATTTAGAAAAAATATATAGAAATTATTGTATACATTAGCGGTGTAGTAAGTATTGCTGAAGACACCTGCACATGAGTTGTAGTCAGAGTCTCTGGTGTCCAAAATGGTCACTCATTCCTGAGCCCTTTGGTGTTACTATGCCCCTCTCAGGAAAGCTTTCGCTACCTTCACAGCACCATTGACTTAGAATAGATGATTTCCTAAAAATGACTCTGGATCTTTAGGCTGCACACCTAACAAACACATCACTTAAGTATGAAAGTACTACATACCTTCATATTCCACTGATGCATGTATGTGAATAGGGGCTGAGGGGCTGTGTGGAATACATCCACCACCACCACCCCTGAAATCACTGTCCTTTGGCTCGTTGTGTTAATCATATCTGGATTGAGCTTTCATTGCATATTCTTCACTCCACAGAGTTGTCTCCAGAACTTGACAAACCTTGACCCAGAGATCTATAGCAATCAAATTTGGAACATGTAAATTTGTATAAATTTTGTTAAATCATCCTGTAGTTAGAAGTGGATTGATTAGAAGCTTATTCCACTAGTTATGCTGTTTTAGTTGACGTGTTCCATGGCCCACTTGGAAACTCAGAGAGATTTTCTACTCTTTTCTCTTTATTTACAAATACTATGATCCATTTCTTTATATTTTATTCTCTTCCTTTCTTTTAGAAAACAGTTTACATTTTCAAATTCAGCTTATATTTGTAGGATACCAAAAGAGCTGAATAAAATGTGAACATTTTAGAGAGATTCATTGAATTGGACTTTGGAGTACTTATATCGTGGAAGGGAAATGGTCTTATTGAATCTATATTAAAAGAAAGAATATATGAGTATGATCCATTACAGGTTAAATTCTGTTATAGTGGAGACCAGAAAACTACTCAAATTCTTGTTGTATTAGATATTACTTAAACAAATTGGTCATTGACTAAGACTAGTGACATTTTCTTATTACATGAGGATTTTTCAGTGATAGTGTTAGTTATATTATCCTTGTTTCTTTATGTATCTTGGTTCAAAGATTTCACTCTCAAGAGACTCTTTCACCCTTCAACATTTGAGGTATCATACACACACATACGCACACCCACAAACACACACACGCACAGTGACCCTAAGGTAGAGGTGTCTGGGACGTGGGTTTGAACAACTAATCTTAAACCATGGACTTGATTACCTGAGATTGGTGCACTTAAAAATAAAGCTATAACTATTATGTCTGTACATAAACATTGACTGGGAATTAAGTTATATATTCTTATAAAAAAGGATTAAAAGGAGTTATACCTGAGGCACAATTTCACACTTTTCCTCATTAAATCCCAACTATTCTTAACTTTTAACAACATGCAATTTTTCCAGGCTTTGATTAAAAATTTCATTTTATAAATCACCCCTCTTATATTAATATGGAAACGAAACCATTTCTAGAGTGTATGCCTGGCTCCAGAAATCTACAGTTTCATTAAAAATCAAGGCACCTCTATCTATTCTGCAGCTCTAAACTGATAGCATGATTGGGTGGAAAGAACTTGGTCTTTGGAGGCAAATAATCTGGAGATTAAAATTTAGCTCTATCACTTACTAAGTACATGAGCTTTAGTTTCTCATCTGTAAATGAGGATGACTTAGAGAGTGACCAGAAGTGAGCTTTTACAGTGGTCTGGTTAGTGAAGTCCTGTCTGATCAAGTGCCATTTGAACAGAGGCCTGAATGGAGTGAGTCATGTGAGTCATGCAGATAACTGGAGCAAGCGTATTCCAGGCAGAAGCGAAAGCAAGTGAGAAGGCCCTAAAGCAGGAACACGCTTGGTGTAGAAAAGGTAGGGTAAAGAAGCCGTTGTGACAGTAGTGCTGTGAGTAAAAGAAAAAGTACTAAGAGGTGATGAGGTCAGAGCAGTAACAGAGGTCCACCTTGTTTGGGGCCATTGTAATGACTTTGCCTTTTCCTCTGAGATGGGAGGAAGCTACTGGGGGCTTGGAGCAGATGACGGAAATGATCTGAACTTAAGTTTTATCAGGATCTCTCTGGCTCTTGTGTAAACAATAGGCTATGGAGGCAGGCATGGAAGCAAGGAGTCCACTTGGAAAGGTATTGCAATAGTCCAGGTTAGATGGTGAGGGATTGCATTAAGGTGGACGTGGAAGTAGTCAGTCTTTTGTAGGCAGTAGGAAGTAGTCAGTCTTTTGCTGGTGGAATGGATGGGATGTGACAAAAAGAAGGGAAGAGTCCAAGTTGTGATGTTACAACAAATACCATGACTAGAGTGATGGCTATTATCATCATCATGGTGTTAAACTTATATCTGAAATGTGCCATCGCATTTGCCCAATCATTCGTTTACTTGACAGTTGTTCTTTTGGAAAAACTTGTAGTCACTACCCCCCATTTCTAGCAGCCTGCCCTCCTACTCACCCTACTTCACCACCCACTGCCGCGGCAAAAAAATAAATTAAAACCGGGGATTTACATATAGTTGTTCTCTTTTACAATTCTTAAACAAATGAAACTTTTAAAATGCACTTTTCATCATGGAAATAATTTTTCAGCATTGAGTTTTTAAGAGACTTTATTAGGTACTGAACGTAGGTATATGGTTAGTTCGTGATAATTGTTTTGAGTTTTGCTCTGTTCTCCCTGCGAAGCTTACATCACAGTAGAGAATTGCTAGTGATGAGCCTTATTTGATTCAGGATGCAATCTGAATCTCATGCAGAGGTTCTTATCCTTCCCGGTGCCCTATACAGCTGAGCAGTTTTCTAATGCGTGTGTAATGTGAACGTCTCTGCCAGCAAAAAGACGCTTCTTGCCTGGATTCTCAGTAAATGTCATGGAGTGGAGTAAATTCCTTTATTCTTTTTTTGGCATGACTGAGACTCGCTAATATTTGTGGGACAACTAGTAGGTATTGCAAACTTGGCTTTTGAAAAACCTCCTTAATTTTCCCCTGGTATTTATTCTTGCTTCATTAAGCTCTAAGCACCTTGATCTTTCTGCCTTCTGTAACAGGAAGAGCAAATTCCAAGGATTTACAAAAATAACGTGGTGTTGATAGTGCTTTCAGGTTTTTGCCCTTTATCTAACTATGGATCAGGGTCACTGGAATGATTGTTATGTCCACTGTTGTTTGTTGGTGGTCAGTTACAAGGCCTTCATTGTCATTGTCACGTTCCTTAAAGAATCTAGTTAATTAACAAGAAACTCATTGCCACTATTTCCATCCAAGGGAATGTACACTATCAAAAGACTGCTCGCTTTGAATTCTTTTAAGTGACAATGCTGTCCTTCATTCTTCTACGAAGGAAAGAACTGGTGAGCCATAGCACTTGGTACGTCTTGTTATGGCATGCTTTTATACTTTGCATCATCATTGCTTGTGCCTGTCTTATCTGTCCTACTGAACTATGTGTTCAATGAAATTAGAATTCATGTCAGGTTTATCTTTTTTAACCTTCCTAAGTACTCAGTGAAAAAAATAATAATGAACTATTTCATGTAGAAGGTCCAAAATGCAGAAACCGGCCCAGTAGCAAATTGGGGGCTCCTGCTGCAAATTGGACTTGAGACAGCTATGGTGTAGTGGAAGGAAAAGTGCACATGGAGTTGGATAGAGCTGAGTGTGGATCTCATCTCTGAACTTGTCACCTCTCAACACTTGGACAAGCCTTAATTTCCTCGTGAATGAGATAGGGGCTAATTCTTCCTCTTAAAGCGTATTAAGTGAGCTAGTTCCTGTGAACATACCTAGGACATGCCTGATGCGGAGCAGATGTTAACCATATGTTAGATGAATGAATGAGTGGTCTCTACCGACCATTGAAAAGTTGGTTTGGTAGCTAAAGTTTATTTTATACCTAAACCAATAAACGCATTTTTATTGCAAAAGTTAAGTTTAATGAAAAATATCTATATTTCTTTGGGGAAGTCAGTTTCTTACTGTGCGACTTTCATTGTCAAAATTCATTGCCTGTTAATTTCATAACTTTTTGTCTGCTAAATTAAGGTAATATTTCTGCCCTGAATTTAGCCAAGCATTTTCTTGATTGATATAGGATCCACCTGCTAATTTGAGCATTGGCCAACTCATAGGCTGGCTTCTACAAATGAGCCATAAAAATGTATTTCTGAATTTTGACTGTGGGTTAGTAATATTAATCAATTAAAAAATCATTTAACTTTGTGGTTCATCACCCAAAGCCATTATTTGGCTACAAAGAATACTTTGTTTATTGCTTCGCTCCTATCAATCACATTAAAAACTCATTACTTGACTTAATGTCTAATATTCAATTTATCCATGTGTCACCATATTTCAGCTACATGGTATAGCATTAATCACTCATTCAACTAATATTTATTGAGTACTCACTTGAGCCAAGCTGTGTTCTAGATGTTGAGGATGTAGCAGTGAATAAGAGAGCCAAGGTCTCCATTCTAATGCAATTTACATTTTACTGAGGGAGACAGATAATAAACAGATAAACGTCTGTATATGACTATAATGTCAGGTATGGTAAGTGGTATGAAAAAAAAGACGGGAAGAGAGCGTCAGGGAATGGATGCTATTTAAAATACTTTTCAGTAGAGACTGGAATGAAGTAAGGGAGAAAGTCATTACAAATATCTGGGAAAGAGTGTTTCACATTGAAGAGCAAGTTTAAGGGCCCCAAGACAACTATTTGCTTGACATATTTGGATATGAGCAAGAAGTTCAGTGTACCTGGAATGCAGTGAACACTAGGGATTGTGGGAGGGGCTAAGGTCAATAGGCAACAAGGAGCCAGAACATAGAGCTGTAAAGCCATTGTAAGTTCTTTCGCTTTTACTTTAGTGGCCAGTGGAAAATGTTGAGCAGAGGAATAACTTGGTCTGACTTATGATTTAAATGGATGACACTAGCTGCTCTGTGGAGAATGGAGTGAGAGCAGGGATGTGGCAAGAATAGTTAAGGCTATTGCAGTCACCCAAGGTAGAGGTGATGGCTTAGACCAAGTGGTGAGAAGTGGACTGATTCTGTATGTATTTTGAAGGCAGAACTAACAGAGTTAGTGGATGGACTGCATTTGGGGTTGGAGGATCAAGTCAAGGACAAGCGTGTGGGTAGATGGTGGTGCTGTTTGTTGAAATGAGAAAGACTGAGGGAAGGAAAGATCAGGTGCAGTGTTTTGGATATCTTAAAATTGAAATCCTGTTAGACATCTCAGTTGAGTTATCTCAAAGAATTGAGACCAGAAGTTGAGAGTCATTAACAGACACATGATATCTAATGAGATGGAACTGAAAGAGACTACCCGGGGAGACAGTTTAGTAAGAGAAGAGGTCCAATGATAGACCCTGGACACTCCAATGCCAAGTAGTCAGGAAGAGGAGAAAGATCCAGCAAAGAAAAGTGTGAAGGAGTAGCTTTTGAAGTAGAAGGATATCCTTATGTGTATGGTGTCCTGGAAGTCAAGTAAACAAAATATTTCAAGGAAGAAGGGAGGATCAGCTGTATCAAATGCTGAGATGTTAGGTAAGATAATGGTTGAGAATTGACTACTGGATTTGGCAACGTGGAGGTCATTGGCGACTTTGACAAAAGTGGAGTGGTTAGGATAAAAATTTGATTAGCGTGCTTTCAAGGGAGAGTGAGAGGTGAAGGAATGAGTGACAGGAAGTAAAGTTCCTTTCAAGGATTTTTGTTCTAAAGTAGATCAGAGAAGTAGTTCAAGCTTGATGAGAGGATATAGTGTCAAAGAAGGTTTTGTATTTTTGTGTTGTGTTTGTTTTTAAGATGACAGGTAGTATAGCATCTCTGATATAGCATTTGCATGCTATGAGAACCACCTGGTAGAGAGGAAAAACTTGATGTGGGGATTAGGGGAGAATTTCTGGAACGATGTCCTTGAATAGATGAGAGAGGATGAGTAGCAGTGCACGAGACTTAGGTAGAAGCTTATTCATTGCACTAGGAAGGGAAGCAGGTCTCTGGCTACGGGAACACATAGGTTGGTAGATTTGGTGGCAGGGAGATGTTGATGTTTACCTCCCCCTTTGTTTTTAATTGAAATAAGAAATGAGATCCCCAACTGAATATGGGGAGGGTCGGGGTGGGGGTTGGAGGTTTGAAGAAGGAGGAAAGGGCAAGAAGTGGTCACATTGAATAATAGGAGAGTGAATTGTCTAGGCAAATGTAGAATGATTTCTAGTCAGAGCTGAGCGCCCATTTTAAATAATACATAGCATGGTTGTGGGTTTTTCTCTGTATACATTCAGTTGCATAGGCGAAGGAATAGGATAGATGAAGAGTTGAAATTAACCAGAGTTGGGATTTTTCCTGGGCAAATATGTCAGAGAGAAAGAGCACATGGGAGTGATTATAGTGATCAGCTATGAAATCTGAGCTGGATAAGGAGGGATGTGACAATTTGAAGGAGATAATGCACAGTGAAAATGTGACAGGAATGGATTGGAGGTTTCAGTGGGAGGAATAATTGTTGGAGAGGTCGTGTACTTCCCTGAATACACTAGAAATGTAGGAGGTGATGGCCATAGAGTAGGGTAATATGAATTCGGACTTTTAGAGGTACAACAGGTATGACCATAAGATGACTGAGGCAGGGCCGATGATAAGCTTACAGGAGGTAAGGAGACAGAGGAAGTGAACAGTAGTAACACATATAACAAAATTTATTCTCTCTCTCTTTCATTCTCAAGGATGAGATCATGGGTAAAACATTATTAAGCCTTCTGCCTGATCAAGAGAAAAATGAAGTCTGTGGAAAGATTGCTCTGGAATTTCCTTTGTCGTCCTCAGGTACAGATGTTTTTTTCAAATAGTAAGTTCTTAGATTTTAAGAGTCAGGTAACAATCACTCAGAGGAGTAATAAAAATAAAGACCTTAGAGGCAATATAGCAATTAATCGTATATTAATTTATAATTTCACAAATTATATTTCTAGTGTTAAAAAATCTGTCCTCATTAAATCTTGTTCTTTATCATGAACCTCAATTATTGCACGTTTTGTATAATTGCTGTTGTGTTATATAAATAATGTTCTAGATGGTACCCCACTCTGCAGATACAGCATAGATAGCTATGCAAGTGCTAATGTTCATGGAAAGAAAATAAAATTTTTGTAAAATCTAGTCTAATTCAGACAGTAGTCATATGAAACAATCCTGCAGACTATGGTAAAGTACAAATGTCAACTTGTTTTGTATCCGTCTTCTTTTAATAGGAAAACGTATTGATTTTTTCTGTCATTTAAGAAGAAGAAATGTTCAACATGGTAGCAGCTCTACTTATGAATATGCGAAATTCATTTTGAGTATGAAAGACATTTCTAATAGTAAGCAATTCAGTTTTTAATCTGACCTAGATAAAGTTCATGAGTTATGCAGCCCTTCATTGTTGACAGAAATGCCCTTCTGATGTCGATACTCTCAAAATCTCTAATATCCCTGTGACGACAGGTTTTGGTTGCAGACATTAATTAGACTTTTAAAAAGTTAGTAGTGAAATTTACAAGGTGGGGTCATATGATAACACAGTGGACTGAGCTGAAAGGGATGGCTCTTTCCTTTCACAAAAACTAGGGAATGGTTGTTAAAACATAATAAAATAAGTTTGATGCACAGCATGTTTAATGGAAAAGGAAGTCCATGGGTGCCAGAAGTTAAAGGATAAAGTCCAGGACTACACTCATAAGAGGGAGCCCAGGTGGTGGCCCATGTGGCTTTAAAATCATACATAGGCTCCATAGGCTGGGGTCTGGATTTCTAACACTCATTCAAGGACCAACACATAAAACCTAGAGATTTAAAATGATCGGTGAAATTTTGTCCACTGGCCTAGAGGAAGAGTAAGTTTGCCATCTCTCTCAGAATTCGAATGGGAAAAAATGTGTCATTTATAGGAAATCAAAACTCAAATCTGTGTTGTGTGGATATGGGGTCCGAATTTAGAGCTTTTAAGGTTCCTGGAACTGCAAGCTGAGAAATTAACATAAACACCGATTTGGGGCTATTAAAACATCTAGGTCTTGACTCAGAGGTAAATAGCCCAACAAATATGTGAAAAGATGCTCAAACTCGTTAGAAGGCAAAGAATTAAAAATTTAAAAACCAGTGAGATAGCACTATACATACATCAGAATGGCAACAATTAGAAGTGTGAAGAATGCCAAATATTGTTGAGGATGTCAGAAATGAAAACACTAATACAGTGTCGAGAGGATCCTGAAAAACAGAGTGAACTTAAGTTCTGTTGATTATCCTATGACTCAGCAATCCTGTCACTGGGAGGAAACATCCCAGAGGTGAACTTGCAGAGAGATCTGTGTCTAAGGGCACATATACTATGTATGTCATCATGCTGTTTGTGGTAAGAGGGAGTTGGAGACAGCCTCAGTGTGCATCGTTAAAGAAATGGACAAGTAAAATTTGGGAAACAGATATTATGGAAAACTGTTATAGTTTAAAGCAATGAACTCTAGATGCACATACTACAACATGATTAGATCTTAACACCATATTGTTGATTGAAAAAAGTAAGAAACAGAAAGAGATCTACAGCACAATGCCACTTTTGTAAATTGTAAACACATATACATAAAAGCAGACTACATATTTTATAAGGATATACAATAAAGGTAGTAGATGACGGTGGGTGCCCGTGGTTGGGGAAGAAGCAGACAGAAAAAACAAAAACAAGAGTGGGGACTTTGTGTTCAACATGCCACCAACTGAGTATAATTACCTCAGTTCCTTGAAACTGAGGTCTAAAAATATAACCAATGAATGAATGAAGGAATGAGTAAATAAATAATGAAAATTAGCTCACGCAATGTTCTGATATGTTTGTCATGCATCTTGGAACTAAAGGTCAGATACCTTTAAAAACTATTGACTACATACTCACACAAATTACACACACACAATACCCACGTGGTCTATATAAAAGAAGGGGTTTAAATTTCTTGTGGAGACTAAGATGTCCATCCACAGGGTAAGAACAAGAGACTGAAAATCACTCTGAACTCACAACAATTATTTCTCAGTAATAATCTCTTCATGTTTTGGTGGAGACCGGGTGGGGAGAGGAGCTGGAACGGAAGGAAGACAGGCAAAATCCATGGTTCAGAATCTGAAAATTGTCATTGGACCGACAAACAGCACACTGATGTGGCAGGTGTCTGTCTTCTTGTGTAACCGGTGTGCCTTTCTATTAGATTGTCATGTGTGTATCTCTGTTTCCCTTAGAGTCTTTGCTACTCTTCAGTAGCTTCTTACCCAGCCACTCCTACGCTGAGTCATCTGCTATGAATCTTCCTTTGAAGGATTGGTTTTATCTGGTGGGGACTGGTTATATCCTCAGGACTAGGACCCTACGGGTGAGTGTGTTGTGTGTGTGCCTCCCCCATTGTGGAGATGTGGGCTTTCTTTGAAGGATCACGTCCCCTTTGGTCCCCCAGCCACTGGACAGCATTGCTAAAGCACGTGACGTGTGCAGAGGGTTGTGCTAGGATATGTGAATGAGGAAAGATCAGCTCCTGTGTTTCAGAAGGTGAGCATCTGAGTGGAGATCTGGACACACCTGAAAGAGATGCACAATCATTTATGAGTGGTTTTGATATAATATAAAAGAGGTATACAGTGGCTGGGGCATATTAAGGGAAGTGACCATTTTGGTATGTGGATAAAGGAAGGCTTCTGTCATGAGGTGAGTTTTGAGGCTGCTCCCCCTCAACATTGCTCACTTAGTGTTCTCCTAATATAGCACTCACCAATTCCGTCTCTAAAAATAAAAATCAGTCCTTAGAATTCATCTGATAGATTCAGGCTCAATGATTTATTCACTAAGTAACATATTTAGTAAGCACCTACTCTGTGCTAGGTGCTGAGGAAACATTAGGGGAAATAGACAGTAGACAAGTAGTATTGACAAGTGTCATGGAGATAATAAAACTGAATCACATGGTAATGACTGGTGGGGGTAGGGAGTTCAGACAGACAGTTCAGGGAAGATCTCTCTCTGATGACCTATCTTTCAAACAGAGATCCCCAAAGATGATAAGGTGCGAACTCAGGGAAGAAAGGAAGGCAGTCCCGGTAGATGGTTCTGCAGCAGTAAACGTTCTGAGATAGTAACTAGCTTGGAGATTTCCAGGGAACAAAGACCATTTTGTGACTAGAATAAGGATAAAGAGGGAAGGAGTAGTAGAAAATGAGGTTCAAGAGGTCGGTGGGGGCCAGATTATGTAGAAGTTTGAGAACGGTGGTATTGAGTTTGGGTTTTATTCCAAGTGCAGTGGAAAGCAGAAAGATGTGATCTGATGTTATTTTTAAAAGATCAGGCTGGCTGCAGAGTGGGAAATGGAGTATAGAGGGAAAAAATGGAAGCCAGAGGAGCGATGTGAGATGAGAGGACCTGGACTAGGATTATAGCGATGGAGGGAGAAGTACACAGATTCGGGTTATATTTTGGGGATAGAGCCTGAAGTCCTTGCTGCTGTGTTGGAAGTGGGTGGGAGAAGAGAGAGAAATGACTTAAAGGGTGACTCAGCTTTTGGGCCGGAGCAGCTCAGTGAATGGAAGTGCCACTAACTGACTTGAGCAAGACTGGGACAGTGTGGATTGCACAGTAGGGGAGTGGATGTGGGGGGCAAAATCAAAAGCTCTGTTTGGGCCATGTTAATATTGTGATGACATTGTGACATACAACACACCCAACCATTTTACAAGAGAGGCCTCTGGATCAAATCCTTTCCCTACCAGCCAGGTTCAGATCCTTTTCCTACTAGCTACAGGAGCTTGTCCAAGTCACTTACACCTTTTAGCCTCAGGTTTTTTCTATAAATGGTGATAATAGTACCTCCTATTATGGCTGTTGTGAAGAGTAACGAAGATGGCACCTCCTATGTGGCAAGCACTTAGTAAATGTGGGCTGTTAGAGTCATCATGATCATCATTATCATTATCATTATCATTATTACTGTTATCAGTAGGATCCAGAGAGGGCAAAAGACCTGCTTTACTTTTCCTCTCTGGTTTAAAATGTGGGCTTTAACTCACCACATTTCAGAAACTATGAAGGATCCCTTTACATCCAATTTTACAGTAGTGATATATGTCACCATTTTTCCAAACTTAAGACGGTGAGAAATGTAGTAGAGAGAAAAGCAATTGAAGGAGTTTGCTTGGTCTGATTGCCGCATTCATTACCCCTTTCTGCAGCCCTCTGGGATTTCAGCTGTCACATCTACCATGAGAAGGCAGACATCCCATCTTGGGGGGTCACCTTCCAAATCTACTTCCTCCTCTGAGAAAGAGAAAAGTCTCATTTGGCACATCGCTCTTACCCTAGTCCCCTCACAGCACAAGGATCTCTATTCATGGTCTGTCTCAGTTTATCTCACCCAGCAACCAGCCTGATCTTGTAAAAATAACGTCAGATCACATCTTTCTGCTTTCCACTGCACTTGGAATAAAACCCAAACTCATCACCATGGTTCTCAAAGTTCTACATAATCTGGCCCCCGCTACCTCTTGAACCTCATTTTCTACTACTCCTTCCCTCTTTCTCCTCATTCTGGTCACATCTAGTTTCTAGGATATTTGTTCCATATTAGTGGCCGTTTTGGAGAATAAATCTCGTGAGAACGGAGGGCTTTTGGAGGAAGCTGTTTTTCACTGTGTGGCTGTGTAGCACAGTGGGAAGAGCAGTGAGCTCAGAGTGCAACTTTGAAATGGATCTACGTTGATCCTGGATCTACTAGCTGTGTGTCTTGATCCAAATCATTATATCTCTGTAATCCTCAGTTTTCACATCTGTAGAATCGACTGCTTTTCTCACATTGATATGCAGATTGGTTGCCACATTGGATATGAGATTGCTTCCAAATTTACCATATTCTATACAACCGTGTCAGGTATTTTTACTGTATAAGTACATTTTAAGTATCTAAAATGCCAGTTTTTCTGCAGGAGCTTTGCACTGCAAAGGAAGCTGGTGAAGACATTCTATCAATAGAAGAGTCGGATGAGCAACATCTGTCTGTGGACCACAGGTGAGAGGCTAATGCTGATATCAGTAATGGAGACCTGTAACTCACTTTTAATTAATAAAACTGAAACAAGAGAATTAACATCTACAAATATTTTTTTCATCAAAATGAAGGAAAACAACAACCAACATTTGAGTTCAAAAGAGCAATCTACTAGTCTGAATTCCTTTTCCCAGCTAATATAACTCATATATTTCCAACTGAATATAAATATAAATGATTGGCTTTTTGTTACAAAAACAACAAATAGAGCAAACTTAACTGACACATTTAATGACTTTCACATTAAGACACTACATTTAAAAATAGTACTTTACTCCTTTTTCTTGAGACACTTTTAAGTGGTAGAAGAACAAGTACACATTGTGGTAGTTGCTATTTACAGGAGTCTGTCTTTTTTTGTAATCTAATCTATTTTTTAACCTTTTTTGTTAACATATTTTCAGAGAACAGAAGCCAGTATTCTGTTATTTTGAGTGGGAAAAATAAAAATGCATTCCTAACCCACAGGAAAATGCCAATCTGCCAAATATCTCTAAAACCCCTTTATACAACTATTTAACAATCCACCAAGGATTTCTGCAAAATAGAAATTATTTGTAATACTGTCTAGTTATTTACTACTTGATAAACTCATTAGTAGGTATATTTGTATATAGTAAGCTGTAATACTAGACACTGCTCAGTTTAGAGTATTGAGAATGGGTTACATTTCCTTTCTGCATCACAGTGTACATGTACATGCAAATAAATAACAAAATAATACATTAAAGATGTGCAGCACATGTCAATAATACTTAGCAAAAGAAAATAAACAAGATAATTTTTGAGAGGTTTCTTACGGTTGAAAGCATGTTTATGTGAGCTCTGGTGGTGAGAGGAGGTTAGCTGGAGGCTGTGGTCACTGTTACGATTTGGGGGCAGGAAGAGGGAAGGAAGAAAGAGCTGGTGAAGAAATGAGTTAAACAGGACATGTCTGAGGTTCATCTGTGTCTGGATCTAAGGAATGGAGGAGAATCTTCCCTTCCTGGCAGGAGAGTTCAGAGGTGTTTGGCTGAGAACCATTGTCTGAAGCTACACACAGAGCAATGGGATGAAAACCAGAGCTCACGGTGTCAGGCTGTTTGCATTCCCTTTGCGTGGTGTTCTACACCTCTTGTTAACATGAGTTGTAATTGTGTGTTGAATGTGACAAGTCTGCTCATGCCATGATCACACTCACTTGCACCAGCAAGCTTTGTTTTTGGCAGAATCTCAAACTTCATGTAACTATTCAGCATTGTATTTGTGGTTCATAGGAGTTGAGGACATGTGTGTGGCCAAGCTTAAGACTAATTAGCCATTCAACTGTATTAATGTGCTTTATCACTCCCAACTTTTCTTGTAGTGCGTGTGCTTATTTGGACTTCTTAGACTTGCCCATCTTTGTCATTAGTTTCTCTACATTATTAGAAGACCTTGTACTGAACAGTGTGGGGAAGAGGATATCTATAAAACATAACATGTTTAAACAATGTGAACTCGAGACACTATTCTATCAGGAGAATATCTGAGATATAATAGGAGCAAACCACATCCTTTTGCCTGGGAGCACACGACCTAAACATATTCTTGCATGCAACGTAAAACAGATTTATTTAGTAGGTTTGGGTAATGAATTTTGTGTAAATTAGCACATCATTCTAGCAAATATTCAGATAGTGAGGAGACCGGCACTTTATTTTTTAAGTAGAGTTTAATTGAATGAAAAATATTCTGATGCAGCAATGAGCCAGCTACTACATCTTTGCCACTGACCTTCATAGAATATAAGGAGGGTGTTTTCTTAAGGCTTAAAATCATATGCTTCTTAATATTGTAAGAAAATATCACTCCATTCTGGATGAATGCACTATAGTTTTATATATCCTATACTTTCATAAAATATTACTAAAGTTCCTTCAAAAATTAGGCAATGGATTGTTTATCTTGTAGACAGTAAGATGGGAAAATGACACTTAGGAAAGAACTGATGGATTTGATAAAGAACATTCTGTTGAATTCTGGCCCCCCATCCCTCTCCTATCCCTCCCCCTCACTTCCGACATGAGGCCACTGCTCTGGCTCCAACGACCTCAGCTCTCACATGATGGGTTGTGGGTGGACCTGGCTTGTCCACCATCTTGAGGTCTGTAAGGGAGGACCTGTCAGCCTCATCCCTGTCTAGCACAGAGCCTGACATTGAGTAGGCAGAAAGGAGCATCTGTTCAGGGACTGACTGATTGATCCTATCGAAATAGTGATCCATGAGACCTCTCAAACATGATGCAGTATTGTCATAAATCAGTGCAAACCAGTATTGCCTTATTTCGTCATCGACCTGTTTGTTGTCCTCAGGATATTTTCCAGTAAAAAGAAGGAAAAGAGATAGTGGCAAGTCAGGATTGTGGTTTGCAGCACCCTGAGCAGTCATTGATAATCTGGCTCCCCTTTTACAGTCCGAGGGATGGTTAGAAAGGAAATCAGGCACAAAGGTCATAGGGACCTAGTGCTCTCAAAATGCTTCTGGAACTTCCCCTGGTAATTCTACATGTTCTTTGAAAGGTAAGAAGCATCCTGCTAAGAGGCTTGAAAGCTTTGTCCATGCTTATGAAAGAAACACAAAGAGGGGAATTTGAAATGTTTAGAAGAAAGGGTCTGTGTAGGATCTCTTGCCTGGTTCAGATTTGAGGCTAAAGAACTTTTCATTTCAGGAGAGGGACTCAAAGGCTGGGTTATTTTCCATTAAAGCTACAGAGGCACCGGAGTGGAAGGTGTTGCTTCCTTGGACTGTCGAAGATAGAAAGAAGTCAGGGATACTTGAGAGTCACTGAGGGGCAGGCAAAAAGTTGAATCCTGCATAGCCCTCTCCTAACTTAGTACTGCTGGGGTCAGAAGGAAGCACCTAGCTGCTCTTTTAGTTTGGCCAGTTGTATATAGAGGTAAGGCCCCAATTCCTTTCATAGCATCATCTTAATACAAATGCATTCTGTACTTTATCCTTCATGATGTGATTTGCTGTTTATTAACCTAGTTTTTCACTAATCTCTAAGGTAGGTTTGAGAGCCATTGTAAAGATGAGAAAGTGCAGCCACAGAGGATGTCTGATTTGCCCAAACTCACACAGTTGGTTCAGTAGTAGAGCTGGAATTGGGACCCAGCCTCTCCTGGGCTCATTCCCATCCAGACACCAGTTTCAGGAGCTGTAGCTGGTATGGGATTCCAAGGAGAAAATCCCAGGAATCTTTGGGAAGCACTTGATTGGGGACATTACTGGCAGCACATGTGTTTTTTTTTCCTTAAATTTCAGGGGAGAGCAGAATTAGCTGGGGAGGAGGCTACACCCATTAGCCCTAACACTTTTTCCAAAGATAGCATCTTTTCACCCTAAGGTAGAGTCAATAACACTGGAAAGTCAAGTGACACGTATTTCCAAGGGTTCTAGTAGTTCTTACCTTTGCTTGCAGTCTTCTGAAAGTCTGCTACAGTGCTGGAGTGGGTCCCTGGAGAAACTCCACCTGTCAGCAGTTGCAGCAAGAAGAGTGTTCTCGCCTACTTCCCCTTTCAACGTGTTTCAGTGAAGAGTTATCTTGTACAAAGGTGTGAGGAGAATTTTGCAAAGATGTATGATAGTCCTAATTAGTGAAGTTTTGTTGTTTGGAGCTCCAACTACCTCAGTTCTCACATGATGGATTGTTATACATTACTGACTTCATTCCTTGTGTCCACCCCATCTTGAGCAGGGGACGAGCCCTGCACATCATTGAATCACATGCCATTTGGTTGGATTTCTCTACCACTGAGTAGCTAGCTTGTCAATCTCATCACTCCAGTCCCAGTGAAACTTATTCATGCAGCAAATATTTAGCACCTACTCTGTAGGAGGTTCTGTTCTAGGCATTGAGAATACAGCAGTGAACAAAAGTCCTTATCTTCCTGGAGCTTACGTTCTAGTGGAGGAGAAAGATAATAAATAAATCAATATTCTAGAGTAGGTTAAAAGGCAAGGACAGTGAAGGGAAAACTTAAGCAATGAAGAGAAATAAGGAGGTTGTGGGGGGAGATTAAATTTTATTAGGTTTTGCCACACGCAATTAATATTTTTACAGGTTAAAAGATGGTGCAATATTGGCAATTCCCAATGGCTTAACGTAATAGACAGGGTGGCCAGCTAAGGCCTCAATAAGAAGGTGATTTTGGAGTGAACACCTGAAAGGAGTGAAAGAGCAAGCCATGTGGATTTTGGAGGAAATATTCCAGACAGAAAGACTTGCAGGTGCAAAGTCCCTGAGGCAGGAGCACACTGGGTGTGTTTGAGATGCCAGTATGGCTAGAGCCGAGTCAGCAGGGGAGGACTAGCAGGAAAGGAGGGCAGAGAGGAACAGAGGATCAGATCTCACAGAACTTGGGGAGGACTACAGCCAGGAAGGTGTGAGCACCTGTGGGGGAGGCACCAGGACCATGTCAGCTTGCCCCTGCCCTCCCTGTGGAATAGCCGGGAGAGAGCCATGCTAGAGTCATTCCCCATTATTTCTTCCTGCTTTTCACTGCCACGGAAGCCTCAACAAGCCCCCCTGATCTCCACTGCAGATCACTTGGCTAATTCTACTCCACACTGCCTCCTGTCAACTTTGGCAAATACTGGAGAGGTCTTGTGGTCTAGGATTATTTAAGAAAACATAGGATTGGGATTTTTAAACTACAATATTTGGGTTTTATTTCTCAGCTTGGCCATTTACAGGTTTTGTGATCTTGGAGAAGCCTCCTAAGTCTCATGTTCTTTCTCTCTAACTGGTGAGGATAATTACCGCAGACTGTGTGACAATCAAATAAGAGAAGGAAAAGAGATCTGTGCAAAGTCAAGTTATTATTAGTTAGGAAGTACTTCCAAATACAGACTAGTTATAATTTAAAACTATACTAAATCCTTAACTGAGCTATAAAGACATAATTAAATGCAACGGGCTACATGTGAACTCGGTTTATGGTCATGATCTGAAGTCTGTCTGGTGATTTCTTCAATACTTTAATTTTTCTATTAATTTAAGGTTGTTCTCTTTTTCTGTTTCAAGCCAGCGCATTATAAACCTCTGTCCTTATGAGATGGTTCTCTGGCATTAACACCCAAATTGTTCCAGGAAGAGTGTCCATGTCTCCTGGCTGGGTGGAGGGGGGGTGGCCAAGTCTGAACACGATGGAATTCAAAGCTTGGCAGCCACATCCAGTCATATGATTCGTGCTCTCACTCCCACCTGAGAGACACTCACATGCTAAGTGAAGGAGGTGGGTCTTTTCAACAGCCTGGCATCAGAAGAAAAAACCCGCAGATACATTTGTTAGATTTGGAGCCAGCCTCTTGGTTTCCATTTAACTTGTCCTGCTGGCATGTACAGAGCCTGGTCCGTGAAAAGGGCAGACATGAAAAAAGAAGATAGAAGAAGGGAGAGCAGTCTCAAGTTTCTGGGTTTTATATTTCATTGTGCTTATATGACCTCTAGCCAACCCATATTCCATCTTCAGCTATAGGACAAGTTATTTTGATCATCTAAAAACATAAAATCATTAGACTGTCTTATTAGATTTATGATTGATAAGAGCAATTTCGTTCTGAATATTCTTTGAAAAGCCCTAAGTAAGAGTTTGTACTCAAAACTAGTTGAAGCAACACTGAAATTCCTGAGGGTTTAGAAATGAAATAATGAAAAATAATGAAATGAAAATGAAACTAATGTAATAAACTAATGAAAATGAAGAAGTCTCATAAGTATCAAAGTTTAGAAAAATCTGGGATGAATTATCAGAGTATTAGCCTATTTTAGGAAAAGTACTTTTGGATAAATATGCTGGCAGCTGCCTGTTCTACTCAGACAATTAACAATGTAATCTTTTTTTCCTCATGGTGTTCATTTGTCATCCTGTAATGAAGATGTCAGGCTGTGTATTAGGCATCCAAGGAAGTGGGACAGCTCTCTTTTGAATTAATGCTTTTTGCTCTACCGCTTTTTATCCCAGGATATTGTTTTGCTTTAGCTCCATGAAACTTTTTTTCCCAACTTTTAAACTTTTTATTTGAATATTGGCAGGAACTACATATGTATCCACCTTGACCCACACTCACAACTGTTTCCATTTTGCTCCATTTGCTTTATCCTTATTCTCTCCCTCTCTTCCCCCGCACTTCTTCCCTCTCTCCCTCTCCCCTTTCTCTCCCCACTCCCTATCTCCTCTCCTTTCTCTCTCTTTCCCCCTCTGCCTCATTCATTCATTATTTATTTATTCGTTACTTTATTTTGCTTTCTTATTTATTTTAATGCTCAGATTGTCCCAGAATCTACCAGTGGCAGCCTCTTCAACCTGAGTCTAGTGTCTTCCCACCATTCTTGGGGCATTCCTTGCTTTCTGGCACCTTATATATGATGTTCCAGATTTATTTTCTACTTTCTCAGCCTCAGCCATGAAATCACCTGGTTCTCCAAGCCTTATTCAAAGGACCCCTGGCTTCTTTAAGTGGAGACACTTAGAAACCAAAATCTGGGTGCTAGTTGTGCTCATTGTTACTGGTTTGTTATTACTTCTAGGTGCTTTTAGAACTGGGAAACAGATACATACACACATACAGAGGCATGAAGATCTATATCTATATTATTCCCTTTCCTGTCCATCTATATGTATGTGTACCTGTGTGTACATGTGTACATGAAACAATACAAACCATGAGTTCACACTGATACCTTCAGTTATAAACCAACACTGCAGGGTTCATTCTTGTCTTCCCATTTCCACTGTTGCAACACTCTTCTACAACAGTCAGAGAGGCCTAGCCCCATTGTCCTCAGTATATTTACTCATTTGCTCAAGACTAAAATGCACAGACGGTAGTTTTAGGGTTGCCAACTCCTGTTATTGTGAAAAGAAAACCTCCTCAGTTGAGTTCCTATTGTTTACATTTTTAAAGTAAAATTTATGTGTAATAAAATGCACAGATCTTAAATGTATCATTCCATGAGCTTTGACAAATGCATAATCCAATGGGACCCACATTCCCATCAACACATACAATATTTCCAACATACTAGAAAGATTTCTTGTGCTCCTTCCCTGTTAATTGTCTCCCCACCTAGAGGCAACTGCTGTTCTGATGTTTTTCACTATAAATTTTTTCCGTTACTAGAACTTCATAAAAATGAAACCATATAATATATATTCTGTTGAGCCTGCCCTCTTAAACTCACCATAATGTTTAATTATAATAATCTGAGATTATTCATGTCATATGTATTAGTAGTTCATTCCTTTTTGTTGCTGAAGCGTAGTTTGTTCTCTGGATATACCACAATTTGTTAGGTATTTTCCTTTCGATGGACTTTTGTTTCTACTTTTGGGTTACTACAAATAAAGCTGCGATGAACATCCTTTTACAAGTCCTTTTGTGAGCACATATTTTCATTTTTAAATTATTAAACAATTTATTTGTTAAATTATACAATAAAAGTGATTTGTTTTCTCTTGATGTACAGTTATATGGTTTTAACACACGCATAGATTCGTGTAACCATGACCATAGTCCAGATAAAGAACAGTCTATGTGATCTGTGGTTTGACAATGAATCACCCGCCAAAAAAACTTCCTTGTGCTGTGCCTTTATAGTCACCCCTACCTCATCTCACCCCTAACCCCTGTCAACCACTGATTTATTCTGTATCCCTTTAGTTTTGTCTTTTTGAGAATGTGATATAAATAGAGTCACACGGCATATAATCTTTAAAGATTGGCTTCTTTCCCTCAGTATAATTCCTTTGAGATTCATCCAATTTGTTGCATGCATCAGAAACTTTTTATTGCTGAGTTGCATTTCATTGTATGGATGTACCACAGTTTATTCATTCACCTGTTGAAGGACATCTGAGTTGTTGCCATTTTTTGGCAATTATTAATAAAGCTGCTGTAAACACTCGCATACAAGCTTTTGGTGGACATAAGTTTTCATTTCATTTCTCTAGGGTATTGAATTACGGTATTAATTTGCATCCCCCTAGTGACTAAAGATGCTGAGCATTTTTTCATCATTTGAATATTCAAATGTTTTGCCTATTTTAAAAATTATGTCGTTTGTTTTCTTATTATTGAATTTTGAGAATTATTTGTATATTCTGGATAGAAGTCTGTCAGATATTTTATGCGCGAGTACTTTCTCTAGTCTGTAGCTTCTTTTCTCATTCTCTTAACAGTGTCTTTTGCAGGACAAAAGTTTTTAATTTTGAAGAAGGATAATTTTGCCATTTTTTTCTTTGTTGGACTGTGCTTTTGGTGCCCTGTCTAAGAATTCATTGCCAAACCACAGATCACATAGATTTTCTCCTATTTTTTTCCCTAAACGTTCTTTAATTCTGGGTTTTACATTTGTATCTATGATTCATTTTGAGTTAATACTTTTATAAGGTGTGAAGTTTAGATTGAAGTTCATATTTTTTGTCATGTGGATGTCCAGTTGTTCCAAAACCATTTGTTGAAATATGATCTTGCCCTTCCCCTGCTCAAAAACATTCGGTGATTTCCTCTGGCTCTTAGAATAAAATCCAGAATCCTTTTGTACGATCTGTAAGGCATACTGCTCTTATGCCTGCCTATTCCTCAAACCTCATTTTGTGCCACACTCCCTCTTATCTGTCATACTCCAGCTGCACAGGCCTCCCTCTCTTCTGACTTCTCAAAGCTCTCTTCCAACACAGAGCCTTTGCACAGCCTTGTGTCCTCAACCTGAACTACTCTTCCATTATGTTGACACATGGTTGGCTCCTCCTGGTCCCCTAGATCCACTTTTGGTCCTCTCTCAAGGCACCCTGCCCTTTTCCTTCATCATGTTTTTTGAAATTTGTAAATTTATAGTTATGTTTGGGCTATTTGTTCATTGTCTGGATTCCCCACATAACTGTGAACCGCAAAAGACTGTGTTTTCAGTGTTCAGCACTGTGCTCGCCCTCATAAAACTTACTGTCTGGTGTGGAGATGGACAAGTGAACAAGAAACTATAATTAACTCACCATTCCGTGTAAATGCCATCTTATCTCTTTCACTGTACCTTTGTTCCTGTTTTCGGCACTGACTAAAATGTCCTTCACCTCCTCCTCAAATTGTCCTCACCAGTCAGGCACCAATTCATTCCTCCTTCTCTCAGAGGTCCTTCCTGCCACCTGGGCTGGAAGAGCTCTCCCCTCCCTACTCTCTACTTTCTTACTGACACTCTCCACTTTGCCTCAAGATCACAGGGGCTGACTTCACTCTTAGTCTAGAGGATCAGAAGCTCCAAGAGGGAGGTGCCCAAATTGCATTCAGCTTGTGTCTCATTCAGTATAGGGAGTAGCTCATCTTATCCAATGAGCTTGCTTTCTGATTTCTAGGATATAAGCATGTAATTAGCCATGTGTCCACCTTGCCACCAGAAACTAATAGGGCTGATTTGCAGAATGAAAAAAAAATAAGGCCAAATTTAAAGTCATATCTCATATTTACACAGCCAACACTTAGGCCATCAGTGCTTTAATATGCAGCAAAGACATATCCTAAAATTTTTTTCTTTTAACATATGCTGGAACTTCACTGATCTCTGTTGCTATCTTTCCCCAGCTGTCTCAGTCACAGTCCTTTAAAAGTGACAGAGGAAACACATAGAATATCACCTTCAAGAAATGTTGAAAGATTGGATTATAAAGTAGGAAGATTGAGATACCAAATAAAACATGGGCTACTTGGTAAAACCTTACCATGGACATATGTACCCAGGCCAGGCCCGCTGAAGCCACTAGTTGTATTAAAAAGAAGTTGGACCTGCTCTCTTTTGCAATGTAAAAGTGTTGCATACATTTCCTTCTTTAGAAGTGCCATGTCAATGGAATCATTTTGACTGAACAATGATGAACTTTAATTCATAGAAAAGTTTTCAGACCATTCCACGCTGGTAGAAATATTTGATAATAGATCTAAATATGAAAATAATGAAGTATGCAAGTAAATGCAGCACAAAATAAATTATAAAAACACATGTGAGTTGTCAATTCTAGTCCTTCACAGACTGTTCTCTTAGAGTAGGAGACACATCCCTATAGAATACCCTGTTCTCTGCTGGAAGGCTTGGCCTAAAAGGCTTATTAGTTATTGGGAACAGAGGAAACTTTCTTTATATCTTACCACATAGTGCTGGTCTTAGTATAGTCTCTACTCTGATTTATGAATTTCTCCTGGAATGAATTTTCCACAAATACACGATGGGAAACTGTGAGCATTGACATTCATTCTGCCTATGAATGTCTTTAGTGTTAGCATCTGGCATCCAGGCTGGGATCCAGATATGTTCCAATGATTCACCAACCAACACTTTTTTTCACCTTCTCTACATTTGAAAAGGGGGCAGGCCACAGAACATTTATAAGATTCTAAAGGTGCCTTGTGGTTCTCTTAACATTTGTGCACTGTTCAGAAGACACCAATAATAGCAATATTCTTTTCAAGGTGATAAAACTTTGAAAAAAAATTTTTGATTATTGCTGGCCTACCATATTTTCATAGCAGTTGGTTTTTGTTTACTTGGTTTTTGTCTGCTTTCTTTTCATTCTTTGACATCATAGCACAGCTTATCATAGGTTACTTGCCCTCTTAGGTACAGAGGACATCAGACTAGGATTTTTACCATGTTGATGATTTGTCTGTACTTTCTAAGTGTTACAGATATGGTGCATTTCTTGTTTTCCCATTCTGATGAAGAAATACCACTTAGTGCTGTTAGATGTTTTTCCTCTTTTGATGTGTTTGTGGAAAACTAGTGTAACCCAACAAGCACATTAGAGAAGTTCAAACTGGCTCTTTAGAGAGTGATATTTTCTGTGAAATGGATGGAATAAGTCTTTGGTGGAGATTTTATCATTTGGACTTCATCCTTTGTAAAACAGTGAAATATATGAGGGTTGGAATATTTGAGTTTTATTCCTTTTTAGTTGTGTATTAGTAGTGGTTACCACCAGTCCATTAATATATAACTAAAATAAGGATTGAGTTTTCTTAGCTATGCAGTAAAAGTAATTAGCTTCCAGATAATCTTAAGAGACCCCATATTTGAAATAGATGAAACTCAACATTTCATTTTAACTCTTCATATTCTAATATGTAAAATTATCTGAACTGCTCTGTATGATGTATGTTCAGTTATATATTAACTTAGATATATTAGCTTCAGATATATCAGCTTTCTATCAGCCTACAAAATGAGTATGATTTTAAAAGCCACAAGAGAGGAAGATGTCAAGATGGCAGCACAGGCAGACTCTGAACTCACCTCCTCCCATGGACACAACAAATTTACAACTGGTCTTGGAATAATCACCCCTGAGAGAGAACTGAAAACTGGATTAAAGAGCCTCCACAACAAGAGATGGTGCTGACTGAGGTGGAAGAGGCAGAAATTCCTTTCTGGAGAGAAAACAGCCACCTTTGAGCTGCAGTGCCTCACAGCTGGCTGGGAGCAATCTTAAGGTACGAAGCCTTCCCTGGAGGAGTGGGTGATCTGAGCAGAGGAGCATTACCACAATAAGCAGCTTTTGGACTCAGCACAACCAAGACAAATGTCATAATATCTGGCTTTACTGGCTATTAACTACAATGGGGAATACCCCCAGAAAAGCTGTCAGACATAAGGGAAAAAAAGTCTGCTCTTAAAGGGCCCATGCACAAATTTACCCTTTTTGGAAAGCAACCTCAAATCACCAGAAAGAAAGGTGCACAGTCCTTTGGTGAAAAGAAATTCACTTAATAGGCTCTGAGTGCATCTTGGTGAGAGGTGAGACCTCCCCAGGGACTGAAACATTGGTGGCAGCTATTATTATGACCTAGCACATGCGTGCTGACATGGACACTGACAGACGCCATTGGAGTACTTTACCTGGCCTGTTAGCACAGGGTTCTGCCCCACCCCCTAGAGCACTGATTTAATCCAGCTCTGCCAGGGCAGGCAGCCCACCCTAGGGTATGGCCCCACCAAACAGCAAGCCCTCAGAAATCTTGTGGGCCCACATAGGTGGGGTGCCTGAAACCTCTGCAGCCAGGTGAGTGGGTCCACCTCTGTGAGGCAGGCTGTGCACGAAGGTTGGGCTTGTGTTGGTGGACTGTGTGGGGCCTCTGCAGTGGGGCAACTGGGTCCACTTCAGTGAGTCAGTGCACCTGCATGGGGCAGGAGTGTGTTAAAGGGATGTGTGGTCCTGTGGGTGGTGGAGCTTGTCAGCTGCAGCAGACTTGTGCTTCTCAAATAGCCACATAGGGGATTGGGCCCATCTTCTACAGCCTGAAACAATTGGGTGCTCCCATGCCTGGGGCAGGCCTCACTCAGCTGCAATCTTGAGAGAGCTGACAACAGCCTAGCAGGCTGGAGACCTACAGCAATTGTAAGCCCCTGAGCCTAGCAACCAGCCACCCTGGGGGCCTACTCACTTAACAGAAAAACTGCAACAGGAATGTGCTATTAGACCTTGCAGCCAACTGTGCTGGGGATTCCCATGCCCAATAAAGTGTCTGAAGTGTCCATAGCAGCCACATGCAGCTGAGCTTTACAACCAGCTGGCTGGGAGTACAGCCTAGCCACCCTGGGCACCTGCAGCAAGAGCAACACTGCCACAACAGAAGGACACAGATAGCCCACACAGGGGACACTCCTGGAACATTTGGAACTGGTAACTAGAGGGAAGCACACTACTGGGCCTCTTATGGCATCTCTTACATGGCAACCTCTCCAAAATTGGGAGACTTATTTGACCTACCCAATACATAGATATAAGCACAGAGAAAGAGGCAAAATGAGGAGACAAAGGAATACTTTCCAAGTAAGGGAAGAGGACAAAGCCCCAGAGAAAGAACTAAATGAAAGAGATAAACAATCTACCTGAGAAGAGTACAAACTAAGAGTCATAAGGATGCTCACTGATCGTGGGAGAAAAATAGATGAACTCAGTGAGAACTTCAACAAAGCATTGGAAAATATAAAAAAGAACCAATCAGAAATGAAGAATACAATACTGGAAATGAAAAATTCCCTAGAGCGACTCAGTCGCAGAGTTGATGATACAGAAAAACAGATCAGTGAGCTGGACAAAACACTAGAGGAAATCACCCAAGCTGAACAGACAAAAGGAATAAGAATTAAAAAGAATGAGGACAGTCTATGGGACCTCTGGGACAATATCAAGTTCACTAACATCCATATTATAGGTGTCTCAGAAGGAGAAGAGAAAGGTACAAGGGTGGAGAATCTTTTTGAAGAAATAATAGCTGAAAACATTCCTAACTTAAGGAAGGAAACAGACATCCAGATACAGGAAGCAGAGAGAGGCCCAAACAAGATAAACCCAAAGAGGCCCACACCAAGACATATTATAATTAAAATGTCAAGAATTAAAGAAAGAATCCTAAAAGCTGCAAGAGAAAGGCAACAAGTTACATACAAAGGAAACCCCATAAGGCTATCAGCTGACTTCTCAGCAGAAAACCTTACAGGATAGAAGGGAGTGGCATGATATATTTAAAGTACTGAAAGGAAAAAACCTACAGCCAAGAATACTCTACCCAGCAAGGTTTTCATTCAGAATGGAAGGAGAGATAAAGAGTTTCCCAGACAAGCAAAAGCTAAAGCAGTTTATCACCAAGAAACCAGCCTTAAAAAAATGCTAAAGGGATTTATTTAAGTGGAAAAGAGAAGACCACAAATAGGAATAAGAAATTTATTTTTTTTTAAAAAGCAATAATATAACTGGTAAAGGCAAATATACAGTAAAGGTAGCAGGCCAACCACCTATGAATCTAATATGAAGGACAAAAGACAAAAGTACTAAAATTACCTATTTCCATGATAAGAGGGTAATGGATACTCACGCACAAAAAAGAGGTTTGATATGATATCAAAAACATAAAATGTGGGTGGAGGGAGTAAAAGAGTAGAGATTTTAACAAGAGGTCAAACTAAAGAGACCATCAACTTAATATAGATTGTTATAGACGTAGGTTTTTATATATGAACCTCATGGTAATCACAAAGTAGAAACCTATAATAAATACACAAAAAATTAAGAGAAAGGAACCCAAACATAGTACTAAAGAAAGCCATCAAATCACAAGGGAAGAGAGCAAGAGAAGAAGACAGGAGCAGAAAAGAACTACTAAAATACCCAGAAAAAGAGTAACAAAATGACAATAAGCACATACTTTTCAATAGCTATTTTAATGTCAATGGACTAAGTGCTCCAATCAAAAGACATAGGGCCACTGATTGGATAAAAAAACAAGTCCCATATATATGCTGCATACAAGAGACACACTTCAGACCTAAAGACACTCACAAACTGAAAGTAAGAGATGGAAAAATATACTCCATGCTAATGGCAGTGAACAGAAAGCTGGGGTGGCAATACTTATATCAGACAAAATAGACTTTCAAACAAAAACTGTAGCAAGAAACAAATCAGGGCACTACATAACGACCAAGGAAACAGTCCAAGAAGAGGATATAGCAGTTATAAATATCTATGCACCCAACATAGGAGCACCTAAATATATAAAGCAATTATTGACAGACATAAAAGGAGAACTAGACAGCAACACAATAATAGTAGGGGACTTTAACACTCCATTTACACCAATGGTAGAACATCAAAACAGAATATCAATAAGAAAACATTGACCTTAAATGACACATTAAAACAGATGAACTTAGTAGCTATATATAGAACATTCCATCCAAAAACTGCAGAATACACATTCTTTTCAAGTGCACATAGAACAGTCTCCAGAATAGATTACATAGTAGGCCACAAAACAAGTCTCAATAAATTTAAGAAGACTGAAATAATACCAAGCATCTTTTCTGACCACAATGGTATGAAACTAGAAATCAACTAGAGGAAGAAAATCAGAAAAGTCACAAATATGTGGAGATTAAATAAAATGCTACTGAACAGTGATTGGGTCAATGAAGAAATCAAAGGAGAAATCATCTAGAGACAAATGAAAATGAAAATACAGCATGCCAAAATTTATGGGCCAAAGCAAAAGTGGTTCTAAGAGGGAAATTGATGACAATACAGGCGTACCTCAACAAACAAGAAAAATCTCAAATAAACAATGTAACAGTGCACTTAAAGGAACTGGAAAAAGAAGAACAAAGCCAACATCAGTAGAAGGAAGGAAATAATAAAAGTCATAGCAGAAGTAAATGAAATAGAGACTAAAAAATCAATAGAAAAAATCAAGGAAACTAAGGGCTGGTTCTTTGAAAAGATAAAACAATTGACAAACCTTTAGCTAGACTCACCAAGAAAAAAAGAAATCTCAAATAAATAGAATCAGAAATGAAAGAGGAGAAATTACAATGGACACCTCAGAAATACAAAACATTATAAGAGAATACTATGAAATGCTATGAACCAACACATTGGATAATCTAGAAGAAATGGATCAATTCTTAGAATCACACGACCTTGGAAAACTGAATCAAGAAGAAATAGAGAATGTGGATAGACCAGTAACCAGTAAGGAGATTGCAACAGTATTAAAAAATCTCCCCCAAAATAAAAGACCAGGACCAGATGGCTTCCCAGGTGAATTCTACCAAACATTCAAAGAAGACTTAACACCTACCCTTCTCAAACTCTTCCAAAAAATTGAAGAGGAGGAGAAGCTTCCTAATTCATTCTACAAAGCCAGCATTACCCTGATACCAAAATGAGACAAGGACAACACAAAAAAAGAAAATTACAGCCCAATATCACTGATGAACATCGATGCAAAAGTCCTCAACAAAACCCTGGCTAATCGAATACAACAATACATTAAAAAGATCATACACCATGATCAAGTGGGATTTATGCCTGGGATGCAGGGATGTCTCAACGTCCACAAATCAATCAACGTGATACACCACATTAACAAAATGAAGAAAAAAACCACATGATCATCTCAATAGATGCAGAAAAAGCATTTGACAAGATACAGCATCCATTTCTGATATAAACTCTGAATATAATGCATACACAATGAAAGTACCTCAACATAAAGGCCATATATGACAAAACCGCAACTAATATCATTCTCAGTGGAGAAAAACTGAATGTTATCTCTCTAAGAGCAGGAACCAGACAAGGATGCCCACTTTCACCACTCTCATTTAACATAGTATTGGATGTCTGAGCCAGAGCAATCAGGCAAGAAACAGAAATAAAAGGGATCCAAATGGGAAAGGAAAAAGTGAAATGGTCACTATTTGCAGATGACATGATTTTATATGTAGAAAACCCTAAAGAATCCACCAAAAAACTTTTAGAAATAATAAATGAATATGGTAAAGTTGCAGGATACAAAATCAACAAAGAAAAATCAGTTGCATTTCTATGCACTAACAACAGAGATGCAGAAAGAGAAATTAAGAATACCATCCCATTTACGGTTGCAACAAAAAGAATAAAATACCTAGGAATAAACTTAAACAAGGAGGTGATAGACTTGTACACTGAAAGCTATAAAACATTGTTGAAAGAAATAAAGAAAAGGAAAGATATTCCATGCTCTTGGATTGTAAGAATTAACATAGTTAAAATGTCCATACTTCCCACAACAATTTACAGATTCACTGTAATCCCTATCAAAGTTCCAACAACAATTTTCACAGAAATAGAACAAAGGATCCTAAAATTTATACAGAAGAACAAAAGTCCCCAAATAGCCAAAGGAATCCTGAGAAAAAGAACAAAGCTGGGGTTATCACACTCCCTGATTTCAAAGTATACTACAAAGCCATAGTAATCAAAACAGCATGGTACTGACACAAACAGACAGACAGATCAATGGAACAGAATTGAGAGCCCGGAAATAAACTCACACAGCTATGGACAGGTAATTATCAACAAGAGAGCCATGGACATACAATGGAGAAAAGAAAGTCTCTTCAATAAATGGTGTTGGGAAAACTAGACAGCCACATGGAAAAGAATTTTAGTTTGATGTAGTCCCCTATGTTTATTTTTTCTGTTGTTTCCCTTGCCCTGTCAGACATGGTACTTGAAAATATGGTGCTAAGACCGATGTTGAAAAGCATACTGCCTATGTTTTCTTCTAGAAGTTTCATGGTTTCAGTTCTTACATTCAAGCCTTTAATCCATTTTGAGTTAATTTTTGTGTATGGTGTAAGATAATGGTCTACTTTCAATCTTCTGCACAGCAAAGGGAACCATCAACAAAATGGAAAGACAACCTAATGATTGGGAGAAGATATTTGCAAACCATATTTCTGAATAAGGGGTTGATATCCAAACTATATAAAGAACTCATACATCTCAACAACAAAAAAGCTAACAAACAAATTTAAAAAGGGGCCAAAGATCTGAACAGACATTTCTCCAAAGAAGATGTACAGATGGCCAACAGGCACATGAGAAGATGTTCGATATCACTAATTATCAGGGAAATGCAAATGAAAAGTACAGTGAGATATCACCTCACACCTGTCAGAATGGCTATAATTGACAAGACAGGAAATAGCAAGTGTTGGAGAGAAGGTGGAGAAAAGGGAACTCTCATACACTGCTGGTGGGAGTGCAGACTGGTATAGCCTGTATGGAATACAGTCTGGAGATTCCTCAAAAAATTAAGAATAGAACTACCATATGATCCAGCTCTTCCACTGCTGGGTATTTATCCAAAGAACATGAAAACACAAATGCGTAAAGATTTATGCACCCCCGTGTTCATTGCAGCATTATTCACAATAGCCAAGAATTGGAAGCAACCTAGGTGCCCATCAACAGATGAATGGATAAAGAAGATGTGATATATATACACAACGGAATAATACTCAGCCATAAAAAAGTATGAAATCTGGCCATTTGTGACAACATGGGTGAACCTTGAGGGTATTATGCTAAGCAAAATAAGTCAGAGGTAGAAAGTCAAATACCATATGATCTCACTCATAAATAGAAGATAAAAACAACAACAAACAAACACATAGAGACAGAGATTGGATTGGTGGTTACCAGAGGGAAGGGTGGAGGGAAGAGGGCAAAAGGGGTGATTAGGCACATGTGTATGGTGATGGATTGTAATTCGTCTTTGTGTGGTGAACATGATGTAATCTACACAGAAATCGAAATATACTGATGTACACCCGATGTTTATATAATGTTATAAACCAATGATAGCACAATAAAAAATAAAATCAAAAAATCAGAAAAATAAATAAAAAACACAAGAATCTATGTCTGTGGCTTGAGCCAGAAGAAGGGATGATGTCATTGGTGCCTTTGGCTTATAGACCCTAAGTCAGCTTCTCATGGGCACCAATCCTCTTCCCACATTGACCACGGAGCAGTGAGGGGTGCAGTGCTCAGAATAGGGAATCTGAGAAGAGAAGAGCCAAGTATTTTCCAATCCATCTCTTAGCCCTTGCACACACACACACAAACACATACCCCAAACATTTCCCTGCTCTATTCTTTTTGTCCCTGGAGTAACAGGCCAGAAAATGCATACTCTTTTTGCACTTAAAAACTGCCAGGGTCATCCGTATAGGATCTTTGATGGTTTAAATTGCTTTCTGGAGAAGACTGGTGGATTCAAATAGCACAGTCCTTCCATTCGGAATATCTGAATGAAATATCATACTTTTGTCCCTCCCATCAAAGAAAGGAAAGGAAAACTTTTTGAGACTAAAAATGATCATTTAAGCCAGAAAAGTATTTTTGCAAACAGTCTCACAGAAAGTGCTTCTATATTCAAATGTTGAAAAAAAGAGGGGAGGGGGTTTGTTGTCCCTTTGTTAGCAAGAAATTAAGCTCTTGAACAACTTCAGGTCCATCAAGATCTTTCCCAAGAGAGAACAGGCTGGGCTTCTCTGGTGGGACTCTGAGTTTTCCACTGGCTTCCATAGACATCGGAGGGAAAGAAATCTTTCACCTGCTTGTGTTTTTTCAAATTTTGATGTCTGTTTATTCATAGTCTTTCATTTGAGAGAAGTCATGACCAGCTCCAGGTGAGTTCACTGAAAAGAAATTCTTGGAAAGCTTTCTGCCAAATGCTCAATTTGTCCAGTGGCCAAATTTTCAAAAACCGGTTCATCCAAAACCAATTCGTTGAATTACTAATTTACAAAATTTACCCAAATTTATTGTTACATCAGAAAGCATGTCTTAAGAAATACTCTTTTTGAATATATTCCAAGGGTTGATAAACACTTTTCTGAATGGGACCAGACAGTAAATATTTTAGGCTTTACCAGCTGCATAAGGTCTCTATAGCATATTCTTTGTTTGTTTTACAACGTTTTAAAAAAGTAAAATTAATTCTTACCTCACACAAAAACAGGTTGATGCCAATTTGGCTCACAGGCTGTAGTTTGGATGCCTCATATATTCAAATAATTGGTATCTTTCCATATGAATATATTCTCGATTATATGCAGTGATTACATTCTTGAATACAGTCAATGGATATACCCTTGTTATCAGCATTTTTAAGGAATGTTCCATTTGTTAAAAGTTGAAAGTCACAGAGTGATTTACCATTCTTATGAATAGCAACAGTATTCTAGGATTTCATATGAATTTTTCTAGGTTCTTCTTATGTGGTATTAATTCTTTTAAGAATTCATCTTTGATTTTTTTAATGGTCTAGCATGTTTTTGGATTCTGTTACCACAGACTCATTTGGCAAGTTTACCAGTTTCCCAAAACGTGTATCTTTTAACCAATAAAGTTCAGTGATTTACAGTAGATGGAAAGGTTTTAACAGTTTTTGAAAGTACCTAGAATATCTATCTTGGTCAGTTTTCCTGTTTGCATAAGGAAAGTTCCATGTATCTGTGCCCAGTTCCCTACTGCTGCAGCTGGATGGAGCAGGGGACAAGAGAGGAGAATTTGTACTTGGGAAAAGAAATAAAGGAGAGACAGCATCCAGCACAGCCTGACATTGAGTTGAGAGGAAACGGGGGTCCATGAGAGACGGGGATCAGGAGCCTCATTGGTGCCTGTGGTCCCAGAACCCTGAAATCCTTACTTCTTACTACAGTCTTAAGCTCTGCCACTCCAATGTACTGTAAATTCTATGAATAGTTTTAAAAAACAGGTTTTTGGCAAATCAGTGTATTTGAGCAATTTGGTAAATAGATCTTTTGAGTTCTTGGCCATTTAGCCAAATGGTCTATTGGCAAGTTGGCTTTTAGCAAATTAAATGTTAATAAATTGACTTGGTGAATTGGTCTTCTTCCATCCTGAAAAGTAAAGGCTTTTGTAGGGGAGGAAGACAATTCCTCTGCCCTCTAGGTCCTTCTGGCTGGTCTAAGAATTAAAGTGACATGAGACCGAATAACAGGAGACAATCAAAGCTTTATAACATGTATACATGGGAGAAACCCAGGAAAACTGAGTAACTCACTAGAAAGGCCAAAACCACTACCTTAAATATGAATTTCAGCTAAAGACAAAGGAGGATGTTGGGGGTAGTGGTTTGGGGCTTCAAAGGGGAGGAAGGCAATTTACATGGAGGTGGAAATGTAAATGTTTGATAGAGAGAACTTGGATGAATGGGCTTAGCAAGGACCCTCACAGTCCACTGATACCCAGAGTTACCTATGGTGATGGCCTGTCCTGGGGACAGATCTTTAATCTTACCTTCTTTTAGGCAGTCAGGGGGAAGGTCAAAGTTTCTTTCAGAGACTTTTGTGCTTAAAAATAATCAAGGCAAAGAGACATATTTTGGGGTAGCCAACTCTGATCCCTCACACTTTCCAGAAGTGAAGCTAAGAAGGAGCCAGGGGTAGGCCAAGTTTACATCTTTTCTCGAAAAAATGGAGAGCATAGTAGCGTGTACAAACTATTTGTCAGAGCTGGTAGTAGCTCACACTTGCAGAGAATATTCTTAAGTTAGCTGTGGTGTGACTATAAAGGAATGGATTTTAGCATGTGGTCTATTAATGTCCAGGACATATATGCTTTGACAGTAAAAACAAAGAAAGTCATATTGAACATGTAGCATGGCAAAATCAAGACATTTCCAGCTGGAGTTGAGCAAAACTGGAGGTTATCTAATTTCTATTACTCCCCTGTAGAGGAAGAAAAATCATTTTCCCTCTACCCTTCTAGATTCTTGGCTGAGACCCCTCTGTGGTAAAAGAGGGGTTAACAGGAGAAAAACAAACAAAAGTTTAGTGTAAGTATGTATGTGTGTGTATATATATACACCTTTTGTATGCATGGGAGATACCCAGTAAGACTGAGTAACTCTCCTACATGGTCCAAGCTGCCACTGTAAATATCATCCCCAGCTAAAGGCAAAAGATGCTGGGGGTCAGAGAGGAAAGGCCAGTTATGGGAGGTCAACCAGGAGAAGCACCGTAAACAAGGGTGTGGTTGTTATACAGATTTAAGTCATTGCCTTCTCCATAGCTAAGAGTTTCTAGAGAGAGGGAGACACCCTTACACGTGGAAACTTCCCTTATAAATGTAAATTTCTCTTGCAAAGGGTAACTTCTACTCAGTTTTCAGAGCTTGGCCTGTGCCTGCTGTTTCTTATAAGCAACCATCTTAAGATAATCCTTATGCCAAATAGGCATATTTTGGGGTGGCCAATTCTGCTCCCTTTCACGCTAATATGGTGAAACTCCTCATTGGAACAAGGAGTTGGCAGACTGGTTTCATATTCTGGCTTTGTCATTTATTAGTTATGACCTTATACGTCATTCACTTGTGGAGCTTTATTTCCCTCATCTGTAAAGTGGGGCTGATAATAGAACACATGTCATTGAGTTATTTTAGGACACAAAATGATAATATGTGTGAGGTACCTACCACATGGCATGAACTCAGTAAATGATAGCATTTCCCCTGCCAGTCAGAGGTGAGATTGGTCGTGGGTAGGAAGTAGGTTTAGTTAGCAGTTGCCTTATGATAACTGAGGGTGATGATGGAGCACTCCCTTCAAGTTATTGATTTTCTGAACTGTTGACTTTAAACAAATAGACATCCAGTTATTTCTCCAGCAAAAATAGGTTTATTCAGCATTGACAAAGAATTGCAACTCGGGGTCTGCACCCATGACAAGTCATGTGCAAGTCCTGAGCAGCAAAGAGATGAGAAACTTTTATAGAGGGGAAGGGAGGGCTATTGTAAACAGAGTCCATTGGAGGAGACTGGGAATTCAAAGCATGGTGGCTTTTCATTGGCTGAGTTGTGACAGTCTCTCATTTGCTGAGCTTCTTGACAGTCAAGAAGAGGAAGTCTTTCTTCTTCTTGTTGGGCTCTGCTATTGACATAGGGTGTGAGAGCGCCCCCTTCTGGCCTCACAACTCCATTTTAATGAGGTTTATGTATTGTAATTTCCAGGTTTTTGCCTTTTGATTGAGATGTTTGTGTGAAAGCATCACTGATCAAGAGTCAGGTTTTTCCAGTTTCAGCAGCCTTTTGTCCCTTGATGCCAGGAAGCACCTTTCCTGCGTGTCATGTCCTATATTAGAGGGAAGTGTACCAATTGGAAACCTATTGTGGCCACATTTGAGTTATAAGGGCTAAAAGGGAAAACTTTCAGGCATTTCCTTTCAGGCAACTTCCTTTCTAAAGCCTATATGTTATCAAGATCACAGGCATTGGAGATCACCTGAAGGTTTTTGTCATCATCAAAGGTTTGACAAATGAAATTCCAGCAGGCCTAGTCTGGACATCTTGGGAAAACTGTCTCATAGAATGTCATTTCCTTCAATTTCAGTAAATTTTTATTTTCAGGTTACTAGATGATGTGGAGGTCCAGTCAGTGTTTGCCACTTTCTTTAAGTTTGTCACTTGAATCCAAGAGTCTATTCCCTGGAGTTTGCTGGCATGAGGATTAGTTAGCAGTATCTGATAGGGGCCTTTCCAGTGAGGTTGAAGAAGAGTTCCTCTGGAGGTGTCTTATCTGAAGGATGAGATCTCCAGGTTGCCAAATATGATACTTAAGATCTCTGTCTCCTGAGAGCATGCTGTGATAAGATCGCTCTATCAAAACATGGTTATTTTTAATAGAAGCAATTAACGCTTTGCAGTACTAGAGCATATAACCTTCTATCAGCTGTGGTTCAAAAGGGGCAGGAGCTGAGTGCATTGGGCATCCTGTGACTACCTCAAAGGGTAAAAGTTTTCGAGTTCCAAATGGGGTGGATCTGAGATTTAGAAGGACCAATGGCAATGCTTTAAGCTAATTTTGATGATTGCATCTTAATAATGCTGTTATTGCATTCAACTAAACCAGAGGATTGAGGGTGGCAAGCACAGTGAAAGTGTTGTAAAACCGGCCAAACAGCACAGACTTCTCAAAGTACCTGACCAGTAAAATGGGTTCCTTGATCACTATCATGTCCAGGAGGAGTTCCCAGGTAGGGATAATCCTTTTCAAGAGGATTTTAGCCACAGAAGAGGCAGTAGCCTGTCTGCAAGGAAAGGCTTCAGTCCAGTGAGAAAATATACAAACTGACTAAAACATATTTATATCCATGACATGGGGGAAGATGTATGAAATTTGCCAAATCGCAAATGGTCCATTAGGCAGTTTGAAATGTCTGAGAACAGGCTTCCCTGGTTTATATTTTGGACAAGTGGGACAAGTGAGGTACGCACTTTTTGTAGCCTTTTTAATATTTTCCCACCAATGTTGATTCATGAATGCTGTCATTTTGTCAGTAGACCAATGGTTTAATGGTGTATAGTGGTTAGGAGTGGGAATTTTAGGTCTGTGGGAGGACTGGATTGTTATTTGGCTGGAACCAGAGTTTCCTCTTTTTATCAAACATACAGTTGTTGAATTTCCAATCTTGTTTTTCCTTTCCTGAGTCCAATTGTTGGGTGTCTCTAGCCAGTTTTTCTAAGTTATGATTTGGGTAAATATCTCTTTGGATCATGATGGAGATTTGGCTGTTGTTGGTTCTTTTAAGGACTTCATTCCTTGTGGAAATATCAGCAAGGTGATTTTCTTTAGCTTCCAGAGAGTGAAGTTTAGAAAGCCCTGAGATCTTAATGATAGGTAAAGCAGCAGGTAAAAGTACAGCATCCACTAATTCCTGAAATGGGGGTCATTTTTAATTTTATTTCCACTGGATGTAAGGAAGCCACGTTGCTTTCACAACATTCCCAAATCATGAGCTACTCTGAAAGCATATCTACTATCAGTATAAGTGTTGGCAGTTTTGCCCTTGGCTGAAGTAGAAGCCCATGTAAGATTGTATTATTCAGCCTGTTGGGCCAAAGTAGCCATAGGTAAAGGTGCTGCCTCAGTGATATCAGAAGGAGTTGCAATAGCATGCCACCACAATATTTGCCATTATCACCTTTTAAATAGGAACCATCAGTAAACCCTGAGAAGTCAGTGTTACCCAAAGGAGTTTCCTGCAGGTAATCGCAAGGAGTCTGGAGGTGATCTGTCAGGGTTAAGAAGTCGTGAGGGACTTTGTCAGTAATGGAGGGGAGAAGAGTAGCAGGGTTAAGGTGATTACAATGTAAAAGAGTTATGTGAGGTGCAGTTAACAAAAGGGTTTCACAGGAGGTGAGGAGGCTGACTGAAATATGTTGAGTGTGATGAGAATTCAGGAGGGCTTCTACTGCATGAAGTACAAAGATGACTAATGGGATCTCACAATGATTTCCTCAGTGGCCTTAACCAAAAGGGAAGTAGCAGTAATGACCCTAAGGCAAGGGGAGTATCCCCATAGCATAGGGTCCAGTTGCTGGCTATAATATCCAATGGCTCCATGGTATTCCCTGTGTTTGGGGATGAGTACTCCAAGGGTATTCCCTTCCTTTTCATATGCAAAAAGAAAAAAGAGAATCTGATAATTGGGATTCCAAGGGAAGGTAGGATCATCAAACTCTCCTTTAAGGCTTTAAAGGCTATGTGGTCCTGTCCTTCCCATAAAATTGGGTCAAGGTTGTTGTTCTTCAATAAAACATACAGAGGTTTGGCCCTAGGAGAAATCTGGAATCCGATCTTGGCAATAACCAACTAGCTTGAGAAAACCTTGCAGTTGATACATACTTTTTGGTTTGGGGAAACTTAGGGCACCATGAAGCCTGTCTGGATCTAGGTGTAGCCCTTGTTCTGATATCAGATGCCCTAAATGTTGAAGGTGGGTCTGGGCAAACTGCTCCTTCTCTTTGGAGACCTTATGTCCCTTTAAGTCTAAAAGCTTCAGTGAGTGGATGCTGTCTTCCTGTGAGGAGACATGGGAAGGAGAGCAAAGAAGCAAATCACTCATATATTGCAACAATGGAAAAAGTCCAACAAAAGTAGAAGCACTAGGGAGCTTTATATCACCCAGGTCAGCCTTTAGGATTGGTGAGAAATGAGAAGGACTCTCAGTAAAACCCTAAGGCATTACTGTCCGGGTGAATTGCTTCCCTCCCAAGTGAAGGCAAAAAGGTATTGACTAGCTTCGTCAACTGGAATGCCAAAGAATGCACCACATAAGTCAATTACCATAAAGAACTTGCTTCCAGTGGGAATGGATGCTAGTGGTGTATGAGGGTTAAGAACAACAGGGTGTCGGATGATAACAATGTTGTTTATTGGCCAGAGGTCCTGGACAAACCTCCAGCATTGGCCCTTGGGTTTTCTCACAGGTAAAATAGGAATATTACAGGGACTAGAACAAGGGATAATGAGGCCTTGGGCCTTCTAATCCTCTATTATGTGCTTTATACCTTGAAGCACCTCTTTACTTATAGAGTACTGATTAATTATGAGGAGAGGTTTTGAGGAAAATATTTGAATCTTGATGGGAGGTATGCTGTGAATTTTACCAATATCCATTGGAGATTTTGCCCATAAGGAGGGTGATAGTTGATACCACAGGGACAAATGATCTGTGTTTCCAGAATTAGCTCTAGTACAATCAGAGATGGAGCAAATAAAAGATGTCAAAGGGTTATTTAATTCACCTGGTTGGCTGTTTTGATGGCTACTGTCAACTTCTAGAATTATTTGCCCCTTTCAGGAGAAAGAAATTCTGGCATGACACTTTTCCAAGAAGTCTTGGCCTAATAAATGAATAGGGGTGGAGGAACTAAGGAGAAAAGGGCATGTATCTCTCAAAGGGCCTAAACAAAAGGTTCAGAGACAGGAAACTTCTGGGGTTTATTAGAAACCCCCACCATTTGAACTGTTCTAGTACTCTGAGGCGGGGCTGCTTTATAGTAGTGGCACTGAGCCCTGAGAGTGTGGCTGTGGTGTCAGGACAGAAAGATTCATCTCCAATCTGGAGAAATGTTCCTAAGCTGATTAAGAGGGAGGATTGGGAAGAGCTCTTGTAATTCCTTGGAACCCTGTCATCGAGAATTTGGAGGACATTGGAAAGGCTGGTTCGATGTCTGAAGGCACCTGAATCACTTACGTGTGTAACAATCTCTTTTCCAATGTCCTGGCTCTTTGCAATAATAGCAGAAACTAGGAGGATTTTGGTTTTGTTTAGGGGCCTTCATTTGCTGGACTTGAAGATTAAGAATTTTAGCAGTCTTTCTTTTAGGTGAGTCACGTGAGATAGTTGGTTCGCCGGATTAACTAAATCTGGAGTGGGCATAGTTTCTCATTCCATCCTTGTCCTTTTTACTAGAAGGGAAAGATCCTGCTTCAGCCCATTAATAAAAATACAATTAAAAGCTATTGGGGTAGAATCAACATCTGAAGAAAGACCAGAATTTTCTTTAAAAACAATCTGAAGACGATTGTAGTATTCACGAACAGGTTCATCAGGATTTTCTTTTCCTTCTTTTTTTCCACAACTCTGAATTTTGTTCAGTCAACAGCCTTTGGGAAAGCCCTAGGAATTGCCTAATCTAGTAGTCTCACGACAGCCTGAGCCTGAGTATACAACACATTAGTGCGTAGGTCTCCAAGTTGTAATCCTAGAGACCTTTCAGGATTTTCCCAATTAGCAGTTTTCATTCAATGCTGGGCCTGGCCTTCACTGACAAGCATATTAACTAGCTGATATAAGTCAGAGAAACCAGGTTAAGTTTGAATAACCACATTAAATTCCTCAGCAAGCCTGTGAGGATCTTCAGTTACTTTGGGAAAATCTTTGATTATGGTTTGCAGTTCAGCTTTAGTCCAGGAGATAAAAGAAATTAAGAATTTAGCCTTTGGCTTAATTTTAAAGGGACAGGTTTTGATAGGTTCAGAGGAAGAGGGACTGGGGATATGTTCAGGGAAAAGGGAAAGTTTGGTGAGAGAGTTAGTATGGGGGAATTGAGGGTATACATGAGGTATACATGGTATAGAAGGGAAGGAGGAAGATGGTGCCAGAGATGGAGTCTGAGCACCAGGAGCAGGGGGAGAGAAACAAGATGGTGCCAGAGGAGAGGAACATAAGGTTGCAGAAGCCATTTTATCTTCTTTAATCATTTGTTCACCTCAGTTAATCTTAAAATCTTACTTGCAAAGAGGCAATTTTAGACTCCTGAAAACATTTGTAAGCCTGACAATACCAATCCAAATAGGTGTTCCTTTCAGTTTTGGAAATTACAGAGCTATGGTTGTCCAATTCAGTTTCAAGAAAAGTGAGTTTGGGAATTTCAAAAGTTCCCCATAATGGTCATTGGTATTCTAAATTACTTTTGGTTAAATGAGTCCATTTAGTCATAAATGCACATGAGGAAGTACTGTGGCTTTTAAACATAAAATCAGCTGGGATCCCTGTGGGAGGTTACCCTCAAAATATTTAGATAACTGGGCACCCATTTCTTAGAGGTTTTTCTCTAGAGCAAGAGGATAATTCTCAAGCAGTCTGCAGGCCAAATATCAGCTGGTTCCAGTAGGAATACTCCAATTTCAGTAAGGTAGACTAAAGGTTGAATCAACACAGTTCCAGTGGATCAGCCTGCTCCCAAGGGAGTCAGGCCAAAAGTGCCAGCTCAGTTTCAAGTAGGAACAGTCTGATTCCAAAGGAATCAAACCAAAGGTTTAGCATAGTTCTGGTAGAAACAGCTTGATTGCAAAAGAGTCAGGCCAAAGTGCCGACCAAGTACTCACAGACAAACAAGGCCTTAACCAGAAAAGGAAGGACCCTTAAAATAGATCTCAAATAGAACCTGGAAAGCCTCAAATGTAAAGATGGTGGAAGCTCAGATCCAGAAGAAAAGACTTACCCTCGAGCCCCAGAGTTGGTGAGAAAAGCAGTGAGCACAATGGGCTCTGTTGTGGGCACCATACCTGTTTACTCAGCAGCCTTGGAGTCATCAGGGGTCTTCTCTGGATCCCCATACAGCACACCAACATGTTGACCTTAAACAAAAAGACAGCCAGTTATTTCTCCAGCAAAAAATGGGTTTGTTTGGGATCAGCAAAGTATTGCAATTTGGGGTCTGCAACCATGGCAAGCCACATGCAAGTCTCAAGCAGCAAAGGGAGGAGAAATTCTTTTATAGAGGGGAAGAGGATGTTGGGAATTTGGGAGGGCTATTGTAAACAAAGAGTCCATTGGAGGAGACTGGGAGTCCGAAGTGTGGTGGCTTTTCATTGGCTGAGTTGTGACAGTCTCTCATTGGCTGAGCTTCTCAACAGTCAAGAAGAGGACGTCTTTCCTCTTCCTGTTGGGCCATGCTATTGACATAGGGCATGAGAGCTCCCCTGCTGTCCTCACGACTGCTTTTTCATGGGGTTTCTTTTTATTAATTGCCACAGACCTGATCAAAATCATTCCTCTTGCCTATCTGCCTTTCAATACAGTTCCTAAAATAAACTAAACCGATCTTTGAATAATCTAAGTTTATTAAGATAATATTCTCCAATGCCTTATCTACTAAAAGGAGCTATATGGAAAGAGAAGAAATATTTAAAAGGCAGCATAGTTATTTTGTATTAGTGGGTGTGGGGGAGGAAAAATAATTTCCCCTCTACCCTTATAGTTGCTTGGCTGAGACACCCCCGTAATAAAAAGACAGATTAACAGAAGAAAAACAAACAGAAGTTTACTAGCATGTGTACCTCCTGTATACTTGGGAGAGACCCAGGAAAACTAACTCCCTGAAATGGCCCAAGCCACCACCTTAAATACCATCTCCAGCTAAAGACAAAAGAAGATGTTGGGGGTGGGGAGTCAGTTATGAGAGGTGACCAGGGAAAGCACAGTAAGCAGAGTGAGGTTGTTATGCACATTTAAATTGGGGGCCTTCTCCATGGATAAGAGTTTCTAGAGATTTAAACTCACCCTTCTCTTCGTGGTACAGAGAAGGAGACACCCTCACAATAGGAGATTTCCCTTACAAATGTAAACGTCTCTTACAAAAGGATAACGTCTACTCAGTTTTCAGAGCTTTTCCTATGTCTGCTCTTTCTTAAAAATAATCAGCCTAAAATTATCCTCATGCCAAAGAAGCATATTTTTGGGTGACAAATTCTGCTCACCTTCAGAGGGATCAGTTTGCACATTCATTCAGGGGATGTATTTACAAGTGTGCATTGTATGCAGAGTCCTGTAGCCATAAAACACCCCTCTTCCTCACCCTCCCAACCCCTGCCTGAAGGAGAGTATGGATCTAGGTAATCTATAGAAATAGCAACTCTCGATCCCCACTCTGCTTATCTTAACATTGGAGAGTCTGCTTCTTGGCTCTGAAGGAATACAGCAATGATAGTGTATGCAGAACTCATCTTTCAGGAACACATTTTCTAGGAGAGAGAATTAAAATCACAAAAGAACCATTTTAAAGCAAATTACATCCCAAATAATATATTTAAGTGGAGAAGAAATTTAGAGGAATGGAGCGATGACAGGGAGAATGGCTAGTGCTGGCATTTGAGATGATCATGTTGGCTTGTACAGATTGGCATTCTAGCACTTTTTCCAAACATTAGTTCATCTTTACAAGAACCTTACGAGGTTTATATCATGAGTAGCACTTTAAACACCAGGAAACAGGGACTCAGGGAAGCTAAGAGACTTGCTCTAGTTCTCACACCTAGGAAGTGTCCGAGCTGAGGTTCGAGCCCACGTCTGTGCAACATCAAATTCTGTCCACATCCCATGGCAGCTCTGGGATGCTGGACACAATGATGGGGGCTTGAGAAAATAGGAGGCTGTTTCAGGCATGATCCCTAGGGAGCCACAGAAGAGCATAGTGACTCTTGGGGAGAGGTAGGTTCTGGAGATGCTGGTACCAGTCCACTTGTCAGGGATGGCTGAGATGCTGTTGGGCCTGGAGGAAAATATGATGCCTGTTCCTTGACCCAAGTTTTCACATTTCTGACGGGTGGTGGGTTTCCTCTGTGAGCCCGCGGTCTAACTTTGGTTTTGAGTAATCTTACAAATCAGTTCCTCAACCTTTGGTCACAACCTGCAACCAAGAAGGGAGATATGGTTTTCCTTCCTCCATTGCTTCAGATCAGACAATCTCTGCTGAACGTTAGGCAAGGAGAGACATTTAGGATTATATTTTTATTGTCCTCTGGTTCCTAACTCTCTGCCACAACTGTTCCAAACACACCTTAGTGTGTACTGCATTGAAGTATGAATGAACATTATTCATTGGATGTGTTTTTCATATTTACAGTTTCATTTATACAGCAAGTAGAAGTAGATGCTTTTTTGAGCCAAGAACAACCTTCCATTAAAGTGATTCAGCAGTGTGGAGTACTTTACCAATGAATATCAAACCCCGGGAAGAGATTTAAAATGGAGAGAGAGTAAGAAATATTAAAGACCCAATTTAAGAGTAACATTTTGAGATTTTTACAAAATGAGGCAGAGGTATTTTTCTTCGTAAAATTAGAAGGTGTTCTTTCCATGTAAATACAGCTAGCAAAGTGTTCTTTGATCATTTCCTTTCTTTTTGAAAATGAACTGATCCAATTTGGAAAAGGAAAGTTCTGTTTTTATCTGTTAGTAACCAAAGGCCAGCAATGTATATGGCTGCAAACCCTCTATTACACCTCATATCCTGAGCCTGAATTCATTATTTACATGTACAGACTAGTTAGGAATGAAATACTCCTTAAGGTTTTTCTTTAACAATGTATGTGCTTATTTGTTACTTGTACATTCTAAGTCAAATATTTTCCATCTATATTGATTTATAGAGAAGCAGGAGATGTAAATTCACTGAAGAATTTGGAAAACATTGCTTCCTTTATTTTACATTCTTGAAATCCAAGCCAGTGGATTTACAGCATAACATAATTGCCTCATGTGTTTTGTTGTCAAAGTCAGTGTCTGGTCCAGTAAAACTCACTGCATCCTTCGATACAGCACAGTCTAATAGAACCTTTGTGATGATAGAAATGCTCTTTAATCTGCTCTAACACCATAGCCATTAGCCACATATACTACTGAGTACTTGAAATGTGGCTTCTGTGGCTGAAGAACTGAATTTTAAATTTTATTTAATTTTGATTCTAATTTAGCCACATGTGGCTAGTGGCTGCCACATGGCACAGTGTGGCAGTACATTCATTCACATACTGTTTACCTCAGGTATAAAGGTATTTACTATTTCGAAGCCAATATGGAGGCATTTAATTACTTTTAAAGAACAGATAGAAGCCTCAGCTTTTCCTTGAAAATAATTGTGTCAATCCGAGCAGACCTGTGTGAGGGATGTGCAAATACTTTAATTGAGTTGCCTGGTCAGTTTGTTTATTCCTTTGTACACTCAGCAAATATTCATGAAGCACCTAGTAAGTGCTCTGCATTGTGCTAGGTGCTGGGATACAAGAGGTTCAAAGCATGTGCACTGCCTTCAAGAAATTCACCAGGTAGAAAAGGTGGACAGAAAGTAATAAACTTTCATATAGAACAGAATAAAGTTGAGAAAGAGGGAAGAGTCAAAGATGGCTTGGAGGTTTCAGTCTTGAGTGACTAGGTGGGGTTGGCACTGGTCACCAAGATAAGAGACACTGTTGGAGGAGCTGGAGTCTAACTGAACCATGTTGAGTTGAGGTGTCTGCCTGCCTATCATCCAGAATGCCTGTCCTAAAGGCAGTTGGATATGTGGGTCTCCAGTTCAGGGAGAGGTCTTGAGATAGAGATGTCGGAGTCACCCCTAGTTGAAGTCAACGGACAAAATATAGTCTGCAAGGGAGACAATATAAAGAAAGAGCAGAAAGTGAAGAACAATCTTGAAGAAGTGCCAACACTTACTAAGTAAGAAAACATTCTCTCAGACTAAACTGGCTTATAAATTTCATCAAAGACTGAAAATAATTAAAAATAAAGATAATAATCTTTTAGGAATTTTGTTTTTAAATGATGTGGAGGCAAATTTATAAGTAACTCTGTTTATGTCACTTGATGCTGAAAGTCAGACCAGTAAGAAATACATATTAGACACTTTCTAGCCCCATCATACACACAAATTACTGAATTAACTCGTCATTGTTTTATGCTATTTAAATCACTACTTCCTAAATATTATATATTTTGATATCCAAAGTATGTTTTTTTCAAACTCTTCTTAATGTTCTCCTATTATAAATAAATGATATAGGTAAAATGGATTTTGTGGCTGGGTTTGTGAAATACAGAATGGAAAATTTCTCTCCATTGGATCAGGACTGACTTTTTGAAACCATGCAGAATAAGTTATTCTGTTAATTTTGTGTCTTCTGAGTGATTTGTGAAGGTTTCACAGATATCATTTTGTCACTGTGTTGATACTCTGAGGTCTTGCTTTTTATCATATCTGCTATCAGACTCCAGTTTCTTACTTTGTGGAGTGGTTCAAGCTTTTCACTCTTTGGCCTGCAAAAGAAAAACCCTTGAAAACAAAAAACATTTCCATAACAGATTCTCAGTTATGAAACTTTTAAGACTTAAAAAGTAATTTCAATATTAAAAACAAGATTCTAATTCATTCATATTCTCTCTTCTCTCTTTATCTCTCTTTATGTTTCATCTTCCACTTATTTGGTGAAAAGTAAGCTACTATTTAGACTTGAGTGTGCCATGAAGCTGCATTCTCATGTTAGGCATCAAAATTCTAATTTTGATAGAAATGAATTGTTAATGAGACAGAGAATGGAGAGTTTCTCTAATTGCAGGAAGCACAATTGAATTTGGCCTGAAGGCATTTTTTTGTAATTGGATTTTGTTTAAAAATTAAGAACATTCACTCATACAACTTGGCTTCTTCTTCTTCTTTTTTTTTTTTTTTTTTTTTAGCATGCTTTGCTCACCATTGTTAAAAAAGGAAATTGAGACCTGCAGCAGACTTCATTCTAATGATGGTCCAGATGATTTCTTGTATAGAAACAGTGCAGAACAATTTTCTTTGTAGAAAAGCGACACCTCAAAGATGTTATATATTAAGAAAAATAAAACATATTTTTTATTTGAACCTTAAGTTTACTGTTAAGCAAATGAGATGTGCTTACCATCTTTCTTTTCACCTATTTATAGAAGCAGTCAAGGCCAAAGAAGAAGTTCTAGATTGGAATCCCTGTGTGGTAAACCTGCTGCTGCTGCCTCAGACGTATGTACATTGAAAGACATAGGCTAAAAGCTTGGACCCTATCCCCGTGATGTTGATTCTTCAGTTAATATGTGTTGCCCACGTACAAAGGTTTTAATTTCAAGAAGTACCCCAAACGGGCAGAGCATGTCGGCAATGTTCCACAGTTGCCATTTCGTAGCCATTTCTTATTGGGAGCCAGTAACAACTATGGTTGGAATGGTCTCTGGAGTAGCTTTACAAGAATTAAGCTAAGCTCTATGCCACTGTGCAAGGTCTTTTTGACTTGTGAGTGCATTTCAAAAATGCAAGTTTGCTGACCTGCCTGCTGCAGGAAGCTATGTGAGTAGACTCATGAGACTACATCATGCTTCATCCCATCATGGGCAGAACCCAGTCCCTAATTAGCCTAGATTGTCCCCTTCCTTTCGCTAAGCCATTGACTGTATCATCCATTTATCCATTCATCAGACATTACTGGAGAGAATCTTACAGGGATACACAATAGAAATATGAAACCTGAGTCTGCCCTCAATGATCTGAAACTGTAGTCTGGGAGATAAGATAAAACTGCAAGAAAAAATCCTATAGAAAAACAGCATCCCAGAAAACCTTCCCAAGGATGTTCTTTCACCTTACCTGCCACTACATGGGTGCATGTAACAGAGCTACTAGGCTGGATCACTGCAATGGTGACAGTGCTACAGAGAGAAAAGATGGCCTAGACATCAGAAGATAAAGGTTTGATTCCTGAGTCTGCCACTTACCAATTATGTGATCTGGGAAGTTATTTTACCACGGAGAACCTCAGTTTCCTCATCTGTAAAATGGGTGTGGTAATAATCTGCCAGGCTACCTCATATGGATGTCGTAGTGCTCAAAGGAACCGCATTTATTAGTATACTGTCTGCATTCCTGCAATAGAATGAAGCTTCTGTGAGAGCAGGAGCTGTCTTGTTCATCAGCACATCCACAAACATCTTAAATAAGGCTTGCTGCCCATAGTAGGTGCTCCTAAATACTAGATGCACAAACAAATAGTGTATGTTATAGCACTCTATTGTTTTTGTAGCACTCTTCAAATACGTGGTGAAGGGATTTCAAGAGCAGTATAGACAGGCTTCCACGTGATTTTGCCTGAAGGGATTTGCGTGTTCCCAGGACCATGCAGACAACAGGTCTTTTTGTATTTAAGTTCTTCTATAATGTGGAGATGCTGTGAGCACATATTTTAAATATGAAGTGCTGACTTTGTATTGCATTTTCCAACTATTGCTCATTTAACAAGTTATTTCCAGATTGATAAAACTTTCTCCCTTCCAAAGACATACTTCTGCTTAACCTAACATTCTGTTCAAGAAAGGATGAGACAAGGAGGAAATTAGGTAGAAGAAGGCTAATTCAAACAGAGAAATGTTCTATTTACACATAAATTAATTGCAGTTATGCTGGGAAAAGAGGCCAAGGCATTCATATAGCTCTGGCCATCGGACTGACATCTACACAGCTGACAACCTTACTTCATCAGTCAGACAACAAATATTTACCCAGGATCTGTAATGTCCTGTGTGTGAACAATCCAGAGTTCTCCAACACAGTGTGTTTTGAGGAAAACTGGACTAAAAAAATTATCTCTATAAAAGTTATAAAGCCTAAGTAATTATAACATTTAAAGGTAATTTTTTTTTAAGAAACCCATAATCCTGCCACCATGGCACAATGCTGTTTCATTTTGCTTATTGCTATTCAGTCTTAGTCTTAGTCTATATATATTTTTCACTTAGTTATAATGATAGCTTACACGCTACTCCATAACCTTGCCTTTCACTTATCACTAAGTTCCATTTTTCTACAGGCCCAATTTTAATCATTTCAGTAACTATATAATGTTCTTTGGAATTGGGGAACTTCTGCTTCCAATCAAGATGGAGTGACAGGGACCAGATTAACTTTCTTGCCCAAAAGCCAAAAATAAAACAGACAAAATGAATGAAATAACAGTTTTCAAGATAATGGACGTCAAGGAGCAAAGGACAGGGACTCTTACGAGATGGGAGATGAATGAAATTAGCCCTACAATTGCCACAGCTTGCTACCTAGTGAGTTTCCAGGCCACGTGGCTGAGAGGGAGAACACACAGGGACCCTAGTGGATTGCCTGAGTTGAAGAGATTGAGGTGGGAGTATAGGGAGTCTAAGGATGCTAGCAGAGTACCAGAGAGGAGAGGGCTGCATGGAGAGACAATGTCAGGGATCTGGGAAGGGAAAGAAGCATCCAAGAGGATTAGAGGGAACAGTGCCAGCATTCATACAGGGCTGGGAATAGCTCCTGTTTCTACCAGCCACACTGGAAATCCTCATAATACACAGGACATGAGGGAAGAGTACACAGAAATATCTAACACTGTGCTAACTATTGCTCTGTTTATGCTTATCAAATCATTAGGGCAAGACCTAAAGGAGCAAACTGTTTCCAAGTAATTTCACTGTGTTCCAGAACAAAGGCAAATAATGTTTACAGGAATTCAAATATTTCAATACTCTACAGAATAAAATGAACAATATTTGGCATTGAGTCAAAGATTACCAGGCGTTCAAAGAAGCAGTAATATATGACCCTTCTTGAAGAGAAAAATCAATCATCAGAAACTCACCCAGAACAAACACAGATTTTAGAATTAGTGGACAAGGATAGTAGAACAATTATAACTGTATCATATGTTCAAAATTTTAAGTAGAGACAGAAATGGGAAAAAAATTTCAAGTCAACATTTGAGTGATGAAAACAACACTGGGTGGGATTGATGGTAGATCAAACATTGTGGATTTAGTAGATTAGTGGATTTAAAGACAAAGTCATAGAAAGTCTCCAAAATTAAACAAAAGGAGAAAACAGTTTTAAAAGAACAAGAAAAAAGAAAAGAGCACTAGTTAGCTGGTAGAAACTTCAAGTGGCCAAATATACATGTAAATGGAGTATCCATAAGGTACAGGGGTGTACAGAAAAAATATTTGAAGTAATAATAGGCCAGAAATTTTCCACTTGATGAAAGCTATAAACCCAAAGATCCAAGGATCTCAACTAAACCTAAGCAAAAGAAACATGAAGAAAACCACACAAAGCACACACCAGCCCCTGCCAGGGATCATCATATTTTGATCTGTCAGTTGTTACTGTAGACAACTCTGTATTCAAAGAAGCATGTTCTGTTAAAAACAGCTGTTAACTGGCAAGGAATTGAGAACAAGGTGATGTGTTGAGTACATAGTTCCTTCCACAAAAACCACCACCTCACCATTTGGACAGCAGTGGCTAATGTAGCAGCATCAATGCCAATCCAAAGCAAATTCTCCCGAATTGACTCTGTCCCAGAAACTTTATTGTAATGATGAGTTTAGGTGACTCATCTTACCAGCTACTGACATTCTGCCATCCATCCCTAGAGATCTGTTGCTCCTGAACCACATTGCACTAAACAAGCAAGTTTGACAGAATTGCAGCTTGTACATTATCAGGTTGCTTTTTTACCCAAATGAATTGCCCCTGGAGGTAGCAGGCAAATCTTCAGAAGTGGCTGACTTTGAGCATGAACCCCAGTGCCTAGGAGGGGTGCGAGAGCCATAGTATACATCAGACTCAGAAGCACTCTGCCCAAGCTGGTTAGGTATTAATAGGGAGGACAGGGCAAATCTGGGTTAGGGAGTAATCATAAAAGCATCTTCCAGTGATTTTATACCTACTATGAGGTAGGCACCTAATTATTCATTCATTCAACAGATACATATTGAAGTATCTATAAAGGTGTAAAAAGTCAGCCTTAACTCCATCTAGGGGTGGGGGCCAACATGGTATTTGTGATAGAATAATAACAATACTAATAAATAAAGTGTATTGAGGACATCTTATGCATCAAGCATTGGGCTGGTTGATTAACTCCCACAGCAACCCTATGAGGTATTATCCTTCCAATTTTAAAGATGGTGAATCTTGGACTCTGGCTATTAAATAACTTGCCCAAAGTTGCACCGTAAGTGGCAGAGCCAGGATTCAAACCCAGGCCTGCTTGATTCCAATATCTGTTTCTTACTATATAATGAAGTATCTACTTTCAGAGCTCTCTGTTTTTTCATTGTCCTATTCTTTGTTTTATACTTTTGAAGTATAAATACTTCCCTTTATACTTTTGAAGATTTTAAGTGAGTTTATTTTAAAGGCCATTTCAGATTCATTCATTTATTGATTCACTGAACATATATTTATTCAACACTACTATGTACTATAGACTGTTTTAGGTGAGGGGGGTGGATACCTCAGTTAACAAAACTGAAAACTTCCTGCTCTAGAGCAGCTTACATTCTAGCAGGAGGAGATAGATGATAATCAAGATAAGTATATTAAATAAATAAATCATAGATTAGAAGGTGAGGAAAGCTATTTAAAAGAAGTAGAGCAGGATGAGAGGGATTGGGAATGCAACAGATGGGGGAGTGCAGTATTATGTGAGCAAAGATTGAAGGAGGTGAGAAAACTAGCCATGAAGATATCTGGGGGAAGACTCAAAAAGAGGGAAAACCAAAGCAAGGCCTTGAGGTGGAAGCGTGCCTGGTATTTAGAGGAATAGCAGGGAGGCCAGAGGGGCTGGAGCAGAGTGAGCAAAATGAAAGTAGGTATGGATGGAATCAGAGATGTAATGGGGGTCAGGTCGAGTAGGGCCTTGGAAGCCATTGTATGGCTTTGGGGTTTACTCTGAATGAAATGGGGAACCATTGGAGAGTTGTGAGCAGAAGAGTGACATAATCTGATTAGTTTATTAAAAGAGACACTATGTTGAGAATAGACTGTGGGGAGGAGGTGGACGAGTGGAAGATGGGAGTTGAGTTAGGAGGCTATCTTAGCAATCCAAGAGAGAGAGGATGATGGCTTGGAGCAGGGTAGTAACAGTGGAAGTTTTGAGAAGTGGCCAGATTCTAGGTCTATTTTGAAGGAAGAACACTTGGATTTGCTGACATTGAATGAGATGTGTGAGAAAGAGGGAAGACAGGGATGACTTTAACATGCTTGACCTGAGCAACTGGAAAGATGGCATTACATTAACTGAGATGGAGAAAACTGGGGGAAGAATTCGCCAGCTTAGGGGTGTTTGTTGGGGCATGTAATAACGGGGTCTCAATTTTGAAAATGTCGATGTTTGAGATGACTATTAGACAGTCAGTTGGAAATATAGAGATGGACTGGAGATGAGAATTTGGGAATCATCAACATGGATGGTCATAAAGCTATTGACTTGGATGAGGTCACCAGGGGAGTAAGTATAGATGGAGATAAGGACAAAGGAGTAAGCCTGGAGCACCTCCAAAGTTAAGAGATTAGGGATAAGGGAAGGAATCAGCAATAGAGACTGAGAGGAAGTGGCCAGTGAGGTAAGAGGTAAGCCAAGTGAAGAAAGTATTTCCAGTATCACCCAGGGAATGATAAACAGCATCAAGCACTGCTAATAGATTAGCTAGGTTGACAACTCAGAAGTGACCATTAGAGTTAGGTCCTGGAAGCCACTGCTGAACTTGAGAAAAATTTTCGTAGACTATAGATGGGGTCAGGGAGATATTGTCGGATTGAGTAGATTTAAGAAAGGATGGTGGAATGGGAGACATACAGTACTTCCCTTTTGAGAAGTTTTGCTGTCAAGGAAATCACATAAATGGGGTGGTAGGTGAAAGAGAGGTGGGATCCAGAGAGGATATTTTTTCTTCCTTTTTCTCCCCCAAAGGCCCAGTACACAGTTGTGCATAGTTGTAAGTTCTCCTTGTTCTTCAATGTGAGCCACTGCCACAACATGGCTACTGACAGAGGAGTGGTGTGGTTCCGTGCCCGGGATCTGGGCCCAGGCCACCGAAGCAGAGGGCACCCAACTTTAACCATTAAGTCGCCAGAGCTGCCTCCAGAGAGGATTTTTAAACGGAGTGTATTTTTAAAGTTCTACTCTATTTTATCTAGCATTTTTCCCGTGTCTGTTCAATCTGTTATCTTGACTAGATGCCCTAAAGCACTTTTTTCAAAAAGTAAAGTGCAAGGATTTCTTAAAAGTCCCTCAGAGCACTTCTGACGTTAAGCTAATCATGGGGAAAATGTGGAGGTTGGGGTACGTACTTCTTGATTGCCACCCCCACAATGTACAGTCATTTCTAGTTCACCTGTCAGGTATTGGAACCTGCACTTGAAGCCTACTCTATGTCCAGCCTTAAAGGCTATGATTCTCTTTTCAGATTCTTTTGCATACTGTTCTCAGAGACAATTAAGGAATAAAAGTGAATCCAAACTCCTCTTAAACTTGTAAAAGCATATTGATGGCCCTCCTATCCCCATCTATGCATTTTCATTTCATCCTTTTTTTTTTTTTTACCTTCTAGCTGCCTCTCTTGCAAACTGTCTTCATGTCTTAGTCCGGACTGCATTTTAGACTGATATCTTTTTGCTTCCAAAATAGTTGTTTTGCTTTGTTTTTTTTTTTCCAAGCCAATTACCATTACTGCATATGATTCTGTCATTTCAGTACATTTAAGCTCACTGCATTTATATTGACAGGCTAAAACATATGAACACATAAAATGGACATCTTAATGAACATTTGAGGATACATGTTTCTATTGAAAATCATCCAAGAAGCAAGGAGCTAGTGATTACATCGATATATGGTTGTGATAAAGAACAGAAGGACGAGGATAGAGAAAGAGAGGTCATATACCATCTCAACAAGTACCACCCCACCAGAATATCTTTCTAAATAATGAAAGGATTGCCACATTCCCAGCAACATATTCCTTGTTTTAAGGAGTACAAGACACAGTGCACTTGAACAGTGAGATTGTGTAATTTCCTGAAGTTCAAATGCTGGGATTTAATCTGGGGGAGTGTGCTCCAACAAACAAGTTCCTTGTAGATAAGTCAGCATGAGTCAATATCTTCATCCAGTCCAAGAAAAAAAAAAAGAACTAAATTTTTCAACAGTGATGTGAAAGATTTCACTGCTAAACCAACTACTTAAATTTCACATGAGCAGTGAGCTCCAGAGTATTCCAAAAGGATCCAGTTGTTAAGGAAATGGAAGTGGATCACTACATAGGAATATAACATCTATGATTTAAAGCAGTAAATGGCTTAAACTGAGGTAGCCGGGGTTAGGGAAAAGAGTGCTGGGTTTGAAGTCACTGGATTCTCTCATTCACTCTGCTTCTAACTGGTTGCATGACCTTCTCCTCTTTGACAATGTCAAATGGGGAGGGTGCACTAGAAGCTCTCCAGGGCCATTTCCATCTCTCTGCTACTATAGTAAAGGTACTTTTGCTAATACTACTTTCAACTTTAATCTTCGTAACAAATGTGGAGTGGTCATTAAACAGCCCCCAACTGGCCTCTCCTTGCTCTAAGCCAATGCTGCATGTGCAGGATCTCTGGAAAGATGGCCCCATCGGTGGTGGTGCCCTTCTCCTACTTTAGCACACCTATCCTTTGTTTCTTTTCTCAGTTTTGACAATGCATAGCATGTGGTTCCCATGGTCTCTGCTTGTTGTTATCTTCCAGCAATATTTTTCAAAAACATGTTTCATGATGGTTTTGTGCTAGGTATTCAATTGATTATAGCAACGTTAGATATTGTGATGTGAAATGCATCCAAGTTTGTGTTCTGCCTGTTTCCTGTTATTTATATACCTTTTTGTCTCCAAATTGAAATTTCATCTCCTGCTCATTTGGAAATTCCAAGGATCAAGTTCATATTGTAGCAGTCAAGCAGTATAGACCACAAGAATCTATTCCTGTGATTGAGATAGATTCTGATACATCTTCGGACTGCAACGTATCTTCCCCGGTAACCATAAGTGACTCTCCAGGTAGGTACATGTGGGCATTTCTACAGGGACTAGCAAAAGAAAAATAGAGGCCTACAGGGTAGTCACAATTTTTCAAATGAAGATAATGATCTATTTATAATAGTGTAAAATCACAAGAGTGAATTCTGTCTTCGTCTTCTGTAAATTTTTTGAGCTGATGATTTGAGAGCAATGAAAATGAATATCTCATCAATGGATCGAGTGCTTGGGAATGATCTTTTTCTCTCCCATTTAATTTTAATCATCTAAAGATTGGTGCCAGCTCTCAGGCCATGGAGGCATAGAATCTTATCTTTCCATATTAGTGCAGTCTTTCCTGCTATGGCATAGTAGTTGAATTCCAAAGAAACCTCTTGTTTTTAAAAACTGTACCATAGGAAGAATTGTTAGTAAAGGGCAAAAGGGATAGTCTCTTATTACAAAAGTTTCAATATTAAAGACATTTCTTAAATATAATTGTACAAAAAGTACAAAACTTAAAGCAGTGGTGGATGCATAGTACAGATCATGTCCTATAATTACCTAATCTTATCATAGATAATTTGTGTAATGGAATTTCCACATATAGAAGAAATACCTCTATTTTTAAAATACCCTAGTTAACAACACTTCCAGTATTGCTGTCAATCTCAAAGCTTTGCTGAAAAAAATTCTTTCAAATCAATTGATTTTGCGGGGAAGGGCAAAGTCCATGAACCTGTGACTGTGATTTATAAGATGTATAAGAGCAATTTACTTTTAAATTTGCACACAGTAGAATTCACTCTGTAGCGTCATGTATCTGCCACAACAAGACCAAGCAGAACAGTTCTATCACCCCCAAAAGTCCTTCATGCTGCCTCTTTGAACTCAAACTCTGTCCCTCATCCTCTGACAACCATTGATCTGTATTCCCAACTGGTTTCCTTTTTCTAGAATGTTATGTAAATGGAATCATACAATATCTAGTCTTTTTTGTCTGGCTTTATTAACAAAATGCATTTAAGATTCATCCATGTTGCATGAATCAGTGATTCATTCCTTTTTTCTTGCTGAGTCGTACTGCATCTTATGTACATACCACAGTTGTTTTATTTTTAATCCATTTATCTGTAGAAGGACATCTGGGTTGTTTCCAAGTTTTTGCTGATTATAAATAAAGCCACTACAAATATTTGATAGAGGTTTTTTGTGTGAATATAAAATTCTAATTCACTTGGGTAAATTCCTGGGAGAGGGACTGCTGGGTCATATGGGAAGCTGTGGAAAAGAAACTGCCCAATTATTTTCCAAAATGACTCTACCAATTTGCATTATTCAAATAGTGTTCTCCACTTTGCTTTTGGGGGCTGGTGAAGGAGAGTCGTGTCACAACACCTCCAAGAGCACTTCAAGCACTCCTGAGATCTCACATTCTGGGGAACCTAGTTTTTCAGAAGTGATTTATGACAGTTTAATTTGGTTTTATTGGTTTGAAAGTACCAAGTTTCCAAAGCAGAGCCAAAATCATTTTATAGTGAAAAGATACTTAACACGAATGGGTTTGGACACCCGCTTATGCTTGGGTGGGTGGAGATAAAGTCAAACAATCCCTCCTTTTTCTTCATTTTCAAATATGAACAGATTTTTAAGTAGTGTTCTGAATTATTCCTGGTACCTGGCACATCTAATTCTTAAAGTGGAATTAAACTGGACTCTCCTATTTTTATGACTTATACAAGGAAATAAGAAGAAATCTGTATAATCTCTTTGATAATGTTGGGACTTTTGCTTTTTTGGCCACAAATTCCACTGTCAGCTTCGTCACCTTTACAAAGCTTTGAAGTCAAACGTGAAGTGGAAGATATGGCTGAGGTGGAAGAAATGGAACAGGTGGACCAGATGGATGAGATGGGAAAGGTGGAGCAGGTGGAGCAGGTGAGAGAGGAGACCATCTCGTCCTCCAGTGGGGCTGCTGGCAGCCGTGATCAGGTACCTCTGGAAGTCTTGCCCCACGTATTTATCTGGACCACTAACCCTGCAAAGGTCTGAATTTCCACTCTTGTGCCCGGTTTCACTTTGCAGAAAGCACGTTGGTTTTTTTAACTGTATCACATTTCTGTTGTACTGGATTTTCAGATGTAACTGAGAATCCAGTGGGTCCTAGCAAACAGGGAAGTTGGAGGTTCTGTAAGTAAGACCAAATCCCTGTTCTCTTAATGTGAAATATGCAAAAACCCTTTGTGCTTGAGAGAACGTTTGAGCCAAATAGGAAGCTTGACTACTAAGAAAGGCAGTATTTTTACAAGCCGCGCTTCTCATCACCTGCAAGGGGATGCTAACCATCTCGAGGGAAGATGACTTTCCTGCCTACCCACACCAACACCTCCCCACCAGGAGCTAGGTTTCCCCAATGGAATTTTTATTGGGTTAAAGCATGCCTTTCAGAATGTTAGATATGGCCAACCTTCAAATGTCAGCACCAATATATGGTCTAAAGGCAAATCAAAACAGTTGGATTAAGTACTCTGTTGCTCTTCTATCCCCAAATTTGTGTACATAATCACAGATTGGGACGATCATCTTTTATATTAGACAGGATTATTAAAATCAGGATTGGCAGCCAAGATAATGAGTTTATGGTCCGTTATGTGGAATTGTGTGCATTAATTACCAAGCCTAAGATGAGTCACTCCATTCCTAATGCCAAAGGCATCCCATTCTAATGAGAAGAACTCATGGCTAGAAGACAATTATTTGAGTTTGGCCCCAGCAGTGTGACCTTGGCACACCCTTGAGTCTCAGTTTCTCCATCCTGAAATGGTCTGCTTGCCTTGCAGGGATTTTCAGACTTGTATGAACATTCTTTCAACTATGTGAAAGAAAATTTCTGTAGAAATCCATTTTGTCCTTGTTTATGTCCTTGTTATGCTAAAAAGTTGTGGTTCCCCTTTCACTATTGACAGGTTTCTCTTCTCCTTTGAATTAGTTTATAATTAAACTTTAAATATAATGTGTTTAAAATAGTCAACCAGTAGTGAGCATGTGTAGTCTGGCTCTGCATGTGACAGCATATGTATTAGGCTTACTTCTGGGCGCCATGGATTGGCACACGGAAAGGTGGAGACCGGGATGGAGGGGCGCTGGGAAATGTCATATGGTGAGTAGTGGAAGGCACTGGAGAAGTGAGACTGGGGAGAAACAGGACAGCTTGATCCAAGTAGCTGCAGGGCCATCATGCTCCTGAAGTGGAAGACGTCTCCAATGGATCAAACTAGGGAGGAGAGCTAGAGGCTCATGGCAGGCAGCTTTCTGCTCCCTTCAAGGAAGCCCTTCTCAGCTGGGTTAGATTACCTCCCCAGGTGGTGAGCCCCCTCCATTTCAGTGGAAGGGTTTGAGCCAAGGCTTGGTAGCTCATTTGCCAGGGGCAGCAGAGAAAAGATTCCTGCCAGGAGAAGAGGGGTGGATGTGATAACCTGTAAGGTTTGTCTCTTCCACTCCTGGGTTTAGTGATTTGTGTGTGTGTTTGGAATGAATGCCTGCTTTCTTATATGAAGATATATATATACTATATAGCGAAATAAGGGCAATTAGACCATTTCCAATGGATTAAACATGCATATATAATTTTTCATTACAAGTGTGTTCCATAGAAGTTTTTTTTTTTTCTCTCTCTCTTTTTAAGAACTCAGCTATGTGCTTCCATTAACCATAAAGGAGTTGAAGGCCCACAGTGTGATCTCATAGACTGTCTGATTTTTGCTCTCTAGCAGTTGCATGTGGTACCTTTTTCTCATCATTGGGATTGGGATTGTGGATTGGGTCTGAGACTCTCTCATCTTGTTTATACACACAGTGTCTAGCACAGATCAAGGCCAACAACAGTTGTTTCCAGGTCCTACTTACAGCTTTTACAGATAGTTCTTTTCCAGGAGTCCTACCTCTTTTCTGTCCCCTTCAGCCAATCAGTTGAGAAGTCCTATCCACTTTCTTAATTTCTCCCAAATGTGTCCCTTTTTTGCTATGTCTCCTGCCTCTGGTCTGTTTCAGACCTGTTATCTCTACCTTGAGTTACCTCCACAGCCTTCTAACAGGCTTCTCTCTGACTCCAAGCTTACTCTCTCCCATCAATTCATCTTCTGCACTTTTGCCAGAAGGCAGGTTTTACAACATAGATCTGAGTGTGTCACTTCCCAATCAGATCTGTGTTTTAGAATGCTCCTTCTGGCAGCAGCACAAGATGGCTGATGAGTAAAATCCAAGTCCCTCAGCCAGCTAAACTTGTATGGCCTGCACAAGGCTCTTCTTGCGTCCCTTCCATGTGTGATTTGCCTCATCCCCTCTGTTGCACCAAACCTGAAGGATTGCTTTGTCCTCCAACAGGCTCTCTACCTTTATAAACCTGAAAATTTGTTTATTTCCAGATCTGAGGCAGTTAGTCAAGTTAAAATTAGATCTCTAGGGCCAAAAGGAGGATATTCCTTCAAGTACTATAATGGTGTTGGGGCAGTCGCTACTTTATAGGACATTGTGAAGGTCAGATCTGTGAATTACTATACAGAGCTTAGAAAAGTGCCTGGAACAAAGGAAGCACCAGTTGAGCATTCTTCTTCTCACTGCAGTGCTAACAGGGGCATCCGCTGGGTGTTTCCCATATGCCTCATTTGTGATCTGACCTACTGCACTCGGACTCCTCCACCAAGGCCTTTGGGCAGGTAGATTCACGTCTCTGTGCCAATTCCACAGATTTATGTTTAGGGGGAAAATCAGACTAAATGATCCCCATGATCCATTCTGATCTAGAATTCCTGGATTCTCTAACTATTTCTTCAAACTTTCCAGTGATGAATGAAATCAGGATTGGAGTGCCATTGTTCACATTGTTAGTCCTTCACAACTTGGAAAGAAAACAACATGGTATGATTTGGAGAAACCAGTGTCCCTATAGTGTATGAACTATAAGTGATTCCTCCCCACAGCCGTTACAACTACCATCATCAATTGCATCGTACATCAAGAAACGTGAGAGGGAACTGATGGAGAAATTCAAGGAGCAGCTGGAAGAGAAGACTCAGATGCTGCAGGCTGACATCAGAAACCAGCAGAATGCACTGGAAATGATGAGGGAGCAGCTTCAGACAATGCAGGATTCTAAGTTTCAGGTCAGAGACCAGTTCCATGTAAGTGGCAGAGGGGGAGGAGAAAGGGACCTTGACAATCTTCAAGGAGTTAGTCAATAGGGCCTCCTAGTAGTGACAGCTGCTGCCCCAGGGCAGCATGGGACATCTGGAGCGATCTTCAGCAGGGACTTGTGGCTTTGCCCTTTTTCTCTTGGCTGCAGAAGCCGAGATGGGCCCAGCCAGCCTCTTGCAGTGGCAGATGTGGCTCATATATAACCAAGGCTTCCTATGGGCTTGCCTGTGGGCAATCTCGTTTCATGCCCAATATGTCTTGTGCCCTGAGGAATAGTGTGGCCCCGGAACAAGACCTTTGTAATTCTGTGTCCTTACAGATGCAGCCAAACACCTCACTCCACATTGAAAGTCCTGAGCCCGAGTCTTCAGAGCCAGTGCCCAAGAAACGACGCACTGAGAAGATGGAGAAGTCCCTCCCTGATCTCAAGGAGGCCGAACATTTCTGTGGTTCATCTTCATCTCAGTCTTTCAAATTCCCTGAGGAGCTTGAGGAGCCTTACGATTTCTCCACCCAGGTATGGAAAGCCTGTTTTAACCGTGTAGCTGAAAGAGGATTTCATTTTCATGAAAATTTGGGGTCACCTGGTTCTCCTGAGGGGTTACTGGCTGCTCAGTGGGCTGCAATTCGTTTGCCTGAGGTGAAAAATCATGGTTAACTAGACCTGGACACACACGCACACATCCATGTACATATGTGCTGGATTGCAGCTTCTCACAGCCAGGAGTGTGACTGCAACTAATGCCCAGCCCAACAAGTAAACAGTCACCCAGAAAGCTGTGCCCAGAGAGGCAGGACTACCATTGACTTCTGCTTTGGGAAATGGAGTGGGAGTGTCCAATCAATTTCTGGGAGGCTTCTGTAGACACTAAGGTACTTTTATCTCTTTCCTTTTGATGCAGCAGCACTTGGAGGAGCAGGAACAGATGCAGCAACAGATGCAGGAGGAGAAGCTGCAGGAACAGCCACAGCAGCATAATGTCATTGTGGAAAATCAGACACCACACATAGGCCTGCCAAACCCAACTGGCCTCCCTGTGCCCCTCTGTGATGACCCTGTGACATTCATGCAGACCCAGCCCATCGTTCCTTTCCAGTTAGGAGCTGAGCAGCAGCCCTCTGGGTACTATCAGGTTGAAAACCTTGGGGGCCAGAAAGAGGAGAGTCCTGGGTAAGAAGTGCATGGAATGATGATAAGGGCTAAGGTCACTGCTTTCCCCTTGTGTCTGGACACCATGCCTGAGACCATTGGTGACTTGCCCACAGGACACCAAAAGCCCCCTCTTCAAAAGCAGTGTGCTCCCACTCATCTTGCTCTGTGACCACTGGGCCCCCTGCCTCTGGATGCACGGCGCATGGCCAAGCATGCACTGATGGAACAGAGGAGTCTCCCTGAAAATAGGGGGACTAGATAAGGAAGTCCCCAAGCTAGGAATTGGGCATGCAAATCTTGAAATCACTTGGCCTCATCCACCCAAGTGCAATCTCATGGGCACAGGGTGTCTTTAGGGAAGTCTTGAGTGCTGACAGCTGAACACCTCCTGGGCTCCCAGCTTCCATCTCCCACTTCAGGAGAATCTATTGATCACGGTAGACCAGGTGAAGGGGTCAGCATGGCATTGACGATCTATCTGAGGGAAGTGGCTGTGAATCAGTTGCTAGATTGCCATTGGATCCCTAAAGAGCCGAGAACACAGGATTCAGTCCTGGGAGGCAGGATAAAGACACGAACACATTTTCTGGTCAGTGATGAAGTCTTTGGTCCGAGATGCCAGAAGAGAAGGTTCTGTCCAGCAATGAAGGGATTGCATAGCACGTACTTGGTGCCCAAAAACTATTTTTTAATGAGCAGGCCTCCCAGAGCTCTCTGGATTTCCTTCTGGGCCTTCCTTTAGGATCAGTGACCCTGACACAAGAAATGGTTTCATGCCATATTTCCCACTGGCCTGATCATCAGAATCAATCTGAGGAGGTTGTTGAAAGTGCAGGTTCAGATTCGGGGGTGGGGCTCAGAAATCCCTATTTATCTCACAACCCCCAAGCTTACGGTTGTAGAGAGTGGACTTGGAGTGAGGAAATCAGCCTGGCAGCCCCTCAGCCACTAGCTCCTTTACTGATGAAGAGCAAGTTCCGACTCTGGGGTAGGTGAAATGACTTGCACAACACCACAGAAATCACCATGGTGGTAGAACCAGGCCTGTCCAAGTAATATAAATAAAACCACTTGAGACAAATAACTGTAATTTATCTCAATGTTTACATTCGCTTTACTTTGGCAAATTGAGTATTATTCGGGCCAAAGTGAGAGTACAAAGAAGTATTCACTGATTTAGCCACCAAAACCAAATTTGCATTAAGTACCTACTGATGAGCAAGACAATGTCTTCTGGGTCATCGTTTCTGGATCCATGTCACTGTAACATGTTTCTCCTCTTGCAGTTTTCTTCCTGAGCACCGGCAGGGGTCCTCCATGAATCTACTGCCCATGGCACATAGTCAAAGCTCAGAGATTTCCTCTAACAGTTTTCCTCAATGTCTCATTAGTTCTGACTCAAACTTAGCCTCCCTGGAGACCCCGCAGAAGGACATCCATCTTTGGCAACAGCCACCAGATCCACAGCATCACCTTTACCTCCAAGACAATACTTGGCCTTCCAGTGAGCAGGCTCCTCTGCAAGACCAAGCCACCTGGCCCCAGGTATAGCACCCCCTCCTCCTCTGCCCCCCAGCCCAGTTCAGGTGGTTCTGCACAGAGGTGGGCCCCTTCGGCTTAGGGCGCACACCACAGGAGTACACTCCATGTATGAAATCCAGACTTCAATGCTCAATAAATTTGAAGGTGGTTACCCACATGGTGGTAGCACTCACTGCTGAATACAAAGATTCTCTTCAGGCTTCCATGAAAAAGTGAGCTGTCCTCATGGATATTAAATGCAATCTGACTTGGAAACTTCTCAGAAGTATGTTACCTGGGCAAAGTGACTCATGTTGTATGCCGAGGTCATTGCCCCAGCCCAGACCCCTTTCTGAACTCATGGATCTTTAGTTCTGCTACAAAATCCAGGCCTGGTGTGGGTGTGTTTCCTCATCCCAAAAATGAACCAAGGGTCCTACTGTTGGATGTGCTTGGTATCTATCCATGGGGTGTCCCGTATTTGTCAGGGCAGACCCCACCTTGGGGACCATCTGCAATGGCCATATTTCCAGAGCAGTGGTGGGAGCTGGTCCAGATGGCAGTCACATAGCGGGTTTTACTCCCAGGTACACTCCCCGGCAGACCCCTTGGGGACCACAAACTCCCAATCTCACTAACAGCGCTTATAAAGGGTATTTCGATTCTGGCTTTAGAAATCTTAATAGAGCCTAACCTCTTTAAAAAAAAAAAAACTAAAATCAACAAGAAAAAAATGGTATGCTAAGGCAGAATGAAGTTGTTTGGATATTTTAAATGGCTAAAGGTGTGATTAATTTCACGTACACACCTTAACCCACTGAGCCGCCTGCCCTCCAGGAAGTTGATCTGTTAGAGGAACTGCCCACACAAAGAAATCAGATGGTCAGTGGACCCTGTGGTTCAGTTACTAAGCCAGCCTCTGGGGAGACCCTTCCTCATGCCTGCTCTCAAGGTGCTCACCCTCTGGATGGACCCTGAGAGGCAGAGCTGAGACAAAGCTGAGCAGATATCCCAGGAAGGTGGATAAGGGAGGACCCCAGAGGTTGTGCAGATAGGAGATCACAGTGGAACAGCCAAGGACAGGAAAATGTGGGAACATCCCTGTCCATAATTCTTCAGGGGCTCCCCACACCCTGCCCTGGCTCATCTCCACTGCCCTCTGGGTCTTCCCTCTCTCTGGGTCCCCAGACACCTCCAGCTTTCTGCCTATAGTCCAGCCCTGCTCCTTCTGCTTTTTCTTTCTTCTCCTCCACCCTCTTCAGTTCCACTTGTTGAATTCTTGTATCACCTTCGCGACCCTGCCCAAGGGTCACTCCTTCTCCAACAGAAAAGATTCCCTTAGCCCACTCTTTGTAACACCGTTTTTGTGTCTGTCCCTCTTCCTCCCTCCACAGTCCACAGTGGGTTGTTACCTCGCCCATCACATTGTTCAAGTGGGCCAGGTAGCTGCCAATCACGTCCAGCATGGAAGTCACTTAGTCTCTGTAGAATAATGGCAAGGTCCAAGGGTAGGGGCAGGGAGAGAACTTCCAAGGCCTTGGCTAGCCAGGGCTGCCAGAGAAGCTGGCCTGGGCAGGGCCAGCCACTGGACCCAGTAGCCTTAGACATTAAGACAAGTTTGGGAGAACCCAGGACTGCTTTTGCTGGTCTTTATACTAAGATGCCACTGGGAGAGAGAAGCCGGGAGGAACCCCATTGTCCCCAGCTCTGCCTTCTACGAGCACCATGCAGGCTTGTGTTCCAAAAAGGTACTTCTCAGCAGCTTGCTGACTTGAACTAAAGGGATCCACCCTCCACCACGAAATGGGCCCAGGAACTCTAGCAACAGATTCCAGCTTGTCCCCTTTTTCTCAGCAGGTACCAGCTCCTGAGGCAGGAGCCCAGGCACCTCCAGGTCCAGAGGCTTTCCAGGCCCCTGCTGAAAATCCACCAGAACAAATTGGTTATTTCATGCCTGCAGAGCAGTCCGACTTGGATGAGTAGCAGCAGCAACAGTACTTTCAGACCAAGCCTTGAGAGAAGAGGGGGAGAAAGGCCAATGAGGCCTGTTAGTTGAACACAACCTGTTTCTTGGAAGGTGAGCTGCAGAGGCAGCCTATGATCCCTAGTGTGCTAGTGTGTGACAGCAGCCGCCCACAGCAGGAGACCACTGTCCCCACCTGCCCTGCCCATTCTCGCACACACCTGTTCTTCCATGGGGTGGCAGGCTGCAGAGTCTGCTCAACTTAGAATACCCTTTTTCTGCCAAGAAATATTTTCGGTCATGTTTTGCTATCTGGTAAGAAGCTGTTCTGTCTTAAGCTGCAAGAATTCTGAACCCTCGGCCTTGATGAACAAGCCTCACATCTCTTCCACAGTCTTTTGGGGAAAACCCACAGGGAACAGCATTCCAACTGTGGGAAGCTGAAATCAGGTCAACAGAGGTGCTTCATGCTGAAATAGTCACAGCTTAACTCTTAATAAAAATTGTCTTTCACTGCAACTCTCCGTGAACTTATGACTCACTTTTGGAACCTAGAAATGGTACCAACTCAGCCGACTGGTGCCAAGGTCCTGAGTGAAGGGCTCATTTCCTGCAGTTGTGCCTCTTTTGTGTGGCCTGCTCGCCTCAGCCTCTCGTTCACACCTCAGCTCCCTGCCACACTTGCAGAGGTCGGTGGCTCCTGCCTTCCCAGGTGGCCAAGTGCCTAGGTCCTCTGTGTAGCTGAGGCCTGCTAGCTCCTTCATTGACACCGAGGGCAGCCACAGGCCCACCAGGCCTGAAACAGTTAGCCTAGGGTTTACCGAGTCCGTGTGGACTGTGCTCGTGCCTCATTCGTCATCTTGGAGGTGAGCCAGGAAGCTAAAGGGCAAAGTGCCCATTTGCTTTGCATGCAGGTTTCTGCTCTCCTGACCATGACCTTTTCTTGGGCGGCTGCACTCCCTGGAGGAAAAGTGATTTGCTCTCTAATCAGGCACCAAGGCGAGCATCTTTCCAGCTGTCCGCAAGGGGAGGGAAAGGGGAGGAGGGGGAGGGGGGTCCCTAGATAACCTAATCAGAAGTTATCCTATGTCTTTAATGTCAGTCTTAAGGTAATGAACCATTGCTGGAAGAAGGCAAAGGAAGCCCCCAGTCTCCAGTGACAAGTTAAAATAAAGGGGGCACATGAGGCCTCACACCCACAGGAGGAACTTGGCATTCCTCAGGCAGCCTGATGTCTACCAGGGCACTATGGGCTGAATGTGTACCCCAAAATTCATATATTGAAGCCCTACCTCACCACTGTAATGGTATCTGGAAGTGGGGCCTTTGAGAGGTGCTTAGGTTCGATGAGTTCATGAGTGTAGGAACCCCATGATGGGATTAATGGCCTCACAAGGACAGACACAGAGAGCCCGCTCCCTCTCTCACCTTGTGTGCACAAAGAGGAGGTCATGTCCGCACACGGCAAGATGATGGCTACCTACAAACCAAGAGAAGAGGTCTCAGAACAAAACCTACCTTGTTGGTACCTTGACCTTGGACTTCCTGTCTCCAGAACTGTGACAAATAGAGATCTGTTGTGGAAGCCCCCCATCGATGGTGTTTTGTTATGGCAGCCTGAGCTGACCAAGGCACAGGGGCTGTTTGCTTTCAGGCACGTCCCTTCGTAGCTGTTGGGAAGGAGCAGCTGAAGGCCCAGTCACTTGTCAGAGTCACTCCTTGGCACTTAGAGGAACATCTCCCATTGTGTTTAGCAGATGCAGAACATTTCCAAGAACAAGTTCTTTTGGGCTGCCCAGCAGAGATGGGAGCAGAGGTTGGGGACATTCTTGATGTCCTCTTTGACTTTGGATAGGCAGAGGTGGAAGTGACTGGCATTCTGAGGTGTTGGCAGGGACCTGTTGCCTCCTTCACTGGCAGCTGCATCTCTTGAGAGGTCGAGCTGGGAGGCAGAGGCTGCTGCTTCTGCTACTCCCTTCTCTTGGGAGATCATGGGACCACCATACCCTCCCCTGCCAGACAATACAGGAAGGACTGCATATGTACAAAACTATGTCACACTTGGTAAGGAGAGTGATGACAGATTGCAAGGGAGCAAGAGGCACTACTCTGCTGGCATGCAGCGTGGCCCAGGTTCAGAGGTCAAGGGCTGCCTCTTAGACTGTGGGGGGTGGGGAGCATTCGGGCTTGCAGGGTCCTTCTGTCTACTCAGTCAGCTGGTAGCATTCCGATCATGGGAGCAGCTCAGAGGCTTACTGTGCAGCATCGGGAGTTCCCATAGCCAGATCTGGTGTTTCTCACAGGAAAAGAATTTGGTCCTGTCTTGTTTCTCCCTCTACATGGCAAGGGAGAGGCTGGCAGGCAGGCCTGAGAGTGGCACACTCCCAAAGACACAACTGAGGCCCCGTTCTGCCTTGGACAAGACACTTAAGCTCCCTGGGCCTCAGTTTCTCCATCTGAAAAAAAGGAGGGAGAAGGAGACATGCTTTTCCTACCTGGAATGGTAGTACTGAAAGATCCTTCGGGAAAAGCACTGTGAAAGCTGGCTAGGCTGGAGGCGTTTGGTTGGGATTCTTGTTTGATCAATGTGTGGAGTGTTTCTGGGCTTGTATTTGTTTGATCCAGCCCAATTTATGCTGTCTTCTTCACCCCCTGGATTTCAGACAAGGATCCTGAATTGGGAAGGCCTGTAGTCACCTCAGGCTCTGCCTAAACTGGTCAGCTCCCAGCTCGGCCCCAGAGGCAGGTTACCCAGAGGGTCAGAGGGTCAGAGGGCTGTCTGCCTGGGCCTGCTTTTTCGCAGGGATCCCCACGGGAGGACCTGCAAGGACACCCCATCTTAGGATGGGGACAAGTTGGTGTACAGAGGCCAGAAGACCAGAAGCAGTGCTTACATGCAGGATCATCCAGTTGTGACTTGTTTTTGTGTTTTACTGAGGTCATACCCTGCTGAGTGAACTCTCTGTGGCCTTTTAGGCTATTCCCCGTCCACTCCCTGCTCCGAGGCATTCCTGGTACTCCTGGCCGAGACCTTAGGCTGGGCTGCCTGGGTGGACTGCTGGCTTAACTGGGGTCAGCTGGAACTTACCTTTTCACTCATTTTCCCAGGCATGAGCCCTAACTCCCCCAGCTCCAGGGAGTCTCCTGATGATTGCACCCAGGGAGAAGCTGTGTGCTCTCAGGCTTTGGGAGGGGCAGGGCTGACCAGGCCAAAGGATGGCAGTGTAAGCCTGAAGACGAGGGGTGACTTGTGTCCCTTTAACAACAAAGGAATAAAATGAATGAGCCTTACATGCACACTAGTCGTAAGCTGAGGGGTCGGGCCTGTACCACCCTGCCCGGGGCAGGAGAAAAGTCTAGGTGCTACTTGTGTCAAGAAGAATGGTCACAGACAAGCTGCCAGGGCCACGGCTCAAACTGGAAAGAGCTATGACTGTCCCGTGGTCTATGGTAAACTGCTCCATGAGACTCTGGGGACTTTGCAGCCCGGCCCACAAAGTTTCCCCAGGGAAATCTTGAAATGGATGCAGCACCTGGAACTACTCAGGATAAACATTTGGTGTCCATCACCCTCCCTCCCGGCCCCACCTGCGGCACACACACAGTTCACGACGCTCGCTAGCCACCTCCTCTCTACTCTCAGGCTCTTCTTGGGTGTGGGAGAGGGAACAGAGGGAGGGGAGCTGTTCCTCCAGCAGCTCAAGGGCAGGCAGATCCCGGGGACGGGGGTGGGAGGGAGAATCCAAAGGCAAAGCTGCCCTTGCTCCCAGGCCGCCCCGCAGCACCCCAGCCTCAGCCACCTGGCTCTCCTTCCTGGGCGGCCCCAGAGAGGCAGCAGTCTTCCGCCTCAGGCCCTGAGCACAGTGGCCCTCACACTACTCGATGGCTGGGCACCTGGCTTGGGATGCAAGAGCTGCCTTTGCCCAGAGTTTCCTGGCCTTGCTGGGCACCTCTGCTGGGACAGCTGTGACCTGTCCTCTCACCCCAGCTGCCTGGCCCAGACCAGCTTCCCCCATGAGGGGTACGTAGTGGCACAGAAGGGCCAGAGCATCACAATCTTGTGGGCACAGGGTCCCTGCAGCAGGAGCAGGCTCAGACACAGTAGATCCAGCAGCCCCGGGCCCTGGCCTACCTTCCCTCAACACGGCCACCAGCAGCCCCAAGATTCAAAGTGGGCACCCCCCAGCAACGATGTGAGCAAGGTGGCTCTGGCCAAGACCATCATAATCTTACCACTACCCGGCAAGACTTGATGGTGGCTTGGTGAGGATGTGTTTACTCCTCCAGCATGAAACCAAATTGGCATCACACTGTCTGGGAAAGCATGGGAGCTGCATTTCTCTGTGGGATGATGGGGCAGAGGAAGTTGGAGGAACATGACAGAGGTACCCTGGCTGCCACACATGGCAGACCTTCCACAGACAGCTGCAGAGACCCCCTCATCAGCTCATTCCCAGGTGGGCAGCACAGTCCCCTCACTAAGCAAGACTCAGTTTGGACATAATAGAATATTCCATGCACAGACTTAACAGCTGACTATTCATGTGTTTTCTATGGCACCAAAAATGTGTAGATGTTCTTGTTCCCAAACAACTTTGATAGTAAAGAAGGAAGAGTGTTATTCAAACGGTCCACCCCAGTGCGTATTCTTCTTCAACTCCATTCGCAGCACAGCCCAGCACCGGCCAGTGCCCTCTGTGGTATCTCAAATGTTCCAAGTACTTTGAAGACAATGGAAGTGAAGGTAGCTTTGGAACGTTCTGGGATGTGAGTATTGTACATCTCTGCCAAAATCCCTGGGAAGGAAAGGTTGAGGGAGAAAGGTCGGGCAGAGGAGAGGGGTAAGGTGGGCATGGGAGCTTAGAACTGCAGCTTCTCTTACCAGAGTGAGAGGAGGAGGTCGGACGTCCAACCTCAATGTGTCTCCAGCCTCAGGAGAGACCATAGCAAATTCCATCCCGTCTCTCAAAATCAGCTACAACAACCTTAATGAAAACTCTGGTTTATAACTAGGGCCCAATTAAATGTTCCATAGGGGCATAGGGGGTATGAATTATTGGGTGTGTTCTGTTTTCATGGGTAAGGAAGTTGATGTTGAATGGTTCTCCATTGCTTATCAAATAAAATCCACTTCTCAGCCTGCTGTGGTCTGGCCTTGCCCTTCCTCTGCAGCTACATGTCCCTCTGTCCTTCATGCATTCTGTCCTCAGCCTCAATGCACCATTGGGTTTGACACAAGCCTTTTGGCCCTCGTGGATTTGTCACTATTCCATGCACCTGGAATGTCCTTCCCTCCTGTCTCTGCATTTCCAGTCCTTGCCCATGATGCAGAGGCTGGCCGGGAAGGCTCTCTCTACTCCATGTCCCCCTACTCCTGCCTGTGCTTCACTCAGAGCACTTATGTCTCTGCTCAGCAAATGCTGTACGTGTGGCATTGCCTCTTCTAGACTGAGCTTTGGTGGGCAGAGTTTGGGGCAGGTGTTGGGGGCCCGAATAAACATTAAGGGCATTGGTGAATACGGGCGTGTTTTCCAGAGCATGCCCAGGAAACTATGGGCATGTGTTGTTTGAACTGGCTGTTTGTAAAATCCTTTGTCGCAAAGCCCAAACCTAGGGACACCTGAGTCCTTGACTGTGGCGATTTACAGACCGAAGCTGACCAGAAACAGGAGCAGGACATAAGGGTAAAGGCCACAGCTGCTTGCTGTCAGAAGAGAGTGTGCAACTGGCCATGGGTGCTCAGAGCCCTGCCATGATCACTTCCGCAGGATGCCAGGAGCACATACCAAGGCCGGGGCAAGGGCTCTCCAGAGTCCTCAGTAAGCTCAGTTGCTTACCTGGTCCATCATCCAACAATTAGAGGTTGGTGGGAAGCATTCAAACTTTGCCTGTTGGGGTGGTTGGGGGGTTGGAAATGCTGAAGGGCTTTGGGGCAGAGAGGCTCCAAAATACTAGGACCTTGGAGCTGGCAGTTCTTCATTCATTCCTCAGATGAGTAGTGAGCATGTACTGTGTGCCAGACCTTACTCTAGGCTCAAGGATGCAGCACTGAACAAATTCCCTGCCTCTGTGGAGCTTATAATCTAGTGGTGGAGGGGGGTGTGGGCAGAAATGAACCACGGAACAAAGTAAAAGTTGAAGTGGGTTGGATAGTAGTAAATGCTATGGAAACAAATTGAATCCACAGACCTGAATAAGGAGTGTTGGGGATGGGGAGGGTGAAGGATTGCAGTTTCGGATAGGGTGTTCATAGAAGGACTCATGGTGAAGGTGACATTGAAGGAGAGACTTGAGGATGTCTCAGGAGGAGTACTAGCAATAGGACAGGAGCAAATGCCCAGATGAGAACAATGGCATGCAGTAGCTCAGGGCCCTGCAACAGGGAGTAGGAGGCAGAGGTCTAGAGAGGCCAGTGTGGGGAGCCTGGTGAGCCAGCTCAAGGGGAGGGACTGATCCTCTGAGCCAGGGGCAGCCTCGCAGCGAGGTCAGCTGCACTGTGCCATGAACTGGCTTGTTGGATCCAGGTTTTTATCCTGGTTTCTGACTTGACCTGCGTGGTGGGGAGTGAATGCAGGTCTACCATCCAGAGACCCTTTTCCTGTGATAAAGGGAAGAGAAGACGCCATTGTCCTGGAATGGGCAAGGCTTTTGGCCTGTGCCGTGGCAGCACTGTGGTGGGCAGGAAAATGGTGCTTGCCTTGAGCAGACTGGGTGCAGGACAAAGCAGACACCTCTCTGCTCATGCCTAGAGCTCTTCTCACAGAGCAGACCCTGTGTCTTCACTGAGGGACACAGTCACTTTAACAGACAGCTGTATTTCCTGTCACTGTAAGTTCACCCCAGGGGGAGACCAGAAGCAAGTTCACATTTCTTGGAAAAGTACTCCTTGGTGGTACAATGTAGCTCCTACTGCAGTCCAGTAGAAGGCATATAACTTCCGGTTCTTCCACTCTGGATCAGAGTGGCGCTGACCAGTGGGCTCACGTGGTGACAGCTCGTGCCTCCATTGCAAAGGGCATCATCAGCCATTCACCAAATGGTTTCATCCATCAATTATTGTGGGCTGTGTCAGTTATGCCCCTGGGACTTGCAAATGGTTGTTTTCTTTTTTCTATTGTCAACTTAAAAAGCAAATTTGCCTGCTCTTTTACCCTCAAAATGAGCTTATTCAGGGATAGTCAAAAGAATTGCAATTCAGGATGTGTATGCCATGGTGAACCATAGGCAAATCTGGAAAACAAAGGAGGGAGCTGCCTTTATAGAGAAAAAGGGGCGTTAGGGAGGGGCTGTTCTAAAGGAAATTCCATTGGGGGAAAGTAACAGTTCAGGGCGGCAATAGATTCTCATTGGCTGAGCTGCAGTATTTCTCATCAGTTCAGCTGTTGCTGGGTGGAGAGAGAAAACTTCCTTAGGTAGTAAAGTAGTTTTCCTTCCCGTGGAAGATGCAAGGTACCTCTCTTCCTGTTTGGTGTCATTGATGGTATATGATGAGGCGTGAGAGCTCCCCCTATAGGCCTTCCCGATTCCAATTTAGTTAAGGTTTCTTTTATTAATTTCCACAGGATCATACCTTGCACTGTCCTCAACTGGAATCCTCCAGCCAGGAAGAACTCTCCCACATTTGCTACAGCCATTGCGTCATCCAGAAATGCAGTTAGTACAGGGAAAGCAGGATAAAAGCTGAATTCTTTCCCTTGGAGGGCCAATTCTCAGGAGGAAGAGTTGTTGCCCTTGTTACTTCCAATGGGGTCCAGCGAGTCACTTTTATTAATTATTTTTATTTTAGAAAGCTTTAGATTTACAAAATTATTGCCAAGATAGTACAGAGAATTCTCACATACCTCACATCCAGTTTCCCCTATTATCATCATCGTATGTTATTATGGTATATTTTTCACAATTGATACAAGACAGAAGGCAAAAACAAAGAAACTGGAGAAATTTGAAGCCTCTGGCACTTAAAGCTTTAAAAAAACACTTTAAAGGTCTTAAAGAAATAAAACCCAACTTCTACGCAGATTAGCAAAAAACTTCACACCCGAGGCATAATTACCTCTGTTCCTGTTATCCCACACAACACATCCGCCTCCAAACAAAACATTACAAAGCACACCAAATGGCAAGAACACACACAGCATGGACACACAAGGCAAGCATCAGGACTAGACTCAAATATGACACGTGTGTTTTTGGAATTAAGAGACTCAAATGTGCCAACAATGCTGGAATTAACAGACAAGAATTTAAAATAACCATGCTTAAAATGTGAAGAGGCTCTAATGGAAAAACAATGGACAGCACGGAAAGACAGATGGATACTGCAAGAAGAGAAATGTTGCATTCAGTAAAATCCAGACAATGGGAAACTGGACAGAACACAAGGTGTCTTTTTATTTTCAAGAAAAAAATAGCTAAAAAAGAGGTGATGTGGAATAACGTGTAGATTTAAAAAGATGAGGGACGTGAACAATCAAAATGTATAAAATATATTTTGACACTGATTCAAAAAAAAACTGCATTTTAAAATGAGTATGTAGCTGCCAGAGAAGTGTGAAAAATAAGTGGACATTTCATATGTTAATGCCATAATGAAGAATAATGTTGGCTTTATGTTTTATAAAAGAGTACTTATCTTTTAGAAATGCATAGTGAAGTACTTGGAGATGAAAAGGTACGATGCTTTGGACATGCTCTACACAATTCCAGCAGCTGATATGTGGAGTAGGGAGGGGTATAGTTGGAACATGATTGGTCATATATCGAAGACTGTTGACCCTGGGTATCAGGTATACGGGTTTATTATAGTATTTCCTACTGTTTATATGTTTGGGACTTTCTCTAATAAAAAGTTTATATTTGTAAATACTATGCCATTAAATCAGAAATCCTATGTAAAATGGACCATTTTTCTAGAAAAAAAAAAAGATGACCAGAAAGAAATAGAAAACCTTAATTCTACATTACAAATTGAACCTGTATCTTAAGCTCATGCCACCCTCAAACATTCCAGGACAGGGCAGTTTTGAAGGCCAGTTCCCCGAAATGGTCCGGGAGATCTCGTCATCATTTGGGTCAACTCTTTCAAGCCATAAAACACAGGGGCAATTGTTCAACTCATTGTCCCAAGCTAGTTCTCTTTGATTTAAATACCAGAGGAGGATCCCAGGGTAAAAAGAACACTCAGGCCAAAATCACTCACATCGCAGCAAATATCCTAAAAAAATGAATAGCACATTCAAAACAGCAGTGAATTAAATGGACAAATAGGCCGTGTCCAACGAATGAAAATATGACTTAACATTATAAAACGCTTTCAATTGCAATTCCCTACATTAACAAAGCAGTACGGGAAAAAAAGAAAACCTTTGATCACTTCAATGGGTACAGAGAAATCCTTTGAATGAAATGCAACATGAGTTTATGGAAAAAAACTTTCAGCAGAATAAGACTAGTAGGGCATTTCCCTTTCCTGAAAGCAACAGGAAACACGCTGAAGTGTGAAACGCTAGAAGCACTTTCGTCAGAGACGAATCATACATGGAATCACCTCCTCTTTTTGAAGCTGCACTGGAACACAAAGCTGGAGCCATGGACATCCCAATCAATGACAGGAATGAGTATTGAAAAGAAAGAGTTAATATTTGGTGTGACAAGAACATCACCTTCCTAGAAAATTGAGAGGAATGGGCACATGGAATATTCAAATGAAAAACAGACTTCAGAAAAAGAGTGGACGGCAGATCACGACTATCACAAAATCAAGAGCCTTGCCACACCAAAGCAAAACCTATCTAGAATGTGTATTAATAGAAAATACTCCATTCACAACAGCTACAAAATCCAAAATTTAACTAAGAAGATGAACAAAAGCTGAACAAAAATACACAAGATCTTTAGGAATGCAATGATACAAGTTTACTGATAGATGCAGGTAAAAGAAGCCCCCAAAGGGAGCAGTATGCTATATTCCTTGAGGGAGAACAGAACAGTGGAAAGATGTCAATTCTCCTTAAAAGACTGTGGCACCCAAGATGACAATCAAGCTCCGACTTCTGTCTTCCACGCCCAAAATCAACCCTGGAAAGCCATAGAATGGAGAATGAAATTATATACACAAACACGCACACACGCAATAACTACACACCTATTTGAATGGCCGGAATCTGGTACACTGACAGCAGCATAGGCTGTCGAGGATGGGGAGCAGCAGGAAGTCTCATTCATTGCTGATGGGAGACCAAAATGGTACAGCCTCTTTGGAAGACGGTTTGGCAGTTACTTACAAAACCAAACATACATATTCTTACTACGTGATAGGTAGTAAGTAATCACATAGGTATTTACTCCAAAGAGGTGAAAAGGTATGTCTACACGAAAACCAGCACACAGATATTTAGGGCAGCTTTGCTAATAATTGCCAAAACTTGGAAGCAACCAAGATGTCCTTCAGTAGGTGAATGGGTAAATAATCTGTGGTACATCACGATAATGGAATACGATTCCGTGCAAAAAAGAAATGCACTATAAAGCCACGAAAAGACGTGGAAGAACTTTAAGGGCATAGTGCTAAGTGAACAAAGCCAATCTGAAAAGGGTCCCTACTGTATGATTCCAAATATACAAACATTCTGGAAAAGGCAAATGATGGAGACAGTCAAAAGAGCAGTGGTCGCCAGGGGTTGTGAGGGGAGGGCACAATAGGCAGAGCACAGGGGATTTTTAGGGCAGTGAAACTCCTGTGGATGACAGTTGAATGATGGATACATGTCATTATACATTTGTCCAAACCCATAGACACCAAGTGTGAACCAAATGTAAACAATGGACATTGGGGGGTACAATGTGTCAATGTAGGTTCATTGATTATAAGAAATGTCCCACTCTGGTGGGGGATGTTGATAATGGGGGAGGCTAGGCATGTGTGGGGACAGTAGGAAATCTCTGTAGCTTCCACCTTATTTTTCTGGGCACCTAAGAGGCTCAAAAAAAATGAAGGCTCCAAAAACAACACACAATATGAACAACAATATCTAAACCACAAAACAGGAGAAAGCCCTGGGGGAGAGTGAAGACTGTGGGGAGCCCGGTACTAGTGTTTGTGGTGGGGACGTGGGCAGCGGCAGCCAAGTTGGGAGGGTCTGTAGGCTGCATAGATGCAGATGACAGGATGGGAAGGAGGAAAGGTTTCAAACGTCTGCTCCTACTTCACTGCACACATCTGAAGCAGGCCCTCAGACCACACATGCCAGTGGCCCTGGTGCAAAACCAGGACAGCAGGAAAGATGGGTCGATGGAAGCATTTGACTCCGTACTCTGTGCTAATAACCCCCTGAAACCATCTTAGTGGGTGAGGACTGGCCTTTTAAAAGATTCTCATTTTAACAGACTATAAAGAATTGACAAGAAACAGAATAGCGCGCCAGCCCTGACAGCCTGGTGGTTAAAGTTCCTTGCACTCCTCTTTGTCTGCCAGGGTTCCTTTCTCTGTGTAGGGAACCACACCACTCGACTGTCAGGAGCCATGCTGTGGCAGTGGCTCACATAGAAGAACTGGACAGACCTACAACTAAAATATACAACTACCTATTGCAGCCTTGGGGAGGTGAAAAAAAAAAAAAAGACAGGAAGATTGACAACAGATGATACCTCAGGGTCAATCATTCCCAGCAAAAAAAGAAACAGAATAGCAAGTGTCAGAGCTAATCACATAGAGAAAGAGAAGGTACTCTTTCATAAAATAAGTGTATACATATATATAGTCTGCATATATCTATAAAGACTAACAGTAACATACCTGCATTTATATGTGTTTATCTGCATATTCACAAGTTATGTACACATACGTGTCTATCAGCACATATAAGCTACATATATGTTATAGATACAGGGCACCTGGAGCAGGCAGAGATGTACAATGTATTTCTTACTAGGAAGCAAGATTAAAAAGTGAAAATCTCTGCACCCCACCATGAAATACGAGGTCACCATAAACCTGGAGGACCCTCCCAAAGACCCTGAAGCTGATCAGCATCTTCAGGACAAATGAAACCCCGAAAATAAATGGTTCGTGGAGTCCGGCCGGCTGGTACAGAGACCCCACGGGAAGGGGGGCTTCCTCTCTGACCACCTTCACGGCCCTGGGCATGGCAGCCCCCCATACAGCACCTTCTCCGGGACGGCAGCCCTTCTCGGCCAGGGTGGATGAGGACCCTCCTGAGGGAGGCCACAAGGCTCCCACTGCCCCAGAACACAGGGCCTCACAGAAGCCCCCTGCACCCCTCCTGTGCATTCTGGGGGACCCCTGGCAGGGCTGTCCGCAGAGTGCTTCTCCCGCCCCCCCGTCCCCCTTCTCACACAACCAAGGGAGTCAGAGCAGACTCAGGGGGCAGAGGGCGGGGGCACAGGCCAGGCCAGCATCAGGGTGAGGAGCAGAGTGACCCCCGGGACACCCTCTCCACCCCTGCAGTCAGCCCTGGGAGACCCCGGCCATGGTGTCCGGATGTGACTTCTGGCTTCCGCCTTGGATGTCTGAGGCCAGATTCGGGTCCGTAGAGGGAAGGAGCCCAGACCTGGCCAGGCGTCCAGGTATCCCCCTGGAGGGAGGACTCTGGGCCCCATGGTGTACAGGTGTGCCCCTGCCGTCAGCCCTGAGGGACCCCAGGGGACGAGGGGGGCAGGGTGGTCAGGCTGAGGCCCCTGCCCCCACCTCCTCCTCAGAGGAGCCTGCTGGGGTGGGCCAGCGTCTGAGGGGAGCAGCCTCACGGAGGCAGAGGTCGGAGCCCAGGCCCTGCCGGGAGTCAAGGAGAGGAGCAGAGGGAGGGCGGCCACTGCCGTCAGCCCTGGGCATCCCCGGGCCTAGCGGCCTGAGGTGACCGCCACAGACTGCCCCCGGGGTTCCCAGGACCGTGAGGGCCTCGGGTCCACAGAAAGAGGGTCCCAGGACCTGCTGGGGCTCAAGGTGAGGACCCTGAGGGAGGACAGAGGGGGCGCCACAGAAAAGCGCCCCCGCCGGCAGCCGCGGGGGGGCGCCAGGCGCCAGGAGCACAGGCCGCGTTTCCGACTTCCGCATCCGGGACTGGGAGAGAGTGGGGACTTGGTGACAGGAGCGGGGCCTGAGCGAGGCAGAGGGGAGGGCCCAGGGCCTGCCGGGAGTCAAGGGGAGACGCTGAGGGAGGACTGAGGGACCCTGGACCCCAGGACAGAGAGGGCTCCTGTGTCCCTTGCTCTCGGTCTTCGGAAGCCTCAGAGCTGGATGACCTGAGGAGGCGTTTGCTGCCTTCTGCCTCGGGGGTCTTCGGGACGTGAGGACTCTGGCTTCAGGGCAGCAGAAGGTGGAGTCCCCAGACCCCGGGGGAGGACTGAGCAGAGCCCCAGCCTAGACATAGGCGACCCCAGCAGAAATCTGCCCCCGTGGTCAGTCCTGCCAGGCCAGGCAGCATGTCAGGAGGAGTGGCCTGTCCCCTTCCTCCTCGTGGTCTCAGCGGGATGGCGGCCTTGGCCTGCAGCATGCATCCTCAGGTTAGCAGAAGGGATGGCTCCAGGCCTGGCCAAGAGGAAATGTGAATACCTTGAGGACACTGAGGGGACTCCCTCCCCAGCCAGAGGGGATCCCACTGCAATCAGCCCTGCCCCCTGTCACCCCTGCAGACCCCAGGCAGGGGTGGCTGCAGGTGGTGCATCCTCACTCACCTCTGCCTCGGTCTCTCCGGGAGGTGAGGCCTTGGTCTGAGTGGTGACATCAGGTGAGCAGAGGGAGGAGTCCCAGGATCTGCTGGCTGTCATGGTGAGGACCTTTCATGAGGACTGAATATCCACCCTCCCCCCCTCCCCGCACACCTCAGATAAAAAGGACTGCAGAGAGTCCTGCTGTCCCCTGTTCTTAGCCCTGGGAAGAACAGTCGGCGGTGATCCTCAGTGGCATGCTGACTTCTACCATGGCGGGAAGGTGGGGAGTCCTCAGGGAAGAGAGGACTTGATGTGAGGGGGAGATGTCAGCTGTCCCAGGTGGGGTGCGGGAGGAAGGGCAGGCCCTGGCATGAGGAAAGACAAATAACCTACAGGAGGTCTGAGGGAACCCCCACCCCAGGAAGGAAGGGCTGGTCCCCACTGCCAGCCTTTTGTGATCATGGTGGGGGTGCGGAGGTTGGGGGTGGATGTGGTGGCTCCTCCTGTTTCTCTCAGAGCCCTCAGGGAGGTGAGGACCTTGGTCTGAGAGGAATACGACAGGTCATCTGAGGAAGCACATCTGGTCAGCTGAGATAAGAGTCTCAGTTCTCACTAAGAGTCAAGGTGAGGACCCCGAGGGAGAAGTGAGTGTACCACAATTCCCAGAACAAAGAGGGGGCCCCAGGGAAATCTGTTCTGCCCCTACTTTAAGCCCTGGAACCCCTGGCAGGGCCTGTCTGGCTCACCCTCTCCTCATTTCCAGATCAGTGGTATCGGGAAGGGTGAGGTCAACAGAGGGAGTCGTCCCAGGCCCTGCAGTTTGTCATGGTGAAGACGAAGGGGACCACCCATCCTAAGACAGATGGAACCCACAGTTTGGCCTCCCATTTTACCTTGGTGCCTCCTGTTAGCCCCTGGGCAGGTGTGCCTTGGTGTGGGGCCTCCTCACTTCCTCCTGTTCAGTCTCAAGGGGTGTGTGGTTGTCTTCTGAGGGTTTTGTCTTAGGGCAGCAGACAGGTGGGACCCAGGCCCTGCCTGGGGAAAGGTGAGGACCCTGAGTGAGCACGGAGGGGACCACCCACCCCAGAAGAGTGGGAACCTCACCGAGTCCGGCATGCCCCTCCTGTCAGCACTGGGGTGCTGTGACCTAGGGTGCCCTTGGCTGGGTGACTGTCAATTTTGGTTGGTCTCACTCACATTGAGGATCTGCTGGGCCGACTCTGCTCTGTTTTGTGTCATCTTCCCGGGACCACCAGGCTGCTCTGGGACCAATCTCAGCTGGTTCTTCTCTTGGCAAGAGAGAGAGGAAGCCTGAGCAAGCAAGGGCTGTGCTTGCAGTCTGCACCCTGAGGTGCTCCCTTGTTTCCTCTTACAGGGGCTCCAGGAACCCGCAGGTGAAGGCCTTGGTCTGAGGCTCGTGTCCTCAGGTCACAGAGCAGAGGGAGCCCAGGCAGTGCTAGGAGTCAAGGTGAGGTACACACCCCAAAGTGTACCCAGGGGCTCCCCCATGCCAGAGCAGAGGAGACCCAACAGTGCCTGAGCCCACCCCACCCCACCCCACTGTCATCCCCCAGAACATCGGGCCGTGCTGGGTGCACCCTGAGGAGCCGTCTCACTTCCTCCCTCAGGTTCTCAGGGCACAGGCCACAAAGGAGGACAGAGTCCTGAGAAGCCAAGAGCACTTCTAAAGAGGAGAGCTGTAAGTCTGCTTTGTCAGAGGTGCCAAGGGTGCGTTTCTCAGCTGAGGCCGCTCACGCTCCCTGTCCCCTGCCCCCCGGCCCAGGAGTCCCCATCGGTCACCTCCTGCCCACGCTCCTGCCGGCTGCCCGACACCCGTCGTCATGACTCTAGGTCGGATGAGTAAGCTCTGCAAGCGTGAGGAAGGCCATCAGGACCCAAGAGAGGCCCAGGGCCTGGTGGATGCGCAGCTGTCCGGGGCTGAAGAGGGGGCGGCCATATCCCCCTTCTCCTCCCTCTCCTCCTCCTCATCTATCCTGTCCCTGGACACCCTGGAGGAGGTGGCTGCTGCTGTGACCCCGAGTCCTCCCCAGAGCCCTCAGAGTGCCTGGCCCTCCCCCACTGCCATGGCAGCCGCTCCATGGAGCCAATCCGAAGACGATGGCTCCAGCAGCCAAGGTGAGGAGGGGCCAAGCGCCGCCTGGGAGGACCCGGAAGACGCCGAGTCCTCACTCCAAGATGCACTCCATTTGAAGATGGCTGACCTGATAGACTTCCTGCTCCTCAAGTATTGCACAAAGGAGCCAACCACCAAGGCAGAAATGCTGAATATGGTCATGAGAGAGTACGAGGACCACTTCCCTGTGGTCTTCAGCCAAGCCTGTGAGTGCATGCAGCTGGTCTTTGGTGTTGACGTGAAGGAAGTGGACCCCAGCGACCACTCCTACGTCCTGGTCACCACCCTGGGCCTTACTTACAATGGGATGCAGAGTGGTGAGCAGAGCATGCCCAAGATGGGCCTCTTGGTGGCACTCCTGGGCGTGATCCTCCTGGAGGGCGACTGCACCCCTGAGGAGGACATCTGGAAAGTGCTGAGTGTCATGGGGGTGTGTGCTGGGATGGAGCACTTCATCTACAGGGAGCCCAGGGAGCTCCTCACCAAAGTTTGGTTGCAGGAACAGTACCTGGAGTACCAGCAGGTACCTGCCAGCGATCCTGCACGCTACGAGTTCCTGTGGGGTCCCAGGGCCCATGCTGAAACCAGCAAATGCAAGTCCTAGAGTATTTGCTCAGGGTCCATAGCAGGGATCCAGGTTCTTTCCTCCACCTGTCTGTTGAGGGTGTGAGCCATGAGGAAGAGGGGGCCTGAGCCAGAGTTGCAGCCAGGCAAGATCCATGCCCATGTCCAGCAGCTTCTCCTGCCAGGAATGAAGTGAGGCTGCATCTTCACTGTGTGTTTCAAGAGAGAACAGTCAGCGTCCTAAGTAGTGGAGGGCCAGGGCGAGGTGGTGGGACACGGTGGAAAGTGTTTCTGGGCTCCTCTTCTCTATGATGGGTCCTGGAAATGTGTCCTGCTTTCCTTTAGGAATTTTTCAAATGTTGTTCCTTTTAGTAGAAGGTTTAATTAGCTTCAACATCTTAAGTTCATGAACGACATTGATCATGTATGAATTTGTACTTATCCAGTCCAAGAGTAAGAATTTTGCTCTTTTGTAAAAGTAATTGGGACACCTTCCATCCTAGTCTGTGATCCGAGCTAGATAACATGGCACTAGAACAGGTATTTCCTTGGAAATGTAAAGGAAATTAGCAGTCAAATGGATGCGGTCAAGAAATAGAGAAATAAAAGTAGAAGTTACTTAATTCTTGGCTTCTTATCCCTTATCTTCTGATGTTCTATAAAACTAAAAGATTTTATATATATATATATATATATATATATATATATACACACACACACACACACACTTGGAATTGCTTGCATTATTCAAGACAGAGAAATTTAATCTGAATAAATAAGACCCTTGTTCTCTGGCTCATTTCCTCCCCACACTTTAGATGGGCCTCTGCTCTCTGGAAGGCCCTGTGTTGGTAGTGGGGACACAAGGGTAAACAGGACACCCCCCATCCATAGAATGAGAGTCTAGGATCCTCGCTTCTAGAAGGAAGGTGGTGAGGTGTCTCCTCCAGAACAAATAAAAGAAGATGAGTGATGGTGCAGTCACAGAGGAGAGCACTCAAGTGTAAATGCCCTGACCAGGGCAGTGTGGGACTTTGGGAAACTGCGATTCCTTCTGTGGGAGTTGATTGTAATGAAGCTGGGTGGTGGCAGTGGCCAGACTCACAGACGGTGTGTCTTAGGGCTGAGAGGAAAGTTTGAAATGGAAAATTGCTCTGAAAAGTTTCTTTTGGATCATGGGTAAACCAGAGAGAAGTGTCCACCTGGTGCAGGAAGGGAAGGTGTCCTAGGCTCTTGTCACATTGCAGTTGAACAACAGTGAAGAACGAGTTTTATACCCATCGTCTGCAAGGATTTCCCAAGAAATAGGGTCACATTCCTTTGAGGTGATGCCCAGAAGTCAGTGGCCTGGCACTCCTTTCCCAGGTCTGGGAGAGCTGGAGCCCACAGCATTAATTAGGTGTTAATTATCTTGAGTTTAATTTGGCCAATTGTAATCAAGGGCTAGATTTTTAGTGGGGGTGAAATGAATGGATGGTTTGGATGACCATGGTCTGGATGAAGAGCAGCTTGGAGGGAGGGAAGGAGTGGTCCTTGATTCTGTTTCTAGGAGATTTGCATTCCATCCGGCTAGGAAGACTCCCGCACACCTGAATTGTCACATATATCCTCTGATTGGGAAGATTTACTGAGTTTTATTTATGAAACATCCTTTTTGACTGGTTAGCTTTTCGATGCCCTATTAAACTGCATATTCTTTAATATGAACTGGATAACAAACAAAATCCCAGATGAGACAGTGGAAGATCTGGGATCAAAAGAATCCTAGAAATAATTGCCAGTCCTCAAAGTTCCCATGTATACCAGGCACTGTGCCTGGTGCTTTCCGTACATCACATCCACTCCTGGGGTCCTACAAGACAGGACTCACCAACCCACTTCCTTCACAGAGGGAGAGCCCGAGGCTCACAGGGCTTCCTGATTTTCCGAGGATCACATGGCTAGTAACTGACAGGGTGAGAGGGCGGAGACCAAAACCCTGGTCTGGATTCATCTAGAGCCCATGCTGTTCCCACCCATCCCAGCCTGCAGCTGACCTTATGACTAATTCATTTCTCTTCTCAGTAATCCACGATGTCTCTCAGGCGACAAAATTAGGACTCTGAGGCCCAGGTAGTGAAAGCAGGCCTAAGGAAAGAAGGCAACAATGAGAATCAAATACAATTGGGGGGATGGTCCAAGGCTTGCTGAGAGCTGACTCCCTCAGGTGTCACCATTTCTGTCCAGTCCCAGCTCTTTCTGCATGACAGCATCCTTCCCCTGGCTTTCCCCCATGTGCCCTATTGTCCAACTCTAGAACCTGGTCAGCTGACAGGGTCTTCACAGCTGCCTCCTCGGAAGGCTGCACAGGACCTCCTGCCCTCCCCACTGCACAGAGAGTTCCTACTCCCTGCAGAGGTCCCCAGGCTCTCCCATAGCTCCCCCTCGACCCTATCGGAGAGCCACAGCCCTTTTCATGGAAAAGGTTACTTTGGACTATGGCATTTACATACCTGATCATCCCTCTCTGGGAGTCTTCAATACCCTCGCTGTTTTCCAAATGGGCTGTGAGTAGAGTCAAATTGCACCCATAATCTACTGGGACCTGGGATACAACACTGAAGTTACACAGAGGATCTGTGAAGCCACCCTGGTGTTTGCAGTAGGACTTTAATGGGCTCCTTATTCGAAGCTGGGAACTGAACACATACACAGATGGAAGAGCTGATTTAGGTGGTCAGAAATTAACACCTCGTCACAAGTGGTAGAGGAGGAGCAAGCAGCCGCTGAAGCCGAAATCCTACAAACACTGGAATCCTCCTAGGAGGTGAGAAAGGGTTCCTGTGTGGACATGTTAGGTCAAATTTGAAAGGAAAAATAACCATTCTGCCACTGTCCTCTGGTACCTGCCCACAGGAATGTCCTGGTTTTCTGTAAGCCAAAGGGCAGCTGTGCAGGTGTTCAGAGAAGTTCCATCACAGCGATGGTAGCACAGACTCCCACGTTAAGATTTTACCCGTGCATCTAAAGGAAGGAGTAAATTCCCAGCCTACTGAGGTTATAGATGGTATTGCAAAGGGAGTGCAGAAAAGTGCTATTGAGTGAAGAAGGTGAACCCTCCCTGCTGAGATTGACAGGATCCCCTTAAAATCAGATGTGGCTCTGTATTTGAAAGCATCTCTTGTGTAGTAGGCCCTTAAAGCTTCAGAGAATTTCAAGGCAAACCTGACCTCAGAAACTCCTCCAAGCAATGGACACGGTTGTGATCATAACAAGTTATCCTAGTTGCTTTGTGTTGAGCACCTACTATGTAATGGTGCATGGGAGAGAGTTCAGTGCTCGTCCATATCTTGTCCAGCTGTCTTTCCTGGACACAGGAGACACTACATTGCCTGTCCATGTTGAGATGGTGGAACCACAAGGTGGAAGCAACCTGGACGCCTGGGTCATGTAGAGCGGAGGGACCCTGGCAAACCACATAAGAATTTATGTGCACAAAAAAATACACTTTTGTTGTGTTAGCCTTTCAAATGTCAGGGTTGGTCTGTTGCCCAAGCTAGCAGGAACTTTAATTGACATAGCTGCTATTTCTGTTGTTAGGTTTATATAAATACTTCATAGTATAAAGGTTACTATATATTGCATATATTATACATTACATATATTGCATATACTCTTGTTGCAAAAAAATTCTAAAATGGCTCTATATCACAATTTCTCGCTTTACAAAAACTTTCCCAGATTCAGGCCCATCCTCTGAGGTCACCACAAATAACATATTGCAGTACATTATTTCAAAGCTTTTTCTAGGTTTTTTTCATACATAAGTGTGCTGTGAAATGTGTTGCATTTTTAACATACATAGGTAACGACATACATATTGATCTGTCACATGCCTTTGCCACTTAATAAGATGGATGCAGGATATTCCCAAGACAGCCTCACTCTTGCAAAAAACACCAAATATACCTCACTCTTGCAAAAAACACCAAATAACCCTGTTCAAAAATGGGCAAGGGAATTGAATACATATGTCTCCAAAGAAGATATACATGTAGCCAATAAGGAAATGAAAAGATACTCAACATCACTAATCATTAGGGAAATGCAAATCAAAGCCACAATGAGCTATGACCTCACACCCATTCAGATGGCTACTATCGAAAAAAGAAAAAAGGCCAGAAAATAACACGTGTTATCAAGGATGTGGAGAAATTGGAACCATTCTGCATGGTTGGTGGGAATGTGTGATGACACAGCCACTGTGGAAGACAGTATGGCAGTTCCTCAAAAAATTAAAAATAGAATTACCATGTGATCCAGTAATCCCACTTCTGAGTACGTACCCAAAAGAATCGAAAGCTGTGTCTCAAAAAGGTATTTGTACACCCATGTTCTAGCAGCATTATTCATAATAGTTAAAATGTGGGTGTGGCATTGTGATTTTGAGAAAAATATATATTTTGTCATTCAGATGACCAACATATGTGTCTCATATATGTTTGGTCTTTGTCCAGAGTTCCTGACTCACAGCTCCCAAATCCCTTGGAATCTTCTAAGTGTTGAGAGTGACAGAGGTGACTCTGGTTATGTTAATGAGGTGACTTTTGGACCCCACCCATGGATGCGGGCTGGTTGCCAGGAAAACTGAGAATGTGATTAGAGGGTTGGAACTTTCAGTCCCACTCTCCTGACCCCTGTGGAGGGGAGAGGGCCTAGAGGTTGAATCAGTCACTAATGGCCAATGATTTAATCACTCATGACAATGTAATGAAGTCTCCATAAAAACCCAAGAGGACAGGGTTCAGAGAGCTTCCGGGTTGGTGAACACATGGAGATTCGGGGACAGTGGTGTGTCTGGAGAGGGCATGAAAGGTCCACGCACCTTCCTATGTACCTTGCCCTATGAGGCTCGACATTCAGCTGATCCTGAGATATATCCTTTTAAATAAACCAGAGATTTGGTAAATAACATGTTTCTCTGAGTTCTGTGAGCCACTCTGCAAATTAATTTAACCAGAGGAGGAGATCGTGGGAACCTCTGATTTCTAGCCAGTCAGTTAGAAGTACAAGTAAAAACCTGCATTTGTAATTGGCACCCTGAGTTCGAGGGGGTCGTTGGAACCACCAATCTGTAGCCAGACAGAGAGAAGCACAGATAACAACCTGGGCTTCTGACTGGCATCTGAAGTGGTTTGTGAGGCAGTCTTATAGGACTGAACCCTTAACCTATGGAATCTGATGCTCTCTCTGGGTAGATAGTGTCAGAGTTGAGTTGAATTCTTGGGCACCCTGCTGGTGTCTGAGAATTACTTGTTGTCTGTGTGGGAACTGCCCCCCACCCAATGTTGAAATTGAGTCTCAGAACACTAAAACAACAGGAGCAAGCAAATCAAGTGTCTATCAACAGATGAATGGATAAGCAAAATGTGGTACAAACTCACAGTGGAATACTATTCAGCCTTTAAAAGGAAGGAAATTCTGACATGTGCTGGTGAAAATTAATACACAGAAACCTCATTTTAAATGGAGTCAGGAGGCGAGAAGAGAGAACTCTCATGCATGAGCCTCTCAATGCAGACTACAGACCCCAACGGCAAGAGACATACCTTGCATCTCCCACAGGAAGTGATACTACTTGACTACCCCAGCAGAAGGGAGGAAGAAATTCCTTGTTGCCCAGCAACAGCACAGCCAATGAGACATGGCCATAACTCAGCCAATGAAAACTCAGTATACTTTGAACTTCCAGGCTCCTCCAATGCACTCTTTGTTTATAACAGCCCCTCCCAGCTTCATAAAAGAATGTCCCTCTCCTTTGTTTTCCTGGACATGCCTGTGGTTTGCCATAGACCACCTGTCCCCCAGTTGCAATTCTTTGTTGTTCCTGAATAAACCCATTGGTAAAACCCACTGGTAAAATATCTGACTGTTTATTTCTTTTAGGTCAACATGTGACAACACAGATGAGCCTTGAAGACATTATGCTAAGTAAAATAAGCCAGACACACAAAGACAAATGCTGTATGAGTCCACTTATATGAGGTACTTAGAGTAGTCAAATTCACAGGGACAGAAAGTGGAATGATAGGTGCCAGGGGCTGGGGAAAAGGTGGAATGAGGAGTTATTGTTTAATGGGTATAGAGTTTCAGTATTGCAAGATGAAAAGAATTCTGGAGATGGATGATGGTGATGGTTGCACAAAAATAAGAATGTTTACTTAACACCACTGAACTGCACATTTAAAAATAGTTAGGAGGCAGGTTTTATCTTATGTGTATTTTACCACAATAAAAAAAATATATTTTATTAAATAAAGACACTGTAACAGAAATGAAGAATGTCTTTGATGGGCTCATCAATAGACTGGACCCAGCTGAAGACAGAATGAGCAAACTTGAAGGAATGGTAACAGAAACTTCCAAAGCTGTATTCCAGGTCAAGATACTGGCTTCGGCAGACTCTGAACTCACTTTTCCCACAGACACAGCAGATTTACAATGAATCTTGGAAAAATTATGCTCAGAGAGAACTGAAAAGTAGATAAGAGGAACGCCTGCAACATATGAGAGGCCTAACTGAGGTGGAAGAAGCAGAAATTCCCTTCTGGAGGTAAAAATGCCACCTCCACAATCCACAACACTTCACAGCCTCCCAGCAGCAATCCAAAGGTACACAGCCATCCCTGGAGGAGGGGAGGACCTGAGCTGGGGAGCATTGCTGCTATTGGCATATTTTGGACCCAGCACGACCAAGACGAGTGTCATAATATCTGGCTTTGCTGGCTACTAACAACGGGGAATACCCCCAGAAAACCTGGGACAGAAAGAAATTAAAGCTGCTCTTAAAGGGCCCATGCACAAATTCACCCATTTCAGAAAGCAACTTAAAATCACCAGAGAGAAAGGCACACAGTCCGTTGGTGAAACGTGACTCCCGATAGGCTCTGGGTGCATCTCGGTGAGAGGTGAGACCTCCCGAGGGACTAGGACATTGGTGGCAGCCATTTTTGTGACCTGGTGTGGGCGTGCTGACACAGACACTGGCAGACACCATTAGAGTTCTCCCTGTAGCCTGCTAGCCCAGGGCCTATCCCACCCTCTAGAGCGCCAATTTAATCCAGCTCAGGCAAGGAATGCAGCCTGCTGTAGGGACTGACGCCACCCAACAACAAGCCCTTGGGCAACTTGTGGGCCTGCTTAAAAGAGCTGCCTGGATTCTCTGCAGCCTGGCAAGTAGGTCCACCTATGTGGTGCAGGGTGAGCCCAAGGAAAGGGTGGAGAGTGTGGGGCCTCTGCCTTGGAGTGACTGGGTCCACTTTAGATGGTCAGGGACATGCATCAGGGCAGGACTGTGTTGACTGTGTGTGAGGCCCTGTGGGCAGCAGTGCTTCTCAGCTGCAGAGGCCTTTTACTTCTCAAATAGCCACAAAGTGGATGGGCCCCACCCTCCAAAGCCTGAAACAATTGGATGCTCCTGTGCCTGGGGCCAGCCCCAGGCAACTGCAACCCTCAAGAGCTGACAAGAGCCTAATAGGCTGAGGCTTATAGCAGTTGTAAGCCCCTGAGCCTAATAACCAATGATGCTGGGGACCTACTCATTTAATAGAAAAACTGCAACAGGAATGTTCTATTAGACCTTGCAGTCACCTGTGATGGGGCTCCCCACACCTCATAAAGTGACTGAAAGGCCTACAGCAACCACATGCAGCTGAGCATTCCAACCAGCAGGTCAGGGGGACAGCTCAGCCTCCCCAGGCACCTACAGCAAGAGCAACCCTGCCACAACAGAAGGACACAAGTAGCCCACACAGAGGTCATTCCTGAAATATTTGGAACTAGTGATGAGAAGGAAGCACACTGCTGGGCCTCATAAGGCATCACTTACATAAGGTCACCTCTTGAAGATTAGGAGATGTAGCTGACCTACCAAATACATAGAAAGAAGTACAGAGAAAGAGGCAAAATGAGGAGGCAAAAGAATACTTTCCAAGTAAAGGAACAGGACAAAACCCTGGAAAAGGAACTAAATGAAACAAAAATGTGCAATCTACCTGACACAGTGTTCAAACAACTAGTCATAAATATGCTCATTGATCTTGGGAGGAGAATGGATGAACTCAGTGAGAACCTCAACAAAGAAATAGAAGACATAAAAAAGAACCAATCAGAAATGAAGCATACAATGCTGGAAAAGAAAAATTCACTAGAGGGACTTAAAAGCAAAGTAGAGAATACAGAAGAACAGATCAGCGAGCTGGATCAAAGACTAGAGGAAATCTCCCAAACTGAACAGATAAAAGAAAAAAGAATTAAAAAGAGTGAGGACAGTCTAAGGGCCCTCCGGGACAACATCAAGTGCACTAACATTCGTGTTGTAGGTGTTCCAGAAGGAGAAGAGAAAGACAAAGGGGCAGAGAATCTATTTGAAGAGATAATAGCTGAAAACTTCCCTAACCTAAGGAAGGAAGCAGCCATCCAGGTACAGGAAGCACTGAGAGCACCAAACAAGATAAACCCAAAGAGGCCCACACAAAGACACATCATAATTAAAATGTCCAGAATTAAAGATAAAGAGAGAATCCTAAAAGTCGCAAGAGAAAGACAAGTTACATACAAAGGAAACCCCAGAAGGCTATCCGCTGACTTCTCTGCAGAAACCTTACAGGCTAGAAGAGAGTGGCACAACATATTTAAAGTGCTAAAAGGAAAAAACCTACAGCCTAGAATAATCTACCTGGCAAGGTTATCATTCAAAATGGAAGGAGAGAGAAAGAGTTTCCCAGACAAGCAAAAATTAAAGGAGTTCATCACCAAGAAACCAATCCTAGAGGAAATGCTAAAGGGACTTAGTTCAGGGGGAAAGAGAAGACTACAAATATGAAAAAAATTATCTATTTCCACGATAAAAGGGTAGTGGATACAAATGCACAAAAAATGATAATTTGACATCAAAAACATAAAATGTGAGAGGAGGGGAGTAAAAGAGTAGAGCTTTCAGATAGAGGTCAAACTAAAGAGACCATTAACTCAATATAGATTGCTATATACGTAGGTTATTATATATGAACCTCATGGTAATCACAAACCAGAAACCTATAATAAATACACAAGAAACTAAGTAAAGGGATCCCAAACATAATACCAAAGAAAGCCATCAAACCACAGGGGAAGAGAGCAAGAGAAGAAGAAAGGAACAGAGAAACACTAAAACACCAAGAAAAAAAAGTAAAAATATGACAGTAAGTGCATACATATCAATAGCTACTTAAAATGTCAATGGACTAAATGCTCCAATCAAAAGGCAAAGGGTGGCTGATTGAATGAAAAAACAAGACCCATATATATGCTGCATACGAGAGACACAGTTCAGACCTAAAGACACTCACAAATGGAAATTGAAGGGATGGAAAAAGATACTCCATGCAAATGGCAATGAACAGAAATCTGGGGTAGCAATACTCATATCAGACAAAATAGACTTTGAAACAAAAACTGTAACAAGAGACAAAGGGGCACTACATAATGATCAAAGGAAAAATCCAACAAGAGGATATAACACTCATAAATATCTATGCAGCCAACACAGGAGCACCTAAATCTATAAAGCAATTATTAACAGACATAAAAGGAGAACTAGACAGCAACACAATAATAGGAGGGGACTTAAACACTCCACTTTCACCATGGATAGATCATCCAAACAGAAGATTAACAAGGAAATATTGGCCTTAAAGAACACATTAGACCTGATGGACTTAGTAGACATATACAAAACATTCCATCCAAAAACCGAAGAATACACATTCTTTTCAAACGTGCATGGAACATTCTCTAAGATTGATCACACATTAGGCCACAAAACAAGTCTCCATAAATTTAAGAAGATTGAAATTATACCAAGCATCTTTCCTGACCACAAAGGTATGAAACTAGAAATCACCTATAGGAAGAAAATCAGAAAAGCCACAAATATGTGGAGATTAAACAAAATGCCACTGAACAATGATTGAGTCAATGAAGAAACCAAAGGAGAAATCAAAAAGTATCTGGACACAAATGAAAATGAAAATACAACATGCCAGAATTTATGGGATACACCAAAAGCAGTTCTATGAGGGAAGTTTATAGCAATACAAGCCTAACTCAACAAACAAGGAAATTCTCAAATAGACAATCTAACAGTGCACCTAAAGGAGCTGGAAAAAGAAGAACAAAGCCCAAAATCAGTAGAAGAAGGGAAATAATAAAAATCAGAGCAGAAATAAATGAAATAGAAACTAAAAAAACAATAGAAAAAATCAATAAAGCCAAGAGCTGGTTCTTTGAGAGGTCAAACTAAATTGACAAACCTTTAGCTAGACTCACCATGAAAAAAAGAGAGAAGATTCAAATAAGTAAAATCAGAAATGAAAGAGGAGAAATTACAATGTACACCTCAGAAATACAAAAGAGTATAAGAGAATACTACAAAAAGCTATATGCCAACAAACTGGAAGAAAAAATGGATAAATTCTTAGAATCATACAACCTTCCAAAACTGAATCAAGAAAAAATAGATAATTTGATAAGACCAACCACCAGTAAGGAGATTGAAACAGTAATAAAAAAGCCTCCCCCAAAATAAAAGTCCAGGACCAAACAGCTTCCTGGTGAATTCTACCAAACATTCAAAGACTTAATACCTATCCTTCTCAAGCTCTTCCAAAAAATTGAAGAGGAGGGGGAGCTTCCTAACTCATTTTACGAAGCCAACATTACCCTGATACCAAAACCAGACAAGGACAACACAACAAAAGAAAATTACAGGCCAATATCACTGATGAACACTGATGCAAAAATACTCAACAAAATATTAGCAAGTTGAATACAACAATACATTAAAAAGACCATACACCATGATCAAGTGGGATTCATCCTAGGGATGCACGGATGGTTCAACATCCACAAATCAATCAACGTGATACACCACATTAATAAAATGAAGAATAAAAATCACATGATCATCTCAATAATGCAGAGAAAGCATTTGACAAGACACAGCAACCACTTATGATAAAAACTCTGAATAAAATGGGTATAGAAGGGAAGTACCTCAACATAATAAAGTCCATATATGACAAACCCACAGCTAAAATCATCCTCAATGGTGAGAAACTGGAAGCTAACCCTCTGAGAACAGGAACAGAAAAGGATGCCCACTTTCACCACTCCTGTTTAACATAGTATTGGAAGTCTTGGCTAGAGCAATCAGGCAAGAAAAAGAAATAAAAGGGATCCAAATCAGAAAGTAAGAAGTGAAACTCATTATTTGCAGATGACATGATTTTATGTATAGAAAACCCTAAAGAATCCACCAAAAAAAGTTTTAGAAATAATAAATGAATATGGTAAAGTTACAGGACATAAAATCAACATACAAAATCAGTTGTGTTTCTATACACTAACAACGAAGTAGCAGAAAGGGAAATTAAGAATACAATCCCATTTACAATTGCAACAAATAGAAGAAAATACCTAGGAATAAACTTAACCAAAGAGGTGAAATATCTGTACACTGAAAACTATAAAACATTGTTGAAAGAAATTGAGGAAGGCACAAAGAAATGGAAAGATATTCCGTGCTCTTGGATTGGAAGAATTAACATAGTTAAAATATCCATACTTCCTAAAGCAATCTATAGATTCAATGCAAAACCTATCAAAGTTCCAATAACATTTTTCACAGAAATAGAACAAAGAATCCTAAAATTTATATGGAACAACAAAAGACCCAAAATACGTTAGAAATACTGAGAAAAAAGAACAAAGCTGGAGGAATCACACTCCCTGATTTCAAAATATATTATGAAGCTATAGGAACCAAAACAGCGTGGTACTGGCACAAAAACAGACACACAGATCAATGGAATAAAATCAAAAGCCCAGAAATAAACCCACACATGTATGAACAGCTAATTTTCGACAAGGGAGCGAAGAACATGCAATGGAGAAAGGAAAGTCTCTTCAAGAAATGGTGCTGGGAAAACTGGATGGCCACATGCAAAAAAAAAGAAAGTAGACCATTGTCTTACACCATACACAAAAATCAACTCAAAATGGCTTAAAGACTTGAATGTAAGACCTGAAACCATGAAACTTCTAGAAGAAAACATAGGGAGTATGCTCTTCTACCTTGGTCTTAGCAACATATTTTCAAGTACCGTGTCTGACCAGGCAAGGGAAACCATAGAAAAAATAAACAAATGGGACTACATCAAACTAAAAAGCTTCTGTACAGCAAAGGAAACCATCAAAAAAATGAAAAGGCGACCTAACAATTGGGAGAAGACATTTGCAACCCATATATCTGATAAGGGGTTAATCTCCAAAATATATAAAGAACTCATATATCTCAACAACAACAAAAAAATCCAGCCATTTGTGACAACATGGATGGACATTGAGGGTATTATGCTAAGCAAAATAAGTCAGAGAGAGATGTTCAAAAACTGTATGATGTCACTCCTAAGTAGACAAAAAATGACAACAAACAAACACATAGAGAGAGATTGGATTGGTGGTTACCAGAGGGGAAAGAGGGATGGAGGAGGGCAAAAGGGATGATTAGGCACATGTGTATGGTGATGGATTGTAATTAGTATTTGGGTGGTGAACATGATGTTATTTATGCAGAAACAGAAGTATAATGATGTACACCTGAAATTTGTACAATGTTACAAACCAATGTTACTGCAATAAAAATAAATTTAAAAAAAGAAACTTCCACATATGAAATGTAAAGAGAACAAAGGATGAAAAAGATAGAAGAAAATATCCAAGAAATGTGGGACAAGTGCAAAAGGTGAAACATGTGTTAGTGGTATACCAGAAGGAGAAGAAAGAGAGAAAGGAACAGAAGAAATATTTGAAGTGATAAGGACTGTGAATTTCTCCTTACTAATGATAGACATGAAACCACAGATTCAGGAAGCTCAGAGAACACCAAGTAGGATAAATACCAAAAAAACTACATCCAGACATATCATAATTGAACTGCAGAAAATCAAAGAGAAAGGAAAGTTCTTGAAAGAAGCCAGAGGGAATGACAAGTGTGAGAGGAATCCCTTCCTGTATCTCTCTTGTCAACTTAAAAAGCCAATTTGCAAGTCATTTTATCTCAAAATGAGTTTATTCAGCAATAGCCAAAAGAATTGCAATTTGGGATGTGCATGCTATGGCAAACCATAGGTGACTCCAGAAAAGAAAAGAGGTGACCTGCTTTTGTAGTCAAAAAGGGGGAGGAGGGTGGGGCTGTTCTAAATGAAAGTCCTTTGGGGGAAAGTAACAGTTCAGGGCAGCAACAGCTTCTCATTGGCTGAGCTGTGGCCTTTCCCATTGGCTGGGCTGTTGCTGGGTGAGGAGAGAAAGCTTCCTTTTGTAGTAAAGTAGTTTTACTTCCTGTCCAAGATACAAGTGTCCACCTCTTCCTGTTTGATGGGATTGAGGATGTAGGATAGGACATGAGAGCTCCCCCTACAGGCCTTCCAGACTCCAATCAAATTTCGTTAAGGTTCCTTTCCTTAATTTCCACACATTCTCTCTCTATGCTCCTGCCACTTGGGCAGCAAGTAAGGCCCCTTCGAGGGAGGTACACAGCAGTGTCAGACGACTGAAGACCCATCTCCTAGCTAGAGGACCACAGGAGGGTCCCCTGGGAGCCAGAGAGTGTGGTGAAGGCATTCACTTCCAAGCAGTTTTAGCTGTCTGTGACCAGTTTCGATGACATCTAGTGCAGGTGTTCTGTGTGGAAAGTGCCAGAGCTGGGCCCACTCCTGCCTGTGTCATAGTCACTGCTGTCAGGTGTGCTCCCAGGCTCAGCAGTCAGTTTGGATTCCATCACTTGTGGCAGCTTGCAAAGGCAGCATGGTGAGTTCTCCTTCAGGAGGAGGGCAAAGCTTCCAGAAGCAGTTCTGGAAAACCTAGATCAAAAATCCCTCCCCATGCATCACACCTCCCCAAGTGTAGGGATTTGTTTTTCCTCCATCCTTATAAAATCAGTGTGTCCCACTGAGTGATCCAACTTTCCATCGTTTCCATCATCCCCTCTTCTCCCCCAGACCCTTTCGCCTGGAAGGGTTGTATGCAAGAGGGACAAAAGCATTTTTAAAGACAAACACTGTCAAAGAGGTGAGCCAGAAAGACACGTGGTGTTCAGCAAGTGGTCAGGATGAAATTCTGACTTTTCAACAATTTTAAAAATGGATTTCCATACCCCTTTTCATCCTGATCACTTATGCAGTGAGGGATGGAGAAGAGAGCAATGCCTTTCTGGGGACAGCTCCCTTAACACTCACATTGCCTGGAGCATGCACCAGGAGAAAGGTGAGGGAAAGAGGCAATCAGTCCTTGTTGCAAACTGCAACTAACCCGGCCAGTCAATGGCAGAGGGACATCCTGGGAGGGGGTCTGAGTGGGATCTGTCTGGAGTGTGTGGAGGGCTCCCAGTCCGTGTGATGGGTCCTCCCCTGACATACAACTTCCATAGGCATCTCAAGCTGGAAGTGCAATCATCTGCCTCAGAAATGCAGTGCCCATGGGCAGCTCTCTCTCACTTGGTCCCATCTGATATCAAGCCCTTCATCACGGGCATCTGCAAGAGACCCAGACGGTGCAGGACAGCACCCAAGATGCTTTGACAGATTCGGACCCCACAGAGGGGTGCCCCAAATTTGAAACAGGCCCAGAGTCCAAGACCTGTTCATTGAGCTCGGCCTGCTTTCCATTCAGCACAGCTTGTGCTGAGCCTGAAACAGCCCATCATGGACAGTTTCAGGTTTTAGCTTCGAGTTAAGGCCAATCCACTAAGATTTGTGAGTTTGGGGTCCAAAAGAGTCAGTGGCTTTTCTGCAGCAGCAGGAATGCCGATACACTGCAAGGCCAGACAGCAGTGGAACAAGTCCAAGTGACAAGCAATGCTTTCCTAAGCCCTTTTTGCCTTGTCAGTCTTAGAGTCCCTCCCAATTGACCCCTGAAAAGCATGCACCTCAGGTCCGATAATCATCAGCCTCCAAGGGTCAGACACGTGATTTCACAAGAGCTCAGTAGCCAACTGAAGGGGGTTCGAGGGATTGGGGGCTGATCCAGGAAGAGATGACCAGGAGAGGCAGCAACACACCACAAGCTTTACTGGGTGGTGCCTCAATAGGGTTGCATTAGAGGGGAGTCCCGCACAGCACAAGACTGTCCAGGGTGTCAGGGTCAGCAGGGGCTATCAGAAGGGAAGCACTATGGTCTGAATGTTTGTGTCCCCACAAATGCATATCTTGAAACGCTAGCCCCCAAAGATGATGGCATTAGGAGGTGGGGCCTTTGGGAGGTGCTTAAGTCATGAGGGTGGAGCCCCATGGATGGGAGTCACTTTATAAAAGAGGCTTCAGAGAGATCCCAGCCCCTTCCACCTGTTTGAGGACACAGAGAGAAGGTGGAGGCTAGGAACCCAGAGGAGAGCCCTCACCCCACCATGCTAGTGCCTTGAGCTTGGACTTCCAGCCTCCAGAACAGTGAGAAACAAATTTCTGTTGTTTATAAGCTACCTGGTCTGTGGTATTTTGTTATAGCAGCCCAATCAGACTAAGGGAGGAAGGCAAAGGAGCTGTTGGGAGAGGGGCATTGGAGAGGGGTCCCACGTGTCTAAGTGATGTTGCTCAGCAGGAGGCAGCCTTGGAGCATGACCCTGACAGGCTGAGTGGCCTCTGGACAGAGAAGGGCAGTGCCACACGAGGGGGCAGCACGAGGACCTTCCTGATGTCAGCTCTCAGTGTGTCAGAGAATAGTGCTAGGGGCCCAGTGGGGCCTGCCAGGGGCTGGAGCCCAGCAGTTGGTGAGTGAAAGCAGCTGGAAGGCCTCTGGGCTGGCGGACACCTGAGTGGGTAAGAGGAGCACAGTGGCCTGGAGGCTGGAAAGGGCACACCTAGGATATCACGAGGGCCTATGTCTGAGCCATGGCTGAGAAAGACCCCTCGGGTGTGAGGTAAACCAACTGAAGGGGCTCGGCTGGTGGCTGGGAGGGAGGGAGAACAGTAAGGAAGGAGCTCCCGCCAGGACCCAGGGGGCAAAGGGGGCAGTAAGGTGGGGGAGGCACAAAAGTCCACACAGCCAGGCTTGCCCCTTGGTGGCCCCAGGCCTTGGGCCCCATAGCCCAGAGCTAGACACTTTTTCCATGACCGCAGGCTGTGCAGAAGCCGCAGCGAGTCCAGGCTGAAGTCGCTTTCCCTCTGGGGTGGCTATCCTTGGAGCCCAATCAGCTATGCACTGTTAGAATCACCTGACTCTGGGGGTTTGGTCCATAAGGGGGTGCCATCTGTGGGTCACTTCTGGGGCCTCTGGAGCACTGAAGAGCCAACCAGTCATTTCTCTCCAAGGGTCTTGAGTGTGGTAGGTTCCTAATCAAGACTCTCTAACTGGCCGCCACAGGGCCTAGAGTTGAAATTCTGGACTGAGAAGGCTTAGCCGAGGGAGGCCATTTCTATAACAACTCTTGTCAACAAGACTGAAGTCCGCACTGTGAATATTTCATCTTCAGAGGACAAGATAAGCCTCACGTCCTTGATTCTTAACCCCAGTGGAAATTTGGTGACTCTTAAAAGAAAGGACATGAGCTAAGGATCCTACAGAAGACTCAGGACGTAAGAGTATCTAAATCACATCAAGTAAATAGCTGCTGCCTGCTGAATGCCAGACTGTGGTTTCCCGCGTCATTTTCTCCTCTCCCACCAAACGGTCTAATCCATTTGCATAAGTCACCAGCAGAGTTCACAAGCTAGCACAGGCCACAAGGAAATTTCATGTTCAGTCTTTAAAGAACTCAGTGAAGTAAAAATACTTTGGTATGCAACTGAAGGAAGCTGGCTGTTCATCCAGAGACTCTAGGAGCCCTCTTCTGAGAACCCACCAATGGCCTCCATCTAAATTCTTAGACTCTGAGGGCACATCCCTACACGATAAACTGACTTCTTGAATGAACGCTTTGGAAACCTGCTTACAAGCACAAAGACCACAGACCAAGCCCAAATCTAGACCTGGGGGCTCCCTTAAGGGTTACAGTCCCTAGACTGAAAGGCATCTTGGGAGATTCTCTTTCAATCACTCTTTGTACTCCACTTTTAGAAACAAAGGATTGACCCTCAGAGAAGGCAAATGACCGTACTTAGTGGCAGAGCCTGGACAAGGACCTAGGATCCTCGCAGGCGAGGCCAACCCAGGGTACCATTCCATCGACCCACAAAGAGTGAATATTAAGAACAAAGTTGTGGGGCCGGCCCGGTGGCGCAGCGGTTTAGTCCGCGCTTGGCAACCCGGGGTTTGCTGGTTCGGATCCCGGGCGCCCGCCGACGCACTGCCTGTTAGCCACGCCGTGGCGGCGTCCCACATAAAGTGGAGGAAGATGGGCACGGATGTTAGCCCAGGGCCAGTCTTCCTCAGCAAAAAGGGGAAGATTGGCGACGGATGTTAGCTCAGGGCTGGTCTTCCCCACAAAAAAAAAAAAAAAAAAAAAGAACAAAGTTGTCCACAACAGCTAGAGAACATGTATCAGCAAGATCACTGTCGTATCCTCTCATCTAGGGTGAGGATGACTTTCATTTGGGTTTTGTCCCATTCCATACCCAGACTCTCATCTATTTTCAAATACACATTGATGGGTATCTTCATGTTGGCCTTCTTTACTCACATCTAGCTAAACGAGTAGGAATGTTCCTTGGGGTGAGTCTGTGTAAAGTAAGCCCTTTGAAAAGTATCTAACCTAAGAGGAAACAAAATTATTCAATGGACATACCACCCAGGTAATGGCAGGGGAGGAACACAGGGGTGGGGGTTGGGAGTGGGCTTGGGGCGAGGAGAGCAGGGCTGGCTCATGGGAGTGGGTCAGTGAAATGCTTTGTCTCAACAGAACAGAATAGGTGCTGAAATCCTACATCAAGTAATTAAAAGGGGAACTACCAAAGGAGATCCAGTTTGGAAGTAGGAGGCCAGAAATCTGGGACAGCAGAAGCCAAACCATTCTATCAAAGAAAGGAAATAGGGCTTTAGATGCAGCCTCAAGGGAGGCTGAATCTGAGCATCTGGGGAAGGTGATTTGGGAACAGGTGTTCCCAAAATGAGCTCGTCCTGGGCAACCAGAAGAGTTGCTATGGGGGAAGAAATGGAAACTAAAGACAATCCCGTTGTGATCTGGAGGAGGACGACATTTGGGGGCAAGCAGAGCTCAAGAGGAGACTCCCCTCCAGACTGGAAGATGCAGCCACCCACTCACACACCGGGGCTGTGGGTGACACTGTGTCTTAGGTTCTTTGGGTGACACTGAGGTTGGGGAACCTGAGAGGCACTCACACTGTGCTCCAGCACAGCCCTACTCTGGGGACAATTTGACCCAGGGGCAAGAAAACAGGACTCTTTGTTTGGGCCCATCTGAGCAGGACCAACCAACCAGCAGTAACAGCTGGAAGAGACCAAAGCAGGAAGGGGTGGGGGGGGAGGAAACAAGAGGGGCCTACCAACCTAGACTAGGCCAATCGGCCTGCTAGGGACCATCTCCTGGGAGGCATGGTCCCCCAGGGCCCACCCCACCTACCTAGTCTTAGTGGGAGCCAAGCTAGGACTAACCAGCGCCTGGCGCTTGAGCAAATCCGAGAGGTCAGCAACAGGCCCCCCTCCCATCTTTAGGGGTGGGACTGGAGATAGGATCATGGTTTCTCAACCCATCCAGGGCCTGGCCCCATGAAACAATGTGCCTGGCAGCATATGGGAGCCTTTTCTGGGAACTTGAACTATACGTTTATCTACTTTTAGAAAAGGGACAAGCTGGGACCCTGTATACCTCCCCTCCCCCACACTTGGCTAGGGCTCCCTCTCCAGATCAGCTGTGAGCGACCCTTGTGACATCACGTGACAACTAAAGAGGATGATGACTTAAGAAGCTGGTTGCCCCACTACTGAGACTCTAGAATTTTGTGGACAGTATTTATTGGGCATCCTACTCTGACTGAAGGTATTTCTGACTCTAGAATTCAGTGATACCGTCTCTGGTAGAAAATCCTCCTGACCTAGACTAGCTCCATAGCTAGTCAGAGTACCGACCACATAGATCAAGTCAAGCTGACCCCATCAGGTGATGGAGAACCAGCAACAAGAGGTTCCATCTAATTCATCCCAGGATCCAAATTTGGATTCAAGAGGGATTTTGGAGAACCAGAGCGACCACTCTGTGAGCCAAGATCCAGGCTCCCAAGACAACCCGCAACCACAGGATCCAAACCAAGGTACTGCCCACGTGGAAGAAAAGAATGACCTTCTTGGGCTCTCCTTCTCTAGAAAACATTGGACGTTAGCAGAGGACAATGCCTTCACGTCTGTGCTCTGGAATGACGACAGAGACACCATGATCATTGAAGATCTTTTCCAGAGGGAGATTCTTAACCAGAGAGGTGTAGAGAGAATTTTTGAAACAGACAGCTTGAAGAGTTTTATCCGCCAACGGAGTCTCTACGGATTCAGCAAAATACGTCCAAACGACCCTTCAGTTCACTCTCCAGGGAGCAAGAGAATGATGGTAAAGTAGAAAGTCCTTCCATTTCCCACCTTCTTTGTCATTCAACCATCTTCCTAGTAGACCAAGATGAATGATACACTGAAAGGGTTTAATTTCTGAGGATAACTTTCTTTCATGTAAGACATCATTTATGGAAATATGAGAAAGTATAGATGTTCCTATGAAACTACAACCCCATTAGAGATAATCTGCAGCTATGACTAAAGATTCTGAGAGGTCACTTACTGTCAAGGAGATATACTAACACCTCAACCTATGCATTATGTATGTTTAGCTCAGGCTCTAGGGCATAATGAAACTTGCCAGCAATTTAAAAAGATCTTTTCTCCTTAGGAAAACAAGACCATGATGATTGGGGGAGGGGAATGAATATTTGCTCCCAGAATGACTAACAGAATTGATTTTGTGTCAGATCTATCGAAACTCCACCTTTCAGAGAGACAACCTCTGCTCATAAAGAACATTCAGAGAAGAGGTGACCTGAGACCAACCACTCGGCCAGGGACCAACGCAACAACTCCAAAGAGAAAGAAGCAGATAGCAGCTACAAGGCGCTCCCCACGAATCCATCACAATCAACCCACCAAAGAAGCCAACAAAAATGCCCAGAGGGAAGCCTCAAAAGCTCAGGGACCCAGTGGCACCTGGTCATTCATGTGCTCTGATAGCCGTTCTGTAAGCAGTGTAGCAGGACATGCCATGGAAAATCTTCACCCAAGTGAGGCAGGCAGCCCAAGTGGGGTGGGCCTGTCCAGGAATGATGTGTTTGTACCCCCAGCTACTGCCAGAAGGGACGGTGCAAGAGAACCACCCACCAGGCTCCCAGGTTACCCAGATTGTGATTCCGTGATGTCCTTGTACAACACCAGTTATTCCATCCTGCTGGCTCCCTTTTCAGTCATGTCCCCAAATGAGGCCCCTGACGAGCATGAGGAACAGGAAGGCTCCTCAGATTACAAATGTGTACTTTGTGTGCTGTGCAAGGACAATCCAGGACCCTAAGCCTACGGGTCACTGGTGACAGATAAAAATCACCATTTTGTAACCATGATGCAAAACTCTGAGGGGGTAAATAAACAATCTAATGAGAGTTGTGAGTCGATGTGCTTTCTAACTTTCAATACTACACACACCTCATCAGATAAGCCTGAGGAAGCAGGAAATCCTGGCCCCGAACAGGTTTTGGTCCCCGTCATCCTCTTTCATTTGAAGAAGCAGCATTTTCACACACTCAGCCCAGGATTTGGCTAGGGAGTATCGAAGCAGGCCCAGGAAGATCTGGTTCCCTGAGCCTTGCCTGGTGATCAGAAGACAGAACAGCCTGGCTCTTGACCTTGGGGGTATCGCCTCACACTACTCATGTACCTTGACACAGGAGGGTCTTTCCTCACGGGTTCCCCTATCACGCATCCAAGTTTCTGATCAGCAGCTGGACATCTCTGGCCCAAGAGCCAGGGGCCTCCCAAAGAGGTCCACCTAAAAGGAGGGCCGCCCCATTTGCCCAGGGATGTCTGACCACTGCAGTGTGGCTCAGAAGCGACGGGTCATTTCAGTCAATGCCTGGGGGAAAGCCCATCATCCTCACAGGTAACAACCACCAGTAACTTTGGTAAGAAATGACCAAAAAAAAAAAGAAAGAAAGAAAAAAGATTTCCCACAAAATAAACAACACTACTTATCACTTTTCCAAAAGAGCTGTGTTTGGACATGAAGGACATGAAGTAGCTATGTCACATGTCTAACACGCATGCTCCATGAGACAAAGGACACTATAATAGAGCACGAGTCATTTGCAAGGACCCACAGGTGCTCTGTGTCTAGGTCTAATGTCCTCTTCATCAGGAATGAGGCCATCCAGGGCTGGTCACTCTCCAGCAATCAGTCAGCGCCCACTCCCAGCCTTCACACAACGTCCCCTGGATGCTGTTCAAACATTCTATGAGTTTGACCAGAACAAAGAGAGGGGAGAACATTAACGAGTCCTCTTAAAACATATTTCCTTATACAATCCAGAAATCAGCTGGACCAAAATTAGTGGCAAGGCCGACATTTACTGGCAGCTTTCCCTTTCTCCTAAAGGTCAAAGTCCTTGAGACTGTCACTGAGCCCAGAGAGGCATCTTGCAAGCAAAGTCCCACTCTCCTGTCCCTGCATCTGAGTGGAGAAATCTGTTTCCATGCACAGTACATAGTGGGTAATGCTCTCCACTGTGGCGCCAATCCACATTGAACCTGATTTACACATCCTCGGTATGACGACAAGTGGACGGGTCGTGATTTCGCTGGTTTGTTGGTAACCTTCCTCTGAGGTTACCGACGCTCATCAGGCCTCCAGCCCCAAGGGGATCAGGTCCTCTGGGATGTCTACCTGGAAGATATCCTTTCCGCTTTTCCTGGGTATGGGCTCCAGTAACCACCTGGGGTTTGAAAGCACAGTCAGGAACTTCTGCTTCAGGTTGGTCAGTACTGCTTGATTTTCTAGTTCCACAACCTCATCAGGAGCTAAGTTGTCCGGGCACTGCAAAGTTTCCCCAATGTCAACGAGCCCTGTGCACAAAGAGAGAAGCACAGAGATGTTTTCCCTTCCATAAACCAAGGCCTGCCTGTGAGAGAACATGGTTATTCAAAGTTAAACCACTAGAGACTAAGATGGTATCACCCAATGGACACTGAGTGAACTGGGTCTCTCTGAGTGAGCATTTCTGACATGCCAAACTCTGTCCACAGGATTCCGGGTGAGGCCGAAGAAGGGACAATGAGAAGGAGAGGCCCTTGTCATCAACAACCCAACCAAAATAATGGACAGGTCCCAGTCAGACTGCTGAGGGCAGCAGGAACAGGTGACAAGGGCCCCAACCGCTGCAGGGAACCTACAGGTCATTGGGCCCCCAAGCACTTCACCAGGTGACAGGAGCTGATGTGGGACCTCAACCATTGAGGGTTTGGGGGACTTGCCCAGTATGCGGTGGGCACAAAGGGTGGGACAGGCATGTCAAACTAGGCAGGCAGCCTGAGTCTAGAGGCACCCCAACCTGCTCCGTGTATTGTCCTAACTCTCATGGTCTCTGCAACAAGCATGCACGCACAAGCACACAAGCGCACACACACACACACACACACCACAGGCAATTACCACATGCAGACTCGGACCTGTCCCTGCCTCTCAGATCAGAAATGGGAACTGAGGCCCAGCATGGAAAAGGGTTAACCCCGGGTTGTGGAACCTTGGTCCACTGACCCCCAGCCCAGGGCCCCTTGCTGCCCCTCGGACCGTGCGTTATTTTAAGGAACCGCACAGCCCACACACCCATCAGTTCAAAACAAAACAAGCCACAAAACTCCTGAGCAATATCCTGGGGGCAGCCCTCGGAGGTGTCTGAGCAGTGCTCGGCACAGCATCACTTGCCGGCTATCACTCCACGGCCGTACTTTTCCCCTTCCCGGAGCAAGGCCTGAATCTGAGCGGGGGTCCTCCCCAGCCTCTCCACCAGCAGCTCCCTCCAGTCGGCATCCTCCCAGTCCCTGTGAGCAATGTGGATGGCGATGGTACAGTTCTGGTGGCTGCTCAGCGGGGGACGCCAGCGTGTCTCCAAGGTCTTGACCCCATTTAAGACAAAAGCTGCATAGGGCTGCTGGAAGGAGAGGCAGCCGGACTTCATCTCCACAGGGCTCCTTGGGCCTCCCGTGGCCTGTGGAAACAGAACCACAAATGTCAATGAACATCACGCACCAGCACTGCAAGCTCATGGCCCTTGGGTCTGACCTCTCCCCATGTCCCCCAAGTGCCCTGAAACCTCAGTGACCTGGATAGTGGGGGAGTGGAGTGTTGGCTCCTTCTTTCAGTCATCAGACAGTCTGCTGATAAGCCCCACAGAAGGGGTTGGCGACTGGGACTACCCCATCAGATGGAGTCCTTGGGGAGCTCACAGGAGGGTGGGGACAGCAAGAGAAAGGCACAGCCAGGGCAGCATCTGATCAGTTCTGAGCCGCAGGGCAGCACAGAGGAGGGAGGCTTCACAGCACATCAGGCTGGCTCTAGTCCTCCCTCAACAGAGACAGGGACAGTCCTGGGCTTTACCTCTTCTCCTGCCACCCCCACCCCAGTACTCTCAGCTTGGGGCACTGCCTCTGCCAGGGCACTGCGCATTCCGAAACTCCCCGGCCCCTACCGCAGGGCTGCTAAGCAGAAATCCTTGGAATCCAAACTCAGCTTGGCCCTGGGGATGCCCTGGATCCCAGACGCCCCGTCAGGTGTCTCCTCCCAACCTCTTTGGGTGCTATCTTCCTCCAACCCCTTGCCACACCACTGTTCTCCACTGTCACCAGATGCCCAGAGCCTAGAGAAATGAATAATGAGAGTCAGAACAATTGGTAGCGATGTGCACGCACCGCCTCCATGCCAGGCCCTGTGACGGTCATGATCCACGGATCATAGAATTCAATCTTCAAATAACCAGGTGTGGGGTAGTGCTACTGTCCCCCACTCTACAGCGGAGAAGGGGGCCCTAAGGGATGAAAAGATGGCTGACGATAACAGGGGACCTAACTGCACGCACCCCATGTCCTTCCCTCCTTTCCTTGTACCTGGAGAGGGACCCTCCTCCTCGCTGGAGGACAGAGCTGTGCACTGGGAGGAGCAGGGCCCCGGGCCTGAACCTCAGCTGGGTCCTGGCACCTCGGGGAGCCTCAGTCTCCACGTGGCTGTGAGGACAGGGGACAAGGCACCGAGGGCACCGAGCCCAGTACCTTCCAGGGGCTTCCGTCCCCAACCAGAACAGATCCACACTTCTCACCAGGGCCTGCAAGGCTCCAAGTGATCTGACCCCTCCCCCAGCTGTCTGCTCTCCTCTCCCCTTACTCACCACCCTGCGGCCATGAAGGCTTTACTTCCATCCCTGGAACATTCCAAGTTCCTACTGCAGGGCTTTTATAGGTTCTTATTGGTTGCACTGTGTCTCCCCTCAAATTCATGTGTTGAAGTCTCAATCCCCTGTACATCAGAATGTGACCTTATATATATATATATATATATATATATATATATATAAGGTTTTTACAGAGGGAATCAAGTTAAAATGAGCTCATTAGGGTGGACCCTCATCCAACATGACTGGTGTCCTTATAAAAAGGGGAAATTTAGAGAGACACACACAGAACACCATGTGAAAATGAAGGCAGGAGGAGGGATGCCAAAGACTGTCAGCAAACTGCCAGAAGTCGGGGACAAGGACAGAACAGGTCCTCTCTTACAGTGCCCAGAAGACATAAAATCAGCTGACACCTTGATCGTGGACTTCTGGCCTCCAGAACTGTGAGATGAAAAATTTCTGTTGCTTATGCCACAGAGTCTGTGGTACTTTGAGATCACCACTCTGGCAAACTAATACAGAGGTGTACGCTCGTTCCTGGACCTCTCCACAGGCTGGAGAAGGATTTCTCCATTAACAGCACACCAAGCACGTTCTTTCACGCTGGCACATCTTCATCTATCCTATTTCTCACTGCCTGTATGGTATCCCGTTGTTGGCTGCCCCACAATTCACTATTCTCCCACTGACGGCAAGTCACAGACTGCTTTGCACTTTCTGCCACTGTAAAGAACATTACCACAATCGCTGACTGAAGACATATTTAGGAGGAGGCCTGGGTCACATGGCACGCACATCTGAGATGCTGATACACAGCAGCAAGAGGGCTTCCACAGAGGATCACTCGTGCACGCTCCACCAACCACAGGCAAGGGTGCTATTTCCTCACACACTTGTCGGCCCTGAGCAGCATCTTTCTGCTTAACCTTTGCCTACCTGATGGGTGACAAAGGGTCGCCCTATTCATTGGGTTTGGATTAATTTACGAGGGAGACTGGATGTACCCCGTGGCCTGGCCATTTGTATTTCTTCTCCTGGGGTAGATGACTGGACTGCACATTTGCCTACTTTCCACCACTCAGTGTCTAGGCCGTTTTCTCAGCAGCACCACAAAATCACAACAAGGAGACCGGAACTGTGTGGGTGGAATCCCTAGAGAGAACTGAGGTAACAGTAAAGGCAGAAGCAGGCTGCGTGCCCTCCTGCCTCATGATGCAGAGAGTACCTGCTTGGTGGCCTGAGGAGGAAAGGCTGGGCCTCTTGTCTCAGCTTCTTCACCTGCACAAGGACAAGAAGGATAATGAGACAAGGTCATGAGGTACGTGACAGCAATGTTGGCTAACACAGCAGAGCGGTCTTCTACTCAGCAGGGACTGGAGACCAGCAGGGCGCAGAAGGGTCCAACTGGAGGGAAACACCTCACTCTTGGTTTGGTTCTACTCATCATGGCAGTGGGTGTCTCCTCCCCCGGCTGGGTCCAGGACCACATAATGCGCCAGCCAGCACAGAAAATAACGTCGTGCAAGTGGAACGTGTTCTGAATGCCCAGGAGACACCGTGGCCTGAGTGAGGTCACAGCCTACGCCGGAGTCAGGAGGGCAGGCATGAGGGTGGACCTACCAGTGCAAGGGGACCAGCACACTCGCGTTTCTATGTGCAAATGCATGTTGCTGATCCACAGACTTAGAGGATGGCGAGCCTGTGATGGTGGCAGGAGGAAGGGACAGGGAAGTGCAGCCTTGGCTGCCCTGCATCTGCTCCCTGCCCTGCAACCCAGTGGTACAGTCCCTTGGAGGGCTGAGGCCTGGATCCTTTCAGGTGGGGCAGGTCTCCTGGCCCCTGGCCCCACTGGCCCAGCGACTTGCAGGCGCACTGGGCTGACCCAGCTGAGGCCACTGGGCAGAACAGTCCTCCGCCTCCCCATGCCCTGCCGAGTCAGCCAGCACTGGGAAGACTGCCTCCTGGGCCCAGGCGAGGAGACCACGTGGGCGGCAGAGAGAGGACAGAGTGCCTGGCTGCACAGCCGCCTCCGCCCAGGGACGGGAGACCGTGGGCCGCTGACGGGTGACAGGCGCTGGTGGTCTTCAACCGTGCAGCGCCAGCAGAGACGCTGAGGCCCCTTATTGGTTAGGGGTACACAGGCACAGCCCACGTAGGTATGCACGCAGGTATGCAGCACGCCTGTAGGCAGGCATGCAGGCAGCTAGTTGTGAAGGCACGCAATGACGTAGGCACGCACAAACGCACGCGGGTCCCGGCCACTAGGAGACATGGATGGACTCACCAGGATGTGAGGCGCGAGGGACGACCAGGCCACGTCTGGGGCTGGAGACCAGGGGCCTGGAGCAGGTCCGGATGTGGGAAAAGGAACTTGGAGGAGAGGGTGGTGGAGCTGCGGGTGGGTATCCGGGAGAGGAGGGGCTGGGGGCGGGTCCAGGAGGTATTTGGGGCCAGACCTGTGGGAAGGAGCTGAGGGAGGAGGAGCTCCAGGAGGAGGAGGCAAGGTGGGAAAAAGAACAGGGGAGGAACTGGGAGAGGCAGTGGGAGAAAGGTGCTTGAGGAGGACCTGGGGGAGGAGCTTGTGGGAAAGACCTGAGGGAGGAGGAGCTGCGGGAGGAGGGAGCAGAGCTGGGAGAAAGAGCTGCCAGGGAGGAGCTGGGGGCAGGCTGGGGAGGAGGGGGCCAAGGTGTGAGAAAGGGCAAGGGCTGAGCAGGGAGGAGCTGGGTTGTGCTGGCAGGGATGGAGCTTTGGGCCCTGAGTGGTGGGTGGGCTAGGCCAGCTGAGTTGCAGAGGCCCTGCAGTGCCCTTTTGACTCCCATGACATAGGCACACAGTGAGCACTGCAGCCCTAGGCAGGAGTTAAAGTGGCAGCCCCTGGGGCTTTAGTGACCTAAGCCGACCCTCCCAATGGGCCCCAAGGGACACGGAGGGGGAGAGGAGAGGACCTCTGGGCTGAGTCTTGCACCCAGAGTGTTAGGGTCTCCTTCCTCCAGGCCACCCCGGGAGTGCGGGCAGGGTCCTGAGAGGCGGTCTTGATCTGGCCTTTGTCTGCAGGTGAGAAGGAAAATCCCCAAACTTTCCTGCTGCCCCTCAGACCTGACATGTCCCCCACAAAGCCAGCTTCCCTGTCAAAGCTGTCTCCTATCTTGGACTCTCAGTTAGGGGCTGAGGGCACTCGGTGCCGCCTCCTGTGCTCCTGAAGATCCCTGCGCCCTCCCCAGGCTTTGATTTGATGACCAAGTCCTGCGGCCTTGCCTCCCAAATGCCTGATCAGAGTAAGTGCTCCTCTTCCTGTCCCCACTGCCACTTCCTGAGTTCTGGCCTCCTGGTCTGGGGTCCCTGCTATTCCCTGAGCCTCCCCACTGGCCTGGATGCCCACTGCCTTTCCTCTTCCAGTGGGTGCTCCACAGGCCACCAGTCCTGATTCCTAAGGACACAGCTGCCCTCATCAACCCCCAACTGAGGACCCTGCCAAGCCCTCTCCTGTTTAAGCCAGAATGCCTCAGGACCCTGGGAGGGTCTTCTGGTGGCCCCAGCTCTCTCCTAGCGTACCGCCCTACACTCTGGGTCCCTGTGCTGGGGAGCCCCTGCACCTTGTGTGCACAAGCTCTGCCAGGACTCCCCGCTTTGGCAGGTGCGTTTCCCATGGGCTGGAATGCCCGCCTCCTGTTGTCCTGGCAGACTCTTTTCCTCCTTCCAGGCACAACTTGAACATCCCCTTCTCTGCCCCACCCCTGGTGGCAGGTACTCTTGTCCCTGAGTTTTGGTAGCACTCTGGACCTCCCTCCCTCCCTTCCTTCCCTGGGCTCCTGTCTCCCAGGGTTGTCATTGCTCTCCAAGAGTCTGTGGCCCCTAAGGAGCGCTGAGTTCCTTGAAGGCAAGGACTGGGTCTTACTCATTTCTGTAAGCCAGGTGCCCGGGACCCAGCAGTTGCTTAGTAAATGTGGAATCAACAGAGGACTGCTTTCTCTGCCAGTGAGCTACACCTATGCTCTCCTTGCAGAAACTCCAGAAAGGGCAATGCTGGCCAGGAGGTGAGGTGAGGAGCAGAGGGTCCCTTCCTGGGATTTAGGCCTCAGGGCTGCAGGGAGTCTGCTTTCTCCCCCAGACCGTGATTCCATCCCCATGACGCACCCCATCTTCCTTTTAGGAAGTTCTGGCCATGTCCTCCACTGCTCTTTGAGGCGACTGTGCCCAGGACATCACCTCCTCTTTGGAGCCCACAGCACCTGCTCAGAGTCGGCCTCCCTTTCTCGTCCCCCTTGGCAGCATGCTGCAGATCTCACTGCCCCGATGGCCTGTCTGAGCACTTCCCTTGGCAGTTTCTTATCCTTCACCCCTCCAGTGACTTCTGTCCATCCAGCCCCCCTGGCTCCAGCTGTCTCCTCGGAACTTGCTGCCACCAGGCCTCTTGGGGCTCACCACCCTGGCTGTCCCGACCTTCTCTCTGGCCCAGATGTTCTCCTGCCTAGCCCATCTTTTCTGCTCAGTGTGATTTCTCCACACCCCCCCTTCTCCTCTGAGCCTGTCCCCCTTTCTGATCTCCTCACTTGTCCAGAGGGGCAAACTGCACCGTGGAGAATGCTGCCTCCCCCACCCCACGTGCTTCTTTGACTTTGAGGCCCATAGAAGGTTGCAGTTTGCTCCTGCTGCATGTTTTGCAGCCCCACTGCTCTGGGACTGGCTTGACCCAAACTCCCGGTTTCCCTCAACCATTTGTCAGCAGGTCCAATTTCCTCCTCTCTTAAGTGCCTTTTGCCCATCTTTCTGTCGAGATGCTGGTCTTTTTGGCATGGAGTTGTGGGAGCTGATTTTGAAGACTGGGTGCTAATCCCCCCTTGGTTGTTTGCGTTTCAGACTCCTCCTCTCTTTGCAGGGCTGCTTTGAACTCAGTATTCACCTAGACTCTCGAACTGTAAGTGACCCCAAAGGTCAGGGAGTGTCCCACCACTCCTCCCGCTGCAGGCTGCCATCCACCCCTAGACCACCACCTGGGATGAGCGGCCCCCGAGGAGGAGGTGTCCTTGCCTCCAGCACTCTGCCCGTGAGAAAGGGCTCCTTCTCGTCTCTGTAATTCCCTCCGCCACCGCTTGGCTTTAGTTCCGTGCCCTGGCGTTACTGAAGAGAAGCCCCGGGACAGCCATGCAGCTGCAGGAAGACAGAGAGCCTTGTTTCTTCTGCCCCAGTCTCCCATTTTGCCTCCCGACCCTCATGTGACCTGTGTCCAACAGCCACACTCCCCTGACCCCCTTCCTCTCTGGCCCCTGGGCAGCTCCACTTGGCTGCGTCCCTCTCAAAGTGGTCCGGATCGAGTGGTGCAACCTGCGAACTGTACTTATTTCTGCCTTTGTCTTAGTGACACTCCAAGTCCACAGGAAGGAGCTGCACCACAAGGGACCTGCAGACGCGGGCAGGCTACTTTGACGCCACTGGTTAGGTGTGGTGCCTGCACACAGAACGTGGCCCAGCAGGGTTGGAACCTTGGGAGTTTCCGTGAACTTCTGGCAACCCGCCTCACTTGCATTCATATCACTAGCCAGTATAGCACCTTTAATTGGGGGGCGGGGAGACGCTCATTTCCATGATTCCATCACTCCTGAGCTCTTCAGTCTACATCTTCTTTACTGTCCTCGGTCTCTGAGCAAATAAGCAATGACACAAAGACCCATGCGCCAGGCCCTCCACAGCTTGGGGGACAGCGTCCAAACGTCACACTATGGCCCAGTGAATGCATGCGGTCCAGCTTATTCGTTTACGAGATTGAGGTGTGCGGGTGTGGAGCACGTGTTGACATCCCGTGGCCATGGTGGTGGTGGCTTGGATGGGCAGACTAATGTGCTGTGTTTCAGAAGACCCGTTCAGCCGGCAGTTGAGTATCTGCATGCTCACTGAGACGACTTTGGAAAGTACAGAAAGTATGTGAAGAATCAGCACAAAGGTCGCTCGTGAGGCGCTACCCGGAGGCAAGGACACTCACAATTTGGGCCTATTCCCCTGGTTCTTTTTCTATGTGTTTTCTCTTTACTCAGTTGAGTTCGTGCTGTCTGACCATTCTGTCTTACATGTTTTTATTTAGCGTTTAGTATTATCCCATGTTCTGAAAGTTCCTCAGAGGACATCTCATGAGGCTCTGCACCTTGTTGTGGAGTGTATTGGGTTCCAGACTGTTCCCGCTCAAGACCAACTGACAAATCCTTGGGAATGGCGCAGCATACCTTGGACCCAGTGACATCTCTGGTCAGAAACTCCAGCACAGGGGGATCCTCCTGAAGCGTCCGCAGAGACAGAGTTTCTGGAGCCTCCAATATCAATGTCAAGTCGGACGCTGTGTCCAACAGTCTCCAACTGTCTGGTAATCCCATTTCCCAGAATTCACTCACCCAGTGCATAGCAGAGGTCCCTTTGGGAAAGGGTGGGGGGTCCTTCCACTGTCTACTTGCCATGGTGCTGCAGCGTCCTTCCCCCTGGGGTCCTGGCCACCTCCCTAGTCCACAGTTCCAGGTCTGAAAACTGGCTCAGGGGCAGAACCTGGGCAAGGGATCAGGGCTTGTCTGTTGGGGTGCCTGTCCTCCACCACCTGCCATCTGTTCTTGCTCTTCTGAGTATCCATTTTAGGCTGTACCTTGGTTGGTTGTCCATCCGTTGTGCCCCAAGGGAGGCCGTATTATGTTGACCAGCTCCACCACTCGATGGGTCAGGCCTCCTTGTCAGTGCTGTCACCATCTTGAGCCTCTGGATTCTGGCCGTTCAGTGCCACCCTGGGACTTCTACTGCAGTTCCTGGCCTGGGAGTGTTGTGCTTTCCCTCCCTTACAAGGCCTGGCACATTCTGCCTGTGTTGTGTGGTGACCTCACTCTGGTTGGGGGCCTGACAGGAAGCCGACCACCTCTTCCTGGTTTTCCTGGGACTCTCCTGGTTTTAGCAGTGCAATCCACAGCAAACCGGGACACTTGGTCACCCTACCTCCTGGGACAGAGGGCACCATGGGGAGAGATGTGTAATTGTTTGCTCCCTTGGGGATGGGGTAGGTGCACTATCTCTTTATAGGAAGGAGTGGGCCGCTGCTGTAGTCTCAGAAGTTTCAGAGACGTGTGGGGAATGTAGATCTTCCAGGGCCCTCTCAGATGTCCCTGTCCCTTGTGTCAGGGATGCAGGTTTTCCCGAGGGGTTTCTGATGTTGAGCAGGCAGGCCTGCCTTGGTTGAATGTTCAACCGTCTTTGAAGTTCAACCACTCCTATCAAATGCTGGGTTTGACCTTCGTCCACTGCCTGCAATGGGGGCGACTCTGTACGCTACCTAGGAGACTCGGGCTCCCCCTTTAGTTTTCACTCTGTTAATCACCCCAGGCTTCTCATCCCCTTGCAGGTCATCCAAGCAAAATGGTCACCTCCATCCATTCCTATTGTCCTTAGAGCTGTCCTTCCCATACGTGCCACACGCCTGGATCTTCTCACCTGCCGGGAAATTCCTCTCCATCTGCTGGCCCAGTGAAAACAGGAACATTCTAGCAGTTGGACTGTGTGCACACCACCTACCCACCAGGATGGGGTCCTCATTACCAGTGGGGCAGGTGATGAGCAATCCTGCACCAACACCCCATCTTACTGCCTGCTTTTTGGAAAACTCCAGAACCAACCGTCTCATGTGGAATCCTTCAGGAAGCTGATCCTGAGAGGGCATGAGGGGTGCCAAAGGCTGACTGGGTATAACACCCATGAATGGAGCAGAGTGAAGCAGGGTCAGGCAGGGTGTCCCTTCCGCCTGCAATGCTGAGCTGACAGTCCCTCCCAGCCCATCAGGGAGCTGCAGAGCAGGGATGGCATTAGAGGAGCCACACGTGGCCGGTGGTCAGGCCCTGACTGTGCCCGAGGCCTTGCAATCCATATTGACTGAATGGGTGGATCAACACCCAGAATTGGTGCCCCAGGGATGGGCGTGTGCCGGGTAGCACACCTAGGGCGCCAGCTGCCCTCCCACTGGTGGGAGGTGCTTTGGTCTCTCGTGCCTCAGAGGACTGCTGGGTTAGGAAGGGGATGTGCTTCCAGGGCACTAGCTGACTGGGTGTCTGTTAGCATCAGTGTGTGTGCACCCTGATGGGAGAGGGCAGATCTGGGTACAAAAGAGCATAAGGCAAAGCAGATTTGTCAGCAGACCACCCATCTTGTAAGAGCCTCCTTGAGGGTGCAGGTACACAGGTGCACGCTCACCTCTGCGTGTCTCGGGGCTAGTAGGGGCATCTTCCATGCAGACCTGTAAACCACGGTGTCTGAATCGAGTCCGAATGGGGTTAGGAAAACGTGAAGAGGACGAAACCGCTGACCCGGGGCAAGGGGCTGTGGAAGCCTTCAGAGAGAAGGGCCCTTTGAGCTGGGCCTTGAGGGTCAAAGATCTCCCTAAGTGGGAAATGGGAGAAGGGCCCCCTGAAAGGGCCAGAGGCGTTCAGGGAACTGAGAGAAGGTTCGTAGCTGGAGCAGACCTGTTTGTGGAGCACCCCCAACCCGGCACCATCAGGCTCCTGTCCTCCACGGGGGCAGCGAGGCAGAAAGCACAAGCTTTGTTCTGTGGTTACAAACCTGGGATTGATCCCTGGTGCCACCACTGCTGGGGTGTGAGGCTAAGCACATCACTGCCTCCTTGAGCCTCAATTTCCTCATCAGAAACATGGGCACAATGTAAAAATCTCCCTGAGGTGTAATCATGTCTTTCAGTCTATCTCCTGGGGGTGAGGATGACAATAAATGATTCGTGTAAGAGTGATCCGTAAACCATAAAGCACTCTGCTGCTAGTAGTGGCTGAAGAGGCATCTCTGTTTTCCCGAGAAGGCTTTGATAGGTCAGAAAGAGTTGGGGGGTGCTGGCCTGTGCCTTGATGCCTGCAGTTAGGAGATGTGCAGACAGTGAAATGCCTCCGGCTTGGAAAGGAAGAGGAAGAGCAGTGACACCATTGGCCCCCAGTCCCAAAGGTCCTAGAGGATGTGGCCTGGTTGGGGACTCAGGTGCCGTGCATGGATTTTGACCAAAGATGCACAGTGTAGTGGCTCCTGGGGCCAGTGGGGAGGCAATGTGAACCCACTCAAACTGGCAGGGTTTGACAATTGGGGCCTGTGTCAGCGCCAGGAATCCATAAAGCCGGGAGCCTCTTCCCTGATCTATGTTGGCATCCAGGCAAGCCTGCTGCCTCCGGGAATACGGGTCCATGATCTGCTATCTACAGTTCCGTCATCCATGGAGCTTTGGCAACCGAAAGGGTTTTCGTAAGCTTGACCTAAAGTCTTTTGGAGGTAAAACCAAAAGTGGATGACAAGAAGCTATTTGTAGAATCCAGAGTTGTCTTTATCCCACTTGGCGTTCACAGTCATGTTTCACTGCAGAGATGTCAATGTGTTGGATACACACTGCAGGGATGTTACTGATATGTAGTCTGTGCCCTCTTGTCAACTTTCTGAATTCTGAAACTCACCTGGCCCCAGGGCTTCTGGATGAGGCATTGTGCACATGTGATACCACCACCAGTAAAAGCCAGCATTCAATGAGGACTAACAGAGGGCCAGAGTGGTTGGAGGTCTGTCCTTCCTCCAGCCTGCAGCCAGCAGATATGCTCTTCCTGGGACAGGCAGGACCGAGGCCCTGCCCCAGGTCAACCTGGATGGCTGCATGCCCCACCTCCTGCGGAACCAACTGCCTCAGGATGTGAAATCTCACTGGGTACCAACCATGGTTTTCTGTGGTGGAAATGGGATGAACGTGGAGCTAAACATAGGAAGTGCCCTTGGCAAGGGTGTGTGCGTGAGGGTCGTTTATACCACTGCAGATCTGCCCACAGTCTTGTCTCCGGAAGTCACGAGCCCTGTGCAGTTTCCCAGGGCAGGCACACAAAGCCTGGGCCCTCCCTCACAATGCTGGGGTGTTGAGTGACCCAGGAGTCTCTGATTCTGAGTGGTAGGCGATGACACAGGAAGCTTGGCAGTGTCAGGCTCGCCCAGTTGCTGCTTTCATAGCAGGCTCTTCACAGACCCCGGGTGGGAAACGTAGCCAGAGGAGATGAGCTGAGGGGGCGCCAGGGCACAGCCCGCACTAGTAACTCTGCTGTGCGGCCTCCTCTGTCCCCGAGAAGCCTGTGGGTTATCTTTGGACAGGATGGAGAGGTGCCTGGAAGCAGCTTTCCAGGGAAAGGCCTGCCCTGTCTCGTTTTCATTCATTGTCACCACTATTTCTTGAAGGTTTTGTCCCCCTCACCTCAAGGAGTCTGACTGGAGACCTCATCATATCCAGCAGCCGACCCGAGTGACCACGAAGGAGGCAAGGTGGTTAGGTGAGGCCAGGTGACCTCAAAGCTGAAGCTGTCAGCACAGGGCCTGGCACGTAGCAAGTACTCGCGTGGGGGAGCTTCGTTGTGCGTGTCATGGTGTCACATTTGTGCCCTGTGTTCTTCAACAGATCAGTCCTGAGAGAGGGTCTAAGTGAGGGGGCTGGGCTGGAGTCCTGTCTTGGTCACTCTTTGTCCCTGACAAGTCGTGTGACCTTAGTTTACCTCCATTTTCTCCTCATGTAAAATGAGGGTAGTGGAACCCACACCCAGCAGTGCAGGGACGTACGCCTGGTCCTTCAGGCCTCGGCATGCAGGTGTCACTTGCTCCACACTTGGTAGCCAATAGCTTTATGGTTAGGATCAATCTGGACCCTGAATTGCAAAGCACACGTTCTTCTTGAGCAAAATAGGGTTCTCGGCCGGCCCATGATCTGGGAGCTCTCTCTTGTCTGCCCACCCCTGCTTCTGTGCCTCAGTGACCTTCCATGTACCCTGGTTGCCTGTGGGACATACGGTGCTCACCCTCACAGCACAGGGCTGAGCAACCCAGACCACTGCCCTGGCCTGGGTCTGTCTGGCAGTGTGGCATCGTGGCCAAGAGGCCAGGGTTTAAGTTCCAGCTCTCCTGGCTGTGAGATCTTGATCCTTTGACGACCCTTCTCCAAGCCTCCCTTTGCACATCTGTGCGCTGGAGATGATAACAGTGCACACGTCCTGGGGCAGCAGTGAGGATTCGGTGAGTTGAAAATGCTGGAATGAATTTGATGCACAAAGATGTGATGGGGTAGAGAAGCAAGAAAGTGGTGTTGGGGCCTTTTGTCTAACTTTGGGCCCCACCCCAGCTGACAGTGGCATGAGAAGCACTAATGCCAGCCCTCTTCCAGCCTGCCATCACATCCCTGTCGGAACTTATTCTTTCAGCAGCTTGTTGATGATGTAGAAGACAAGTGACACTGGAAATGGGAAACCCGAATTGCCCTGATCGTAGCCCCATGAAACGGGCACCAGGAAAATACCCCACCTGCTGCCTGGAGCCTGTCAGGGAGCTGGGGGGGTGGGCATCACCTGGGTGAAGGCTGAAGCCCCCATGCTGCAGGCTACGGCCTCCTAACTGGAGACATTTCGCTGGCCCAGTTGGCATCTCTCTGAAGCTCACAATCCATGGTGTGGGGCTCAGGAGAGCCAGAGATCGCTGCAGCTGTGCCGGAGAGGGGTGAAGCTGGGGCCGGCCAGGCAGGCTGGGATCTGGAACTCCAGGGGCTAGAGTCCCGCCAGGCAGGTGGACCTGCTACCCAGAACCCCCATTCACTGAGTGCCTGCTGGAGACTGGGAATGGGCCCCAGGTGGTCTTTTTGTGGGATTCGCACTTCCATCTGAGGCCCAGGGATGTGTCGCAGTGGGCAACGGCCACACTGTGGAGTGAGGATTCAAATCAGGTCTGTCTGACTGCAGAGCCCATGCTATTTGCCCCATCATGTGACCGCTTAATGCAGGATCACACAGAGAGGTGTGTGCCTGGCAGCCAGCCCGGGGCAAGCAAGCAGTCAGGGTGGTGAGGTTTGGCAGCTGGTGGTTTCTGCCTGGAGTACAAGGTCAAGGCTAGGACTGGGAGTTGCAAGGCTTTGCTCTTCCCCAGGATTCAAAGGCAACTCTTGGGCTCCAGGGGTCAATGGAGAGAAATCCCAACTTTGAGGACTTTTGGAAACTGCACTTTCAGTGTGCACAGCAGATGCCCTTTAGCAAGAATCCCCTCTAGTATGCCTTCCACCCAAGTGTTTTTCTTGGCTCTTTTGAGACTCTTGGAGAAGTGTCCCATATTAATAGACTCTTGAGTGATGTTACAGAAATATCACTTCACGCCAATTCCGCAAGGGGTGATGTCCGCTGCTTCCCTGTGTCATAGGGAAGGAGGGCTTACTTTCCTGACCAAGCCAGCAAGTTGCTTTCCTTGCTGCCTTTTTTGGAGTAAAGTACTTGTTCCTGAGGTCACCTGTCTGAGGAGGCAGGAGGCAGGTGGTAATTCCCTGAAGATTCCTCCCACCCTTCTGTTTCTTCCCTCGAAGGTGTTGTATTTCAGATGTGTTTAGCTGTTCCTTCTGTGGCTGCATGGATTCATGCCTGAGGTGTGTTTCCTAGCACACATCTAAGAGGGGCCCCAGAGGAATGTCACCAAAGCCTCGCAGTGTTTCCAACTTGTCCTCGGGCTCTTGCTTCAGTAGTGCAGGAGGCAGTGGGTGTTGCTCTGGCAATCCAGCTGTGGGCGCCCCTTTGCAAGAAACACCTGCTTGTCAGAGACTGAGAGTGCACGCAGGCAAGGCCTGGCCTATGGCACCACTGGACAGGGACAGGTCCTGGGGCTGTGACTGCAGACTCCAGGGACCAGAAGCCCCTCCCCTAGCACAGGAAGCCCTCAACCATGAGAGTCCTCCCTTGTTCCAAAACAGCTGTCATTGTTTCCCTTCCCTGAGGCTCTTTGCAAAGACAGATCTGGGGGGATGAGCAGACATCCTTCATAAATCAAAGCGGAACAGGGGAAACCAGAAGGAAAGGGGGTGACCAAATGTAACCTCCTTGTTCAGATGAATCCAATGCCAACGGAAAAAGAACCAGTCATACTTCACTCAGCGAGAGAGCAAAACTGATTAGGTATTTCTGTTTTGCTTATATTGTTTTGAGCTTCTGCTTGACAAAATAATACATTTTTTTAAGGAAATGAATCCCCTGTGAAGCACTGCTAGCAAACACCGGCGCTTAGGTGACCCCTGGTGGAGGCTTTTAGAAATTCCCTACTTCTGGCCTCTGACAGCTCTAAGGTGGCCTGCTCCAAGCCCTGCCTGTCCTGACCTCCAGGAACTGAGGTGGCTGAATCAATGAATGGCAGGATGGAAAAGCCTGAGCTTGAAAAGACAAGAAAAGAAGAGGGAGAGGAGGGGAGGGAAGAAGAGGGAAGGGAAGGGAAAGATTGCTCACAGGATGATTGATGCAAGCTGTCCAGAGGCAAACGGGACTGTGAGTAACCTCTTCCCTATGAGAAAGTCATCTCAGCTTGTAAAGTCCTTGGCACAGTGAGTGACCCAGGGAAGGAGCTCAGCAAATGTCAAGTCTGCCCGGACGCCCAGCCCCTCCTCTGCCCCTCATGCTCCCCGGGGCTTTACTTCAACTTCAACAGAATCAGATTCTGGTTGTGATCCAATTCACTTTCACTCCCCCTCGAGCCCCCAGCCAGGAACCAGGCTGTTCCTGCTGCATCACAAACCTCAGGGCAGCCCGGAACCAGCTACCTCCATCTGGCCCTTCCCAGGCAGTTAGAGAACAGAGTCCCAGCACTGCCTCCCACATCTAGACATGGCAGCTTCCAGCAACAGGGCCCTTGGTACCCAGCACATTTGGTGGCAATCAGCCCACATCAGGCTCCTTCTCAGAAGCAGTTCACAGGCCCACAGAGGCCAGGGCCCTGCCTGCCTCTCCCTGCAGAGCAAGAGCCCTCACTGGCAGCAGGCTGAGTACAGCCTGGGCCGCTCTGCCTTCTCATCCAGCTAATTCTGCTCATGCTTCTCATCCCAGTGATCCCGCAAAGCCCAGCAAAGGGTGTTTGCCCTGGGGATATAGCAGTGAACGGAAAGGGCCAAGCCTGCCATCAAGCAGTGTCCAGCTGAGGACGCTGGATCTGCAATGAGAGACGAGCCTTCAATTCTCCCCTGAGTCCTCATCCTTCTACTGCTATGACAGGGAACTGCAGAATATTTACCAATAGGCTGATGTGTCCTTCCCCACCCCCTGGAGTCAGGTTCAAAGGTGGGAGTACTATAGAAGTCCAAGGGCAAGGGGACTTGTGCTCACTTGCTGGACCATACCCTGGAAAGTGCTCAGAGTTCTAGAACTCCCCTCACATCAGGTCAGCTTGGCTCAGCTGCGGAAGTGACTGGGCTAGTCCCCTGAGTTTCCAACGGCAGTAAAGTGGCATGGCAAAGCAGCTGAATTTACCTGTGGCCGGGAGAAGGGCAAGGAATGTGTATGTATGTGAGAGAGAGAGAAAGAGCACCATCCTCCAAAGGATGTCACAGTGCAAAGTGGCTTGGACTGTGCACTAGGTTAGGATGACAACACCTCAGTGGAAACCAGCACGAAGGGTTGCTGTCTCTGAGGGCCACATGGGATTGCACATGGCAGTGGATGCCTCAGGGACACTTGCTAATTAAAAGGACCAGATGCACGCTCTCTCTCTCTCTCTCCAGATGCAATGAAACCAAGTAAGCCTTGCAAAATTTAGGGCATAGTCTGGGGCCAAGGAGAAGAAAATCTGGAATTGCTTGATAATGACTATTAGTACTTAGTAAGAAAACCCTGAAGTAACTGGGAAAATGGGGAATGGAGTAGATTAAGTTCTCTGGTATCTGGTTGCCTTGAGGCTCAAGACAGGGCACATCTGTGGTATGCAGAATTGTATATAGGCCCCAAATTTCCTACCCCCACCCCAGGGTGCATGTCCTTGTATAATCCCCTCCCCTTGTCCTGTGTGGGCAGAATGGACTACCTGCGTGTAAACAGTAGGATATGGCAAAGGTGAAGGGACTTTGTAGATGCAATTAAGGTCCCTAATCAGTTGGCTTTGAGTAAATCAAAAGGGAGATTATCCTGGGCGGGCCTGACTTAATCAGGTGAGCCTTTCAAAAGAGAGCCAGGCCTTCCGTGAAGTTAGAGACATTGTCCTCCTGGCCTTGAAGAAGTAAACTACATGTTGCGAGAGGGCCATCTGGCAAGGAACTGTGAGCAGTCTCTAGAAGCTGAGAGCAGCCCTTGACCGATGGCCACCTAGAAAATGGGGACCTCAGTGCTACACCCACAAGGAACTGAATTCCACCAACAACTTGAAGGGGCTTGGAAGAGAACCCAGATCCTGAGGTGAGAACACAGCCCTGGCCAGCACGTTGATTGCAGCCTTGTGGAACCCTGAGCAGAAGGCCCAGCTAGGCTGCACCCAGACTTCTAACCTACAGAAACTGAGGTGATGAATGGGTGTTGTCTACAACCACTAAGATTGTGGCAATTTGTTACACTGCACTTATTGGTCCCCCTCCCTCACTCATCGAAGACTCAGGCCCCTGGCTCACAGGCTTCCTTGGAACTGCGAGTCCCGCCATCATCCTGGATGATTTCATGTCTACCTGGGCAGCCCATCCACTCAAAGCCCCTTGACTGCTTCCTAACCTCTAGCGATCTCTCTTCTTCTCCACCTCAGCCCCCACCTTCAAGGCCGCATCCTAGACCTTTTTATTTGCAGGATCTGCTCCACCTCAAACATCCTAAACTTCAGGATCCCGCTCTCTGACTAAACCAGTTCTCCCAGACCCCCCTCTTCACCACTGTCACCCAAACTGCTCTCTCGCTGCCCTCTCCACTTGCTGTCACTCTTGCCCTGCTGCTGCTACTGTCCAGCAAAAATACCCCAAACCAAAACAAAACAGAACTCTGCCATTGGTGCATGTAGTTTTCTCTCTTGGCTGACCTGCAGAGCCCATCAATCTCAATACATTTTGAAATGTTTTAAGTTGTGTAGTTTGCTAGGGCTTCTGTGATTAGGTGGCTTAGAACAACAGAGTTTATTGTCTTACAATTCTGGAGGCTAGAATTCTGAAATCAAGGTGTTGTCAGAGCTGTGCTCCCTCGGAATCTGGTAGGGGAAGGATCCTGCCTGGCCTCTTCCAGCTTCTGATGGTTTACTGGCAATATTTGCCGTACCTTGGCTTGTAGATGCATCCCTCCAATACTCCATCTTCGTGTGGATGTCTTCCTTCTGTGTGTGCCTGTGTCTGTGTCCAAATTTCCCCTTTTTAAGGACATCAGTCATATCATATTGGGTCCCACTTTAATGACCTCATTTTAACTTGATTACCTCTAAACAATCTATTTCCAAATAAGGTCATGTGCTGAAGTATTAGGAGTTAGGGCTCCAACAAATCTTGTTTTCTTTTCTTTCTGTCTTTTTTTTTTTTGAGTGGGAGGACACAATTCAACCCACAAGAGAAGTCAAAGAACAAAAGGTGTATAATGCAAAGCACAGGTCCTGTGCCTTACCCCTCAGCACCCCATTCTCATTTTAAATATTTCTAGTTTCAGTTCTTCTGGTAATTTGCCTCTCTCCTTGTCAATACTATGTGGATATCTACATCAACTCTTTTATGTTGTTGTCAACTGTAGACGTTATCTGCTGACTTCCTGCTATGATAGATGAGATTATAGTTCACCGATCCTTTCCTCTTTTATGTCCATATTTTTAACTTTTCATTATGGCAATTGATCAAACATGTACAAAAGTACAGAAAATTGTATGCTCATCCGAAAGGACATCAGTTATCAATTCATGACCAATTTTTTTCATCTCTCCCTACCATTTTCCCTTCTCCTCTTAATAGACAGATAGATCACTATTTTCAGGTTTTCTTTTGGCCACATTTGTACCTTTAAATAATATCCCTATACCTCTATTTCTCTTTCTGTCAACTAGGGACAACAGCTATTGAGTTTCTGCTTTGTAAGGATGATATTAAAGTGCATACTTTTCCCTCCACTTGTTTTCCTCCCTTCCTCCTCCTGACTTTCTGTCGAGTGTTGTTGCAGGTCAGTTTCCAAAGGAAGCAGGCTATAAGATGTAGATTAATGTGCAGGAGTTTCTTGGGGAGTGCTGTTAGGATCAAGGTAAGTGGAAGGGGCCCACTTGTGAAAGGAAGGAATCAAGATTGGACAGATGGAGAAGCTGGGCTGTGATGTAGTCTCCAAAAAGGCTCCAGCCAGCCCCACAGGGAGCCCTGAGGCTGGGATGGCCTTTCCGACATGTCCCAAGTTGGAGCAAGAGGCTGGACCTTTATCCCTCCAAGTTGAATCACTGGATGTGGGCTTCCTGAGTATGGCTGTGACCTTGGTCAAGGTGTCTGTCTTTATCCAAGCCAGTCCTGAGGAGAGCTGACAGCAGCTGACGGCACTCAAGGCAGCTGGGGAAATAAGAATTTGGATCTTGAAGGGAGTTCTCAACAGCGCACCACAGCACCCTCATAGCTGTATTTGTACTTTCCCATTCTCCACTGTTCTTTAACCATAATTAAGTCTTCTATGCTTTGTTACAGATTGGTTCTCAAAGTTGAAAAGCAACCAACTGTGTTTGCAGGGTTATGACTATGGTAATATTCATTCCAGTACAATGGAGGGCTAGGATTCCATTTCCGTTTCTATACTGGCATGCCATGACCCCCATTATGCTCAAATGAGAATGTTCAAATGGAGTCTCCTTTGTGATACACTTTACTTTTTGTCCGAAATGTTACCATGTTCTACTTTGCTTTATATTAAACCATGACTTTCTTTTCTAGTCTTTGTTTTTCCTGGAGTTTCTGGTTGCATTTTTTTGCGGAAGGGAGGAGGAACATATACCTTTTCATAGCCATAGCTTTAACATCTCTTAGGCCACTCTGGGTGGGGTCATGGAGAGTGGCTGGTCACCAGAAAGACCCAGCCGGGGTTAGAAGCTTGGAATTTTCAGCCCCACCCTCCATTCTCCAGAGAGGGGAGAGGGGCTGGAAATGGAGTTAATAACAATCATGCCAACGTGAGGAAGCCTCCATCAAATCCCAATAGTATGAGGGTTTGGAGAGCTTCTAAGTTGAACACATCCACGTACCGGGAGGGTGGCATACCCCAACTCCACGGGGACAGAGACTCCTGCGCCCAGGACTCTCCCAGACCTTGCGCTATGCATCTCTTCATCTGGCTGTTGATCTGTGTCCATTGTCTTGCCCTTTAATAGAGTGGCAAACATAAGTAAGTGTTTCCCTGAGTTCTGTGAGCTCTTCTAGCAAATAATCAAATCCAAGGTGGGAGGGTCATGGGAACCTCCGATTTGTAGCCATCTCGGGCAGAAGCTGTGGGTAACCTGGAGACCTACTACTTGCAATTGGCATCTGAAGTGGGAGGCAGTCTCGTGGGACTGAACCCTTAACCTGTGGGATCTGATGCTATCTCCTGAAGTGTAGATAGTGTCTGAATTGAATTACATTGTAGGACACCCAGCTGGTGTCACAGAATTGCTGGGTTGGGAAAAGGCACACACATCTGCTGTCAGAACTATTGTGAGTGTGGTAGCAGCATGAGAGTAAAGGAGAAACACATAGGAGGAAGAGTGAGATATTTTACTCATGATATTGCATCTTTCCTGCCCTAGTCCTAAGATCATCTACACATCTAAGGAGCCCTGGTTCCTTTTCTTGATGAATGGTTTTAGAAACCAAGATCTGGGTGCTAGGTGTGCTCATTGCTAATGGGTGTTGTATTCATAGGCCCTCTCTGCTGACAGAGCAAGGACACATATACAGGTGTACTCACCCCTGTATATACAGTTCTTTATACATGCTTCTATGTGTAATCATCTGTGTCTATATGAAACTAAACATGAGTTCATGCTGATGGCTCCAACTGTAATCTAGTACCCCATGGATCATTCTAGCCTCGGCCCTTTTTTATGAGTGAAGACTCCTTTCAACACTGAGTAACCAGGCTCCCACTATCCACCATCCATTTACATATTTGTTCAATTCAGGTAGATCTGTATAGCAGTATCAGAATTGTTAACCTGGGCCCTCTTGGGAAACAGCTCTATGAGCTAGAACACAATGGTAATGTAGTTCCCTGTGCCTTTAGTTGTACAGACTCACTCACTTCCAAGGTGACATAGGTCAGCACCTCCGCCCATGCTTCCAGTGAGGTTGTTTGACACATTTGTCAGACTTAGAGTCCTCAGACAGGCTGCCTTCCTTCCTGGGATTCCACTGAGCTCCTACATGAGTTTTAAAAATTTGCTTACATGAAGGTTCACTCTTGTGCAGTGAAGTTCAATGGGTCTGACAAATGCGTTATGCCATGTATCCACAATTACAGTAACATGGGGAGTATTTTCACCACCCTAAAACATCCCCTGCCTCCACCTATCCAGTCCTTCTTCCCTTCCCCCAAACCCCTGGCTATCACTCATCCTTCTTAACATTTCTATAATTTTGCTTTTCCAGAATGTCATATAAATGGAATCATACAGTATGTAGCCTTTCAGATTGATTTTTAGTAAGTTTCATCTTCTCTCCTTTTTCTTCGGGAGTCTAGCTAAAGGTTTGTCACTTTTCTTGATCTTTGCGAAGAAGAAACTTGGTTGCATCAATTTCGTCTGTTGTTTTTCTGTCCTCTATTTCATTTATTTGCACTCTAATCTTTCCTATTTCCTTCCTTGTGCTTGCTTTGGGTTTGCTTTGTTCTTTTTCTACTTTGGACATGTGGAAGGTTAGGTTATTGATTTCAGATCCTTCCTCTTTTTGAACGTAGGCATTTACAGCCCTAGATTTCTGAGGGCTGCTTTCCCTGCCTCCCATGAGCTTTGGCCTGTTTGGAATGTGTTTTTGTTTTTGTTTATTTCAAAGTATTTTCTAGTTTCCCTTTGATTCCTTGTGTGACCCACTGGTTATTGTTATGGACTGAACTACACCCCCCCCCAAATCCATATCTTGAAGCCTTTCCCCCCGGTACCTCCTAATGTGACTGTTAGTGGAGATAGGGCCTTTAAAGTGGTAATTAAGGTAAAATGAAGCCATTAGGATGAGCGCTAGCCCAGTATGACTGGTGTCCTTATAAGAAGAACATATTGGGACATATAAAAGGGTGCACCAGGGGCAGGGCGTGCATGCACAGAGAGGTGACCATGTGAGGACACAGCGAAGGGGCAGCCACCTGCAAGGCAAAGAGAGAGGCCAAAGAAGAATCCAAGCCCGCCGGGCCCTCGATCTCGGACTCCCAGCCTCCAGATCTGTGAGAGAATGTATGTCTGTTGAGAGAATGTATGTCTGTTGTTTAAGACACTCAGTGTGTGGTATTTTGTTTGGCAGCCCTCACGGACTGATACAGTTCTTTAGGAATGCAGTGATCCACTTCCATCTATTTCCAAATTCCCCACATTTCCTTCTGTTATTGATGTCTAATTTCATTCCGTTTTAGCGAGAGGACATAGTTTGTATTTCACTCCTTTTGAATCCTCTTAAGTTTATTGTGGGATGTTTTGTGGTCTAGCCTGTGGACTATGCTGGAGAAAGTTCTAGGTGCACTTGAGAAGCATATTCATTCTGTTATTGACATCTCTATAGATGTCATTAGATCCAGTTGTTTTATAAAGGTGTTCAGGTTTTGATTCCCTTATTGAGCTTCTGTCTAGTTGTTCTATCCATTATTGAAAGCTAGGGCTGCCATAGCAAAGTTCCACAGACTGGATGGCTTACACAACAGTAATGTATTGTCTCACGGTTCTGGAGGCTGGAAGTACAAGATCAGGGTGTCAGAAAACTCGGTTTCTGGTGAGGTGAGGCCTCTCTTCCTGGCTTCCGGATGGCCACCTTCTTGCTGTGTCCTTCACATGGCCTCTTTTCTGTGCACGGGTGGAGAAAGAGAAGTCTCTGGCATCTCTGCCTCTTGTGATGAGATCACCAATAGTGTCATATTAGGGTCCTACCCTTATGACCTCGTTTAACCTTAGTTACTTCCCTAAGGGCCCTATCTCCAGATATTGTCACATCAGGGGTTAGGGCTACAACATATGAATTTGGAAGAGGACACACAATTCAGCCCATCACAAGGGATATTGAAGTCTCCAACTTTTATTGTAGAACTGTCTTGTTTCTTCCTCCAGTTCTGTCAGGTTTGCATCATTCATTTTGGGGGGCTCTGTTGTTAAGTTGCTCAGGAGATCCCCCTGACCTCCACTAGCTGTTGGATCGTGACCAACAGGAGTGGGAGATGTGACCACCCCTGACCAGGGGAGACTTGGGGCTCCTCTGGCTGGAGGTGGTTGTAGCAATTCTTGCACCTTGGCTCAACTCTCCCACCTCCTCCCACCCCGTCTGTAGCAGTGTTTGTGAATGGCCCTAGCTGTCATCCTATCCCTGTGAAAGCCAAGGAGTCCTGGCCGGGTCTCCCCTCCACCCTCTGCACTCAGGAGGCAGCATTTTGTTAGCTGTTGGAGCGTCCTCTCCTTCAGTGCCCTTTGAACCTCCTGTGCAGTGATTCCACTGCTCACTGTCCTCATGGAGCAGGCAGGTGTCAACTTCAAAAGCAAATGCACCTGTTATTTTATCTCAAAACGAGTTTATTCAGAGACAACCTAAAGAATTGCAATTCAGGATTGCATGCTATGGCGAACCACAGGCAAACCTGGAAAACAAAGGAGGGGAGCAGCTTTTACAGAGAAAAGGGGGGAGTGGGGAGGGCTGTCCTAAAGAAAAGTCCATTGGGGGAAAGTAACAGTTCAGGACGGCAGCAGCTTCTCATTGGCTGAGATGTGGTGTTCTCATTGGCTGGGCTGTTGCCGGGTGGGGAGAGAAAGCTTCCTTCAGTAGTAAAGTCCAGTAACTTCCTGTCCAAGATGCAAGCGAGATGTCTCTTCTTGTTTGGCGTGACTGAGGATGTATGACAGAGTGTGAGAGCTCCCCCTACAGGCCTTCCCGGGTCCAGTTTAGGTAAGATTTCTTCTATTACCTTCCACACTGCGGCCACCACCCCCCCAGCGGGAATCGGGTACATTTCTATAATGTGCCTGTTAATCAGTGACAGCTCAGTCATTCAAGTTGGTGTAGACGGCGAGCTGAGTGCTCAGGGGCCTCGCTGCATCTTGTATGAGAACAGCCAGCCACCGAGGGAAGCATGGCAGCAGCTGATGGAAAGGCCTAGCACCCTGGGCTGATCATCAGGATGACATGGTGACATGTCTCAGTTGCGCTGAGGGGATCACTGAACCAAAAGTGAGCATTCCTTGAGAGGGTCCCAGGTCCTTAAGGAGTGAGGTTGTGATGTGCAGATGCCCCTCTTTTTGACAGCAAGAAGGAGTGTAAACATCTCAGAAGAGTCCATGTGAAGAAGGCAAAAATGACAAGTTTCAGCAGTTCCAGGCTTAAGCAACAGCTATCCTAGTGAATATTCACGTCTGCCCTACCCAGAAGGCCAGTGAGGCGATGTGGTATTTGCCTGTCTACTGAGGAGCCAAGAGGCTGACAATACCAGCTTCAGTTGGCTGGACAGAAGCCTTCCCCTCAGGGTAGAAGAAGGAGCCACTGTGGACAGATGCACTAGTTAAAGATTTCAAGGCAAACTTCTTGCTCTGGCCCAGAGCCCAGCACAGCTTCAACCCAGGCTGCCACATCTGTCGTGCAGTAGTAACATACTTCACATTCACGTCGCCCTGGTGCCTTCTGGCTCACTCGTGCTCCTCACAATCACTGAGGCAGGACTGGAGGGTCGCTATTACGTGACCAGGTGGTCAGTAGAGAGGATAAGAAGTAGGGACTCTAGACTCGCATAAGCCGCAGTCAGCAAGAAACACGACGCTGTGCCTTGAGTCTCACACTGCACTTGGGAGGATGAAAGCGTGAGTCCCGTGGGGCTCTTCTCCCTAGTGGTCTGGAGAGACTATTTCCCTGGCCCTGTTTGTACGTTAAGACATGAGGTGCTCTTGGGGGATGCAAGAACATGGGAATGGCCTGGTTCTAAATATCTGTTCGTCCGACTTTCCCCGTCATCAGGGAGGAGAGAGACCTGTGGGTGGGCATGTGGTTGCCCTGCACCCCTACACTGGGGTCCCTGGGAGGCTAGCGCTGCAGTTCACCTGGGGCCTCGAGGAACACTGCGACTCCTGTCCCTAGAGTGGCCTGGTCTCCAGCTCCCCTTGCAGGATCCCAGCACCGTCATGGATGTCAGAGTTGCTCGAGAAGTTGGGGTGCTCCCGGAGGGCAGCTTGGACTTCACCAGAACTACTCTGGGGGGAAGAAGCTCACCCGCGGGGGGTTTGCACAGGGGCCTGGGGCGAGCACACTGGCCCAGACCTCCAAGGCCCCATCTGGGAGATCTGTCACTGGCAATGTGAGCCCCCTCCCCTGCCCATTTCGCAGGTTCTCCCACAGTATAAAGGCCGTAACCCGGGGCCTGTCTCGGCACCTTGTCACCAGGACAAACACTCTGCTTGTGTTGAGGCCGTGGACAGTCCCCAGGCTATGGCCTATAATCAGCCTTACCTGCCAGTTTGTAGAGCCTGATTCGTTTCAGGGCCTTTCCTCATAAAGGTTCACACCAACCCCGCAACAGTTGTCTTCACAGAGAGCTCGCTCACCAGAGCTCTGGCAAGTGTCAGTCACCACAAGCCAAGCCCACTGTGCTCCCAATGCTTGACATTGTTTTACTGTGAACTCAGTTTTTAAATTTAGCTGAAGAACTAAGAATTGAAGAGTTGAAGAATTTAAGAATCTAAGAATTTAAGAAATTTAGCTAAGAACAAAGAAGCAAATGTTTCCTTGCCGCCTGCCATTTAGCTGTTTCATAAGATCTGATGTGTCTTTCAAATGTTCAAGTACCATCTTCCTGTACCTTAGAGAGCCCAGATACCTCTCTGTAATAAAGTTCCTATCGGTGCCATTGATTCTATTATCATGGACACCTGAACTTGTCACATTTTTACATGAACTTTCATCATGTTTACCTAGACATAATTCATGTTTATATTTGGGAAGGGGAGGATGAATTCTTTTCCCTTGATCCTGCCTTGAAAACTGAGGCCTTGTGAACGGTATCTAGTGGAAGGATGAGGGAGTAGGTTGAGAGATGAGGACATCAGGGTGAAGTTCTAGGGTAGGGTCTCTGCACAGTGGGACAGTGGACAGTGGGGGCTGGGTCATTCTTTGCATGGGGGGCTGTCCTGGGCACTAGGGGCTGTTTAAAAGTATCCCTGGGTTCTGCCTCCAGATGTCAATAGCATTCCCTCACTGCTCTAGTCGGGACAACTAAAAACATGTCCAGTAGTTGCCACATGTCCCCAGGAGGGGGATCGCCCCAGGTGAGAAGCACTCTTCTTGGGGACTTATGTGGGGAGTTCTAAGTCTTTCCTGAGGAAACAGTTTTCAGCTCGCCTAAGAAAGCTCTCTCACGAGTCACCAGTTCATCCACTGCTCTATAACCACGTGACAGCTGATATCCATCTTTGGGGCAATGACACAGAGCACCCCGTTGGTCCCTCTGTCATTGGTGTGTGCCTGTTTCATACGGTAACCATCAAAATGACTGTGGACACAATCATCCCCAAGTCCTAAAGGACACACAGGCAGAAAGGGATGTGCGCGTTTCCACAACATGCACTACAGGACAGAAAACGACAGTGCTTCTTTTTGCTGGGGTTGGTCATTCAGACAGCCTCCGACTCTTCCACCCTCCCTCCCGTCACTGTTTGCTGAGGGCACCTTCACCCAAGAAGGGGCAGAGGAAAAAGGAACCTAGAGGAGATGGTGGGGGTCCACTGGGGAACAGAGCTGACCCCTGGGCTAGAGGAGGCTTGTGCAATGCCTTGTGGGAAGTGAGTCTGCCATCGCCAAAATCACCTGGCTCTTCTACTTTAGGCATCAGGCGTCACATGTTACATACTTTGGAGCACATTCTGTGCAGCCCTCTCTATGCAACCCTTTTTGGTTGAATTGTATTTTCACTTTCCTAGACACTGTCACCTATGATGCCCTGGAAATAAAAGTAAACTCCAGTGCTCTGGGCCAGCCTGGTCCCTCCTCTGGTCCTCTAAGCATGAGTCGTTTTCGAGACTTTATTTGGGTGTCGTGGCCCAGCCCATGAAAGCCTTTCACAATCCCTTGAGTCCTGGGTGAGCTTAGAATGCTGCCTCTGCTCTAGCCCAGGAGGACTCGAGGTCAGCCAATTTCAGTCAACAGATGTGAGGTTCCAAATCTAGAAATGACTAAGCCATAGGAATGAAGTACAGAATTGGTCTGTTGCTGACATCATGCCGTCTAGATTTTGTAAATAAAACCATGCCCGTTTTGAAAAGCAGATAACTCGATATTACAGTTCTGCAATCTGCCCCTTTCTATGCCAATTTACATGTAAGCAAGTCTCACATGGGTTTCAGTTGATAGGTAAGTGGTTCTTAACTAGCAGCATCTCCATGTGATTCAAGATCAGGAGGCTTATGGAAGTCCAAGATAAAGATGCAAAAAATGTACTTCTTAAACGTCAAGGAGTTCACAAATTCATGAATCTTGGAAAGGGATGAGCACCGTTTGAGTGTCAATTTCTCAGTGAGCAGGGCGGGGCAAGGAGAATCACCGCAGACCAGAGCTAGACCCGGGATTACCAATGCTCCTGAACTCCACTGCCACATGTACATCTATTGTCACTCTTCCTCCTTCTCGAGGGACTCTCTACCTGCTGTCAGATAAAAAATAAGGCGGAGAGATGTCTTTTGCTTCTGGTGGATTGGCGTTTGCACTCTCTCCTCCACCTGATTTCGGAGCTCTTCTGGTGTCTGCACCGAATTATTTCTACAGCAAGGACGTGGAAGTGTATTTCCTATGCTCACGAAGACAAACACTCTTTAAAGAGGCTCATCGACAAGAGCATGTATTATGAGCCAGACACCCCAGCAACCAGAGGTTTCTTCCTGAGTTGAAATGTGACACCCTTGAAATCCTTAGCTCAAAAAAGAAAGAAAGAAAAAACGAAAGGGAAGACAAAAGGAAAAGTCACCAGATCCAGTATGTGCAGTAAAAGCCAAACATAAATCCTGTGGTGCAGACAGCAAGCAGCACCCTCTAAAGTGAAAACCTGTAGGAGTCTGGCCATGCCCGTCTGCTCCACATCTGCATGTCGGAGAAGAGTAAGGGCACTTGTCAGTCCTCTTACAAGGTGAGACTTGATCTTCCCTCCTCTGTGAAATGAAGATCCTCTTACACAAAGACACCAACACGACGGGGAGTTGTGTCTGGATGGCCAGGAAAACAGGGCCATTGTTATCATTAGGCCACCAATGCTCGGTTCTTGTACTTGTCAAGCACTTTAAAGTGGATGCAAAGTTTCTGAGGGGCTCATGTGAGTATCTGCCAGGTGCCTGCCTTATGCCAGGAATGGTGGTGTGTTAAATTCTTTCCCATGCAAGGAGAGGATTTCTGAGCGGTCAACTGTCAAGAAAGAAACGTGACAGAGGCGATGAATGCTTTTGTTCAGCAGGACGTTGCTCATTTCTTGACACTTTTTGTTGACCTGCACCTTTTGTGACCAAATGACTGCCTTTATCTGTTGTAGTCTGCATAATGTGGGTATTCTGGGGGCCCGTCAGTAGGTGGCAGGTATTCCGGGAAACAATGGCAGTCGGGACAGCAGTGGAATGGACTTGGGGGATGAGGAATCCCAGTCTTGGGGGCGGCAGGTGCAGCAGCCACGTTGGGATCCAGGGGTGGCACAAAGGCAGCAGTCTGGCCACAGGGAGCTGCGGGGCTGGTACGTTGAAGAACCTGGGAGGCACAGCAGCAAGGCCACCACGGGCCCGCAGGCCACAAGAATTCGTGTGATGGGAGGTAAGGTGAAACAGACCATGGGGCACTCGGCGGACGTGGTGACATCTGCCATGAGAGTGACGGGAGCCTGGGCGCCCTTGGGCTCCTCTACTGCGGCATCGGGATCCAACACAGTGGGCTTAGCTGCCATCCCAAGAGTGGCTGGAAGGGCAGAGTCGCTCCTGACCGGGGAGGTAGGGTTGTCAAGTTCTCGGTCGCTCCGTGTCTCCTGGGTGTCCTCATTAGAGGCTGGGAGGTCATCTTGTGGATCGGCGGCTGTGGGTGCTGAGCAAATCCCAGGGCTTCGGGCTGGCTCTCCACCTGCCTCAGTGCAGCTTCAATGCCCACTCTCCTCTTCATCCTCACGAGAAGGTGAGGGCAGTCTCGCTTAAACATGGGACTGCAGTCAAACCATAACTGAGGTTCAAAATTTAAAGAGAAAAAGAAACTGCAAGTCACAAAAGAGTTGATTGCAACGAGCAGTGACAATCCAGGCCCCTGTGCGATCTAGTCCAGCAGTCCTGGGCCTCTTTGGAGGAGGCCACAGACCCAACAGGAAGCTGTGCACTAGCTTTTACATCCTCACGATTCACTAACTTATGAATCGCATTTCACCCTTGGCGAATGGCTGAACATGGCCAATTAGGAAGTGTACAAGTCCAACTAAAGGGGACTTGGAGTTTGCAGACGGGGAGAGAGGAAGATTCAGAGGCTCTATATGTGTCACCCAGCAACAGAATCGCCTCTTTGCTGGGATCCACTGGCTCTTGGCTGCCAGGGGCCCGCTGACTTTGGGAAGCACACCAATTTATTCCAACCTCCAACAGGCTTCAAAAAGTGCTTTGGGGCTAGCACTTCCCCAGGACAAGCCAGGGGACACAGCTGTTTCACAGGAAGGGACCTGGACACCCACCTAAGTTACAGATTAGAGCTATGGGAATCATGGGTGCACACAAACTCCCCAGTGACACTGGTCCTCGAGCAGGAGGACATGAAGATACAGCGTTTCAACAGTATGATCTTTTTTCTCCAGTTTTATTGAGATACAATTGACACAGAGCACTGTGTGAGTTTCAGGTATACAGCATAATGACTTGACTTACATGTATTGTGAAATTATTACCACAGTTAGTTAACATCCATCATCTCATACAGATACAAAAAAAGAAAAAGAAAAAAATTTTTTCCTTGTGATGAGAAGTCTTAGGATCGAGTCTCTTACCAGCTTTGACATATGCCCTACAGTAGTGTGAGCTCTACTCACCGTGTTGTACATCAAGTCATGCATCTTTTAATAAAGCATTCCTGACACACTGGGCGCCATTCAGAGCCCTTTCCCCGTATTAACTTAGTCGCCATCACCACCACCAGGAGGGGAAATGGGCACCCAATTCCCAAGGGGAAGTCCTGGGATTTCCACCTGAACCGAGCACGCCACCCTAGAGCCCAGAGGCTCAGCCCTGTGGGAGGTTTGCCCACGGTTACCTGGCTCAGGACACAGATGGATCTCTCTTGGATTAAAAAACTGGTAAGGCAGACGGATGAGTGAATGTCCTGATGCATTTTGCTGAATCTGTGGAGGTGAAGCTGACAGATGAAACTCTTCGTACAGTCTGTTTCAAACACTGTTCCAGCCATCTCTCTCCAACATCTCCTTTTGAAACAGTTTCTCATTGATACCTATGGAAGTCCCAGCATCGTCCCACCAAATTGATGCAAACTGATTGCTGTCGACCACTTTCCACAGCTTCTTAGGAAAGGGCAGAGAGAGAAGATTGCCTTCTCCCACTGTCAGGGCATCACAAAAGTGTGTGGCCCTTTGAACAAAGGCTCTTTGGTCAATGCTTGGAAAGCAGTTTCTTCAAGCAGCAGCCTGAAGTCAGACCCAGTCAGAAACCGGCTGTGTCTGGGCGAGTGAACGGTCTACTGGAGGAGCATAGCTCTCTCAGCCAATTGTGGGAGCCCTTGTTTCTGGAGGAAAAGGCACCATCCCGAAGCTGGGACCCTGGCTGTCAGATGACTTTTCTCATCTCTAGACGTATTAAGTGGTGGCATGTCCTTCCTTCACGTACACATGAGAGTGCAGCGTGGCCAGCAGCACCCCTTGATAATGATGCAGCTCAGGACATCACAAACGGGTTCATGTTTCACAACACAGCCAGCAAGTGACCTAATACTGGGCCATGCCACACAATGACCTGTGAGCACACCAACATTCTGGTCCACACACAGTCATCTCACTGGGAAAGTTGACACTCGTATATGGGTTTAAAGTAACAGGCCAAACATTCAGTGCAACCATGAAGTGTCTTCTTGTCCTCGAGCTCCTGGGACAGACAGACCCACACTGACGTACTGACTAGAGAAGGTCAGAGCTCATTCTTGGAGTCCATGGGCCTTGAGGGCCCTGAACAAGATAGATTTGTGCTTTTAAGCACTGAGCAAAGTCCATGAGGGGCATCCATGGTCAAGGGTGCAGCCACACCATCCTTTTAATACTGTCAGAGCCAGGTCCTCCACAGAGACCCTCCTAACACGCCCATGCTGTTGGTCACCAGAAGGCATATGGCAGATTGCTGCTTGGGTGAATGAATGGGTTAGCTAAGTGTCCCACCACCACCTAGCAGATTGATGATGAGGAGGAGGAGGCAGCCTTCTTCCTACCTCTCCTCGGCCTGCACATGTGCCCCCCACCCAACAGGCAGACACCGTTATACATCCTCTGTCATCTCGGGCATGCTGTGACCGGACATCAGCCATTGGCCTCACCCATGACTTACTTCCCTTGACCGATGTCTGCAGGGACACTCAGCCTGGTTTGTGCCCAGGGCTTGAGCTCAGTAATACTTCTTTGGGGTGTGTAGTGCTGGAAGAATCGGTAAGAGGCAGCCATGAAGAGCAGCCCCTCTAGCCCATTCTCCCCACCTGCAGGGCCACCTCCACCGACGCCCCCCACTTGATCCTGGGCACAGAGCTCCATGATCTTCCAGGGATTTCCATGAACCCAAAATGCCTCCAAACTTGAGGCGTTATCAGCCCAGGGCCCAGGCACTCTGGCCCAGTGGGTGAGAGCAGGGGCTCTGTGTGAGGACAGCCCACATTGGCATCTTGGCCCCGCCATTTCCTAGCTGCACGACTTCGGGCCTGTTACTCAACCTCTTTGAGCCTCTGTTTCCTCATGGGTGTAATAGCACCAGCTTCACGGGGTCCTGAGCCTTCAATGGGACATGCAGCAGGTAGCAAGGTACCTGACACTTAAGTCATAGCTACTGTGGTTACTGGAAAGGGTGTTCTGTCTAACAGCAAGTCTGAAATCTACTGAGCTTAAATAACAATTCATCTGTGGCCTTTGGCTGCCTGCAGGAAATCATTCCATCATCAGCAAGTGGTGGACTTCCTTGTCAATTGCTGCAAAACGTGGGCTGAACTGCCACCTGAGTTAAGTGCCCAGGAAAAGGTAGAAACAGCAAGGGCAAGCTAGACAGAAATCACAGAGTATTTTATTTAAACGTAAGCAATACTCAGCCACTGATGTGACCGGGAAATGCCTCAGGACCAGTAAAAAGCCGATTTGGGGTTTAGACTGTCTTGGAACCTCAGAACATTCTAGGAAAGCTCCTAAGCTGTAACAATGTGTAGAATCTCCTTGACACCCCTTTCCCTCTATATACTGTATGTTCTGGCTCTACCAGAAGACTCGTCAGAGATGTTCCCCAGCCCCGCATGCCTCAGCCGCCTGTGGCAGCTAGAGGTTTCCTTCCTGCTGGCTGAGAACAATTCCAGGGTCCCAGACCGTATCTAAAGCAAGACCCACACAGTGCACATGGAAAACGAGGAACCAGTTTATTGACTAGCTAAAGGGAGCAAAAATAGTGAATTGAGCTACATTTGTTACACACCAACGAGGAAAGGCTACACTATTCCAAATGTCCCCCTTCTCGCCTAGACAGAACAGGCTTGCTGGGGGCCAGTTACAGGGTGGAATCATGTATGTGATGGATGTCAGTTGGGCTTGGTTTATACAAGTTAACAGCTGCCTGCTTTAAACCCTCCACTCTTCTCCAGGGTGAGAATGTCAATGCTCCTTTTATCCTCCTTTAAAAAATGGCCTACTTGTTCCCAGGCAGAAGGCTCTTATCCTGTAGGATCCGCTTTCTTCCCCTTTGACTCAGGGCTGGACCAGCAGTTCTTGGAGCAACTGCACTCCTAAATAAAGGCATGGGCCCAGCCAGAAGCATTCTTGTTGGGGACAGACAAAAAGCCTCAGACCTTAACATACACACAATTCTGCTGGCTGTTTCTAGTCTCGGCAACTTTCTCCAGTGTTCCAGTTTCAACTCATGCTTTATAGATTTCTTGCAAGCCAATATTCCCAGAATGTTACAAAAGCACAAACCATTTCTTGCTTTTTGCGGCTGTTCTGGCAGTAGCAGCTACTATGTATGTGGAGAAATTTAAGGGGGAATGGTGATATCTCGTTGAGAGGTGGCACCCCAGTGGGCAGGGCAGGTGTGCCACCAGCTTATACTTCTGCAACAGAACATATATGTCTCCAGTACAAGCTTGTAAAAAAATACTTTAACAGAATATACTGTACAGAACTAGGATTTAACACGGTATATTACAACGCTAAAATATTCATATAAATACTATACAGGCAGAGTTACTCCATTAGAAAGGGCTCATCAATGGGGCCATTAAAAACTGCTGTCAGCATGACCAAAGAGAAACTACTTCCACAGCAGGAACATGAACAGTAATGATGGTGTGGATACACACGTGGTGCCAGAGGGGTGTATTTATAATTCCTACTGACTATGCCACAGCAGGAGAATCTAGCTGCATGGCAAGGCGGGCCTGGTTTAAAAATGCATTTTCAAATAACACTTTTGATGTGAATTTTAGCACTTTGAAAGCCAGCCACACAGATCTTCCTTCTCTGGCCTAATCAGCCGCCCTCGATGGGTCTGAGCTAGCTCCTCAGGCACCCGCCTGGAGGGAGATTGCTTTCTCACTCTCACACACACATTCTCTCCATTGGATTCACATCCACTGACAGACACCCCACACCACACTGCATGTTCCAGTCACCTGCCACCTGTGTGTCCCGTTGTGGTGAGTCACTGGTTGGCATTGAGTGCAAACAAGGCATGAGATGGAAGTACCTGGAGACCCAGCTCCAGTTCCAGTTCTGGGTGGGGTGAACAAAGAGGCAGAGGAAGGGAGAAGAGAGCGTGCCTACCAGTCCACTTACGTTCTGTCCCAGGAAATGGCGTCTAATCTGGCATGTCAATGTTTAATTTAGGAGGTGGGAGGACATACTTTCCAGGGCTCTGGGTGATAACTACCCTGGTCTTCTTTCGAAACATAGGAGCGATTTTTGGAGGTTCTGGAACTGGGGTTTCTTCGGTTTCCTCATTATCTTCATGATGGAGGTCGTAGGAAATGTTTCCATATTCTCTCAAAAATGGGAATATTTCAAGTAGAAACTGACAGAAATCCTTGCGAATACCAAACCACCCTGAAAGAGAAGAATATACTTTTTCAAACACTAGCTTCCACTGAATTTCATGTTACTTTTCTTTCCTGAATGATAAGTTTTACTTGTACAATGTAATGCTTTACCCTGATATCTTAGGAATGGAGACTGAGCAAGGCCTAAATACCCACTAAGGGCAAGAGGTAAGACCTGCAGCTCTGTGGTTCTCCAAGAGGGGTTTCCGGACTGGCAGTGACTGTATGTATCCTGAGGTCCTTGTTAGGGATGCGATCTTGGCCCCAGCCCAGACGTCCTGAATCAGAAACTGTGGGCAGTCCACTTGCACAGGCCCTCACAGGGATTCTCATGGGTGCTCCAGTTTGAGAACTACTGCTCTATGAGTCTCAAATACCTGTGGCGTCTACACTATGTTGACATCCTCTCATCTTCCCCACTTGGGATAAACCCATGTATGACAAACAATGTAATCCAAGGAAAGGATTTCTGTCATCCTCTGGAATCTGGGAGGACGACAGACACACGTCAGTCTAGGCTAGGAGGTGGCCTGAGCTCATGGGGCCACCTCAAAGCTACTTCTCCAAGGCCTGCTCTTCCTCTCTGTGTACCATGGGACCATCAGCTCAGTGCTGGCTCTCCCAGGGCACAATCCCCCTGTCCCATGGAGTTCCAGAAAGGCATGCTCTGGGGCTACATGCGAAGAAGCTCACAGGCTAAGAAGGAAGGGACACTTGTCAAAGATCACTCCAAAACTGGGTATCACAGCATGCAGGTGGAGAGGAAGAGAGAGCAAGCAGGGCATCACCAACAAGATTTGGTGACGTCAGGAATGACACTGGGGAGAGCGAGGAGGAGACAGAACCTAGGAGGACTCCCAGCGTTCGGGAGGTGACATGGATTTTCATCTCATCTTCAGGAGCCCCCAGGAAAGTGGATCCCCATGGTGCAGCAGAGGGGACGGGGCTCAGAGAGGCTACCCGCCACGGTCAGTCCCACCTCAAATCGCACAGTGTACCGCTAGGGAGACTGTGCTGCAGGGCAGGGCAAGCAAGGTTGACAGCATGCCCTTCCTTCGGAAGATTCCAGACCTTCCTCAGCCTTAGCTTTCCCGTGCAAACTTCTTAATTGGGGCCCTCATGCTCATCCTTTCATAGAGTAGGGCCACATGCACGCATGCACGCACACACACACAGGTCAAGGGCTTCTGAAATGCTGAGTACATACAGTGGTTCCCTCCCTTCTGTCCGAATGTGGTTGCCATCAAAGTGATCAAGGAAAGCCAAAGGGGGACAAATATTGGAATACAAGAGAATGCATTGTGGCCATCCAGTTTGTGAACCAGCAGGATCTAAAGGAAAAGAAACAGAGGTTCTGTTGATGCAGCACCTGAAAACAATGTCTGAAGCCAGACCACTCCTCCCTCGTCAGGTCTCATAAGGTCTCATAAGGGGGAAAGTCAGTTCCACAGGAGACTATAGAAACCGTCTGTTCCGGGAGAAATGAAGACAAGCTTTGATATCCTTCCTCAGGACTAAGCAAAATCCGTCCACCTGGAGTTTCCAGTGCCAGGATTGTTATGGGAAATTCCTCCTGGTGTTTGTTTGGAGGAGTCAATAGTGCCCCTTCTATAACTCTCCACAGAACTCAAATATGAAAAGACAACATCCAACCTTCTCTTTCTAGAAGTAGAAAAATTGATACATACGATGCATCATGACTAGAAAGGTGCACTTTCCACTACCAGCCCCAGCCCCCCAAAAGAAAGGATGTTCTAATTTTACTGTCATTCTCTCTCGGTGTGCTCTCTAGGAGCCGGCACAGTGATTTCCAGGGAGAGCAGGCTGCCTGTATAGATATGCACGCTGGGCTGCAGGCCCTGAAGAGTTCTGCAGTCGAAAGCTTACCTCAAAAGTAAGGAGAGGCACGACAATGGTCATCCAGCTCAGTGCCATTGTTATGTGTGTCCTTCGCTGTTCTGCAATCACATCCATGGAGCGCAGGAACAGGACAGACCACACAATGTAATAGAGGACCACCAGGCACAGAAAGGACATGAGAATCCATAGAGGGACACATACAACCTGAGGGAAGGAGGAGAGAAAAAATGTCTCTCTAGTTTGCACCCCAGCATCTGAGGGGAGGCATAGCCAACCCCTTGCTGATCTCTGTAAGACAGTGCCAGCATGAATGAGGACTGCTGTGATGACAGCATGGGGAAGAGGACACAGGGCGTTCCCCGTGGGACCTGCTGCTGGCCGGGGAAGTACCCTGTCATGGATCACTCTTAGAGTGACGAGCCTGGCAACTGCTCTTCACTCAGGTATGATCTCACTCAGCCTGCGCCTGGCTCTGCCAGCATCACACCCCCCGGCCCTGGAGGGAAACAGGGCAGTGCTGCCACCCGTGCACACTCACCCCACCTCACCCTGACATACCCTCTTCACAGGCCATTTCCCCCATCTTGCCAGAGGCACTTTGGCCAAAGACTTTGTGGGATGTGCACCCCTGGAAACTGGCTGCCAGGGTGCACAGGCCCTTTGCTAACTTGCACACTGATGCTGGAAGGGTTCTGCTACCCCGTCCCTGCCACCTCACCCAGATGGCTTCCATGTCTGTTGCTGTCATACCAGAAAGACCTTGTTTCACCCCCACACAAGCTCACAGCATAAGTCCTGGGGGTCTCACCAGGCTCCCGTGTGATGTTTTCTCCCTCCTACACTGCCCCCTTGAATACATCTGTTATCCCTTTGTCTTGTGTTATCCAACAGTAAAATTGGCTGTTTTCATTTGGTGTAGTTCTATGACTTTTGACGCAGGCATGTGGAGATCTGCCTAGCCCCAGGCAGGACACAGGACAGCTCCTTCACCCCATAAGACTCCCTTGTGCTGTCCCTTCACTGTGTCACACCCTCACCCCACCCATAACCCCAGGCAACCACTGATCTGTCCTCTATTACTACATTTTTGTCTTTTCAAAAATGTAACATAGATGGAATCATATAGCATGTCACCTTCTAAGACTGCCTTTTCAAAATCAGCAGAATGTCTTTGAGATTCATCCAGGTTGTTGTGTGTATCATAGGTCGTTTCTCTTTATTGCTGAGTGGTGATCCACTGGATGGATGCACCACAGCCTGTTCATCCAGTCACCTGGGGAAGGACATTTGGGTGCTTTCCTGCTTTTGGCTATCACAAATAAAGCTGCTACAAACACTTGCACGTGGGTTTTTGTGTGGCTGTACATTTTCATTTCTCTAGAAATCCCCAGGATTGGCACTGCTAGGTCTTATGATAACTCCATGTCTAACTTTGTAAGAAATTGTCAAACTGTTTTCCAGAGAGCCTGTACAATTTGGCATTCCCATCAGCGATGTGCGAGTGTCCCAGTCCCTCTGCATCTTCCCCAGCACTTGGTATTATGCTTTTTATCTTCGCCATTTTGATGAGTGCATTGTGGTACCTCATCCTGGTTTTTATTTGCCTTTCCCTAAAAGGTAATGATGTCCTTTTCACGTATTTATTCACCATATATATATCCTCTTTGTGAATTGTCTGTTCAAGTCCTTTGTCAATATTTAAATTAGGTTGTTTGGTTTTTGAGTTTTGAGAGTTCTTTAGATGTTTTGCATACGAGTGCTTGGACGGACATGTGCTTTGCAAATATTTTCCCCTCAGTGGCCTGTTTTTTCATTAATTTCATTTCAATTTTGAGCTTCTTTTATGGACCATGTTGTTGGTATCATTTCCAGGAACTCTTCACCTAACCCCAGGTCCCAAAGATTTTCTCCTGTTTTCTTCTAACAGTTCTTTGGTTTTACATTTTATTTTTAGACCTATGACTTGAGTTGGTATATTTTTAATTCTCCCGAGTAGCTTAGAGTTCCTGATTATAGGTTTTGCTTAAAGTCTATGCACAGCCTCTTCCCTGTGTTCCTAAAGCACTTCTGTGATCAGACTCTCATTTAGTGGCACGCCCCTCATGGGTGGAATGTTAGTGAACATGACAGCCTCACTCGGTCTCTCTTGATCATTGTGAGAAACATGCAATCAGACTGCTTCATCTGCTGGGACCTGCACAGGATTGGGGCTGGAAAAATCCCTCTGTTCACCTACAGAAAACATTCACAATTCCTAATCTTTTTTTCTGGTTGTACCTTACACTAAAATTTTCGTCTTATCCAGATTTGTCTCCTCCACATCACAACAGAAAGTTTTGAACCCAATCACCGTTCTCCAGATATAGCACCCTGAAGATGTAGGATGAGTGCCTGAAAAATATTTTTCATTATGAAAGTTATATCAAAGACTTTGGGCAGAAGTGACGAGTCTTGTCTTTATTCATTATGGAGGCAACTTATGTTCCCTTATTTTCATCCCTGTCGCCAAGTGAGTATTTTTTTTACTATATTTTTTAATTTTGTTTTTTGTTAAAGGTAAACCATGTTCATTACATAAAATGCCTTGTGTGCAAAAGTACACATCAAGCAGCAGGGTGGGCGGAAACCCAAACCCCCAGCATGAACTCAGCCCCCAAGGCAATGTAACTCTTCTACCTTTGTTCTCCACTTCTTTCTATGCGTTAGTAGTTGAAACCATACTGTATTCTCTAATTTGCAGCTTGCCATGTACATATATGTACATATGTATGTATGTATGTATGTATCCATCCATCCGTCCATCCATCTTTCTATCTATCTATGTACAGCAAATTTTAACCAAACACCCACTAACTGAAGCCACAGGTTACAAGCATGACTTAGATCTCACCCTTGGCAGGAGTGTCAATTGGCACAGCTTTTTTGAAAGGCAAGTTGGCAGTGCAGTTTGTATTTCAAAATCTCAAAAAGTCCCCACCCACTGGCCCAGTAATACTGTTTCTGGAGTCTTTCCTAAGAAAACAATGAAAAAAAATCAGGCAAAGATTTTTTTATGCACAAAAATATATGCTGCAGCATGATTTATAATCGCAAAACACTGGTAACAACTTCAATATTTGGTAATAAGGGGATGGTTTGGTAAATGCATCGGAAGAATATTTTGCATCAATTGAACTTTAAAAGTTATGTTTATCCTTTCATTGACATGGGAAAATGCTTATGATAAAACGTTAGAACAAAAAAATCAGGATAAAAATTATATATGCAGTATGATCTCAACTATCTTTATGAAACAATAACCCCCCCCCCCAAAAAAAAGCAAAAATTACTAGCCTGTTATCTCCCCGTGGATTATGGGTGATTATTATTCTATTACTTAGGCTAGTCTGTTTTTTCCAAGTTTTCTACAATGAACACGAATTACTTTTATAATAAAAAAGAAAAGTTTATTTAAGGATTTAAAAAGTTACATACAAGCCAGGGCCAGTGGATGATCTTGTCCAGTCTTAAGGCAATGAATATAAACTGGAGAATGTTGACAGAACACAGGATTTCTAACTAAAAATGAAGAGAAGAATCAGTTAAACAAAGTACAAGTTGTCTTCGATACTGCAATTATTTGATTAATATACCAAAAGGCAGTGCAAATTATAATGTGGTAGAAGTTTCATGCAGTTACATTGGGACCTCCTGATTCTCAGCACTGGAGGAGGGAACCAGTGCTGTGGCAAGGAGAAACCCGCCCCTGGCCTCTGGCCTCGCCCCCTCTGCTCAGTGGCTGCCCTTCCCTTTATGCTGGCCCCAGCAATGACCTTGTTTCCAGGCTCGCCAAGTATAGAGGCAATCTGTGGTGGACTCCCCAAGCCTCCTTCCTGCCCCTACCCACAGGCATTTCTATTCCTAACCATCTCTGTACTTCCTTCTTGTACCCAGGACTCGGCCCTGCATCCCACTCCTTCCTTTCTGGCTTCTCAAGGACCCTGTCACATCAAGACATCAGTTATAGGTTCTTTACTGCATCTTTAACCCCACCTCTTCCACTGATCCTTCCTAGAAGCATAGAAACAAGTTCAACTCATTCCCATTAAACACAAAACCACCCCAAGACCAAATGAACCCACCCCCCCTTGACCCAGTATCCCCTCCTAGCTGCAGCTCTCTCTTTCCATTACCATCAAGCTTTGTGCGACATCATAGATACTTAAGCCCCTATGGCCTCCCCTGCCATTCCAAGCTCCATGCACTGTGATCCGGCCTCCACCCCCACAACCACCCAGAAACTGCTTTCATCAAGGTTGCCAATAACCTCTGCAACATCAGACCACCACAGTTTGCGTCCTCCTGGGGCATCTCTGCAGCTTCTGATGGTGCTGAGCACTCCTTCCTCCTACTAGGAGCCCAGCACACAGCCCTGCCCTCCTCCTGGTACTCTGACGGTTCCTTTTCAGTCTCCTTTTCTCCTTAAATGGTGATGCTCCCCTGAGCCTCAAACTCAAGCTTCTCTCCCCACTAGAGAGACATGGACACAAACACATGTGCTTTCGCTCACTTGCTCCGCCCTGGGGGTGGGGGAGAAGAAATGTCATCCACACCCCTGGCTTGCCCAGACCCAGCTCTCCTAGAGGCACCTCAGATGAAGCCAGTCCCAAACTGAGTTCATTACCCCCTCTACCTTTACCCTGCCCCATCCCTTTCGACAGCCTCCTGTTTCACTGTAGGGTACCACAGTGGCCCATTACCCAAACCACGACACCGGAGAGCACCCTATCTTCCTTTTCCCACACTCTCATAGTTAGTCACCACGTCAAGTCTTCTCTACCATCCAGACTTCTCTTGAATCCCCTGCCTGCTCTCCATCCCCATTTCTATCGCCGAGTCAGGTCTTCCTCATCACCAGCCCCCTCAAAGCACTCCAACAGCCCCGACTAGTCTCCCAGCCTCCAGACTTGAAGGCCCTCTGCTCCCAAATGCCCTCCAGGCAGTCTTCTTCTGGCTACAGTGTTCACCACCGCCTATAGAATGAAAATCACATGAAGCCATCTGAACTGGCCCAGAGCTTCCCAAAGTTCTCAGTTTACAGGGCATTTAGTGACTCAGGAATTCTTTCATAGGCCTCTGAGCCAAAAGAAATACCTAACTGTTCCATTGATTTAAGTAATTAGATCTAAACTTAGTATTTTCATCCCAAGTAGCCGTTAAAAAAAAAAACTCACATAAATCGAAAGAAAAATATTACTTTTAATTCATTCTTAAATAACTACAACTAATTCCAAAGGGGATGTGTGTGCCTGTTGGGTACTGCACCATTTCTCAAGACACCTCCACCCTCATTACCTGTTCTCCATGCAGACTTTTGCACAGTACTATCTTCTCAACACAGCAACTGGAGACAACCCAGCTTCTTCTGTGACATCATTGAAAGGAATGTAGTGTGACCAATTAATAAAACCAGGAACTACTTGGAGCTAGTAGTTCATATGGTGTCCCCACAGCTGTCAGGTATCACTGCTTTTCCCCCCAAAACATCCAATATCCCATGGCACCCTGGGGCAGCTTGGCACATGCTCTGAGGACTGAGGATCTGGCTCCTACTCAGCCCAATCCCTCTATAGAGCTTCCCTTTCCCTCAATGCCACAATTCCCTCCTTTCCACTTTATGCTCCAGGCATATTTTCTTTATTGTGGTAAAATACACATAACACAAAACTTGCCATCTTAAAGATCCTTAAATATGCAGTTCAGCAGTATTAAGTCCATTCATACTGTTGTGCCACCATCAGCAACATTCATCTCCAGAACTCTCTACATCCTGCAAAACTGTGCTCCAGTCCTATCTGAGCCAGCAGAGTGCACCCAACATGACAGAGTTTTTTTCTGCCTCTATGCCCTTGTATGAGTTATTCCCTCTGCCTGGAAAATACCATCCACTTCCCTACCTGCATAGGGCACCCTGGCAAACCCTGACTCCTGCTTCATGTCTCTGTGTGAGCCTGTTCCCAGTCACGCCCTAGCAAACGTAGGTGCTCCTCCTCCTGGGACACAAGAGCCAAGAGGGAGCCCAATTCCCAGCATGGTGTTTCTCCTTGTAGGTAGGAACGCTGGGCGCATGACCATATGAACGACTTACTTTCTATAACTCTGCATTAGGAGAATATGGTTTCACACTCAATGCAGTCCTAGCCCTTGTGTATGCTTTTTCTTTCTAAGAAACAAAGTTCCAAATTTTTAGTTTCTTAAACCTCCTCCTCAGCCATTATCCAACCATACTTAGAAAACTCTCGCAGTGCTTTTCAACCTGGGCAACAATCCTGCCTGGAGAGGGGCTAGGAACAGGGCAGGGGCACTACTGGACATCACAAAGACTGGGGGCAGGGGCGAGTGCCTCCTGTAGTATTTAGTGGGCAGAGGTCAGGGATAAGTGTCCTGCAATGCATAAGACAGTCCTGTCCAACAAAACATTTCCTATCCAAAAGGCCAAGAGCACACGCCCCACCCCCACTGAGAAATGCTGAACCAAATGGGTAATATCTAGAATATTTGATCTCAGTGATTTTAATGTAAGCTTTTGCAAATGATTTTTAAAGCTGGGTTTTACTTCGTTTGCTCAGGTAATAGAAAAAATATGCAAAGCGACAGAGGCATAAGGCAGACAGGTAAGCATGACTGTAACCAATGTAGGGAATACAGCTTCAGGGGAAGGTAGATAAGGAGGCTGCAGCTAGTAGAGAAATCTGAATTTAGAAATGTGAATTTAGAAGGCAACAGCAATATACACGTTGGTGGAGGCAGGAAGTGTGAACAAGATCATGCAGAGGAAGTGTGCACAGTGAGGACAGAAAATGCCCAAGACAAGAATCCTAAGAAACAGCAACTTATGAGGAGCAGGTGGAGGAAGAAGAATTCAGCGAAGGAGCTGAAGACAGAGGTGGCCAGACTGGTCAAAGGACCAGGAGTGTCAGGAGCTACAGAGTGGCCAGTAGCCAGAAAAGCTGAGGACTGAAAAGGGCCCACTGGATTTGGCTCAGTGCCAACTGCCAGGGAGCACAGGGGCTGAGCAGGGAGCGTGAGGTCAGAGCAGCACTGTTTCAGGGAGCCTTTCTGTGAATGGAAGGAGAAGGTGCAATAGCCAAATAGGACCGAGAGGGTTTTGCTGCTGGCATTTTGTTTTCTCTTTCAGATGAGAGACCAAAGTTGCTGGAGAGAGTGTGGATAAGTTCAGGAGCTAATGCTAAGAGGAACCAGAAGGGGAGAGGGTCTGAAGCAGGAGTGTGACTGGCCTGCCCCAGCAGGCAGGAAGGACAGGCAAAGGTCTTCAATGACTCTCGGGGAACAGGGGATGGAGAGGGCCCTGTACAGAGACAGACAGGTAAGGGGCTGTAGGGGGGCAAGGAGGGCGTAGCTCAGTGCTTCTCAACCTTGCTCTCAGTACTGTCCCTCAAGGAGTCTTTTAGACATTTGTTTCCTAACTGCACTCCCTTGTGACATTTTAATACCATGGGCAAGCAGCCAGAGGGGGCAGTGTGGAGAAGGGGCTGGATTGTTGAAGATGGGGAAGTGCAGGGAGGGTGAGAGTGGGCCCTCAGAGGTATTCCCCCTCCACAGTCCACCCCAACCACCAGTCACACCCACACCCTCTCCCCCAGCACCAGAGTTGCACCAGAGTGGAGGAATCGCTATCCCTGTTCAAGGCCAAGCCGTTCCTGGTGCTCAGGGTCCTGTTCCCTCTGGTTCCCACGGGGCCATGCTCTATCACCTCCCTCTGTACAGGCACCTTCCTCTCAAGGTTCACATACCGTGAGACACTCTCCAGCTCCTATGCTCCCTTCCAACCCAACTGCTGTCTCCTTCCTCCACTCTTGATCCACGCAGTTCAAAACAAAGCACCCATAATATCCAGTTCTCCTCTCAACCCATCTGTATAGGGCTCTGGGCCCTCAGCTTCCATGCGGTTCGGTGCATGGGCTTCGGAAGTCAGGCTGACTGAAATGGAATCCCGGCCCTGGCCCTGAATGAGTGGCCAGAACAAATTACTGACTCTCTCTGGAAAATAGGGATGGTGACTGCACTTACTTCACAGGGTTGTTGTGAATCTTGAGTAAGATACTACCGCATGTGAAGTGCGTAGCCCAATGCCTGGCACACAGGCACTGCTCCATAAATGTATCTGCAATTATTTTCATTACTAGTATTAGTATTGCTAGGACTGCTTTTTGATTCATCTGTATATCCCCTATGTTTAGGCAAAAGGAGCTTGGCATATAGTAAATACTTGATAAATGTTTACTCAATGAATAAATAAACACATGGGCACATCAAGATAAGCTAACCAGAGAGCCGATGAAGTGCTAGATCGTGGGGCTGAAGTGGGGTGGTGGTTAGTTTTATATGTCAACTTGGCTGGGCTACAGCACCCACTTATTTAATCAAACACTAATCTAGGTATTGCTGTGAAGGTACTGACTTTAAAAGAGATTACCCTCGACAGTGTGGGTGGGTCTCAACCAATCAGTTAAAAGGCCTTAACAGCAAAAACTGAGGTTTCCTGGAAAGGAAGAAATTCTGCCTCCAGACTGCAGCATCAACTCCTGTCAAGTCTCCAGCCTGCCAGCCGGTCCTATGGATTTCAGACTTGCCAGCCCTCACAACGGCATGAGCCAGTTCCTTCAAATAAATCTGCTTACATCCATATCTACACTTATACCTGTATCTGCATCTGTATCTACATCTACCCTATTGGTTCTGTTTCTCAGGAGAAGCCTGACAGGTGGACAGGGAAAGACGTGAAGCTGGAAGAAGCCTGACGGCCTGGCAAAAAACCAGTGTTCTAAGTCAAGAAAGACAAACATGATTATTTCCATTTCTTTTGTTTCCTTATATACCATGATCTAGAGTTAATGATCAATTTCTTCCTAACAAAGGGCAAGAAATCTACATTACAATAACTGACCCAAAGATTTTACTTCTTAAAACATTCTTAAATATATAAAATCTCACCTCCAGTGACCTGTCATGTCGAAAGCCCCAAACACAAGCTGCAACAGACACCGGGGAAACAAAGAATAGCGGCATGAAGACCAGAAGCCAGAAATGGCTTCCTCTCTCAATCCTGTCACAGACCAGCACTTCAAACATCAGCAGGAGCAAGTGGATGCCCACGGCAATTAACATGGCTTTAAACTCCACACACGTTTCTCCTTCTGCTCTAAAAAGGAATGGAAGAAGAAGAAGAAAAACACCCTCAGTTCAGAATCTCCATAACAAGCAAGCAGTCCAGGGCAAATACCAATTTACGTTGATACTATGAACTGTATTTGGAAATTTGACAAAAAGCAAAGGAAAATCAGGTAGAAAGCTAACTTAAACTTAATCTTTAATAAGTAATCTTTCAAACATCAAAGAAACACTACATGACAAGAAATGAACATTATAACCAAACCAGACTTCAAGTTTTAACTGTATAAGGATATTCTCAGAAGTAATAGCCAGTTATCATTTCCCTGACAGTGTACATAAACACTCTTCTTCATAACTTTAAGTTCAACTACTTCCAAGATTATTCAAGCTGATTGCTTCTACCGCTAAAAACTGACAAATATTCCTTAAATCTCATGATTCTATCTCTCAATGAATTAAAAACCATGTAAATCACATTTCATGCAATGCTATATAAACAACTCTAGCTTTATGAATAAGTGTGGGTTATAGTTCAAGAAAATACAGTAACATTGTTAGGTGCTATTTTAAAATGTAAATAAAAACTATGAATGACTTTTAATTTTCCTTTCTATTCCATTAGGATGAATTAACACCTACAGATGAAAGAGAGAAGAGCGAAACAGTTAAAACTGTTCCTAAACAAAATCTGTTGAATTAGCTGTTTAAGTATCATGCATGAACTTAATAGGTTAATAACTGAAAACTAATAAGGCCACTTATCAGGAATATGCTTAATAATGCATTTGGAAGGCCTGCAATGTTTCATTCAAAATATAGATGAACATTTATGATGTGTCTTGTTGGTGACAAATACACCTGAGTTTAGGACACAGGGAAAACGAGGTCAGTGGTCATTTCTGGAGGGCCCAACAACATTCCACTGAATACTGCTGACACCAGAATGACCACGTCTGTACATTCAGTGCATTCAACTACACACATACAATTGCTTTCCTTGCTCTAAAACTCTTAAACTAAACCAAGAGAGGAAAATTCAAATAGCTTCTAAATATCAACTAGTGGAAACTAAAATGTTTAGTTATTTAACTTTTCATTCTTTGAATAGCAAACATTAGATATCTGAAAATAGGTCATAAAAAAGAAAAGATTTGCAGCCACACAGGTAATCTTTTTTTTTTTTTTTTGTGAGGAAGACTAGCCCTGAGCTAACATCCGTTGCCAATTCTCCTCTTTTTTGCTGAGGAAGACTGGCCCTGGGCTAACATCCGTGCCCATCTTCCTCTACTTTACATGGGACGCTGCCACAGCATGGCTTGACAAGTGGTTCATCTGTCCGCACCCGAGATCCGAACCTGCAAACCCCGGGCCGTTGAAGCGGAAAGCGCGAACTTAACTGCTGTGCCACTGGGCCGGCCCCCACACAGGTAATCTTAAAAACAAAATCTAATAACTTTAAAACAATGACACATGAATGTTCCTCATCTGCTAAGGCTTTTTGTGTGGCTAGTATCTATGTGGTAATGTATTTTACATGATCTAAATCCTGTTTTTAAAGTTATCCCAATCCTGTTTTTAAAGTTAACAACCAAGAATTAAACAAGTTGAGGTGGTCCCAACTTCTATATTTTTCTTACATGAGCAGCTGCATGTCATCCCCACCACCCGACCTCCCTGACTTCCCCACCCGCCCACTGGGCATTCCTTCATTTCCCATCTTCCCGGTGAAGGTTTAGAATAGCCCTCCCCCAAGTCCCCCTTTTCTCCCTTCTGCAGTTCCACGCTCTGTGAGGGAGAGAGGAGAGACTCTCAGAGGTCCCAGCAGCACAGGCTGCACACACAGGAACCTGGAGCAGCCGAGGTATCTGAGAAGAAGGGCACAAGGGCACGGAGCAGGTGAAGGCAAAGGCCCCACCTCTGCCGGGCCTAAAAGCTCTGCTCACCTCCACAGCACCTGGGCCTCATCTTTCCTTGTCTCAGGGACTCACTTTCCTGGCCAAGCTCCCTCCCCATCACCACTCACACTCCTAAGGCCCCAGCACTAGGGGGTTGGGACAAGAGGTGCCCCAGGTCCAGGATGGAACTGGAGAAGGATCTAACCCCAGTGACCAAAGCTGGAACTTTGGTTTGCAGAACTGCTCCTACAAACATGAGGGTTTCACACCTCCTGTCTAGCATGGTATAACACTTCCATATTTTGGATGTATTTTAGATTACATAGGCTTTTGTGGGAGGGCTAGAAACTGAATCACCCGAAATAACACTGTTTTTACAAGAAAATGCATATCAAACTAGACTAGAACTCAGTTGTTGTTTTTTTAAACTTAGACTAGAACTCAGTTTCCCTGTATTATAGTTCTTATAAAACCCCAGATAGGTAGAAAAGAAAATAGTCCTTACTTTATCAAAAGTGAAAAATACGATATTGTTCCCTCAGGATAGAGACCAACGGGTTTTATAAAGCAGTATTACCGATATTGGGGATTTCGTGCCCAGACTCCAGTTCCAACTGAGGCTCCAACAATGACCATTAACTTCCACAGCCATATTGGAGCAAAGACAGCCCAGTAACTCCACTGAATGATGCCATCCAGACGAAGGGCCAGCAGCACAGAGAACAGCAGCAGACAGGCATAGATGAGGAATTTACTAGGAGAAAAGTAAAATGATTAAAGAGGATTCACATTTACAAATATGTGATACTGAAATGGGGAGTAATAACAGTAGTACTTTTCAGCACATGAAAAGAGCCATTAATTCAACAATCGTCTATTAAAAAGTTCTATGTAATAGAACTACTATGTAATCTACTGTGTTAGGGGATAAGAGAAACAAACATACAGAAGACAAATAAGTTCCCTGCTTTCCACAGCTTTCTGGCAGGAGTAAGTCCACACAGAAACATATAATTATAATACAGCATGACATGTGCCATAACGGTGCTATGGGCAGAGTGCAGTGGGAGCCCAGAAGAGGAAATATGGATTCTGTCTGGGGGCACTGGGAAGCAGGGAGGTGATGACCCTGGAGCTGGTTCCAGAGGACATGTGGAAAGCTGCCAGGCAGGAAAGGATGTGAGATGAGGAAGCATTCCAAGCAGAAGAAGCTAGCTGTACGAAGACATGGAGACTGGAAAAGGTTGACATGTTCAGGACATGGTCAAGTTCTGTTACTAATTATTTGATTCTACTTTTAAAAAGGCAGCCATCTGCCACGTTCATATACAGTAAAATTATAGTACATGTATTATACTTTTCCTGACTGAATAAATTATGCATACACACACACATTTCACATAAAAGGGACTTCCTGAAGAGGATGTCCTTAAAATATTAATTAGAAATTACACTGCTGAAGACTTCTACTTCCAGCTTTGATGTAATAAGAAGAATAAGGTTTTCCTGCCCACCTTAAACAAGAAACTGGACAGAATATATGAAACAACAGTTTTCAGACACTGAACAACAGGCACTGAAGGACCATGATGGCAGAAAAATAGAAAACAAAGGAGGTAAACTCTATTATTGTCTTAGCTCACTGCCTGGAGGCAGTTTCCAGGCTGCAGCAAGAAGGAAGTTAAAACCCAATCCTATTGACAATTACACTAAATTTAAATGGTCTAAATACCAATTAAAATACAAGGATTGTCAGATTGGATTAAAAAAGCAAGACAACTGTATGGTGTAAGAAACACACTTTATCCATCTATAAAGTCACAGATAGATAAAAGTAAAAGAACAGAAAAAGTTATACCAAGCAAACACTAACCAAAAGAAAGTTGGAGTGACTATATTAATATGTTTTAGTTTTCTATTGCTGCTGTAACAAATTACCAAAAACTTAGCAGCTTAAAACTATACAAATTTATTATCTCACAGTTGTACATGTCAGAAGTCCAGACAGACTTGGTTGGTTTCTCTGTCCAGAGTCTCATAAGGCTGAAATCAAGATGTCAGTTGGCTGCTCTTATCAGAGGACTCTGGGAAGAATCTGCTTCCAAGTTCATTCAAGTTGTTGGCAATCTAGTTTCTTGTGGTTGTAGGACTGAGATCCCAGTTTCTTTGCTGGCTGTCATCTGGGGGCTTCCCATCAATACTAGAGGTCTCTGTCTGATCCCTGCACATAGGCCTTTACGTCTCAAAGCCAGAAACAGCATATCAAATCTTTCTCATGCTTGGAATTCTTCTGACTTCTCCTTCTGCCATAATGCTCCTGCTTCCAGAGAAAGTCCTCTGATTTTAAGAGCTCATGTGATTAGATTGGGTCCACCTGGATAATTCAGGATACTATTTCTATCTTAAAGTCCATAACTGTGGTAGGCAGAATTCTAAAGATGTTCCTGTCCTCTGGTTATTCAATCAAACACTAATCTAAGTACTACTGTGAAAGGACTTGGCAGATGGAATTAAGGTTACTAATCAGTTGATCTTAGAATAGGGAGATTATCCTGGATTATCCAGGTGGCCCCAATGTAATCATAGGAGCCCTTAAAAGCAGAAGAGGAAGGCATATGAGTACATCAGAAAGATGTGGCAGAAGAGGAGAGATGAGGTAGAAGGGGAAGTCAGAGATTCCAAACATGAGAAGGACTCAACCTGTCTTTGCTGGCTTTGAAGATGGAGGAAGGGAACCATGGGCCAAGGAATGCAAGCAGACTCTAGAAGTTGAGAACAACTTCTGGCTGACAGCCAGAAAGGAAATGGGGTCCTTAACTCTACAACCATAAGGAACTAAATTCTGACAACACCACAAATGAGTTTGGAAGATTAATCCCCATAGCCTCCAGGAAGGAATACAACCCTGCTAAAAACCTTGATTTCAGCCTTGTGAGACTCTAGCAGAAGATCCAACTGAGCCATGCTATACCTGTACTTCTAACCTACAGAACTGTGAGATAATAAGTTTGTGTAGTTTTAACACACTAAATCTGTGGTAATTTGTTACGGAAGCAACAGAAACTAATACTGTATAACCTTATATACATCTGCAAAGTCCCCTGTACCATATAACATAACATATTCACAGGTTCCAGGGCTTAGGGCTGGATATCTTTGGAGGGCCATTCTGCCTACCACAATATAAGACAAGGTATATAATTGAACAAGGAATATTACCAGCGACAAATAGGGGCAGTTCATAATGATAGTCAATTTGTCAAAGAGAACCTAACAACTGTAAATATTTATGTACAGTACCTAATAAAAAAGCTTCAAAATACATGTAGAAAATATTAATATTTACAATATTAAGGACAAATAGAAAAATCCACAATTATTATTGGAAATTAACACTTCTCTCTCAGTAACTGATAGAACACTTAGAAAATTACTAAGGCGATACTAGATTGTAATAACACTATCAACCAACATGACCTAATTGATATTGATAAAGCATTCCATCCAACAAAAGCAGAATACAAATTCCTTTCAAGTGCACACGGAACATTCACCAAGACAGACTGAATTCTGGGCCATAAAACAAGCCTCAGCAAATTTAAAAGGATGGAAATCATACAAAGTAAATCTCCAAGCACAATGAAATTAAACTAAAAATGAATAACAGAAAGATATCTGGAGAATTCTCAAAATATTTGTAAATTAAATAACACTTCTAAATAATCCATTGGTAAAAGAAAAAAATCACAAGAAAAATTTGAAAAATTCTGGACTAAATGAAAGTGAAAATACAACATACTAAAATTTGTGAAATACAGCTAAAGTAGTACTTAAAGGAAATTTATAGCATCAAATGCTCACATTAGAAAAGATCTCAAGTCAACAATCTAAGATTCACCTTAAACTAGAAAGAGAAGGAAATTTTTAAAAAGTAAACAGAAGGAAGGAAATGACAAATATGAGTAAAGAAATCAATGAAATACAGTAGAAAGACATTAGAGAAAAATCAATGAAACTAAAAGCTGTTTCTTTGAAAAGATCATGAAAATTGGTAAACCTATGGCCAGAGTGATCAGGAAAAAAAAAGAGACACAAAGTACCAATATCAGGAATGAAAGCAGGGACATCACTGCAAATTCTACAAACATTACAGGGATTAGAAGGGGATATTATGAACAACTTTATGCAAGTAAATTCCTTGAAAGAAAGATGTCATTAAGCTTCACACAAGAAGAAATAGGTACTTTCATATCCCTATATCTAGTAAAGGAACTGGAATTGTAGTTAAAATCCTTCTCACAAAGAAAATGTCAGGCCCTGACAAAATCTACCAAACACACGAAGAAGAAATAGCACCAATTTTTCACAAACTCTTGCAGAAAAAGATCAGGGAGGAACATTTCCCAATTTATTTTATGAGGCCAGCATTACCCTGATACCAAAACCTGACCAAGAAAGAAAACTACAAACCAACATCCTTCATGAACATAGATGCAAAAACCCTAAAAACATTAGCAAATTGAATATTTAAAATATTTAAAAAGGATACTATATTATGACAAGGTGTGCTTTAGCCAGAATCACCAGCTTGGCTTAGCATTTAAAATCAATTAATGTAAATCACTGTTAATAGAATGAAAAAGAAAAACCATATAATTATCTAAATAGTTCCAGAGAAAAGCATTTGGCATAATTCACTACCCATTCAAGATAGAAGCTCTAAACGAATTAGGAACAGAAGAGTGTCTATGAAAAACCTATGGTTATAAATATGCTTAATGGTGAGAGACTAAATACTTTCCTCCTAAGACTGGAAACAAGGCAAGTCTGTCCACTTCAATACATCTATTCAACACTGTACTGGAGGTCCTAGCCACAAGAATAAGACAAGAAAAATAAATAAAAGGGATAAAGATTTGAAAGGAAGAAGTAAATCTGATATTTGCAGACAACATGACTTTCTATGTAGAAAATCCTAAGTAATCTACCAAAAAAAGCTACTAAATCTAATAAGTGAATTTAGCAAACTTGCAGGATACAAGGTACATGTATAAAAAATATTATTGCACTTCTACACACTAGCAATGAGAAATTGGACACTGAAATTTTAAAAAATATACATCATTTACTGCAAGTTTCCTATAAATCTAAAACTATTCTAAAATTAAAAGTTTATGAATAAACTACAATTTACAACAGCATCAAAATATGTAATATTGAGAGATAAATGTAACAAAATATGTGCAAGACTTGTACACTGAAACCTATCAAACACTACCAAGAAAAATTAAAGATTTAAATAAATGAAGAGATATACCATGTTTATAGATTAGAAAATTCAATATTGTTAATATTTACATCCTCTGTGTATTAGTTTCCTATGGTTGCTATAACAAATTACCAACAATTTGGTGGCTTAAAACAACACACATTTATTCTCTTACAGTTCTGGAGGCCAGAGGTCCAAAAATGGGTTTCACTGGGTTAAAACTAAGGTATTAGCAGGGCCCTGCTTCCTCTGGAGACTAAGGGAGAATCCATTCCTTGTGTTTTCCAGTTTCTAGAGCTGCATTCCTTGGGCCCCTTCCTCCATCATCAAACCCAGCAGTGCAGCATCTTCAGATCTTGTTGCTTCCATCACACTGCCTTCTCCTCTTAATAGTATCTCCTTCTGCCTCCCTCTTACATGGAAAGCCATGACTGCATTTAGGGCACACCTGGATAATCCAGGATACTCTCCCCATCTCAAGATCTTTAACTTAATCACATCTTTTGCCACATAAGGTAATACCCACCTTTTTGCCATAGAAAGTAATATTCACAGGTTCCATGGATTAGGAAGTGGATATCTTTGAGGGCCATTATTTAGCCTACCACACTCATCAAATTACTCTAAAGATTCAATGCAATCCCAGTGAAAATCTCAGCAGCCTCTTCTGTGGAAATTGACATACTAATTCGAAAAGTTATATGAAAATGCAAACGACCTACAATGGGCAAAACAATTATGAGAAAGAACAAAGTTGGAGAACCCATACTACATGCTTTCAAGGCTTATTATCAATTTACAATAATCAAGACAGTGTGGTAGTAGCATCAGAAGAGACACAGAAAACAGAATAGAGTCCAAAAACAGACCCATACATACATGGTCAGTTAATTTTTGACAAAGGTGCCACGGTAATTCAATGGAGAAAGGATTGTGTTTCAACAAATGGTGCTGAAAACTGGATAGATGGGATAAATGCATTTAGACTCTTAACCTCACAGCATATACAAAAATGTATGTGAAATGGATCACAGACCTAAACATAATGGCCAAAACTATAAAATGTCTAGAAAACATAGGGGGAAATATACTTGCCACCCAGGGTTAGGCAAAGATTTCTTAGATGAGATACAAAATTGGACTTCTCCAAAATTAAAAACTCTTACTTTCCAAAAGACACAACTAAGAAAATGAAAAGCCAAGCCACAGACTAGGAGAATATATTCTGAAAACATATATCTGACAAAGTACCTGTATTCAGTGTATATAAAAGATTTTTACAACTAAAAAATAAGAAAACAATCCAACTAAAAATGGCAAAAAATAAGAACAGACACTCCATCAAAGAAGTTATACAAAAGTCAAATGAGCCCATGAAAAGTTACTTAATATTTTCAGACATTAAGGAAATGCAAATTAAAAAAACAAGCTAAAACTACACATTCACCACAATGGCTAAAATTAAAATGATCAACTATGACAACTGTTGCTAAGGATGTGGAGCAACCGGAACCCTCATATATTGCTGGTGGGAATGCAAAACAGTACAGCCACTTTAGAAAACACTTTGGCAGTTGAAGTTTAAGTACATACTTACTCTATGGCCCAGCGATCCCATGCCAACACATTTACTCAAGAAAAAGGAAAACATACGTCCACACAAAGACTTGTATTCAAATGTTCAAAGCAGCTTTATTTATAATAGCCACTGGAAACAACCCAAATGTCTATAAACTGGTGAAGGGTTAAACCAATTATGGTATATTTGTTCAATGGAATACTAATCAGCAGTAAAAAGGAACAAACTAGGGGTACATGCGACAACATGGATGAACCTCAAATGCACTATGCTCAGTAAAATAACTCAGACTGAAAACACAACATACTGGATGACTCCATTTATTTGACATTCTGGAAAAGGCAAAAGTATAGAGACAGAAAACAGATCAGTGCGGTTACCAGTGGCTGTGTTGGGGGATAGGATGACTACAAAGGGACACAAGGGAATTTTCTGCAGTGATAGAACTGTTCTATATCTATATCTTTGGGTGGTGGTTACACAAGTATATGGATTTATCAAAACTCATATGTGACTGTGCCCTAAAAAATGGCAAATTTTATTGCATGTAAAATATACTTCAATAAACCTGGCACATCTATTGATCCAGCTACATATACACAACATCAACAGCTAACATTTACTGGATGTTTATGGAATGTCAGGTACTGTGCTGCTTTTCATGTATTAACTCACTTAAGCCTCACAGCAACCCTACAAAGGAGGCATTTTCACTCTTCCCATTTTACAGATGAGGAATGAAGGCCTAGACGTTAAATAACTTGTCCAAGCAGCTAGCAGCTCACAGAGCTGGGATTCAAACTAAGATCTATTTGACTCCAAACTCCTTTTAATTGAGTACTATACATTACTGACTTTATACTGATAATTCAACGTTCTTGGAAAAGCATCTGGATAGATACACACTAAGGATTAACAGTTATCTCCAGTGGCGAGGCTTAAGGACAGCCTTTACACTCTTTTGCTTATGATTGCTGATTTTTCTGCAAGGTGTATGTACTGCTTTTGTATTATGAAAAACAACATAAGAAGCTGCAATTGGAAAAAAGGGGGAGGTTGTAAAGAGATGGGACCTACAAAATTCAACTCAGAAGCAAACCTCCAAGAATGTAAACTACAGTAAGAGGACCATCAGATTTGGAGAAGTTGCTAACTAAAAAATACATATATAGCACTTTTGTGTCATAGTAGTCTTGTCTATAACATCAGGGTAATGTGTACCTCATACGGTGGTTGTGAATATAAGATAATGAATATGAAAAGTGCTTTATGTAAAGCACTAAATAAGTGGTTCTCAAAATTTTTTGTATCAGGACTCCTTTATACTCTTAGAAACTACAGAGGGGGGCCAGCCCCATGGCATAGTTGTTAAGTTCAGCGCACTCCGCTTAGGTGGCCCAGGGTTTGCAGGTTGGGATCCCAGGTGTGGGCCTACACCATTCGTCAGCCATGCTGAGGCAGTGACCCACATACAAAATAGAGGAAGACTGGCACAGACGTTAGCTCAGGGTGAATCGTCCTCACCAGAAAAAAAAAAAATTACTGAGGACCCCAAAGAGCTTTGTTTATATGGGCTATATCTATTGATATTCACTGTATCCGATTTTAAAACTGTTATTTTTAAAATATTTGTTAATTCATTAAAAATAATACTCCTATACATTAACATAAGTAACATAATTTTGATGAAAAAAACTATTTTCCAAAACTGTTTTTACAGTTTTGTAAATTTTTTAAAGGTCTGGTTTCATAGAAGACACCTAGATTCTAATATCTACATCTACATTCATTCTGTTGCAATATGTTGTTTGAGTTCAAAGCATATGAAGAAAATACGGCCCCATAGAGATATGTAATTTGAAAAGAACTGAGTGTTTTAATAGCTCTTTCAGATAAAGGTGGATATTCTTCTTTGATAGGACACCAAAACTCAACAAGTGATAGTTTCTTGAAAGTTAACTGTGATGTGGAATCTGAAACCCTATCAATGAACTTTTTCTGGTCTGGCTACATTAAAATCCATTGGTCTCTCTTGCACTTTGAATGAATCTTTTATCCCTGCATGATTATAATACTGTGTAGGGTCCATTGGAAAATATCGGTTCACTGAGTAATGAAGATCTTTCAAATGTTGATACATTTCACTATACGATAGCAAAAAAAAAAAAAATCACATTAGTTATTATCACAACCCACTTCATCAGAAATATTTTAAGTATTGGGAGGCTGTCAAGCTCACAGTGGTAGATACAACTTTTCAAAAATTCTGATTTTCCCCTGAAAGCTCAAATTTTACGCTTTGCAAAAAATGCCATCAGCTGTTTTCCTTGAAGTGACAGGTTTACTTGCATTTTTGTGAAAATGTCTGCCAAATACCCTAATACAAATAGCCACAGTCTTGTCTGTTAGTTGCCCTTCCAGGTAAAAATGGTGTTCCATGAAAAAAGCTGCTTGCAACTCAGGCACAGAAATGTTTTTCCTTGAGTCAACCACTGTACTTCAGTAGACAGCAGACTTTATGCATTCTTCCTATTTCATCACGTGGAATATTAAGATAGATGTGTACCAAAGGGTCAGGATTTAATGAGACTGGTATTTTTTCTGCTTTATTAAGAACATTCTTAAGTGAAGCTGGCTTTTTTTTTAACTGCAAGCACAATGTGGTGAAGAATCCAATGACCACTAGTACAATTTCATGTCACCAGCTTGATTCGTGCTCAAGTGCCAACAGTTTACCCACCATTGCTTTTGCATCATTAGTGCAAATGTCAATCCAGAGAAAGAGGCAAAGAATGTTTTAGTATTATTATGAAAATAGTTTTGACCTCGAAGACCCCTGAAAAGGTTCTCGAGGCCCCCCTAGGGTCTGTGAAAAACAGTTTGATAATTACTGCACCTAATACTTGTTAGTTATGATTATTAATGCTCAAAAACAAGAGGAGGCTTTTACAAGCTGCTACAAAGAAAAAGAGAGCTACCCTTGAAAGATGCCAAGATAAGAATGACTTCATCCCTAGACTCTGGAGAAGAAAAGGGCTTGAGGGGGGATTCACAAGCTAAGAAAATGGAGTGATCACCATAAACAGGAAAGTGACCAGCTGAGACAACTTTTTCTCTCTGAAAGCACAGGGGCATATTGCAAAATCTAGAAAATCAGAACCAATTTGTCAACCAAGCCCACGGCTACACATAACATTACCAGAAACAATGGATTTGAAAACAGACAGAATATTTAAAAGAAATAAATGAATTAGAACATTAACAAATACAAGGAGAATGATACACGTAGGATTCATAGGTAAATTAAATGACATGTAGAGGTAAAGTTTTTCTAAAGGTGTTTCAGACTATAAACAAAAAACAGATGAGGTGGGGGAGAGTAAACTCTGTAAGCTAAATTCATTATCTTCCCTAAAAGAGAGTTCTTATTTAACAGAAGAAAAGAGAAGTGCAAATAATGAAAACAGAAGTACCAAAATGTTTAAAATGCTGGAAAAGTGATTATTTTATAATTTTTGACATAATTTAAAGGGAAATTAAAAGCTCTGGGTCTATTACCTGAAAATTGAAAAATAGAAAGGAAACAAGATAAACTTATAAGAGGAGAAATAATAGTATAAAAAATCGTAATTCAAAAACTGGGGTTGGAAAAATATAAATTGGATGAAATGTCCTTGTATTAGTTTTCTACTGCTGCCATATACAAAATTACCACCAACCTAGTGGCTGAAAAAGCACAAACTTATTATCTTTACAGTTTTGGAGATCAAAAGTCTGAAATGGGTCTCACTGGGCTAAAATCAAGGTGTCACCAGGGCTGTCATCCTTCTGGAGGCCCCAGGAGAGACCGTTTCCCTGTTTTACCAGCTTTTAGAGGCTGCCTCATAGATCCTTGGCTCCTGGTCCCCTTCTCCAGTTTCAAAGCCAGCAGAGGAGAGTCCAGTCCCCCTCACATCGACTCACTGACCTCCTCTTCCGCCTCCTCCTTCTACATTTAAGACCTGTAATTATGGGCCCAGCCAGAGAATCCAGAATAATCTCCCTATTTTTAGGTCAGCTGATTAGCAACCTTAATTCCATCTGCTACCTTAAGTCTTCTTTGCCATGTAACGGAACATATTCCCAGGTTCCAAGGATTAGGATGTAGTCATATTTGTAGGTTTATTATTCTGCCTAGCACAGGCCTAGAATAAGAAAGGTCACTTACCGGATTAAAAATGAAATCTAAATCTGTTGCATTCAAGAGTCACACTTGCAACCAATGTCAGAAATCACCCACAAGAAAGGAGATAACAAAGGTTTATCATGCCTGGGTAAGGACAAGAGAAGCAGTAATTTGATAAATGAGATTTCAAAGCAAAAAGTATTAAAATACTAAAATGACTAATAAGGAAAATCTAAATAATGAAAACCTAACAACATGACCACAGAATATGGAAATCATCTGGCAATTTTTCTTTTAAGAATAAACAGAGATATTTTCATTGTGGGCTTCTACATGCTTCTATTAAATCATGACAGATAAAGCAGACAAAGTTCCTAAGGAAACTATGGAAATGAACACTAGAGTAGATAAAAATAACATGGTTCTATTGAGAGAAGTAAATAGCAGGACAAAAAAATATGCGTTCTTTACATGTGTACAGATTTTTCCAAAGGGAAAAAAGGGATCATGGGGCATGGATACAAAACAAACACAAATCTAATTTAAAATTTTAAAAAAAACTGATTGAGTGCCAGCAACATATGGGATATATAAAGATGGGAAAGAAACACCCTCTGCCCTGAAGATGCTCGAAGACTAACAGGAGCAGAGGGAGATGACCCATCAGCAAGTAACTATATATCACGGTAAAGGGGGACGTGGAAGATTAATTTCCCTGGGAGAGCTGGGAAGGGAAGTGGGATCTGGGCAGTAAGTTGGGGATAGGGAATTCCAGACAAAGAGGATAAGATTTTTAAAAGTCTGAGATAGTTTTCTGTATCCCAGGAGACTGCAACATGTGGAACACATTCTCTAAATCTTGGGGGGTTGGGTGCTGAGGAGACAGGAGAAAAAGCCCCGAGGAAATAAGGGAAAGGTAGGCCGGGGTAAGAACTTAGGGAGATTTGAATATCAAGTAAATTCCTGGGAATTTATTAATAGGCAATAGAGAGCCACTGAAGATTTTCTGAGCAAAAGAGTGACAAAAAGCATAGAAGAGTGTGTAAGGGAGATTGTAACTGGTAGAGACTGGAGGCAGAAATTCTACACAATTCATAATAAACTGACAAAAATAGACTGAAAATTGCCTAACCATATGGATCTTTTTCAAGATTCACTTGTTGAGCAGTGTAGCTGAGTTGAAGAGATTATTTATGCAACTTTGAGCCTCAGGTTCCTCATGAGCAAAATGCCGATACTACTGCCTGTATCAGGCGGTGCTGAAGTAAGGATCAAAGAACCGATCAGAAAGCACTTACTGCAGGGCTTGGCGCCAAGCAGGTAATACTCAATAAATGTTAGTTTCCTCCCTTAAATAATGACTAAATCAAGGATGAAACAGAACGCTATTACAGAATATTTAAAATACTACTAAAACACAACTGCAACAGCAAAACACCTGGGCTGCTGGCAAGGCAAAACTCAGAGAAAATGTACCCACCCCAAAAGTGTAAAGAAAAGCAAAAAAGAAAAAAAGGCAAAGGGAAAACTCGTGAACTGAGTTTCTATCTAAGAAATTTAGGGGAAAAAAAACCCAAAGGAGCCAAAATATGGAAATAATAAAACTAAATAAATAAAATGGAATTGATAAGTAACACCAACAGCTAGTTCTTTGAAAAAACAAACTACAAAGTTGATCAAATAAAACAAATTAATACAATCAGAAATTTTAAAAGATGTAATTTATACACATTTGTAATTGGGGAAGAAGGAATAGTATCTAAACTATACCAATACAATTGAGAGTAAAGTAAAAACGATGACTGCGTATCAAATAGGAAATTCCAAACCTGACTGGCAAGAAGAGAATATGACACAGCAATAACACAGCAATAAGAAAACTCATTTTTTAAAAAAAGTCACAGTCAAAGCCCAAACTACTTTGAGCTACTTTTCAAGAAACATTCAGATCAGAGTCCAAGTATAAAAGTAGACTTTGCTTAATTCTCCACAAACCAGCAGATGGAGGTTCCACTGGATGTTGCGGCATCAACCACTATTTCCCAAATTTCACTTTTCCAATTACAACTTTAAAATGGTTTTATTCCACTCTCATCTGAATCTGTAATGCTAGTACATGATTACTAAGTAGTGTCCTCTCTGAAATTTATGTGGTGCTTTCTGCTTGAGGCTCAGGCGCCTAGTAAAGAGATGACTCTGTGAGCGTAAAAGCTCTAGTGTCTGTTTTCTGCAAATCAAAAAAATGCAACCAGACTCTTTTTTAGACCCATCAATTTTCTCCAGCGAAAGCTGTGGCCTAACTGGAGCAGGCACACAGGCACGCACATGCATGCACATGTGCACACACACATGCTCTGTGTGACACATGCCTGTGAGCACCTCTCTGTCTACAACTTCAGAGATGGCTCCAATTGACAAACTGCTAACTGACACTCTTCCAAACTGTTAAAGGGACTGCACTTCTTACACTGAGCAGAACCTTACTGTCAACACTTAAAGTCTTTTAGTGGCGATTTTAACTGGTTTTATTAAGATGAAACATGTTTAAGAGCATTTAACCAGTGGGTGTAACAAAGTACAAAAGCCAAATAAAAACACATCTCTTAAGAACTAGAAAGAGCCCATGCCGGCAGGAAGCTCGCCATTTATCAGCTGTGCAATCGTGGATGGGTCACTCTCTCCCTAAGCCCGTCTCTTCATCAGGTTGCTCACATTCAATAAGATAAGGGGGTTTGAAAGCCCTGTGCAAATGGTCAGTTTTACATATTTTAGCTGCTACTACAATTATAAAAGAGAAAAGCTGTAACATCTCATTTTGCAATCATTTTTCTCAATATTAAGTCAAAACTGACAAAGTACAAATCATCAGTTATAAAGAGCCTATCTCCAGAGTTCAATTCAAGGCTTTCATCTTAAATTCTAGTCACTTTGTACAGGTATGACTTATGGCCAGGGAAGGCAATTAGAAACCCCAAGCTCAATATTGGGAAGCTTAACTCCTGGAGTCCTAGGACACCATCTAAAGCTCGTCCAACCTGCGGAATGCACCACACTCTCCCCTACAACAGAGAGTCTCCAATGGTACATGGCTATTGTACTCAACATCCACTCATTCAGCACATTTATTGAATGCCTCAGCATCATGGCCTGCAAAGAACTCACAGCCAAGAAAAATATGTGTGTAATTATTAAGTAATGAGAATGATATTTTTAAAACCAGAAATTATGCATTCAAATGAGACTCGTCTCCTTTAAACAGTCCCCCTGGGAGGCAATGCACGAATTCCACGTCATTGCTCAAACCATCTTTGGAGCTTTCCTCCCGGAATTGCCTTGAGAGCCTGCAGTCTGTTCTTTTGAACAGCCTCAGTGGTGCCAAATCTTCACCAAGAGTGAATTCGATTTTTGGAAGCGGCCAGAAGTCAGTCAGAGCCAGGTTTAGCGAATAAGACATGTGATCAAACTAGGTGGCACTATTTTGGTTCAAAAATGATACGTGATTATAAAGCAATGAGACGGATTTCCTTACGTGATTTGCAATCTGACTGCAAAGGAAATTCCTGATGAGCAACAAGGAGTGTGAGCAATGGAACAGGTATGTATCTATCTCTCTTTTCCCTAAGTAACTTCTTTGAAGGATAATACTTATTCAGATGTGAAGGTTTGCTTTGTCTAATCACTTACAACTCATACATAGAAGGCTCCTTAGTATATTGGACCTACTGTGTCAGGGGGGGACTGTCCCTAAATTAGAGAGGCAGCATGGCATGCAGGAGAGAGCACAGGCTTCAGGAGGAGACCAACTTGTGTCAGAATCCTGACTTGGCCCCTTACCACCTGTGTAACTTTAGGGAAGTCACAAGCTCTCTAAGACTCTGCAAAACAAGGCTGATATCTAATTTGAAGAGTTGCAAAGACTCAAGATAACAGACACAAAGCACCAACACTGTGCCTGGCACGTGGTAGATGCCTCATAAGTCACAGCTATTATTAACAATAACCTCAGTATAATCAAGAGGCTTTTCTTTTACTATAAGTCGTCTGAGATGACAGAACTACAGATAAACAGACATTTGGGTGGTGAGCAGCTCATTAACAATACCAGCATACACTCCCTACTGATGGATCTGGAGCCTGCTATTTTTTAAGAAACAGTAATATGTAAATAATATTTGCAGTAATTGTTAACACTACGTGTAGTATTTTTAAACCACGTGACACGTGTTGCCTGCTCCTACCACACTGGCCTTTCACCACTGTCTGAACATACCCGGCTCTCCCCTGCCCCCGTGCCTTTGCAAACTTTGTCCCTCCTAAGAGGCCTTTCCTGCCCTCTGGTTTGACAAAGCCCTACAATTATATCATTCAAGATCGAGCTGTGGAACGTTCCCTGCCTGCTCTAGACAGAATTAGTAGCTCTGCCCCCTGTGCTCCCACAGCATTTGGTTCCTGTCTCTGGAATGCCTCATCCTGTGTTGAATTTTAATTTCTCTTTCTGTTTCTGCGTCTTACGCTAGGCTTGAGCATGGAGAGGGACTACATCCCATTTGTTTTTCCACTTAGAGCAGCTAGCACATCTCTTGGCTCACAGTAGGAGCACGGGAGATGTTTGATGAATGAATGCTTTCAATATAAATACTTGACAAAGGACCGCTGAAGGCCAGGTAACAGCCTTTTGTTAACAATTACTAGCAATCACAATCATTTTTTTCTGACTTCAAATAAGAGACAAGATAACTTATGTAGACTCCAGAATCGGATTAGAAGTTGCAGCATATGGAAGTTTCTAAACATTACTGACCTCCTCAGCATTCCATACCCTTACAACGGAACCCCCAGAGCAGCATTCCTCAGCCTTTGTCCCAGTCCAGCACACCTGCGGAATGCACCACACTCTGTCAGGAGCTCACTGTGGACACCTCAGAAGGCCTAGCGGAGCTCTCACAGCCTTCGAGCACTGCCTGGCTACCAGGGCTGAAGGGCCTCCTCTGAGCCAGCAACTCCACCAAGGTAGCAGAAAATCCCAAGGCTCCGTGGTGTGGGCAGAGTGCCAGCTTAACGCCACCTACTCCCATATCCCTATCTCCCAGGAACACGTCGGAATCAGAGTTTGCCAATTCTGTATACTTCTAATAGCTTGCCTATTCAATGAATAGGGCTCCCTAGCTGTTAGGAAGCTTCGGGTATTCAAGGAAGGACTTGGTGGGTCCAGTGTATCTGTTTCAGCAAGTCTTAACCTGTGTAACTAAAAAGAATGATCAACCATGTTCTATGCCAGCAAGTAGGCAGAGGGTCAGCTGGCAGCCCTGTGCATCTGAGTGTCGACACTTGTGAATCATTCTCTGTCACTGCAGTTTTCCAGAGCCTTGGCAATACAGCAGCACGTTCAGACTCACAAAGATCAAAAGGTTGGAAAAGAGGTCTGGAGCCATGGCCCACGCCTTGGGGCCCACCGAGTCATGATAGTGACTATTTCTGTGACACAGACATAATCTGCAAAGTAAAGGCAGCCACATTCTGCCTTAGAGTTATGGTCTTTCCTGTCTCTCCCATGAAATGGCTGCTTTCTGAAGGAAGGAAGAGGATGAGAGGAAAGAGAACTGGGCCACAGACTACCAGGAAAGCAGTGATTGAAAGAAAGAAGCAGCTCTAGATTTCTCTTATAGGCTCTGGAGAGTAATTTATTCATTCCACAAATATTTACTGAGCCAGGTACTATTCCACGTATGCAGAATACCGTAATAAACAGAGTCATAGCCCTGGACCCATGGAGCTTATTGTTTAGTAGGGGAGACAGGCATTAATCAAATAAGCACACAGAGAAATGTAAGGGTACAAACAAGTGCTATGATGGAGCGGTACAGCATGCTACAGATATTGTACAAACAGGGATCAGTGGACCTGGTCAGAGAAGTCAGAAAAGCTTCCTTCTGCAAGCAACAAGTGAGCTGAGATCCCACGGATAAACAGGAGTTAACTAGGCCAGAAGGAGAGAGGAGAGGGAACACTCCTGGCAAAGTAAACAGTATGTGCCAAGGTCCTGGGGTAGAAGGGAGATGTTGAACTGGCTCTGAATTAGCAGGGAGCAAGGCAGGTTTGAGGCCCCAACACAAGGTACCTTCCTCACTCCCCTCAGTTTGCTCTCTAGCTGTCTGGAAGGCCCTCCTCAGAAAGGAACAAGAACAATGTCAAAAACTAGGTGTGCCCACGAGATGTGACACACCATCAGCTAAAAAACCAGCCTTGCCAATATTACCTGGCCACTGTCTTAGCAGTCACCACTGTGAAGTAACACTGCTCACTCCCACTGACTCAACACCGAATCAGGAAAATGGCACCCTATACAAGACCTTTAAATTTTTCAGGTAGAGATGCATTTCAATCCTGGTAGAATTAAGATATTGATAAATATGCTGATGATTACTATAAATCAGTTTTGATACCTAATATTTCATTGTAATTTTCATATACCAATTTTGGGGGGGGGAAGCTACAGGAGAAAATGGTTAAGGATGTTATTCGTGCAGCACTATTTTGCTTTGGCAACTCTGTTAGCTAGTTAGATCACTTGAGGCAGTTCTGAATTCAGTGGCTTCTGAATTATCTGTCACCTTGCAAAATAGTCCTGGACTTTTCCATTTGTAAAGCACTTTGCAATCAATCATTGATTGGCCTCCCTATCCTGCTGAGAGATTATACTCATTCCTCAGATAAAACAGACAGATAAGTGAGCGGCCCAAGGACACAAAACAATTCAGCTTTTACTTATCTTTCTTATCACCCTCACCAAACAATGTAGAAACACAAGGCCTGTCCAACTCCAGCACCAATCCTGCTACCCTGCAGACCAATCCTAACCCGTAGGAGCAGCAGAGGAAGGCACTGCAGTTAGTTCCCCACCACCACCACCTGCTCTCAACAAGCTCCTCTGTGCAGAGTGCCTTCAAGGCCAACAATGATAATGACTACACTGTGATTGGGACATTGACACTCCAGACTAGAATAAGAGCACCTCAGCAGTCACAATGGCTTGTAGCTTAAAATGTCACTAAGGAGACTGCACTCCCAAAACACACTCCCCCCCCCCAAGACTGCCTTTCATCCTCCACAAGCAGTCCAGATAGTGGTCTCCACTGGGCGCCCAGAGTAAGGTACTGCACAGTGCTGTAAATCATCTATTTACATGGCTTTCTCCACTTCCAAGCTGGGACCTCCCAGCATCTGAAGCACCCAGCATAGGACCCAGCATGCAAAAAGTTTATTGAGTGCATGGCTTCCCACCAGCAAATAAGGGAAACAGGTACTCCCTTCATAGAAGAGTAGTGGATTTAAGAGATTAGGCCAACACCTTATTTTTTCAGATGAGCAGAGAATCACCCAGTTACATATGGCCTGGTCTACAACCCAGGTCTTTTCGCTCAGTTTAGTTCCACAAACGTTTTACAAGTGTCCACTATGTGTCAGATGGTGGGAGATGCTGGGGATAGTGAGATGAGCAGGAGATGGTCTCTGTTTCAGGGATCTCACAGCCTGGGGGGAGGGAAGAGAGTTCCAAAACACTTGGGCAAGTGCAAGGACAGACGCTTGATTCCTTAGCCAGTGTTCTCTCCACACTGTCCACTGGATATTCTCCATCTGGGAAATAGGACAGCAAGATCTACCTCCTGCAAACTTACAGTGAAAACTGTTGAGAAAACACATATGGAAAACTGTCAGGTTCACCTCCACAGGCATTATGTAAGGTATTGCCCTATCCTGACACCGACTCCAAGGACTCGACAATGTTTCAGACGTCAGTTCGACAAAGAAGCAAACAAGCGAGGGATGGGCATACATCCAAGGAAAACCTCAAGGGCTGAGAGGAACTGGAGGAAACAGCTGGGGTGGGGGTCAAGTGAAAAAGCGCTGGCGCAGGGAATGGAGGGCAGGCAGCGGGGTGCGAGAAGATGGAATGGAGAGGGAAAAGTTGGGAGGGCAATGAGGGAGGGCAAGCAGAGAGGCACAGGGTTCCCTCGAGGCGGGGCTCGGGGCCGGGCGAGGGGGCGCCGGGGCCGTGGCCGGGTGGTTCTAGATGGCGCGGCGGACCGGGGGGCTGAAGGCACCGGGCGCGGGAGGAGGAAGCGAGGCGGCGCCGAGGCCGACTGGTTTCCCGGAGAACGGCTCGCTCCAGTAGGGAGGCTCGGGCAGGCGCCCGGGGCCGCAGCTGCCCCGCCGCCCGCTGCAGCATCACGCCCGCCGCGCCTCCCTGGAGCTGAGCTGGCGGCGCCTCACCTCGGGTTGAAGTCCTGGAAGAGGCCCCTCAGGTTCATGGCGGAGAACTTCACGGCCGCGTCCTCCTCCGCCGCCCTCCCCCGCGCCGCGCTCCCTGCGCGTTACAGCGGGTTCATGGTGCCAGTGCGAGCCGCGCCGCCCGGAGAAACCAGAGCCGCCGCCTCCCGCCCCTCCTTCCAGGCTTCCGTATGGCGGCCGCGCATGCGCCTGAGCCCCGCCGGCTAGCCCTGGAAGCGCCGCGGGTCGCGCGCGACGCCGCCCTCCTGATTTGCGGCGTCCGGAGGCCCCGGCCTTGCGTTCCCGCGCGGGGGCGGGAGGAGACGGCGATGGGGATGAAGGCTGGGAGAGACAGGAGAGCCGAGCGGGGACGCTGGCTTGGTGCAGGCGTGCGGGGAGGAAGCGTGCTGCCCAGGAATCTCGCAGTGAGGGCTTCGCGTACACCTGTCACCTTGGCCCGCACTGCCTTCTGGAGATTTCCCCCAGCGAGAACTGAGCCTCGGGGGGTAGTGGCCACGGTGACACGTTGCATTTTGGCGACCTCATCCCAAGCTTCACCTGTCAAAGATGTCAGTGACTCCAAAGTGTGCATCTCAACTTGCTTCCCAAGGCCCAGGCCAGCACGTGAAGAGATGCTGGCCATCCCAAATTCAGGTTACCCTGGACAAAAGTCATGTCCCCTCTCAACCGCCTTGCCCTCCTGGGTTGCCTCTCCCCGTTGGCAGTGGACCTGTTCTCAGGGGGATGCCCAAATTGGAAATCTGGGAGTCATCCTCACTTTGCTAACCTAGTTCAGAGACTTCTCTCCTGCCTGGACTTTGTGGTCACCTTACACCTGGCCTCCTCCTCCACTGCGAGCCATTCTATTTATAACTGCCAGGTTCATCTTCCTTCGGCAAGTCGACATCTTTGAGCCTCAAGTTTCCTCCCCTGCAAAATGGAGATGATAAAACTTACTTCCTAAACTTGTTGGCAATATTCAGTGAGATACCGTGCATAACACACTACCTGATGCATGCTAGGTGCTCAAAGAATGCTGTTGCTATCTGGTGTTCTTTCAGGTGCTATCTCCTCAAGGAGTCTATTTACTTTCGGGATTGGAGAACAGGATAAGCTCACAGCAAGTGACCTAGTCTATCTTCTTCACTTCCGGCTGATTTAAGAGTTTTCCACAGGCACAGCAATACCTTAGACATTAGTCTAGTATCATTATGGATAATAGTTATACTTTGTTACAATAGCAGAGTTTCATGAATGGCAATTTTATAAGGGTTAGCCCTGGGGGCAGCTTGAGAAGATCACAACTGTGATAGTCATACTTTGCCATGATGTATCACCTTTCTTCTGAGAACTTGAAAACATTTCACAAGTGGTAATTAGGCTTCCCAAACCCACTGAGGAGTGGATATTATTATATGAGCTGTTTTTAAGGATGAGTAACCTGAATCAAGTTTGTCAGCTGCTGAAGCACCAGAGTCCTGTCCCAGTTTTGGGTCCAGCTCTCCTGCCTATCCTCCGGGTGGAGTCTAGTGTCTACCCCTGAGGAGGTTCCCAATGAACATTTAAATGCAGAAGAGAAAGCTGAGGCACAGAGAAGCTTATATAACGTGCACTTAGTCTCCCAGCTAGTAAGGATGTAGGAGCAAAGATGCAACTTGAGGTCCTGCCGAACCTGCAACCCATACTACAAAAAAGAGGTACTTGTCAGCCATCCCTGATGGCCTAGTGGTTAAAGTTCGGTGCTCACTGCTTTGGCGGCCCTAGTTCATTTCCCAGTCACAGAACCACACCACCCGTCTGTCAGTTGCCATGCTGTGGCGGGGGCTCACATAGAAGAACTAGAATGACTTACAACTAGCATATACAACCATGTGCTGGGGCTTTGGGGAGTTAAAAAAAAGGAGGATGATTGGCAACAGATGTTAGCTCAGGGTGAAGCTTTCCCTGCAAAAAACAAAAGATTAGATATTAAAAAAAAAAAAAGAGGTACTTACCTTGCCAGTGGCCAGATTGACCAGCACCATCGTAATTACTGGTGGCCTCACCCCAAACAGGCATTAAGAGTGAGATTGTTTGTCAGTTAAGACACTTGAATAACACACACTATTGTCCTTTTAGGAGCTTCACAGAGACCAGGCAAGCTGCTCAGAGTCCAGAGAACTACTTAGGTGAGGTCCCAGGGAGTCCCAGAGCTGAACCACTGCTCTGCAGGTCCATAGTCCCCCCCAAAGATCACTAGACTGTGGGGGCTGCCTAGTCTGGGGAACAAGACACTAATATACAAAACAATTGTCAATGCATTCTTTTTCTCTGACAAGCAAAAATGCCAAGGGGAGCATATAGGCCTGTCCATGGAGAGATATGGGAAGAACTGGACTACTCCAAGGCCTCACATCCCCAGTAATTGAGAAGTGGATGTGACTGGACTGCCTCAACTTCCCTGGAGGCCCAGCCCTGTACTCTACTGGTGCTCTAATGGAAATAAAAATCAGAACATCCAGGTGTGCCTCTTGTCCTCTCTCCAGCAAGTGCAAAAGACCCTGTTGCCAATCTGCTGCCCACCTCAGACCCCTTGCTCAGTGTCTCACCCTGGGCAGAGGCCCAAAGCTTCACTGGCCTGTTGCGACAAAACCACGAGTGACCCAGACTTTGAGGAAAGACCCTGAGCCATACACAGGAAGACACCCTCATCATCTCCTCTAGCAAACTTTGGCTTTGACTTGCCACCAAATTTCAGGGCCATCTTATTAGAGGCTCCCAACATTCTTCCTACGAAGGCATGAAATGGCTCTGGATTGAAAAAGCATGACCCCCAAATAAGCCAGAAAGCACATCCATGTGGCTTTGGAGTGGACACATGTTAGAGTGCTCCAGAAGCATCAGTGCATATCTGGACCATGGTTATAAAGACTGCCTTGGATTTGTGCCACCCTCCTGAAAAGTTGGTGGCTTGTCCAATTCTACACTCACATTGGCTTCAATGTGATGGTGTGGACGGCATGCTTCTGAAAAGCAGGGCCCTGAAGAAGAGAATCCTGGTGCGTTCAGACACTTTGGTCATAGAGGACAGATGTTAGGGGACAGAAGTAGCTGTGGCCCAGCTCTCCACACCGCCAGGGTTCCTCCCCTGTGCGACAGCAGCAGAGTGGAGAGAGCATGGAATTAGAAGACTCAGACCAGCTTCACCACTGCTCCAGTGCAGGGAGGGACAGCTGGGATCCGATCCTGGGCAAGGCTGGTGGGCCTGCTACAGAGTTCCTGGGGGATAAGCTTGACAACTTCTTCAACCAAGATATGTGAGGTGCCAGCTGCAGGCTGACCCTCTCTCGACCTGAAATTCTCAGGAACTCTAAGTTCCTGAAAGTTCACATCCTGAATGCCACTAATTAGGGAATCACTGGAGTCACCAGGATTCCGCTCGCAAAATGCACCCCCACTTCCTGAGAGGGCCCTCTGTTTCTGGCTACTTTAGATTGGCTTGGGTAAATGCGTGGTCTTTCTCTTCCTGAGATCTCCCTGGGAGGTGGTTGGAGTCTGGACAGGGGTGCGCTAGAATGCACAGCTGGATTTTGGGGGCTTGGGGAACTGGGAGAGGAGGCTGGGGGGCAATGGAAGGGACTGAGGTGGTAGTACCTATGGTTCTGCTTGGATTTGCAGCTGCCCCTGATCTTCCAGAGCCCAGAAGGAGCCACCCCTCATCAGGGGGCCTCCTTTGGGACTTGCGAACTGCAGCTGCTGAGAGACAAGAAGGAGGGAGAGCAGCCACAAGACCCCACTGGCCCTCTTGTCACTGAGGGTGGCCCTGGAAATGAGTGAGTCCACATCCCGCCTGGAACAAGCTTCCCACTGAAGGGAGCAGGGGCTATTTCCTCTTGGAAGGCTGAATGGGGAGGCTGTCTCTGGGCCTATAGAGCAACTAGGGTGTCCCTGTGCTTCCCCCGTGAACCTCTCCTGCTGCCAGGGACTCCAGGAAGGCTTCCCAGGTGAAGAGGGAGGTTCCTGGGCCCCCTCCCCCAGTGAGATGTGCCTGCAAAGCACAGGTCAAGTGCACGTGGCTAAGCCTGTGGGGCACACAGGAAGGAATGTGCCTGCCAGATGTCACCAACCAATTGCCCCCGCAATTCCCCTCTCTCCTCATCCCCATCCTGCTCTCATTCCTGAGTCTCCACTCGCTGTTTGTCTCTTGTGCTTTGTGCAACCACACCGGCTTCCTGTCACTTTCCTCTGGGACCCTCTAACTAATCTGATGCCCTCTTCCTCCCCATACCTTCTCCTAAAGCATCCTTATGGCCGGGACAGCCCGTAACCTTCACTCCTTCCGTCGCCTTCATTCAACACATGCTTTCTGAAACATCTGCTTTGTGCCAAGCACTGTGGGAAGCACTGGGAACACACAAATATGAATAATCAAAATGCAATGTTGTATGTGATAAATTTCCAGGACATGGGAACTGCTGAGCAAAATCTGAAACGATACATAAGATTTCAGGCCAAGAAGAGAAGAAAGGGGATTCCAGGCAGAGGCAACAACACTTGCAAAGGCACAGAAATCAGTGAGTGGAGGCAGGTAGACCTTTCAGGAGAAAAATGTCATCTACATTCATTCTCTGTGGAGTTTCTGAAGCACTGTCCTTTCAGGCAGGTCCTCCAATCTTGGATCTGAGAGCTTATCGCAAAATTGCTCTCCCCAGACTCACCCCTGCAACAGAACAGGACTCAACCTAAGCTGTGCCAGATTCTGTGTGCACAGTACACAGAGCCAGGCAGTGTGAAGCAACATCTCATTGAGATTGTTCCATACACATTTGTAATACAGGTAGGTTGCTTTGTCAATCTCCAGTCTATCCTGGGATCCTGCGACCTCCTAAAATGATTGTTTTCTCCAGTCCCATGGAAAGCATGCCCTGCCCTGCCCTGGCCTACTTGCAGTCTGGCAGGTGCTGTCCTAGGCCTCTATGCTCTGAGGACTCAGCTCAGAAGGCCCTTGATCTACCCGCTACCCGCCTCCAACCCTGCAGCCTGGTATATGATAAGTGCTCAGTGAGTGTGCATGAAATGAATATGACAGTTGGACTTTCCCAAGGGCCCTTCAACAAGCAGTTCTCCCTCCCGCATGCCTCAAACTGGGCACCCTACATCTGCTGGAACAATGATCTTTTCTTCCTAAGTTTCTAGTAGCTGCAGGCATTATCTGTGGGTAGCCACACTCCCATTTTCCTACCAGATTCTCCCAGGTCATTGACATGCTGAGGCTTTTAGTGTCTTATTATAGAACAAGTTATACCATGTTTGCAGAGCTCTAAGATGTGAGATAGATCACTCATTTGATAATAGAGTTTGAAGTGAAAAAGAAAAATTGCATCAACCAATGTACATGTGGATCACAAGACATATATTAAAATGTGGGTGAGAAGGTACATCTTAGATGCTCAGTAATAACACCTCCTTCTAATTGACCACCTTCTTTGGGCAAGGAATTTTATATATGGGTGAAACCTTGTATAATCTTTATTAGGGATTTGATTATGCCCCCCAAAAACATATGCTGAAGTCCTAATCCTCAGAAACTGGGAAGGTGAACTTATTTGGAAATAGGGTCTTTGTAGATGCAATCAAGTTAAAATGAGGTCATTAGAGTAGGACTTAATGCAATATGACTGATGTCCTTATAAGAAAAGGGAAAAGTGGATACAGACATATACAGAGGGAGGACAGCCATGTGGAAATACAGGCAGAGACTTGAGTAATGCAGCCTCCAGCCAAGGAACACTTGACACCAGAAGCTGGAAGAGGCAAAAATAGATCCTCTCCCAGAGCATTCAGAGGGAGCGTAGCCTTGCAAAGACCTTGATTTTAGACTTCTACCCTCCAGAAATGTGAGAAGAAACCCCTCCCCACCGCCCAATTTGTGGTACCTGGTTAGGCAGCCATAAAAAACTGAAACAATCTCAAGGCTCAGAAGTTGTACTGTTATTCTTCCCATTCTACAGACAAGGAAACAGAGAGCCTGACTCAGTCCACATGGCCTCTCCTAGCACCATTGAGTTACCACCCCCTCTGACAGGGAGACGGAGGCCTCGGAGGAGAGGTGGGCTACAGGACAGGGCGTGAGGATGGAGGAGATTCCACCTGGACGCACGTGCTGGAAGTGCGGCCCTCTGAAGGCTGCTCTTATGTTCCGGCATGGGCCCTGCTCTCCCGGTCACCTACCCAGTCTGCTCCGCCTCTCTCCCGGCTGCCTTGGGGCTCGACGTTCTCCTGCAGGCTCACCCCCGTGGGCAGGCTGGACATCAGGCACAGGCAGGGCAGCAGTTCAAAGCACAGCGTCCACGGGGCCAGAGACTCTCACGCGTGCACATGGGGGTGAGAGTCTGCGGGGCCCTTTGCACAGGCCCTTCGTCTGAGTGCTGGGCAAACGTGGCTTTGCCCCCCGATGCCGTCTTGTGGATGGCCCTTGGCATCACACCGTGCATCCTGCCACCAGCCAGCCCTATCCCTATGCCCAGCCCCAGCTCAAGGACCGAGAACAGGCAGAGAGCCAGGACCCCATACCTGCTCACGAAGGGCCCTGGGGGCAGCTGCCAGCGATATCTGCCACAGAGGAGGGCAGGTGAGAGCCAGGGAGGAGGGCAGCCCCTTGCCAAGGAGGCTGGAGTTCTGAGCAGGCTTCAGCCGCGGCTGGGGAACGGGGGCTTCTCAGAGAGGCGGGACCGTGGCTGAGTCGCCTCACACCAACCCCTTGGGGGCCAGGCTCAGGGCATCCAGAGAATGTCAGCACCTTCCTGCTGATGGGCAGGGGAGCTCCCGTGTGCTCCGCCCCGCCCGACTCAGGACTGACTGGGGATCTGGGTGTCGTGTGCCCGCACAGAGGCTGCTGCGGAGGACGGTGCACCCTGGAAATGCCTCCCTGGCGCACCCTGTGGGGTGCTGCAGCCCTGCAGTCCCTAGCCGCCCTGGGCCAGCGCGGTCCCACATCAGTCAGTTCCCTCCAAGAACGGGCATGTGGTGTCCCTGCTTGCGTCCTGGAGTGCCCCGCACATTTCACGATGTGGTCCAGGACTCCAGCTCACCTCCAGCCACATCTGCCCCCACATCCCTCTCCTGGCCAGCCCAGGGCGGTTCAGACGGGATCTGGCCGGTGCTCCACCTTGCACCTCTCCCGGGACAGCTGACCCTCTTCACAGCCTGCCTCCCGGGACCCCAAAGCCCTCTCCTGCCCGACTCCTTTCCAAACCCACCTTTGAGTCTGGGGGTGTCTGGGGCCCGGGGCCTGAGGGAGTGTCCTGGTGACCACGCCTGCCGTCTGCTGGAGCCTTTCGTCTGCTCAAACTCTCTGTCTGGGGACACCCAGGTCTTAGCCGGCTCTGTGGGTGCCAGAGAAGACACTCCTTTCCCTCTCTCTGGCTCAGCCCCGGAAAGCAAAACCTCGGAGTCACCCTGACCAGGCCATCAGTTTTAATCAACCCTTTGGCATTCTACAGGGAATGGCCTGAAAACAGCTCACAATCGTAGCGATCTGCCACACATTCACGTGGCAACAATTATTATTTACCAGCCACTAGGAGACTCACCAAAAGGTGACATCACGTCGTGCCAGCTCTCCCGGAACTACCCCCGTCCTGAAAGGGGTTTCTTGTGTGTGGACCTCCAAATACAGATATTTGCACAAGAACACAGCACCGGGGACTGAGCGGCTGTCAGTGGGGAGACAGGCAGGGCAAAGCCCCACCCTGTGCGGACCCAGGAGGCCGGGTTGGGGAGAGAGTGGGCAGAGTGGGCAGCGGGGGTGATGGGGGCACCGGGCTGAGCCCCAGGAGGAGGACTCCCCCAATCTCTACAGGGCCATTCGGCAGCTGGCCTCCTACTAGAGGCGCATCACAGTCCTGAGGGCACTGAGGGGTGTAGCACAGGGGCCGAAGGGTGCAGGTGGCACGGAGGAATTCCTGCAGCCAGCTTCCTGTGGGCGGCTCCTCTTTTGAACACCTCCACCCCTGCCCAGGGCCTCGAAGGCACAGAATCTGACATCTCACCTCTAAGGGTCCAATGTACGTGGCTGGAGTCCCCGGGTGAGGAAACAGCATGGTCTGTGTCCCCTGTTGTCACGGCTGGAGAATTAATCCAAGGCCCCTGTGGTGCCTCCTATAGGAGTGGCTGTGATAAGCGATGCATCCACTCCGATAGGTGGCAAAGGGTCCTCAAAGGACCCTTGCTAAGTACAAGGGGACTGGCAGTGCAGTGTCCCCGTTAGTCCAGGGAGGAGAGGAAGACAAGATGTGGAGGAGCACTTGACGTCTCTCCAACGTCTACTACCTTTGCATACTGGATGCTCAATGAAAAGCAGCTGTTATAATTTGCTATGGCCAAATCGCCTTCATTTCTGGGAGGGGTTTCCGAGAAAGTCAAATTTGCCCTGGAAGTCTCCACCTTCCTCACGTGCCCACCTACCATGTGGCAGTGCTTCAAATCCAGGATCACATCTAACGTTCACATTATCCTCCAGCTCTCAGCAGGGAGAGAGCACCCCCTTCGCTCCACAGCACAGTCTTAACCTGTGAGTCTCTGCTGCCGTCCCCATTGCTGAACGTGCCCGAACACGTGGACGCGGGCGTATACTGGGTCTTTTCTGGTGGGTAGTCACTTCTAGTATGATTTGGACCCCAGCTCCTACCACTCTCTCCTCTGGAAACTTTTGGTTTCCACGACATCTCAGAGAATTTGCAGCTGGATCGGAAACTGAACAGAACCTCAGCCAGAATTGCAGCTCTGCCTAGTTCCCTCCTTGGGGCTATATTACTCCACGTCAGCGTGGGCTCTTCCCCAGCAAGGCGCACCTAACTCAAAAGCTCCCAGAATACCCATCAAAGACCACCCCCTTTCCTCTTTCGCCGCCTCTCTTCCACGCAAACCACCTATTTTCAGTCACGTAACCCCACTCAAATCTAGCCCTTGCTTACAATTGGCCGAAACAAGCCCCAGGTAGCCGAAATCAATGGTCGTTTCAGTGGAGGCCGTTCTGGATTCCCCAGACGAGGGAGGGAAGCACCTGTCCAGCGACTTCTGGGCATCACGTCAAGGAGCAAGAACCTTATTTCTCAGGAGATCCTTCGGACGATGGTATTAAACCCCTCGTTCTTCACTGTTGTTCAGCTGCAATGTGACAAGGGCCCAGGACACCTCCCCTTCCTGCCCTAGGTGGAGACTGCTCTCTGGTTTACCCGTGATCCAAAAGAAACTTTTCAGACCAATTTTCCATTGCAGACTTCCCTCTCAGCCCTAAGAATTACCGTCTGCAAGTCTGGCCGCTGCCAGCACCCAGCTTCCATTACCATCAACTCCCACAGAAGGAATCGCAGTGTCCCAAAGCCCCACACTGCCCCGGCTCGGGGCATTTACACTTGAGTGCTCTGCCCTGGAGCCACACCACCGCTCACCTTCTTCGACTTGTTCTGGAGGGGGCCCCTCACCACCTTCCTTCTGGGGCTGAGGCTCCTAGACTCTCATTCTGTGGGTGGGGGGTGTCCTGCTTGTCCTCATGTCCCCAGCACTAACACAGGGCCTTCCAGAGAGCAGAGGCTCAGCAGCAGCCTGGGGAAGTGAGCAGGGCTCTGACTTACTCAGATTCAACTTCTCCGACTTTCTTGAATCACCCGAGCAACTCTGGGCATACACATACCACTTTTAGTTTGATAGAACGACGGAAGAGAAGGGATAAGAAGCCAAGGATTAAGTACCATCTACATTTATTTCTCTATTTCTTGACCCCATCGATGTGACTGCTAAGTTCTTTCACATTTCCAAGGAAATTCCTGTTCCGGTGACATGTCATCAAGTTCAGATCACAGACTACGATGGAAGGTGTCCCAACTACTTTTACCAAACAGCAAAACTCTCCCTCCTGGACTGGAGAAGTTCAAATTCATGTACGGCCAATGTCATTCACAAACTTAGACACTGAGGCTACTGACACCCTCTATTAAAGGGAACAACATTTGAACAATTCCTAAAGGAAACCAAGATGCATCTTAGAGAACAGGAACCCAAAGACACTCTCTACCGTGTCCCCCCGGCTCGCCCTGGCCCCCTGCGACTTAGAACGCTGACTGCTCTCTCTTCAAAATGCAGTGACGAAGTGGCCTCGTTTGATGCCCAGCAGAAGCTGCTGGACGTGGGCCTGGACCGTGCCTGGCTGCAACTCTGGCTCAGGCCCCCTCTTCCTCATGGCTCGCACCCTCGACAGACAGGGGGAGGAAGGGACCGGGACCCCTGCTACGGACGCTGAGCAAATAGTCCAGGACTTGCATCTTGCTGGTTTCAGCATGGGCCCTGGGACCCCACAGGAACTCGTAGCGTGCAGGATCGCTGTCGGGCACCTGCCGGTACTCCACGTACTGCTCCTGCACCCAAACGTTGGTGAGGAGCTCCCCGGGCTCCCCGTAGATGAAGTGCTCCGTCCCGGCACACACCCCCATGACACTTAGCGCTTCCCAAATGTCCTCCTCAGGGGCGCAGTCGCCCTCCAGGACGATCATGCCCAGGAGCAGCACCAGGAGGCCGGTCTTGGGCATGCTCTGCTCACCACTCTGCATCCCATCGTAGGTGAGGCCCAGGGTGGTGACCAGGACGTAGGAGTGGTCGCTGGGGTCCACTTCCTTCACGTCAACACCAAAGACCAGCTGCATGCACTCACAGGCTTGGCTGAAGACCACAGGGAAGTGGTCCTCGTACTCTCTCATGACCATATTCAGCATTTCTGCCTTGGTGGTTGGCTCCTTTGTGCAATACTTGAGGAGCAGGAAGTCTATCAGGTCAGCCATCTTCAAATGGAGTGCATCTTGGAGTGAGGACTCGGCGTCTTCCGGGTCCTCCCAGGCGGCGCTTGGCCCCTCCTCACCTTGGCTGCTGGAGCCATCGTCTTCGGATTGGCTCCATGGAGCGGCTGCCATGGCAGTGGGGGAGGGCCAGGCACTCTGAGGGCTCTGGGGAGGACTCGGGGTCGCAGCAGCAGCCACCTCCTCCAGGGTGTCCAGGGACAGGATAGATGAGGAGGAGGAGAGGGAGGAGGAGGGGGATATGGCCGCCCCCTCTTCAGCCCCGGACAGCTGCGCATCCACCAGGCCCTGGGCCTCTCTTGGGTCCTGATGGCCTTCCTCACGCTTGCAGAGCTTACTCATCCGACCTAGAGTCATGACGACGCGTGTCGGGCAGCCAGCCGGAGCGTGGGCAGGAGGTGACCGATGGGGACTCCCGGGCCTGGGGGGGACAGGGAGTGTGAGCAGCCTCAGCTGAGAAACCCACCCTTGGCGGCTCTGACAAAGGCGACTTATAGCTCTCCTCTTTAGAGGTGCTCTCGGCTTCACAGGACTCTGTCCTCCTTTGTGGCCTGTGCCCAGAGAACCTGAGGGAGGAAGTGAGACGGCTCCTCAGGGTGCACCCAGCACGGCCCGATGTTCTGGGGGATGACAGTGGGGTGGGGTGGGGTGGGCTCGGGCGCTGTTGGGTCTCCTCCGCTCTGGCATGGGGGAGACCCTGGGTACTCGTTCAGGGTGTGTACCTCACCTTGACTCCTGGCACTGCCTGGCCCTCCTCTGCTCTGCGACCCGAGGACACGAACCTCAGGCCAAGGCCTTCACCTGCGGGTTCCTGGAGCCCCTGTAAGAGGAAACGAGGGGGCGCCTCAGGGTGCAGGCTGCAAGCACAGCCCTGGGCCCCCGGTGCTGACAGGAGGGGTGGGCCGGACTCTGTGAGGTCCCCACTCTTCTGGGGTGGGTGGTCCCTTCCATGCTCACTCAGGGTCCTTACCTTTCCCCTGGCAGAGCCTGGGCACCACCTCTCTGCTGCCCTGAGGCTAAACTCTCAGGACAAGGCCACACACCCCTGAGACTGAACAGAGGGAAGGGAGGGGGCCCCACATCAGGCCACACCTTCCCAGGGGCTAACAGTAGGTACCAGGGCACAATAAGGGGTGGCCGAACTCTGTGGGTTCCATCTGTCCTGGGATGGATGGTCCGGTCAGTCTTCACCTTGACACCCTGCAGGGTCTGGGACAACGCCCTCTGTTGACCTGAGGCAAAGGCCTCACCTCCCAAAGACACCAGAAAACCAAGTGAGGGGGAATCAATCCACCCACCGATCCCGGGTCTCCCCATGGCAGACAGAAGGGTAGGGCAGGCCTGGGTTCCATGTGTCCCGGTGTGTGCATGTGTGTGTGTGTGGGGGGGGGGTCCCCTCAGTCCTCACTGTGAGCCCTGCCAGGGCCTGGGATCCTGCCTCAGCTGACCTGAGTCCAGAGCCTCAGACCAAGGCCCTCCCCTTCCCGAGACCACCGATCTGGAAATGAGGAGGGGCTCACCCAGACAGCTCTGCCATGGGCTTTCCAGGGCTGACAGGAGGGACAGGCCAGATTTCTGTGGGGCCCCCTCTTTGTCCTGGGGATTGGGGTACTCCTCCCTCAGGGTCCTCACCTTGACTCTTGGCGAGAACTGAGACTCCTGTCTCAGCTGACCAGACGTGCTTCCTCAGATGACGTGATGTCGTCCTCTCAGACCAAGGTCCTCACCTCCCTGAGGGCTCTGAGAGAAACGGGAGGAGCCACCACATCCACCCCCACCCCCACCCCCCACTCCTCAGCCATGATCACAAAAGGCTGGCAGCGGGGACCAGCCCTTCCGTCCTGGGGTGGGGGTTCCCTCAGACCTCCTGTAGGTTGTTCGTCCTTCCTCCTGCCAGGGCCTGCCCTTCCTCCCACACCCCACCTGGGACAGCTGACATCTCCCCCTCACATCAAGCCCTCTCTTCCCGGAGGACTCCCCACCTTCCCGCCATGGGAGAAGTCAGCATGCCACTGAGGATCACCGCCGACTGTTCCGCCAAGGGCTGAGAACAGGGGACAGCAGGAGTCTGTGTCTTCCTTTCTTTTCTGAGGTGTGTGTGTGGGGGGGGGGTACGTCCTCTCCTCATGAAAGGTCCTCACCGTGACAGCCGGCAGATCCTGGGACGACTCTCTCTGCTGACCTGATGTCGCAGCTCAGACCAAGGCCTCACCTCCCAGAGAGCCCGAGGCAGAGGTGAGTGATGATGCACCACCTGCGGCCACCCCTGCCTGGGGTCTGCAGGGGTGACAGGCGTAGGGCCTTTTTCAGTGGGGTCCCCCTCTGGCTGGGGAGGGAGTCCCCTCAGTGTCCTCAAGGTATTCACATTTCCTCTTGGCCAGGCCTGGAGCCATCCCTTCTGCTAACCTGAGGATGCGTGCTGCAGGCCAAGGCCGCCATCCCGCTGAGACCACGAGGAGGAAGGGGACAGGCCACTCCTCCTGACATGCTGCCTGGCCTGGCAGGACTGACCACGGGGGCAGATTTCTGCTGGGGTCGCCTATGTCTAGGCTGGGGCTCTGCTCAGTCCTCCCTCGGGGTCTGGGGACTCCACCTTCTGCTGCCCTGAAGCCAGAGTCCTCACGTCCCGAAGACCCCCGAGGCAGAAGGCAGCAAACGCCTCCTCAGGTCATCCAGCTCGGAGGCTTCCCAAGACCGAGCGAGCAAGGGACACAGGAGCCCTCTCTGTCCTGGGGTCCAGGGTCCCTCAGTCCTCCCTCAGCGTCTCCCCTTGACTCCCGGCAGGCCCTGGGCCCTCCCCTCTGCCTCGCTCAGGCCCCGCTCCTGTCACCAAGTCCCCACTCTCTCCCAGTCCCGGATGCGGAAGTCGGAAACGCGGCCTGTGCTCCTGGCGCCTGGCGCCCCCCCGCGGCTGCCGGCGGGGGCGCTTTTCTGTGGCGCCCCCTCTGTCCTCCCTCAGGGTCCTCACCTTGAGCCCCAGCAGGTCCTGGGACCCTCTTTCTGTGGACCCGAGGCCCTCACGGTCCTGGGAACCCCGGGGGCAGTCTGTGGCGGTCACCTCAGGCCGCTAGGCCCGGGGATGCCCAGGGCTGACGGCAGTGGCCGCTGGCCGCCCTCCCTCTGCTCCTCTCCTTGACTCCCGGCAGGGCCTGGGCCCCGGCCTCTGCCCCCCCCCGCCCCCGAGGCCGCTCCCCTCAGACCGGGCCCTCCCCAGCAGGCTCCTCAGAGGAGGAGGTGGGGGCGGGGCCTCAGCCTGCCCCCCGCCCTCCCCCACCCTGCCCCCCCCGCCCCCTCCCCGCCCGCCCCCCACGGTCCCTGGAGTCCCTCAGGGCTGACGGCAGGGGCAGACCTGGACGCCCTGGGGCCCGGAGTCCTCCCTCTGGGGCTACCTGGACACCCACCAGGCCTGGGCGCCTTCCCTCTGCGGACCCGAATCCGACCTCCCTCCGCGAGACCCTCGGCTCCCTCAGACCTCCGAGGCGCACGCCAGAGGACGTCACATCCGGACGTCGTGGCCAGGGGTCTCCCAGGGCTGACGGCAGGGGTGGAGACGCTGTCCCGGGGGTCCATTCTGCCCGCCCGCTGCTCCTCACCCTAACTCTGGCCCGGCCCGGGCCCCCGCCCTCTGGCCCCCGAGTCTGTGACCGTCACCCTCAGACTCTGACTCTGACTCTGACTCCCCTGGTTGTCTGAGGAGGGGCACAGGGGGCGGGGGAAGCGCTCAGCTGACAGCCCTGCCGGGGGTCCCCCAGAATGCACAGGAGGGGCGCGGGGGGCTTCTGTGGGGTCCTGTGTTCTGGGGCAGGGAGAGCCCTCCGACCTCCCTCGGGAGGGTCCTCATCCCCCCTGGCCGAGAAGAGCTGCTGTCCCGGGGGAGATCCTGCTGGATGGGGGCTTGCGTGCCCAGGGCCGTGGGGGAGGTTGCAGAAGAAGCCCCCCTTCCCATGGGGTCTCCGCACCAGCCGGCCCGACTCCGCAAACTCGTTCTTTTCGGGCTTTCATTTGTCCGGAAGACGCTGAGCAGCGGCAGGGGCTTTGGGAGGGTCCCCCGGGGTTTAGGGTGACCTCATGTTGCGTGGTCGAGTGCAGGGATTTTCCTTTTAATCCTCCTTCCCAGTAAGAAATACATTGTACGTCTCTGCCCGCTGCGGCCGTCCTGTGTTTATGCCTGTAACACATACGTAGCTTCTATGTGCTTTGAGATAACATATGTGTACGTGCCACGTGAATATGCCCCTAAGCATGGATATGTATGCATATGTGTTCCTATTGTGTCTTTCTAGATATATGTAGGCAATCTACGTATGTGTGTATACTTACTTTACGGAAAGACTGCCTCCTCTCTCTCTCTGATTCGCTCTGATAACTCGCTATTTGTTTCTTGTCTATTCTTTATATTCTATTAAAATGAGAATCTTTTGAAAGCCCAGTTCTCAGCCACTAAGACGGTCTCAGGGGGTTATTAGCACAGAGCCTGAGTCAAATGCTTCCATCGACCCATCTTTCCTGCTGTCCTGGTTTTGCCCCAGGGCCACTGGCATGTGTGGTCTGAGGGCCTGCTTCAGATGTGTGCAGTGAAGTAGGAGCAGAAGTTTGAAACCCTTCCTCCTTCCCATCCTGTCATCTGCATCGACGCAGCCTACAGACCCTCCCAGCTTGGCTGACGCTGCCCACGCCCCCACCCCAAACACAAGTACCAGGCTCACCACAGTCTTCACTCTCCCCCAGGGCTTTCTCTTGTTGTTTAGATACCGTTGGTCATATTGTGTGTGGTTTTTGAAGACTTTATGTTTTCTAGAGCCTCTTAAGTGCCCAGGGGGAAAAAAAAAAAAAAGCAGCTACAGAGATTTCCCACTTCCCCGCTGCCCCCACACATGCCTAGCCTCCCCCATTATCAACATCCCCTACCAGAGTGGGACACATGATATAATCGAGGAACCTACACGGACACATCATATCCCCCAATGTCCATCATTAACATTAGGGTTCACACTTGGTGTCGTACATTCTGTGGGGTTGGACACACGTATAAAGACATGTATCCATCGTTTCAGTGTCTTCCAGAGGAGTTTCACTGCCCGAAAACTCCCCTGTGCTCTGCCTATTGTGCCCTCCCCTCACAACCCCTGGCGACCACTGCTCTTTTGAGCGTCTCCGTCATTTGCCTGTTCCAGAATGTTTGTATATTTGGAATCATACAGTAGGGAGCCTTTTCAGATTGGCTTTGTTCACTCGGCACTCTGCTGCTAAGATTCCTCCATGGCTTTTCATGGCTTGATGCTCATTTCTTTTTTGCACCGAATCGTATTCCATTATCTGGATGTACCCCAGATTATTCACCCATTCACCTACTGAAGGACGTCTTGGTTGCTTCCACGTTTTGGCAATTATTAGCAAAGATGCCCTCAATATCTGTGTGCAGGTTTTTGTGTGGACACACCTTTTCGCCTCTTTTGGGAAAATACCTATGTGATTGCCGCATCACGTAGTAAGAATACGTATGTTTGGTTAGGAACTGCTAACCCGTCCTCCAAAGTGGCTGTACCATTTTGGTCTCCCATCAGCAATGAATGAGACTTCCTGCTGCTCCCCATCCTCGACAGCCTATGCTGCTGTCAGTGTACCAGATTCCGGCCATTCAAATAGGTGTGTAGTTATTGCGTGTGTGCGTGTTTGTGTATATAATTTCATTCTCCATTCTATGGCTTTCCAGGGTTGATTTTGGGCATGGAAGACAGGAGTCGGAGATTGATTGTCATCTTGGCCCCCACAGTCTTTTGAGCAGAATTGACATCTTTGCACTATTCTGTTCTCCCTGAAGGAATATAGCACACGGCTCCCTTTGGGGGCTTCTTTTACCTGAATCTATGAGTAAACTTGTATCGTTGCATTCCTAAAGATCTTGTGTATTTTCGTTCGGCTTCTTCTTAGTTAAATTTTGGATTTTGTTGCTGTTGTGAATGGAGTATTTCCTCTTATTATACATTCTAAGTAGTTTTGCTTCGGTGTGGGGAGGCTCTTGATTTTGTGATAGTCATGATCTGCCATCCACTCTTTTTCTGAAGTCTGGTTTTCATTTGAATATTCCACGTGCCCATTCCTCTCAATTTTCTAGGAAGGCGATGTTCGTGTCACACCAAATATTAACGAACTCTTTCTTTTCAATACTCATTCCTGTCATTGATTGGGATGTCCATGGCTCCGGCCGTGTGTTCCAGTGCAGCTTCAAAAAGAGGAGGTGATTCCATGTATGACTCGTCTCTGACGAGAGTGCTTCTAGTGTTTCACACTTCAGCGTGTTTGCTGTTGCTTTCAGGAAAGGGAAGTGCCCTACCAGTCTTATTCTGCTGAAAGTTTTCTCCACATACTCGTGTTGCATTTCATTCAAAGGACTTTTCTGTACCCATTGATGTGATCAAAGGTTTTCTCTTCTTATTTCTGCTAAATTGTTAGTGTGGGGAATTACACTTGAAAGCATTTTCTCATTGTTCAATCATATTCTCATTCGTTGAACACAGTCTGTCCATTGAATTCACTACCATGTTGAATATATGCTATTCATTTATTTAGGGTATTTGCTGCAATGTGAATGATTTTGGCCTGAGTGTTCTTTTCACGGTGGGATCCTCCTCTGGTATTTAAATCAAGGAGACCTAGCTTGGGAAAATGAGTTGAACAATTTCCCCTGTTTTTTGTGGTTTGAAAGAGTTGACCTAAATGGCGACGAGTTCTCCCTGACCATTTGGTGGAACTGGCCTCCACAACTGCCCTGTCCTGGAACATTCGAGGGTGGCTTGAGCTTAAATACAGTTGCAGTTTCTATTGTACAGTATAGGTTTTCCATTTTTTCTATGGATCCACTTGGCCATTATTTAATGGTCCATTTTAGCTAAGATATGAAATGTGATGGCATGCTATTTATGATAAACGCTTTGTATTCCAGAACGTCTCAAACATGTAAACAGTGGGGAATAGTATCATACACCCCTCTACCTGACACCCAGTGTCACCAGTCTTCCATACATCTTCCTTCCAGATTCTCGGAGGCCATTGACACACTGAGGCCTTTTACGTCTTCCAAGTGACATCACAAGCCTGCAGGTCGCTAGGGGTCATGCTGGGAAAAGGCAGAGCCAGGCTGACTACCTTTTGAGGGTCTTAACCCAAAGCATCAGAGGCGGCTTCCAGTGCCTTATGAGCGCATAAGCCTGTCCTCGGGGACGTCCTCCCTCTTCTGGTTGCTTTCTAGGAGGAAATGCAGCCAAGTTAATTGGAAACGTCATAGCAAGAGGAGGTTTAGGCTTGGCAATTAGGAACTCAACGTGTTTCACACCTTGAAAGAGCTTGTGTGAGCAGAATGGTTTCAAAATGACCACGTGCAGGGCGGACCGTCCAATTCCGTGCTGTGCTGTGGGGGAGAATTGGGAAGGTGGCTCCGGGGCTCCAAGGAACCGTGCAGCTGGGAGGCCACGGGGCAGGCCCAAGGCAAGAGGCTCCTGTCGGCATTCAGGGAGTCCATCCACCGGGAGGACCCTCCCTCGCAGAGCTTTGGGGCGTGGGGTTCAGAGCAGGAGGTAGGCCTGAAGGGGGTCTTGAGGCCTCCCCCAGGGCCAACTCCCACAGCCCAATGTCTTCTCCCTGCCCCAGCCCAGGAGCCCTGACCATCACCCTGGCAGGGTCTAGAACAAGTTATAGCATGTTTGCTCAGTTCTGACATGTCAGATGGACCATCCTCAATAGCAGATTTTCAGCCAGCAAGAAAAGCTGCCTCAGTCAATGTACGTGGGGATCAGAAGGCATGTATACTGGTTGAGAATCTTCACAAGATGGCGGGGAGGTACATTTCAGACACACAACGACAAGAGCTACATCTACTGACCACCTAATGTGGGCCGGGCATCTTACATACAGGTCACATCATGTATAAACTCACACCAACACCTTGAGCTTGCACTAGTACTATGCCCATTCTACAGATCAAGAAACTGAGGCACAGAGAGTTTACGTGCTTGGCTCCGCTTATGACCAGCGGAACTCCTATTCCAGCTGAGCTTCGGATGGGTGCAAAGCCCTGTCCCTGCACTGGCCCGAGCTGTCTTCCCCACAATCAAGGGGCTTCCGGTGGTCCTCCCTGGTGACCTCATGTGTGACACTTCACGCCACATAATTTAGGGACCGCAGGGACGCCAAGCAGCGGTGGCAAGGAGAGCCTGATGCCGGACCCTGCCTATGTGGCCTCTCCTAGCCTCATCAGGTCACCATCTCTCCTGACATGGAGATAGACAGGGGGCCTCGGAGGAGAGGTGGGGTCCAGGACGGAGGGCGTGAGAATGGAGGAGATTCCACCTGGACGCACGTGCTGGAAGTGCGGCCCTCTGAAGGCTGCTCTTATGTTCCGGCATGGGCCCTGCTCTCCCGGTCACCTACCCAGTCTGCTCCGCCTCTCTCCCGGCTGCCTTGGGGCTCGACGTTCTCCTGCAGGCTCACCCCCGTGGGCAGGCTGGACATCAGGCACAGGCAGGGCAGCAGTTCAAAGCACAGCGTCCACGGGGCCAGAGACTCTCACGCGTGCACATGGGGGTGAGAGTCTGCGGGGCCCTTTGCACAGGCCCTTCGTCTGAGTGCTGGGCAAACGTGGCTTTGCCCCCCGATGCCGTCTTGTGGATGGCCCTTGGCATCACACCGTGCATCCTGCCACCAGCCAGCCCTATCCCTATGCCCAGCCCCAGCTCAAGGACCGAGAACAGGCAGAGAGCCAGGACCCCATACCTGCTCACGAAGGGCCCTGGGGGCAGCTGCCAGCGATATCTGCCACAGAGGAGGGCAGGTGAGAGCCAGGGAGGAGGGCAGCCCCTTGCCAAGGAGGCTGGAGTTCTGAGCAGGCTTCAGCCGCGGCTGGGGAACGGGGGCTTCTCAGAGAGGCGGGACCGTGGCTGAGTCGCCTCACACCAACCCCTTGGGGGCCAGGCTCAGGGCATCCAGAGAATGTCAGCACCTTCCTGCTGATGGGCAGGGGAGCTCCCGTGTGCTCCGCCCCGCCCGACTCAGGACTGACTGGGGATCTGGGTGTCGTGTGCCCGCACAGAGGCTGCTGCGGAGGACGGTGCACCCTGGAAATGCCTCCCTGGCGCACCCTGTGGGGTGCTGCAGCCCTGCAGTCCCTAGCCGCCCTGGGCCAGCGCGGTCCCACATCAGTCAGTTCCCTCCAAGAACGGGCATGTGGTGTCCCTGCTTGCGTCCTGGAGTGCCCCGCACATTTCACGATGTGGTCCAGGACTCCAGCTCACCTCCAGCCACATCTGCCCCCACATCCCTCTCCTGGCCAGCCCAGGGCGGTTCAGACGGGATCTGGCCGGTGCTCCACCTTGCACCTCTCCCGGGACAGCTGACCCTCTTCACAGCCTGCCTCCCGGGACCCCAAAGCCCTCTCCTGCCCGACTCCTTTCCAAACCCACCTTTGAGTCTGGGGGTGTCTGGGGCCCGGGGCCTGAGGGAGTGTCCTGGTGACCACGCCTGCCGTCTGCTGGAGCCTTTCGTCTGCTCAAACTCTCTGTCTGGGGACACCCAGGTCTTAGCCGGCTCTGTGGGTGCCAGAGAAGACACTCCTTTCCCTCTCTCTGGCTCAGCCCCGGAAAGCAAAACCTCGGAGTCACCCTGACCAGGCCATCAGTTTTAATCAACCCTTTGGCATTCTACAGGGAATGGCCTGAAAACAGCTCACAATCGTAGCGATCTGCCACACATTCACGTGGCAACAATTATTATTTACCAGCCACTAGGAGACTCACCAAAAGGTGACATCACGTCGTGCCAGCTCTCCCGGAACTACCCCCGTCCTGAAAGGGGATTCTTGTGTGTGGACCTCCAAATACAGATATTTGCACAAGAACACAGCACCGGGGACTGAGCGGCTGTCAGTGGGGAGACAGGCAGGGCAAAGCCCCACGCTGTGCAGACTGAGGTCAGGTTCCAGAGAGAGTGGGTTTTGTGGGCAGCAGGGGTGATGGGGGTTCTGGGCTGGGTCCCAGTAGGAGGAGACCTCCAATCTCAGCAGGGTCAATGTGAACCACTGGCCTGAGCCTAGGTGAATATCATGGCTCTCAGGAGATGGATAAGTGCAGTTCAGGGGCCTGAAGGGTGTGGATAGCAATCCAGCCATTCCTGGAGTCAGCCTTATGTGGGGTGCCTCCTCTTTTAAGTACCTCCACCCCTGCCCAGGGCCTAAAAGGTGCAGAATCTGGCATCTCACATCAAAACGAGCAAACGTTGATGACTTAAGTCCCCAGGTGTGCAAACAGAGTGATCTGTATCTCTGGTCTCATGGTGTGAGAATGAAACCCATGGCTCCTAAGGCTTCTTTTGTAGAAACAACCTCATGCAGCTTCTTGTGCCCTCAGCTTTCTGCTCGCCATCCCTTGACTGTCAGATGCCAGTTCCCCACCCTTGTCACTCCTTTCCTCCTGACCAGGGTGGAGAGAATGCTTGATCCTGGGAAGAGGGAGGTGGAGAGAGTAACATTCTGTCCTAATGGGGGTCTTGTCTTTCCAGCTCAGCCACCGTCTCCTGTACATATCCTGTCTGGGTACATGCAGAAGGTGTCCTGAGGGATGGTGCAGCCAGAGGGACTGTATAGTGGCCAAGACTTCTGGAAGCAAAGAGGCAGGGAGGTGTCTTTTCTTTCATGACCCAGGGTCCCACAATGCATGTAGTCATAATGTCCCCTTAGGGTCCTCCAGTCTGTGATAATTTCTCAGTATCTCTGGGTCCACTGAAAGTTTATTGCTTCCCTATTGCTGATGTAACAAATTACCACAAACTTAGTGGTACAACACAAATTTATTAGTGGAACAACACAAATGTGTTCTGTAACAGTTCTGGAAGTCAGAAGTCCAAAAAGAGGCTCACTGGGCTAATAAACTCAAGCGGTCAGCAGGGCTGTGATCCTTTTGGAAGTCTCCAGGGGGGAAACTATTTTCATGACTTTTCCAGTTTTCAGAGGGTGACCACAAACCTTGGCTCGTGGACCCTTCCTCCATCTTCAAACCAGCAATGGGCAATTGAGTCTTTCTCACATGGCCTCCCTCTTCCACATTGGGACCATTGTATTAAGTTTGGATCCAACTGGATAATCCTGAATAACTCCCTATCTTAGTTCCATCTGCAACTTTAATCCCACTTTGATGTGGAACTTAACATATTCCAGCCCCTGGGGATTAGGATGTGCACGTCTCTGGGAGGCCATTTTTCTGCCTACATCAATGGTGTTGACACTTCTGAGGAGTACTGGTCTGGTTTTGGCAGAATGTCCCTCAGTTCGAGTGTGTCTTATGTCTTCTTATGATAAGACTGGGCTTACATATTATCATGAAGGACACCACAGAAAGAGCCCTTCTCATCACATGTACGGTATCTCCAACACTTCCAGATGCAAGGAGCAGTGTGTGCAGAGGCAGGGAGGGCACCTGTATTCTGGCAGCAGGGAGAAATGCTAGAGGTTGGAGTATTTTCAGGTTGAAAGTAACCTTGCAAACCCTCTTGGCCACTCCCGCTATTTTCTCCAGGGAAGCATCATCATGGTCATTGGCGAATACGGGCGTGCTCTCCAGAGCATGCCCTGGAATCTATGGACATGGGCTGCTTGAACTGGCTGTTTGTAAAATCTGTTGTGGCACATCCCAAATCCAGGGACATGTGAGTCCTTGACTGTGGCGACTTACAGATCCAGGCTGACCAGAAAAAAGAGCAAGACATAGGGGCAAAGGCCACAGCTGCTTGCTGGCAGGAGAGAGTGTGCAACCAGCCATGGGTGTTCAGAGCCCTGCCATGCTGACTTCCCCAGGATGACAGGAGCACACACCAAAGCTGGGGCAAGGGCTCTCCAGAGTCCTCAGTATCCTCAGTTGCTTACCTGGTCCATGACCCAACAATTAGAGGATGGTGGGAAGCACTCAAACTTTGGCTGTTGGGGTGGTTGGGTGGTGGAAATGCTGAGGGGGTGGGGGACAGAGAGGCTCCAAATGCCAGAACCGCAGAGCTGCCAGTTCTTCATTCATTCCTCACATGAGTAGTGAGCATGTACTGTGTGCCAGGCCCTGCTCTAGGCTCAAGAACGCAGCACTGAACAAATTCCCTGCCTCTGTGGAGGCATATAAGCTAGTGTATGGAGGGGGTGTAGGCAGAAATGAAGCACGGAACAAAGCAAAAGGTGAAATAGGTTGGATAGTGGTAAATGCTGTGGAAACAAATTGAATCCGCAGACCTGAATAAGGAGTATTGGGGATGGGGAGGGATGAAGGATTGCAGTTTCGGATAGGGTGTTCATAGAAGAACTCATGGTGAAAGTGACATTGAGGGAGAGACTTGAGGATGTTTCAGGAGGAGTACTAGCAATAGGACAGGAGCAAACGCCCAGATGAGAACAATGGCATGCAGTAGCTCAGGGCCCTGCAACAGGGAGTAGGAGGCAGAGGTCTAGAGAGGCCAGTCTGGGGAGCCCGGTGAGCCAGCTCAAGGGGAGGGACTGATCCTCTGAGCCAGGGGCAGCCTCGCAGCGAGGTCAGCTGCACTGTGCCATGAACTGGCTTGTTGGATCCAGGTTTTTATCCTGGTTTCTGACTTGACCTGCGTGGTGGGGAGTGAATGCAGGTCTACCATCCAGAGACCCTTTTCCTGTGATAAAGGGAAGAGAAGACGCCATTGTCCTGGAATGGCCAAGGCTGTTGGCCTGTGCCGTGGCAGCACTGTGGTGGGCAGGAAAATGGTGCTTGCCTTGAGCAGACTGGGTGCAGGACAAAGCAGACACCTCTCTGCTGATGCCTAGAGCCCTTCTCACAGAGCAGACCCTGTGTCTTCACTGAGGGATACAGTCACTTTAACAGAGAGCTGTATTTCCTGTCACTGTAAGTTCACTCCAGGGGGAGGCCAGAAGCAAGTTCACCTTTCTTGGGGGGAAAGTACTCCTAGGTGGTACTATGTACCTCCTACTGCATTCCAGCAGAAGGCATATAACTTCTGGTTCCTCCACTCTTGATCAGAGTGGCACTGACCAGTGGGCTCAGGTGGTGACAGCTCGTGCCTCCATTGCAAAGGGCATCATCAGCCATTCACCAAATGGTTTCATCCATCAATTATCATGGGCTGAGTCAGTTATGTCCCTGGGATTTGCAAATGGTTGTTTTCTTTTCTCTACTGTCAACTTAAAAAGTAAATTCACCTGTTATTTTACCCTGAAATGAGTTTATTCAGGGATAGCCAAAAGAATTGCAATTCAGGATGTGTATGCCATGGTGAACCATAGGCAGGTCTGGAAAACAAATGCGGGGAGCTGCTTGTATAGAGAAAAAGGGGGATTAGGGAGGGGCTGTTCAAAAGGAAACTCCATTTGGGGAAAGTGACAGTTGAGGGTGGCAACAGCTTCTCATTGGCTGAGCTGCCGTATTTCTCACTGGTTGGGCTGTTGCTAGGTGGGGAGAGAAATCTTCCCTCAGTATTAAAGTAGTTTTCCTTCCTGTGGAAGAAGCAAGGTACCTCTCTTCCTGTTTGGTGTAATTGATGTTATATGATGAGGCGTGAGAGCTCCCCCTACAGGCCTTCCCAACTCCAATTTAGTTAAGGTTTCTTTTATTAATTTCCACAGGATCATACCTTACACTGTCCTCAACTGGAATCCTCTAGCCAGGAAGAACTCTCCCACATTTGCTACAGCCATTGTATCATCCAGAAACGCAGTTAGTACAGGGAAAGCATGATAAAAGCTGAATTCTTTCCCTTGGAGGGCCAATTCTCAGAATGAAGAGTGGTTGCCCTTGTTACTTCCAATGGGGTCCAGTGAGTCACTTTTATTATTTTTTTTTATTTTAGAAAGTTTTAGATTTACAAAATTATTGCCAAGATAGTACAGAGAATTCTCACATACCTCACATCCAGTCTCCCCTATTATCATCATCATATGTTATTATTGCACATTTGTCACAATTAATGCAAGAGAAAGGACAAAAACAAAGAAACTGGAGAAATTTGAAGCCTCGGGCACTTAAAGCCACAAGAAATAAAATCCAACTTCTAGGCAGATTAACATAAAACTTCACACCCGAGGCATAATTACTTCTGTTCCTGTTATCCCACACAACACCTCTGCCTCCAAACAAAACATTACAAAGCACGCCGAATGGCAAGAACACACACAATCTAGACACATAGGGCAAGCATCAGGACTAGACTCAAATATGACATGTGTGTTCTCGGAATTAAGAGACTCAAATGTGCCAACAATGCTGGAATTAACAGACAAGGATCTAAAATAACCATGCTTAAAATGTGAAGAGGCTCTAATGGAAAAACAATGGACAGCATGGAAAGACAGATGGTTAGTGCAAGAAGAGAAATGTTGCATTCAGTAAAATCCAGACAATGGGAAACTGGACAGAACACAAAGTGTCTTTTTATTTTCAACAAAAAATTGCTAAAAAAATAGGTGATGTGGAACAACATGTAGATTTAAAAAGACAGGGATGTGAACAATTAACATGTGTAGAACATATTTTGATACTGATTCAGAAAAACTGCATTTTGAAAGGATTAAATGGTTGCCATAAAAGTGTGAAAAATAAGTGGACATTTCACCATATTAATAACTTGTTAAATAATAGTTGGACTTATGTTTTATAAAAGAGTACTTATCTTCCAAAAATGCATATGGAAGTTCTTAGAGATGAAAAGGTATGGTGGTTTGGATATGCTCTACAGTATTCCAGGGGCTGACATATGGAGCAGGTAGGCGCATAGTTGGAATTTCATTGGCCATGTATGGAAGACTGTTGACCCTGGTTGTCAGGTATATGGGTTTATTATACTATTTCCTACTGATTACATGTTTGAGATGTTCTGTAACAAAAAGTTTTTATTTGCAAATATTATGCCATTAAATTTGAAATCCTAAGTAAAATGGACCATTTTTCTAGGAAAGAAATATGACCATAAGAAAATAGAAAACCTTAACTGTACATTACTAAGTGAAACTATATCCTAAGCTCAAGCAAACCTCAAATGTTCCAGGACAGAGCAGTTTTCAAGGCCAGTTCTACCTAATGGTCTGAGAGAGCTCATCACTATCTCAGGTAAACTCTTTCAAACCATAGAAAAATATGGACAATTGTTCAACTCATTTTCCCAAGCTAGTTCTCCTTGATTTAAATACCGGAGGAGGATCCCACCGTGAAAAGAACACTTAAGCCAAATCACTCACATTGTAACAAATATCCTAAATAAATTAATAGCATATTCAACATTCTAGTGCATTAAATGGACAAACAGGCTGTGCCCAATGAATGAAGATATGATTTAACACTAGAAAATGCTTTTAATTATAATTCCCTACATTAACAATTTAGCAGAACAAAAAAAAAAAAAAACTTTCATCACATCAATGGGTACAGAAAAATCCCTTGAATGAAATTCAACACTAGCTCACGGAAAGAACTTTCAGCAGAATAAGATTAGACAGCAATTTCCCTTTCCTGAAAGCAACAGCAAATGCACTTAAGTGTGAAATGCTAGAAGCATCCTTGTCAGAGACAAGTCAGAGATACATGCTATCACCTCGACTTTTTGAAACTGCACTGAAACACAAAGCCAGAGCTATGAATATCCCAATAAACGACACTTATGATTTTTTTGTTTGTTTTTCAAATTTTTTAAAATTTTATTGTGGTCATAATAGTTTATAACATTGTAAAATTTCAGTTATACATTATTATTTGTCAGGCACCATATATATGTGCCCCTTTACCCCTTATGACCATCCCCTAACCCCCTTCCCCTCTGGTAACCACTAATCTGTTCTCTGTGTGTGTTAGTTTATCTTCCACATATGAGTGAAATCATGCGGTATTTGTCTTTCTCTGTCTGGCTTATTTCACTTAACATAATACCCTCAAGGTCCATCCATGTTGTTGCAAAGGGGATGATTTTGTCTTTTTATGGCTGAGTAGTATTGCATTGTGTGTGTGTATATATATATATATATATATATATATATATATACATATACATACACACACACAGCACATCTTCTTTATCCATTCATCAATTGATGGGCACTTGGGTTGCTTCCATATCTTAGCTATTTTGAATGATGCTGCAATGAACATAGGAGTGCATAAGTCCCTTTGAATTGTTGATTTCAAGTTCTTTGCATAAATACCTGGTAGTGGGATAGCTGGGTCATATGGTATTTCTCTTTTTAATTTTTTGAGAAATCTCCATACTGTTTTCCACAGTGGCTGCACTAGTTTGCATTCCCACCAGCAGTGTATCAGGGTTCTGTTTTCTCCACATTGTTGCCAACATTTGTTGTTTTTTGTCTTGGTAGTTATAGCCATTCTAACAGGTGTAAGGTGATATCTCATTGTAGTTTTGATTTTCATTTCCCTAGTGATTAGTGATATTGAACATCTTTTCATGTGCCTGTTGGCCACCTGTATATCTTCTTTGGTAAAATATCTGTTCATATCATCTGCCCATTTTTTGATCGGGTTGTTTTTTGTTGTTGTTGAGTTGTACGTGTTCTTTATATACTTTGGAGATAACCCCTTTGTCAGATCTATGGTTTGCAAGTATTTTCTCCCAGGTTGTGGGCTGTCTTTTCATTTTGCTCCTGGTTTCCTTTGCCTTGAAGAAGTTCTTTAGTCTGATGTAGTCCCATTTGTTTATTTTTTCTTTTGTTTTCCTTTCCTGAATAGACATGACATTCGAAAAGATGCTTCTAAGACCAAAGTCAAAGAGTGCAGTGCCTATATTTTCTTCTAGCAGTTTTATGGTTTCACGTCTTACCTTCAAGTCTTTAATCCATTTTGAGTTAATTTTTGTGTATGGTGAAAGATATTGGTTTACTTTCCTTCTTTTGCATGTGGCTGTTCAGTTTTCCCAGCGCCATTTATTGAAGAGACTTTCCTTTCTCCGTTGTGTGTTCTTGGCTCCTTTGTCAAAGATTAGCCATCTGTAGATGTGTGGTTTTAAACATTTTTATTTTTTTTTTATTTTTTGGTGAGGAAGATTGGCCCTGAGCTAACATCTGTTGGAAATCTTCCTCTTTTTGCTTGAGGAAGATTGCCCTGGAGCTAACATCTGTGCCAATCTTCCTCTATTTTATATATGGGATGCCACCACAGCATGGCTTGATGAGCAGTGTGTAGGTCTGGGCCCTAGATCTGAACCCACAAACCCCGGGCCCCTGAAGCAGAGTTCACAAACTTAACCACTACGCCACCGGGCTGGCTCCCAAGTAGATGTGTGGTTTTATTTCTGGGTTTCCATTCTGTTCCATTGATGTCTGTGTCTGTTTTTGTACTAGAACCATGCTGTTTTGATTACTACAGCTTTGCAGTATATATTGAAGTCAGGGATTGTGAGGCCTCCAGCTTTGTGTTTTTTTTTCCTCTGGATTGCTTTAGCTATTCAGGGTGTTTTGTTGCCCTATATGAATTTTAGGATTCTTTGTTCTATTTCTGTGAGAAATGTCATTGGGATTCAGATTGGGATTGCACGGAATATGTAGATTGCTTTAAGTAGTATCGACATTTTAACTATGTTTATTCTTCCAAACCATGTGCACGGAATATCATTCTATTATTTATGTCATTGTCAACTTCTTTCAATAACGTCTTATAGTTTTCATTGTATAGGCCTTCATCTCCTTGGTTAAATTTATTCCTAGATATTTTATTCTTTTTATTGCAATTGTAAATGGGATTGTATCCTTGAGTTCTGATTCTGTTAGTTTGTTATTAGAGTATAGAAATGCAATTGATTTTTGTAAGTTGATTTTGTACCCTGCAACTTTGCTGTAGTTGTTGATTATTTCAAATAGTTTTCCAATGGATTCTTTAGGGTTTTCTGTATATAGAATCATGTCATCTGCAAAGAGGAAGAGTTTCACTTCTTCCATGCATATTTGGATACTTTGTATTTCTTTTTCTTGCCTAATTGCTTTGGCCAAAACCTCCAATACTATGTTGAATAAGAGTAGGCACCCTTGTCTTGTTACTGTTCTCAGACAGCTTTCAGTTTTTCACCATTGAGTATGATGTTGGCTGTGGGTTTGTCACATATGGCCTTTATTATGCTGAAGTACTTTCCTTCTATACCCATTTTATTGAGAGTTTTTATCATAAATGGATGTTGGATCTTGTCAAATGCTTTCTCTGCATCTATTGAGATGATCATGTGGTTTTTATTCCTCATTTTGTTAATGTAGAGTATCACATTGATTGATTTGCAAATGTTGTACCATTCCTGCATCCCTGGTATAAATCCCACTTGATCATGGTGTATGATCCTTTTAATATATTGCTGTATTCAGTTTTCCAATATTTTGTTGAGGATTTTCACATCTCTGTTCATAAGCAATATTGGCATGTAATTTTTCTTCTTTGTGTTGTCCTTGTCTGGCTTTGGGATCAGGGTGATATTGGCCTTGTAAAATGTGTTAGGAAATGTTCTGTCTTCTTCAATTTTTTGGAATAGTTTGAGAAGGATAGGTATTAAATCTTCTTTGAATGTTTGGTAGAATTCTCCAAAGAAGCTATCTGGTCCTGGACTTTTGTTTTGGGGGAGGTTTCTGATTACTGTTTCAATCTCTTTACTTTTGATTGATGTATTCAGATTCTCTGTTTCTTCTTGATTCAGTTTTGGGGGGTTGTGTGAGTCTAAGAATTTATCCATTTCTTCTAGATTGTCCAATTTATTGATATACGGTTTTTCATAGTATTCTCTTATAATCATTTGTATTTCTGTGGTATCTATTGTAATTTCTCCTCTTTCATTTATAATTTTCTTTAATTGAGTCTTCTCTTTTTTTTTCTTAGTGAGTCTGGCTAAGAGTTTGTCAATTTTGTTTATCTTCTCAAAGAACCAGCTCTTTGTTTCATTCATACTTTCTACAGTTTTCTTTTTTGTTTGTTTCTATTTCATTTATTTCTGATCTAATTTTTATTATTTCCCTCCTTCTGCTGAATTTGGGCTTTGTTTGTTCTTCTTTTTCTAGTTCTGTTAGGTGTAATTTAAGATTAGTTATTTAAGATTTTTCTTGTTTGTTAAGATGAGCCTGTACTGCTATGCATTTCCCTCTTAGGACTGCTTTTGCTGCATCCCATGTGAGTTGGTATGGTGTATTTTCATTTTAATTCATCTCCAGATATTTTTTCATTTCTCCTTTAAATTTTTCATTGGTTCACTGGTTGTTCAATAGCATGTTGTTTAGTCTCCACGTATTTGCCACTTTCCCAGCTTTTTTCTTGTAGTTGATTTCTAGTTTCATAGCATTATGTTCAGAAAAGATGCTTGATATAATTTCAATCTACTTAAGTTTATTGAGACTTGCCTTGTTTCCCAACATATGGTCTATCTTTGAGAATGTTCCAGGTGCACTTGAGAAGAATGTGTATTCTGCTGTTTTTGGATGGAGTGTTCTGTATATATCTGTTAAGCCCATCTGGTCTAGTTTTTCATTTAATTCCACTATTTTCTTGTTGATTTTCTGTCTGGATGATCTATCCATTGAGGTAAGTGGGGTGTTGAGGTCCCCTACTATTATTGTGTTGCTGTTTATTTCTCCTTTTAGGTCTATTTTAGTTGCTTTATGTACTTTGGTGCTCCTATGTTAGGTGCATATATATATATATTGATAAGTGTTATGTCCTCTTGGTGGAGTGTCCCTTTTATCCTTATATAGTGCCCCTCTTTGTCTCTCATTGCCTTTTTCATCTTGAAATTGACTTTGTCTGATATAAGTATGGCCACAACTGCTTTCTTTTGTTTGCCATTAGCTTGGAGTATCATCTTCTATCGCTTCACTCTGAACCTGTGATTATCTTTAGAGCTGAGATGTGTTTCCTGGAGGCAGCATATTGTTCAGTCTTGTTTTTTAATCCATCCAGCCACTCTTTGTGTTTTGATTGGAGAATTAAGTCCATTTACATTTAGAGTGATTATTGATATATGACAGCTTAATACTGCCATTCTATCACTTGTTTTCCTTTTGTTCTGGATTTCCCTTGTTTCTCATCCTGTGTATTTTTGACTGCCAATTCAGTTCGGTGATTTTCTATGATGGTTTCCTCAGTTTTCTCTTTATTTATCATTTGTGTCTCTGTTCTGATTTTTTGTTCAGTGGTTGCCATGAGGTTTGTGTAAAAGATCTCGTAGATGAGATAGGCCATTTTCTGAAACCCTCTTATTTCCTTAGTCTAAGCGGTTTCCATCCCTTTCCTCTTCCCCTTCTAAGTTATTGTTGTCACAATGCATTCCATTTTGTATTGTGAGTTTGTGATTAAAATGAAGTGATTATAGCTATTTTTGATGCTTTCCTTCCCTTTATCTTTAATGTTATAATTAAGTGTGTGCTAACCTGTTCTGATAGAGAGCTGCAGTTTTCTGATTTTTTCTATTTATCTTCTTGCTCATAGCTATGTAAACCTCCCTTTTTTTCCAGGTTTAAGAGGCTTCTTGATCTTTTCTTGTAGGGAGTGTCTTATGGTGATGAACTCCCTCAGCTTTTGTTTATCTGGGAAAGTTTTTATTTCTCCATCATGTTTGAAGGATAGTTTTGCTGGATGAGGTATTCATGCCTGAAAGTTTTTGTCTTTCAGAATTTTCAGCATATAATTCCACTCTCTCCTAGCCTGTGAGGTTTCTGCTGAGAAATCCACTGAAAGCCTGATAGGGGTTCCTTTGTAGGTTATTTTTTACTGCACTGGTACCCTTAATATTTTTTCTTTGTCATTGACTTTGCCAGTTTTACTAACATATGCCTTGGAGAAGGTCCTTCTACATTGATGTAATTAGGAGTTCTATTAGCTTCATTTACATGTAATTCCAGCTCTTTCCCCAGGTTTGGGAAATTCTCAGCTATTATATCTCTGAACAAACTCTCTGCTCCTTTCTCCCTCTCTGCTCCCTCTGGAATACCTATAATCCTTATGTTGCATTTCCTAATTGAGTCAGATATTTCTTGGGGAATTTCCTTATTTCTTTTTAGTCTTAGTTCTCTCTCCTCCTCCATCTGAAGCACTCTTATATTTCTGTCCTCTAAATTACTAATTCTGTCCTCCATAGTATCAGCTCTGTCTTTTAAGAACTCCATATTTTTCTTTATCTCAGTCATTGTGTTCTTCATCTCCAACATTTCTGATTGTTTTATAGTTTCGATCTCTTTTGTGAATAATTCCCTCTGTTCATTAACTTTATTCCTGAGTTAATCAAACTGTCTCTCTGAGTTTTCTTGTAACTCTTGAGTTTCTTTATGATAACTCTTTTGAATTCTCTCTTATTTAGATTGTAAATTTCTGTGACTTCAGGATAGATTACTGCATACTTGTCACTTTCCTTCTGGTCTGGAGTGTTAACATACTTTTTCATGCTATCTTATGGTGTGGATTTTTGCCATCCCATAGTGGTAATATCTGGCCACAGATTCTACCTGCCACCAATGGGGGGGCTGTGTTTTCTGAGCCAGCTGCAAACCTGACAGTTGTGCCTGTCCATTGGAAGCTGTGCCTACAGGGCCCATCTGCGTTTGCCTGCTGCCCACCACTGCTTTACACACATAGGTGCAGGTGGTGTGGTGGGGATCCCTTGCTCTAGCTGACCAGCCAAGCTGGCATGCCAGGCAGGAGGGGGGAGGGGCGCTTTCTTTTGTGTGCATGATCCTGTGTGTTCCCACTGTGCAATCACTCTCTGCCCACCTGCACTGCTTGGCTTGGTGGGGACACCCCCATGATTGCTTAGCTCCCTCAGTGTGGAGCGCTCCTCTGGGCTGGGAGGCAACTCCAAGAATGAAAGTGTTCCTTGGGAGGGCTGCCTTTTCCCCTTTCTCCTCTCAGAGTTGTGCACCAGCCACCACATGAGGTCCCATGCCCCAAATTGCCACTGTGGAGGGAGAGGAGACCCACTTACCTCCTTGCCTTGCCTCCTGGGGGGTCAAGCACCCCCACCTTCAGACTTATGGCTGCGTAGATCTCTCAGACATGTATTGTATTGTGTGAATGTCCTCTGTTGGTTTATGAATGTCTTTTTCATTGTATCTTAGTGGAGAGAGACTAAGGGGAGGGCTCACTCTGCCATGATTCTGATGTCACTCCTCACAGGTATGAATTTTGAAAAGAAAACATTAATATTTGGTGTAACAAGAAAATTGAAAGGAATGGCACATTGAATATTCAAATGAAAAACAGACTTCATAAAAATAGTGGATAGCAGATCACAACTATAGAAAAATCAAGAGCCTTGCCAAACAAAAGCAAAAACTATTTAGAATGTGTAGTAATAGAAAATACTCCATTCACAACAGCAATAACATCCAAAATTTAACTAAGAAGAAGCCTAACAAAAATATACAAGATCCTTGAGAATGCAACTACAGAAATTTACTGACAGATTCAGATAAAAGTACCCCTAAGGGGAGCAGTATGCTATATTCCTTGAGGGAGAACAGAATAGTGCAAAGATGTCAATCCTGCTTAAATGATTTACAGATTTAGTGTCTTAGCTGTAGCTGCCAAGATGACAATCAAGCATGGATATCTATCTCCCATTCCCCAAATCAACCCTGGAAAATTATAGAATGGAGAATGAAATTAAAAATACACACAAACAATAACAACACACCTATTAAAATGGCCAAAATCTGGTACACTGACAACACCAAATGCTGTCCAGAATGTGGAGCAGCAAGAACTCTCATTCATTTCTGCAGAATGCAATGTTGTACAGCAACGTTGGAAGACATTTTGGCAGATTCTTACAAAAGCAAACATACTCTTACTATACAATCCAGCAACCATATGGGTATTTACCTAAAGAAATTGAAGACATATCCACACAGAAACCTACATATGTATGTTTATAGCAGCTTTACCCATAATTGCCAAAAAATGGATGCAACAAAGATGTCATTCAAGGTGACTGGATAAATAAACTGTGGTACATCCAGCAAATGGAATATGATACAGCACTAAAAAGAAATGAGCTATCAAGCTATGAAAAGACATTGAACAACCTTAAGTGCACATTACTTAGTGAACGAAGCCAATCTGAAAAGGCTCCCTACTGTATGATTCCAACTACATGACATTCCAGAAAAGGCAAAAGAATAGAGACTATAAAAAGAGCAAGGGCTATGGGGGGAGGGTGAAATAGGCAAACCACAGGGGACTTTTAAGGCTGTGAAACTCCTCTGGATGATGCTCTAAGGATGGACACAGGTCATTACACTTTTGTCCAAACACATAGAATGTACAACACCCAGTGTGAACCCTAATGTAAATGATGGATATTGGGGGATATGATGAGACAATGTAGGTTCATCAGTTCTAAAGAATGTCCCACTCTGGTGGGGGGTGCTGATAATGGGGGAGGCTATGCATGTGTGGGGACGGGGGTAAATGGGAAATCTCTGTACCTTCCTGCTTATTTTTCTGGGCACATAAGAGGCTCCAAAAAAAATAAAGGCTTCAAAAACAACACACAGTTTGCACAACAATATGTAAACAAATCAGAAAAAAGCCCTGGGGGAGACTAAAGACTGGTGAGCCCAGTTCTTGTGCTTGGGGTGGGGGCATGGGCAGCAGTAGCCAAGTGGGAGGAGCTGTAGGCTGCATAGATGCAGAAAACAGGATGGGAAGGAGGAAGGTTTCAAACGTCTGCTCCTACTTCACTGCACACAACTGAAGCAGGCCCTCAGACCACACATGCCAGTGGCCCTGGGGCAAAACCAGGACAGCAGGAAAGATGGGTCGATTGAGGTATCTGACTCTGTAGTCTGTGCTAATAACCCCCTGAAACCATCTTAGTGGGTGAGGACTGGCCTTTCAAAAGATTCTCATTTTAACAGAATATAAGAATAGACAAGAAAGAGAATAGCGAGCCAGCCCTGATGGCCTAGTGGTTAACATTTGGCCCACTCTGCTTTGGTGGCCGGGATTCCGTTCCCAGGCATGGAACCACACCACTGGTCTGTCAGGAGCCATGCTGTGGCAATGGCTCACTAGAAGAACTAGAAGGACCTACAACTAGAATATACAACTATATACTGGGGCCTTGGAGAGGGGAAAAAAAGGAAGAGTGGCACCAGATGATGGCTCACGGCCAATCATTCCCAGCCAAAAAAAAAAAAAAAAAATAGAAACAGAATAGCAAGTATCAGTAAGAGCTAATCACATAGAGAAAGGGAATGTATTCTTTCATAAAATAAGTATACACACACATATATATATAGTCTACATATATCTATAAGGACTAATGGAAACATACATGCATATATACACATTTATCTGCATATTCACAAGGTATGTACACATACACGTCCTTAAGCACATATAAGCTACATGTATGTTATAGATATAGATACAGGACATCCGCAGCGGACAGAGATGTACAATGTATTTCACACTAGGAAGGAAGATCCAAAAGTGAAAATCCCTGCACTCGACCACACAATACGAAGTCACCCTAAACCCAGAGGACCACCCCGAAGACCCTGAAGCTGCACAGCCTCTTCAGGACAAATGAAATACCAAAATGGAATGGTTCGTGGGGTCTAGCTGGCTGGTGCAGAGACCCCACGGGAAGGGGGGCTTCTTTTCTGACCACCTCCACGACCCTGGGTGCAGCAACCCCCATACAGCACCACCCCCGGGATGGCAGCCCTTCTTGGCCAGAGTGGATGAAGACCCTCCCAAGGGAGGCCAGAGGGGTCCCCCTGCCTTAGAACACAGGGCCCCACAGAAGCCCCCTGCGCCCCTCCTGTGCGTTCTGGGGGACCCCCGGCAGGGCTGTCAGCAGAGCGCTAACCCCGTGTTCCCCTACTCAGACAACCAGGGGAGTCGGAGTCTGAGGGTGATGGTCACAGACTCAGGGAGGAAGAGGGCGGGGGCCCAGGCCGGGTCAGAGTCAGGGTGAGAAGAGGGCGGGCAGAAGGACCCCCGGGCGGTCGTCACCACCCCTGCAGTCAGCCCTGGGAGACCCCTGGCCATGGTGTCCGGATGTGACGTCCTCTGGCTTCCGCCTTGGAGGTCTCAGAGAGCCCAGGGCCTCACTGAGGGAGGCCGGATTCAGGTTCCCAGAGGGATGGAACCCAGACCCGGCCAGGCGTCCAGGTAGCCCCGGGAGGGAGGACTCCAGGCCCCACGGTGGCCAGGTCTGCCCTGCCGTCAGCCCCAGGGGACCCCGAGGGACGGAGAGGGGGGCAAGGTGGTCAGGCTGAGCCCCCCGCCCCACCTCTTCAGAGGAGCCTGCTGAGGAGGTCCTGGGTCTGAGGAGACTGGCCTCAAGGGGAGTTAAGAAGAGGAGCAGAGAGGGTCCCAGGACCTGCCAGGGCTCAAGGTGAGGACCTTGAGGGAGGACAGAGGGGACACCACAGAAACACACCCCTGCTGGCAGCCCCACCAGGCACCATGAGCGCTGGCCAGGTTTCCGACTTCCACATCCAGGACTGAGAGAGACTGGCGTCTTGGTCAAAGGAGCAGGGCCTGAGGGGGAGAGAGGGGAGGGCCCAGGGCCTGCTGGAAGTCAAGGGGAGATGCTGAGGGACCATGGACCGCGGGACAGAGAGGAATCCTGTGGCCCTGTGCTGGGTCCTGGGAGGCCCCAGGGCAGGATGACCAGAGGAAGTGTTTGCTGCCTTCTGCCTCCAGGGTCTTCGAGAGGTGAGGAATGTGGCTTCAGGTGGGCAGAGGGTGGAGTCCCGGGACCCCGAGGGAGGCCTGAGCAGACCTCCAGCCCAGACATAGGCGACCCCAACAGAAATCTGCCCCCATGGTCAGTCCTGGGAGGCCAGGCAGCATGTCAGGAGGAGCGGCCTGTCCACTTCCTCCTCAGGGTCTCAGGGGGATGGTGGCCTTGGCCTGCAGCATGCATCCTCAGATTAGCAGAAGGGATGGCTCCAGGCCTGGCCAAGAGTAAATGTGAATACCTTGAGGACACTGAGGGGACTCCCTCCCCAGCCAGAGGGGGACCCCACTGAAAAAGGCCCTACTCCTGTCACCCCTGCAGACCCCAGGCAGGGGTGGCTGCAAGTGGTGCATCGTCACTCGCCTCTTCCTCGGGTGAGGAAGCCCTGAGAATGAGGGCTTGTTCTGAGGGACGATGTCAGTTCAGCAGAGACAACCACATCTGGTCAGCAGAGGAAGGAGTCCCAGGATCTGCCAGGACTCAAGACAAGACCCTTTGAGAGGAATAGAGGGCATGGAGATTCCCCCCACCCCAAAAGAGAAGGGACCTACAGAGGCAAGCTTCCCCTCTTCTCAGCCCTGGGAGGCCCCGGGTAAGGATAGCTGGATTAGGCCTGCTCTGACCTCTGCCACGTGGTTGGGGATGCAGGATCTCAGGGAAGTGAGGCTTTAGTCTGAGCGGTGAAATCAGGTTAGCAGAGGGAGGAGCCCTAGGATCTCTCGGGTGTCAAGGTGAGGACCCTTCATGAGGAGTGAACATACCCCCCCACCTCAGAAAAGAAAGGATGACACAGAGTCCTGCTGTCCTCTGTTCTCAGCCCTTGGAGGAACAGTCGGCGGTGATCCTCAGTGGCATGCTGACTTCTCCCATGGTGGGAAGGTGGGGAGTCCTCCGGGAAGAGAGGACTTGATGTGAGGGGGAGATGTCAGCTATCCCAGGTGGGGTGCGGGAGGAAGGGCAGGCCCTGGCAGGAGGAAAGACGAACAACCTACAGGAGGTCTGAGGGAACCCCCACCCCAGGACGGAAGGGCTGGTCCCCACTGCCAGCCTTTTGTGATCATGGCTGGGGGGTTGGGGGTGGGGGTGGATGTGGTGGCTCCTCCCGTTTCTCTCAGAGCCCTCAGGGTGGTGAGGACCTTGGTCTGAGAGGACGACATCAGGTCATCTGAGGAAGCACATCTGATCAGCTGAGACAGGAGTCTCAGTTCTCGCCAAGAGTCAAGGTGAGGACCCCGAGGGAAGAATGAGTGTACCCCAATTCCCAGGACAAAGAGGGGGCCCCACAGAAATCTGGCCTACCTCCACTGTCAGCCCTGGGACCCCTGGAAGGGCCTGTCTGGCTGATCCCCGCCTCATTTCCGGATTGGTGGTCTCTCGAAGAGGAGGGCTTTGGTCTGAGGCTCTGGACTCAGGTCAGCTGAAGTAGGATCCCAGGCCCTGGCAGGGGTCACACTGAGGACTGAGGGGAACCCCACACACACACCAGGACGCATGGAGCCCAGGCCTGCCCTACCCTTCTGTCTGCCATGGGGAGACCAGGGATCAGTGGGTGGATTGATTCCCCTTCATTGATTCCACCTTCCAGTGTCTTCAGAAGATGAGGCAGGCCTAAGGAGGGTGGCCTCAGGTCAACAGAGGGAGTTGTCCCAGGCCCTGCAGGGTGTCAAGGTGAACCTGAGTGGAACACCCATCCCAGGACAGATGGAACCCACAAAGTTTGGCCACCCCTTATTGTCCCTTGGTGCCTCCTGTTAGCCCCTGGGGAGGTGTGGCCTGATGTGGGGCCCCTTCCCTTCCTTCTGTTCAGTCTCAGGGGTGTGTGGTCTTGTTATGAGAGTTTTGTCTCAGGGCAGCAGAGGGGTGGGTCCCAGGCCCTGCCAGGGGAAAGGTGAGGACCCTGAGTGAGCACAGAGGGGACCACCCACCCCAGAAGAGTGAGAACCTCACCGAGTCCAGCCCACCCCTCCTGTCAGCACTGGGAACCCAGGGCTGTGCTTGCAGCCTGAACCCTGTGCTGCCCCCTCGTTTCATCTTACAGGGGCTCCAGGAACCCACAGGTGAAGGCCTTGGCCTGAGGCTCATGTGCTCAGGTTGCAGAGCAGAGGAGGCCCAGGCAGTGCCAGGAGTCAAGGTGAGGTACACACCCCAAATGTGTACCCAGGGGCTTTCCCATGCCAGACCCGAGGAGACCCCGCAGCGCCCAAGACCACCCCACCCCAGTGTCGTCCCCAGAACCTCGGACTCTGCTGGGTGCATCCTGAGGAGCTGTCTCACTTCCTCCTTCAGGTTCTCAGGGGAGAGGCCACAAAGGAGGACAGAGTCCTGTGAAGCCGAGAGCACCTCTAAAGAGGAGACCTGTAAGTCTGCTTTGTCAGAGGTGCCAAGGGTGCGTTTCTCAGCTGAGGCCGCTCACGCTCCCTGTCCCCTGCCCCCCGGCCCAGGAGTCCCCATCGGTCACCTCCTGCCCACGCTCCTGCCGGCTGCCCGACACCCGTCGTCATGACTCTAGGTCCGATGAGTAAGCTCTGCAAGCGTGAGGAAGGCCATCAGGACCCAAGAGAGGCCCAGGGCCTGGTGGATGCGCAGCTGTCCGGGGCTGAAGAGGGGGCGGCCATATCCCCCTCCTCCTCCCTCTCCTCCTCCTCATCTATCCTGTCCCTGGACACCCTGGAGGAGGTGGCTGCTGCTGCGACCCCGAGTCCTCCCCAGAGCCCTCAGAGTGCCTGGCCCTCCCCCACTGCCATGGCAGCCGCTCCATGGAGCCAATCCGAAGACGATGGCTCCAGCAGCCAAGGTGAGGAGGGGCCAAGCGCCGCCTGGGAGGACCCGGAAGACGCCGAGTCCTCACTCCAAGATGCACTCCATTTGAAGATGGCTGACCTGATAGACTTCCTGCTCCTCAAGTATTGCACAAAGGAGCCAACCACCAAGGCAGAAATGCTGAATATGGTCATGAGAGAGTACGAGGACCACTTCCCTGTGGTCTTCAGCCAAGCCTGTGAGTGCATGCAGCTGGTCTTTGGTGTTGACGTGAAGGAAGTGGACCCCAGCGACCACTCCTACGTCCTGGTCACCACCCTGGGCCTCACCTACGATGGGATGCAGAGTGGTGAGCAGAGCATGCCCAAGACCGGCCTCCTGGTGCTGCTCCTGGGCATGATCGTCCTGGAGGGCGACTGCGCCCCTGAGGAGGACATTTGGGAAGCGCTAAGTGTCATGGGGGTGTGTGCCGGGACGGAGCACTTCATCTACGGGGAGCCCGGGGAGCTCCTCACCAACGTTTGGGTGCAGGAGCAGTACGTGGAGTACCGGCAGGTGCCCGACAGCGATCCTGCACGCTACGAGTTCCTGTGGGGTCCCAGGGCCCATGCTGAAACCAGCAAGATGCAAGTCCTGGACTATTTGCTCAGGGTCCATAGCAGGGATCCCGGTCCCTTCCTCCCCCTGTCTGTTGAGGGTGTGAGCCATGAGGAAGAGGGCGTCTGAGCCAGAGTTGCAGCCAGGCAAGATCCATGCCCACGTCCAGCAGCTTGTCCTGCCAGGAATGAAGTGAGGCCGCATCTTCACTGTGTGTTTCAAGAGAGAACAGTCAGTGTCCTAAGTAATAGAGGGTCAGGGCGAGGTGGGCGGACACGGTGGAAAGTGTCTCTGGGCTCCTCTTCTCTATGATGGGTCCTGGAAATGTATCTTGCTTTCCTTTAGGAATTGTTCAAATGTTGTTCCCTTTAATAGAAGGTTTAATTAGCTTCAGCATATAAGTTTCTGAATGACATCGATCATATATGAATTTGTACTTACCCAGTCCAAGAGGAAGAGTTTTGCTGTTTTGTAAAAGTAATTGGGACACCTTCCCTCATAGTCTGTGATCCGAACTAAATAACATGACACTGGAACAGGAATTTCCTTGGAAATGTAAAGGAACTTAGCAGTTGAATGGTTGGGGTCAAGAAATAGAGAAATAAAAGTAGAAGGCACTTGATTCTTGCCTTCTTATCCCTTCTCTTAAAACTAAAAGATATATGTATACTTGGAATTGCTTATGTATTTCAAGAAAGTCAGAGAAATTTAATCTTAATAAATAAGATCCCTGCTCACTGCCTCATTTCTTCCCCAGACTTTTGCTGAGCTTCTGCTCTCCAGAAGGCCCATTAATGCCCCGAGCAGTGTGGGGCTTTGGGAAACTGCGATTCCTTCTGTGGGAGTTGATTGTAATGAAGCTGGGTGGTGGCAGTGGCCAGACATGCAAGTGGTGTGTTATGGGGCTGAGGGGAAAGTCTGAAGTGGAAAATTGCTCTGAAAAGATTCTTTTGGATCATGGGTAAACCAGAGAGAAATCTCCACCTGGGGCAGGAAGGGAAGGTGTCCTGGGCTCTTGTCACGTTGCAGTTGAACAACAGTGAAGAACTACTTTTATACCCATCATCTGCAAGGATTTCCCGAGAAATACAGTCACATTCCTTTGAAGTGATGCCCAGAAATCAGAGGCCTGGCACTCCTTTCCCAGGCCTGGGAGAGCTGGAGTCCACAAGATTAATTAGGTGTTAATTATCTTGAGTTTAATTTGGCCAACTGTAATCAACGGGTAGAATTTTGGTGGGGTTGAAATGAATGGAAGTAGAGGTCTGGATGACCATGGTCTGGATGAAGAGCAGCTTGGAGGGAGGGAAGGAGTTGGTCCTTGATCCTATTTCTAGGTTTGCGTTCCATCCAGCTGGGAAGACTCCCTCGCACATGAATTTTCACACATATCCTCTAATTGTGAAGATTTAGTGAGTTTTACTTATGAAACATCCTTTTTGGCTGATTAGGTATTCCACGTCCTATTCAGCTGTGTATTCTCTACTATGACCTGGATAATAACAACAACAAAATCCAAGAGGAGAGAGTGGAAGGCCTGGGATCAAAACAATCCTAGAAATAACTGCCAGTCCTCAAAGTTCCCTATATAACAGGCACTGTGCCAGGTGCTTTCCATATATCACATACACTCCTGCAGTCCTCCAAGATAGAGATCACCAACCCACTCCCTTCACAGAGGGAGAGCCCAAGGCTCATAGGGCTTGCTGATTTTCCCAGGATCACATGGCTGGTAAGTGACAGGGTGACAAGGCAGAGACTAGACCCCTGGTCTGGATTCATCTAGAGCCCAAGCTGCTCCCAGCCTGTGGCCAAACTTCTGACTCGTAATTCATTTCTCTTCTCAGTACTCCATAATATCTCTTAGGCGACAAAATTAGGATGCTGGCGCCCAGGTAGTGAAAGCAGGCCTATAGAAGGAAGGCAACAATGAGAATCAAATACAACTGGGAGATGGTCCAAGGCTTGTTGAGAACTGACTCCTCCAGGTGTTGCCATTTCTGTCCAATGCCAGAACTTTTCCACATGACATCTTCTCCCATGTGTCTGTCCTCCTGTCCAACTCTGGAACCTGGTCGGCTGACAGGATCTTCACTGCTGCCTCCTCTGAAGGCTGCACAGAACTTCCTACCCTCCCCACTGACACAGAGCGTTCCTACTCCCTGAAGAGGTCCCCTGGCTCTCCCATAGCTCACCTTCGATCCTGTCGGAGAGCCACAGTCCCTTCGACTTTGGATAGTGATGTTTAGGCACCTGGTAATCTCTCTGGGCAACTTTAACACATTCTCCAAATGTTTCCCAATGGGTTTGTGAGTAGTCTGATTTTCCACATAATGAACTGGTTCTTCGGACATAATCTGGCAATCAGAGAAGGGATTTTTGAAACCTCCCTGATATTTGCAGTAGGACTTTAATGGGGTGTCTTATTTAAAACTGGCCACTGAACACTTACACAGATGAATGAGCATCCCTAGCTCAAAACCCAAAGCCTCCCTCCTAAGTGGTATGTGAGAAAAGACCATGGAAATCAATATCAAGCAAACATCTACTGAGATTGAACTCTTAAAAACCGTGGAATCCTCCTAGGAGGTGAAAAATGATTCCTCGGTGGATATGCTAGCTCAGATTGAAAAAGAAAAAATAATTAACCATCCATTGTCCTTTGTCTGTGTACCTGCCCCACAGGAAAGTCCTGGCTTTCAATGAGCCTAAGGGCAACTGTGCAGGTTCAGAGAAGTTCCGTCACGTGCAGGGTAGCAGAGACTCCTAGGTTAAGATTTTACCCATGCATGCATCTAAAGGAAGGAGTAAATTCTCAGCCTACCGAGGTTATAGATGGTATTGCAAAGGGAGTGCAGAACAGTCCACTGAGTGAAAAAGGCGAACCCTCCCTGCTGAGATTGACAGGATCCTCCTAAAATTAGGTGTTATATTGTATTTGAAAGCATTTGTCACATAGTAGGCACTTACAAATTTGGAGAATAACAAGACAAATCTGACCTTCACAGAAACTCCTCCAAGAATTGAAGAAAGTTGTTGACATAAATTATGATGAAAACTCTTAATTGAGCACCTACTATGTACCAGTGTATGGGAAAGACTACAAGTGTTCATCCTTATCTTGTCTTCCTTTCCCTCCTGGACACAGGGGACACTACATTGCTAGTCCACTTGTAGTTAGGAAGGGTCATGTGAGTAGCCGTTGTCACTGAGATTTGAGCAGAAGCATTGTTTGTCACATCCAGAGCCAGTAAGCCATTTCTATGCTTTCTGTTTCACTCAAGTAGCAAACATGGCAAGCTCATGTTGAGATCATGGAACTCCAAAACAGAAACAGCCTGGAAACTTGTGTACCCTGAGAGCAGAGAGCCCCTGCCAAACGACATCAGAATTTATGTGCAAAAAAATGAACTTCTGTTGTGTTAAGCCATTTAATTTCAGGTTTGCCTGTTGCATCAACTAGCGGTTACTCTAGCTGACTAATACACAGCTATTATTTCTGTTGTTAGTTAAGTATTTTAATTACCATGGTAGTAGTACATATTTTCTTCTTGCAAAAAATTCAGACAAATCATAATTCTCCCTTTACAAAGTTCATCCAAAATTCTGCCCTATCTTCAGAAACAACCACAATAACAATCTGGTGTGTATTATTTTAAAGCTGATTCTAGGCTCTTTCAGGCATAAATATTTGTGAGTTTGGGCGTTGATTAAGGAAAAAGATATGACCATGACATGGCAGCAGCATGCAACAAGCTTTATTTGAGCAGTACTTTCAGAGGAGGGCATGTGAAGGGAAGTCCCTCACAGTGAGAGATCTTGCAGAGACAATGGCAAAGGCTCACCATCCAGAAGGGGAAGATAGCAAGATGACCCCCAGAGGAGAGGGGAATCAGAGAGTGATGTCCCTCACCAGCACAACTGGGAATCTCTGGGTCAGAAAGCGCCTGAAAGGCAGCAGGGGCTTGGAGTCCCATAGCCCTAGGGTTATCTCATCTATGCCCAGCAGATGTTGGGTACAGTTTTGCAGGGTATGCAAAGCAGGCAGGTTCTAAATGGCTAAAAATCACCTTAGTTAGACTACATTTAAAGCGATTGGATGTGTAAAAATTTGAGTTCGTTGGGGTTCTTTTAGGAAAGGGTGTGGTTTTACACTTCTGGAACCATCACAACACTGTAACACACTCCACCCCTTAACTTGCCTTCCTATTGTGCGTGATTGGTTATTTCTTCCTAAATGCTACCACTGTCCCTCCAGCATTTGGAGGACACTGGCTCAGCTTGCTCACCCTGTGAGGAGCTCAATCTTGACATCATTTTGTTCTTTCACAGCATTGAACTGCTTTTCATGAAAAATGTGACTTTTTAAAGTTACACATAGACCAGAACGGTTCTGTCTACTGTTGGCTGTGTAAGTATCAGGCACCTCTCCTACAGACGTTTGGATATACGTCACTTGAGTTACTGGTCCTGTTTGTATTTATGGTCATGTTGACATGTCATGTGTATTGGAAGTCACATAAAGTTGATCCAACAAGATTGTGTGAGTTTTGAGTAAGACGCTATGTAACAAACATTTCCTGATCTCCTTCTGAGTGCCAAGGCCCATAGTGGATGTCAGGAGTGCAGAGCATGACATGTGACCCCTGCCTTGAGGAGCTCACGATCTAATAGGAGGGTATGGGCACATAACAAAGTTCTTTCTCTATGGTTCTGGAAGTGCCAAGGCATATGGACAAAAATTTATAATTACAAAGCTGCTTGTTTCTGAATGAGAATAGTTTATTTAGCCAGACTGAGGTTTAAAGGAGGCAGCAGAGTACATGGCTGAGAGCAAGGACTCTGGACCCAGTCAGCCTGGATATGAATCCGGACTCTGCCACTTCCTAGCTCTGTGATCTTGAGTAAGCTTCCAACCTCTCTGTGTCTCAGTTCCCTCATCTGTAAACTGTGGGTAGCAATAGTAGCTACTTCATGGGGCAGTTATGAGGAGAAAGCCAGGTAATATCTATAAAGTACACACAACAGTGTTTGGTACATAGTAAGTGTCACATGAGTGTTTATGAAATCAGCAGCTTCTGACCTCATCACTCACTGGTGTAAAGCCTCAGGATTAAGTAAGTCATCTCATAGAAGGTTGAGAAACAGGGTAAAACTTGTACTCCACAGGGCTGTGATAAACTTGAATCACTTAGCCTCCCACAGTACATGGTGTTATGGTTATCCCCATCCTTGAGGCTGGCCCTGAAGCCCTCAGATCCTCCGATGCTGCAGAGGGCGCTATTGCATCTGTTCAATGTGCTTACTGTCTGTAACTCCCCTGTGGCCAGTTCTGGTGAAATCCCTTAACATTCTGGTTGGCTTCTGCCATCATCACACAGTGCTGTTCGTCATGTGTGGGTCACAGGCATTTTCTCACTGGAGCCTTAAGTAACCCAGGCGTTTTGATTGCAGAGTGCACTGCTTGCCCATGACTACACTGCTTACTGTAGGATGTATATATTACTGTTATCATAATAATAATGGCAATCTCTTACTAGTACTTTTCCGTTTATACACTGGGTCACATAGATGATCTCATTCGCTAAAGCAAGCAACAATAGGCTTGAGATTCTGGCCTGTGACTGAGCTCAAGCCAAACACCTGGGGAGCTCTATCTCTGGAGTTTCTGACAGAACACACAGATGGCCCCCCTACCCATGACTCAAGCCTCCAATAGCTAAATCATGGTCTACCTTGCATTTCATTCTGCCATTCACTTTTGCTGCCATTTCCAAGCACAGCAGTCACAACAATAATTTGAAATCAGACACTGGCTACTCTGTAGCCTCTTCTCATTTAGAGAAGTAAGTAGACAATGTCCTGACATCTGATGCTCACCCCCAAATACTCATTCACATGTTTCCACCCCTCTCATGATGTATGAGTCTGGCAGGACAGGGCACGTGATTTTGCTGCCCATCAAACACATTATACTGTTATTTGAGAGGTAATTGGGAGCCTTGGCCCAACTGGGAAATTAATATCAACAGGGGTACTCGTATTTGTGACCAGCCTCTAAATAGTTCCATCATTTCCCTGCTCTTCGGAGCCCAACCCTGGGTTTTCCCATATATCTGCTCCCCTGGTACTTGAGGATGCATGTTGCTTTCTGTCACTGGCTATTGGCAGCCCAGCGTAGACAAAATAACCCAGCACTTGCAAAGGCAGTCCCCTACAGGGAAGGAGTACCAGTGAGAAGAGCCAGACAGGCAGCTTCCTGCACTGCCCTCAGAGAAACAGCTGTTGTAAGTAATGCCAGTTCTGTTCTAGGGAACCCAAACCAGTCACTTGCAGATTATTTGTGAATAAATTAAAACTGCTTATTACTCTAAATTACCTGGTATCTTAAGAAATTTTGCAGGCTTCACCAAGGGGCTAATTCCTAAACTGTGTCAAGGGCTGCCACACTGCCTGGCACACTGGAGGTAGCAAATAAACTGTGACCCAGTTTCCTGGGAGATTCCAGGTTGGTGGAGGAGCTGAAGGAAGCAAAAGGCATGCGGGTGGATTTGTCCACAATTTATGTTTTGTTTCACTTGTAACATAATGTAAACTGCTCCTTTCACCCTCTCTGCCACCTTGGCTTGTAGGTGTATATGGTTGGAAAGGCCCTTAGAGGCAAAAAAGGCTATGTTATGCTGGTCTTCCATGACTTCCTCCTCCATGACTTTTCTGATTTAATCTTTATTCCTCTGCTTACTCTTGCTGTGTGTGTGTGCGTGTACATATATATATATATATATAATGTATTTATGTATTGGGGCATGCGGGTCTTGAGAGCTCTGACCAGACTCCAAAGAAAATTATTACATATTATATTATATATTATATAGCACATACATATATATGAATGCTACTGTTCTCTTTCTCTAGTTGAACTCTTACTGACACACCACCTGTAGGATGGATAGAATAAAAAAGGACAACTGTTGGAAGGATATGAAGAAATTGGAGACCACACACATTGCTGATGGGAATGTAATATGGTGTATTTCAAAAACACTTAGAAAGATCTTCAAGAAGTTAAACATAAAGTTATCATAGGACCTAGCAATTCCACTTCTATGTATATACCCAAGAGAACTGAAACATATGTCCACACAAAAACATGTACATGAATATTCACAGCAGCATTATTCATAATACCCTAAATGTGGAAAAAAACCAAAGGTACATCCACTGATGAACAGATAAACAAAATGTTGTATGTTTATACAATGACGTATTATTCAGCCATCAAAAAAGAATGAATTAAAAACTTAGGGGAAAAAAGAAGGAAGTACTGATACTTGCTCCAACATGGATCAGCCTATAAAACATTGTGCTAAGTTAAAGTATCCAGAACAGGCAAATCCACAGAGGTAGAAAGTAATTTACTCCCTGCCACGGGCTGCGGGTAAAAGGGAATGCCTCCTAATGGGTGCAGGGTTTCTTTTGGGGGTGATGAAAATATTCTGGAATGAGTAGTGATGGTTGCACAACCATGTGAATATAATAAAATCACTGAATTACATATTTTAAAGGGGTAAATTTTGTTATGTGAATTATATCTCAATAAAAAATTACTATTAATAAAAAAGAAGGCAGTTCTCCTAGCTGGAGTCTGTCTAAGAATAAGATGCAGTACCCTAATCACAAACTTGAATTCCTGGCCCTAAAATAGTGCACTCAGGAGTGTTTGGATGGGCTGCCTTCTGAGATAGGGACAGCAATACAGTCATGTGCCACATAATGTCGTTTTGGTCAATCACACACATGACAGAGGTCCCATAACATGAGTACCATATAGCCTAGGTGTGTAATTGGCTATACCATCTAGGTTTGTGGAAGTACACTCTATGATGTTCGCACAATGACGGAATCACCTAACGATGCATTTCTCAGAATGTATCCCCATTGATAAGTGACACAGGACTGATGCTTACCTGCATCTCATAATACTAAGAAATAGACTCCTAGGCATCAGGGGTAATCCAATCAGTGACTGTAAGATCTCCCTTCAAAAAGGACTTGTTGCCCAACTTCAAATATTGTGGTTAGCTGACAGCCTCCATTAGCTTCTTCAGGATATGCCTTTACTGTATAACCCAAGTCATAATCTTCTAGGTGTGGCCACTGGGCAATGACTAAGCAATGCAATTGTAGCCAAAGCCACATACTTCTCATAGAGGCCACCAGCCAGTGATTGAGCAATCTAGGGGAACAGAATTGACAAACCTATAGTTAGATCATTCAAGAAAGAAAAGACAGAACAAATTGCTAAAATCAGGAATGAAAGAGGAGACATTACCACTGACCTTATAGAAATAAAAAGGATTATATTGGAATGCTAGGAGCAACTGTATGCCAAGAAATTAGATAACATGAATAAAATGTAGAAATTCCTAGAAAGACACAAAGTACCCACAGTGACTCAAGAAGAAACAGGAAGTCGGAATAGACCTATAACAAGTAAGCACTTGAGTTATTAATCAAAAACCTTCCTACAAAGAAAAGCTCAGGACCAGATGGCTTGGTTTGTATTAGCCATAATTATGAAAAGTCTGTTGACTAAATGGAAAAACAAATTAATGAGGTGACAAAGTTAGAGACAAAAGCCACTGTGAATATTTGCGTTACCTATATCTAAAGAAGGCTGGGGGGTGGGGGTGGTGGGAGCTCTGATCAGAATCCCAGGAACCAGGACATAAAGAGATGTAAGGCTGGGGTGACAAGCTGAAGGACAGGCAAATAGTAAGTTAGCCCTGGGGAAGGGCCTAGAAGCCAGGAACCAGGGTGGACCAGGATCTGGGACCCAGAAAGCAGCCTTTGGGGGAAGCAAGTTTGGTAACAGGAGGTGAAAATAGGCATCCTCACAGCAATCCCAAGAGGCTGGGAATATCACTAGGCCCATTTGACAGATGAGTAAACCAAGGAACCATGAGTCTAGGTAATTGGACCAAGGCCCCATGACAGTTGGTGGTGACAATTATAATGAAATAAAATGTACTAAAGACAAAGATAACAAATACACAAAACTCATCACCTCCTAATTATTTTCCTACAGTGTACTATTATCTATTAGCTTGAGGTTACTTACATATATTGTATCCGTATGGTGGAAATATTAAATGCAATGGACTGAGGAGCAAATAGGCAGCAGGAGCTATGAGTAAGCAGAAGATAGAAGAGAAAGAAAATATGTATGGACCAAAGGGAAAGAAAATGTGATTGACTAAGAAAGTTGGCCAGAAATAGAAAGAGGAAGATTCAAGATACAAGATCAAAAAAGTTTGTCAGGAAGGTCCCCGGAGAGGTGGGAGGAGCTGTGAGCGAGGGCACAGGGGACCAGGATTAGCCTGGACAGGGTAGGGGTAGCCTCTACTCTGAGACAGGTGGGTAGGTTGAGAAGATGAGTGAGGATCGGGGGGATGTTTGGAGCTAAGATCTTCTGACCCCTGACTGAAGTTCCAAAGTTACCTAAGAGGAAACACTTATAGATTATACATTTAGAAATTAAATAATGACGCTGTAAGAAATTGCCTTACTAAATTCCAGAGAAGACACATCGAACAGCAATGTTTTACCATCTCCACCTTTGTGAAAGTTCTTGTAGGGGCAGCATGACAGCATTTACAAATTTGACATATCCAGCATAACATTGTGTTTGGAATCCCAAAAAGAGTGATGCAGAATCACGGAGAACTTCACAATTCCATGGGGCAAGTGTTAAGATGAAGCAACGACAGTATTGTCCCCCGATAACTACTTTCTTCTTCTCCCGTAATCATAAACCTTTACTTTCAGCTTCCTATAAATGTGACCATGTGACTAAATTCTGCACATTAATCTCTATCTTACAGCCTGCTTCCCTGGGAAACTGATCTGCAACAACAGTTGACAGAAAGTCAGGAGGAGGAAGGGAGGAAGACAAGTGGAGGGAAGTGTAGGCACCTTAATATCATCATTACAAAGCAGAAACTCAATGGTTGTCTCTAGTTGACGGAAAGAGAAATAGAGGTGTAGGGATATTATTTAAAGGCACAAAAGTGGCCAATAGAAAACCTAAAAATAGTGTTCTATCTATCTATTAAGAGGAGAAGGGAAAATGGTAGGGTGAGATGAAAGAAAATTGGCCATGAATTGATAACTGATGTACTTTGGGGATCAGCATACAATTTTCTGTACTTTTGTACATGTCTGATCAATTGCCATAATGAAAAGTTAAAAATACAGACATAAAAGAGGAAAGGATCGGTGAACTATAATCTCATCGATCATAGCAGGAAGTCAGCAGATAATGTCTACAGTTGACAAGGACATAAAAGAGTTGATGTAGATATCCGCATAGTATTGACAAAGAGAGAGGCAAATTACCAGAAGAGCTGAAATGAGAAACATTTAAAATGAGAATGGGGTGCTGAGGGGTAAGGCACAGGACCTTTGCTTTGTATTAACGCCTTCTGTTCTTTGACTTCTCTTATGGGTTGAATTGTGTCCTCCCACTTAAGAAAAAAAAAAAGAAAGAAAAGAAGATTTGTTGGAGTCCTAACTCCCAAGACTTTAGCACATGGCCTTATTTGGAAATAGAGTCTTCAGAGGTAGTCAAGTTAAAATGAGGTCATTAAAGTGGCACCCAATGTGATATGACTGATGTCCTTATAGAAGGGTAAATTTGGATGCAGACACAGACACAGGCACACACAGAAGGAAGACATCCACACGAAGATGGAGGATTGGAGGGATGCATCTACAAGCCAAGGTATGGCAAAAATTGCCAGTAAAGCACCAGAAACTGAAAGAGGCCAGGCAGGATCCTTCCCTTACCAGATTCTGAGGGAGCACGGCTCTGCCAATGCCTTGATTTCAGATTCTAGCCTCCAGAATTGTAAGACAATAAACTCTGTTGTTCTAAGCCACCTAGTCACAGCAGCCCTAGCAAACTACACAACTTAAAAACATTTCAAAATGTAATGAGATTGATGGGCTCTGCAGGTCAGCCAAGAGAGAAAACTACATGCACCAATGGCAGAGTTCTGTTTTGTTTTGGTTTGGGGTATTTTTGCTGGGCAGTAGCAGCAGCAGGACGAGAGTGACAGCAAGTGGAGAGGGCAGCGAGAGAGCAGTTTGGGTGACAGTGGGGAAGAGGGGGGTCTGAGAGAACTGGTTTAGTCAGAGAGCGGGATCCTGAAGTTTAGGATGTTTGAGGTGGAGCAGATCCTGCAAATAAAAAGGTCTAGGATGCGGCCTTGAAGGTGGGGGCTGAGGTGGAGAAGAAGAGAGATCGCTAGAGGTTAGGAAGCAGTCAAGGGGCTTTGAGTGGATGGGCTGCCCAGGTAGACATGAAATCATCCAGGATGATGGCGGGACTCGCGGTTCCAAGGAAGCCTGTGAGCCAGGGGCCTGAGTCTTCGATGAGTGAGGGAGGGGGACCAATAAGTGCAGTGTAACAAATTGCCACAATCTTAGTGGTTGTAGACAACACCCATTCATCACCTCAGTTTCTGTAGGTTAGAAGTCTGGGTGCAGCCTAGCTGGGCCTTCTGCTCAGGGTTCCACAAGGCTGCAATCAACGTGCTGGCAAGGGCTGTGTTCTCACCTGAGGATCTGGGTTCTCTTCCAAGCCTGTTCAAGTTGTTGGTGGAATTCAATTCCTTGTGGGTGTAGGACTGAGGTCCCCATTTTCTAGGTGGCCATCAGTCAAGGGCTGCTCTCAGCTTCTAGAGACTGCTCACAGTTCCTCGCCAGATGGCCCTCTCACAACATGTAGTTTACTTCTTCAAGGCCAGCAGGACAATGTCTCTAACTTCAGGGAAGGCCTGGCTCTCTTTTGAAAGGCTCACCTGATTAAGTCAGGCCCACACAGGATAATCTCCCTTTGGATTAACTCAAAGCCAACTCATTAGGGGCGTTAATTACATCTACAAAGTCCCTTCACCTTTGCCATATCCTACTGTTTACACGCAGGTAGTCCATTCTGCCCACACAGGACAAGGGGAGGGGATTATACAAGGACATGCACCCTGGCGGGGGGGTAGGAAATTTGGGGGCCTATATACAATTCTGCATACCACAGATGTGCCCTGTCTTGAGCCTCAAGGCAACCAGATAACAGAAAACTTAATCTAGTCCATTCCACATTTTCCCAGTTACTTCAGGGTTTTCTTACTACCTACCAATAGTCATTATCAAGCAATTCCAGATTTTCTTCTCCTTGGCCCCAGACTATGCCCTAAATTTTGCAAGGCTTACTTAGTTTCATGGCATCTCGAGAGAGAGAGCACGAATCTGGTCCTTGGGATTGGCAAGTGTCCCTGTGGCATCCACTGCAATGTACAATCCCATGTGGCCCTCAGAGACAGCAGCCCTGTGTGCTGGTTTCCACTGAGGTGCTATCATCCTAACCTAGTGCACAGTCCAAGCCACTTTCCACTGTCACATCCTTTGGAGGATGGCGATCTTTCCCTCTCTCTCACATACATACACATTCCATGCCCTTCTTGAGGCCACAGGTAAATTCAGCTGCTTTGCCATGCCACTTTAGTGCCATTGGAAATTCAGGGGACTAGCCCAGGCACTTCCGCAGCTGAGCCAAGCTGACCTGATGTGAGGGGAGTTCTAGAACTCTGAGCACTGTCCAGGGTATGGTCCAGCAAGGGAGCACAAGTCCCCTTGCCCTTGGACTTCTATTGTACTCCCACCTTTGAACCTAACTCCAGGGGGTGGGGCAGGACACATCAGTCTATTGGTAAATATTCTGCAGTTCCCTGTCATAGCAGCAGAAGGATGAGGACTCAGGGGAGAATTGAAGGCTTGTCTCTCATTGCAGATCCAGCGTCCTCAGCTGGGCACTGATTGATGGCAGGCTCGGCCCCTTCCGTTCACTGCTGTATCCCCAGGGCAAACACCCTTTGCTGGGCTTTGCGGGATCACTGGGATGAGAAGCATGAGCAGAATTAGCTGGATGAGAAGGCAGGGCGGCCCAGGCTGTACTCAGCCTGCTCCCAGTGAGGGCTCTCGCGCCCTGCAGGGAGAGGCAGGCAGGGCCCTTGCCTCTGTGGGCCTGTGAACTGCTTCTGAGAAGGAGCCTGATGTGGGCTGATTGCCACCAAATGTGCTGGGCACCGAGGGCCCTGTTCCCGGAAGCGGCCATCTCTAGATGTGGGAGGCAGTGCTGGGACTCTGTTCTCTAACTGCCTGGGGAGGCCAGATGGAGGGAGCTGGTTCCGGGCTGCCCTGAGGTTTGTGATGCAACAGGAACAGCCTGGTTCCTGGCTGGGGGCTCGAGGGGGAGTGAAAGTGAAGTGGATCACAACCAGAATCTGATGCTGTTGAAGTAGAAGTAAAGCCCCGGGGAGCATGAGGGGCAGAGGAGGGGCTGGGCGTCCAGGCAGACTTGACATTTGCTGAGCTCCTTCCCTGGGTCACACAAAGTGCCAAGGACTTTACAAGCTGAGGTGACTCTCATAGGGAAGAGGTTACTCACAGTCCCGTTTGCCTCTGGACAGCTTGCATCAATCATCCTGTGAGCAATCTTTCCCTTCCCTTCCCTCTTCTTCCCTCCCCTCCTCTCCCTCTTCTTTTCTTGTCTTTTCAAGCTCAGGCTTTTCCATCCTGCCATTCATTGATTCAGCCACCTCAGTTCCTGGAGGTCAGGACAGGCAGGGCTTGGAGCAGGCCACCTTAGAGCTGGCAGAGGCCAGAAGTAGGGAATTTCTAAAAGCCTCCACCAGGGGTCGCCTAAGCGCCGGTGTTTGCTAGCACTGCTTCACAGGGGATTCATTTCCTTAAAAAATGTATTATTTTGTCAAGCAGAAGCTTAAAATAAAATAGGCAAAAAGAAATCCCTCATCAGTATTGCTCTCTCACTGAGTGAAGTAAGACTGGTTCTTTTTCCGTTGGCATTATATTCATCTGAATGAAGAGATCACATTTGGTCACCCCCTTTCCTTCTGGTTTCCCCTGTTCCGCTTTGATTTATGAAGGATTTCTGCTCATTCCCCCAGATCTGTCTTTGCAAAGAGCCTCAAGGAAGGGAAACAATGACAGCTGTTTTGGAACAAGGGAGGACTCTCATGGTTGAGGGCTTCCTGTGCTAGGGGAGGGGCTTCTGGTCCCTGGAGTCTGCAGTCACAGCCCCAGGACCTGTTCTTGTCCAGTGGTGCCATAGGCCAGGCCTTGCCTGCCTGCACTCTCAGCCTCTGACAAGCAGGTGTTTCTTGCAAAGGGGCGCCCACAGCTGGATTGCCAGAGCAACACCCACTGCCTCCTGCACTACTGAAGCAAAAGCCAGAGGACAAGTCGGAAACACTGGGAAACGCTGCGACGCTTTGGTGACATTCCTCTGGGGCCCCTCTTAGATGTGTGCTAGGAAACACACCTCAGGCATGAATCCATGCAGCCACAGAAGGAACAGCTAAAGACAGCCTGAAATACAACACCTTCGAGGGAAGAAACAGAAGGGTGGGAGGAACCTTCACTGAATTGCCATGTGCCTCCTGCCTCCTCAGACAGGTGACCTCAGGAAGCCAGTAGTTTACACCAAAAAAGGCAGCAAGGAAAGCAACTTGCTGGCTTGGTCAGGAAAGTAAGCCCTCCTTCGCTATGACACAGGGAAGCAGCAGACGTCACCCCTTGTGGAATCAGCGTGACGTGATACTTCTGTAACATCACTCAAGACTCTATCGATATGGGAAACTTCTCCAAGAGTCTCGAAGGGGCCAATAAAAACACTCAGGTGGAAGGCATACTAGAGGGGATTGTTGCTAAAGGGCAGGTGCTGTGCACACTGAAAGTGCAGTTTCCAAAAGTCCTCAAAGTTGGGATTTCTCTCCATTGACTCCTGGAGCCCAAGAGTTGCCTTTGAATCCTGGGGAAGAGCAAAGCCTTGCAATTCCCCGTCCTAGCCTTGACCTTGTACTCCAGGCAGAAACCACCAGCTGCCAAACCTCACCCCCCTGACTGCTTGCTTGCCCCCGGCTGGCTGCCAGGCACCCACCTCTCTGTGTGATCCTGCATTGAGCGGTCACATGATGGGGCAAAGAACATGGGCTCTGTAGTCAGGCAGACCTGATTTCAACCCTCGCTCCACAGTGTGGCCCTGGCCCACTGTGAAACTTCCCTGGGCCTCAGATGGAAGTGTGAATCCCACAAATAGACCACCTAGGGGCCCATTCCCAGTCTCCAGCAGGCAGTCAGTGAACGGGGGCTCTGGATAGCAGGTCCACCCGCCTGGCCCGACTCTACCCCTGGAGTTCCAGATCCCAGCCTGCCTGGCCGGCCCCAGCTTCACCCCTCTCAGGCACAGCTGCAGCGATCTCTGGCTCTCCTGAGCCCCACACCATGGATTGTGAGCTTCAGAGAGATGCCAACTGGGCCAGTGAAATGTTTCCAGTTAGGAGGCCGTAGCCTGCAGCATGGGGGCTTCAGCCTTCACCCAGGTGATGACCCCCCCCAGCTCCCTGACAGGCTCCAGGCAGCAGGTGGGGTATTTTCCTGGTGCCCCTTTCATGGGGCTATGATCAGGGCAATTCGGGTTTCCCATTTCCAGTGTCACTTGTCTTCTACATCATCAACAAGCTGCTGAAAGAATAAGCTCCCAGAGGGATAGGATGGCAGGCTGGAGGTGGGCTGGCATTAGTGCTTCTCATGCCACTGTCAGCCGGCGTGGGGCCCAAAGTTAGATAAAAGGCCCCAACAATACTTTCTTGCTTCTCTACCCCATCACATCTTTGTGTATCAAATTCATTCTAGCATTTTCGACTCACCGAATCCTCACTGCTGCCCCAGGACGTGTGCACTGTTATCATCTCCAGCACACAGATGTGCAAAGGGAGGCTTGGGGAAGGGTCGTCAAAGGATCAAGATCTCACAGCCAGGAGAGCTGGAACTTAAACCCTGGCCTCTTGGCCACGATGCCACACTGCCAGACAGACCCAGGCCAGGGCAGTGGTCTGGGTTGCTCAGCCCTGTGCTGTGAGGGTGAGCACTGTATGTCCCACAGGCAACCAGGGTACATGGAAGGTCACTGAGGCACAGAAGCAGGGGTAGGCAGACAAGAGAGAGCTCCCAGATCATGGGCCGGCCGAGAACCCTATTTTGCTCAAGAAGAACGTGTGCTTTGCAATTCAGGGTCCAGATTGATCCTAACCATAAAGCTATTGGCTACCAAGTGTGGAGCAAGTGACACCTGCATGCCGAGGCCTGAAGGACCAGGCGTACGTCCCTGCACTGCTGGGTGTGGGTTCCACTTCCCTCATTTTACATGAGGAGAAAATGGAGGTAAACTAAGGTCACACGACTTGTCAGGGACAAAGAGTGACCAAGACAGGACTCCAGCCCAGCCCCCTCACTTAGCCCCTGCACTCGGTACTGATCTGTTTAAGAACACAGGGCACAAACGTGTCACCGTGACACGCACAATGAAGCTTCCCCAAGGCGAGTACTTGCTATGTGCCAGGCCCTGTGCTGACTGCTTCAGCTTTGAGGTCACCTGGCCTCACCTAACCACCTTGCCTCCTTCGTGGTCACTCGGGTCGGCTGCTGGTTATGATGAGGTCTCCAGTCAGACTCCTCGAGCTGAGGGGGAAAAAACCCTTCAAGAAAAATTGGTGACAATGAATGAAAACGAGACAGGGCAGGCCTTTCCCTGGAAAGCTGCTTCCAGGCACCTCTCCATCCTGTCCAAAGATAACCCACAGGCTTCTCGGGACAGAGGGGGCCACACAGCAGAGTTACTAGTGCGGGCTGTGCCCTGGCGCCCCCTCAGCTCATCTCCTCTGGCTACGTTTCCCACCCGGGGTCTGTGAAGAGCCTGCTATGAAAGCAGCAACTGGGCGAGCCTGACACTGCCAAGCTTCCTGTGTCATCGCCTACCACTCAGAATCAGAGACTCCTAGGTCACTTAACACCCCAGCATTGTGAGGGAGGGCCCAGGCTTTGTGTGCCTGCCCTGGGAAACTGCACAGGGCTCGCGACTTCCGGAGACAAGACTGTGGGCAGATCTGCAGTGGTATAAACGACCCTCACGCACACACCCTTGCCAAGGGCACTTCCTATGTTTAGCTCTACGTTCATCCCATTTCCACCACAGAAAACCGTGGTTGGTACCCAGTGAGATTTCACATCCTGGTGCAGTTGGTTCTGCAGGAGGTGGGGCATGCAGCCGTCCAGGTTGACCTGGGGCAGGGCCTCGGTCCTGCCTGTCCCAGGAAGGGCATCCCTGCTGGCTGCAGGCTGGAGGAAGGACACACCTCCAACAACTCTGACCCTCTGTTAGTCCTCATTGAATGCTGGCTCTTACTGGTGGTGGTATCACATGTGCACAATGCCTCATCCAGACGCCCTGGGGCCAGGTGAGTTTCAGAATTCAGAAAGTTGACAAGAGGGCACAGACTACATATCAGTAACACCCCTGCAGGGTGTATCCAACGTATTGACATCTCTGCAGTGAAACATGACTGTGAACGCCAAGTGGGATAAAGACAACTCTGGATTCTACAAATAGCTTCTTGTCATCCACTTTTGGTTTTACCTCCAAAAGACTTTAGGTCAAGCTTACGAAAACACTTTCAGTTGCCAAAGCTCCATGGTTGATGGAACTGTAGATAGCAGATCATGGACCCGTATTCCCGGAGGCAGCAGGCTTGCCTGGATGCCAACATAGATCAGGGAAGAGGCTCCCGGCTTTATGGATTCCTGACGCTGACACAGGCCCCAATTCTCAAACCCTGCCAGTTTGAGTGGGTTCACACTGCCTCCCCACTGGCCCCAGGGGCCACCATGCTGTGCATCTTTGGTCAAAATCCATGCATGGCACCTGAGTCCCCAACCAGGCTACATGCTCTAGGACCTTTGGGACTGGAGGCCAATGGTGTCACTGCTCTTCCTATTCCTCCCTAAGCTGGAGGCTTTCCACTGTCTGCACATCTCCCACCTGCAGGTTTCAAGGCACAGGCCAGCACCCCCCCAACTCTTTCTGACCTATCAAACCCTTCTCGGGAAAGCAGAGATGTATCTTCAGCCAGTACTCACCTGAGTGCTTTATGGTTTGCGGATCACTCTTACACGAATCATCTATTGTCATCCTCACTCCCACGAGATAGACTGAAAGACATGATTACACCTCAGAGGGAGATTTTTACATTGTGCCCATGTTTGCAATGATGAAATTGAGGCTCAAGGAGGTAAAGTGATTGGCAGTGGTGGCACCAGGGATCAATCCCAGGTTTGTAACCACAGAACAAAGCTTGTGCTTTCTGCCTCGCTGCCCCTGTGGAGGACAGGAGCCTGATGGTGCCGGGTTAGGGGTGCTCCACAAACACCCACAAACCTTCTGCTCCAGCCACGAACCTTCTCTCAGTTCCCTGAACGTCTCTGGCCCTTTCAGGGGGCCCTTCTCCCATTTCCCACTTAGGGAGATCTTTGACCCTCAAGGCCCAGCTCAAAGGGCCCTTCTCTCTGAAGCCTTCCATGGCCCGTTGCCCCGAGTCAGCGGTTCTGTCCTCTTCACGTTTTCCTAACCCCATTAAGACTCGAATGTGGTTTATAGGTCTTCATGGAAAATGCCCCTACCAGCCCCGAGACACGCAGAGGTGAGTGTGCACCTGTGTACCTGCACCCTCAAGGAGCCTCTTCCAGGACGGGTGTCTGCTGACAAATCTGCTTTGCCTTATGCTCTTTTGTACCCAGATCTGCCCTCTCCCATCAGGCTGCGCTTACACCGATGCTAACAGACACCCAGTCAGCAAATGCCCTGGAAGCACATCCCCTTCCTAACCCAGCAGTCCTCTGACACACAAGAGACCAAAGTTCCTCCCACCAGGCCAGCCGCAGGGTGGAGCGCAGTTCTGCCAGTGGGAAGGCAGCTGGCGCCCTAGGTGTGCTACCCGGCACACGCCCATCCCTGGGGCACCAACTCTGGGTGTTGATCCACCCATTCAGTCAATATGGATTGCAAGGCCTCGGGCACAGTCAGGGCCTGACCACCGGCCACGTGTGGGTCTTCTAATGCTATCCCTGCTCTGCAGCTCCCTGATGTGCTGGGAGGGACTGTCAGCTCAGCATTGCAGGCAGAAGAGACACCCTGTCCAACCCTGCTTCACTCTGCTCCATTCATGGGTGCTATACCCAGTCAGCCTTTGGCACCCCTCACTCCCTCTCAAGATCAGCTTCCTGAAGGATTCCACGTGAGGTGGTTGGCCCTGGAGTGTTCCAAAAAGCAGGCAGTAAGATGGGGTCTTGGTGCGGGATTGCTCATCACCTGCCCCACTGGTAATGAGGACCCCATCCCGGTGGGTAGGTGGTGTGCACACAGCCCAACTGCTAGAATGTTCCTGTTTTCCCTGGGCCAGCAGATGCAGAGGAATTTCCCGGCAGGTGAGAAGATCCAGGCGTGTGGCACGTATGGGAAGGACAACTCTAAGGACAATGGGAATGGATGGAGGTGACCGTTTTGCTTGGATGACCTGCAAGGGGATGAGAAGCCTGGGGTGATTAACAGAGTGAAAACTAAGGGGGAGCCCGAGTCTCCTAGGTAGCGTACAGAGTCGCCCCCATTGCAGGCAGTGGACGAAGGTCAAACCCAGCATTTGATAGGAGTGGTTGAACTTCAAAGACGGTTGAACATTCAACCAAGGCAGGCCTGTCTGCTCAACATCAGAAACCCCTCGGGAAAACCTGCATCCCTGACACAAGGGACAGGGACATCTGAGAGGGCCCTGGAAGATCTACATTCCCCAGATGTCTCTGAAACTCCTGAGACTACAGGAGCTGCCCACTCCTTCCCTTAAAGAGATAGTACGCCCACCCCATCCCCAAGGGAGCAAACAATTACACATCTCTCCCCATGGTGCCCTCTGTCCCAGGAGGTAGGGTGACCAAGTGTCCCGGTCACTTGCTGTGGGTTGCACTGCTAAAATCAGGAGAGTCCCAGGAAAACCAGGAAGAGGTGGTCGGCTTCCTGTCAGGCCCCCAACCAGAGTGAGGTCACCACACAACACAGGCAGAATGTGCCAGGCCTTGTAAGGGAGAGAAAGCACAACACTCCCAGGCCAGGAACTGCAGTAGAAGTCCCAGGGTGGCACTGAACGGCCAGAATCCAGAGGCTCAAGATGGTGACAGCACTGACAAGGAGGCCTGACCCATCGAGTGGTGGAGCTGGTCAACATAATACGGCCTCCCTTGGGGCACAACGGATGGACAACCAACCAAGGTACAGCCTAAAATGGATACTCAGAAGAGCAAGAACAGATGGCAGGTGGTGGAGGACAGGCACCCCAACAGACAAGCCCTGATCCCTTGCCCAGGTTCTGCCCCTGAGCCAGTTTTCAGACCTGGAACTGTGGACTAGGGAGGTGGCCAGGACCCCAGGGGGAAGGACGCTGCAGCACCATGGCAAGTAGACAGTGGAAGGACCCCCCACCCTTTCCCAAAGGGACCTCTGCTATGCACTGGGTGAGTGAATTCTGGGAAATGGGATTACCAGACAGTTGGAGACTGTTGGACACAGCGTCCGACTTGACATTGATATTGGAGGCTCCAGAAACTCTGTCTCTGCGGACGCTTCAGGAGGATCCCCCTGTGCTGGAGTTTCTGACCAGAGATGTCACTGGGTCCAAGGTATGCTGCGCCATTCCCGAGGATTTGTCAGTTGGTCTTGAGCGGGAACAGTCTGGAACCCAATACACTCCACAACAAGGTGCAGAGCCTCATGAGATGTCTTCTGAGGAACTTTCAGAACATGGGATAATACTAAACGCTAAATAAAAACATGTAAGACAGAATGGTCAGACAGCACGAACTCAACTGAGTAAAGAGAAAACACATAGAAAAAGAACCAGGGGAATAGGCCCAAATTGTGAGTGTCCTTGCCTCCGGGTAGTGCCTCAAGAGCGAACATCGTGCTGATTCTTCACATACTTTCTGTACTTTCCAAAGTCACCTCAGTGAGCATGCAGATACTCAACTGCCGGCTGAATGGGTCTTCTGCAACACAGCACATTAGTCTGCCCATCCAAGCCACCACCACCATGGCCACGGGATGTCAACACGTGCTCCACACCCGCACACCTCAATCTCGTAAACGAATAAGCTGGACCGCATGCATTCACTGGGCCATAGTGTGACGTTTGGACGCTGTCCCCCAAGCTGTGGAGGGCCTGGCGCATGGGTCTTTGTGTCATTGCTTATTTGCTCAGAGACCGAGGACAGTAAAGAAGATGTAGACTGTAGAGCTCAGGAGTGATGGAATCATGGAAATGAGCGTCTCCCCGCCCCCCAATTAAAGGTGCTATACTGGCTAGTGATATGAATGCAATGAGGCAGGTTGCCAGAAGTTCACGGAAACTCCCAAGGTTCCAACCCTGCTGGGCCACGTTCTGTGTGCAGGCACCACACCTAACCAGTGGCGTCAAAGTAGCCTGCCCGCGTCTGCAGGTCCCTTGTGGTGCAGCTCCTTCCTGTGGACTTGGAGTGTCACTAAGACAAAGGCAGAAATAAGTACAGTTCGCAGGTTGCACCACTCGATCCGGACCACTTTGAGAGGGACGCAGCCAAGTGGAGCTGCCCAGGGGCCAGAGAGGAAGGGGGTCAGGGGAGTGTGGCTGTTGGACACAGGTCACATGAGGGTCAGGAGGCAAAATGGGAGACTGGGGCAGAAGAAACAAGGCTCTCTGTCTTCCTGCAGCTGCATGGCTGTCCCAAGTCTTCTCTTCAGTAACGCCAGGGCACGGAACTAAAGCCAAGCGGTGGCGGAGGGAATTACAGAGACGAGAAGGAGCCCTTTCTCACGGGCAGAGTGCTGGAGGCAAGGACACCTCCTCCTCGGGGGCCGCTCATCCCAAGTGGTGGTCTAGGGGTGGATGGCAGCCTGCAGCAGGAGGAGTGGTGGGACACTCCCTGACCTTTGGGGTCACTTACAGTTCGAGAGTCTAGGTGAATACTGAGTTCAAAGCAGCCCTGCAAAGAGAGGAGGAGTCTGAAACGCAAACAACCAAGGGGGGATTAGCACCCAGTCTTCAAAATCAGCTCCCACAACTCCATGCCAAAAAGACCAGCATCTCGACAGAAAGATGGGCAAAAGGCACTTAAGAGAGGAGGAAATTGGACCTGCTGACAAGTGGTTGAGGGAAACCGGGAGTTTGGGTCAAGCCAGTCCCAGAGCAGTGGGGCTGCAAAACATGCAGCAGGAGCAAACTGCAACCTTCTCTGGGCCTCAAAGTCAAAGAAGCACGTGGGGTGGGGGAGGCAGCATTCTCCACGGTGCAGTTTGCCCCTCTGGACAAGTGAGGAGATCAGAAAGGGGGGCAGGCTCAGAGGAGAAGGGGGGGTGTGGAGAAATCACACTGAGCAGAAAAGATGGGCTATGCAGGAGAACATCTGGGCCAGAGAGAAGGTCGGGACAGCCAGGGTGGTGAGCCCCGAGAGGCCTGGTGGCAGCAAGTTCCCAGGAGACAGCTGGAGCCGGGGGGGCTGGATGGACAGAAGTCACTGGAGGGGTGAAGGATAAGAAACTGCCAAGGCAAGTGCTCAGACAAGCCATCAGGGGCAGTGAGTTCTGCATCATGCTGCCCAGGGGACGAGAAAGGGAGGCCGACTCTGAGCAGGTGCTGTGGGCTCCAAAGAGGTGGCGATGTCCTGGGCACAGTCGCCTCAAAGAGCAGTGGAGGACGTGGCCAGGACTTCCTAAAAGGAAGATGGGGTGCGTCATGGGGATGGAATCACGGTCTGGGGGAGAAAGCAGACTCCCTGCAGCCCTGAGGCCTACATCCCAGGAAGGGACCCTCTGCTCCTCACCTCACCTCCTGGCCAGCATTGCCCTTTCTGGAGTTTCTGCAAGGAGAGCATAGGTGCAGCTCACTGGCAGAGAAAGCAGTCCTCTGTTGATTCCACATTTACTAAGCAACTGCTGGGTCCTGGGCACCTGGCTTACGGAAATGGGTAAGACCCAGTCCTTGCCTTCAAGGAACTCAGCGCTCCTTAGGGGCCACAGACTCTTGGAGAGCAATGACAACCCTGGGAGACAGGAGCCCAGGGAAGGAAGGGAGGGAGGGAGGTCCAGAGTGCTACCAAAACTCAGGGACAAGAGTACCTGCCACCAGGGGTGGGGCAGAGAAGGGGATGTTCAAGTTGTGCCTGGAAGGAGGAATGGAGTCTGCCAGGACAAGAGGAGGTTGGCATTCCAGCCCATGGGAAATGCATCTGCCAAAGTGGGGAGTCCTGGCAGAGCTTCTGCACGCAAGGTGCAGGGGCTCCCCAGCACAGGGACCCAGAGTGTAGGGCGGTAGGCTAGGAGAGAGCTGGGGCCACCAGAAGACCCTCCCAGGGCCCTGAGGCATTCTGGCTTAAACAGGAGAGGGCTTGGCAGGGTCCTCAGGAGGGGGTTGATGAGGGCAGCTGTGCCCTTAGGAATCAGGACTGGTGGCCTGTGGAGCACCCACTGGAGGAGGAAAGGCAGTGGGCATCCAGGCCCATGGGGAGGCTCAGGGAATAGCAGGGACCCCAGACCAGGAGGCCGGAACTCAGGAAGTGGCAGTGGGGACAGGAAGAGGAGCACTTACTCTGATCAGCAAGGCCCCAGGACTTGGTCATCAAGTCAAAGCCTGGGGAGGGCGCAGGGATCTTCAGGAGCACAGGAGGCGGCACCGAGTGCCCTCAGCCCCTAACTGAGAGTCCAAGATAGGAGACAGCTTTGACAGGGAAGCTGGCTTTGTGGGGGACATGTCAGGTCTGAGGGGCAGCAGGAAACACTGGGGATTTTCCTTCTCACCTGCAGACAAAGGTCATGTCAAGAGCGCCCCTCACGACCCCGCTGGCACTCCCGGGGTGGCCTGGAGGAAGGAGACCCTAACACTCTGGTTGCTAGACAGCCCAGAAGTCCTCCCTTCTCTCCCTCCGTGTCCCCTGCGGTCCATTGGGAGGGTCGGCTTATGTCGCTGAAGACCCAGGGGCTGCCACTTTAACTCCTGCCTAGGGCTGCAGTGTGCACTGGGCGCCTATGTCACGGGAGTCAAAAGGACACTGCCTGGCCTCTGCCACTGAGCAGGCCTAGCCCACCCATCACGCAGGGCCCAAACCTCCATCCCTGCCAGCACAACCCATCTCCTCCCCGCTCAGGCCTTGCCCTTTCTCACACCTTGGCCTCCTCCTCCACAGCCTGCCCCCAGCTCCTCCCTGGCAGCTCTTTCTCCCACCCTGCTCCCTCCTCCCGCAGCTCCTCGTCCCTCATCTCTTTCCCACAGGTCTCCCCCAGCTCCTCCCCCAGGTCCTCCTCACTCAGCTTTCTCCCACTGTCTCTCCCAGTTCCTCCCCGTTCTTTTTCCCAGCCCCGCCTCCTCCTCACCTCTGTATTAGTTTGCCAGGGTGGTGGTCTCAAAGTACCACAGACCGGGTGTCTTAAACAACAGAAATTTATCATCTCACAGTTCCGGAGGCCAGAAGTCCACGATCAAGATTTCAGCCGAGTTTGTCTTTTCTGGGGACTATAAGAAAGAACCCGTTCCATCCTTGTCCCCGACTTCTGGTGGTTTGCTGACAGTCTTTGGCATCCCTCCTCCTGCCTTCATCTTCACATGGTGTTCTGTGTGCATGTCTCTCTAAATTTCCCCTTTTTATAAGGACACCAGTCATGTTGGATGAGGGTCCACCCTAATGAGCTCATTTTAACTTGATTCCCTCTGTAAAGTCCTTTTCTATATATATAAGGTCATGTTCTGAGGCACTGGGGATTGAGAATTCAACACATGAAATTGAGGGGAGACACAGTGCAACCGATAACAACCTATAAAGGCCCTGCAGTAGGAACTTGGAATATTCCAGGGATGGAAGTAAAACCTTCATGGCTGCAGGGTGGTGAGTAAGGGGAGAGGAGAGCAGACAGCTGGGGGAGGGGTCAGATCACTTGGAGCCTTGCAGGCCCTGGTGAGAAGTATGGATCTGTTCTGGTTGGGGACGGAAGCCCCTGGAAGGTACTGGGCTAGGTGCCCTCGGTGCCTTGTCCCCTGTCCTCACAGCCACGTGGAGACTGAGGCTCCCCGAGGTGCCAGGACCCAGCTGAGGTTCAGGCCCGGGGCCCTGCTCCTCCCAGTGCACAGCTCTGTCCTCCAGCAAGGAAGAGGGTCCCTCTCCAGGTACAAGGAAAGGAGGCAAGGACCTGGGGTGCGTGCAGTTAGGTCCCCTGTTATCGTGAGCCATCTTTTCATCCCTCAGTGCCCGCTTCTCTGCTGTAGAGTGGGGGACAGCAGCACTGCCCCGCACCTGGTTATTTGAGGATTGAATTCTATGATCCGTGGATCGTGACCGTCACAGGGCCTGACATGGAGGCGGTGCGTGCACATCGCTACCAATCGTTCCTACTCTCATTATTGATTTCTCTAGGCTCGGGGCATCTGCTGACAGTGGAGAGCAGTGGTGCGGCAAGGGGTTGGAGGAGGATAACACCCAAAGGAGTTGGGAGGAGACACCTGACAGGGCCGTCTGGGATCCAGGGCATCCCCAGAGCCCAGCTGAGGTTGGATACCATGGATGTGTCCTTAGCAGCCCTGCAGTAGGGGCCAGGGAGATTCGGGAACCACAGTGCCCTGGTGGAGGCAGTGCCAGCAAGCTGAGAGTACTGGGGTGGGTGGGGGTGGCAGGAGAAGAGGTAAAGCCCAGGACTGTCTCTGTCTGTGTTGGGGGAGGGCTAGAGCCAGCCCACTGTGCTGTGAAGCCAAGGAGCCCTGCCTCCCTCCTCTGTGCTGCCCTGGGGCTCAGAACTGACCACATGCTACCCTGGCTGTGCCTTTCTCTAGCTGTCCCCACCCTCCTGTGAGCTCCCCAAGGACTCCATCTGATGGGGTAGTCCCAGTCGCCAACCCCTTCTGTGGGGCTTATCAGCAGACTGTCTGATGATTGAAAGAAGGAGCCAACACTCTCCTCTCCCCACATGTCCAGGTGACTAAGGTTTCAGGGCACCCGGGAGACATGGGGAGAGGTCAAGCCCACAGGCCATGATCTTGCAGTGCTGGTGCGTGATGTTTATTGACATTTGTGCTTCTGTGTTTCCATAGGCCACAGGAGGCCCAAGGAGCCCTGTGGAGATGAAGTTTGGCTGCGTCTCCTTCCAGCAGCCCTATGCAGCTTTCGTCTTAAATGGAGTCAAGACCTTGGAGACATGCTGGCATTCCCTGCTGAGCAGCCACCAGAACTGTACCATCGCCATCCACATGGCTCACAGGGACTGGGAGGATGCCGACTGGAGGGAGCTGCTGGTGGAGAGGCTGGGGAGGACCCCTGCTCAGATTCAGGCCTTGCTCCGGGAAGGGGAAAAGTACGGCTGTGGAGTGACAGCCAGCAAGTGATGCTGTGCTGAGCACTGCTCAGACACTTCCCAGGGCTGGCCCCAGGATCTTACTCAGGAGTTTTGTGGCTTGGTTTGTTTTGAACTGATGCGTGTGTGGGCTGTGTGGTTTCTTAAAGCAATGCATGTTCCGAGGGGCAGCAAGGGGCCCTGGGCTGGGAGTCGGTGGGCCGAGGTTCCACAACCTGGGCTGAACCCTCTGTCCTGGGCTCAGTTCCTGTTTGTGATCTGAGAGGCAGGGACATGCCTCTCTGGGCTCAGTGACAGTCTCAAGGACTTTGACCTTTAGGAGAAAGGGAAAGCTGCCAGTAAATGTCTTGGCCTTGCCACTAATTTTGGTCCAGCTGATTTCTGGATTGTATAAAGAAATGTGTTTTACGAGGACTCATTAGTGTTCTCCCCTCTCTTTGTTCTGGTCAAACTCATAGAATGTTTGAACAGCATCCAGGGGACGTTGTGTAAAGGCAGGGAGCGGGCGCTGACTGATTGCTGGAGAGTGACCAGCCCTGGATGGCCTCATTCCTGATGAAGAGGACATCAGACCTAGACACAGATCACCTGTGGGTCCTTGCACATGACTCTTGCTCTGTTATAAAGTGTCCCTTGGCTCATGGAGCATGCGTGTTAGACATGTGACATAGCTACTTCATGTCCTTCATCTCTACCCACAGCTCTTTTGGAAAAGTGATAAGTAGTGTTGTTTATTTTGTGGGAAATTTTCTTTCTTTCTTTCTTTCTTTTTGGTCATTTCTTAGCAAAGTTTCCAGTGGTTGTTACCCGTGAGGATCATGGGCTTTCCCCTGGGCATTGACTGGAATGACCCGTCTCTTCTGAGCCAGACTGAAGTGGTCAGACATCCCTGGACAAGTGGGGTGGCCCTCCTTTTAGGTGGACCCTTTTGGGAGGCCCCTGACTCTTGGGCCAGAGATGTCCAGCTCCTGAACAGAAACTTGGTTGCATGATAGGGGAACCCATGAGGAAAGACCCTCCTGTGTCAAGATACATGAGTAGTGTAAGGCAATACCCCCAAGGTCAAGAGCCAGGCTGTTCTGTCTCCTGACCACCAGGCAAGGCTCAGGGAACCAGATCTTCCTGGGCCTGCTTCGATACTCCCTAGCCAAATCCTGGGCTGAGTGTGTGAAAATGCTGCTGCTTCAAATGAAAGAGGACGACAGGGACCAAAACCTGTTCGGGGCCAGGATTTCGCACCTCCTCAGGCTTATCTGATGAGGTGTGTGTAGTATCAAAACTTAGAAAGCACATCGACTCACAATTCTCATTAGATTGTTTATTTACTCCCCTGGAGTTTTGCATCATGGTCACAAAATGGTGATTTTTATCAGTCACCAGTGACCCGTGACCTTAGGGACCTGGATTGTCCTTGCAGGGCTCACAAAGTACGCATTTGTAATCTGAGGAGCCTTCCTGCTCCTCGTCCTCATCAGGGGCCTCGTTTGCGGACATGACTGAAAGGGCAGCCAGCAGGATGGAATAACAGGCGTTGTACAAGGACATCGCTGAATCATAATCTGAGTAACCTGGGAGGCTGGTGGGTGATTCCCCTGCACCGTCACTTCTGGCAGTAGCCAGGGGCACAAACGTGTCATTCCTGGACGGGCCCTCCCCACTTGGGCTGCCTGCCTCACTTGGGCGACGATTTTCCGTGGCTCGTTTGGCTGCACAAGTCACAGAACAGATATCAGAGCACGTGAACCACCAGCTGCCACTGGGACCCTGAGCATTTGGGGCTTCCCTCTGGGCATTTTTGTCGGCTTCTTTGGTGGGTTCATTGCACTGGATTCGCGGGGAGCGCCTTGTAGCTGCTACTTGCTTCTTTCTCTTTGGAGTTGTTGCGCTGATCCCTGGCTGAGTGATAATTCTCAGGTCGCCTCTTCTCCGAATGTTCTCGATGAGCAGAGGCTTATCTCTCTGAAAGTTGGAGTTTCTGTAGATCTGAGAAGAAATCAATCCTGTTAGTCATTCTGGGAGCAAATATTCAGCCCCCCCATCATAATGGTCTTGATTTCCTATGCAGAAAAGATCTTTATAATTGATGTTAAGTTTCATTATGCCCTAGACCCTGAGCTCCCTAAACATACATAATGCATAGATTGAGGTGTTAGTATATCTCCTTGACATTAACTATCATCTCAGAGTCGTTAGCCATAGCTGCAGATTATCTCTAAGGGGGTTATAGTTTCATAGGAACATCTATACTTTCTCATCTTTCCATAAATAATGTCTCATGTGAAAAAAGTTATCCTCAGAAATTAAACTCTTTCAGTATATCATTCACCTTGGTCTACTAAGATGTTCGAGTGACAGAGAACATGGGAAACGGAAGGACTTTCTACTTTACCATCATTCTCTTGTTCCCTGGAGAGTCAACTGAAGGTTCATTTGGACGTATTTTGCTGAATCCGTAGAGATTCAGTTGGCGGATAAAATTCTTCCAGCTGTCTGTTTCAAAAATCCTCTCTGTGCCTTTCCGGTTAAGAATCTCCCTCTGGAAAAGATCTTCTTCAATGATCAGGGTGTCTCCGTCGTCATTCCAGTGCACAGACGCGAAGGCATGGTCCTCCGCTAACATCCAAAGCTTTCTAGGGAAGGAGAGCCCAAGCAGGTCGTTGTTTTCTTCCTCGTGGGCGGCACCTTGGTTTGGGTCCTGTGGTCGTGGGTTGTCTTGGGGGCCTGGATCTTTGCTCACGACTTGGTCACTATGGTTCTCCAAAATCTTCCTTGAATCCAAATTTGGGTCCGGGGATGAATTCGATGGGACCCCTGTTGCTGGCTCTTTGTCACCCGATGGGGCCATCTGGACTTGATCTGTCTGGTTGGTATTCTGACTGGCCATGGAGCTAGTCTAGATCAGGAGCATTTTCTACCCAAGACCGTATCACTGAGTTCTCGAGTCAGAAATGCCTTCAGTTAGAGCAGGGTTGCCCAGGAAATACTGTCCACAAAATTCTAGAGTCTAGGTAGTGGGGCAACAAGCTGCTTAAGTCATCATCCTCTTTAGTTGTCACATGATGTCACAAGGGTGGCTCACAGCTGGTCTGGAGAGGGAGCCCTGGCCAAGTGTGGGGGAGGGGAGGTGTACAGGGTCCCATCTTGTCCCTTTTCTAGAAGTAGAGAAACATATAGTTCAAGTTCCCAGAGAAGGCTCCCATCTGCTGCCAGGCACATTGTTTCATGGGGCCAGGCCCTGGATGGGTTGAGAAACTATGATCCTATCTCCACTCCCACCCCTAAAGACAGGGAGGGGGGCCTGTTGCTGACCTCTCTGATTTGCTCAAGGGCCAGGGCTTGGTTAGTCCTAGCTTGGCTCCCACCAAGACTAGGCAGGTCAGATAGGCCCTTCGGAGACTGTGCCTCCCAGAAGATGGTCCCTAGCAGGCTGATTGGCCTAGTCTAGGTTGGTAAGCCCCTCCCTCTTCCTCCTCCCGGACGTCCTGCTTTGTTCTCTCCCAGCTGGTTTTGCTGGTTGGTTGGTCCTGCTCAGATGGGCCCAAAGAAAGAGTCCTGTTTTCTTGCCCCTGTGTCAAGTTGTCCCCAGAGTAGGGCTGTGCTGGAGTACAATGGGAGTGCTTTTCAGGTTCCCCAACCTCAGCATCACCCACAGCGCCAGCATGTGAGTGGGTGGCCGCATCTTCCACTGTGCTAGGGAGGGAGTCTCCCCTTGAGCTCTGCTTGCCCCCAAATCTCGTCCTTCTCCAGATCACAATGAGATTGTCTTTAGTTTCCATTTCTTCCCCATAGAAACTCTTCTCGTTGCCCAGGATGAGCTCACTTTGGGAATACCTGTGTTTGCCCTTTTCAAATCACCTTCTCCAGACACTCTGATTCAGCCTCCCTTGAGGCTGCCTCTAAAGCCCTATTTCCTTTCTTCAATAGAATGGTTTGGCTTCTGCTCTCCCAGATTTCTGGGCTCCTACTTCCAAATTTGATCTCCTTTGCTACTTTCCCCTTCAATTACTTGATTTGGTGGTTCAGCATCTATACTGTTCTCCTGAGACCAAAGCTTTTGACTAACCCACTCCCATGAGCCAGCCCTGCTCTCCTTGCTCCAAGTCCACTCCCAACTCCCACCCATGTGTTTCCCCCCTGCATGTGTTCCCGACCTGCATGGTCGGTCCATTGAATAATTTTGTTTCCTCTTGGGTTAGATACTTTTCAAAGGGCTTACTTTACACAGACTCACTCCCAAGGAACATTGGTACTTGTTTAGCTAGACATGAGTAAAGAAGCCAACATGAAGATACTCATCAATGTGTATTTGAAAATAGATGAGAGTCTGGGTATGGAATGGGACAAAACCCAAATGAAAGTCATCCTCACCCTAGATGAGAGGATACGACAGTGATTTTGCTGATGCATGTTCTCTAGCTGTTGTGGACAACTTTGTTCTTAATATTCACTCTGCATAGGTAGATAGACTGGTACCGTGGGAAGGCCCCGTCTGCGAGGGACCTAGGTCCTTGTCCCAGCTCTGCCACTAAGTAGGGTCATTTGCCTTCTCTGAGGGTCAATCCTTTGTTTCTAAAAGGGGAGTACAAAGAGGGTATGAAAGAGAATCTCCCAAGATGCCTTTCAGTCTAGGGACTGTAACCCTTAAGGGAGCCCCCAGGTCTAGATTTGGGCTTGGTCTGTGGTCTTTGTACTTCTAAGCAGGTTTCCAAAGCGTTCATTCAAGAAGTCAGTTTATCGTGTAGGGACGTGCCCTCAGAGTCTAAGAATTTAGATGGAGGCCATTGGTGGGTTCTCAGAAGAGGGCTCCTAGAGTCTCTGGATGAACAGCCAGCTTCCTTCAGTTGCATACCAAAGTATTTTTACTTCAATGAGTTCTTTAAAGACTGAACATGAAATTTCCTTGTGGCCTGTGCTAGCTCATGAACTCTGCTGATGACTTATACAAAGGGATTGGGCCGTTTGTTGGGAGAGGAGTTAATGATGCGGAAAACCACAGTCTGGCATTCAGCAGAGAGCAGCTATTTACTTGATCTGATTTAGAGACTCTTACCTCCTGAGTCTTCTGTAGGATCCTTAGCTCATGTCCTTCGTTTAGAGAGTCACCAAATGTCCACTGAGGATAAGAATCTGGAATGCGAGACTCATCTTTTCCTCAGAAGATGAAATATTCACAGTGCTGACTTCAGTCTAGTTGATGAAAGGTGTTATGGAAATGGCCTCCCTTGACTAGGCCTTCTCAGTCCCAGAATTTCAACCCTGGGCCCTGTGGCCACCAGTCTGACAGTCTTTATTGGGTACCTCCCATGCTCACGACCCTTAGAGAGAAATGATGGGTTGGCTCTTCAGTGCTCCAGAGGCCCCATAAGTGACCCGTACTTGTCGTCGCCTTATGGACAAAACCCCCAGCGTCAGGTGACTGTAGCAGAGCATAGCTGATGGGGCTCTGAGGACAGCCACCCCAGAGAGAAAGTGATTTCAGTCTGGACTCGCTGTGGCTTCTGCACAGCCTGCAGGCCATGCAGAAAGTGTCTAGCTCTGGGTTTTGGGGCCCAAGGCCTGGAGCCACGAAGGGGCAAGCCTGGCTGTGTGGACTTTTGTGCCTTTCCCCTCCTTCCTGCCACCTTTGCTCCCTGGGTCCTGGCGGGAGCTGCCTCCTTACTGGTCTCCCTGCCTCCCAGGCACCAGCTGTGCCTCTGCAGCTGGTTTACCTCGCACCCGAGGGGTCTTTCTCAGCCATGGCTCAGACACAGGCCCTCGTGACATCCGAGTCCTGCCCTTTCCAGCCTCCCGGCCACTGTGCCCCTCTTACCCACTCAGGTGTCCGCCAGCCCAGAGGCCTTCCAGCTGCTTTCACTCATCATCTGCCGGGCTCCAGCCCCGGGCCTGCCCCACTGGGCCCCTGGCACTATTCTCTGACATGCTGGGAGCTCGTGTCAGAAATGGTCCTCATGGTGCCCCCTTGTATGGCAATGCCCTTCTCTGTCAAGAGGCCACTCAGCCTGTCAGTGTCCCAGTACAATGTCGCCTCTTCAGTGAGGCCGTCCTCCCATCCCAGGTGCCCCTCACAGCTCCTTCCCCAGGGCTCCCACAGCCCAGCTGCCGTGTCCAGGCCTGGTTGGGGTACTCCTGCCCCCCTGTGAGGTTAGGTGCATCTGTCTCCTCCTCCAGACTAGGAAGGAGGACTTGAGGATGGCAGAAACCATGATGTGAACCCGGTCCCCAGGATACATATTGGAATGAAGGAAGTTCTGTGTCACCAGGAGCTGGGTGGGGTGTTGTGTCCTTGGAAACAGCTCTGCATTCTAACAGTGACCATAGGAGCAGTTGGAGGGCTCCTGCATCACAGTGGCTGTGGGAGCGCTCTGAGGGTCTGTGCCATTTGCTCTTCAGCACAGTTCAAGGGCAGGTTCCAGGACAGGACCAAGCCCAGGCCATGGTGGGTGGAGTCACGGGCCCAGGTTATGCCCTGAGGAAGAAGGAGAGCCAGAATGGGGCCCACAGCCTCACCCCCAGAGGGGGGCCTTCTGTCTGCTGTGAAGCCGTCTGCACACTGCCGGACAAGCAGCAAAGGAGAGTCTTTCTTGTCTGCTGGTGTCTCACTTTGCAGTTGTCCAAGGCTACGGGCATGCTGGGAAACGTGTCCTAAGAGGCTGAAAATGGCACAGGGGCCATTGGGTGAAATGTGCGTGTCTAAAGGAGCCACGTGCAAGCTTTGTTAGCAGGCTGCTTCCCTCCTTGCCTTAGACAGGGAGGCCTGGAGTCTAGGGATTTCCACTAGCCTTACTCTCCTTTAGGGATATTATACCAGTAGGAATTGTGGCATTAAAGTCAGTCTCAATCTCGCTATCTGGTATAAACTCTTTGAGATTTGGAAACAGAACAAGCCTCCTGATGATTTTTGCCTATTGGAGCCCCTGGAAGAAGGAAGACCACATGGGAAAGAGAGGCAGTCTCCAGATGGAGATAGACTTGTAGAGATTTACAAAGTTGTGTCCAGGTTGTGTTATACTAATGAGCCAAAGATGGATGACCCATGTGTATGAGCCCCAAGGTGATATATTTCTTCACAACAGTCTGAGTCCTGTTGGTTTAAAAACCTGCCAGCACCCAACTCAAATGTTCACATATCCAGTTGTTTCACACAATGCTCATACTAGCAGATATTTGACCTTTTAGAACCTGCCTGCTTTGTGTACCCCACCAAACCTCAATCCATGTCTGCTAAGATTGGATAACATAGAGCTTTGTGGTTCTAAGACCCCGGGCCACTCCCCTGAGCTGCTGAGCAACATCACTTAGACACGTGGGCCCCCTCTCCGATGCCCCTCTCCCAGCAGCTCCCTTGCCTTCCTCCCTTAGTCCCATTGGGCTGCTATAACAAAATACCACAGACCAGGTAGCTTATAGACAACAGAAATTTGTTTCTCACTGTTCTGGAGGCTGGAAGTCCAAGCTCAAGGCACTAGCATGGTGGGGTGAGGGCTCTCCTCTGGGTTCCTAGCCTCCACCTTCTCGCTGTGTCCTCACACAGGTGGAAGGGGCTGGGATCTCTCTGAAGCCTCTTTTATAAAGTGACTTCCATCCATGGGGCTCCACCCTCATGACTTAAGCACCTCCCAAAGGCCCCACCTCCTAATGCCATCATCTGTGGGGGTTAGGATTTCAACATATGCATTTTGGGGGACACTAATATTCAGACCATAGCTCTTCCCTTCTGATAGTGCCCTCCTGACCCATAAACCCCTGGATGGTCTCGTGCTGTGAGGGACTCCCCTCTAATGCAAACCTGTTGAGGCACCACCCAGCAAAGCTTGTGGTGTGTTGCTGCCTCTCCTGGTCATCTCTTCCTGGATCAGCCCCCAATCCCTCGAACCCCGTCCAGGTGGCTAATGAGCTCTTGTGAAATCACATGTCTGACCGTTGGAGGCTGACAATTATCAGACGTGAGGTGCATGCTTTTCAGGGGTCAATTGGGAGGGGCTCTAAGAGTGACAAGGCAAAAAGGGTTTAGGAAAGCGTTGCTTGTCACTTGGACTTGGACTGCTGCTGTCTTACCTTGCAGCGTCTCAGCTTTCCTGCTGCTGCAGAAAAGCCACTGACTCTTTTTGGACCCCAAACTCACAAATCCTAGTGGACTGGCTTTAACTCGAAGCTAAAACCTGAAACTGTCCATGATGGGTGTTTCAGCCTCAGCACGAGCTGTGCTGAACGGAAAGCAGGCCGAGCTCAATGAACAGGTCTTGGACTCTGGGCCTGTTGCAGATGTGGGGCACCCCTCTGTGGGGTCCAAATCTGTCAAAGCATCTTGGGTGCTGTCCTGCACCATCTGGGTCTCTTGCAGATGCCCGTGATGAAGCGCTTGATAACAGATGGGACCAAGTGAGATGGAGCTGCCCATGGGCACTGCATTTCTGAGGCAGATGATTGCACTCCCATCTTGAGATGCCTATGGAAGTTGTACGTCAGGGGAGGACCCATCACAGGGACTGGGAGCCCTCCACGCACTCCAGACAGATCCCACTCAGACTCCCTCCCAGGATGTCCCTCTGCCGTTGACTGGCCAGGTTAGTTGCAGTTTGCAACAAGGACTGATTGCCTCTTGCCCTCACCTTTCTCCTGGTGCATGCTCCAGGCGGTGTGAGTGTTAAGGGAGCTGTCCCCAGAAAGGGATTGGTCTCTTCTCCACCCCGCACTGCATAAGTGATCAGGATGAAACGGGTTATGGAAATCCATTTTGAAATTGTTGAAAAGTCAGGATGAAATCACTTCCTGAAGATAACATGTCTTTCTGGCTCACCTATATGACAGTGTTTGTGAAAATGCTTTTGTCCCTCTTGCATACAACCTTCCCAGAGGAAAGTGTCTGGGGAGGTGAGGGGATGATGGAAACAATGGAAACTTTGATCACTGAATGGGACACACTGATTTTGTAAGGATGGAGTAAAAACAAAACCCGACACCTGGGGAGGTGTGTTGCAGGGGGAGGGATTTTTGATCTAGGTTTTCCAGAACTGCTCCTGGAAGCTTTGTCCTCCTCCTGAAAGATAACTCACCATGCTGGCTTTGCAAGCTGCCACAAGTGATGGAATCCAAACTGACTGCTGAGCCTGGGAGCACACCTGACAGCACTGACTATGACACAGCCAGGGGTGGGCCCAGCTCTGGCATTTTCCACACAGCACACCTGCACCAGATGTCTTTGACACTGGTCACAGACAGCTAAAACTGTTTGGAATAGAACGCTATCACCACACTCTCTGGCTCCCAGGGGACCCTCCTGTGCTCCTCTAGCTAGGAGATGGGTCTTCAGTCGTCTGACACTACTGTGTACCTCCCTCAAACGGGTCTGACTCGCTGGCCAAATGGCAGTAGCATAGAGACAGTGTGTGGAAACTAAGAAACCTTAACTAAATTAGATTGGAGTCAGGAAGGCCTGTAGGGGGAGCTCTCATGCCCTATCCTGCATCCTCAATTACACCAAACAGGAAGAGGTGGACGCTTGCATCTTGGACGGGAAGTAAAACTACTTTACTACAGAAGAAAGATTTTTCTCCCCACGCAGCAACAGCCCAACTAATAAGAAGCTGTTGCTGCCCTGAACTGTTACTTTCCCCTGAGGACTTTCATTTAGAACAGCCCCTCCATCCTCCCCCTTTTTGTCTACAAAAGCAGCTCCCCTCCTTTCTTTTCCGGAGTTGCCTGTGGTGTGACATAACATGCACATCCCAGGTTGCAATTCTTTTGGCTATTCCCGAATAAACTCATTTTGAGATAAAATAAGAGGCAAATTGACTTTTTAAGTTGACAAGAGAAAGGATTTCTCTCACACTTTTGGTTTCCTCTGGCGTCTTTCAAGAAGTTTTCTTTCACTTTGATTTTCTGAAGTTTGAATATGATATGTCTGGATGTATGTAGATTTGGGGGGGGTATTTATCTTACTTGGTGTTCTCTGAGCTTCCTGAATCTCTGGTTTCCTGCTTATCATTAATTTTGGGAAATTCTCAGCCATTATCACTTTAAATATTTTTTCTGTTCCTTTCTCTCACCCCTTCTGGTATTCCATTAACAGATATGTTTCACCTTTTGCAGTTGTTCCACATTTCTTGGATATTTTCTTCCATCTTTTTCATCCTTTGTTCTCCTTACATTTCAGTTTTGGAAGTTTCTGTCAACATTTCTTCAAGCTGGCTCATTCTGCCCTCAGCTGGGTCCAGTCTATTGATGAGCCCATCAAAGACATTCTTCATTTCTGTTACAGTGTCTTTTTTTAATAAAATATTTTTATTGTGGTAAAATACACATAACATAAAACTTACCATCCTATTTTTAAATGTATAGTTCAGTGGTATTAAGTACATTCTTATTTTTGTGCAACCATCACCATCATCCATCTCCAGAATTCTTTTCATCTTGCACTACAGAAACTCTATACCCATTAAACAATCACTCCTCATTCCACCTTTTGCCCAGCCCCTGGCACCTATCATTCTACTTTCTGTCTCTGTGAATTTGACTACTCTAAGTACCTCATATGAGTGGAATCATACAGTATTTTTCTTTTTTGTGTCTGGCTTATTTTACTTAGCATAATGTCTGCAAGCCTCATCTGTGTTATGTAGCATGTTGACCTAAAACAAATAAACAGCCAGATATTTTACCAGCAAAATGGGTTCATTCAGGAACAACAAAGAATGGTGATTGGGGACATGTGGTCTATGGCAAACCACAGGCATGTCCAGACAAACAATGGAGAAAAACATTCTTTTATGAAGCTGGAAGGGGCTGTTATAAACAAAGAGTCCATTGGAGGAACCTGGAAGTTCAAAGTATAGTGAGTTTTCATTGGCTGAGCTGTTGCCGGGCAAGGAGGAATTTCTTCCTTCCTTCTGCTGGTGTAGTAGTGTCACTTCCTGTGGGAGATACAAGCTATGTCTCTTCCTGTTGGGGTCTGTTGCATGCATTGAGAGGCTCGTGCATGAGAGTTCTTTCTTCTGGCCTCCTGACTCCCTTTAAAATGAGGTTTCTGAGTATTAATTTCCACTAGCATATGTCAGAATTTCCTTCCTTTTTAAGGCTGAATAATAGTCCATTGAATGTTTGTACCACATTTTGCTTATCCATTCATCTGTTGATAGACACTTGATCTCCTCCTGTTGTTTTAGTGTTCTGAGACTCAATTTCAACATTGGAGGTAGGCTCCAATGTATGTACAGGCTCCCACACGTACAACAAGCAATTCGCAGACACTAGCAGAGTGTCTGAGAATTGAACTCAGTTCTGACACTATGTACCAGTAGACAGCATCAGATTCCACAAGTTAAGGGTTCAGTCCTACAAGACTGCCCCACCCCCCAATTCAGATGCCAGTCACAAGCCCAGGTTGTTACCTGTGCTTCTCACTGACCAGCTACAGATTGGAGGTTCCAACAACTCCCTCCCACTCAGGGTGCCAATCGCAAACGCAGGTTATTATCTGTACTTCTGACCAGCTGGCTAAAAATCAGAGGTTCCCGAGACCCCCCTCCTCACATTAAATTAATTTGCCAGAGTGCCTCAAAGAACTCAGATAAACATGTTACTTACCAGATCATTGGTTTATTGTAAAAGGATATAGCTCAGGAACAGCCAGATGTAGAGCTGCATAGGACAAAGTACATAGGAAGGGGCACAGAACTTCCATGCCCTCTCCAGGGACACCACTATCGCTGAATCTCCTCGTGTTCACCAACCCAGAAGCTCTCCGAACTCTGTCCTCTTGGGTTTTTATGGAGACTTCATTTCATTGCCATGAGTGATTAAATCATGGCCATTGGTGACTGATTCAACCTTTAGGCCCTCTCCCCTTCACAGGGGTCAGGAGAGTGGGACTGAAAGTTCCAACCCTCTAATCACATGGCTGGTTCTCTTGGCAACCAGCTCCCATCCTTGGGTGGGGTCCAAAAGTCTGCTCACTAACAATGAGACACCTCTGTCACTCTCAACAATTAGAAAATTCCAAGGGATTTGGCAGCTGTGAGTTAGGAACCCTGGACAAAGACCAAACATATATGAAAAATATATATTTGGTCATCTGAATGACCAAATATATATTTTTCTCAAAATCTCAATGGCACACCCACATTTTAGCTATTATGAATAATGCTGCTGTGAACATGGGTGTACAAATACCTTTTTGAGACCCAACTTTCAATTCTTTTGGATATATACTCAGAAGTGAGATTGCTGGATCATATGGTAATTCTATTTTTAATTTTTTAAGGAACTGCCATACCGTCTTCCACAGTGCCTGTATCATCATACATTCCCACCACCCATGCACAATGGTTCAAATTTCTCAACATCCTCGCTAACATGTTATTTTCTGGGCTTTTTTTTTTTTTGATAGTAGCCATCTGAATGGGTGTGAGGTCAGATCTCATTGTGGTTTTGATTTGCATTTACCTAATGATTGGTGATGTTGAGCATCTTTTCATTTGCTTGTTGGCCCCATGTATATATTCTTTGGAGAAATGTCTATTCAATTGCCCATTTTTGAATAGTGTTACGTGGTGTTCTTTGCAAAAGTGAGGTAGAGTTATATATGCTGTCATGGCAATATCCTGCATCCATCTTCTTAAGTGGCAAAGGCATGTGACAGGTCAATATGTACGTCACTACCTATGTATGTTAAAAATGCCACATATTTCATAGTTCATTTATGTATGAAAAATCCTAGAATAATGTTTGAAATAACATACGGCAATATGTTATTTGCGGGGACCTCAGAAGAGGGGGCTGAATTTGGGAAGAAGTTTGTAATGGGAGAAATTGTGATTTAGCTCTATTTTAGAATTATTTGCAACAAGAATATATGCAATATATAATATATGCAATATATAGTAATCTTTATATTATAAAGTATTTATATATACCTAACAACAGAAATAGTAGCTTGTCAATTTAAGTTCCTACTAGCTGGGGCAACAGACCAACCCTGACATTTGAAAGGCTAACACATAAAAGTGTATTTTTTTGTGCACATAAATTCTGATGCAGTTTGCCAGATGTCCTCCACTCTAGGTGACCCAGGGGTCCAGATTGCTTCCACCTTGTGGTTCCACCATCTCAACACGGGGTTACCAGGTTGCTCATGAACTGAGAGAGAGAGCATGGAACTGGCATACTGGCTCTCAAAGGCCTGGATGTGACAAACAGTGCTTCTGCTCATGTCTCCCTTGCAAAGGGTCATCACATGACCCTCCATGACTGCAAGTGGACTGGCAATGTAGTGTCTCCTGTGTCCAGGAGCTATGGGAGAGCCAGGGGACCTCTGCAGGGAGTAGGAATGCTCTGTGTCAGTGGGGATTGCAGGAAGTTCTGTGCAGCCTTCAGAGGAGGCAGCAGTGAAGACCGTGTCAGCCGACCAGGTTCCAGAGTTGGACAGGAGGACACATGAGGGAAGACCAGATGAAGGGTGCTGTCATGTGGAAAAGTGCTGGGACTGGAAAGAAATGGCGACACCTGGAGGAGTCAGCTCTCAACAAGCGTTGGACCATCCCCAAATCAAATTTGATTCTCATTGTTGCCTTCCTTCCTTAGGCCTGGTTTCACTACCTGGGCCTCAGGGTCCTAATTTTGTTGCCTGAGAGACATCGTGGTGTACTGAGAAGAGAAATGGATGACAAGTTAGAAGGTTGGCCACAGGCTGGGATGGGTGGGAACAATGTGGGCTCTAGATGAATCCATACCAGGATCTAGTCTCTGCCCTGTCACTTACTAGCCATGTGATCCTGGGAAAATCAGCAAGCCCTATGAGCCTTGGGCTCTCCCTCTGTGAAGGAAGTGGGCTGGTGAGCTCTATCCTATAGGACTGCAGGAGTGTATGTGATGTACGGATAGCACCTGGCACAGTGCGTGTTATGTAGGGAACTTTGAGAACTCGCAGGTATTTCTAGGATTGTTTTGATCCCGGATCTTCCACTCTCTCCTCTGGGATTTTGTTTGATTGTTATCCAGGTCATATTGGAGAATATACAACTCAATAGGACATGGAATAGCTAATCAGCCAAAAAGGATGTTTCATAAATAAAACTCAGTAATCTTCACAATTAGAGGATATATGTGAAAATTTGGGAGTGGGGGAGTCTTCCCACCAGGATGGAATGCAAACCTAGAAATAGAATCAAGGACCAACACCTTCCCTTGCTCCAAGCTGCTCTTCATCCAGACCAAGGTCATCCAGACCATCCATCCATTTCACCCCTACCAAAAATCTAGCCCTTGATTACAATTGGCCAAATGGAACTCTGTTAAGATTATAACCTAACTTATGCTATGGGCTCTGGCTCTCCCAGGTTTGGGAAAGGACTGCCAGGCCACTGACTTCTGGGCAACACTTCAAAGGAATGTGTTGAAGAAGATGGGAATTATACACATCTTTCTTCACTGCTGTTCAACTGCATTGTGACAAGAACCCATGATACCTTCCCTTCCTGCCCCAGGTGGAGATTTCTCTCTGGTTTACCCATGATCCAAAGGACTTTTCAGAGCAATTTTCCACGTCAGACTTTCCCCTCAGCCCTAAAACACACCATCTACGAGTCTGGCCTCTGCTACCACCCAGCTTCATTACAATCAACTCCCACAGAAGGAATCACAGTTTCCTAAAGCCCCACACTGCCCTGGCTCGGGGCATTTACACTTGAATGTTCTCCCCTGGGACCACACCACAGCTTACCTTCTTTGACTTGTTCTGGAGGGGACACCACCTTCCTTCTAGGACTGTGGCTCCTAGACTCTCATTCTTTGGGGGGGAGTGTCCTGCTTATTCTCCTTTCCCCACCACTAACACAGGGCCTCTCAGAGAGCAGAGGCTCAGCAAAAATCTGCAGAAGAAATGAGCCAGTGAGCAGAGGTCTTATTTATTCAGATTAAATTTCTCTGACTTTCTTGAATAATCCAAGCAAGTCTGGATATACATATAACTTTTAGCTCGATAGAACAACAGAAGAGAAGGGATAAGAAGCCAAGAATTAAGTACCATCTACATTTGTTTCTACAAATTGACCCCATCAATTTGACTGCTAAGTTCTTTCACATTTCCAAGGAAATTCCTGTTCCAGGGACATGTCACCTAGTTTGGATCACAGACTATGATGGAAGGGGTCCCACCTACTTTTACAAAATAGCAAAACTCTTCCTCTTGGACTGGATAAGTGCAAATTCATATGTGATCAATGTCATTCACAACCTTAGATATTGAAGCTACCTAAACCTCCTATTACAAGGAACAACATTTGAAAAATTCCTAAAGGAAACCAAGACCCATTTCCAAGATCCATCATAGAGAACAGGAACCCACAAACACTATTCACGGTGCCCCCCCACCTCACCCTGGCCCTCCACTACTGAGAACGCTGACTGGTCTCTCTTCAAAACACAGTGACAAAGCAGGATCACATCATATCCGGCAGGAGAAACTGCTGGACGTGAGCCTGGACCGTGCCTGCCTGCAACTCTGGATCAGGCCCCCTCTTCCTTGTGGCTGACACCCTCAACAGACAGGTGGAGGAAGGGACCAGAATCCCTGCTATGGACCCTGAGCAAATACTCCAGGACTTGGATCTTGCTGGTTTCAGCATGCGCCCTTGGACCCCACAGGAACTTGTAGCATGCAGGATCGCTGTCGGGCACCTGCCAGTACTCCACGTACTGTTCCTGCACCCAAACGTTGGTGAGGAGTTCCCTGGGCTTCCTGTAGATGAAGTGCTCCATGCAAACACACACCCCCATGACACTCAGGACTTCCCAGACATCCTCCTCAGGGTTGCAGTCGCCCTCTAGGAGGATCACACCCAGGCGCAACAGCAGGAGGCTGGTCTTGGGCATGCTCTGCTCACCGCTCAGCATTGCATCATAGGTGAGGCCCAGAGTGGTGACCAGACACTCATAGGCTTGGCTGAAGACCACAGGGAAGTGGTCCTGGTCATCTCTGATGACCATATTCAGCATTTCCACCTTGGTGGTTGGCTCCTTTGTGTGATAATTGAGGAGCAGGAAACCCACCAGGTCAGCCATCTTCAAACGTAGTGCATCTTGGAGCGAGGACTCGGCATCTTCCGGGTCCTCCCAGGCACTTGGCCCCTCCTCATCTTGGCTGCTGGAGCCATCGTCTTTGGATTGGCTCCATGGAGCGGCTGCCATGGCAGTGGGGGAGGGCCAGGCACTCTGAGGGCTCTGGGGAGGACTCAGGGTCCCAGCAGCAGCCATCTCCTCTAGGGTGTCCAGGGACAGGATAGATGAGGAGGAGGAGAGGCAGGAGGAGGGGGATATGGCCGCCCCCTCTTCAGCCCCGGACAGCTGCGCGTCCACCAGGCTGTGGGCCTCTCTTGGGTCCTGATGGCCTTCCTCACGCTTGCAGAGCTTACTCATCCAACCTAGAGTCATGACAATGCGTGTCGGGCAGCCAGCAGGAGCGTGGGCAGGAGGTGACTGATGGGAACTCCTGGGCCTGGGGGGGTGGCAGGGAGAGTGAGCGGCCTTAGCTGAGAAATGCACCCTTGGTGTCGCAAAGGTGACTTACAGCTCTCATTTTTAGGGGTGCTCCCGGCTTCACAGGGCTCTGTCCTCCTTTGTGGACTGTGCCCTGAGAACCTGAAGGAGGAGATCAGACAGCTCCTCAGGGTGCACCCAGCACAGCCCGAGCTTCTGGGGGACACTGGGTAGGGGTGGGCTCAGGCGCTGTGGGGCCTCCTCATCTCTGGCACAGGGGAGCCCCTGGGTACACTTTCGGGGTGTGTACCTCACCTTGACTCCTGGCACTGCCTGGGCCTCCTCTGCTCTGCGACCTGAGGACATGAGCCTCAGACCAAGGCCTTCACCTGAGGGTTCCTGGAGCCCCTGTAAGAGGAAATAAGGGAGCACCTCATGGTGCAAACTGCAAGCACAGCCCTGGGCCCCCAGTGCTGACAGGAGGGGTGGGCCAGGCACTGTGACGTCCCCACTATTATGGGCTTAGGTGGTCCCCTCTGTGCTTCCTCAGGGTCTTCACCATACCCCTGGCAGGGCCTGGGCCCCACCACTCTGCTCCCCTGGGGCTAAACACTCAGAACAAGACCACACACCCCTGAGACTGAACAGAAGGAAATGAGGGGGCCCCACATCAGGCCACACATGCCCAGGAGCTAACAGGAGGCACCAAGGTACAAGGGGTGGCCAAACTCTGTGGATTCCATCTGTCTTGGGATGGGTGGTCCACTCAGTCTTCACCTTAACACGCTGCAGGGTCTGGGAAAACACCCTATGTTGACCTGAGGCCACCCTCCTTAGGGAAGGCCTCGTCTCACTGAAGACACCGGAAGAGGAAGTGAGGGGGTATCAATCCACCCACAGATCCCGGGTCTCCCCATGGCAGACAGAAGGGTAGGGCAGGCCTGGGCTCCATGCGTCCTGGTGAGTGTGTGTGTGGGGGTTTCCCCTCAGTCCTCACTGTGACCCCCACCAGGGCCTGGAATCCCACCTCAGCTGACCTGATTCCAGAGCCTCAGACCAAGGTCCACCCCTTCCACAGACCACCAATCTGGAAATGAGGAAGGGCTCAGGCAGACATGCCCTGCCAGGGGTTCAAGGGCTGACAGGAGGGGCAGGCCAGATTTCTGTGGGACCCTTCTTTGTCTTGGTGATTGGAATACACTCACTCCTCCCTCAGGGTCCTCACCTTGACTGTTGGCAAGAACTGGGATTCTTGTCACAGCTGACCAGATGTGCTTCCTCAGATGACCTGATGTCGTCCTCTCAGACCAAGGTCCTCACCTCCCTGAGGGCTCTGAGAGAAACGGGAGGAGCCACCACGTCCACCCCCAACCCCCACACCCCCAACAAGATCACAAATGGCTGGCAGTGGGGAGCAGCCCTTCTGTGCAGGAGTGGGGGTTCCCTCAGACCTCCTATAGGTTATTTGTCTTGTCTCCTGCCAGGGCCTGCCCTTCCTCCCGCACCCAACCTGGGATAGTTGACATCTCCCCCTCACGTCAAGTCCTCTCTTCCCGGAGGACTCCCCACCTTCCCGCCATGGGAGAAGTCAGCATGCCACTGAGGATCACCGCCGACTGTTCCGCCAAGGGCTGAGAACAGAGGACAGCAGGAGTCTGTCCCTTCCTTTCTTTTCTGAGGTGGGGGGTATGTTCAGTCCTCATGAAAGGTCCTCACCTTGGTACCCGATAGATCCTGGGACTCCTCCCTCTGCTGACCTGATGTCACTGGTCAGACCAAGACCTCACCTCCCTGCGATCCCCCACCCCCAACCATGTGGCAGAGGTGAAAGCAGGCCACATCCAGCCAACCTTACCTGGGGCCTCCTGGGGCTGAGAACAGGGGAAGTTGTCCTCTGTAAGGTCCCTTCTCTTTTGGGGTGGGGGAACCTCCACGCTCTCCGTTCCTCCCAAAGGGTCTTGTCTTGAGTCCTGGCAGATCCTGAGACTCCTCCCTCTGCTGACCTGACATCATGCCTCAGAACAAGGCCTCACTCTCAGAAAGCCCGAGGCAGAGGTGAGTGGCGATGCACTACCTGCAGCCACCCCTGCCTGGGGTCTGCAGGGGTGACAAGAGTAGGGCCGTTTTCAGTGGGGTCTCCCTCTGGCTTGGGAGGGAGTCCCCTCAGTGTCCTCAAGGTATTCATATTACTCCAGGCCAGGCCTGGAGCCATCCCTCCTGCTAACCTGAGGATGCATGCTGCAGGCCAAGGCCGCCATCCCCCTGAGACCCCGAGGAGGAAGGGGACAGGCTACTCCTCCTGACACGCTGCCTGACCTCCCAGGCCTGACCATGGGGGCAGATTTCTGTTGGGGTTGCCTATGTCTGGGCTGGGGATCTGCTCAGTTCTCCGTCAGTGTCCAGGGACTCCACCCTCTGGTGACCTGAAGCCACATTCCTCATCTCCCGAAGACCCCTGAGGCAGAAGGCAGCAAGTGCCTCCTCAGACATCCAGCTCGGGGGACTCCCAAGACCGAGCGAGGGACACAGGATCCCTCGTTCTTCACTGTTGTTCAGCTGCAATGTGACAAGGGCCCGGGACACCTCCCCTTCCTGCCCCAGGTGGAGACTGCTCTCTGGTTTACCCGTGATCCAAAAGAAAGTTTTCAGACCAATTTTCCATTGCAGACTTCCCTCTCAGCCCTAAGAATTACCGTCTGCAAGTCTGGCCGCTGCCAGCACCCAGCTTCCATTACCATCAACTCCCACAGAAGGAATCGCAGTTTCCCAAAGCCCCACACTGCCCCGGCTCGGGGCATTTACACTTGAGTGCTCTGCCCTGGAGCCGCACCACCGCTCACCTTCTTCGACTTGTTCTGGAGGGGGCCCCTCACCACCTTCCTTCTGGGGCTGAGGCTCCTAGACTCTCATTCTGTGGGTGGGGGGTGTCCTGCTTGTCCTCATGTCCCCAGCACTAACACAGGGCCTTTCAGAGAGCAGAGGCTCAGCAGAAGCCTGGGGAAGTGAGCAGGGCTCTGACTTACTCAGATTCAACTTCTCCGACTTTCTTGAATCACCCGAGCAACTCTGGGCATACACATACCACTTTTAGTTTGATAGAACGACGGAAGAGAAGGGATAAGAAGCCAAGAATTAAGTACCATCTACATTTATTTCTCTATCTTGACCCCATCGATGTGACTGCTAAGTTCTTTCACATTTCCAAGGAAATTCCTGTTCCGGTGACATGTCATCAAGTTCAGATCACAGACTACGATGGAAGGTGTCCCAACTACTTTTACCAAACAGCAAAACTCTCCCTCCTGGACTGGAGAAGTTCAAATTCATGTACGGCCAATGTCATTCACAAACTTAGACACTGAGGCTACTGACACCCTCTATTAAAGGGAACAACATTTGAACAATTCCTAAAGGAAACCAAGATGCATCTTAGAGAACAGGAACCCAAAGACACTCTCCACCGTGTCCCCCCGGCTCGCCCTGGCCCCCTGCTACTTAGAACGCTGACTGCTCTCTCTTCAAAACACAGTGACGAAGTGGCCTCGTTTGATGCCCAGCAGAAGCTGCTGGACGTGGGCCTGGACCGTGCCTGGCTGCAACTCTGGCTCAGGCCCCCTCTTCCTCATGGCTCGCACCCTCGACAGACAGGGGGAGGAAGGGACCGGGACCCCTGCTACGGACGCTGAGCAAATAGTCCAGGACTTGCATCTTGCTGGTTTCAGCATGGGCCCTGGGACCCCACAGGAACTCGTAGCGTGCAGGATCGCTGTCGGGCACCTGCCGGTACTCCACGTACTGCTCCTGCACCCAAACGTTGGTGAGGAGCTCCCCGGGCTCCCCGTAGATGAAGTGCTCCGTCCCGGCACTCACCCCCATGACACTTAGCGCTTCCCAAATGTCCTCCTCAGGGGCGCAGTCGCCCTCCAGGACGATCATGCCCAGGAGCAGCACCAGGAGGCCGGTCTTGGGCATGCTCTGCTCACCACTCTGCATCCCATCGTAGGTGAGGCCCAGGGTGGTGACCAGGACGTAGGAGTGGTCGCTGGGGTCCACTTCCTTCACGTCAACACCAAAGACCAGCTGCATGCACTCACAGGCTTGGCTGAAGACCACAGGGAAGTGGTCCTCGTACTCTCTCATGACCATATTCAGCATTTCTGCCTTGGTGGTTGGCTCCTTTGTGCAATACTTGAGGAGCAGGAAGTCTATCAGGTCAGCCATCTTCAAATGGAGTGCATCTTGGAGTGAGGACTCGGCGTCTTCCGGGTCCTCCCAGGCGGCGCTTGGCCCCTCCTCACCTTGGCTGCTGGAGCCATCGTCTTCGGATTGGCTCCACGGAGCGGCTGCCATGGCAGTGGGGGAGGGCCAGGCACTCTGAGGGCTCTGGGGAGGACTCGGGGTCGCAGCAGCAGCCACCTCCTCCAGGGTGTCCAGGGACAGGATAGATGAGGAGGAGGAGAGGGAGGAGGAGGGGGATATGGCCGCCCCCTCTTCAGTCCCGGACAGCTGCGCATCCACCAGGCCCTGGGCCTCTCTTGGGTCCTGATGGCCTTCCTCACGCTTGCAGAGCTTACTCATCCGACCTAGAGTCATGACGACGCGTGTCGGGCAGCCAGCCGGAGCGTGGGCAGGAGGTGACCGATGGGGACTCCTGGGCCTGGGGGGGACAGGGAGCGTGAGCGGCCTCAGCTGAGAAACGCACCCTTGGCGGCTCTGACAAAGGCGACTTACAGCTCTCCTCTTTAGAGGTGCTCTCGGCTTCACAGGACTCTGTCCTCCTTTGTGACCTGTGCCCAGAGAACCTGAGGGAGGAAGTGAGACGGCTCCTCGGGCTGCACCCAGCACGGCCTGATGTTCTGGGGGATGACAGTGGGGTGGGGTGGGGTGGGCTCGGGCGCTGTTGGGTCTCCTCCGCTCTGGCATGGGGGAGACCCTGGGTACTCGTTCAGGGTGTGTACCTCACCTTGACTCCTGGCACTGCCTGGCCCTCCTCTGCTCTGCGACCCGAGGACACGAACCTCAGGCCAAGGCCTTCACCTGTGGGTTCCTGGAGCCCCTGTAAGATGAAACGAGGGGGCGCCTCAGGGTGCAGACTGCATGGTCGAGTGCAGAGATTTTCACTTTTTAATCTTCCTTCCTAGTAAGAAATACACTGCATATTCTGTTTCTTTTTTGCTGGGAATGATTGGCCCTGAGCTATCATTTGTTGCTAATCTTCCTGTCTTTTTTCCTTCCTCTCCCCAAGGCCCCAATAGATAGTTGAATATTTCAGTTGTAAGTCCTTCCAGTTCTTCTATGTGAACCACTGCCACAGCATGGCTCCTGACAGTCGAGTGGTGTGGTTCCCTGGCTGAGGAAGCAGAGTGCAATGAACTTAAACCACCAAGACATCAGGGCTGGCTCGCTATCCTGTTTCTTGTCTATTCTTTATATTCTGTTAAAATGAGAATCCCTTGAAAGGCCAGTCCTCAGCCACTAAGATGGTTTCAGGGGGTTATTAGCACAGAGTCCAGAGTCAAATGCTTCCATCGACCCATCTTTCCTGCTGTCCTGGTTTTGCCCCAGAGCCACTGGCATGTGTGGTCTGAGGGCCTGCTTCAGATGTGTGCAGTCAAGTAGGAGCAGAAGTTTGAAATCTTTCCTCCTTCCCATCCTGTCATCTGCATCTATGCAGCCTACAGCCCCTCCCAACTTGGCTGCTGCTGCCCACGCCCCCACCCCAAACACAAGTACCAGGCTAACCATAGTCTTCAGTCTCCCCCAGGGCTTTCTCCTCTTTTGTTGTTTAGATATCGTTGTTCATATTGTGTATTATTTTTGAAGCCTTTATTTCTTTAGAGCCTCTAGGTGCCCAAAAAATTAGGAGGAAGGTACAGAGATTTCCCACTTAACTCCTGCCCCCACACATGCCTAGCCTCCCCCATTATCAACATCTCCCACCAGAGGGACATTTATTATAATTGATGAACCTACATCATATCCCCCAATGTCCATTGTTTACATTAAGGTTCACACTTGGTCTTGTACATTCTGTGGGGTTGGACAAATGTATATTGACATGTATCCATCATTTGACTGTCATCCAGAGGAGTTTCACTGCCCGAAAACTCCCCTGTGCTCTGCCTATTGTGCCCTCCCCTCACAACCCCTGGCAACCACTGCTCTTTTGAGCGTCTCCGTCATTTGCCTGTTCCAGAATGTTTGTATATTTGGAATCATACAGTAGGGAGCCTTTTCAGATTGGCTTTGTTCACTCGGCACTCTGCTGCTAAGATTCCTCCATGGCTTTTCATGGCTTGATGCTCATTTCTTCTTTGCACCAAATCGTATTCCATTATCCGGATGTACCACTATTTACCCATTCACCTACTGAAGGGCATCTTGGTTGCTTCCAAGTTTTGGCAATTATTAGCAAAGCTGCCCTAAATATCTGTGTGCAGGTTTTCGTGTGGACATACTTTTTCACTTCTTTTGGGTAAATACCCATATGATTGCTGGATCACATAGTAAGAATACGTATGTTTGGTTAGAAACTGCTAACCCGTCCTCCAAAGTGGCTGTACCATTTTGGTCTCCCATCAGCAATGAATGAGACTTCCTGCTGCTCCCCGTCCTCGACAGCCTATGCTGCTGTCAGTGTACCAGATTCCGGCCATTCAAATAGGTGTGTAGTTATTGCGTGTGTGCGTGTTTGTGTATATAATTTCATTCTCCATTCTATGGCTTTCCAGGATTGATTTTGGGAGTGGAAGACAGAAGTCTGTGCTTGATTATCATCTTTTAAGCTGCTACATTCTTTTAAGCAGAATTGACATCTTTGCACTGTTCTGTTCTCCCTCAAGAAATATAGCATACTGCTCCCTTTGGGGGCTTCTTTTACCTGAATCTATCAGTAAATTTGAATCATTGAATTCCTAAAGATCTTATATATTTTCGTTTGGCTTCTTCTTAGTTAAATTTTGGATTTTGTTGCTGTTGTGAATGGAGTATTTTCTATTAGTACACATTCTAAATAGTTTTTGCTTTGGTGTGGCGAGGCTCTTGATTGTGTGATAGTCTTGATCTGCCATCTACTCTTTTTCTGAAGTCTGTTTTTCATTTGAATATTCCATGTGCCCATTCCTCTCAATTTTCTAGGAAGGTGATGTTCTTGTCACACCAATTAACTCTTTCTTTTCAATACTAATTCCTGTCATTTATTGGGATATCCATAGCTCTGGCTTTGTCTTCCAGTGCAGCTTCAAAAAGAGGAGGTGATTCCATGTATGACTCGTCTCTGATGAGAGTGCTTCTAGTGTTTCACACTTCAGCGTGTTTGCTGTTGCTTTCAGGCAAGGGAAATGCCCTACTCGTCTTATTCTGCTCAAAGTTTTTCCCGTAAACTCGTGTTGCATTTCATCCAAAGGATTTTCCTGTATCCGTTGATGTGATCAAAGATTTTCTCTTCTTTTTCCCCACTAGTTTGTTAATGTAGAGAATTTCAATTGAAAGTGTTTTATAATGTTAAGTCATATTTTCATTCGTTGGACACAGCCTGTTTGTCCATTTAATTCACTGCTGTTTTGAATATGCTATTCATTTGTTTAGGATATTTGCTGTGATATGAGTGATTTTGGCCTGAGTGTTCTTTTTACCCTGGGATCCTCCTCTGGTATTTAAATCAAGAACTAGCTCGGGAAAATGAGTTGGACAATTGCCCCTGTTTTTTATGGTTTGAAGGAGCTGACCTAAATGATAACGAGTTCTCCCTGACCATTTGGTAGAACTGGCCTCCACAACTTCTCTGTCCTGGAACATTTGAGGGTGGCTTGAGCTTAGGATACAGGCTCAGTTTTTAATGTACAATTGAGGTTTTCTATTTCTTTATGGTCATATTTTTTTTTCTAGAAAAATGGTCCATTTTACTTAGGATTTCAAATTTAATAGCATAATATTTACAAATATAAACTTTTTATTACAGAAAGTCTCAAACACGTAAACAGTAGGAAATACTATAATAAACCCATATGCCTGATACTCAGGGTCAACAGTCTTCGATATATGACCAATCATGTTCCAACTATACCCCTCCCTACTCCACATATCAGCTGCTGGAATTGTGTAGAGCATGTCCAACGCATCGTACATTTTCATCTCCAAGTACATCAGTATGCATTTCTAAAAGATAAGTACTCTTTTATAAAACACAAAGCCAACATGATTATTATTTAATATGTCATTAATAAGTGAAATATCCACTTATTTTTCACACTTCTCTGTCAGCAACATACTCATTTTAAAATGCAGTTTTTTCGAATCAGTGTCAAATTTGTTCTATACACTTTGATTGTTCACGTCCCTCGTCTTTATAAATCTACGTGTTGTTCCACATCACCTCTTTTTAGCATTTTTGTTGAAAATAAAAAGACACTTTGTGTTCTGTCCAGTTTCCCCTTGTCTGGATCTTACTGAATGCAACATTTCTTTTGCATTATCCATCTGTCTTTCCGTGCTGTCCATTGGTTTTCCATTAGAGCCTCTTCACATTTTAAGCATGGTTATTTTAAATTCTTGTCTGTTAATTCCAGCATTGTTGGCACATTTGAGTCTCTTAATTCCGAAAACACACGTGTCATATTTGAGTCTAGTCCTGATGCTTGCCCTGTGTGTCTAGATTGTGTGTGTTCTTGCCGGTCGGCGTGCTTTGTAATGTTTTGTTTGGAGGCGGATGTGTTGTGTGGGGTAATGGGAACAGAAGTAATTATGCCTTGGGTGTGAAGTTTTATGTTAATCTGCCTGGAACGTGGGTTTTATTTCTTTAAGTGTTTTAAAGTGCTTTTTTAAAGCTTTAAGTGCCAGAGCCTTCAAATTTCTCCAGTTTCTTTGTTTGTGTCTTCTCTCTTGTATTAAATGTGAAAAATATACCATAATAACATACGATGATGATAATAGGGGAAACTGGATGTGAGGTATATGAGAATTCTCCGTACTATCTTGGCAATAATTTTGTAAATATAAAACTTTCTATAATAAAAAACATTAATAAAAGCGACTCATGGGACCCCATTGGAAGTAACAAGAGCAACCACTCTTCATTCTGAGAAGTGGCCCTCCAAGGGAAAGAATTCAGCTTTTATCCTGCTTTCCCTGTACTAACTGCATTTCTGGATGATGCAATGGCTGTAGTAAATGTGGGAGAGTTCTTCCTTGCTGGAGGATTCCAGTTGAGGACGGTGCAAGGTATGACAATGTGGAAATTAATAAAATAAACCTTAACTAAATTGGAGTTGGGAAGGCCTGTAGGGAGAGCTCTCATGCCTTATCATATACCATCAATTACACCAAAGAGGAAGAGAGGTACCTTGTGTCTTCCACAGGAAGGAAAAGGACTTGACTACTGAAGGAAGATTTCTCTCGCAACCCAGCAACAGCCCAACCAATGAGAAATATTGCAACTTAGCCAATGAGAAGCTGTTGCCACACTGAACTGTTACTTTCCCCCAATGGACTTTCCTTTAGAACAGCCCCTCCCTAATGCCCCTTTTTCTCTATACAAGCAGCTCCCCTCATTTGTTTTCCAGATTTGCCTATGGTTCGTCATAGCATGCACATCCGTAATTGCAATTCCTTTCGCTATCCCTGAATAAGCTCATTCTGAGGGTAAAATAACAGGCGAATTTGCTTAAGTTGACAATACAAAAAAGAAAACAACCATTTGCAAGTCCCAGGGACATAGCTGACACAGCCCACAATAATTGATGGGTGAACCCATTTGGTGAATGGCTGATGATGCCCTTTGCAATGGAGGCACGAGCTGTCACCACCTGAGTCCACTGGTCAGCGCCACTCTGATCCAGAGTGGAAGAACCATAAGTTACATGCCTTCTGCTGGACTGCAGTAGGAGGTACATAGTGCCACCTAGGAATAATTTTCCAAGAAAGGTGAACTTGCTTCTGGTCTCCCCCTGGGGTGAACTTACAGTGACAGGAAATACAGCTCTCTGTTAAAGTGACTCTATCCCTCAGTGAAGACACAGGGTCTGCTCTGTGAGAAGGGCTCTAGGCATCAGCAGAGAGGTGTCTACTTTGTCCTGCACCCAGTCTTCTCAAGGCAAGGGCCATTTTCCTACCCACCACTTTGCTGCCACGGCACAGGACAACAGCCTTGCCCATAACAGGATAATGGTGTCTTCTCTTCCCTTTATCACAGGAAAAGGGTCTCTGGATGGTAGACCTGCATTCGCTCCCCACCACGCAGGTCAAGTCAGGAACCAGGATAAAAACCTGGATCCAACAAGCCAGTCCATGGCACAGTGCAGCTGACCTCGCTGCGAGGCTGCCCCTGGCTCAGAGGATCAGTCCCTCCCCTTGAGCTGGCTCACCGGGCTCCCCAGACTGGCCTCTCTAGATCTCTGCCTCCTACTCTCTGTTGCAGGGCCCTGAGCTCCTGCATGTCATTGTTCTCATCTGGGCGTTTGCTCCTGTCCTATTGCTAGTACTCCTCTTGAGACATCCTCAAGTCTCTCCCTCAATGTCACCTTCACCAAGAGTCCTTCTATGAACACCCTATCCGAAACTGCAATCCCTCCTCCCTCCCCATCCCCAATACTCCTTATTCAGGTCTGCGGATTCAATTTGTTTCCATAGCATTTACCACTATCCAACCTACTTCACCTTTTACTTTGTTCTGTGGTTCATTTCTGCCTACACCCCCTCCACCACTAGATTATAAGCTCCACAGAGGCAGGGAATTTGTTCAGTGCTGCATCCTTGAGCCCAGAGCAGGGCCTGGCACACAGTGCATGCTCACTACTCATCTGAAGAATGAATGAATTGCCAGCTCCAAGGTCCTAGTATTTTGGAGCCTCTCTGCCCACAACCTCCTCAGCATTTCCAACCCCCCAACCACCCCAATAGGCAAAGTTTGAATGCTTCCCACCATCCTCTAATTGTTGGATCATGGACCAGGTAAGCAACTGAGCTTACTGAGGACTGTGGAGAGCCCTTGCCCCAACCTTGGTGTGTGCTCCTGTCATCCTGGGGAAGTCAGCATGGCAGGTCTTTGAACACCCATGGCTGGCTGCACACTCTCTCCTGCCTGCATGCAGGTGTGGCCTTTCCCCTTAGGCCCTGCTCCTGTTTCTGTTTGGCTTGGATCTGCAAGTCGCCACAGTCAAGGACTCAGATGTCCCTGGGTTTGGGCTTGGTGACAAAGGATTTTACAAACAGCCAGTTCAAATAGCACATGCCCATAGATTCCCGGGCATGCTCTGGAGAACACGTCCGTATTCACCAATGACCTTGATGTGTTATGCGGGCCTCCAACACCTGCCCCAATCTCTGCCCACTGAAGCTCATTCTAGAAGAGGCAATGCCACACATGCAGCAGGAGCTGAGCAGAGACATAAGTGCTCTGAGTGAAGCACAGGCAGGGGTAGAGGGACATGGAGTAGAGGGAGCCTTCCTGGACAGCCTCTGCATCATGGGCAAGGGCTGGAAATGCAGAGACAGGAGGGAAGGACATTCCAGGTGCATGGAATAGTGACAAATCCATGAGGGCCAAAATGCTTGTGTCAAACCCAGTGGTAATTGAGGCTGAGGACAGAATGTATGAAGGGCAGAGGGACATGTAGCTGCAGAGGAAGGGCAAGGCCAGATGACACCGGGCTGAGAAGTGGATTTTATTTGATAAGCAATGGAGAACCATTCATCATCATCTTGCTTACCCATGAAAACAGAAAACACCCAATAATTCATATCCCCGATGGAACATTTAATTGGGCCCTAGTTATAAACCAGAGTTTTCATTAAGGTTGTTGTAGCTGATTTTGAGAGATGGGATGGAATTTGCTATGGTCTCTCTGAGGCTGGAGACACGTTGAGGTTGGAGGACCGACCTCCTCCTCTCACTCTGGTAAGAGAAGCTGCAGTTCTAAGCTCCCATGCCCACCTTACCCCTCTCCTCTGCCCGACCTTTCTCCCTCAACCTTTCCTTCCCAGGGATTTTGGCAGAGATGTACAATACTCACATACCAGAAAGTTCCAAGGCTACCTTCACTTTTAGTCTTCAAGTACTTGGAACATTTGAGATACCACAGAGGGCATTAGCCAGTGTTGGGCTGTGCTGCAAATGGAGTTGAAGAAGAACATGCACTGGGACTGGCAGTTTGAATAACACTCTTCCTTCTTTACTATCAAAGGCGTTTGAGAACAGGAACATTTATACATTTTTGGTGCCGTAGAAAACACATGAATAAACAGCTGTTAAGACTGTGCATGGAATATTCTATTACATCCAAACAGTCTTGCTCGGTGAGGGGGCTGTGCTGCCGACCTAGGAATGAACTGATGAGGGGGTCTCAGCAGCTGTGTATGGAAGCTGCCACGTGTGGCAGCTGGGGTACCTCTGTCATGTTCTTCCAACTTCCTCCACCCCATCAACCTACAGAGAAATGCAACTTCCATGCTTTCTCAGACGGGGGGATGCCAATTTGGCTTCATGCTGGAGGAGTAAACAAATCCTCACCAAGCCACCATCAAGTCTTGCCGGGTAACGGTAAGATTATGATGGTCTTGGCTAGAGCCACCTTGCTGACATCATTGCTGGGGATGCCCACTTTGAATCTTGGGGCTGCCGGTGGCCATGTTGAGGGAAGGAAGGCCAGGGCCCAGGGCTCCTGGATCTACTGTGTCTGAGCCTGCTCCTGCTGCAGGGACCCTGTGCCCACAAGATTGTGATGCTCTGGCCCCTCTGTGCCTCTACCTACCCCGCAGGGGGGAAGCTGGTGTGGACCAGGCAGCTGGGGTGAGGAAAAAAGTCACAGCTGTCCCAGCTGAGGCACCCAGCAAGGCCAGGAAACTCTGGGAAAAGGCAGCCCTTGCATCCCAAGTCAGGTGCCCAGCCATCGAGTCGTGTGAGGGCCACTGTGCTCAGGGCCCGAGGTGGAACACTGCTGCCTCTCTGGGGCCGCCCGAAGGAGAGCCAGGCGGCTAAGGCTGGGGTGATGGGGGTGGGCGGCCTGGGAGCAAGGGCAGCTTTGCCTTTGGAATTTCCTTCCCACCCCCTTCCCAGGGATCTGCCTGCCCTTGAGCTGCTGGAGGAACAGCTCGTCTCCCTCTGCTTCCCCCCCCCCGCCCACCCAGGAAGAGCCTGAGAGAGAAGAGGAGGTGGCTGGTGAGCGTCGTGCATTTTGTCTGTGCTGTAGGTTGGGTCAGGAGGGAGGGTGATGGACAGCAAATGTTTGTCCTGAGTAGTTCCAGGTGCTGCATCCATTTCAAGATTTCCCTGGGGAAACTTTGTGGGCCAGGCTGCAAAGTCCCCAGAGCCTCCTGGAGCAGTTTAGCACAGACCACGAGACAGTTATAGCTCTTTCCAGTTTGAGCCATGGCCCTGGCAGCTTGTCTGTGACCATTCTTCTTGACACAAGTAGTGCCTAGACTTCTCTCCTGCCCTGGGCAAGGCTGGTACAGGCCCCACCCGTAAGCTCATGACTAGAGTGCATGTGAGGCTCACTCATTTTATTCCTTTGTTGCTAAAGGGACACAAGTCAGCCCTCGTTTTCAGGCTTACACTGCCATCCTTTGGCCTGGTCAGCCCTGCCCCTCCCAAAACCTGAAAGCACACGGCTTTCTCCCTGGCTGCAATCATCAGGAGACCCTCTGGAGCTGGGGGAGTTAGAGCTCGTGCCTGGGAGAATGAGCGAAAAGGTAAGTGCCACCTGACCCCAGTTAAAGTCAGCGGTCCGCCCAGGCAGCCCAGCCTCAGGTCTCGGTCAGGAGTACCAGGAACACCTTGGAGCAGGGAGTGGACCTGGAACTGCCTAAGAGGCCACAAAGAGTTCACTCACCAGGGTTTGACCTCAGTAATACACAAAAACAAGTCACAAGTGGATGATCCTGCATGTGAGCACTGGTTCTGGGCTTCTGGCCTCTGTACACCAACTTCTCCTCATCCTAAGATGGGGTGTCCTTGCAGTTCCTCGTGTGGGAACCCCTGGGAAAAAGCAGGCCCAGACAGCCGGCTCTCTGACCCTCTGACCCTCTGGTGACCTGGCTCTGGGGCTGAGCCGGGAGCAGAGCAGTTGAAGCAGAGCCTGAGGTGCCTACAGACCTTCCCAATTCAGGATCCTTGTCTGAAATCAAGGGGGTGAAGAAGCCAGCATAAATTGGGCTGGATCAAACAAATTCAAGTCCAGACACACTGCACACATTGATCGAACAAGAACCCCAACTGAACGCCTCCGGCCCAGACAGCTTTCACAGTGCCTTTCCTGAAGGATCTTTCAGTCCTACCATTCTAGGTAGGAAAAGCATGTCTCCTCCCTCCTTTTTTTCAGATGGAGAAACTGAGGCCTAGAGAGCTTAAGTGTCTTGTCCAAGGCAGAACGGGGCTTCAGCTGCGTCTTTGGGAGTGCACAACTCTCAGGCCCACCTGCCAGCCTCTCCTTTGCCATGTAGAGGGAGAAACAAGGCAGGACCAAATTCTTTTCCTGAGAGAAACGTCAGATCTGGCTATGGGAACTCCCGATGCTGCACAGTAAGCCTCTGAGCTGCTCCCATGATCGGAATGCTACCAGCTGACTGAGTAGCCAGAAGGAGCCTGAATGCCCGAATTCTCCCCACCCACCACGGTCTAAGAGGCAGCCCTTGACCCCTGAGCCTGGGCCACTCTGCATGCTGGTGGAGTGGTGCCTCTTGCTCCCTTGCAATCTGTCATCACTCTCCTTAACAAGTGTGACATAGTTTTGTACATATGCAGTCCTTCCTGTATTGTCTGGCAGGAGAGGATACGGTGGTCCCATGATCTCCCAAGAGAAGGGAGTAGCAGATGCAGCAGCCTCTGCCTCCCAGCTTGACCTCTCAAGAGACGCAGCTGCCAGTGCAGGAGGCAACAGAGTCCCTACCAACACCTCAGAATGCCAGTCACTTCCACCTCTGCCTATCCAAAGTCAAAGAGGACATCAAGAATGTCCCCAACCTCTGCTCCAGACTCTGCTGGGCAGCCCAAGAGAACTGGTTCTTGGAAATATTCTGCATCTGCTGAACAGAATGGGAAATGTTCCTCTAAGTGCCAAGGAGTGACTCTGACAATAACTGGGTCTTCAGCTGCTCCTTCCCAACAGCTACAAAGGGACGTGCCTGAAAGCAAACAGCCCCTGTGTCTTGGTCAGCTCAGGCTGACATAACAAAACACCATCGATGGGGGGCTTCCACAACAGATCTTTATTTGTCACAGTTCTAGAGACTGGAAGTCCAAGATCAAGGTGCCAACAAGGTAGGTTTTGTTCTGAGGCCTCTTCTCTTGGTTTGTAGGTAGCCACCATCTTGCTGGGTGCTGACATGACCTCCTCTTTGTGCACACAATGTGAGAGAGGGGGCGAGCTCCCTGTGTCTGTCTTTATGAGGCCATTAATCCCATTGGGGTTCCTACCCTCATTACCTCATTGAACCTAAGCATCTCTCAAAGGCCCCACTTCCAAATACCATTACAGTGGGGGGGTAGGGCTTCAACATATGAATTTTGGGGGACACATTCAGCCCGTAGCACCCTGGTAGAGATCAAGTTGCCTGAAAAATGCCAAGCTCCTCCTCTGGGTGTGAGGCCTCATGTGCCCCCTTTATTTTAACTTGCCACTAGAGACTGGGGGCTTCCTTTGCCTTCTTCCAGCAATGGTTCATTGCCTTAAGACTGACATTAAAGACATATGATGACTTCTGATTAGGTTATCTAGGGCCTCCCTCCCCTCCTCCCCTTTCCCTCCCCTTGTGGACGGCTGGAAAGATGCTCTCCTTGGTGCCTGATTAGAGAGCAAATCACTTTTCCTCCAGGGAGTGCACCCACCCAAGAAAAGGATATGGGCAGGAGAGAAGAAACCTGCATGCAAAGCAAATGGGCACTTTGCCCTTTAGCATCCAGGCTCACCTCTGAGGTGATGTATGAGGCACGAGCACAGTCCACACAGAGTCGATAATCCCTAGGCTAACTGTTTCAGGCCTGGTGGGCCTGTGGCTGCCCTCGGTGTCAATGAAGGAGCCAGCAGGCCTCAGCTACACAGAGGGCCTGGGCACTTGGCCACTTGGGAAGGCAGGAGCCACCGGCCTTTGCAAGTGTGGCAGGGAGCCGAGGTATGCACGAGAGGCTGAGGAGAGCAGGCCACACAAAAGAGGCACAACTGCAGGAAATGAGCCCTTCACTCAGGACCTTGGCACCAGTCGGCTAAGTTGGTACCATTTCTAGGTTCCAAAAATCAGTCATAAGTTCACAGAGAGTTGCAGTAAAAGACAATTTTTATTAAGCAGTTAAGCTGTGACTATTTCAAGATGAAGCACCTCTGTTGACCTGATTTCAGCTTCCCACAGTTGGAATGCTGTTCCCTGTGGGTCTCCCACAAAAGACTGTGGAAGAGATGTGAGACTTGGTCATCAAGGCCAAGGGTTCAGAATTCTTGCAGCTCAAGACAGAACAGCTTCTTACCAGATAGCAAAACATGACGGAAAATATTTCTTGGCAGAAAAAGGGTATTCCAAGTTGAGCAGACTCTGCAGCCTGCCACCCCATGGAAGAACAGGTGTGTGCGAGACTGGGCAGGGCAGGTGGGTACAGTGGTCTCCTGCTGTGGGCTGGCTGCTGTCACACACGAGAACACTAGGGATCATAGTCTGCCTCTGCAGCACGCCTTCCAAGAAACAGGTTGTGTTCAAGTAACAAATAGAAAGAACTTATCAGGAAAGGAAAGTAAGTACCCCCACCCACCGCCCAACCCCTACTCCAGGGGACTCTGTGAGCCTTGGAGGTCCCCTGGCCATGAAGACCTCATTGGCCTGTCTCCCCCTCTTCTCTCAAGGCTTGGTCTGAAAGTACTGCTGCTGCTGCTGCTCATCCAAGTCAGACTGCTCTGCAGGCATGAAATAGCTGATTTCTTCTGGCGGAGTTTCAGCAGGGGCCTGGAAAGCCTCTGGACCTAGAGGTCCCTGAGCTCCTGCCTCAGGAACTGGTGCCTGCTGAGAAAAGGGGGGACAAGGTGGAGTCTTTTGCTAGAGTTCCTGGGCCCATTTCGCGGTGGAGGGAGAATCCCTTTAGTTCAAGTCAGCAAGCTGCTGAGAAGTACCTCTTGGAACACAAGCCTGCACGGTGCTGGTAGAAGGTAGAGCTGGGGAAAATGGGGTTCCTCCCTGCTTCTCTCTCCCAGTGGCATCTTAGCTTAAAGACCGGCAGAAGCAGGCCTGGGCTCTCCCAAACTTGTCTTAATATCAAATGCTACTGGGTCCCATTGCTGGCCCTGCCCGGCCCAGCTTCTCTGGCAGCCCTGGCTGGCCAAGGCCTTGGAAGGTCTCTCCCTGCCCCTACCCTTGGTCCTTGCCATTATTCTACTTAGACTAAGTGACTTCCATGCTGATCCTGATTGGCAGCTACCTGGCCCACGTGAACAATGTGATGGGAGAGGTAACAACTCACTCTGGACTGTGGAGGGAGAAGGAGGGACAGACACAAAAATGGTGTTACAAAGAGTGGGCTAAGGGAATCTTTTCTGTTGGAGAAGGAGGGATCCCTTAGGCTGGATTTCGAAGGTAATACAAGATTTCAACAAGTGGAACTCAAGAGGGTGGAGGAGAAGAAAGAAGGAGCAGAAGGAGCAGGGCTGGGCTATGGGCAGAAACCTCGAGGTGTCTGAGGACCCAGAGAGATGGGAGACCCAGAGGGCAGTGGAGATGAGCCAGGGCAGGGTGTGGGGAGCCCCTGAAGTATTATGGACAGGGAAGTTCCCACATGGTCCTGTCCTTGGCTGTTCCACTGCAATCTCCTATCTGCACAACCTTCGGGGTCCTCCCTTCTCCACTTTCCCAGGATATCTGCTCAGCTTTGTCTCAGCTCTGCCTCTTAGGGCCCATCCAGAGGGTGAGCACCTTGAGAGCAGGCATGAAGAAGCGTCTCACCAGAGGCTGGCTTGGTCACTGAACCACAGAGTCCACTGACCATCTGATCTCTTCAGGTGGGCAGTCCCTCTAACAGATCAACTTCCTGGAGGGCTGGCGGCCCAGTGGGTTAAGGTGTGTATGTGACATTAATTGCACCTTTAGCCATTTAAAATATCCAAATTCCCTCATTCTGCCTTAGCTTACTGTTTTTTTCTTGTTGTTTTTAGTTTTTTTTTTTTAAAGAGGTTAGGCTCTATTAAGATTTCTAAAGCCAGAATCAAAATACCCTTTATAAGCGCTGTTAGTGAGATTGGGAGTTTGTGGTCCCCAAGGGGTCTGCCGGGAGTGTACCTGGGAGCAAACCTGCTATGTGATTGCCATCTGGACCAGCTCCCACCTCTGCCCTGGAAACATGGCCATGCAGATGGTCCCCAAGGTGGGGTCTTCCCTGACAAATACGGGACACCCCATGGATAGATACCAAGCACGTCCAACAGTAGGACCCTTGGTTCATTTTCACTACGAAGAGACATGCCCACACTTGGCCTCGACTTTGCAGAAGAACTAAACATCCATGAGGTCAGAAAGGGGTCTGGGCTGGGGCAACGAGCTCAGCATAGAGCATGAGTCACTTTGCCCAGGTAACATATTTCTGCGAAATTTCCAAGTCAGATTGCATTTAATATCCATGAGGACAGCTCACTTTTTCATGGAAGCCTGAAGAGAATCTTTGTACTCAGCAGTGAGTGCTACCACCATGTGAGAAACCACCCTCAAATTTATTGAGCCATAAAGTCTGGATTTCACACATGGAGTGTACTCCTGTGGTGTGCGCCCTATGGGGAAGGGGCCCACCTCTGTGCAGAACCCCCTGACCTGGGCTGGGGGCAGAGGAGGATGGGTGGTATACCTGCGGCCAGGTGGCTTGGTCTTGCAGAGAGGCCTGCTCACTGGAAGGCCAAGTGTTGTCTTGGAGGTAAAGGTGATGCTGTGGATCTTGTGGCTGTTGCCAAAGAGGGATGTACACCTGCGGGGTCTCCAGGGAGGCTAAGTTTGAGTCAGAACTAATAAGACATTGAAGAAAACTGGTAGAGGAAATCTCCAAGCTTGGGCTATGTGCCATTGGCAGTGGATTCACGGAGGACCCCTGCTGGTCCTCAGGAAGAAAACTGTAAGAGAAGAAACATGTTACAGTGACATGGATCTAGAAACGATGACCCAGAAGACATTGTCTTGCTCATCAATAGGTGCTTAATGCACATTTGGTTTTGGTGGCTAAATCAGGATTCACTTCTTTGTCCTCTCACTTTGGCCCAAATAAGAGTCAATTTGCCAAGGTAAAGCAAATGTAAACATTGAGATAAATTACAGTTATTTGTCTCAAGTGGTTTTATTTATATTACTTGGACAGGCCTGGTTCTACCACGGTGGTGATCTCTGTGGTCTTGTACAAGTCATCTCACCTACCCCAAAGTCGTAACTTGCTCTTCATCACTAAAGGGGGTAGCACCTGAGAGGGCCTGCCAGGCCAATTTCCTCATTCCAAGTCCAGTGCTCTCTCTACAACCCCAAGCCTGGGGGTCGTGAGATAAATAGAGATTTCTGAGCCCCATCCCCAACTCCAAATCTGCACTTTCAACAACCTCCTCAGGTTGATCCTGATGATCAGGCCAGTGGGAAACATGGCATTAACCTATTTGATGTGTCAGGGTCACTGATCCTAAAGGAAGGCCCAGAAGGAAATCCAGAGAGCTCTGGGAGGCCTGCTCAGAGAGCTGGCACTCATTAAAAAATAGTTTTTGGGCACCAATTATGTGCTATGCAATCCCTTCACTGCTGAACAGAACCTTCTCTTTCTGGCATTTGGGACCAAAGACTTCATCACTGAGCAGAAAATGTGTTTGTGTCTTCATCCTGCCTCCTAGGACTGAATCCTGTGTTCCTGGTTCTTTAGGTATCCAATGGCAATCTAGCAACTGATTCACAGCAATTTCCCTCGTGTAGATCATCAATGCCATGCTGACCCCTTCACCTGGTCTACTGTGATCACCAGATTCCCCTGAAGTGGGAGTTGGAAGCTGGGAGCCCAGGAGGTATTCAGCTGTGGGCCCTCAAGACTTCCCTAAAAACACCCTGTGCTCATGAGATTGCACTTGGGTGGATGAGGCCAAGTAATTTCAAGATTTGCATGCCAAATCCCTAGCTTGGGGACTTCCTTATCTTGTCCCCCTATTTTCATGGAGACTCCTCTGCTCCATCAATGCATGCTTGGCCATGCACCATGCATGCAGAGGCAGGGGGCCCAGTGGCCACAGAGCAAGATGAGTGGGAGCACACTGCTTTTGAAGAGGGGGCTTTTGGTGTCCTGTGGGCAAGTCACCAATGGTCTCAGGCATGGTGTTCAGCAACAAGGGGAAAACAGTGACCTTAGCCTTAATCATCATTCCATGTACTTCTTACCCAGGACTCTCCTCTTTCTGGCCCCCAAGGTTTTCATCCTGATAGTACCCAGAGGGCTGCTGCTCAGCTCCTAACTGGACAGGAATGATGGGCTGCGTCTGCATGAACGTCACAGGGTCATGATAGAGGGGCACAGAGAGGCCAGTTGGGTTTGGCAGGCCTATGTGCGGTGTCAGATTTTCCACAGTGACATTATGCTGCTGTGGCTGTTCCTGCAGCTGCTCCTCCAGCATCAGCTGCTGCATATGTTGCTCCTGTATCTGTTGCAGCTGCTGCTGCAGGTATTGTTCCTGCTCCTGCAGGTGCTGCTGCATCAAAAGGAAACAGATAAAGGTATCTTAGTGTCTGCAGGAGCCTCCCAGAAATTGATTGGACACTCCCACTCCATTTTCCCAAAGCAGAAGAAAACGGTAGTCCTGCCTCTCTGGGCACAGCTTTCTGGGTGACTGTCTAGTTGTTGGGCTGGGCACTAGTTGCAGTCATGCTCCTGGCTGTGAGAAGCTGCAGTCTAGCACATATGTACATGGATGTGTACATGTGTGTGCAGGTCTAGTTAACCATGATTTTTCACCTCAGGCAAATGAATTGCAGCCCACTGAGCAGCCAGTAACCCCTCAGGAGAACCAGGTGACCCCAAATTTTCATGAAAATGAAATCCTCTTTCAGCTACACAGTTAAAACAGGCTTTCCATACCTGGGTGGAGGCATCATAAGGCTCTTCAAGCTCCTCAGGGAATGTGAAAGACTGAGATGAAGATGAACCACAGAAATGTTCGGCCTCCTTGAGATCAGGGGGGGACTTCTCCATCTTCTCAGTGCGTCGTTTCTTGGGCACTGGCTCCGAAGACTCGGGCTCAGGACTTTCAATGTGGAGTGAGGTGTTTGGCTGCATCTGTAAGGACACAGAATTACAAAGGTCTTGTTCCAGGGCCACACCTTTCCTCAGGGCACAAGACATATTGGGCATGAAACAAGATTGCCCACAGGCAAGCCCATAGGAAGCCTTGGTTATATATGAGCCACATCTGCCACTGCAAGAGGCTGGCTGGGCCCATCTCGGCTTCTGCAGCCAAGAGAAAAAGGGCAAAGCCATAAGTCCCTGCTGAAGATCGCTCCAGATGTCCCATGCTGCCCTGGGGCAGCAGCTGTCACTACTAGCAGGCCCTATTGACTAACTCCTTGAAGATTGTCAAGGTCCCTTTCTCCTCCCCCTCTGCCACTTACATGGAACTGGTCTCTGACCTGAAACTTAGAATCCTGCATTGTCTGAAGCTGCTCCCTCAACATTTCCAGTGCATTCTGCTGGTTTCTGATGTCAGCCTGCAGCATCTGAGTCTTCTCTTCCAGCTGCTCCTTGAATTTCTCCATCAGTTCCCTCTCACGTTTCTTGATGTATGATGCAATTGATAATGGTAGTTGTAATGGCTGTGGAGAGGAATCACTTATGGTTCATACACTATAGGGACACTGGGTTCTCCAAATCATACCATGTTGTTTTCTTTCCAAGTTTTGAAAGAGTAAGAATGTGAACAATGGCACTCCAATCCTGATTTCATTCATCACTAGAAAGTGTGAAGAAGCGGTTGGAGAATCCAGGAATGCTAGATCGGAAATGGATCACGGGGATCATTTAGTCCGAATTTTCCCCTAAACATAAAGCTGTGGAATTGGCCCAGAGACATGAAGCAACCTGCCCACAGGCCTTGGTGGAGGAGTCCGAGTGCAGCAGGTCAGATCACAAATGAGGCATATGGGAAACACCCAGCGGGTGCCCCTGTTAGCACTGCAGTGAGAAGAAGAATGCTCAACTAGTGCTTCCTTTATTCCAGGCACTTTTCTAAGCACTCTGCAGTAATTCACAGATCTGACCTTCACAATGCCCTATAAAGTAGCGACTGCCCCAACACCGTTATAGTACTTGAAGGAATATCCTTCCTCTGGCCCTAGAAACCTAATTTTAACTTGAGTAACAGTCTCAGATCTGGAAATAAATTTACAGGTTTATAAAGGTAGAGAGTGTGTTGGGGGACAAAGCAATCCTTCAGGTTGGGTGGAACAGAGGGGATGAGGCAAATCACATGTGGAAGGGACGCCAGAAGAGCCTTGTGCAGACCATACAAGTTTAGCTGGCTGAGGAACTTGGATTTTACTCATCAGCCATCTTGTGCTGCTGCCAGAAGGAGCATTCTAAAACACAGATCTGATTGGGAAGTGACACACTCAGATCTATGTTGTAAAACCTGCCTTCTGGCAACAGTGCAGAAGATGAACTGATGGGAGAGAGTAAGCTTGGAGTCAGAGAGAAGCCTGTTAGAAGGCTGTGGAGGTAACTCAAGGTAGAGATAACAGGTCTGAAACAGACCACAGACAGGAGACATAGCAAAAAAGGGACACATTTGGGAGAAATTAAGAAAGTGGATAGGACTTCTCAACTGATTGGCTGAAGGGGACAGAAAAGAGGTAGGACTCCTGGAAAAGAACTATCTGTAAAAGCTGTAAGTAGGACCTGGAAACAACTGTTGTTGGCCTTGATCTGTGCTAGACACTGTGTGTATAAACAAGATGAGAGAGACTCAGTCCCAATACACGATCCCAATCCCAATGATGAGAAAAAGGTACACCACATGCAACTGCTAGAGAGCAAAAATCAGACAGTCTATGAGATCACACTGTGGGCCTTCAACTCCTTTATGGTTAATGGAAGCACATAGCTGAGTTCTTAAAAAGAGAGAGAGAAAAACAACTTGTATGGAACACACTTGGAATGAAAAATTATATATGTATGGTTAATCCATTGGAAATGGTCTAATTGTCCTTATTTCGCTATGTAATATATATATCTTCATATAAGAAAGCAGGCATTCATTACACACACACAAAATTCCCTAAACTCAGGACTGGAAGAGACAAACCTTACAGGTTATCACATCCACCCCTCTTCTCCAGGCAGGAATCTTTTCTCTGCTGCCTCTGGCAAATGAGCTACCAAGCCTTGGCTCAAACCCTTCCACTGAAATGGAGGGGGCTCACCACCTGGGGAGGTAATCTAACCCAGCTGAGAAGGGCTTCCTTGAAGGGAGCAGAAAGCTGCCTGCCATGAGCCTCTAGCTCTCCTCCCTAGTTTGATCCACTGGAGACGTCTTCCACTTCAGGAGCATGATGGCCCTGCAGCTATTTGGATCAAGCTGTCCTGTTTCTCCCCAGTCTCACTTCTCCAGTGCCTTCCACTACTCACCATATGACATTTCCCAGCCCCCCTCCATCCCGGTCTCCACCTTCCCGTGTGCCAATCCATGGCACCCAGAAGTAAGCCTAATACATATGCTGTCACATGCAGAGCCAGACTACACATGCTCACTACTGGTTGACTATTTTAAACACGTTATATTTAAAGTTTAATTATAAACTAATTCAAAGGAGAAGAGAAACCTGTCAACAGTGAAAGGGGAACCACAACTTTTTAGCATAACAAGGACATAAACAAGGACAAAATGGATTTCTACAGAAATTTTCTTTCACACAGTTGAAAGAATGTTCATACAAGTCTGAAAATCCCTGCAAGGCAAGCAGACCATTTCAAGATGGAGAAACTGAGACTCAGGGATGTGCCAAGGTCACACTACTGGGGCCAAACTCAAACAATTCTCTTCTAGCTGTCAGTTCTTCTCGTTAGAATGGGATGCCTTTGGCATTAGGAATGGAGTGACTCATCTTAGGCTTGGTAATTAATGCACACAATTCCACATAACAGACCAGAAACTCATTATCTTGGCTGCCAATCCTGATTTTAATAATCCTGTCTAATATAAAAGATGATCGTCCCAATCTGTGATTATGTACACAAATTTGGGGATAGAAGAGCAACAGAGTACTTAATCCAACTGTTTTGATTTGCCTTTAGACCATATATTGGTGCTGACATTTGAAGGTTGGCCATATCTAACATTCTGAAAGGCATGCTTCTAACCTAATAAAAATTCCATTGGGGAATCCTAGCTCCTGGTGGGGAGGTGTTGGTGTAGGTAGGCAGGAAAGTCATCTTCCCTCGAGATGGTTAGCATCCTCTTGCAGGTGATGAGGAGCGTGGCTTGTAAAAATACTGCCTTTCTTAGTAGTCAAGCTTCCTATTTGGCTCAAATGTTCTCTCAAGCACAAAGTGTTTTTGCATATTTCACATTAAGAGAACAGGGATTTGGTCTTACTTACAGAACCTCCAACTTCCCTGTTTGCTAGGGCCCACTGGATTCTCAGCTACATCTGAAAATCCAGTACAACAAAAATGTGATACAGTTAAAAAAACCAACGTGCTTTCTGCAAAGTGAAACCGGGCACAAGAGTGGAAATTCAGAGCTTTGCAGGGTTAGTGGTGCAAGACTTCCAGAGGTACCTGATCACCGATGCCAGCAGCCACACTGGAGGACAAGACGGTCTCCTCTCCCACCTGCTCCATCTGCTCTACCTGCTCCACCTCATCCACCTGCTCCACCTTTTCCATCTCATCCATCTGGTCTACCTGTTCCACCTCTTCCACCTCATCCACGTCTTCCACTTCACGTTCGAATTCAAAGCTTTGCAAAGGTGACGAAGCTGACAGTGGAATTTATGGTCAAAAAAGAAAAAGTACCAACATTATCAAAGAGATTATACAGATTTCTCCTTATTTCCTTGTATAAGTCATAAAAATAGGAGAGTCCAGTTTTATTCCATTTTAAGAATTAGATGTGCCGGGTACCAGGATTAATTCAGAACACTACTTAAAAATCTGTTCATATTTGAAAATGAAGAAAAAGGAGGGAGTGTTTGACTTTACCTCCACCCACCCAAGCATAAGCGGGACTCCAAACCCATTCGTGTTAAGTATCTTTTCACTATAAAATTATTTTGGCTCTGCTTTGGAAGCTTGGTACTTTCAAACCAATAAAACCAAATTAAACCATCATAAATCACTTCTGAAAAACTAGGTTCCCCAGAATGTGAGATCTCAGGAGTGCTTGAAGTGCTCTTGGAGGTGTTGTGACACGACTCTCCTTCAACAGCCTCCAAAAGCAAAGTGGAGAACACTATTTGAATAATGCAAAATGGCAGAGTCATTTTGGAAAATAATTTGGCAGTTTCTTTCCCACACACTTCCCATAGGACCCAGCAGTCCCTCTCCCAGGAATTTACCCAAGTGAATTACAAATTTATATTCATACAAAAAAACCTTTATGCAAATATTTGTAGTGGCTTTATTTATAATCAGCAAAAACTTGGAAACAACCCAGATGTCCTTCTACAGATGAATGGATTTTAAAAAAATAAATAACTGTGGTACGTACATAAGATGCAGCACAACTCAGCAAGAAAAAAGGAATGAACCACTGATTCATGCAACACGGATGAATCTTAAATGCATTTTGTTGATAAAGTCCGACCAAAAAGACTAGATATTGTATGATTCTATTTACATAACATTCTAGAAAAAGGAAACCAGTGGGAAATACAGATCAATGGTTGTCAGAGGATGAGGGACAGAGTTTGAGTTCAAAGAGGCAGCATGAAGGACTTTCGGGGATGATATAACTGTTCTGCTTGGTCTTGTTGTGGTAGATACATGACTCTCCAGAATGAATTCTACTGTATGCAAATTTAAAACTAAATTGTTCTTATACATTCTATAAATCACAGTCACAGATTCATGGACTTTGCCCCTCCCCGCAAAATCAATTGTTTTGAGTTTTTTTCAGCAAAGCTTTGTCATTGACAGCAATATTGGAAGGGTTGTTAACTAGGGTATTTAAAAAATAGAGGTATTACTTCTACATATGGAGATTCCACGACACAAATTATCTATGATAAGATAAGCTAATTAGAGGACATGATCTGTACTATGCATCCACCACTGCTTTAAGTTTTATACTTTTTATACAATTATATTTCAGAAATGTCTTTAATATTGAAACTTTTGTAATAAGAGACTATCCCTTTTGCCCTTTACTAACAATTCTTACGGTACAGTTTTTAAAAACAAGAGGTTTCTTTGGAATTCAGCTACTATACCATAGCAGGAAAGACTGCATGAGTATGGAAAGATAAGTTTCTATTCCTCCAAGGCCTGAGAGCTAGCGCCAATCTTTAGATGATTAAAATTAAATGGGAGAGAAAAATATCATTCCCAAGCACTCGATCCATTGATGAGATATTCATTTTCATTGCTCTCAAATCATCAGATCAAAAAATTTACAGAAGATGAAGCAAGTTAGAATTCACTCTAGTGATTTCACACTGTTATAAATAGAACATTATCTTCATTTGAAAAATTGTGACTACCCTTGTAGGCCACTATTTTTCTTTTGCTAGTTCCTGTAGAAAGGCCCATATGTACCTACCTGGAGAGTCACTTATGGTTACCGGGGAAGATACGTTGGAGTCCAAAGATGTATCAGAATCTATCTCAATCACAGGAATATATTCTTGTGGTCTATATCGCTTGACTGCTACAATATGAACTTGATCCTTGGAATTTCCAAATGAGCAGGAGATGAAATTTCAATTTGGAGACAAAAAGGTATATAAATAACAGGAAACACAGGGAGAACACAAACTTGGATGTGTTTCACATCACAATATCTAACATTGCTATAATCAATTGAATACCTAACAAAAAACCACCATGAAACATGTCCTTGAAAAATATTGCTGGAAGATAACAACAAGCAGAGACCATGGGAACCACATGCTAGCCATTGTCAAAACTGAGAAAAGAAACAAAGGATAGATGTGCTAAGGTAGGAGAAGGGCACCATCACCGATGGGGCCATCTTTCCAGAGGTCCTGCACATGCAGCATTGGCTTAGAGCAAGGAGAGGCCAGTTGGGGGCTGTTTAATGACCACTCCACATTTGTTACGAAGATTAAAGTTGAAAGTAGTATTAGCAAAAGTACCTTTACTATAGTAGCAGAGAGGTGGAAATGGCCCTGGAGAGTTTCTAGTGCACCCTCCCCATTTGACAGTGTCAAAGAGGAGAAGGTCATGCAACCAGTTAGAAGCAGAGTGAGAGAGAGAATCCAGTGACTTCAAACCCAGCACTCTTCCCTAACCCTGGCTACCTCAGTTTAAGCCATTTGCTGCTTTAAATCATAGATGTTATATTCCTATGTAGTGAGCCACTTCCATTTCCTTAACAACTGAATCCTTTTGGAATACTCTGGGGCTCACTGCTCATATGAAATTTAAGTACCTGGTATAGCAGTGAAATCTTTTACATCTCTGCTGAAAATTTAGTTTTTTTTTTTTCTGGGACTGGATAAAGACATTGACTCATGCTGATTTATCTACAAGGAACTTGTTTGTTGGAGCACACTCCCCCAGATTAAATCCCAGCATTTGAACTTCAGGAAATTGCACAATCTCACCATTCAAGTGCACTGAGTTTTGTACTCCTTGAAACAAGGAATAGGTTGCTGGGGATGTGGCAATCCTTTCATTATTTAGAAAGATATTCTGGTGGGGTGGTACTCATTTAGATGGGATATGACCTCTCTTTGTCTTCTTCCTTCTGTTGTTTATCATAGCCATATATCGATTTAATCACTAGCTCCTTGCTTCTTGGATGATTTTCAATGGAAATACGTATACTCAAGTGTTCATTAAGATGTCCATTTTTAAGTGTTCATGTGTTTTAGCCTATCAGTATAAATGCAGTGAGCTTAAATGAACTGAAATGACAGAATCATATGCAGTAATGGTAATTGGCTTGGAAAAAAAAAACAAAGCAAAACAACTATTTTGGAAGCAAAAAGATACCAATCTAAAATGCAGTCTGGACTAAGCCTTGAAGACAGTCTTGCAAGAGAGGCAGCTAGTAGCTAAAAAAAAAAAAGGATGAAATGAAAATACATACATGGGGATAGGATGGACATCAATATGCTTTTACAAGTTTAAGAGGAGTTTTGGATTCACTTTTATTCCATAATTGTCTCCGAGAACAGTATGCTAAACAATCTGAAAAGAGAAGCATAGCCTTTAAGGCTGGACATAGAGCAGGCTTCAAGTGCAGGCTCCAATGCTTCATCGTTATGTGAACTAGAAATGAGTGTACATTGCGGGGGCGGCAATCAAGAAGTACGTCCCCCAACCTTCACATTTTCCCCATGATTAGCTTAACATCAGAAGTGCTCTGAGTGACTTTTAAGAGATCCTTGCATTTTACTTTTTGACAAAAGAGCTTTAGAGCATCCAGTCAAGATAACAGACTGAATAGACATGGGAAAAATGCTAGATAAAATAGAGTAGAACTTTAAAAATACACTCCATTTAAAAATCCTCTCTGGAGGCAGCTCTGATGACTTAATGGTTAAAGTTGGGTGTCCTCTGCTTCGGTGGCCTGGGCCCAGATCCCGGGCACAGAACCACATCACTCCTCTGTCAGTAGCCATGTTATGGCAGTGGCTCACATTGAAGAACCAGGAGAACTTACAACTATGCACAACTATGCACTGGGGCTTTGGGGGAGAAAAAGGAAGAAAAAATATCCTCTCTGGATCCCACCTCTCTTTCACCTACCACCCTGTTTATGTGATTGCCTTGACAACAAAACTTCTCAAAAGGAAGTACTCGATGTCTCCAATTCCACCATCCTCTCTCAAATCTACTCAATCCGACAATATCTCCCTGACCCCATCTATAGTCTACGAAAATTTTTCTCAAGTTCAGCAATGGCTTCCAGGACCTAACTCTAATGGTCACTTCTGAGTTGTCAACCTAGCTAATCTATCAGCAGCGCTTGATGCTGTTCATCATTCCCTGGGTGATACTGGAAATACTTTCTTCACTTGGCTTGCCTCTTACCTCACTAGCCACTTCCTCTCAGTCTCCATTGCTGATTCCTTCTCTTCTCCCTAATCTCTTAACTTTGGAGGTGCTCCAGGCTTACTCCTTGGTCCTTATCTCTCTATATACTTACTCCCCTGGTGACCTCATCCAAGTCTATAGCTTTACAATAATCCATGTTGATGATTCCCAAATTCTCATCTCCAGTCCAGCTCCATATTTCCAACTGACTGTCTAATAGGCATCTCAAGCATCAACATTTTCAAAACTGAGACCCCGTTATTACATGCCCCAACAAACACCCCAAGCTTGCGAATTCTTCCCCCAGTTTTCTCCATCTCAGTTAATGTAATGCCATCTTTCCAGTTGCTCAGGTCAAGCACCTTAAAGTCATCCCTAAGTCTTCCCTCTTTCTCACACATCTCATTCAATGTCAGCAAATCCAAGTGTTCTTCTTTCAAAATAGACCTAGAATCTGACCACTTCTCAAAACTTCCACTGTTACTATCCTGCTCCAAGCCATGATCATCTCTCTCTTGGATTGCTAAGATAGCCTCCTAACTCAACTCCCAGCTTCCACTCCTCCCCACAGTCTATTCTCAACATAGTGACTCTTTTAATAAACTAATCAGATTATGGCACTCTTCTGCTCACAACTCTCCAATGGTTCCCCATTTCATTCACAGTAAACCCCAAAGCCATACAATGGCTTCCAAGGCCCTACTTGACCTGACCCCCATTACATCTCTGATTCCATCCATACCTACTCTCACTTTGCTCACTCTGCTCCAGCCCCTCTGGCCTCCCTGCTATTCCTCTAAACACCAGGCACGCTTCCACCTCAAGGCCTTGCTTTGGTTTTCCCTCTTTTTGAGTCTTCCCCCAGATATCTTCATGGCTAGTTTTCTCACCTCCTTCAATCTGTGCTCATATTTAATACTGCAGTCCCCCATCTGTTGCATTCCCAATCCCTCTCATCCTGCTCTACTTCTTTTCAATAGCTCTTCTCACCTTCTAATCTATGATTTATTTATTTAATACACTTATCTTGTTTATCATCTATCTCCTCCTGCTAGAATGTAAGCTCCTCTAGAGCAGGAAGTTTTCAATTTTGTTAACTGATGTATCCATCCCCCTCACCTAAAACAGTGTATAGTACATAGTAGTGTTGAATGAATATATGTTCAATGAATCAATAAATGAATGAATCTGAAATGGCCTTTAAAATAAACACACTTAAAATGTTCAAAAATATAAAGAAAGGGAAGCCATAAAACAAAGAATAGGACAATGTGAAAAAACAGAGAGCTCTGAAAGTAGATACTTCATTATATAGTAAGAAACAGATATTGGGATCAAACAGGCCTGGGTTTGAATCCTGGCTCTGCCACTTACTGTGCCACTTTGGGCAAGTTATTCAATAGCAAGAGTCCAAGATTCACCATCTTTAAAACTGGAAGGATAATGCCTCATAGGGTTGCTATGGGAGTTAACCAACCAGCCCAATGCTTGATGCATAAGAAGTCCTCAATACACTTTAGTTATTAGTATTGTTATCATTCTATCACAAGTACTATGTCGCCCCCGACCCCTAGATGGAGTTAAGGCTGACCTTTTTAGACCTTTTTGGTACTTCAAGAGGTATCTGTTGGATGAATAAATAATTAGGCGCCTACCTCATAGTAGGTATAAAATCACTAGAAGAGGCTTTTATGATTACTCCTTAAGCCAGGTTTGCCCTGTTCTCCCTATTAATACCTAATCAGCTTGGGCAGAGCGCTTCTGAATCTGACGTGTACTATGGCCCTTGCACCCCTCCTAGGTCCTGGGGTTCATGCTTGAAGCCAGCTTCTTCTGACGATTTGCCTGCCACCTCTAGGCACAATGCATTTAGGTAAAAAGGCAACGGGATAATGTACAAGCTCCAATGCTGCCAAACTTGCTTGTTTAGTGCAACATGGTTCAGGAGCCACAGATCACTAGGGACGGATGGCAGAATGTCAGTAGCTGGTAAGATGACTCACCTAAACTCATCATTACAATAAAGTTTCTGGGACAGAGTCAATTCGGGACTATTTGCTTTGGATTGGCATTGATGCTCCTACATTAGCCATTGCTGTCCAAATGGTGAGGTGGTGGTTTTCGTGGAAGGAACTTTGTACTCAGCAAATCACCTTGTTCTCAATTCCTTGCCAGTTAACAGCTGTTTTTAGTAGAACATGCTTCTTTGAATACAGAGTTGTCTATAGTAACAACTGACAGATCAAAATATGATGATCCCTGGCAGGGGCTGGTGTGGGCTTTGTGTGGTTTTCTTGATGTTTCTTTTGCTTAGGTTTAGTTGAGATCCTTGGATCTTTGTGTTTATAGCTTTCATCAAGTGTGGAAAATGTCTGGCCATTATTACTTCAAATATTTTTTTCTGTACACCGCTGTACCCTATGGATACTCCATTTATATGTATATTTGGCCACTGGAAGTTTCTAACAGCTAACTAATCTTTACTTTTTTCTTGTTCTTTTAAAACTTTTTTTTCTCCTTGTGTTTAATTTTGGATAATTTCTATTGCTTTGTCTTTAAATCCACTAATCTACTAAATCTACAATGTTTAATCTACCATCAATCCCACCCAGTGCTGTTTTCATCATTCAAATTCTGTCTTGAGATTTTTTTTCCCATTTCTGTCTCTACTTGAAATTTTGAATGTATGTAATACTGTTATAATCGTTTCATTATCCTTGTCCACTAATTCTAAAATCTGTGTTTGTTCTGGGTGAGTTTGTATTGATTGACTTTTCTCTTCAAGAAGGGTCATATATTACTGCTTCTTTGAATGCCAGGTAATCTTTGACTCGATGCCAAATATTGTTCATTTTATTCTGTAGAGTATCGATATTTTTGAATTCCTGTAAACATTCTTAATCTTTGTTCTGGAACATAGTGAAATTACTTGGAAACAGTTTGATCCTTTTGGTCTTGCCCTAATGATTTGATAAGCATAAGCAGAGCAATAGTTAGCTGAGGGCTAGACCTTTCTGTGTACTCTTCCTTTGTGTCCTGTGTATTATGAGGATTTCCAGTGTGGCTGGTAGAAACAGGAGCTATTCCCAGCCCTGTATGAATGCTGACACTGCTCCCTCTAATCCTCTTGGATGCTTCTTTCCCCTCCCAGATCCCTGACATTGTCTCTCCATGCAGCCCTCTCCACTCTGGTACTCTGCTAGCATCCTTAGACTCCCTATATCCCACCTCAATCTCTTCAACTCAGGCAGTCCACTAGGATCCCTGTGTGTTCTCCCTCTCATCCACGTGGCCTGGAAACTTGCTAGGTAGTAAGCTGTGGCAATTGTAGGGCTCATTTCATTCATTTCCCATCTCGTAAGAGTCCCTGTCCTTTGCTCCTTGATGTCCATTATCTTGAAAACTGTTATTTCACTTATTTTGTCCCTTTTGTTTTTGGCTGTTTTGGGCAAGAAAGTTAATCTGGTCCCTGTCACTCCATCTTGATTGGAAGCAGAAGTTCCCCAATTCCAAAGAATATTGTATAGTTACTGAAATGATTAAAATTGGGACTATAGAAAAATGGAACTTAGTGATAAGTGAAAGCCAAGGTTATGGAGTAGCATGTAAGCTATCATTATAACTAAGTGAAAAATATATATAGACTAAGACTAAGACTGAATGGGAATAAGCCAAATTAATCAGCATTGTGCCATGGTGGCAGGATTATGGGTTTCTTAAAAAAAAATTACCTTTAAATTTATAATTAGTTAGGTTTTAGAAGTTTTATAAAGTGATAATTTTTTTAAATGCAGTTTTCCTCAAAACACACTGTGTCGAAGGACTCTGAATTCTTCACACATTACACATTACAGATCCTGGATAAATATTTGTTGACTGACTGATGAAGTAAGATTGTCAGCTGTGTAGATGTCAGTCTGATGGCCAGAGCTATATGGATGCCTTGGCCTCTTTTCCCAGCATAACTGCAATTAATTTGTGTGTAAATAAAACATTGCTGTATTTAAATCAGCCTTCTTCTACCTAATTTCCTCCCTGTCTCATACTTTCTTGAACAGAATGTTAGGTTAAGCAGAGGTATGTCTTCAGAAGGGAGAAAGTCTTATCTATCTGGAAGTAGCTTCTTAAATGAGCAATAGTTGGAAAATGCGATACAAAATCAGCACATCATATTTAAAATATGTGCTCACAGCATCTCTACATTACAGAAGAACTTAAATATGAAAAAGACCTGTTGTCTGCACGGCCCAGGGATCATGCAAATCCTTTCAGGCAAAATCACGTGGAAGCCTGTCTATACTGTTCTTGAAATCCCTTTACCATGTATTTGAAGAATGCTACAAAAATAATAGAGTGCTATAACATACACTACTCGTTTGTGCATCTAATATTTATGAGCACCTACTATGGGTGGCAAGCCTTATTCAAGATGTTTGGGGATATGCTGATGAACAAGACAGCTCCTGCTCTCATAGAAGTTTCATTCTATTTCAGGAATAGAGACAGTATACTAATAAATGAGGTTCCTTTGAGCACTACAACATCCATAAGAGGTAGCCTGGCAGATTATTACCACACCCATTTTACAGATGAGGAAACTGAGGTTCTCTGTGATAAAATAACTTTCCCCAGGTCACAGAATTGGTAAGTGGCAGAGTCAGAAATCAAACCTTTATCTTCTGATGCCTAGGCCATCTTTTCTCTCTGTAGCACTGTCACCACTGCAGTGATCCAGCCTAGTAGCTCTGTTACACGCACCCATGTAGTGGCAGGTAAGGTGAAAGAACATCCTTGGGGAGGTTTTCTGGGATGCTGTTTTTCTATAGCATTTTTCTTGCAGTTTTATCTTATCTCCCAGACTACAGTTTCAGATCATTGAGGGCAGACGCAGGCTTCATATTTCTATTGTGTATCCCTGTAAGATTCTCTCTAGTAATGTCTGGTGAATGGAGAAATGGATGATACAGTCAATGGCTTAGCAAAAGGACGGGGACAATCTAGACTAATTAGGGACTGGGTTTTGCCCGTGATGGGATGAAGCATGATGTAGTCTCATGAGTCTATTCACATACCCTCCTGCAGCAGGCAGGTCAGCAAACTTGCATTTTGAAATGCACTCACAAGTCAAAAAGACCTTGCACAGTGGCATAGAGCTTAGCTTAATTCTTGTAAAGCTACTCCAGAGACCATTCCAAGCATGGTCGTTACTGGCTCCCAACAAGAAATGGCTACGAAATGGCAACTGTGGAACATGGCTCACATGCTCTGCCCGTTTGGGGTACTTCTTGAAATTAAAACCTTTGTATGTTGGCAACACACATTAACTGAAGGACCAACATCACGGGGATAGGGTCCAAGCTTTTAGCCTATGGCTTTCAATGTACATACATCTGAGGCAGCAGCAGCAGGTTTACCACGCAGGGATTCCACTCTAGAACTTTTTCTTTGGCCTCGACTGCTTCTATAAATAGGTGAAAAGAAAGATGGTAAGCACATCTCATTTACTATTTAAGTCTAAATTTTCTAGAATACAGTAAAATTTAGGTTCAAATAAGAACAAATATTTGTTTTATTTTTCTTAATGTGTAACACCATCAATCTTTGAGGTGTGGCTTTTCCTTCAAAGACAATTGTTCTGCACTGTATCTATAAAATAAATCATCTGGACCCTCATTAGAAAATAAATCATCTGGACCCTCATTAGAACGAAGTTTGCTGCAGGTTTCAATGTCCTTTTTTGAATGGTGAGCAAAGCCAGCTAAAGAAAAAAAAGAAGCCAAGGTGTATGAGTGAAGGTTCTTAATTTTTAAACAAACTGCAATTACAAAAAACTGCCTTCAGGCCAAATTGAGCTTCCTGTAATTAGAGAAACTCTCCATTCTCTGGCTCATTAACAGTTCATTTCTATCAAAATTAGAATTTTGATGCTCAAGATGAGAATGCAGCTTCATGGCACACTCAAGTCTAAATAGTAGCTTACTTTTCACCAAATAAGTGGAAAATGAGAGAAAGGGAGAGGTAAAGAGAGAGGAGAGAATATGAATGAATGAGAAACTTGTTTTTAATTTTGAAATTACTTTTTAAGGCTTAAAAGTTTCATAACTGAGAATCTGTTGTGGAAATGTTTTTTGTTTTCAAGGGTTTTTCTTTTGCAGGCCAAAGCTCGTAACACTCCACAAAATAAGAAACTGGAATCTGATAGCAGATATGATAAAAAGCAAGACCTCAGAGTAGCAACACAGTGAAAATGATGTCTGTGAAACCTTCCCAATTAATTCAGAAGACACAAAATTAACAGATTAACTGGATTATTCTGCATGGTTTCAAAAAGTCAATCCTGATCCAATGGAGAGAAATTTTCCATTCTATGTTTCAAAAGACCCAACCACAAAATGCATTTAACTTACACCATTTATTTATAATAGGAGAACAGTAAGAAGAGTTAGGAAAAACATATTTTGGATAGCAAAATATGTAATATTTAGGAAGTAGTGATTTAAATAGCATAAAACAACTACTTAAGGAGTTAATTCAGTCATTTGTGTGTATGATGGGGCTAGAAAATGTCTAATATGTATTTCTTACTGGTCTGACTTTCAGCATCAAGTAACATAAACAGAGTTACTTATAAATTTGCCTTCACATGATTTAAAAACAAAATTCGTAAAAGATTATCATCTTTATTTTTAATTATTTTCAGTCTTTGATGAAATTTGTAAGCCAGTTTAGTCTGAGAGAATGTTTTCTTACTTAGTAAGTGTTGGGACTTCTTCAAGATTGTTCTTCACTTTCTGCTCTTTCTTTATATTATCTCCCTTGCAGACCATATTTTGTCCGTTGACTTCAACTAGGGGTGACTCCGACATCTCTATCTCAAGACCTCTCCCTGAACTGGAGACCCACATATCCAACTGCCTTTAGGACAGGCATTCTGGGTGTCTAACAGGCAGACACCTCAACTCAACATGGTTCAATTAGACTCCAGCTCCTCCAACAGTGTCTCCTATGTTGGTGACCAGTGCCAACCCCACCTAGTCACTCAAGACTGAAACCTCCAAGCCATCTTTGATTCTTCCCTCTTTCTCAACTTTATTCCGTTCTGTATGAAAGTTTATTACTTTCTGTCCACCTTTTCTACCTGGTGAATTTCTTGAAGGCAGTGCACATGCTTTGAACCTCTTGTATCCCAGCACCTAGCACAATGCAGAGCACTTACTAGGTGCTTCATGAATATTTGCTGAGTGTACAAAGGAATAAACAATCTGACCAGGCAACTCAATTAAAGTATTTGCACATCCCTCACCGCAGGTTTGCTCGGATTGACACAATTATTTTCAAGGAAAAGCTGAGGCTGCTATCTGTTCTTTAAAAGTAATTAAATGCCTCCACATTGGTTTCTAAATAGTAAATACCTTTATACCTGAGGTAAACAGTATGTGAATGAATGTACTGCTGCACTGTCCAATGTGGTAGCCACTAGCCACATGTGACTAAATTAGAATCAAAATTAAATAAAATTTAAAATTCAGTTCTTCAGCCACAGAAGCCACATTTCAAGTACTCAGTAGCTACATGTGGCTAATGGCTATGGTGTTAGAGCAGATTAGAGAGTATTTCCGTCATCACAGAAGCTTCTATTAGACCGTGCTGTATCCAAGGATGCAGTGAGTTTTACTGGACCAGACACAGACTTTGACAACAAAACATTGTGAGGCAAATATGTTTTGCTGTAAACCCACTGGCTTCGGTTTCAAGAATGTAAAATAAAGGAAAGCAATGTTTTCCAAATTCTTCAGTGAACTTGCACTACATGCTTCTCTATAAATCAATATAGATGGCAAATATTTGACTTAGAATGTACAAGTAACAAAAAAGCACATACATTGTTAAAGAAAAACATTAAGGAGTATTTCATTCCTAACTAGTCTGTGCATGTAAATAATGAATTCAGGCTCAGGATATGAGGTGTAATAGAGGGTTTGCAGCCATATACATTGCTGACCTTTGGTTACTAACAGATAAAAATGGAACTTTCCTTTTCCAAATTGCATCAGTTAATTTTCAAAAATAAAGGAAATGATCAAAGAACACTTTGCTAGCTGTATTTACATGGAAAGAACACCTTCTAATTTTATGAAGAAAAATACCTCTGTCTCATTATGTAAGATCTCAAAATGTTACCCTTAAATTGGGCCCTTAATGTTTCTTACTCTCTCTCCATTTTAAATCTCTTCCCGGGGTTTGATATTCATTGGTAAAGTGCTCCACACTGCTGAATCACTTTGATAGAAGATTGTTCTTGACTCAAAAAAGCATCTACTTCTACTTGCTATATAAATGAAACTGTAAATATGAAAAACACATCCAATGAACACTGTCCTTTCATACGTCAGTGCAGTACACACTAAGTTGTGTGTGGAACAGTTGTGGTAGAGAGTTAGGAACCAGAGGACAATAAAAATATAATCCTAAATGTCTCTCCTTGTCTAACGTACAGCAGAGATGGTCTGATCTGAAGCAGTGCAGGAAGGAAAACCAGATCTCCCTTCATGGTTGCAGGTTGTGACCAAAAGTTGAGGAACTCATTTGTAAGATTACTCTAACCAAAGTTAGTCCACAGGCTCACAAAGGAAACCTACTACCAGCCGTTGTCGAAAAGTTGAAGCTTTGGGTCAAGGTACAGGCATCCTCTTTTCCTCCAGGCCCAAGTGCATCTCAGCCATCCCTGACAAGTGGATGGGTATCAGCATCTCCAGAACCTACCTCTCTCCAACAGCCACTATGCTCTTGAATGATTACCTAGGGATCATTCCTGAAACAGCCTCCTATTTTCTCAAGCCCCCATCATTGTGTCCAGCATCCCAGAGCTGCCATGGGATGTGGACAGAATTTGAGGTTGCACAGACGTGGGCTCGAACCTCAGCTCGGACACTTCCTAGATGTGAGAACTAGAGCAAGGGTCTTAGCGTCCCTGAGTCCCTGTTTCCTGGTGTTTAAAGTGCTACTCGTGATATAAACTTTGTAGGGTTCTTGTAAAGATAAACTAATGTTTGGAAAAAGTGCTAGAACACCAATCTGTACAGGCCAACGTGATCATCTCAAATGCCAGCACTAGCCATTCTCTCTGTCATCGCTCCATTCCTCTAAATTTCTTCTCCACTTAAATATATTATTTGGGATGTATAATGCTGTAATTTGCTTTAAAATCGTTCTGTTGTGATTTTAATTCTCTCTCCTAGGAAATGTGTTCCTCAAAGATAAGTTCTGCATACACTATCATTTCTCTATTCCTTTGGAGCCGGGAAGCAGACTCTCCAATGTGAAGATAAGCAGACTGGGGATCAAGAGATGCTATTGCTATAGATTACCTAGATCAATACTCTCCTTCGGACAGGGGTTGGGGGGGTGAGGAAGAGGGGTGTTGTATGCCTACAGGGCTCTGCATACAATGCACACTTGTAAATACATCCCTTGAATGAATGTGCAAACTGATCCCTCTGAAGGGGAGCAGAATTTGTGACCCGAAAATATGCCTCTTTGGCATAAGGGTAATTTTAGGCTGATTATTTTTAAGAAAGAGCAGACATAGGAAAAGCTCTGAAAACTGAGTGGAAGTTATCCTTTAGTAAGAGATATTTACATTTATAAGGGAAATCTCCAATTGTGAGGGTGTCTCCCTCTCTGTACCAGGAAGAGGAGGGTGACTTTAAATCTCTAGAAACTCTTATCCATGGAGAAGGCCCCCAACATAAATCTGCACAACCTCACCCTGTTTACTGTGCTTTTCCTGGTCACCTCCCATAACTGACTCCCCACCCCCAACATCTTCTTTTGTCTTTAGCTGGAGATGGTATTTAAGGTGGTGGCTTGGGCCATTTCAGGGAGTTAGTGTTCCTGGGTCTCTCCCAAGTATATAGGAGGTACACATGCTAGTAAACTTCTGTTTGTTTTTCTTCTGTTAATCTGTCTTTTTATTACAGGGGTGTCTCAGCCAAGAAACTAGAAAGTTAGAGGGGAAATTATTTTCCTTCCCCATACCTACTAATACAAAGTAACTATCCTGCCTTTTAAATATTTCTTCTGTTTCAATATAGCTCCCTTTAGTAAATAAACCATTGGAGAATATCATCTTAAAAAACTTAGATTATTCCAAGATCAGATTACTTTATTTTAGGAACCATACCCAAAGGCAGATAGGCAAAGGGAATAGTTTTGATCAGTTCTGTGGAAATTAATAAACAGAAACCTCATGAAAAAGCAGTTGTGAGGCCAAAAGGGGAGCTCTCACACCCTATGTCAACAGCAGAGCCCAACAGGAAGAGGAAAGACTTCCTTTTCTTGACTGTTGAGAAGCTCAGCCAATGAGAGACTGTCACACTCAGCCAATGAAAAGCCATGACACTTTGGACTCCCAGTCTCCTCCAATGGACTCTTTGTTTACAATAGCCCTGCCAACTTCCTCTTCCCCTCTATAAAAGAGTTTCTCCTCCCTTTGCTGCTTGAGACTTGCATGTGGCTTGCCATGGTTGCAGACCCCAAATTGCAATTCTTTGCTAATCTCGAATAAACCCACGTTTTTTGCTGGAGAAATAACTGACTGTCTTTTCATTTAAGGTCAACATTTTGGTGGCCTGTACGGGGATCCAGAGAAGACCCCTGATGACTCCAAGGCTGCTGAGTAAATAGGTATGGTACCCACAACAGAGCCCAAGAGCTCACTGCTTTTCTCACCAACTCTGGAGCTTGAGGGTAAGTCTTTTCTTCTGGATCTGAACTTCCACCATCTTTACATCTGAGGCTTTCCAGGTTCTATTTGAGATCTATTTTAAGGATCCATCCTTTTCTGGTTAAGGCCTTGTTTGTCTGTGAGTACTTGGTTGGCACTTTGGCCTGACTCTTCTGCAGTCAAGCTGTTTCTACCGGAACTATGCTAAACAATTGGTCTGACTCCTTTGGAATCAGACTGTTCCTACTTGAAACTGAGCTGGCATTTTTGGCCTGACTCCCTTGGGAGCAGGCTGTTCCATTGGAACTGTGCTGATTCAACCTTTAGTCTACCTTACTGAAATCGGAATATTCCTATTGGAACTGGCTGATATTTGGCCTGCAGACTGAGAATTATTCCTTTGCTCTAGAGAAAAACTTCTAAGAAATGAGATCCCAGTTATCTAAATATTTTGAGGGTAACCCCCCTACAGGGACCCCAGCCAATTTTATGTTTAAAAGTCAAAGTACTTCCTCGTGTGCATTTATGACTAAATGGACCCATTTAACCAAAAGTAATTTGGAATACCAGTGGCCATTATGGGGAACTTTCGAACTTCCCAAACTCACTTTTCTTGAAACTGAATTGGACAACCATAGCTCTGTAATTTCCAAAACTGAAAGGAACACCTATTTGGATTGGTATTGTCAGGCTTCCAAATGTTTTCAGGAGTCTAAAATTGCCTCTTTGCAAAATAAGACTTTAAGATTAACTGAGGTGAACAAATGATTAAAGAAGATAAAATGGCTTCTACAACCTTATGTTCCTCTCCTCTGGCACCATCTTGTTTCTCTCCCCCTGCTCCTGGTGCTCAGGCTCCATCTCTGGCACCATCTTCCTCCTTCCCTTCTATACCATGTATACCTCATGTATACCCTCAATTCCCCCATACTAACTCTCTCACCAAACTTTCCCTTTTCCCTGAACCTCTCCCCAGTCCCCCTTCCTCTGAACCTATCAAAACCTGTCCCTTTAAAGTTAAGTCAAAGGCTAAAGCCTTAATTTCTTTTACTTTCTGGACTAAAGCTGAACTGCAAACCATAATCAAAGATTTCCCCAAAGTAACTGAAGATCCTCACAGACTTGCTGAGGAATTTAAAGTAGTTATTCAAACTTAACCTGGTTTCTCTGACTTAGATCAGCTAGTTAATATGCATGTCAGTGAAGGCCAGGCCCAGCATTGGATGAAAACTGCTACTTGGGAAAATCCTGAAAGGTATCTAGGATTATAACTGGGAGACCTACCCATGGATGTGTTGTATACTCAGGCTCAGGCTGTCGCTAGACTACTACATCAGGCAATTCCTAGGGCTTTCCCAAAGCCTGTTGATTGAACAAAATTCAGGCTTGTGCAAAAAAAGAAAGAAAGAAAAGAAAAGAAAAAGTCTGATGTACCTGTTCATGACTTTACAGTCAACTTCAGATTGTTTTTAAAGAAAATTCTGGTCTTTCTTCAGATGTTGATTCTACCCCAGTGGCTTTTAATTGTATGTTTATTAATGGGCTGAACCAGTTCTTCTAGTAAAAAGGACACGGATGGAATGAGAAACTATGTCCACTCCAGATTTAGTTAATCTGGCAAACCAACTCTTTTGCATGAGTCACCTAAAATTCTCAATCTTAAAGTCCAGCAAATGAAGTCCCCTAAACAAAACCAAAATCCCCTAGTTTCTGCTATTATTGCAAAGAACCAGGACAGTGGAAAAGAGATTATTACAAATGTAAGTGCTTCAGGTGCCTTCAGACCTCTAACCAGCTTTTCCAATGTCCTCCAATTCTCAATGACAGGGTTGCAAGGAATTACAAGGGCTCTTCCCAATCCTCCCTCTTCATCAGCTTGAAGGAACATTTCTCCAGATTGGAGACAAATCTTTCTGTCCTAATTGACACCGGAGCCACACTTTCAGTGCTCAATGCCACTACTATAAAGGAGCCCCACCTCAGAGTATTAGAACAGTTCAAATGGTGGGGGTTTCTAATACATGTCAGAAGGTTCCCGTCTCTGAAACTTTTGTTTAGGCCCTTTGAAAGACACACACCCTTTTCTCCTTAGTTCCTCCACCCCTATTCATTTATTAGGCCAAGACTTCTTGGAAAACTATCATGCCAGAATTTCTTTCTCATGAAAGGGGCAAATAATTCTAGAATTTGACAGTAGCCATCAAAACAGCCAACCAGGTGAATTAAATGAGCCTTTGACATTTTTTATTTGCTCCATCTCTGATGGTACTAGAGCTGATTCTGGAAACACAGATCATTTGTCCCTATGGGATCAACTACCACCCTCCTTATGGGCAAAATCTCCAATGGATATTGGTAAAATTCACAGCTCACCTCCCATCAAGATTCAAACAGATTCCTCAAAACCCCTCTCCAGAATTAATCAATATAAGTAAAGAAGCCCTTCAAGGTATAAAGCCCATAATAGAGGATTACAAGGCCCAAAGCCTCATCATTCCTTGTTCTAGTCCCTGTAATACTCCTATTTTACCTGTGAGAAAACCCAAGGGCCGATGCTGGAGGTTTGTACAGGACCTCTGAGCAATAAACAACATTGTTATCCTCCGACACCCTGTTGTTCTTAACACTCATACACCACTAACATCCATTCCCACTGGAAGCAAGTTCTTTATGGTAATTGACTTATGCGGTGCATTCTTTGGCATTCCAGTTGACGAAGCTAGTCAATACCTTTTTGCCTTCACTTGGGAAGGAATGCAATTCACCTGGACAGTAATGCCTTAGGGTTTTACTGAGAATCCTTCTCATTTCACCTCCAGACACCTTACGATGACCTGCAGGAAACTCCTTTGGGTAACACTGACTTCTCATGGTATACTGATGGTTCTTATTTAAAAGGTGACAATGGCAAATATTGTGGTGGGCATGCTATTGCAACTCCTTCTGATATCACCGAGGCAGCACCTTTATCTATGGCTACTTTGGCCCAACAGGCTGAATAACACACTCTTACATGGGCTTGTACTTCAGCCAAGGGCAAAACTGCCAACACTTACACTGATAGTAGATATTCTTTCAGAGTAGCTCATGATTTTGGAATGTTGTGAAAGCAACGTGGCTTCCTTACATCCAGGGGAAATAAAATTAAAAATGACCCCCATGTTCAGGAATTATTGGATGCTATACTTTTACCTGCTGCTTTAGCTATCATGAAGATCTAGGGGCTTCCCAAACCTCACTCTCCGGAAGCTAAAGAAAATCACCTTGCTGATATTTCCACAAGGAATGCAGTCCCTAAAAGAACCAACAACAGCCAAATCTCCATCATGATCCAAAGAGATATTTCCCCAAATCATAACTTAGAAAAACTGTCTAGAGATGCCCAATTGGACTCAGAAAATGAAAAACAAGACTGGAAATACAACAGTTGTAGGTTTGATTAAAAGAGAAAGCTCTGGTTCAGGCCAAATAACAACCCAGTCCTCCCACAGACCTAAAATTCCCACTCCTAACCACTATACACCATTAAACCATTGGTCTACTGACAAAATGACAGTATTCATGAATCACTATTGGTGGGGAAATATTAACAAGGCTGCAATAAGTGCCTACCTCACTTGTCCCAATTGTCCAAAATATAAACCAGGGAAACCTGTTCTCAGGCACTTCAAACTGCCTAATGGACCACTTGAGATTTGGAAAATGGATTTAATACAACTCCCCTCATCTCATGGATATAAATATGTTTTAGTCACAGTTTGTATGTTTTCTCACTGGACCAAAGCCTTCCCTTGCAGACAGGCTACTACTGCCTTTTCTGTGGCTAAAATCCTTTTGAAAAAGATTATCCCTACCTGGAAACTCCTCTTGAACTTCATAGTGAGCAAGGAACCCATTTTACTGGTCAGGTACTTTGAGAAGTCTGTGCCGTTTGGCCAGTTTTACAACGCCTTCACTGTGCTTGCCACCCTCAATCCTCTGGTTTAGTTGAATGCACTGATAGCATTATTAAGATGCAATCATCAAAATTTGTGGAGACTCTCCAAATACCTTAGCCTAAAGCATTGCCATTGGTCCTTCTAAATCTCAGATCCACCCCATTTGGAACTCAAAAACTCTCAGCCTTTGAGGTAGTCACAGAATGCCCAATGCACTCAGCTCCTGCTCCTTTTGAGCAACAGCTGATAGATGGTTATATGCTCCAATACTGCAAAGCGCTAATTGCTTCTATTAAAAATAACCATGTTTTGGTAGAGTGATCTTATCACAGCATGCTCTCAGGAGACAGAGATCTTAAGTATCATATTTGGCAACCTGGAGATTTCACCTATCAGAAAAGACGTCTCCAGAGGAATTCTTCTTCAACCTCACCAGAAAGGCCCCTATCAGGTACTGCTAACTAATCCTTGTGCCACCAAACTCCAGGGAATAGACTCTTGGATTCACGTGACAAACTTAAAGAAAGCACCAAACCCTGACTGGACCTCCACATCATCTAGTAACCTGAAAGTAAAAATTTAATGAAATTGAAGGAGATGACATTCTATGAGATATATTTCCCAAGATTTCCAGACTAGGCCTGTTGTAATTTTATTTGTCAAACCTTTGATGATGACAAAACGCTTCAGATGATCTCCAATGCCTATGATCTTGATAACATATGGACTTTAGAAAGGACAAACGCCTGAGAGTTTTCCCTTCTAGCCCTTGTAACTCAAATGTGGCCACAATAGGTTTCCAATCTGTGCACTTCCCTCTAACATGGGACATGACAGCCAGGAAAGGTGCTTCCTGGCATAAAGGGACAAAAGGCTGCTGAAACTGGAAAAAGCTGACTCTTGATTGGTGATGCTTTCACAGAAACATCTCGATCAAAAGGGGAAAATGTGGAAATTAAAATACAGAAACCTCATTAAAATGGAGTTGGGAGGCCAAAAGGGCGAGTCTCACACTCTATGTCAATAGCAGAGCCCAACAGGAAGGAGAAAGACTTCCTCTTCTTGATTGTCAAGAAGCTCAGCCAATGAGAGACTATCACAACTCAGCCAATGAAAAGCCACCACGTTTTGAACTCCCAGTCTCCTCCAATGGACTCTGTTTACAATAGCCCTCCCATCTTCCTCTTCCTCTCTATAAATGAATTTCTCATCTCTTTGCTGCTCAGGACTTGCACATGACTTGTCATGGGTGCAGACCCCGAGTTGCAATTCTTTGTCGATGCTGAATAAACCCATTTTTGCTGGAGAAATAATTGGATGTCTATTTGTTTAAAGTCAACGGTTCAGAAAATCAGTAACTTGAAGGGAGTGCTCCATCACCACCCTCAGTTTTCATAAGGCAATTGCTGACTAAACCTACTCTCTACCCACCACCAACCTCACCTCTGACTGGCAGGGGAAATACTATCATTTATTGAATTCATGCCATGTGGTAGGTATCTTACACATATTATCTTTTTGTATCCTAAAATAACTCAATGACATGTGTTCTATTATCAGCCCCACTTTACAGATGAGGGAAATAAAGCTCCACAAGTGAATGACAGATAAGGTCATAACTAATAAACGACAAAGCCAGAATATGAAACCAGTCTGCTAACTCCCTTGTTCCAATGAGGAGTTTCACCACATTAGGGTGAAAGGGAGCAGAATTTGCCACACCAAAATATGCCTATTTGGCATAAGGATTATCTTAAGATGGTTGCTTATAAGAAACAGCAGGCACAGGCCAAGCTCTGAAAACTGAGTAGAAGTTACCCTTTGCAAGAGAAATTTACACTTATAAGGGAAGTCTCCATTTGTAAGGGTGTCTCCTTCTCTCTAGAAACTCTTAGCAATGGAGAAGGCAATGACTTAAATCTGTATAACAACCACACCCTTGTTTATTGTGCTTCTTCTGGTTGACCTCCCATAACTGGCCTTTCCTCTCTGACCCCCAGCATCTTTTGTCTTTAGCTGGGGATGACATCTAAAGTGGCAGCTTGGGCCATTTAGGAGAGTTACTCAGTTTTACTGGGTATCTCCCATGTATACAAAAGCTGTATATATATGCACACACATACATACATACATTAAACTTTAGTTTTTCTCCTGTTAATCCATCTTTTATCACATGGGGGTCTCAGCCAAGAATCTAGAAGGGTAGAGGGAAAATTATATTACTTCCTCTACAGGTGAGAAATAGAAATTAGATAACCTCCAGTTTTGCTCAACTCCAGCTGGAAATGTCTTGATTTTGCCATGCCACATGTTCAATATGACTTTCTTTGTTTTTACTCTCAAAGCATATATGTCCTGGACATTAATAGACCACATGCTAAAATCCATTTCTTTATAATCACACCAGAGCTAACTTAAGAACATTCTCCACAGAATGAATGCAAACAAGCGTGAGCTACTACCAGCTCTGACAAATAGTTTGTACATGCTACTATGCTCTCTATTTTTTCCAGACAGGATGTAAACTTGCCCTACCCCTGGCTCCTTCTTAGCTTCACTTTTGGAAAGTGTGGGGGATCAGAGTTGGCCACCCCAAAATATGTCTCTTTGCCTTGAATATTTTTAAGCACAAAAGACTCTGAAAGAAACTTTGACCTTCCCCCTAACTGCCTAAAAGAATTTAAGATTAAAGATCTGTCCTCAGGACAGGCCATCACCATAGATAACTCTGGGTATCAGTGGACTGTGAGGGTCCTTGCTAAGCCCATTCATCCAAGTTCTCTCTATCAAACATTTACATTTCCACCTCCATGTAAATTGCCTTCCTCCCCTTTGAAGCCCCAAAGAACTACCCCCAACATCCTCCTTTGTCTTTAGCTGAAATTCATATTTAAGGTGGTGGTTTTGGCCTTTCTAGTGAGTTACTCAGTTTTTCTGGGTTTCTCCCATGTATACATGTTATAAAGCTTTGATTGTCTCCTGTTATCCAGTCTCATGTCACTTTAATTCTTAGACCAGCCAGAAGGACCTAGAGGGCAGAGGAATTGTCTTCCTCCCCTACAAAAGCCTTTACTTTTCAGGATGGAAGAAGACCAATTCACCAAGTCAATTTATTAACATTTAATTTGCTAAAAGCCAACTTGCCAATAGACCATTTGGCTAAATGGCCAAGAACTCAAAAGATCTATTTACCAAATTGCTCAAATACACTGATTTGCCCAAAACCTGTTTTTTAAAACTATTCATAGAATTTACAGTACATTGGATTGGCAGAGCTTAAGACTGTAGTAAGAAGTAAGGATTTCAGGGTTCTGGGACCACAGGCACCAATGAGGCTCCTGATCCCCTTCTCTCATGGACCCCAGTTCCCTCTCAACTCGACGTCAGGCTGTGCTGGATGCTGTCTCTCCTTTATTTCTTTTCCCAAGTACAAATTCTCCTCTCTTGTCCCCTGCTCCATCCAGCTGCAGCAGTAGGGAACTGGGCACAGATACATGGAACTTTCCTTATGCAAACAGGAAAACTGACCAAGATAGATATTCTAGGTACTTTCAAAAACTGTTAAAACCTTTCCGTCTACTGTAAATCACTGAACTTTATCGGTTAAAAGATACACGTTTTGGGAACCTGGTAAACTTGGCAAATGAGTCTGTGGTAATAGAATCTGAAAACATGCTAGGTCATTAAAAAAATCAAAGATGAATTCTTAAAAGAATTAATACCACATAAGAATAACCTAAAAAATTCACATGAAATCCTAGAATACTGTTGCTATTCAAAGAATGGTAAACCATTCTGTGAGTGTTAACTTGCAACAAATTTAACATTCCTTAAAGATGCTGATAACAAGGGTATATCCATTGACTATATTCAAGAATGTAGTCATTGCATATAATTGAGAGTATATTCATATGAAAAGATACAAATTATTTGATATATAAGGCGTCCAAACTACAGCCTGTGAGCCAACTTAGCAGCTGTTTTTGGGTGATGTAAGAATTAGTTTTACTTTTTTAAAAGGTTGTAAAACAAAGAATATGCTATAGAGACCTTATGTAGCCAGTAAAGCCTAAAATATTTACTGTCTGGCCCCGTTCAGAAAAGTGTTTATCAACCCTTGGAATATATTCAAAAACAGTATTTCTTAAGACTTGCTTTCTGATGTAACAATAATTTTGGGTAAATTTTGTAAATTAGTTATTCAACGAATTAGTTTTGGTTGAACCGGTTTTTGAAAATTTGGCCACTGGACAAATTGAGCATTTGGCAGAAAGCTTTCCAAGAATTTCTTTTCAGTGAATTCACCTGGAGCTGGTCATGACTTCTCTCAAATGAAAGACTATGAATAAACAGACATCAAAATTTGAAAAAACACAAGCAGGTGAAAGATTTCTTTCCCTCTGATGTCTATGGAAGCCAGTGGAAAACTCAGAGTCCCACCAGAGAAGCCCAGCCTGTTCTCTCTTGGGAAAGATCTTGATGGACCTGAAGTTGTTCAAGAGCTTAATTTCTTGCTAACAAAGGGACAACAAACCCCCTCCCCTCTTTTTTTTAACATTTGAATATAGAAACACTTTCTGAGAGACTGCAAAAATATTTTTTTTGGCTTAAATGATCATTTTTAGCATCAAAAACTTTTTCTTTCCTTTTTTTGATGGGAGGGGGAAAGTATGATATTTCATTCAGATATTCCGAATGGAAGGACTGTGCTATTTGAATCCACCAGTACTCTCCAGTAGAGCAATTTAAACCATCAACGATCCTATACCGAAGACCCTGGCAGTTTTTTGGTGCAAATTCTGGCAAAAAGAGTATGCATTTTCTGGTCCATTACTCCAGGGCCAAAAAGAATAGAGCAGGAAAATGTTTGGGGTATGTGTGTGTGAGTGTGAGTGTGTGCAAGGGCTGGGAGATGGTTTAGGAAATACTTGGCTCTTCTCCTCTCAGGTTCCCTATTCTGAGCACTGCACCCCTCACTGCTCCGTGGTCAAAGTGGGTAGAGGATTGGTGCCCATGAGAAGATGACTTAGGGTCTATAAGCCAAAGGCACCAATGACATCATCCCTTCTTCTGGCTCAAGCCACAGTCATAGATTCTTGTGAGTTTTATAGTTTTTTGATACTTCTATTTATTTTTTTATAGTGTAACATTGGTTTATAACATTATATAAATTTCGGGTGTACATCACTATATTTCGATTTCTGTGTAGATTACATCATGTTCACCACACAAAGACGAATTACAATCCAAAACCACACACATGTGCCTAATCACCCCTTTTGCCCTCTTGCCTCCTCCCTTCCCTCCAGGAACCACCAATCCAATCTCTGTCTCTATGTGTTTGTTTGTTGTTGTTTTTATCTTCTATTTATGAGTGAGAGCATATAGTATTTGACTTTCTCCCTTTGATGTATTTTGCTTAGCATAATACCCTCAAGGTCCATCCATGTTGTCACAAATGGCCAGATTTCATCCTTTTTTATGGCTGAGTATTATTCTGTTGTGTATATATACTACATCTTCTTTATTCATTCATCCATTGATGGACACCTAGGATGCTTGCAAGTCTTGGCAATGTGAATAATGCTGCAATGAACACAGGGGTGCATATATCTTTACACATTTGTGTTTTCATGTTCTTTGGATAAATACCCAGCAGTGGAAGAGCTGGATCGTATGGTAGTTCTATTCTTAATTTTTTGAGGAATCTCCAGACTATATTCCATAGAGGCTGTATCAGTCTGCACTCCCACCAGCAGTGTATGAGAGGTTCCTATTCTCCACATCCTCTCCAACACTTGCTATTTCCTGTCTTGTCAATTATAGCCATTCTGACAGGTGTGAGGTGTTATCACACTGTAGTTTTGATTTGCATTTCCCTGATAATTAGTGATGTTGAACATCTTTTCATGTGCCTGTTGGCCATCTGTACATCTTTTTTGGAGAAATGTCTGTTCAGATCTTTGGCCCATTTTTTTAATTGGTTAGTTTTTTTGTTGTTGAGATGTATGAGTTCTTTATATATTTTGGATATCAACCCATTATCAGATATATGGTTTGCAAATATCTTCTCCCAATCATTAGATTGTCTTTCCATTTTGTTGATGGTTCCCTTTGCTATGCAGAAGATTTTCAGTTTGATGTAGTCCCATATATTTATTTTTTCTATTGTTTCCCTTGCCCTGTCAGACATGGTACTTGAAAATATGCTGCTAAAACCGATGTTGAAAAGCATACCGCCTATGTTTTCTTCTAGAAGTTTCATGGTTTCAGTTCTTACATTCAAGCCTTTAATCCATTTTGTGTTAATTTTTGTGTATGGTGTAAGATAATGGTCTACTTTCATTCTTTTCCATGTGGCTGTCTAGTTTTCCCAACACCATTTATTGAAGAAACTTTCTTTTCTCCACTGTATGTCCTTGGCTCCATTGTCAATAATTACCTGTCCATAGCTGTGTGGGTTTATTTCTGGGATCTCAATTCTGTTCCATTGATCTGTCTGTCTGTTTTTGTGCCAGTACCATGCGGTTTTGATTAGTATGGCTTTGTACTATACTTTGAAATCAGGGAGTGTGACACCCCCAGCTTTGTTCTTTCTCTTGGGATTCCTTTGGCTATTCGGGGACTTTTGTTCTTGCATATAAATTTTAGGATTCTTTGTTCTATTTCTGTGAAAGTTGTTGTTGGAACTTTGATAGGGATTACAGTGAATCTGTAAGTTGCTGTGAGAAGTATGGACATTTTAACTATGTTAATTCTTCCAATCCAAAATCATGGAATATCTTTCCTTTTGTTTGTTTCTTCTTCTATTTCTTTCAACAATGTAGCTTTCAGTGTACACAGGTATCATCTTCTTGGTTAAATTTATTCCTAGGAATTTTATTCCTTTTGTTGCAACTGTAAATGGGATGGTATTCTTAATTTCTCTTTCTGCTACTTTGTTGTTGGTGTGTAGAAATGCAACTGATTTTTCTTTGTTGATTTTGTATCCTGAGACTTTACCATATTCATTTATTATTTCTAAAAGTTTTGGTGGATTCTTTAGGGTTTTCTACATATAAAATCATGTCATCTGCAAATAGTGACTGTTTCACTTTTTCCTTTCCAATTCGGATCCCTTTTATTTCTTTTTCTTGCCTGATTATCTGGCTAGGACTTCCAATACTATGTTAAATGAGAGTGGTGAAAGTGGGCATCCTTGTCTGGTTCCTTCTCTTAGAGGGATAGCTTTCAGTTTTTCTCCATTGAGAATGATATTAGCTGCAATTTTGTCATATATGGCCTTTATGTTGATGTACTCTAATTTTATACCCATCATATTCTGAGTTTTTATCATAAATGGATGCTGTATCTTGTCAAATGTTTTCTCTGCATCTATTGAGATGATCATGTGGTTTTTTCTTCATTTTGTTAATGTGGTGTATGACGTTGATTGATTTGTGGATGTCAAGACATCCCTGCATCCCTGGAATAAATCCTATTTGATCATGGTGTATGATCTTTTTAATATATTGTTGTATTCGATTAGCTAGGATTTTGTTGAGGACTTTTGCATTGATGTTCATCAGTGATATTGGGCTGTAACTTTCTTTTTTTGTGTTGTCCTTGTCTGGTTTTGGTTTCAGTGTAATGTTTGCTTTGTAGAATGAGTTAGGAAGCTTCTCCTCCTCTTCAATTTTTTGGAAGAGTTTGAGAAGGGTAGGTGTTAAGTCTTCTTTGAATGCTTGGTTGAATTCACCAGGGGAGCCATCTGGTACTGTTCTTTTATTTGGGGGGAGATTTTTTTATTACTGTTTTGATCTCCTTACTGGTGACTGGTCTATTCACCTTCTCTATTTCTTCTTGATTCAGTTTTCCAAGGTCATGTGATTCTAAGAATTGATCCATTTCTTCTAGATTATCCAATTTGTTGGCTTATAGCTTTTCATAGTATTCTCTTATAATGTTTGGTATTTCTGAGGTGTCCGTTGTAATTTCTCCTCCTTCATTTCTGATTTTATTTATTTGAGATTTCTCTTTTTTTCTTGGTGAGTCTAGGTAAAGGTTTGTCTTTTTTATCTTTTCAAAGAACCAGCCCTTAGTTTCATTGATTTTTTTCTATTGTTTTTTCAGTCTCTATTTCATTTACTTCTGCTATGATTTTTATTATTTCCTTCCTTCTACTGATGTTGGGCTTTGTTCTTCTTTTTCCAGTTCCTTTAAGTGCACTGTTACATTGTTTATTTGAGAGTTTTCTTGTTTGTTGAGGTAGGCCTGTATTGTCATCAACTTCCCTCTTAGAATCGCTTTTGCTTTGGCCCAGAAATTTTGGCATGTTGTATTTTCATTTTATTTGTCTCTAGATGATTTCTCCTTTGATTTCTTCATTGACCCAATCACTGTTCAGTAGCATTTTATTTAATCTCCACATATTTGTGACTTTTCTGATTTTCTGCCTCTAGTTGATTTCTAGTTTCATACCATTGTGGTCAGAAAAGATGCTTGATATTATTTCAATCTTGTTAAATTTATTGAGACTTGTTTTGTGGCCTAATATGTGATGTATCCTGGAGACCATTCCATGTGCACTTGAAAAGAATGTGTATTTTGTGGTTTTTGGATGGAATGTTCTATATATAGCTACTAAGATCATCTGTTCTAATGTGTCATTTAAGGGCAATGTTTTCTTCTTGACATTCTGTTTGGATGATCTATCCATTGGTGTAAGCGGAGTGTTAAAATCCCCTACTATTATTGTGTTGCTGTCTAGTTCTCCTTTTATGTCTGTTAATAATTGCTTTATATATTTAGGTGCTCCTATGTTGGGTGCATAGATACTTACAAGTGTTATATCCTCTTCTTGGACAGTTCCCTTGATCATTATGTAGTGCCCTTCTTTGTCTCTTGTTACAGTTTTTGTTTGAAAGTGTATTTTGTCTGATATAAGTATTGCCACCCCAGCTTTGGGTTCACTGCCATTAGCATGGAGTATCTTTTTCCACCTCTTCACTTTCAGTTTGTGAGTGTCTTTAGATCTGAAGTGTGTCTCTTGTATGCAGCATATATATGGGTCTTGTTTTTTTATCCAATCAGTTCCCCTGTGTCATTTGATTGGAGAGTTTAGTCTATTGACATTAAAATAGCTATTGAAAAGTATGTGCTTATTGCCATTTTGTTACTCTTTTTCTGGGTATTTTAGTAGTTCTTTTCTGTTCCTGTCTTCTTCTCTTGCTCTCTTCCCTTGGCTTTCTTTAGTACTGTGTTTGGGTTCCTTTCTCTTAATGTTTTGTGTATTTATTATAGGTTTCTACTTTGTGATTACCATGAGGTTCATACATAATAGCCTACGTATATAGCAATCTATATTAAGTTGATGGTCTCTTTAGTTTGACCTCTTGTTAAAATCTCTACTCTTTTACTCCCCTCCACCCACATTTTATGTTTTTGATATCATATCAAACCTCTTTTTTTGTGCGTGTGTATCCATTACCCTCTTACCATGGAAATAAGTAATTTTAGTACTTTTGTCTTTTCTTTTTTTGTTTTTCCTCAGGAAGACCAGCCCTGAGCTAACATCCGTTGCTAATCCTCTTCTTTTTGCTGAGGAAGACTGGCCCTGGGATAACATCCGTGCCCATCTTCCTCTACTTTATATGGGACGCCACCACAGCATAGCTGACAAGCAGTGCGTCAGCAGGCGCCCGGAATCCTAACCCGCAAACCCCGGGCTGCCAACCACAAACTAAACCACTGTGCCACTGGGCCGGCCCCAGTACTTTTGTCTTTTGACCTTCATATAAGCTTCATAGTTGGTTAAGCTGCTACCTTTACTGTATATTTGCCTTTACCAGTGATATTATTTCTTTTTTTAAAAAATAATTTTCTTATTCCTATTTGTGGTCTTCTCTTTTCCACTTAAATAAATCCCTTTAGCATTTTTTTTAAAGGCTGGTTTCTTGGTGATAAACTGCTTTAGTTTTTGCTTGTCTGGGAAACTCTTTATCTCTCCTTCCATTCTGAATGATAACCTTGCTGGGTAGAGTATGCTTGGCTGTAGGTTTTTTCCTTTCAGTACTTTACATATATCACACCACTCCCTTCTAGCTTGTAAGGTTTCTGCTGAGAAGTCAGCTGATAGCCTTATGGGGTTTCCTTTGTATGTAACATATTGCCTTTCTCTTGCAGCTTTTAGGATTCTCTCTTTAATTCTTGATATTTTAATTATAATGTGTCTTGGTGTGGGCCTCTTTGGGTTTATCTTGTTTGGGGCTCTCTGTGCTTCCTGTACCTGGATGTCTGCTTCCTTCCTTAGGTTAGGAATGTTTTCAGCTATTATTTCTTCAAATAGATTCTCTGCCCCTGTATCTCTCTCTTCTCCTTCTGGGACACCTATAATATGGATGTTAGTGCACTTGATATTGTCCCAGAGGTCCCATAGACTGTCTTCATTCTTTTTAATTCTTTCTTCTTTTGTCTGTTCAGCTGGGGGATTTCCTCTAGTGTTTTGTCCAGCTCACTGATCTGTTTTTCTGTATCAACTCTGCTATTGAGTCCCTCTAGGGAATTTTTCATTTCCAGTATTGTATTCTTCATTTCTGATTGGTTCTTTTTTATATCTTCCAATTCTTTGTTGAATTTCTCACTGAGTTCATCCATTCTTCTCCCAAGATCAGTGAGCATCCTTATGACTCTTAGTTTGTACTCTTGTCAGGCAGATTATCTCTTTCATTTAGCTCTTTCTCTGGGGTTTTTCCTGTTCCCTTACTTGGAAAGTATTCATTTGCCTCCTCATTTTGCCTCTTTCTCTGTGCTTATATCTATGTATTAGGTAGGTCAGCTATGTCTCCTAGTTTTGGAGAGGTTGCCATGTAAGAGATGCCTTATGAGGCCCAGTAGTGTGCTTCCCTCTAGTTACCAGTTCCAAATGTTCCAGGAGTGTCCCCTGTGTAGGCTATGTGTGTCCTGTTGTGGCAGGGTTGCTATTGTTGCAGATGCCCAGGGTGGCTAGGCTGTCGCCCTGGCCGGCTGATTGTAAAGTTCAGCTGCATGTGGCTGCTATGGACACTTCAGACACTTTATTGGGTGTGGGAATCCCCAGCACAGTTGGCTGCAAGGTCTAATAGTACATTCTTGTTGCAGTTTTTCTGTTAAGTGAGTAGGCCCCCAGGGTGGCTGTTTGCTAGGCTCAGGGGCTTACAATTGCTGTAGGTCTCCAGCCTGCTAGGCTGTTGTCAGCTCTCTCAGGATTGCAGCTGAGAGGGCATGTGAGCACCCAATTGTTTGAGGCTTTGGAAGATGGGGACCACCCCCTATGTGGCTGTTTGAGAAGCGCAAGTTTGCTGCAGCTGACAAGCCCCACCACCACACATCCCATCAACACACTCCTGCCCCATGTGGGTGCACTGACTCACTGAAGTGGACCCTGTCACACCACTGCAGAGGCCCCACACAGTCCACCAACACAAGCCCAACCTTCGTGCACAGCTTGCTTCGCAGAGGTGGACCCACTCACCTGGCTGCAGAGGTTCCAGGCACCCACCTATGTGGGCCCACAAGTTGTCTGAGGGCTTGCTCTTTGGTGGGGCCAGTCCCTAGGGTGGGCTGCCTGCCCTGGCTGAGCTGGATTAAATCAGTGCTCCAGTGGGTTGGGCAGACCCCTGTGCTAACAGGCCAGACAAAGTACTCCAATGGCGTTTGTCAGTGTCCGTGTCAGCACGCATGTGCTAGGTCATAATAATAGCTGCCACCAATGTTTCAGTCCCTAGGGAGGTCTCACCTCTCACCAAGATGCACCCAGACCCTATTAAGTGAATTTCTTTTCACCAAAGGACTGTGCAGCTTTCTTTCTGGTGATTTGAGGTCCCTTTCCAAAACGGGTGAATTTGTGCATGGGCCCTTTAAGAGCAGACTTTTTTCCCCTTATGTCTGATAGCTTTTCTGGGGGTATTCCCCATTGTAGTTAGTAGGCAGCAAAGCCAGATATTATGACATTTGTCTTGGTTGTGCTGAGTCCAAAAGCTGCTTATTGTAATGCTCTGCTCAGATTCCCCGCTCCTCCAGGGAAGGCTTCGTACCTTAAGATTGGTCCCAGCCAGCCGTGAGGCACTGCACCTGAAAGGTGGCTTCTTTCTCTCCAGAAAGGAATTTCTGCCTCTTCCACCTCAGTCAGCACCATCCCTTGTTGTGGAGGCTCTTTTATCCAGTTTTCAGTTCTCTCTCAGGGGTGATTGTTCCAAGAGCAGTTGAAACTTTGTTGTGTCCATGGGAGGAGGTGAGTTCAGAGTCTGCCTACACTGCCATCTTGACACCTTCCTCTCTTGTGGTTTTTAAAATCATATTCTTTTTGTAGACTGATAGAAAGCTGATATACCTGAAGCCAATATACCTAAGCTAATATATAACCAAACCTACATCATACAGAATAGTTGAGATGATTTTACATATTAGAATATGAAGAGTTAAAATAAAATGCTGAGTTTCAACTATTTCAAATATGGGGTCTCTTAAAATTATCTGGTAGCTAATTACTTTTATCACATAGCTAAGAAAACTCAATCCTTATCTTAGTTATATGTTAACAGACTGGTATCAACCACTACTAATACACAACTAAAAATGAATAAAACTCAAATACTCCAACTCTCATGTATTTCACTGTTTTACAAAGGATGGAGCCAAAAGGTAAAATCTCCACCAAAGGCTTATTCCATCCATTTCATAGAAAACATCAGTCTCTAAAGAGCCAGTTTGAACTTCTCTAATGTGCTTTTTGGGTTACACTAGTTTTCCACAAACACATCAAATGAGAAAAAAACATCTCATGGCACTCAGTGGTTATTTCTTCATCAGAATGGAAAAACAAGAAATTCACCATATCTCTAACACTTAGAAAGTACAGACAAATCATCAACATGGTAAAAATCCTAGTCTGATGTCCCCTGTACCTAAGAGGGCAAGTAACCTATGATCAGCCATACTCTGATGTCAAAGAATGAAAAGAAAGCAGACAAAATCCAATTAAACTACTGCTATGAAAATACGGTAGGCCACCAATAACCAAAAAAAAATTTTTCAAAGTTTCATCGTCTTGAAAAGAATATTGCTGTTACTGGTGTCTTCTGAACAGTGCAGAAATATTAAGCAAACAATAAGGCACCTTTAGAATCTGATAAGTGTTCTGTGGTCTGCCCCCTTTTCAAGTGTAGAGAAGGTGACATACAGTGTTGGTTGGTGAATCATTGGAACATATCTGGATCCCAGCCTGGATGCCAGATGCTAACACTAAAGACATTCATAGGCAGAATGAATGTCAATGCTCAGTTTCCCATCGTGTATTTGTGCAAAATTCATTCCAGGAGAAATTCATAAATCAGACTAGAGACTATACTAAGACCAGCACTGTGTGGTAAGATATAAAGAGAGTTTCCTCTGTTCCAAATAACTAATAAGCCTTTTAGGCCAAGCCTTCCAGCAGAGGACAGGGTATTCTATAGGGATGCGTCTCCTACTCTAAGAGAACAGTCTGTGAAGGACTAGAACTGACAACTCACATGTGTTTTTATAATTTATCTGGTGCTGTGTTTACTTGAATACTTCATTATTTTCATATTCAGATCTATTATCAAATATTTCTCCCAGCGTGAAATGCTCTGAAAACTTTTTTATGAATTAAAGTTCATCATTGTTCAGTCAAAATGATTCCCTTGACATGGCACTTCAAAAGAAGGAAATGCATGCAACAATTTTACATTGCGAAAGAGAGCAGGTCCAACTTCTTTTTAACACAACTAGTGGCTTCAGCGGGCCTGGCCTGGGTACATATGTTCACGGTAAGGTTTTACCAAGTAGCCCATGTTTTATTTGGCATCTCAATCTTCCTACTTTATAATCCACTCTTTCAACATTTCTTGAAGGTGATATTCTATGTGTTTTTTCTGTCACTTTTAAAGGACTATGACTGAGCCAGCTGGGGAAAGACCACAACAGAGATCAGTCAAGTTCCAGCATATGTTAAAGGAAAACATTTTTAGGATATCTCTTTGCTGCATATTAAAACACTGATGGCCTATGTGTTGGCTGTGTAAATATGAGATATGACTTTAAATTTGGCCTTATTTTTTTTTTCATTCTGCAAATCAGCCCTATTAGTTTCTAGTGGCAAGGTGGACACATGGCTAATTACATGCTTATATCCTAGAAATCAGAAAGCAAGTTCATTGGATAAGATGAGCTACTCCCTATACTGAATGAGACACAAGCTGAATGCAATTTGGGCACCTCCCTCTTGGAGCTTTTGATCCTCTAGACGAAGAGTGAAGTCAGCCCCTGTGATCTTGAGGCAAAGTTGAGAGTGTCAGTAAGAAAGCAGAGAGTAGGGAGGGGAGAGCTCTTCCAGCCCAGGTGTCAGGAAGGAATTCTGAGAGAAGAAATGAATTGGTGCCTAAATGGTGAGGAGGATTTGAGGAGGAGATGATGGACATTTTAGTCAGTGCAGAAAACAGGAACAAAGATACAGTGAAAGAGATTAGATGGCATTTACACAGAATGGTGACTTAATTATAGTTTCTTGCTTACTTGTCCATCTCCGCACCAGAGAGTAAGTTTTATGAGGGCGGGCACAGTGCTGAACACTGAGAACACAGCCTCTTGGAGCTCACAGTTATGTGGGGAATCCAGACAATGAACAAATAGTTCAAAGATAACTATAAATTTACAAATTTCAAAAAACACGATGAAGGAAAAGGGCAGGGTGCCTTGGGAGAGGACCAAAAGTGGATCTAGGGAACCAGGAGGAGCCAACCATGTGTCAACATAATGGAAGAGTAGTTCAGGTTGAGGACACAAGGCTGTGCAAAGGCTCTGTGTTGGAAGAGAGCTTTGAGAAGTCAGAAGAGAGGGAGGCCTGTGCAGCTGGAGTATGACAGATAAGAGGGAGTGTGGCACAAAATGAGGTTTGAGGGATAGGCAGGCATAAGAGCAGTATGCCTTACAGATCGTACAAAAGGATTCTGGATTTTATTCTAAGAGCCAGGGGAAATCACCAAAAGCTTTTGAGCAGGGGAAGGGCAAGATCATAGTTCAATAAATGGTTTTGGAACAAGTGGACATCCATATGACAAAAAATATGAACTTCAATCTAAACTTCACACCTTATAAAAGTATTAACTCAAAATGAATCATAGATACAAATGTAAAACCCAGAACTAAAGAACTTTTAGGGAAAAAAACAGGAGAAAATCTATGTGATCTGTGGTTTGGCAATGAATTCTTAGACATGGCACCAAAAGCACAATCCAACAAGGAAAAAAAAGGTAAAATTATCCTTCAAAATTAAAAAATTTGTCCTGCAAAAGATACTGTTAAGAGAATGAGAAAAGAAGCTACAGACTAGAGAAAGTACTCGCGCATCAAATATCTGACAAAGGACTTCTATCCAGAATATACAAATAATTCTCAAAACTCAATAATAAGAAAACAAACGACATAATTTTAAAAACAGGCAAAACATTTGAATATTCAAATGATAAAAAGATGCTCACCATCTAATAGTCACTAGGGGAATGCAAATTAATACCATAATTCAATACCCTAGAGAAATGAAATGAAAACGTGTGCCCACCCAAAGCTTGTACACAAGTGTGTACAGCAGCTTTATTAATAATTGCCAAAAAATGGCAACAGCTCAGATGTCCTTCAACAGGTGAATGAATAAACTGTGGTACATCCATACAATGAATTGCAACTCAGCAATAAAAACTTTCTGATGGGTGCAACAACTTGGATGAATCTCAAAGGAATTATACTGAGGGAAAGAAGCCAATCTTTAAAGATTATATGCCATGTGACTCTATTTATATCACATTCTCAAAAAGACAAAACTAAAGGGATACAGAATAAATCAGTGGTTGACAGAGATTAGGGGTGAGATGAGGTAGGGGTGACTATAAAGGCATAGCACAAGGAAGTTTTTTTGGCGGGTGATTCATTGCCAAACCACAGATCACATAGACTGTTCTTTATCTGGACTATGGTCATGGTTACACGAATCTATGCGTGTGTTAAAACCATATAACTGTACATCAAGAGAAAACAAATCACTTTTACTGTATAATTTAACAAATAAATTGTTTAATAATTTAAAAATGAAAATATGTGCTCACAAAAACACTTGTAAAAGGATGTTCATTGCAGGTTTATTTGTAGTAACCCCAAACTAGAAACAAACGTCCATGGAAAGGAAAATACCTAACAAATTGTGGTATATCCAGAGAAAGAAATACGCCTCAGCAACAAAAAGGAATGAACTACTGATGCATATGACATGATGAATCTCAGAGACATTATGCTGAGTTTAAGAGGGCAGGCTCAACAGAGTATATATTTTATGGTTTCATTTTTATGAAGTTCTAGTAAAGGAAAAAATTTATAGTGAAAAACATCAGAACAGCAGTTGCCTCTAGGTGGGGGGACAACTAACAGGGAAGGGGCACAAAAAAGCTTTCTAGTATGCTGGAAATATTGTATGTCTTGATAGGAATGTGGGTCCCATTGGTTTATGCATTTGTCAAAGCTCACGGAATGATACACTTAAGACCTGTGCATTTTATTACACATAAATTTTGCTTTAAAAATGTAAACAATAGGAACTCAACTGAGGAGGTTTGCTTTTCACAATAGCATGAGTTGGCAACCCTAAAACTACCGTCTGTGCATTTTAGTCTTGAGCAAATGAGTAAATATACTGCCGACAATGGGGCCAGGCCTCTCTGACTGTTGTAGAAGAGTGTTGCAACAGTGGAAATGGGAAGACAAGAATTAACCCTGCAGTGTTGGTTTATAACTGAAGGTATCAGTGTGAACTCATGGTTTGTATTGTTTCATGTACACATGTACACACAGGTACACATACATATAGATGGACAGGAAAGGGAATAATATAGATATAGATCTTCATGCCTCTGTATGTGTCTGTGTATCTGTTTCCCAGTTCTAAAAGCACCTAGAAGTAATAACAAACCAGTAACAATGAGCACAACTAGCACCCAGATTTTGGTTTCTAAGTATCTCCAATTAAAGAAGCCAGGGCTCCTTTGAACAAGCCTTAGAGAACCAGCTGATTTCATGGCTGAGGCTGAGAAAGTACAAAATAAATCTGGGACATCATATATATAGAGCCAGAAAGTAAGGAATGCCTCAAGAATGGTGTGAAGACACTAGAGCCAGGTTGAAGAGGCTGCCACCGGTCGATTCTGGGGCAATCAGCATTAAAATAAATAAGAAAGCAAAATAAAGTAACGAATAAATAAATAATGAATGAATGAGGCAGAGGGGGAAAGAGAGAGAAAGGAGAGGAGATAGGGAGTGGGGAGAGAAAGGGGAGAGGGAGAGAGGGAAGAAGTGCGGGGGAAGAGAGGGAGAGAATAAGGATAAAGCAAATGGAGCAAAATGGAAACAGTTGTGAGTGTGGGTAAAGGCAGATACATATGTAGTTCTTGCCAATATTCAAATAAAAAATTTAAAAATTGGGAAAAAATGTTTAATGGAGCTAAAGCAAAAAAATATCCTGGGATAACAAAGGGTAAAGCAAAAAGCATTAATTCAAAAGACAGCTGGATCCTGTCCCACTTCTTTGGATACCTAATACACAGCCTGACATCTTCATTACAGGATGACAAATGAACACCATGAGGAAAAAAAGATTACACTGTTAATTGTCTGAGGAGAACAAGCAGCTGCCAGTATATGTATCCAAAACTACTTTTCATAAAATAGGTTAATACTCTGATGATTCATCCCAGATTTTTCTAAACTTTGATACTTATTAAACTTATTTTCATTAGTGTCTAAATCCTCAGGAATTTCAGTGTTGCTTCAACGAGTTTTGAGTACAAACTCTTACTTAGAGCTTTTCAAAAACTATTAACAATGAAATTGCTCTTATCTGTTGTAAATCTAATAAGAGAGTCTAATGATTTTATGTTTTTAGATGATCAAAATAACTTGTCCTGTAGCTGAAGATGGAATATGGGTTGGCTAGAGGTCATATAAACAGAATGAAATATAAAACCCAGAAACTTGAGACTGCTATCCCTTCTTCTATCTTCTTTTTTCATGTCTGCCCTTTTCACGGACCAGGCTCTGTACATGCCAGCGGGACAAGTTAAATGGAAATCAAGAGGCTGGCTCCAAATCTAACAACTACAGCCACATGGGAATGGGCTCGCGGGTTTTTTCCTCTGATGCCAGGCTGTTGAAAAGCCCCACCTCCTTTTCTTATCTGTTAGTGCCAGGTGTCAGCACGTGAGTGTCTCTCAGGCGGGGGAGAGAGCACGAATCATATGACTGGATGTGGCTGCCAAGCTGGGAATTCCATCGTGTTCAGACTTGGCCACCCCGCCTCCACCCAACAAGGAGACATGGACACCCTTCCTGGAACAATTTGGGCGTTAATGCTAGAGAACCATCTCATAAGGACAGAGGTTTATAATGCGCTGGCTTGAAACAGAAAAAGAGAACAACCTTAAATTAATAGAAAAATAAAAGTATTGAAGAAATCATCAGACACAGACTTCAGATCATGACCATAAACCGAGTTCACATGTAGCCCATTGCACTTAATAATGTCTTTATAGCTCAGTTAAGGATTTAGTATAGTTTTAAATTATAATTAGTCTCTATTTGGAAGTACTTCCTAACTAATAATAACTTGACTTTGCACAGATCTCTTTTCCTTCTCTTATTTGATTGTCACACACAGTCTGCGGTAATTATCCTCACTAGTTAGAGAGAAAGAACATGAGACTTAAGGAGGCTTCTCCAAGATCACAAAACCTGTAAATGGCCAAGCTGAGAAATAAAACCCAAATATTGTAGTTTAAAAATCCTAATCCTATGTTTTTTTAAATAACACTAGACCACAAGACCTCTCCAGTATTTGCCAAAGGTGACAAGAGGCAGTGTGGAGTAGAATTAGCCAAGTGATCTGCAGAGGGAGAGCAGGGGGGCTTGTTGAGCCTTCCGTGGCAGTGAAAAGCTGGAAGAAATAATGGTGAATGACTCTAGCATGGCTCTCTCCCAGCTATTCCACAAGGGAGGGCAGGGGCAAGCTGACATGATCCTCGTGCCTCCCCGACAGGTGCTCACACCTTCCTGGCTGTAGTCCTCCCCAAGTTCTGTGAGATCTGATCCTCTGTTCCTCTCTGCCCTCCTTTCCTGCTAGTCATCCCTGCTGACTCGGCTCTAGCCATACTGGCATCTCAAACACACCCAGTGTGCTCCTGCCTCAGGGACTTTGCACCTGCAATTCTTTCTGTCTGGAATATTTCCTCCAAAATCCACATGGCTTGCTCTTTCACTCCTTTCAGGTGTTCACTCCAAAATCACCTTCTTATTGAGGCCTTAGCTGGCCACCCTGTCTATTACGTTAAGCCATTGGGAATTGCCAATATTGCACCATCTTTTAACCTGTAAAAATATTAATTGCGTGTGGCAAAACCTAATAAAATTTAATCTCCCCCCACAACCTCCTTATTTCTCTTCATTGCTTAAGTTTTCCCTTCACTCTCCTTGCCTTTTAACCTACTCTAGAATATTGATTTATTTATTATCTTTCTCCTCCACTAGAACGTAAGCTCCAGGAAGATAAGGACTTTTGTTCACTGCTGTATTCTCAATGCCTAGAACAGAACCTCCTACAGAGTAGGTGCTAAATATTTGCTGCATGAATAAGTTTCACTGGGACTGGAGTGATGAGATTGACAAGCTAGATACTTGGTGGTAGAGAAATCCAACCAAATGGCCTGTGATTCAATGATGTGCAGGGCCCTTCCCCTGCTCAAGATGGGGCAGACACAAGGAATGAAGTCAGTAAAGTATAACAATCCGTCATGTGAGAGCTGAGGTAGTCGGAGCTCCAAACAATAAAACCTCACTAATTAGGACTATCATATGTCTTTGCAAAATTCTCCTCACACCTTTGCACAAGATAACTCTTCACTGAAACAAGTTGAAAGGGGAACTAGGCGGGAACACTTTTTGCTGCGACTGCTGACAGGTGGAGTCTCCCCAGGGACCCACTCCAGCACTGTAGCAGACTTTCAGAAGACTGCAAACAAGAAGAAGAGCTACTAGAACCCTTGGAAATACGTGTTACTTGACTTTCCAGTGTTCTCTACTCTACCTTACGGTGAAAAGATGCTATCTTCTGACAAAGTGTTAGGGCTAATAGGTGTAGCCTCCTCCCCTGCTAATTCTGCTCTCCTCCGAAATTTAAGGTGAAATTAAAGGGAAACAAAACCACGTGTTCTCCCAGTAATGTCCCCATTCAAGTGCTTCCCAAAGATTCCTGGGATTTTCTCCTTGGAATCCCATACCAGCTACAGCTCCTGAAACTGGTGTCTGGACAGGAATGAGCCCGGGAGAGGCTGGGTCCCAATTCCAGCTCTACTACTGAACCAACTGTGTGAGTTTGGGCAAATCAGACATCCTCTGCTGCTGCACTTTCTCATCTTTACAATGGCTCTCAAACCTACCTTAGAGATTTATGGAAAACTAGGTTAATAAACAGGAAATCACATCATGAAGGATAAAGTACAGAATGCATTTGTATTAAGATGATGCTATGACAGGAATTTGGGCCCTACCTCTACATATAACTGGCCAAAATAAAAGAGCAGCTGGGTGCTTCCTTCTGACCCCAGCAGTACTAAGATAGGAGAGGGCTATGCAGGATTCAACTTTTTGCCTGCCCCTCAGCGACTCACAAGTATCCCTGACTTCTTTCTATCTTCGACAGTCCAAGGAAGCAACACCTTCCACTCCAGTGCCTCTGTAGCTTTAATGGAAAATAACCCAGCCTTTGAGTCCCTCTCCTGAAACGAAAAGTTCTTTAGCCTCAAATCTGAACCAGGCAAGAGATCCTACACAGACCCTTTCTTCTAAACATTTCAAATTCCCCTCTTTGTGTTTCTTTCATAAGCATGGACAAAGCTTTTAAGCCTCTTAGCAGGATGCTTCTTATCTTTCAAAGAACATGTAGAATGACCAGGGGAAGTTCCAGAAGCATTTTGAGAGCACTAGGTCCCTATGACCTTTGTGCCTGATTTCCTTTCTAACCATCCCTCGGACTGTAAAAGGGGAGCCAGATTATCAATGACTGCTCAGGGTGCTGCAAACCACAATCCTGACTTGCCACTATCTCTTCTCCTTCTTTTTACTGGAAAATATCCTGAGGACAACAAACAGGTCGATGACAAAAATAAGGCAATGCTGGTTTGCACTGATTTATGACAATACTGCATCATGTTTGAGAGGTCTCATGGATTACTATTTCGATAGGCTCAATCAATCAGTCAGTCCCCGAACAGATGCTCCCTTCTGCCTACTCAATGTCAGGCTCTGTGCTAGGCAGGGATGAGGCTGAGAGGTCCTCCCTTACAGACCTCAAGATGGTGGACAAGCCAGGTCCACCCACAACCCATCACGTGAGAGCTGAGGTCGTTGGAGCCAGAGCAGTGGCCTCATGTTGTAAGTGAGGAGGAGGAATAAGGGAGGGATGGGGGGCCAGAATTCAACAGAATTTTCTTGATCAAATCCTTCAGTTCTTTCCTAAGTGTCATTTTTCCATCTTACTGTCTTCAAGATAAACAATCCATTGCCTAATTTTTGAAGGAACTTTAGTAATATTTTATGAAAGTATATGATATATAAAACTATAGTGCATTCATCCACAATGGAGTGATAATTTCTTACAATATTAAGAAGCATATGATTTTAAGCCTTAAGAAAACACCTTCCTTATATTCTATGAACATCAGTGGCATAGATGTAGTAGCTGGCTCATTTCTGCATCAGAATATTTTACATTCAATTAAACTCTACTTAAAAAATAAAGTGCTGGTCTCCTCACTATCTGAATATTTGCTAGAGTGATGTGCTAATTTACACCAAATTCATTACCCAAACCTACTAAATAAATCTGTTTAAGTTGCATGCAAGAATAGGTCGTGTGCTCCTAGGCAAAAGGATGTGGTTTGCTCCTATTATATCTCAGACATTCTCCTGATAGAATAGTGTCTCGAGTTCACATTGTTTAAACATGTTATGTTTTATAGATATCCTCTTCCCCACATTATTCAGTAAAAGGTTTTCTAATAAAGTAGAGAAACTAATGACAGAAATGGGCAAGCCTAAGAAGCCTAAATAAGCACATGCACTACAAGAAAAGTTGGGAGTGATAAAGCACATTAATACAGTTGAATGGCTAATTAGTCTTAAGCTTGGCCACACACATGTCCTCAACTCCTATGAACCACAAATACAATGCTGAATGAAGTTTGAGATTCTGCCAAAAACAAAGCTTGCTCGTGCAAGTGAGTGTGATCATTTCATGAGCAGACTTGTCACATTCAACACATAATTACAACTCATGTTAACAAGAGGTGTAGAACACCACGCAAAGGGAATGCAAACAGCCTGACACCGTGAGCTCTGATTTTCATCCCTTTGCTCTGAATGTAGCTTCAGACAATGGTTCACAGCCAAACACCTCTGAACTCTCCTGCCAGGAAGGGAAGATTCTCCTCCATTCCTTAGATCCAGACACAGATGAACCTCAGACATTTCCTGTTTAACATTTCTTCACCAGTTCTTTCTTCCTTCCCTCCTCCTGCCCCCAAATAGTAACAGTGAGCTAACCTCCAGCTAACCTCCTCTCACCACCAGAGCCCACATAAACATGCTTTCAACTGTAGGAAACCTCTCGGAAAATTATCGTTTATTTTCTTTTTCTAAGTATTATTGGCATGCAGTGCACATCTTTAATGTATTATTTTGTTATTTATTTACATGTACTTGTACACTGTGATGTAGAAAGAAAATGTAACCCATTCTCAATACTCTACACTGAGCAGTGTCTAGTATTACGGCTTACTACATACAAACATACCTACTTATGAGTTTATCAAGTAGTAAATAACTAGATAGTATTACAAATAGTTTCTATTTGCAGAAATCCATGATGGATTGTTAAATAGATGTATAAAGGGGTTTTAGAGATATTTGGCAGATTGGCATTTTCCTGTGGGTTAGGAATGCATTTTTATTTTTCCCACTCAAAATAATGGAATACTGGCTTCTGTTCTCTGAAAATATGTTATCAAAAAATGTCAAAAATTGATTAGATTACAAAAAGGACAGACTCCTATAAAAAGCAACTACCACAATGTGTACTTGTTCTTCTACCACTTAAAAGTGTCTCAAGAAAAAGAAGTAAAGTACTATTTTTAAACGTATTGTCTTAATGTGAAAGTCATTAAATGTGTCAGTTAAGTTTGCTCTATTTGTTGCTTTTGTAACAAAAAGCCAATCATTGATATTTATATTCAGTTGGAAAAATATGAGTTATATTAGCTGGGAAAAGGAATTCAGACTAGTAGATTGCTCTTTTGAATTCAAATGTTGGTTGTTTTCTTTCATTTTGATGGGAAAAATATTTGTAGATGTGAATTCTCTTGTTTCAGTTTTATTTAATAAAAGTGTTTTATAGGTCTCCGTTACTGATATTAGCATTAGCCTCTCACCTGTGGTCCACAGACAGATGTTGCTCATCCGACTCTTCTATTGATAGAATGTCTTCACCAGCTTCCTTTGCAGTGCAAAGCTCCTGCAGAAAAACTGGCATTTTAGATACTTAAAATGTACTTATACAGTAAAAATACCTGACACGGTTGTATAGAATATGGTAAATTTGGAAGCAATCTCATATCCAATGTGGCAACCAATCTGCATATCAATGTGAGAAAAGCACTCAATTCTACAGATGTGAAAACTGAGGATTACAGAGATATAAAGATTTGGATCAAGACACAGCTAGTAGATCCAGGATCAACGTAGATCCATTTCAAAGTTGCACTCTGAGCTCACTGCTCTTCCCACTGTGCAACACAGCCACACTGTGAAAAACAGCTTCCTCCAAAAGTCCTCCGTTCGCACGAGATTTACTCTCCAAAACGGCCACTAATATGGAACAAATATCCTAGAAACTAGATGTGACCAGAATAAGGAGAAAGAGGGAAGGAGTAGTAGAAAATGAGGTTCAAGAGGTAGTGGGGGCCAGATTATGTAGAACTTTAAGAACCATGGTGATGAGTTTGGGTTTTATTCCAACTGCAGTGGAAAGTAGATAGATGTGATCTGATGTTGTTTTTAAAAGATCAGGCTGGTTGCTGGGTGAGATAAACTGAGACAGACCATGAATAGAGATCCTTGTGCTGTGAGGGGACTAGGGTAAGAGCGGTGTGCCAAATGAGATTTTTCTCTTTCTCAGAGGAGGAAGTAGATTTGGGAGATGACCCCCAAGATGGGATGTCTGCCTTCTCATGGTAGATGTGAGAGCTCAAATCCCAGAGAGCTGCAGAAAGGGGTAATGAATGCGGCAATCAGACCAAGCAACCTCCTTCAATTGCTTTTCTCTCTACTACATTTCTCACCGTCTTAAGTTTGGAAAAATGGTGACATATATCACTACTCTAAAATTGGATGTAAAGGGATCCTTCATAGTTTCTGAAATGTGGTGAGTTAAAGCCCACATTTTAAACCAGAGAGGAAAAGTAAAGCAGGTCTTTTGCCCTCTCTGGATCCTACTGATAACAGTAATAATGATAATGATAATGATGATCATGATGACTCTAGCAGCCCACATTTACTAAGTGCTTGCCACATTGGAGGTGTTGCCTTAGTTACTCTTCACAACAACTGTAATAGGAGGGATTATTATCACCATTTATAGAAAACAACCTGAGGCTAAAAGATGTAAGTGACTTGGATAAGCTCCTGCAGCTAGTAGGGAAAGGATCTGAACCTGGCTGGTAGGGAAAGGATTTGATCCAGAGGCCTCTCTTGCAAAGAGGTTGGGTGTGTTGTATGTCAAAATGTCACCACAATATTAACATGGCCCAAACAGAGCTTCTGATTCTGCCCCGCCCCCAGCCTCCTACTGTGCAATCCACACTGTCCCAGTCTCGCTGAAGTCAGTTAGTGGCACTTCCATTCACTGAGCTGCTCAGGTCCAAAAGCTTCAAGTCACCTTTAAGTCATTTCTCTCTCTTCTCCCACCCACTTCCAATGCATCAGCAAGGACTTTGGGCTCTATCCCCAAAATATATCCCAAATCTGTGTACTTCTCCCTTCATCGGTATAATCCTAGTCCAAGTCCTGTCATCTCACATCGCTCCTCTGGCTTCCATTTTTGTTCCCCTATACTCCATTTCCCACCCAGCAGCCAGCCTGATCTTTTAAAAACGACATCAGATCACATCATCTGCTTTCCACTGCACTTCGAATAAAAACCCAAACTCATTACCGTGGTTCTCAAAATTCTACATAATCTGGCCCCCACCTACCTCTTGAACCTCATTTTCTACTGCTCCTTCCCTCTTTTTCCTTATTCTAGTCACATAATGGTCTTTGTTCCCTGGAACACTCCAAGCTAGTTACTACCTCAGAACGTTTACTGCTGCAGAACCATCTACTTGGACTGCCTTCCTTTCTTCCCTGAGTTTGCACTTTATCATCTTTGGGGATCTCTGTTCGAAAGACAGGTCATCAGAGAGAGATCCTCCCTGACCTCTCTGTCTGAACTCGCTACGCCCACCAGGCATTAGCACGTGATTCAGTTTTATCATCTCCATGACACTTGTCAGTATCACTTGTCTACTGTCTATTTCCCCTAATGTTTCCTCAGCACCTAGCACAGAGTAGGTGCTTACTAAATATGTTACTTAGTGAATAAATCATTGAGCCTGAATCTATCAGATGAATTCCAAAGACTGATTTTTATTTTTAGAGACGGAATCGGTGAGTGCTATATTAGGAGAACACTAAGTGAGCAATGTTGTGGGGGAGCTGCCTCAAAACTCACCTCATGACAGAAGCCTTCTTTTATCCACCTGCCAAAATGGTCACTTCTCTTAACATGCCCCAGCCCCTGTATACCTCTTTTATATTATATCAAAACCACTCATAAATGATTGTGCATCTCTTTCAGGTGTGTCCAGATCTCCACTCAGACGCTCACCTTCTGAAACACAGGAGCTGATCTTTCCTCATTCACATATCCTAGCACAATACTCTGTACAGGTCAGTTGCTTTAGCAATGCTGTCCAGTGGCTGGGGGACCAAAGGGGATGTGATCCTTCAAAGAAAGCCCACATTTCCACAATGGGGGAGGCACACACACAACACACTCACCCGTAGGATCTGAGTCCTGAGGATATAAACAGTCCCCACCAGATAAAACCAATCCTTCAAAGGAAGATTCAGAGCAGATGACTCAGCGTAGGAGTGGCTGGGTAAGAAGCTACTGAAGAGTACCAAAGACTCTAAGGGAGACAGAGATACACACATGACAATCTAATAGAAAGGCACACCGGTTACACAAGAAAACAGACACCTGCCACATCAGTGTGCTGTTTGTCAGCCCAATGACAATTTTCAGATTCTGAGCCATGGATTTTGCCTGTCTTCCTTCCGTTCCAGCTCCCCTCCCCACCCTGGTCTCCTCCAAAACATGAAGAGATTATTACTGAGAAATAATTGTGAGTTGAGGGTGATTTTCAGTTTCTTGTTCTTACTCTGTGGATGGACATCTTAGTCTCCAGAAAAAATTTAGCCCCCCTCTTTTTATATAGACCACGTGGGTATAAAGTGTGTGTGTAATTTGTGTGAGTATGTAGTCAAGATTTTTTAAAGGTATCTGACCTGTAGTTCCAGGACACATGACAAACATACCAGAACATTGTGTGAGCTAATTTTCATTATTTATTTACTCATTCCTTCATTCATTCATTGGTTATATTTTTAGACCTCAGTGGCAAGGAACTGAGGTAATTATACTCAGTTCGTGGCATGCTGAACACAGACAAAGTCCCCACTCTGTTTTTTCTCTCTGCTTCTTCTGCAACCACAGGCACCCACCGTCATCTACCACCTTTAATGTATACCCTTATAAAATATGTAGTCTGCTTTCATCTATATGTGTTTACAATTTACAAAAGTGGCATTGTGCTGTAGATCTCATTCTGTTTCTTACTTTTTTCAATCAACAATACGGTGTTAAGATCTAATCATGTTGTAGTATGTGCATCTAGAGTTCATTGCTTTAAACTATAACAAAGTTTTCCATATTGTCTATTTCCCAAATTTTACTTGTCCGTTTCCTTAATGATGCACACCTAGGCTGTCTCCAACTCCCCCTTACCACAAACAACATAATGACATACATAGTATATGGCCCTTAGACACAGATCTCTCTGCAAGTTCACCTCTGGGATGTTTCTTCCCACTGACAGGATTGCTGAGTCATTGGATAATCAACAGAACTTATCAGTTACTCAGGATCTCCTCAACACTGTATTAGTGTTTTCATTTCTGACATCCTCAACAATATTTGGCATCCTTCACACTTCTAATTGTTGCCATTCTGATGTATGTATAGTGCTATCTCATTGGTTTTTAAATTTTTCATTCTTTGCCTACTAACGAGTTTGAGCATCTTTTCACATATTTGTTGGGCTATTTACCTCTGAGTCAAGACGTAGATGTTTTAATAGCCCCAAATCAGTGTTTATGTTAATTTCTCAGCTTGCACTTCCAGAAACCTTAAAAGCTGTAAATTCGGACCCCATATTCACACAACGCAGATTTGAGTTTTGATTTCCTATAAATGACACATTTTTTCCCATTCGAATTCCGAGAGAGATGGCAAATTTACTCTTCCTGTGGCCAGTGGACAAAATTTTACCGATCATTTTAAGTCTCTAGGTTTTATTTGTTGGTCCTTGAATGAGTGTTAGAAATCTGGACCCCACCCTATGGAGCCTATGTATGATTTAAAACCCACATAGGCCACCACCTGGGCTTCCTCTTATGATTGTAGTCCTCTACTTTAACTCCTGGCACCCATGGACTTCCTTTTCCTTTAAGCATGCTATGCATCAAACTTCTTTTGTTATGTTTTAACAACCATTCCCTAGTTTTTGTAAAAGGAGAGAGCCATCCCTTTCAGCTCAGTCCACTGTGCTACAGTATGACCCCACCTTGTAAATTTCACTATTAACTTTTTAAAAGTCTAATTAATGTCTGTAACCAAAACCTGTGGTCATAGGGATATCGGAGATTTTGAGAGTACCGACATCAGAAGGGCATTTCTGTCAACAATGAAGGGCTGCATAACTAATGAACTTTATCTTTCAGATTAAAAACTGAATTGCTTACTATTAAAAATGTCTTTCATATTCAGAATGATTTTCGCATATTCATAAGTAGGGCTGCTACCATCTTGAATATTTCTTCTTAAATGACAGCAAAAATCAATATGTTTTCCTACTAAAAGAAGACAGATACAAAACAAGTTGACATTTGTACTTCACCATAGTCTGCAGGATTGTTTCATATGACTACTGTCTGACTTGGACTAGATTTTACAAAAATTTTATTTTCTTTCCATGAACGTTAGCACTTGCATAGCTATCTATGCTGTATCTGCAGAGTGGGATACCATCTAGAACATTATTTATATAACACAAAAGCAATTATACAAAAGCTACAATAATCGGGGTTCATGATAAAGAACAATATTTAATGAGGACAGACTTTTTAACACTAGAAATATAATTTGTGAAATTATAAATTAATATATGATTAATTGCTATATTGGCTCTAAGGTCTTTATTTTTATTACTCCTCTGAGTGATTGTTACCTGACTCTTAAAATCTAAGAACTTACTATTTGAAAAAAACATCTGTACCTGAGGACGACAAAGGAAATTCCAGAGCAATCTTTCCACAGACTTCATTTTTCTCTTGATCAGGCAGAAGGCTTAATAATGTTTTACCCATGATCTCATCCTTTCGAAGTAAAGAGAGAGAATAAATTTTGTTATATGTGTTACTACTGTTCACTTCCTCTATCTCCTTACCTCCAGTCAGTTTATCATCTGCTCTGCCTCAGTCATCTTATGGTCATACCTGTTGTATCTCTAAAAGTCCGAATTCATATTACCTGACTCTATGGCCATCAGCTCCTACCTTTTTAGTGTATTCAGGGAAGTACGCGATCTGTGTAACAATTATTCCACTCACTGAAACCTCCAGTCCATTCCTGTCACATTTTCACTATGCATTATCTCCTTCAAATTGTCACATCCCTCCTTATCCAGCTCAGATTTCATAGTTGATCATTATAATCACTCCCATGTGCTCTTCCTCTGACATATTTGCCTGGAAAAATCCCAACTCTGGTTAATTTCAACTCTTCATCTATCCTATACCTTCACCTACGCAACTGAATGTATACAGAGAAAAACCCACAACCATGCTGTGTATTATTTAAAATGGGCACTCAGCTCTGTCTAGAAATCATTCTACATTTACCTAGACAATTCACTCTCCTATTATTCAATGTGACTATTTCTTGCCTTTTTCTCCTTCTTCAAACCTCCAACACCCCCCGACCCTCCCCATATTCAGCTGGGGATCTCATTTCTTATTTCAGTTAAAAACAAAGGGGGAAGTAAACATCAACATCTCCCTGCCACCAAATCTACCAACCTATGTGTTCCTGTAGCCAGAGACCTGCTTTCCTTCCTATTCCAATGAATAACCTTCTACCTAAGTCTAGTGCACTGCTTCTCATCCTCTCTCATCTATTCAAGGACTTCATTCCAGAAATTCTCCCCTAATCCCCACATCATCAAGGTTTTTCTCTCTACTAAGTCTTTCTTATAGCATGCAAACGCTATATCAGAGATGCTATAAAATCTGTCATCTAAAAAACAAAAACAACACAAAAATACAGAACCTTCTTTGACACTATATCCTCTCCTCCAGCTTGAACTACTTCTCTCGTCTACTTTAGAACAAAAATCCTTGAAAGGAACTTTACTTTCTGTCTCTCACTTCTTCACCTCTCACTCTCCCTTGAAACCACACTCATCAGATTTTTATCCTAACCACTCCACTTTTGTCAAAGTTGCCAATGACCTCCACATTGCCAAATCCAAGTCAATTCTCAACCCTTATCTTACCTAACATCTCAGCATTTGATATAGCTGATCCTTCCTTCTTCCTGGAAACACTGTTTACTTGGCTTCCAGGACACCATCCACATAAGGATATCCTTCTGCTTCAAAAGCTACTCCTTCACAGTTTTCTTTGCTGGATCTTTCTCCTCTTCCTGACTACTTGGCATTGGAGTGTCCAGGATCTAGTCATTGGACCTATTCTCTTACTATACTGTCTCCCCAGGTAGTCTCTTCCAGTTCCATCTCAGTAAATATCATCTATCTGTTAATGACTCTCAATTTCTTGTCTCCAGTCAAGACTTCTCTCTCAATTCTTTGAGATAACTCAACTTAGATGTCTAATAGGATTTCAATTTTAAGATAGCCAAAACACTGCACCTGATCTTTCCTTCCCTCAGTCTTTCTCATTTCAACAAACAGCACCACCATCTACCCACACGCTTGTCCTTGACTTGATCCTCCAACCCCAAATGCAGTCCATCAGCTAACTCTGTTGGTTCTACCTTCCAAATACATACAGAATCAGTCCACTTCTCACCACTTGATCTAAGCCATCATCTCTAGCTTGGATTACTGCAATAGCCTTAACTGGTCTCCCTGCATCTATTTTTCCCACATCCCTGCTCTCACTCCATTCTCCACAGAGCAGCTACAGTGATTCATTTAAAACATAAGTCAGACCAAGTTATTCCTCTGCTCAACATTTTCCACTGGCCACTCAAGTCATTCAGACTAAAAGCCAAAGAACTTACAATGGCTCTACAGCTCTATGTTCTGGTTCCTTGCTGCCTATTGACCTTAGCCCCTCCCACTCTCCCTTGTGCTCACTGCATTCCAGGTACACTGAACTTCTTGCTCATATCCAAATATGTCAAGAAAATAGTCATCTTGGGGCAAACTTGCTCTTCAATGTGAAACACTCTTTCCCAGATATTTGTAATGACTTTCTCCCTTACTTCATTCCACTCTCTACTGAAAAGTATTTTAAATATCACCAATTCTCTGACATTCTCTTCCTGCCTTTTTTCATACCACTTACCATACCTGACATTATAGTCACATATACACATTTATCTGTTTATCATCTCTCTCCCTCAGTAAAATGTAAATTGCATTAGAAGAGAGACCTTGGCTGTCTTATTCACTGCTACATCCTGAACATCTAGAACACAGCTTGGCGCAAGTGAGCCCTCAATAAACATTACGTGAATGAGTGAAATATGTAGCTGAAATATGGTGACACATGGATAAACTGAATATTAGACATTAAGTAAAGTAATGAGTTTTTAGTGTGATAGGAACAAAGCAATAAACAAAGTATTCTTTGCAGCCGAATAATGGCGTTGGGTGATGAACCACAAAGTTAAATGATTTTTTTAACTGATTAATAGTACTAATCTACAGTCAAAATTCAGAAATACATTTTTATGGCTTATTTGTAGAAGCCAGCCTATGAGTTGGCCAATGCTCAAATTAGCAGGTGGATCCTATCTCAATCAAGAAAAAGCTTGGCTCAATTCAAGGTAGAAATATTACCTTAATTTAGCAGACAAAAAGTTATGAAATTAACAGGCAATGAATTGCAACAATGAAAGTCACACAGTAAGAAACTGACTTTCAAAAAGAAATATAAATGTTTTTCATTAAACTTAACTTTTGCAATAAAAATGCTTTTATTGGTTTAGGTATAAAATAAACTTCAGGTACCAAACCAACTTATCTGTGGTCAGCAGAGACCACTCATTCATTCATTTATCTAACCTACGATTAGCAACTGCTCCGCACCAGACATTGTCCTAGGTATGTTCACAGGAACTAGCTCACTTAATACCCTTTAAGAGGAAGAATTATCCCCTATTTCATTCAGGAGAAATTAAGGCTTGTCCAAGTGTTGAGAGGTCACAAGTTCAGAGATGAGACTCACACCCAGCTCCACCCAACTCCATGTGCACTTTTCCTTCCACTACACCATAGCTGTCTCAAGTCCAATTTGCAGCAGGAGCCCCCAATTTGCTCCTGGGCAGGTTTCTGCATTTTGGACCCTCTACATGAAATAGTTCATTATTATTTTTTTCACTGAGTACTTAGGAGGGTTGAAAAAGATAAACCTGATATGAATTCTAACTTCATTGAACACATAGTTCAGTAGGACAGATGAGACAGGCACAAGCAATTATGATGCAAAGTATAAAATCACACCATAACAAGAGGTACAAAGTGCTATGGCTCACCAGTTCTTTCATTCATAGAAGAATGAAGGACAGCATTGTCACTGAAAATAATTCAAAGCGAGCAGTCTTTTGATAGTGTACATTCCTTTGGATGGAGATAGTGGCAATGAGTTTCTTATTAATTAACTACATTCTTTCAGGAAGGTGACAGTGACAATGAATGCCTTATAATTGACCACCAACTAACAACAGTGGACATAACAATCATTTCAGTGACCCTGATCCATAGTTAGATAAAGGGCAAAAAGCTGAAAGGATTATCAAAACCACGTTATTTTTGTAAATCTTCGGCATTTGCTCTTCTTATTACAGAAGGCACAAAGATCAAGGTACTTAGAGCTTAATGAAGCAAGAATAAATACCAGGGGAAAATTAAGGAGGTTTTTCAAAGGCCAAGTTTGCAAGTTTATGGGACTAGTTGTCCCATAAATATTAGCGAGCCTCAGTCACGCCAAAAAAAGAATAAAGAAGGGGCCGCCCGGTGGCGCAGCACTTTAGTTCGCACTTGGCAGCCTGGGGTTTGCGGGTTCGGATCCTGGTCGCCCGCCGACGCACTGCTTGTCAGCCATGCCATGGCGGCGACCCATATGAAGTAGAGGAAGATGGGCATGGATGTTAGCCCGGGCCAGTCTTCCTCAGCAAAAAGAGGAGGATTAGCAACGGATGTTAGCTCAGAGCTGGTCTTCCTCACGAAAAAAAAGAATAAAGGAATTTACTCCACTCCATGACATTTACTGAGAGTCCAGGCTAGAAGCGTCTTTTTGCTGGCAGAGACGTTCACATTACACACGCATTAGAAAACTGCTCAGCTGTATAGGACACCGGGAAGGATAAGAGCCTCTACATGAGATTAAGACTGCATCCTGAATCAAACAAGCCTCATCACTAGCAATTCTCTACTGTGCTGTGAGCTTCGCAGGGAGAACAAAGCAAAACTCATCACAATTATCACGAACTAACCATATACCTATGTTCAGTACCTAATAAAGTCTCTTAAAAGCTCAATGCTGAAAAATTCTTTCCAGGATGAAATGTGTATTTTAAAAGCTTCATTTGCTTAAGAATTGTAAAAGAGAACAACTGTATGTAAACCCCCAGGTTTTAATAATTTTTTGTTTTTTGCCGGGGCAGGCGGATGGTGAAGTAGGGTGAGTAGGAGGGCAGGCTGCTAGAAATGGGGGGTAGTGACTACAAGTTTTTCCAAAAGAAAAACTGTCAAGTAAACGAATGATTGGGCAAATGTGATGGCAGATTTCAGATATAAGTTTAACACCATGATGATGAGAATAGCCATCACTTTAGTCATGTTATGTGTTGTAACATCACAACTTGGACTCTTCCCTTCTTTTTGTCACACCCCATCCAGTCCACCAGCAGAACTTATTACGCCTACAAAAGACTGACTACTTCCACATCCACCTTAATGCAATCCCTTACCATCTATTACCTGGATTATTACAATGGCTTTCCAAGTGGACTCCTTGCTTCCATGCCTGCCTCCATAGCCTATTGTTAACACAAGAGCCAGAGAGATCCTGATAAAACTTAAGTTCAGATCATTTCCATCATCTGCTCCAACCCCCCAATAGCTTCCTTCCAACTCAGAGGAAAAGGTGAAGTCATTACAATGGCTCTAAACAAGGTGGACCTCTGTTACTGCTCTGACCTCATCACCTCTTAGTACTTTTTCTTTTACTCACAGCACTACAGTCACAGTGGCTTCTTTACCCTACCTTTTCCACACCAAGCGTGTTCCTGCTTTAGGGCCTTCTCACTTGCTTTCGCTACTGCCTGGAACACGCTTGCTCCAGTTATCTGCATGACTCACATAACTCACTCCATTCAGGCCTCTGTTCAAATGGCACCTGATCAGACACGCCGTCACTAACCAGACCATTTGTAATAGCTCACTTCTGGTCACTCTCTAAGTCATCCCCATTTACAGATGAGAAACTAAAGCTCATGTACTTAGTAAGTGATAGAGCTAAATTTTAAGGTCCAGATTATTTGCCTCCAAAGACCAAGTTCTTTCCACCCCATCATGCTATCAGTTTAGACTTGCCCAATAGACAGAGGTGCCTTGATTTTCAATGAGACTGTAGATTCCTGGAGCCAGGCAGACACTCTAGAAATGGTTTGGTTTCCATATTAATATAAGAGGGGTGATTTATAAAATGAAATTTTTAATCAAAACCAGGAAACAAATTGCATGTTGTTAAAAGTTAAGAAGAATTAAGATTTAATGAGGAAAAGTGTGAAATTGTGCCTCAGGTATAGCTCCTTTTAATCCTGTTTTATAAGAATATATAACTTAATTCCCAGTCAATGTTTATGTACAGACATAATAGTTATAGCTTTATTTTTAAGTGCACCAGTCTCAGGTAATCAAGTCCATGGTTTAAGATTAGTCGTTCAAACCCATGTCCCAGACACCTCTACCTTAGGGTGACTGTGCATGTGTGTGTTTGTGGGTGTGCGTATGTGTGCGTACGATACCTCAAATGTTGAAGGGTGAAAGAGTCTCTTGAGAGTGAAAACTTTGAACCAAAATACATAAAGAAACAAGGATAATATAACTAACACCATTACTGAAAAATCCTCATGTAACAAGGAACAGTCACTAGTTGTAGTCAACGACCAATTTTGTTTAAGTAATATGTAATGCCACAAGAATTTGAGTAGTTTACTGTTCTCCACTATAACAAAATTTAATATGCAATGGATCATACTCATATATTCTTTCTTTTAATATAGATTTAAGAAGACATTCCCCTTCCATGATATAAGTACTCCGAAGTCCAATTCAATGAATCTCTCTAAAATGTTTGCCTTTTATTCAGCTGTTTTGGTATCCGACAAATATAAGCTGAATTTGAAAATGTAAACTGTTTTCTAAAAGAAAGGAAGAGAATGAAAAATAAAGAAATTGACCATATTATCTGTAAATAAAGAGAAAAGAGTAGAAAATCTCTCTGAGTTTCCAAGTGGGCCATGGAACACATCGGCTGAAACAGCATAACTAGTAGAATAAGCTTCTAATCAATCCACTTCTAACTACAGGGTGATTTAACAAAATTTATACAAATTTACATGTTCCAAACTTGATTGCTATAGATCTCTGGGTTGAGGTTTGTCAAGTTCTTGAGACAACTCTGTGGAGTGGAGAATATGCAATGAAAGCAACAATCCAGATATGATTAACACAACGAGCCAAATGACAGTGATTTCAGTGGTGGTGGTGGTGGATGTATTCCACACAGCCCCTCAGCCCCTCTTCACACACACGCATTAGTGGAACATGAAGGTATGTAGTACTTTCATATTTAAGTGATGTATTTGTTAGGTGTGCAGCCTAAAGATCCAGAGTCATTTTTAGGAAATCATCTATTCTAAGTCAATGGTGCTATGAAGGCAGAGAAAGCTTTCCTGAGAGGGGCATAGTAACACCGAAGGGCTCAGGAATGAGTGACCATTTTGGACACCAGAGACTCTGACTACAACTCGTGTGCAGGTGTCTTCAGCAATACTTACAACACTGCTAATCTATGCAATAATTTCTATATATTTTTTCTAAATGAGATCATAATTTGTTCTTCAATAAAAAGAAACAAAAAGCAAATCAGACCTGGAAATGGATTCCAAGAGCCAGCATGACAAATCATGACTTTCGTTGTTTAATCGATATGTGATAGACTCTAAAAAAAATATACAAAATCACAAACACCCATCCCAGTGAAGGCTGCCTTGCAAAGCAGTCGCCCTGGGGACTATCCACTGATTCTGAGGAGACCGCCATTTCAAAAAGCACATTCTTCTTTGGGGAGTGCCTTCAGGGGCAGTTTTCAAACCGCACACACACAGAGATACACACACACACAAACTGTTTCATTACCTCATATCAGTTTATTTGTATAGATTTAAAACTGAAACTAATGGAGATGACAAAAAACAGGTGCACATTTTGACAACATTGAGAATGTCGTCTCTGGTGAGTTATATGCTCCTGAAAGCAAATAATGAACCCCTTAACAATAAACCAAATGACCCTTTCCCAAAAGATGAAAGAACTTACTCGTAAATAGCCAAGGAGAGAAGAGATATTTTCATCCACGAAAATTATCACTCCATCTGTGCTCAGTATTATCATAAAGCCATCTAATGACTAATGAAGAGAGAACAATAATGTAATTAAATAGTGGAACAATAATGAAATGATAACTTTATTCCTAAATGCATAAATAATTATAATAGCACACTGAAAATGTATTGTAGTCCTTAAATATCAATAAGGCAGGCACAGAATTAATAAAAATTCTGTGATTCTGCCTCCTACACAGAACCCACTTAACCTTAAGCATGAGATGTTTATCACATGATGTGTCACTTAGACAAAGAAATTTCAATGTACACCCAATTAACACAAAACTCTCCAACACAAACTAGGAAGATTCATTTCCATGTGTAAGTTGTTTCACATTTAATTCAAAATTAATTTCAAAAACCCTAAGAATATTTTGGAGGCCATTTTCATTTGTGGTTAGTTGAGTCATCTACTTATAAACATGGATATTGCCATCGGTTTCCAGCTATGTAATGGATATTAGATATATAATGGAAGAGACAAATGCCTTTAGGTAGTGAATCTAAAAAGATGAATAAAATATATAAAAATTCATTATTTCAAAACATGGCTGAGCTTCTGGTAAAGTAAGGGAAACAATCTGACAGCAGAAATGACTAGAACACAGAAACAAAGAGGTCAGGTGATATTGGAGCCTGTATTTGCCTTGGGAATATCTGTACAACACTGATGGCATGGAGTTTAGGGGACAGAAAGCAAAGCCGCCTGCACAAGTGGGAGGTAAAATCAAAGACTGCTGCATAAAGCCGGGCCTCCCAAAGGGTAACATCCTCAGCAGGCAAAATAGAAAGATCTTATCCAGCAAAGAGATACAGGGAATGAGCATGCCTGCCTCAGCCTCAGCTCTGGCTAGAGAAGAAAAGGAAAAACTAGTCTCACCTGGGAATTGCTAAACAGAAACCCACCCACATAGATTTGGAGCTGAAATTCACATACTACCTGTGTAGCCCTCAACACCTCAAGCCTGTCATTTAGTGTAAAGTGCTCCTGACCCCACATATCTAGTAAGAACAAATTGAAACCATCTCTAGAGAATTATTTTAAAACCAGGGCTCAAAGAAGTCACACAGATAAAGTTCCAAATAGCATGGATTTATAACAAAATATTAATAAAAACAGGAAGAAATGAAACATCATGAATGAGAGACAGTATGAAAAATAAAATGCAGATTCAGACTGAAAAACAGCAGATACTAGAATTATCAGAGACAGGATATAAAATAAGTATGCTTAATGTGCTTAAATAAATTACAAAGGGTATTGAAAATATGTTGAAGGAACAAGAGACTCAAAACTGATCAAGCAGATGTGGAAAATAGTCAAACAAAATGTCTAGAAATGATATTATCATCGAAAATAAAAATTCAATGTACAAGTTAAATAGCATGTTAGAACATAGCTCAAAAGACAACTTTTGAATTGGAAGATAGAGCTGCAGAAATGACTCAGACTGCAACACAGAGAGACATAGGAATGAAAAATAAGAGATATGCAGAAAAGAGTGAGAAAGAGCACTACACGTTTTACACGTGTTCACTTTATTTCTCACAACTCAGGGAAATAGAGGTATTTTTACCCATTTTACAGAGAAAGAAATTAAGGCGCAGAGACAGTAACTCTCTCAAGGACACATAGCAAGTAAGTGACAAAGGCACAATTCATATCCCTATCTCTTTGACTCGAAAGACCTTGGTCATTCAGGCTTTAGTTTGTGGTCTTTGAACTTATAGTGAAATTAACCAGTTCCCTTGGAGATAGAAACCATAAACACCTCGAGTCCTTGAGAAAAAAATAAGGCTTGAAGGCTTGACAATCTACGTTGAACGAGTCTACCAGATAATTACTTAACTTGCCACTGACCTATGCAAAGACTTGTTCGTATTTGTTGTCATTCAAGATCAGTGGTTTTCAAAACGCAAATCGCATAAGAAGCATCTGGGGAACCTGTTAGAAATGTAGGCACCTGGCCCCTACCAGGATCGAGATTCTGATCCAGACAGTTTAAGGTTGGTCCCAGGAATCTGTATTTTCACCAAGCTCCCTAGGTAACTCGGATATGCATGGTCTCCCAGCCACACTTAAACACTATTCTTTATGTTCTATTGCACATATTCTACATATGAAGTAATCAAACAACAACCCCCCTCTTACTTGTAGCATCATATGGTTGAAGTCTTCATAGGCATGGAACGATGGAATCCAATTAGATTCCTCTGTAGAGGCTTCTGGATTGTCTTTGCCTTTTTAGAAAAAGGAAGAAAAGATAGAAAACTGTCACATTAAAATGATTGGCTATGGGTATTAGATTTTTCAAAGTTATAATTAATTTTATAGAAAAGACTCGTGAGAAAATGCTGAGTGCTAATGAAGGATCTGACGCAGACTAATTGCTTATAAATTGTCATAAACATAGAAGTGTTTGGAATTGAAAGAGACCTTGAAGATCAGCCAACTCAATTTCTACTAAACACATTATGACCTCTCCAACAACTTATGATTTTCTACCTCCAGTTCTTCCTTTTCTCTGACTTCTTAAAGTCTTCCAAATTCTACCAAAACCCAGTATTCATAATATGCCAGATAAGGTACAGGCTGTGTCAAGGGCTCTAGGCTTATCCAGACACCTAGAATCTCCCCAACCCTGCCTAACAGAGAATTCCATGATTTAGTTTCATGTAATTAATCTTTCAGCAAGGGCCTTTAACTAGAAAATCTTTAAGCCCTATCTTCTATTTCTTTAAAGCTCTTGAGACTGTTCTAGCTCCCATCCACCCTTCTCCATTCTTCGAAGTTTCCTGGTTTTCCCCATGAGCAGTGCTTCTGCTCCTGTGCTCATTCAGAGTCTTTGCTATCAACATCTGCCCCTCTCCACCTCCCCCAATCCCACACTCCACTAACTTCTCTAACTCAGGGACTCCAATAGAACAGCCCTCCAGCCTCCAGTTATTTTAATGCAAAGTCAATAAATGTTAGTTTCTTCTCCTCACAGAAAAGTTAGAGACCCATGGCACACAGATCAGGGTTAGAGACCCTAATCCCTATTCAAAATGTTAAACTTCTGACAAGGATAATTCTGAGTAGCACTTGCTTTCTTAGTGGGTATGAGTCGCAGATCCTTTCCTATGAGCAGATTTGGATAGAAGGAGGGCAAGCACGAGCAGGAGAGCTCCAGAACCCTCACTAAAAAGGAAATGGGAAGAGGGTGTGTAACTGCATGGGAAGTGGAAATAATATGAAAAAGAAACCAGGCCAATTACACAACTGCCTCAAGATCAGTGTGCCTGACCACTGTCCCAGCCTGAAAACTCAATTCTGGTCACAGTGCCTCAAACTAGGAAACAACCTATGACATTCTCCCAAAGCTAATTTCTGAAGTCGTTTCCCCACTGACCTTCAGCTCCACCTAGTAACTTTCATCTCCTATACTCCCTCCAAAGAAATAAAAATGACAGAAGAGAGTCTATATATTTCTGAGAAAAGAAAACCAATGTATTTTATCAATCAAGCATAAAAGCCTTTTCCACCTTACTATTACCCACAAACTAGTTCTTGTTTTGCTTTTAGGGCAGGCACCATATGCAGTTCTTCCCTGTAACCCCAGTGGCCAGCATAGTACTTAATTCACAATAAGGACTTGGTAATTCTTCTTAAACTGAACCTCACTCATTCATTTACTTAACTAATATTTACTGAGCTCCTACTATGTATCCTACTCTGTTTTAGAGGCTCAGGATACAGTATGAACAAGACAATTAAGGTGACTGTCTTTTTTGTGTCTTACAGACTGGTGGGAGGGGGAGACAGATAATGAATGCATAGACAACGGGACTGATAATTTCATATATCTGTAATTGTGATAATTTAGACTGGGCGATCAAGGAAAGCCTTACTGAGAAAGTAACATCTGAGCCAAGATCTGAATGACAGGAAGGACTGGGAGCAAAGCATCTCTGACAGAGGGAGCAGGAAGTACAAAGCAAGGCAGAAAATAATTTGGCCTGTATAAATAACAGACAGGCGGCCAAAGGAGCTACAGTAGGGTGACCAAGAGATAGAATAGTAGGAAATAAAGTCTGAGAGTTTGGCAGATCCAGATCACATAGGGTATATGGTAAGGGGTTGATATTATTCTGAGTGGAACATGAAGTGCTTTTAAGCGGGAAAGTGACGTGTTTTTAAAAGATCACTATGGCTGTTTGCAGAAAATAGAACAAATGGGGGAGCAAGGGTGGAAGCAGGGAGTCTAGCGAGGAACCTTCTTCAAAAGTAACAGATGATGGTGGCCTGGATTAGGTTGGTACACCAAGGCTATGGAAATGGGGAGAAGTGAATGGATTTGAGATGTATTTTAGAGGTAAGGCCAAAGGATTGGCTGATGGATTGTGGGAGGGGGTGAGAGAAATGGAAGACACAAGAATGACTTCTAGATTTTTAGCTTGAGCAGCTAGAAGAATGACTGATGGTACCAGTTTCTGAAATGGGGAGAACCAGGGGTGGGGGTGCAAAAGGCAATGGAACAGAGAGGGATCAAGAGTTCCTTTATGGCCATGTTAACTTTCCTGTTAGATATCCAAGTGAAGAAGTCACATAGGAAACTCTCTTGCTGATTTAATAACGAGTATGATTCTCAAGTATGGAGCTCAGGTAGGAGGGCAGGGTCAGAGAGATTTAAAAAGTGGGGGTCACTGACATCCAGGTAGCACTTCAAATTAAGGGACTGGATGAGATTACTTGGGAAATGAGTGTACATACAGAAGAGAAAATGTCCAAAGGCTGAACCGTGGGGCACACCAGTTGTTATGTTTGTCACAATAACGTTACAAATGAATATATTTGAAAAATTACAAAAACATTCTATGAAGTAGGAAGATGCAAAGAAAGACAGAGAAGGAGGGACCAATGAGCTAGGAGAGAAACCAGGTGACTGTGTTATCCTGGAAGCCAAGAGAAAAGTTCTTCAAGAAGGAGGGAGTAGTCAACTGTGCAATGCTTTTGAAAGGTCAAGAAAGATGAGGACAGTTAAGGGACTAAAGAATTCAGCAATATGGAGGTCACTGTTATGCCTGACAAACGTAGTTGTACTGGAGTGGCAGGAGCTCCAGCCTCAATGAAGTGGGCTGAGGAAAGAATGAGCCATGAGGAAGCGGAGACAGAGTCTACGCAATCATTTCAAGAAGTTTTGCTATGAAGGGGGCACAGAAAGAGGGCAATAGCTGGAGGTATCATGGGGTCAAGAAAATATATTTTTTTAAAATAAGAGGCTTTTACAGAATGATTACATGTTTATGGGCATAGTCTGCTGAGGTGTTTTGAGCTAAACCTACTTAAGTATTATAGGTACTATTTTACACCCTCAGGGCCATATTTCCCTTAGCAACATTTACCTTATGCATTCAAACGCCTGAGGTACAGAAAGTTGCATTGTTATTGCCCAGTATACTTTTATTAGTTTTCATTTCCTTGTTCCACTTTTGCATGAACCTCAATAATATTTTCAACATCAACCATAAGAAAATAAATGGAGAGAAACTAAATATCTGTGTGTTAAAAGGGACTTCAGGACATCTTCTAGTCATTAATCCCTCCCAAAGACGTTTGAGGTCAAGGGAGAGAGCCAACTCTCTCATTCACAACTAATTTTCAATATGGCTAATCAAAAGGCTATAAGAATGGGTTGGGGCGTTCAGATCAAACCTTCCTCCTGGGACCTTGCAGAAGTGCTCTGCACTGTTTTAGATCTGCCTCCTTTGACAGGATAGCCGCGAGTTTGCATCAGGGTGCACAGTCCTGTGAAGATGGCTTTGAAGCAGTCCTTCTCTTTATTTTCTGATGTATTAGGTGCATCCCTAATTGACAAGAAACAATCAGGGTTATTAATGGTAAGGGGAGGGCTGGTAATTCAGATGGTGGACAAAAGGATGGAAAGAAATAAGACGAGAGAAATGGAGATGTTAACATCAACATTTGAGCAAAAATCCAGTCCCTTGATCACTCATAGGACAACAATAACTGTCAATATTAAAACAAGGAAATGAAAGCCAATCTCATCTCCCTTAGACTGTGAGGACCTTGAGGTAGGGACCAGTTCTGTCTCTATGTCTTCCATAGCAAAGCCCAGCACAATGTCTGGCACAGTGGCCTAAGAATTATATAAAATAAGTCCAAATTAATTTGAATTTAATGGTGGGTCTTTGTTCCACCATATATTCTTACCTGCTTTTACAAGAGTACTTCTGATTAAAGAAGATTCTTTCTAAATGATCTAAAATTACTCAGGAGGCTCTCTCAAAGCCAATGCCCCTTCTCAGAGAGAAGGCTGAGCAACGAAATGCTAATTGAGGTTTTTTTTACACCTTTAAAAAACATAGACCATACTGAAAAACTTTTGACAAAAACTTTTTGATCAGTGAGCTGAAATTTACTTTAGATGCTTGAACTGAAAAAAAAATAAGGTAATTTATCTTCTCAAACGTAAATGGATTTAAGCTCTAGTCAAGCCAAGACCCCAAAACAGGCTTCTAAACCTATCAGGGAGTGTAACCCATTTATTTAGTGTCAGCTCTGGGCAGCCACTGTGCAAGGCGTGGAGGACACTGTTTGATGAGGGAGGCTGTCAGACACACAGGTAATATACTACGTATTGTGATAGAGTTGGGGCTAGAGGTTATGGAAAACCCACTAGAGAGACCAAATTTCCCTGAATGAGTCAGGTTTCCCTGAGGAAGTAGGATTTTGCTAGCTATGAAATGGGAACAGAGGGCAGGGGACAGGGCTTTGACAGAAATATCAGTCAGTTATGAATTCATACCTCTGCGCTTTTTCTCTATCATCCTCATCCATTATTCAGCGATGTAACAAAGAATTCTGAAATCAAAATGGAGCAATATTTTACTAAGAAATCAGTCTATGATGAATCACAGTAAAGCAATAGGACTAATAAAAATTCTCAATTGCATAGCACCTTTCCCTCAAGGAATGCTTGCTTCTTTTAAAGACAGAATTTCATCAGTACCAATAATCCTCTCATACTTTATGTAAAAGTTGAAGAGTTGCTTTATTGTGTGGTCCTCAATGAATGTTTGTCACAATAACATTCCAATGTATATATTTGAAAAAGTTGCAAAAACATTCTGTGAAGTTATACAACTTAATCCAAGTATTTGTAGGTTTAATTCCATATCCTTAAATTCCTTTACCTTCCCTTAGCTTTAATTCTTTTAACTTCAAGAACTGTTAACTAAACAAAGACAGACGTGGGTTGGAAGCTTCATATCTAGCCACAGTATCATGCCTCAATACACCAATCTGCATTTATTGTTGATATCCTAAAAATCTTAGGGATATAAAAAATGGCCCTGAAATCACCAAAGTCCTCTGCTTTGAACTGTATAGTTAGACTCACACATCACCTCAAGGACAAAGCCTCAAGGTAGAAATAAATGACATCCAAATACATGTATGTTAAACAAGAAGAAACAGTTAAAATAGAGCAAACATCCTTTAAATGCTCTCAAGAAGGTAAGGGAAAGCTCAGGGGTCAAACACTGGGAAGACATTGAAAACCAAAGCCGGTTAGTACACTAACCTGTGCTGCTGTGGGGATGGGGATGCGTAGCTATGCAACAAAGGAGGGTGGGTATTAAGGCCCTCTTGGGTGAAGGAGAATCCAAGCAGGGAACTGAACCTAAAACCCACCACCTCCTCCCTATGTATAGCCAAGACTCCCAGAGGCTACAATTTCATTGAAAAAATCCTCCCACCAACAAAGAAAGAAGACAAGGAAGTTTGTCTGTCTGAGCATGTTCTCTGGGTGGGAACAAAAGGATGCTACTAGACTGAATCAACCTCAGGGTTTCAGGAGAAGCAAAGACAAACCCATTCTGGAGAGATACTCTCTAAAGCTAGCTTCCACAGAATTTCCACAGATAAGGCACCACTGAAGATGACCTCACCATCCAAAATCGGAAAGTATATGAGGAAACAATCCACCAAATGCCAGAATTAGGACACACACACATACACATCCCCAGCAGTATGAGACCTCCAAGAACTTCAAATTAAAATACTTGAAAGCATTATAAAATAATTGTGCTTAAAATATTAAAAACAAAATAAATGGAACTGAAAATATGAGAAAAGACCAAGTAGACGCGAAAAAGAACAAAAGAGAAATTTTCTAAAGACATATTCAATTAAATTAATTTCAAAAGGATGGATTAAGCAAAGTATGAAGACAAATCAGATGAGAAAATTAGGAAATGGAATACATATAAGAAGAAATTTACCATATTGCCTCCACAGAGAAATAATGAAGTGGAAAATATGAAACAAGAAGGACAGAATGGGAAGGCCTAATATATATCTAATAGGAGTTCCAGATGAAGAGAATAGCAAGAATGGGAGACAGGTAGTGAAGAGATAATGGCTGAGATTTTTCCAGAGTGGAAAATGTGATCCAATCTGGATAAATTAAAATAAAACACCATCACCTCAAAAGATGTTCAACATCACTAATTATTAGGGAAATGCAAATCAAAACTACAATGAGCTATCACCTCACGCCCGTTAGAATGGTTATAATTAACCAGACAAGAAATAACAAGTGTTGGGGAGAATGTGGAGAAAAGGGAATCCTCATACACTGCTGGTAGGAATGTAAACTTGTGCAGCCACTATGGAAAACAGTATGGAGATTCCTCAAAAATTAAGAATAGAACTACCATATGATCCAGCTATTCCACAGCTGGGTATTTATCCCAAGATAATGAAAACACTAATTCAAAAAGATATATGCACCTCTATGTTCATTGTAGCGTTATTCACAATAGTGAAGATGTGGAAGCAACCTAAATGTCCAACAATGGACGAATGGATAAAGAAGATATGGTACATATACACCATGGAATACTACTCAGCTATAAAAAAAAGATGAAATTTTGCTATTTGCAACAACATGGATGGACCTTGATGGTATTATGCTAAGTGAAATAAGTCAGAAAGAGAAAGTCAAATACCATATGATTTTACTCATAAGTAGAAGATAACAACAATAAACAAACACACAGACACAGAGATTAGATTGGTGGTTACCAGAGGGGAAGAGGGGAGTGAGGAGGGTGAAAGGAGTGATAGGGCATATGTGTTCGGTGATGGATAGTAATTAGTCTTTGGGTGGTGAACATGATGTAGTCTACACAGAAATTGAAATATAATGATGTACACCTGAAATTTATATAATGTTATAAATCAATGTTACCTCAATAAAAATTAATTAATTAAAAAAACATCTAGAAACATTGTAGTGAAATTTCAGAACATGAAAGATGGCTAGGCCATTCTAGGTCATAAAACAGATCAACAAATACCAAATAATAATATCACACAGACCATATGCTCTGGCCCTAATGTTATTGAATTAGAAATCAAGAACAAAAGGATAATATAAAACCCTATAGTCTTGGATATTTAAAACAATAGCAACAACAGCAACAAAATTTCCTAAGTAGCTCTGGAAATCAGAAAATAGTCAGAACTGAAGTACTGTAAGAACACTACATATTAAAACCTGTAAAATGCAGCTAAAGCAATACTGAGGAATTTATACCCTTAAATGCTCATTAGAAAAAAATGAAAATAAATGAACTAAGGAGTCAACAAAACAAACTGTAAAAATAAGAGTAAAGCTAAATAAAAGAGAAGCAAGGAAATAATAAAGATAGGACCATAAAACAACACAATAAAAAATAAGGATAAAATAGAACAGATCAAAAAATCTGTTTCTTAAAAAAAAACAATAAAATAAAAAACATTGTTGTACTAGATTGATCAAAAATAAAGGAGAAGACACATTTTGGAATGAAAAGTGCAGACCTATGAATAAGAGATAGTAAAAAGCAGTACGATCAACTCTATGCTCATAAATTTGAAAACGTAGACAAAATAGAATATTTCCTACAAAAAAGTATTTTACTCAAACCTATTTAATAATAAAAAGAAAATTCAAATAAATCCTATAAAGGTAAAGAAATTCAGTCACTAAAAATTTATCCACAGAAAAACTACCTAACGAAACCTAAACAAAACAGCCCCAATGGTTTCACAGATGGATACTTCCCAACATTTTAATAACAGGTTATCTCATATTTCATGCAAATTATGCCAGAAAACAGGCAAAGAGAGAAGATATCCATCCAACTCATTTTATAATGCTAGTATATTCTTTATTCCAAACCAGAATAGGCCAGCATTAGAAGAGAAAATTTTATAGGCCAATTTCACTTAAGATCCAGATTCAAAATCCTAAATAGAATTACCAAACCCAAACTAGCATAGTATTTAAAAACTTGGGCTAATTCCAGAAATACCAGGATAATTTCACATCAGAAAAAATATAATTCAACATATCAGATAAAAAGAGAAAAAGAATGTGATCATCTCAGTAGATGCAGAAAACACATTTGATATAAATCAATATACAGACCTGATTTTTTAAAATATTCTTAACAGACTAGGTATAGACAGGAACTTCCTTAACCTCATAAGGGGAATGAACCAAAAACATACAAACATCAACCTTAATAGTGGAACACTAAAGGAATTCTTTAGATTCAGGAAAAAAAGAAGAATGGCTGCTAAAATATTTAATATATAAAGTAAAGGTACTAATTAATGTATTAAGCTAAGAAAACAAATAAAATGAATAACTCTGGGAAAGGAAAAATAAAACAGTCCTCATTCATGAACACTATGATAAACTACATAGGAAACCCAAGAGATTCTACAATTTTCTAGAAATAATAAAATAGTTCAGCAAGGTTGCTGTATACAAGAGTAATATTTTAAAATTAATTTTGTTCCTATAGAACAGCAACCAAAATTAGAAAATATTTTTTTAAAGATGGAATAGCAACAAAAATTTAGAGACTACTGCTTATGGCCATGGAAAACTGATATGGGAATAGCCCTCCTGCCATGAACAACTAGAAAACTGGACAAGTTATAGGAAGTACCTGTTTAGATACTTTGGACAGCAGGCAGAACATGCCTGTGATCCCTGAGGTAAGAGCAAAAATGAGATGAGCCCTACAACAATCCTCACTTTCTACCTAAAGGTACTTCCAGACCACAGTTCAAGGGGCACAATCCCAAGCAGAGTACAGCAATCTCACTAAAAGTAGAAGACACAAATAAGAGTTCAGGAAGTGCCAAGATGGCTGGAATTGTGGAGAATATCAGAAAGAAAGGAGCCATGGCAAAAAAAAAAAGCTCCAGAAATGTGAACCCAGGTTCTCCTGAACCTCTGGCTAAATACTAAGTTGCACCTGTGCAGAGTGACGCTCTACAAACAAGATGAATCCAAGAACAACCACCAGGGAAAGGACAAATACCATGAATCCAAAACTCAATAACAATCACAGCTTACACAGGGCTGGAAGGCACTGGGGTTTCACCCAGCAGAGTGAAGAAAAAAGACTGAAAAAATGAACAGAGCCTCAGTGTGGGATAATATCAGGCAATCTAAAATGTATGTAATTGGATTCCCAGAAGAGGAAGGAAAAAAATATATATATGAATAATGGCCATTTTTTTCCATACTGGATGAAAAATAATAAACTCATATACTCACGAAGCTCAGTGAATCCAAGAAAATAAACAAAATGAAAAACTCACAAAGGCATATCATAAACAAATTGCTGAAAAGCACTTATAAAGAGAAAATCTTAAAAGCAAACAGAAATAAAAGACACATTTAACAGGGCAAAAAACAACGCCCTTTGTCTGACTTCTCATTAGAACAACCCAAGCCAAAAAGAAAAAAAAATGAAACATCTTTAAAGCACTGGGGGTGGGGGGAATCAGCCTAGAATTCTATATCCAGCAAAACCATACCCTTCAAGGAAACTAAAGGTAAAATAAAGACATTTTCAGACGACAAAATCTGAAAGAAGTCAAGGCCAGCATATAAGCACTACCAGAAATGTTAAAGGAAGCATTTCAGGCCCAAAGAAAAAAATACCAGATGGAAATTCACATCTACATAAAGAAATGAAAAGCCCTGGCAATAATATATGTGGATAAATACAAAAGAATTTTTTCATCTTTTATTTCTTTAGAAGATAATTAAAATAAAAGCAAAGTACTAAAGAGTTTATAATACATGTAGAAGTCAAACCTATGACAATAATAACACAAAAGACAGGAGGGTGGAAAACAAAAATCTACTGTTGTAAGGTTCTTACATTATGCATGAAGTGGCACATTATTAATTCACAGCAGAGAGAAAAAAATTAAAGATATATACTATAAACTGCCTAAAGCAACAAATAAAACACCCACAAGATACAGATTATAAATCAAAAGAGATAAAATTAAATACTAATTAAATACTCATTTAATCCAAAAGAAAGCAGAAAAAGACAACAAAGAGAACAAAGATCAATTGGAACAAACAGAAAACACATAGCAAGATGGCAGACTTAAACCTAACCATATTACTAATTATATTAACTGTCAATGGGCTAAAGACACAATTATAAAGTCTAGGATTGTCAAAACTGGATAAAAAGTAAGACCAAATTATATGTGTCTACAGGATACTCACTTTAATTAAAGAGACAAAGATAGGTTACAAGTCAAATGATAGAAACAAATATACTATGTAACCCTAATGATCAAAAGCTTGAGTGGCTAATTAATATCAGACCGAGTAGACTCCGGGATAAGGAATAGTACTAGGGAAAAAGGAGGACATGTCATAATGATAAAGGAGTCAATCAAGAAGGCACAGCAATCCTAAATAGGTGTACATCTAATTACAAAACTTCGAGATGAAATAAGAAGTGAAAGAAGAAATAAACAAACCCACAAGTACAGCTGGTGAGTTCAACATTCCTCTATCAGTAATCAACAGAACAAGTAAACAGAAAATCAGGAAGGATGTTGAAGACTTCTACACCAACAGCAAACTTGGCCCCATTTGTTTATAGAACGCTGAGCTCAGCAACCGTAGAGCACACGTTTTCCATTCTATACATGATAATCATAAACATTCAAAATAAGCTAGGCCATAAAACCAATTTCAGTAAATCTAAAGCATTAAAATCATACAGATTAGGTGCCAGCCTGGTGGCGTAGTGGTTCAATTTGTGCACTCTACTTCGGCGGCCCAGGGTTTGCAGGTCTGCATCCCAGGCGTGGACCGACATACCACTTATAAAGCCATGCTGTGGTGGGCATCCCACATATAAAGTAGAGGAAGATGGGCACAGATGTTAGCCCAGGGTTAATCTTCCTCAGCAAAAAGAGGAGGATTGGCAACAGATGTTAGCTCAGGGCTAATTTTCCTCACCAAAAAAACCCCACAAACATATAGATTATGCTCTCTGATCAAAACAATTAAATTAGAAATCAAGAATAAATAAGTAAACAAATACTTGGAAAAAAACAAATAGTTGGAAATTAAATAACATACTTCTAAATAACTTGTGGGTCAAAGAAGAAACCTTTGGAAAAGGTTTAAACAAAGGAAATTAGACAATATTTCTAACTGAATGATTATGAAAATTAATTTTTAATTCCCAAAACTTCAATAATCTGTGATTTGTTAAAATTTCATCATACATATTTATGGTATTATATATTTCCATCAAGAAAAGTTATATCTAATTATTCAAATAATTTTTTCATGTTCTTAAATAACATTTATAGGCTTCTTCATATAGAAAAGGTGCTAAGTAGTTAATCTAACAAAAATGTGCAAAAACATTACACAGAAAATATCATTATTGAAGCATATAAAAAAAGATCTAAATAAATGGAAAGATATGCCATTTCCCTGGACAGGAAGCCCCAATATCATAAATTTATCTACAAATTAATGTAATTCTGATCAAAACTCATTAAATTTTTTGTTTTGGTTTGGTTTTCTATATAAGTTCACAAGTTAATTACAAAATTCCCGTGGAAAGCAAGGAGTCAGAAACATCACAATAATTTTGAAGAACAACAACGTAAAAGGATGTGCACTACTAGGCATCGACACTTACTATAAAGCTATAGTAGTTAGGTAAATGGATAACGGTGCAAAACATAGGTATAGAATAATGGGACAGAAGAGCCCTATTAAAGGACAGATCCATGCATAAATTGAAATTTGATTTATGACAAAAGAAGCATTATAATTATGAAGTTTCCACTACAGAGTGTGTGTGTGTGTGTGTGTGTGTTTTCATATAGCTCTTTCTCTGTATTGGCATCATAATTTTGAAGTTTCTATCATGGAGTCAATGTATGTGTCTGCATCTGTGTGTGTGTGTGTGTGTGTGTGTGTGTGTGTGTGTGTGTGTGTGTTAATATGGCCCTTTCTATGCATTGGGGCAACAAAATTATTTTGCAAGCTCTTTAAATACAGGAGCTAGGCTTTACATGTCTTTGATATTTCCAACAGCACCCAGCTCTCCACAGAGAAGACACTCAAAGCACACTGCTAAATATCTGACCACTCTCCTTATCCATTGGACAAGGGAGGCACAGACATCTGACTGTTAATGCACTTTGAGTCTTTTCTACTCAGTAATCCATTCTAAAACAAAGACACAGAAACTTACACCATTAGAAGAACATGCAAAGACTGAAAAAAGAGTAAGGCTGATTAAAAGTTCTTAGGCCAAGAGTAGCCAGCCTTCTTACACAAAGTAATAATTTGTTCACAAAAGCAGAGTTATGCACTGAGTGCCTTTTTCCAAAATCAATGGGAAATAATCTAAAATCTCATCAAGTTTTATTACTGAAGTATAATATCAAGAGGGTCATGCTTGCAAAGATTTCTTCTTTTGGGGAGGCAAGGGCAGGGGTGTTAACACGTTCCCATCCACTTTCAATTTTGGGGTGTGTGTGTGTGTGTACATACACATACGTTTTTTTTTAGTTCACAAGAAAACACACTGAATAAATGGATTATGGAATCACGAACTGTTTTCTCTAATTAATCATTGGCTCTCTGTAGTTGAGAAATCACTTATGCAGACACATTCTAGTGTGAAAACTATGATGACATAGATTATCAGTGTTCAACTGAGATAAGATCCACCATCAAAGGAACCTACATCTCAATCTCTCAGTCTCAAAACTGCCAAAACCAAATGTTATCAGACTCTCAGCTCAAGCTCCATGGCAATATCGATCTTCTCTAGAGACTAGTGACTTGCTGATCAAATCTGGGCTCCTGTTGCTAATGCTCTTGAAACATTTTGCAGGGCCCATATTTGGGGCCTATGTGACACACATAATATGTGCCATCATCTCCCAGTACAAATAGGTCAGGACTAAATGACACTAAAAGTTTAATCCTGAACCAGAAGCAAAGTGAACACATCCTGAGAACTATTCCAGGACTCAACTAGGCCCAAGGTGTTCAATCTTCCGTCATCCCTGGACTACTTTAGAGTCTCAGAGTTATTACACTCTGCAGCTGTGGAAGGGGAGAAAATAGGCTGAGGAGCAACACGGTAGCAAAATCATGACTTTCTCTGGATGTGAACCTAGGAGAAGAGAAAAGTCTTAGAATAAAGACTACAACATTGTAATTCAAGGAATTTACTTACATAGCTAGGGCTGATGACCTCTCCGACAAACTCTCTGCAAATTCAGATAAATACATGGACTCACCCACCTTTGCCTGTTTGCTTGAGGATTTCTAAAGTTGAATTTTAATGAAGTTCCATGTGAAATGTGTACACTTGTGCATTCTTCAGTTTGAAATAGAGTAATATTTGCCCGGGACTAGGAGTCCAAGTTCCCTTTGTCCTTCCTCCCGAGATTACCTTTCTCATTTCATGGAAAGTCTCAGTGTTTGTGACACTCCCCAGTGTTTTTTAATCAACGCAGAGGCCACTGAAAAGCATGTTTGTGAAGAATCTGTATTACGAAAAAATACTTGTTATAATATGAGCTGAAATCACAATATTGTATAGGCTATCCTAGACCAATCATGTAAAACATGATACACAAATGAACAAATAAAATATAGTGTAGAAAACACGACTGAGGAAAAAAAACATTCAGAGGTGTCCTTGGGTGATTAAAAATATTTTTTTCATTTTTTATGTTTGCTGTAATTAATATGTGTGACATTCAAAATTAAGAAACACCTCTCAAAAATAATATGGGAGCCAGTGTTGAACAATGAAGCTTCAGAATCAACTGAAGATTTGAACTCAACTCTACCTCTTTATAGTTGTGTGACCTCTGGTGAGTTCCTTAACCTTTATGAGTCTCAATTACCTCAATTGTAAAATCTGGGTTATACTACCTACACGCCAAGGTTTTTGTGAAAATTAAGTTAAAGTATATAAAGTGGCTAGCACCATGTGTGGCACATTGCAGCCACCCAATAAATTGTAGCTTTAATTAGATATAATAATATTAACAGCTGTATAAAATCTAAAGGACTATGAGGAAGATGCACTCTTCTTGGAGAGGGAAGTGATGACAAACAATTGGCAATACAGAGAAATTTCTTGATGCCACTTGTTGTGGCAAGAATGAGAGAACCCTGAGGAGATCAATCTCCAAGCTGGGTAAATCTGACATGTCATGAATAAGTGGTGTCTCAGGTCTGGGTACAGAGTCAGGTATGACGACAACTAATGGAATGTATATTCTCGTCATGAACAACATGAGGTGAAGAGCATGACTCTATAGTGGTACTGGGCTGCACAGAAGTGACATTTTCTCCAGCAGCACACAACAGCCCACATGTAGGAATGGAGGAGGGAGATGATCAGATTGACCCTTGCTCAGAGTTTTTCTGGGCACCAAGGACAAGAGACACAAAGGATACTAGCCACAAAAGTACTTGAAGTATTGGACCATAATGTAAAGATCCACTAAGTAAACAAGTTGTGGGCAGGGATGGGGGAGGTTCACTGAGAAAAAAAAGTACAGCAGTCAAGGGGCTGGAATAAATTTGAGGAGAGCAACAAGCAGGGGTATTAAAAGTACCACAGACAGCGCAATGGAAGAATGGGAGGTTCCAGCATAACTGGGGAGAATTTGGTTGAAAATGTCACCAGTAGTTTTTGGTGATATCAAATGCAATCATGAAAAATATTCTGTTTCATAAAGAGAGAGAGTGAGCAAGAAAGAGAGCACATCTTTGCCTTCCACATCTGAAGAGGCTGAAGTTAACTAGTTAGTGCTCTGTAACCAGGAACAACAGGGAGGGCCCTGTGGGGTTGCCCGAATCCCAGGCAGTCGCTGGGAGGCCTCATGAGCTATTCCGCACATTTGGTCCTATTTCAGCAGCCAGAACTGCGATCTGGTTATCAGTTCATCCTCCCCTCCCCCTCCCTCCACCAGTCTGTCAGTCAGCTCAGCCAGGCTGCCAGAGAGAAGGAAACCCCTGTGGCCTCCACAGCGCAATAATGGCTAGAAAGTGTTTGGCTCATGTAAACATCATTTTAAATGTTTATAAGGAATTTTAAAGAAAACCAGAGAGGGCCTGAAGAAAAGCAGAATGTAGAGGTGAATACATCTTTGGGTATTACTCTGATTACAATATTTGTTTATTTTAGAGTAAAAACCTCAAATTGTTTAAAATGCCATTGTGGAAGATAATCACACCATATGTTCGTAGTTATAAAATTTGTTGTGCATTATCAGGGATCAACTCTTTCTTTATACAGAGAGAAACATTTTTTAATAAACAATTGCTCAAGTAAAGAAAAGTGTTCTTTCAAATCTCAATATGATTCTGGGGATTTGTTTTCAGTTTTTAGGGGAAAATGCATGATGGCATGCTTCATCAATTTGAATGAAGTCTTCTTCTCTCACTCATATAATGTTTACTAAAGATATTTAATCAGTGAGAAAAATGAAATATTTACAATTCTCATGTAGACAGTAATGAAGCTAAATGTGTATGGCATAAATATATCAACCAAGTGAGTGGAATTTTCAAATTTATTTTCAATCAAAACTTTCTTAGAAAATTACAACTCATAAGACTATATTTCATCAGTTACTCATCCATCTTAAGGGAACATAATTTTCCAACGGATAAAATCAAGAATGGAAATTAACCTAGACTGGATCATGGTTAATATGTGTGCCACGTACCACGCCAAATAAGCCAGGAAAGGGCGAGTGGCAAAGTCATGCTCTCAAAGAGATCCAGAAACAGGATCAGGCTTCCTGATTCCTTGGGAGTATCTCTAGTGAGTGGCTTTTCTTTTCTCGAACCTGAGCTCTTTCAGCAAGCTCTCACTGTACAGGCATGGGCCCTGGCTTGGGTGAGGTGGTGGGGAAGCCAGGCAATGCAGGGAATGAGCCCATTTGCACAGGAGCACACACATCTACACGTAAAATGTGCACTCTTTCCTAAACCAAAGCTGACGCTCATTCTGCTCACATCCTGTGGTCCTTTCTGAGGACGGGGTGAAGCCAATTGTGTCCGTTGTTATATTCCTACTACCCCAGACTGCTCCTGGCTGAATACCCATGCTGAATAAATGTTTGGTGAATGAAGAAATGAATGAGGAAACACTGAGTCCTACCTGGCAAAATGCTGATGAGCAGCCAAAGGTTACTGAACACTTCTCACCCAGCTAATCCTGTTCCTAAAAGACAAACAGGCAAAACAAAAAAAAAAAAAAAAAAAAAGGCAAATCCAGATCTGCAGGGTAACAAAGTCAGATCTAAAAGTGTATCTCTTATTGGTTTTGCACTTTGGGGAATTCTGTATGGCATGTTCTCTTAGTCTGAGGCAATAGGAATACTAAGAAGCAAAAGGTGTCTTAACATCCTTCAATATTCTGGCAGAACATTTCAAGTTTCTACAAGGTGCAGTAAAAACTGGACCTGGCTCTGAAAGAGATCAGCAATCCCAATCCGTTAAATTCCTAATCCCAGTCTTATTCCAATTAAGTCTCTGGATCTTCTATAAAATCTTTCCATGGTCCAGCCAGTTCTGAAATTTCAGCAGTTCATTCAATCCATCCCCACTACACCTTCGCTGCACACAAGCTTAGAGGAAAGACTGACATCTACATAAATCCACTCATTCAAGGCAAGGGAATGATCACTACTAGACTAGAAGCTTCACAGAAAGCGGCATCTGAGATAACTGTGTAAGGGATCCAAAAGTCTTCAACTGGTAAATGGAGAGGAAAGGACATCGCAGGGCAGAAAACAGAGCCTGAGTAAGGACCAAGGTGGAACATCATGGTATGGTGACATCAACCTGTCCTTACCGCTCCCTAGAACTCGGGCCAGTTACTTGACCTTTCTGGGGCCCAGGTTCCTCACCAACAAACTGGGAATAATAATGGCACCATTTCACGGGGCTATTGGGAAGATTCACTGAAATAATGGAAAGCAAAGTGCCCAGCCTAGTGCCAGATACAAAGCAAGGCCTCAATAAATATTTTTAAACAAAGTGTGATAAGAGACAGAAGGTAAAATAGTGGTTACTAGGGGCTGGGGGAGGGGAGATGGGGAGTTCTTGTTTAATGGGGACAGAGCTTCAGCTTGGGATGATGAAAAAGTTCTGGAGATGGAGAGTGGTGATGGTTGCACAGCAATGCAAATGTACTTTATGCAACTGAAGTTTATGTTTGAAAAATAGTTAAAATGTAAATTTTATGTTATGACTATTTTACCACCGCAATAAAAGAACGCAAAAACAAAGTGTGAGGCCTGTCCAGCAAGCAGCACAGTGTGACTGAAATCAAGAACACTTTGCAAGGTAAGTTGGGGCCAGAAGCAAAGAGCTTTGACTATCAGGCTGACAAGTGTGAACTGGATCTATCCTAGTGCCCTGTGGAGACACTTGGAAGTACTATGACTTGAATGGATATATTATAAAGATATAATTGATATTGATATTGATATTTTATAAAGATCACCCTAGGGGTGGAATAGATGATTAGAAAGAAGTTGAGGCTGAAAGAAGGAATGCCAAACAGACTTCTGCTATTTAAAGTGTGGTCCCCAGCCCAGCAGACTTGCTCTTACCTGAAAGCAAATTCCTAGGCTGCCCCAGATCTGCTGAATCAGAATCCTCATGGTACAAGATCTCTAGGTAATGCCTCTGCACACTAACCTTTGTGAAGCATTGGGTTAGGAGCTCAGCTGGGAGAGGATAAGGACTTGAGTAGGACAGTGGCAGCAGAGACGGAGCCATAATCACCAACATTTATGGAACTTACTACATACACGCTAGGTTCTGTGTATTTCAAAAACCATCACTGAATCCTCACAACAGCCTTGTGTGATAGGTGCTATTACTTACATTTCCCACGTGGAATACTATTTAGCCATAAAAAAGATGGAAATCCTGCCATTTGCGACAACATGGATGGACTTTGAGGGCATTGCACTAGGTGAAATAAGTCAGACAGAGAAAGGCAAATACTGTATGATCTCACTTATACGTGGAATCTAAAAAAGAAGAAGAAAAACCTCACGGAAACAGAGAACAGATTGGTGGTTGCCAGAGGCAGGGGATGGGGGGTGGTGTGGGAAATGGGTGAAAGGGGTCAAAAGGTACAAACTCCCAGTTACAAAATAAAGGAGTTCTGGGGATATAATGTACAGCATGGTAACTATAGGTAACATTACTGTACTGTATATTTGAAAGTTGCTAAGACAGTAGATCTTAAAAGTTCTCACCACAAAGAAAAAAATTTGTAACTTTGTGAGGTGATGGATGTTAACTAGACTTATTGTGATGATCATGTCACAATATATAATATATCAAATCATTATGTTGTATACCTTAAACTTACCCAATGTTAGGTGTCAATTATATCTCAATAAAGCCGGAAAAAATTAAATTAGAGTTGAAGTAACTTGTCTGAGGTTACACAACCAGTTCCTAACAGAACTAGGATCGAATCAATGTGTAAACACCTGCTTCATCATCTCCTTGGTACTGCTCTTCAAACCTCAGGGAATATGAGCTTTCCCTGTCCTGCTACACTACCCACTTCCTTTCTCTGTTATTACACTCTGAGGTGGTTACTCTGAAAGCTCTCTCAACTATTTTGGAGGTCCAACTGATGTGGAAGACAATATATAAATAAATGGGAAACTTCAGAGCTTTCTAGCTACCCACTCAGCTACGATCTTCTCCCAGCACTTGCCTCAGTTGTACACGAAGCCCCTAAGCCATCTACTTCCTCATCCAGGGTCAAACTGAGTGACCCTTCCACAACCCTGTCCTCCAGAATCCCCAGGCTATGTAGGAATTCGGCTGATCAGCAGCAGGGAGGATGTAATGTTTGTTTCTTTCCCTTCCTCATTTATCAACAGAACTCAACATTTCCTTCCCTTGGTTGCAACAACAAAAGTTCTCCAGAATTAAATTTCCACCGTATTATACAATAATCCACTAAACAGAGCAGCACATCAAATTCTTTGTCTTTTTTTTTTTTTTTTTTTTTGTGGGGAAGACCAGCCCTGAGCTAACATCCGTTGCCAATCCTCCCCTTTTTGCTGAGGAAGACTGGCCCTGGGCTAACATCCGTGCTCATCTTCCTCCACTTTATATGGGACGCCGCCACGGCATGGCTGACAGGCAGTTCGTCGGTGGGCGCCCGGGATCCGAACTCGCGAACCCCGGGCTGCCAAGCTCGAACTAAACCGCTGCGCCACCGGGCGGCCCCCTCAAATTCTTTGTCTTTACCAAGGTATAAGCAGAGAAAATCCCAGTTATATGACAAAACTCCTCAAGCGTGAAGATCATCAATCTATTTCTGCAAATGAAGGTTGCCAAGTTATCTTTCATAATTCTCTCTTCCTTCTCTGCCCTCCTTGTGGGGCCATCTGAGTAGCATCCACGGCCTGACAACAGATTCCGCTTCTGCACTGTGGCTCACGCCCACCTGCTCCTGCGTATCCTCCATGTCAGACCTCAGACTCAGGCCTTTCACCTCAATTCTTGCAACCACCTCCTCCTTGCCAGTCTCAACTCTTGCCCTGCTCCAGTCCACCCTCAGCTAGCAGCCAACGTGGTCGAATACACCAACCTAATCCTGTCACTCCACCTAAAGCCCTCCCCTGGGTCCCCCACTATCCCTGATTTATGGAGAGGCCCTGATCTCTGCAGCAAGTAACTTATTTCGGTCTCATCATCTCAGTTTCTCAGGAAACCAAGGCACAGAAAGGTAGCTCAAGTTCATCCAGCTAGTAAGTGGTACATCCGAGATTTGTATCCAGAGAGTCTAGTATTGGAGTTAATAACTACCCGACACTGCCTTCCATCCCTATGTCACTGTTTCCAAGAAGTCTTCCTGGATTTCTCCTAAGTCTTTCCTTTGAAGACCCTATACAAACTGTGCATTAGAATGTAAGCTTCCTCAGGGCAGAGGAATCTTACTCGTCTTTCTATACCCTAAAGTATCTAGAACCGTTCTCCATACACACAAATTACTAGATATTTGTGTGATCCAATTAAATGTGCATAAGTACAAAAGATTATGTAGAGAATTGATGTTTTCTATTGTGAGAGTGCTAGTGCAAACTATTTCACCTTAACAGCTCTCCCGCCTCTTTGCAAAGTTTGCAGTGACAGAATATGGTCCTGTACACTCAGATGACAGAAGAGAGGAAACGGGAATTTAGAAGGCCAAAAACAAAGGGATGTGGTCCCTAGGAGTCCTAGGATTTCAAAGAAGAAATGCTTCCAGAGAAATCCAGCCTATTCAATGTCCAAAGTGAATTTCTGTGTGAGGCTTACCAACCCTGTCATGTCTTAAGCCATTTCAAAGGGTTCGAGGATGGGTAATGGCCTATGGAAATATTTACAAGATATATGGATTCTTACTCACATCTAACGGTTAAAGTGCTGTTTCCACACTATCTTTTTTTGTGTGTGTGTGCATGTGAGGAAGACTAGCCCTGAGCTAACATCCATTCCTAATCCTCCTCTTTTTGCTGAGGAAGACTGGCCCTGGGCTAACATCCGTGACCATCTTCCTCTAGTTTATATGGGATGCCGCCACAGCATAGCTGACAAACAGTGCATCGGTCGGTGCCTAGGATCCAAAACCGCGAACCCCGGGCTGCCAAAGTGTGAACTAAAACGCTGCGCCACCGGGCCGGCCCCTCCACACTATCTTTAACTGTCCAGGGCTACCTTGACTCCTGACAGGCAGAGAAGTTCAGAATCGGTTTGACATCCACTAAAAGAACAGGGCGTCTCTGCAAGACTTCACTTCCTGGAAATGCAGAATTGATCTGTAGTTGAGGCTGTTCCAATGTGCAAATTATCCTTGCTAGCCGTGATAGCTACACAACAAAACCTCACAAATGAACCCTACAGATATTCAGGTGATAAACCAGATTTTTAAGTACAATTCAATCAGCCTGTGCAACTTACTATTTTTCATTATTCCCAAAGCATATCCTCATATTAAACACAGAAATCAATCCTTATAGAAGCCCTAACCCCTGAGATTGAGTAAAGGAGGTTTAATGACAGAAGATTCACGGGGACAGTACTTTTGTTTTTCTTCTGGATGTCCTGTCTGGTGCTATCTTTCCCTGACCAATTCCTTCAATCTCTATTACTAGGGCTAGCCTTCACTTCACTATGAGAGTGATCTACTGTGGGGCTTGGAGAGGAATTCCACTTTTTCCAGCTTTATTGAGGTATAACTGACAAATAAAATTGCATATATTTAAGGTGTACAATGTGATGATTTGACATACACATTCACCGTGAAATCATTACCACAATCAAGGTAATTAACACCTCCATCACCTCACATAATTATCTTTTTGTGTGTGGTGAGAACACATAAGATCTACTCTCTTAGCAAATTTCAAGTGTACAATTAACTATAGTCACATTGCTGTACATTAGATCTCCAGAACTTAGTCATCTTACAACTTAAATTTCCTACTCTTAGAACTATTGTTTGTGGTCCCTACATTTCTAGCTATGCCACTGTACACCAACTTTGATTTTATACTAATCCATTAAATTTATAATATTCATTTAAAAAATCTAGCTGAGAACTAAAAGGAAGCATCGGGAGATTTTTATCATATCTCTTTTCAATCTTCTTTTGATGTTCCCTAGACTTAGTCTGACTTCTTTTAGGACTAGGACACATGAAAGCCCATAATGTGAAAACCTAAAGTACTGCACTGATTCCCAGTGCATCCGTGGAGCGCCTCATCCGTGCCGGGCTTGGCAATGCCAAGCATGGGAGCCCGGAGATGAGGACGGCATAGTCTCTGCCCTCGGGAAGTTCACAGTCAATAAGGGGAGGCATTTAAACTAATAATTATAATCCCTCAATTAAAAAGGATTTCATAAAATTAAAACAGTCTGTGAATTCCAGAAGACACGCAGAAGTGAAAAATACTGCAAACCTTTCAATTTAATAACCGAGAGTATGTTGCTATCCTTCTTCTTTGAAATCCCAAAGAAACTAGGATGGCACTTGCTAGGAATCTGTCTTCAGGCCCCTTGCTATAAGAGTTCCTTGGAGATGAAACCATCCTCATTACAATGCTATTTTAATATTTAAACAATAGACCTCCCTTGGGATGGGGCTCAGACTCAACCACATTTACTGAATTTAGCTTCATAGTAATAGGAAGATAGAGGATTGTTCAAGAAAGTTAAACATAATAATAACATTACTTGGCATTTATTAAGCACTTACTACATCCTGGGCTCTGTCATTATCTTCCTTATTTTACACATGAGGAAAATGGTGTCCAGAGAGGTTAGCTAACTTTCCCAAGGCCACCCTGAGAATCAGTGCCAGTGTCCGAACATTCACTCATTAGCTCACTGCCTCTCTGTGACTTAGCATTAGCCCTCTTTCAACACTCTTGTCCATCTGCAAATGTCACATGTCATCTCCCAGCTACCCTCCTTCCACCCTCCCCTCCATTCTCCATCTGTGACCTTCCAGCCAACTAGGAATAAGCACGAATGTCTCATGTTCTTCCCAATTCTGGTTTCCCAGTCCATCGACAAATTACTTTGAAGTTCTGTAGCAATCACATCTATGTCCAATAATCTTTCTGCAGTTGATCATGTCCTTGCAACTCACCAAAAATCATAAATATGCTGACAAACTGTCTAAGCACATCAGTGTCCTTTGCTGAAAAACATAGGGGAGTTTGGTTTCTATCCTGGAGAGAGCCCATTCCCTTGTGATTCCTGAGACACAAGATTTGAATCTTTGAGAATCTCTGGTCTATAGCAAAGAGTGACAGTCCCGTGTACTTCAAGACTCTAGACAGCATCAAGGCTGAAGTGCAGCAGCACTAGGGCTTTGTAGTCAGTAAGACTCATAAAGTGCATTCCATCAACTCCTTCCCACCTCTCCTCCCTCCAGTGGATGGAGATGATGGGTTCCAAACCCATAATACAACTCTCTCCCACCTGAGAGCTCTCCCAGAACCCCTCAGGGTTTTTTCTGTCATTATCCAAGTGGACCATGGCATCAAACCAAGGCTAATACTCTTAGACTCACTCAAGACCCAGGAACACATGTTGAGATTATTGCCCCTGAAGTCTCCTAGAGTCAGATATTCACACAGAAAACTTTCCCTGTCTATCCTTCACACATCATAACTCTGTCCTATTTCAGCTACTCACTGATACTGTGCACAGCTCAGCTAACAGAGCCGGCTGTGCACTGCGTCTCTTTCCAGGCTTAGTCAATGGACACTTTCTTCCTCTACCCTGCTCTTTTCCCCTCTCCTTTTTCACCATTTAGTCCCCATGTTCCAATACTGGTTCATCTCTAAACGAATCAACCCAAGAATTTACCAAAAATGAAGAACTGAGAAACTCACAAAGTGTAATTGATAGTTCATCTGCAAGAAAAGGAGTCAAGGGGAGATGTTAAAGGGAAAAGGTCAACGGGAGAAAATCCTATATCCTAAGATCCTGGTTCTCTTTACCAGATAGCTCTTAGTAAAAAGTAGATACTCAGTTGTGGAAGTAAAGGAATGCTTCCCCTCATCAGATAACATCTCTCCTGAAGAGTTGTGTGTAAGTCACATCCCATTCATTCATTTGACGTTTGATAGCTGTTTTCGAAGTGTGGACTCTATGGCAGACTCTGGGGGATAAAGAGATGAAGTCGATATGGACTGCCCATTGAGAGACCAGATTTGTAAACAGATAATGAACTAGAGCACAAGGTCGAAAGTGGTGAAATTTAAATTCAAATGAAGTACTCTGGAAGCTGAGAGGAGGGAATAGAGATGAGGAGCACAGAGAGAACACAGGAACAGAAGCCACAGTCTGATGTTATAGGGAACAAGGGAGCACCCAGGTGAAAGTGATCATGCTTTTTCTTAAATGCCACCCCCTAAACTCTGCCATGGTGAAGCTTAGGGTTCGCTGGCTAGTGGAAAGCTCAGGCTGTCATTCTTAGAACCACAGAGAAAGTAGACCTGAAACTGCCAGAGAGCAGAGGAGAGCAAACCATTATCAAAGAAAAGCTATTTTGATCCACTATATTTCAATAGAACTTCAATTTCAATCCATTGAGGAAAACCAACGTGTGTAGTCTTGTCTAATAATAAAATTAATGTAAAGCAGTAAAGTACAGCCTCCAAAATTCCAGAAGAAGAGAAGAGAAGCTCTTTTCTTTTTTCTGGCTGGGGAACCGCTGGCCCCAGAAGGATGGCCTGCTGGTTGTGGGCAGCCTTGTCTACACAGGCCTAGAGGTCCCAGATGCCTGAGGGCCTGTGCACAGGAGCAACTCAGCATCCAAGCTCCCTATGGTCTATCCTCACGTCCTGGGCATGTAGGGATAGGCTGGGCCACAGGTGGGGACTTGAGGGGGACACTCCAGGCTGCCAGGGTCCATCCCGCTCCTAAACTGAGTAGCTAATCAAGAAGCTATTCCTTGCCTGCTCATCTCCCCGAGACCTCCCATCCTCCATCCTCACTTTTGCCCCAAAATTCTTATTGAATGAGTGAAACAATGAAGTAATCATGCTTTAATACTGATGGAAGCACTGGAATTTGCAAATGACTAGGTAAAAAATTAGAGTTGAATCAAGATTATCCCCATGCTACCTCATGTCCATTTCCATATGCCTCGTTCCCTAAAACGCCTAGGGCCTTTAGGCATCCTACAGTTATTCCTTTGCTCCTTACAAGAGTTGAGTAATAACTTATCATTTGACTTGGATTCCACAGATATGCATAACACTAAAAGCTTGTCCACTATTATTCATGTAGGGGTAAAACTTTATTGCCCATTATAGTAGAATTTATAGAAACTAATGGTTGTTCTAGTCACTCACCTAATTCAAATATTTCATAAAAATGGCCAAGATATACCAGAACTAAGTAACAGGCTTATGTTAAACTTTCAAATGTTTTGCTTATAAGCCTTTACTGGCTCACCAGATAAACATTTGGTATGAAATTGTCCACATTATATCTACCTTATAAGCAATATAAATAGATGCTGAGTTTTTAAAATTGAAAATTACGTATCAAATAGAATGTCAATCGTATTCACTGAAAAAAAAACTCAATGAAAGTGGATGCTAAGGATTTTGAAATTTTGCAGAATGGGAAAATTACTCTTTACTGTTTTCTTAAGGAAAAGTTAATTTGTCAAACCATAGACAAACTCATTTTTCTACGGTGAAAAAGATGGGTTCTCAGAAATATGGAATGGGATTTCGTCTATGACCCAAACGGCTCAACAGATGATTCTTCAAAAAGAAAAAAAAATCAAATGTCATATCCTGAAAGTCTTTTTTTTAAACTCTTCTCTAAAGCAACACACCCTTCTGGCTTCCTTGGAAGGGAATGAGACTCTTCCTTTACCACAGATGCTCTGCTGGTCCCCACACTTCCTCTCCAAGGACATGGACTCAGGTGGCAAAGTCCATCCTCTCAAAGCCACTCAGTGGAGAGGAGAGGGGAGAGATCTCTGGTGAATGTCATCCTTGTGCAACAGCATCTAAGAGCACAGGGGACTGTGTCAACAAATCTCATTCTTGGTTTTAGAGGCTGGGGTTGTTTTCCATCATCTCTGCAGTAGAGAAAGTGCTAAACCTCTAAGGCCAGTTACTGAACCTCCTGGAGATAGCCCAGGAGTTTTTGCTACCTTCAAGCCTGCTAGGGCCTAAATCAGTGCAAACATTCATGGCCAGTTATCCTAGGAAGTTTGATGTTGCGATTAACCACTTGTATTCTACTTGCTCAGAAATGGCTGGTAAATCTTATCCCTGGGGAGTTCAAGAATGCTGGGCCAGATGCCATTGCTCACATCTAGGAAATGGCCTCATATGAGTAACCCAAACTTCCCTAAAGTTCATGGCTCCCACAGAGCACTAACACCAAAGGATGTTAATAGGTATGAAGCAAAAATAAATATGAAGTGTTCCTTGGTTGGGTACATTTGGAAAATGCTGAGTTAAATATAATGAAGCAGGTCTCTTGACTGCAAGACATCTCAGGGCTTTTCATAGGTTCAGGAGTAGTGGGAACCTCCAAGACGCCTTCAGCGTGCCTTTGCTTTGCTTTACCTCCCATCCTCAAGCATCTTTGATGGCAAGACGCATTTTAGCTTGTGAGTGACAGGAAACTTTGAAAACCTAACAATAAATATTCAATGAGCTCTGGGATAAAAATACCAGTCTGGGATCCCCCCAAAGATTATGAAGGGTCCAAGGAAAGAAGAATGTGGTAACTCCAGAGGTCATTTTTAATAGGTTTACTGATTTCAGTCCAAGATGCTCCCAAAATGGTCTCCAGCATAGCCTGCCCAAACACCTGGGACACACCCTAAGGATAAAGGACTCTCACCTAACCTTTCTTTTAAAGAACAATCGCAAGGGGTGCTCGCTTTGGCAGCACATATACTAAAATTGGAATGATACAGAGAGGATTAGCATGGCCCCTGCACAAGGATGACACATAAATTAGAGAAGTGTCCTATAATTTTTTATATGTCAATTATACTTCAATAAAGCTGAAATTAACAACAAAAAAAACAGAGAAGACTTTCTTCCAACATAAGAACAATTGCAAAGATTGTGCATTACAAATGTATCTCTCTCAGAATTTTCTATGTAAGATAATGTTCTCCTTCGTGCAAACAATATGTGCCATAAATTAGTATGTCCTTAATCCTTAACATCTAAGTAACTTTGAAGCCAGAAACAAGGTAAAATCTGTTCACCAGGTGTACCACCACAGCGGATTTCCGTTACTAAGGAAATATTCCCACTATGGAATTTCAAGGCTGCACTAGGGCAATTTGTGTTTCTATTGAGATATTTTTTAAAAATGAGCAACTTGGTATGAGAGACATGTAAATTCCACGCAATTTTTGAAAATCTATTTGTAGAACTAACCAGCTGCATACCTGGGAAAATGCTCCCTTTGAAAGAAATTGGTGAGAATGAGTATAATTGTTACATCCTAAGATTTATAAACCTATTTTTCCTTTCTCTTCACTTTTTCATTACAGAAATATCAAAGTTCCCAGGGAACCTAAATACCAAATTACATTTATTGCAATAAATAGATGTTATGTATTATTTCATATGTCACAGTTCAAAGGAAGTATGTAGATTGATTTTTCATTTATGAGAGAATATGATCATATACATAGCTATATAAATATAAAATTAGATGCAAAAAAATTATCATTCAAGCTCAGTTCTGTTTGCATTTGTTCTACAACTGAGTTCTTATGCATACACACACACACAACGCATGTGCCTCATTGATCTAAAATCTCCAATTTATCAAAACCAAAACAGCTTTTCTTTCCTTCACTTGATTTTATATTTCTCTCAGGGAACTGGGTAGAGTGCTACATTGAGAGTGACCAAGATAAAATATGTGCTTTAAGATAAAATATAATTTGCATTTTTAAATCTGTAGCTGGTGAAAATCAAGGACAACTCTAGACAGATATTTTTATTATTCGTCCTACACAATTTCACATGTATTCAATTAACTAGTGTTAAGAGTTGACTCTGACTACTTGAATGATGTTCCATCTTGACCTGTGCCTTAAACCTGACTAAGCATGTCCTGATTGTAGGAATTATTGACTAACTCAGGTGTTATTATTACTTAAAAATGTAGCTCTTTATTTAGACTTTCCCCAATCATTTACAACTTGCTGATCAGTCTCAAAACACAGAGGACTCTTACTTCCATTAGATTATAAGTGCACAGTAAACTATAAAAGTATAAAACAAGTGTAAAAGGTAAAAAGCATTTTCTTACCCAAGAATGAGAGATGAAGAAACTGATGAGTGTTGTCTGTTGATACTGGATAGTCTATCTAGAGGACCTTCGAAGACAGAGATGTTTCTATATCAAAAACAGCCCCTCTAGCAACTCAAAGAGAAGTCAACAATCATGTAACTGCACATTTAAAATAACGATGAGAATCCCTTTCGACTACCAAGATTTTCCAGGTTAGAACTGACTTTTACATACAGTGCTATGATTCTTACAGCGATGATATGGGGTGGAGAAACTGGGATTACTCCTCACCCAAGAAGGTTCTTAAACTGCTTCTAGCTTCTGCATGAAGTCAAACTTCCTTAGTCTCCTCCTAATTCCAGCCCCCTTCAATCACCATGGCAGCTGATTTGACCAAAGGGACTGAGCTTTCTGATGCTATCTTGTCCAGTGGCCTTGATACAAGCCCTAGAGATGATGTTAAGATCTACCTCTATACAAACTCTCCTTTCTGTACAATTAAAAAAACCTTTTACTTGTAATCCTTAACTTGGTTTATAGATATAGAAGTAAGTGTTGACGTTGATGAATTTCTTCTAACAGGACTTGCTTCGCATTAGGCAAGGAGTATTCCCGCCTTCTCTGAGGGACACACAATCCTTGCACTATCTGAATGGTACCAAGGCTGAAGCCAAACAGCATGGTCCCAAAGTGTAAATCTGCTTCTGATGTTTGGCAAACATACCCCAAGTATTTTTGAGGCCTGAATGTATCTGGGAATCTGGATATATGGGTTTCGAACCAAAAAGATATCACTTTTCTCAAGTTTTTCCAGAATCATGTAGAATGCTCTTTTGTGCACACTCTCGTCAGATTCCTCCTCCCTGAGCCCTCTAAAGCTCACTGTCTACTACTCTCTCAGGGCACTTGCCACTTTCTAGGATGTCTGATCACTATTCAAGCCCTTGTCAGTCTCCCCCACTGGAATGAGCACAGGCCAGAATCTGGTCTCATTCCTCCCTGTCCCCAGCACGTGGCACAGAGTAGAAGTTCAAGAAGCATCCACTGAAGGGAAATAGGGCCACTCCTTGACAGATGACCTCAGTTCCCAGTAGCCGAAGAGCATCTGCAAGAACCCGGCTGGGTGCCCGCAGTGGCACTCATGCTCAACACTTACTCCACTGGTGACTGGCATCCAGGCCTATTTGTTTGGCACAGTTCTGAACTCGAGGAAGATCCTCTGACAAGATCTGTCACTTGAAACCATTATGAAGCAAGTAAGAGTGGTAATGTGGACTTTGGAGCCCACCTAGTTAGAGAGGTTTGGTTTGGTTTAATTTACTAAGCTGATTCTATCTTACCTCATTGCAGATAAGATCACATTAGTTAAGTGAGAATACAAGAGGTTCAATATGTGATTACTCAAGAAATACTTGTTGAGTGTGCTCTTGTATCATGGTCACATGTGTTCTTCTCCTCTTTGCAGCTTTTAAGTATCACTCATGGTAAAATTACCTCAGCCTGTCTCCCGAGACTCTCTACAATATGACCCAACTCAGTTTATCAGCCACACCACTGCTCACGTCTTCTGAATTTCAGGAAGTAGTCACCATTACCCAGACACACACTCTTCATTCCCCCCACCCAGCCTTTGCTCATGAGTCTCCCTGCTTAGAATGCCTTTTCCCATAACATTACTGATCGAAGTCATATCTATCTTTCAAGGCACATTCTCCAAAGCACCTGCTCCAAGAAGTCTTTTCTGAGCCTCTCTCCTGTACCTTGGATGGCACCTGCCCTACTTGGCCTGTATGAAAGTCATGTGTTGTCAGTCTCACCCCTCAGTGCAGGGAACAGGGTTAGTTCCTCTCTACAACACATGGCTACCTGAACCCAGGCTGTAAATCTGTGAGGAATAAATCACATTCAGCTAGTTGAGGATTGTGACAAGAGCTTGCTCTTTCTCCAAAGACCCTAGGATTCAGGAAATGACCTAAGATATAGAAAAAGGTGTGGGGAAAAAATGTAGGAGACACGACTTAACATGTAGTTAGCCATCTCTCTTTACATAAAGGTATATTTTAAGTGAACCATTTAAAGAGATGGTAGTGAATCATTTAATTAAGAATCTGATAGGTAAGTTTTCCTCTCTTCAGTTTATTTTCAGTTTAAAATATTGAGAGCCAATTGGTGAAACAAACTAAAGAAAATGATACTGGAATTCTTCATAGCAGAACTTTCTAAACAGGAAGATCCACAAACATAAACTCACAGAAATACTGCATTTGAGTCAAGGATCTGAAAATATTACAGATTATATTGGAGTATTTTAGGCCACTCTTAGTCCATATTTATTAAAGTTCACTCTACTTGGCTCCATAGGAAGTTACCAAGGAAGCAGGAATTCTGTTTTCAGGACATTGAGTACTACATTCTGGTTTCTGGACAAATTCAGGTGTCTACAGTGATTTCTAGTCCTTCCATTAATTTACTCAGTTATTCATGTCCCAAATAGTTATTTAGCATGGGCAAGGCACTGTGCCAGCTGTTTTTATTGCCGTTGTTATTGTTGTTGATATCATCATCAACCCTTAAAGCTAAAAGACCTACAGAGAAATAATAATAATTATTATTATTATTTCAAGGAAGAGCTACATAACTGTGAAAAGAATTCTATAAATCAAGCAGATGGAATGTTGAAAAGTATAAGAATCAAATGGGAAAATCAAAGTGGTCACACAGGTTGGGTTGTCTAAGTGAAGATGTTAACAGTTTTATTTAATTTGTTAGATGGCTGGGCACTACAGCAAATTTCTGAGAAGGGACTACCAAGATCAAACCAACTTTGAGAGACAATGCAGGGAGCTCAAGAAGACAGGCTGAGGAAAGGCCTGAGTTCAGAAGGCAGTTGTTGCAGAAGGAAGAGAAGAAAGTTGCAAGAGAGGATGGATTTCAGACATGCTATAAAGGAGGCAGACTAATATAAGAAGAGACAAAGAGTAAGTTAAGAGGTAGATATGACACTACCATTATGGGCCTGGGGACAGCAGGGACTGAAGTGCTGAAGCTCGCCTGGACAGAGGTGTTTTTTACTAAAGGGAAACTGGCTTATGGAAGAGTCTGGAGAGAATATTCACCAGCTTTGGGTTCCCCTGCATGTTTAGGCATCAATGAAACATGCAAGAACCCCCCCCCCCGTTTGACAAGAATTATCAATTTCACTACGTAGACATGAGAGATAGTTGGACAGATGACTTGGGGATCTCTTCCAGCTTCGAGAGTCCATGATTCTACATGACATATGCACAGGGAATGTTTGGAATTCAACTAACCACTGGAGTGCCCTAAAGGAGTGACCTGAGGAGGAGAAGATAAAACCTCAGACACATTCAATTAGAAGGATGGAGGGAGTAAGCAGCAGCTAGGAGAGAGAAGAGAGCCAAAGTAAGTGAGGAGGTGAGCACAACCAGAGAAACTTCTCCACTCTGGACAAAAACAAGGAAGCCCGGGATCAGGAAGAAAACCGGGAGAGAATTAAAACAGATAAAGATGTAATGTATTTTGCATTAGGTCAAAGAACAACACAACACTCTTGAACTCTATGCCATGTCAATCTGTTCCATTTGAGGAATGATTTGTTCTTCCTCAATAATATCTTAAGCGCAAGAAGTTTTTGCCAGTGTTCAATTTATTAGCAAAGGCATTTACAAAGCCATTTGAATCTGTTTTTCTTCCTAGAAACACCTAACCTGGCTGATCTCCCTCCCATCCCTGCACAAAGCCTATTGCCTAGAAAGGCTTAGCTGGTCTCTGTCACGGGGTGGGGGGTTGGGGGCGTCTGGACAAAGAAGAGGAATTTGCATAAAGGTGGTCAGCTGAGTACAGCTCCTATTGGAGGCTCTACGGCGTTGAAAGGGCCATTCTCCAACCTGGCAGTGTAATCCTAATGGAGGGCTTTTGGCCCCGAGGCTGTGGTGGACCACTTTATTCAGCTGACAACCCACAGTGAAAGAATGAATGAACCGCCTCCTTTTGGTAAAGCTAAGGCGGCTGGCCCACAGGCCTGATAGCTTACCCAATAAGAGGCAAGACAACTGTCAGCCTCAGACCCAAAATGTGCTCCGTAAGGGAGTGCCCACTGCTAGTGCTCCTGGCTGCATGCTGGGCGCTCAGCACTCAAGACAAAGGTCCCTGAGCCCAACCTCCACAGAGGAAAGGGGCTAAGGGAGCCAGAAGCTCAGCAAAGCCATTCCCTACCATACTCCCTAGAGAGATCAAAACCTTTCATCACCATGTAGCCCCTTCAACAGATTTGTAGAACTCTATAATCATTTCCTGTTAGAATGCTGGGGAAAAGCCAAGCTTCTTGTTTCTCTTGCAATTTCACTTTTCAAAGAAATTTATCTTAGTTTTCCTCTTTTTGAGAGTGTTAAATTTATAAAATAGAACGAAGAAAGAAGGCAAACATAATTCTACCAATCAGAGGCAAATATTGCCTTGTCGGATAATTTCTTTCCAGTCTTCTTTATGTAGCTGTGAAAATTCTATAAGTACAGTCTGTCCTCAGGGCAAGTCTAGCTGATCCCTATTTTTCAACTAAGGAACGAGCCCTTTAGAAGTTAGGTGTCTCCTTATTTTAACACCCTTCCCTTAAGGTAATCCCCCAGCCTAACCCCCAGGTCTCCTGACTCCTATTCCACTCTTCCGTGTACCCTAGGCTGTCTTATCCAAAAAGGCAGAGAAATTCTCTCCCAGAAGCTGTTGAACAATTTTTTTTAAAAAGGGATCATGTCCACTAATGAAAACCCATATGCAACAAAAATAATTTAAGATCGATATATGAATTATGTGCCAATATCACATGAAAGATCAAAAAGATATATATCACTTTAGTAAAAACGTTCTCCATTTATTAGCCACACAGTTCTCAAACTAGAAAGAGGGGGCAAAATACCTTGCATTTCCTGAATGAAAGACTGTGGACCTCCTCACTTAAAATGAGCTCCCTAATTGCTGCTGACTCTTGGCTGCGCCTATGCCAGACACCCTCCTACACACCCCATCTTCAGTCCCCACACCCCCACAATTCCTTTTCTCAATGCTGATGGTTAAGACATGGCCACATTAAAGTGAGGCTCTGCAAATGCCCTCGCTGACAGAGACAATATCCTCCCTGCTCACGACACTTCAAATAAATTCTGTGATCACATATGTTGGAACTTTACATGAAAGCTTCCAACTTGTTTCTTGTGAAATCATAGAGAAATGAAACAGCTCTCATTGAGAGATTCCAGATTCTTCATGTTGATTGACTGTGAATTTCACCTCAAAGTACAACTATTTTGTGCTGACAGGCCTTTCAATTTCCCAGTTGAACTCTTGCCTGTTACGTTAAAGCTTTCTCATTTCAAAGCACTGTGTGGTCCATGCCATACAGCACAGCTTGCACCTAGGTTTCTTGAGAAGATCAGCAAACAGAGCTGTTACTAGGGAAGATAAAGAGTAAACAGCCTTTACTAAGTCCTCTCTGCGGAGTACCCAGGAATGATTCAAAGTGGGCTTGACACAACCTGGGGAGGAGAGTGAAACTTCCACAACTTATTGCCTTTACTGAGGGACATATTTATTGCTTTCTATGGGGAAACAACGGACTTACAAGTTCATTCTCCCAAATGGAAGACCTGAAGTTAGAGGCTAGCAAGTCAAAAAATATACTTGCTTTAATCCACAACTTAAAAATTATTAATCCAATGGCTTAACTAGGGGAGCTTGTGGAAATCAACAATATTCTTGAAGTCAGAATGTTTGGGATCCTCTCTCAGCTCTGCACTAGCTGTGTGACCTGAGGTAAGTCACCTGGCCTCTCTGAGCACCTGTAAAATGGTGCTAGCCCTGACTTCCCGACCCCATAAGGTCACTCTCAGGGGGATCAGATACCACAGAGGAAGGGAAGTTCCATGGAAAGTATCAAGTGCATTGCACACTCATGTATTTGGTGAGTGCCTCAAATGGTAAGGCTCACCTTAACAAGAAGACAAGCCACAGGAAGACACACTGGGAGTTCAACACCTCTTGGACGACTTTCTCCCAAAAAACAATTACATTCATGAATTCAACAAATACTGCAGCAAATAAAATATACATTGTCAAAAAATAAAAACCAAAAGGAAAAATCTTGGAACATTATGTGCAGACATATATTTTAGTTAAGTATCAATCCAGAAAGATGAATACTAATCAAATTCATGAAATTATTCTTTCATTTCCAAAGCTAAATATTAGCTTGATTAGTGTGGCTTGATCTCAGGAAATGGCATGTGAAAGGCTGACTGCCCTTAGCTCCCTGCCCTCCCAAAGGTACAACTTGTATATTTAAATATGGCGTACATTGGGGCCAGCCCGGTGGCGCAGCAGTTTAGTTCACGCTTTGGCAGCCCAGGTTTCTCGGGTTTGGATCCCGGGTGCCCACCTACGCACTGCTTGTCAGCCATGCTGTGGCATCGTCCCATATAAAGTAGAGGAAGATGGGCATGGATGTTAGCCCAGGACCGGTCTTCCTCAGCAAAAAGAGGAGGATTGGCAATGGATGTTAGCTCAGGGCTGGTCTTCCTCACAAAAATAAATAAATAAACAAATAAATAAATATGGGTTACATTTATTAGTGGTCATGAACACTCTATAATCAAAGGACAGCCTGTTACTTAAACAATGTCCTTAACTGTTAGAAACAGAAGCAGAAGAACAACTCATCAACCTCCAAACCATCCTTCCCTACTGGGACATTAGCTAGACTCACGTCAGCACACACATTCCATAAATACATATCAAATAACAATAACAATACTCTATTTCTCATAAACAACATTTGCAAGTCAGTTTGATAATTATGTTAGTGTTTGGGGAAAGCCTTACAGAAATCTTAAGCTCTTGGTAAAGGACAAAGGGAAAATGTAAAGTTTCTTTGCAGAATTAAAGCTGGGAGGCCTGCTTCAAAGGCAGTTTATGTGCTCTATTAAAAAGCCTGACAATTATCTCATTCTTGTCTTTCAAGAGAACTGATGTTCTGAGATTACCAACTTGAAAACCCAATGGGAAGCTTTCTCACACATAGCTTGCATCTATCAATGTTCAGGCATAGCATAAGTCACAGAGGCATGACAGGAGACAGAGCAGCTTTGTATGGCTGGAGCAGGTAGGCATGACTCAGTTTCTCCACACCAGAGTCATAAACAGGTGCCAACAGAAGCCTGCCAAAGGGAAACCTTGATGACTCTGGGTCTTTGTTTCTAGCCCAGACTGCTCCTTGAGTTCTGGCCCTGAATGCATCTCCAGTGGTTTCCTTGATGTCCCCCTGGTAACTCACACTCAGGTTCAAAACTAAACTTGCCCAAACTGCTCCTGCTTCGGTGCCCCCATCTCAGTAAGTGGAATTAGTCACAGAAGCCACAAAGCCATGGGATCATTCTTTTTGTGTGTGTGTGTGAGGAAGACCAGCCCTGAGCTAACATCCATTGCCAATCCTCCTCTTTTTGCTGAGGAAGACCGGCCCTGGGCTAACATCCGTGCCCATCTTCCTCTACTTTATATGGGACGCCGCCAAGGCATGGCTGACAAGCAGTGCGTCAGCGGGCGCCCGGGATCCGAACCCGCGAACCCCGGGCTGCCAAGCGCGAACTAAACGGCTGTGCTACCGGGCGGCCCCCATGGGATCATTCTTAACTGCTCCCTCTTCTTTATCCTCCCCCAAATCCAATCCATTCCAGCAAGTCCTAATGAGTCCAACTCCAAATCAGATGTGGTATCTGGAATCACACTCTTTCTTAAAACCCTGCCATGGCTCCCTACTATCTAAGAAATGAAAGGCAACTCCTCAAACTGACCCACCCACCAGATGCTGGCTCCCCACTCCTCCTCCTCCAAATGGCCTCCGGACTAGCCACGCTCACTTGGTCACCTCCTGCTTTGGAAAACACCATGCTTCTTCACTCCTCCTTGACTTTGTTCATATATGCCCTTCTCTCTTGCCTTCTCCTTCTAGGGATATGAACCTCATCCTTCAAAGCCCAATCTAAATCCTCCTCTTTGAGGAAGGTGTGCAGAGGCCTAACCCTCCAGGGTAAGTCAGTCACTGCCTGCTCTGCGCTACCAAGGATGCTTAGTCACATATTCAAGCACAACGCAAGCACTTAGGGGTATATTCATTTGTTTCCAAATCTTTCATTTGTTTCCAGGTCTTTCTGCTCCACTAGCCTGTGGGATCCCTGAGAGCAGTACCTACATCTTATTCCCACTGGTTTTCCCCCAATCCCCAGCTCCGAAAGTGCCTGTAACAATGTGAATGTGTATTGAATGAAATTTCTGTGGAGGCTAAAACCAAAAGAATTAAACTATATTTTATCATAACTTTTTGTTTTACCACCATTATGCTTTCCCCACAACCATAAATACCACATCAACCTAAACAGCTTTCAGTTAATTTAAGAGGAATGGGAGGACTTTTAGTCCATTTCATTCTCATCCCTCAAAAATCTGGGTACCTGTGAACTGCTTTGCAAACAAGTTTGGACACAATGGTCCTGGCTTGGTGTAGGGAAGGGGAAAGGGACCAGCCCCTACACTTGCTCTTGGCAGATGGAAGAAGGGTCCAGTTTGCTCCCTTCCAGCCAACTGCCAGGCTCTCTTGTGCTGTCCATGCTCTATCTTTGTGTAATGATTGACTGATGTGGGGGGTACCTATGCCTTCTCATCACTAAGTCCAAAGCCCTCTCCCACCTGGCCACATTGGCCCAAGGACTTTCAAACTCATGAGTCAAGTGCTTTCCACCTCTTCCTTGGAGTTTAATGGAAACGATCCTCTTTTGACGCCTTGGTGTGGCCACACCTCAATACTCCCCTTTCTCCTAGAACAGACAGAGAAACAAGCAAAACAAGCTATGCACTTCAGACACAACTGGACTATTTTCTTTTCTAGAGCAAACACTTCAGTTGGCAGTATTTATTTCTGAATGTGATCATTGTTAATGCCTTCTGGAGTAATTAAAATAAACTGGCTACCTACTTGACTGCAGAACTGCTTAATTTTATAAAACAGGAGGACTTTTATGATTACATTTTCTCCTTTGTACAGTCGCAGCCCTGGGTGAGAGAAGGACCTTGCTAAGAAATCCTGCCATCCTCTGGGATATACTTTCAGCCTGAGAATCTCCCTCTGCCATGATGTTCAGCATTAAGTAACTACTTCGAAATGAGGGCGAATATGTAGGCCCAAAGCTGGAGTTCATTCCATTAAGAGCAACGAGGAGAAATTTATTACCATGCTATTTTATTTACCTATGAAGATACGCCATACATGAAAATCTTTCTCAGAACTGTTTAAAAATGTATTTTCCTGATAGAAATAGCAAGATTCACAAGGCAAGTACCAAAAGAGAATCATTTAGGAGTAAAATAACCAGCCAAGATGAGAAAAGCCAAGTGTGCCTCCTCGGGTCATCACACCTCCCCAGTGGCCTCACCCACAACCCAAGGTCTGCAGTTGCAGGGAGCCACACCTCAAGCCACTGAGCTATACAAGCAAAGGGCCATCTTCATTTTAATTCAGTTACACATATAATAACTCCAGTTGGCCAAGCCAGACTCCTGGATGATTCACTGACCTGCTTGCTCACACTGCTCTCCCAGTATTAAGCAGTTAGAACTCTGGGGCTCTTCATCTGCCATTTTAAATTAGAAAAGGAAAAAACACACTCCTTTGAGGGTTTAATGAAAATTTGATCCTCTTACTTTGTTTTGTTTAAAGACATAAGTTGAAAAATAATAATGCAAAATTTCCCTAATTAGTCTAATGAAAATTATTCTTGTTTTCAGATTCCTTCTTCATGTTTGGGGTCAGAGAAATTAGTAATCTACTGCTGAAGAAGCCCCGGAAAAACAGCAGGGAAACTATACAGACCTTGCGCTCTCCCTTGTCTCTTTTCTCCTTTTCTCTCCTGGCCTTGCCAGATTTCACAGCTGTCTATTCTCTTCTCTTTCAGGTATTGCTTCCACCTCAAAAAGAGCAAAATCCCTTGAAATCTTAACAATACTAGCTTCTCCCACTTTGCTCACAACCTCCAGAACACTTGGCACCTTTAACGGCACTTCCCTAGTTCACTAGCCACTAACCTCGCTGACACCACCTGCCACAATGTCATCTAGGCATTCAGGTTTTAAAATATTCAAGAACTTATCACATTTCATGACCATTTGTTTTTTCTTTTGAATATTTCCATTTTCAAACCCCTAGCACATGGCTTCATAGTAGTTTTACATTCAGAGTTCTAAGGTATGTCACTATTTACAAGCAGAATTTGAATTTATAGAATGAAACCAGTACGTGTTTACCAGTAACAAAGTAAAATTAGGGACCATTGGTAAAATAACTCATTAAATTTTTGTAGCTATACATTAAGTTAATCTAGTCCAATTTTTTTTTTTTTTGGTGAGGAAGATTGGTCCTGAGCTAACATCTGTTGCCAGTCTTCCTCTATATTTTTCTTTTGCTTGAGGAAGATTGGTCCTGAGCGAACATCTGTGCCAATCTTCCTCTATTTTGTATGTGGGTTGCTGCCACAGCATGGCTTGACTAGTGGTGTAGGTCTATGCCTGGGAACTGAACCCACAATCCGAGGCTGCCAAATCAGAGCACACCCAACTTAACCACTGTGCCACAGGGCCCTCCCCATAATCTGGTCCAATTATTAAATAAAAACTCCATTTCTTAAATTCATAGGAGAGTTAAAAGCCACAACCGCCAACCCCCATCAGGTTCAGAACATGCCATTCTTTCTTTTGTTGATAGAAAAAGATTGCAATACTTTCTGAGTTCCTTCCCTTTCAAAGTCAATTTGGCTATATTCCTCAAAGAAACAACAGTTTCAGAAACATCAGTTTAAACACAAAACCAGTTTAACATCAGTTATTCTACTAACCATAAAAGCTTTTCCTCAAACCATGTTGTTTACTTTGGGGGCGTTCTATTTACTTATTGCAATAAGGCCATTTCTTTTTACGTATGTAGACTTCAATCACATATACTCCGTTTTTTGATACATACACGTGGCTTTAGTTATGTTGGTATTACCCCATTTTACAAGAATGGCTTTTCTGGAATGGCCAGGAGTTCTATGCTCTCAGTCTCGATGTGCTCACATTCACATCCCAATGCAAATGTCTTGTCAGTCAAAGAACAAAGAAACACAAACAAAAACCTCAAGTGGGTCCTTTGAAAATCCACCCTTCCAGCACAGCCTTCAAACGTGGAAAGCCATGGCTGGCCAGATGGAGAGGCGGTTAAGTTCGCCGGCTCTGCCCGGTAGCGGACCAGGCACCACTTTGTCAGCCATGCTGTGGCGGCGTCCCATATAGAGCAGAGGAAGATGGGTACAGATGTTAGCCCAGGGCCAGTCTTCCTCAGCAAAAAGAGGATTGGCAGCGGATGTTAGCTCAGGGCCAATATACCCTGCGTGCGTGCACACACACACACACACACACACACACACACACACAAGTGAGAAGCCTATGATTTCACGGCGCAACAACTGCTCCGTCTAGTAGAGTCGCGAAAATCCCTTGCTTTCCACCCGCCTCAAATGTGCCAATGGAGGCCCACCGGCCTGCCTGCCCAGAGGAGCCTCTGGCTTCGCTACTCGCCTGAATTCCTCAAAAATCTGTGAGGATACGGTGATGCTGGGAACTTTCTGGAAATTTCCAGAGTGAAACAGCGCCCCCAGCAGTGCCACCTGCAATGGCGGCCCTCTGGAGGCCTCAGAACGCCGGGTTTCCCACTGGCATGCCCCAAGGTCCTCCCAACCAAGCCGCCCTCCCGGGGTGCTCAGGAAGACAAAGACCCCGGGGAGCCGTCTCTCTGAGGGGATACCACAGGCGCCTCACCCGCAGCAAGGGGCAAAATGGCACCGAGCCACCCAGGGCCCTTTTTCTCCGAGTCGCCCTCGCCTGCCGCCCCCAGCCCGCCTGCACTCACCCTCTCGGGAGCCTCCACAGCCGGTGGGGTCCTGGAGGCCAGGGGTTTAGAGGAGGGGCGGGGTGGGGGCGCGGTGGGGCCTTGAAGCTCCTCTTGGCCCCGTCGCGCTGGAAGTCCGACGGTTTGTGAGGGAAGCGCGTGCTCTGACTGATTCCTCAGGCGACGACGCCCCCAGTGGCGGGAGGCTCCCAGGGTGCAAAGCGGGGCAAGGAGCGCTTCCGCCTAGACCCTGAGGGGCTGGCGTCGCGGAGCCCGCACCAGGCAGCCGTTGGCTCGCTTAGACACAATGTTACACTGCAGTCCAAGCCCTCCGCCCTCGCTGAACCCAGGGCGCTAGCTGAGCAGCACCTGACGAGGGGTGTGGAGCCAGAAGACGGGGGTCTTTTGAGTCCAATCTGGGCTCCATTGTGGAGCTCGAGAAGCTCAGATATCTTCCTAATCAAAAGGGCCGTCGTAGCCAGAGAGGAACCAAAATGTCGCCCGTGGTTGAGCATTGTGTGTCCAATCCTGCCGGGTGCTTGCAGCTCAGCAAGGCAAGCTCAGCATGCCTGCAACTCCAGAGGTCAAAGGGAGGGTAACTGCAAGCTGTTCCCCTTGACCTGCCATCACATTAAACACGTCGATAGTAGCGGCAAGGCAGCCTTGGCAGCCATCTTGCACACTTCCCAATCTGCCCTCCTCACCGGCCTTCTCCTGCGCACACACCCACCAGAGCTTTGCGAGGTGGCCCTACTTGCACGCTTTGACATCCCAAGTCTGTTTCTAGAGACTCTTGACAATTCCACCGCCGCCCGCAGCCACTCATTCCAGAGTTCAATAGTCCTCACTGAGGAATAGATTTAACCCTACATATGATTTTCTCAAGCTGGCCAATTTTGTACAAGCTAAAAAGACCTTAAAAGAGTTGAAAGATCGAAAACCAACTTGAATTCTGCTCCACCTGACTCACCCCAGCGGGATGAACTAGGAAACATTAATTTAACAACAGCATTAATATTAAATTTTATTCATAATAGGGACAATCCTTGCCCCTCAGACGAGGAAAGGGCTCCAGAACTTTCTGTCTCCTACACAATCCTTCTGATTTCAAAACTGGACCACTCAATCATCTCACAAAGTATACGTATACCAAAACATCACGTTGCGCACGTTAAATATGTTTTTTTTTTTAAATTTGACAACCATGTCTCAATAAAGCAAGAGGGCGGGGGAAAGTGGACCAGTCTGAGGGGTAGTCTTTGGATGTATTATTTTCTCCATACTAAGAGATAAAATCCTAAATTTTTATGGAGTTTAGAAAAGGGCTCCCAAACTCAGTTTCAGGAGGGACTTGTTTTAAAATAGCAGGAGTCTTCCCAAAGTGATTTTTAAGCAGACCATTCTGATTTATAGCTGTATTACAGCCTTCAGGCACCACAGACAAACTCTAATTATTAAGTTTAAAAGCTTCAGGGGGCCGGCCTGGTGGTATAGTGCTTGGGTTTGCATGCATCGTTTTGGCGGTGAGTGATCTCAGGTTCAGATCTGCTGCAGGGACCTACCCACCGCTTATCAAACCATGCTGTGGTGGCATCCCCTATGCAAAATAGAGGAGGATGAACATGGATGTTAGTTCAGCAAAAAGAGGAAGGTGGGAAACAGGTGTTAGCTCAGGGCCAATCTTCCTCACCAAAAATTTTAAAAAAAGCTTCAGCATGGCATGACATCTGAAATAACCAGGAAATGATAGAACAAAAAGTTGTTCAGTAAGGCAGACATTTGTGAAACACTTCCCAAATCCTAAAGCACAATGTTGCATGAGGGGCAGAAAAGCCAGGTCCCATCTTCCCCAACTCTCATGTTCTTCTTATCCTTAAACAAATTGATTCTTTCAGTGCCAGATTACATGCATGTGGGTAATGATAGCATGTATGTATGTAACACTTGTCATTTGTAGAGCGTATAATCAGCATTAATTAACTTTAATTATGGGATTAGTACTGAGTTGTCAGAGACAACTTTCAAAAGAGAGCAATCATTAAATGCATTCATCCTAATAACGATCAGCCAAGCTTCCTCGGAAACAAGGCATGACTCGCTCCCAAAGCAGAGAGATTAGCAACAGAGCAGAGCAGGAAGAGCTTGGGCTTAAGTATAAATCCTGGCCAGTCTTGGAGAATGTAATTAACATCTCTGAAGCCACAGTGTCCTTCTCTCGACAATGGACTCAATAATAAATAGTACCTGCCTCTTAGAGTTGGGAGGATTCAATGGGACGATGCACGCAAAGTGCCTGGTACAGGGAAGAGCAGGAAGGAGACCCGGGTCAGTGGCGCTGTAATCACCATCAGGAACCACAATAGAATACTCACCAAAGGCAGAGAGGGCTTCCAGATGTCCATTCTCCCTGAACACAGCACGCAGGATTTGAAGGACTTCCACCTGGGACTCTTCTGGTCTTGCCTGGAGGTATCACCTTACCTCTGGTCTTTCTCACAGGGGACCGGCCAATAGTAGAGACTAGGCATTCCTCCGCAGAGCAAGGACCCTCATGAGTAGCCTCCATAGCAAGCGCCCAAATTCCGTGAAAATCTCCAAACGAATTCCCCGGAAGACAAAAAACCAAATGATGTAAGGTTTTAGCTCTGTGTGGTCATCAAACTGCCAACTGTTTAGTTCATCCCCAGAGGAGATAAGTATCTCGTTTTCACATCTCTTGATGGAAAAGAGAACACACTTGTAGAAAATCGACATCAAGTCACTCCCGGCTTGTGAGGACACCCATGTGTGGGCTGTGGTAATGTTTCTACTACATCTGAAATACACTGACCATTCTGTGATTGAGTCTCCATTAAAAGGCCTCCATTTTTCCTGGTATGATGTTAATACATGGTGATATATCTTAACGAAGAATGGTGTATTTTACTTGTGGGAAAATTCAATGATAAATCCATAAAAGGAATTTAAGCAGTGCTATTTTAATTCATTTTGAATTTTGAAAAATCAACCAATGAATTCTGGAAGGATTCTCCTTTTATATCTATATGCTTTTCAACTCTACCCATCAAGTATAAAGTCAATGGTCTCTGTTATCTACTACAAACAGTCTCCATTAACCCAGGAGTATGTGACTGAAAAAAGATCTGGTTCTAGATGCCAAGCCTCTGCTATATAGCATGGTTGTTGCTCCCTGGCAAAAACCCCGGAAACAGAGTCATGCTTTGTGGTGGTAAAAATACCCTTCAGGTAAAAAGGTGTGTGAGCTGTCCTCTCCCCCATCTCTGGCACCGTTTTAGTCCACATCACCATCAGCTCTAGTCTGCACTCGTGACTAGAGTCCTTGCTACCCCTACTCTTGTCCTTTCCAAACTGTTCTCCACCCAGCAGCCAAAGCAAACTCTAAATGTGTTCATGTTACATCATTCCCATGGTGGGAATACTGCCAGGCCCCACACACACACTATTTCTGGCTGGTGAGAAAGGGTCGATCCCATTCTCACCTCCTCTAATACCACTCCCAAGTGTAATGGCTGCTTTTCTCTCCTCACTCCACAACAAGTAGGAGATACATATATATATATATATATATATATATATATATATATATATATATATATATATATGAGAGATTATATAATTATATATAATATATATAATAATATATAATATATACTATATAATATATTATATAATATATATAACTTTGCTATAGCTTTTACTAAATGTTTTGATGTGACATTTACTAAATGTCATTTACTAAATTTAGTAAAACATTTACTAAATGTTTTGATGTGACAGACTATGGAAGAGACATGTTCTGGCATCACAATTCAGAAGAAAGTAAGGATCCTTTCTGGGAGGTCATTAACTAAACAGAAAAAAAATGATGTTAAAATATGCTGCCAGAGAGCCTAAACACCTATGCTTTCTTCTTCCTCTACTCTCATCTTAGCAAGAATAAGTTTAGAACATTGAAATTACCTATGTTCTCCAACCTACAGAGGGTTAGGGGCTCCCACATGAATGAGAGGGTGTGGGGTAGGGAACTTGCTGGTGTCCAGCCTTAGTGATGCTAGCATATCCAAGCTGGCACATAGGGATGGTCTGGGCCAAGCCCCTCACTTTCTAATTGAGGACACTGGAGCCCTTTGAATCTGGTGGGAAGAAATCTCCAGAATCTGAGGGCTAGGGCTCAGTTGTGCCCAGATGAGAAGTCTGGCTGCATCTACTTTATCCTGTCCATGTGTATTTTTCCCTCACAGAAAGGTTGCTTTGAAACAGAAGGTGAACAGGCTCCTAAGGCGCTTCCTAAATCCCCAACAAATAGAAAGGTAGACAAACTCAAGCATATCAATAATTACATTAAATGAGAATAATTTAAAAACCTCAATTAAAAGATAAAAATTGTCAAACTGGAGAAATAAAGCAACTCTACTCTTGTCTACAAGAAGTGCATTTAAATATAAAGATGAAGAGACGTTAAAAGTAAAAGGACAAAAAACTAAATACCACGCAAATTCTAATCATAAGAAAGATGGAGTGGCTATATAAATATTAGACAAAGTAGACTGCAGAGCAAGTAATATTACCAGAGATAAAAAGAAACATTTCATAGTAATAAAAGAGTTGATTCAAAAAGACATAACAGAAAACAATTCCATTTACAATAGCATCCAAAAGAATAAAATACTTAGAAATAAACATAACCAGAAAGGTCTTCTTTCCCACATATCTTGCCCTATGTACCTCTTCCATCTGGCCATTCCTGAGTTATATCCTTTTATAATAAACCAGTGATCTAGTTTTTTTAAAAAAAGAACAGAATGACAAGCTCCTGGGGCATCTGCAACAGAGAACAATTTGGTTCAAGTCGACTAGAGAGTTCCTGGCTCTGTGCCATTGAAGCCATCTTTTCCTCTTATTGGAATCCAAGACATCTCTCCCATGGGTATGTGATGTGTGTGTGCCCAGGCATGGCGTGGCGGTCAGGGTTTCTGGGGAGTTACAAGTGGGTCTGGCTTCACATAGCAGAATGAGGCACCATCCTAATTTCCCAAGGCCAAACTTTTTTTTTTAATAAAGTTGCCAAAAATAAAAACAAACAAGATTTCTTTCTTTTAAAAGAAAATAAAGGACTCTTTGGCCAAAGCTGCCTCCCAAACTATAAACACTTCTTCAGTAAGTTCTTAGGTAAGGAAATAAATATACTGGGCACAAGAATGCTCCTATAGAAACAGTGCCACCAGTCAGTCTCAGTTGGGGGTCTCTTTCCTTGGCCTAGACCCCTCGTGTAGACCTCTGGTTCTTTAACCATCCAGGCTATCTCTGGCCTTTCCAGTCATCGAAACCCGGTTGGGGAGGGGCGGCTTTCCTTTGCTTGGCAAATAGTGAATTTGATAGATGTTAGTTCCTCTTTGCCTTCCCAAGCTAACCGGAGACCTCCTTTCCAGCTTCTTGTCTCATGCCTCCTGTGGTGGTACTGCCTCTGTGCTAGCCATGCCACATTTCTCACCTGCCCAAGGCTTCTAGGCTCTGATCCTCTTCCACACCTCCCCTGGCAGGGTGCAGAGTTCTGTCCATGACTGTCTGGCAGCTCACAGAGTGCAAGGACCATACAAGGTTTTTCAGCGACAGGCCCAAGTGTGGTGAGGGAACAGGACAGGGCAGGGTGTGGGGGTGAATTTAATTTTGTGATTTGATGCTCTGGTAGGTCAGGTAAATTCCTCCTCTGATCTGTCCCAGCATCCAACCATTTACATTTCCAAACAGCCCAGGTAACCTTGCATGACCCTGAGAGTGAGTGCCTCCTTAAATTCCCTGTCCTAGGCACCTCACTTGCCTCACCCTCGTTCCAGTCATGTTTATCAATTCTCTTTTTATGGGAGATCCCAGGCAAGTTGAGCCATCCCTGACCTCTTCCATCTTTTTAAGCTGATTGGTACAAGACTCTAGAGCTGACTTCACCACCCCAAGTAAAGAGTCCTGAGTCTCCACTCCTTTCCGTTCTGAGTGGTTACTACTGCCCAAGCCATCCTGGGGCAGACTAAACCAGAAGCATGGGCTTTTGTCACAGAACCGTAAGATGCTTTTATAGGAGAAAACATCTTCACCTAAAGACTGTGATCAAGGCATGCTTTTGCCCTCTGGTCACTTTGTTTTCAGCATTTGTGTTATTATGTGGGGCTTCAGTTGCTATGGAAAGAAAACACTGCTTACCATGACAACTGTAACAGTTTAAGGTGCACAGCTTGTCTCAGACTACGAAGCTTCAAAACCACTGAAATGTGTAGGGTTTAATATTCCTCCTTTTAAAAATAATCAATCAAATGTTCTTCTCCCTATAAAAGCCGCCTGAGTATTCTCCACTTTCCCTGTGTCACCTGTCATGAATAGCCAGCAGACATCAACAAAAAATACCCAAGTGCTTAAGTCAAAGGAAATTTTCGTAAAAATTCAATTAAAAATGTTGGTAACAATCAAACAAATAAATGGAGACTTACTATGTACCTATTCTGCACCAGATGTGTGTAGATTCTTTTACATACATTTCATCTGATTGTGATTTTTACCTCATTTTACAGAAGAGAGAAACAGATCTAGGAAAGTTAAATAACTAGTCCAAAGAGACAGAACTGGGTTTTAAACCCAGGATAGACTGGCTCTACCCAGCCTAACACAGCATTGTTTATTCAAGCAGTTCGGTCATCTGATTATTTTAATTGGTCAAAAACTGAGGGTTCAGAATGATCTTTTTTTAAAGAATAGAAAACACTGCCTTTTTAAAAAACAGTTGATCTGATTACTGGCCTTCTTGTCAGTATACCTTGGGGACTGCTATAATCCCCTCTCATCTGGATTAGATGAGAAATTACGAGGGTGGGCAGTGGGTAGGGAATTCCTGCAGCAACCCACTAAAAATGACTATCAAATTGACAGATAATAAGAAGTATTGTCGAGGATATGGAGAAGTTGGAAACTTCACACACTGCTGATGGGAATGTGAAGTGGTACAGCCACATTGGAAAATACTCTGGCAGTTCCTCAAAAGGTTAAACATAGAGTTACCACAGGACTCAGCAATTCTGCCCCTAGGTATATGCCCAAGAGAATTAAAAATATATGTCTACACAAACACTTGTGCAGGAATGCTCATACAGCATTATTCATAATAGCCAGCAAGTGGCAACAATGCAAATGTAAATCAACTGATGACTAGATAAACAAAATATGGTATATCCATATAATGGAATATTATTCAACCGTAAAAATTAGTGAAGTACTATTTGATGACACAAAAAGGATGAAGCTTGAAAACATTATGCTAAGTGAAATGAAATAGTCACAAAAAAGGCACATACTGCATGATTCCACTTATATGTAATCATACCTAGAGTACCTAGACTGGTCAAATTCATATAGACAGAAAGTAGGAAGGTGAGCTTGTTGCCAGGGGTTAGAGGAAAGTGGAAATGGAAAATTGTCATTTATGGGTATAGAATTTCAGTTTTGCAAGATAAAAAGAGTTTTGGAAGATTGGTTGCACCACAATGTGAATGCACTTAACACTACTGAACTGTACACTTAAAAATGGTTAAGATAGTAAATTTTATGTTATGTGTATTTAACCATAATTTTAAAAGATTCCATTTATAATGACATGTCTAGAATAGGCAAATCCACAGAACCAGAACGTAGATGAGCAGTGCCAGTAGCTGGGGGGAGGGAGGATGGGGAATGACTGCAAATGGGGAAGGGGTTTCTCTTGGGGATGACAAAAATGTTCTAGAATTATATAATGGTGATATTTGCACAACCTTGTGAATACACTGAAAAGCCACTGAATTATACTCTTCTAAAGGGTAAATTTTAGGGTATGTGAATTACATATCAATTAAAAATTTGGTACGAGAAAATAACAGTCTAGGAGTGGGAGCTGGTGTACCTGGCAGAAATGAAAGGGCAAGGGGGATAGGAAATGGAAAATTATGAGAAACCATGTAAAAGCAATCACTAACCTGCCCAGCCACAAACATCTCATTGTATTGTGGCTGCACACAATCACATGCCACAGGTGGCTCAAACCAAGGGTGGGTTTCATGGCTGGAGATCAAATATTTGAGCAAACTATATATGCATCTGTATGATTATTTTAAATGTGATGCACAATTACTGTAAAACACAGTTGATAACTACACATAATGGCTAACTAGTCAGTGACTAACCAGGAGATACAAAGAAATAATTATAATATGAATATATGCTAATATTGTATTTGAATACAACCTGAAGATAACTATATACCCTAACCCCATGTCTTTCAAATAAGACCCACATCATTTGCACTATTGATGTTGAATAATAGAAATCTCAGTGGACAGCTAATGGGATACCAGGGTAAATTAACAATTACCATCATTTAATTAAGCTATTTGAGAAAGTCTGGCTCCTACCAGATTTGTTAGAAGTGCATCAAAGCTCCTGACTTATAGCATTTTATTGCACGGGTTTCTGGCTGCCCCTTGGGGCAAGGAATTGCCACAAATCCTTTAAAATGAAGAAAAGTGAGAAGATTCTTGGAAACTAAGGTGAGCCTTCAACTCTACAAGCAGCCCTTGGTACTCATGGCATACTGAAGTCAATGCTCTTCATGGAGTAGCTAATTATCAGCAGAAGGCGCTGCCTACACTGAGTCAGCAGGTGAGCCTCCTCTCAGGTTTGTCTTGCAAGCTTCACTTTTTCTTTCTTTTCTTTTTTGAGGAAAATTATTGTTTTCCTAGCACTGAAGAAAATGAGCAGGGTGAATACATATAGAGCCAAGCTAAAGTCATGCTAGGGATACTATCAAATTTAAGTAGACCATGGAACAGAAGAGAGAGTTCAGAGGGAGACCCAGGTATACATAGGATAACAGACACCGACTAATATTTTTAAAAAGCATCACAAGAAAGGTAGGAAGCCTTATAGAAAAATAGGCAAATGATAAAGGAATAGGACATTTATAAAAGAGGAACCCAAAAAGCAAACATATAAGATGTTCCAACTCATTAAAACATCTATGTGATACCACCTTACATCTATTGGCCTTGAAAAATTAGAAAGCTAAGATTACCAGGTGTTGACAGAGCTGAAGTATTATAGGAATCCTCATGTTTGCTGTGGGAGCATAGACAGGGCCATCATTTGGAGAGCAGTCAAGCACTACTCAGTTAGATTAAGTATACACAATGACCCAGCAATTTTGCTATTGTATGTATGTATATATGTGTGTGCATACATATATGTATATAGTCTTGTACACACACGTTCATAGCATTATTCATAATAGACAAAAAGGTGGAAACAATCTAAATGCCCATCAACTGATGAATAGATAAACAAAATATGGTACATCCTTACAATGTAATGTTATTTAGTCATAAAAATCAATGTAGTACTGATTCATGCTACAATATGGATGAACCTTGAAAACATTAAGCTAAATGAAATGGACAAATATTGTATGATTCCATTTATGTGAGATATCTAGAATAGGCAAATCTACACAGACAGAAAGTAAATTAATGGTTGCCAGGTGCTAGGAGTTGAGGGACATGGAACTTGACTGATTATGGGTATGGAATGTCTTTTTTGGATGACAAAAATGTTCTAAGCTTAGATTATAATAGTTAAACAACTCTGTGAGTACACTAAAATCATTGAATTGTACACTTTAAATGGCGAATTTGTGGTATGTGAATTATAATAAATCTGTTATTAAAAAGGAATGAATGAATGAATACATGAAATAGATAAATAAAGATATAAGCAGGGCTTTGCAAGGACGTATGATGAGAATGTGCCCAGAAGAGTGTGGTTAATAAAATCCTCTGCTCCAGTGGTACCTGCCTCCTTTTTACTGACTGCTGATCTTCCTGGAGATTGTAGATCTTTTGAAAATATTATGTTCTCCTTTGACTTGCTCCAGCTCATTGTGTCCCAGGTCCTCAGCTCCCATTGTCCTGCTGGGCATGGGTTGGGCCTTGGTCTGAACCACACTGCAGATGCTGTAGACCAATCAAAGCCGCCTGTAGATAGAGGATACCTATCCAATAGAATATGGCAAAAGTGATGGGATGACACTTCCATGGTTTGATTACAAAAGACTGTGACTTGTAAATTCCATCTTGCTAGTTCTCTCTGTCTTCTTTTTCTATTTCTCATTGGTGCTGTCTCTTGTCCTCTCGCTTGCTTGCTGCCATGTTGCAAGATGCTCTATGGAGATGTACACGTGACAAGGAACCAAGAGATGCTTCCAGTCAACAGGTCATGAGAAATTCAGGCCTCACTCCAACAACCCTCAAAGAACTCAATTTTGCTACCTTCCATGCAAGTAACCTTGGAAGCAGATCCTTCCTCAGTTGAGCCTTCAGATGAGACCACAGTCCTAGCTAACCCCTTGATTATAGCCTTGTAAGAGACCCTATAAGCAGAGAATGCATGTAAGCCATGCCCAGACACCTGACCCGTGGAAACTGTGAGATAATAAATGTGTGTTAAGCCACTAGGGTTTGGGGTAATTTGTTATGCTACAGTATGACAGTTGATAACTAATCCAGAGGATAAGGTGCATTAAACATTCTTCTTCCCTGTCACCAGAACTTTGGAACCAAGCCTCCCTTGCAATTGGGTGGGGTCAAGTGTCTGGCCCCATAAAAACTTCTCAATTTGGTGATTTGTTTGTACAGTTCAAAACTCTCCCTTGACTTCCCGGTACCCTCAGAGTAAAATGCAAAATAAGTTCTTACTGTAGCCTACAACACATTCCTTGATCTGGTCCCTGCTGCCCTTCTAGACTCATCCTACTCTCCCCTTCACTCTTTCTGCTCCAACCACACTGGTATCTTTTCAATGAACCAAGTATGTTTTCACTCTGGGGGCTTCACCCTTTGCTTTCTACATTCAGAAAGCTCTTACCCCCAAGACATCTGCATGACTCACTACCTCACTTCCTTCGGGTCTCTGATCAGATATCACCTTCTCAAAGAGGTCTTTCTCAACAACCACTTAAATAGGCCTTAATTCTCAGTCTCTATTCCTTCTCATTTTATTTTTTATGATAGGACTTACCACCACCTAAAATTGTGTGTATTTGTATTGTCTTCTCCCTCTAGAAAGTCAGTTTTATGAGGGCTGGGACTTTGTTTTGTTAACTGCTGTATCTCCAATGCCTAGAACAGTGCCTGGCACCTACAGCCAGATTAGGAACAGGAGTACTGGAAGAGATGACACATCACTTCCCAGAGACTTCTGTAATTTGAAGCAGAAGTGGGGAGTTTTCAGCAGCGAGGGAGAAACAGGCATTCGGAGAACCCCAAAGCTGTCCTGGGTCCCCAGGAATTCCTGGGGGAAGCCAGGGCATGCAGCATAGCAGGAAAGAGTTCTCAGCAAATCTCTCACTTTAACTGCCAAACTAGTTCCATAAAAAGGTATTTCAGATTGCTACTCAATAGACCCATCTTTCTATGTGGCTAGAAAATATATTCTTCATGAGGGCTACTATTTCTAAGTTTTCTCTATTTGCATTTTCTTCTTTCATGCCCACTTATCATGCGTAATTTAACTGTATGATTTAACTAAGGCCAAAATGCAAAAGTGCAAAATTTTATGTATAAATCATTAGTGATGCAGGCAGACTCTTGTACTTTAGAACGAACAGCCAGTAGCTAATTGTGCTCACAATTACTTAATCTTAGGTATAGCAACTTCTGTACTTGTTTTATATTCAAAATAGATTACATTTTTTTTAATTAAAAAATGTTCTAAATTTAAAAAAAGAGTACATGCAAGTGAATGTTATGATATGGTTTTGTATAACATGCAGAGGAATACTGGGTGGAATTAAATCTCATTAGAACACTAATTAATGTACCATCAAGAGTAGATGAGATGGAGTTTAGAACTATGTTTACTGTCACAGTTAACAGATTCTATAAGACTGAAAAAATCCAATGGGAGAAGATGTGGAAACATTAACAGGAAGTGAAAAACAGAAAAAACAATGTGAAGTAAATGAATGCATGCCCAATAGTTCTATATATCCTGGGGGTGCAAATGAGGAAGGACCAAAACAAAAAACAGATTAGGAAAGGGAGCTAAAGAAAACTGTGTGACTGGGGCAAGCATTTGGAAGCCGCAGGTATGCAATGTTGGGGCAAATAAAACATCTTGTGCTCTGTGTTGTAGCTAACCATTGGGTAACTCATTCTGCATGCAAGTCAGGCAGTCCTTGGAAAACAATATGGCAGCTTGTGTGAGCACAGCCTTTGATGATGTCATCTCTTTCCTGATCATAATTTCCAAAGGAAAAAAAATCTAGGCATAAAGCTACTTATTATAGTTTTACATACTATATGAATGATTCCTGGAATGAATAAGGCATAGTGTTGGGGAGAAAAAAATTTTTCCTCTACCCTTCTAGGTTCTTCTGGCTGGTCTAAGAATTAAATTGACATGAGATAGATTAACAGGAAAAAATCAAATTTAATTATGTATGTATTGGGGCTCCATAAGAATATGAGGCCCAAAGACTGTCAGGCAGTTGAGACTTATATGCTATTTGGAACTAAGGAGAAGGGGGCAGAGGTCTGGGACTTCAAAGAGGAAGAAGACAATTTACAGGGAGATGGAAAGAGCAAAGGTTTGGTAAATAAATGTTTGCCATGCCAAGTGGAGAAGTCTTTCTCATGTAAAACAAAGTTATCTTTGGTAACAGCTGTCTCTTCCTGGTACAGACTCCCTATCTAAGTACCTTTAGGCAGTTAAGGGGGAGGTTAAAAGTTCTTCTTGAGTCTGTGGGGCCTTTATTGTCTTCAGCTCCAAATAATCCACATGCCAAAGTGGCACATTCTGAGGAGACTTGTTCTGAACTTCTACAATAGTAAAATGAATATTGCAAAATAATTCAATGAAGTTATGAAAATTTTAATAAATAAGGAAAATAAAAAGACTGCCTCATTCAATATTATATCGGGTGCTTTCAGAAAGCAGTTAAAGCTGATTTAAAAGTTTATGTCATTTCTCGGGCCGCCCGGTGGCACAGCGGTTTAGTCCGCGCTTGGCAGCCCAGGGTTCGCGAGTTCGGATCCCAGGCGCCCGCCGATGCACTGCCTGTCAGCCATGCTGTGGCGGCATCCCATATAAAGTAGAGGAAGATGGGCACGGATGTTAGCCCAGGGCCAGTCTTCCTCAGCAAAAAGGGGAGGATTGGCAACAGATGTTAGCTCAGGGCTGGTCTTCCCCACAAAAAAAAAAAAAAAAGTTTATGTCATTTCTCATACCAAATCTTCTACTTTGATGCAGGAGGAAGGAGAGTTAATGAAGATTTTAGTTAGAGACAAGACATGTTTGTGGCATTTTTTTTTGTTATGGTGATTTTATTGTTTATGGTCAATAAACTTTCTAATCAGCAGTAATTCATTATACAGTTTCAAATATTTTGAATGAAATTGAAGCAAATATATTTGTAAATGTTCGATTTTGAAGTTTAGCATGCAGATGATTCTTTTAAATCCTGCTATATTTTAGACAAATCATATATTTAGGCACAGCTTACTTGCCAAATAAGAATCTGAATTTTAAAAGTATATATATATATATATATATATATATATATATATATATATATATATATACATTATCTACATCTGAAATGCAAAACTATACCCCATCCATAAATTCATGCTCTTATATTATTTACTGAATATTTGTGGAGCTGAGTCCCTTTCTTCTTCACTAATTTATTCATAACCATACACATTAAGCCAGTGGCTTTAATTCTCAATTCAGTTTGATTCTATAAATACATATTGACTATCTACTATACACAACGCAACATATTTTATCAGGAACATTTCATCAGAAATATTTCAGCAGCAACACTTCAGAGCTATTTCCTCAGAGAAATACATAGCTTGTTAATATTAGAATTGCTTCTTTATATACAACGGTGTTTATGTTGGGGAAGTTGATATTTACATACTAATCAAATGAAATGCAACATTCTTCAACCACTTCCCCCACTGCCCTTTCCAGTTTCTAGTCAAAAGAAACTATTTTTAAGTGGAGGGATCATCATTTTTCCAGATGCTTGATATAACTGAGTTCTTATTGTGTCCACGTTCTCAACTTCCTTTAAATTCACTGATTTCACCTCCTTAATTAAACTCCCCATCCAGGTTGTCTAGCACTATTTCCTCTTCTCTGACTACTTTTAATATTGATCCTTTTTCATATGTATATTTTTGTATTGAATTATCTATTTATGATTATAAACATTCTCTAAGACTTACTTCTCCAGCCAGATGGTAATTTTGTAAGAAATGAAGACCAGGCCTGCTAGTCCAATGGTCTTTTACTGTTGGGCATGCTGTGAGAACACAAAAACTAAATGTGTATTGATTCCTTGCTAAGCCTGCAGTGTAAGATGCAAATAAACTGTAAGCAACTGATAAATATATTAATGCTTGAAAATTCTGGAAAAGCTATAATCAGTCATTCAAAATGCAATGAAGTCCTAGACATCTTAGCAGAGGCTGGGGGGTGTCCTAAAACATTCAAAAGTTGAGCTTAAAGAATATTTTAAAAGACAGGCACTTTTCTTGTTTCTATGTTTAGCGGCAACACACATGAAGATGGAAAAACAATTACCAGGAGCCTGCACCAAGGAAGTGATAGGACTGACATGCAAACAGGATGCTACTCCCTTGGAAATGGATGATTTTAAATTTACTTTAGGACTGGGTACTCCTTAGTTGTGTTCACCTATGTCCCCTTCCTAACCCCCTCCCCCAAATTCACGCACACACATTACTTAGCAAAGGTCACCCTGAGAGCTACGAAATATGAAACTTCAGTCTTTCTTGTCCCTATTTAGCATAAATTCAGAATGTCTAAATTAAGAATTTGTAATGTTGGACTGTGGAGGAAATTCGTAGCTTGTCAAGTCAAAAAAATCTCCTGGGGAGCTTGGACTCTCTCTCCTGAAGGAAAATGACCAAGCCCTGCCTAATGTCAGCCCCAGGGAAAGACTTCAGAATCAGGAGAAAGAATTTACAAATTTTTAAATTGCCCTCTATTTATACTTTAATTTTGAAGACAACAATTCCTTTAAATACTGCTCAATGCCTTAACCAGAGTGCTTCCATATTGAAAGCATTAAGTGGAATAGCTTCTGGTTGGAAAATACAAACAAGGTTTAGTTATCTTGATCACTAAGAACCAGAGAACAAGGCCCACCCTGCCTGGCAAGTAAGCAGTTAGCTTCTTGGATTTGTGTGGCTAGTTGAAAATAGTTAATGAACTTGCTAATATTCACTGCCTGTTGAGGACTTAGCTGATTCCCCAGCCCACAGATACATTATGAGGAGCGGAAACTCTCAGTCAGGTTGTTTCAGCACTTCAGGATCCCACCAGTAAAAAAATCACTTAATGATCTACAAGAGAGAAAATATTCAATATTAACAATCATCTCAAAAGCCATAAGCTGCCCAGTGCATAGAAGGAATAAGGTCCTTAAAAACAGTGCCTGAACAGAAATGTTCAAGTCTCCTTTGGGCGGTGATTTCCCAAAACCTCATGAGTTTACATTCCATGGGATGCAATCACCTTATAGGGCACTAAGTTTTGTCCTTCTCTTACATGAATTCACTATTTATTCACACCTAACACTTGAAAATGATTTAATGTGCAGCATTGGGCTGGGACACTGGACAATGTTCAATGCCAGGCAAAAGGGCAGAAAATGATTCCCTTTGAATGTTTTCAAATTGTATACTTCCTTACTGATGTGGTAAAACAAGCTCTAATTTAGATGGCCCTTCTGGATAATGTTGCATGTTGGTTTGTTGTTGAACATCCACATATCTCTTTTCAACTCTAATTATTTGTTTATTTGAACTAGTCTTAACTATGGTCAGTGGTGAAATGTGAAGGGCTAATTTCAGCAGATGTTTGAAGCCCACTCTGCTGAGAGCTCTGCAAGGAGCCTCTACACAGGACCCTTGTATAGGATGAGGGGGAAGGGGCTGGAGGTCAGGGTCAAAGGTAAATCGGCATCAGCTTCCAAGGAGTGAAAGAATCAAATCAGAGACAGGCCAGGGTCTGATCCCGGGAATTCAGAAAGAAAGATGTCACACAAGGAGTTAGAAGGTTGGAACAGAACGGAGGACATGATGCAAGAAGGTCAGGACCGAGTAGCTAAGGGCAAAGAGAAGCTAAAACAACAACTAAGTGTGTGGTTGGGCTGTGAACAGGGCCAGATCAAGCTTGATGGTTAGTTGGTACCTTCTATGAGAATGAGGTACAGGAGGTAGGATGCGTGTACTATTTCCCCGCTAATTATTGCTACCCAGACACTGTCAACCTACCATTTAGGAAATGCAAGTCCTTGATCACAAAAACAAGTCGAGAAGAGCATGGGCAAGGCTGAATGTACCTCCCTCCATCCACACAGCTGGACAAACTGCACCTACTGCCTATGAGTCTGCAGCCGCTTGGCGCATAAAGGGCCCTCTGAGCATTCACTTCCGGACTCGTCTCCTATGGAACAGCTCAAAAAGGACCCTCGCCCCTGTGTTCATTTCAAAAGAGATTGATCTGCGTCTGAGAGATGTATCTATCAAATGAGGACAGATGATCCATCAGCTGATTTGTGAGCTATTAAGGCACCTAGGACCACATAAATACAAAGAGTATTCAAATGAAGGTAACCTTTCTGTGCAAAAAGGTCCCTGCCAATTAAAACTTGTGAAAGTTGTCTTTGTCCCCTTGTGGAATAGCATGGTTGTTAAATAGGTGCCATTCCATTATGTTGAAATTTAAATTGAATATTCAAAATATTTACATAATACCTCTTCAAACTTGAAAATTTCAACAATATATATATTTAAATTACACTCTCATTGTGTGAAATTAGAGGACATGGACAAAATGTTATTTCTGTTGGAGAGTAAGTGAACTTTTCATGTACTAATTTCAAAGGGTCACTTAATCAACAGAGAGATCTCAGGGGCTATCATTTGTGCCTTTTCCCAATATTACCCCAGCATTATATTGGCAAGTGAGTAAAGAGTATACATTGTGCTTTTTGAAAACAGGAACTAATAGGAATTGTTTTCCCTATAAATAATGCATCAGGAAGAAAACACAGCCCTCGTCACTATTATTTGTCAAGTACTTTAATCATTTTGGAACAATTGGACATACATCATCTTTGTCTCTTTTTATGATTATAAAAGCAATGCATGTCTTTGTAGACAAATAGAAAGTTTGAAGAACAAGTTTAAAAAAACATAATCTCTTCAGGCAGAAGCAATCATGATACTATCTTGGTACATTTCTTTTCATCTATATTTCTTTTCCATATTGAAACTTTATTGTACATATAATTTTATATTCTGCTTTTAGAAATTAACATTATAATAAATTTCTTCATCTTATTATAGTTCTACAACCTGATTTTAATGGCTGCATAATAATAATAATATATGGAGATACCATAATTTATTTAAACATATCCCTACTATTGGACATTAAGGTTTTTTGTTCTTATCCCTATTATAGTGTGATAATCATCTTTGTGCGTAAAACTATTTCCTTAGACTAGATTCAAAAGAAATGGAATTAATTGTAAGGTCAAGAAAATTCTTCTGGCCCTGGATACACATTGCCAAATGGTTTAACTAAAGATGGCTAAAAAATTACTTTTCATAATGACTAATTTCTCCAGTTAAATTATTGTCTAACCAGTTCTTAAATATAATAGAACTTGAATAACTTTAAAAGGGGCCATATTTACTTACAATTGAGCTTTGTTTTTATCTTTTAGCCCTGGACTCTCTGATATCAAATAACCAATAACCTAACACATCTGAAAGTATTTCTGGAATTCTTAATGGTCAGAGCTTGGAGGCATCTTGGTGAGCATCGTGTTTCATGGTCTATATTGTAAGGTTTTTAATATTAAAAATCCCTATAATTTTATTTTAAACCTTGACCAAGCCAGCCCATTAGCATCACTCTATTTCAATACAGTAAGCTAGATACTCTTATTACTATTAACCAAAGATTTTATACAGCAAGGATCTGGAATGGATATACATGATTGTTTACTTTCTAATCCTTATTTGAACTGTACCTTACAGCTTATGCACTTTTCTCTAAGTATACTTATACAAGTTATACTTGAACACATTTAAAAATCATATATTATACAGAAGCCAGAAATATCCAACTCAATAAAACAGGTATGCTGCAAAAAGTATTCTCTCATCTGCATGCATGGAAAACTGTCTATACTCACTGGAAAATAAAATACTACATGTTTCATATTTTAATTAATAAATAATTGCATCCACCTGCAAATTGAAGAAGATCTCACAAATAACAACTAGATCGAAGAGACAATAAATGAGAAATTATAGACTGTAAAATAATGAAAACCAATACAGTTAATATTAAATCTATAAATTGTATCTGAAGAAGTATTCCGAGGTAAATAGATGCCTTTTAATATTTTTATCATCTAAAAAGTGAAAGTAAAACTGCCAATATTTTGGAAAGGAAACATTAAATCCAGAGGGCCATTGATGAGAGTGGCGGGGTAACAACAGCCCTCTCAGATGTTGAAACACTTTGATGTCTGTTATACCCATGGGTCCTAGAATCAGGCGGCCTGCATCCAGAGCTCAAATCTATCACACTCGTAGCAGGATGAATTTGGGCAGGTTATTGAACTTCTCGGAAATTTAATTTTCTGATCCGGAAAATATAGGGATAGCAAATATTTTCCATAAAGGGCCAGATAGTAAGTATTTTAGGCTTTGTGGGCCACATATAGTCTCTTTCACAATCACTTCACTCTACCATTGTAGGACAAAAGCAGGATAGGCAATATGTAAATAATGAGTGTAGTCATGTTCCATGTGTCTCACTAAAACTTTATTTACAAAAACAGGTAACTGGAGGCTGGATTTGGTCCCATGTGGGCTGTGGTTTGCTGGTCTTTAAATCAGTGTTTCATGATAATTTAATTAAATATGATAAAGTCTGTGAAGTACTCTATAGAGAAAATTAGAGTAGTGTACAAAATACACACACACACACACACATATCAACATTGCTTCCCTGGGCTAAATCCCACTTGGTCATGGCATGTATTCCTTTTTATATGTTGCTGGCTTCAGTTTGCTATCATTTTGTTGAGGTGTTTTTACGTGAATATGCATAAAGAATATTGGTCTGTGGTTTTCTTCTCTTGTGATGTATTTGTCTGGTTTTGGTATCAGGGTACTACTGGCCTCATCGAATGCATTGGAAAGTGTTCCCTCCTCTTCTATTTTTTTGGAAAGTTTAAGAAGGATTTGTGTTAATTCTTCTTAAATGTTTGGTAGAATTCAGCCATGAAGTCATGCGGGCCTGGTCTAGTCATTGTGGGATGTTATTTGAATCACTAAACTCAATCTCTTTTACTTTTTATAGGTCTATTTAGATTTCCTGTTTCTTCTTGAATCAGTTTTGATATTTTGTGTCTTAATAGGAATTTTTCCATCTCATCTTGGTTATCTGATTTGTTGGTATACAATTGCTCATAGGATTCCTTCATAATCCTTTTTATTTCTGTCAGATCAGCCGTGATGCTTCCTCTTTCATTTCTGATTTTACTAATTGGAGTCTTCTCACATTTTTCTTGGTCTCCCTATCTAATGGTTTGTCAGTTTTATTGATCTTTTCAAACAACAAACATCTTTGAATAGTTTTGCCTCTCCCCCCTCCCCCCTCTGAGCTCCAAATCTCTGCAACACGGAGCTGGGGAATGGATGAGAAATGCTGGCAGCCTGCCTCTCCTGGAGAGAAATATCAACCCTAGTCCGGAAGCTGGGGGTATAGGGATCCCTTGGTCCTGAGCTCAGCTGGGAGGAGTTGAGCTTCCAACATGCTGAACTGGGGGTGGATAAGGGAGAGGATTACTGTTCTGACTGAGATTTTGTAGATTTTTTAAAAATAATTGTTTCCCCATTTGCTGAACACTCTGAATTCCCAGAGACTTTAAGTGGTTGTGTTCTTCCACAACATCACCACTTACGGTTGTTTCATTGGGAAGAGGGAACACAGAGCTCCTCATGTTGCCATTCTGTAAATTGCCTCTCCAGCGTGGCATTCCTTTTGATACTCAGACGAATCCTTTCCATTTTAAATGATCCCCCGTTCTTGTGCTAGGTCCTCTCTGGACTTGTCCAGCTCTTTGTATCCTCTTGGCCTGTATGTGCCATGGATGCATGTGCCAGGAGAGACCCAGGCTTGTTCCTGTCAGCTTGATTGCTGTTCCAATTTGCTCCTCTTTCTTTCTGTCTTTGTCTAGGCTGTCTGTCCTTCACTTCCATTCTTCTTGCTGCTGCCCATGTACTTTCTAAGGTGGCATCTGCCACATTCCAGAAGGCACCCACTGGGCATAACAAAACAGTTGGGGAGGCAGTGATGTGAGGTGCAACTTCTTGCCAAGTAAAGACATATAAAAGTCCAGTTACCATCTACTTAATCACCACTGTTTCAAAAGAAAAGATGGGTGCTTATTATCAGGAAAGTAAGAAAAATTCAAAATCTTACAGTAAAACATTTTGAATATGTTTTTCTTATAAAAAGCTCTCCACATTGTCCTGTGGTACACATTCACACAGCAAGCACTGGTTCATGGGAAGGCAATTTGGAAGTGGTCACCTAAAGAACACATCTGACTGCACCATCAACCCCCCCCTCACCTCCACCCCAGCAACTACACCATGACTCTCCTAATACCAACCCTCTCCCCAGTCACTGGCACATTCCTGTAATTGGATATTTATTGATGAGTTAGACTGCCATGCAAGTCAGTGAACATCTTGAAGGCAGGAATCCCATCTTTCTCATCTCCGCATGAGAGGTGCATCTCACCTCTGCACCAGGGGAAGCTGCAGGGTCTGGCAGAAAATAGAGTCTCTACAAATGTATGCTGAATGAATGAATGAATAAGTGAATGAATTTTTGCACATTGTCAGAATCATAAAATCCAAACTTCTTAACCAGGCTTTCAGTGCTTTCTTAATCTGATCCCTGCACACTCTCTTACCAGTCTTACCACCTTCACCTCTTCTTCCCAACACGGACTCTCCATTCCAGCCCAACTGGTCTACTCCCTTATCCTCATGTTGACACAAGTAATCCATAATCAATCTATGAGCCAAATTTGGGGTGAGTTTCTTATGAGCCAAATTTGAGGACCATATAGCCTGGGGCCTTCCTTCCCCAAGGAAGGAAGGGCACCAAAGAAGTGGTGTGTACAGAGTGGTTATATACTGTCAAAGAGCATGTATCACATATGATTGAAACGTCCCTTTTACAACAGTCATAAGATTTCCTAGATTGCCTAGCAGGCACAGCAGTTAATGGACACAGCAGGTATGAGGTCTGCTGTCTCAATGGGCACAGCAAGTAGCAGGTCTGCTGTCTCAAGTTGGGTGGTCACAGGATGAGCACAGCAATCCAATCCTAGCCTAGGGAGAAATGTTTATCCCGAAGGAAATGCCGGTGTGGGGGAAGTTGCATCCTTATCTTAAGGGCATTTGTTCTTGTTTTTGGGACACAGTAAATGCTTAAAGCAGATATACAATGGATGTTCAAAGGCCAGTCAGGCCCTCTTGGAAAAACAAAGTCAGGCCAAATTAGTTTTGTACCAAATGGCTTCCTCATATACTCCAATATATCCTATTGCTTGCCATTTATTTATCACTCAGAAGCATCCTGCATCATCTCACCTGCTCACCTTGACTGTGCTTGTAACTGCGGGCCTTCTAGGGCCAGTTCAACTGACTCCATCTTATCAACAGAGTAATTAGTGGTTTTTCAGGAACTGAGACCCCTTGTCCAGTTCAGGCCAATTGAAAACACCAACCCCTCAACTGGGCCTGCACAAATGCTCAATAAGTGACATTTTTGACATCAAGGAGCTAATATCTCCACCCTCAGAGCATGGTAATGACACCATTTTGTGGACATGCATTCTATGAAGAGGCGTGAAGCTTGGCTATGCTTGTGCAGATCATCCATTACCTCACATCTCCTTACCTCCAATCATCTAGGTCCACACTTCAGACCACCCTGCCCTTCATCCCATAAATTCTGCCACAAGTCCTGGATCACGGAGACAGATCTGAGAGCATATGCCCCTGTCTCCTTGCAGATTGATATAGCAATAAAGCTGATTTCTTTTCCCAAAAGCTGATGCTGTAATAATTGCCTTTTTAATGTGCATTGGACAAGAATCCCAATTTTGTGTGGTAACCTGCTCTTGCCCACAGCTCTGCTTATTTGAATGCTCCTTCTGCCTTATTCCAGGCCACTTTGAACCTGCCCAGACCTTGTCATGGAAGTGGACATCTCCTCAGAGCAGACCAGGTCTATTTCCATGAGGGCAGGCCGAGAACCTTCAAATGTGACCAGCTGGCTCATATGTCTTCACCTATGGTATTGATAGAAATAGTGACTAGAACAATGCCAGAGACAGTCCTGTGGCACATGTCATTAAAAGACCTTCCTCCAGTTCAACAGAAATTTTTTAATCAGCTCGCTTGGGGAACAGATCTCCAACCAGCCTTCAAAATTACCCAGTCTTTAGTTTTTGGAATTTGCCTCTTTCTGTTTATGGAAAATCAGAGTAACTTGTGCCTCTTTCAAGTCTCATTCTTCACAATTCTGCAAAGAAACTTGTTTTTTGTTCAACAAATATTTAAATGGCCACCATGAACCAAACAGGTGCTGCTGTTACTAATAGTGTGTTTCTTGTTCCATCTCAAAATCCCTCAGGCCCAGGGGATGGATTGTGTCTGGGCAAAGGGGCTTTGATTCCTTTAAAACTGCTATGTATTCTTTAATCTTTGTCTCCTTGAACTTGGGCTGCAAATCCCTCTTTACTCTGGGGGATGGTTGAGGGTAGCCCTTCTTGGATTGGATGTGCCCATGGAGCCTCTGTTCTGTATTACAAATGAACACCCACTCCCCTTGTTACATGAGCCATCCTTGGAATTTGACCACTGCAAACTTTCTGCATATCAGGGGTAAGGTGGTAGTCCACCTGGGACATCCATGGGTCCATTATAAGCACACTGCCATTGAAACAATGAGCTGTGGCCTCAAAATGTTTCATCCTATGTTAAACAGCTATGATCTAGCATTTCAGGAAAGGAAAACAGTGTAATCTCCAGAAGGCTGGGTTGGGTGGGAACATGTGCTTTCTCTAACGAGTGCCTCCTTTGCCTGCACAGGAAGCAACCAACTCACTCCAGGGTTCCAGAGCATTGCACAGTGCTTGAGGTTGGGGAGCCTTGAGGAAATCTTTGATGGCAATAACAGGGACAGTTGATGGGGACATTAATAGTGATAGCCATTCTTTACATATGCACAGTGCATCATTGTTTACAAAGTGCCCTAGGACAGCTTGTCTCACTTGATTATCACTACAGGACTGTGAGGTAGGCAGGACAAGAATTATTATTCCCATTTATCACAGGAGGAAACTGAGGCCCAGCGAGGCAAAAGGCTTGTTTAGGATCACAAAACTAGTAAGGAGAAGAGCTGGAAGAAGAATGTAGGATTTTGGACCTCTGAGCCAAAGCTCAGAGGGAGGAAAGCTTCCTGTCATCTGCCTTCTGGCTGAAGTGGAACTACAAGAGCCTTGAGTACCTAGGGCGCCTGGGTAATGGAGGAGTGAATCCAAATGGTTGCTCTTGGGTTGTCTACTTCCAGGACTGACATTTCTCCCTTAACTTCCAGGTAGTCATTCATTTCTTCATTCATTCAACATATATTGAGCCTCTAGTACTTTCCAGTCACAGGGAATACAGCAGAGAACAAAACCGAACACAGTTGCTGACTTCCTAGAGTTTATCGCCTTGTGGAGGAGAGAGCCATTGTACAGAAAATTACCAAAATAGTTACAAATTGTGACAGGTGCTATGAAGGAAGAGTGTAAGGTGCTATGAAACAGAATAAAAAGGGGACCTCATCCAGTTTGGGAGGTTAGAGAAGGCCTCTCGGACGAAAACATATTTAACAAGTTGAAACCTAAAGGATGGAGTAGGAGTCACCCAAAGATTAGTTGAGGATGGTCAGGTAGCAGGGGTGAGGGGTGTACTAAGCAAATGGAACAGCATGAGTGAAGGCCCTAAGACAGGACCAAGCTTGGTGCATTAGAGGAAGAGAAGACGCAGGTGGCCAGAGTGGAGTGGTGAAGGGAAAATTGGAGAAACATGAGCCTGAAGGGTGAACAGGAGCCAGATCCTGAAGGCCAGAGACAACCTCCTTCTGAGCCTGCTTTGAATGTACTTGACTGAGACCTAGACCCTGTGAATACTTATGGATTTATTATTCAGGCCCCTTGAGGTTCATCTTAGGTGTTCTGGGGCCACCCAGAGGCCAAAACACAGTGGCCAGTGGGGTAATTAAGGCTAAGAAAGGCAGAGGGTGTTCCTTGCTAGGGACACAGAGGGTGGAGGGTTGCATGGGGCATTGACCTCGGCTGGCAGCTTCCTGGCAGCCAAGGCATAAAGGAAAACTTACTGGATTTTATGGTGTTTATTCTCTGGCAACAAAAAATTAAAGTGGAAACTAACTCAGCAGCTTCCAGGGCCAGTGAGTCCTGAAACTCAGCTACACGGAGAAGTCTTCACTTGGGACCTGAGTAAGAGTGTACTATGTCTTCAGCAAGTGCTGCCCCAAATGAATGGCAATTCTGCTGCTGCCCACAGCTCCATGAAGCCTGGGAACATGAACTGCACCCTGCAGGAAGAGAGGGACGCAGACATTTCTGCAAGAAAAGAGATAACAAGCTTCAGACACTCTCTTCTCTGATGTGTGAGCTTAATGCAGGAAAATGAATAAGCACAAGTTGATGACAGGGGAATTAATGTGTCCATTAGCTTGCCTCACTCCACTGGAAAATCTAAATACATATGGGACAGGGCTGCATTGCAGGTACTTTCCAATTGAGGCCCCTGAGAAGAGCTGATAATGTGGTCCACAGTTGGGAACCCAAATCACTTGCTGGAAATGAGTCCAATGTCTTCATCCCTGAAAGAGAAAATAAACACCTTTTTACCCTACAGAAATTGATGGTGGAGTTTCCTAGAGGTGGCAGTTTCAAACACTGGACCAAGTCAGCTGGATTTTCCCAAAAATGGAAATCTTAAGTCCTTGTTTAAAAATGTTCTTGAAGCCTGGGGAGCCATAACTAAAAAGGCAGACATGGCTTGTAGAGCATTAAAGCTGATGTTACAAAAGCCAAATGCCATATGGACAGAGCAGCATGTGGCCAAAGGTATCTGTGTCTAAGTGGCTAAAAGCTCCAGCTTAGGCAGGATGGCTGTCCCTGGCATGGACTGGGGTCTGAGAGAAGCAAACATATCAGCCTTAGTAACAAATGGGGCTGCCTTCCCAATGGTGCACCTGTATTCCTGGAACAGGGTGGGGATAGGCAGGAAGCAGGAAGGAGGTAGGCAGGGCGAGGCAGGTATGTTTCAGGTTGGCTGGCATCGAGGGCTCAAGGAGTGCTCATTGATGCAGTAATAAGGAGGGAGCTCCAACCTCTTCCTCAAGGCATGAGCTGACTTTGGCCAAGAGGTGACTGCACACTGGGCCAGAGGCCCGGGATCTGGGAGAGAATCTAGAACCTGGTAGTTGTAATTGCCCTTCAGGCTCCGAGATACGATAGGTGGTATGCAGTTTCAAGAATTTCAGGATGAGATCAAGGCAAAGGAAGCTCTGAAGAAGATCCTGAGGAAACAGAATTATAGCCTGTCCTAAAAAGACATTGTCTAGTGCCACCCTCTTTTTGTACAGATAGGACCTGGAAGCCAAGAGAGGGACAAGGGACATACTGAAGTCACACAACCACTGAATGGCAGAACCAGGGCTAAAATCAATTTATTCTGCTTCTTGGGCCACCACTTAGGCATAGGTTCAAGTATTCTCAGGATAAATGGGCTCACTTGGTCAAAAACTAAGGAGAAGTCCAGGGGGGTAAACATGGAAGATTATTAGGCTGGGCTCAGACAGGACAGACAGTGTATAAACACCAGGAAGAGCAGTAGGCAGAAGCATGGGGATGCCATAATTTAAAGGGCAGGCCAAGGAAGAGTTCACTAGACTGTACGCTCTTTCAGGGCAGAGACTGGCTCTTACTTACTATCGCATGAGCATGACACCTTGCACATCGTAGGTTCTCCAGAAATATTTATTGGATGGAGAAAGAGGAGTCCACAAAGAAGACTGGGAAAAAAGACACAGAACTGTGAGGAGAACCAGGATGGTGCAATGTCACAGAAGTTAAGAAAGCAGAGGGCTTCCAAAAGGAGGCAGAGGTCAACTGTCAAATGCAACACAGGGACCAATTAAGGACAAGAACATGTTGCATGTGTCAATGAAACATCTTCAAGCTGATGGGCTCCCAAATCTTGATCTCTAGTCCAGATCTTTCCCCTTGAGCGCCAACCCTGAATATCCAAGTCATTGCTGACCATCTCTACCTTGACATCCCATACATAGACAGAACTTGTTCCACAATGCCCCATGTCCCCAAGTGAACGTATTATCTTTCTTCCAACTCTTGACCCTCCTTTTCTGTTCTCTATTTCATAAATGGCCATACTGACTCTGGTTAACAAACTAGAAACCTAGGAGTAATCCTAGACTCACCCCACTCCCTCTGCCACACAATGAATCAATCACCATGTACTGTTTATTCTACCTCCTTATAGCTCTCAAATCTGTCCACACTGATCCAATTCCTATGTCACTACCCTGACCCTGTCCCCCATTATCTCTCATGTGGAAAACTGAAATAACCTCTTAACTGGTCTGCTCACATCTACCCTTGCTCCCTCACAAACTTTTATCCAAAAACCAGCTAGACAGATTTCTTTTTCCATTTAAAAATTTTTAATTTAAATTTATTTTTACTTACATTTAAAAAATTCACTCTTTTGGTATACAGTTTGATGAGTTTAGACAACCACTACCACAGAGTCATGTAACCATTACCATAACCACGACACAGAACAGTTCCATCCATACCCCCCAAAAAGTTCTCTCATGTTACCCTTTGTAGTCAAACCTCCTGCCCCACACACATAACCCTTGGCAACCACTGATCTGTTCTCTATCCCTATAGCTTTGCCATTTTCAGGATGTCACATGAATGAAATCAAAGAGTATGTACCCTTTTCAGATGGGCTTCTTTCACTCAGCATAATGTATTTGAGATGCATCCATGCTGTTGTGCATATCAATAGTTTGTTCTTTTTATTACTGAGTAGTATTCCATTGCATGGATGTGTCACAGTTTATTTATCCATTTACCAGTTGAGGGATGTTTGGGTTGTTTCCTTTTTGTTTGACAATTATGAATAAAGCTGCTATAAACATTCACATGCAGGTTTTTGTACAAACATGTGTTTTCATTTCACGTGGGTAAATACCTAGGAGTAGGATTACTGGGTCGCATGAGAAGTGTATGCTTAACTTAAAAAAAAAAAAACTGCCAAACTGTCTTCCAAAGTGGCAGTATCATTTTGCATTCCTACCATCATTATATGAAGCTTCTAGTAGCTTTACAACTTCACCAGCACCTGGTGTGTCAGTTTTTTGTGTTTTATGTATTTTTGAATGTTAGTCATTCTAATAGATGTGTACTGGTTCTCATTTTGGCTTTAAATTGCATTTCCAAACCAACCAATGATGCTGAGCATGTTTTCATGTGCATATTCATCTACATATATCTTCCATATGTTTTGATACATCCATATATCTTCTTTGGTGAGTGTCTGTTCAAATCTTTTCTCCATTTTTCTAATTGGATTGTTTGATCTTATTTTTGAGTTTTGAGAATTCTCGATATATTCCAGATACAAGTCTTTTGTCAGGTATGAGACTAGAAAATATTTTCTATCAGTCTATGGCTTGTATTTTCATTTTTTAATGGTGTCTTTTGCAGAGAAAATGGTTTTCTTCTTCTTCTTCTTCTTTTTTGCTGAGGAAGATTCACCCTGAGCTAACATCTGTGCCAATCTTCCTTTATTTTTTGGCATGTGGGCCACCAGCACAGCATGGCCACTAACAGAGTGGTGTAGGTCCATGCTCAGGAACTGAACCTGGGCCACCAAAGTGGTGCATGCCAAACTCAACCACTAGGCCACTGGGGCTGGCTCAGGAAAATGTTTTTAATTCATATAAAGTCCAGTTTATTACTTTTCTTTTTATGGATCATGCTTTTTGCATTGTATCTAAAAACTTTTTGTCTTACCTAAGGTGACACAGATTTTTTCCTGTTTTCATCTAGAAGTTTTATAGTATTAAACTTTTCATTTAAGTCTATGATCCATTTTGAGCAAATTTATGTAGAAGATTTGAGGTATAAGTCAAGGTTCATTTTTTTTTTTGCATATGGATGTGCAATTATTCAAGCACCATTTATTGAAAAGGCACGTCTTTCTCCATTGAATTGCCATTGCAGTTCTGTCAAGAATCAATTGCCCGTATTTGTATGGGTCTCTTCCTAGGTTCTCTATTCTTTCCCCATTGATCTATGTGTCTAGCCCTCCACCAATTTCACACTGGTTTCTTTACCATAGCTTTAAATTAAGTCTTACAATCAGATAGTATGAGTCCTCCAACTTTGTTTTTTTCCAAACATTTTTTTCTATTTTATATGCCTTTCCATATAAATTTTAGAATGTTTGTTGATATCTACAAAATAATCTGCTATGATTTTGATGAGGACTGCATCCATAGATCGAATTGTAGAGAACTGACATCCTAACCATATGGAGTCTTCCAATTCATGAATCCTGTATGTCTTTCCGTCTATTTAGATCTTATTTAGTTTTTTTAACCAGTATTTTGCAGTTTTCAGCATACAAGTCCTGCACATAATTTGTTAGATTTAGATCTAAATAGTCCATGGTTTGGGCTACTGTAAATGATACTTCTTTTTTACATTATGGTAAGTGAAATAAGCCAGTTGCAGAAGGACAAATATTGTACAAATCCACTTATATGAGGTATAGAAATAGTCAAACTCATAGAAGCAGAGAGTAGAATGGTGGTTGCCAGGAGCTGGGGGAAGAGGAAATGGAGAGTTGTTGTTCAATGGGTATAAAGTTTCAGTTATGCAAGATGAATGAGTTCTAGAGATCTGCTGTACAACATAGTGCCTGTAGTTAACAATACTGTGTTGTACACTTAAAAATTTGTTGAGAGTAGATGTCGTATTAAGTGTTCTTATCACACACACACGAAAAACACAAAAACAAAAGCAAAGGAACACAAGGAAACTTTGGGAGGTGTTGGCTATGTCTGTTACTTTGATTATGGTGATGGTATCATGACTGTAAGCATACATCGAAACTCACCAAATTGTATACATTAAACAGGTTCAGGATTTTTGTATATCAATTATACCTCAGTAAAGCTGTTATAAATTTTCAATTTCCAAATATTCATCGCTAGTATATAGAAATGCAACTAATGTTTGTATGTTGACCTTTCACACTGTGACTTTTCTAAACTCACTAAGTATTTTTAAGAGCTATTTTAGATTTCATTAGATTTTTCTACTTAGACAGTGATGCTGTCTGTGAATAGAGATAGTTTTATTTATCCCTTGCCAATGTGTATGCATTTTATTTCTTTTCTCTTCCCCTATCGCACTTGCTAGGACTTCCAGGATGATGTTGAATAGAACTGATGAAAGCAGACATCCTCATCTTGTTCTTGATCTAGAGAGAAAGCATTCAGTCTTTCACCACTATGTTTTATGTTAGCTTTAGGATTTTTATAGATGCCATTTATCAGGTTAACAGATTTACCTTTTATTTCTCATTTGCAGAGATTTTTTTTTTTTTTATCATTAATGGGTATTGAATTTTGTCAAATGCTTTTTCGGCATCAATTGATATGATTGTGTGGTTTTCTTCCTTACTATGTTATATTGATTGATTTTTGAATGATGAACTAGCCTTGCTTTTCTGGGATAAACCCCACTTGGTTGTGATGCATTATCCTCTTTATATATTGTTGGTTTCAATCTGCTAATGTTGTGGCGAGAGCTTTTACGTTTATGTTCACGAGGGATATTCATCTGTAGTTTTCCTTTATTGTAATGCCTTTGGTGTTGGTAATCAGGTTAGCGACGACCTCATGAAAGGAGTTTGGAAGAATTTTCATCTCATATTTTCTGAAGAGTTTGTGTAGTGGAATGAGTATTATTTTTCGCTTAGATATGTAGGACAAATCACCAATGAAACCATCTGGACTTGAAGTTTTCTTTTGTGGAAGGATTTTAGCTATAAATTCAATTTCTTTTTTTTTTTTTTTTTTTGTGGGGAAGACCAGCCCTGAGCTAACATCTCTTGCCAATCCTCCCCTTTTTGCTGAGGAAGACTGGCCCTGGGCTAACATCCATGCCCATCTTCCTCCACTTTATATGGGACGCCGCCACGGCATGGCTGACAGGCAGTGCGTTGGCAGGCGCCCAGGATCCGAACTCGCGAACCCCGGGCTGCCAAGCGTGAACTAAACCGCTGCGCCACCGGGTGGCCCCTAAATTCAATTTCTTTAATGGAACTATGACTTCTCGGGTTACCTATTTCTTAAGTGACTTTTTTAATTAGTTTTTATCTTTCAGAGAATTTGTCCATTTTATCAAAGCTGTCAAATTTATGGGAGTAGAGTTGTCCATCATCTTTTTAATGTCTATAGTAGCTATAATGATATCCTCTCTTTCATTCTAGATTTTGGTAATTTGCGCTTTCTCTATCTTTTGTTTGGTCCATCTGGCTAGAGGTTTATCCATGATACTGATTTTTATAAAGAACAAGCTTTTGGTTTCATTGATTTCCCCTAATGATTTTCTGTTTTCAATTTCATTGATTTTGGTGTTTATCTTGATTATTTCCTTACTTTTGCATTCTGCTTGCTTTGGGTTTACTTTGCTCTTATGTTTCTAGTTTTATAAGGTAGGAGCTTATATCACTGATTTGAGATTTTTCTTCCTTTCTAATGCAAGCATTAAATATTATAAACTTCCCCCAAAGCACTGTTTTAGCTACATCCCACAAGTTTTGGTTATGCTGTTTTCATTTTCATTCAATTAATGATACTCTCTAATTTCCCTTGAGATATAATCTTTGACCCATGATTTATTTAGAAATGTTATTCATTTCCAAATATTAAGGAATTTCCCAGATATCTTTCTCTTAATGCTTTCTAGTTTAATCCTGATCAAGTCAGAGAACATACTTTGTATGATTTCAATTCTTTTAAATCTGTTATAGTTTATTATATGTCCCACGATGTCACATATTCTAAAGAATGGTCCATATGTGCATGAAAAGAATTTGCAATCTACTGTTTGGGGTGGATTGTTCTAGAAATATCAATTAGGTCAAGTTGGCTGATACTGTTGTTCAGCTCTGACATATACTTTCTGATTCTCAACTGCTTGTTCTATCCATCACTGGGAGAGGAGTATTTGATTTTCTGGGAATATTTGTGGAGTTTTTCTTTTTTTCCCCTTCATTTCTGTTTTTGCTTAATATATTTTGGAATGCTGTTATGAGCTGCATACACATTTAGGATTGTCATATATTTTTGAGGAATAGACTATTTAATCACTAGGTAATGCCCCTTTTATCCCAGGCAATTTGCCTTGTTCTGAAGTCTCCTTCCTGATAATTATATACACATGATTGCTTAATTTCCATTGGCGTTTACTTGTTATATCTTCATCAATTGTTTCACTGATAGGTTATATAAAATATCATTATATTTATAATGGGCTTGTTGTAGAGCACATATAGTTGTGTCTTATTTTTTGTTATCCAATTTGACAATTTCCCTCTTTTAATTGGTGTGTGCATCCTTTTTATATTTAATGTAATTACTGATATGATTGTATTTAGGTCTTCCATTATATCAGTTTTGTTTGTTGCTCCTGAGTTCTTATTTCTTGTTCTTCCTTTCTTGACTTTTTAAAAATTATTTGAATATTTTAAATAGTCCACTTTGTGTATTTGATTTTTGGCTGTACCACTTTATACATATATTTTTAAAAGACTTCATTTTTTTTAGAGCAGTTGAAAGTTCACAGCAAAATTAAGAGGAAGGTACAGAGATTTCCCACTTACCCCTGCCCCCACACATGCATAGCCTCCCCCATTATCAACATCCCTCACCAGAGTAGGAGGGATAGATTGTTACAATTGACAAACCTACATTGACACATTGTAATCACCCAATGTCCATCATTTACATTAGGGTTCAGTCTTGATATTGTACATTCTATTGGTTTGGACAAATGTATAACGACATATGTCCACCATTATATCATACCAAGTATTTTCACTGTCCCAAAAATCTATGTGCCACCTATTTGTCCCTCTCATCCCAACCCCTGGGAACCACTGCTCTTTTGACTGTCTCCATCATTTGCCTTTTCCAGAATGTCATATAGTTGGAATGACACAGTAGGTAGCCTTTTGGGGTTGGCTTCATTCATTTAGTAATATGCACTTTAGTCTCTTCCATGTCTTTTCATGTCTTGATAGCCATTTCTTTTTAGTGCAGAATAATATTCCATTGTCTGGATGTACCAGAGTTTATCCATTTACCTACTGAATGATATCTTGGTTGCATCCAAGTTTTTACAATTATGAACAAAGCTGCTATAAACATCCATGTGTAGGTTTCTGTGTGGACACAAATTTTCAGCTTATTTGGGTAAATACCAATGAGCATGCTTACTGGATCATATGGTAAGAGTATGTTTAGTTTTGTAAGAAATCACTAAACTTTCTTCCAAAGTGGCTGTACCATTTTGCATTCCTACCAGCAAGAGAATCCTTGTTACTCCACATCCTCATCAGCATGCTGTCTACTTTATCCATTAGAGTCCTTAGCATATTAATCATAGCTGTTGTAAATTCCTGGTCTGATAATTCTAACATCCCTACCACGTCTGGTTCTGAAGCTTGCTCTGTCTCTTCAAATTGTGTTTCTTTGCCTTTTAGAACGCCTTGTGATTCTTTCTTGATAGCCAGACATGATGTACTGGGCAAAAGGAATTGTAAATAGGCCTTTAGTAATGTGGTGGTAAGTTGTGGGGGGAAGGGAAGTGTTCTGTAGTCCTATGATTAGGTCTCACTCTTTTAGTGAGCCTGTGCCTCTAGACTGTGAACTTCACAAATGTTTCTCTGTGTTTTCTCCTCTACTTAGGTGGAATAGGATGGCTAGAGCGGGCTGGAGTTGGGTATTTCCCTTCCCCAGGGTCAGTTTCGCTCTGATGTTACTGCAGCAGGTTAGGCTCTGGTTAACTAGGTTCTCCTGAGGGCAAGCCTTGTTAAGAAGAGCAGAATGCTCTGGCATATTTTAAAACAGTCCCTTTTCCCCTCTCCCTGCCAGAAGCACAAGGGAATTTTTCTCTGATATTTGCTGTGGAACCTGGTTGAGGTCCTGGAGGTAGGTCTCACATTATTGCAAACACCCCTCTCCCGTGACTGGTTCCCCCCAAATTTTTAACTCTTGCAGTCGTCCGCATGGAGCCTCCAGCAATTCATCCACTACAGCTCTGGTTTTCCTACCGCAGCACTGGTTCCTGTGGTGGTTTCAGCTCCTGAGTCTCTGTCCCAGTGAGCTGAGACTCCCTGTATGCACCTGTCTGTCTCTGCCATCTTGGAGACAGGTTTGCCCTGTGTTCTGCTCTCTCTTAAGAGTCCAAGAAGAGTTGATTATTTAGTCCATTGAGCTTTTTACTTGTTAGGATAGAGTGGCAACTTCCAAGCTCCTTACATGTGAACTAAAAACCAGAAGTCTTGCTTTTATGTTTTGAATGGTGGCTCTAGAGATTATAATGTACATATGTAATATTTTATAGCCTGCTTAAAGTTTATATCACATCATTTCAAGGAAAATGTAGTAGCCATACAAGTCTATAGGCCCCTTTGCACTTCCTTATGTTATAGCTATTATATGTATTGTATCTATATACATTGAACCCCCCAGATATTACCATTTTTGCTTCAAGTGTCATTCATATTTTAAAGAACTTGAGGAGAAAATTTACTTACCCAGATATTTATCATTTCTGCTGCTCTTCCTTCATTCCTGATACTCCAAGTTTCTTTCTGATATTATTTCCCTTCATCCTAAGGAATCATTTTAAGTATTTCATTTAGAGCAGGTCTGTGGAAAATGAATTGTCTTGGTTTCCTTCATTTGTTAATGCCTTTATTTCGCCTTCATTACTGGAGGATATTTCCACTAGGTATAGAATTTGGGGTTGACTATTCTTTTATAACAGCTCTTTATTTTTGGTCCAGTGTATGTTCCAGCCTCCATGGTTTCTGATAAGAAATTTGCAGCCATTCAAATGATTGACCCCCTCTATGTAATATGTCATTTCTCTCAGGCTGCTTTCAATTTTTTTTCTTTGCCTTTAACTTTTTTACAGTTTGATTACAATATGTCTAGCACAGTTTTCTCTGAGTTTATCCTGTTGAAGGTTCACTGGGCTTCTTGAATCTGTAAATGTATGTTTTTGCCAAATTTGGGAACTTTTCAACCATGATTTCTTTAATAGTGTACCATATTAATGTAAGATGTTAATAGTATGGGAAACTGGAGAGGGGGTGTATGCGGGAAATCTATGTACTATATGCACAATTTTCTATAAATCTAAGACTGCTCTAAAAAGTAAAGTCTGTTAATTAAAAAACTAAACATTCAACGATCATACAACCCAGCAATGAGACTTCTGTGTATTTATCTGAGAGAAATGAAAACTTTTCTTCACTCCAAAACCTGTATATGAATGTTCATAGCAGCTTTATTCACAATAACCAAACAGTGGAAACAGCCCAGGTGTCCTTCAGTGGGGTAATGGTTAAACAAACTGTGGTACATCCATACCATGGAAAATTTATCGACGATAAAAAATGAACTGTTGATACACACAACAACCTGGATGAATCTTCAGAGAATTATGCTAAGTGAAAAAAACAAATCCCAAAAGTTTACATACTGTATTATTCCATTTATATAACATTCTTGGAATGATGCAATTATAATAATGGAGAGCAGATTAGTGGTTGCCAGAGGTTGAGGAGGAGGAGGTGGGTATGGGAGATGTATTCATCAGCTCAATCTGCTACAACAAAATTCCACAGACTGGATGACTTAACAGAAATTTATTTCTCGTCGTTCTGGGGCGGGGAAGCCCCAGATCAAGGTGCCAGCTGATTTGGTTTATGGTGACGGCCCTCTTCCTGGTTTGCAGACAGATGCCTTCTTGCTGTATTCTCACATGGCGAGAGAGCAAGCTTGGGTCTCTTCATCCTCTCATAAAGGCACCAATCCCATCATGGAGGGTCCATCCCCATGACCTTATCCAAACCTGAGTATCTCCCCAAAGCCCCACCTCCATATACTGTCACATTTGGGATTAAGGCTTCAATATAGGAATTTCAGGGGGACACATTCGGTCCATAACAGGAGGGAAGTGGATGTGTCTATAAAACAGCAACATGAGGTTTCATTTGGTGATGGAAATGTTCTGTATCTTGACTGTATCAACGTCAATATCCTGGTTGTGATATTGTACTAGTTTTGGAAGGAAGATGTTACCATTATGGAACATTGGGTAAAGGGTACATGAGATCTATCTGTATTTTCTTACAACTGCATGTGAATCTACAATTATCTAAAAATAAAGTTTAATTTAATAATTGTCTGCAAACAATATGCCCTTTCATTGCCTGCATCAGAGGTGAACCACTCCCACTGCCCCACCCTTGGTAGCCAACTGTTCCATCCCAAGTTTCCTTAACAAGAAAGGGGCCTAATCAGTGTAGTGTTTATGGCTTCCAAACAGTATTATTTCAATTCTTGGGAGTGCCATCAATGACTTTTAGTAGGGTGAGATTTTTGGTCCTTTGGGGAGCCTTTAGTTGCTTACAGTATAAGGCAGGATGCAACAAACACTACTATGAGGTAGGTGGCCTAGAGGCAATATATTGGTCTGATTTGGGGGGGAGTGGCACTCTCATTCCACACACTTCACCCAGTAGGTTCCTGAAATCTACACCCTGATGTTGCCTCCCCCCAACCCCCTGCAAACACATGCAGAAACACCAGACTTTTTCCTCCTTGTCTGTGGGATAGTGTTAAGGAAGAAATTTGTCTTTAGTGCTCCGACCTGATCCAGTTCTTACCCCCACTATCAGGCTAACTGGACCTTCTGGTCTGGCACCCAACCCTGCAGGACCCACCTCTCTCCCTCCGCACACACCTGCCTCTTCTCTTCCTTCCCCGCTCCCACCATGAGAGAAGTCACAGAGACTCACACATTTTCACAACAGGTCCATTTTATTTAAATCACCATCGCTGCACCCTGTTGCTATAAAATGACATCTACACAGTTGGCCATTTCTCAGGGGCCACACCTCAGAGACTTCTCAGATAATTCTGAGGTCTCTGGCCCTGCTCTGAAGTTACTGGCAGCCCAGGTAGTCACGTGAAGTGGTGGGCTTCTCCACACTCTCAGTCATGCTCTGGCTCATTTTGACTCAGCTTTTCATTCAGCCTGTGAGAGTGACAGAATAGTGTTGTTCCTCCAGCTGGCTTAGATTTAATTGAAGAGATGGGATTTTTTGGAGAGGCTTTTTTGTCAAGCTCCTTTGAAGGGGTCTTTTTGCCCCCATGGTCTTCTTGGCCATCTGCAAAGACAAGAGGGTGAGCACAGAGGGGCATTGGTTTGAGGGAAGAGGGTGGGGGCTGGGTGGGAACAGGAGCTTCATGAGAAGGGTTGTGGGCTGAGGAGGGGGTGTGTGCCAGGCAGGGACAGGGGAGAAGTCCTGGTAGGGGGAGTCAAAGGGGAAGAGGGGGAGCTTGGGTGGGGTCATCTCACCTTGACACTGCCTCTGGACCTGGGTTGACAGGAGGCCTTCCTCTTCCTCCTCTCTTTGGTGTTTGGAGTCCGTTGTTCTGGATGTTCCATAACTGTGCTAGGAATTTGTGGTTTTCTTGTCACCTGTGCCATGTCAGCGCCTCCCGGTGGTCTACCCCAGAGCTCCTGACCTACCTATATATACCCCTCTCCAGACAGTGAGGGGCCAGACCCTTCAGCTTTCTTTGGCCAGCAAGGCTCTCCTCCAGCCAATGGTTGCTGTGGGGGGCACTTAGACATCACAAAGCCTAACCATGATGCCTCTAGGGGAGGAGGGGGAGCAACCAAGATGTTCTGGTGGGAGAAAGGGGGCATATTTTTAACACCCCTAAAGAGCCTTCCAAACTGACCTGCCACCTTCCTCAGCTCCCCATGTCAATTCTGGTGGGTCACATGGCAGGGGGAGGGTGTCTCCTCCAAACCTTTCCCCACAGCCACCCTATTCAGTGGTTCATTCTCTTCTCTCCCACCCTTCACCATTACCTAGTTTCTGTATGTCTTGCTTAAAATCCATCCATGGTAATGTGGCTGTATTTAAGTCTCCGTGGAGATGTGAATCATCCTGCTTCCTGACTACAAATTACTCTTATGCACCTTGAAGACCATTCGCTTTTACCAGGATCTTTTCCACCCTACCTCGTTTTCTCAGTGTCCATGTTGCTCTCCTCAGTTTTCTGTTTCCCAGTCTGAAATCACTGCCTTCCTCCTGTCAGACTCCCATGAATAGACTTGCTTTACTCAGAATCTAGTATTGTTTCAAATCTGGGACTCATGCCCATCTCAGGAAGTGTACTACCCAGGCTTGGGTTTTAATAGGGTCAGGGGGATGAGGCAGATACATGCTATAAGTTGTGCTGGATGTTTGTATGCAGGAAACTACAACCTAAGACTGGTGAGTTCACCACCGGGAGGGACATGTTCAACATTGTCCTTGTTGTCCAGTGCAACAAGGGGGAAAAAGGCATCTAGATTGGAAAGGGACAAGTATAACTGTCTTTAGTCACAGACCACAAGATAGTCTATACAGAAAATTCTGTCAGTCAAAAAAAATTCTTCTGGAAGGCATAATTGAGTTAAGGTCTCAGGATACAAGATCAACATATAAAAATTAATTGTATTTTTATATACTAGCAATGAATAAATGGAAATTTAAATTAAAAATAGTGTGATTTAAAATAGGATTAGAAAGCATGAAATATGTAGGGATAAATCTGACAAAATATATAGTAGATCTGTACACCAAAAGCTACAAAACATCATAGAGATAAATTAATGAAGACCTAAACAAATGGAGATATATACCTTGTTCGTGGTTTGGAAGACTCAATATTGTTAAGGTGCCAATTCTTCCAAAATTCATCGATAGAGTCAATGCAATCCCAGTCAAAAACCCAGAAAGCTTTTTTAAAAACATAGAAATTGGCAGGCTGATGTTCTGTAGTGTAAGCCCTGATAGGTATTTTTTTTTTCTGTTTGTAATGCAAGTGCCTGACTTAAGCTTTGATTGTCAAGGCATCTACTTCAAAGAGGCATCCACTTCAAGAGGGCGATCTCAAATAAACACATTGCCAGCCTCCCCCGCCGTGGAAGCTCCTTTGATTTAGAGAGCTGGTTGATTTCAATAACTGACCATTTCAGACACTTGGTTTTTTCACTTCCCAAAACTTTAAATTCCTGCTCTTATGCTTTAAATTCACCAAAACAGAGTGAGCCCATGAGATGAGAGTGATGTCAGCAACACGGCAGAGTGAGCTGTTCCCTTTATCTCTCCCCCTTCAAACTACAACTAAATGGACATTCATTGCTCAGTGGAGGATACCCACACAGCACAACAGGATGCCTGAGAGATCCACACAGCTATACATCTGAAGTTGGGTGGAGTACCCCCGGGGAGGTGATGGAGATAGGTGAGCACTCTGGCACCCTAGCAGCCCTGTGCACAAGTGTGGCTGCTCTCCCAGCTAGCATGAGCACCCATAGTACCCCTGTGGCCCCAGGGGGCGGGGGTATGCCTCAGCGTGACTGCAAGAACAGGTGAAAGCAGCCCTGAGCTGCAACATGATGGCTTTCTGGACTGATAGGGGAGCTCACAGTGCCACTGCAGCCCCAGGGATTGGCCCAGGCTCAGCCCCGTGGGGAGGCCCTGCCCACCAACCACAACAGCTGCTGCAACCTAGGAAGAGTTGGTGGCAGATCTGAGCACCTGGGTGAATGATTTCCCAACTGCTGCAAATGCCCATAGTACCACTCCAGCCCCAAGGGTGGGAGCGCATCTTGGTGGGACTGTGAGAGCAGGAGGCAGTAGCCCTGAGCTCCTGCCTGATTGGTTTCTCATCCAGTGGGTGGTCTGATGGTGTCACTGTGCTCCCAAGGAGTGGCACAGGCTCGGATCCCATGGGGAAGCTCCACCCGCCAAGCACAGTGGCCAGTGTCACCTTAAGAGGTGGTGGCAGATCTACATGCTTGAGCAAAAGATTTCCCAGCTGCTGCAAATGCCCATAGTACTGCTGCAGCCCCAAAGGTGGGAGTGAACCTCAGTGTGACTATGGGAACAGGCAGTGGCAGCCCTGAGCCCCCATGTGATCACTTTCCCATCCAGTGTTAGAACCCACAGTGCTACTGTGGTCCCAAGGAGTGGCCCATGTTTGGAGAGGCACAGCTGCTAAGGGTTGTGGCCGGCTTCTGCCCACCCCCCAGTGATGGCAGGTGGAATCTGTAACCACACACTAACACTATGCAAAGGCATAAATCCACCCTATCAAATAGTATGAAGAGGTATAGTAATACTCCAGCCTGGGAGGGAAATGACAAACACCCAGAAATCAATCCTGAAGACACAGAAATTTACAATATAAAGGACAGAGAATTCAAAGTAGCTATCTTAAAAAAACTCAATGAGTTACAAGAAACCTCAGAAAGACAGTTCAATGAAATAAGGAATAAAATTAATGAACAGAGGGAATTCTTCACAAAAGAGATTGAAACTATAAAAAATCAATCAGAAATGTTGGAATTGAAAAACACAATGAATGAGGGTGATGTCAGCATCATGGCAGAGTGAGCTTTCCCCCATAGACTCCCCCCTGCTAAGATACAACAAAAAGGTCATTCATATACCAACAGAGGACATTCACACAACTCAAAAGACGTCTGAGACCTACACAGCCATACGTCCAAAGGTGGAGCTGTTGGAACCCCCAGAGGACGTGGAAGGAGGTAAGGAGAACTCCCCTCCTTCCCCAATGACAGTGACCCTGAGACCAAGATTGTGCAGCTCATGGGGTTGGGGAGGGATGGCCCTCTGAAGGAAAACCATCACTCTCCAAGTGCCCTCACAGAACATGGGGAACTCCCTCACGGAATGAACAGAACACTTGTGGGGGTGCCTTCATCAAGCTAGCACCCCAGGAGAGCAGATAGCGAGCAAAGATCAAGAAGGCCCTGGGGGGCCAGCCAAGTGGCGCAGCAGTTCAGTTCGCACTTGGCAGCCCGGGGTTCGCTGGTTCAGATCCCGGGTGTGCACTGACACACTGCTTGTCAGCCATGCCGTGGCAGCGTCCCATATAAAGTAGAGGAAGATGGGCACGGATGTTAGCCCAGGGCCAGTCTTCCTGAGCAAAAAGAGGAAGATTGGCAATGGATGTTAGCTAAGGGCTGGTCTTCCTCACAAATAAAAAAAAGAAAAGAAGGCCCTGGGATCAGGGAAGTTAAAATAAGCCACCCTCCCCACACACTCAGTACTTCAGCTCAGTGGTGCATCAGCCTCAGCTCAGCCACACTTCAGCTTCAGCTCAGCAGTGCTTTAGCTCAGCAGCACCTCAGCTGCTTCAGCTCAGCAGTGAGTCCACTTCAGCTGCTTTAGCACAGCCATGCTCCACCTCAGCCATACTTCACCTCAGCTGCGCTCTACCTCAGCCAGTTGGCCAGAGCACCCATGGAACATGGCAGGCGCAGAATACACAGCTCTTGATGCCCACCTACTGGTGGCAGAAGGAAAATGAAACCAGATATTTTCAGGATGAGGAAAAATAAACCCACACCCTCAAGCACTATTCAAAAACATATGAAAACTCCAGACCAGAAGGAAAAAGACAAGCACCCAGAACTCAACCCTGAAAGTATAGAAATTTATAACAGAAACAACAGAGAATTAAAAATAGCTATCATAAAATGCTCAGTGAATTACAAGAAAATACAGATAGACAATTCAATGAAATCAGGAGCTTCTTCACAAAAGAGATTGAAACCAGAAAGAAAAACCAATCAGAAATGGTGCAGATGAAAAACACAACGGAAGAGATTAAGAAAAATCTGGAAACTTTAAAGAACAGACCTGACAATATGGAGGAAAGAATTAGCATTGTTGGGGATAGGAATGTAGAAATGCTCCAGATGGAGGAGGAGAGAGAACTAAGACTAAAAAGAAATAAAGAATTTCTCTGAGAAATATCTCATTCCATTAGGAAATGCATCATAAGGATTATAGGTATTCCAGAGGGAGAAGAGAGGGATAAAGGAGCAGAGACCTTGTTCAAAGAAATAATAGATGAGAACTTCCTAAATCTGGGGAAGGAGCTGGAAATACAAGTGAGTGAAGTAAAGAGATTTCCTAAATATATCAATAAAAAAAGACCCTCTCCAAGGCATACAGTAGTGAAGCTGGCAAAAGTCGATGATAAAGAAAAAATATTAAGGGCAGCAAGACAAAAAAGAATAACAGAATTACAACCAGGCTCTCAGCAGATTTCTTAGTGGAAACTTTACAGGCTAGGAGAGAGTGGAATGAAATATTCAAAATTCTGAAAGAGAAAAACTTTCAGCCAAGAATACTCTACCCAGTGAAAATATCCTTCAGATGTGATGGAGAAATAATAACTCCCAGATAAACAAAACCTAAAGGAGTTCATTGCCACAAGAACCCCACTAAAAGAAATGCTCAAGAAGGTCCTCATACCTGAAAAGAAAAAATAGAAATGTGATACAAAGCTTTGAACAAGGAGAAAACAGGTAGACAAAATCAGATAAATTGCAACTCTCTATCAGAGTAGGTTAGCAAACACTTAATTATAACATCAAAGATTAAGGGAAGGAAAACACCAAAAATAAACATAACCTCATCACTTTAGACACAAACTCACAACACAAGATGGAATAGGTTGTAACAACAATAACTTAGAATGGGAAGAAGAAATGAACAGAATCGACTTAGTGAAAGGAAATAAGAGGCCATCAGAAAATGGACTCTCTCACCTACAAGAGTTTTTATACAAATCTCATGGTAACCAGTAAACAAATAATCAGAAGAGAGACACATGTGATAAATAAAGAGAACACTAAGAAAACCATCATACAGAACTACCAAACTGAATTGGTAGTCTGAAACACACAGGATGAGACAGGAAGGAAATGCAAAAGAACAGGAAAATGAGTGATAAAATAGCAACATTAAACCCTCATATATCAATAATCACTCTAAATGTAAATGGTTGGAATTCTCCAAACAAAAGATACGGAGTGGCAGGATGGATTAAAACATAAGATTCAACAATATGCTCCCTCCAGGAAACACATCACAGCACTAAAGACAAACACAGGCTCAGAGTGAAAGGATGGAAGATGATACTCCAAGCTAATGGCAAACGAAAGAAAGCAGGTGTTGCCATACTTATATCAGACAAAGTAGACTTCAAGATAGAAAGGTAATGAGAGACAAAGAGGGGCAATATACAATGATAAAAGGGATACTCCACCAAGAAGACACATCACTTATCAATATATATACACACACACAGGAGCACCAAAGTACATAAAGCAACTATTAAGACATCTAAAAGGAGATATTAGCAGCAACACAATAATAGTATGGGACCATAACACCCCACTTTCTTCAATGGATAGGTCATCCAGACAGAACGTCAGTAGGAAATAATGGACATAAATGAAAAACTAGACCAGATGGACTTAATAGCTATATAGAGAGCACTCCATCCTTACACAGCAGATGACACACTCTTCTCATGTGTGCATGGAACATTCTCAAGGATAGACCACATGTTGGGAAACAAGGCAAGCCTCAATAAATTTAAGATTGAAATCATACCAAGCATCTTTTCCGACCATAATGCTGTGAAGCTAGAAATCAACTACAAGAAAAAGGCTAGGAAAGTGGCAAATATGTGAAGACTATGCTACTGAACAACCAATGGATCATTGAAGAAATTAAAGGAGAAATCAAAAAATATCTGGAGACAAACTAAAATGAAAATACGCCATACCAACTCATATGGGATGCAGCAAAAGCGGTCCTGAGAGGGTATCTCATTGGAATACAGGCCCACGTGAACAAATAAGAAAAATTTTAAATAAGCAACCTTAAAATACTCCTAACACAACTAGAAAAAGAAGAACAAACAAAGCCCAAAGTCAGAAGAAGGAAGGAAATAATAAAAATTAGAGCAGAAATAAATGAAATTGAAACCAAAAAAATAGTAGAAAGGATCAATGAAACAAAGAGCTCGTTCTTTGAGAAGATACATAAAACTGACAAACCCCTAGCCAGGCTAAGAAAAAAGGAGAGAAGGCTCAAATAAATAAAATTAGAAATGAAAGAGGAGAAATTACAAGAGATATCACAGAAATGCAAAGGATTATAAGAGAATACTATGAAAAACTATATGCCAACAAATTGGACAATCTAGAAGAAATAGGTAAATTCTTAGATTCATACAATCCCCCAAAACTGAATCAAGAAGAAATAGAGAATCTGAATAGACCAATCACAAGGAAAGAGATTGAAACAGTGATCAAAAACCTCCCCCAAAATAGAAGTCGAGGACCAGATGGCTTCTCTGGAGAATTCCACCAAACATTCAAAGAAGCCTTAATACCTATCCTTCTCAAATTATGCCAAAAAATAGAGGAAGATGGAACACTTCCTAACACATTCTATGAGGCTGACTTCACCCTGATCCCAAAGCAAGACAAGGACAACACAAAGAAAGAAAACTACAGGCCAATATCACTGATGAACATAGATGCAAAAATCCTCAAGAAAATATTGGCAAACTGAATAGAGCAATACATTAAAAATATCATACACCATGATCAAGTGGGATTTATACCAGGGACACAGGGATGGTTCAGCATCCACAAATCAATCAATGTGACACACCATATTCACAGAACGAGGAATAAAAACAACATGATCATTTCAATAGATGCAGACAAAGCATTTGACAAGATCCAACATCCATTTATGATAAAAACTCTCAACAAATGGGTACAGAAGGAAAGTACCTCATCAAAATGAAGGCCAGATATGACAAACCCACAGCCAACATCATACTCAATGGTGAAAAGTTGAAAGCCATCCCTTTGAGAACAGGAACAAGACAAGGGTGCCTACTCTCACCACTTTTATTCAACATAGTACTGGAGGTTTTGGTCCCAGAAATTAGGCAAGAAAAAGAAATAAAAGGTATGCAAATTGGCAATGAAGAAGTGAACCTCTCACTGTTTGCAGATGACACGATTTTATATATGTAGAAAACTCTAAAGAATCCATTGGAAAACTATTAGAAATAATCAACAGCTACAGCAAAGTTGCAGGGTACAAAATCAACTTACAAAAATCAGTTGCATTTCTATATGCTAATGATGAACTAACAGAGAACTCAAGAAGACAATCCGATTTACAATAACAACAAAAAGAATAAAATATCTAGGAATAAATTTAACCAAGGAGGTGAAAGACCTATACAATGAAAACTATAAAGACATTATTGAAAGAAATCGATGATGACATAAAGAAATGGAAATATATCCCATGCACATGGATTGGAAGAATAAATATAGTTACAATGTCCATACAACCTAAAGCAATCTACAGATTAAATGCAATCCCGATCAGAATCCCAATGACATTCTTCATGGAAATAGAACAAAGAATCCTAAAATTCATATGGGGCAAAAAAAGACCCCAAATAGCTAAAGCTATTCTGAGAAAAAGAACAAAGCTGGAGGCATCACAATCCCTGACTTCAAAATATACTACAAAGCTATAGTAATCAATACAGCATGGTACTGATACAAAAACAGACACACAGATCAATAGAACAGAACTGAGAGCCCACAAATAAAACTGCACATCTATGGACAGCTAATCTTTGACAAAGGAGCTAAGAACATACAATGGAGAAAGGAAAGTCTCTTCAATACATGGTGCTGGGAAAACTGGACAGCCACATGCAAAAGAATGAAAGCACACTATTTTCTTTCACCATACACAAAAATTAACTCAAAATGGATCAAAGATCTGAAAGTGAGACCCGAAACTATAAAGCTCTTGGAAGAAAACCTAGGCAGCACACTCTTTGACATTGGTCTTCGAGGGATCTTTTTGAATTCCATATCTACTCAGACAAGGGAAACAAAAGAAAAAATAAACAAATGGGACTTCATCAGGCTAAAGAACTTCTGCAAGGCAAATGAAACCAGGATCAAAATGAAAAGACAACCCAGCAGCTGGGAGAAAATATTTGCAAATCACATATCCAACAAGGGGTTAATCTCCATAATATATAAAGAACTCACACAACTGAATAACAAAAAATCAAACAACCTGATCAAAAATGGGCGAAGGATATGAACAGATATTTTTCCAAGGAAGATATACAGATGGCCAATAGGCACATGAAAAGATGTTCAACTTCACTAATCATCAGGGAAATGCAAATCAAAACTACAATGAGATATCACCTTACATTCGTTAGAATGGCTACAATCACCAACACAAAAAACAACAAATGTTGGAGATGGTGTGGAGAAAGAGGAACCCTCACATGGCCCGTGGGAATGCAAACTGGTGCGGCCACTAAGGAAAACAGTATGGAGATTTCTCAAAAAATGAAAAATAGTAATACCATACAACCCAGATATCCCACTACTGGGTATTTAGCCAAAGAACTTGAAATCAACAATTCAAAGAGACTTATGCACCCCTATGTTCATTGCAGCATTATTCACAATAGCCAAGACGTGGAAGCAACCCAAGTGTCCCTCAACTGATGAATGGATAAAGACGATATGGTACATATATACAACGGTACTACTCAGCCATTAAAAAAAAGACAAATTGTCCCATTTGCAACAACGTGGATGGACCTTGAGGGTACTATGTTCAGTGAAATAAGCCAGACAAAGACAAACACCATACAATTTCACTCAAATGTAGAAGATAAACTAATAAATGGACAAAGAGAACAGATTAGCAGTTACCAGAAGGGAAGGGGGTGGGGGGGTGGGCATAAGGGGTAAAGGGGCACATATATATGGTGACTGACAAGTAATAATGTACAACTGAAATTTCACAATGTCATAAACTATTATGACTTCAATAAAAAAATAAAAAAGAGTAAGCCCACCACCCTCCACCCCAGGCTCTCTCTCCAGGCGACCTCACTGTGCGCTGTGTAATTTCCAGGTCCTGTGAGTAATGAATCTTTATTTTTTATTTTTCAAAGTTTCCTGATGGTTATTGCTGAAGGGCATCTTGCAATCATAATAAGAGCCACAAGGGATGGTCTAACCACAACATTGGTTAATGATAGGCTGAGGCTGGCACAAAACACGTTCACATTCAAATGGAAATGCAAAGGACCTAGAATAGCCAAAATAACTTTTAAAAAGAGAACAGACTTGGAGGGTTTATTCTACTTGACTGCAAGGCTTATTTTAAAGTGACAATAATCGAGACAGTGTGGAATTGGCATAAGATAGCAATAGAAATATATTCACAGAAGAGAAGAGAGTCTAGAAATAGACCCATACATATATGCATGCACAGACAACTGATCATTGACAAAGATACAAAACATTAGAGGTGAAAGGACAGTCTTTTCAGCAATTGGGTCTGCAACAAGTGGATAGCCGCATGCAAAAAGTACAGTTTAATCCAAACCTTGCCCCACATAAAAATAACACAAAATGGATCATAGACCCACATGTCAAAGCTAAAATTATAAAGCTTCTTGGAGAATACATAGGAGAAAACCTTGGTTACCCTGAGTTAGTGTGGTAAGTTTGAGGATTTCGAGGTTGATCAAGGAAGAGACAGGACTGTGAGAGGCAGGAACACACAAGCTTTATTGAGCAGCACTTGGACAGTGTTGCATGAGAGGAGAAGTCCCTCCCAGGAAGAGACTTTCCAGAGACAGAGGCACAAGGTCATCATACAGAAAGAAATAAGGCAAGGGGCCTCCCAGGAGAGAAGGGGAGATAAGAGAGGGGGCTTCACATATCTGGGAGATGTTACTCAGCAGTGTAGGGGAGGAAGACAACTCCTCTACCCTCTAGTTCCTTATGGCTGGTCTAAGAATTAAATCAACATGAGATAGAATAACGGGAGAAAATCAAAGAAAGTTTAATAACACGTATACATAGGAGAAACCCAGGAAAACGGAGCAACTTGCCAAAATGGCCCAAACCACCACCTTAAATACCATCTTCACCTAAACACAAAGGAGGATTTTGGGGGTAGTGTTTTGGGTCTTCAAGGGGGAGGAAAGCAATTTACGTGGAGATGGAAATACAAATGTTTGTTAAACAAGTGTTTGCTATGACCCCAGAGACAGATTTGGGGGTGACCAATTCTGATCATCCATAGCAGCAAGGTGAGATTCTCTGGGTCAGACAACTCCAGGGGGCAGTAGCAGTTAGGGATCTTTATTGCTACAGGCTCTGTCTTATCTATGGTTAGCAGATGTTGGGTGCATTTTGTGGGGTATGCAAAGTAGGCAGGCTCTAAATGGCTACAAACATGTTTGTCTGAGCTATATTTAAAGCAATTGGATGCACAATAATTTGAGTTTGGAACCAGTGCATTTTGGGCTAAAAACCCTAGTTTGCTGTGAAGAAGTAAACAATATGGGGACCATTTTAGGCCAATACATAGGAGCCATCATTGGCCCATTTATATAACAGTCAATAATTTCTTAGATACAAGAAAAAAATCCATTAATGAAAAAAATTGATAAATTGGACTTCATCGAAATTCAAAACTTCTGTTCTTTAAAAGATACTATTCAGAGAGTAAAAAACCACACATTGGGAGACTATATTTGCAAATCACATATCTGATAAAAATCTTGTATCAAGAATATATAAAGAACTCTAAACTTCAATAAGAAAGAATCAAACAACCCAATAAAAAATGAGCAGATTTGAACAGACACTTTCCCAAATGGAAGGCAAATAATCACATAACTAGAAGCTCACCATCATTAGCCGTTATGGAAATGCAAATAAAGACCACAATGAAATACCACTACAAGCCTATTAGAATGGCTAAATTGAAAGAGTGACCATACCAAATGCGGGCCAGGAGGTGTAGAACACTGGAATTCTCACACCCTGATGGTGAAAGTTGATGAGATTTTCACATATTGAGGTATACGGGGTAACAATTCAGCAAGTAAATTAGTGTTTCCCTGGGGCAGACGGTGAGGACAGGGTTTAACTACAAGTGGCACCAGGGATCTCATGCAGGTGATGGATATTTTCTAACATTTGTTGATGATGGCTCTGCAACTTGGTAAATTTAATAAAAATATGTAACTGAACATTTTAAATGGGTAAATTTTAAGGAGGACACCCCTAATCCCTACAGGACCATTCGGCAGCTGGCTACTGGACTCCTAAAAGAGACCCATCACATTTCTGAGGGGATTGAGGGGTGTGGCACAGTGGACTAAGGGTACAGGTGTCATGGAGGAATTCCTGCAGCCACCTTCCTGTGAGGCAGCTCCTCTCTTGAACACTTCCACCCCTACCCAAACCTCAAAGGCACAAAATCAGGCATCTCACCTCTAAGAGTCCAATGTGCATGGCTTACATCCCTGGGTGAGGAAACAAGAGTGGTCAGTGTACTGTGTTGTCATGGCTTGAGAATTAACCCATGGCCCATGTGGTGACATGGCTTCCCCTCCCAAAATCAACCCTGGAAAACTATAGAATGGAGAATGAAACTAACTACACACACACACACACACACAGAAACTGGCACACAAACGGAATAACTACACACCTATTTGAATGGCCGGAATCTGGTACACTGACACCACCAAATGCTGTCGAGGATGGGGAGCAGCAGGAAGTCTCATTCATTGCTGATGGGAGACCAAAATGGTACAGCCACTTTGGAAGATGGTTTGGCAGTTACTTACAAAACCAAACATATATATTCTTACTATGTGATCCGCAATCCTATGAGTATTCACCCAAAAGAGGTGAAAACATATGTCCACACAAAAATCTGCACACAAATATTTAGGGCAGCTTTGCTAATAATTGCCAAAACTTGGAAGCAACCAAGATGTCCTTCAGTAGGTGAATGGGTAAATAATCTGTGGTACATCCAGAAAATGGAATACGATTCAGTGCAAAAAAGAAATGAGCTAGCAAGCCATGAAAAAGACATGGAAGAACCTTAAGGGCATAGTGCCAAGTGAACAAAGCCAATCTGAAAAGGCTCCCTACTGTATGATTCCAAATATACGAACATTCTGGAAAAGGCAAATGATGGAGATGGTCAAAAGAGCAGTGGTCGCCAGGGGTTGTGAGGGGAGGGCACAATAGGCAGAGCACAGGGGATTTTTCAGGCAGTGAAACTCCTCTGGAAGACACTCTAACTATGGATACATGTCTTTATACATTTGTCCAAATGCATAGAATGTATAACACCAAGTGTGAAACTTAATGTAAAGGATGGACATTGGGGGATACAATGTGTCAATATAGGTTCATCAATTACAACGAATGTCCCACTCTGGTGGGGGATGTTGATAATGGGGGAGGCTAGGTTTGTGTGGGGGCAGGGGGTAAGTGGGAAATCTCTGTAGCTGCCTCTTTTTTTTTTTCTGGACACCTAAGAGTCTCTATAAAAAATAAAGTCTTCAGGGGCCGCCCGGTGGCGCAGTGGTTTAGTCCGCGCTTGGCAGCCCGGGGTTTGCGAGTTCGGATCCCGGGCGCCCGCCGACGCACTGCCTGTCAGCCATGCCGTGGTGGCGTCCCATATAAAGTAGAGGAAGATGGGCACAGATGTTAGCCCAGGGCCAGTCTTCCTCAGCAAAAAGGGGAGGATTGGCAACAGATGTTAGCTCAGGGCTGGTCTTCCCCACAAAAAAATAAATAAAGTCTTCAAAAACAATACACAATATGAACAACAATATCTAAACAACAAAACAGGAGAAACCCCTGGGGGAGACTGAAGACTGTGGTGAGCCTGGTATTAGTGTTTGGGGTGGGGGCGTGGGCAGCGGCAGCCACGTTGGAGGGTCTGTAGGCTGCGTAGATGCTGATGACAGGAAGGAGGAAAGGTTTCAAACTTCTGCTCCTACTTCACTGCACACATCTGAAGCAGGCCCTCAGACCACACATGCCAGTGGCCCTGGGGCAAAACCAGCAGGAAGGATGCGTCGATTGAGGCAGTTGACTCCAGACTCTGTGCTAATAACCCTCTGAAGCCATCTTAGTGGGTGAGGACTGGCCTTTCAAAAGATTCTCATTTTAAGAAAATATAAAGAATAGACAAGAAACAAATAGCGAGTTATCAGAGCAAATCACATAGAGAAAGAGAAGGTATTCTTTCGTAAAATAAGTATACACACATACATAGATAGTCTACATATATCTATAAAGACATAATAGGAACACATGCATACATATACATGCTTAGGTGCATATTCACGTGGTATTGACACATACGTATCTAAAAGCACATCTGAGTTACATATGTGTTATAGACATAAATACAGGATACCCACAGTTGGCAGAGATGTACAATGTATTTCTTACTAGGAAGGAGTAAGATTAAAAAGTGAAAATTCTTGTACTCGACTACCCAATACGAAGTCATCCCAAACCCAGAGGACCATCACGAAGACCCTGCAGCTGCTCAGCCTCTTCAGGACAAATGAAACCCCGACAAGATACGGATTGTGGAGTCTGCCTGGGTGATGCAGAGAACCCACGGGAAGGGGGGCTTCTTCTCTGACCTCCCCCACGGCCCTGGGTGCAGCAACCCTCATCCAACACCTCCCCTGGGACGGCAGCCCGTCTCGGCCAGGGTGGACGAGGACCCTCCCACGGGAGGCCGGAGAGCTCCCCGCGGCCCACAACACAGGACCCCACAGAAGTCCCCTATGCCCCTCCTGTGCATTCTGGGGGATCCCAGGCAGGGCTGTCAGCGGAGAGCTTCCCCCGCCCCCCATCCCCCTCCTCAGACAACCAGGGGAATCATACTGTGGGAGTGACGGGCGCAGACTCAGATGGGCAGAGGGCAGGAGCCCAGGCCGGGCCAGAGTCAAGGTGAGCAGCAGAGGGCGACAGAGGGACAGCCCCCGCCCCCCCCCCCCCCCGCGGTACACCTTCTCCGCCCCTGCCATCAGCCCTGGGAGACCCCTGGCCACGACGTCCGGATGTGACGTCCTCTGGCGTCCGCCTCGGAGGTCTGAGGGAGCCGAGGGTCTCGCGGAGGGAGGTCGGATTCGGGTCCGCAGAGGGAAGGCGCCCAGGCCTGGTGGGTGTCCAGGTAGCCCCAGAGGGAGGACTCCGGGCCCCAGGGCGTCCAGGTCTGCCCCTGCCGTCAGCCCTGAGAGACTCCAGGGACCCTGGGGGGCGGGCGGGGAGGGGGCGGGGGGGGCAGGGTGGGGGAGGGCGGGGGGCAGGCTGAGGCCCCGCCCCCACCTCCTCCTCAGAGGAGCCTGCTGGGGAGGGCCCGGTCTGAGGGGAGCGGCCTCGGGGGCGGGGGGGGGCAGAGGCCGGGGCCCAGGCCCTGCCGGGAGTCAAGGAGAGGAGCAGAGGGAGGGCGGCCAGCGGCCACTGCCGTCAGCCCTGGGCATCCCCGGGCCTAGCGGCCTGAGGTGACCGCCACAGACTGCCCCCGGGGTTCCCAGGACCGTGAGGGCCTCGGGTCCACAGAAAGAGGGTCCCAGGACCTGCTGGGGCTCAAGGTGAGGACCCTGAGGGAGGACAGAGGGGGCGCCACAGAAAAGCGCCCCCGCCGGCAGCCGCGGGGGGGCGCCAGGCGCCAGGAGCACAGGCCGCGTTTCCGACTTCCGCATCCGGGACTGGGAGAGAGTGGGGACTTGGTGACAGGAGCGGGGCCTGAGCGGGGCAGAGGGGAGGGCCCAGGGCCTGCCGGGAGTCAAGGGGAGACGCTGAGGGAGGACTGAGGGACCCTGGACCCCAGGACAGAGAGGGCTCCTGTGTCCCTCGCTCGCTCGGTCTTGGGAAGCCTCCGAGCTGGATGACCTGAGGAGGCGTTTGCTGCCTTCTGCCTCGGGGGTCTTCGGGACGTGAGGACTCTGGCTTCAGGGCAGCAGAAGGTGGAGTCCCCAGACCCCGAGGGAGGACTGAGCAGAGCCCCAGCCTAGACATAGGCGACCCCAGCAGAAATCTGCCCCCGTGGTCAGTCCTGCCAGGCCAGGCAGCATGTCAGGAGGAGTGGCCTGTCCCCTTCCTCCTCGTGGTCTCAGCGGGATGGCGGCCTTGGCCTGCAGCATGCTTCCTCAGGTTAGCAGAAGGGATGGCTCCAGGCCTGGCCAAGAGGAAATGTGAATACCTTGAGGACACTGAGGGGACTCCCTCCCCAGCCAGAGGGGGACCCCACTGAAAAAGGCCCTACGCCTGTCACCCCTGCAGACCCCAGGCAGTGGTGGCCGCAGGTGGTGCATCATCACTCACCTCTGCCTCGGGCTCTCTGGGAGGTGAGGCCTTGGTCTGAGCTGCGACATCAGGTCAGCAGAGAGAGTCGTCCCAGGATCTGCCGGCTGTCACGGTGAGGACCTTTCATGAGGAGAGGACGTACCCCCCCCACACACACACACACACCCCTCAGAAAAGAAAGGAAGACACAGACTCCTGCTGTCCCCTGTTCTCAGCCCTTGGCGGAACAGTCGGCGGTGATCCTCAGTGGCATGCTGACTTCTCCCATGGCGGGAAGGTGGGGAGTCCTCCGGGAAGAGAGGGCTTGATGTGAGGGGGAGATGTCAGCTGTCCCAGGTGGGGTGTGGGAGGAAGGGCAGGCCCTGGCAGGAGGAAGGACGAACAACCTACAGGAGGTCTGAGGGAACCCCCACCCCAGGACAGAAGGGCTGGTCCCCGCTGCCAGCCTTTTGCGATCATGGCTGGGGGGTGGGGGGTGGGGGTGGGGGTGGATGTGGTGGCTCCTCCCGTTTCTCTCAGAGCCCTCAGGGAGGTGAGGACCTTGGTCTGAGAGGACGACATCACGTCATCTGAGGAAGCACGTCTGGTCAGCTGAGACAGGAGTCTCAGTTCTCGCCAAGAGTCAAGGTGAGGACCCTGAGGGAGGAGTACCCCAATCCCCAGGACAAAGAGGGGGCCCCACAGAAATCTGGCCTGACTCTACTGTCAGCACTGGAACCCCCTGCAGGGCCTGTCTGGGTGAGCCCCTCCTCATTTCCAGATCTGTGGTCTCGGGAAGGGGAGGGCCTTGGTCTGAGGCTCTCGAATCAGGTCAGCTGAGGCAGGATCCCAGGCCCTGGCAGAGGTCACAGAGAGGACTGAGGGGACCCCCCCCCCACACACACACACTCACCAGGACGCATGGAGCCCAGGCCTGCCCTACACTTCTGTCTACCATGGGGAGACCCAGGAATGGTGCGTGGATTGATTCCCCCTCACTTCCTATTCCAGTGACTTCGGGAGACAAGGCCTTTGCCTGAGGAGGGTGGCCTCAGGTCAACAGAGGGAGTTGTCCCAGGACCTGCAGGATGCCAAGGCGAAGCTGACTGGACCACTTATCCCAGGACAGATGGAACCCACAGAGTTCGGCCACCCCTTATTGTGCCCTGATACCTACTGTTAGCCCCTGGGAAGGTGTGGCCTGATGTGGGGCCCCCTCACTTCCCTCTGTTCAGTCTCAGGGGTGTGTGGTCTTGTCCTGAGAGTTTAGCCTCAGGGCAGCAGAGAGGTGGTGCCCAGGCTCTGCCAGGGGAAAGGTGAGGACCCTGAGTGAGTATGGAAGGGACCACCCAGCCCAGAACAGTGGGGCCCTCACAGACAGAGCCCAGCCGGCCCCTCCTGTGAGCACTGTGGGCCCAGGGCTGTGCTTGCAGCCTGCACCCTGAGGCGCCCCCTCATTTCCTCTTACAGGGGCTCCAGGAACCCGCAGGTGAAGGCCTGAATCTGAGGCTCGTGTCCTCAGGTTGCAAAGCAGAAGAGACCCAGGCAGTGCCAGGAGTCAAGGTGAGGTACACACCCTGAATGAGCACCCAGGGGCTCACGCGTGCCAGAACCGAGGAGACCCCAGCAGCGCCTGAGCCCACCCCACCCCACTGTCGTCCCCAGAACATTCGGCTGTGCTGGGTGCACCCTGAGGAGCCGTCTCACTTCCTCCAGGTTCTCAGGGCACAGGCCACAAAGGAGGACAGAGTCCTGTGAAGCCGAGAGCACCTCTAAAGAGGAGAGCTGTAAGTCGCCTTTGTCAGAGGTGCCAAGGGTGCATTTCTCAGCTGAGGCCGCTCACACTCCCTGTCCCCCCCAGGTCCAGGGGTCCCCATCGGTCACCTCCTGCCCACGCTCCTGCTGGCTGCCCGACACGCGTCGTCATGACTCTAGGTCAGATGAGTAAGCTCTGCAAGCGTGAGGAAGGCCATCAGGACCCAAGAGAGGCCCAGGGCCTGGTGGATGTGCAGCTGTCCGGGGCTGAAGAGGAGGCGGTCATATCCCCCTCCTCCTCCCTCTCCTCCTCCTCATCTATCCTGTCCCTGGACACCCTGGAGGAGGTGGCTGCTGCTGTGACCCTGAGTCCTCCCCAGAGCCCTCAGAGTGCCTGGCCCTCCCCCACTGCCATGGCAGCCACTCCATGGAGCCAATCCAAAGACGATGGCTCCAGCAGCCCAGACGAGGAGGGGCCAAGCGTCTGGGAGGACCCGGAAAATGCTGAGTCCTCGCTGCAACATTCACTACATTTGAATATGGCTGACCTGGTGGGCTTCCTGCTCCTCAAATATGACCACCAAGGCAGAAATGCTGAATATAGTCATCAGAGATTACCAGGATCACTTCCCTGTGGTCTTCAGCCAAGCCTCTGAGTGTATGCAGCTGGTCCTTGGTGTTGATGTGAAGGAAGTGGACCCCAGCGACCACTCCTACGTCCTGGTCACCACCCTGGGCCTCACCTACGATGGGATGCAGAGTGGTGAGCAGAGCATGCCCAAGACCGGCCTCCTGGTGCTGCTCCTGGTTGTGATCCTGGAGGGCGACTGCGCCCCTGAGGAGGACGTCTGGGAAGTGCTGAGTGTCATGGGGGTGTGTGCCGGGACGGAGCACTTCATCTACGGGGAGCCCGGGGAGCTCCTCACCAACGTTTGGGTGCAGGAGCAGTACGTGGAGTACCGGCAGGTGCCCGACAGCGATCCTGCACGCTACGAGTTCCTGTGGGGTCCCAGGGCCCATGCTGAAACCAGCAAGATGCAAGTCCTGGACTATTTGCTCAGGGTCCATAGCAGGGGTCCCGGTTCCTTCCTCCACCTGACTGTTGAGGGTGTGAGCCATAAGGAAGAGGGGGCCTGAGCCAGAGTTGCAGCCAGGCACGGTCCAGGCCCATGTCCAGCAGCTTCTCCTGCCAGGCATGAATTGAGGCCACATCTTCACTGTGTTTTGAAGAGAGAGCAGTCAGCATTCTAAGTAGTGGAGGGCCAGGGTGAGTTGGGTGTACATGGCGGATAGTGTCTTTGGGTTCCTGTTCTCTATGAGGGATCTTGGAAACGCATTTGGTTTCCTTTAGGAATTGTTCAAATGTTGTTCCCTTTACTAGAGGGTTTAAGTAGCTTCAGCATCTAAGTTTGTGAATGACACTGATCACATGTGAATTTGTTCTTATCTAGTCCAAGAGGAAGAGTTTTGCTATTTTGTTAAAGTAGTTGGGACACCTTCCATCATAGTCTGTGATCCAAATAGGTGACAAGGTAGTGGAACAGGAATTTCCTTGGAAATGTGAAAGAACTTAGCAGTCAAATCGATGGGGTCAAGAAATAGAGAAATAAATGTAGAAGGTACTTAATTTTTGACTTCTTATCCCTTCTCTTCCGTCGTTCTATCAAATGAAAACATATATGTATACCCCAATTTGCTTGGTCGATTCAGGAAAGTTGGAGAAATTTAATCTGAATAAAAAAGAGCCCTGCTCACTGGCTCACTTCTTCCCCAGGCTTCTGCTGAGCCTCTGCTCTCTGGAAGCCCCTTTGCTGGTAGTGGGGATAGAGGGGTATAAACAGGACACCCCCACCCACAGAATGAGAGTCTAGGAGCCTCAGCCCCAGAAGGAAGGTGGTGAGGGGCCCCCTCCAGAACAAGTCGAAGAAGGTGAGCGGTGGTGCGGCTCCAGGGCCGAGCACTCAAGTGTAAATGCCCCGAGCCGGGGCAGTGTGGGGCTTTGGGAAACTGCGATTCCTTCTGTGGGAGTTGATGGTAATGAAGCTGGGTGCTGGCAGCGGCCAGACTCACAGACAATGTGTCTTAGTGCTGAGAGGAAAGTCTGAAATGGAAAATTGCTCTGAAAAGTTCCTTATGAATCATGGGTAAACCAGAGAGAAGTGTCCATCTGGGCATGAAGGGAAGGTGACCTGGGCTCTTGTGGCATTGCAGTTGAACAACAGTGAAGAACGAGAGTTTTATATCCATCACCTATAAGGAATTAGTGAGAAATACGGTTGCATTCCTTTGAAGTGATGCCCAGTAGTCAGTGGCTTGGCACTCCTTTCCTAAGCCTGGGAGAGCCAGAGCCCACAGCATAAAATATGTTTTCATCTTAATTGAATTTAATTTGGCCAGTTGTAATCAAGGGCTAGAGTTTTGGTGGGGGTGAAATGTACGGATGGTCTGGATGACCATGGTCTGGATGAAGAGCAGATTGGAGGGAGGAGTCGGTCCTTGATTCTATTTCTAGGTTTGCATTCCATCCAGCCAGGAAGACTCCCACATACCCGAATTTTCACATATACCCTCTAATTGGGAAGATTTACTGAGTTTTATTTATGAAACGCCCTTTTTGGGTGATTAGCTATTCCATATCCTATTGAGCTGCATATTCTCGAATATGACCTGGATAACAAACAACATCCCAGAGGAGACAGTGGAAGGGTCTAGGATCAAAACAATCCTGAAATAACTGTCAGTCCTCAAAGTTCCCATGTATACCAGGCACTGTGCCAGATGCTTTCCGTATATCACATCCACTCCTGCAGTCCTACAACACAGGGCTCACCAACCCACTTCCTTCACAGAGGAAGATCCCGAGGTACATAGGGCTTGCTAATTTTCCCAGGATCACATGGCTAGGAACTGATAGGGCAGAGACTAGATCCTGGCCTGGATTTATCTAGAGCCCATGCTGTTCCCACCCATCCCAGCCTGCAGCCAACCTTCTGGCTCATCATTCATTTCTCTTCTCAATACTCCATGATCTCTCTCAGGCGACAAAATTAGGACCCTGAGGCCCAGGTAGTGAAAGCAGGCCTAAGGAAGGAAGGCAACAATGAGAATCAAATACAATTGGGGGGATGGTCCAAAGCTTGTTGAGAGCTGACTCCTCCAAGTGTCACCATTTCTGTTCAGTCCCAGCTCTTTCCCACATGACAGGACCCTTCCCCTGGTCTTCCCCCATGTGCTCTCTTGTCCAACTCTGGAACCTGGTCGGCTGACAGGGTCTTCACTGCTGCCTCCTCTGAAGGCTGCACAGAACCTCCTGCCCTCCCCACTGACACAGAGTGTTCTTGCTCCCTGCAGAGGTCCCCTGGCTCTCCCATAGCTCCCCCTCGATCCCGTCAGAGAGCCACAGACCTTTTCATGGAAAAGTTTACTTTGGACTCTGACATTTAGACACCTGGTCATACCTCCCTGGGAGTCTTCAACACACTCGCTGTTTTCCAAATGAGCTGTGAGTAGAGTCTGATTGCGCCTATAATCTACGGGGACCTGGGATACAACACTGAACTTACACAGAGGACTTGTGAAGCCACCCTGGTGTTTGCAGTAGGACTTTAATGGGTTCCTTATTCGAAGCTGGGAAGTGAACACATACACAGATGAAAGAGCTGATTTCGGTGGTCAGAAATCAAGGCCTCATCACAAGTGGTAGAGGAGGAGCAAACAGACACCGAAGCCGAATTCCTACAAACCCTGGAATCCTCCTAGGAGGTGAGAAATGGTTCTCTGGTGGACATGTGAGGTCAAATTTAAAAAGGAAAGATAACCATTCCCCCACTGTCCTTCTCTGCTACCTGCCACACAGGAATACCCTGGATTTCCGTGAGCCTAAGGGTACCTGTGCAGGTGTTCAGAGAAGTTCCATCATGTGGGGGGTAGCAGACTCCCAGGTTTTGATTTTATCCATGCATCTAAAGGAAGGAGTAAATTCTCAGCCTACTGAGGTTATAGATGGTATTACAATGGGAATGCAGAAAAGTGCTATTGAGTGAAGAAGGCGAATCCTCCCTGCTGAGATTGACAGGATCCACTTAAAATCAGATGTGGTTCCGTATTTGAAAGCATCCGTCGCATAGCAGGCACTTAAAATTTCAGAGAATTTCAAGGCAAACTGGACCTCAGAAACTCCTCCAAGCAATGGACAGGGTTTTAGTCATAACAAGTTATCCTAGTTGCTTTGTGTTGAGCACCTACTATGTAAAGGTACATGGGAGAGACTTCAGTGCTCATCCATATCTTGTCTAGCTGTCTTTCTTGGCCACAGGAGACACTACATTGCCTGTCCACTTGTAGTCATCGAGGGTCATGTGATGAACCTTGCAAGGGAGACAAGCAGAAGCATTGTTTGTCACATCCAGACATTTGAGAGCCAGTATGCCAGTTCCATGCTCTCTCTCTCAGTTCACCAGCAAACATGGTAACCCCATGTTGAGATGGTGGAAGCACAACGTGGAAGCAGCCTGGACCCCTAAGTCACCCAGAGCAGAAAGCCCCTGGTAAACCACATCAGAATGTATGTGCACAAAAAAGTACACTTTTATGTGTTAGCCTTTCAAATGTCAGGGTTGGTCTGTTGCCCCAGCTAGCAGGAACTTTAACTGATATAGCTACTATTTCTGTTGTTAGGTTCATGTAAATACTTCATAATATAAAGAGTACTATATATTGCATACATTATATATTGCATATATTCTTGTTGCAAATAATTCTAAAATAGAGCTAAATCACAATTTCTCCCTTTACAAAATTCTTCCCAAATTCAGCCCCCTCCTCTGAGGTCACCACAAATAACATATTGCCGTATGTTACTTCAAAGATTATTCTAGGCTTTTTCATACATAAGTGCATTATGAAATATGTAGTATTTTTCACATACATCAGTAGTGATGTACATATTGACCTGTCACATGCCTTTGCCACTTAAGAAGATGGATGCAGGATATTCCCATGACAGCACATATAGCTCTACCTCACTTTTGCAGAAAACACCAAGTAACACTATTCAAAAATGGGCAAAGGAATTGAATAGACATTTCTCCAAATAACATATACATGAGACCAACAAGCAAATGAAAAGATGCTCAACATCACCAATCATTAGGGAAATGCAAATCAAAACCACAACGAGATATGACCTCACACCCATTTGGATGGCTACTATCAAAAAAAAAAAAGCCCAGAAAATAACACAGTGAGGATGTTGAGAAATTTGAACCACTGTGCATGGTTGGTGGGAGTGTATGATGATACAGGCACTGTGAAAGACGGTATGGCAGTTCCTCAAAAAATTAAAAATAGAATTACCATGTGATCCAGCAATTTCACTTCTGAGTATGTACCCAAAAGAACTGAAAGTTGGGTCTCAAAAAGGTATTTGTACACCCATGTTCACAGCAGCATTTACTCATAATAGCTAAAATGTGGGTGTGCCATTAATATTATGAGAAAAAAATATATTTGGTCATTCAGATGACCAACATATATTTTTCATATATATTTTGTCTTTGTCCAGGATTCCTAACTCACAGCTCCCAAATCCCTTGGAATTTTCTAACCGTTGAGAGTGACAGAGGTGTCTCTTATTGTTAATGATCTGACTTTTGGACCCCAGCCAAAGATGGGAGCTGGTTGCCAGGAGAACCAGCCATGTGATTAGAGGGTTGGAACTTTCAGTCCCACTCTCCTGACCCCGGTGAAGGGGAGAGGGCCTAAAGGTTGAATCAGTCAACAATGGCCAATGATGTAATCACTTATGACAATGAAATGAAGTCTCCATAAAAACCCAAGAGGACAGGGTTCGGAGAGCTTCTGAGTTGGTGAACATGAGGAGATTCGGGGATAGTGGTGTGCCTGGAGAGGGCATGGAAGCTCTATGCCCCATCCTATGTACTTTCCCCTATGCAGCTCTACATCTGGCTGTTCCTGAGCTATATCCTTTTACAATAAACCAACAATCTGGTAAGTAACTCTGGCAAATTAATTTAACGTGAGGAGGGGGGTCTCGGGAACTTCTGATTTTTAGCCAGTCGGTCAGAAGTACAGGTAATAACCTGCATTTGCGATTGGCACCCTGAGATAGAGGGGGTCGTTGGAACCTCCAATCTGTAGCTGGTCAGTGAGAAGCACAGGTAACAACCTGGGCTTGTGACTGGCATCTGAAGTGGGGGGTGGGGCAGTCTTGTAGGACTGAACCCTTAACTTGTGGAATCTGATGCTGTCTACTGGTATATAGTGTCAGAACTGAGTTCAATTCTCAGACACTCTGCTAGTGTCTGCGAATTGCTTGTTGTACGTGTGGGAGCCTGTACATACATTGGAGCCTACCTCCAATGTTGAAATTGAGTCTCAGAACACTAAAACAGCAGGAGCAAATCAAGTGTCTATCAACAGATGAATGGATAAGCAAAATGTGGTATAAACATTCAATGGAATATTATTCAGCCTTAAAAAGGAAGGAAATTCTGACATATGCTGGTGGAAATTAATACTCAGAAACCTCATTTTAAAGGGAGTCAGGAGGCCAGAAGAAAGAACTCTCATGCACAAGCCTCTCAATGCAGGCTACAGACCCCAACAGGAAGAGACATACCTTGTATCTCCCACAGGAAGTGACACTACTACCCCAGCAGAAGGAAGGAAGAAATTCCTCCTTGCCCAGCAACAGCTCAGCCAATGAAAACTCACTATACTTCAAACTTCCAGGTTCCTCCAATGGACTCTGTTTATAACAGCCCCTTCCAGCTTCATAAAAGAATGTTTTTCTCCATTGTTTGTCTGGACATGCCTGTGGTTTGCCATAGACCACATGTCCCCAGTCACAATTCTTTGTTGTTCCTGAATGAATCAATTTTGCTGGTAAAATATCTGGCTGTTTGTTTGTTTTAGGTCAACATGTGACAACACAGATGAGCCTTGCGGACATTATGCTAAGTAAAATAAGCCAGACTCAAAAAGAAAAATGCTCTATGTTTCCACTCATATGAGGTACTTAGAGTAGTCAAATTCACAGAGACAGAAAGTAGAATGATAGGTGCCAGGGGCTGGGCAAAAGGTGGAATGAGGAGTGATTGTTTAATGGGTATAGAGTTTCAGTAGTGCAAGATGAAAAGAATTCTGGAGAGGGATGATGGCGATGGTTGCACAAAAATAAGAATGTACTTAATACCACTAAACTATACATTTAAAAATAGGATGGTACGTTTTATGTTATGTGTATTTTACCACAATAAAAATATTTTTTATTTTAAAAAGACATTGTAACAGAAATGAAGAATGTCTTTGATGGGCTCATCAATAGACTGGACCCAGCTGAGGGCAGAATGAGCCAGCTTGAAGAAATGTTGACAGAAACTTCCAAAACTGAAATGTAAGGAGAACAAAGGATGAAAAAGATGGAAGAAAATATCCAAGAAATGTGGAACAACTGCAAAAGGTGAAACATATCTGTTAATGGAATACCAGAAGGGGTGAGAGAAAGGAACAGAAAAAATATTTAAAGTGATAATGGCTGAGAATTTCCCAAAATTAATGATAAGCAGGAAACCAGAGATTCAGGAAGCTCAGAGAACACCAAGTAGGATAAATACCCCCCAAAATCTACATCCATACATATCATATTCAAACTTCAGAAAATCAAAGAGAAAGAAAACTTCTTGAAAGAAGATGGAGGGAACCAAAAGTGTGAGAGGAATCCTTTCTTTTATTTCTCTTGTCAACTTAAAAAGCCAATTTGCCTGTTATTTTATCTCAAAATGAGTTTATTCAGGAATAGCCAAAAGAATTGCAATTTGGGATGTGCATGTTATGTCACACCGTAGGCAACTCCGGAAACGAAAGGAGGGGAGCTGCTTTTGTAGACAAAAAGGGGGAGGAGAGAGGGGCTGTTCTAAATGAAAATCCTTTGGGGGAAAGTAACAGTTCAGGGCGGCAACAGCTTCTCATTAGTTGGGCTGTTGCTGGGTGAGGAGAGAAATCTTCCTCCTGTAGTAAAGTAGTTTTATTTCCTGTCCAAGATGCAAGTGTCCACCTCTTCCTGTTTGGTGTAATTGAGGATGTAGGATAGGGCATGAGAGCTCCCCCTACAGGCCTTCCCAACTCCAATCCAATTTAGTTAAGGCTTCTTTTCTTAATTTCCACACACTCTCTCTATGAAACTGCCCCTTGGCCAGTGAGTCAGACCCATTGGAGAGAAGTACACAGTAGTGTCAGATGACTGAAGACCCATCTCCTAGCTAGAGAACCACAGGAGTGTCCCCTGGGAGCTAGAGAGTGTGGTGAAGGCATTCAGTTCCAAACAGTTTTAGCTGTCTGTGACCAGTGTTGACAACGTGTGGTGCGGGTGTCCTGTATGGAAAGTGCCAGAGCTGGGTCCACTCCTGGCTGTGTCATAGTCAGTGCTGTCAGGTGTGCTCCCAGGCTCAGCAGTCAGTTTGGAATCCATCGCTTGTGGCAGCTTGCAAAGCCAGCATGGTGAGTTCTCATTCAGGAGGAAGGCAAAGCTTCGAGGAGCAGTTCTGGAAAACCTAGATCAAAAAGCCTTCCTCTGCATCACACATCCCCAGGTGTTGGGTTTTCTTTTTCCTCCACCCTTACAAAATCAGTGTGTCCCTTTCAGTGATCAAACTTTCCATTGTTTCCATCATCTCCTCTCCTCCCCAGACCCTTGCATCTGGAAAGGTTGTATGCAAGAGGAACAAAAGCATTTTCACAAACACTGTCATATACGTGAGCCAGAAAGACACGTCATCTTCAGGAAGTGATTTCATCCTGACTTTTCAACAATTTTCAAAATGGATTTCCACAACCCTTTTCATCCTGATCACTTATGCAATGAGGGGTGGAGAAGAGAGCAATGCCTTTCTGGGGACAGCTCTGTTAACACTCACACTGCCTGGAGCGTGCACCAGGAGAAAGGTGAGGGAAACAGACAATCAGTACTTGTTGCAAACTGCAACTAACCCAGCCAGTCAACGGCAGAGGGACATCCCAGGAGGGGGTCTGAATGGGATATGTCTGGAGCGCGTGAAGGGCTCCCAGTCCCTGTGATGGGCCCTCTCCTGACATACAACTTCCACAGGCATCTCAAGTTGGGAGGGCAATCATCTGCCTCAGAAATGCAGTGCCCATGGGCAGCTCCATCTCACTTGGTCCCACCTGATATCAAGCGCTTCATCACGGGCATCTGCAAGAGACCCAGATGGTGCAGGACAGCACCCAAGATGCTTTGACAGATTTGGACCCCACAGAGGGGTGCCCCACGTCTGGAACAGGCCCAGAGTCCAAGACCTGGTCATTGAGCTCAGCCTGCTTTCCATTCAGCACAGCTCGTGCTGAGGCTGAAACAGCCCTTCGTGGACAGTTTCAGGTTTTAGCTTCGAGTTAAAGCCAGTCCACTAGGATTTCTGAGATTGGGTTCCAAAAAAGTCAGTGGCTTTTCTGCAGCAGCAGGAAGGCCGAGACACTACAAGGCCAGACAGCAGCGGTCCAAGTCCAAGTGACAAGCAACACTTTCCTAAGCCCTTTTTTGCCTTGTCAGATTTAGAGTTCCTCCCAGTTGACCCCTGAAAAGCATGCACCTCAGGTCCGATAATTGTCAGCCTACAAGGGTCAGACATGTGATTTCACAAGAGCTCATTAGCCAACTGTAGGGGGTTCGAGGGATTGGGGGCTGATCCAGGAAGAGACGACCAGGAGAGGCAGCAACACACCACAAGCTTTACTGGGTGGTGTCTCAACAGGGTTGCATTAGAGGGGAGTCCCTCACAGCACGAGACCATCCAGGGGTTTATGGGTCAGCAGGGCACTATCAGAAGGGGAGCACTATGGTCTGAAACTTTGTGTCCCCCCAAATGCATATGTTGAAATCCTAACCCCCAAAGATGATGGCATTAGGAGGTGGGGCCTTTGGGAGGTGCTTAAGTCATGAGGGTGGAGCCCCATGGATGGGAGTCACTTTATAAAGGAGGCTTCAGAGAGATCCCAGCCCCTTCCACCTGTGTGAGGACACAGAGACGAGGTGGAGTCTAGGAACCCAGAGGAGAGCCCTCACCCCACCATGCTAGTGACTTGAGCTTGGACTTCTAGCCTCCAGAATGGTAAGAAATAAATTTCTGTTGTTTATAAGCTACCAGGTCTGTGGTATTTTGTTATAGCAGCCCAATGGGACTAAGGGAGGAAGGCAAAGGAACTGCTGGGAGAGGGGCATCGGAGAGGGGGCCCACGTGTCTAAGTGATGTTGCTCAGAAGCTCAGGGGAGTGGCCCGGGGTCTTAGAACCACAAAGCTCCATGTTATCCATTCTTAGCAGACATGGATTGAGGTTTGGTGGGGTACACAAAGCAGGCAGGTTCTAAAAGGCCAAAATCTGCTAGTATGAGCATTGTGTGAAACAATTGGATATGTGAAAATTTGACTTGGGTGCTGGCAGGTTTTTAAACCAACAGGACTCAGACTGCTGTGAAGAAATATATCACCTTGGGGCTCATACACATGGGTCATCCATCTTTGGCTCATTAGTGTAACACAACCTGGACACACCTTTGTAAATCTCTACAAGTCTATCTCCATCTGGAGACTACCTCTCTTTCCCATGTGGTCTTCCTTCTTCCAGGGGCTCCAATAGGCAAAAATCATCAGGAGGCTTGTTCTGTTTCCAAACCTCAAAGAGTTTATACAAGAGAGCGAGATTGAGACTGACTTTAATGCCACAATTCCTACTGGTATAATGTCCCTAAAGGAGAGTAAGGCTAGTGGAAATCCCTAGACTCCAGGCCTCCCTGTCTAAGGAAAGCGGGGGAAGCAGCCTGCTAACAAAGCTTGCACGTGGCTCCTTTAGACATGCACAATTCACCCAATGGCCCCTGTGCCAATTTTAGCCTCTTAGGACGCATTTCCCAGCATGCCCTTAGCCTTGGACAACTGCAAAATGAGACACCAGCAGACAAGAAAGACTCTCCTTTGCTGCTTGTCCGGCAGTGTGCAGGTGGCTTCACGGCAGACAGAAGGCCCCCCTCTGGGGATGAGGCTGTGGGCCCCATTCTGGCTCTCCTTCTTCCTCAGGGCAGAACCTGGGCCTGTGACTCCACCCACCATGGCCTGGGCTTGGGCCTGTCCTGGAACCTGCCCTTGGACTGTGCTGAAGAGCAAATGGCACAGACCCTCAGAACGCTCCCACAGCCACTGTGATGCAGGAGCCCTCCAACTGCTCCTATGGTCACTGTTAGAATGCAGAGCTGTTTCCAAGGACACAACACCCCACCCAGCTCCTGCTGACACAGAACTTCCTTCATTCCAACATGTATCCTGGGGACCGGGTTCACATCATGGTCTCTGCCATCCTCAAGTCCTCCTTCCTAGTGTGGAGGGGGAGACAGACGCACCCCACGTCACAGGGGGGCAGGAGTACCCCAACTGGGACTGGACATGGCAGCTGGGCTGTGGGAGCCCTGGGGAAGGAGGTGTGAGGGGGACCTGGGATGGGAGGACAGCCTTACTGAAGAGGTGGCCTTGGACTGGGATCCTGACAGGCTGACTGGCCTCTGGACAGAGAAGGGCCCTGCTATATGAGGGCGCAGCACGAGGACCATTCCTGACGCGAGCTCCCAGCATGTCAGAGAATAGTGCCAGGGGCCCAGTGGGGCAGGCCCGGGGCTGGAGCCCAGCAGATGATGAGTGAAAGCAGCGGACGCCTGAGTGGGTAAGAGGGGCACAGTGCCCGGGAGGCTGGAAAGGGCAGGACTCAGATGTCACGAGGGCCTGTGTCTGAGCCATGGCTGACAAAGACCCCTCCAGTGCGAGGTAAACCAACTGTAGGGGCACAGCTGGTGCCCGGGAGGGAGGGAGACCTGTAAGAAGGCAGCTCCTGCTGGAACCCAAGGGGGTGATGGGGGGCAGGAAGGAGGGGGATGTACAAAACGCCACACAGCCAGGCTTGCCCCTTGGCGGCCCCAGGCCTTGGGCCCTATAGCCTGGAGCTAGGCACTTTCTCCATGGCCACAGGCTGTGCAGAAGCGACTGCAAGTCCAGACAGAAGTCACTGTGTCTCCTGGCTGGCTGTCCTCGGAGCCCCATCAGCTATGCTCTGCTAGAGTCACCTGACTCTGGGGGTTTCATCCATAAGGCGACAACATGTACGGGTGACCTCTGGGGCCTCTGGAGCACTGAAGAGCCAACCCATCATTTCTCTCCAAGGGTCGTGAGCCTGGTAGGTACCAAATAAAGACTGTCAGACTGGTGGCCACAGGGCCCAGGGTTGAAATTCTGGGACTGAGAAGGCCTAGTTGAGGGAAGCCATTTCCATAACACCTTTCATCAACTAGACTGAAGTCAGCACTGTGAATATTTCATCTTCAGAGGACAAGATGAGCCTTGCATCCTAGATTCTTAACGCCAGTGGAAATTTGGTGACTCTCTAAACAAAGGACACGAGCTAAGGGTCCTACAGTAGACTCAGGATGTGAGAGTGCCTAAATCATATCAAGTAAATAGCTGCTGTCTGCTGAATGCCAGACTGTGGTTTCCCACGTCCTTTTCTCCTCTCCCACCAAACGGCCGAATCCCTTTGTATAAGTCATCAGCAGAGTTCAAGAGCTAGCACAGGCCAAAGGAAATTCCATTTTCAGTCTTTAAAGAACTCAGTGAAGCAAAAATACTTTGGTATGCAACTGAAGGAAGCTGGCTGTTCATCCAAATACTCTGGGAGCCCTCTTCTAAGAAGCCACCAATGGCCTCCATTTAAATTCTTAGACTCTGAGGACATGTCCCTACAGGATAAACTGACTTCTTGAATTAATGCTTTGGAAACCTGCTTAGAAGCACAAAGACCACAGACCAAGCCCAAATCTAGACCCTGGGGCTCCCTTAAGGATTACAGTCCCTAGACTGAAAGGCATCTTGGGAGATTCTCTTTCAAATCCTCTTTGCACTCCCCTTTTAGAAACAAAGGATTGACCCTCAGAGGGGGCAAATGACCCTACTTAGTGGTAGAGCCGGGACGAGGACCTAGGAACCTCGCAGATGGGGCCTTCCCACGTTACCAGTCTATCTACCTATGCAGAGTGAATATTAAGAACAAAGTTGTCCACAACTGCTAGAGAACACATATCAGCAAAATCACTGTCGTATCCTCTCACCTAGGGTGAGGATGACTTTCATTTGGGTTTTGTCCCATTCCATACCCAGACTCTCATCTATTTTCAAATACACATTGATGGGTATCTTCACGGTGGCTTTCTTTACTCATGTCTAGCTAAACAAGTAGCAATGTTCCTTGGGAGTGAGTCTGTGTAAAGTAAGCTCTTTGAAAAGTATCTAACCCAAGAGCAAACAAAATTATTCAATGGACATACCACCCAGGTAATGGCAGAGGAGGAACACAGGGGTGGGAGGCGGGAGTGGGCTTGGGGCAAGGAGAGCAGGGCTGGCTCATGGGAGTGGGTCAGTGAAATGCTTTGTCTCAACAGAACACAATAGGTGCTGAAACCCCACATCAAGTAATTAAAAGGGGAAGTACCAAAGCAGATCCAATTTGGACCTGGGAGGCCAGAAATCTGGGAGAGCAGAAGGCAAACCACTCTGCTGAAGAGAGGAAACAGGGCTTTAGAGGCAGCCTCAAGGGAAGCTGAATCAGAGCGTCTGGGGAAGGTGATTTGAAAAGGGCAAACACAGGTATTCCCAAAGTGAGCTCATCCTGGGTAACGAGAAGAGTTTCTATGGGGGAAGAAATGGAAACTAAAGACAATCTCATTGTGATCTGGAGAAGGACGAGATTTGGGGGCAAGCAGAGCTCAAGAGGAGACTCCCTCCCTAGCACAGTGGAGGATGCGGCCACCCACTCACACGCTGGCGCTGTGGGTGACGCTGAGGTTGGGGAGCCTGAAAAGCACTCCCATTGTGCTCCAGCACAGCCCTACTCTGGGGACAACTTGACACAGGGGCAAGAAAACAGGACTCTTTCTTTGGGCCCATCTGAGCAGGACCAACCAACCAGCAAAACCAGCTGGGAGAGAACAAAGCAGGACGTCCGGGAGGAGGAAGAGGGAGGGGCTTACCAACCTAGACTAGGCCAATCAGCCTGCTAGGGACCATCTTCTGGGAGGCACAGTCTCCGAAGGGCCTATCTGACCTGCCTAGTCTTGGTGGGAGCCAAGCTAGGACTAACCAAGCCCTGGCCCTTGAGCAAATCAGAGAGGTCAGCAACAGGCCCCCCTCCCTGTCTTTAGGGGTGGGAGTGGAGATAGGATCATAGTTTCTCAACCCATCCAGGGCCTGGCCCCATGAAACAATGTGCCTGGCAGCAGATGGGAGCCTTCTCTGGGAACTTGAACTATATGTTTCTCTACTTTTAGAAAAGAGAGAAGCTGGGACCCTGTACACCTCCCCTCCCCCACACTTGGCCAGGGCTCCCTCTCCAGACCAGCTGTGAGCCACCCTTGTGACATCATGTGGCAACTAAAGAGGATGATGACTTAATCAGCTGGTTTCGCCACTACCAAGACTCTAGAATTTTGTGGACAGTATTTCCTGGGCATCCTTGCTTGGACTGAAGGCATTTCTGACTCGAGAGTTCAGTGATACGGTCTTGGGAAGAAAATGCTCGTGACCTAGACTAGCTCCATGGCCAGAGTACCGACCAGATAGATCGAGTCCAGATGGCCCCATCGGGGGACAGAGAGCCAGCAACAGGGGTCCCATCGAATTCATCCCTGGACCCAACTCTGGATTCAAGGGAGATTTTGGAGAACCATAGTGACCAAGCCGTGAGCCAAGATCCAGGCCCCCAAGAAAACCTGCGACCACAGGATCCAAACCAAGGCACCAACAACGTGGAAGAAAACGACCTTCTTGGGCTCTCCTTCCCTAGAAAGTTTTGGATGATAGTGCAGGACGACACCTTCACTTCTGTGCGCTAGAATGACGATGGAGACACCCTGATCATTGAAGAAGATCTTTTCCAGAGGGAGATTCTTAACCGGAGAGGTATAGAGAGAATTTTTGAAACAGACAGCTTGAAGAATTTTATCTGCCAACTGAATCTCTACGAATTCAGCAAAATACGTCCAAACCACCCTTCAGTTGACTCTCCAAGGAGCAAGAGAATGATGGTAAAGTAGAAAGTCCTTCCGTTTCCCATGTTCTCTGTCATTCGAACATCTTCTTAGTAGACCAAGATGAATGATATACTGAGAGGGTTTAATTTCTGAGGATAACTTTGTTTCACGTGAGACATTATTGACCAAAAGATGAGAAAATGTAGATATTCCTATGAAACTACAACCCCCTTAGAGATAATCTGCAGCTATGACTAAAGACTGTGGGAGGTCAGTTAATGTCAAGGAGATATACTAACACCTCAACCTATGCATTATGTATGTTTACTGAGCTCAGGCTCTAGGGTATAATGAAACTTGACAGCAATTTAAAAAGATCTTTTCTGCATAGGAAAACAAGACCATTATGATGGGGGGGCTGAATATTTGCTCCCAGAATGACTAACAGGATTTATTTCTTTTCACATCTGCAGAAGCTCCAACTTTCAGAGAGATAAGCCTCTGCTCATCGAGAACATTCGGAGAAGAGGCGACCTGAGAATTATCACTCGCCCAGGGATCAGTGCAACAACTCCAAAGAGAAAGAAACAGATAGCAGCTATAAGGCACTCCCCGCGAATCCAGCGCAATGAACCCACCAAAGAAGCCGACAACAATGCCCAGAGGAAAGCCCCAAATGCTCAGGGACCCAGTGGCAGCTGGTGGTTCACGTGCTCTGATATCTGTTCTGTGACTTGTGCAGCCAGACGAGCCACGGAAAATCATCGCCCAAGTGAGGCAGGCAGCCCAAGTGGGGAGGGCCCATCCAGCAATGACACGTTTGTGCCCCCGGCTACTGCCGGAAGGGACGGTGCAGGGGAATCACCCACCAGCCCCCCAGGTTACTCAGATTATGATTCGGCGATGTCCTTACAACGCCTGTTATTCCATCCTGCTGGCTGCCCTTTCAGTCATGCCCACAAACGAGGCCCCTGACGAGGACGAGGAGCAGGAAGCCTCCTCAGATTACAGATGTGTACTTTGTGAGCCCTGCAAGGAGAACACAGGTCCCTAAGGCCACGGGTCACTGCTGACCAATAAAAATCACTGTTTTATAACCATGATGCCAAACTCCGAGGAAGTAAATAAACAATCTAATGAGAATTGTGAGTCGGTGTGCTTTCTAACTGACGATACTACACACACCTCATCAGATAAGCCTGAGGAGGCGGGAAATCCTGGCACTGAACACAGTTTGGTCCCTGTCGTCCTCTTTCATTTGAAGCAGCAGCATTTTCACACACTCAGTCAAGGATTTGGCTAGGGAGTATCGAGGCAAGCCCAGGAAGATCTGGTTCCCTGAGCCTTGCCTGGTGGTCAGGAGACAGAACAGCCTGGCTCTTGACCTTGGGGGTATCGCCTTACATTACCCATGTATCTTGACACAGGACGGTCTTTCCTCACGGGTTCCCCTATCACGCAACCAAGTTTCTGATCAGGAGCTGGACGTCTCTGACCCAAGAGCCATGGGCCTCCCAAAGAGGTCCACCCAGAAGGAGAGCCAACCCATTTGCCCAGGGATATCTGACCACTGGAGTCTGGCTCAGAAGCGACAGGTCATTCCAGTTAATGCCTGGGGGAAAGCCCATCAACCTCACAGGTAATAATCACTAGAAACTTTGCTAAGAAATGACCAAAAAAACAGAAAGAAAGAGAGAAAGGAAAAAGATATCCCACAAAATAAACAACACTACTTATTACTTTTCCAAAAGAGCTGTGTTTAGACACGAAGGACATGAAATAGCTATGTCACATGTCTAACACTCATGCTCCATGAGCCAAGAGACACTTTATAACAGAGCATGAGTCATTTGCAAGGACCCACAGGTGCTCTGTGTCTAAGGTCTGATGTCCTCTTCATCAGGAAGGAGGCCATCCAGGGCTGGTCATTCTCCAGCAATCATTCAGCGCCCGCTCCCAGCCTTCACACAACGTCCCCTGGATGCTGTTCAAACATTCTATGAGTTTGACCAGAAGAAACAGAGGAGAGAACACTAATGTGTTCTCTTAAAAGGTATTTCTGTGTACAATCCAGAAATCAGCTGAACCAAAATTAGTGGCAACGCTAAGACATTTACTGGCAGCTTTCCCTTTCTCCTAAAGGTCAAAGTCCTTGAGACTGTCACTGAGCCCAGAGAGGCATCTTGCAAGCAATGTCCCACTCCCCTATCCCTGCATCTGAGTGGAGAAATCTGTTTCCATGCACAGCACATAGTGGGTAATGCTCCCCACTGCGGCACCAATCCACATTGAACCTGATGTACACGTCCTCGGTATGATGACAAGTAATGGGTCATGATTTAGCTAGTTTGTCGGTAACCTTCCTCTGAGGAGCCCATGCTCATCAGGTCTCCTGCCCCAAGGGGATCAGGTGCTCTGGGATGTCTACCTGGAAGATATCCTTTCCACCTTTCCTGGTTATGGGCTCCAGTAACCAGCTGGGGTTTGAAAGCACAGTCAGGAACTTCTGCTTCAGGTTGGTCAGTACTGCTTGATTTTCTAGTTCCACAACCTCATCAGGAGCTAAGTTGTCTGGGCACTGCAAAGATTCCCCAATGTCAATGAGCCCTGTGCATAAAGAGAGAAGCACAGAGATGTTTTTCCTTCCATAAACCAAGGCCTGCCTGTGAGAGAACATGGTTAGTCAAAGTTACAACCAGTAGCGACTAAGCGATATCACGCAATGGACACGGAGTGAACTGGGTCTCTCTGAGGGAGCATTTCTGACGTGCCAAACTCTGTCTACGGGATTCCAGGTGAGGCTGAAGGAGGGACAATGAGGAGGTGAGGGCCCTGTCCTCAATAACCCCACCAAAATAATGGACAGGTCCCAGTCAGACTGCTGAGGGCAGCAGGAACAGGTGACAAGGGCCCCAACTGCTGCAGGGAACCTACAGGCCATCAGGTCCCCAAGCACTTCACCAGGTGAAAGGAGCTGATATGGGACCTCAACCATTGAGGGGTTGGGGGACTTGCCCAGTATGCGGTGGGCCCAGGGGGTGGGACAGGCATGTCAAACCAGGCAGGCAGCCTGAGTCTAGAGGGTACCCCGACCCACTCTGTGTGCTGTGCTGCTTCTCATGGTCTCTGCCACACGCATGCATGCGCAAGCACACACACACACAGGCAAACACCACCTGCAGACTCGGACCTGTCCCTGCCTCTCAGATCACAAACGGGAACTGAACCCAGGACAGAGAAAGGGTTCAGCCCAGGTTGTGGAACCTTGGCCCACCGACCCCCAGCCCAGGGCCCCTTGCTGCCCCTCGGAACGTGCGTTGCTTTAAGAAACCACACAGCCCACACACCCAGCAGTTCAAAAGAAAACAAGCCACAGAACTCCTGAGCAAGATGCTGGGGGCAGCCCTGGGAGGTGTCTGAGCAGTGCTCGGCACAGCATCACTTGCCGGCTATCACTCCACAGCCGTACTTTTCCCCTTCCCGGAGCAAGGCCTGAATCTGAGCAGGGGTCCTCCCCAGCCTCTCCACCAGCAGCTCCCTCCAGTCGGCATCCTCCCAGTCCCTGTGAGCAATGTGGATGGCGATGGTACAGTTCTGGTGGCTGCTCAGCAGGGGATGCCAGCATGTCTCCAAGGTCTTGACTCCATTTAAGACAAAAGCTGCATAGGGCTGCCGGAAGGAGACGCAGCCAAACTTCATCTCCACAGGGCTCCTTGGGCCTCCCGTGGCCTGTGGAAACACAGAACCACAAATGTCAATCAGCATCACGCACCAGCACTGCAAGCTTATGGCCCTTGGACCTGACTTCTCCCCAACGTCCCCCGGGTGCCCTGAAACCTCAGTGACCGAGACGGTGGAGGAGAGGAGAGTATTGGCTCCTTCTTTCATTCACCAGGCAGTCTGCTGGAATGACTTACCCATTAGATGGAGTGTTTGGGGATCTCACAGAGGAGGGTGGGGACACCTAGAGAAAGGCACAGCCAGGGCAGCATGTGGTCAGTTCTGACCCCCAGGGCAGCACAGAGGAGGGAGGCAGGGCCCCTTGGCTTCAAAGCACAGTGGGCTGGCTCTAGCCCTCCCCCAACACAGACAGAGACAGTCCTGGGCTTTACCTCTTCTCCTACCACCCCCACCGACCCCAATATTCTCAGCTTGGGGCACTGCCTCCTTTGGGCACTGCGGGTCCCAAATCTCCCTGGCCCCTACCGCAGGGCTGCTAAGCAGAAATCCTTGGTATCTAACCTCAGCTGGGCCCTGGGGATGCCCTGGATCCCAGATGGCCCTGTCAGGTGTCTCCTCCCAACTCCTTTGGGTGTTATCCTCCTCCAACCCCTTGCCGCACCACTGCTCTCCACTGTCAGCAGATGCCCCGAGCCTAGAGAAAGGAATAATGAGAGTAAGAATGATCGGTAGCGATGTGCACGCACCGCCTCCATGCCAGACCCTGTGATGGTCACAATCCACGGATCATAGAATTCAATCCTCAAATAACCAGGTGCGGGGCAGTGCTGCTGTCCCCCACTCTACAGCGGAGAAGGGGGCCCTGAGGGATGAAAAGATGGCTCATGATAACAGGGGACCTAACTGCACGCACCCCGGGTCCTTGCCTCCTTTCCTTGTACCTGGAGGTGGTCCCTCCTCCTCGCTGGAGGAGAGAGCTGTACACTGGGAGGAGCAGGGCCCCGGGCCTGAACCTCAGCTGGGTCCTGGCACCTCGGGGAGCCTCAGTCTCCACGTGGCTGTGAGGACAGGGGACAAGGCACCGAGGGCACCAAGCCCAGTACCTTCCAGGGGCTTCCGTCCCCAACCAGAACAGATCCACACTTCTCACCAGGGCCTGCAAGGCTCCAAGTGATCTGACCCCTCCCCCAGCTGTCTGCTCTCCTCTCCCCTTACTCACCACCCTGCAGCCACAAAGGCCCAGGGAGTTGCGGGTGCGCTGGGCTGACCCTGCTGCAGCCACTGGGCAGGACAGTCCTCTGCCTCCCTGATCCCTGCCGAGTCCGCCAGCGCTGGGAAGACCGCCTCCCTTGCCCAGGCGAGGAGACCACGTGGGCGGCGGAGAGAGGACACAGTGCCCAGCTGCGCAGATGCAGCTGTCCGGGGTCTGGAGACCGCGGGCCACTGACGGGTGACAGGCGCTGGTGGTCTTCAACAAGGACGCCCCTTATTGGTGAGGGGTACACAGGCACGGCCCACGTAGGTACGCACGCAGCACGCAGGTACGCAGCACACCCGCAGGCAGGCACGCAGGCACGCAATGACGTAGGCACGCACAAACGCACGCGGGTCCCGGCCACTAGGAGACCTGGATGGACTCACCAGTATGTGAAGCGCGAGGGACGACCAGGCCACGTCTGGGGCTAGAGACCAGAGGCCTGGAGCAGGTCCGGATGGGGGAAATGGAACTTGGAGGAGAGGGGGGCGGAGCTGCGGGTGGGTATACGGGAGAGGAGGAGGGGCTCGGGGCGGGGCTGGGAGGTGCTTGGGGCCAGACCTGTGGGAAGGAGCTGAGAGAGGAGGAACTGTGGGAAGAGAAGGTGGAGCTGGGCAAGGAGCTGGGAGAATGGTGAGTGAGGAGGAGCTCCGGGAGGAGGCTGGGCTGGGAAAAACCAGGGAGGAGCTGGGAGAGGCGGTGGGAGAAAGGTTGATGCCGGCCCTGATAATCAGTTCCCCTATGTTAAACCCAGCACATATGGGATTAAAACCAAAAGCAGTCATACTCTTTCCCTGCTTCTCTAAGTTATATTCATATGTAGGAATTAGTTTTTTTTAAACTTTGTATCCCTGAACTTCACAAACAGATAGATGTTACAGATTGTTGAAAGTCCAGATGGACTCAAGCTTGGCTCATACTAAACTTTTAGCTAATTACCAGTTCTTGAGGTTTGTTACAGGGACACTAATATCCAGACAATGTCAAGAAGCTAAAGCTTCCCAGACCTCAACTCCTTGGCTTCCTGGCAACAGAATCCACTGTCCACCACAGAGCCAGACAATCAAGGACACCCAGCTACAATTCCCATATCTCACCACCCTCCTCCCTGCAAGTAGCCTCAGAACACCAAACACGGGCTGGTGGGAAAGCGCCTACCAACAAGGCTACCGGCTCCCTTTCCCTACAAGCAGCTACATTCCTCCCAACCTTTAAAACCCCTTGCATCCCATCTTTCGAGGACCTGGGAGAAATTTGAGGGCTCGCTCTCATCTCCCACTTGACATCACCTGAAATAAAAACTTTCCTTGCTATAAGCGTGGCGTTCCAGTTTTATTTTGGCCCCTCCTGTGTGGCAGGTAAAGAACCTGGGTATGTGTCTGGTAACAAGGTGAGTGAGAAGGACCTGGGGGAGGAGCTGGGGGAGACCTGTGGGAAAGAGATGAGGGAGGAGGAGCTGCGGGAGGAGGGGGCGCAGCTGGGAGAAAGAGCTGCCAGGGAGGAGCTGGGGGCAGGCTGGGGAGGAGGAGGCAAAGGTGTGAGAAAAGGCTGGGGCAGAGCAGGGAGGAGCTGGGCTAGGCTGGCAGGGATGGAGCTATGGGCCCTGGGCACCACGTGGTGGGTCAGCTAGGCCGGCTCAGTGGTGGAGGCCAGGCAGTGCCCATTTGACTCCCGTGACAAGGGCGCCCAGTGAGCGCTGCAGCCCTAGGCAGAAGTTAAAGTGGCACCCCCTGGGTCTTCAGCGACCTAAGCTGACCCTCCCAATGGAACCCAGGGCACAGGGAGGGGGAGAGGAGAGGACCTCTAGCCCGAGTCTTGCACCCAGAGTGTTAGGGTCTCCTCCCTCCAGGCCACCCCGGGAGTGCCAGTGGGGTCCTGAGGGGCAGTCTTGATATGGCCTTTGTCTGCAGGTGAGAAGGAAAATCCCCAAACTTTCCTGCTGCCCCTCAGACCTGACATGTCCCCGACAAAGCCAGCTTCCCTGTCAAAGCTGTCTCCTATGTTGGACTCTCAGTTAGGGGCTGAGGGCACTTGGTGCCGCCCGCTGTGCTCCTGAAGATCCCTGCGCCCTCCCCTGGCTTTGACTTGATGACCAAGTCCTGGGGGCCTTGCTGATCAGAGTAAGTGCTCCTCTTCCTGTCCCCACTGCCACTTCCTGAGTTCCGGCCTCCTGGTCTGGCGTCCCTGCTATTCCCTGAGCCTCCCCACCGATCTGGACGCCCACTGCCTTTCCTCCTCCAGTGGGTGCTCCACGGGCCACCAGTCCCGATTCCTAAGGGCACAGCTGCCCTCATCAACCCCCTCCTGAGGACCCTGCCAAGCCCTCTTCTGTTTAAGCCCAAACGCCTCAGGGCTTTGGGAGGGCCTTCTGGTGGCCCCAGCTCTCTGCCCGCTTAGCGCCCCACACTCTGGGTCCCTTGCTGGGGAGCCCCTGCGCCTTGCATGAACACAGTCTGCCAGGACTCCCCGCTTTGGCAGGTGCGTTTCCCGTGGGCTGGAATGCCCGCCTCCTCTTGTCCTGGCAGACTCCTTTCCTCCTTCCAGGCACAACTTGAACATCCCCTTCTCTGCCCCACCCCTGGTGGCAGGTACTCTTGTCCCTGAGTTTTGGTAGCACTCTGGACCTCCCTCCCTCCCTTCCTTCCCTGGGCTCCTGTCTCCCAGGGTTGTCATTGCTCTCCAAGAGTCTGTGGCCCCTAAGGAGCGCTGAGTTCCTTGAAGGCAAGGACTGGGTCTTACCCATTTCCGTAAGCCAGGTGCCTGGGACCCAGCAGTTGCTTAGTAAATGTGGAATCAACAGAGGACTGCTTTCTCTGCCAGTGAGCTGCACCTATGCTCTCCTTGCAGAAACTCCAGAAAGGGCAATGCTGGCCAGGAGGTGAGGTGAGGAGCAGAGGGTCCCTTCCTGGGATGTAGGCCTCAGGGCTGCAGGGAGTCTGCTTTCTCCCCCAGACCGTGATTCCATCCCCATAATGCACCCCGTCTTCCTTTTAGGAAGTCCTGGCCACGTCCTCCACTGCTCTTTGCGGCGACTGTGCCCCCAGGACATCGCCTCCTCTTTGGAGCCCACAGCACGTGCTCAGAGTCGGCCTCCCTTTCTCGTCCCCTGGGCAGCACGCTGCAGATCTCACTGCCCCGATGGCCTGTCTGAGCACTTCCCTTGGCAGTTTCTTATCCTTCAGCCCTCCAGTGACTTCTGTCCATCCAGCCCCCCGGCTCCGGCTGTTTCCTGGGAACTTGCTGCCACCGGGCCTCTCAGTGCTCACCACCCTGGCTGTCCCGACCCTCTCTCTGGCCCAGATGTTCTCCTGCATAGCCCGTCTTTTCTGCTCACTGTGATTTCTCCGCACCCCCCCCCCTTCTCCTCTGAGCCTGTCACCCCTTCTGATCTCCTCACTTGTCCAGAGGGGCAAACTGCACCATGGAGAATGCTGCCTCCCCCACCCCACATGCTTCTTTGACTTTGAGGCCCAGAGAAGGTTCCAGTTTGCCCCTGCCACATGTTTTGCAGCCCCACTGCTCTGGGACAGGCTTGACCCAAACTCCCAGTTTCCCTCATCCACTTCTGAGCAGGTCCAATTTCTTCCTCTCTGAAATGCCTTTTGCCCATCTTTCTGTCGAGCTGCTGGTCTTTTTGGTGTGGAGTGGTGGGAGCTGATTTTGAAGACTGGGTGCTAATCCCCCCTTGGTTGTTTGCATTTCAGACTCCTCCTCTCTTTGCAGGCCTGCTTTGGACCCAGTATTCATCTAGACTCTCGAACTGTAAGTGACCCCAAAGGTCAGGGAGTGTCCCACCACCCCTCCCGTTGGAGGCTGCCATCCACCCCTAGACCACCACCTGGGATGAGCGGTCCCCGAGGAGGAGGTGTCCTTGTGTCCAGCACTCTGCCCCTGAGAAAGGGCTCCTTCTCGTCTCTGTAATTCCCTCCGCCACCGCTTGGCTTTAGTTCCGTGCCCTGGCATTATTGACTAGAAGCCCCGGGACAGCCATGCAGCTGCAGGAAGACAGAGAGCCTTGTTTCTTCCGCCCCAGTCTCCCATTTTGCCTCCCGACCCTCATGTGACCTGTGTCCAACAGCCACACTCCCCTGACCCCCTTCCTCTCTGGCCCCTGGGCAGCTCCACTTGGCTGCGTCCCTCTCAAAGTGGCCCGGATCGAGTGGTGCAACCTGCGAACTATACTTATTTCTGCCTTTGTCTTAGTGACACTCCAAGTCCACAGGAAGGAGCTGCACCACAAGGAACCTGCAGACGCGGGCAGGCTACTTTGACGCCACTGGTTAGGTGTGGTGCCTGCACACAGAACGTGGCCCAGCAGGGTTGGAACCTTGGGAGTTTCCGTGAACTTCTGGCAACCCGCCTCACTTGCATTCATATCACTAGCCAGTATAGCACCTTTAATTGGGGGGCGGGGAGACGCTCATTTCCATGATTCCATCACTCCTGAGCTCTTCAGTCTACATCTTCTTTACTGTCCTCGGTCTCTGAGCAAATAAGCAATGACACAAAGACCCATGCGCCAGGCCCTCCACAGCTTGGGGGACAGCGTCCAAATGTCATGCTGTGGCCGAGTGAATGCATGTGGTCCAGCTTATTCGTTTACGAGATTGAGGTGTGCGGGTGTGGAGCACGTGTTGACATCCCGTGGCCATGGCGGTGGGGGCTTGGATGGGCAGACTAATGTGCTGTGTTGCAGAAGACCCATTCAGCCGGCAGTTGAGTATCTGCATGCTCACTGAGGAGACTTTGGAAAGTACAGAAAGTATGTGAAGAATCAGCACAAAGGTCGCTCGTGAGGCGCTACCCGGAGGAAAGGACACTCACAATTTGGGCCTATTCCCCCAGTTCTGTTTCTGTGTGTTTTCTCTTTACTCAGTTGAGTTCGTGCTGTCTGACCATTCTGTCTTACGTGTTTTTATTTAGCGTTTAGTATTATCCCATGTTCTGAAAGTTCCTCAGAAGACATCTCTCTAGGCTGTGCACCTTGTTGTGGAGTGTATTGGGTTCCAGGCTCTTCCTGCTGAAGGCCAACTGACAAATGCTCGGGAATGGCCCAGCATACCTTGGACCCAGTGACATCTCTGGTCAGAAACTCCAGCACGGGGGATCCTCCTGAAGCGGATGCAGAGACAGAGTTTCTGGAGCCTCCAATATCAATGTCAAGTCGGACGCTGTGTCCAACAGCCTCCAACCGTCTGGTAATCCCATTTCCCAGAATTCACTCACCCAGTGCATAGCCGGAGGTCCCTTTGGGAAAGGGGGGGGGCCCTTCCACTGTCTACTTGCCATGGTGCTGCAGCATCCTTCCCCCTGGCATCCTGGCCACCTCCCTAGTCCACAGTTCCAGGTCTGAAAGCTGGCTCATGGGCAGAAACTGCACAAGGGATCATGGCTTGTCTGTTGGGGTGTCTGCCCTCCGCCACCTGCCATCTCTTCTTGGTCTTCTGAGTGTCCCTTTTAGGCTGTACCTTGGTTGGTTGTCCATCCGTTGTGCCCCCAGGGAGGCCGTGTTATGTTGACCAGCTCCACCACTCGATGGGTCAGGCCTCCTTGTCAGTGGTGTCCACCATCTTGAGCCCCTGGATTCTGGCCGTTCAGTGCCACCCTGGGACCTCTACTGCAGCTCTTGGCCTGGGAGTGTTGTGCTTTCCCTCCCTTTCGAGGCCTGGCACATTCTGCCTGTGTTGTGTGGTGACCTCACTCTGCTTGGGGGCCTGACAGGAAGCCAACCACCTCTTCCTGGTTTTCCTGGGACTCTCCTGGTTTTAGCAGTGCAACCCACAGCAAGTGACCGGGACACTTGTTCACCCTACCTCCTGGGACAGAGGGCACCATGGGGAGAGATGTGTAATTGTTTGCTCCCTTGGGGATGGGGTGGGCGTACTATCTCTTTATGGGAGGGAGTGGGCAGCTCCTGTAGTCTCAGGAGTTTCAGAGACGTGTGGGGAATGTAGATCTTCCAGGGCCCTCTCAGATGTCCCTGTCCCTTGTGTCAGGGATGCAGGTTTTCCCGAGGGGTTTCTGATGTTGAGCAGACAGGCCTGCCTTGGTTGAATGTTCAACCGTCTTTGAAGTTCAACCACTCCTATCAAATCCTGGGTTTGACCTTCGTCCACTGCCTGCAATGGGGGCGACTCTGTACGCTACTGAGGAGACTCGGGCTCCCCCTTAGTTTTCACTCTGTTAATCACCCCAGGCTTCTCATCCCCTTGCAGGTCATCCAAGCAAAACGGTCACCTCCATCCATTCCCATTGTCCTTAGAGTTGTCCTTCCCATACGTGCCACACGCCTGGATCTTCTCACCTGCCGGGAAATTCCTCTCCATCTGCTGGCCCAGTGAAAACAGGAACATTCTAGCAGCTGCGCTGTGTGCACACCACCTACCCACCGGGATGGGGTCCTCATTACCAGTGGCGCAGGTGATGAGCAATCCCGCACCAAGACCCCATCTTACTGCCTGCTTTTTGGAACACTCCAGAGCCAACCATCTCACGTGGAATCCTTCAGGAAGCTGATCCTGAGAGGGAGTGAGGGGTGTCAAAGCCTGACTGGGGACTAATATCCACGAAGGGAGCAGAGCGAAGCAGGGTTGGGCAGGGTGTCCCTTCTGCCTGCAATGCTGAGCTGACAGTCCCTCCCAGCCCATCAGGGAGCTGCAGAGCAGGGATGGCATTAGAGGACCCGCATGTGGCCAGTGGTCAGGCCCTGACCGTGCCCGAGGCCTTGCAATCCATATTGACTGAACAGGTGGGTCAACACCCAGAATTGGTGCCCCAGGGATGGGCCTATGCCGGGTAGCACACCTAGGGCGCCAGCTGCCTTCCCACTGGCAGAACTGCGCTCCACCCTGCGGCTGGCCTGGTGGGAGGTGCTTTGGTCTCTTGTGTGTCAGGACTGCTGGGTTAGGAAGGGGATGTGCTTCCAGGGCATTTGCTGACTGGGCGTCTGTTAGCATTGGTGTAAGCGCAGCCTGATGGGAGAGGGCAGATCTGGGTACAAAAGAGCATAAGGCAAAGCAGATTTGTCAGCAGAGACCCATCCTGGAAGAGGCTCCTTGAGGGTGCAGGTACACAGGTGCACACTCACCTCTGCGTGTCTCGGGGCCGGTAGGGGCATCTTCCATGCAGACCTGTAAACCACGGTGTCTGATTCGAGTCTGAATGGGGTTAGGAAAACGTGGAGAGGACAGAACCGCTGACTCGGGGCAATGGGCTGTGGAAGCCTTCAGAGAGAAGGGCCCTTTGAGCTGGGCCTTGAGTGTCACAGATGTCCCTAGGTGGGAAATGGGGGAAGGGCCCCCTGAAAGGACCAGGTACGTTCAGGCAGCTGGGAGAAGGTTCATGGCTGGAGCAGATGTGTTAGTGGAATGAGGCCATGGGACATGCGGCTGGGAAACTTCACTGGTTCCAACTCACAGAGGCTGCCCTAAGGATTCTGCACTGTGCTCTGGGTGCGACTGGTCAATGCCCTCACTAACAGTGTTAAAGGCAAACTTGCTTCTCTTCCTAGAAAAAATTAATTGATTCTCTTGTTTGGTTAGTCTGTCATTTGACAAACCTTTGGGTGCCTCTAATGGGCCAGGCAGTGTGTAGACAAGAAGGACAGACAGGTGAATAAGATGCAGCCCTGGGTGGCCCAGGAGCAGCCTTTCACAGACGAGCAGTGATTCCTGCAGTGTCCTCCTGTCCTTGTTGATCTGAACATATGAGTCTTCTCCTTCGGAGGCCGCCTCATTCTCCTGTCTTGTGGTGAGGTTTCCAGTTCTTGTTCCTCACTTTAGAAGGAAGTGTGGAGAGGTGAGATTATGTCTTTAAGTTCTGAGGACTATTGCAGGAGGGGTGGGAGTGAGCGTGTTGGGGCTAGATCCTCCTGGCCCCACCAGAAAGTTGATTTGTCCTGTGTGGCACCCTGAGTTGCCCAGACTGAGCAGAGTGGCTGCTGCTGACAACTCAGAGAAAGAAGGCGTGGTGCGGGTTTACCCAGGCTGGCTCACAGATGGCCTGAGCTCTGACAGCATCCAGAGCCAGGAGGGGTTTGGCAGAGCAGGCCTGACACTCACTGCTTCTGGACATGCTGCCTTTGAAGGAGGAGGGTGGGAGGTGAAGACCAGACGATGAGGGCAGGTGGCCTTGACACGTTGCATCACCCAATTAGAGTGTTCCCAAATGATACTTGGAGGAAGCTTTAGGAAAGGGACCCACTTTGTGTAAGAAATGACACTAGCTAGGGTTTGACAGTAGTAATGTGCTTGTTCGTTGTGCCATCTGCTGGCTGACTCATTCAACTTCATTTTTAATTGAAGGTGGTTGGTGATCAGAGACTTGATCAGGAAGTAGCTTCCACAGCAGAAAGCTCCATGCAGTGCTTGGGGGGGTGTAAGTGTAAAAACGAAGTATACTGAGAATAACATGTCAATACACTGTAAAGCATTTCTTCTCCTTTCCCTCCTCTGACTATTCCTGCCTTCTTGATCTTTCTGACTTTCCCAAGGCATAGAGATGTCAAATATATGATGATGCATATTAAAACAAACAGATTCCTAATGCTCATTACCACGAAGATACAGCAATCCAATTTGCATTTTTCTTGTGAAGGGCCCTTACTGGGAGCCCAGGCGTTTGCATGGGAGCCCATTGTTTGCATTCCAAGTATCTGTGAGGATTGAAGCACTCCCTTTTTTGAGTGGATGTGTGTCCATGTAGCTCATAGGCTGGGCCAGTGCATAGGGTACACAGAGGGGCTGAAGGATGTGTGCCCAGGAGGTGGTGGAATGACAAGGTCCAGAGCTGGGGCTTTAGGGCCCAGGGACCTGGGTTTGGATGTCAGATCTTCTCTTCCTGTGGCCTTGGAACTTCCTATCTCTGTGTGTCTCTCTCCTTTCTTATAAACCAGGTGGCACAAATGCTGTTCACCTCACAAGGCTGTTGCCGGAGCACAGCCCTGTATATCATGTCCTCTCCTGGTAGGGCTCAGGTTCTGTCTTTGCTTCTATTTTTGCAGGTTGGAGGTTATTCCAGAAACACTGACTATGAAGATTTTTCTTGGTTCCCAGACTTTGTAAATTTCAGAGTTTTCTAACGGTGGTCAAGGGACTATGATGTGAACTTAGCAAAAGTCCCTTATGCTTTTTGGAAGGTCTCAGTTGTGCTATGTAGAAATTGAGATACTTGGTCTAGAAAAGTGGTTCTCAAACCTTTGTGGCCATGGAATATCTTGGTCTGGCCAGAGGTTCAACCTCCCAAACAGATCAGAGGCAGGCTGCTCAGCTGAAGCAAGGCCCAGTCTGCACACTCCTTCTTCTTCCCAATGTCTTCTTGGGCCATCCTCCATAGAGGCCCATAAAGCACGCCACAGAATACAGTTTGAAAAGCAGTGTTTTAGATCTGTGGTTCTCAAACTTTAATGCACATTCAGATCCCTCAGTGATCTTGTCAAATGTAGCTTCTGATTCAGAAGTTCTGGGTGGACCCGAGATTGTGCGTTTCTAACCAGATCCTGGGTGATGCCTAGGCCACTGGTCCATGCATAGCATTTTGAAAAGCAAGAATCTGATCACAGAATGCCTTTTACCTTGCACGTCCTTTGATTTTGAGTACTTAACTGATACTCTGATTATATCTTAAATTGAAAATTTGTGTAGACTGAATTATTCTATTGGCGGCAAAATCCTCCATTATGCAGGTGTGGAAACTGACCTGTGATATGGAGACAGCAAATATTTCTTTCTCTCCCAACTCTGAATGTATGAAGCATCTGTAAAATATTTTGTAAATAGCACAATTTGGGTTATGAAGTTGTCGAATTATCCATGAAATTAGAGAGAGTTGCACTTTTTTTGGTTGTAATCTGGATCCTAGGGAGATCTAATTATGAGAATTAACTTTTCCAAGGGAGCTCCTGGCAGAAACAAGTGTGACCTGCTTTCAGACTCTGGCCAAGGCCTGTCTCCATGCTCTAAATCTAAGTGAAGGTTTAGAATTGTGGACAGCTGTCAGTGTGTCTGGCATCAGTGTACTTTCTTGGTAATCTTAATGACGTGGCACTAGAAAGAAGCCTTCGTGTAAATGGCCTCTGTCCTTTCTATCCAATGCTGCGTTGAGTGCTGCAGGCTCAATGTTGGCAGGGTGCTCTGTCTTCTGCATTCTTTGCTGGCCTCCTCCTGTATGTGTCCAGAAGACCAGCTGCTGCTTTGACAGATTATGGGGCTTTGCTCTTCAGTCTTTGTTTCAGTTCACTAATGTCATGGTTAAGATGGGAAGCCCACTTTAGCAAGGAGACAAAGAATCCAGTTGTTAGAGTGGCCAGTGTGTTTAAATGTCATTTGTCCTATGTGGAGTATGGCAGAGGAGCAGAGTGCTCTTGTGGCTTTGCCCCAACTGTTTGTTAAGAAGCATGAAAGCTTTCCCATGGGGGCAGAGGTAATGTGTGTACCATCTGAGAAAGGGAAGGAAGATTGGATGCCAGGTAGGCTGGATCCAAACACAGAGGTGTTCCTTTTGTGCTCATTTGGTGAGGAGAGTAGGCTAGTGGATGTGTATTCCAAGGGCTTGTCAATGGGCTTCCTTTAGTATCAGGCATGGAGGACATGGAGTATGCCCAGCTTTTCCCTCCTCCAAAATCTGACAGTCTGGTGACTGGTCCATCAATAGCACCATCAGTGGCCATCGGTGACCCTCATTCCTTTCTTTCTTCTTTGATTCCTTCACTCTCCAGTGTGTGAGTACCACCTTTGTGCTAGGCGTTGGGTCTGCAAAGATGGAGAAGACAGGAACTTGCTCATAGGCCACAGATAGGTAGAAAATGTGAGGGGGTGTAAGAAAGGCACAGCTCAAAGGCTCTGGAGTCTCCGAGGAGGGAGACGTAACTTCTGGCTGGGAATGGTGGGGCTGGGGCTGTAGAACCCAGTGTAGGGAGAGGCCTGATACAGACTGCACTGCATTCCTGTCACTTCCCCAAAATACTCAGTTCACCACAGGTACATCTAGAGGGACTATGAGTGAGCCTTCCCTGGACACCTTTTACAAAGCACAAGAATCCCTTTTCCCAGCTACCCCTCTCCCACTCAGTTTCCCACACCTACCTCTGATACAAAATCAGCAGTGAGAAGTAAAGGGACCATAGATAGAATCCTTAAGGAAAAGAAGTTTCTGGAAGAATATCCTGTTCAGATGTTGCCTGAGCTCTCGCAAAGCTGGGGCCTTTGCTTACATGACACAAGCAGATTTCTAACCCCTCTCTGGCCCCCTGTGATCACAGCCTCCCCTGTAGCATAACCACGATTCCTAAAACACAACTTTGCCCAGGGGTTGTCCTGGCTCCCAATGCTTGGCATTCAAATGCCTGAACCTCTCTGGCCTCAGTTTGCCCGTCTGTCAAATGAGGATAATAAAAACAGTCCTTAACCCATGGGGTTGCTGTAAGCACTGAATGGGCCTGGGCTGAGCCATCACTCTGTAAGCTTCATGAGGCTGTAATCATAACATGACCTTGCTCAAGGCAGCCCTCTCCTGCCTTCTCAGTCATGCCAGCCCCTCTACTCCCACAGGCTGGGCTCTTCCCCAGTTCTCAGCACTCGGTGCCCCCACCCTCCATACTGGTCTGTCATGGCGAATACCCTCATTCCTCACTTCCTGTGTCCTCATGAAGCCTCCGAGGCTGGCTTCAGGGACTGCTCATTCTTCCTGACAACCTTCCAGAACCCTGTCTGTGGTACTCCTTTTGTGCAACTTGGGCGGTTTCCATTTTGTGTGCATAGGTGTGTGCCCTGTTACCCGAGCTAGACTGGAATCCCTCTGAGGACAAGGACCCTGCCCAGTTCACCTTTGTACTGTCCCCAGAACCTGCCTCTGCCAGAGAAGACACTCACTAGATGTTGACTGATGATGGTGATAAACTGTTCAGTTGGAGTCATCCAGCATTCATCAACTCTCTACCATGACAAGCTACTGTACCATACTGGACTTGGCAGATGAGTGAGATACGCCCTGCCCTGGAGTCTGTGCATGTTAGTTGGATAGGAAAGGGAAATATGTCAGTAAGTCTCTTTTGAGGCAGGACCAGATACTGACCACAGAAAGAACTATCTGTGAAGCGCTACTAGGCCTCAGGAGAGGCCAAGATGTATCTCACTGGTAGTTTGGGAAGGCTCCAGAGGGAGGCTGGCTCTGAGCTGTGCACTGAAAAATGGGCAGGATTTTGATGGTGGTGATACAGGAGTCCCCTCCCGAGAAGTCAGCTTTAGGCTGGGAGAATAGGAGATCAGAAGCCATAAGGAACAATAGCCCAGGCAAAGGAAGTGGGGCAAAGGTGCTTCCCACATCTTATCTCCTTTGGTCCTTGAATCAACCTGGCGAGATAGGTGTTGTTAGATCCCCTAGACAGATGAGGAAACTGAGAGCACAGAGGCCGAGGGACTTGGCTAAGCTCTCTCAGATGGCTGGGAGGGAGTTGGGATTCAAATTCAGGATCAGCCAACCCAGAGTCTGTGTGGCTGCCAAACAAGTTAGGAATACAGGGGATGCACTCCGAGCCTGGTGCCAAGGCTGTCAGCCTGCTGCCCTGATTTGTGCTCCTGGAGTGTGGGGCTGGCCCTGGGCCCTGCATGTGTTCTTGGCCAAGTCTCTCTGCTATGCATCTAGATTCCCATCTGCAAAGCAAGGGGCTCAGCCTCAGTGACTGCTTCAGCTCTTTCCAGCTCCAGCGCAATGTGATTCGGGGACTTTGAATTGTGTTGCTTGTCCATGAGCTAGTCCACAGATTGCAGGAGGGACTGTTACAGTTGAGTCAAAAGAGTATGCGTTTCACAGGATATACTTTATCATGGCAACCAAAGAGTCAACTCAGTTTACTCAGCTGTGTCCGGTGCTCTCTCAAGTGCAAGGAGAGGCCGAATCAGAGGGGAGATTAATGGCCTGCTGTGCCGCACAGCTGTCCAAAGGCACTATCCTTAAGTTTTCATCCCTAATACTGTAGCTGATAACTGCCAAATCCAGCATATACATTTAGCCCCACACTTGAGAGTCCTGCTGATGTATTCTCCCAGAATGACCTGGGGTACCAGGATTGCCATCAAGTCTGCCACTTACTTCTGGGGATCTGTGTAGTCCAAGGCCATGTGACTTTAAAAACTGCATACCTCTTTACTTTGCTGCCAATCCCTTTCACATACATCTTTCTACTAGAATAGAGTAGGGCTTGGACAGGGGTCAGTGGGGAGATGAGGGAGTACAAGTGTCATCTATAGTCACAGCAAATCTACCCTTGCTTTCCTCCCTCTCTTTCAGACATTTTGATGCTTGCTCATGTCGTCTTCTCCCTCCTTCCTTCTCCCTTCCTAGCAAAACTGCTTATTGGAGTACATCCTATTTGTAACATGACTGTTATTCATATCAAATTAAACCCAAAGTACTACTGTCAATTTCCCCCTAGAATATCAACAAGACCACTGCTTTAAACTGCTTGTACGTTAGAGAGAGAGAAGAGTCAGTGAGTTGGCATGTTCTGAGCATTCCAACTGTATGCAGAGAGGTAGTTCGGCAGAGCTCCTGTGCTGTTGTCTCCACTGTAGTAAAGCAAAGCTAACATTCCTACAAGGCTTTTCAGTTCCTACAAAGCTTTGCAGTTCACAGCATGCTTGCCCATGGGTCCTTGTGTTCTGGTTCAGGAAGAATGCCTCTCCAGGTCCTCTTCCTCATCCTAGTATCACATTACATTCTCCCTGGGCTCCTGGGACTGCATTGTCATTCTCTTCACTTTAGAGATGAGGTACCTGAGATTCAGAGAGGGGAAGTGATGTATCTCAGTTTGCACAGTGATTGAGGCAGGACTCAACCAGTCCTTCTGATTTTGACTATGGTGATCTGCTCCCTGTACCCACAGAGGGTAGAGGGTGGAGTATGGTACCTAGAAGGGCTTCTCGACCTTGGGAAATATTTGATGCTGTGGTTACAGTTGGGAATTCAGTCTTGACCAATTCAGAATGTTGTCCTTCTTAGCTGTCTCCTTGGTTCCTGGATTGCTCAATTCGATTCTGTACCTGCCCAGCACAGTTCCTCTCTGCCTGTGGCTCAAGAAGCCCAACTCCTCTGAATTACTTCTTCCTCCTGTCCACTCATTGTCTACCAAACCTCACGCTAGATTTCTTACCTCAGCCATGGAAGAAAGACAGCTCTATAGTTTGCTCCTTGTGTTGTGTCCTAGCTCACGCTGTCTTTCCACTCCTAAGTCATATGCTGGTCACTCATTCCAGGGTACTTTTGCACTCTGGTTATCTGGAATTCATCCTGATTTTCTTATACTTGCTTCTGGTTATGTACTCTCCTCCTTTCTGCCTTATTACCTGGGTCCCAAGCCTTTTCTCAGTGTTTGGTTTCCCTTCTGTAACTTTTTGGACCGGACAGAGATGCACAGTGAAGCTAAAGAAGTTTGAGATTAAGCTTCAGGGTCACTGGCTTGCACAGGCCTGGAAGGAGCCCTAGCATTGTGGTTTATGCTAATTATATGGTTTGTAAAATCTACAAGAGATATTTTAGCCACGGTTGGTTCAGGGTGCCTCTCTTTCCATTCTGCTGTCTCTATCACTCTTGCTCTTGTGTTGGGTGGCAGTGCAATGGCCATGGGCATATTGGGAATCTGGCTAAGGGGACATTGGAATACATTTAGTTTGGATTTGGAGGGACATTTAAGGGCCTCACAACCAGTTCTGTACATGTTCAAGTTATTGCTAGCTGCTCTGTATTGAAACTGCTTCCAGGAATACTCCTGCTTACTGTGCCAGTGCACCCAGTGTCAGGACAGGAGGTGTGAGGCTGGAGAATACATTGTGATGTCACTGTGCTTTACAGCACTAGGTGCCAGAAGTATGTTGGCAGTGGAGGAGAATCAAGATTCACAATGTGTGGAGCCAGAAGCTAGTCTGGAAAAGTCTTACAGCCATGAGTCAGATATGTAAAATCAACAAACACAAGTTCTTTCCTGTCAGGAATATACTCAGTGTGCAGTGTATGCAATTACAAACACAACAAGCTTTTATATTAACATTTTGATGGGAGTTGTGTCAAAAGGCATTCTTCAGAATTCCTGTGGTTGTAGGGCACAGACGTGTAGCACTACAAACTTTGAGTAGTATGCAGAAAAGAGTTAATGTAACAGCCCTGTGACTGCTGTTCTTAGAAAGGCCTACTCGTAAGGGTAGCCCTCTGCTGGCATCTGGGAACTTGGCTCTCAGAGTGTCCCCAGCTAACAGAAAACTGATGAGAGTGGCTCACTGTGCTTAGACTGTTTATATATACAAACAATGTGGTTTATGCTGAACACTTGCTTTCCTTCTGGGAGTCTGGAATTTTGGTGCATGCTAGGCAGAGGGTGCCTACGTGACCAGCCCTGAATAAAAACCATGGGTGCTGAGTCTGGGTTGCCCTGGGAAGAAACATCACACACGTCACTGCATTTTCGTTGCTGAGGGAAGATAGTGCTCTGTGTGGGCCCTCATGGGAGAAAGAGAGCATTGGAAGTCTGCACGTGGCTTCCTCCTGGCTCTGCCTGTGTCTTTTCCCCTTGTGATCCACCTGTGTGTCCTCACTACATTGCTGTAAAAAATCTTAGCTGTGAGTACTACTCCTGTGTACTGAGTCCTGTGAGCCTTCGACTATAACAGACAAGAAAAGTAGGAATAATATATTACAAAGGTGTATCAGGCAGTTCATTAATAAAAATATACTTTTATTTACTACATCATTTTTCCTGAATTTTGAGATGTCTAACATTAGTTGACTTTTTCAAATGTGTACTCTATTGTATTTCTTTTCTCATTTTAAATATTCACTTTTGTTCCTGATTTTGTATTCTTAAAGAGAACCCCAAGTGCCATAAGCTTCAGGCCCCACAAAGCCTGGATCTACCTTTGTCATGGATCCAAGACTTGCTACCTCATGTTGATATTGCTCTTGTTACCCCGTATTTCACAGGTGGGGAAATTAAAACCTCAAAGTGGAAGTCAAGCTTACTTGGCAAAACTGGGACAGGGTCCAGGTCTTCCAACTCCCAATTTAATGCTCTTCCCTCCATTTCATAAAGTGTTTTGATAATTTGTCTGTAAACGATGGTCATGGTGCATTGGATATACACTGGATGGCACTTAGGAGACTGAAGTTCTACTCCCTTGTCTTTCAGTAGATGGGTAATCTTGAATGAGTCCTTTCCATTCTGGGACACATGTCCCCCTTTTGTAAATCAAAGCAGCTGGACTAGATGCTCTGTAGAGGCCTTTCTCTCTCTGATGTTCCTTGAGTTTATCATTCTAGAAATGCTGAATCACAATCATAGTTGAAACCATTCATCTTATTATCTTTGGGTCTTCTCCATCTCTGAAAATGAGAATAAAATACCTCCTTCTCTCAGTTGTTATGAAGCCCCTGGCACCGTTCATGATAGAGCAAGTGATCAAAAGTTTCTTCCATCCTTCTTTCCAATCAGGAACAAAGGTTTTCATGTATAATTCTTGCTCCTCCTCTTTGGAATCAGAGAATCTTTGATCAGCAAACCTAACTTTTAAAAAGGAAAGAAAATGAAATATACATATTCTGCTTCTAAGACTTTTTAAATGGGGTATAATTTGCAAACAGAAAAAAATGCACAAATATTAAGTGAACAGATTAATAGGTATTCACAAAGTTAACAAACCAGTAACCAGCATTTATATTAAAAAATAGAACATAGGGCCACCTGGTGGCGCAGCAGTTTAGTCTGCGCTTTGGCAGCCCGGGGTTCGCGAGTTTGGATCCCGGGCGCCCGCCGACCCACTGCTTGTCAGCCATGCTGTGGTGGCGTCCCATATAAAGTAGAGGAAGATGGGCACGGATGTTAGCCCAGGGCCAGTCTTCCTCAGCAAAAAGAGGAGGATTGGCAACGGATGTTAGCTCAGGGCTGGTCTTCCACACACACACACACTCACACACACACACACACACACACACACACACACACACACACACACAAATAGAACATTGCTAGAATTCCCTTGTGATCTCCTCCAAGTCACTACTTCTGCCCAAAGATAACCACTGTTTTGACTTGTAACGTCTTTGATTACTTTAGTAAGTGGAATCCTACATTATGTACTCTTATTATTGTCTGGATTCTTATAGTTAATATTGTTTGTGAGATTCATCCATGTTGTCACATGAGCAGTATTTCCTTTATTCTCATGGCCATATGGTATTCCATTTTATGACTATACTATGATTGATTTATCCTTTCCACTGTTTGTGGGCATTGGTATGGTTTCCAGATTTTTGCTATTACAAATAAAAATGCTATGGATATCCTTGTATTTACTTTCTTTGGTAAATATATATTTCTGTTGCATATATGTCTAGAGGTGGAACTGATGATTTATCAGACATGCATATGTTTAATTTTAGCAGATATTGCCAAGTAGCTTTCCATAGTGGATGTAGCAATTTACACTACCACCAGCAGTGTGTGAGTTCCAGTTACTCTCTATCCTTGATAGAACATGCTGTCCCTTAGGTGGGTGTGCAGGGGGATCTTGTTTTGGTATATTTACCTACACAGAGCAAACTTCTGCAGTGTAAAATTTCATGACTTTGGACTGAAGCACAAAGCCATGTATCCATCACCACAATGAAGATAACAGAAGAGTTCTATCACCCCCTAAATTACCTGGTATTGCCTCTTTATTCCATCCCTCCCCCATTCCCAAACCCTGGCAGCCACTGGTCTGATCTCCATCCCTATAGTTTTACCTTTTCTAGGTAGTCAAGTAAGTGGAATCATATGGCATGTAGTCTTTTGGGTCTAGCTTCTCTCACTTAGCAAAATGCCTTTGAGATTCATCCATGTGGTTGTGTGTATCAGTAGTTCACTCCTTTTTATTGCTGGGTAGTACATTGTATGGATGTGCCACATTTTGTTTTTCCATTCACCAGTTGAGGGACATTGGTTTGTTTCCAGTTTTTGTCTATTATGAATAAACTTGTTATAAATATTTGTACACAGGTTTTTGTGTGTACATAAGTTTTCATTTCTCTTGAGTAAATGTCCAGGAGCAAGATTGCTGGGTTACATGGTAAATGAATGTTTATGTAAGAACCTCCCAGAGTTTTGCAGAGTACCATTTTGCATTCCCATCAGCAGCGTACAAGAGTTCCAGTTGTTCCACATCCTTGCCAGCACTTGGTATTGCTAGGCGTTTTAAATTTTATTTTAGCCATTCCGAGGTGTGTAGTGGTATCTTATTGTGGCTTTAATTTGCATTTCTCTGATGCTTAATAATATTGAGCATCTCCATATGCTTATTTGCCATCCATATCACTTCTTTGGTGAATTTTCTGTTCAAATCTTTTGCCCATTTAAAAAATTGAGGTGCTTATTTTCTTCTTAATTTTTTAAAATTTTATTTTGAAATAATCATAGATTCAGAAGAAGTTGCAAAGAAATCTACAGGGAGGTTCCATGCACCCTTCACTCAACCTCCCCCAGTGTGAACATCTTGCATAACTAGAGTACAGTGTTAAGACCAGGAACTTGACATTGGTACAATCCACAGAGCTTATTCATAGTTCACCAGTTATACATGCAATGTGTGTGTGTGTGTGTGGTTCTATGCAATTTTATCACATGTGTAACTTTGTGTAACTTCCACCGCAATCAAGGTACAGAATTGTACCATCACTGTGTTATCATCACACCCCAGAGGTACCCGTTATAGCCTTCCATACTTCCTGCTCCACATCCCTTACCCTTGGAAACCACTATTTTGTTCTCCATCTCTATAATTTTGTTATTCTAAGAATGTTATATACATGGAATCATAATATAGTATGTAACCTTTTGATATTGAATTTTTTTTCACTCAGCATAATTCCCTGAAGGTTCATTCAAGTTGTTGCCTGTATCAATAGTTCATTTCTTTTCATTGCTGAATAGTATTTCCTAATACAAACGTACCACAATTTAACCATTCATGCATTTTGGTAATTTCCAGTTTTTGGCTATTACGAATAAAGCTGCTATGAACATTTGTGTACAGGTTTCTGCACTAACATAACTTTTCATTTCTCTGTGATAAATGCCCAAGGGTGCAATTACTGGGTCATCTAATAAGTCCATTTTTAGTTTTTAAAGAAACTGCCAAACTATTTTCCAGAGTGGCTGCACCATTTTATATCCTGACCATCAATGTATAAGTAATCCATTTTCTCAGAATCCTCACTAGCATTTGGTGGTGTCACAATTTTTTATTTTAGCCACTTGATAGACTTGTAGTAATATCTCATTATGGTTTTCATTTGCATTTCCTTGACAGCTTGTGACGTTGAATATCTTTTCATGTGCTTATTTGCCATCTGTATATCCTCTTTGGTTACGTGACTCTTTGTGGTTTTTGCCCATGTTCTAATGGGATTGTTTTTTTGATGTTGAGTTTTCAGAGTTCTTTATATATTCTAGATACAAGTCTATCATGGGATATATAATTTGCAAAATTTTCTCCCAGTCTATAATTTGTCTTTTCATTTCTTCCACAGGGTCTTTCACAGAGTATAATTTTTTAGATTTGATGAAGTATAATTTATCAGTTTTTACTTTTATAGGTCATGCTTTAAATCAATTGGGCATCTTTGTGTGGATCTATTTCTGTGTTCTCTATTCTGTTCCATTGGTCTGTGTGTCTATACCTCCTCCAGTACCAAGCTGTCTTGATTATTGTTATTGTTGAATTTGGAGAGTTCTTTATATACTTTGGATACAAGTCCTTCTTCAGATATGTGATTTACAGAGATTTTTTTTCTCAGTCTGTGATTAGTCTTTTCATTCTCTTAACACTGTTGCGCACAGATCTCTTTCTTTTATTGATTTCCATTTTGATCTGAAAGCATACTTTTGTGTGTGTGTGTGTGTGTGTGTGTGAGGAAGATTAGCCCTGAGCTAACATCCATTGCCAAACCTCCTCTTTTTGCTGAGGAAGATTGGCCCTGGGCTAGCATCCATACCCATCTTCCTCTACTTTATATGGGATGCTGCCACAGCATGGCTTGACAAGCAGTGCATCGGTCCTTGTTTGGGATCCGAATCTGCGAACCCCAGGTCCCTGAAGCAGAGGGTGCAAACTTAACTGCTATGCCACTGGGCCAGCCCCTGAAAACATACTTTTAATGATTGCTATTCTTTAAAATTCATTGAGGTTTTTTTTAATGGCCCACAGTATGGTTGATCTTTATGAATGTTCCATATGCAATTGAGAAGAATGTGTTGGGTGGAGTTTTTTTTTTATGTACATCAATTAGGTCAAGTTGGTTGATAGTGCTGTTCAGGTAATCTATAACCTCACTAATTTTCTGCCAACATGTTCTATCAATTATTGAGATAGGAGTGTCAAAGTCTTCAATTGTAATTGTGTATTTGTCTTTTTCTCCTTTCAGTGGTGTCAGTGTTTGTCTAATGTTTTTTTTATTTTTGCTTAGGAAGATTCACCCTGAGCTAACATCTGCTGCCAATCTTCCTCTTTTTGTTTGTGAGCCACCACCACAGCATGGCCACTGACAGAAGAGTGGTGTAGGGCTGCACCTGGTAACCAAACCTGGGCCACTGAAGCGGAGCATGCCAAACTTAACCACTAGGCCACTGGGGCTGGCCCTTGTCTAATGTATTTTTAAGCTCTATTAAGTGCACACACATTTTTAATTTTTATATCTTGTTGGAGAGTTGGCCTCTTTATTATGTAATGTTCCTCTTTATTTCTGATAATATTGTTCGTTCTGAAGTTTTTGTCTGATGTTACTATACCTACTCTGGCACAATATTTTGCTACTATTTTTGCTTTAGATAGTTATCTTTTAGATCAATTAAATATAAGAAAAATCAATTTATCTTACCTTCACTTATTTCTTTTTGCCATTCTTTATTTGTGGAGATCTGTGTTTCAGCTAATATATTTCTTCAGCTTGAAGAATTTCTTTTAAGATTTCTTGTAGAGTAGGACCACTGGCTATGATTTCCATCATTATTTTTGTTTTTCTGAAAAAGTGTTTATTTCTCCTTCATTTTAAAAGTTAGCCTTATGGAGATATAATTTATATACTGTAAAATTTACCATTTTAGGTGTACACTTCAATGATTTTTAGTGAATTTACAGAGTTGTGCGACCATCACCAAAATCCACTTTTAGAATGTTGCCATCACCCCCAAAGATCCCTCAGACTATAAGTCAATCACTTTCCCACTCCCTATCCCAGGACATCACTAATCTGCTTTCTATCCCTACAGATTTGCCTTCTTTGGAATTTCATATAAATTGAATCATACAATATCAAGTCTTTTGCATCTGGCTTCTTTCACTTAGCATAATGTTTCTGAGGTTCATCCATGTTGTAGCTTGTATCAGTATTTCATTCCTTTGTATTGCTGAATAGTATTCCATTGTATGGATGTACCATATTTTGTTTATCTGTTTACTAGTTGATGAACATTTGAATTGTTTTCACTTTTTGGCTCTTGTGAATAATGCTTTTATGAACATTTGCTTGCAAATCTTTGTATGGACATATATTTTGATTTTAATTCTTACATAGGAGTGAAATTGCTGGTTCACATGGTAAATTTATATTAAACATTAAAAATATTTTTCTTTCAGTAAATTAAACTATTTTTAGAAGAGGTTGAATAAACTATTTAAGATACAATATTTATATACTATTCATTCTCTATTTTGTTCATGGTGATGATTTTTTTAATGTGAAACTACTTCTTTGTCATTATATAATTATACTTTTTACATCACAACTAAAGTGCACTATGTTTTACATTTTAAGGAACTAAGTGCCAAACTGTTTTCCAAAGTGGCTGTACCAGTTTACATTGGCATCAACAATGACACCTTAAATTTTTTTAAAGATTTTTTTTGTGGGGGTATAGAATTCTGACTTGCATGTTTCTGATGAGTAATCTGATGTAATTCTATTTTTTTCTATGTAACATTTCTTTTTTGTCTGGCCACTTTCAAGATTTCCTTTTATCTTTTGTTTTCAGTAATTTGAATATGATATGCTGAGGGGTGGTTTATTGGAAGCTCTGAGCTTCTTGTATTTGTGGTTTGGTGTCTGTCATTTAATTTTGGGAAATTCTCATCCATTATGTTTTCTTAAATTAAAAAAGTAAAGTAATCTCCCATCCTTCTGTCTTCTTTCTGGGATTCCAATTACACTCATATTAAACTTTTTTATATTATTGTGGATATTCTTTTCTGTTTTTATTTCTAATTTTTCTCTTTGTGTTTCAATTTGGGTAACTTCTGTTGACCTTCAAGTTCACTGATTCTTCCTTTGGCTGTATTGAGATTACTGGTGAGCCCATTGAAGGTATTATTTATCTCTGTTACTGTGTTTTTCATTTCTAGCATTTCTATTTAATTCTTTCTTAGAGTTTGCATTTTTCTACTGCAATTACCTGCTGATCTTGCATGATGTCCACCTTTTCCATTTGAGCCTTTAACATGTTAATCAAAATTATTTACAATTCCTTGTCTGATAGCTTCAATGTCTGTGTCATATCAGATTCTGGTTCTGATGGTTGCTTTGTTTCTTGGGAGTGATTTTTCTTGCACTTTTGTGTGTCTTTTTTTTTTTTTGAAGCCAAAAATCTTGTGTAAGACAGTAGAGACTGAGGTAAATAGTTTTTATACCTGGAAATGGTCACATATGAGAGTTGGTATTCCAGAGCTATGTCTTTACAATACTGAGCTTTAGGTCTTCCCTTTACACCATGCCTCAGGTGGTCTCTTTGCATGCTCTTCTTCCTCTTCTGTCCCTTTCCCAGTAGTATTCTGCTATTACTTAAATTTGTTTGCTTAGTGATGTGGGGAATTGGGAGAGGGGAATTTTCTGTTGTTTTGCTTAAGCCCCAGTCTTAGGTACTATGTCCCTTGGTCTCAGGGGTATGGCCTTCTCAAGGCTTTTGCCTCTCCTTTTGTGTAGTTCTGGGCCCAGTGCATATTTCTGCCCTTCCCGCAGGAGTAGTGTTTTTCCTGTTTCCTTCTCCAAGCTGCAATGAGTTCCCACCAGTGCCCTGGAGGTGACAGAGTTTTTTGTCCTTTCCCCCACAGGGAAAGGCATTTTTGTTCCCTAGGGGAGATAGGGGAAATGCATTGGGTAGAGATTCTTATTCCTCCTGCATGGCTAATGTTCCACTCTCCAAGGTCTACATCTCAATGGTCCATTCTTAGGTCTCTTTCTGATCTTTTCTAAAACTCAGTAGGGTTTCTTTTCATGAACCCAGTAGGGTTGATGGAGAAAGAGCCTATAAAGGAGTGCAAGCTCCCCCAGTTTCTGAGACCCTCAGAGGCTTCACACTGTCCTGCCAGTCCACATTCTGCCTTCACCAATTCATCAATATTTCTAGCTGAACTCATACTGGTTTTCAGTAAGCTTACCCCAGATAAGTGAGTGCTCACATCTCCTCTCTTCCTGCAGGGACTGTATCTCCTCAGAATTTGAGCAAGGTTGGTGCTCTGCAACCTCAGCTCTCCAATGCATTAGAAAAAAATCCACAAAAATTTGAAATTAGTCTGGCTTGGTTTTTGTCTTAACTAGAGGAATATGTTTATTCTAGCTTACTGTATCCCAGAGTGGAAGCTATCTCATGGCTGATGAATTTTTAGATTTCCTCGAACCCAGACTGTTCATCCCCTCAGACCCCTTATAGTTACTCATGCATTGGAGTGTGCAGAACTCTTCCTTCTTGTGACTGTTGTTCTCAAAATGTTCTGCTGTGTTTTGCAATAGGTACATGTTGACTATTTGGGGGTACTCCTATTTTCAGGTATTTCAGATACCCCTATTTATTCCTTCTGCTTCTTCTCAGTAGCTGCTGATACTATATTGTCTTGTAGCTATTAGTGGATTATACCCACCTGGCCATATTTTGAATTTCATTGGGTTCCCCTTTCACCTAGTTTTGTTGTAGATGTTGTTTATGGGTTTTTGTTTTACTGTTCTAGCACTCTATCTGTTTTTAGTGGGTGATTTAGGGAGATCCAAAAACTATGATGTCACTGCTGCCATTTTCTTCCTAAAATCTTGCCTTCCTTTTCTGAAAGATATTTTTTCTAGGTATAAAATTCTAGTTTGACAGTCATTTTCGTAGTTTTTTTGGTTAATGCAGTTTCAGAATTCAGTAAATATCTTGAGGGAAAAACTGTCAGGATATTGGGCTGTTTCCTGCCTTCTTCTCACCAGAATCCTGGCTCTTCATGCCTCTAATATTGTTTTATCCATCCCCAAGGGACTGCCCAAAGCTCTCCTGGTTTCTCTCCTCTTAGTAGAGGCCCTCACTCATATCCCCACCTGTTTGTCTCATGCCTGGAATCAGCGAACGTTCTGAGGAAAAAAATGGCTGCAGAGTGTCATCGACTCTCTCGAAGTATTGGCTGCCTCATCATTGCTCTAATGCCTTCAAATGAATGTTTTAAAATTTTATCTGGCTTCCCTAGTTATTCTCAGTGGGAGTATTAGTGTTCTACATGCTACTTCATTACATTCATAATCAGAAGTCCACCTACACACTAAGTATTTGCAAACTAAATCTCTTCTTCATGAACTAGAGAAATTGGTGAAGGGAGACATTTTAGGAGATTCCTTTTCAGATAGAGTCATCACTGCTCTTCAAGAAGACTCTCAAAGATAAACAAATATGGCCAAGACTAAGGGAGACTGTGTTATGTTATTGCATCATTTCCCTGACCTCTGTTTTAGTGTGGAAAAGGTAAGGAATTATTTAAGGAGGAGGTCAAGATGTTGGCATAATCAGATTCTGAACTCACCTCCTCCCACGGACACAGCAGATTTACAACTAATATTGGAAAAATTACTCGAGAGAGAAGTGAAAACTGGGTAAGAGGAACCCCTGCAACAAACAACAGTCCCAACTGAGGTGGAAGAGGCAGAAATTCCCTTCTGGAGAGGAAAAAAATGGCACCGTCACAAGCCGCAATGCTTCACAGCCGCCCGGGAGCAATCCAAAGGTATGCAGCCTCCCCTGGAGGGGGGGGGACCTGAGTTGGGGAGCATTGCCGCTATAGGCATCTTTTGGATCCAGCATGACTGAGACGAGTGTCATAATATCTGGCTTTGCTGGCTACTAACAACAACAGGGAATACCCCCAGAAAACCTGGGACACAAAGAAATTAAAGCCAGCTCTTAAAGGGCCCATGCACAAATTCACCCATTTTGGAAAGCAACCTAAAATCATCAGAAAGAAAGGTGCACAGTCCTTTGGTGAAAAGAGACTCACCTGATAGACTCTGGTTGCACCTCTGTGAGAGGTGAGACCTCTCAAGGGACTGGGACATTGGTGGCAGCCATTGTTGTGACCTGGTGTGGGTGTGCTGACACAGATGCTGGCAGATGCCATTGGAGTTCTTCCTGTGGCCTGCTAGCCCAGGGTCTGCCCCACCCACTAGGGCACCAATTTAATCCAGCTCAGCTAAGGAAAGCAGCCTGCCCTCTGGACTGGCCCCACCCAACAAGAAGCCCTCAGGCAACTTGTGGGCTGGCTTAAGGGAGCTGTATGGATTCTCTGCAGCCTGGCAAGTGGGTCCACCTCTGTGAGAGACGGCAAGCCTAAGGAGTGGGTAGAGAGTGTGGGTCCCCTGCCTTGGAGTACTGGGTTCACTTTAGGGGGTCAGGGCATGTGCATGGAGCATGACTGTGTTGACTGTGTGTGAGGCCCCATGGGTGGTGAGGCTTCTCAGCTGCAGAAGACTTGTGCTTCTCAAATAGCCACATAGGGGATCAGCCCCACCCTCTAAAGCCGAAAACAATTGGGTGCTCCTGTGCCTGGGGCCAGCCCCACCAAGCTGTAACCCTCAGAGAGCTGACAAGAGCCTAATAGGCCACAGACTTATAGCAATTGTAAGCCCCTAAGCCTAACTACCAGCCACACTGGGGGCCTACTCATTTAGTAGAAAAACTGTAACAGGAATGTGCTATTAGACCTTACAGCCAGCTGTGCTGGGGATTCTCACACCAAATGAAGAAACTGAAGGGCCTACAACAACCACACACAGCTGAGCATTACAACCCGCTGGCCAGGGGGACAGCCCAGCCTCCCTGGGCACCTATGGCAAGAGCAACCCTGCCACAACAGGAGGACACATGTAGCCTACACATGGGTCACTCCTGGAATATTTGGAACTGGTGATGAGAGGGAAGCACACTGCTGGGCCTCATAAGGAATCACTTACATAAGGTCACCTCTCCAAGATTAGGAGATGTAGCTGACCTACCTAATACAGAGACACAAGCACAGAGAAAAAGCAAAATGGGGAGGCAAAGGAATACGTTCCAAGTAAGGGAACAGGACAAAACCCCAGAAAAGGAACTAAATGAAACAGAAATGAGCAGTCTACCTGACAGTTCAAGCAAAGAGTCATAAATATGCTCACTGATCTTGGAAGAAGACTGGATGAGTTCAGTGAGAACATCAACAAAGAAATGGAAGATATAAAAAAGAACCAATCAGAAATGAAGAATACAATACCAGAAATGAAAAATTCACTAGAGGGACTTAAAAGCAGAGTAGAGGATACAAAAGAACGGATCAGCAAGCTGGACAAAAGACTAGAGGAAATCACCCAGGCTGAACAGGTAAAAGAAAGAAGAATTAAAAAGAATGAGGACAGTCTAAGGGACATCTGGGACAACATCAAGTGCACTAACATCCATGTTATAGGAGTCCCAGAAAGAGAAGAGAAAGACAAAGGGGCAGAGAATCTATTTGAAAAAATAATAGGTGAAAACTTTCCTAACCTAAGGGAGGAAACAGGCATCCAGATACAGGAAGAACTGAGAGCACCAAACAAGATAAACCCAAAGAGGCCCAGACCAAGACACATCATAATTAAAATGTCCAGAATTAAAGATAAAAAGAGAATCCTAAATGCTGCAAGAGAAAAACAAGTTACATACAAAGGAAACCCCACAAGGCTATCAGCTGACTTCTCTGCAGAAACCTTATAGGCTAGAAGAGGGTGACACGATATATTTAAAGTGCTAAAAGGAAAACACCTACAGCCAAGAATACCCAGCAAGGTTATCACTCAGAATGGAAGGACAGATAAAAAGTTTCCCAGACAAGCAAAAATTAAAGGAGTTTATCACCAAGAAACCAATCCTACAGGAAATGCTAAAGGGACTTATTTAAGGGGTAAAGAGAAGACCACAAATAGGAAAAAATTATCTGTTTCCACCATGAGAGGGTAACAGATACAAATGCACAAAGAAGAGAATAGATATGATATCAAAAACGTAAAATGTGGGAGGAAGGGAGTAAAAGAGTAGAGCTTTCAGATAGAGGTCAAACTAAAGAGACCATCATCTCAATAGACATTGCCATATACGAGGTTATTATATATGAACCTCATGGTAATCACAAACCTGAAACCTATAATAAATACACAAAAAAATCTAAGAAAAAAGGAACCCAAACATAATACCAAAGAAAGTCATCAAACCACAGGGGAAGAGAGCAAAAGAAGAAAGGAACAGAAAAGAAATACTAAAACACCAAGGAAAAAAGTAAAAAAAAAAATGACAGTAAGTGCATACATATCAATAGCTACTCTAAATGTCAATGGACTAAATGCTCCAATCAAAAGGCATAGGGTGGCTGATTGGATAAAAAAACAAGACTCATATATATGCTGCATACAAGAGACACACTTCAGACCTAAAGACACTCACAAACTGAAAGTGAAGGGATGGAAAAATATACTCCATGCAAATGGCAGTGAAGAGAAAGCTGTGGTAGTCATACTTACATTAGACAAAATAGACTTGAAAACAAAAACTGTAATGAGAGACAAAGAAGGGCACTACATAATGATCAAGGGAACAATCCAACAAGAGGATATAACACTTGTAAGTATCTATGCACCCAACATAGGAGCACCTAAATATATAAAGCAATTATTAACAGATAGAAAAGGAGAAATAGACAGTAACACATTAATAGTAGGGGACTTGAACACTCCACTTACACCAATGGATAGATCATCCAAACAGAAGATCAACAAGGAATCATTGGCCTTAAACAACACATTAGACCTGATGGACTTAGTAGATATATACAGAACATTCCATCCAAAAACCAAAGGATACACATTCTTTTCAAATGCACACGGAATATTCTCCAGGATTGATCACATGTTAGGCCACAAAACAAGTCTCCACAAGTTTAAGAAGACTGAAATAACACCAGAATCTTTTCTGACCACAAAGATATGAAACTAGAAATCAACTACAGGAAGAAAACCAGAAAAGCCACAAATATGTGGAGATTAGACAAAATGCTACTGTGCAATGATTGGGTCAATGGAGAAATCAAAAAATACCTGGAGACAAATGAAAATGAAAACACATCATGCCAGAATCTATGGGATACAGCAAAAGAGGTCTAAGAGGGAAGTTTATAGCAATACAAGCCTATCTCAACAAATAAGAAAAATCTCAAATATACAATCTAACAGTGCACCTAAAGGAACTGGAAAAAGAAGAACAAACAAAGCCCCAAATCAGAAGGAGGGAAATAATAAAAATCAGAGCAGAAATAAATGAAATAGAGACTAAAAATCAAGAGAAAAGAATCAATAAAACTAAGAGCTGGTTCTTTGAGAAGATAAACAAAATTGACAAACTTTAGCTAGACTCACCAAGAAAAAAGGAGGGAAGGCTCAAATAAATAAAATCAGAAATGAAAGAGGAGAAATTACAACAGACACTTCAGAAATACAAAAGATTATAAGAGAATACTATGAAAAGGTACCTGCCAACAAATTGGACAATCTAGAAGAAATGGATAAATTCTTAGACTCATACAACCTTAACAAAACTGAATCAAGAAGAAATAGAGAATGTGAATAGACCAATCACCAGTAAGGAGATCAAAACAGTAATCAAAAGCCTCCACCAAAATAAAAGTCCAGGACCAGATGACTTCCCTGGTGAATTCTACCAAACATTCAAAGAAGACGTAATAGCTATCCTTCTCAAACTCTTCAAAAAAATTGAAGAGGAGGGGAAGCTTCCTAACTCATTCTACGAAGCCAACATTACCCTGATACCAAAACCAAATAAGGACAACACAAAAAAGAAAATTACAGGCCAATATCACTGATGAACATCAATGCAAAAATCCTCAAAAAAATACTAACAAATTGAATATAACAATACATTAAAAAGATCATACACCGTGATCAAGTGGGATTTATTCCAGGGATGCAGAGATGGTTCAACATCCACGAATCAATCAACGTGATACACCACATTAATAAAATGAAGAATAAAAATCACATGATCATCTCAGGTGCAGAGAAAGCATTTGACAAGATAGAGTATCCATTTATGTGAAAACTCGGAATAAAATGGGTATGGAAGGGAAGTACCTCAACATAGTCAAGTCCATATATGACAAACCCACAGCTAATATCATCCTCAATGGTGAAAAACTGAAAGCTATCCCTCTAAGAACAGGAACCAGACAAGGATGCCCACTTTCACCACTCCTATTTAGCATAGTATTGGAAGTCCTGACTAGAGCAATCAGGCAAGAAAAAGAAATAAAAGGGATCCAAATTGGAAAGGAAGAGGTGAAACTGTTACTATTTGCAGATGACAGGATTTTTTATGTATAGAAAACCCTAAAGAATCCACCAAAAAACTTCTAGAAGTAATAAATAAATATGGTAAAGTTGCAGGATACAAAATCAACATACAAAAATCAGTTGCATTTCTATACACTAACAATGAAGTAGCAGAAAGGGAAATTAAGAATACAATCCCATTTACAATTGCAACAAAAATAATAAAAAACCTAGGAATAAACTTAACCAAAAAGGTGGAAGATTGTGTACACTGAAAACTATAAAACATTGTTGAAAGAAATTGAAGACACAAAGAAATGGCAAGATATTCCATGCTCTTGGATTGGAAGAATTAACATAGTTAAAATGTCCATACTTCCTAAAGCAATCTATAGATTCAATGCAATCCCTATCAAAGTTCCAACAACATTTTTCACAGAAATAGAACAAAGGATCCTAAAATTTATGTGGAAAAACAAAAGACCCCAAATAGCTAAAAGAATATTGAGAAAAAAGAACAAAGCTGGAGGAATCACACTCCCTAATTTCAAATTATACTACAAAGCTATAGAAACCAAAACAGCATGGTACTGGCACAAAAACAGACACACAGATCAATGGAATAGAATCAAGAACCCAGAAATAAAGCCACACATCTATGGACAGCTAATTTTCAAAAAGGGAGCCAAGAACATACAATGGAGAAAGGAAAGTCTCTTCAACAAATGGTTTTGGGAAAACTGGACAGCCACATGCAAAAAAATGAAAGTAGACTATTATCTTACACCATACACAAAATTAACTCAAAATGGATTAAAGACTTGCGTGTAAGACATGAAACTTCTAGAAGAAAACATAGGGAGTACGCTCTTTGACATTGGTCTTAGCAACATATTTTCAAGTACCGTGTCTGATCGGGCAAGGGAAACAATAGAAAAAATAAAGAAATGGGACTACATCAAGCTAAAATGTTTCTGCACAGCAAAGGAAAACATCAACAAAATGAAAAGGTGACCTAACAATTGGGAGAAGATATTTGCAACCCATATATCTGGTAAGGGGTCAATCTCCAAAATATATAAAGAACTCATACATCTCAACAACAACAAAAAAACCTAACAACCCAATTAAAAAATGGGCAAAAGATCTGAACAGGCATTTCTCCAAAGGAGATATACAGATGGCCAACAGGCATATGAAAAGATGTTTAACATCAGTAATTATCAGGGAAATGAAAATCAAAACTACAATGAGATATGAACTCAATTCCGTCAGAATGGCCATAATTAACAAGACAGGAAACAACGAGTGTTGGAGAGGATGTGAAGAGAAGGGAACTCTCATACACAGCTGGTGGGAGTTCAGACTGGCGCAGCCACTATGGAAACAGTATGGGGATTCCTAAAAAAATTAAGAATAGAACTACCATACGATCCAGCTATTCCATTCCTGGGTATTTATTCAAAGAACATGAAAACACCAATACATAAAGATACATGCACCCCTGTGTTCACTGCAGCATTGTTCACAATAGCCAAGACTTGGAACCAACCTAAGTCCCCATTGAGGAATGAATGGATAAAGAAGATGTGGTATATATATACAATGGAATACTACTCAGCCATAAGAAACGATGAAATCCAGTCATTTGTGACAACATGGATGGACATTGAGGGTATTATGCTAAGCAAAATAAGTCAGAGGGAGAAGGTCAATACCATATGATCTCACTCATAAGTAGAAGATAAAAACAACAACAAACAAACACATAGAGACAGAGATTGGATTGGTGGTTACTAGAGGGGAGGTGGGGAGAGGAGGGTGAAAGGGATGACTAGGCACATATGTGTGGTGATGGATTGTAATTACTATTTGGGTGGTGAACATGATGTAATCTACACAGAAATTGAAATATGAGATGTACACCTGAAAGTTATACAATGTTATAAACCAATGTTATGGCAATAAAAAAAGAAATGCCAAAAAATAAAAATTAATTAATTAAAATTTTTTTAAAAGGAATTTTTTAACCTAGTACCAGATTAATTAGGTTAGAAACTAGTTTTTCATACACACTGCAAAGATAGATATCAGTCCTAACTTCTGCACTTTTAGGGTCTGAATGAATAAGATGCTGCTACCTCTGGTCATTATGAAGCTCACAGTAGTGCTGCTACTGAAAATTATTTCCTCTTGGTATGTTAATTGTTCTAGTAAAACACGATCCTCTGTTTACTTCTCAGTGACTCAGACATAGGTGCTCATAATAAATTGCAGGAGCAATGTCCCTCTTTGGAGATAGCGGGCTCCATTCTGAGGAATCTACCAGGGAAGAGGAATTCCCTTGAGAGTAGAATTTACTCTGCTAATTATCATGCTTTGCCACAGTGCCACAGACACCTTTGACTGTATATTCCACAGCTGTGCAGAAAGTTTCAAGAGAAGATTTGATTGTATCTTCTTCAAGGTCTTCGTCCTGTCTCTCTGGAAAGGGTGATAGGGCCACAGAAAAATAGAAAACTATCTTCTGTTGGTGGGCCCTGTATTGCCATGAAAGGAGTGTTTGGATCTTAGCTGTGCTATTCACCAGCTGCATGATCCTGGATCACTAACTTACCTGTGTGTAAATTTTCTCATCTCTAAAATCATCCTAAAAATATTGGCTTTGTAAGACTGTTGTGAACATTAACTGTAGTAATGGGGAAGAAAGTCATTTGTAACCTTCAAAGTACAGCATACCCATCAGGATTTGTGTGATTGCTGTTTTCTCATCCCCCTTTAGTGTTCCTGGAGTCCCAGAGCTGGAAGAGGTCTAATCCCACATTTCCCAGCGCAGTAGTCTTCTTTTCAGTGTCCCAAACAGATGGCCTTTAGCTTCTGCATGCAGAGCTCTTTCAGAGATGGGATAGGTTTTCCTTATGCTTGTCGGTCAGCCCACTTGCCAAGTCCTGGGAGATCTGGAACTTCTGATCTCCTATGGCTGAGGAGGGAAGAACAATGAAGACTTCAGAAGCCCAGAACTACGCTGTGTGTTTAGTTTTGCCTAACTTCTGATCTGGGAAACTTATGGCCTCCTGTTGAGATGTCTAATCAGCTCTGAAAATGGGTTTGGTTTAATCTAGACCCCCTTCTCTAAACATGTGGAAATTCTTAAGGAAAACCAAGTGCTAGTCCATCCCTCCAGGGTTTCTTTGGGTCTTTGGTATGGTTCTTCCTCTGAAAGGTCAAAATCACCTGTGATTCTGGTAAGAGCTGGAGGCACCTAGTGACCTAAGCAGTTACTCAACAAGATGGGGAAGAAGAAATACTTAAGAAGCTGGAGGGACTGTTTAGCACTTTCAGATTAGCTAACCAACTAATTTATGCTGACCTTTTTTTATACCCCAAAAATAATCATTGAATCTTAAAAAGATAATTAATCTCATTATATGAGATTGTACATGTGTATTGTTTAGTTTACATTAGTTATTTTCATCTGAGGTTACCAAGTGATATCTTCTTAACATTAGGCCTACATAAAATTAGCATAAGCCTTTGTTCTCTGCAAAAGGGCTACAGCAAATGATCTCTAGAGGTCATTTCTGGCTCTAAGATAGGTCTACAATTCTTAGATTCCTTCCTGTAATCCTTAGAATGGCTTGGACTCTTTTCCAGTCTATTTGGGATGGGCTTCTTGTACAGCCTGGAGGCAGAGCAGTAGTCTGCATGGTCTGTCACTTTCCCTTTGGTCTGAGACTCTCTGATGACTTGTAGAACTCTTATTTGTAGTTACAGTTATAGTATAATATTGGAATTCTCCACAGACTGCTGCTTGGAGAAGTTCAAACTCTTAGACATGGTTGCAATAAAAGAATTCTATCAAAAAGAATTTGCTGAATTGTGGTTGCAAACAAAATAGCTTTGTGGGGACAAAATGTACTCCTGACAAGGGAGCCTTATGTTTGTTTTCCAGCCTCTCCTCCCAGTGCTTCACTTCTAATCTCTCTGCAGAAGGAAACATTTCAACAGAGAACCAAGTCAAAATTGAGACAAGTTATCTTCTCAAAGTCCTGAATTCCCATCCCTACCTCAGAAGAACTCCTCTGTTCACAGAAGCTAAAGCCAGTCCAAAGTCCAGTTCCTTTCCAAGGGCAATCCTGTTTGGATGCTGGATGCACACCTTCCCAAGCATTGTGGTCTCCAAATGTAAGTTCGGTAACATAAATGTCTTTCTGCAGCCTGAAGGAACTTTATATCTTTGTGTTACCCAATAATGTGATAGCGTCTCATATTTTGTTGGTAACATATAGAATATTAACTATCATAAGGGGATTTTGGAATTATGGTTAAATTGTTTTATCTGGGTTATATGACGCCTTCATTCTGGAGAAAACAAAGTTCTTTATGTACAGCATGTGTTGTCATATAATATCCAAGGTGAGAGACTTGGGAGAGAGTAGGAACATCATTAGTTCTCATTCTGTAGGTGGAGACACTAAAGCATGGAGAGGCAAACATATTTGCCAAGACATTGATTCTCAACTCCATTTTGGGGACATTCCAGGGTGTCTCATAGTATCTTAAAATGCCTCGCAAAATTGCTCTAAAATTCGCAAAGCCAAATTCATCTTTATTGACTTTTTTTTTTTGAAGTTACAGCATTTTGGGGGTGGAGTCAGTGAGTTTTACAAAAATGATACCCCAAAAAAGCATAAGCAAGTAGAACCAATGAAATGTCAAAACTCCAAAAATGTTTGGGAAGCAGTGGACTAGTCAGTACCAGAACAAGCAATAAAATAATCCAGGTCAGGTGCTGAGAGGTATAAACTCTTGTCTCATCCTCCATGGATCTGTATTTCCAAAGGCAGTGTCTTGTGTGATGGCACATTTGAAGATACTTCTCTTCTGAACAGACTTTTTACAGCACTTGGGAATGATCCTAATGGCCTTTTGTGGTGCCCTGATTTTTTTCACTGCTAGAGAGGTAAGAAAATATATATTGATACACTTGAATAGTGAGAAACTTAGTTTGGCCGGAGCATAGGCTCATGATGGAAGAATTATGTCAAATACGTTTAGAAAGGGAGGTTGGGACCACATTTTTGAGGGCCTTGAATGCTATACTGAGGTGTTTCAACCTTTTTTGATGGGCAGTTTGGAGGCATTGAAGGTTTTTGACCAGATGTTGGAGGAGAAATAGGAAATAGTCAGTGTTAGACTCTAAGAATATTAATATGGCTATAATATGTAGCTTTGGCCAACCTGGGACAAGTGAAGATGGAGAGATCAGTCAGAAACTTACAACAGTCTATATGAAAGGTGTAAGGGAGGTTGTCCAATGTTATTGTGAGGTCTGTTGTGGTGTTAATATAAAAGCGGGTGAGGTGTTACTTCCTGAATTCCACAGACTTTCTGACTATGCTGGCTAGGATTTTTCCTGGCTCAACTTAAAAAAAAAAAGATCCTTTGCCTTGCCTTTTAAAGGAATGTTTTCAGAATGGGCTTCTCAAGCTGTGTATAGTACTCTTGGAATCATGAAGTTTGTGTGGTTCCATGAAGCTCCAAGTCCAGTTTATCTCCAGTTTATTGCACTGAAAGAGAGGACATCACCTCATACAGACCAAGTCTGAGGTATTTAACCCACACATGCTTTCAGACTTGTTATGTGTGAGCTTGAGCAATGGGGCCTCATTTCATTCTGATGTTAGAGGAAATGGAGAAATTTCCCTGTGCTTAGTTTGACAACCACTATTTGGCTTATATTTGAAGGGGAAAATATAAGCACTGTGCAATTTTGACCTGAGTTTTTCTGTCCCTAAAAGCTTTTTTTCCAAGGACACTGGTTAGTGGCTTGGGACACCCAGAAAATACTTAAAGGATTAATTTGTTTTAATGAAAAAAAGTTATTTTTCCATACCTTTCATTATATGAACTTTTAGCAAAAGAGATTTCTCCCTTTACCTACTTCTAATGATAGACAAATTCCATCATGTGCCTACTAAGTGAAAGAAATAATGCTTAAAAATGGTAGAATAATTTTAAAGTTATGAGAGTACTATAGCATCCACAGGAACCTTGAGTAAGTACCATAAACCTTGACTCTTATGGTTAATTTGTAAGCCCTTGGGAGTGAGATGGGATGTGTTCCTTCACTGTGAAACAAAGGAAACCTATTGCATCACAGGTTAATTTGTATATCGATGCCACATTGCCTTCATTGCTGCCATGTCCTTACACAGATAGTTCATCTGGTCCCCACTGTTCCACTTATTGTGAGGATTTGTATATTTTTATTTCAAAGAAGATCTGTTGGAACCATTTAATTTCTATTTTGACCTGCTTTCATCACTGTCCATGCCTACCGAATCCACTAGGTGGCATTCTTACCCGTGAGACTACCACAGCTGTGTACGCTACAAGAGGGTGGCCAAGCAGTGGACTCGGTTGTGCTTTCCTGTGAGGATGAAACGCTTCTGGGTTGCTGGTATCCTTGTCCCTCTACTCCTAAGTCAGGCACAAAGATGCCGTTTCATACTTGCCTGCTTTTCAAAGTCTCATAAACATTAATTGGTGCTGCGGTAGGCCCAGAGGCAAGATTTGAGCTAAACCACAGCCCCCGCCCTCTAGGAGCTCACAGCCTAGTGGCAGGAGGTAGATGGCATAAGAGTTAGAGTGGAGGTCTATGGCAGGGGAGAGAATGCTTCTGACTGGAGGTTCTGAAGACCCAGAGGTCCATGACCCTGATATGTGGGGCTGTTAGCATAGGGTGAGGGGTTCCCTGGCATGCAATGGAATGGAGAGACTAGCATCATTGCATAATTTCACTGGTATTGCCCCCATGTTTGGCCCCAGAGGCCAGGGGAGGAAAGCAGTAGCCATGAATGCTCCCTCCTGTCCCAGAACTGACTGGGCTCTCCCACATTCTCAGAGACAAGAGAGCAAATGTGTCCCCACTGTTCCAGAACCAATGAATGGAAATATCTATAGCTCTCTCATTTGGTTTTATTTAACTTTATCTTTTTTTTTTTTTTTTTTTTTTTTTGCTGGGAAAGATTCACCCTGAGCTAACATCTGTTGCCAATGCCAATCTTCCTTTTTCTTTCCCTCCCCAAAGCCCTAGTACATAGTCGTATATTCTGGTTGTAAGTCCTTCTAGTTCTTCTATGTGAGCCGCCACCACAGCATGGCTACTGATAGAGGAGTGGTGTGGTTCTGCAACCAGGAATCGAACCCGGGCTGCCAAAGCAGCGAGAGCACCGAACTTTAACCAGTAAGTCATCAGGGCTGGCTCTATTTATCTTTTTATTATGGGAAATCACATCCACAAAAGTAACCATCACCCATGTCCCTACCAACAAGAATTAACCATTCTTAGTATCTTGATATATTAGTTTCCAAAGTTTTCTATGTTTATACTTTTTAAAAATTGCACAGACAACATAGTAATATATTGCCCCTTTTCTCATTTGTTTTAATCTGTGTTCTTCCCATTCATACATGACCAATTTTTAGCTTCAGTTATGGGGTGCCAACATGCTCGGACATAAATGCCTCACAGCATAATGGCAGCAGAGAGAATGGTTATGTTGTTCTACCTTTTCTCTCTCCTTGCTCCTCAGGTGCAAACTTACTTTTGTTTGGAGTTTAAAATTACACTGTAGAAAAAGTGTAAAATGTAGAAAGATGGAAATAAACAAATCATTTGTGGCTCTACCACTTGGAGAGAACCATAATTGATGTTCATTTTGGTGTATTTCCTTTCAGTCTTTATTCTGCGTAGTTTTTTTTAAAATTAGCTTTGTATTATATTTAATATTTTATAATCTGTCTTTTTCACTGAATTTTTTATGTACTTACATATTCTTCTACCTCATGGTTCTTAACAGTTGCCCAGTATTCCATCCTATAGCTATAGCTATATAATACTTCATGATTGCTATTGCTATACATTTAGCTTGTCTCCTTTTTTTGCTATTATAATAATGTACGTTCTTATACATAAATCTTTACATGAATGGATGATTATCAGAATAAATTTCTAGAAGTGGAACTTCGGAGTTAACGAGTATGAACATTAAAAGGCACTCTTTTATTGAATTTTTCTTTAGCAAAGTAGTACATGTTTATTATAGATCATGTAGAAAACACAAGTATACAAAAAGGAGAATGTAAAAGGACATAAAAGTCACGCATATTCTTACCACTCAGAGGTAATCACTATTAACACTTTATTATAACCATTCAGTCTTATTTCTCTGTGTTCTACATACTCTTTCATAAGCTTTTTACTTAATATATTCTGAACGTCCTTTTAAGTTCATTATTCTTTTACACCTTCAGTGGTCACATAGCATTTCATTGTATGAAAGTACCACAATTTATTTGACCAATTCACTACTGTTGGGCACTTAGGTTATTTCTGTTTTTCCCTATGTAAACAATGTAGAGATGAGTATCCTGTGGCTAAGTCTTTGCAAAAACTCTTGTTGCTTCCTTTGAATAAATTCCTAGATGTGCAGTTGTTGGCTCCACATGTATGCACATTTTAAGTCTTTTGATGGGTATTGCTCAATTGCCCTATAATAATTCTCATGGCAGAGGCAGAGTATGGGCATGCCCTTTTTGTCTGAATTCTTGATATCACTGAGGGGTTTTTTTTGCCAATTTGACTGCAAAGAATTAGTATCTTATTTTAAGATTTACATTTATTTGATTACCGGTGAAGCTGGACTTTTTTTCTTTTCTTTACTCTTTTGCCCAATTTTCTGTTCTGGTGTAGATATTTTTCTTATTTTTAAGAGATTTTTAAAATAAATTTAAAATGTTAATTCTTTGCCATTCATGCAGGTTTTCTCCTTTAGCTAATTGTTGTGATGAACTACATGTCTAGATTTCCTAAAATTAAGTTTCACTCCTGAAATAATCTCTCTTTGCTTATAATATAATATTTTTTTTGTCTTACTGGGTTTGATTTGCTTGTATTTTATTTAGGATTTTTGCATCTATATTTGTAACTGACATTAGTCTTCAGTTTTCTTTCTCTGAGTGTTTGTGTGTGTGTTCATCAAGTTTTGGGGACAGGATAACTTTAGTTTTATAAAATGCTGACCGGCCCAGTGGCATTGCAGTTAAGTTCATGCACTCTGCATTGGTGGCCCGGGGTTCGCAGGTTCGGATCCCAGGCGCAGACAGACACACCGCTTGTCAAGCCATGCTGTGGCAATGTCCCATATAAAGTAGAGGAAGATGGGCATGGATGTTAGCCCAGGACCAATCTTCGTCAGCAAAAAGAGGAGGATTGGCAACAGATATTAGCTCAGGGCTAGTCTTCCTCACATAAAAATAAAATAAAATCAATGGGGCTTATTTCCTTGTTTTCCTCTATTGGGAACTACTTTTAGAGCACGGAAATTTTCTACTCCTTGTAAATTAGAAAGAACTTTCTCATAAAATTATCTGGGTGCTATAATAATCATTGGAGGAAATGTTTTTTAACAGCATAGTTTTTTCCCATGTTTTCTACCTCTTTGTGATTCCAGTTTGCTAAGTTTCCTAGAAAATCTTCCATTTTATTGGGATTTTGAAATTCATTAGCTGTTTTCAAGCTTTATTGAGATATAATACAGTTACTATACAATTCATCCATTTAAAGTGGTTTCTAGTATATTCACAGAGCTATACAACCATCACCACAATCACCACAATAAATTTTAGAACATTTTCAAAACCCCCAAAAGAAACCTCAATAGCCATTAGCAATCAGTCTCCATTTCCCCTTAATTCCCCCCAGCCCAAGACAACCACTAATCTACTTTCTGTCTTCATAGATTTGCCTACTCTGGACCTTTCGTATAAATGGAATCACAATATGTAGTCTTTTGTGTCTAGCTTCTCTCACTTAGCATAATGTTTCCAAGGTTCATCCGTGTTGTAATATGTGCTAGTACTTCATTCTCTCTTTAATTTTTTAAAAATTAATAGACTTTTAATATTTTTAGAGCAGTTTTAGATTTACAAAAAATTGAGCAGATGGTACAGAGTTCCCATATGCTCCCCTCTCCCCAGTGACCATAGTTTTTCCACTAACATCTTGCATTGGTGTGGTACATTTGTTACAATTGATGAACCAATATTGATACATGATTATTAACGATAGTTCATAGTTTACATTAGGGTTCACTCTTTGTGTTGTATAGCTCTATTGATTTTGACAAAAGCATAATGTCATGTACTCACAATTACAGCATCATATAGAATACTTTTTTTTTTTTTTTTTTTGTGGGGAAGACCAGCCCTGAGCCAACATCTGTTGCCAATCCTCCCCTTTTTGCTGAGGAAGACTGGCCCTGGGCTAACATCCGTGCCCATCTTCCTCCACTTTATATGGGATGCCGCCACAGCATGGCTGACAGGCAGTGCCTCGGCGGGCGCCCGGGATCCGAACTCGCAAACCCCGGGGTGCCAAGCGCGGACTAAACTGCTGCGCCACCGGGCGGCCCATAGAATACTTTTGATGAATAGTTGGAGCACAGGGGATTATTAGTGCAGTCCTTCCCTCTTCCTCCAGAACCTCTGGCAACCACTGATCTTTTTATTTCCTTGGTTTTAACTTTTCCAGAATGTCATGTAGTTGGAATCATACAGTATGTAGCCTTTTCAGATTGGCTTTTTTTACTCAGTGATAGGCGTTTAAGTTTCCTTCATATCTTTTCATGGTTTGATAACTCATTTCTTTTTAGTGCTGAATAGTGTTCCTTTGTCTGGATGTACCACAGTTTATTTATCCTGAGATTTTCTCAGATTCCCGTCTGTTTACTAGAGATTAATGTACTGATTGCATCTCAGAATTAGTATATCCCAACTGAAACTCATCAGCTTTCCTCCCAAGCTATTTATTCTTCCTGTGTTCCTAATTCTGTTAATTATACCATTATTTTTCTAATCACCCAAACTTGAAACTTGGCATCATGTCTGGATATAAGAGAAATGAGATAGGGAAGAGTCAATTCATTGCCAAATTCTATGTTACTTTCATAATATTTTGTAACTGTTTTCTCTTTACTCTCTCCTTCTTGATCTCTCTTCTCTTTTGACTTTGTCAATATCTTACTCTCCTGGTTCTCTTATGTCTGATCATTTTATCTCCAGTTATTTTTACCCGCCCCTTAAATGACCTGCTCCTTTCTTTCTTTCTTTTTTTTTTTTTTTTTTTTGCAAGGAAGACCAGCCCTGAGCTAACATCCGTTGCCAGTCCTCCTCTTTTTTCACTGAGGAAGACTGGCCCCGGGCTAACATCCGTGCCCATCTTTCTCTACTTTATATGGGACGCTGCCACAGCAGGGCTGAGAAGCAGTGCGTTGGCGGGCGCCCGGGACCCGACCCCACAAAGCCCGGGCTGCCAAGCGTGGACTAAACCGCTGCACCACCGGGCTGGCCCCGAGCTGCCCCTTCCTTGACCATCTTCTGCAATTAATGTATACCTTCTGCCTTGGTTATTTTTATGTAATCCCAAGATGTAAACTATCATTTACACAGTTATAACTTTCAAATATATATATTTCTAGTCTTGAAATATCTTGAGAACTTCAGACACATCTATCCAAGTATCTGCAGAACATCTCTATTTCACAGACTTCCCAAACTCGGTATGTCTGAAGTGAACTATTCCCATCTCAGCTGTTCCCAAACTTGCTCCACCTCTCATATTTCCAGTTGATGGCAACACCATCCACCTGGGGTTCTTAGGACAGAAATCTGGTCATCATTCCTCCTCTCTCCCTTTCCCCTAAAGCCAAATATTCACCAGGTCTATTCTATCCTAAAATTCTCTTGAACCTGCTGCTTTTATCCCCATGCTACTTCTTTGTCCATGCTTTTATCATCTCTCACGTGGACTATTTCAATGATCTTCAATCTTGCCTTCCTGTCTCTGGTCTCTCACTATGTTCCCACAACTCCCTCCATGCAGTCCACCGATAGAAAGTGATTTTCCACACTGAGAACTTAGTCATGCCATTTCACTGCAAAGAACAAACAAAAACAAGAACAACAAAATGAAAACAGGGAAATATTTAGAGTCTCCCTGGTGGCTCCTCACTTTCCTAAAGCACATAGTTCAAGCTCCTTAGCCTGGCATACTGATGTCCTTCCTGCCTACTTCTTTAGCCTCATTTCTCATTACTCCCCCCGCCACCCCATCTTGTCTCAGGCTCCAGCAATATTCTTCTGGGATGTTTAACATTTTCCCTCTGCTCAGACTTTTTTTCCTGCCTTGTCTGCCTTCATCCTTCAAAACCCTGTCTGGGTGTCCCCTTCAGTGGAAAGCCTTTTCTGAGACTTCCAGCATAATGAACTATGTCCAGCTCTGGGATTCTTCTGTACTTCATACAACATCATATTGAAACTCTTTTGTTTATGTGTCTGTCTTCCCTACCAGGCTGTGAGCGCTCCAAAGACAGATTTTGAGTGATTTTCCAGCTATATAGTAGTTTCTCAGTAAATATTTATTGAATGAATGATTAAGATGTTGTTCCATGTGCCAAACTGTGATCCCTGAAGTCTAACTCTATGTGGCATTGAGTGCGCAACAACATGATAACACAGATTTCATCTCTTTTATTTTCTTTCTTAATTAAAGAGCTCAAACCTTGCAATTTCTTGGAGGTAGGCATCATCACCTGGCTGGTGTCCAGAGGGAATGCTTGATAAGAACCTGCTTCAGTGAACATGGGCTTATACTTTCTGGGGGCTCTGTACATACAGAAAATGTTTCCTTTTCCTCTTTGCCTGGCTCTTGGCATAACTTCTGATAGCTCCCTCACTCTAGGGTTTACTTCTGGACCAGTGAGAGATCAGATTCCTTTAGGGGGATGGGAATTATGTCACATGGTGTCATTGCTAGACACCTGCAGAGTTTGGGATTCTGAGAAGCAATCTGTAGACTGGAGCTTCCCCCTAAAGGATGAACAACTCTATGGGAGAGAGTGGGAGCTTAGAACAGGCCTAAGAACCTCTAGTCCAAGGACTTTGGAGAATTCATGTCCACTCTGGGCCTGCGGGATATAAGCCCTCAAGGACAGTAGTGTAGTTTGGTAGAGAATAGTCCAGAGCTGCTCTAGGCCCAAATTCCTCAGGGCCAGCAAATCAATTTGGTTTCCCTGGGCTCTGTGGAACTGGACTTTAAGACTGCTACCCCTGGGAGTGACATCCCCAGGAAAATCTCAGGGAACCTAGTACTTACCTGAGCAGACAGCCTTCAGGAAGACCTGACTGAGCCTCAGGAAGTCAGGTTGTTGAACCCGGTCTAAACTGCTGCATCAGGCTCCATAGCCTTTATCATGAAAACCTGAGCACAGGTTAGGCAGAAGTCAGTGGGGAGAAGGATTGGGGTTCAGTGACCTTTCCTCACTGGTTCTCAGCTGTGAAGCCTGTGTCCTTGGGAGATCAGCACTGCCCCTGTCAGAGTGGGTTCTCAGTATGTTTTGCTTTCCCAGAGTGCACCTCCAATCCCAGTTAGGCCAGTGCACTTCCCTCTGGGCTAAGTAACTTTACCTAGATATCTTGGTGAGCCTAATGGAGACTAAATCTTAGTAGACTTTGGTTTTATGAAATAAAATTGTTATTTCTGGTTCAGAGAGACTAAGAAAAAGCTAAAATTGCAGAAATATATTTGTAATACTGTATAACACTTTACAAAAAACCTCACATACATTAATTGATTGGTTCAATCTTCACACAGCCCAGTGCCTAGTACTTAGTAGACATTCACATCTTTGGCATATGAATGAACACGGAGATTTGTTATCCTATTTTACGGATGTGGGAACTGAGGCCCAAGCGGGTGAATTGAGTTTCCTAAAATCCAGATCTACAGTTAATCATCGTAGAGCCTTGACTTGAAATCAGGCTCAATTCAAGTCAACACTTACTGAGCACCTATTATGTGACAGGCAGTTGCCAGTAATGAATAAACATGTTTCTTGGTTTTGAAGAGCTTATAGGCTTGTCAGGGAGTCAGACACTTACGGACATAATTTCAACACAATGTGCTAAGTGTTATGATAGAGAACTCCGTGCAATGCTATGGGGTCACAGAGGAGGGGTGCCTAATCCAGTCTAATGAGGTCACAATGATTTCTTGAAGAAGTGACACCTCAGTTAAGTTTTGAAGGTTAAGCAGAGGTTGGCCAAGGATAGAAATAATATTCTAGGCTGAGAGATCAGCCTCAGTGGGGGCACAGAGGTGTGAGCCAGCATGGTATTTTTCTGGGATTGCTGAAGTGTTTGTTGCCAAGAACGAAGTGGCAGGAATGATGACTAGAGAGGTAGGCAGGAATCAGATCATTGAGGGTGTAAACCTTGCCTTGTACACCCCTAGTTTCCAAACATTGCTGACTCATTCAGATCACCTGGGGGACTAAAAAAGTATAAAGATGTCCCACCCACAAGTCCAGTGATTTTCTTGATCAGCTGGGCTTGACAGTCACTTCTGGAGGCAACAAGAAGCCATTAGAAGGTTGGTAGCAGGGGAGGGAAATAGATTGTCATATTGGATCACTCTGGTGGTGATCTACATGGAGGCAGATAGATTTGAGAGAGATGCTACTGGAGGCACAGAGACCATTTAGGAGGCTGTTGAATTTGTCTAAGTGAGATTTCATGGTGGATAGAATAAGGGAATAGCAGTGGGGATAGACAAGAAGAGGCATATGAAAAGAGATTTCAAAGTGGTGGAATCCTTACCATGCTGTGGGGAGTAGGAGTGAGGGAGAGAAAAGTGTCTAGGATAATTCTCCAGGTTTCTGACTTGTCTGCCTGGGTAGAGCATAGTATTTCTGACAAAGATCAGGAATGGAGGGTGGAATGAGAATGGGGAATATTGATAAATTCAGTTTGGAACCCACTGAATTTGAGGTACTATGGGACATCCAGATGTAAGAGTGGCTATTTTGTTCTGAAACTCAGGATAAGTGCCTGGGCTGGAAATATAGATATGGGCCCTTCTGTATGGGGGATTTAAAGTCGTGTAAGTACCAGAGATCTCTCAGGAAGAGTATGTACAGAGTGTACCTTCAATTATTCTACCCCTTTCTGCCTTCAAGAGTTGTTCTCATGGGGAAGCAGAAGCTGTTTTTAATGTTTCAGCAAGGCAAGGTGGGGTAGTGAAAATGGCATAAAAGGTGGAGTTAGGAAACCTGAGTTGAAGGCCTGCCTCTGCCACTTCACCACTCTGCAACCCGAGCAGTGACTGAGCCTCTTCCCTCAGCCTCCAGGACTTCATCTACAAAACAAGGGTAGTAGGAATATCTGCCGCACAGGGCTATTGAGAAGGTCCAGTGAGAACATATATGTGAAAAATGCCATGTAAAGAACCATGAAAACAGTAGGGTTTTTTCCCCCCCAGGAAACTTGGACCAGTATGTAGAAATTACAGGGAGGCCGATTTTGACCCAATATAAGGAAAGACTGTCTAATGCCTTGAGCTTTTGGATGATGGGAAAAGCTTGGGAGATAGGAAGCTCTGAGGCTCTGGATGGCTTTAAGCAGAAGCTGGATTTCTGGGCTTCTGCTGAGAGTTTTATTGCCAGGGATGGGGTCGCCCTGGATGATCTCTGAGCTCCCTTTCATGGCTCAGAGTGTTTGAGTTGCTAGGACACTTTACTCTTTTTCTGAAAATTTTTACAGTAAGTAGATTTTTTTTCTTTAATTGTAAAAGCAATATAAGTGCATGATTGTTTCTTTTCTTTTAAAATCTCTTAAAGTCCTGGGCATTTTGGTTCCTAAGTGGAGTCTTGATTTATATACCCCTAATAACTGGGCAAACTACTTCAGATCTTGCTGCATGAGGCACTCATAGACATTTTTATTCTAAATGCTCTTTAATGAGGATTCAGTGGATGCTAAAATATGTCTGTGTAGTGCAGTTAAACCTCTCTAACACAGACTGAAGGGAGGGAGAGAGGGATGGGCATTCTGATATTGTGACAATTCTAAATTATAGGTTACTTTAAAATGATTAATTTTTATTATTTGCAAGCACAAGTGATATTATAAACAGCTAACAAAATATTGCCAAGTAAAGGTCTTGATGAAGTATGCTCCAATAAGTAGGTAAAGATCATTTGAAATCAGCACACTAATTATTCATATGCAAATAAATGTTGTCATCGAGTTTGGAAACAGGTTGTTCTCTGAACTGGGTTAAACATCCCCTAAGAGCTTGTGTTTATACTCTTAATTTACTCAGAAACTTGTTGTTGCTGTTTTTTTAATAGATAGAGGAAAGGTAAAATATGCCAGCCCATAATTGAATTATCACAAATTTAGCAATAGTTTGAATTGAATCGTATTTTTATGTATTTATTTTATTGCCATTCACTAGTGTAACACACGTTTGCTAAACAAGGCTTAATTTTCTTGCTAACTTTCTCTATATAGAAATTATTTCTTTAAATGAAAGATCTCCACTCATGCTGTTTGATGAGGAATTATCTTTTTGATAGTTTAGATGACTTCCTGGCTCTTTTAAAACATCACCAAAACAATTGTCCCAAATAATAGTAATTTCATACCTAGCAAACATTCTAGCTAGGAAGAAATTACTATAACCCATGTAGAGGTGAACCATTTTAGAAAGCCAAGAATATAAGAAAATACATTCAGTCCTAATTGTGGGTGGAATCTAATTTTGTCTTTTCCCAAGGCCTGGGTCAGCTTTTGATTATCCTTTTTCATTGTACTGTAGCTATGTCAAGGGTTGGTTGAGAGAAGTTTCTAGTTGATATTTTGAAGAAAAGAGTGTTTAAATACTCTTGCTTCCCCCCATCTCACTCCCTGCCCCTGGTCCTCACCCACAGGAATTGGTGGACTAAGAGAGGGAGTACTCTGCCTGTGGTAGCCAGGACTTAATATCCAGAATTGACAGGGCTGGGTGGGGCAGCAGTAGGAGTAGAAGATTCAAGGACAGGGAATATGGTGGGATGGAAGTGGGGAGGAAGGGAGAAAGAGTGAGAATCTATGAATGAGCCAAAGTGTGGAGCCAAGGAGTGTTAGGTCACGAGCCAAACCAGAGGAAGATGGGTCAGAATTAGGGGTAACAGATACAAGGAACAACGGGACATAGTTCAAGTCTAAGCCAATCAAACCCTCCTTGGGCCATGGTGTCCCAGCAAGTTGTTAAGCTTTGGTCTGGCCACAGAGGGAGGCTGAGCAACTCAATAACCAGGCCAATCTGTAAGAACTTTGGAGTTTACATTCACTTACAACCTCATAGATATCTCTTTATACCAATAAATTACTCCATGAGACTCATTGCTTGGACATTTTCTAGCAGGCTGACTTTAGGGAATGATGTAGTGTGTTGGAAAGAGCCCTGCTGGGAGGGAGCAAAACTCTTGGGTTTTAGCCAGTGCTCTGCCACTAACTAGCCATAAAAGCTTAGGCAAGTCATCTAATTTTTCAGAGCCTCAGTTTCGCTGTATACATAAAATGAGGATCAAGGAGGCAAAAATGTGTATTTTATCCATCTGTTGTGAGTTCTAAAGCATAAAAAGATTGTGTGGCCTTTGGCATTTGGCTTGTTTGACTTCAGGAAAAAAAATACATCCTCAATACTACATTTGAGCTGAACCTGTGGAAACCCCAAAAGTCAAAATCAAACTATAAATGGTCTAATCCTTTCCCCAGCTTGTTTACCAGAGCCAGGGATGTTGAAGACAGTCTGCATTCTGTTAGGCTATTTAGCATTTGTGGAAATGGCACTAAGCAAACTGAATAGGGTTGAACAGTTGTGCTCCTCGGCCTCTGCAGATGCAATAACTTACACTCCAGCATTAAACCAGAGGTCCACTGTGTTCCAGGGACTCTGATGGGACTGATAGCCCCCTAGCGACGAACACATCACTGGCAAGCAGGAGACCTTTAGTCCTTTGCCAAAATCACATATGACTCATTTGCTGAGGCCTGCGGTAAGATTGAGTGCCTTTTCTGAATGGCCCACCCTGTAGGTCCTGCCCATGTGAGACAAAAGACATAAGGGCTGCCAGTGGACTTTAAAATGTTAATTTAAAAAATAGCCCTTAATTATAAAAAATAGCCTTAATTATAGCTTACCACAGGCAGGCCACACATTTCTGAATAGTTTTACAAACGAAGGAATAAGCGAATAGTTGATAAGTGCTGGTGAGTTCTTCATTTGCATGCTGTCCCACACCCAAATTGTAATACTGCAGCACCACAATTTTCAGCCAAATTACAAGCACAACAAATTAACACAATTTGTTAATTTCCCTTTAAATTGCACTACAAAGTGGAGTATTTCTGTCTTTTGCCCTTTTTGACATAGAGACTTCATCTTAAAGCAGAAGAACTTTAATGTAGCTAAATCTATGTCTATAACAAATAAAGCTTGTTTCCATTTTCCTTACCCAGGTAGCTAAGATTTACATATTAATTATTCAACTGATACATCTTAAACTGATTAGTTAAAATACACACTGCTGGCCAGGAATTGCTCAACCTCCAGCACACTTTTGTTTGCCTGCAAGGAATAAATACTTAGAACTGTAAATGGGTAAACTCAGTCTTTCCATGTGGCGAGGTCAACAGAACTCATGGTGAACATACAAAGGATAGAGAACTAATTATTTCTGAGATTCAGGTAAGTGATTTCTTAGGCATTTTAGCTTTCATGCTGTGGAATAATTGTAAACCCACCAGGAAGGAATTGCAAAACACAACCTACTTATCCTTTCCCCAGTGGCTACATAGAATTTTTTTTTCTGTTCTGCAGTTTGTGCCAACCCTCTATTTAATCATTAAAAGGAATGTTATTTTAAGTATTGCTTCCTCAATAACAGTGTTTGACTGAAATTCTACGGAATGGTGACTTTGCCCAGAGTGCGACGTGATTTGAGACAATCAGAGCTATTAGTAATGGAATGCAGAGCTCTGTAGCAATTTTATTTAAAGTTTTGTTTAAGTTAATATTACATCTGGCTAATGTAACCATCTGTATCTAGTCCCATCAGTAACAACATAAAATTGTTAAACACCATTTTATAGGCATCAAGTGCTTTGGCTTTGGTATAATTTTATGATCATGACTTATTGTACTACTTTATTACTATCATTTAAATACCAGTAACAGCAGCAGCAAATATTCTAGGCATACCACAGAACCCAAGGTAGTGGGTATCCCAGCTTTGTGACTAAATTCTTCCTGCTTCTAGGTCTTTGCATATTCTGTTCCCTTGTCCAGGAATGCCTTCAAGTTTGGGGTTAAAGGCCTTTTCAAGAGGTCACCCTTTCTCCCTCTGGTATACTTGATCACTGTACCCATTTGTTTCCTTCATAATATTTATCACAATTTAAAATGATGCCTGTATCTTTTTTCTTGTTAATTGTCTCCCATGCTAGACTATTAGCTATACAAGGGCAGAGACTGTCTATTTTTATTCACCCATGTATCCCCTTTCCTAGCAAAGTAAGTAGGGACTGTCTATATTTTGCGGGGAGACTCAAATATTTTCATGAATAAATGAGGCCATGTGGTGAAATTACAAGGAGGCAGGGGCCCTATATGCTGAGGACTTCCAAATTAATCTCATGGTTCCATTTGATGCTGCCTAGGCCTGTAGGACTTTACACCAGTGCACCCACATGCTTGCTAGATATTTCCACTTGATGACCCACAGACATCTCACAGTCAACATCTCAACCTTTAATTCATCATCTTGCCTCTCAAATCCCTTTTTCCTTCTCAGAGTCATAGCTTGGATAATGGTGCTGTCATGCATGTCACCACCCAAGTAAGACACTTAGCATTCATTTTCCCTTCTCTCCTCAATTCCAGCCTCAATCCCAGTCCTATCAGTGTGTCCTCCTGAATGCCACTTGGATCTGTCCTCTCCTTTCCACCTCCCATTGACAAGACTTTGGTTCAAGTCCTTATCATCTCTTATTTAGACTACTGCAAATGCATCCTGATAGTCTCCCTGCCTTTCAGGTCTTATACCCCAAAGACTACCTCCCTCCCCCCGAAATGTTGCTATTCTCTATCCCTGTATCCAGAAGTCAGTAAGGACTGGCAATGTGCAGACGTAGCTGGAACCTTACTGAGCAAGAGATATTCAAAGATTGCAGACATATGATTTCTTCAAGATTAATTTTCTTTTTTTTTTCTGCTATGGATCCAATGGAATAAGCTATTAAAATGCTTTGAGCTTCTGAACGAAAGCACAGAACTGTGCCAGCAGAACAACATAAAGGTTTCCTTTCTTTATTTTTCCTCTATCATCTATCTGTGATGGATGATATGACCATGAATCTTCACTTAAATATAGAATCCTGAAATATCATAAAATCCCAGTGTCAGAGCTGGACAAAGTCCATCTGGATCCTATGTCTGAGGCTCAGAGAAAGAAAGGGCCTTATCTAAGGTTACAAAGTGAGTTAGCTACACAATTAGGACTCAGACCTAGTTCTCTATTTCTCAAATGATCATGAGGCTTCATTTGGATGTATTATTAAAACACTTGGCAGGTCTATGACCCACTCCTTGGACCACTGTGACATGACTTCCTTCATCTGACCTTTTTTTTTCCTTATGTGCCTGAGTGCTTATTGGTGAGATTAGGAAGAAAATCTGACCTTAATAAAGTGACATATGCTTCAGTAGTGGTTTCCAAAGGGGGCAGTTTGGAGCACTAGGGGTTTCTTGGAGTCGCCTTGGGGGGTCTCTGTGTGTATCGATCAATGGTGTTCCAAGCAAACAGGGCTCCAGGCTGTCAACCCCCATTTCATACTCCATACAACGTTTTGTTTTCATTTGTTTTACATGGGCTCACGCTACCTTTGGATTTAAGCGATTTCATGTTGGAAAACGTTTTGAAAACTGTGTGTCAGGAATGTATTTGGTGGTTTGCTCCCCCAGTTGAATATTCCAATTAAACAATATTTCTGTGGTTTTGTGTTTATTTTTATTTTTAACCTTCTGTTTACAATGATAAAAGACAGAAAAACTCCAGGCTTACTCATGTGGGTGTCATAATTTGAATATGATTGTCTGTAACTAGTTAGTGGACCAGTGCCTGAGGTTGGGGTTTTATGGCTTCTCTACTATGTGTTAGGATGAATGGGTCAGGTCTACCTGAAGGGTCCTGCCCTCCCTCTCAGGCCAGGGAGTACATGGGATTGCTTGGTGGGAGGTGTGTTGTCGTTCAGAACCTGGTATCTCAGGGCCCACCGGGTGGCATAGTGATTAAGTTGGTGCACTCCGCTTTGGTGGCCCGGGGTTCACAGGTTCGGATCCTGGGTGCAGACCTATGCACTGCTTATCAATCCCTGCTGTGGCAGGTGTCCCACATATAAAGTAGAGGAAGATGGGCACAGATGTTAGCCAAGGGCCAATCTTCCTTAGCAAAAAGAGGAGGATTGGCAACAGATGTTAGCTCAGGGCTAATCTTCCTCAAAAAAATAAAAAAGAATCTGGTATTTCTTCTCCAGCTTACTTGAATTCCATATCTTCAGTCTTTGATGCTGATCAGTGGTGAGCAAAGTAGAAGTATGATTTCTGAGAGCCAGACACTGTGGCGGGGTAGTAAAACACTGGAAGAATATCCATGGGGGGGGCAGTTGATATTAATAATTGATGACGTGTGTCACTATGAAGGGTCCCAGGCGGTAGTCTTCCAGTTTCTGGCATGGGAGGTGATGGTGAGAGGGATGTAGGTGCTTTGAGGGAGAGACAAATGGTATCTCCCACTTGACTATTTTTCTTTAGTGCCCAAAGATGGTTGAGATACTCTTGATACTTCTCGACAGCTGAAAGGCAAGGCCCTCCCTAACTTTTGTGGGCCTGGGGTAAGGGTGCAAAATGCAGGCTCACTGCAAACTCCCCCTTCTTTCCAACCTCTTGGCTCTGTCCTTTATCCTGAGGGGGCTTCCACACATGCCTGTTGACACCAGCTTTGCTCTTCAAAGTGTGGACTCCAGTCCAGAGCATCAGCTTTACTTGAGAGCTTGTTAGAACTGTAGACTCTCAGGGCCCACTCTAGGCCTACTTTACCAGTATCTTGATTTTAATAAGATCCCAGGTGATTCACCAGCACATTAAAATTTGAAAAGTACTGTTGTAGCCCACATATTAACTCCATCATTACTGGGTGAAAGGGCAACAGCTGCCCTGTGGCCACCCTCGTTCACCCCTCAGGCGTAGGGTTGTGCCCTAGTGTGCCCACCTGTGGTTTGGTCCTTCCTTAGGAAGGCAGAACTGGGGAAGAGGGTCACACAGTCCAAGAACACAGGCTAGGGGCACATAAACAGGGACTTTCAAGTTCTTGGGTATTGTGAGAGTAGCATAGAAGAGGGAAGTCTAGATTTTGGGTGGGCAAGCCCCCTTAGCCCCATAGACTCCTTGCTCTATGGAGAGTGGTGTGGCTGGAACAGGGCAAGAGCAAGGCCCTGTAAAGTGTGGGGCCTTGGACAGGGACCTGGTTAGCCCGGTCTAAGAGTGATACTGTTGAAAGGTGTCCTAAATGTCCCTGTGGGTGGGGGTTGGAGGGATGGTTCTTGGCTCCTTGAGGGACTAGGTGGCTGCCAGTGCCTTGATGGCTTTTTGGGGTATGGAGAAGTAGTAGTGGTGGGGCTATTACTGCTTTAAGAGGGAATCAAAGTGAACTGTTTTAAGCAAACTCTTCGGTAGTTAGGGAGACACATTTGTTGACTTATCTATAGAAAGTGTACAGCGAAGGCGCCTTCTTTAGTGCCCAATGACAATTCAGTTAGACCAACTGTTGGCCTCTGGCAGGAGACAGTTGAATGTGGGTGTGAAGGGCTTTGAATAGCTGCCTCCAAAACTAGGATACCTGTAGTTTTCCTCCATGAATTAAGAATAGTGGCTGGTGTGGTTGGGGTCAGGGGGCTGGTGGAGGGGTGAAGTATGCCATTTTTGTGTCCACCACCACCTAGATGATGCCATGGTTGTGGGACAGAAGCAGGTCTGAAGTGAAGTTTATTATATTGCTGTTTTAGCAATCACACCTCAGCTTCTTCATCTGTAAAATGGATCTAACAGTCCTTGCCCTGCCTACCTTGCAGAGATGTTGGATAGCTCTAGTGAGATAATGAATACAAAAGTGCTTTGTAATCTGTCAAGTGGGGCACACATGAAGAAATGATGATCATCCTACCATTTGCTGTCTTTCCTTTGTGAGTGTGCCTTCAGCTGCACATGAGTTTTAGATTTAGGTTGTCCTCCCCTTAGTAATGCACAAGGCTCCATACAAAGCCATCTCTGCCCCTCTGCCCAATGCCTTCCAGCCCCTTCCATGCAGATACACTTTTGTGATTCTTGTTTTTTGAGTTCCATGGCAGGGGAGGGGGATTTTATACTGGCAAACATTTCTGAAGAGACAAATAATTGTCTCTGGAAATAGAATTATTTTCTCTTCCAAAAATTCATATTTGCTGGTTTAAATTAATGTGACTTTATTTTTTGGCTAGTGCTCTGCAGTATTCCACTGAGCATTAATTATTCCTTTGGTGTTGCAGGAGTTTGCTGAGAAAAGAGAACTCAATCTAAAAGAGTGAATTCATCTGGTATGCATGTTGAAGCTCTCTCTGAGGCCACTGACACTGAAATGTTAATGCTAGATGTTATCTACTGGTATCATTTAAATATTGATATAATGGGAGCTAATGCCCTGGGTCACTGAATCAGAGGTTGAATTCCATTCCCTTACATGGCACTGGATATCCTATACAGTGGATTGGTGACCTTCTTGGCAGAGCACAAAGGTAAGATAGACCCTGCATTCCAGTCCTGCCACCTGATTGTCAGACTCTGGTTGCCCCAGCCCCAATCAGGGGTAGGTACTAAAGGTCAGCAGGCAAAAGACTCAGTGACTTCCGGTACCTGAAGCTTGGCAGGATAGTAGAAGTCCCCCCACACACACAGCAGTAGATGGCATCTGAAATTAATCTGATATTTCAAATATTAAGTGCCCCTGGGAAGAGCCCCTGAGTCCCATGGGGGCTCATTAATCTGCAGCCTTCCTTTTTACATTATGGTATGGGTGACTCTGGGATGTGCTCCAGAAACCCACTGAAGGCTATCCTGCTTGGTTGAGGCTCTGATAGCCAGTCTAGGTTTTGCTAGGCCTTTCCTGTTGTGCTGGGCTCTGTCTCTCTACCTGACTGCCAGCTAGGGTCCAATCTAAATGAAACTTTATGGAAACATGGTGCTGCCACCTGCCTGATGATTGATATTGCCACTGCTTCCGGGTCTTTTGTAACCAGATTGCCATCTGAAACAACCAACTTGCATTTGTCATGGTTTTTTGATCTGTGTAACTTGAAGGGCCTCCTTGGGGACAAGTCCGTGCCCCTCCAAGTTTTGACTCTGCTTGATTTGTGCTCTTTCTCCTTTTCCTGCTCTCCTGGTATTGAAATCTTTGAAGTCCCCACTATTGCTAGAAAAGTTTTGCTGCAAAATATAGGAAATACTCTACTTTATCCCATAACTCGGTTATGCATTCATGGAAGCTGTGGGCATTTCACAGTTCACTCGGGATTGTACCCACTCACACTTCCTGCCTCTTCTCTCTAGGAAGCATTAACCAAAGAAGCCACAAGGGGATTTGTCAGCCTCCTATGAAATAAAATGCTATGTGGTACCAAACAGCTAACTGTCCAGATTTATTAGCAAAATTTGGCTGCTCTAGCTTTTTGACAGTTTTCTCTTTCCTCTGAAGTCCAGCGTGAAATAGACTCTCCACGGTGAATTGTCATTGGGAGGAATTCGGAGCAGCCGTATGTCATCGGTACATGCCTGAGGAGAAGCCAACAAAAGGATTACCACCATTTCCCCCAAAAGCTGTTAAGGAAAGTTATCGATTATTTTCCAAATACTTTCCACCTTCATCACAGGATATTGTGATCATTAAAGAGACACTGTAGTGTATCTTTTTAAAAATAGTTTTCTCCTTTTTGTTTTCTTAATAGACATTGTGCCCAGGTTCCTCTTTAGAGCCCAAAGGTGATGTTTCTCTCTTTACCCATGGAATTTGTCCTTGCCCTTTTGGCAAACAGACTTGAATTGCTACTGCTTCTGTCCGCTAATGGCTGGGTTTACTTCAAGGTCTTTGGGAAGGCCAGACAAGTGCAATTACACAAATCACTGTTGACTACTGTCAACCTACTGTCCCTCTCTCCCACACTTCTTTGTCTACCCCTACCTCCCACCACTTTCCATATAGGGTTGGAAGTGTGGTTTTTCTTTCAGAACTCCAGATTTTGGGGTAAAAATTACGTCTAAAGGTACACGTCAACAGACTTTTTGGTGACATCTAAAGTACAGTGGCATTTGGTCTATACAGTAACCAACTCATCATATGTAGATTATCCACAGCATATCTAATTTAAAAAATGGCGTCTGTTGTGCTGAAACCCTCAAGCTAATTCATGGGAGTATGGGGGAGCTATTGTAGCATTTCTGCCCTGTGCGTGTGGTAAATGTTAGCATTTGGTGTTTTAGTTGACTCCTGGACCATCCTTCAGTGTTGCTGTGGACCACTTGGACTCAGGGCTACCCTTTTGTGTTGAGGGGAGAAGGTATGTTCCGTTTTCTCTTATTCTGCATTTGTTTCAACACAATGAGTATCACAGATCCATTAGTTAAGAACTATGGCTGTGTTCTCCTGCCATATTTCTGATTTCTCAATGCCCAGGTGAGAAACAGAATCCTATCTAGAGTAGAGTCATTTGCTCCAGGCTCAGAACACACAGAGGGCCCAGAGCCATACATTACATTTTTGTTTTGAAGTTGGAAGACTTCTGTGAGCTCCCCATGCTTTCTGGCCACACTGAAGTAGTATTTTGAGAAGTGAGGTTTTCCTTTTTTTTAAAGATGGACTCTGAGATCATCTCAGTTTAGTTATTTATTTATTTAGGTTCTTTAGCTCATATATGGGGTATATAAACCTTGATATTGGCCATTTTGAAGCATGTGGAGTAGTATGCTTCAATTGGTACATTTGTTACTTTAAGAAATCAGCAAATGGTTTGTGGTGTCTTTTAAGATTAATTTAATACACGTTTATTGAGTACCTCTCATGGGCTACGTGCTGTGCTGGGAATGTACCCAGGGGAAAGGTACAGACCCTGCTCTCGGATTGTCTCATAGCCTGGTGGGAGAGAGACACACACACCAACAAATAATTAACACTCTAAGAACTGGGTAGAAAATTTCAGGTGAGGGCACTGGCATGAGCAGACGTTGAAAGCAGGGAACTACATTGCTTGGGGATTCATAAGTAATGTAGTGTAGTGGAGCGTGGTGTAGATGTTGGCAGGAAGCTACTGGAGAAAAGATTGGAAGGTAGATTTGTGTCAGCTTTTGAAGAGTTGATATTTTTAGCTTTCAGAAGATGATGTTGATATCCCTTGGACTCAAGATGTTGGAAACAATGTAACAATTCTGTTGACCTTCTCAGAATGTTTGTTTAATTTAGCAGGAGGTGGAAGAGAAAGGTATTAAAGCTGAAGCAGTGATCCTCAGCCCTAGGGACTGTGTGAGTCAGAGACTAGAGCATCCAGTATGGCTTGGAGCTAGAGCTCTGCCGTCAGTCTAATATTTCTGCGATGTATCTTTATCTTAGGGGAGGGAGAGAAGATTTGATTTTGGAGGAAGGGTTGAGAAGGAAGGATGGCAAAGCTGGATATTTTTGCACCTATTCCCCAGTCAGAAATTTTTATTTGATTTCATTATTGTCTTGAAATCTTGTCATGTCCCAGAACATACAGAGGTCCATGTTTAAAAGTAAGTGTGAACACCTCACATCCAATTCAGATATAAAGGAAGGACCAATTTGGTTCATTTACATGATTCTACTTCACAAAGCAGCCACGATCAAATGACTAGGCTTGCAAGGGCAGCCAAAGATCAAGCCATTTAGAAATGCATTGAGCACAATAATCAGGAGCTGTTGTTCACAGTATACTCTGATTCAGATATGTGTAGCATTACCCTCTGGCCCACAGCCACAAGCACTATCCTTATTCCCAACACACCATTTTCCAAATGGATGCCATGTTATAACAGGGAGCATGGTTGGATTGATGTGACAGCTTTCATTAGGAGTTCTCTCTCCTGATGTTTTGGTAGTGCTCTTGTGGTTGATGAAGTGGGCTTCACCATGAGCCATTAAGCATGGTGCTTCATCTCTATGCATGGGCCCTTCCTAGGCTGCTCTCCCTTGTTCATTATTGGGGTGTAGGAGGTATTGCACCTTTCAAGAAGCACAGCACACATTCCTCCAAACATGAGCAGAGAAGCTCTCTAAGGAAGAAAAATCTCTGGAAGGAGGTGTCAAGGTCCACTTGGGGAGGTGCCCTATTGTGACAGAGTTGCTCCTGAGGAGCCCCTTTCTGCTCAACCCTTGGAGAAACAAGCACTTTCTTGAATTTAGCATGATGGTTTTATAATACAATCTCCAAGTCCTCCTGACAGACTAGTTCTAAATATTCCTGATTACTTAGTATGGAAACTCTCTTTGTTCACCCATTTCTACTGTTTTATCATTGCTGCTTTGGAATTATTATCCTGGAGGTAAAAGTCCTACAAAATATTTAGAGTTAGTGTTTAATCTGGAGGAACCTGTCTTAAGGGTCAGGTGGTAATTGAGTTTCTCTATTAAAAATAATGTAGGCTGGGCTCTCTTTTCTTCATTAGGAATCCTGAGCACTGGAGAGGAAATTCATACTACAACCCTGCTGCTACCAGTATCTTTTTCCTTTTGCTGAATCCTCACTAGAATATGCATATATGTAATTGTTTAAAATTATTTTTATCAATGTAGTACAAATAATTTTTAAAATCAGCTGATAACAACAATGACAATAAAAACATTCAGACTAACACTGCTCCCTCTCAAGCCTGCTCCTGTGGAGCAACCACTTTGTATCTGTTTTAGCTATTGCTTTTGGTATTTACCTTCATATTTTATATAATCTGTTTTTACTGCTATTGCTTGATTCATTATTTTAGATTTTTTTTTTTTACTTCCTGTGATAGTAGATGAGAATCTAGCTGTCTCATAGCCTATTATCAGTCAGGCTTGGCTAGTTTATGCTGCAAACAAACCACTCCTAACCACTAGTGGCTTTACACACAAAAAAAGTTTACTTCTTGCTCATGATACATGTTCAACCTAGTTGGACAGGGAGCCTCTTGCTCATGTTGGTCCTCCAGGTTGATGAGCTCCATTGCAACACCTGATTCCATGATCTCTGCAATAAGGGCAAATGATAGGGTAATTGTACACTGGCTTTCAAAGCTTCTGCCCAGTTATGATACAAGTCAGTTTCACTCATGTTTTATTGATCAAAGAAAATCATATGGCCACACTTAATCTGAAGGGAGGCCAGGAAGTGCAATCCTGCCAAGTGCCTGGAAGGAGATGCCCTGGAATATTTGTGAACAAACCCTAATGACTGCCACATAGCCCCCTCCATTTCCCCTCTCCTACTGCTCTAATATAAGTAAATCACATATTTTTTTCAAAATCAATATTCAATGTTTATATTATTATAGCTTTGTTAATATTGCCCACCACCAAGCTAATGCATTATGCTTACATGTCCTTTTTAAAATAATATTTTATTTTCCCCAGGGTCAGTAATTGCCTAATTTTTTATTTGTCTGGTTTTCTTTGTATTTATTCCTTATTGTCTCCACAACCTCTATCAGATTTGTCAAATAGTTCTCAGTGTTATTTTCTAAATACTAAAAACTATCAGGTAATCTATCAACTTAATTTTTTCCTGGAGTCTTCCAGCTTCCTGCTTCAGTCTGGGCTAGTTGTTCTCTAGGCTTGCTGCACAAGTATCATCCTGGGACTTCCTGTTGCCAGTTTCTATGTTAGAGTTCTAGTTTTCTGGGTCCCATAACTTCCTCTTTTTTGGTTTACTCACTTATTTTGTTGGAGCACATGCTCTAATCGATTCATAAGTAAAGGTGTATGGGAAATATATTAGTTAGCTTTTTAGTAGGTTATGCTGTGGTTGTAAATGATTCTAAAACCTCAATGGCTTACACAACAAGTTTTGTTTCTTACTCATGTCCTATGTCCTTCACGGGTCAGCTGCAGCTCTGTCTAGGTCTTTTTCTGAGACCCAGGTTGAGGAAGAAACCTCTTTCTGGGAAAAGCAATTATCATGGCAGAGGAAACAGAGCACTGACAGAACCAGTGATGACTCTCAAAGCTTCTGCTCATAAGTGACACACGTCACTTCTATTCACCTTTGACTGGCCAAAGCAAATCTTATGGCCAAGCCTGATGTCAGTGAGCATGGAAGTATAATCCTCCTACAGGCAAAATTATACAATTCACCATAGGAAGTAGATAGTTTAGCTGCATGTAAAATTATAGGTTTATTTTTGTCTCAGAATTTTGAAGACGCTGCTCCATTGTCTCCTAGTTTTCAGTGTTGTTATTTAAAAGCCTGATATCAATATGACTCCTATTCTCCTGGATAAGATTTTTTTCCTTTGTTCTGTAAGCCTTTAAGATTTTCTTTTAACCCCTACTGTTAAGAAATTTTATGATGATGTGAGCTGGTGTAGATCTACATGCATTCATTTTGCTGGTCCTTTCTTGGGCCTTTTTAATGTGAAAATTCATGTCCTTAGTTTCTGAGAAATTTTTTTGTACTACTACTTTAATAATTTTCTCCCCTCTGTTTTTTCTTTCTGAAATTTCAATTATTTGGATGTTAGACCTCCTTGACTATTCCTCCACTTTTCTTATCTTTTCCTTTCTTGGTCTTTATGTTCTACTTGGGGATATTTCTCTATTTTAATCTTCCTACTCCCCTTTTTTCTCTTATCTCTGAAGAATATATATATAACATATAAGAATGTGTATATATAAAGTGGGTTTTTTTTTTTGCTATTTTTGTATCATCTCTGTTTTCTCTGGGTTCCCTTTTCCAGTTTGTTTGATTTGGCATGTCTCATGTTAGAGGCTTTCCTCAAATGTCTTGTGATCCTTGGTTTTCTATTCATATTTAAGAGTGGAGCCCTCAAAAGCTGATTGGAAGTGTTGGATGGAAAGGCAGAGCTTGTCAGCTAGTGGGCTTCACTGTAGACTGATTGGGCAGCAACTGACTTTTTGTTGGAGGACATCCAAATGCCAGTATATAGAGGAATTTTCTCTCATGACCTTAACTTAGTCAAGGATAGAATGCTTTAATCTGCCTATAGGCATTTTGGCATTGGGAGTAGGCTGGCCAGATTCCTGTCATTCCATATATAGACTTACCCTTAATCCCTTCATTTTCTGTCACGTGCTTCACCCCACCCTCTACTATACATGATGTTCCTAGTTCCTTGAGTGTGTCTGATCCAGTATCTTCAGAGAATATATCTCTTGTTTCCTGGGAGCAAAAAGGGTGAATGGAACAGTTACCTGGCTAGCTGCATGAGTTGAAGAAAATGTGGGAGCCTGCTCTTCCATATGCAGACTTTCAATTCCTGTTTTCCTGTATCTTACCCTTAACTTCTATGGTACCTGGTGTTTCTAAGTCCTGAGCCATCCCAGGATTCTTTGGAGGCTAATTGGCTCACTTTTCATTGGCATCTCCTTCTATAAGCACATATGTTATAGCTTCTTCCACTCTTCTAAATTGATATACATTGCTCCACTCTCTTCCCATCTTCAAAAAATTTGTTGACAGTTCTCATCCACTAAGGTCTCCTTTCCTATTGTCTTAGTCTTTGTAGACTTATACCTCTCTATCCTCTCTTTTCTCTCTTTTGTTGTTTTTATTTGTTTTGTGTTAATTCTTTTACTGTTTTAGTGGGGCTTCAGGAGAGAGAGAAATAATCACATGTGGTCAATCTGCCATGTTTAACCAGAAGTCAAGCTGTGGAAGAATTTCTTAAATGTGGTTTTCTTTACCTCATGCTGAACTAAACATGGCCTTAAAATATACCATTGGGGCCGGCCCAGGGGCGCAGCGGTTTAGTCCGCACTTGGCAGCCCGGGGTTCGCAGGTTCGTATCCCGGGTGCCCGCCGATGCACTGCTTGTCAGCCACGCTGTGGCAGCGTCCCATATAAAGTAGAGGAAGATGGGCACGGATGTTAGCCCAGGGCCAGTCTTCCTCAGCAAAAAGAGGAAGATTAGCAACAGATGTTAGCTCAGGGCTGGTCTTCCTCGCACACACAAAAAATATATATATACCATTGATCTTCTAAATAAAAATAGCATTATACTTGGATAGGTGACATGCTTTCATTACCAAATTTTAAAGACAAAACTTGAATGTTGATGGAAATGTTTTTAGCACTTTCTGACACTGAGCATGGTAAATGAATAAATGAATGAATCAATGGAAAAAAGGAAAGATGCTATAAAGGGCATTCTCAGTTTACCACCTCAGATCCCCTCTTTACCTTTCTCTCTACCCTACTTTGGGCCCCTGGAGGCCAACTTCTATGGACTGCATCACCCAGCCTCCCTTGTCCTCTGGCTTCCAGTGGATTTGGTCAATGGGAGGTATCAGTAGGGGATACAGGAGGATCAGAGAGTTGGGAGGAAAGAGAGGTCTGGGTATTTATTTCTTCAGCTCCCTCTCTGCTTGGTCACATTTGGCAGTGATTGTGTTCCTCTACCTTGTGCCACCTTCTATTGGGTTGTCCCCTTCCGACAGCCTCAACTTTTACCAGGTTCTGCCTCCTTCCCACTTCAGGCCTAAGGATGGTAACAGCTTCTCCCTGCTGCTGATCTGGGCCTGCTGCACAAGCCCTTGTTAGTTCCCCTCACCCCACCCACACCTTCAATTACACTTTTTGAATGTGCTGTTTCCTGCCAGGACCCTGGCTGATGCAAATGCTATAGGAGAACTATCTCATCATTATCCAGATACATTTGGACAGAGCACTTCACTTGATGGGCCACAATTTCTGTATCTGAAACGTGCTGAGATGGCGAAGGGTGATCTGGTCTCTTATTTGAGAGCCCCTTCCAGTTCTGACATCTACACTTCCACATGATGCAGCAGTGGTCAATAGCCATCTCTAGCTCCACTTCTCTCCTTCTGACTCTGTGGACTACTGTGGATAATCTTGAGTGGTGGATGATCACAAAACAATTTTTCTTTCTTTGGGGGACTGTTTGCTAGAGTGAAAAGAGTGCAGACTTTGGAGTCAGACCACGGTTCAAATTCAGGCTCTGCCATTTTCTTATGGAGGGATCTTGAGTACGTTACTAAACCTTCCTAAGTCTTAGGTTCTTCATCTTAAGATGAAGGTATATGATGGGCACTGTTAGTTACCTATCCAGTAGCTATTTCCTTCCAGAGAAGAATCTCTGTTAAAAGAATTATGATTTCCATTAGGTATTGGAACTGAACTTTTAATTGAGTGTTTCGATACTTGCAACTTGTGGGAGACATTACTAGTGTTTACTAACATCTGCTTCTCTCCTTCTGGCAACATGAAAGACTAACTTCCAAGCCCTCTTATAGTTAGGTGGGGCCATGTGATTAAGTCTGGCCAATGAGCTGTGAGGGAAAATGACCTGTATCACTTCTGGGCTGAAGCAGAGAAGAGCAAGCATGCAATCTCCACGTGCTCTCTTATCCCTGCCATGGCAATTAGCAACAATCCTTATGGTGGAGCCTCCATCAGTCGGGGTCCCTAAGTGACTATGCAGAGCATCGACCCTCATATACTTGCAATGAACATGTAGCATGAGTAGAAGTAAACTGTTGTAATATTAAGCCAACAGAGTTTTGAGATTAATTTGTCAGTTAATCCACAGCTAAAAGCATCCCTATGGGCATAGGACATTACCATGAAGGGTTTTATGGATCAGAATTTTTGAATTTGATTCCTAGCTGTGTTAATTATTAACTTGCATGACCTTGGTCAAGTTACTTAACTTTCCTGTGCCTTGGTTTCTTCATCTGTAGCACGAGGTTAATACTACTTCCTCCCTTGTGGAGTCGGTGTGAGTATTGAAGAAATTAGTATACATGAAGCACTTAGAACAGGGCCTGGCAGTGCTATGCAGTGTTTGCTATCAGAGAGCGTGTACTTCAGGGTGTCCAGTACAGTGTATGGCTCTCATCAATAGCTGTCGCTGGTATCTTTATTTCTGTTGTATGGAATAGTATGATCCATGTAAAGTCTTGGCACATAGTGAGCATTTAATATGAGGTCCCTATTATTTAGCGGTTGTGCTTTTGTACTTACATCTGGATATATGCCCCCTCGTCTGTTAGTTCTCTTAGAATGACATAAGCATTGCTCTCTAAGACTTCCTTTACAACACAGGAGGAAGTTAAGTGCGTGAATTTCAAAGGACATTTCTGAAAACAAAGTAAAGAAGACACTGGAATGGCAGCAAAACCTTAATTAAGCAGAGAAGGTACTACTGAGAAATGGTGCTATTTGTAAGTTTGAAGGCAAAGCAACCCACAGAGAAGCTACACTCGTAAGAATCTGCTCTTGGATAATGAATATTTGACTGCAGTTGTCATTTAGAGTCCATAAACACTGTCTGTCCATGGTCTTCATTTTTCAGATGAGAGAACTCAAGCCCAGAGAGGGGAAGGGGCTGGTCTGGAATAATACAGTCAGTCAATAGCATAGGCAGGACTAGAGCCCATGTTTCTTGACTTCAAGTTCACTGCTAGGTAGAAAAAGCCAGGTTTGGTCTTTTAACATTTGTGCTATTTGGAAACTAACACTGAGCAACCAAAACTCTGGACTTGATGTGAAAATTAAAGTAAATCTGCTTTCTACTTGGCCCTTTGCACAGCTCATCATCTATTCTGTTGGTGCTGGTTAGCTCATGCCTTTGAATACATCGGGAGTGGCTTGATTTTCTCTCTCCTTTGCTGTCTATTCATTGGCTACAAGAGTGTCCTGCCCATTCTGGCTTTTGGATGGGCTGCCCAGAATCACCATAGACTTTGCTTCTCAGTCAACTAGAGGAAGGCAGAAATGAAAGAGGTCTGCCAATGTGTTTCCTTTGTGTGCATTTCCTTGGACACAAACACAGGAGGGGAGTTTCTATGGAGCAGCTAGTCTCCCCCCATTTGGGATTTTGCTGAGGCAGGTAGTTAAACTCTTTGAGGAAGTCTGGGTTTTCTCTGTCTCGGGAAATTACTGATAACATCAGAGCCAGAAGGAGGTGGGTAAAATGGAAAAGAAAATTCATAAGAGTCACGCCAAGATTCAGATTTCTAACCCCACCCAATACTCCCCCAGCTCTCCTTTCAGCTGTGACTTGCTTCCCAGGAAGCAGAAAACAATAGCCTACTGATTGAATTTAGGTCTAAACTTCAGGCAATTAAAGATGGTGGAAGTAAAACCTAGTTACATTTAGAATCAAAGTCCATATATCTCCACTGGGAGGCATAGTCTGTGTGTATACTTTGCAAGGTGGCTCTGGTTCTGAAGCCAGACTTGGAAGTGCATTTGTTTTGGTAATTATTCTCTTGCTCAAAGTTTTTAGCTGGTCTTTTTGGAGTTAATCACTTCCAGGAAAGTGCAAAGGCCTTACAGTGAAGAGAAGGAAAAGCATATTAATTGTAACTGGACTGGATCCATATCATGAGTGCTGGAAAAAGCTGAGATCTTAGGATAAAGGGAAAACCATTGGACAGCTGGACTTTATGGTAGGGAACATGGGGTAAAGACTCAGTTGTTCCTCTCTGATCCCCCCCTCCCAGGAGAATTTAAGTGTTTGCTCTGCTTAGCTTCCCAGAGTAGATACCATATTATTTAGAAAAATATACTCACTTATCTGAAGTTCTCTCAACGTATAACAGCTGCCACTTGTAAGTCATCTTTATCTTTCTCTGCTAGCCCTCTCTCCTATGCTTCTATCTAACACTCTTTCCTTTGGTCAATGAATATGTTCTGGAGGTCGACTAAGTGCTAGCACACAGTGCTAGCACCATGGGTATGATGGTGACTAAGATAGTGTTCCTCTTATGTTGCTGTGCAGTAAACCACCTCAAAACTTAGTGGCTCAACGCAACAACCATTTTACAATACTCCATAATTCAGGAATTCAGGCAAGGCTCATCTGGTTAATTCTTGGCATTGACAGAGATCACTCAGCGGTATTCAGCTGGAGGATGAGCTAGTCTGGTGAGCCCATCACAGCTTTACTCACGTGTCTGGTGCCTTGACAGGGATGGATGGAAGGCTAGGTTCACTTGGCCCTGTCAACCAGAGCACCTACACATGGCCTTACCAGCATGGTGGTCTCAGTGTGATTGGAGTTTTTATGTAGCAACTCAGGGCTCCAAGATCCTGTGTTCTAGTGACCCAGGTGGAAGATGCATGGCCTTTTATGGTCCAGCCTCTGATGTCCCAGAATGTCACTTCCACTGCATTCTCTCACTCAAGCAAGACACTAAGGGTCTACCCAGATTCAAGGACAAGATGACTAGATTCTACCTCTCAATGAAAGAAATAGCAGTGACTTGGCAGATATTTTTAACATCACAAACAGAGTTGCTCTCCTTGAGGAGATTATATGCCATTGGAACAGGAAGCAAACTGGTCAACAAATAATCCAGGGGCCTGGGCCACCTTGAAGAAATGACTAGAAAGCCTATTGAGTTGTATAGTGAATAATACCCTTTCATGACTAAGTAGCAGAGGGTCTGAGGTGTTCCCTTGTGTTCTCCTGGAGGGTTCCTATGACACCCCCCCCCACCTCTTGTTCAGCATTCCATATCACACCAGAAAACAACCAACAGTGCTGGCTAACACACACTCACAGGGCACAGTGTCCACACACACCTGCCTCTATCATTCTGATTGGTTAAAAACTAATTGATTGAACTGAGAGTTTGCTAGTTGATTACTAATTATTTAGGCTTGTTCAGTCAGAATACCGTCATTGCTGTTCCATCTACCGGAACAGTTCCCCCTCTTCTTTATTTTGCTAACTTCACCTTATTCTTTAGAATTCAGTGTAAGGAGCTCCTTATTCCTGGGAAACTTTTCTTGACCACCCTCATCTCAATTGGATTTAGATGCCTTCCTCTGGACTCCCTTAGCCACTCCCACCCCCAGTTTATCTCCATCATTACTACACTTATCATATTTTATTGTAATCCTTGATTTACTTGACGTCTCCCCCAGAGATGTATTGTTAATGCAGCAGACATGTCTAGAATGGGAATGTCAGCTATATACAGGTCATGTCTACATGAGCTACAGATACTGGGGTGATTCAGACTAATATAGTCACTCCCTACATACATGGATCTCCCAGTGAAGGCGGATATTGAAAGAATCGTTACAAATGCATTGAGTGTTCCAAAAAATGCCCAACTCTGAGTCACACAGGTTGTGATAGGGACTGTGCCATTGTTCCTGTTGTTGCCACGGTGCCTGGCATATAATACCACCTCAATAAATATTTATTAAGTGCATGAGTGAATGTTGGTGGTACATTAGTTGAACATGTGGATAAAGTTATGTCAGCAGAATGTCATTTCTATTATTGTTAGAGCTTCCCTAAGATTTACCAGGCTGGGCCATGATCCTTTTCTTTAAGTAACAATGGGGACATAGCCAGCATCAGGGCCCAGTCCAACCCCTTTCCTGCCAGCCAGATGATGCATGCCTCTGCTCATCCATAAGTCAGTCTGATGTCTCGGCTGCAAGATGGTACTTCTCACATCAAGGTTTGGTCTTCTCCCCTATTAACCTTTGACTTCAGCTATTATGATCCTGTTGATGGATGAACCTCAGTTTCCTGCTGCCCATGTCCTATCCTTTGGAATAATTTATGGCAGCCCTTGACAGGGGAACCATGTGACCTAGACCTGTCCCAAGCAGACACATCTTGCCTTCTACCACCTTCTGATGGACCTAGTGACAGGTATATTGATCCTTTCTGGTAGGCTCTCCTTCCAGTATTGGCTTTCCTTGCACAGAATGTGATTTCTAGACCCCAGTTTCTTAGAACAAAAAAGGCATAATCTTTGGAATCAGACATAATTGGCTTTGAAGAGACTCTTCTACTTGCTAGTTTTACCCCTCTGAGCCTAATTTTCTCATCTGTAAAAATGAGGATAATAATCATGACACGGTAGAGTTGTTTTAAGTGTAGTGCCTGCCACGTAATTGCTGAGAAAAATGGTGGTTCCCTCCCATGTTCCATCATGATGTATTGACTTTTGTACTCAAAGCAGACATTATTAATGCCTTTCCCTTCAGTAAGTCATTTACTTTAGGGTGTTTTCCTAGATGGCAGTGGAGATTTGCTTCTAGGGCTGGCCTTAACCACACCATTATCAGAGCTTCTGGACTTTGGTCACATGGCATATATTGTATCTGTCACTAAGGTGGGATTGAGTCATCATATAGGGCTTACTTAAATGGCCATCGCCATTTAAATGCCCATTGTTGTAATAGACTTTTAGAAAGTTTTATGAGACCATTGCAAGAACATATGTTTAATGCACACTAAGGAACTCAATTATCAAAGCAGTCTGTGTTAGTCAGGGTTCTGCAGAGAAATAGAACCAATAGGAGAAGTTCCATGGTCTGCCATGTGCAAGCTGGAGACCTGGTAAAGCCGGTGGTGTAACTTGAAGGCCTAAGAACAAGAAAGCCAATGGTGTAGCTTCCAGTCCGAGTTTGAAGGCCTGAGAACCAGAAGTACCAAAGGCAGAAGATTGACGTCTCAGCTTAATCAGTCATGCAGAGATCGAATTCCACCTTCCTCTGCCTTTTTGTTCTGTTTAGACCCTCAGTGGATTGGATGATTCCCACCCACACTGGAGAGGGCCATCTGCTTTACTCAGTCTACCAATTTAAATGCTAATCTCTTCCAGAAACACCCTCACAGACACACTCAGAAATAATGTTTAATCAGATATCTGGTCATCCAATGGCCCAGTCAATTTGACACATAAAATTAACCATCACACTGCCAGAAAACCCCATCTGCACCCTGTATCACCTTCTGTCCAGCCAAGTATTTTCAGTTACACCTGTAGGTGTCCAGATCAGGCTTGCTCAGAGTTAATTTGCAGCGAAGCAGAAAGGGAATGAATACAGGAACCTGCAATTTGGGCAGCACTGCTCTCAGTGTCAGGGTCCAGGGCAGGGACCTTGCCTTGTCCTCTGGCCTGCCTTGTTTATTTAGGTCAGGACAGCCTTGCTGGTTTTCTGGCCCCTGAGTATCTTGTGCTGTTCTTTCAACATTTTCAATATTTACAGTTGCTGACTTGTCTCCTTTTTATATGCCTTTTTTTTGTAAAACAAGACATACATGATAAACATGAAAATAAAATAAGTGTATTCAGTGAAATGTGAGGCCCCCTCTCCTAGATGATCCTATGTCCCCTAGTTCCCTTCTCCAGAGGCAACTGCTACAACCACCTTCTTGTGGTTCCCTCCAGAGTGAGTCTGTACACACATAAGTATAAATGTAGATATTTGAATGATCTTGGAGCTTCCCATCTGGCTCTGCCCACCAGTTGGTGTGCGCTTTTGCTTTCTGTTCATTTCTCTGGAACCAGCCCTCTCTGCTACCCTGTTTTGGCTTCATCATTTTCTACTTCTCACCAGCTCTCAACCTGCTGCCATGACCTGGTAAGACCCTAATCTGTAACAGGAAGAAGTAGAATTCATCACTCAGAAAGACGAAAGCACTTCTAGTCTCTCTTTCCATTCTATATTGTCTAACCCTGCAAAATTAAATTATGCCTGTTCATCCGCTACTGACTCACTGTATTCCATGAGCAAGCCATTTGCATTTTTCTTCACAACAACATCTTTCTCCTCAGGATGCTGTGGCAACTAATGTTTTAAAATTCTCAGAAAAAGTCATAATAATAAAACCTTTCCATTCTAAGCTCCTAAAAATTGAATTGAGACCAAGGCATAAAGAAGTATTATTAAAGAAGTTAAATAGTTTACAAACTCTGCAATGCCACATTGAAGATTAAATCCAGTAGATTGGGAATTCATTTAGGGCACATTTGCATTCTGTGTTTCCAGACGTGTCCGCATACACAGTTCATCAAATGCATCACCACAGAATAAGATGTGTTGAGGTATTTAGAAAATGGTAGCACCACACAGATAAAGGAGCAACTAATTCTATCTGGGGGGGTGATAAAAAACCTACAGGACACTGGGCTACACTTTGAAGGCTGAATGGGAGTTTTTCAGGTGGACAAGAGGGGGAAGGGCATTCTAAGCAGAGGGAAAAATATGAGAAGAGTGACAATGGTGGGCAGTCCATTTTGACTAAGGCATGGAGTGTGTGGCTGTAAAGATAGGTGAAAGACTTTCATTCCATGCTAAGAAATTTTGATATTTTTTTCCTATGAAATAATAGGAAGGCCCTGGAGAGTTTTAAGTATGGAAGTGATGTTACCAATTTTTTATTTCAGATTTTTCTGGCAGCAATGTGGAAACTGGATGGAGGGGGAGAGACTGAAAGCTGGGATATTAGTTACCAGCTGTTTCGTTAGTTCCAAGTGAGAAAGTGTGGGGGCTTGAACTAGGGCAGGGACAGTGGAGATAGACAGGAGGGGTACATTTAGATGACCTGTCTGACTGACGACTGGGGTGGGTGGGGAGAGCAAGTGGAGGAAATGAGAGGATGGACGAGGGAGAGTGAGGGTGGAAATGAGCCTATAGAATTTCAGAGTTGGAAGGGTACTCAAAGATCAGCCAGCCTAGGTTAAGTACCTTTGGTTGCATTCCTACAAGTGGTAGTCTAGCCTCTTCCTTGAATACTTCCAGTGACAAAGTGCTCATTATATCTCAAGGCAGCTTACTTCATCTTTAGATTGCTCTGTTGGGAAGTTCTTCTTTAGGCTGCACCAAAATCCATCAACTAGTATCTTCTACTACTTGATCCTAGATTAAACTCTTTTGGGCCACACGGGTCAAGGCAAATCCCTTGCCAATGTGAAAGCTCTTCACATACTTAGAAGCAGCTTTCACATACTGCTGTCTTCTCTTATCTAGAGTAAACATTTAAAGTTTCTTCAGCTGGTCATCAAATGACATTGTTTCCTATCCGTCTATCATCTACGAGGGCACAAAAGGCTTCCTATTGAATAAAATGTGTCAGTTTCTTTTCTTATGACTTTTTATTGGTCTATATAATCTCAATGAGGTATATGAAAGGAACCTCAAATTGAAAGCAACTTGGAAAGGAATCAAATGGAAGTATTTGAGAACGAGGTAATAAAGGCTGGTCTGGTAACACAATTCAGAAGCTTAAGCTTTGAATCAGTTAGGGCTGACAGTGATACAATTAGCATGAATATCAGAAAACTGGAGATGACTCTCACCACAATTTTCAGAATGAAAATGTTAGGAAACCACAGACTCTGGGGTAGGAAGGCCTTTAGAGATCAGCTGGTCCAAGTCCATCATTTTACAGATGGGAAGATTGAGGTTCAAAGAGGCAAGGGGCATGCCCAATGTCCCACAGCTAGTAAGTGGCAGAGCAAAGACTAACCTAGGTCTTCTGATTCCCAATTCAGTGCTTTTCTCCTACACCACATGTTTCGTTAACTTAGGACACAAGCAAGAGCCCCCTAATAAAGAATACCCTTGTACCACCTTCTCTAATCACTGTCCACAAATTATATTTCACTCTGAAATATGTTACAAATGGCATGGAATTGCATGAGAAAGGTTTTAAGATTTTTGAATTGCTCTCTAAAGTACCCTACCACATTCACCAAAGACTTCACAGTCCATGTCATTTTGAGTTTTGAATTGATGTGAATGTCAATGAGGATGAGTCTCCATTATTGCAAAGAATTTATACACTGAATGTTTTAATAAAATGGGACTATTAATAAGACATTTAAAAATAAGAATGGAAATATTAGCCAATAATGCATATTGTTGTGTGATGAAACACTGATGCCATGTAATCGTATTATTGTAAAATCAGTATAAATAGAAATTCAGAATGGCAGAATTCCTCCCAACATGTGAGCAGTGTATATGATTTTTGAAGTGCTGGAAATGGGGAGCCGTTGCTAACATTCTGGGTATTGGAGACATGGAACACACTCTGAAGGCAATCCATGGACATTTTTTATTTAAAAAAAATAAAAAGTGCCAATCTCCAGATTTCATATTTATGTAGTTTCCCTAAAGGTCACTGTAGTGGACCTCCCATGAATCTAGGTCCCTCTCAAGCCGAGGGCTTCCAAGTGGGAAATACAGTAACTTAGATGAGCCACTGGCCTTGTGTAAAGATGATCGAAGCCTTGTTCTGTCTCTGTGAAGGACTTTCAGAGCCATGTGAGGACTTAGCAGGGTGACCAGATGAAAGTCTTCAAGCTTAAAGGCAGAGTCACTTATCATAGTTGTGTCTACCAGCCTAGACTAAATGAATGTAGCACAGTGCATAAGCTCTACAGTCATTTTACCAGAAACCAGTGCATATTGGTCAACCAGGGTGCATCACACTCCAAAATGGCCAGAGAAAGGAGGGGACATTTTGAGAGCATGCTTCTGTCAGGAATGTGCTATAGTCTATCAGAACTTCTTTACACAGAAGTGTTCATTACCAACTTGTTTAGACATCAATGAAACAATCTCAGTAGGTGAGTATGAATGATTTTTTGAAAAGTCCGTTTAAACTCAGATATAGGCCATATTTTCTAGAAAACATGTACCCATTAAACTTACCAAATTTGAAGAGAAAATTAACATTTGAGAGACAGGATTATAGCAAACTTGCTAAATGTCCTTTAAAAAAATGGTCCTAGCTCTACATTCCAATCCTATAAGATAGCCTGCCATTACAAATCCGTGCCATAATTTATACAATATTGATTTTATTGTCACAACTTTGGAAATACTCTGTCGTGTATATTTATGATGGCCCATAAATGTTCAGAATAGCATTTGGAGACCAAGTCACTATTCAGAGTCATGGAAATAGAGGGCTGTGTAGAGAGGTTAGAGCCAATTAATGGGTCCAGTGTGTAGACCTAAGAAACCTAAGACAATTTCTCTTGAAAAGCAAGTAAAAGAAGCCCTCAAATAATAGGAGTTCAAAATGAAAATTCAAAAATGGAAAGCTATGACAGCTTAGGGAATATAGTCAATAATATTGAAATAACTTTGTATGGTGACAGATGGTTACTAGATTTATCGTGATGATCATTTTGTAATGTATATAAATGTCAAATCACTGTGTTGTACACCTGAAGCTAATATAATATTGTATGTCAATTATACTTCAGTAAAAAAAATGGAAAGCTGGGTAGCCCAAAGTGATGGTTCCATTTGAAAGCCTTCATTTTGTCCTGTCCAGGAATCCTCAAACAGTATGTTTGTAAAAGAAATTGACACTCAAGCGTCTAGCTATACTGGGCATCAAAATTCTCTGGTTGAGCAGATTACAGCTTTGGCATACTAGCACGTCCTGAACACATAACTCCCAGTGATAGACGTGGAGCTGCTTGTATCATCAAGTCAATACCTTGGGACTCACTGCTCCAGTTTTATTGGTGCTAGTTGGGGAGTCAATATATTGTCTAACCCAGACTATCTAAGGGTCTTTTCTCCCAGGAGGGGGTGGGAGAGAAAGTGATTGTTTTGCTCCCATTTTCCTTGTCTTGCATTAGAAACAAAGCACAAAGTTGGCTGGGATCAGTGTTAGCATTGGCCACAGCTGCTGAACTCTGATTTAACCAGATGCCATAACTATAGCAACGGGGAAATATTGGAATTTTGAGATTAACATGCTACTGAAATTTACTAAATATAGCACACTTTGTGGTGGGGTGCATCTTGTAGGTATTTCCTTTATTTTTCAAATGACAAAGTAAGTCAGGCTTTGGAAGGAAAGTTAATTTATTATATATGATGGCCACTAAAGTCTCCCCACCCCCTAGATCTACATCTATAAATGTGTGTTTTGAAGCCAAATGAGATAAATCAGCTTGATTGTCCAAGGCACAGATGGAAATTGGGCTATCATAAAGCTATCTTCAGATTTGTGTGGGTGTTGGAATATTCATCTTTGGGGTTTAGTGGAAAGAACCTCAGACTGAGAGTCAGGAAACCTAAATCCCAGCCACTATTATTAAATCATTATGCAATCTTGGGCAGGCCTCTAAGTCTTAGGTTCTCCATTTTCCTAGTGCTGGGGGCTGAACTCTTCCAGCTCTCCCATTCTAAGATTCTGGAATATTTAGGGCTATGTTTCTCCCTGCCTTGGTTCTGGGGAGGGGGTACTTACTGACACTCTATGGGATGAGAAAGAAAGATTCACATCCCAGGATCCCTGGATCAGAGGGGTGGTGGTAGGTACAGCTGGGACTTCTGTACAGATTTTCCTCTGGTTAGGGAAGTACTCTCTCCACTCCACAAGCCCTATAAGGAGATTGATTATTGGCTTCACACTCCCTCAGTTGTCCTTTACCTACAGCTGGGCCTCTGTGGCCTGCAGATGTAGGCCATCACCTGACCTCCACTCCACCCACTCAGCAAGGCTCTGAGCCCCATCCTGTCTGTAGTCAAGGGAGATTTAAAGGGTCCAGGGTCATTGAGGTAGTGTAGATGTAAGTTCTTCTCAGACTTTGTGCCTCAGTCCTAATAAATAGATTCTTGATGACTTCCTGTGACCAACCCCTTGCCTTCTCCTCCACATACAGGAGCTCATTCCTTGTCTGTTACCCACTCTCTTTTACCCGAGAGCCTGGGTCCATGCCTTAGCTTCATACTTAGTGTCCTTGTACTTTGAAGACTGGAATTGTGTGTCTCTTTTCAGTCTTCTTTAGGTCTGAGCTTGGCCACTGCCAGAACTCTCTGGATTTGCCCACCAGCCTGTCTGCAGAGATCTCTGTCTACGGCTTGTGTTCGAGACTCCACAATGCCTCATAGCCTGCTGTCCAGCACAGCCTCTTGTTGCTTACTGCTGGCTCTCACTGAAGCTGCTGCCTGCCTTGCCTGGACCTCCGCCTACTGCTTGTTACCAGACCCTCTTAAGGTGTGCTCCATCTGCTTTGTGGAGACATTGTCCTGTTACTCACTTCTGGGGCTTCCTGGCACTATTAGCTTCTACTCATATCTCATTGGAGACCCTACTTTCAAAGCCCTCTTAGGCCTCCCTGGCCTCTGGGTTCTGGATATACCCAGGATGGTCTATGTCAACCCCAGTCAGTTTCCAGTTATAGCCTACAAAGTCTGTATGGGCTTTCCTTGGGCCAGGTTGCCCTACCAGGGCCCATCCCTCAGGATGGAAGCTACTGTGTCCAGACTCACTCACTAAACGCCGGTTAACAAACAGCCATGCAAAACTTTTCAGTCAATGATTTTGTAGGCTAAATTCAAGTTAAAATTCTAAGATGGACAATGAGGAAGAATTTCTGTATCTCTGCAGCCTAAGGGAGAAGGGATGCTGTTGGGAATTTTTGAGCCAGCAAGAGATAATTAGGTGAAAGGTGAAAAATGCCTTTGTGATTTTTTGGGAAGCAAAGTTGCATGTGAATCTAAGGTAACATTGTTATTGTTATTAGTAGTCAGCCTAGTGGCATTTAAGTCTTTGCAGAGGTGCTTGTGGCTTGATGAAATAACCCAGAGTCTCGGCCCCCATATCAAGGGCATGTGTGCAGGCTAGCTACATGCCCTTTTGCTGAGGACCCACTCTTTCTGAACCTCAATTTCCTCATCTGCCAAACGAGGCCTTGTGGAGATAATATCTTTGCTCATTTATAAGCTCTCAGGATGGTGTCAAGAATACCAGTTAGTGGATAGTGGATGTGAAAGTGTTTTAAGAACTGTAATGCATCATGCAGATTATCCGGTCTTCCTTCCCAGGTGGGTGGGGGCCATAGACATGGAACCTCTTGCCCAGTGTTGGTGGATAGCAAAGATTGGCATCAGTCCTGAGAGAATAGCAGGTCAGAAATAAGGCAAATGGTCTGACATGGAGCCAGATGAGACTAGGGAGACAGTACACAAAGCCAAGTGCTTTGGGGAGCCAGCAGAGCTGATGCATGGGGAAGTTTGAAGGAGAGGAATTTCCTAAGTGGAGAGGAATTTCCTGAGCTAGAGTACAGGGGCTACTGGCTTCTTTTTGTTTGGTGCCTGCTTTTGCTGGTCTTGCAGCTTAGACTGAAGTTATTTTGGAAGCAGTTAAGAATAGGGTAGAAGAAGAGTAGACCAAATGTGAGGGACTATTCTTATAAGTTGTGGCAGGATTTAGGGACCAGGAAAAGGGTACACGACCAGTATCAGCTAGCCCAAGATAAACCCAGTTCAAAGGAGAATAGTAAGTGGCCTAGGTGAGCAGCAAATGCAGGCCGTATTTGGACACTATGATGATTAATTTTATGTGTCAACTTGGCTAGGCTATGGTGCCCAGTTGTTTGGCCAAATGCTAGTCTAGATGTTGCTGTGAAGGTATTGTTTTGATGTGATTAACATTTAAATCAGTTGATTTTGAGTAAAGTAAATTTCCCCTATAATGTGGGTGGGCCTCATTCAGTCAGTTGAAGGTCTTAAGATCAAAGTCTGAGGTTTCACAAAGAAGAAGGAATTCGGCCTCAAGACTGTAATATAGAAACCCTTCCTGAATTTCCAGTCTGCCTGGCCTTCCCTGCATATTTTGGACTCAAGACTGCAACATCAATTCTTACCTAAATTTCTAGCCTGTTGGCCTACACTACAAATTTCAGACTTAGCCCCTACAATTACGTGAGCCAATTCCTTAAAACAAATTTCTCTCTCTCTTTCTCTTTCTCTCTCTCTCTCTATATATGTATATATACATAAATGATATGTATACATGTATTTATATGTGTATGTATATATATGTATTTATATGTGTGTTTATATGTATATTTATGTATTATATGTATGTGTATATATGCATCAATATCTATATCTATATCTGTATCTATATCTATCTATCCTATTGATTCTGTTTCTCTGGAGAACTCTGACTGAAACAGACACCATGAAGATAGTGTAGCTTAGAGCAGAGACAATTGCAGGGTCATGGAGAGCCTTGAGTGAGTTGTCATTCAGAGTTCTTTTATCAAAGTTGTCAGTCAGTCACAAAGAATTAATTGAGTGTCTACTAAGTCTACTAGGTGAGTATCTATTGCACCATAGAGGTTGGTTGGCAAAACCTCTATCGACTCAGATCCCTGAGAGGTCAACCCAGAGCCTAAGTGGAAGGCCCTCACTTTCATGTCAGAGAAGATTTACTCCAATGAGAAGAGTACAGAAGGCCACGCATCCTCCACCAGGGGGTAGGGATCCGACTAGAGAGGGCCTCTGGCCCTGTCGGGTTGACAATGGGATCATGAAGGACTTTTGAGGGTCCTCTCACTCAGACTTAATAGACTCAATGCCATTGAATGTTAGTGCTCATTTGGTCTAGCTTCTCATTGTATGGATGGGGAGAGTGACCCTGAGAGAGGAGGAGCCACTTCTCCAGGCCACATAGCAAGTTGGTGGCACAGACAGGCCTAGCATTCAGATCTCCAGGCAATAAATAAGGAAGAAACGAAAGGAGAAGGAAAGAGGAAGGTTGTTTGATAAAGAGAAATCTGGATTCCTGTTGTGCTTTTCCTTTGGGCCATTTGGTGAGTAATTGTCCCAAAGTTAGGAAGAGTCTTATTTTTCACAGCTGGATAGTAAAGGAAGGAAAATAGAAGAGTCTGAAAAGTATAGTAAAATAAAATAGAAGACATATTTATAGGGGCCCTCACTGCTAAATCACAAAATTGAAGATGGTCAGTGAAATAGGTTTTATTGAAGAGCAAATTTGCTTTCCTATGAACTTCTTTAATAACAAGAAAGCCACTGCCCTCAGTCCAATCACCTTACTACCTTGGCGAAAGAGTGTTTGCCTGTGTCAAAATAAAGGCAAGGACCAGATCTCCCTATTTCTCCCCATATTTTCTCAGGAATTTGGTTATCCCCCATGAGCATACTAAATTGAATTGATCAATGAAAATGGCTTATGTGTTCATTTGTTTTAACTTGATTCTGATAGCTTCATCAATTAAACTTTCAATGAAGTTATAATTTTTTTTCTTTTTTTTATTGAGGTCACATTGGTTTACAACATTATATAAATTTCAGGTATACATCATTATATTTCGATTTCTGTATAGACTACATTGTATTCACCACCCAAAGTCTACTTGCCGTCCGTCACCCTACGCATGTGCTCTTTTACCCCTTTTGCCCTCCTCCCTCCCCCCTTCCCCTCTGATAACCACCAATCTATTCCCTGTGTCTATGTGTTTGTATGTTGTTGTTGTTTTTATCTTCCACATATGAGTGAAATCATATGTTATTTGGCTTTTTCTGTCTGACTTATTTCACTTAGCATAGTGCCCTCAAGGTTCATCCATGTTGCAAATGGCAAAAGTTCATCTTTTTTATGGCTGAGTAGTATTCCATTGTATATATATATATACACCACTTTGAAGTTGTAATTCTTTTAAAAAATATGAATTAAAAAAACATGGGGGGGGCCGCCCGGTGGCGCAGCGGTTTAGTCCGCGCTTGGCAGCCCGGGGTTCGCGAGTTCGGATCCCAGGCACCCGCGGACGCGCACTGCCTGTTAGCCATGCCGTGGCGTCGTCCCATATAAAGTGGAGGAAGATGGGCACGGATGTTAGCTCAGGGCCAGTCTTCCTCAGCAAAAAGGGGAAGATTGGCAACAGATGTTAGCTCAGGGCTGGTCTTCCCCACAAAAAAAAAAAAAAAAATGGGGGCCACCTGGTGGCGCAGCAGTTTAGCTCCCGCTTGGCAGCCCAGGGTTCGAGGGTTCGGATCCCAGGTGCCCGCCGATGCACTGCTTGTCAGCCACGCTGTGGTGGCGTCCCATATAAAGCAGAGGAAGATGGGCACAGATGTTAGCCCAGGGCCATTCTTCCTCAGCAAAAAGAGGAGGATTGGCAACGGATGTTAGCTCAGGGCTGGTCTTCCTCACACACACACACACAAAATTATAAAAAAAACATGCTGGCAATTTGTAATCACTTTGGAATGCATCAAGATTAATCAGTAAAGGTCCCTCTCTTTCCGTTGCATTCAGTATTACTGTTTTGTGCCTGTGTTTTCCATGTAGGATTTATTAGTGTAAATCCCCCTTATACATCATTGAAAGCATTAGGATTTATATGGTGGAATATAGTCTGCATTAGGACTTCTATGAGAGAGTGGATGACCTAGTAGGATTTTCTACCTTTAATTTCTACTGTTCTTTGTGGAAAGGTATTTCATAATAAACTATCATATTTGGGAAAGCAGTGTTCTACAAATGGCACATATTATTACCAATATGGGATGTCTTACTGTACTTTCATGGAGTCCCTGGGCTCCTCACTGAGATGCATCCTCATAGCAAAGCATCTTTCATGGCCAGGAGGAGAATGTTAACCTCTGCTCTGCACCTTCCGTTTGGAGCACAGCACAGCTTTGATCAGCTCCTTAAAGAGCCTCCTGTTTACACCCTCTCACAGATCTGCAGACAGTATTTGTGAAGCACATTGGAATCTTAGCCAATAGGCACCACTGGGGTGGGGAAGGAACTCATCAGCTCTTTCCTTTGGTGGCTTTCCTTCTATTTTTTTCCTCTTTTGAGGTAGTGAAAACTGTTCCAGCTTGCTTCTGTGATCTCTGTATTCTCCCCTTTTATTTCTTTTCTCTTCTTTTTATATCCTTTTCTCCCTTCTCATATACCAACTGATGGTGCGATTGAGTGACTTTCATCCATTCATTCGAGAATTTACTGAGTTCTACTTTGTGCAAAGTACTGTACAATATTCTGAGTTTTTAGAGTTATTCTTTTGTAGTGTTGCTCCTTTTTAAATTATAAAAGCAATATACATTCATGGTAACAATACAAGCAGTACAAACGGATATAAAACGAAAAGAAGAGCTCTTTCAAGCCCTTAGTCTCACTCCTTAGGCATAATCATCAGTAACAATTTCTTGTGTATCCTTCCAGAACTTTTCTATGCACATAAAAGTGTGTATGTATGTATACATTCATGCATATATGTATACATATATATACATCAGTACATATATACGCATACATATATGCTTTTTCAGGAAACGCTGATTGGAGCATGCTAAAAACAGTTTTGTAAATCCACTTCCATGTATGTCTTGGTATACTTTCCATGTCAGCACATGCAGTCCTGCTGATTCCCTTTAAGGCTGCATGGTTGAAACACAACTTTAGGAAAGTCCTGAGGTTTTGATGAGGTTTTCTATACAGGGCACTACAGATGGCCAATTTTGAATGTATGAACTCAGTTTTCATTCAGTCTCCTCAGGTTTCCTTTACTTTTCTCTATATTGGGGGCATTACCCAGTTATGCATTCTGACACTTGAAGGATTCCGATGGCCTGCAAATGCTTCAGAGAAATCAAAATTAGCTTCATCAGTTTCTCTCCCTGCACACCATGTGTCTACTCTGGCCTTGGACCACTCTCAAGGTAGCTCCCAAACCAGTCTCCAGAGCTTGTCCCAACACTTGATGACAGTTGCTTTTCTCCTTTTCATCAGAGTTTTCTCTTTCAGCTTCAGCCTATATTTTCTGGTCTGGCCTCATTATCTATAAAGTTCTTACTTATTTGGACATGTTCTATCCTCACTAGTTTTCCTTTGCCCATGTGCAATGTGACTTCTCCCTCAAAGAACTGCTAGTTCTAGTTCACCCTTATTTGAGCATTTATTGTACATCAGACTTGTGTGCCTCATTTCCTCTAATCCTCACAACAAACTCACGAGGGCTGGGTCATAATTATTCCCAAATGACAGATGAGGCACGGAAATGTTAAGGATATTGTCCAAGGTTACACAGCTAGTAGTTAGAAGAGCTGGAATTTGACCCCAGGTTTATCTGACCCAGAAGCTCTGCTTTTAACCAGCACATGCACTGCTTCCCTTAAGTCAGCAAGTGTTTCTTGGCTAGCCAATTGTACAGAACAGCCCTAGCCTTTCTGTGAGCCTCTGATTCTCTAAGGGCAAGCCACAACAGCCACTCCCTGAGTATGTGCTTCAGGCTAGGTTCCATGCAAGAGGGTGGTGTCGAGTTCTCATGCTGGAATAGCATTTTCTTACAAACTAAACCATGGGAGGGATCTTGGGTGGGAAGAAGCACTTCCTGCTTATAATTCAAACTGAAAAGAGATTCCCACATTATGAAGCCCCACAGTCCCTCCTGTGTAATACCGTTATAAGACCTCAGGCCGAATCAGTAGCTATTGGGCATTTTTAATTTAATCTCTTCATGCTCCACTTCAGTTAGAGAAACAGGCTCACAACTGTTACTTTGACACAAAACACCAATATACAAGAGGGAAATGGTCTTTTATTTTATTTTCCAGATCAGAGTTTTCCATTTTCCCTATCAATACTGCCTACCCTGGGTGTTGTCTCTTTGAATTCAGATTTATCTGAATGAGGCGTCTAAGGGAAGGTACATGGTAACTAGGAGATGATTTCTATCCTGGTCTCCTTCTTTTGATGGTCTCCAGTCCTGATTCTCCAACTGCCTTGCCTTCATGCTTTGGGGATTCAGAATCTGGATGTGGTCATGGCCCAGTCACTGAATTGGGCATTTCTAAGTCCCTCGGAGTTTAAAAGAAAGGTCATTCCACATGTTAGGTAAATACCTTTTATTTCTTCAGTGTCTGGTAGAAATTGAAAGGTTGGAAGAGTGTTTATTTATTTACTTATTTTCAGGTTTTTAGTTATTCTGTTTTATTTTATCACTAGCACTGGAAAATAAACCTACAAATCTGAAAAGGGAAAGACCAAACCACTAGCAATTGCCCTGGAATTGTGGGACTTTTTCAATAATAAATGTCTAGATGATGTGTTTATTCCAGTTCCAATCCAGTTCGATTCAACAAATATTTGTTGAATGCCTGCTGTGAAAAAGATAAAGAATGAATAAGACATGGCTCTCACCCTCCAAGGAGTTCACAGTCTAACAGGGAAATCAACATGTACACTGTTAATTCTCATACAGGGAAGATGATAATAAAGGTATATACAAAATTTTAAACAAGGTGCTGTGGGGGTACTGGAGGAGTGAAAAATTAAATTTAATTAGGGAATCTGGAAAAATTATGTTTGGAAGAAGCTTTTGAGCTTGATATTAAAGAATTGATGAGACTATTACAGGAAGACGTTGAGGTGAAAGACAGTTTAGGCTGAGGAATCACACACCCTACAGGTATGAAAGCCCAGGGAATGGTGACTGGTCTGGTAAGGTGGAGAGCAGGACAAAATACAACTAGAGAGGTGAGTCAGACCCAGTTTATGAAGAGCCTTGATACTAGGCTAAAGGTTTGGACTTGCTTTGTAGACTAAAGAAGTCTTTGATTATTACACCACCCCCAAGCATCGAGAAATCTCTTCTCTATCATCACAGCCTCTGGGTCTTTCTCAGTGGTCTTTTTGTACAGGTACCTTTCAGTTACATTCATATTCATTTGATGAAGATTCTCTATATGAGAAATACTGGACTTTAAAAAACACACCACATGGGATTGATTTAAACAGCTTCAATATATCAATAATGCATTTATTTCTCTCCACAATAGTGTATGTAACCACATGTACTTTGATTATATTGACTAAGATTACAATCCATGTTGACATAACCCAAGAGTGCTTATTCATGATCTGGGTGGTACTGCATTTGAAATTTATTCTACTCTGTCATCTGTTCCACTCACTTTGAGCTTATACCAAACCAGTTCTAGCTGTTCCATCAAGTTTCTCTTTTACTAGCTCTATTTATTGTCTTTCTCTGGTATTCCTGTAAGAATGTCAGATTAAATTATATCAGATGCTTCTCTCTCTAAGATATGTTAACTTTGCTCCATCCTCTTTCACCATTCAGCTTGTCATCCTATCATGAACAGGAATTAGCTTCGTTTGGCATGATTTGTGTTTGAAGAATCCATATTGACTACTGTTTATCACTCGAGTTTCCCCTAGGTACTCATAAATGACTGCCTTAATAATTGTCCTCACGGCTTACGAGATATTGAAATTAAATTTATGAGTTTAATTCCCTGAGTTCCCTGGGGATTTTTCTTTAAAAGAAAAATGGAACAAGGCAGTTTCATGACTCACAACAACTCTTCCATAATAATAAACCAGTGTGATAAAGAAAAACATTCTGCAGGGAAACAAATTTCAATTTTAGCCTTACAAATGATTATTATAAAATTAACAAATAATAAGATTTTTTAAAATACTAAAAGACATGCTGTGTCCTTTAAAACTATTTATTTATTGCACTCACACATATTTTAAGGGCCATAACAGATGCCTAGAAAATGTTAATCCACTAGTTTATAGTCCTTACTTTGTGCTGGCAACTGGAAACTTGGTCTTTTTATATTCAAATTGTTGCACACTTGAAAAATAGCCCAATAATGGCACTTTTTAAAAGGTTATTTTGTAAGTACTGTCGGTTGGACATATGCTAAAGTGCTGTTTTAGGTTGCTGAGGCAACCTGCCTGCCACAATTGTAGTTAACTATTTGCAACTTAACTATAACGTATTGACCTGAGCCCTGAGTCTTTCCTTCACTGGATGTGGTGCCAGTGCACTGTAGGTGGAATAGCTACCTCTAAATCTTTGTGAATGACTGGTAAGGGATTGATGCACATTTGATAGCAAACAGTAGGATTCCTGGAAAGGGGTGGATGCATAGAACATTGAACAACACCAAGAGCGTTGGTCGAGTTTAGATTTCTGTAGTTGCCCAGCCAAAACTCTGCCTGCTACTGAAGCTAGGAATGTGTGAAATGACTAGTTTACATCAGTCATGGTAGAGAAGTAATTGATTTTCTCTGACTGAAATGAATGAACAGCATGCTGATGTTACAGTCCCTTTTCTTTTTCTTTTTATTAATTATTTTATTGAGGTCACATTGGTTTATAACATTGTGTCAATTTCAGGTGTACATTATTATATTTCAGCTTCTTTATTGTGCTCACCACCAATAGTCTAGTTTTTATCCATCACCATACATATGTGCCCCTTTATCCCTTTCACCCTCCTCCCTCTCCCCTTCCCCTCTGGTAACCACCAATCTATTCTCTGTGTCTATGTGTTTACTTGTGGTTGTTGTTGTTGTTTTTATCTTCCACATATGAGTGAAATCATATGGTATTTGTCTTTTTCTATCTGACTTATTTCACTTAGTGTAATACCCTCAAGGTCCACCTGTGTTGTCACAAATGGCATGATTTTGTCTTTTTCTGGCTGAGTACTATTATATATATACACACCACATCTCCTTTATCCATTCATCTGTTGATAGGCACTTGAGTTGCTTTCAAATCTTGGCTATTGTGAATAATGATGTGATGAACATAGGGGTGCATATATCTTTTTGAATTAGTGTTTTCATCTTCTTTGGATAAATACCCAGAAGTGGAATAGCTGGATCATATGATATTTCTATTTTTAATTTTTTGAGAAATCTCCATACTGTTTTCCATAGTGGCTGCAGCAGTTTGCATTCCCACCAGTAGTGCATGAGGTTTCCCTTCTTTCCACATCCTCTCCAACACTTGTTATTTTTTATCTTGTTAATAATAGCCATTCTGATGGGTGTAAGGTGATAGATCATTGTAGTTTTGATTTGCATTTCCCCAATAATTAGTGATGTTGAACATCTTTTCATGTGGCTGTTGACCATCTGTATATCTTCTTTGGAAAAATATCTGCCCATTTTTTGATCGGGTTGTTTGTTTTGTTTTTGTTGTTGTTGAGTTGTATGAATTCTTTATATACTTTGGAAATTAACTCCTTGTTGGATATATGATTTACAAATCCTCCCTCCCAGTTGGTGGGTTGTCCTTTTGTTTTATTGATGGTTTCCTTTGCCACGCAGAAGCTTTTTAGTCTGATGTAGTCCCATTTGTTTATTTTTTCTTAATGTTCCATTGGAAAGTGGTAAGGCATCTATTACTTTCTGAGCTGGTACCAACCCCTTTCCCACTGCTTGGTCTAGAGGAAAATGATGTTTAAGAGCACTTTTGTTGTGTAATCTCTTTCAATAGGTATGACAGGTATTATGGAAGCTGTATCATGGTGCCTTTGGCTTTGGTGCCTGTCATGACTATAATGCATAGGTTTTTTACTTATTTGTGTAAATGTTTTTATTTCAAAGAATGCCATCCAGGGCCATGCGTCAACTGAGCAATGATAAAATACCCCACTATGCAATCCTCGTCTGGAATAATATTTAGGATGAGAGAACATGCATTGTTACCTACCTACTTGACAAGAATGGATTCTAAATCTGGCACACAATGGCCTGATTCCTCACCAGTGTGTTCCTGGAAAGGCAAGCCCATGGTGAGCTCCGTAGAGTTTGTTAGTGGGAGGAAAGTCTTAGGTTTCAGGAGAAAGTATTTGGATGGTGTTTTAAGAAACCATTTCATTTTTGATAGAGTAGAAAAGTCTGTCTCTGAGCCTGTGGTACAGTCTTTTCTCTGGATGAACACAAAGACTGTCTCTCTCACATATTTCTGATATTTATTCTGCAAATCAGCTGCATGAATCCCTGCCACTCTACTGAATAAGCTTCCAGGCATTACCTGCATGCTGTGTTCCTGTGGAGGGATGGCAGTAATCTCTGCTAAGATAAACTGGAGCTTCTGTGGATAAAGCATAAACGCAGTGAAGTGTGTGTGGCTGTAAGATTTAATGCCTCTACAGGTAATTTTTTTGGAGGGGAGATCTGGCATTTAATCAAATCCAGAGTCATTATGTAAATTTAATCACCTTGCAACACACTAGTAATTTTATTATCTCCTTTTCACTTGATAGTGCTTAGATACAAGTTGAGCTTGGAATTCCAGAGGTAGAGCACTGCTGATTGGAGGCATATTAAGGAAAATGTACTGTGGAAATGAGATAAAACCTTTATTCTTGTTATTGGCTGTCATCTTTGTATGTATACAGGTGTCCACCGAAGGTTTTTAGAATAAAGTGTGCCTGTTTAAAGTTTTCCACCTTTCTTAAAGCCCCCAATGAATTGCAAAGAGCTTGTTTTAAATCTACTTCTGTCAAATGGAAAACCTCTACACTGAATGAGATGTGGGTCAAACTCTCCCTAACACGGGGGCCTTCTTTACACTTGTGTAGCCCATTTTGGCTTGGCCTCTGGTTACTAGAATGATGTCTGATATTGGGTTATTTATGCCATAATATCTATTTAAAATTGAAGGCAGTATTTCCATTCATCAACATCAGTTTTGATAAGTGTTTAAAAGGTTCAATGGAGTTGATGATCCCAGATAGACAAATTATCCATCACCACATCACTGTTCATATTATGAGGTTGAGGAAGAAAAAACCTGGTCAAGTTGGATTTCCCAAAAGGCACTTGGACTTTTTGACCCTATGATTCACACTAATGATCATATCTTAATTAAAGTAATGAAGCTAAATACTTTATCTGTGATCTAAAGAGTGAAATTAGAAAGGAAGCAAGAGAGAGGACATGATAACGTGTTGAACTGACATTGCTAAAGCACAAGAAATGACATTTTGGATATCTTTCCTCCACTTCTCTGTTTTACTTTCCCCATTTTCTCTTCTCTCTTAATCTGAAAGAAACTTTTGAGAATATCCCTTCTCCTACAGGCAAAGACTCCATGAGCTCTCTCATCAATATGTTGAAAAATGGAGGCCCTTGGTCAGCTAGAAAGTCTTTCCTTTAATCACCTGATGTCTCTCCTGCTGTATCTTGCAGGTATGGAAGCCAACAACTTGGGCAAATACCCTTAATTTGGGCTCGATTCAGAGGGCCAGGTTTCCCCTACCTAGAGTGTCACTTATTCCAGTGAAAACTTCCTCTTTCTAAAAACCCTTACTAACTCCATGAACCATAACATGGCCTCATAATGAGAAATCACAATGGTGTAATCTAGGATTAAGATTGAAGTGCCTTACTATCCAATTTCCCATTGAGTTTATTATTTGTTCCCTTTTTACCACTGATGCCTCAGTTTTCTCATCCTAAAATGGAGATAGTAATCACTACCTACCTCTAAGGGTTGGTATAGGACTCAGTGAGACATTGGATGTGAAAGTATTCAGTGCTAGGTCTGGCCCAGAGCACATGCTCAATGAGGGCAGGTTGAATCAGAATGATCTTATGGTTAGGGGAATAAAGGGTTGACTTTTGAGAGTTCTGTATATATTAGATTCAAGTAGTTTGTCAGATATGTGGTTTCAAAATATTTTCTCCCAGTCTGTAGCTTGTCTTTTCATTCTCTTAGCAGTGTCTTTCACAGAGCAAAACTTGTAAATTTATAAACTCCTTTTTCATAGATCATGCTTTTGGTGTCATATATAAGAACTCTTTACCTAACCCAAGGTCATGAACATCTTCTTGTATGTTTATTTTTCCTAAAAGTTTTATAGTTTTATGTTTTATGTTTGGATCAATTATCTACCTTGAGTTAATTTTTGTATAAGGTGTGAGGTTTAGGTCAAGGTTATATTTTTTGCATATGGATGTAAAATTGTTTCAGCTCCGTTTGTTAAAAATACTATCTTTTCTCCATTGAATTGCCTTTGCAATTGTCATAAATCAAAATTATATGAGTCTGTTTTTGGACTGTCTGTTCTATTTCATTGATCTATGGCTCCTTCCCTTTGCCAATACCACATTGTCTTGATTAGTGTTGATTTATAATAAGTCTTAAAATCAGATAGTGTTATTCCTTCAACTTTATTCTTCTTTTTCAAAATCATTTTAGCTCTTTTAGTTCCTTTGCTTTTCAAATAAATTTTACAACCCACTTGTCTGAAAATACAAAAAAGTTGTTATGATATTGATTGGAATTGCATTAAACCTGTAGATGAGTTTGGGAAGAATTGACATTTTTACTAAGTTCTTTTTTTCAATCCATGAACACAGTATATCTCTGTATATTTAGATCTTTTTTTATTTCTTTCATCAGTGTTTTATGGTTTTCAGCATACAGAGTCTGTACATATTTTGTTAGATTTACACCTAAGTATTTCATTTTGTTTGAGTTACTGTAAGTGGTATATACATTTTTTAATTTTAGTTCTTAATGGCACGTTGGGAGTATGTAGAAATATGATTGATTTTTGTATGTTGACCTTGTATCCTACCACCTTTGTAAACTCACTTATTATTTCTAGGAATTTTTTTGGTGGATTCCTTGTGATTTTTGTGTGTAGACAGTTATGTTGCCAACAAATAGAATTTTATTTATTCCTTTCTAATATTTATGCCTTTTTAAAATTTTTCTTGCCTTATTGCATTGACTAAGACTTCCAGTATGATGTTGAATTGGTGGTGAAAGGCTGTTTTGCATTGTTCCTGGTCTTAGGGAGACCGTTAAGTCTTTTAGTCCTTTGCCATTAAGTATGATGTTATTTGTAGGTTTTTTTGGAGACACTCTTTATCAGGTTGAGGAAGTTTCCTTCTATTCCTATTTGCTAAGAATTTTTATCACTGATTTAAGTTGACTTTTCTGAGATGATTTTTCTGTATCAATTGATATAATCATGTAGCTTTTCTTCTTTAGACTGTTAATGTGATGGATTACATTGATTGATTTTTCTATTATTGAACCAATCTTGTAATTCCGTGATAAACCCCACTTGATTGTGGTGTATTATTTTTTTATATGTTGCTGTATTTAATTTATAATATTTGTTGAGGGTTTCTATTTCTATATTTATGAGGGATATTAGTCTGTACTTTGCTTTTTTGGAATTGTTTTTGTCTGATTTTGGTATCAGTATTAGGTTTGCCTCATTAAATAAGTTGGGGAACATTTTCTCCTTTATTTTTTAGAAGATATTGTGTAGAAGTGGTATTATTTCTCCTTTAAATGTTGTATAGAATTTGCTAGTGAAATCATCTGGGCCTGAGGACTTCTTTTTCAGAAGGTTTCAACTACAAATTCAATTTCTTTAATAATTGTAGGACTGTTCAGTTTATCTATTTCATCTTGGGTGAGTTTTGGTAGTTTGTGATATTTAAGAACTTGTTGCCTTTTTGATCTTTACAATAAGTCTGTGAAGTAGGCAAGACAGGTAGTCTTAATTCACTGTTCAGAGCAGTTCTTAGAACATAGTAGAAGCTTAGTTAATATTTTAAGGATTAATTTGTTAAATGAACTCCATTTCACGAATGTGGAAACTAATGTTCAGAGTGGTGAAACAACTTGTTGAAAATTATTTAGCTCATAAGTGGCAATGCCAGAACTCAGATCCAAAAACAAAAACAGCTTTTAAAGAAGGGAAAGTGAGAAGGGAGCTAATTCAGCATCTATTTTGTGCCAGATACTGCTGGATGCTTTCATATAACTTGTCTCATTTAAATTCTGACTACAATCCTTTGATATATGTACTGCTATCTCCATTTTAAAGTCGAGGGAAGTGAAGCTCTGTATTACCCAGGGTCTTAACAGGAATCATGGCATACTCATATTAGGATAGTTTGAGGAGGGTTTAGTAAAGGGACTATGTAAAAGATGTAGACAGGTTATAGGGAAGCCACAAGGGCTAGTGAAATACCCTGGGGCTGGTATAGTGGGGCTGTTATCCCACCACCACCACTCAGGCCCAAAGGGATAAAGGAAAGGAGAGTTTAGAAACAGAGCGTCTAGAGGGAGAGACCTCCAAAACAGGTAGCCTTGAGATGAGCAATGGTGTTTGGTCAAGGGAAATAGCTAACTCTCCACAGGGTGACTCCACAGGGAGTAAGGTAGGAGGAAGCTACACTCTTCTCCTAATCTTTAATCACTGGCCAGAAATTCCTTTCTGGCCAAACCCAACCATAAGCCAGAGGCCAGTGAAGCCTGTTGATATAATCTATACTAGTCAGTTTCCTGGGGAGGAAAGCAGGATAGAGAGTGACTCTAGATAACAAAGATGTTAAGTAACTTGTCCAAGGTCACATGACAACCTAGTAAGAGGCAGATGTAGGATTCAAATTCCAGAGCTCCTACATCTTCCACAGGGGACTGACTTTCAGGGCCAAAATGTCAGGAAGGGCCTGTGATAAATCCCCCAATATGTATAAATTCTCATTTTATTTCGGTTTGCCCTGCATTGTAAGTGCAGTTACTGTGGTATCATAAAAGCGGCATTAGGGTACTGGAGAAAGGTTATAAAGAGAATGCTAGGAGGTGGAAGGAGTTCTACCTAAGTAAGGAGCCAAGAAAGGTAATGGAAGTTAGCAGAAAGAATGTAAGAACTGAACCATGAACAGGCCAAAAGCAAGCAAATTAGTCAGGCTGCATATATTGAATGAGTGCTTTCTATGTGCCACGTACAGAGTTGACAGAGGCTAAAGGTTCTAAAAAGAATCAAGGTTGAATAAAAAGGAAAGAAGCCCCTTGAGGAGCTTGTGTCATGCTGCAGGGCTAGGGGTGAGAGGATTTGTGCATTCTGACTCTGGAATTCAGCTGATAAGCACTAGACCTAGGCCCACATGGCTGGCTGGAGCAGCCTCAGAGGTCCTTGCTAAGAGCCTGGCCTGCTGGTGGGCAAAATAGGCGCGAGTAGAAGGAGCTGAGAGAGGTGGCCTCCATGACTTAGCTGGCACCTGCAATTTGCTTAGATGTGTATGACCTGTATCTTAAAACCCTTTAGATTGGGCAGGGCAGGCCAACTTGCAACCAGCAGGCACTGATGTAGGGCTGTGGGCTCCGAGAGAGAGAGAAGAATGAGAATCTCTCTTTAAAACTGAGGGCTTGGGGCCGGCCCGGTGGCATAGAAGTTAAGTTCGTGCATTCTGCTTCAGCGGCCCAGGGTTCTCCGGTTCTGATCCTGGGCGCAGACCTACTCACCACTCATCAAGCCATGCTGTGGTGGTGTCCCACATAGAAGAACTAGAAGGACCTACAACTAGGATATAAAACTATGTACTGGGGTTTTAGGGAGAAAAAAAAGAAAAAGAGGAATATTGGCAACAGATGTTAGTGCAGGGCCAATCTTCCTCAAAAAAAGAAAAAAGAAAAAAACCTGAGGGCTTGACAAGTGATCTCCCTAAGACTGGAATGTCAGTTGGAAAAGAAATGAAGAGAATGACTGACTGAAAATTTGTAAATCTGGAACCTTGACCTGTGAATGTCATGGAGCTAAAGCAAAAACATGCCACACCAAGGATCAACAATGCTGCAGAGAAGTAGCTAAGAGAGGTGCTAATGCCTTCAATTTTGATCACATGTCTCAGTTAGACTGAGAATCTGGTCAAAAGGGGTAATGTTAAAAAGAAAACCACAGGCCCAAAATGGCATCACTTTTGCTAAAGCCCATGATTCCAAACCTAGATTTAATACCTGATCTAATTTCAGTTTCAACCTCTCCCAGAAATATAATCCTAACCAACCAGTCTGGAATTTTCTGGTCAAGCACCAGTAAGGTAATCTGTCAGGTAGGCCCTTTTCATCCCCCAGAGAAAGAAGAGGCAATCTGCATGGTAAACCCTTGCCGGTCCCTTCCCCCCAGAAAGAAGATGTCCTGGCCCCAAAATAATCCTTTCTTTTCTTTTGCTAATAGCTCCCTTGCCCCACCCTTCTTCCTATAAAAACCTTCCATTTTGTACAACCCTTTGGAGTACCTTCTAGTTGCTAGATGGGATGCTGCTCAATTCATGTATCACCTAATGTTACCCAACCCAGTTCATTTTCGCCCGTCGCCCAGAAAACCTCTCACTGAGATGATAAGATTGCAGCAGAGAGAGAGTTTTAATCAGAAGGTGGCCAAGTGAGGAAGCAGGAGAATGAGTCTCAAATCTGCTTCATTGAAAATGGGGACTCAGGGATATTTATGGGGTGGGGGGAAGGATGGTCTGAAATTGGAGAGAGATGATTGGAGGTGAGGAGAGGTGAGGTAATTGATGATCTGCACAAGCGTAGTCAGACTTCATGCCTCTTCATAGAACGCATGTTCACAAAATGGTGGCATTAGCATGATCCGAGGATGGAGTTTTTAGCCTCTTGATGTCAAAAGGTCACTTATCGGGCACCTGTGCAGGCCCAGTTGATGGGTTGGTGGTCTCAACTGGACAAGGGGTCCTAATTCCTAAAAAAGGGCTCAAACCTTCATTTCCATGGTGACCCAGGTGCCAGGGAGATATTATCTATAGGAACCTAGTGGGAGTCGGATAGTATATTGCCTGAACAGCACAGTTAACAATGGGTGAGTGAACAACTAAAAGCTATAATCAGTAATTGCAAAAAAGAAAAAAAAAACTCATCATCGATGGCTGTTTACTGATTTCACTAATAAAGCCAATTATATCTTTAAAAAATAAAATAAAATAGGGGCCTGCTCCATGGCATAGTGGTTAAGTTTGGCACACTCTGCTTTGGCGGCCCAGGTTCGCAGGTTCGGATCCCAGGCACAAACCTATACCACGCATCAGCCACGCTGAGGCAGTGACCCACATACAAAGTGGAAGAAGATGGGCACAGATGTTAGCTCAGGACTGATCTTCCTCAAGCAAAAAAATGAGGGAGATTGGCAATAAGTGTTAACTGAGGGCTAATCTTCCCCAGCAAAATAAATAAATAAATAAAACTGAGGGCTTGACCTCCCTGCTTCCTTACTGTGATCTCTACAATGACAGTTTCAGACAGTGACACCCAGTCTGGTCTCCTCTCAGCTACTGTTGGGTCAGTATCTCCATCCATGGTTTTCTGTAGGGGCTCTGGTAGCCTAGGAGCTGGTTTGAACAAGACCACATTGACCACAAACTCTTACAGTATCTAGCTCAGTAGTTCTCAATTCTGGCTGAAAATTAGGATCATCAGGCAGCAGGGACACCTTAGGCATGTGGCCAGTGCAATGATACAGTCTTATGCTCAGGAAAGGGGCCCCATGCTGGGGCTTTAATGCTCTGTGGTTGCCATTTAAAATTCTTTATAATTTTATCTTTGAACCTCTGTAAGTGAAGTCCAATGTGACAGTAGAGCATGCATGGGGGGCTTGGAACCTTAATTCATATATGATTCCATCTCCCACTACGTCCTCATATCTTCAAGATGGGTTCTTGACTGTCACTCCCTTGATTCCTAGTACTCGGGACCCCTCTTACCCTCCCCCCTCATCCATGTCCATCCATCACCAGTGGGAGCCTGGATGTGGGGAGGGTTCAGGTCAGGTGCATGCACCCTGCAGCCTCTAAGGGTGGGGCATGGCAATGACCACCCTTGCACCTGGCTTTCAGCACCAGGCACGTTCAGTGGCCAACTCAGTGGGGGTGAGCCCCTTGCCTATCCCTGATCCAGGTACCTAGTGCATCTTTGTGGAGAGGTTGTAATACACTTGGGAGGTGCCTGTATGTTGTTGGTTGGGGTGGCAGGCTCATGGGAAGGGAGATGCCTGGCTCAATGTCCCTGCCTTCTGACAAGGCATAGCATGTCAGTTCGGCAGCTGGTAGAAGGGTGGAAGGGGAGACCCAACAGTTGTCAGGCCCAAGTACATACACATGACACAAGTCATGAAGTGGGGTTACCGGGTGCCCATAAAGGTCTACACTTGCCCCATGAGTATCCCTGTGCCCTAGAGACTATCCTTTGGGCCTGTTCCATATCTGGATGACCCTCTCTTCCTCCTTCCAACTTTCCTGAGTCTGGCTTGTGTTCATCTCTTCTGGATAGCTCAAGGCACCTTCCAGGGATGAGGCACGAAATACAAAGTGTGTAATTTTGATTATTCTGCATATGAGTTAATGTTCTGATAGTTTTATTTAAAACCTTAAATAAGTGTTATTGCACAATATAAAGATGAACAGCAACATGCATGTTAATAATTTAAAGTTTTACTTTTTCTTGACTTACAATGATATTGAATAGCAAATAGAAAACACCATGACATGTAGAATGAGAGACTGCAGAAGAAAGGAAAAATATATCTTTTTTTCCCCTGCTTCTTGAACAAGAGGCCACACAATTTCATGTTGTACTGGGCCCCACAAATTATGTATCCAGTCTTGCCTGCATGTATATTTAAAACATATGGATGCATCCAACTTAATTAGTATTGGATAGAGTTCCAGGCATCTGTATTTTTAAAGGTACCTTAGAGAGGCTGTCACAGAAAGAAATTACAAATAAGCAAGGAGGGAAAGCTAGAATAAACCCTGTGGTAATAAATTAGAGTCAGAGATATATAAAAAATATATATATATATATATAAATATATCTATATACATGTATAAATATATATACATGTAAAGATAAATAGATATAGAAATAAATATTGATATGTGTGTATACACGGATTCTTTTACATTGTTGTGTTTCCTAGATCTGTCCACTGACAGGGCCTAGAAGCAGCAATATTCAAGTGGAATTGAGCTCATCTAGAACCACATCTGTTTTCTAAACACCATTCTCAAATAAAAAGAACTAGGCCTAGTAATAATTTTGGAGGGCAAGATATTTGCATAGTTTCAAAGTATTACCCCCAAAATATTTATTAATTACTATGATGGTTTTAACATGTGTCCACAAATTCTCTCATACTCCTCCCTGTAGGAGGTGGAGATTAATTCCCCTCCATTGAGTGTGGGCTGGACTTAGTAATTCAGTTCTAACAAAGTATGGAAAGAGAAATATAGTAGTTTTACCATTTACTCTTTATATTTTCCAGTTAATATATAAGTAAGTTGAAAATAAAAGTAGAAAAAGATACACCATGCAAATATTATTCAAAAAGAAAGTGGCAGTGGCTATATTAATATCAGATAAAGTAGACTTTAGAGCAAAGAAAATTACTCCTCCACTTTTTCCAGCCTTGTCTGGTTTTAACTGAGATTTTATGTGATTCCATTTTATCTCCTCTCTTAGAATATCAATTATACTTCTTTTGAAATTTTTAGTGGTTGCCTTAGAGTTTGCAATAAACATTTTTGGCTAAGAGTCCATCTTCAAATAACACTATACCACTTTACACATAGTGCAGGTACCTTATAGCAGAGTATTATTGAATCTTCCCTCCCACCCCTTGTGACATTATTGTGATTTTTTTCACTTCTCCATGTGCTATAATCAACCAATTTATTATTCCTATTATTACTTTAAACAGTTATCTTTTAGATCCATTAAGAAATAGAAAAATAAAAGATTTTAATTTACCTTCATTTATCCCTTCTCTGACTTTCTTTCTCTATGTAGATCCAAGTTTCTGACATCTATCATTTTCCTTCCCCCTGAAAAACTTCTTTTAACATGTTCTGCAGGGCAAGTCCATTTTCATTTCCCTTAGTTTTTTCTGAGAAAGACTTTCTTTCTCTTTCATTTCTGAAGGATAATTTTGCTGGATATAGAATCTGGGTTGGTGGGTTTTTTGTGTGTGTGAGATTAGCCCTGAGCTAACGTCCGTTGCCAATCCTCCTCTTTTTGCTGAGGAAGATTGGCCCTGGGCTAACATCCTTGCCTATCTTCCTCTACTTTATATGGGACACCACCACAGCATGACTTGATAAGCGGTGTGTCAGTCCACACCCAGGATGTGAACCTGCAAACCCCAGACTGCCAAAGCGGAGCATGCAAACTTAACCACTACACCACTGGGCCGGGCCCTGGATTGGTGTTTTTTTTATATCAACACTTAAAATATTTTACTCCACTTTCTTCTGGTTTGCATGGTTTCTGGCAAGAAGTCTGATGTAATTCTTATGTTTGTTTCTTTATAAGGTGTTCACCCCCACCACTCTGTCTTCTTTCAAGATGTTTTATTTGTCTTTGGTTTTTGGCAGTTGGCTAAAGGGGGCTGGAGTGTGATGAATGCCCTTTCCCAGTTGGGATAAGGTGCTGGTGGCCTTCTCCCCTGTGGAGTTATGGAGGAGACTTTAGGCATATTTCACAATGATTCCTCCCCTCCGCCCCCCGCCAGATCCACAAGAGGATCTTATTCAGATCTTTACTGTGAGAACTTGGTGGATTTCCTGAAATTTTGGGGGTGCTCCTGTGTCTGCAGTCCTCAGAAGTTTCTCACTGTCACAGTAGTCTACGCTCAGCCTCTAGCAGTTTGTCAAAATTACCATTTTGGGTGCTCCTACCAGTTTATGATTCCAGAGGCTTCTTCTCTGGGTAAGTAAATTGCAGTTGTATCTCTTTGGATCTTCTTGACTCTCCAGATTTTGGGGTGGTGGTTTGCCCTGCAACCTCACTTCTCTGATGGGTCCAAGAAAAGTCATTGATTTTTAAGTTTGTTCATTTTTTCCTGTAAAGATGGAAGTGATGACTTCCAAGCTCTTATCAGAACTGAAATCAGAAGACTATTTCAAAATTTATACGAAAAGTCACAAGTCCTAGAATAGCTAAACAATTTTGAAAAAGAAGAATAAAGTGAAAGGAATCAGTCTACCTGGTTTCAAGACTTATCACATGGCTATATTAATTGAGACAGTGAGGTTTGGCAGAGGGGTAGACACACAGATCAATGGAACAGAATAAAGAACTCAGAAATAGACCCACACAAATATATCTAACTGATTTTTGACAAAGTTGGAAAAGCAATTCAATAAAGGAAGGATAGCCTTTCCAACAACAACAAAAAAATGCTGTGGGAGCAATTGAACATCCATAGGCAAAAAAAAGAACCTTATGCAGACATTATCCCAAAATGGATCATGTAAGTTTGCAAAATGTAAAACTATAAATATTTCAAAAAACAAACATAGGAGAAAATCTTTTGGATATAGGGCAAGGCAGATTTCTTAGACTTGACACCAAAAGCATGATCTATTAAAGGAAAAAAAAAAGATAAATTGGAACTCATCAAAGTTAAAAACTTTTGCTCTGTGAAAGACCCTGTTAAAGAGGATGAAAACACTAGCTGTCGACTGGGAGAAAACATTTACAAATCACATATATGACAAAGAATAAAGAACTCTCAAAACTCAACAGAACAGAAAGAAATCCAATTAGAAAATAAGCAAAAAACAGCAATAGACATTTCACTGAAAAGGATATGTAGATGCCAGATAAGTTCATGAAAAGATGTTCAACATCACTAGCCATTATAGAAATGCAAATTAACACCATGATGTGGTATCATTATACATCTAGTCAAGCAGCTAAATTAGAATAGTGATAATACCAAATGCTGGTGAGGATGTGGAGAAACTGGATCACTCATGCATGGCCGGTGGAAAAGTAAAATGGTACAGCTACTCTGGAAAATGGTTTAGTGGCTTCTTACAAAACTAAGCATAAACTTAGCATACAACTCAGCAATCACACTCCTGGGCATATATCCTAGAGAAATGAAAACCTCCATCCATAAAAATACCTGTACATGAATGTTCATAGCAGAGCAATTTGCAATAACCAGAAACTGGAAAGAACCCAAATGTCTCTCAATAGGCGAACGATTAGACAGACTATGGTACATCCATACCATAGAATATTACTCAGCAATAAAAAGAATGAACTACAGATACATACAACTTGGATGAATATCATGGGCATTATGTTGAGCGAAAAAATCCAATCTCAGAAAGTCACATACTAACTGATTCCATTTATATAATATTCTCAAAAATGATAAAATTAAAGAGCTGGAGAACAGATTTGTGGTGTCCAGGGGTTAGGGATGTTGGGAGGTCATTCGTAATGATAAAGAGGTAGCACGAGGAAGATCTTTGTGGTGATGAAATTGTGCTGTTTCTGGATTGCAGTGGTGGTTACAAGAATATACACGTGTACCATTGGGGGAAATTGGGTGAAGGATATACAAGACCTCTCTGTATCACATTTACAACTTCATGTGAATCTACAATTATATCAACATAACAGTTTAAAAAAAAATAGTGGCTTTACGGTGGAGAAACCTGGAAGAAATCTCCTTAACCAAGTGATCAAGGCTGACATCACTGGTATGTCATTTTGATATCGTGTACCTCCTGAAACTACATGATGAGAAAGGCACTTCACCTCTGTGCTATCCTTCTGCAAAATACAGAATCCCAATTTGATCATGAGAAAACATCAGACAAACCCAAACTGGGGGAAATTCTACAAAGTACCTGACAAGTAATCTTTAAAATTGTCAAGGTCATGTAAAACAAGGCAACATTGAGAAAATGCCATACATTAGAGGCAACTAGGAAGATATGATGACTAAATGCAACATAGTATTCTGGATTCAATCCTGGAACTGAAAAAGGACGCCAGTAGAAAAACTTGTGGGCACATTATACAAAATAACTGACCAAAGTAACTCTTCAAAGTATCACAATCATGAAAGACGTGGAAGAACTGATGAAGTCTTAGATTAGAAGAGACTAAAGAGATATGATGACTAAATGTAATGTGATATACTGAATTTGATCCTGGAACAGAAAATGGACATTAGTAGAAAAACTAGTGACATCCAAATAAAATCTGCAGTTTAGTTAATAGTATTGTACCAAGGTTAATTTCTTAGTTTTGATAACTATACCATGGTTATGTAAGATTTTGACATGGAAAATGCTCGATAAAGTGTGTGCGGCAGCTGTCTGTGCTGTTTTTTCAACTTTTCTGTAATTTAAAAATTATTTCAAAATAAACTTTAAAAATACTCCCCCCCCCCCAGGAGATTCTAATGTGTAGCCAGGGCTGAGAACCGCTGTGCTAGCTCATCCATTAGGTCCTGCCTCATGGGTTTCCACTGTAATCTCCTACTCTCTAACCTGCCCTTCCTTCATCAAAATTGCCCTGCTCTGGAGGGATTTATTCTCAACTGGCTGCTGTCCTAAATAGGATGAGGCAAAAAATTGTTTCTACTACTATCCCAGTAGGAAACTCATTGCAAAGTTACTAGCATGGGCAATATCCTATCTGCTCTAGCCAAGTGCCATTATATAGTAAGAATTTCCACCTCAGAGAGTCATTCCTTTGCCTAAAGCATCATTACATTCTCATTTTTTCAAGCAGCACTTATGGATGTTGGAAAGTGAATTCAATAAGAATTATGAGTCATGTGGATATGTGTATCAGAGCTTTTTCTGCAACACCACAAAACAATGGGCATCTGTGGAGGAGAGAGCTAAATTTGTCTAGAGTCCTGCACAATCCATTTTAACTCTCTTTCTAAACAGAGAAGGCCAGCCCTTAGTTGGAGGCAAGAGGCTAGCATTGTGGGTGGTTAGAGCTAGGTGCTTCAAGACAATGAGAAGCAATGATGGCCTCAGAGGGTGATGCTCTGGTTTTAGAGAACTGCCTTAGTTAAAGACAGTTGACATCCTGGATAGCAAACTCCTGTTGCTATGACAGCTTCCAAGAGCACACTTGTCTCATCAGAGCCTGGGGCTTATTCAGGTGGCTCCACCCTCTTCCTGGAGTGCTCTGTTTATTAAAAGGGCCCTGCCCTTTATTTTGGTAGGATTAGTCATTATGGGTTGGTGAACTGCCCTTTTTCCCCCTCCACCCCAGCTTTTCATCTGCACCCTAGAAGGGAGGGCTGTGTCTTTGGGCCTGCTGAGAGTCCTTCAAGAGAGCCGATCTGAAAGAAAATTAAGAACAGCTGGGGGTAGACACAATGACATCATATGCCTCTAGCATAAAAGGCAGCTCAAAAACTCTGATTCAAGAAGGAGAGAAAAATAATGGGAATTGGAGAAAGGGGCTGAGACTTGGGAACTATGCAAAGGCTGATTACTGAGGAAGACAAGAGAGACTATTAAGCCGGGAGCACAAGAGCTAGCTGAGATATTGGAACTCTTAGTAAGGACCTATTAATCTAGTATTTAGCACTTGGAATCTATAGACTTAACAGCTAAAACTAAATGGAGACAGATTGGTGAAAGCTGTGAAAATGCCCTGAGGCAGCCTATAGTTAGGCGTAAGATTAACAAAGGAAATGGTTAGAAACTGAGCTTTATTGCACAGTGAGTTACAAATTGGACCGTTTGCATATAGACTTTCTTCTTTTTTCTCTGTCTGAGATTGCATGGTTTACATGTTTAAGTTTATTTACCTTTTTGTTTGTTTGTTCTAAAACAATAGATTCATCTACATAAAATACTGCTGTTTGTTTGGAGTGGTATATCATTATGAAACTAAATGATAAACTTGTTTAACTTGAAGGGACGTTAGACATGATGTAGTTCTACCCTAATTTTACAAATGAGGAAATTGAAGCCTACTGAGTTAGGTGATATGTCCAAGATCACACAGCTATTATGTACCGGAGCTGTGATTGGAGCTTAGTTCCATAAATTTCCAGGCAAGTGTTGTTTTCACCCCACACCTGTTTTACTTAGTTTAGCCATTCCCAAAGGGAGTCCAAACTTCTATCCCTATATGACCAATAGTGACTGTCAGCAGCTATCACAGGTAAAAAGCAGACCACCTGGGATGGATCAAACTGCCTCTACACAATTTTCTCAGAATCCTTAACATATTAAGGATAATGTGGAAAAGTCACAGTGAAAAACAAAATTCTATGATGTACTTTGTTTGGCATTTATTTTATTAAATCTTTTTCTCTGTGTGTCATCCTTAAATATGGTGATGTTGCTCTGTTTAGCAATTTTTAAAACATTATAGTATCAAGTTTAAATAGGATCATCTGGCAATACCTAGTTCTGTTGTCTGTTTCAAGCAACCACACACAGAACTGATACTTAACACTTCAAGCTGTGCAACCACAGCAGTCACTACCACTTGGTGATACCATAATTGCAAGTTTGTCTCTGATGGGTGAATAAACCTCTGGAAGGGTAAATGCACAATCTAAACCTAATAGAATGAGAGTAAAGTCACTAACATTAATCTGAGAAATATGATTGAAAGTTATAACCAAGGAGGTCTCCTCAATCAAAAAACTGCTGTGGTAACCTGAGAAGTTACTGAACATTGGTCCTCTTAAATAACATGTCTTATGAGGAGTGCAACTATTCCAAAAGAAAGACAACAAACTTAGACCTTACCAGGCAGAGAAAACTTAATGAACTAGTCAAAATAATAACTGAAAACAAACTAGAATATTATTGAAGAGCTAAGGTAGCATATTCGTGACATGAAGCAGGAATAAATAGTTACAAAAAGGAATCATTCATAAATATCAACTATGAAAAATATGAGTTGAAATAAAGAACTTGATGGGGGGAGGTTAATAACAAGATGGATACAGAAGAAGAATGAATTAATGAGCTGAAATACCAGGTTGAATAATGTTCCCAGAAGGCAACAGAAAGGGATAAATACTAGGAAAATATGGAGAAAAAAAAACCTTAAGAGACATAGAAGACGGAAGGAGAAATGTCAAATGAGTATAATAAGAGCCCAAGAAGGAAATTAAAAAAAGAAGTGAAGGGAAGGTAAGCATTTGAAGAAACAAAGACCAAGAATTCCCCAGTCTTAGTGGAATATGGATGACCTCAGTTTAAAAGGACTCAGAGTCTGCCAAACAGGATATATAAGATAAAAACTTATATTTAGACACATAGTAGTAAAATTTTAAAATATCGAAGACAAAGAGAAGACTTCCCAGCAAGAAAAAACAGATCACCCACAAAGGGACAAAATCATATTGACATCCCAGTATTCAAAATGCAAGAAGACAGAAGAGTGCTAATTTTCGAAGTATTGAGGGGAAAAAACTTGGAAACTAGAATTTTATACCCAGCTAAATATAATTTAAGTGTAAGAATTAAATATTCTCAAGCATTCAAGGCCTCAGAAAGTTTACCACACAAAGCCTCTCTTTGAAATAAGTCCAATAAAACAATACTTACAATAAATATAAATGGGTGGACTTCCCCAGAAGCCCCTCATAAGTGTTCCTTTAATTTCTCAGATCCATCAACCTTCCTCTTACTTTGGTAGCATCTCCAGGACTGAGTTCTTTGGAGGGAGCCAGTGTCTGCAGTCTGTATGCTATTTTGTAGGAACCCCAAGTGAAACATTTCTGCTTTTTTACAGTTTTATCTTTCCTGTTAAGCTTCAAACTACCTGAAGACACAATATTATTCATTTCTGTATTCCCAGTAGTACTTGTCACAGGGCTTTGTACATGGTAGGTATTCACTAAATGTCTGTGCCAGAAAGGGAGGGAAAAAGAGAGGGAGGGAGGGAATATTGAGGTTGGAACATGAGGCTAGATTGCTTCTATTCAAGAGAATAGCTGTTCTCTCCCATTTTTGTGACAACCTAAGTGTGTCAATATATTGCACTGCAGTGGACCAAATTTCCTGTGTTAAGTTTAACTATAGGTGACTTGAAAATAATTGAGCATTATTCATTTCACTACCAAAATATTAAAGGCAACCTGCTTATTTTGGCTCCACTTGAGTTGATCATTTACTTGGTTTTCCATGACCCCTAAACACCCTCTGAGTTATTAATGATGGAAAGTGATATACTCACATGCCAGTAAGCATTCCCAAGTCAGGAATAAGAAGAGAAAGTAATCCACAAGGGTTTTGTTTTGTCTGGAATTTGTCAATGCGTCTCCACAGAGCTGGTGAAAATCTGTCTTCCTCCCTCTTCAGCAAGGCAGTTCTTTTTACTCTTCTGTGACTGTATAATGAGAGCTCACTGAGACAGTATGGGTAATGCACACCTGTCAGCATCCAAACCCTAAGAACTCAGTCTTGAATCAGACACCTTTGCCTTTCAGGGAAGAGTTGGGTGAGTAGGTAGTCTTTCACACTTTTCTTTCCCTAGGCATTATTTGTTGGTGTTCGGAGGCAGGCAAAGCAAGAGACACCAGGGCTAAGAAGGGCATCAGAGTTATTCCTTTATACCCTTCCAATAGACAAATATCATCTTTTGCACCCATCTAAAAAGCATTTGTATTATGTTAAGATGTTTGTTTGTGAACTATTTTTCAAACTTTCTGTAGTTACCATTTTGTTGTAAATCCCAGAGAAAAGGAGCTGGACAGACAGAACATGACAGTAGCAGGCCCCCAATATATGACACATTCACATCTCAGAGGCCAACATTATCACATTATCATTGGCAATAAATGTCAGCAGAGTTCCTCCCCACCATCCTCTGCTCTATGCTTTCTCACCCCCTGACTCAGTTCTTAGTCATGTGTTTTTAACATTGCGTTGAGGTTGTTAGCAGAAACTTTGGCATCTGGAATTGAGTTATTGCTCAGGTACTTGGAATTCTTACTAAAAATTCTAGGAAATCATGTAACATTTGGGCACTACATGGATTTATTTCAGTAAATAGTCATGGAGCACCTGCTCAGTGCAGGCTCAGCTCTGGGCAGTGCCCAGGTACACTAATCAGTGTGAAGGAGGTGCCAGGGGAGGAGTACATATGAGCTGGAAGCAGGGACAGAATATGTCCTGGTGGAACAAAAGAAAAGCCTTCTTGAGACTGGCCTTGGAGACTGGCTTTAAACGAGGGATAGAATTTCTACAGGCAGAGGCATTCCAGGAGGCAAGAATAGCTTAAGTTAATGGAACAAGGTGAGAAATCATAAGATCCACTTAGGGCTGGTTAATAGTCCCCATGTATTCAGTCATTACTCTGTGTCACGCATAGTGTTAAGTGCTTTGCATGCATTCTATTGTTTAATTGCCACACACAACAATTACGTTATAGGCAGTATGGTCCCTACTGTACAAATCAGGAGACTTAGGCTCACAGCAATTAAGTAACTTGGTCACCTGCTAAGAGATGGCAGAACAGGAATTCAAACCAGGTCTGTTGGGCTCCAAACCTTATGGGTTTTTTTTTCTTTCTTTCCTTCCTACCTTCCTTCATTCCTTCCTTCCTCCCTCCCTTGCTTCTTTCTTTTTACAGTTTTATTGAGATATAATTGACATATAACATTGTATTAGTTTAAGATGTACAGCATAGTGATTTGATGTATGTATATATTGTGAAATGATTACCACAATAAGTTTAGTTAACATCCATTACTTCAGCACTAAGATCTATGCCTCAGAAATAAACACGTGACTGGAAAGAAAGGTTAGGACCGTGCTATGGAGAGCTTTAGATGTTAAATGAAGAATCCTGAACTTAAGATGGTAGATTGTAAGGTTAAAGGGAAAGGGATTTTCCTGTAACAAGAAATTAAACGTCAGTAAGGGATCAGCAGATTAGATATCAATGAACAACTCCAAAACTTCTCTTCTTTCCTCATTTGTTCTGTCCCTTCCTGGGAGGAGAATGGGCTGAGTAGGAAATAAATTTTTCTGTTCCTCTTAGGGCTCCTGTGTAGAATTTCCACTTCTTTTTTTTTTTTTTTTTGGTCCTTTTGGTTCTTCCCAGTTTATTGCCACTGCACATGGTCTTACCTCTGGGAAGGGAAGGTCAGAATCTGAACTTCTTTATCTAACTGGAAAATTGGATTGCTTAAATTTCAGTTTCTATTGTGTTAGCTTGCATAACTGAAGCCACTGTTATCTTTTTTGATTAATTCCTAAAATTAGTTTGGGCCTTTTATGTAGCTTCTCTTCAGTCATAAAAAGAGGATTCATTAATATCCTATAGATATACTCTTCCTTTTCAATCTCATCCAGAAACTGGAAGGCCCTTTTGCCCTCACTTGGTAGTTAGCTATCTCTTTTACCAACCTTGGTTTGGGATCAAGGAGCAAGGTCTTGGGGTCTTTAGACCCTCCAAGCTGCAATCCAGTTTTTGACCTTCCACAGGAATGTTAACCTGAGGAGCCCTTAATGAATTTGGTGTTAGTTCAGGCAGAAACTTTAAAAATGATTTTATTTTGAAATAATTTTAGACTTGCGAAAAAGGTGCAAAAATAGTCCATAGAGTTCACTTCGTCCAGCTTCACCAAATGTTAACACCTTACACAATCATAGTAAAATTTCAAAACCAGGAAATTAACATTGATACAATATTATTAACTAATTTATAGACCTTATTCAAATTTCACCAATTGTCCTACCAATGTCCCTTTTTCTGTTTGGGGATCTAATCCACGATACCACTCTAATCTGAGACAGTTCCTCAGTCTTCCTCAGTCTGTCTTTGTTTTCCATGCCCTTGACACTGTTGAAAAGTACTCATCAGTTATTTTGTAGATTGTCCTTCAATTTGGGTTTATCTGACTTTTCCTTATGGTTATATTGAGTTTATGCTTTTCTGGAAAGAATATCACAGAAGTATGTGTGCCCTTCTCAGTGCATCATATTTGGGGGTTCATGATATCTATGTGTCTCTATTGGTGACATTAACCTTGTTCATTTGGTTAAGGGGGTGTCTGACAGGTTTCTCCACCCTAAAGTTACTATTTTCCATTTGTAATTAATAAGAATCTTGTGGAGAGATACTTTGAGACTATACACATATCCTATTTATCATTATACTTTTGCCCACTAATTTTTGCATCTCTCCGTCTATCTTAAACACTATGAGTTCACACTGATACCTCTAATTCCAATCTAACAGCACAGGGCTCATTCTAACCTTCCTCCTTTTGTTATTTTTAACTCCTCCCTCTAACAGTGAGAAAGCTGACACTCATGTTCTAAAATATATTTACATATTTGATCAACCCTAATATACAGTGTTCTCACTTCCCTTCTTTTCACCCTGTTCCTGCCCACCCCCTGTAGGTAAGCAAGCTCGTTCATTTCTGGTTTATCATTTCTGTATTTCTTTTTGCACAAATGAGCGATGCATGTAAATTTCTTATATCCCATTCTTTCCTACAGGAAGGATAACATGCTATAGAAACTCTTTTGCAATTTGCTTTTTCTCACTTAACAGTATATCCTGGAGATCACTCCATGTCAGTTCATACAGAGCTTTCTTATTCTTTTATTACAGTTGCATTAGAACTCCATTGTGTGGATATATCACTGCTTATTCAAACATTCTCCTATGTAGCAGCATTAGGATTTTTTCAATATTTTGAAATAACAATGCTGCAATAAAAAACCTGGGACATATGTATATTGTTGCAGGTGTATCTTTATGGTTAATTCTTAGAAGTAGGATTGGTAGGTCAAAAGGTAAGTGCATGTTAGTTTTGTCAGCTATTGGCAAATTCTCCTCCATGAGAATTGTGCCAATGTGCATTCCCACCAGCAATGTTTGAGAGTGCTTGTTTCTCTGCAGTCTCACAAATAAAATGTGTTCTTATATTTTTAAATTTTTATCAATGTGATAGGTGAGAAATGGTACCTTGGTGTTGTTTTGATTTGCATTTCTCTAATTTTGAGTGAGCTGGAACGTCTTTTTGTATGTTAGAGGATATATATATATATATTTGTGAATTATCTGTTCATGTCACTCCCCCCTTTTTCTACCAGGTTTTTGGTTCTTTATCCCTCAATTTGTCAGCATTCTTCATATTTTAGGAAACTAGCCTTTTTTTTTTTTTTTGTGGGGATGACCAGCCCTGAGCTAACATCTGTTGCCAATCCTCCCCTTTTTGCTGCGGAAGACTGGCCCTGGGCTAACATCGTGCCCATCTTCCTCTACTTTATATGGGACGCCGCCACGGCATGGGAAACTAGCCTTTTTTTATATATGCTACAAGTATTTTCTTCCAGTTTATCAATTGTCCTTTTACTTTATTTTTTGTGGTTTTTGTGTGCAAAGATTATTTGCTTTTATGTAGTCCAATTTGTCAGTCTTTTGTTTTCACTGGATTTTGAGTTATAGTTATAAAGCCTTTCCCTGCTCCATGGATAAAAAGGAATTCATACATGTTTTCTTCTAGTACTTGTATGGTTTCACTTTTCTGCATTTAGATCCCCTCTCCATTTTTCAGTTTATTCTCATGTATGGTATGGGGTGTGGATCTTATTTTATAGTTTTCCAATGGTCATTGTACCATTTATTTTAAAAGTGACTTGAAATGCCCTCTTCTTCACTGAGATCGATGATGTGAGATGCCACTTTTATACTAAATTTCCATATATGCTGGAGTCTATTTCCTAATATCTCTTAAATAAGATGATGTTTATACCCAGATTCTCTCATTGCCTGGCATGTAGCAAGTGTTCTGCAATGAGGAATTTCCATAAGAGGCAGAATGTACAATAACTGGAAAGCTGAAATATAGGGGACAGTCATTACTAAATCTGACAGTCGGATGGTGGGAGCTTCAATTTCATGCACTTCAGAGTTTAATACAGAATCACCCCAGTCTGGAGACTGGGCTATGCACAGCAGGCCAGAAACAGATGGTACCTTGGAAACTTCTAGGAGGTTGAGGAAAGCTCACTTTTAGTATGCTTGGCCTTGCATTCCTGTAGTTTGCCCAACTACTATTGTTGGTTGGTTTTCTTTTCCTTTAAAAACACTCTCTTTTCGTACGTTGGGACCAGCAGATCCTACAAATGGCCTGCCTGGAAGGGAAACATTCCACCATTATGGGAAAATATTCAGTTCTGTATTTATTGCCTTTGGGAAAACTCATGATGTAGTAACTGCAATGATATACTAATCACTCCAATACCAAAACTCCCACCCCCACAACACCATGTGTACTAATTATGTTTTTAATTTTCTGTATTTATGATGCTTTGACATTTCAGGCTCTTGTAGACCCCGAGGAAGGACTGCCCCTCTCAGAGTTAGCTAATCCTAGAGATAAACGATTTGCCTGCAGCACATCTTTGATATGCAAACCAACTAATCCTGGGTCTGTACCCCACCCTCCTCATTTTATCAGACTTCTATAGTCCGGGACACTATCCCTATGCCCTAAATCACCCCAGGGCCAAGTACTAGACAACTAGGGTCCACCTCTATAGCCCAGAGCTTGCCAAAATTACTCAAACTATCCAATCCTAAACCTGTTCTACTTTTCTCTTCTTTTTCTTGGAAAGCCACAATAAAGGCTTTTGCCCATGCATGCTTTCCTGTCACTCCTTTTGCCTCCCAACTGACGTTGGTGCTTCCCTGTATGACCCTGAGTGGTGTGGCATGTCCCCTTCTTGGGAACTGTGAGTAACAAATTATCTTTTCAATGGCAGTTGTCTCCTGATCTGTTGGCCTCACTATACCTGAATAATAATAACCTACATTTTAAGAACATCATAATAATGCAATCAACCAAACCCACAGTATAGGAAATTCTACAGGACAAATTGCTTGAATTTTTACTAATTTAATTGGTTGAAAATATAACTTTCAGGGGCCAGCCCGGTGGCATAGTGGTTAAGTCCGTGCACTCCGCCCTGGCGGCCAAAGGTTGGCACGTTCGTATCCTGGGCGCAGACCTACACACCGCTTGTCAAGTCATGCTGTGGCAGCATTCCATATATAAAGTAGAAGAAGATGGGCATGGATGTTAGCCCAGGGCCAGTCTTCCTCAGCAAAAAGAGGAGGATTTGCAACAGATGTTAGCTCAGTGCTAATCTTCTTCACCTAAAAAAAATATATATATATATATATATAAATTTCATTATTGTTGCAATTTTGCATTCTTTGATTACTAGTAAGACTGAATTTTTCATACTTGTTTAGTAGTTGTGCTTCTTCCTGTGAAGAAGTAAATTGTGAATTCTTGTCCTTTGACCATTTTATTCAGAATGTGTTTTAAGGCAAACTGGATCAAAATGGGTAAAATGTAAAATATAAAATAAAAAACTTTTAGAGGAAAACATAGGAAAAAAATGTCCAGATCTAGGGCTTGGTGAAAAATTCTTAGATTTGATACCAAAAGCATGATCTATGAAAGAAAATATTTATAAATTGTAACTCTTTGAAATTAAACTTTAAAAAAATAAAATTAAAAAAATTTAAAACTTTTGCTCTGTGAAAGACCATGCTGAGATTAAAAGAAAAGCTACAGACTGGGAGAAAATATTTGCAAACTACATATCCAAGAAAGGGCTAGCATCTAGGCTATATAAAGAACACTAAAAATTCAACAGGACAAAAAACCAAATAATTCAATTTGAAAATAAGCAAAATATATGAAGAGACATTTCACTGAAGAGGATCCACAGATGGCACATAGGCACATGAAAATATGTTCAACATCATTAGATATCAGGGAATGCAAATTAAAACCATAATGAAATAAGTGATATACCCATTAGAATGGGTAAAATAAAAAATAGTGATAACACCAAACTCTGGTGAGGATATAGAAACTAGAACTCTCATACGTTACTCAGGGGAATGTAAAATGGTAGTCACTCTGGAAAAAAGTATGGCAATTTCTTATAAAACTAAACATGCAATTATTATATAACCTAGCAATTGTACTCTTGGGCATTTATCCCAGATAAATGAAAACCCATGCTCAAGTAAAGATGTGTACAAAAATGTTCATAGTAGCTTTATTCATAATAATGTCAAACTGGAAACAACCCAAATGTCCTTCAATGGGTGATGGATAAACAAACTCTGGTACATCCATACCATGGAATACTACTCAGCAATAAAAAGAATGAATTAATGATATACACAAAATCCTGGATAGATACTAAGGACTTGATGCTAGTAACAAAAAGCCTATCTCAAAGGTTAATACTATATGGTTCCAATTATGTAACCTTTTTGAAATGACAAAATATACAGATGGAAGATAGATTAGTGGTTGCCAGGGGACAGAGACAAGAGTGAGAGGTGGATGTGACTATGAAGAAGTAGCATCAGGGAGTGCCATTGTGGTGATGCAGTAGTCTTTTATCTTGATTGTGATTATGATTGCATGAATCTACACATGTGAAAAATTGTAGAGAACTATACCCCTCTCACACACGTGAGTAAATATAAAAACTGGTGACAACTGAATAAGCACTGTAGTCTAGTTAACTGTATTTTACTACAATCATATAAGATGTCACTACCGGGGAAGGCTGGGGGAAGCAGTCAATGGACTTTATAAACTATTTTGCAACTTCTTGTAAGCCTATAATTATTTCAAAAGAAAAAAATTTAAAAAGCAATGCTAGAGTTTTAATTGGAATAGCATTGAATTACACATGAACTTGCGGGTCATTGACACCTTTACAATGTTGTATTCCCATGCTCATTTATTTATTGCCTTTAAAAAATGTTTAAGTCACTTATCACTTTTATCAACCAAGATAAGACAAGGGAGTTTAATGTTAACCTATTTCAAGTTTAGGGCAGACAAACTTACTTTATTTTTAAGCATTTTACTCCAAATTCTCTGCATGGCATAAGAATTGCAGCTTCTTCTAAGAATGGCTTCTTAGATACTCTTCTTTATGGTAGTTTCTAGTGTGTGCTCTCCAGATTGCTATGTATCTCTCTAACTTTTCACAGTCTAATTAAAGATAGTATTATAACACTTTATATAAAATGTAGAAACCTTGCAACATTAGAGGTCAATTTAACCCCTCTCTGTCCTTGTTTCTGTAGTCGCCATATGTATTACATCTACATGTAAAGCCTACAAGACAACGTCATCATTTTTGTTTTAAACAGTCCTATGTATTTTAAGAAATTAAGAGGAACAAAAGTAGTTTTTTATGTTTACAAAGATATTTATCACTTCTGCTTTTGTATTTTAAACGAGTATTTGATTTCCATCTGGTTTATTTCTCTTCAGCCCGATGAAGAACTTCCTTTTGTCAAAAGGTCAAGTAGTATCTAGGCAGCAGTGCTGTGGCTCGTGAAGCCAATAGGATCACTACTGCAGCTGCTGGGTCGGCTTGTCACACTAACATAGATTCAACTGGTAAGGACACAACAAGCCCAAACGGATTCGGTTTGTTACTTAGAGAGTAATAGCAAGATCAGCATGGCATTAGCATCACATATCTCTAGTCCCAGAGGGTGACACCAAACCAGAGGGACCAGATGACAGGTGGCACAGACAATGGGTTGCTCTGCCATTGAGGTGTCAACTCTAAACTAAATCAGGCATTTTTATAACATGCAGATGTCCCCTAAGAGGGGACAAGGTGGAAAGTCCTGTGATCAACTGACATTAGGGAGATGGATGAGAAAGGCTAATTTCCTCACTGTTTTTATGCCATTTTGATAGAACCATCCATCTCTGGATTCTGTGACATGTCTAGGGTTGGGCTCTGGAGAAGGGACCAATTTGTAACTTTGCTATTTTAATAAGAACTGGGATAACTACCTCTTTTCATTAAAAAAGGAAAAATCTCTAAAATTCTTTAGGTAGATATTTCACGACATGGGAACTTAACATTGATAGATTTCTTCTGAACCCCAGAAGACCCTCAAGAATTTCAAACAATGAAAAATAATTGATCATCAGCTTTGGGTGTTTCCCCAGTTAATGTCATAGACATAATATCACCATCTGGGGTATAGATGTAAAATGTACCTTTACAGACATATGTTCTAACAGTACAGGAGATAATTTTTATTTTCATAAAATGTGTCATCAATAGGCTGGAAAGTAATGAATGAGTTTTCCTGTGGCATTATTGACCAGACATAGGGCCGTGGTTGCAATATTTGTCTAATAAAACTAACAATATCTGATCAATTATTTTTTCCTTTGCTTTTGGGCTTTGCTTATAGTCCTATGAGGGTAAGTTATAATTTATAGTTTCTAAAGAGATTAGCATGATAGAAAGTTTGAATTTAAAAAAGCCATATCAGGTGACGTCAGCATCATGGCGGAGTGAGATTCCCTCTTTGAATCTCTGCCCCCTACGACACAATGAAAACATCACTCACATTCTAACAGAGCTCAATCAAACACTACAAAGGACTTCTAAGAAACCCCTGCTGCCATACATCGGACGGTGGAGGCGCGGGAAGCCCAAAAGGACGGGAGGAGAGGTAAGAAGTTGTACTCCCCCTCCCCAATCGATCGGCAAAACAGCGCGGTTCACAGACAGAGGGGGGAGGGGTGGCCCACAGCGGGGGAAAACTATCGCCATCCAGGTGCTCTCACAGACTGTCGCGAGATCCCCACTGGGAAGCGACGACGGACTGTTTAGGGGGTGTAGCAAACACCCTAAGAGAGCCAGAAAGGAAACCCCTGGGTCAAGCAGGAGAAAGAGAGGACCCCTCCCCCCACACACCCGGCGTTTCAGCATAATCCCTCCGGGGGCTGCAGCCGCCTCAGAGCAAACCGCTCGCGATCTCCATCTAGTGCCAGCAGGGAGAAACTGCAGGACCAAATTATCATGAGGGGAAAAAATAAGGATGTCCCCGTCGGATCCTTGCGACAATTTGACAGGGCTACAGACCAAAAGGAAAATGGCAAACACCCAGAAACCAACCCTGAAGGCACAGAGTTTGATAACCTGAATGACAGAGAATTCAAAATAGCTATCATAAACAAGCTCAACGAAATACAAGAGAACACACAGAAACAAATCAACGAATTCAGGGATCATGTCACAAAAGAGATTGAAACCCTAAAGAAAAACCAATCAGAATTATTGGAGATGAAAAACAAAATCAACGAGATAGTGGAAAAAATGGAGTCTTTAAAGAGCAGAACTGACAATATGGAGGAACAAATTAGCACTATTGAGGATAGCCACGCAGAAATGCTCCTGATAGAGGAGGAGAGAGAGCTAAGACTAAAAAGAAATGAAGAAATTCTTCGAGAAATATCAGACTCAATGAGGAAAAGCAACATAAGGATAATAGGTATTCCAGAAGGAGAAGAAAGAGAAAAAGGAGCAGAGAGTTTGTTCAAAGAAATAATAGCTGAGAACTTCCCCAACCTAGGGAACGAGAGGGAAATAACAGTGAATGAAATCAATAGATCACCTAAATATATAAACAGGAATAAAAAATCATCTCGCCACATAGTAGCAAACTTGAAGAATACCTGTGACAAGGAAATAATATTGAAGGCAGCTAAACAAAAAAACAAAATAACATACAAAGGAAACCCCATCAGGCTCTCAGCTGATTTCTCGACAGAAACTCTACAGGCTAGGAGAGACTGGAATGATATATTCAAAATCATGAAAGACAAAAACCTTCAGCCGAGAATACTTTATCCAGCAAAAATATCCTTCAAATACGATGGGGAAACAATAACTCTCCCTGATAAACAAAAGCTAAGAGAGTTCATCACCACAAGACCCCCACTACAAGAAATGCTCAAGAAGGCCCTTAGGCCTGAAAAAAAAACAAATGAGAAAGGGGATACAAAGATTTCAGCAAGGAGACTAAACCAGAACAAAATACAGTTGGAAAACATCAAAAATTAATTCAAGCTCATCACTGGAAACACACATTCATGACACAATCTGGAATAAAGAGATAACAAATAAGGAGGGGAAGAGGTAAGGGATTGAATTGACCCAGCCTCAGGAAAAAGGAGGCATCTGAAAATGTACTTTCTTATCCAGGAGATCACTTATATAAACCTCACGGTAACCACTAAACAAACAACCAGAAGAGAACCACACATGACAAATAAAGAGAAAACCAAGAGAATGAGCATGCAGAAATACCAAATTGAATTTGCAGTCCGAAACACAAGGGACAAGAAACGAAGGAAATGCAAAAGAACCAGAAGATGAACAATAAAATAGCAACATTAAACCCTCATATATCAATAATCACTCTAAATGTAAATGGATTGAATTCTCCAATCAAAAGACACAGAGTGGCAGGATGGATTAAAAACCAAGTTCCAACAATCTGCTGCCTCCAGGAAACACATCTCAGCTCTAAAGACAAACACAGACTCAAAATAAAAGGATGGAAAACAATACTCCAAGCTAATGGCAAACAAAAGAAAGCAGGAGTAGCCATACTTATCTCAGACAAAGTAGACTTCAAGATAAAAAAGGTAATGAGAGACAAAGAAGGGCAATATATAATGATAAAAGGGATACTTCACCAAGAAGACATAACACTTATAAATATCTATGCACCCAACACAGGAGCACCAAAGTACATAAAACAACTGCTAAAAAACCTTAAAGGAGATATTAACAATAACACAATAATAGTAGGGGATCTTAATACCCCCCTTACATCAATAGATAGATCATCCAGACAAAAAGTCAATAAGGAAATAATGGACTTAAACGAGAAACTAGACGCAATGGATTTAATAGATATATACAGAGCACTCCACCCAAAAAAAGCAGAGTACACATTCTTCTCAAGTGCACATGGAACATTCTCAAGGATAGACCATATATTAGGAAACAAGGCAAACCTCTATAAATTTAAGAAGATTGAAATCATTACAAGCATCTTTTCTGATCATAATGCTGTGAAACTAGAAATCAACTGCAAGGAAAAAACTAGGAAAGGGACAAAGATGTGGAGACTAAACAACATGCTACTGAACAACCAATGGGTCATTGATGAAATTAAAGGAGAAATCAAAAGCTATCTGGAGACAAATGAAAAGGAAAATACACCATACCAACTCATATGGGATGCAGCAAAAGCAGTCCTGAGAGGGAAATTCATAGCAATACAAGCTCACCTTAACAAACAAGAAAAATCCCAAATAAATAACCTTAAATTGCACCTAGCAGAGTTAGAAAAAGAAGAACAGACAAAGCCCCGCATCAGCAGAAGGAGGGGAATAATAAAAATCAGAGCAGAAATAAATGAAATTGAAACCAAAAAAACAGTAGAAAGGATCAATGAAACAAAGAGCTGGTTCTTTGAGAAGATAAATAAAATTGACAAACCCTTAGCCAGACTCACTAAGAAAAAAAGGGAGAAGACTCAAATAAATAAAATTAGAAATGAAAGAGGAGAAATTACAACAGACACCACAGAAATACAAGGGATTATTAGGGAATACTATGAAAAACTTTACGCCAACAAATTGGACAACCTAAAGGAAATGGACAAATTCTTGGACACGTACAACCTCCCAAAACTGAATCAAGAAGAAATAGAGAATCTGAACAGACCAATCACAAGTAAAGAGATTGAAACAGTAATCAAAAACCTCCCAAAAAATAAAAGCCCAGGACCAGATGGCTTCCCTGGAGAATTTTAGCAAACGTTCAAAGAAGATTTAGCACCTATCCTTCTCAAACTATTCCAAGAAATAGAGGAAGATGGAATACTTCCCAACACATTCTATGAGGCTGACATCATGCTGATACCAAAGCCAGACAAGGACAATACAAAGAAGGAAAACTACAGGCCAATATCACTGATGAACATAGACGCAAAAATCCTCAACAAAATATTGGCAAACCGAATACAGCAATACATCAAAAAGATCATACACCACGATCAAGTGGGATTTATACCAGGGACACAGGGATGGTTCAACATCCGCAAATCAATCAACGTGATACACCACATTAACAAAATGAAGAATAAAAACCACATGATTATCTCAATCAATGCAGAGAAGGCATTCGACAAGATCCAGCATCCATTTATGATAAAAACTCTCAACAAAATGGGTATAGAAGGAAAGTACCTCAACATAATAAGGGCCATATATGACAAACCTGCAGCAAACATCCTACTCAATGGGGAAAAACTGAAAGCCATTCCTTTGAGGACAGGAACAAGACAAGGGTGCCCACTCTCACCGCTCTTATTCAACATAGTACTGGAAGTTCTGGCCAGAGCAATTAGGCAAGAAAAAGGAATAAAAGGACTCCAAATAGGCAATGAAGAAGTGAAACTCTCACTATTTGCAGAAGACATGATCTTATACATAGAAAACCAAAAAAATTCCATCGGAAAACTACTGGAAACAATCAACAACTACAGTAAAGTGGCAGGGTATAAAATCAACTTACAAAAATCAATTGCATTTCTATACACTAACGATGAAACAACAGAAAGAGAACTCAAAAAGACAATCCCATTTACAATTGCAACAAAGAGAATAAAATATCTGGGAATAAATTTAACCAAGGAGGTCAAAGACCTATACAATGAAAACTATAAGACACTATTGAAAGAAATCGAGGAGGACATAAAGAAATGGAAAAATATTCCATGCACATGGATTGGAAGAATAAATATAGTTAAAATGTCCATTCTACCTAAAGCAATCTACAGATTCAATGCAATCCCAATCAGAATCCCAATGTCATTCTTCACGGTAATAGAACAAAAACTACTGAAATTCGTATGGGGCAACAAAAGAGCCCGAATAGCTAAAGCAATTCTGAAAAAAAAGAACAAAGCTGGAGGCATCACAATCCCTGATTTCAAAATATACTATAAAGCTACAGTAATCAAAACAGCATGGTACTGGTACAAGAATAGACACACAGATCAATGGAACAGAATTGAAAGCGCAGAAATAAAACCACACACCTATGGACAGCTAATCTTCGACAAAGGAGCAAAGAACATACAATGGAGAGAGGGAAGTCTCTTCAATAAATGGTGCTGGGAAAATTGGACAGCAACATGCAAAAGAATGAAAGTAGACCATCTCCTATCGCCATATACAAAAATCAATTCAAAATGGATCAAAGACCTGAAAGTGAGACCTGAAACTATAAAACTCCTGGAAGAAAATATAGGCAGTACACTAATTGCGATTGGACATAAAGGGATCCTTTCAGATTCCATGTCTACCCAGACAAGGGAAACAAAAGAAAAAATAAACAAGTGGGACCTCATCAGACTAAAGAGCTTCTACAAGGCAAATGAAACCAGGATCAAAATGAATAAACAACCCACCAGCTGGGAGAAAATATTCGCAAATCGTTTGTCCGACAAGGGATTAATCTCAGTAATATATAAAGATCTCATACAACTGAGCAACAAAAAAACAAACAACCCGATCAAAAAATGGGCAGAGGATATGAACAGACATTTTTCCAAGGAAGAGATACAGATGGCCGATAGACACATGAAAAGATGTTCAACATCACTAATCATCAGGGAAATGCAAATCAAAACTACACTGAGATATCACCTTACACCGGTTAGAATGGCTATAATCACAAAGACAAATAACAACAAATGCTGGAGAGGTTGTGGAGAAACGGGGACCCTCATTCACTGCTGGTGGGAATGCAAACTGGTGCAGCCTCTATGGAAAACAGTATGGAGAGTCCTCAAAAAATTAAAAATAGAAATACCGTATGATCCAGCAATACCACTCTTGGGCATCTACCCAATGGATGTGAAATCAACCATCACAAGAGGTGTATGCACCCCTATGTTCATTGCAGCATTATTCACTATAGCCAAGAAGTGGAAGCAACCCAAGTGTCCCTCGACTGATGATTGGTTAAAGAAGATGTGGTATATACATACAATGGAATACTACTCAGCCATAAGAAAAGACACAATTTCCCATTTGCAACAACATGGAAGGACCTAGAGGGTATTATGTTAAGTGAAATAAGCCAGAGAGAGAAGGACAGACACTGCATGAACTCACTCATATATGGAATATAAGTGAACACACGGACAGAGAGAACTGATTGGTGGTTACCAAGGGGAAGGGGGGTGGGGGGGCACAAGGGGTGAAGGGTTACATCCACAAGGTGACGGACAAACAAAAATGTACAACTAAAACCCCACAGTGTTATAAACTATTAAGACATCAATAAAAAAAATGGTAAAAAAAAAATTGAAAAGCCATATCAAATTCCTCTAGCTCTTCATTTTGTCTGAGCTATTAAAACCCAATTAGAAACATACCAAATTCCTATTTATTAGAAGCTTCAGAAGTCTTATAAATGACTACTAACATCGTTATGGGAGTCCATTGCTTTCTACTCCATGCAGTCTTTTGCAAAAAGGCATTGCATCACTTTAATAACAAGTGTGTGTTCCATGAATATACTCATTCACATTGAGAAAACAGCCCCAACCGTTTACAATCCAGTGTTCCAACTGTTTAAGCAAATGAGTGCATGAGCCATTAGCTGGCTTCTTTCCTTCTTACATCTTCTCTCTCATTAGTACTCCATCCCCACCCCCACGCCTGTTGAAGCACAATTCATGTCCTCCAGGACCAGCTCAAATTGTATCAAGCCCAATCCCTCCTCCACAAAACAGAATTGGTTACTTCCTCCTTTATTCTTCTCTCTATCCCTAACACCTAGCCCAGAACCTGACCTGTAGTAAATGGTAGGCGAATGCAGTAAGAGTAAAACCAACTGTGAAATGTTATCATTTCTGGAGATTGGCCACAAAGATGGTGCTTTCAAAAAGACCTTTCTCCTTTACTGCCAATACCCAAGCAAGCATGCTGAGTAAGACCAGCTTGTCTAAGACTTGTTGCAGCTGTTTATATCAGGAGCAGAGGGAACCAAGAAGCCTGTGGGTGCCAGCATTAGCTTGCTTGTGCTTGGGGGTGTAGGGTACGGTACTCCTGATTTGTGTGCTTGACCAGGGCATGCTGTGGGCATGGAGACAGGCATCTTCCATCAATCACATGCTTCTGCAGCCACCATTGCCCAACAGCACGGGGGTGGATAACAAATGTGTTTTGGTGATATTTTCAAGGGGAAAAAAAAAGAGTGCTATTAGAATCAAAGGTGTTGATTTTCTTCTATAGAGAACATTCTCTCCTGTTTCATCAGAAACCCTTCAAATAAGTATAAGAGATCCCTTTTTAGTTACATTCGTGAATGAGTTATTCACCTCTGCCACCTCCCCATTACGTTCTTCATTTGAGGCAAACACGATGTTCATTTAACTTTTGCATCCTCAGATTTAACTACAAGTGGAACAACCTAATACATCTACCCAGTGTTGGAGCTTAAGTTCTGAGGACATCATTCTTCATTTTCAAATGAAGTCGACTTCCAGAAAGAATAGCAGGGGCTGGCCCGGTGGTGTTGTGGTTAACTTTGTGTGCCCCACAGCAGCCCAGGGTTCATGGGTTCAGATCCCGGGCATGGACCTATGTACCACTCATCAAGCCATGCTGTGGTGGCATCCCACATACAAAATAGAGGAAGATTGGCACAGATGTTAGCTCAGGGCCAATCTTCCTCACCAAAAAAGAAAGAAAGAAAGAACAGCAGACCAAGCAGCAATGCTGGCCTTCTCTGTTTCGCAAAGTATCTCTTGCAAGAAAAGAGCTTGTGGAATTTGGCTCCATTTCCCACAGCCATGGGATAAGGGTCGCATGTAAACAATAATATCCTGCACTACTTGGGCCTCATTTAACTGTCTTTGTTGCTTTAAAAGGAACTGCCAAGTGGGGTGTTTCTCAGGGTTCATGCTTGACATTCCAGAAATACTGTAGGATCCACTTCAAAGATGGTACTCTACATCACCAAGCTTGTGACTGTTGGCACACTCTTGATTGTCACTGGGCTTCACGTTGACACATTCTTTCAAATCACATGGGAAGTGCACCCCCCCGTGAAGAATGAATCTGGTACTCTGAGGGCGGGCCTGTCGTTTCGGGAGGCCTTTGCACTTATCACTTGGGTGTTTTCCTGGAAAGCTGTGGTAGCTTTGAGCCTAGGGTGACCGTGTTTGCTGAACTAGGAACAGTGAGGCAATTTCTGCAAGGTAAGCTGCTGTGCTGTTGATAGAGCACTAAACTGAGAGTCAGAAGACCTGGGCTCTACTCCCTAGATGACTAGCTCTTTGGCCTTGTGGAACGTCTGTCCTTAGTCTCTCTGGCCTGTTTTCAAATTTTGAAATGATGGGATTATACTAGATAATCTCTAGGCTTTTTTCCAGCCCTAAATTCGATCAGATTACATAAAACAGTAAACTCCAGAGAGTCAGGAAACAGAAGTTCCCAGTCCAGGCTCTGCTGCTCACTAACTATGACTTAGGACAAGTCACTTAGTCACCCAGCCTCAGGTCTCCATCTCTGGGGAGACTAGTATCTTCTCTACTTGCCTCACCTGGTGGTTATGCCCATCAGGTAAGAAAACAGCTTTTTGACTCTGCTTACTGAGCAACTGCTCTGGGGCACCAGCTTGATAGATGGTGAAGATGTAAAGGTTACTAGATTATCTGTTACTCCTACTAATATTAGCTACAGTTTAGTGAGCTCTTCCTATCACTAGGCACTTAGGTGCAATATTCCACTTAGTCTCCATTTTATGGATGAGGAAATTGAAGTTCATGGAGGTTGAATAACTTGCTTAGGATCATGTAGCTAGGTAGAGCTGAAGCTGAGATTTGTATCAGGGTTCTGTTCTTTATTTTAAAAGTTAAAAACATCTCACCTGCCAAGGAGCTTGTGTTACTATTACTATTATTATTCCTTTTCTGGGCCACAGTGCCCGAATCCCATGACCTGGAAGCTGTGTGCATGTGGGGAGAGGCAGGGGAGAGGACTGTTCTGGCTGGGGCTGAAGGAAATGTTCTCTTTGCAAACACTGCCTGAGGCAGCACAGTCAGTGAAAAGACCTGAGGGGCAGCCCAAGTCCACAAGCAAGAAGAAGTCCAAGTGCATTGCCCAGATGGAGGGACCAAATGCAGCAGGCATTAAGGTGATAGATGGGGGGAGGATGTGGAACAGAGCAGCGAAGATGAGAGCAAGCCCTGTGGGTCACAGGCCAGAATAGAGTGCTTTGGGCCAGTTGCCAAACCTAGGTACATTTTGAGACTAGTTTTGAAGTGCTGCTTATGCCCTGGCATGTGAATAGGCCAACTCCATCCAAAGAGCCAGCCAGAGGGTAAAACAAGCCCTCAGTGTCCTTACCTGTAGAAGAAAGGCAGTGGGCTAAATGAGCTCTGAGGGCACCCCTGTGTCAGACATTCCCCAAGTCAGCAGGTCTGCAGAGCTGGGCTCCTCTGGGGCTCCGGGCAGCAAACAAGTGTTCTTGCTAGGCCATTGTTCTCTCTTAGAATGTGACCCTGGGTCTCTGAGATGCTAGGATTCTGTTTTGATTATGTCAGCAGCTGCATTGTCGGGACCCCTGTCCCCCAGCTGCCTTCCTGCTCTCTTTGCAAACTCTTGCCAAGGTGGCTCTACCATCAGGGGAAGTGGTCCTTCTGGCCTTTGGAAGGTTGCCCAACTACACCTAGTTCCCAGGGACATGGCCCAGTTTTTTGTGCCTCAGCTTTACTCCTCCAAGCCTGCTGCTTCTCCAAACTATACTGGTGCTTTCTCCCACCTCTACTCACTGTAGGAACTGCCTGGCCCAAGAGAGAGAAGTGTGCTTACTCAAACTTTGGTTGTTAGAAGTGGGTATTTGTCCTAACATGGGACTTGTGTACCTGCAAGGATGGGCTCAATGGCAGAAGCAGACCAGACGGGATGGAAAGGGCACTGCGCCCTAGTACTGGATATGGCCACTGGGCCAGGACATATGTTTGGGGAACTGGCCTTGTTATAGGCAGAGGCAGGCAAATGGGTGAGGACAATGGTCTCCAAGCAGGCCCAGGTGCCACAAGGACATTCTGGGAAATGGTCAACACTGAGGAGTCCAGGGTAACTAAGTCAATAATAACAACAATGGCAAGAGCAGTCACTTAGATGGGCACTGTGCTAAGCACTTAACATAGATTCACTCTTTTGATCTGCACAGCAATCTTGTGAGGTAACGATGCTATTTCCCCACTTTTCATATGAGGAAACCAAGACACAGAGAGGTTAAGTAACCTGCTCAAGATCACACAACTAAAGGGTGGGTATGTGAATACTGCTTGCATCTTCAGCCAATTGGGCAATCATTATCTAGAAGACCTCTCCTCGGTGGCGAAACCCATCACTGGACCAAGATGCCAGTTCCACAGAGAAGGGTGGGCAAGAACAAGACAGGGCAGAGGGGCTAATCCACCCAGCAGGCATGCATTGAGGACCATCCTCTGTTCCAGGTGTTGGAGGAAGAGACAAGTAAGATACTGTCTCAGTCAGGCCAGGGCTCTAGTTCTAAAGGGGGCTGAGATAGTAGGCAGGACAACATGTAAGACTTAGGGGCAGGAATCAAGGCAGAAGGCCAGCTGTTAAGACTAGGTCAGTCTAAGAGGTGGGCTTGGGAAGAATTCTGTTCTGGGAGTATCACAGCCTCTCAGGTGGCTGTCCTAGGGGTGCCAGAGCAGGGAGAGCAACCTATGCCTAATCCCCCAGGCCCAGGGCTGAGGCCAGGCATTGACCCTGTGCCTATGGATGGGTTGGTCTGGGAACTGGATTGAGCCTCTAGGTGGAAGGAACAGTGGGTCTAGCTGTGGAGATCTGAGTAGGATGGGGGAATTGAATTGGGAGCTAATGGAACCAAGCCCAGGAATGACACCCTAGCTCCTATGGAGCCTGTTTTCCTTCTACTATTCCTTTGGAAGCATTGGCCCCAGCTGTGGTAAGAAGGGAAATGAATTTGAAGCCAGGAGATCTGGGCTCCATATGTTCGTCGAAACTGTGATGTCTTAACATTCTTGTTGGGATAGCTGAAATTCTTAGTAGAAATTCCAGGAAGACCAGAGGACATCTGGGAAATATATGTGGATTGAAGTGGAGAGAAATACTTAATCTTCTGGGGAAAATCTCCAGGATCAAGAACCAGCTTGGTTTTTTTTTTTTTTTAGTTGTTTTCTTCAAAATGACATGTTAATAAAATAATGTATGTGAAAGACTTTGTAAATCATAGGGCAGGACCCCCCAACACACACAAAGCCTCATTAACATCTTCGTTGTTACAGATCAGGAGATTGGCAACCTCAGCAGTTCACAGCAGGGGACTAAAACACTGTCTCTCCCCACTCCAGCACCTTCTCTCTGCAATGGAAAAGAAATATTTGGAGCAGATTCTTAGTTCTCTGCTGTGCTTAATAGTCTCCTGTACGGCTGTCAGCCAAGGCCACTGCTACCCGCTGGCAGGGCTCACATAGGTGTGGGAAGAGGAGGCAGAGCCCCTGGCCCCAAGCAAGCTTAGTTCATCTCAGTAAGACCCTGAAACCCAGTAAAGTATAGTGGATTAGAGCCCTGCCTGGGGGTTCAGGCTGCCTGAGTTCAAATCCTGGCTCTGTGACCTCAAGTAAGTTACTTAACATCTCTGTTAAGGAGAACATCTATACAATAAAATGGGGAAGCTGGTATTAGTATCTGCCTCATAGGGTGGTTGTGAGGGTTACCTGACTGTCTATACAGCACTCAGCCCAGCACCTGGCTCACAATCAGCACTTGGTAACTGTTGACTGCCACCATTCTCCTTTCCCCCTCCCTCTTCTGCCCCTCCTCTCTGTCACCCTTTTCCTCCTCCTCTTTCCTCCTCCTTCTCCTGCCCCTTCTTTCTTCCCCTCCTTTTCCTCCCCTCTTTTTCCTCCCCTCCATCTTCAGAGGGCTTTCTGGAGCCTCAGGCTAGTGGCTTGGTGGATGTAGGACCAGGTCGGCCTGGCTGACTGTGCTCTGAGCTGCTGGCCCAGTTTGCATGACTAGATCTGGGTTCCTGAGCCCCTGCATTCAGAGCATGGGCCCTCAAGCGTTGAGACATTACCTGGCCCTTGCCACTTCCCCTCCCAGTCCCTGTGATTGAGGCCCTGCCCCCTGGTCTCTGAGCCCCCTGATGCCAGGCACTAGCTATCCCAACACACTTGTTGGATTTATCTTTCCTTTTTGGTAATAGTGGCCCACAAAGCAGAGATCCTCACCTGGGTATGGGGTCTCTGTGTCCTTACCTGCTACCCTACACAGTGATTCTGCACAGTGACCCCAGTGAGCCTAGTACTTATCTCAAGTGAACCTTTCCAACAACCCTTTGAGGTTGCATAGCTCATTTATTCATTTAGCAAATACTCATTGAGCACATGCTCTATGCCCCTGGAGGTGCAACCAGGATGGCACAGTGGAAAGAGAATGGGAAGTCTTGGAAGAGGCCTTCAGGCTATATGACAGAGTGAGTAAAACACAAGCTCCTGAGTCTCACAGACCTGCACTCAAACTCTGGTTCTGCCACTCACAGCTGTATGGTCTTGGGCAAGTCACCTTACCTCCCTGTGCCTCAATTTCTTTTTATGTAAAATGGGCATACCAATAGCCCCTATCTCACAGGACTTCCTTATAAGTCTCACTTCCTGCTCTGCACTCTTGTGTAATTTGTACATTCCTTTTATTTCTAGTTCATATCACAATGTATTGCATTTCCGTCTGTCTTCCAAGCTGTACTCTGAGCTCTGGTGGGCAGGAACCACTTTTTTGTGTTTGTATCTCTAGTGCCTCTCATAGTGCCTGGCCCAGAATATACATTCAATAAGTCCTTGCTGAAATGTTAACACTATGTTGTAATTTTTCCAGGTCTGTCCTCCTCATTAAGTTGTGAGCTTCTGGAGGGCATATATTTTGTCTCAGTATCTGCACAACATAGCAGGGGTTTGGCTTGGAGCAGGGACTCAGTGAATGCTGGTTAAATGAGTAGCTAGACGAGTGGGTGAGTGAGGGAAGGAATGATGGAACAGATGGAGGCTGATAATTAAGACAGTTTCTTACAGGCTCTCTGTTGTTAGTGAGGTCATTCTCAGCTTGAAATTAATCTGGATATATAGTAGGAATGTGGGGTAATGAATAGGTCTGTTTTCTGAGTCCTGATCCTCCTCAATCTTGTCCTAGGATTTAATACTGTTGACCAGTCTTTCCTTGAAATTCTTTCCTTCTTTAGCTTCTGTGAGACCAAATTACTTTGGGTTTCCTCATGCTTTTCTGACTCCTTCCTTGTTCCTTGTTTTGTTGTTGTTTAGTCTTCTTTTCCCTCTTGCTTCCTCACCACCACTTCTTCCACCTCCACTACCAACACCCCACTGTGGTGTAAATATTCTTTAAGATTTGGACCTGGCCCTGCCCTCTCCTTTCCCAGTGAAAATTAATCTAATCCCACTGCTTTGATTTTTAGAAGCATCTATACAAATGACTCCTAAATCTCTCTCCAGCTCTGACATTTCTTCTGAGCTTCCAGTGTGAATCTTCAGGCTCCTGCCGCACATCTATACCTGGTTCTTTGGCTGTCTTCTCAAATTTTACATCTAAAAATTCTCATCCTTTTTTCCCCAAACTGACCTCTCACCCTCATCTTCTCTTTTCTCATTAGTGGTAGTGCCTTTCAATTTTTTTTTTGACTCATAAGGAATATATATGCATATGTATACATACATACAGATATATATATAAAACTACTATGCCATTATCACATCTACCAAATTAAAATTAACGATAATTCATTAATATTATTTAATACCCAATCCATATGCAAATTTCCCTGATTTTCTCAAAGATGTCATTTTATAGTTGATTTGTTTGAATTAGAACCCAAACAAGGCCCACACATTGCATTTGGTTATGTCTCATAAGTCTTTTAGTGCTTTTGAGTTGTTGGAAAAAACAGGTCATTTGCCCTGAAGAATGTCTTACGTTCTCAACTTGTTTGATTGTTTTCTCATGTTGTTGTTGAACTTGTTTCTCTATTCCCTGTATTTCCTATAAACTGGTACTTATGTCTAGAGGCTTTGATTAGATTCAGGTTGAAATTTTGGGGTAAGAATACTTCATAGCCAGTGCTATGTACTTTCTATCACATTACCTCATGAGGCAAATAATGTCTGGTTACGCCACTTTTAGTGATACTAAGATTGATCAGTGGGTTCAAATGGTATCCCCTAGAACCCTCCATCATCAAGGTCCTCCTCAACCCTTCACCTAGCGGTTTTAACAACCATTGATGATTATTGCTTAGGTCCATTATTTCATTAAGAATTGCAAAATGGCATTTTTCTAACTCTGTTATTCCTTCTACATTCATTAGTTGGGATTTTTCTATAAAGAATAATTTTATTCATTGATCATTTAGTTACCTTGAATTATAGTATATACAAAAAAAGGCAGGATAAATCTTTGATACCTTCCCTTTAAAGACATCAATTTTCAGAATAAGTTGGTATCCTAGCAACTTCCATTGGTGACCAATCAAGTCTCATTGTTATGAATTCGTGGATTTTTATATATTTAATGTGTTTCAATTCATTGTAATCATTACTCACTTTGTTGCTAAAATTGTCTCATATTAGGCCAGTAGGGGTCCTTTCAAGTTGCCTTCTGTTTCCTTTTGTCATGATAGATTTCTTGATTTTTGGTTTGATGAGACATTTCAGGCTCCTCTTGGACAATTCCAAACCCTGACCTGGAGTCAGCCATTTCTTCAAGGAGCTCTAGTTCTTCTTGATGGGAAATGGTATTAGAAGAGCACCGTCCGAGGGTTGGGTTTCCTCACTGCTACTAGGTTGTCAGGTCTTTTTTCTTTAGTGAAAGAGCTAGAAAATGCCTATTCTTAACAAAAAGAAAAATGATGTGTTCCTACTGATATTTCAAAGTTGAATTTGAGTATAGGGCTTTTACTTAACATCTTTGATTTTGTAACTGTATCTCTTTTCTCTCACTCCAAACATCATGGTTCCTACTGATATTAACATAATTACTTGCATTACCCTCTATTACAGCTGTTACAATTTTAAAGGAACATTTCCAGTGTTACAACTAAGAATACTGAATACAGTTTAAGATATCTTTGCTCTTCCTGTTGCCTTAGAATAAGTCCTACTAAGGAGGTAGTCAAAGTATTGTGTTTTAAAGTCACTTGAAGTAATTTCTTTCTCTGCGTGGTTATGTTGCCAACTTGATACATGGTTTGATTCATTTGCTTCATTTTTTTCTCAGTTTTAGGGATTATTTTCCCTTTTAAAATTTAATTTTACATTTAATTCATGCAAACATTTACATAGTTCCAAAGTCAAAACCATGTAATAGGAGGGGCCGGCCCAGTAGTGTAGTGGTTAAGTTCGTGTGCTCCGCTTTGGCGGCTGGGGTTCGTAGGTTCAGATCTCAGGCGCAGACCAATGCATCACTTGTCATGCCATGCTGTGGCGGCGTCCCATATAAAGTAGAGGAAGATGGGCACGGATGTTAGCCCAGTGCCAATCTTCCTCAGCAAAAAGAGGAGGATTGGAGACGGATGTTAGCTCAGGGCTAGTGTTTCTCACACAAAAAAACCATATAACAGGAGGTATTCTAAAAGTCTTGCTTCCCTCCTGCCCCCATTCTTTTTCCTTCCTCCCTCTACAGTAATCATGTTTATTAGGTTTTGCTTTATCTGTCCATTGTGTATTTGAATATTAAACAAATGAAAATGAGTAATTGTATTCCACTCTTTCTTACACAAATGTAGCATGTACTATCAACACTGCCCTGCTCCCCTTTTTTCACTTTAACAATATGTCTTAGAGATCGACCCATGTCAATATATCGAGATCTTCCTTGCTCCTTTTCTATAACTCTATAGTATGCCATCCTGAAGAAGAACCATAGTTTGTTCAACCAGTCAGTCCCTGTTGACAGATATTTGGGATGGTTCTAGTCTTTTGCTATTACAAAGTATGCTACCATAAGTGGTGGAGGTGACTGTCTCATGGTTCTCCTGGCTCCAAGCCTTAGTGGCATTCTGAGCTCTCCATTCTGCTTCCTTTTGTACACCTAATCACTTCTGAACCCTGATGATTCTTCCTTTGTACTCTTCTCTGTTTCTGCCTTTCTATCCCTGCTGCTTGCACCCAATTTCAGACACTAGTTGTCTTTGCCTGAATTATAGCAATAGCAATGGAATCCGTACTTTTTTTTTCTCCCCAGTCCACTCTGTGCTGCACGCCACAGCCAGATTCATCTCATAAAATATTGCTTTCATCATTATCTCTTCTCACCCTACTCAAAAATCTTTAATAATAGCATAAAATTCAAATTCCTTAGTGTGGCATTCAAGGGCCTCCATGAACTGACTCATGTCTCCTTTCCCAATATTCATTCCCACTGTTTTGGTCTGTAGATACATTGCTCTGCATATGTGATTTCCAAAACATCAAGTCAATTATTATCTTTGTACTTGATCTCTTCTTCAAAGCTCCACTCAAATTCCAGATCTTTGAAAACCTCAGCCCCAGCTCTCTCTCCCTTGAGCTCCTACTCTTTGTGATATCCATTTGAAACCGAACAGACTCAGCCTCTAGTCAAATGAAAAGATCTTATTGAGTCCATCTGGTCGGTATTGTGAGATCTAAGAAATTCATTGATACATTCATCAAGCATTAACTAAACATCAGAACAGCAGCAAAAGGTGAGGGAAGTGGACCTTTGAATTGGTTAGGGTTCTTTCTGATAATGACCAAGAAGAGCGGTGGGAATCTAGCTTCCTGGAGGCGCAGCTAGGAAGATGTTCCAGGGTGGCAGTACTTGACTGAGAGATATAGTAGTAGACTGTTTGTCCCTTCAAAATGTGGATTTTATTCCAGTTCAAGGAGAAGAAATTGGACTTTTGTCTCAGGGGAGAGACTTATCTAATGGGTATTGAGTCAAAAGGTCCAAAATCCTGGGAAAGGACTGCTTTTTCCACCTTTCCCCATCAGGATAAAACATGGCGTTTTGTTTGGTGAGGACCTAGGACTCATACAAGCCTGACATTATCTTGGCCACCAGCATTGTGATAGGGTGGTTGGCCAATCACACATTACAGAACATTGCATTTTATACTGCTTCCTTTGTGTACTTTTGTTGTTTGGGTTGTGTTAACCTTAGTTTCTTAAAGTTCCTTTTAAAACTGCACTGTCTGGGGCTAGAACTATTTTTGGTTTATTTATTTACAATTTATCCTCTCCCCTTTATTTCCAAAAGGATTTGCAGAAGCTTATAAGTTTAAACATAATGCAGAATAAGACATAGAACAGAATTTTCTATTTCAAGAAGAAGGAGTATATATTACCAGATACCTTGGATGAGTGGAATGCTATGGTTGTTGAGCACTGGCTTTGATTCTGAATTTTTTGGCATGCAAGGGTAAAGGTTACAGTGGTATATGTTATCTGAGGGCCAGAAAGCAGATATATTCCTCTTTAAAGATCAGCTTCTCTCTGACATGAAATTCAAATAGGGATTTGTTGTAGGAACCTTGTCTAAGCACGTTAGGTAACATAGTAACTGATGTCTTTTATTTTTTACGACTTAAACACATAATATAATACAGAAATACCAATCAAATCAACACTGTCTATCTGAATTGAGTTAGAGTTTTGTTTTTGTCATTGCTATTGTTAGTTTGAGAAACCAATTCAACTTGCATGCACTGCTAGCTGAGAGGTAAACTGACGCAAGCACTTTAGGAAGTATTTTGGCAGTATCTAATAAAGCTAAGCAAATGCTGACCCTGTGACCCAGCAATTCCGCTGCATGTGTTCTCCAAAAGACATCTCCAATAATGTCCATTAGAGGATTAGTTAGTAACAGTCGAGTAATGGAAACCACCCAAATGTCCATCAACAGTGAATATATAAATAAATTTTGGTGTGTGTATACAATGGAATATTCTACAGTAATGAAAATGAACAAATTAGAGCCACATGCAAGAACATGGAAGACTCTTACAAACATCATGTTGATCAAAATAAGTCAGACCCTAAAGCATACATGCTAATTCAATTTCTATAAAGTTCAAAAAGAAACAAAATTAGACTGTGGTATTAGAAATCAGGATAGTCATTAACTCTGAGGAGGAAGAAGAAGAAAATGATGGGGGCATATGGGGGCTTCTGGAGACTGGTGATATTCTATTTGGGGCCCTGGGTGGTGGTTACTTGGGTGTGTTCACTTTATGCTAATTCACTGAGGTGTACAGATATGAACTATGCACTTTTCTATATGTGTGTTACACTTCAGCAAAAGTTTAAATATTAATACATGTGCATGATAAGATTTCAAATCATATAGAAGAGTGTACAATGAAAAGGAAGTCACCCTCCCACTCTAAAATCCCAACCCCTCTCATCAGAGTCTATCACTATTGCCAGTTTCTTGTGCATTCTTCTAGAAATGTCCTCTAATAAAAGCACAGTGGTGTGTATGTATCTATTGGTATATCTCTATTCCTTTTGTTATTTATAAAAATGGAATCACACTATATACATTGTTCTGCCACGTGCTTTTTTTATGTAACACTTTGTCTTGGACTTGTTTTCCTATCAGTACATGGAAAATACCCACCTTCTTCTTTGTAATGGCTCCATAAAGTAGTCCATTGTGGGGATGTACCATGTTTAACCAATCCTCTATTAATGAACATTTAGGATTTTTCCAGTTTTTAAAATGTTACAATGGCGCATTAAATATCTTTTTACACATATCCTTGTATACATGTATGGGGTACAGTGGACTTTTGCAGTTTTTTGTTAGATTATTTAACTAGCATATATGGTGAAAATTCCAGTCAAAATCACCCTTAAAATTCCCTAGGGAGGCTGACATAGCGAATCTTCATCATTCCAACAGAGCCTGTTTGCCTATTTTTCCTCCAGTATTGAAGTAGATCCCTGAGTCTTTGGCTCAGCACCTGATGAAGAGATAAGCTTGTAGTTATGAGCCATGTTGAATGACATATATGCATCTTTAAACACCAGAATCACAGTGAGATGCTCACTCTATTGAGAAGCATGTGGGAATTGAGACTTACTGAGGGACTGAGAGAATCATAGCTTCCACCTCACGTTCTCTCTAGAGCACAGCACAATCACTGAGCAGAATGGTAGGCACAACCTGCTACACCATTTCAATTGTCTTCTGTCTCTCTCAACTCTCTCTTTCCTCTTTCTATTTCTGTCTCTGTCTGTTTCTTTCTTTGTCTCTCTGTCTCTTCCTTTTCTCTCCTCTCCCTCTCTGTATGCTGAGTGCCTACACTTGAATTTGTGTAACTCACATATGCATATTGTGTAATTCCACTGTATATTCAAAGGATCAATTCCAAGAACTCGGATTTTGGCACATATATACGTATGCATATGTCTTCAAATCATGTATATGTGTATGTGTTTTATACAGCTTTATCTTTTTATTATGAAAAATTTCAAACATATACAAAAGCATGTAGAATTATATAACAAGACCCCTATACCCATCACCAAGCATCAAAAATGATCAACCCGTGGCCAATCTTATTTTATCTATGCCACATTCACTTTCCCTCTTTCTGTAATATCTTGAAGCAGATCCAGACATCATAACATTCCATCTGTAAATAGTTCAGTACATATTTCTAAAGGATTAGGGCTCTTTTAAAAAACATATCCACAATGCAATGATCACACCTCAAAATGAACAAAACTTCATTAAATTCAACAAATATCCAGTTAGTGTTCCAGCTTCCAATTATCTTACAGTTGGGATAAATGGATTTTTGTTTGTTTGAATAAAGCTCTAAATTAAGGCTAGATACTGTGATTGATTGATATAGCCTTTTAGTGTCTTTTAATCTACAGGTTCCCTCTTGATCTTTTTTCTTCTTGCAGTTTATTTTTTGAAGAAAATGGATTGTTTTCCCTGTAGCATTTCTGATGCTCTGGGTTTTGCTGATTGCATTCCCATTGTTAACTTTAATTCTTAGATACTATAAGTATCCTCAAACTTCCGTATTTTCTCTAAATTAATAGTTGATTTCAGAGGCTTAATCAGATTCAGGTTTAAGTTTTTGTTTTTTATTTTTTGTCTTGTTTTTGGTGACACTACTTTATACATGGTTTTGTGGTCTCCATTAAGAGACATGTACTATCTGTTAGTCTCTATTTCTATGTTAGCAGCCACTGTCTAGATTCATTCAAGTCTAGATTCATTCATTCATTATGGGTTGCAAAATGGTGATAATCTTTTTTTATTGCCTCTTTATTTGTTAGCTGGAATATGTCTGTACATCTACTACTTGGTTATCTGAGGGTGCAGTTTGTATAATATAAAGGCAAGATAAGTGTCTAATTCAAAATAATGAGCTAGTTCACTAGCATCTGTGAATATAGTCAATGAGTGATTATTTTTGAAAGGATAATGATAAATTCATGTATTTATACATAGCTTATGTGTTTTAATCCATTGTTCTTATTCATACCGAGGCTTGCATTGGCCATTGGGAGCCTCTTTAAGTTGGCTCCTTGAGTCCTTTTTACATGACTCTAGTAGTCTTTGAAAACTTCCTTGCTAGGTGTAATAACACAGTCAAGGATCATCATGTACATTTCCTGCCACAGATCTGAAGAACCATATTTTTAGATATCACATAGTAGAGTGAAAAGAACACAGTCTTTGGAGTCAGAGAGACTGAGATTGAATCCTGGCCCTATCTCATACTGCCTGTATGGCTATGGATAACCTACTTAATATCTACCCCCTTCAAGTTTCTTCATTTTTAAAAGGAGCTAACACCTGTCTTCCATGGTTCTTAAGAAAATTAAAGGTATATATGTGTGTGTGTGTCTGTGTGTGTGTGTGTGTGTGTGTGTATGGAGAGAGAGAGAGAGAGAGAGTGATAACCTAGCATAGAAATTGGCACATAGTAGGTACTCAGAAATTCAAGTTCCTCTCCATTTTCTGTTCTTTTTATTCAAATGACAACATCATATCTCTGTGATTACTTAGGCTTCTGTGTTTACAGAGTGGAGTGTTCTCTTCCACATACGGTAGATGCTCAATACGTACTTACAAATTGACTGAGGATAGATGCCATCAAATAGATAATGCCAACACGTGTTAAGCTCTGTCAAAGTAGGCATTGTCTCAATGCAGTTGTTTTCAAAAAGTATTTTCTTTTATTTTTCAGAGTACCCATTCACAATTTTTAATGAATAGATCCCTTCTCACCATCTCTGCCCCATTCCCCAGAATTGAGGTGTGATGGTGGTGCTAGCTTTCAGTTGTGTTAAAGAAAGAAGCATGAATAATTCAAAAGGACAATCCTAGGCAGTGAGTCACTCCAAAGTCACTCATTTCAGTTTGAAAGACAGTATTTTGTATATGTGTAGCAGATATCTCTTCTTAAATTAGCTTTACTTACACTACTATTAAAATGGCTTTTCATTCCTCGAGGTCACAGCAGCTAGAGAGGGTAATAAATCCAAAATGTACTGGACAGGCCACAGAAACCAACTTGGGATGAGGCATTTACCCTAGATAATCTGCCGTGATACTCATGTGTTGCTCTGGTACTGTCCTCAATTTAGGATCAGAATTAGGAAATTGTCAGGCAGCCTCAACTTTCCAGTCCTGGCAGCCAGGGGAGCAGCAGCTGCTGCAAAGAGCACAACCTTTTGACAATTAATTAAAGATACTGGATTAAGGTGGAAATAGTGGTGAGGAAAGCAGTCTTTCAATTAAGCAGTATCCTGCAATGGCCTTCAGCCTAGCATCTATTCTAGGGTGAATTGGGATTTTGAGAGAGCTCAATGGAGAATTCTTTTGCCTGGTGGCTGCTTCCCCCAAAGTACCCAGTCAATGGATTGTCACATGGCACTGTTCATTCAGAAGATGATGACTTTCGACTGGGGAAAGCTGTTTGACCACCTACCCATAGGGCCCATTCTCCAAGCTCTTTGCCCCGTGGTGGGGTGGAGACAGCTGGCTGAGATGGCTGGAAAGCCCACTTGTGTTTCCTGAGAACTAAGCTCTAACGCTATGCCCTGTCTTGTGCTGGCTACCCAGGATCCCTTTTCCCATAAGCCCCAGGGGTAGACTCCCAATAAACATAAGGGCCTACTCTGTGCCAGAGCTTTTGGGGGCTCTTTCCATGCATTCTGACATTGAATCCTCATATGCAGTGTGACAGGGTGGGTATTAGATACACATTTGATAGACGAGGAATTGAAAGTTCAGAGAGACTCAATGACAGGTCACAGGTGTTTGTCTTTCCCTGCTTTGCCCTGGCTATTCTTATCCCAGGTTCTACTTCATGACTGACATTTCTTTCACTTTAGGGACTTCACTGCCAATCAGCCCCTAATGGGAAGTAGGCTGGTGAGAGCAAGGATACCAAATAGAAAGTGACCAAGGTTCTGGAAGCTTCACACAGTTTTTTCCCTGTCCCATCTCTTCTGGCTGGATCTGAAGTCTCCTAGCCCTGAAGTTAGAAACCTAGACTCATAATGTGATAAGAACAAACGTATTTAGGGCCTGGTCAGTGAAGCCAACTATTGGAAATGGGCCTGTCCCAGTAAATCTGGTATTTTTGGTTAACATAGCTTTGAGTCCTCCCTGACTCCTTTCCTGCCCTCTTGTCATTTACTCCAGTGGCCTCCCAGGAACAATGAGGTGACCCCTGGGATTCATGGGTACACTATGGTTGGACTGCTAGGTGAACCCTGGACAGACCACACCTGCAGTCCACATTGCTTTAACCAGCTGAGCCACAGTATTTCAGGACTGATAATGAAACAAAAAGGTGTGTCTCCATGTAAGGTTGTGGTCAAATAGAGAAGGAAACACAATTTGAGTATGAAATATTTAACCTGAGAAGCGACAAGTTAATCAGACCCATGGAAGCATTATGTCAATGCCAAGTAACTGTCAGGAGTAGAAATTATTTAAACACATGCTCGGTATATTTAGTATTTTTCTTGTTTGCCTTGCTTTGTGGTTAAGGATTGCAGATAAATGAGGGAAAAAATGAGAAGGAAAGATGCTGCTGAGGTTCTACTTCATATCAAAAGGTTATTTTCACCACAGGGCATCTTTAAAATAGGTAATAATAACTGTGATTAAATAGAAAAAAAATTTTGAGAGAAGAGTCCAATTAGGAAACATTTTCTTTGGAAATAACATTAAATATTGTATTCAAGAAATACTGTTTCTCCTGCTTTCAGGCTGCTCACTCATGCCTGCTTTCTGTCAATACTAAACAGTGTTATAATAAATCATACTCTCTTAACAGAATTATTCTTTTTATTGTGTCATTTTTTCTAACCACTTTAGATTGCAATACTTTGCTCCTTCTGTGTGTGTGTGTGTTAACATAAAGACCAACTATTTTGAAATTACATTTAATTCATTGTCTTTGAAACCTGAAAGCTCCCCAGCTCTGGGTGTTTCTATAGAAAGCTCCCCCCTTACCAGAAGAACATAATGAAATGTCAGAGAGATGGCTGTTCATCTTTCCATTTGTGGGCTTATTGTCTTTTGACATTCTTTATACTATTTGATCATCCTCTGCTTGGGCTGACCTAACACAAAGAGACAAAGAGATCTTATCATTATTGCTATTCTTTCTTCATTTTAGAAGATCTCACCATCACGACATCCTCTCCAATACTGTTGCCTAGCTGGGGATATGCACATATCCTACTGACTGTACTACGTGAGATACATCTCACGTGCATGTCCCTGAGCTAACAGAGATTATCTCTTTTAGCAAAGATCTAGAGTAGGGGTTGGCAAACTGTGGCCCACAGGTCAAATCCAGCCCACCACCTGATTTTGTAAAGTTTTATTGGCACATAGCCTTACCCACCTGTTTCTATCTTTTCTATGATTGCTTTTGTGCTGTAACAGCAGAGTTGAGTGGTTGCTACAGAGGCCAAATATCTCACAAAAACTAAAATGTTTACTACGTGGCCCTTTTACAGAAAATGTTTGCTGACCCCTGCTCTAGAGAACAGATGTCCAGTTAACATGCATCCAAAACAACTCAGGGTGTGTTTGCAGATGTTTTAGAGGTGAGAGCAAAAGATTGTGAGGAAGACATAGCAAGAGCTCTCAGCTAGGAGCAAGAAAAGAGGTTCCAGTCCCTCCTCTGCCACTATTTGCATCAACTTGGGCAAATCCCATTCCTTCCCTGGCCCATGTTTGCCCCAAATGTAAAATGGAAGAATTGAGCTAGACAATCTACAGGGGCTCTTCCAAATTTGGAATTCTGTGCTTCCAATATCTAGTCTAATAAGATTTATTTACAATACACAGATGTGTATCTACAGGATGCTCCAATTTTTTAAAACTTTTTTATTTTGAGATAATTTTAGATTTACAGAAAAGTTGCAAAAATGCCACAGAGAACTACACCCTTCAGCCAGCTTCCCCCAGGTTAACACATTACATAACCATTGTATAGTTCTCAAAGCTAAAAAATTGTCTTTTAATTTTAAAGATTACAATACTATGGTGTGTACCATGGTATGATACAATGGTGTCATACTACGAATTGAATTATAGACTTTATTTGGATTTTACCAGTTTTCCTCACTAATGTGTTTTTTTCAGTTCCAGGATCCAATCTTGGGTCCCATGTTTCATTTGATCATCATACATCCTTAGTCTCCTCCAGTCTATGTCAGTTCATCAGTCTTTCCTTGTCTTTTATGGCCTTGACACTTTGAAGAGCACCAATCAGTTATTTTGTAGAATGCCCCACAATTTAGCTTTGTCTGAATTTTTTCTCAGTATTAGATTGAAATTCTACATTTTTGGGAAGGCTACCACAGAGATTATGTGCCCTTATCAGTCCATAATATCAGGGGACACATGGTATTAATATGTATTACTGGGAATGCTTATCTTATCACCTGGCTAAAATGGTTTCTGCCAGCATTCTCCACCATAAAGTTATCATTTCCTTCCCCACCCCTGTAATTACTAAATATTTTGGGAGAAATACTTTGAGATTATGCAGGTATACTGTTTCTGCTTAAACTTTTGCCCACTCATTATAGCATCCATTGGTGGATCCCGCCTGCAGCATTTATCACTGTGATGCTCTACTGGTGATTTTATATTTCCCTCATTCCTTCTATAGCTATTAATTGGAATTTTTCTATCAGGAAGCAGGTACCTTCTCCCACATTTATTTCGTTATGTCAGTATGAATTCATGGCTTTTATTTTATGCTTTGGGTATTTTTTGCTTATTGCTCAAGTTGCTTCAACTTTGGCCATTGGGAACTCTTTCAGGTTGGCTTCTGAGCCCTTCAATATGCCTCTGTTATTTTTTTTAGGCTTCCCAACTTTTACGTAAAAGAGAATAGTCTCTGGGTTGCTATAATATCGAAAGTTTGGTTCTCAACCAAGGGCAATTTTGCTCCCCCCACCCCAAACCTGGGACATTTGACAATGACTGGAGATATTTTTGGTTGTCACACTTGCCAAAAATCCTGCAGTGCACAGTGTAGCTCCCCACATGCAAGAATTTTCTAGTTCAAAATGTCAATAGTTCTGAGGTTTAGAAACTGGTCTAGATCATTCTTTTCTTGATGGCCAGATGTATGGCACCAAAAATAAACACTGTCAGGGATAAAAGAATGGTTTTCTTAAAATACATTTTTTAAATTATTAAATATTTTGTGCTTGTAAAAAATATAAAAATTAATATAATATGAGACTTCCTCTTCTAGCCTTGATGGAATAGCAGGGACTGATTACTTTCCATCTTAACTAGGAAACCAGACAGAATGTATGAAATAATATCTTTCAGACATTGGACAACAGGCAGTACAAAAGTGCAAAATGGTGACTCCAAACAGAGGGAAAACAAGTAAGGTGAGCCCTATGATTGTCATAGCTTATTGCCTGGGGTCATTATTTGGGCTTCAGCAGAGGAAGGGGGAACCCAAAACAATCCTATAGATCTTGCTCAATAGGAGAGACAAAGATAAGAGTTCATGGAAGCCAAGAAGGCTGGAAATTGCAAGGAACAATACTAGATAAGCAGGATCTGTATACAGAGAGCTTCAGAAATATACAGAAGATCCCCCTGAGTCTTTGACTGAATTCTGATCTGCACATGCATGAGAAAAAACTACCTTTGGTCAGTGAAAGGACCACCAGAAAGCAGTAGACTGAACAGCTATTAGAGCTCACACAGGACTGGGAATATTTCATGTTCTCACAAACCAGTGTGGAAAGACCTGTAATATCTAGGATATCAGGTAGAATCCTCAGATATTGTCTTAGTAGTAGGCCTAAATTATCCCTAGACTAAAGGCTGCTGTAGACCTGCCTTAACAAAATTTAAAAGCAAGGCTTTAAAGACTCAAACTAATTCTGAGTAACCACATTCCACAACAAAATTCAACAACCTTTAAAGGAATACAACAAAATCTAGCAGCTAACAATGTAAAATACACAATGCTCAATGTCCAATCAAATAGTATTGACCATACAATGAAGCAGGAAAATATGATTCATAACAGGAGAAATACCAATCAAAAGAAATAGACTCTTAGAAATGACAGAGATGATGGAATTAGCAGACAAGAATGTTAAAATAACTATTATAAATAACACTCTATATGATTATGAAGGTGGAGGAAAACATGGACATGATGAAGAGAGAAGTGGGAGATATAAAAAAGGCTCAAGTCAAACTGGTAGAGGTGAAGAATATATGAAATGAAAAATGTACTGGATGGGATTAACAGAATAGAAACTGCAATAGATTAGATAACTTAAAGTCATAGCAATAGAAATTATTCAAAATGAAGTACAGAGAGCAAAGACTAAGGATAAAAGGAACATAGCATCAGTGACCTGTGGATAACATAAAGTGATCAAATATATGCACAACTGGAGTGTCAAGAAGGAGGGAGGGCAGAAAAATATGTGAAAAAAGAAGGCTGGAAAATTTTTAAACTTTATGAAACCTAAGTCTCCAGTGATCCAGGGATCTCAACACAATAAAGGTAAAGAAAACTACCTCATGACAGATCAGGATCAAATTGCTGAAAAACATTGAAAAGGAGAAATATTAAAAGCAACCAGAAGCAAAGAGACTTATTACATGAGGAACAAAGATAAGAATTACATCAGACTTCTTGTCAGAAACCATGCAAACTGGAAGACAGTGGAGTGGCATCTTAAATGTACTGAAGGAAAAAAATTGTCATCCTAGAAATCTAAACTCAGTGGAAATATCTTACAAAAGTGAAGATGATTTTTACTGTTCTTTTTCTAGTCTTTTTTTTTTTCATTTATTTCTGCTCTAATCTTTATTATTTCCTTCCTTCTGATAACTTTGACCTTAGTTTGTTCTTCTTTTTCTTGTTCCTTGAGGCATAAAGTTAGGGGGTTTACTTGAAATCTTTCTCTTTTTTTTTAATGTAGGCATTTATTACTATGAACTTCACTCTTAGAACTGCCTTTCCTGCATCCCATAAGTTTTGGTATGTTGTGTTCCCATTTTCATCACTCTCAGAATATTTTTTATTTCCCTTTTGATTTCTTCTTTGACCTATTGGCTGTTTAGGAGTGTGTTGTTTAATTTCCACACATTTGTGAATTTTCCAGTTTTCCTCTTGTTATCAATTTCTAGTTTCATACCGTTGTGGTCAGAAAAGATACTTGATTTGATTTCAATCTTCTTAAGTTTGTTAAGCTTGTTTTGTGTCCTAACCTGTGATCTATCTTGGAGAGTTTTCTGTATGTGCTTGAGAAGAATGTATATTCTGCTGCTGTTGGACGAAATGTTCTATATGTCTGTTAAGTCCATTTGGTCTACACTGTTAACAAATCCACTGTTTCCCTATTGATTTTCTGTCTGGACGATCTATCCATTGTTGAAAGTGAGGTATTGAAGTCCCCTACTATTATTGTATTTCTGTCCGTTTCTCCCTTCATTTCTGTTAATATTTGCTTTATATAATTAGGTGCTCCAACGTTGGATGCATATATATTTACAATTGTTATATCCTCTTGATGAATTGACCCCTCTATCATTATATGGTGACCTTCTTTGTCTCTTGTGACAGTTTTTGACTTAAAGCCTATTTTGTCTGATATAAGTGTAGCCAGTTCTGCTCTCTTTTGGTTACCATTTGCATGGAATATCTTTTCCCATCTCTTCACTTTCCATCTCTGTGTGTCCTTAAAGATAAAGCAAGACTCTTGGAGGCAGCATATAGTTGTATCTTGTTTTTTAATCCATTCAGCCACTCTATGTCTTTTGTTTGAAGAATATGATCCATTTATGTTTAAAGTAATTGTTGATGGCAAGGACTTACTGTTGCCATTTGCTAATTTTTTTCTGACAGTTTTGTAGTTCCTTTGTTCCTTTATTCTGCTCTTGCTGTCTTCTTTTGTGATTTTATGATAAAGACTTTTCAGACAAAAGCTGAGAGAATTCATTGGCAACAAACATGCACATGAGAAATGTTAAAGGAAGTTCTTCAGAAAAAGGAAAATGATACCAAATGAAAATTTAGGTCAAACAAAAGTGTGAAGAGCACTGGAACTAGTAAATATGTGAGTATATATAAAAGACACTTTTTATCATTTTTATATTCTCCTTAAATGGAAATTAATGTTTAATTGAAAAATAATAAGAGTAAATTGTGGTAATATGTGGAAATAAAATGTATGATAACAATAGCACAAAGGACAGGAAGGGGAAAAGGGACATATACTGTTTAAAGTTCTTAGAGTACATGTGAAGTGGTATAATATTGCTGGATGGTAGATTGTGCTAAGTTAAAGATTTTATTGTAAAGCCTAGAATAACTGATAAAAAAATGAAACAAAAAATTAGTATAAAGCCAATACTGGAGATAAAAAGGAATCATAAAAATAATTAATCAAAAAGAAGACTGGAAAAAAGAAAACAAGGGACAAGACCAAATGGGACAAATAAAAATGAGATAGCCAAGAACATACAATGAAGAAAGGAAAGTCTCTTAAATAAACGGTGTTGGGAAAACTGGACAGCCACATGCAAAAGAAAGTAGAGCATTATCTTACACCATACACAAGAGTTAACTCAAAATGGATTAAAGACTTGAATATAAGACCTGAAACCACAAAACCTCTAGAACAAAACATAGGCAATACACTCTTCAACATTGGTCTTAGCAGTATCTTTTCAAATACCATGTCTACTCAGGCAAGGGAAACAAAAGGAAAAATAAACAAATGGGACTACATCAGACTAAAAGGCTTCTGCATAGCAAAGGAAACCATCAACAAAATGAAAAGACAATGCACCAACTGGGAGAAAATATTTGCAAATCATATATCTGACAAGGGATTCTGTGTATGCTTGAGAAGAATGTATATTCTGCTGCTGTTGGACGGAATGTTCTACATGTCTGCTATATATCTGTATATCTGTATATCTATATGTCTGTCAAAATATATAAAGAACTCATACAACTCAACAACAAATAAATGAACAACCTGATCAAAAAATGTGCAGAGGATATGAACAGACATTTTTCCAAAGAAGATATACAGATGGCCAACATGCACATGAAAATATGTTCAACATCACTAATTATTAGGGAAATGCAAATCAAAACTACAGTGATATGTCAGCTTACACTCAGCAGAATGGCTATTATTAACAAGATAAGAAATAAGAAGTGTTGGAGAGGACATGGAGAAAAGGGAACCCTCATACACTGCTGGTGTAAATGGAAATGGGTGCAGCCACTGTGGAAATCAGTATGGAGATTTCTCAAAAAATTAAAAGTGGAAATACCATATGATCCAGCTATCCCACTACTGGGTATTTATCCAAAGAACATGAAATCAATAATTCAAAAAGATTTATGCACCCCTATGTTCATTGCATCATTATTCACAATAGCCAAGATGTGGAAGCAACTCAAGTGCCCATCAATGGATGAATGGATAAAGAAGATATATATATATAAATATATAGAGATATATATATAAATATATATAAATATATATATATAATGGAATACTACTCAGCCACAAAAAAGACAAAATATTGCCATTTGTGACAACATGGATGGACCTTGAGGGTATTATACTAAGCAAAATAAGTCATACCATATGATTTCAATCATACTTGGAAGATAAACAAACAAACAAACACATAGATAAGGAGAACAGATTGGTGGTTACCAGAGGGGAAGGGGGTGTGGGGAGGGCAAAGGGGGTAAAGGGACAACTTTGTATGGTAATGAATAGAAACTAGACTAGTGGTGGTGATGCAGTCTATATAGAAACTGAAATATAATAATGTACACCTGAAATTTACACAATGTTATAAGCCAATATAACCTCAATAAAATAATTTTTTAAAAGCTGTAAAAAAATCAGATAGCAAAGTTGTAGATTTAAACCCAACAGAAATCAATAATTTAATTAAATATAAATGGTCTAAACACTCAACTTAAAAGATAAAGATTGTCAGTTTGGGTAAAAAGCACAACCTAACTATATGCTGTCTATAAGAATTCCACTTTAAATATAAAGAGACATATAGCCTAAAAGAAAAAATATATAACAAGGAAACACTGATGAAAAGAAAGTTGGAGTAGCTATGTTAACATTAAACAAAGTAGATTTTGATACAAGTAATATTACTAGGGATAAAGAGGAATAGTTTATATAATAAAGAGGTCAGTTCATCAAGAGGACATAATAGTGCTAAATGTGTATTCCTCTAATAGGGGAGCTTCAGATATGTGAAGTTAAAACTGAAAGAATTGTAAGGAGAAATAGTCAAGTTCACAATTATAATTGGAGATTTCAGTACTCCCCTCTCAGTCATTGATAGAACAAATAGAAAGAAAATCAGTAAGGATGTAGAAAACTCGAATTCCAGTATCAACCAAACTGATGTAATTGACTTTATAGAACATTCCATCCAATGAGAGCAGAATATACATCATTTTCAAGTGCACACAGAACATTAACATAAACTGAATATCTCCATAAAAAAGTCTCCATAAATTTGAGAGAATTTAAATCTCTTTAAATGCAATGCGATGAATGTTCTCTGAACACCAAGCAATCAAACAAGAAATCAATAACAGATATCTGGAAATTTCCCAATATATGGGTTTTTTAACAGATTTTTAATGATATAATTCACATACCATACAATTCACCCATTTAAAGTGTATAATTCGATGGGTTTTAGTATATTCACAGATCTGTGCAACTGTCACCACAATCAATTTTAGAACATTTCCATCACCTCAAGAAGAAACTCTGTATCATTTACCTATCACCCCTCTATCTTCCCACCCCACCCAGGCCTAAGCAACCACGAATCTAATTTCTGTCTCTCTATATTTCTCTATTCTGGACTTTCATATGAATGGAATTATATAGTATCTAGTCTTTCGTGACTGGTTTCTTTCATTTCGCATAATGTTTTCAAGGTTTATCCGTATTGTAGCTTATCAGTACTTTGTTCCTTTTTTATGGCCAAATAATGTTCATTGTATAGATATACCACATTTTGTTTATCCATTCATCCATTGATGGTTATTTGAATTGTTTCAACCTTTTGGCTATAATGAAAAATGCTGCTATAGTCATTCATATACAAATTTTTATATAGACATATATTCTAATTTTTACTGAGTATATACATAGGAGTGGAATTAGGTGGGTTATATTGTAGCTCTTTAATTGTTTGAGGAACTGCCAGATTGTTTTTCCAAAGCAGCTGCACCGTTTTACATTCCCACAGTGTATGAGAGTTCTGATTTCTCCACATCCTCCCTAACGCATGTTGTTGTCTGACTTTCTGACTTTAGCCATCCTTGTGTATGAAGTGATATTTCATTGTGGTTTTGATTTACATTTCTCCTAGTAACTAATGATGTTGAACATCATTTCATAGGCTTATTGGCCATTTGTATATCTTCTTTGGAGCAATGTCTGTTCAGATCCTTTGCCCATTTTTTTTTTTTTTTTGTGAGGAAGACCAGCCCTGAGCTAACATCCGTTGCCAATCCTCCTCTTTTTGCTGAGGAAGACTGGCCCTGGGCTAACATCCGTGCCCATCTTCCTCCACTTTATATGGGACGCCGCCACGGCATGGCTGACAGGCAGTGCGTCGGCGGGTGCCTGGGATCCGAACCGGCGAACCCCGGGCTGCCAAGCGCGGACGAAACCGCTACGCCACCGGGCGGCCCCCATCCTTTGCCCATTTTTAATGTAGTTGTCTTTTTATTGTTGAGTTGTAAGAGTTTCTTACATATTCTAGATATAAGTCCCTTATCAGGTATATGGTTCGCAAATATTTTCTCCCATTCTGCGGGTCATCTTTTGCTTTCTTTGTGATATCAATATATGGCTATTAAACAACACATTTCTAAATAATCCATGGGTCAAAGAACAAATTTTGAGAGAAATTAGAAAATGTTTTGAACTAAATGAAAACGAAAACACAACATTACAAAATTTGTGGGGTATAGCTAAAACAGTGCTTATAGAGAAATGTTTAGTATCCAGTGCTTAATTTAGAAAAGACGAAAGGTCTAAAGCGAACTATCTAAACTTCCACTTAAAGCAGTTGTCTATTAGGCTTTGTCAGGTTGGTCTTCAAACTGGTTATGCTAGTTTGTGCTTCCAGCAGTGGTGAATGTTCACATCATCAATAATGCTCCTGATATAGTTAGACTTTAATATTTTGCCAAGTAGATGGGTGTGAAGTATGTCTTCTTGCTTTAGTTTGTATTTCCCTACTAGGGAGTTGATTAACTTTTCATGTCTTTAATGGCCTTTCAGGTCTCATCGTCTATGTAGTGCCTGTTCATGTTTTTGCCCATATTAATTAGGTTGTTTGTCTTTTACTTTTTGATCTGAGGAAGTTTTAAGATGTTATAAATGTGAATGTTTTCCAGTTATAGCTATTGACAATATCTTTTCCCAGTCTGTAGCTATCTTTGAACTTCGTGTTATCTTTGTCCTGTAAATGTTTTAATTAAAAGAATTCAAATTTATTAATATTTTTAAAGTATGACTTGTATTTTTTCTCTTAAGGAGTCCTGCCTTATCATAAATATAGTCTCCTATATTTCCTTTTCAATTTTTTAATGTTTTAGTTTTACATATTGCTTTATAATTCACCTGGAACTTATTTTTGTATAGGAACTTACTTTTTTTTCACATGGCTATCCAATTATCTAAGCACCATTTATTAAATAGTCTACCCTTTCCCTCCCCCTCTGTTGTTCTATCATTGTCATATATCAAGTTTCCCTACATCTGTGGGGCACTTTCTGTTCTGTTTCACTGGTCTGCTTTATTTTGTCCCTATGCTAATACCATATGGTTTTGTTACTATAGGCTTATAATAAATATTGCTATCTAGCAGTGTGAGCCCGGCTCATTCTTTCATTCTTCTTCATGAGTGTTTTAACTATCCTTGGTCCTTTTTTCTTCCATATAAATGTTATGGTCAGCTTGTCAAGTTTGATGAAAATATCTGTTAGGATTTTTATTGGAATTGAAATGAATTTATGGATTAATTGGGGAAGAATTGCCATCTCTGTAATACTAAGTCTCCTTTCTCACGAAAATAATGTTTTTAGAGGGAATCTCTTGAACTACCTGAAAGTGGTCCCTACTAGGGATCTAATTCAACAAATGCCAGACCTAATGATACTTATGCTGAAGTACCTTAAACTGTGTATAGAATTTAGTGTAAATGCTGTGTTGCATAATTGTCATTTGTGCATATAAGATCAACCCAATGGTGTTTGTCTACTGTTTTCTTTTGTGTTTTTATTACCATATCTGTTTGTTTGCTCCAGGTCCTAAGCACTCAAGGACTTAGTGATAAAACCTGGACTAAAGAAGAATAATGACAGTCTAAAGAGTTCCACTCCTTGGTATATACCCACATCCTCTACCTTCAGTGGGAAAATCACAGGATTAATGCAGTTGGTCTAGATCGAAAGGGAACATTTTGAAGTGTTTTGGTAACTATAGAATGACAACTATCCTGTGAGTTTCTACTTTGTTTTGTTTTTTCCATTTTTTTGTATGTTTCTGGGGCTATTGTTTAGGTACATACAGCATATCACAGAAGACCATGACTACATGATGCCTATATATGGATATTCCTAAATATATAAATACATGACCAAATTGTTCAGTGTTCATCCACATGTACTGATGTAGAGTTTCAGCCAGGGTTTCAGTGTCTACCAGTCATTTTCCTTTTTGTCTGTTATGGAACAGGAGCTTTCCAGCCCTGCACTGCTTCCTTAGACCTATTCTATTTTTTTAATTAATAGACTTTAATTTTTAGAGCACTTTTAGGTTTACCAAAAAATTGAACAGAAAGTTCAAAGTTTCCATATACTCCCTCGGTTTCCCTTATTATTAACATCTTGTATTGGTGTGGTGCGTTTGTTACAACTGATGAACCAATACTGATACGTTAGCATTAACTCAAATCCATAGTTTTCATTAGGGTTCATTCTTTGTGTTGTAAAGTCTCTGTTTTTTGACAAATGCATAATGTCACGTGTCCAACATTATAGAATCATACAGAATAGTTTCATTGCCCTAAATATCCCCTATGCTCTACCCCTTCATCACTCCACACCCAAACTCCTGGCAACCACTGATCTTTTCTTTTGTCTCCATAGTTTTGTCTTTTTCAGCATGTCATATAAATTGAACCATACAATATGTAGCTTTTTCGTACTGACTCCTTTCACTTAGCAATGTGCATTTAAGGTTCCTCCATGTCTTTTCATGGCTTGATAGCTCATTTCTTTTTATTGCTGAATGGTATTCTATTGTCTATATGTACCACTTAGGCCTATTCTTAATCTGTGGCTCTTTGATGGGCCATATAACTGTGACAGACAACCCCCAATCACGAAGCCCTCCATGCCCTACCATAGTCAAGGACCTATTTGAACAAGTCCATCCACATTTTGGGTAAGAAAAGAAATTAGCCAAATTAAAGGTCACTGACTCTACCAGACAATTCTACCAAGATGGTTAAACTGGTTGGATTTGTGGGTCTAGCCTGAAAGGCAGGCAGCCTGTTGCAGTGGAAGAAGCCTAGGCTCAGGAGTCAAGAGCTCTGGGTTGTACTCACAACTCTACCACCAATCTGTGCTAGCTACTCCCCTCTGTGAACCCCAGTCTTTGAAGGCCTTGCCTGCTGTGCTGAGTACAAATTTCTGAAGAGCTGCAAGTCCTCTCTTACTGATCAACCTTCTCATCTGTAGCATGGGATATCATTTATATGCCAGAGCGTATATACTAGGACCAAGAATGTACAGGCACACCCTTTCTTCTGTGGCATCTTGCCGAGATTTAACTTCTTGCCAGGGAATGAGGCTCATGCTGCATGCCCCCGAGGGCTTTGCAGAACTTCCATAGAAAGGGGCTCATGATACATACTCATCCTGGGGCCTATTGGAGATAGGCAAAGGGTAACACTATGAAAGCAGTATTTTCCTTGGCCCTGAAAAGGCCTTTTCTTCCTGTATTATTAGGCTGAAACAGATGCAAAGCCATCGATGATTAATGCTGCTAGATGGAGCTGGTTCACTTTAGATGAACTCTCCTCCCTCCTGCATGACTATGTAAATCACAGTGAGCTATTGTACTTCATAAGTTTAAACTCTTCTTTGCTGTTAGGAACTGACTTCCATGAGTGCTTCTGGTTTTGTATTTAAATACTGGCTGGTTTACACAGTGAAGTCTTCCTATTTTCATTCCCTGTGTCTTTTGTGGGGCAGAGGGTATTTCTACAGTGTTAAAACAGAAGCTTAGCATTCATTCCTTCTTCTGCAAATTAATTTGACCCACAAACCTTTCCTGAGAGACTCTTTCCTCAATGCTGGGCCCTTGGGCTGAGCTTGGCAGTGGGTGTGTGGAGAGAATGGGAGTTCCTCTGACCTTGGGAGCACACAGGCAGGGCTGGACAGTTTTAGGTCTTGGTCAAGAAGCCCACCATATCCTCAGCTGCCAGTTTAGAAACTCCTCACTCTCCCTCAGCTACCACTCACTATTCAACTTTTGGGGCTCAGGCTACTTATGTCTTACATGTGTGCTAGCAAGAGCCCTATCAATGGCCTCCCTTGCTTCAGGCTCTCCCCTACACTGCCCTGGTGTGAAGGACACTCTTCCCACTGTGAAGTCATGCCTCTCACTCAGAAGGCATGGATCACCACTGACTTCAGAATGAGGTCCCAACCCAGGCCTGGTGTTCAGGGCCCTCCTCATCCCAACATTCTACTTCCTACTCAACTCTCCAAGATCTCAGCCACCCATTGCCAGAATCCTCATGCTTCAGCCATCCCAGACTTGCTTCTGTTCCCTGAACATTGCTTTACCTTGTTCATGCAGTTCCTATTGTGTGGAATTCTCCTCCCTTTCCCCACTGTCCTTTCCTAAGCATTCTTCAAGCTGTGGCTCCGACATCACCAACTTCATGAAGACTTCTCCAATCCACAGAGAGTTAGTTTCCTTTCAGACCAGGGCAGAGTGAGACCAGACCCTGATTCTCAAGGCCCTCACCCCATGCTGTTTACTAGCACTGAGTATTTCCCAGAATGACCTGGAGTCTCCAGGAACGTGGGCTACCCAGGTTCTTTGCTGGCTGCTTGTTCAGCAGGTGGCTGCAGCTGCTCATACCCTCTTCCCTGAGGAACTATGTCCTCTTTGACTGGCAGAAAATCTAGGAAGGGAGGAGCCAGCAGGCGGGCCCCCCAGACCTGTCTTGAAAGGAAGGGGCCAGCTGGCCTCCCAAGCTAATATCCTTCTCCACCCACCCCAGGCAAGGTCACTTTCAGCAACTCTTGACTGACCATCCACTGGGTCCCAGGCACTGAACTGGTGCTGGGCTCCTGCCTTCAAGTAGCTCACAGTCCAGCAGGGAAGATAGATCTCTGTATATGGGTATATTCATTTGCTAGGATTGCCATAATAAAGTACCATAGACTGAGTGGCTTGAACAACAGAATTTATTGTCTCCCAGTTCTGGAGGCTGGCAGTTCAAAATCAAGGTGTTTGCAGGGTTGGAGGCATAGGAGGATGGAGGTTCTATGCAAAATGCTGTTGGGACACAGAGCAGTGGTGCCCATTTTGGCCTATATTCTCTTGACCACACTGCACATTGCCAGTCAGGACTACCACTACCAAGGCCTGCCTTTAATTGAGCAGACCATTGGTAAGAGGCAGACATGGATTTAAACCCACAGCCATGTAGTTCCATGTGCTTCTCTGTCAGCTCGGCCATGGGATCTTCTAGTTGAGAAGCCCATGCCCTTTGTTTCCTCTGGTCTGGCCCAGATACCCTTTGGGAGAAGGAGAGATCTCCATAAACTTCTTCCTATCTCTCGCCTTCCCTGCCCAACATAATGAGTCAAAGGAACATAAGCTTAGGGCACAGAGAGACCTGAATTCAAATTCCAGCTGGGTTACTTACTGGCTTTGTGATTATGGACAGACAAGTCACATCTCTCCATGGGCCTCAGTTCCTTTTTCCATAAACTGAGATGATAACTCTTACCAGGTGTGATTATGGCACTAAACTGAGAATATCTGGGGAAAGGCTGTGGAGGCAGCCAAGCTTGGAGTGTCTTGACCTCATGTCCTGGTAGAGCCTGGCATGAGGGCTGGCCTGGAACTGCCCTCACTTAATGAGGGCCACCTAAATGAAATGTGAGTGACTGAATATATGGGCAAGGGGAGCAGTGTTCTTCCACTGCAAATCCTTCTGCCAGCAGTGCCTGTGAATTCAGAGGGAGGGTCTGGGTTTTCCTTTTATATCCAGGGCTGAGGGGAAAAAAGATTTCCTTCCCTTATGGAAGGGACAGAAAAGAAAAACAAAAAGTGGGGTGTGGAAGGTGAGTAGAGGCTCAGGAAATGTCATCGACCTGCTTCTCATCAGTGTCCGTGTGGAATGGCCCAAGCAGGGTCAGGCTGTGGAGCTGAGTGCTAGGCCAGGTCTAGGGGTGTGGGGGCAGAGTAATGGGGCTGGGAGCCTGAAGTTCAGAGTGGTGGGAGGAGGAAAAGCAGGCAACAGGCATAGGTTTGTGGGGAGAAAGAGAGGTGGCAAGAGTTGTCTCCCCTCTCCCTATCCTCCCACCTTGAGTGGATCAGCTAGATTGCCCATGCTGGAAGGCTGAAGGTGGTGTCAGCAGTCATGCTTCCCTTTGGCTTGCCTTCTGAAAAGCAAAAAGGGTCTTTTGGGCATGTATTAAGCATATGCTGTCATCATATATGGTCTCACTTAATGGTCACAAAGACCATATCAGGTCAGTAAATACTATAGGAAGTAGTAGAACTGGGATTTGAACACAGGTCTCTCTAATTCTAGAGCCTGCCTCCTATCCCCTAGGCTATACTATGTATAGTGAAAAGAGAATAGGATAAGGGAGGCCAAAGACCTGTGTTTGAGTTCTAGCTCTACCACATGCTGGCTGTGTGACCATGGGGAGTTACTTAAGCTCTCTGAGCCTCAGTTTCATCATTAATTAAATAGGGGTAACACCACCCCTCAACACACACACATACACATTTGCTCAGGGTCACTGGGAAAGTTAAACAAGGTCACATGTCAGGAAGTTCTTTGTAAAGTGTGCATTCCCCAAGTTAACCCACAACGCTCGTGTCCTACTTGGTACACAGGCCAACCTTAAAGTGCCTCCTCACTTCCTTCATGAAAGTCCCACTGTCTTAAGTCACTTCACACTGCAAATCCTGAGAACCCCTGCCCTCTCAGAGCTTCAGTCCGGTTCTCCCTTCAAAACTCCCTTTTGGGTTATCAGCAGCTACTGCCACCTCATTCTCTCTCTCTCTCTCTCTCTCTCTCTCTCTCTCTCTCTCTCTCTCTCTCTGTCTCTGTCTCTGTCTCTATCTCTCTCTGTCTCTCTCTGTCTGTCTGTCTCTCTTCCCCCCCCCCCCCCCACACAGCAGGAGGATAGGCCCAGTCTGTCATTCAGGCACTCAAAAAACCACATTCCAAGTGCCACCCATTCTCCCCCTCTTCTAGAATGTTGCTGCCAGGAGTTAAATGTGGGCCCATCAGACCCACAGAAAGACCTAGTTAATCTGGGGCCTGGGAGTGGAGTGCAGAGTTGATGAACTTTAAACAGAGCATATCCAACAAGGAAGGGCCATGCAGTGGGAAAGGATTTGTCAGGAGGTGGCCCTTCTCTTGTTTCTATTGCAAACAGGTCCTAGATCTGCTCATAGCTCCTCTTTGTTGGGGACATTGTCATCAGTGCCATCAGTTTCTTCCTCCTAAGTTCTGGGAAGGGGTTCCCCTCAGGGTAAGCCACAAGAGATAAAGGAGGTAGCTCATCCACTCCTAGTCTGTGGCCCAAGTGGTGGGAGGCAACCTGGAGTAGGGAGAAGCACCATGACCCCAGGGTCTGGCAGCCTGAGCCTTGGCCTAGCTTTACCCTGCCTTGCTCTTGGTTTTGCACAAGTCCCTGCCCTTCTCTGGACCTTGGTTCCTCTAGCTTCCAATGGAGCGAGTGGACCTATCCCATCTCTGAGCTCCCTTCTCCCTCAAAACCTCCCTGTTCCCAGGCCTATAATTTGAACTGTGTGATCAGGATGCTGAAAGGCCTTCTGGTCAGGGTAAGAAGTGCTCTCCTGCCAGCCCAATTTAGGGCTTCATGTGGGTCCTGCCCGGGCCTACCTCATGCCTACTGATGATCAACCATTTCATAAACCCAGACCAGACACCCATTCATTGTCCTTAGAGACAAATTCCAGATGAAGAAGTATGATGCTTTTAAGCAGTCAAGTAGCACCTAGGCGCAAACCTATTACTTCACAAAGATTTTCCATCTTTTGGCCCATCTGCTTCTGAGTAACCTGAAACACAACAAAAATGGTATGTGTTCCAGCTGTGGACTTTTTACTAAGCCTGCCTTAAAAATCTGCATCACACCTAGATTTCTCCCCCAGCGGTAGCTCGATCCTGAATGACCCTAACTCCTTCCCACAGGTACTTGGCCCAATGAAAGCAAAGATTTCATCAGCTAACTCTTTCACTTCAATCCTTTGCTATTCATGCTAAATTCCAGTTTAGGAAGGAAAAAATATTTATCACATTCCTGCATGGCCATTCAACACCAGATTGAGTGGGTGACAGGCAGGAAAACTGGAAAGGAAATGCCTGTGATATTTAGTTAATGTGGTCATCATATTTGATCTGGCTGCATCTCCCCCACTGCAAATACAAATGTCCAACTTTATTTTCATGTGAGTCTTTTCATCCACAGAGGGAGGGGTGGAAGAGCCAGCTCAAGTCCCAAAGTGATCTTGGAGCAGACTGAGGCATTAGTTGGGACTTAGAGCAGTTGTGTTGGGCCCCAGGTGGCTGGGGGTGTGGTTTCTAGGAAGCTGCTGAGGGGACAAGGTCACATGCAAATACTTTATCTCAACTGAGAGCAGCTTGGAAAATACCACAATTCAATTTTGCAGAAAACCATTTCACTGGTACCTCTCACAGAGAAGGCCAGGAGAGTTGAAAGAGCACTGGGCTTGGGATAGAATTACTCAATTCAAGTTTGAGTTCTACTTGGGATAGAATTACTCAATTCAAGTTTGACCTTCAGTGAGTTTCTTAGCTCCTTGGAGCCTCAGTTTCTCCTTGGTAAAAACGGGCTTAAAAATTCCTGCTCTGCCGACCTCATAGAGCAATTGTGAAGAGTCCAGGGGAAAATGCATATGCAAGCTGTTGTCAACTGTTTTAGGAACACAATGTATTACTATTACTATTATTGTTATTGTTATTAGGTGAGGAGGCTAGAGATTGTCTACAGAGCAAAACCAGGCAACAGTTCTATTTTTCGGTGATTTGGATCAAAACAACTCATCTGAAGGAAGTCATTCAGAACATGTAGAGTCGTTCTTAAGAACTTATGAGCCTTGGACTTTAGTCCAGAGAGCAGCTTAATACACTCTGTGACCTGGAACAAGCCTGCTGCCCTCCCTGGATCCTCTTACTTTCCCCATCTGTACCATGTGGGGTTAGCCTAGACACTCTATCCAGCCCCTTCTAGTCTAAGGTAGCCTGCTCTATGGTGCAGACTGAACACAATTTCCAGAGATTTCACATTTCCCTGGGCCTTTGCAGGTAGGAACTTCCACATTTCTGTAGGCCCAGACTTTTGGCCAGCAGGTCCATTTGTAGCTCTGGCCTACTCGAGCCTAGCATTTGCTAGAGAACAGGCAAGTGTGGTGGGCGATTAGCATAAGATCTGGAGGGAGAGCAGTGGGATCCTATCTAACAGTCTTCTAGGCCTCAGCCATCCTGAACCTCAGAGGCATAAACAAATGCCATCACAGGGGGCCTCTGCCTGGAATAATTCTAGAGGCAGTCTCCCTGGCCCAACTAGCTCTGAAATCAAATAGACACAAGGTCACAGACTCAGGACGGTTTCCCAAAGAGCCTCCCAGTCAGATGGATCAAGGCATTTAGATGAAAGTTGACATATTTCCAATGGGCCTGATTTAAATATACAGGAAACTCATTGGTTAATCATTACAAATCATATCTTAAGGGCTTATGTTTTTCCTCCATTTGGCTGCTACCAGACCATGCTAGAAACAGTTCTATAGAAACTTCACCTTGGGACTTCTCTTAGCCTCACTATGCAGTTTGGCTTCCTAGAAAGCTTCTGCTCCTCACATCCCCCTGGTCCTAACAAAACCCGGGATCCAAGATGCTGCCCAAGTTGAAGCCATTTTGATAGTGCAGTTAGAATAGTTGCCACTACTAAAAGCTGGGAATTGAGGTGATGTCAGCATCATAGCAGAGTGAGTTTTTCTCCTGAGACTCTCACCCCCTAAGGTACAACAAAAAGAACATCCAAATACCAACTGAGGACACTCACACAACACAAAAGGTGTCTGAGAGACCCATGCAGCCTTACACCTGAAGGTGGAGGTGCTGGTACCCCTGGAGGAAGTGGAAGGAGGTAAGGAGAACACCTCTCCATCCCCAATGACAGTGACCCTGGGATCAGGACTGCACAGCTCTCTGAGAGAGAGGGAAGAAGGGCAGCCCTCTTTGGGAAAACTGTCATTCTCCAAGTTCTCTCACAGCCTGAGGGAAATTCCCATATGGAGGGGACTGAACTGTTGCAGGCATGTCTTCATCAAGCTAGCACCCCAGGAGACCAGAGAGTGAAGGAAGAACAAGAAGCCCCTGGGATCGGGCAGGTGATAGAAAGAATCCCTCCCATTGAGAACCATGCAACTCTCAGAGAGAGAAGGGAGAGGAGTGGCCCTCCATGGGAAAACTGTCAGTCTCCAAGTTCTCTCACAGCCCATGGAAAATTCCCATACGGAGAGGAATGAACTGTTGTGGGGGTGTCTTCATCAAGATAGCACCCCAGGAGAACAGACAGTGAGGGAAGAGTGAGAAGCCCCTGGAATCAGGTAGGTGAAAGAAAGACCCCTCCTCCCACCCAGAGCACTAGCACAGCCAGTCAGCCAGAGCACCCACAGATCATGGCAGGTTCAGAATACACAGCTCTTGACCCCCACCCAGTGGTGGCAGGTGGAAGCTGCAACCAAATATCTTCAGAATGAGGAAAAATAAGCCCACACCCTCAAGCACTATGCAAAAATATATTAAATCTCCAAACCAGAAGGAAAAGGACAAGCATCCAGAAATCAATCCTGAAGGCACAGAAATTTATAACCTAAATGATAGAGAATTCAAAATAGCTATCATAAAAAAGCTCAATGAACTACAAGAATATACAGATAGACAATTCAATGAAATCAGGAATTTCTTCACAAAAGAGATTGAAACTATAAAGAAAAACCAATCAGAAATGTTAGACATGAAAAATACAATGGAGGAGATAAAGAATAATCTGGAACCTTTAAAGAACAGAGTTGATGATATGGAGGAAAGAATTAGTGATATTGAGGATAGGAATACAGAAATGCTCCAGATGGAGGAGGAGAGAGAACTAAGACTAAAAATAAGTGAAGAAATTCTCCAAGAAATATCTGACTTAATTAGGAAATGCAACATAAGGATTATAGGTATTCCAGAGGAAGAAGAGAAGGGAAAAAAGAGCAGAGAGCTTGTTCAAAGAAATAATAGCTGAGAATTTCCCAAACCTGGGAGGGGAGCTGGAAATACAGCTAATGAAATCAATAGATCTCCTAAATATATCAACATGAAAAGACCCTCTCCAAGGCATATAGTAGTAAAGCTGGCAAAAGTCAATGATAAAGAAAAAATATTAAGGGCAGCAAGACAAAAGAAAATAATGTACAAAGGAAGTCTTATCAGGTTCTCAGCTGATTTCTCAGCAGGAACTTTACAAGCTAGGAGAGAGTGGAATGACATATTCAAAATTCTGAAAGACAAAAACTTTCAGCCAAGAACACTCTATCCAGCAAAAATATCCTTCAGATATGATGGAGAAATAATAACCAGCCCAGATAAACAAAAGCTAAAGGGGTCCATTGCCACAAGACCCCCACTACAAGAAATGCTCTAGAAGGCCCTCATGCCTGAAAAAAAAAAAATAGAAAGGGGATACAAAGCTCTGAGCAAGGAGAAAAATAGGTAGACAAAATCAGAAAAATTACAGCTCTCTATGAGAATAGGTTACCAAACAATTATAACACCAAAGATTAAGGGAAGGAAAACTCCAAAAATCAATATAACGTCATCACTTAAAACACAAACTAAAATCTAGAAGTCTTCCCATTCTCACTTTTTGCTCTTTCAACCTACTGCCCTGCTTTCCATCGCCTCCTGGGAGCAAGACCTCCTCTACCTGACATTCAAGGCCTTTCCTAATTCATCCTTCCAGTGTAGAACAGTGGGGAAGAAGGTTGACTTTAGATCCAAGCAGATATGAGTTTGAATGCCAGCTCTATCTCCTATGTGACCTTGGCCAATTACTATACTTTTCTTTCTGAGCCTCTGTTTTTCCATCTGTCAAAGTAAGATGATAGTAATGGCTCATGGAGCTGTTTGAGGATTGAAGAGGAGATAATAAATGCAGAGCATCAGGCCCAGCATTTGACCCATCATAGCTGTTCAGCTGTCAGTGACTGTGAACACTGCAATTCTATCATGCACAGTCCAGCCCCAATCTCCCCTCTAACCATTCACCTCATATTCCCCACACACCCTGTGCTCCACCCAGATTGAGGCTTTGCTCTTACCCTAAAACTCTCTGAGCCTTTATTTATGCATATCCCTCTACCTAGGACATCTCCTCCCTTATATTCACCTGTCTAAAATCAGACCTTGTACTTCGAGAGCCAGCTCAAAGAAAGTCCATCTGTACCCCCAGCCTGATGTGATCACTTCTCCAAGTCCTTGTAGCCCTTCAGCCCTCCCTGTGGTGCTCATCATGGACCCTGCCCAAACTGCTACACTATCTCAGCCTTGTACTCAGTGCTACTGTATATCCTGAGGCAAATGAGACCTAGTGTCTACCTTCAGGGGGCTCACTCTGTTAAGCAACTAGAGCAACTGGACCACTGCTATCAGCATATCTAAGTTTGGATCCTAAGTAGCTGCCTCATGCTTGCCTACCCGTAGACAGACCCACAGGTTGCTCTGTTTGTGGAAACCAGTAGCTGTGAAGGGTGCTTTCTCCTCATGTTCCAATATCTTGAATCATCAAGGACTCCATTTTCTTGTGCTGTTTTGAAACTTCTGATTCAGTCAGGTTGAGCTAGCCCAAGGACAGGGATATAATCTATGTGGCAATGAAAGCTAAGACTTTGGGGTCAGAGAGACCTGGGTCATAATCCTGATTCTCCCCCCCCTTACTAGCTGTGTGACCTTGGGCAAGTCACTTCACCCTTCTGTAAAGTGTTTCTGAGGAGTAAATGGGAAGAGCCAGGCACAGAGTGAGGCATATGGTGAGTACTCAATAAAGGGTCATTACTGGGCTAGTGGTATTTGTCCTACTACCATAGAGGATACTGCAGCATAGATGGACTTTTCTTGGGCCCCATTCAAGGGAAGTTATATGCTGAAGTGCCAAAGGACTTTTTCACAATGAATACTTGCCCATGGGGCTACCCCAAGACACGGACCCTGAGGAGAGAGGTTCAGAGAGGACCCAATGCTGGAAACAGTGGCTATTATTGAGGATGTATTGATGTTAGGTCAGTTTGTGATGATCTCATTTAGTACTCTGGTGAAAGCTGTCCACTTGGATCTCATTGATGTATGAGGAAAAGTGTATCTCTTCCAGGAAGAACTGCTTTTGACCAACGTAAATGAGTGGTGATGGGAAGCGATGAGGAGGGTGTGGTGACAGGCGCCCCACTAAATCTGACATAGGTATGATCTTGGCAGAGCTTCCACTTAATGCTTAGTGCTTTGTCCTCTGTTGGTTTGGGGGGACCAGTTTCCAATCCCTTGGCAGTATCCTGGATGGGCTCAGTTGTGGGCTGGGCTGCATCCTTAGCAAGTTAGACTGGTGGCGATAAGGTGGCAGCTGGTTCTGTAGAGACAGGTCTCTTCAAAAGCTGCTGAGAAGGCCCAGCCATTGTCAAAAGTGGAGATGAAATGTAGGTGTGGCTTGTGCAGGCATTGATATCAGAGGGGGGGCTCATCTTGTGGGTCAGGATGGCAATGGGAGCTTGGGGGCACTGGAAGTACAGGGTTTGGAGGTACATTACCAGATCCTGAACCATTCACAGCAAAAGCCTGCCAGCAGCTGGTGGGGAGAGGGGGACTATCTGTTGCCTCTGGTGGAGGAGCCATACAAAAGCCGGGCAGGGAGACAGGACTTGATGCAAATACACTGGGGCTTAGAACAGGGTTCCAGGTCCAGCAAGGAGCTGGAGTACTCAGCGTAGAAACCAAGGCAGAAGGTCATCTATGTGGACTTGGCCAATATAGCTGGGGTAGGGAAAGGTTGTGGCTCTGTAGGTTCGGGGGAATGAGGCTACCCCAGCCCCACTGACTGCCTGCTCTGGGACAGAAAGATAGAAGCTGCTGAGTGGACCCTTCTGGGGCTAGGGTAAGGTCAGGGCTGAGAATGTGGGGAGAGGCCCTGAGCCTGGCTGTGAGGGGCAGGCACTGCCAGGGACTGATAGACCTGCTGACCCAATTCTCTCTTATTTCTTTGTTTATTTTTGCTTGGATGCTATATTAAAGGTTCGTTGGCTACATTTTTCCTCATTGATTCAACCAATATTTATTTACAGGGCATCTGCTCCAGTCAGGCCTTCTGCTCTAATCTGGGTAGACTAGTGACACTAAGACTGGGGACCTCTCCTCATAGATCTCCCTCTGCCTCCTGGAGTTAGAAGATGAGTAGACAGACGATTAGAGCTCAGCATGGCAAGGCTGATGATAGAGTCTGCACAGGGCAATACTGGAGCCCAGTGGAGGGTGCCTAGACCTCCAGAGGTACCGTCCTGGAGGCTAGGGACAGTGCATTTCTGGCCATGATGCAGTAGTGCAGTTGGTCCCTATCTCTTCTCTCCTTTATCTCCTTCAATAGGCTCAGTCTTCTCAAACACAGAACTTTATTTGGGGAGTGGGGGACATGTCAAGGCAAAGTACAGGAAATTCTAGGCTTCTCACCAGGCCTGGTTTGATTTAATTCTCACAGCTGGAACCAGGAAGTAAGCCCAAACACTCAGAAAGGTGACTGATGATTAAAAAGCAATCTGTCTTTATGGACTAGCTCTGGCACAGGCCAGAAACTAGCAGTATGGGAAAGAACCTTGGGGAGGAAAAAAAGCAGAAATAGCCAACCTTACTTGGGGTCCAGGAATTTTCTCCAAGTCGGCAGCAAAGCCTCATGGGAAAATGAAACTCCCAGGCAGGCCTAGGCACCTTTTCTCTCTGGGGTGATGGGGAGTTTTCCTGTGGAGAATGATATGCAAAGTCTCTAGGTCCTCCTGGGAGAAAAGATTTCCCTTTTAATGATTCAGGGACTAGGATTTTATTCTGAAACGGGACGGAGAATGGTAAGCATGGCTTGCTGGGGAGTGAGAGCCACAGGCCCCAGGAGATTGAGGACAGGACAGAAAGGCCCTGCAGCTTAGGCCTGGTGGAGGAATAGCCTCACTAGGGAAGGTCATCACCCAGAGAAAGGCACTGCTATCTCCTCCCAGAGAGGATGGTTACAGCACAGGAAAACCCACCACAGGCAATAATAGAAGCCACTAGTGGGAATGGATGTTTTTGCTTTCAAAAATGGTTCGATAAGTATTAGGAGAGAAATTATACTGTGCCAGAACTCAGGGCTTGGAAAAGAGGAGGCAGCTCTCAGTGGGCTTTCTGGCCTCCTTCCATCCTAAAATGTCCTATTTTTCTATATAGAATAAGAAAATGCACTTGTCCCCCTCCCCCTTGCCTCCCTCCCTATCTCACTTTGTTCCAGTTTCATCATGAGGAGCAGCCTTGGTTCAGCCTCAGGAATCACATGCACAACCCTGTGGCCATCTGCTCTCTAGTATCTTCTGCTAGTGACCTACCCAGGCCCATTTACTTACCTGGCAGGACTCTGAGTGCCACCTTATTCCTGGGCAAGTGCTGTTATTTGTCGGACAGCTCAAAGGTACCCCTGTGTACCCCTGCTGGAGAACACTTCCAATTGCTAACCCTAGGAAAAACCTGCATTTCCAAAATCCCTCCAAGGCCAACCCTCTCTCTTCTGTTATCACTATGCCCATTTTACAGATGGACAGAGGGAAACCTAAAACTGTAAAGACTAGGACACCTCAAAGGCCAGTGGCGTCACACTGCCCTGGCATCTCTTAGTATTTCACACACAGTTGTTGATTGCAAAGCAAAGCACTCGGCTCAGCCTGGAGCATACAGCAGAGCAATCCTTGTTTTTTCCAAGTTCAAACAGAATAAGGGCAAAGTAGACAATCAGAAAACTATTTTAAACCTGTAAGAAATGCCATGGTTCATCCTGGGATGGCAGAAAGATTGATAAATTTGGAAGCAGAAAGTCTGAGTTCAACTCTGCTCTTTGCCATGGACTAGCTGTGTGACCTTGGAAAAGCTGGTCACCCTCTCTGGTCCTTAGTTACCTCATTAGTAAAGGGATGGTAAAGCATCTAGTCATAGGCTTGTTGAGGACAAAACAAGATAAGGGATGTGGCAGTACTGGGAAATGGCAGCAGGCTCACTGTCTTCATACCCCGCCATGTAGGGCTTAAGTGAGTACTTGGTGCTCATGGTGTCTGTGGGACTTGTCTTGGGAGTCTGCCTTCAGAGCTGGCCAGCCATTCCTGGAACAGCTATTTATCATTTGAGGGTAGGTTTGACTGTCAGTAACCCAAAAGGCTTTCTGAGAGAACATGGAGAAGGTGGATGGTTAAACCAGGGAAGGCTGGATTTGGCTACAAAGGTTGGTATGATTCATAAACTGTCTCCAAGGGCCACCTCCACATCCCCACAGTGTTTGAGCAACAGCAGCTGTGAGAAAACATGTAAAGCCTCTCAAGGGGATGACTTTGAAGGAGGACATTTCCTTGATGGTGTAAATTCTGGTTACTTTGCTTAAAAACAGTCTCATTATCATGACGCCTCCTATGTAAAACAGCATCCATGTAAATGCCTAGTCAGTTACACCCTGTGAGCCTCTATTTTTCTATTGACTGAGGCTGTTGGAGAGTTGATGGTCTCTAGGATTACTTCCAATTCTGATGTGCTTCAGGTATGATTCTGCTTCTGGGGATATGGGTGGGGTGATATGCACTTGCCTCAGTAGTGATCACAGCAGGATACTGAGAATAATAGCAAACACTTATAGAGACTTACTCTTCCTGCAAGGTAGGCACTGTTATCATCTCTACTTTAAAGATGAGGAAACTGAGGCACAGAGAGGTGAAGTGATTTGCCTAGGGTCACATAGCAGCTAGGAAGTGACAGAGCCAGGATGCAAACTCGGGGAGCCTGGCTCCAGAGTTCATGCTTTGCTTTGTTGGAAGGAGTCTTGTGAGCTGAGTCTTCCAGAATGCTCTTGTCCAATAGACAATTGCCCAGGCCAGAATCTCTCTTTGTCTGAGTTCTGCCAATTGGCTCTCGAAAACACAACAGCTCTGAGAGGGGTATAGTGCATTGAGTGGTGTCCCTCCCAAAGACACTCCTCTGGGTGTCCACCTAGAACCTGTGAATGGGATCATATTTGGAAAAAGGGTCTTTGCAGATGTAATTAAGTTAAGGATCTTGAGCTGAGATCATTTTGGATTTAGGGTGGGCTCTACATCCAATGACGCGAGTCCTTATGTGAGACAGAAGAGGAAAGAAAAAGAGGAGAAGGCCATGTGAAAATGCAGGCAGAAATTAGAGCAATGAAGCTACAGACCAAGGAACACCAAGGATTACTGACAATTGCCAGAAGCTAGGAGAGAACCATGGAAGAGATTCTATCCCAGAGCCATTGGAAGGAGTGTGACCCTGTTGACACCTTAATTTTGGACTTTGGGCCTCCACAATGCGAAAGAATACATTTCTATTGTTTTAAGCCACCCAGTTTGTGGCAATTTATATGGCAGCCTTAGGAAAGGAATACTGGGAGCAAGCCCCCAGGAGGAATCTTGACGCACCATTGCTCCTCAAAGGCATTTAAGGGTCAAGGTCGTTATGGGGGCGGGTATCAATACCGCCGACCCTTTGGAAGTGTCTAGAAGAGTGGTAGAGGGTGAAATCAGCTCCTTCTGGGCCCACAGCCCTCTCCACTCAGAGACTTCCAGCCCAGTGCTCAGAGGCCATCATGAGTGGCAGAACCATCTGCCTGCTAAGCTGCTCAAGAGGGGCCTCGGTTCCCTGCGGTATCCAGGAAACCCCAAGAGTGGCCAGTCATAATGGCCCTCAAGAGAGCTCCTGTATTCCGGTTAATTTACCTCTCAGCTCACTGGAGCTATATTTCATCCCTTCTGGCGTATTTTGTTTTGTACCTGATAAAGGGGATGGGGAGGGAGGGAGGATGAGAGAGAAGGATATTTGTTTGCTGGACATTTTGACATTATTGGCATTGACATCACTCTTGCTTGGGGACATATTGGGAATAAAGGTCTTCCATTGATGTTCTCAAGATTTGAGGGCGACAGAAAGTAGTTTGGCCATCTACTAAGTTCAGCCCTTCTTCCCAGTTTCCATGGTTCTCACTCAACGGCCGAGCTGATGGGAGCTGCTCTGTGGTTGGAAATAACAAAAAGATGACTGAGAGGCTGGCGATTTAAAGCCCAGACACCTGGGACTCAGGCTCAGGCTCCTCATTCTGGTCGCGCCTATAGGGCTCATGAGATCCAAAGCTCTGACCTCACACTTGAGAAAACAGACCCAGAGGGAAGCAGAGACTCACCTCAGGCTGCACACTTTGCTTGCTGCCAAGCTGGGACTGGGAAGCATGACTCTTTCCGGCCCATGTTGCCAGGAATTCTTAGATCCCTTTCCTGGTCATCATAAGAAGCCAAAAGCTGGGCAGGCCTCCTAAATTCTTTTTCTAGCTGCAAGTCCTCTGTCCCTCCTTGAAATCTACAGCCTACAGCCCTGCTGTTCCTGGGGCACTGTGACCACATTCCACTTGATTATTTAGGTCCCTGCCTTGTCTCCTCTGCTAGACCACAGGACTCAAGGTCAGGGCCTAAGCCTGATGTGCGTCTGCATTCTTTCCCCTCCTCCCAGGGTCCAGCAAGGGTCTGGCATGGAATAAGAGCCAAGCACATATTTAGCGAATGAATGAATGAATGAGTGGATGAATGAATGAAATAAAATAGATATGGTAACAACAAGAGTGAATTAGAATGGACTCATTATTATATTAAATTATGTTCAAGTTACATTAGCATTTCAGATTTTAGCAGAGAAGAAATTACAGACAAATTCATGCATTCTCATTCCTCACTGATGGCTAACCCCCAATGATTTAAAGGAGAAACAGCAACCTAATGTTGTCATTCTGTTTTCATCTCCTTCTCTTTTGCTACTTGACAGAGCTGTGATACTACGCGTGCTTTGAAATGCATTTTCTATCATCTCAAGCCTCTTACATGAATCCATAAAATTAACTCACAACCTTCTTTTTCTTCTTTCTTCTTTGCTCTGGCATCATGTGGTTAATGCACCCTTTACCATATTTGAAAAGCAAAGTTCATTGAATGGCACAAGCCCCACATATGGCTACCTAGCTAGCTTCATGGATGTGTGTGCTTGGTCAGCTCTGCTGAGCGCAGGGTGAGCAGGGCCCAGGGTAGATCCAGGCTCCTGGGCCTAGCAGACCCGCATGTGGCAGGTTGGATGTGGGAGAGCCCTTAGTGTGGCCTCAGAGCAGGAGGAGGCAGTGACCATGAGGGGTGGCTTACCTCACAGAAGGGCTTATCTCAGGTAGGGTGAGCAGGGGAGAGGCCCCCATCCAGAAAGCCCCACTGGGGCAGGGCCAGTGGAGGTCACATCCTGGGACTCATACCAGGGCTTCTGGCATTACCACAGCCTTTGGTAAAGCAGAACTTGGGAGCAGTGCAGCAGGAGCATTTAGGAGGTGGGCCCTGGACTCCCAAGTTTCCTAGGTGAGAGATCTCAGGCAAGTTACTCAATGTCTCTGAGCTTCAGTTCCCTCTTCTGTAAATTGGAGGCAATGCATCCTGCCACACAGCAGTTTCATCTCTGTGCACACTTGGCACAGACCCCGGCCCATGGGAGTCACCCTATATGTGCATCCTGTCATGAGGGCAGTGGTAGATGGTGGGACTGGTCGTCATAGTGTAGTAACAACAGCTTCTTATTGAGTGCTTTCTATGTGGTGGGCAGTAGTACTGCCATCCTCTAACCCTTGAGTTAACAAGCTGTGAGAAGTGAGGTCACTTGCTTGGGGTCACATGGCCACCTCCCAGGGCTGTCTCGAGGGTCCAGTGAAGTAACAAAGGCTGCAAAAGCCAGGTCTCCAACACTTCCTTGCGTGCTTAGGAGAGCAGAACTGAAGACAGGCCGTGCCTCTATCCTGCTACTCAGCTAATTTTGAATCTCACTAGGGCTTGAGGGAAGGTTTTCCTAAGAAGGGATGCTCTGTAGGCTGTCAATGAACTATGTGGACCGTCAGCCAGCAAGATGTCACGGCTGGGACTGTAAATTGTGTTTGCTTGAAGAAGGGAAAAATTATACCTTGCAGACCTTCAGTGTCAGATTGACTTAACCAGCCAAACAGCTGGCTTGCCACGTTCTTCCCCCATTGGCCTTCCTGGGGAAGAGAGTTTGGAAGCATTGTTCTAGGCCAGAAGAAACCAGGAGGGGTGTCTAGAGAAAGGAGGGGAGGCATGCAACCCTTGGGTCAGGGGAATCAGGGTTTTGTGTCTTCCAAATCTCAATTAGGTTATGCACTCGTCTTCCAGAACTGAACCAGGGTTTGTCTGGTATTTAAGGTGGGGTTTCTTTGAGGGGATAAATCACAGCATGTTGAAATTGGGGGAGGAAGTCCTAGCAGGAGGGAGGCCATGCTGTGAGTCCAGTGAGAGACTTAACTTCCTCCTGTGCAAACAGAAGGGAAGGATGGCTCCTCCCAGGCCCCTTCCTCTTTCATGTGGTGTGATTTTGTGGGCTGTTTAGCAAGTGGGGCAGGTGACAGTCTGAGCAACCTCGTGTCCTCCTCCTGACTCTGGTATGTTCTCTAACCTCCCTGTCTCAGTTTCCTCATCTGCAAAGTAGTCTAAGTCAAGTGCCTGCTATTCTTATTGAGGCTGTTTCCGGCAGCTCCACAGAGGTGGAGGAACATAAGGAAGGCCCTGGCATCAGGATGACCCTGTTCAGCCATGAAGGTAACTTGCTGGGCAGGAGGTGACACTGGTTGGTCACCCAAACATGTTGAAATGAGAGGGAAGCTGGGCCACGGTAGACGTCTGGCTTGTCGCACTGGGGCACTAGCCTTGAAGTTCCCTTGTCTTCTGCCTAACCACAGTAAAGCCCCTCTGCCCCTCCCCCTCTGCTTGCTTCCACTCCCAGAATGCAGCACTGCAGAGACTAATCCATTTGACCTGGTGCCACAGCCCGTTTAGGCAAATCTGTTAACCTTTACTTTTAATTCGCAGGAGCGCTGAGGAATTGCTTGGGGGTGATATCCATGGACACACTTCAGGCTTTGTGGATTCTGTGTGTTCTCTCTGATATCACATGTGTCAGGGAACTGAGAAGAACTTGTCTCTGGACTGACACTAGTTTCTTTATTTCAAGTCCAGACAGGAAAGAGCACTGATTGCCTCGATCTTCACAAAGCTGCAGAAGGCATCTGACACAACCTAGAATCAGGGAGGGACCCATCAGTTCCAAAACCCTCTGCCCGGTGCAGGAACTCCCTCTCCAGAACTAGGTTTCTATTGGAATACCTTGAAGAACATGCTTCCTAAGGCAGCCTGTTCCAGGTTCAGACAGTGCCAATCGTGAGGAGAGTTCTCCTTACTCTGAGCTGGAATTTGTCTCCCAGAAGTGTCTACCCACCATCCTGGTCCTCTCCTCTCTGTGCCCTTTCCCATGACAGCTTTGGACATAGGTGGGACAGCACCCCTGGGCCCCTCATCTTCTTTTCTCAAGGTTTATCGTTCCTTTTCTGTCATGATTTCAAGACCTTCACCATCCTGTTCTCCCTTTCACTTTCTTCTAGTTTCTCCCCATACATCTCATTCTGTAACCCATCTGGAATAAATTGGATTATTCAAGGAGAGGTAAAAATTTAGGTGGATTTCCCTTTGTGTTCGCATGCAGGTTCCCCCAGAGCACTTGCTAAATAAGCTTTAATTTCACTGAGGTTTTCTTTCACCTAGTTTGGTGCTATTTCTAAAATAGATTTCATACATGGCTTTACTTTTTCCCTTTTCCCTTAGACTCTGTATTAGTTTCCTATTGCTACTGTAACAAAGTACCACAAATGTAGTGGCTTAAAACAACACACATTTATTATCTTACAGTTTCAGAGGCCAGAAGTCCAAAATGAATCTCACTGGACTAAAATCAAGGTGTGGGCAGGGCTGCCTTCCTTCAGAAGGTTCTAGGGGAGAGTGTGCTTCCTTGCCTTTTCCAGCTTCTAGAGGCTGGGTCCATTCCTTGGCTCGTGGCCCCTTCCTTCATCTTCAAGGCCAGCAACATAGCATCTTCAAATTTCAGTCCCCCACCTCCCTGATTCTGCTTCCATTATGACATCTTATTCTGATCCACTCTTCTGCCTCTCTCTTTCACTTACTAGTACCCTTGTGATTACATTGAACGCACCCAGGTAATTGAGAATAATCTCCCCATCTCAAGATCTTCAATTTAATCACATCTGCAAAGTACCTTTTTCCATGTAACATAACATATTCACAGGTTCCGGGAATTAGGACAGATATCTTTGGGGGGCTATTATTCAGAAGGCTACTCCTTCTGCCGCCAAGGCCATGGTGTTAGCAGGATGAGCTTTCTTGACCATGGATAGATGCATCTGGGGGTTCCACCCCCTTGTGCACACCCAGGCCCCAGCCTCCCCTCACAGAGTGGTACTGCACTACGAGGGGGAAAGGGGTGAAATTCAAGCAGCTCCAGGGCACGGAATCAGCCCCACATGTGGTATTTGAAGCATCTAGTTCCCAGAAACTCTTCTTTTAGGTTCATTATGAGCCTGGCACAGGTAAGAATTTAGCGAATGAATGACTGGCTGACCGGCTAAGTGAATGGCCTGCTTCTGCATCCATCATATCCATATGACCTTCATATAGCACACATCAGCTCACGTCAGTTGTCTCTTCAGAAACAGTCAATGGCACTCCTGAATGTACAGATTCAATCCCAGACTCAGCCTGGCCTCTCTGACCCCAGCATGCTGGTCCAGCTTCTCCTCTCACTGCACTGATCCACAAGCCCCACACTCTAGCCTGACTGGACTGAGTAGAAATAATAGCAGCAAGCACATACGGAGTGCTTCCCAGGTTCCCGGCCCTATTCTGAGGGCTGTACCTATATTCACTCATTTAACTCTCGCAACAACCCTATACGTAGGTACTGTCAATATCTCCATTTTATAAATAAGGAAACAGCAGTACGGTAACTTACCCACGGGCACGACAAGTTAGCAGCAAGCAGAACCAGGATTCCAACTTAGGTGGTTTAGCTTCAGAGCCCATGATTTTAAGCAAAATATCCTGTGCTGCTCTGTCCTGTGTTCTCTGGGTCTTGGTCCTTGTGGCTCTGTCCTTTGGGTAGCCAGTTTCCCTTTCAAGGTACAGTTGACTATGCTTTGACTGTCTCTTGCCCTTGCCACACCCCCTCCCCTCACCCCCACTACTCTTTCCTCTGGTCCCCATAGTCAGTGCACCTTTGGGTCATTCTGCACTGCAGTGTGGGCTGCTCCCACGTCTGGCTCTCTGGGGCCCAGCCCGGGGGCCCCATGAATGTTTGGATTCTTATATCTCAGAGCCCCATGACCTGCTGAGCTGGCTTAATGCATGCCCCATATGAGAGGGGTAGCTGATTCTTGGCTAGGTTCTATGTACTTCTCACCTGAGAGGAAACCCTCTGGATCAGAGGTTCTTAACCTTTGGTGTGTCATGGAACCTCTTTGAGGCTCCTATGGGAGCTTCCACCCAGGAAAACGCTCATGCACACACAATGTAGACCATCAAGGGGGATTCCTGGCACTCCTGAAGCCCGTCTGGGACCCCTAGTTCAGAGTCTTCCCCATGAAAGTAAAGCTGGCATTTACAGAACCCCTTCCAAACTCCTATTAATGTTGATATTTTGACTGCTTACCATGAATCACAAATGTTCTTAATGGCATCCAGAATGATGAATCTTTTCTAGAAGGTTTTCAATTTACTTTGCCCAGATCCATCAGAGGAATCACTATGGCAGCTATAACCTTACAAAATGTATTTCTTAAATGCTAAGACTTGAATGTCAAAATTACTCCTTGATCCATGGGCTGCAGAATGGATGTTGTGTTAGCAGGCATGAAAACAATATTAATCTTGTTGTTCTTCTCCAGCAGAGCTCTTGAGTGACCAGGTACATTGTCAATAAGCAATAATATTTTGAGAGGAATCTTTTTTTCTGAACAGTAGGTCTCCACAGTGGGCTTAAAGCATTCAGTAAACCATGTTGTAAATAGATGTGCTGTCTTCCAGGCTTTATTGTTCCATTTATAGAGCACAAGCAGAGTGGTAATTCTTAACAGCCCTAGGATTTTCAGAATGGTAAATGAGCATTGCCTTCAACTTAAAGTCACCAGCTGCATTAGCTCCTAACAAGAGTGTCAGCCTGTCCTTTGAAGCTTTGAAACCAGGCACTGACTTCTCCTCTCTAGCTATGAAAGTCCTAGATGGCATCTCCTTCCAACATAAGGCTGTTTCATCTACATTGAAAATCTGCTGTTTAGTGTAGCCACCTTCATTAATTATTTTAGCTAGATCATCTAGATAACTTGCTGCAGCTTCCACATCAGCACTTGCTGCCTCACCTTGCACTTTTATGTTATGGAGGCGGCTTCTTTCCTTAAATCTCATGAACCAACCTCTTCTAGCTTCAAACTTTTCTTCTGCAGTGTCCTCACTTCTTTCAGCCTTCATAGAATTGAAGAGAGTGAGGGCCTTGCTCTGGATTAGGCTTTGGCTTAAGGGAATTTTGTAGCTGGTTTGATCTTCTATCCAGACCACTAAAGCTTTCTCCTAATCATCAATAGTCTGTTTTGCTTTTTTATCATTTGTGTGTTCACTGGGGCAGCACTTTTAATTTCCTTCAAGAACTTTTCCTTTGAGTTCACAACTTGGCTAACTGTTTGGCCAAAGAGGCCTAGTTTTCGGCCTATCCTGGCTTTCAACATGTCTTTCTCACTAAGCTTAATCATTTCTGGCTTTTGATTTAAAGTAAGAGACATGCAACTCTTCCTTCCACTTGAACACTTAGAGGCCATTGTAGGGTTATTAATTGGCTTAATTTCAATATTGTTTGTCTCAGGGAAGAGGGAGGCCCAAGGAGAGGGAGAGAGACAGGGGAATAGCTAGTCAGTGGAGCAGTCAGAACACACACGACATTTATCAATTAAGTTTGCCATCGTATATGGGCATGGTTTGTGGCTCCCCAAAACAGTTACAATAGTAACATCAAAGATCACTGATCAAAGATCACCATAACAAATATACTAATAGTGAAAAATTTTGAAATATTGTAAGAATTACCAAAATGTGACACGGAGACACGAAGTGAGCAAATGATGTTGTAAAAATGGCGCTGATTGACTTGCTTGATGCAGGGTTGCCACAAACCTTCAATTTGTAAAAAACACAATATCTCTGAAGCGCAATAAAGCGAAGCACATGAAAACAAGGTATGCCTGTATTTCTACCCTATGGTGGGCAGGAGTCACAAAGAGTAGGTGGAGTGGCAAGGCAAACTCACACCTTTGTATATGGCCTAATGAGACTGGGTTCCTCGTTAGCTTCCCTTCTCATAGACCTACCTGAGAGTTCATGGTACCTCAGACCTTAGACCTACCTCTTTCTCTCTTTGGTACAGGAGTAATGAAATGGAAGGGGTGGGTTGGCTTCTGCAAACGATAGTGACTTTGCTCCTGGTGACTTCATTGCACACTGCAGGCAGCATCCAGCAAGGGCAAGCTGGGAGGAAATGACAAAGACCTCAGCATTGCTTTCCTGACAGTGATGTGGAAAGCAAAAAGAGCTTCTGTGAGGAAGCTCAGCTCTACTCAGACCCACCCTAGCTTTTGCACCCATCCAGCTTTCCATGGCTCTTGGAGGTATCTAGCTCCTACGAAGTGGCATTTCAGGCCACAGCACCTAGTCCCAGTCCAACTCTTTAGTCTGCCATGTTTCCCTTTCCTCCAACACTAATGTACCCTGTGCATGGGCCACACTCAATCATTCTGTATTTCCAGCAGTTTCACACTCATGGGCCACTTGCTCACACTCTTTCTTTGGCCAGGGATCCCTTCCCTACCTCCACTCCCATTTAGGTGTTCAACAAATTCACATCAAGTACCACATGCCAGGCACTCTTCAGGTCCCCTGGGGACTTCTAAGGATTTAGAACCCTCTGCCCTTCGGGAGCAAGTGCACTGTCTACTGAGGAGATAAGACATGTACATATAACTAGACTCCAGGGAGGAAAGGGACAAGCACACACATCCACCTGGGGAATGTCTCTTCTTCCTACCAGTTACCTCAGCCCCTCCTCAGAATCCAGTGTGCCATCACAAGACATTTCATGCTACCAATTGGATATGAATTGTCTTTTCATAGCCACTCAGCACCTTGTATTTCTCTTCTGGAAGCATTCCTTGCCTGGAGGAGGTGCTAGTTGAAGGGAACCTCAAAGGAAGGGTAAGGTTTTGGTGGTGAGCTCTTCGGAGGACAGAACTGATCCCCAGTCCATTGCTTTTACCCCCCTCGACAGGTTCTTTCTGGGCCATTTCTTCTATTCTTGTGCTTTAACTTCCATGTATATGCAGTTAACTCCCTGATCTTGGTGTCTAGCCTGAACCTCTCCCCATAAAGCCAAATCCTTATTGGATATCTACAGTGAACATTTTCAGCCACTGGAATGGAAGTCTTCAACACCATCTAACCCCATCCAACCAGCTCTTTCTCCAGCACATGGCACCAACATCCACCCAGTCATCAGAGCCGGATTTCTCAGTATCACCCTTAACCTTGCCCTCTCCCCCACCTAATCAGCCACCAAGTTCTGCCAATTTACCTCCTAATTATTTCTAGAACATATCTCCTCCTTCTTAAAATCAGTCCCACCACTGCTCTAATTTAGGTCTTTATCACCTCTCACCTGTATTACTCTAATTGTCCCCTCACTTGCTCCCTCTAGATCCTCCTCTAAACATCAGCCAGAGTGACTTACCTAAAAGGCTAATTCAACCAGATCACCCCTATGCTTAAACCATCTAATGGCTCCCCAGTCTCAAAAACTGGTGGTTTTAGAGATAGCCCTTTTGAAGGTGCTACAAGCTGATTTAGTGTGACCCTGCCACAGACTCCCTGGATGAGTTCAGGCAAGTCCTTTTCCTTCTCTGGATCTCAGTCTCTTCACATAAAAAATAAGGGGGTTGGAATAGTTCTGTGTTTCCCAACAAGTGTTGTCTGGGCTGCTAGTCTCATGAAATGCTTTTTCCACATGGGTCTGGAGTTAAATATGTTTGGGGAATGCTGAAATCTCTAGCCCTTATTGGAGAGTCATGATGCACCTTGGCATGTCACAGGCTCTGGGAAGTCTGGCAATCAAGGAAGCTAACTTTCTCCCACTCCACTTTACTCAAACTTTTGTCACCACACAACCCTTTTGGAGCTGAGCATCTATTAGAATATTGTAGAAGAAACATCTTTCCACACGCTTTGGGGAACATGCTTTGGGAAATGCTGGAGTGGATTATCCAGGGCCTGCATTGCTCTAATAGGTGGTGATTCTGCTGAAGTTACTATTTGAGGGAAGAGGACAACATCTGTCTCAGGACTGCATCTGCCACAGTAGGTGTTCACACAACAGGCGTTAAACAGTGGGTGCAATAAGAAATGGGCAAATTGGATTGAAAGCATGGCTAGTTCAGATGCAGACAATAGATTCCCAGCTACAAGAGGAGAGCAGATTGTTCCCAGAAAGAAATGAGTACAAGGCTTGATGGGGAGAGCATGCTAACCACAGTAGTGATGGGTACGTCTGTGATCTATCTGCCTGTGCTGCTGGCCATGTCAGTTCAAGGCCATTCGCAATGTACTTTCCTCTAGGAAAGTTTACCTGGGGACTCTAGGGATGGCAGAAAGAGAAGCCACCCCACTCATGTTCCTTTTATTGCACATAAGGCACTACTGGCACTTGTAAATGTCGACTCCAAGTAGTTCTGCTATTAAATCAGCTTTTTAATATCTCTGGACCATGTCCTGGACAAGGCAGAAGGCTTCGTGGCACTGGGCGTGGGGACTGGCCCACTGTATTCCTCAGCTGGGACTTGCATTAGCACTGATTGCTGGCAAGGCTGTCAGCCCAGTACTGTGTTTTTCTAATCAAGAAGGCCAATTTAGTACTTGGGAAAGACTGGTCAGCTGGGCCACGTTACTTTCTTCTCCTGGTAGAAATAATGCAGGCAGAGACAGCAGAAGGTTCTGCAAGTGGTTTTCCAGGCAGCCCCAAGTCACTGAAGCCCTCTCCTCTCCAGCCACTTTAAGGCTGCTCACTGGGGTTTACCGACAGATCTTCCTGTCCTGGGGCTGTTAGGAAAGACTGGATCCTCTTGCCTGCTGGTGTCTCGCAGCACCTCTCACTACTAGGGGGAAAGGGGGGCAAAATCATTTCCCAATCCACTAGGCAGGAAGACTGGGGTTTTGTTTACTCGATCAGAGTCCCTCTTAGGAAATATTTCAGTTTCTATCTTGTTTTAGTAATACGATGCCACTAGTAGTAGCTGAGATTTATTGAACACTTACTTTACTACATGCCAGGCACTGTGCTGCATGCTTTCCATGCACTGGCTCATTAGCTCCTCATAATAACCCAACAGGGGTTGGTACTAATATTACCCCCATTTTGTAGGTGGTGAACCCAAGGCAAAAAAAAGAGATATAAATTAACTTGCTCAAGGCCACACAGCAAGGAGATGGCAAAGCTGGGATCCCAACCCAAGTCAGTCTGGTTTGCAATGCACCCGCTGTTGACCATAACACCACATTGCATCCCTGTTAGTTGTTTACTTGCTTGACTCTACCAGAGATAGTGGGCTCCTTGAGGGCAAGGGCCATGTCTGGTTCGTGGCGGGACCTGGCATGTAGTGGGTGCTGAGGGGAGCCTGGTAGTCAGTGCAAGGCTGCCTGCTTCAGAGCATTGTGGTCCACTTGTCAAGGGTGTGGGGTAAAGTTCTCTGCCATGTAGGGTCAGAGAAACAAGCACATCTGCTCCTTACTTCCCAAGCCTGATGTCCCCCAAAGATAATTACTGTGGACTCTCAGCTGTTGGAGCTCAGAGCATACTCCACATCGGCTCGGTCTGTTTCCCAAAACAAGTTTGTATTGTTTTGAAACCATGGTGCAGGGCACCCAGAGAGCAAATAGAAGTTGATCCCCACATAACAGGCAGTAACTAAGGCACCAAGAGTGCGTGAAACAGCTTTGGGGGGCTGAAGGAGAAGGCTATGGAGTGCTGAGGGTATGCACATTTCATAAAGAGGCCCACCCTGTGGAAGGCAGCTCAGTCAACTGAAGGAGCGGCCCTGGGGCTGTTGCTACCCTTTAACCCAATAATTGCCCCTCCTGAGATTTTGTTCCTCAGGAAGCATTTCAACAGAATTGCAAAGATACATGCATGAAGATGTTCATTCAAGATTGGCTGTAGTAATATAACACTGGGAACAAATGAATTGTTCAGCAATAAGGGTGGTTAATTAAATTATGGCATATCCATTCCATTGCATATTATGAGGCCATTTAATATGCTCATTCTGAAACCTGCAGCAGCCTGAGGAATACATGGAACAGAAGGTTTGTAAAGGAAGAGACGCCATTGTATTTACATTGTGATTTTGCAACTTACAAGCTCTTTCTGTGCAGTATATGTCCAAATATAAAGAGCTGTTTTAGGGTGACGGGATTTGGTGATTTCTTTTTTAAAAAATATCTTGATCATTGTTATATTGTTTTTATATTTCCAAATGGAAGAGTGTGTGTGTGAGTGTGCGCGCACACGTGTGTGTGTGTGTGTTGGAGGAATCAGCACATAATTTCTCCCCAAAACTAATTGTATTTGCAGCGAATTCCCACATCTACTTGAGAATAAAAGTATATATATGGGGAGTGGGGACAAGAAGAAAACAGGTGCTGGTGCTATTTGATGCATGATCAGGACCATGACATATTATTAAAAAGAAGCCTGGATCCTTCCATGGTACAGCTGGCTATTCATGAACCTTTGAAATGGATAAGGCTGTAGCATCTGGTCCATTGTTGCCATTCCTATATTGCCAGCCAGCCCTCATTTTAAGTCTTTAATTTACAAGTGGTTTCTGCCTATCAGTGAACAGGGATGAATCCAGAACCTTTCTCTCAGATGAACAAAAGGAAGTGGGTGCTCTTTCCCAAACAGGAGAAAGAAGCTTGTCCCAAGTTCCAAGCTTGAATGTCTGTTGGTCTTGTCAGGGCACCAGTAGGCAGAGAGTTCCCAAACCCCCACTACCAGACAGCAACCCCTTTTGCCCAGGGATAGCAGAGTATGTGACAGAACAGTTTTTGGAGGCAGCAGTGGTGACCCCCATCTCATGTACCCACCTTTGATATTGATGTTCTGCTTGGCCTGGCAAATATCAGCCTTGCACCACTTCCTCCCACTTCCAAGCCTGACACATGGGTAATTACACATTGGGACTGAAGGCATGTATCTTCGCAATTCTGTTGAAACACTTCCTGAGGAATCAAATCTCAGGAGGGGCAATTATTGGGTTAAAGATTAGGAACAGCCCCAGGGCCCCTGCTTCAGTTGACTGAGCTGCCTTCCACAGGGTGGGCCTCTTTATGAAATGTGCATACCCTCAGCACTCCATAGCCTTCTTCTTCAGCCCCCCCCCCCCAAATTAGCAGAAGGTTCAAAGTGAAATTAGCAGAAGTTCAAAGCATGTGGCTTCATATCTCCCCACTTCCTCATTCCTGCTACCCCTTTCATAAGTGGCACCTTTTCAGATAGTCAGCTTGGAATAACTGGCACACAGCCCCTTGTCTTGCCACGCAGATTCACACCCAGAGAAAATTAAACACAGAGATGACCAGATGTGGGGGGAACAACTGGATGCCTTAAGTTGGGGCCTTTGGTATGTCCACTTAAAGACTTTACTGCACTGGCCCTTCTTAAAGGCTGGGTTTGGATGCAGAAAGATATATAGGTATACACATTCTGTCTCTCATTGCCCCTCATAGCCAGGGCCAGTAATGAGGAAACTAATGCTGAGAGGTGAAATGACCTGTCCAAGGTCATATAGTTAGAAGTAACATTGCTGGTGCCTTAACCAAGGTCTCTTACCTTCAAGTCTGATGCTTTTTGGTAAGTGGTCCCTGGAGAATATGCTCTGATTTGGACATGTCTTAACGGCATACCCTAATACCACCAGTGTATCCACAAGACTCAGGTGGGTGTACTGTATGCCCATCCCTGTTCTGGGTATGCTGGAACAGCAGCTAAAAAGATGCATGCCTGGCATGCACTTGCCCCCACCAAGTTCACAGATTGCCCTAGAAACACTTTACAGGTCCAATCCTACAGCTTGTGCAGCTCTCAACTCTCTTGGCCTCATTCCCTTGTACTAGCCTGAGCTTGTCCTTCACTTACCATTTTTGCTCTTCTTTTTATTTTAATATCTTTAGTTGTAAAATATAGCATACAAACAAAAAGATACATAGTCAAAACATTACAGATGAACAAATTGCTATAAAGCAAACAATCATGTAACCACCATCCAGATCAGAAAGATAACATTGCTAGTACCCCAGACACTGCATATATCCCTTCCCAAGCACTACGCTCCCATTCCCTACTACAGGAAACCACTAGCATGGCTTTTCCAGCAATCACTTCCATGCTTATCTTCTTAGTTTTACCACTTACGTATGGATCCCTAAGCACTATACTTTAGCTTTTCCTATTTTTTGAACTTAATATAAACGAAATCATGCAATATGTATTCTTTAGTGCATGGCTTCCTTCTATTGTTTGCAAGACTGATCCATCTTGTTGATATAGAACATTTCCATTACCTCAAAAAGCTCCCTCGTGCCCTTTTGCCGTCAAACCCTTCCCACCTCAGCCCCAGGCAAGCACTGATCTGCTTTCTGTCACTATAGATAAGTCTTGCCTTTTATAGAATTTCACATAAATGGAATAACACAGTGCGTACTCTTTTGTTCTGGGCTTCTTTTCCTCATCACAGTTTTTCAAGCTCATTCATGTTGTTGTATGTATCAGTAGTTTGTTTTTTCCAATGCTGTGTAGTATTCCATACCATGGATATACTACAACTTGTTTGTCCATTCACCTGTGATGGCATTTGGATTGTTTCCAGTTATTGCTAATATTTAGCAATGAAATTGCTGGGCTGTATGGCTAGTGTATGTTAAACTTTATAAGAAACTGCCAAAGGGTTTTCCAAAGTGATTGTGCCATTTTACATTCCCACAATGCAAAGTTTAAGAGATCCAGTTGCTCCACATCCTTGTTAGTGTCCACCTTTTTAATTTTTGCCATTCAAGTGGACGTGAAGTGGTATTTTTATGTTTTAATTTGCATTTCCCTGATGACAAATGATGGTGACTATATTTTCATGTGCTTGTTGGTCATTCATATTTCTTTTCTTGTCAAGCGTCTAAATTGTTTGCCCATTTTTAAATTAGAGTGCTTGTATTCTTATTAAATTGTAAGTGTAATTTATATATTCTGGATATAAGTCCTTTTTCAGATATATGGTTTGCAAATTTATCGTTTAATTTTCTTAGTGTTTCTCTCATAGAGCAAAATCTGATAAAATCCAATGTATCATTTTTTCTTGTATGGTTCCTCCTTTTCCTGTCCTAGCAAGAAAATGTTTGCCCACCCCAAATTTGCAAATATTTTTCCTGTTTTTTCTTCTGAAATTTTTAGTTTTACCTTTTATGATTAGATTTATGATCCATTTCAAGTTAATTTTTGTATGTCGTGCATGATAAGGGTTGAGGTTCATTTTTCCCTATATGAATATTCAGTTGTAATCAGACGATTTTTTTTAAAAGTCTGTGCTATCATCCATTGGATTACCTTGACACCCTTGTTGAAAATCAATTGGCCAAATGTGTGTGAGGCTATTTCTGGACTTTCTATTCTCTCCATTAATCTATTTGTCTATCCTTACACCAATACCATACTTTCTTGATTATTCAATCTTTATAGTGAGTCTTTAAAAGTCTGTCAGTGTAACTCCTACAATTTTGCTCTTCATTTAAAAAATTATTTGTAAATTGACATTTTTGTATATAGTTCTGTGAATTTTAACACAAAGATAGATTGGTGTAACTACCACCACAATTAAAATACAGAACAATCCAATCTGAGGAGAGCCTAGCAAGACAGAAAGCTTTTAGACAATGACTGTTCTACTCGAGCCAAATATCACAGGAAAAAAAAAATGTGGCCCCACCATACCCACACCATCAAAGGCCAAGTGGAGAGTCTAGATTTCCATCTTTGCCAGTCTCTCATGAGGCTCTGAGAAGGGTGAGTGGGGAGTTGGGACTTTCATTTACTCCAGCCAGTAGCAAGACACCTCCTCCCACTGTAGGGTCAGTGGAAACCACCTGGGGAGCCTGAACTTCCAACCCATGAAGAAGTAATAAGGCATCCCACAGGCTCCCTGCTGTGGCCTACCTGGCTGAGTGAAGATTCAGGACATTCACCACCACCAAGTGGTAACACGGCCACCACCTTGCTCTGTAGTGTCAGTGGAGACCATGTGGGGAACAATAACAAAGCACTGCTACACCTTCCAACCACATAGGTATCAGTGGAAGTCTGGTGGGGAGCTGGAACTCCCACCCCTGCCCAGCAAGAACAAGGAGCCTTCTACTTTGGATATCAACAGATGCTGAATAGGGAACCTAGACTTTTACTTCATCTGGCAATAAAGCGGTGGCACTTCATCTCCTCTTCCCCTGCTGCAGTGGCGTCAGAATAAACCAGATAAAACAGGTGTTAATAAGATTCAGAGTCTCATAACATACTATCCAAGATGTCCAGATTTCAATCCGAAAGCACTCATCATACCAAGGACCAGGAAGATCTCAAACTGAATGAAAAAGACAAGCAATTGATGCCAACACTAGAAGATATCAAGAAGAACCAAATGGATATTTTAGAACTAAAAAAATGTAATAACCAAAGAAAGAACTCAATGGATGGGCCCAACAGGAGAATGGAGGGGAAAGAGGAAAGAATCTGTGAACTTGAAGATACAATAGATATTATCCAATCTGAGCAACAGAAAAAAAAATAGACTGAAAAAAATTAGCAGAGCTTCAAACACCTGTGGCACTATGACAAAAAGATTTAACATTTGTGTCACAGGAGTGCCAGAAGGAGAGAGAAGAGGGAGTGGGCTGAAAAACTACTCAAAGAAATAAGAGCTGAAAACTTCTCAAATTTGGCAAAAAGTGTAAATCTACCAAGAAGCTACACAAACCCCAAACAGTACAAACCCAAAGAAATGTATGCCAAGACATATTATAATTAAACTTCTGAAAACCATAAACAAAGAAAACATCTTGAAAGCAGCAAGAAAGAAATGACTCACTATGGGGGGAAAACAATTTGATTGACAGCAGATTTCTCCTAAGAAGACACGGAGGCCAGAAGGAAATTGCACAACACTTTTCAAGTGCTGAAAAACAACAACTGAACAACTGCCAACCCAAAATGCTATATGCAGCAAAATTCTCCTTCAGGAATGAAGGGGGAAATCAAGACATTCTCAGATGAAGGAAAACTGATTTTGTCACCAGCAGACCTATCCTAAAAGAGTGGCTGAATGAAGTTTTCTAAACAGAAAGGAAATGATGTCAGAAGGAATCTTGGACATTCAGTCAGGAAGACAAAACAATGAAAAGAGCAAAAGTATGGATAAAATAATAGGTTTCCCTTCTCTTGAGTTTTCTAAATTATGTTTGATAGTTAAAGCAACCATTGTAACAGTCTTATGTGGTTCTAAATGTGTGTGGAGGAAATATTTAAGACATTATAAATGGGGGAAGGTAAAGGGGTATAAAAGGAAGTCAGGTTTCTACACTTCACTCAAACTGGTAAATATTGACACCTTTAGACTGATAAATTTTATGTGTATATGTGTATACATATAATTTACATATTTATATTACATCATATGTGTATTGTAATACCTAGAGCAATCACTAAAACAACTATACAAAAAGATACACTCAGACAATATGCATGAATCAAAATGGGTGTTCAATATTATTAGCCATCAGGGAAATGCAAATTAAAACCACAGTGAGATATTGCTATAAACCTGTCAGAATAGTTAGAATAAAAAATGGTGACAACACCAGTGCTGAGGAGGATGCAGAGAAACTGGATCACTTATATGTTGTTGGTGGGAATGTAAAATGGTACATTCTGGAAAATAGTTTGGTAGTTTCCTAAAAAACTAGACATGCATATACCATACAACCTAGCAATTGCACTCTTGGCATTTACCCCAGAGAAATAGAAGCTTATGTCCACACAAAACGTGTACACAAATTTTATAGCAGCTTTATTCATAATAGTCTAAAGTCGGAAATGCTCCAGGTGTCCTTCAACAGGTGAATGGTTAAACAAACAGGGATACATCCATACCATGAAATACTATTGAGCAATAAAAGGAAAGAACTATCAATGCATGCAACAACCTGAATGAATCTCCAAAGAATTATGCTAAGTGGAAATTGTCAATCCTACTTATGATTGGCTTTTTTATATGTATGATTCCATTTATGTAACATTCTTGAAATGACAAAATTATAGAAATAGAGAATAGATTGGTAGTTACCAGGGTTAAGGAGGGGTGGGACAAGGAGGGAAGTGGATGTGGCTGTAAAAGGGCAGCATGAGGGATCCACGTGGTGCTTTTTTTTTTTTTTTGCCTATGGATATTCAATTGCTCCAGCACTATTTGTATTATTGTTCCCTTGTAGTAATGTGTATATTTTCTTCTGACTTCTTTTAAGATTTTGTCTTGTCTTTGGTTTTCAATGATTTGACTATGATGTGGCAGACATAGTTTTCTTTGTATTTATTCTGCTTGAGGTTCACTGAGGTCCTTAGTTCTATAAGTTATAATTTTCATCAAATTTTAGCCATTATTTCTTAACATATTTTTTCTGCCTCATTCTCTCTTCTTCTGAGACTACAATTGCATGCATATTATATTATTTCATGTTCCACAGGTCCCCAAGGTTCTTCTCATTTAAATTTCTTTTCTCTCTGTTCTTCACACTGGATAAATTCTATTAATTTGTCTTCAAAGTTACTGAGTCTGTCTTCTGCCTTTTTCAAACTACAATTAAGCCCATCCAGTGAATTATTCATTTCAGTTATTGTCCTTTTCACTTCTAGAGTTCCATTTGGTTCTTTGGAAATTATCTGCTTAGATTCCCTATCTATTCACTCATCAATACCATATTTGCCTTTTATTCTTAGAACATATTTTCTTATAATTGCTTTAAAGTGTTTGCTAAATCTAACATTTGGACCATCTCAGGGTTGATTTCAATTGACTGCTTATTTCATAATTTCATGGTTCCTTGTATGTTTAGTAATTTTTTATTGTATACTTGACATCACAGATGATATCTCGCCCTGCCTGTTTATAGCACAGACTCAACCAAAGACTTTCAGAGGGCCCCACATGGACTCTTATGTGTTGAATTACGTTCCCTCCAAATTCATATGTTGAAGTCTAGTACCTCAGAGTGTGGCTTTATTTGGAGATAGGGTTTTTGCAGAAGTAATCAAATTAAAGACCCATTAAGGTGGATCTTAACCTAATATGACTGGTGTCGTTACAAGAAGAGGACATTTGGACACAGAGATATCCATAGATGAAAGGTGATGTGAAGAGATGTAAGGAGAAGATGGCCATCTACAAACCGAGGAGAGAGGCCAGGAACAGATCCTTCCCTCACAGCCCTCAGAAGGAACCAACCCTGCCAAAACCTTGATTTTGGGCTTCTAGACTCCACAGCTGTGAAAGTATAAATTTGTTTAAGCCACTCAGTTTGTGGTAGTTTATTACAACAGCTCTAGCAAACCAATACACAGATTTTTGGTACTTCCTCTTACTTGTAGCTCTCTCCTCTCCAGTATCCTATCCCAAAGATCACAACCATTTTATCTTCCCCAAACTATGATCTCTGCCTCCTTACCTCAGCAGGACCACCATTCTCTGCTAGGATTCTAGTTCACTTCCCTGCCTTTGGGAAAATTTTTCCCATGTAGAGAACTGGAGCAATTATAGAGCTCATCCCTTGCTCTCAGGGGTAGAAGTCTTGTGCTGTTGCCTAAAGTCGAATGCCTGATTCCTAATGCCTGAAAGCAATTGCCTCATATATTCTGTCCAGTTTTATGATTGTTTACAATGGGAGGGCTACTCTGGTACCAGTTATTCCATCACTTCTGGAAGTAGAAGTTACCCATATTTTTTTCATTTAGAACCCCACCAACTTCTCCTAGTACTATTGCATCATTTCAAAGTAAGTCCCAAACATCATAAAATTTAATTCTGGCTGTGTTTCATCTTTTCTCTTTGTCTGTTATTTCAGCCACTTTACTGTGATGTGCCTTACTGTGGTTTTCTCTGAATTCATTGTTGATGAGGTGTCTAGTCCTCTTGAATCTGTGGTTTGATGCCTTTCATCAGTTTTGGAAAGTCCTTAGCCACTAGCTCCTCAAATATTTCTTCTGCTCCCATATTCTCTTTCCTTTCCTCTTTCCTCCTTGAATGCCTGTTACACATAGGTTAGATCTTCTCATTCTACCTTCCACGTCCCTTTCTGTTCAATTGTTTCTCTGTGCATGTTCTCTCTATTTTCTTCTAACTTATTTTCCAGTTCAGTAATTCTTTCTTCAGAAAATCATCCAGAGCTACTTTCTGTTGCTTACAACTAAGAATGCTGATTGACTTAGGACCTATAAATCCTTGTTGAGAACCTGGAATATATTCTTTCCTAGACTCTCCACAACCCAACCATCCTTTGCAGAGCAACACACATCTCCTCTCTTCTAAGAACCACAGCCTAAGTACTCCATTCATTCTAACAACATTTCTTGAGTATTTGTTGTAAACCAGGCAGGCACTGCACTAAGTGCTGAGGATGTAGAGGTAAATTGGACACTGTTCATTTACTCAAAGAGTAAAAAATGATAAATAGACAATGAAAAAGAAATGTGGTGAGGGCTGTGCTAGAGGCTAGGTGAATCCTTAGCTCATGGCTGCCTGACCATGATGGGGAAATCAGAGTTGAATAGTTGAGGCTTCCACTTTTGATGATAGAGGGTTAGCCTTCCCACTAAACAGAAATAAAAATTCTAGTTAAAACATTAAAAAACAGTCTCTATAAGACATTAAAGATTTAATAAGATAATAAGGATAATGGGGCAAGATCTGAAATAACACAGAATCAGAAAGATGAGTGCAACCTTTGGGGCCTAGAGATAAAGGAATTTATAGGAAGGATATTGAATAGCTCACAGAATTACTGGGAGGATTAGAGAATCAGGATTGTTGGTCACATGGCCAGATCCACAGACAAAATCATGGTACAGAATCAGTCTGGTGAGAACACCTCTTTGGCACCACTGAGCAGTAGACTTTGTAGTTTGTCCACTAATATCACCCATTGATGGCCTGCAGTGGAATTGGTGTAGCTGCTCCAGGAAATGGGGTGATGCAGAAGATTCTCTGCTGGCTCTGCTTCCTCTTCGTCATTAGCACAAACCCAAAATCTAATTTTCTAAGCCTCAATCATATACTGCACCCTAGCTTCAAAAGGAAGCTAGGAAAGTGAGTAACTAGTGCTTTCAGCTTCCTCAAACCTGGGAAGGGAGTTAAGATACTAGGCAGCCAAAAAGAGATAGAAAACCACCACAGGCCCAAATCAGGATTGTGTGGCATTGGTGTAACTGGCCTATCTGGCCAACCTATCTGGCAAGCAGGCAAAAGCTGGGCATAGGCCTGGATAGGAGTAGCCATTCATGCCTATGCCCTCCTAGGTCATGCACTACGGATCTTTCCTCTTGTGTGTGGGGATCATACAAAGAGGATGTCCTCTTTAGTTTCCCTCTCCCCACCACATCTCCTACCACATCTAAAGGTATGTGTGCCCCTTGAGATTAGGAAGCCAACTTGCCTCAAGACTTAATATAGAGCTCCTTGCCCAGAACATGAATCCCAGCCCACATCCTTGCTCTTGTGCCTTTAGCATATGCAGTATCTTCCTAGGGCTTCTCTCCAGTAGCAAGGGCTGAAGCCAGGAGCTTCTCTTACCTGTAGAGCATCAGATCCTAGTCCTACAGGCAGAGCAGTTGTCTTTTATGAAGCTTTGGAGGGGTGCAGAGCAGGGCAGACAGTTGAAGTCTTCTGCTCCTTCCATAGTAAATTATTGCAGCCAACTCTGGGGCTTTGGTGTTTACTGTGATGTTTATGTCGTTATTTGATTTCTTGGCATTCAAAATTCTCATTAATATACATTTGTGCCTCTCTGTGGAAATAAAGGAGCGTGTTCTCTGTGTATGTACTCACATTTCTTTATTTAGCCTGGCACCTGCCTTCTTCCCCAGCATGTTAGTTTGGCGTTGGTGCTGTTCCCTTGCAAATCTCTAGAGCTTACAATTCTTAGAGGAAATAATTTCTTTCTCTCTAGGAAGATTTTCCTCTTTCCTCTTAACTATCCTTTAGAATTAAACTCTTGCATCACAGGAGGGTGAGTTGTGCCACCAATTCCAGCAGGTGGGGCCACTGAGTACCCCCCTTCCCTCAGCAGAGGGAGGTGTCCCAAGCCAGAGGGACTGCTGCTTCCATGGACTTTCTTATGTTGAGCCTGGAAAGATTCCAAGGATGACTCACTTGCAAGGGTTCCTGTCACCTGCACTGGGCTATGGTTTATGCCAGCTGGGCTTCAGGCCAGCTCCGGGTAAGAGGGAAGGTGTCACTGGAGCATTCCTGGGTGGTTGCTGTTCACCAGGCCCCGAGAGAATTGGTCCTCGGGTTTCAAGAGTAACGAGGAGGGAATGAGACTATCTCTAAATAGCCCTCAGGAGCTGGGCCCTGAGCCAGGGAACTTCCTGCATGGATTACTGGCCTACCAGCTGGGTGATGAGCATTTGGGCCATTCCTCACAAGCATCTACTGGGGGGGGGGGGCTGGGGACAAGTTGTCAGCCTGGCCACTTGTTCAAGTCTTCATCTCTGAAGGTGACCCAGAGGGGACAGCATTGAGTGATTGTGTCAAGCCAGGCTACAGAGCCAGTCAGATGCATCTTGGCTTCACCACGTACTCAACTTCTGACTTTGGGCAGATTGCCTCCCTTATCTTAATCTCTACCTCTTCATCTGGAAAATGGAAGGGTTCAATGAGAGTGTTACCAAACACCTAGGGCAGTGCCTGGCTCATACTAGGTGCTTAATAATCAAAATTCATTTTTACAAAAATAACACTGAACTTGAAGACTGGAATTTTAGCCCCAACTACCTCAGTAATGATGGGCAAATCACTCCCCCTTTCTTTGCCTCAATGGTAAGAAGAACCAGCACATGCCCTGCCTCCCTCCTTAGAACTCGGTGAGTCGAAAATGAGATAAAGAACATGAAAGGGCTTTGATTCCTGTCAAGTACTGCCCCAGTGGGAGAGAGGATTGTCCAAGGATTAAATTAGGAAGACAACTGGAGCCAGTGGAAAGAAAGATGCAGTCATAATGAGCCAAAGTGGCAAAAATGATCACAACTGAATTAAGCAGAATGCCTTCATGCTGACTGGGAGGACACTAAGGAAGAAGAGCTAAGTCAAGTGGGTTTTTTCTTAAACAATGGGCCCTGCCCTCTCCCAGCAAATGCCCATTACCTCTGCACCCACACCAGTGCAGAGGAATAGTCACACACTGAGCTGCCAGGGAGAAGACTGCATTCTGCCCCTCGCTTCCTAGTCATGTAGCCTCCCAACTTTCAGGGTCATCTCTTTGTTGTCTGCAAACTCCGGATAGTAGCGCCCACCCCTCTGTGTTGACAGGGGCTTAAGCAGCGTTGTGAATGTGAAAGTGCCTTTGAGTCTATTGCTGTGCCCTGCTTCTCCAGGAATGTGTCTCCTGTGTTGCAGGCCTGGAAAAGGGAATTTGTACCTATAGGGAGGGTGTGTGTGTGTGTGTGTGTGTGTGTGTGTGTGTGTGTGTGTGTATTAGTTTGCTGGGGCTGCCATAACAAAGTACTACAAACTGGGTGGCTTAAAAAACAGAAAGGTCTTGCCTCCCAGTTCTGGAGGCTAGAAGTCAAGATCGAGGTGTCAGCAGGGTTGGTTCCTTCAGAAGGCTGTGAGAGAGATTTTGTTCCGTGCCTCTCTGCTAGCTTCTGGTGGTTTACTGTCAATCTTTGGTATTCCTTGACTTGTAGAAGCATCAACCCGATCTCTGCCTTCATCTTCACATGGCATTCTCTCTGCGTGTGTCTGTATCCAAATTTCCCCTTCTTATAAGGACACTAGTCATATTGGATTAGGGGCCCACAGTACTCCACTATGACCTCATCTTAATTTATCTAATTACATTTGCAATGACCCTATTTCTAAATAAGGTCACATTCTGAGGTGCTAGAGGTCAGGACTCAATATATGAATTTGGGGGGAATATAATTCAACCCGTGTGTGTGTGTGTGTGTTTCATGAAGCACTGTCTTTAAAGGATACCCAAGTTCCTCCTTTCCAGGCCACTGGGGCCTCTCTACTGTCCCAACTCTTCAGTGTTTCCTCATCCCCAGTGCCCTAGCGCTGGCACAGGTAAACTGAAGTTTGGGGTCCATCCAGGGGCCAGGTGGCTGAGGGAAGAGTCATGTGGAGGGGCACAGAACTGCCGAACCTTATAGCCCTGCTCACCTGCCTGCCTGGACCTCTTAGAACTACCTCCATCCTGTTCCCTGCTGGTGCCGATAGCCCCCTTCTCTGTGCAGCTATGGCCTGATCATCTCCTGAAGGAGCATTTTCCACCTCCTTGACCTCTGCAGCCCTGCTGAATCTGGCCTGTCACATGCCTACCCTAAAAAGTGTTCCTGACAGGGACAGCTGGTGTGACCCAGCTGCCTCTGAGGTCTCCAGCACAGGTGCCCCGAGGGCAGGCCTGGGTCTGCATGACCATGGCATCTCTGGGGTGGAGCCTCTGGGCATGCAAGGGCCTCTCTTTCCTCGTCTGTGCAGCTCAGCCATGGGGCAGGCATAGCAGTGATGCAGAACCACCTCCCCACTTCCTGCTATCCCTGGTCACTTCTTGATCCAGAAACTTTCCTATTGACAATGCTGGTCAGAATCTGGCCCCACCGTTCCTGTGCTCTGGCTGCCAAGAAGCTCAGAGCCAAGTATATTTTGGTCCAATGATCACACCCCTGGGTCTCAGTGAAATGACCTCTCTCCTTTCTCTGAATGTTTCTGATTTCTCTCTCAAAAGTTTAGTTCCACTGCCCTCTTTAATTCATGTTTTCATTGTAAGCCACTTCAGATCTTTAAGAAGTATGTATAATAATGGTGTTTTTCTTACTGCAACTTGGGTGAAAAAAAAGAGGTGTTTCCATGACTTGATTTATAAGTGAGGTGGGTGAGCAAGCAGGAGAGGTCTTCACAGTATGTGGCCAGTCTGGTGGAAAGGGCCCTGGGCATAGTCTAAAGATCTGGGATTGATTCCGGGCTCTACCACTGACTAGCTGTATAATATCAAGCAAATCGCTCTTTCTCCCCAAGCCTCAATTTTCACATCTGTCACATGAGCTAATGATCTTGCTCTTCCCACTTCAGGATTCTCTTGTGGGTCCTGCTAAGGTTAAAAAGTAATAGCCAACACTTTTATAGTCCATGTGTACCAGGCACTGTTCTAAACAGGTCGTATGTATTATTTCATTGAACCCTCACAACAACCATGAGAGATAGGTTCTATTATCATGTCCACTTTGCAGAAGAGGAAACTGAGGCTCAGAGAGATTAAGAGACTTTCCCTAGCTCACACGATGAGTAAGTTTCCAACTCAAGGGGTCTGGCGCCTGATTACTTGCTCTTATCTACTGCATATCCTGCCTCTCACGGTGCAAGTGAAAGTTCAAGAGATGATGAAAGGTTTTATACATGATAAGGTACCATCCAAATTCAGAGGATGCTGCCTGGATTTTCGTTTATTCTGGGACTCAGCTTCCCCATCCCAAAAGTGTAGAGGTCAGTCTCAAGGTCCCTTAGATCTCCTCCCTCTCTGATAAGCTCTCAGTCTGCGTGTCTTGTGGAATATGCAAAATCCAGATACACAAATGTGTTATTTATCATACTTCTTAAATGATCATATTTGTTACCAGGGTAACGTGATACTTATGTTAGAAGTTGGCACACTGTTTGTATTTTTGGCTGCATGATTTGATCATGAGACAAAAATCACAAAATACCTTGGCGCCAACCAGAACATTCTAGATGTATGTGAGGCCCATTTCCCAGGGACCTATCAAAAGTCTTGGCTCTCCCAGCCCAAAAAGCACGTGTTGCTACCAGAGAATAAGAGCTTATTATATCTCGTCATCATGCCAAGCCTCTTAAGAATACCAGTTCCTGCAGGCTTGCTCCAGAGGCCAATGCTGGCCTGCAAAGACCATCCACCCAGACAGGAGTGTGCAGGGGAAGGCAATTCCCCCAGAAGAGCCTGTCTTTAGCTGCCCAATGGGAGTGCCTGGGAGGAGTGCTCATTTCTAAAAATTTGACCTTTTTATGGAAGGGATGAGGTTAAAGGGTTTTTGGTTTCATCATCAGTATCTTCTAGACACTCAGGCACTGTCAGGCTCCCTGATCCCCAGCCCTTCCCACCACATAAGATGAGCCCTTTTCAGCCCCACCTATAGGCTGCTTCATGCACACTTGCCCAGGCTTTTAAACCCTTCTATGTCACTTGCACATAGGACTTAGCATGTTGTCAGATGGGGCTCCCAGTCATGAGGCCCTGGGGCAGACCATCAGCCTGCCACTTGGGAAGTCAGAACCCAGGAGGCAGAGGTTTTGGCGCTAAGCAATAGTAGAGAGACTCGAATGGGAGATGGGGCAGGAAGGGAAGCAGAGTCCGGGCCTGGGACCCAATTCTTGAACTTTCTCCTTGCTCCTCTGATGGCCTGACGTTGGGCGTCTGCTGCCGGTCTACCTGTGTCTCTCTCCAGTGCCAGGGCCCAGTCTGCTGGGATTCCCATCTCTGCTTCTACACATCCCTGTGCTTCTGAGGAATGGGGCCTTAGAGTTTTCTCCTCCTGAGGTGGATCCTCTGGAGTCTCCACAGAAGACCGGGCTACGGAGAGCACTCAATTAGCCCCCAGATTAGCAGCCCAGCTCTGGTGCAGGAGTCAGATGCCTGTGGTCCTCTTTGGTGTGGGGTGCTTGCAAAGACTTTGCTAGGCCCTGAGTTTCTAAAGAGAAACCCTGCAGTAGAAGTGAGAGCTTCCAGGCACTTTTCTTCAGTGCTTGGGAGGTGTAGGTGGCTGATGGACCAGCAGTTCATTGGTGCCACTTTTCTGCCAACAGTTGCTCAGCTGTGCCAGCGTCCTCCTCAGCTGATCACGCAGCCACAAAAGTGGGCTCCACTTGGCTCCTCTTCCCTGGGAGTTTTGTAGGGCTATGAATTCCCAGGGCTTCTCCCCAAGTGGCCTGGCAGAATGAGCCATTCAAACCTCTTCCTGATTTTCCACTGTCCGTATTGTTCCAGCACAACTCGGACCACGTTATTCCTTTGCTCAAATTGTTCCATGGCCTCCACACCCTAGGGGCTGTAGTCCAAAGCCAGATGCAACTTCCGAAGCCCTCTGTGATCTGTGTTCAGCCTATGTGCCCACCCTCCTCTCTGATGATGTAATCTACTCCCACTGGCCTACTTGAGACTCCCTAGTGGCAGCCTCTACTCTCTGTCCTGCCTTGGCCCAAACTGCCCTACTCTTCCAAGGTCTGAGGCAGCCTATCTTTCTTTTATGTTTATAAGAAACTCTACTTTGTAGTCAGACCCTAGTATATCCAGGTATGGACTAGGTGCTTTTTACATAACTTTTCATTTAGCCTAAAATGTAGGGACTGTTATACTTCTGTTTTACAGATGAGAACACTAAGGCACAGAAAGATAAACTGCACACCCACAGCTCACACACGGCCAAGCTGGGATTTGTACTCAGATCTGTCTGACTCCTGATCCTTTCTTCCTTCTACTCCTTTGCACTTGCGTTCCCTAGGGTCCACCTCCAACCCTCCCTCTGGAACCACTCTTTCCCCTTCTTTCTTCCCTTCTACCCCCACTTCACCGGGTCAAAGTCCTTGGATGCCAGCATTCCTGGTCTCTCTCTTTCCCTAACTCATTCCCCCAGCACCCAGCCCAACTTTGCATGGTCCAGGTCAAAGTTGGGCACCCTGGTGGGAGTTAGGGGTCTACCTTGGCTGGTCTAGGGTGTGGGAAGCCATGGGGTGGAAACAGGCAGGCCTTGCCTTGATCAACCTCCCCTCCCTTCCAGAGTGAGAGCAGAGGTATCTGCTTTGATGCCAGTGGTCTGGGCTGCAGACACCAAGCTCCTGTGGTAGTCGTTTCATACCTTCTATGTGCCACATGCAGGCACTCAATAAACCCTGCTGGATAAGGCACCTGCAGGAGTTGCTGCAATTTCAGAGATCCAGGGCACTTCCCTGTGACCCTATTGTCTGATATTTCCATTCAGCTCTCCCCAAGGGAATTGGAGTTCTCAGACTTCTCCTCAGAACCCAGGGCCGGGTTCCAAGGGAGCCTAAAGCCTCTCTCCCTCTTCTCCCCACTCCCCTCAACTCAATACACACTTCCCCTTTCCTAGGTAATGAGTGAGGCTCCCCCAGCCACACTGGTAGAAGCCATTTGGATTGTAGCTCAAGGTCACCAATGACTGAATCTGAGAGTGAAGCCATGCCCTCCGACCCTGGGGCTGAGCCCCAAGTGTCTGATGCAGCCCTCCAGTCAGTCACAAGTGTGTACCACTCAGGTGGGATCCAAGTGCCCAGAAAGAGATGCTTGACAAGGCTGGGCTGTACCTTTTGCTCAGTCTAAGAAAATGGAGCTGTGTTTGGGGTTCGACCAAATCCATGGCAAGTAAAAGCAACCCAGCAATGTTTCCGAAAGGAAGCACGTGTTGCAGGGGCTGAGGTGGCATGGCATAGTGGGAAGGGTGAGAAAATGCCAAGGGGTTTGTTCAGGGCTTGTACAGACTTTAGGTCTGCACTCTCCTGCTATGCTACCCGCTCGCTGCATGTGACTATTTTGACTTAAATTAAAATTAAATATAACTAAAAATCCAGTTCCTCACTTGCACTAGCCCCATTTCAAGTGCTCCATAGCCACACGTGGCTAGTAGTTACCACATCGGACAGCACAGATCTAGAGCACGTCCATCATCACAGAAAGTTCCGTTGTGTAGCCCTGTGCTAGACTCTTGAGGCCGGAGAAATGAATGTGGCTGGGCTCCTGCTCTAAATGGCTTCCTGCCTCCTCTCCACCTGTCCTGCACAGGACAGGCCTCCACCTCCCTGCTCCTGCCTCTGCACAGGTTACACTTGTCTCTCAGGTGCCGTCTGTGTGTGTGTGCACGAGTGACAGCATCCCTGCCCCCACCCACTGGAGTGGTCAGGTTCTCTTGGCCATCTTGTTTTGCCCTGGAGCTTACTTTTAGCTTTCACTGAAACTGGGAAGTAAAAAGCTTTACTAGAGGAACATTTACAAAACTAGGTGAGCTAGTTGGAGCCCCTTTTGGTGGTTTGCTGCTGACAGTGGTTATACATAAGTTGGGTAGAGCGAACTGCCCACAACTCTGAAAACCAAATCAAAATATAATCAATACTCAAGAGACTATCAAAGGGACTCTTCCTGCCCACCCCAAGGAAAAGATGACCACAGATATTTTTCTTTAGCCAAAAAAGTTTCTTAAGTACTGTTATCTGTCAAGATGAACTTGAATCACTTGCTGGTGTTTAGAAATTTGAGAGGAAATAAACGTGAGACTTGACCATAGAGGCCTGACAGTTGAGAGCTGGTCTTTTTGATAAACAACTGGCAGTGAAAATCGCTGGTGTCTGCGGGGACTTGGGAGAGAGAGGGGTACAGGAAATAGTGATGTTTCTGCAGAAAGCCGGTGATTCACAACGCACATATTTCAGCCAGGTGGACCCCTCTAGGCTCCATGGGGTGAATGGCTGCCTGCTCAGGAGCTGATAGGAGGTCTCCGAGCCGTCCAGCGGCATCCATCTATGGGCCTCCCATTCTTCAAGTGAAGGGCAGTGGGAGCAGGAGCAGGGTGTGGCATGGGAGATGGGAGAAGGCCTGGGAGGAACCAAATAGGTAAATGGGCAAAATGGACTACTCAGAACTCACTTTCTCAATCGTCTTGGAAGCCGCAAAAAGAGAAAGAAAGAAGATTCTCTTTGCAGTTTCAGCATGGGATAAAGCATATCAGACCTGGCTTTGAATGACCAATAGCCTTTTCCATTTTCCTCATTCCCTCATATGCTATACTAGCATGCATACACACCCCACCCCCATCTCAGACTCACTTTCAAAAATGAGATCTGTCTCACTGGGGGTGAAGGGTACATAGTATCTCTCTGTGTTATTTCTTAAAACTGCATGTGAATCTACTATTTCCTCAAAATAAAAAGCTTAATTAAAAAAAAAAGGAGATGAAAGGAAGTAGTTTCCTGGCTGGGGGCACCTCAGGCCAATCCCTTCCTTCTCTGGGCCTCAGTTGCCTTCTTTGTAAAATAGGACTATTGGAGTAGCCGATCTCTGAGGACACTTCCAGGTCTGCCATTCCAGAGTACTGGCCACTGAGGACCTAGGAGGGTCCTGGGCAACAGTTCTGGGGAGGCCATGGGGTGGTCTGATGAGGGGTTGCATCTCCACTTGACAGGGGGAAGAGGAGGCCAGAAGTGGTAGCTTGGCTACCTGGGGTCATTCAGCCTATCAGCAGAGTGGCTGAGTCTGGAAGTCAGGCCCCATGGCTCTGAGTCCAGGCTCCCTACCCCTATGTGAAGTCCCATCCACAGTGGCGTAGTTACAGGACACGGATGGAGAGGAGTCATGCTGTAGGTGTTTTCTCCTGGAGCTTGTCCCCTCTCATCCTTGGTGACACAAGGTAGCCCAGAAAGGCAGGAGGTGAGCAGGGTGGACACACTGAAAGGTAGGAGAGTGTTATCCAGCATCAGGGCTGTCCCTTGGCCACACTGGGAGCTGGGGCTTCCCCTCGGGGCAAGCTCCCACCATTTGTGCATGCTGCCATCAGACCCGGTGCACCAAGATCACTTCCTGTCCTTTCCACAAAGGTTGTTTAGTCTGGTGCCTCCCTTTCATCTTGGGGTATGGCTGCCAGGGATTGATTTATCTGGGAAGATATGTTCAACCAGGCCAGGTCTATTGGAAGTGGCAGAAGTGTGCATTTGAGGTCCTTTGTTGAGGAAGGAAAATAGAGCAGCCTCCTGTCCCCTATCACAACCAAGTTTCTTTTAAAGCAGAGACCCTACCATGTGACTATTGATTCTGCAGTAGAGCTGGAGCCGGGCTTCGGCAAGGCTCTCTGAGATGGTCCTCGCCTGCCTTGTCTTTGCAGCAGTGTACAGAGTAGCTAGGAGATACATCATGGGAAGTTGCCTGAGCACCAGGCTGCTCAGAGAGCCCCCAAGGAGAGCTTCTTCCCTTCTGCCCCATCTGTACTATGACAGCCATGCCATTGCTTCTAGGAAGCAGAGGCCACCACACTGCCCTCAGAGGCCCCAGGACTGGGGCAGATGACAGGGACTGGGTGTTCCTCTTTGCCAGTGGAGCCTGCAGACTGTGGGACCCAGGCAGGGAGACAGATGCAGGCTGGTCTTTCACCAAAGATCCTTTCCTCAGCATAGTCAAAATAGCTAATAAGAATGTGACATCCCCACTCCCCCAAAAGCAGCAGACTCCACAGAGGCCAGCATGATGTCATCCATCCCTAGGGGGCCTCCACACATTCAGGCTATTTTTACAATCGATGATAAAAGGTCCCTGCATTAGTCATGCCATGCATAGAAATCTGTCTCATTTCACTCCTGAATCCTTGCCTATTAATGGGACAAAGGAAAGGTGGCCCTGGAGAGGAATCCTGAATTGGGCTTCTGCAGTGGTCAGGGCTCAACACTCCCTCAGCCCCTGTCTCACTCACTTGGTCCCTCATCCATTTCACCATTTCCTGTCCCCCAGTCTGTGCCAGGAGCTGGGGTGGGGGACAAAGCTTGGGCTCTGTCCTTGAGGAGCTCACCATCTATGGGGAGGAAGGCCTTAAAATAATCCAGTTTACCATGTCGAGTGCCCACGTAGGACAGGGGGCCCCCAAGGAGGGCTGGCTCACCCAGCCTGAGGAAGATGACTTTGGAGAGTGCCTGGCAGGAGTGGGATTTTGCCAGATGAAGAGGCCATGTGTGCGATGTTTGGGAAGGATGGGACAAGGATTGATGAGGGCCCGGATGTGACTGGGAGGGTGGAGAACATGAAGGTTAGTGTGCCCCAAGCCGAGGCTTGGTGGAGTAACAGGGCAGGGCCAGCTTGGGCGGGGCCTTGTCAGCCCCACTGAGGACCTGGGCCCTGGGCTCTCCTCTTGGAGGTCCTCTCACATTGTGCATCATCTCTAGGAAGGCATAAATGACCACACTGAATGAATGTGAGGAGGAGGACTGTCTTAGGCCTGTGCTTTCTAAACGCTACAAGACCTGGTAACGTCTGGTATCGAGAGGCTGTGCTGACAAGTCTCAAGCTGTCTGGGAGGCTGCTGAATGCCTTCTGGCCCATGGAGTCCTTTCTACATTGGGAGACTGAAGTCTAGACTGAGGCAGTCTATTCCTAGTTTAAGGGCACTGAATCCACAATGGGGCTTTTAAAAGTAAAGCATCTTGGTTAAAGAGCAAATATCCCTTCTGGTCCTGAGAGCTGCATGATAAACTGCTTATGTTAAGAAAGAAAAGGCCAACAAGAGTCTGTTGACCATGAATGTTCAAAGAAACCTGCAGGATCATCTCTTACCAAGATGCTGCCTGCGAGGGACAGTGGCTGGGAGTAAGGGCTACGTTGACTCAGCTGGGGCAATGGCTATCCCTACCCAAGGCCTGGCACACCACCTACCTGTCCAATAGGATAGCAGGCTATACCACTCCCAGCAAGGCTTCCCCAGAAGGAGACGCCCCCTGAGTACCCATCTCTCTTCACCTGGGCTGTGTCTGACACCAACTATTTCAATTGCAACCCAAACCTGGCGAGGATCTCGTACACTACTGTATCCTTTCCTCCCTGCTCATTTAGTATTTTTGAGGGGATCACTCATGAGGAAAGTGCATCTTTGGGGCTTTCTCTGTGATGTTTCTGAAGGTAACATGTCATCTAACAGCAATGACAGACACTAGTCGCAACTGGTACCGTTTGTTCACTGAGCACCTACGGTGTGCCAAGAATTCAACTACAGTCCTGACAATATCCCTAAGGGTTATGATTTAAATTTTTTTGAATAATTTAAAATTAATTCAAATAAATAAATATATTCAAATTGAACATAACTTTAAAGAAGTTGCAAAAGTAGTGCACAGAGTTCATGTATACCCTTTGTCCAGCTGCCCTAACGTTAACATCTTACGTAACCATAGTACAATTATCAAAAGCAGATGATCAACATTGGCACAATACTATTAACTAAACTACAGACCTGAGGATTGTGGTTTTATTTTGCCATTTTACAGGTGAGTAAACTGAGACTCAGAGAAGTGAAGTGACCTTTACCCAAGGCTCCACTCCCAGGAAGAAGAGCTGGGATTACAACTCAGGGTTGCCTGCCCACTCTGTCCACCATAGCAGGTTGCTTCAGCCAGTGACAGCTGGTGCTTGTGTGTCTGGTTGGTGTTTAAACGCTATTAGCCACTGTATCAGTTTCCTACTGCTGCTGTAACAAATTACTACACATTTAGTGGCTTAAAACAACATACATTTATTATCTTACTGTTTCGGAGGTCAGAAATTCAAAATGAGTTGCACTGGGCTAAAATCAAGGTGTAAACAGGATTGTGCTCCTGCTGGAAGCCCTAGGGGAGTATTGTTTCCTTGCCCTTTCCAGCTTCCAGGAGTTACAATGAAACTAGGGGTTTCATTGGCTTGTGGCCCCTTCCTCCATCTCCAGCAAGGCATTACTCTGACCTCTGCTTCTGTCATCACATCTCCTTCTCTGACTCTTCTGCCTCCTTCTTCCATCTTTTAAGGACCCTTGTCTCATACCTGGTTCAGGCTGGCCACTGAGGCACGCTGGAACCCTTGGTGGCATAGGCTGGCAAGAGAGGAGGAAAGAAGAAATTATCTTGTGGCTCTAATGACATAAATTCTTTGTGAAGAGAGTACTGACGCCAAAATGTGTTACCTGAAAAGAAAGTGACAAAGCAATCGAGAAAGTGAATTTCCACCGTGGCAGTCTGTATCCCCAGGTGGGGAGAACAATGGAAGCTAGAGCTGGAGAGATGGGACACAGAGAAGAATGGGACACCAAGGACAGCCACCCCCATAGTTTGGCAAATCCACCCACAAGACCATCAGCTTGCCTGTGTTGTCACCAGCAAGTCTCCAGTAGGGCACAGGCTCCAGACCAATCTGACATCTACAAGGCCATGGTGTCCAAAGCCTCTACTGTGTCTGGGAACCCCAAGGCTGCCCCAGGCTTGTGGACCTCTTTGGAGCCTGTTCTGGTTCTTATTACATATCACAAGGTAGGCCCACACCACCTCGCCAGGTGGCCTGGGATGGAGACTTCCACCCTTACCCCTAGACTGGATCAGGTAGAGCCACTCCCCCCACAGGGAGCCCTAGGAGGCCACTGGACAGCCCTGAGACAAGATGGCTTGCAGAGATCCATGGAAACCCAGCCTCATACTGGGGGCTGAAGAGCCAAAAAATGGAAATTGGCCACAGAGCTGGCTCTGGTCCAGAGAGCTGAGCAATGCCAGCATCTCAGGGAAGATGGCCCCACAATACTTTGCCTTTCGCTACCTACCTGGCACGTGGTGGTTCAGTTTTTGCTTAAACTCTCCCCCATGATGAGAAATTCTCTCCTCTCTGACATGTGTCATTAGAAACAGGCCTCTTTTGGGGGCCGCCCGGTGGCACAGCGGTTTAGTCCGCGCTTGGCAGCCCGGGGTTCGCGAGTTCGGATCCCGGGCGCCCGCCGACGCACTGCCTGTCAGCCATGCCGTGGCGGCGTCCCATATAAAGTGGAGGAAGATGGGCACGGATGTTAGCCCAGGGCCAGTCTTCCTCAGCAAAAAGGGGAGGATTGGCGACGGATGTTAGCTCAGGGCTGGTCTTCCCCACAAAAAACAAAAACAAAAACAAAACAAAACAAAACAGGCCTCTTTGTCTCCAGCTTCCATCAGCCAGTGAGGGGGCCCTAAAATCACTCAGATGAAATATACTCCCTCTTCCTTCACATGAAAAGCCTTTGGCTGTTAAAAGTCAGTTTCTATGCCTGCCCCCGCCACTTCTCCCCACCCCGCCAAATACACACACATTTTCTGAAGCTGAAGCAGTGGGGCAAACAGGTAGAGGGCCAATCCAGAGAAGGAAGGCCTTCAGGGGCTCAGGGAAAGCAGGTGGATGGACAGGTGTGTGTGCATCCTTCAGCCCTACCTTGCAGTCAGATTGTAGGCACTGCCCTGACTGGCATCCAAGGGAATTGTGAGCTTCTTTCTTTTGCCTCCTCTCTCCCCATAGCACCTTCCTTTTGCAGATGTACATATATGATCAGAATCCACTGATTGCAGTAGAACTGACAATAAAGGAAGAACTCTATCTCAAGAGCCATCTTCTCCAGAAATGTGATGACAGAAGCAGAAAGCCCCAGGTAGGGGCCGTTACTTGACTAGTCAGGAAAGCATAAAGGGACCGGAATGGCAATGCCCTCATGTTTCTGTTGGAGAAGGAGCACTCATTTGGGGCTGTCAATCTCTAGAGACAGTCAGAAAATGTGTGTTGAACTGACCTAATTCTCTCAGCCTCAGTAGGCCCATTTGTAGACTGGGGGTGGGAGATGATTGGGTTTGATGATATCCAAACCTTTGATGGTCCATGACTACAGCCATATTTCCAAAGGGAATTCCAAAGGGAATGCCCTTACCTGGGAATATCTTTTGACCGGTCAGGTAAGTAACAGCCCAATTGCCAGAAGCCCCATGGTCCAGGACTTGGAGTCACTGTTGATGAAGGAGCCAGGCCTCCTGTCCCCTGCTCTGCCTCCTTCCTTGCATTCTCTTTTCACGACCATGTAGCTAACACTATATTAGAATGATTTCCTCAGTTTAGGAGGAGAGTGAGAACTGCATATCTAAATGCCTGAGCAGTCTATTTTTATGTCAGTGAAGATTTTTATGGAAAGTCACAGGGGAGCCCTTGGGCCTCATAACCCCCACAGGAGGATCGGGCAGGTGGTTAGAAAGATCCAGAGTTCTGTGCAGGGTTAGGCATTCTGCTTAAAAGTGTGTGCATGCGTGTGTGTGTGTGTGTGTGTGTGTGTGTGTGTGTGTCCATCCCCAGCCAGGGCCCAGGATCACTGCATCCATGGGATAAAGATGCTAAAGCTGTGCAGCATGTGTGGAGTTATGTTGAGATTGAGTTTTCATGTGGGAATTAGATAGTGACTTAAAGAACAGCCCTCTTCAGCCCTTGAGGTAGGGACCCCTGTTCAGTGTGGGAAATGCAATGGGTTCTGTAGTGTGCAGTGACACTCGGCAAGCTGCTTCTGTTCTCAAAGTCTCAGTTTCCCCAGCTGTAAAATAATGGAGAACAAGTAATGTCTAAGGCCCCATAGCCAGGCCAATCTGGGAGTCCATATTTAGGGCTTGCTCATTAGTCATCTGTCCCCTGCCCTGTGGCTGCATGTCCCTCAGGGAAGTGTCCAAGTGAGGCCACATACAACTCCAGTTCTAGAAATACCTTGCCAGGCCCCAGGCCTTCTCTAGGGGACAGTCCCAGCCTGTGGTCCCAGGGGCTAAGAGCAAAACAAAAGCCTGGGCCAAAGGGGAGGCTTCTAACCACTGCTCACTTTAGCCCACAGCAGGTCTTCAAAACAGAGGTCCTTGCAGCCTGGCCCACCTCCCCTTCTCCAGTAAGGAAAGCCTGGTACCACCCTCTGGGGGTCTATTGTGTGTACTGTCCAGAGATCACTGAAGGGGAGGGCAGTCCCCCTGGGGAGCTGGTCTTGGGAATAGCTGAATTTTCACTAAAGGAAGCAGAAGCAGCAGCTCTCCATGCTGACTGCCTACAGAATGAACCTGCAGAAAAAAAGCTATCTTTGCTACCAGAAGGTTCAGCTAGACATTTAGTGCTGATGACTCACTTTCTCAAATTCGGAGTTTCTTTATTCCTTTCCAAGTAAAAGCTTCACTCCTTTTTAATGACTTAATGACCGCCAGGCTTTGGGAGAAAGGAGCAGTCTCTGGGTAGCCCCTGCATGGGGCTTGTCTAGGGCCCAGCAGGCAGCCAGGCAGCAGGCAGTCAGCAAGCACACATTTCCACTTTAAACTCCCCAGGATCAAGAATGACAAAGGCCCAGAGACAGAAAACTCCCTGCTAGGAGGGCTTACCCATTAGCCAAGCTGACATCCCCAGGGGAACACCCAGGGCTTGGCAAGGCATTTCTGGAAATGGAGTTGTATGTGACCTCATTTGGCCATTTTTTCCTGGAGGGCATTTGCCCCTCTCTGAACTCCAGTTGACAAGTCTGTAGCCCCTTGGAATAATCCCCAATATGCTGCCACAGCACTCTTCATCCATTTATGTCTCCTGTGAGCTGGGACCAGTAAACTCTGCCCCCTAAGGAAGCCGACCTGGTGCCTAAGACATGGCAGACCCCTTCCCCTGCATTGCTTCATTTAATCTTCATAGCACAGTGAAGGGTAGAAGATGATCATCCCCATCCTGCAGATGAGAAACTGAGGCAGCTGTTCAGGGGCAAAGCCAGGGATTGGGTCCCAATCTGTGGGTCCCCACGTAGGAAGTCTGCTCCCATGACTTCTTGGCTAGCGCATCTTGGCTCCCCAGAAGCCTGGAGAGCCTCCTCCTATCCCTTGTTCGGATTTTCCCAAGCTTGCTGAGGTCTTGATCTTCACAAAGAGCATTCCTCTGGGCTCTCCACACTGGAGGTGGTGTGGGGGCTGGGCAGCATCTGAATAGTGAGAGCTTGCAGCTCTGCCAAGCCTCCAGTGGTGAGGGGCAGGGGATGGGAGCCTGGCCAGCCTCTGGCAGCAGGAGCTTTGTGGGGGGGAGTGGGCGGGGCAAGGGTGTGGTGGTAAAGGGATGGGAGAAGGAGAGTCAGGGTCAGACAGTGTGGAGGAGGGAGCCAGCCCTGAGGTATGGCAATAGGGAGGGAGAAGCTGGGGCCCAGTGGAGATACTTTAAGGAAGCAGAAACTAGAGTTTGGAAATAATTGGCTGTGGAAGCAAAGTAAACGGGAGATATCTGAGTTGACTCACAGGTTTCTGACTTAGGCCATTGGGTGGCTGGTGGTGCCGTTTTGTAAGAAAGGGAAACCAGAAGGAGCAGTTTTGGGAGGTGAAGGTGAAGATGATGAAACCGATTTTGGAAAGTTTGTAGAATTTGAGGTGCCAGTAGGGCACCAGGGTGGAGGTGCCCGTTAGGCAGTTGGATATCCAGGACGGGGGCTCAGGGCAGAGGGGAGGGATAAGTTGGAGATGTTGATTTGGAGGTCATTGGCTTCTAGACTTGCATTGTCCAAAATGGTGGCTACTAGTCACATGCGACTATTTAAATTTAAACTAATTTTAATTTTAAAAACCTGAGTACAGAGTTTCTGTTTGAGATGATGAAAACGTTTTGGAAATAGTGGTAATGGTTGCATAACACTGTGAATGTAATTAATGTCACTGAATTGTACACAAAAATGGCTAAAATGGCAAATTTTATATTTATTTTGCCACAACTTTAAAACAGAGTAGAAAAAAGATTAATTACAATCAAAAATTCAGGTCCTCACTCACACTAGCCATACATCCAGTAGCTCGGTAGCCACATGTGCCTCATGGCTACAGTACTGGCAGTGCAGATGTGGATCATTTCCATCATCACAGAAATTTCTATTGGACAGCACCATTCTAGAGAGTAACTAGAACCCTGGAGGTTGCTGGGGAGTGTGGAGTGAGAGGAAAAGTGGCAGCCCTGTGAGGAGCTCGACCTTTGAGGGCAGGACAGCAGAGGAGATTGCAATGGAGACCAGGGAGACTAATGCTGATGGAGAGCTATGCAAAATGCTAAGGGAGGCCAGGAGGCAGCAGCTAACCACATTCCAGAAAACATACATGACTTTCTGTTTCTTCAAAATGGTCCCTGCTTTCCTACCCCCAGGCCTTTCTTTGTAGGGTAACTTCTGCTGGGAGCACTCCTATTGCCACCCCCTACCCCTGTACAAATGCTGCCCAGGGTCTATGGCCCCACACATCCCTCCTCACATGGCTATGAATCCAGAATCTCCCAACCAGAGGGAAACAGACCAGGCATTGGTGGTTTTCAGATTTATTAGGGAGACTTGTAGGGTAAGACCTGCAGAAGGTTTGCACAAGGGAATCGGCTCTGTACCCTGGTGTATGTGTGGGACTCTGTCCAAATCTGGGAACATCAGGCTTCTTGAACCCAGCAGAGAAGACCTGCATAGTGGCCTTAGGGACAGGAATGAGGCTTAGAGAGAGAGATGGGGCATGAAATGGGGTGGGGGGAGAGTCCTGCAGGCAATGGTAGAGAAGAGTGAAGTACAGTAAACTCATACTGACTAGAAGGGCTGGGTACAGCCCTGGGCAAAGTTGTGCACATTGGCAATGCCCTTCCAGCTGCCTACACCTGGGAATAGAAGGCACTGGGACTGGAGGATGGCCCAGCAGCGTTGCATGTAGGTACATCCTGCTCTTGTGCTTGGAGCTCAGCTCTAGTGAGGAGCTGCCAGCAGCCCCACACGAGGCTTGTTTGGCCTCACTGATCCAGGTTGAGTTTCTAAGCAGCGCTGTGGTGGGCATGGAGGCAGGCTGGTCCTGCACATGGATCTCTGCTCCATTAAACTGCAGCCTGTGTCCACTGGTAGAGGCCTTGATGAGCCCTTGTTTAGCTTCTTGATGAGCTGGGCTCAATGGAGACATGGGCTGAGCCTCCAGCTGGCACCCTGGTTCAGATGAAATCAACCAGTGACCCCTTGCAGCACCTCCTTCTGCTCTGCCAACCTAGGCTGAACTTCCCTGAAGAACTGCACTCCTTGGGTTGGGTGGATGCAGCCAGTGACCCCTTGCATCATCTCTTTCTGCTTCCCTCACTCAGGCTGCAGTTCCTTCAGGAGCTCCACTTGTTGTGGATACAGGGCAGTTGCCACAAAGATCCATGGCTGAGTTAAATGGAACCAGCTTTCCCTTGCAGTGGCTGGCTCTGAGCTCAGCCAGGTGCTGGTTGTAGAGGCAGGCAACGGTGGCAGGTAGAACCCAGGTTTGTCAATGAACAGCTGGAGTCCACTTGCAAAGCGTTGCTCCATGCTGATCCAGTGTGAAGCCACGCTCCATGTATTCACAGGTTGCATATCTGCCAGCAGCCCTGGCTCATCCATGCACTGGCTGTAATTAGGTGCAGAGGGGCTTTCTGTGCTGATCCAGGTAGCAGTGCCCAGTGGAGACGTACACACTGTAGATTAGGCTGCATCTCCACAGGGTAGCCTGGTGTGTTTATGCGGGCAGGGACTTGGCTTGTGCTGGTACAGGTTGCAGTTCCTTGAGAAGTCTCATTTTCTGTGGGAGCTGAGTGATTCTGCATAGACGCCACCTGGTTCTCTGCAGATGAAACCTCATTCTGAGTAGACATAGCCTCATTCTCTGCAGACACAACCTTATACCGGAGGGATGCAATCTCATCCCGGGCAGACACAGTCTCATCTTGGACACAGCAGCCTCATCTGGGGAGCACATCATCTTGTCCTGGGCAGCCATAGTCTGATTCTGTGCAGACCCAGCCTGTGTCTCCATACAGAGCTTTGGCTTATGTAGACACAGCTTCTGTCCGCTTGCAGAGCAGCTGCCCACAGAGCCGACATCCTCTTGAGTCTCGTCCTGTACCAATGTAGCTTGAGTTCCTTGTAGACAGTTTGTGCCTGGGGTAGAGCCACCTCCTTTGTGGCCATAGCCTGCCTCAGCCTGCTGAGGCTCATCTTGTATGAGTGTCATCTGCACCTCTACACAGAGCCTCGTTACATGCACAAACCTGCATCTCCTTGTGAAGCTTTGCTCAGTGCTGACCCAGCCAGCACTACCATGCAGAGCTGTGTGCCATGCAGAGCCCCAGGAGGTCCTGAAGAGCTGCTTTCACAGGTGACGCAACCCCCGCCCCAGGGTGCTGCCTCATTTCTGAATGGACCAACCATCAGTTCTCTGCAGGGCTGTGATCCATGCAGTGGCAGTCTGCGTCACCCAAAAGAGCCATAGTCCCTGGTATTGGCGCTGCCTGTGTCTCCAGGGTGGGCACTGTTCTCCATTTGTTCGTCTGCCTCTTCTGGCAGATCTGGACTCTCTGTAGATGCAGTCTGCGTCTGTCTGCTGGGCTGGGCTTCATGTAGACGCAATGTACATCTCGTTGTAGAGTCTTGTCCCTTGCGGACATAGCTCTCTTTTCCTTGAGGAGTCTCGCCAGCATAGACATCATCTGCATCTCCTTAAAAGGCCCAGCTCCATGTAGATGCAGCCTGTGTCTCCTGGCAGAGGCTTGTATCATATAGATGCAGCCCTCATCCCCGCATGGAGGCTCAGTCTGTGTAGACATGGTCTTGTGGAGTGGGGCTACTTGTGGATCCTGGCTGTTCCTGAGTGACTGCCTTGCCTGCTGCTCCAGGCCACTCAGGTGGCCCAGTCCCTTCAGTTCGGGCTCCACCCTACCAGGCAGCTCTCTTTGCTGTGACATCTGCTTAGGCAGCTGTGGGCTCAGCTCAGTGCTGAAGCCCAAGTCCCTGCTCAGGGCCTCCACCCGCTTAGGACCCAGGCTGGTACCAGCACAGCCTCCCTGCAACTCTGCTCTGTCTGACTGACTAGGCCTGAGACACTGGGATCTGCAGAGCCTCGAAGGCTTGCCAAGAGCAAGACAAATTGCCAGGGGAGAGCGGGCAGCAGAGAGGAGCAGGAGGAGCTGAAAGAGGTGGGAGGCAGGCAAGGAGGAGACAGAGTAGAAGAGCAGGAGCCAGAGAGAGGGGAGAGTGAGAAGGAGAGATGGGAGTAGAGCAAGCCAGCTTAGAGGAGGAGCCAGCCAGCCAGGGGAGCAAGAATGCATGTCTTGGCTGAAGAGGGGCTACTTTTACAGTGAGAAAGGAGGTGAGAAAATCCTCTGCAACTCCCTCATTGACTCCAGCCCTGGTCAGAATGAAGCCTGGAGAGTTCCATGTGAGCAACTCTAATTTCCCAGCCTGTCTACTTCCAGGAGGATTTAAGGAGAGTTGTTCCTGAGGAGTAGACCCCATCTAAACAGGGGCCCTGTTCAGGTCAGCTGGAGGCCACTGACTCCAAAGGAAGGACCCTCCAGAGAGTAGAGCAGGTGGTAGCTGCATACATGGAGTCCTCAGTGTTTCCAACTGGAAGGGAAATTAGAGGAAGTACAGTCTGACATGGCTGGGCTGGGACTCAAGACAGAGCCCAGAGCCCAGGTCCCACTCAACCACCTATGCCCTGACATACCTTGGGTTCATCCCTTAACCTCTCTGAGCCTCACTTTCCTCATCTATCAATGATGGTTTCCATGACCACTAAGATCCCTCCATGCTCTCACTTTCTAGGATTGTTGAGACTCTTTCATTCACCCCCTTGCTCTGCAGATGGGCATCTGAGCCCCAGGGAGGGGCAGACTCAGACTCACCAAGGGTCCACAGTGAGTTGGTGGTACCAGAGCTGGAACCCAAATGCCGTGGCTCTAAGACTGGGCCTTTTTCTTCTCCTGGTCCTTTCCTAGAGCAGACAAGGATGCAGTGCTAGAAGATGGAGCCCTAATCTGCAGGAGAGAGGCCTGGAGAGGCCTAACCTCTGTGGATTTGTGATCGTTTCACTGCCGAATCCTGACCCTGTCACACCAAGAAGGTGCTGGCCTTCTGGCAGATTGCGTAGGAGGCAAGCTCAAAGCAGCTCTGTGACCATCCCCATCCCACGCTCAGGATCCAAGAACATTCCCCCCTGCCTGGCTCCCTGGTGCCCAGCCAGCCATATTGAGGAGGAGGCAGGGCCCAGGACATTGGGCCCAGGTCAAAGCCGAGGAGCTGAAGCCTGGAAAGGGAAAGGAGTGAAGGGGTGCAGGCTAGTGAGCACCTTGTGTGTTGAGTCAGAAAGCCTGGGTTAGGGAAACCAAACAGCAGCTTCCTACCTCCCTGGCCCGGACCCCTTGAGGAGCAGTGGCAGTCCCAGAGATGGGATGCCACCCCCAGCCCCTTTGGGAAGTGGGTCATAGGACAGAGCCCTCCCACTACCCAGACACAAGCGCCACTCCATTCACACTACCCAGACCCCAGCAGGCCATGATGCATCTGTGCGATTGCAATATTGGTAGAGCATCTACCTCAGCCATGAACATGTTCCAAAAGGGATTTGTTGCCCCCCTCTTTGCTCTATCAGCTAGATGTTTAGTATCTCTGTCTTTGTCTGAAAACATTCTCAGAAGTACCATGCAGAGGTTTTCCTTTGGCAAATTGCCAAAGAACCAAGGCAAACATTATGTACTTCTCTTAGAAAAATATCTTGACAGCCTTCACCAACTCCTAGGAGAAGTTGCTCACTGTAGTCCCACAGTCCTCAAGTCCTTCCCAATTCTAGACCTAGCCACTGGCTTTCAAATTGGCTTAAATCAATGGAGACCTGGTTTCCAGTCTGAGCTTTGTCATACATTTGATGTGCCACATGATACAGATTCTTCACACTCTTTGGGCCCCAGGTTCCACAGAGGTGGCATAAAAGGGGTCTCCACAAGATGGGGGTGACTAGCTTGTGCTCTGAGGACAAAGCCAGTTTTAGTGGCCTGAGTTGTCATAAAACATGTCAACATCCAAAAGAATCCCAATATTAAGCAACTGCTACATGGTGAGCAAACATAGAAGTCTCATCAGGCAGGTTATATTAATTAACAGCAACCTAACATTTTAGACTGATGTTTCATAAATGATTTAAATTCTTTTACCATGAATTATTGATCATAGTTAACACTCTGTGCCAGACACTGTTCTCTATGTCTTATGTGTATTGACTCATTTCATCCTTATAACACCCACCAAGGTGGGTTCTATTATTTTCCCCTTTTACAGATGAGACAACTGATTCTGAGGCAAGTGATTTTCCCAAGGTCACACAGCTAGTGAGTGATGGGACCGAGATTCAGACATGCCATGCATTTAACCACTGCCCTCTTCTGCCTCCTGTTCAAAGACTTGCCAGTTTCTATTCTTCCCATTATTTTATAGAATGATAGATTAAATCATCTAACCTCTTTGAGCCTCAATTTCTTTATCTGTGAAAGGGAAACCAACAGGACCTCCCTCATAGGATTGTTGTAGGGATTAAATGAGAAAATGTGTGGGAAGAGTCTGTTACCCAGTGCGTGCTCCATATGTTCTTACTGTTGTAAATGGAGTACATGGCAGTATTTACATCCTGTTCTGGCATGTGTGTTATGTGGAGGGACATGAATGGTTTATACACACTTAAACTTGCTATTTGGGGATGTTATAGTAATGACTGTACAGGAGTTTCAGATAAAAATGCAACCAAAAAGCATTGTCAAGCACTTTCACGTACATCTTCTGGGGCAATCCATAGACAGCCTTGCAAATGTTATTATTCCTATTTTGCAGAGAAGAAAACTGAGTCTTGGAGAGGCTGTGTGAATTTCCAGGGTCATCCAGCTAGAAAGTGGCAGAGCTGGGACTCTAACCCAAGTCCAGTTCTTACTCTCTACTACACAAGTGGGCCATCCCTGTCCTGGACAACCTCTCAAATTTGCTTATAGGCTTGGGTGTTTTCATTGGATGATGGACAAGCTGAGCAAAAGCAGGGGAAAGATGGCTCTAAACCCCCTTCCATTCCCCTTGTCCCTTCCCCAGCCAAGCACCAAAGCTGCTTTCACCTGAGCACATAGTTCATACTGTCCAACTAGTGTGAGTGTAGCGGGAGCCGAAACCATGTATTGCCAAGGCATTTGCATCTCCCACAGTGCTCAGACACCTTACCAGTACTTTTCTGAACCCATTCCAATGAGGTCTGCTTCAGCTCCTTGTTCTAATAAAAGGACTCTTTTAAAGTTTAAAAAAATAATAAAACACTACATTTCAACTCCACAAGGTCACTCCACACAGTAGGAGTGGGATTGTACTCTCCCTCTTCCCTCCCACTCCCATGTCCAAAGATTCTATGGAATACAAACAAACTCATACAAAGCGCTAAACAAAAATGGAAACAAATCAGATTTCCTTTTTAATAACTACTTTAGTGAGCTATAATTCACATACCATAAAATTCACCCTTTAAAAGTGCACACCTCAGTGATTTTAGTGTATTCACAAAATTGTGCAACCATCACCACTATGTAATTCCACAATATTTTCATCACTCTAAAAGAAAATCCTGTATCCATTAAGCAGTCACTTCCTATTCCCCATACCCCCAGCCCCTGGCAAACACTAATCTACTTTCTGTCTCTAAGATATGTCTATTCTGGGTATTTTGTATAAGTGGAATCATATAATACGTGGCCTTTTGTGACTGGCTTCTTTCACTTTGCATAATGTTTTCAGGGTTCATCCATGTTGTAGTATGTACCAGTACTTCATTCTTTTTTATGGCTGAATAATATTGCATTGTGTAGATAGACCACATTCTGTTTATCCATGTTTCAGTTGATAGACATTTGGGTCGTTTCTGTCTTTGGGCCATTATAAATAATGCTGTTATGAACATTCATGTACAAGTTTTGTGTGAACATATGTTTTCATTTCTCTTGGGTATATATTTAGGAGTGGAATTGCTAGGTCATATGGTTAGGTTTAACCTTTTAAGGAACTGCCAGACTATTTTCCAAAGTGGCTGCACCATTTTATATTCCCACCAGCAATGTATGAGGGTTCCAATTTCTCCACATCCTTGCCAATGCTTGTTATTGTCCATCATTTTGATTGTAGCCACTGTAATGGGTATAAAGTGGTATTTTAGTGAGATTTTGATTTGCATTTCCCTGATGGCTAATGATGTTGAGCATCTTTTCATGTGCTTATTGGCCATTTGTATATCCTCTTTGGAGAAATGTCTATTCAGATCTTTTGCCCTTTTAAAATTTGTGTTGTTTGCCTTTTTATTGGTGAGTTCTTTGTATGTTCTAGTTACAAGTCTCTTATAGGAGGCATGATTTGCAAATACCTTCTCATGATCCTGTCTTTTCATTCTCTTAACAGTATGTTTTGAAAAGCAGGCATTTTGAATTTTGACGAAGTCTAATTTATCAACTTTTTTCCTTTATAGATTGTGCTTTTGGTATCTAAGAAATCTTTACCTAACGAAGGTTGCAAAGGTCTTCTTCAATGCTTTCCTCTAGAAGTTTTATAGTTTTAGATTTTACATTGAGGTTTATGATACATTTTGAGCTAACTTTTGTACATATCATGTAGATGGATCAAAATTCATCTTTTTGCACATAGATATCCAATTGTTCTTGTGTAATTTATTGAAAAAAACTATCATTTCTCCACTGAATTGCCTTTATAACCTTTATCAAAAATCAGTGTTCCATATATGTGTGATTCTGTTCCACTGATCTGTTTGTCTATCTTGACACCAACACCACTCTGTCTAGATTACTATAACTTTATAATAAGGCCTAAAATCAAGTAGTGCTCTTGATTTTGACTCTTGAAATCAACTCTGGTCTTCTTTTTTCCAAGTTGTTTTAGTTATGCTAGATCCTTGGCATTTCCACATGAATTTTAGAGTCTGTTAATTTCTATGCAAACACCTCCTAGAATTTTGATTGGTATTGTATTGAATCCATAGATCAATTTGGCGAGAATTGACATTTTAGCAATATTAAATCTTCTGCCCCATGAACATGGTATATCTCTCTGTTTATTTAGGTCTTTTTATTTTCTCTTAGCAGTCTTCTATAGTTTTTACTGTAGAGGTACCTCACACCTTTTCATGGGTTCATCCCTACATATTTCATATCTTTGATGCTATTTTTAAAAGAATTTTTAATTTCAACTTTTGATTGTTCATCAGTAGTAAATAGGAATAAAACTGATTTTTGTATATTGATGTATCCCATTACCTTGCTAAACTCACTTACAGGCTTTTTTTGTAGATTTCTTCAGATTTTCTACATACACAATCATATTGGTTGTGAATAAAGCCAGTTTTACTTCTTCCTTTCCGGTCTTGATTGCCTTTTCTTTATTCTTTCCTTCCTTCCTTTCCTTTTTTTTCCTTCTTTTCTTCCTTCCTTCCTTCCTTTCTTTCTCTCCTCCTCCCTTCCTCCCTCCATCCCTTGATTCCCTTCTTTTTTTCCTTTTTTTTTTTTTGGTGTGGAAAATGGCCCTGAGCTAACGTCTGTTGCCAACTTTCCTCTTTTTTTTTCTTTGCTTGAGGAAGATTGTCCCCGAGCTAATATCTGTGCCAATCTTCCTCTATTTTGTATGTGGGACGCTGCCACAGCATGACTTGATGAGCAGTGTGTAGATCCATGTCTGGGATCCGAACCTGTGAACCCCGGGCCACCAAAGTGGAGTGTGCAAACTTAACCACTATGCCACTGAGCTGGCCCTTTTCTTTCTTTCTTGATTGCCCTAGCTAGAACCTCCAGTACAATGTTGGATAGAAGTGGTGAGAGTGGGCGTTCTTGCAGTGTTCCCAATTTTAGAAATAAAGCTTTCATTTTTTTTGCCATTAAGCTTTATGTTAGTTGTAGGCCCTTTGTAGCTGCCCTTCATCAGGTTGAGGAAGTTCCATTCTATTCAAAGTTTGTTGAAAATCTTTATTAATAGGTGTTGGGTTTTGTCAAATGCTTTTTTGACATCCATTACAATGATAATAGGATTTTCCTCTTTTAATTTGTTAATATGGCAAATTAAATTGATTGATTTTCAAATGTTACACCAATCTTGAATTCCTGTGATAAATCCTACTTGATCACAATGTATTGTTGGATTTGTTTTGTTAAAATTTTGTTCAGAATTTTTGCATTTACATTCATGAGGGATATTGTTCTATACTATACTTTTCTAATAATGCTACTCTCCGACTTTTGGTATCAGTATAATGCTGGCCTCATAGAATGAGTTGGAAAGTATTCCCTCCTCTTCCATTTTTTGGGCAGAGGTTTATATAGAGGTACTTTTATTTCATCCTTAAATGTTTGATATAATTCACCAGTGAAACCATCTGGTTCTGGAGTTTTCTGTAAGGGAAAGTTTTTTACTACAGATTCAATTCTTTAATAGATATAGAGCTACTTGGGTTATCTATTTCTTCAGGAGTCAGCTTTGGTAATTTGTGTCTTTCAAGGAATGGGTTCATTTCATCTAAATCACCAAATGTATTGTCATAAAGTTGTTTATGTTATTGTCTTATCCTTTTAACATATGTAGAATCTGTAGTGATGTCAATTCTCAATTCTCAGTAGTCATAATTTGTGTCTTATCTCTTTTTTCTCCCTGGTCACCATGGCTAGAGGTTTATCAATTTTATTGATCTTCTCAAAGAATCAGTTTTGGTTGCAATGCTTTATTTTCTATTGTTCTTATTTTCTATTTCATTGGTTTCTGATCTTTATTATTTCCTTATTCCACTTAGTTTGGGTTTAATTTGCTTTCTTTTTCTCTTTTCTTAAAGTAGAAGCTGAGGTCATTGATTTGAGACTTTTTTCTTTTCTAGTATAGGCACTTAGTGCTATAAATTTTCCCCTAAGTACTACTTTAGGAGCATCCACTAAATTTTTATATGTTGTGTTTTCATTTTTGTTCAATTCAAAATATTTTCTAATATTCTCTATTTCCTCCTTTATGTGTGGATTATGTAGAACTGTGTTATTTAATTTCCAAATAATTGGAAATTTTCCAGAGATTTTTCTATTAGATAGTTCTAATTTAATTCCATTGTGGTCAGAAAACAAACTTTGTATGGTTTGAATCCTCTTAATTTTATTGAAACTTGTTTTATGGCCCAAAATATTGTCTATCGTGGTAAATGTTCCATGTATATTTAAAAGAATGTGTATTCTGCTGTGGTTGGGTGGAATATTCTATAAATGTCAAATAGATCAAGTTTGTTTATAGTGTTGTTCAGATCCTCTATATCTTTAATGATTTCCTGTATACTTGTTCTACCAATTATTGAGAAAAGCGTACTGAAATCTCTAACTTTAACTGTGCCTATTAATCCTTGTGTTGTGTCAGTTTTTGCCTCATGTTAGGTTCATAAACTCATATATGCTTGGTGAATCAACTCTTTTATCATTATGGAATGACCTTCTTTATCCCTGGTAGCATTCTTTATTCTGAAACTTACTTTATTCATTAATTTACTTTGTCTGATATTAATATAGCCACTCCAGATTTCTTTTGATTACTGTTGGCATAGTATTTTTCATCCTTTTACTTTGAATCTGTTTGTCTTTATATTTGAAATGCATTTCTTCTAAGGAGTATACAGTCAGGCTTTGTTTTTTAATCCAACCTGACAATCTGCCTTTTTATTGCAGTGTTTAGACCATTTATATTTAATGTGATTATTGATATTACTGGATTTAAGTCTATTGTCTTGCCATTTGCTTTTTATTTGTCCCATATATTCTGTGTTCACACTTTCCTCTTTTAAATTTAACCTTCTTTGGGATAAATGGAATATTTCCTAGATTCCATTTTATCTCCTCTGTTGATTTTTTAGCTATCACTCTTTTTTTCATTATTTTAGTGGTTGATTTAGAATTTACAGTGTACATCATTAACTTATCACACTCTGTCTTTTAGTAATATTGTTACTTAATGATATCACTTGGTAATAATATTACTTAATAATATTACTATATCACTTCACATATTATAAAAATGTCATAACAGTATACCTCCATTTCTCCCTTCTAGTCTTTTGTACTATTATCATATAATCTATTTTTACTTATAAACCCCACACAATTATTATTATTTTTGTTTAAATAGTCAATTATCTTTTAAAGAAATCTAAATCATAAGAAAAATCTTATATATTTACCCATGTAGTTACCATTTCCAGTGTTCTCCATTCCTTTGTGTAGATCCATATATCCATCTGGTATCATTTTCTTCTGTCTGAAGGACTTCCTTTGACATTTCTTGTAGTTCAGGCCTGCTGCTGTTGAATTCTTTTAGCTTTGGTATGTCTGAAAAAGTCTTTATTTCATCTTCATTTTTGAAAGATAATTTCACTGTGTACAATGTGAGATCAACAAGTTTTTTATTTGTTTTTTTATCCAGTACTTTAAGGATGTTGGTCCACCATCTTATTATTTGCATTGTTTCTGACAAGAAATTGGCTATAATCCTTATCTTTGTTCTTCTGTACATAACATATCATTTTCCTCTGGTTACTTTTTTTTTTTTAGATATCTCTATCCTTTAATTTTCTTTTTTTTTTTTTTTTTGCTTAACACTTTTTTTTTATTGATGTCTTAATAGTTTATAACATTGTGGGGATTTAGTTGTACATTATTGTTTGTCCATCACCATGTGGATGCATCCCTTCAGCCCTTGTGCCCACCCCCCACCCCCTTCCCCTTGGTAACCACCAATCAGTTCTCTCTGTCCGTGTGTTCATTTATATTCCATATATGAGTGAATTCATGCAGTGTCTGTCCTTCTCTCTCTGGCTTATTTCACTTAACATAATACCCTCTAGGTCCATCCATGTTGTTGCAAATGGGACATTTCTGTCTTTTCTTATGTATGAGTAGTATTTCATTGTATGTATATACCACATCTTCTTTAACCAATCATCAGTCCAGGGACACTTGGGTTGCTTCTACTTCTTGGCTATAGTGAATAATGCTGCAAGGAACATAGGGGTGCATAAGCCTCTTGGGATGGTTGATTTCATGTCCATTGGGTAGATGCCCAAGAGTGAGATTGCTGGATCATAAGGTATTTCTATTTTTAATTTTTTGAGGAATCTCCATACTGTTTTCCATAGAGGCTGCACCAGTTTGCATTCCCACCAGCAGTGAATGAGGGTTCCTGTTTCTCCACAACCTCTCCAGCATTTGTTGTTTTTTGTCTTGGTGATTATAGCCATTCTAACGGGTGTCAGGTCATATCTTAGTGTAGTTTTGATTTGCATTTCCCTGATGATTAGTGATGTTGAACATCTTTTCATGTGTCTATTGGCTATCTGTATCTCTTCCTTGGAAAAATGTCTGTTCATGTCCTCTGCCCATTTTTTGATCGGATTGTTTGTTTTTTGTTGCTCAGTTGTATGAGTTCTTTATATATTGAAGAGATTAATCCCTTGTTGGATATACGATTTGCAAATATTTTCTCCCAGCTGGTGGGTTGTCTATTCATTTTGATCCTGGTTTCATTTGCCTTGTAGAAGCTCTGTAGTCTGATGAAGTCCCACTTGTTTATTTTTTCTTTTGTTTCCCTTGTCCGAGTAGACATGGAATCTGACAGGATCCCTTTATGACCAATGTCAATTAGTGTACTGCTTATATTTTCTTCCAGGAGTTTTATAGTTTCAGGTCTCACTTTCAGGTCCTTAATCCATTTTGAATTGATTTTCGTATATGGTGATAGGAGATGGTCTACTTTCATTCTTTTGCATGTTGCTGTTCCTCTGGTTACTTTTAAGATTTTTATCTTTATCACTAATTTTGAGCACTTTGATTATAATGTGCCTTGGTATAGTTTCTTCATATATCTTGTGCTTGGAGTTCATTGAAATTCTTGAAAATGGGTTTAGAGTATTCACCATAGCTGGAAATTTTTTAGTCATTATTTCTTCAAATATATTTTCTGCCCCTTACTGTCATTCAGGGGCTTCAATTACACATATATTAACCCTTTGAAGTTGTCCCACAGCTCAGTAATACTATGTTCTTTTTTACATCCTCTTTTGTCCCCGTTTCATTTGGATGGTTTCTATTACGATGTCTTCAAGTTCACTAATCTTTTTTCCTACAATGTCTAACCTTCCATTATTCCCATCTAGTATATTTTTCATCTAAAACATTGTAGTTTTCATCTCTGGAAGTTCAATTTGGGTCTTTTTATATCTCACATGTCTCTAATTAACTTTTTGAACATATGGAATACAGTTATAATAAACAGTTTTAATGTTCTAGTCTACTAATTCTAACATCTGTTTTAGTTCTGAATTGGTTTCAATTGATTGATTTGTCTCCTCAATATGGGTCATATTTTCCTGTTTTGTTTTTTGCATGGTTGGTAATTTTCTATTGGATACTAAACATTGTGAATTTTACCTTATTAGGTGCTGGATATTTTTGTATTCTTATAGATATTCTTGAACTTTGTTACACAGTTAACTTACTTGGAAAGAGTTTGAACCTTTTGGACTTGCTTTTATGATTTGTTAGGCAGGACTGAAGCAGTTATCAGTCTAGAGCTAATTATTCCCCAGTACTGAGATCAGAACCACTTGTGTGCTCTACCCAATGCCCTGTGAATCTGAGACTGGCAGGTAGAAGCAGGCATAATCCCCAGAGTTGTGTAAGTGTCGGGCACTATTTCTTCTAATTTTTTAGATGGTTCTTTCCTAGGCCTCAGGTAATCCCCTCACGTGTATTCACTGATCAATACTCTACCAAATACTCAAGGGAGACCCTCAGCAGATCTCAGGAGAACTCTCTCTGTTCAGCTCTCCACTCTGTCATGTGAAATTTAGCCTCCTTGGCCTTCCTGGATTCCCAGCTCTGTTTCCTCAGCTCAGGGAAAACACCCAGCTCTTGCCTGAACTTTTCCTCCCTGTTCTACAGCTTGAAATCTCTCTCTAGGCAATAAGCTGGGGCAGTTGCAGCACTCACGTCATTTGTTTCCCATCCCTGTTTTTTACTACCTGATGTCCGGCATCTTGCAAAATATTGTTTTTTTATATATTATCTGTTGATTGTTTCAGGAAGAAGGGTAAATTCAATTCATAGATTACTTAAATTAAATTTATAGATTACTTCACTGTGACCAGAAGCAGAAGGCTACAACTCTTTTTTAAAAATCCTAGTCCTCGCCTTTAGATGAACTTTAAATGTTAAACCTCTACCTATTTTTAAAATATCATTTTTATCCTTGATAAAATATTTTTAAAATACCACAAAGGAGTCAGGATGAATGGGGAAAAACAGGGTCTTGGGAAAATTCAGGAAGTGAAAGAGAAAGTCCCTAAGTCTAGGTGAGGATTTTTCATCAGGACAAAGTGTCAAGTTTGTATATATTCTTGGTGGTCCCCAGGCTGAGAACAGCAGTGGCAACTTGCTCTGGTGGGAAGATCATTTCTCTCCTTGGCATATGGCTTGCTGACTCCCTTGCTACAAGATGAATATACAAACAAACAGCCTCCCCACCTGCTGCCCCTGCAATGCCAACTCTATGTACACATATGTTTGCCAAATGAAATACAGAATGCCCAGTTAAATTTGAATTTTAGATAAACAACAAATAATTTTTGGTATAACTATGTTCCAAATATTGTAATGTATATACTTACACTAAAAAATTCTTCATTATTTATCTGAAATTCAAATTTAACTGGGGTCCTTGTTTTATTTGTTAAATTTAATAACCTTATGCACACAGCAATATGACCTCCAGCTCAGTCTCAGGCCTCTGGGACTGATCAGCAGTGACTCTCATCTCATTTCTGCCACTGAACAGCTAGATATCATTGGATAAGTCACTTGTCCTCTGAGGCCTAGTTGGGGATGATTCACATACATTGTCTAACTTGGCAGCTGTCTCCCAGTAGCTGCTCCATGAATGAAATTGAGTAACAAAGTCAGAATCAGATGCTACTTCATAGATTACAACTCACTTACTTATCCCTGATCACTTCTGAGCCTTCTAACAGCCTCTAGAGGACAGTTGATGAGGATATTATATCTGCTTTACAGATGGGGAAAGTGAAGCTCAGAAAGGTAACCAGAGCAGGGTAGAATGTGTAAGTGTCGTGTAAGTGACCCAGAGAAGGAGAGGGTCTGGCTTCTCACCCCAGTTCTTTGCCTGAACCCCTAGGTACCCTCCTCTTCAGGCCCACTCTCCACACATGGCTGGTGAGCTGGGCCCAGGGAGTATACTATTCAGGAGTCTAGAGCTTGAGTGACAAAACCAGGATGAGGACATTACCCACCACTAGCCAGTCTTTTGGTTAGAGTGAAGACCCAAGTTCCTGGGTTCTCCAAGAAAGTTCAGTCTTGCTACTTAAGAGGTAGTGGACATGCTTGTCTCCATCTTCCTGATCTTTCATTCCCAACTGATGGTGCCCACATAGTATAAAAAGAGGTCAAAGAAGCAAGAAACCAGGGCTCTGGCCCCACTTCAGCTGCTGACTCACTCAGGGATCATCTTCCTTCTCTGCCTTAGTCACTGCCTTAGTTTCTTCATTTCTAAAATGGGGATCAAATTTTAAAAATAGTCAGGAAATGACTTTGAAAACATCAAAAATGCTATGCACATGGTTGCTGGATTCTAAACAGCAATATGGCCCCAATATCAGAACCCTTATGTTAGACCTTCTGTATCAGTAGCTGCCTATCTATCTGTTGGCTCAGACCCTGAATGAAATGGTGAGAAGGCAGAGGCCAGATATGGATAGGAGGGAAGGAAGGGAATAAGACTCCCCTTATTCTTTTGAAGGTCTTTAAGAAGTTCTTCAAAGGGTAGAAAACACAGAATAGTACCCAACTCTTCTCAGCACGTGTGAAATGCTGAGCTTAAGGACTTCTTGCCCCCTGGGCCCACTGGAAGGGTGAGCTGCCAATTTGGACCTGCTGCCTACAGGCTTGAGAGTCTTAGAGTTTGGAGAAAGGGGGCCAGAGGCAAAGTGAGGGAGGACTGGTCACATCTGCCTACTGTTCTAAAGCTTGCAGCTGTATTACTGACTCATTCTATATCCCATGGAGCTGAGGACTAGTGCTTATTAGCAATATCTCAGCAGGAACAGAGGACATGTTTGTTTCTTGCGCTACTGTGTCTGAAAAGGGAGAGAAAAGACAAGAAACTACGAGCATTTTCTGATGCTGAGTAAATGGATGAAGAGAAGACTAACATCCAGAGTAACATCCGTAAGAGGGTGGAGTAAGAGGCCCTGAACCTTCCTTCCTCTCACAAACACACCAATTCAGCAATGATTCATGAACAAATTCCTTTCTGTGAGAAATCCAGAAACTAATTGAAAGGCTCCTGCACCCTAGGTGAACATAAAATCAGACTGACCAATGCCGATAGAGATTTGGGACACCCTCTAGTCAGAGTCCCTGCCCCCTGCATAGTGCCATATGATAAGGAAGAGAACTCCCTTATCCTAACTCCCAAATTATCCCAGGGATAGGAAAGGGTTGGTTCATGGATCCAGCATCCCAACTTTTCTAAAGGAGTTCCCCAAAGGGCTTGCTTCTGTTTTGCCAGTCATGGAGCTCTGATGGGTCCAGTGCAATTTAGCCACTGGGGGGAATGGAGATGGTGGTTTGGAGTGGTAGATGCCATAGCTCCAAAATCCCTGGCTTAGCACAGAACAAGTGTAAAAAAATCACAGTTGCTTTCTCCTCCCTGCAGAGGGAAAAAGCTAATAGAGGCCCCCAGAATCTCTGGCCAGGCTGATTGGTGGTGGTCTTCTCCTGTACAAGGCCAGTCTTTGAAGACTAGTAGAGGTGCTTGGTTTACCTAATATGTATACACCAACACAGAGAGTCAAAGAAAATGAAGAACCAGGCAAAGATGTTCCAAACGAAGGAACACGATAAATCTTCAGAAACTGACCCTAATGAAATGGAGTTATATTATTTACCTGACAGAGAATTCAAAATAATTGTCATAAAGATGTGCACTGATGTCAGGAGAACAATGCATGAACAAAGTGGGAATTTCAACAAAGAAACAGAAAATATATAAAAGTACCAAACAGAAATCATGGAGCTTAAGAACAAAAAAACTGCACGGAAAATTTCACTACAGGGGTTCAACAGGAGACTAGATCAGGCAGAAGAATCAGTGAAGTCAGACAAAAGTCATTGAAAATAATTCAATCAAAGGAACAATAATAAAAGAGAATGAAAAATAATGATGAAATTTAAGGGACTTATGGGAAACCATAAAGCAGACCAATATATACATTATGGGAGTTCCAGAAAGAGAGAAAAGATCAGAAAGTCTATTCAAAAATAATGGCTGAAAACATCTCAAATCTGGAGAAGAAAATGAACATCCAGATCCAAGAAGCCCAGAAGATGAGCTTCCAGGCTGGTGAACACGTGGAGATTTGGGGAGAATGGCACTCTCTGAGAGGGCATGGAAGCTCTGTGCCCTTTCCCCATACTTTGCCCTATTCAGCTCTTCCATCTGGCTGTTCTTGAGTTATATCCTTTTATAATAAACCAGTTATCTAGTAATTTAAAAAAAAGCTCAAAAAGAAACAAATAAGATGAACCCAAATAAATTCACACCGAGACACATTATAATCAAACTGTCAAAAATCAAAGACAGAGAGAATTTTGAAAGCATCAAAAAAAAGTGACTTGTCATGTACAAGGAAACTCTCATAAGACTATAAACACATTTTTCAGCAGAAACTTTGCAGGCCAAAAGGGAGTGGGATGATATATTCAAAATGCTGAAGGAAAAAAACTGTCAACAAAAAATACTGTACCAGGGAAAACTGCCCTTCAAAAATGAAGGAGAGATAAAGATTTTCTCAAACAAAAACTGAGGGAGTTCATCACTACTAGACCTGCCTTACAAGAAATGCTAAAGAGAGTTCTTCAAGTTGAAATGAAAGGGTGCTAAACAGCAACAAAATAGCATTAAAAAGTATGAAAATTTTTGGTAAAGTTAAATATATAAACAAATACAGAATACTGTATTACTGTAATGGTGGCAGATAAATCCCTTTTAATTATAGTATAAAAGTTAAAAGACAGGGGGCCAGCCCTGTGGCCTAGTGGTTAAGTTCAGCTCACTCTGCTTTGGCAACCCAGGTTCAGTTCCTGGGTAATGACCTACACCACTTGTTGGCAGCCATGCTGTGGCAGAGACCCACAAAATAGAGGAAGATTGGCACAGATGTTAGCTCAGGGCCAATCTTCCACAAAAACAACAAAATTAAAAGATAAAAGTATTAAAAATATGTTTCAAAATACACAATATGAATACAGTCATGCATTGCTTAAAGATGAAGATACATCCTGAGAAATGTGTTGTTAGGTGATTTCATCATTGTGCAAACATCATAGAGTGTACTTACACAAACCTAGATGGTACAGCTTACTACACACCTAGGCTAGATGGTATTAATCTTATGGGACCACTGCCATATATGAAATCCATCATCGGCTGACATGTCATTATGCAGCACATGACTGTAGATGTAAATTGTGGCAACAATAACCTAAAGTGTGGGCAGAGAGAAATTAAAGTGTAGAGTTTTCGTATGTGATTGAACTTAACTTGTTATCTCTTAAAATAGACTGTTATATGGTATTTTACGTAAGCCCCACAAAAAAAGACCTGTAGAAGTTACACAAACGATAAAAGAAAGAAATCAAAGCATATTAATGCAAAAAATCAACAAACACAAAGGAAGACGGCAACAGAGGAAAAGACAGACAACAGGACTACAAGACTAACAGAAAACAATTAACAAAATGGCAATAGTGAATCCTTCCATATCAATAATTACATTAAACGTAAAAGGATTAAACTCCACAATCAAAAGACATGGAGTGGCAAAATCGATAAGAAAAATAAGACCCAACTCTATGCAGTCTACAAGACACTCATTTTATTTTTTTACTTTATTTATTTATTTATTTTTTGTGAGGAAGACCAGCCCTGAGCTAACATCCATCGCCAATCTTCCTCTTTTTGCTGAGGAAGACTGGCCCTGGGCTAACATCCATGCCCATCTTCCTCTACTTTATATGGGACGCCATCACGGCATGGCTGACGAGCAGTGCGTCGGCGGGCGCCCGGGATCCAAACCTGCGAACCCTGGGCTGCCAAGCGCGGACTAAACTGCTGCGCCACTGGGCGGCCCCTACAAGACACTCATTTTAGATTTAAAGACACACATAGGCTGAAAGTGAAGTGATGGAAGAAGATATTCTATGCAAATGGTAACCAAAAGAGAGCAGGAGTGTCTATACTTAGACAAAATAGACTTTAAGTTAAAACTGTCACAAGAGACAAAGAAGGACATTATATAGTGATAAAAAGGTCAATTTGCCAAAAAGAGATAACAATTATAAATATATATGCACCCACATCAGAACACCTAAATATAGAAAGCAAACATTGACATAACTGAAGGGAGAAATAGACAGCAATACAGTAATAGTAAGAGACTTCAGTACCCCACTTTCAATAACAGATAGAACATCCAGACAGAAGATACAAAAGGAAACAGAGACCTCAAGCAATATTATAGACCAAATGGACCTAATGTATACAGCACATTCCACCCAATAGCAGCAGAATAAACATTCTTCTCAAGCACATACAGATCTTTCTCAAGAATAGATCACATGCTAGGTCACAAAACAAGTCTCAACAAATTTAAGGAGATTGAAATTGTAGCAAATATCTCTTCTGACCACAATGGAGTGAAACTAGGAATCAATAGCAGAAAGAAAACTTGAAAATTCACAAATATGTGGAAATTAAACTGTACACTTTTGAACAAATATTGGGTCAAAGAAGGAATCAAGAAGAAATTGGAAAATACCTCAAGACAAATGAAAACAAAAATACAATATACCAAAACTAATCGGATGCAACGAAAGCAATACTAAGAGGGAAGTTCATAGCAATAAATGCCTACATTAAAAAAGAAAGATCTTAAATAAACAATTTAACTTTACATCTCAAGGAGCTAGAAAAAGAACAAACCAAGCCTAAAATTAGCAGAAGGAAGGAAATAATAAAGATTAGAGCCAAAATAAATGAAATAGAAAACAGAAAAAAATCAACAAAACTAAGAGTTGGGTTTTTTTTTAAGATAAATGAAATTGACAACTCTTAGCAAGATCAACTAAGAAAAAAGAGAGAAGACAAATAAATACAATCAGAAATGTAAGAAGAGATATTACAACTGATGTCACAGAAATAAAAAGGATCATAAGATACTACTATGAACAATTAAATGTCAACAGACTGCATAATCTAGATTAAATTCTTAGAAAAATGCAACCTATCAAGACTAAATCATAAAGAAACAGAAAGTCTGAACAGACCTATAGCTAGTATGGAGATTGAATTAATAATTAAAAACCTCCCAAAAAAGAAAAAACCCAGGACCAGATAGCTTCACTGGTGAATTCTACCATTTAAAGAAGAATTAATGCCAATCCTTCCCAAACTCTTCCAATAAACTGAAAAGGAGGGAACACTTCCAAACTCGTTTTATGAGGGCAGTATTATCCTGATACCAAAGCCAAAGACATCATAAGAAAACTACAGGCCAGTCAATACATCTGATGAATATAGATACAAAAATTGTCGACAACATACCGCCAAACTAAATCCAGCAGCACATTAAAAGGATCATACACCTTGACCAAGTGGGATTTATCCCCGAGATGCAAGGATGTTTCAACACATGAAAATCGATTAATGTGATATACTACATTAACAGAATAAAGGATAAAAATCACATGATCATCTCAACAGATGCAGAAAAAGCATTTGAAAAAATTCAACACCCTGTCATGATAAAACTCTCAATAAACTAGGAATAGGAGGAAAGTATTTTAACATAATAAAGACTATATATGAAAAGCCCACAGCTAAAACATTACACTCAATGGTAGAAAACTGAAAGCTTTTCCTCTAAGTTCAGGAACAATACAAGAATGCCCACTCTCACCATTTCTATTCAGCGTAGTACTGGAAGTCCTAGCCAGAGTAATTAGGCAAGAAAAATAAATAAAAGTCATCCAAACAGGAAAGGAAGAAGCAAAAGTGTCCCTGTTTGCAGATGACATAATCTTATATATAGAAAACCCTAAAGTCTCCATAAAAAAACGGTTCTAATAAACAAATTCAGTAAAGTTGCAGAATACAAAATCAACATACCAAAATTAGTTGCATTTCTATACACTAACAACAAACTATTTGAAAAAGCAATTAGAAAAGCAATCCCATTTACAATAGCACCAAAAAGAAAAAAAATATTTAGGAATTAGCTTAACTAAGGAGGTGTGAGACTTGTATACTGAAAACTACAAAACATTGAAAGAAATTAAAGAAGACACAAACAAATGGGAAGACATCCCATGTTCATGTATTGGAAAACTTATATTGTTATCATGTTCATACTACCCAAAGCAATCTACAGATTGAATGCAATACCTATCATTGTTTTACAGAGTGGCATTTTTTTACAGAAATAGAAAAAACAATTCTACAATTCGTATGGAATCACAGAAGACCACATAGCCAAATCAATCCTGAGAAAGAACAAAGCTGGAGGCATCACGTTTCCTGATTTCAAAATATATTACAAAGCTACAGTAATCAAAACAGTAGGCCACTGGCATAAAGACAGGCACATAGACAAATGGAAGAGAATAGATATCCCAGAAATAAATCCACATGTACACAGTCAACTGATCTTTGACATGGGTGCCAAGAATACACAATGGGGAAAAGATAGTCACTTCAACAAATGGTGTTGGGAAAATTGGATATCGACATGAATAAGAATGAAACCGACCAGTATCTTACTCTATATACAAAAATCAACTCCAAATAGATTAAATACTTAACCTGATACTGTAAAACTTCTAGAAGATAATATAGAGGAAAAGCTTCCTTGGTCTTGACAATGATTTCATGGACATCAATGATTTCATGACACCAAAAACACAGGCAACAAAACCAAAAATAAGCAAATGGGACTACAGGAAACTCAAAAGCCTCTGCACAGCAAAAGAAATGACCAACACAGTGAAAAGACAACCTACAGAAGGGAAGAAAGTATTTGCAAACTTTATATATAATACAGGGTTAATCTCCAAAATATATAAGAAACTCCTACAACTCAATAGCAAAAAAAACCCTAATAACTCAATTAAAAAACGGGCTAAGTACTTAAATGGACATTTTTCCAAAGAGGACATACAAATGGCCAACAGGTATATGAAAAAATGCTCAGCATCACTAATCATCAGGGAAAGGCAAATCAAAACTGCAATGAGATAATTAACTCTCATCTGTTAGAATGGCTTTTATCAAGAAAACTAAAGACTACAAGTGTTGGTGAGGATGTGGAGAAATTAGAAGCCTTGCACACTATTTGTGGGAATGCAAAATGGTGCAGCTGCTATGGAAGACAGTATGGAGGTTTTTCAAGAAATTAAAAATAGAACTACCATATGATCTAGCAATCCTACTTCTGGGCATTTATCCAAACAAATTAAAACCAAGATCTCAAAGAGATATTAGTATTCTCATGTTCATTGCATCACTATTCACAATAGCCAAAGGGTGGAAACAATCTAAATGCCCATCAACAAATGAATGGATAGAGAAAATGTCGTATATACATACAACAGAATACTATTCAGCCTTTAAAAAGAAGGGAATTCTGCAACATGCAACAACATGGATGAACTTTGAGGACATTATGCTAAGCGAAATAAGTCAGTAACAGAAAAACAAATACTGCACGATTCCATTTATATGAAGTATCTAAAAGAGTTAAATTCATAGAATCAGAGTGGGATGGTGGTAGCTAGGACTGGGGGAAGGGGAAGTAGGGAGTTACTAATCAAGGGGCACAAAGTTTCAGTTAAGCAAGCTCCAGAGATCTGCTGTACAACACTGTACCTATAGTCAACAATAATGTATTATACACTTCACATTTGTTATGAGGATAGATCCCATTATGAGTGTTCTTACCATGATAAAATAAATTCTTTTAAAAGATTAACATGCAATAATATGAATGCTAGGCTACCATTGAGTCCCCACAACATGCTAAATGCTTCTACCACTTTGTCTTAATACCCAGAAAGTATCCATGCAAGGTAGCCTTTATGATCATCCTCATTTCACAGATATTTAAATCAAAACCAGAGGAGTTATGTAATTTCTTCCAAGTCATAAAGCTAGTAAGTGATCAGAGTAGGGATTAGAACCTTGGTCTGGCTGTGGTGTCCCCTAGAACTTTCCATCATTCCATACTGCCTGTGGTGTCCCCTAGAACTTTCCTGCTTTGATGGCTGGGATCCAGTGCCTGGAGCCCTGGATCTGCCCCAGGCATCTGGGAGGAAACCACTAAGTCAGGAAGAAGGAAGATGGAGCAGCAGGAAGAGCCCGAGCTGTGGGCTGGCTTCAGCCTCACCACTCTGACCTTTCCAGGCCTCCAGTGGCACAAATGGGTGCCTGGGTCCAAACTTAAAGTCTGTGAATCCCACAGATTTGAAAGAGTAGAGTTTACATCGTGCAGTGACACTTCAGTTATTCCAAGGTCATTTAGCTGGTGATCTAACAATCAGAAAGTCATCACCCTCAGAAAGGCCTCTGAAGAGCTGAAATAGTCCTAAGTCTCCTGCTCTTTCTTCACCAGAGAGCTCTGCAGTTTTGCACACAGTCTGTGTCTCTTACGCCCACATGTCTAACAAGCTCTGCTGCCAAGTCTCTCAGCCTATAGCACATAGAAGCGGCACATTAGAAAGAGAGGACCAGAGCTACTAGAAATGAGGCTGACAGACATCAGAAATGAGCATTGACAGTAAGGGAGGAGGCAGCAACACTGTACAAAGCAGGTTCAAATGCAAGAGGTTTTAAAGCCACTTGGAATCATTTATTGCAGGAACAAAGAGTCCAGTGATGCTAGATAAACGAGGTGTTACTGGACTTCCTTTGCCAACTGTGAATTCCCAGGCTACCTCTTGAAAGAACTGAGCTTGTCTTTCTGGACCTGAGCACTCTGCTCAAGACCCAGGAGTATTAGGGTACAAGTATTAGTGATGGCAGAAATCATTTGCTGTCCTTTGTACATCGAATTATGCTACTGATCCACTGTTAGAAGGACAATGAACTCCAATGTTCTGACTGAAGCAAGGTTGAGTGATGGTTTCACATTCCTTAATCCAGTATGACTTTTGAATACATCATCTAATGGGGGAGCCAAATGGCCTCAGCTAGAGCTGGGAATCAGGAGGTGAGCCAAGCATCTCCTTGCCTCAGTCAGGAGCAGGTCTTACCACAAGGCCCATAGCCTAGCGTACTGAGTCGAATAACCTCCCCCCCAAATTCACACCTGCCCTAAACCTGTAAATGTGACCTTATTTGGAAATAGGGTCTTTGTAAACGTAATTAGATTAAAATGAGGTCATACTGGATTAGGGTGGGCCCTACTCCGATAACTGATGTCCTTCTAAGAAGAGAAAACAGAGACAGACACAGGGAGAACGTCACATGAGATAGAGGCAGAGCTTGGAACATCAAGGATTGCCGGCAACCACTAGAAGCTAGGAGGACGCAAGGAAAGATCCTCCTCTAGAGCCTTCAAAGAAACCATCGCGCTGCCAACACCTCAATTTCAGACTTCTAGCCTCCAGAAATATGAGAGAATAGATTTCCATTGTTTTAAGCCACCCAGCTTGTGGCATTGTGTTATGGCCGCCCTAGGAAACTAATACAGTCTGCATTTTTGTAAATCCAAAGTCCAAACAACACTGAAGGATTCCTGAGAGCTAAATCAGTGTGGACCACTAGTTAAGATGGCTTTTAAGTTTATACTTTGAGATACCTCCACCAAAACGTGGCAAGTATATACTATAAAGAGACAGTTTAAAAGACGTAGCAACACTAAAAAATAAAATAAATACATCAGTGGACCAAAAATGAAACACAAACACACCTCCTAAGCAAGAATGAAGCCACGGGCCAGCGGAGGTCTGGATCTAGAAGCAGACAGACTCAACCAGATGTTCTGCTCCTTATGAGGTAATAAGAAGGGACTGGGTTTTACTGCTTGAAATCAGATCCTAGGTGATGGAATGTTTGCTCTTTTCTTCATGGATTTGTAAGAGCTCATTGTAGAGAGGGCTATAAAGCCTGTGTCATATCTGTTACAAATATTTTTTCTCGCAGTGAGATATTATATATATAATCTTGTTTATGGCATTTTTCCACCTAGAAGGTTTTCATTTGTATGCAGTCAAATTGATAACCTTTTTGTCTAAGACTTCAAGGTTTTTATATCATGTTCGGAAAAACCTTCCCAAACTCAAGATTATAACTTATACAATGAGAAGCACTTCATGTGTTCTTCTTGTACTTCTATGGTTTAATATTTAAATCTTTGACACATCTGTAATTTATTTTAGTGTAAGGAGTGAGGTAGAGATCTGATTCTGTAGTTTTCTAAGTAGCCATTTCTAAATAGCCATCACCGTCTATGGAATAATCCATCCTTTCAACACTGATTTGAAATATCACCTTTATTGTACACTAAATTTGTATATATAATTGGGGTATATTTTTGGACGTTTTGCTCTAATCAATTGATCTGTTGTTTTTTTTTTTTTTTTTCCTGTGCAAGAACTTTATGTTTCTCTATCTGGTAGGGAGAGTTTGTCCTCATGGCTCTTCTTTCTGAATATTCTTGCCATGTGCTTACTCTTCTAGATGATCTTTTGAATAGTATTATCCAGTTCCAAAAATCCTTCTGGAATTTTTAGTGAGATTTTATTGAATTTACGGATCAATGTGCAGAAAATTGATGTATTTTCAACATTGAGATTTCATGTCTAAGAACAAGGCATGTATCTCCATTTGTCCAGGTCTTCCTTAATGCTCCTTAATAGAGCTTCATAGTTGTATTTCCTGTGGTTGCTATAACAAATTATCACAAACTGGATGGCTTAAAACAACAGAAATTTATTCTATCACAGTTCTGGAGGCCAGAAGTCCAAAATTCATATCACTAGGCCAAAATCAAGGTGTCAGCAGAGCTGCACTCCCTCCAGAGGCTCCAGGGGAGAATCTGTTCTTTGCCTCTCCCGGCTTTTAAGGCTTCCAGCAGTCCTTGGCTTGTGGCCACATCACTCCAATCTCCACCCCCATGGTCACATTGCTTTCTCCTCTATGTGTCTATGTCAACTCTTTCTCTGCCTCCCTCTTGAAAGGATATGTGTGATTGCATTACAACCCACCCAGATAATTTAGGTTAATCTTCCCATCTCAAAATCCTTAATCACAGCTGCAAAAATGTTCTTTCCATATAAGGTCATATTTACAGGTCCTTGGTTGGGGCTATTATTCAGCCTTCAACAGTAGTTTTCATCACCACTTAGCTCTTGCAGCAGTGTATTCCCATGGCTGTCACTCTTCTTTAAACACCTACTAATCTCTCTTTTATCAAGGAGAGTATGGAGGGGCTGCTTGGGCTAGAAATGGGAGCAAGGAGAGTGTCCTGGAGGGGTACTGTGGAACAGAGGACAGTTAAAGCTATGCCCAAATTCACCATAAAAACCTGGCCCTTTCACTCCTGAATTTGTAAACCCAGAGGTCTCATCATCTGCTGAAAACCACAGACATTCAGAGCCGACTGCACATGGAGCATGCGGTATGGTGGGGACTGAGTCCATATTATCCCAAAGCCAAGCTTCCAGAGGTCGCAAAGGCCACCCAGTAAACTGCCCCAGACCCTGACTGAGGTGTATTCCTAGTTGCCCACCCCACCCTCACCTGCTGCCGTCCTCCATTACCAGATATACCAATCCACCTTTGGCTCACTGCCTCCATGGAAACCCTCTCTGTGCACAGAGCAGGAAGATACTCCCTTCCCAGCTGGGTGAACCTTGAGGCCGGCCAGCTTTCTTTGCGTTATGTGATGACTTACATCACCCACCCAGGGTAGAATTGTCCCTTGTCTGTTTCATTCAGGTCCTCAGGCCCAGAACAAGCCTCTCCAGGGCAAAGTGAGTCAGGCAGACTCTCCTCAAGGGCCCAGGAAAGTGAATATTCAGTGGTCATTGCTCCCTGACTAATGCTGACTAAAATCCAAGAACCAGAGCTAGTCCAAACTTCTCATTCCTCAAGTGGGAAAACTGAGGCCCAGGGTGGTCATGTCTCCAGTCCTCAGCAGGGTTGAATCCAAGTCTCTTGATTCCCAGTCTTGTCTTCTCTCTGCTTCACCACCCTACCTGTCCTTCGGTCATGTGGCTGAGAAGGCCAGCCTTCCTCAGCTTACCACCCTCAAATAACTTTGACAAGAACTCAGATTTCACAGCCGCATCAATGGGGTGTTATGTTAAATGTGGCAGTGAAGGCCTTACAGGCCTGGATCCGCATGCCAAAGTCAACAGAGACAGATTTACCCCCAGGGAGCCCTGCATTATCAGAATGGACTCCAGTAGCAGAGCATGTTTCTTTCCTTTGATAAGCAAGGGGGTTGTGTGGGGGTGGCCATGGCGAGCTGCCAGGCAGGTATAAGAGCACCTCTCAAGTTTGAGCCTCTAGGGCCTTCCCAGGGTATCTTGGGAACTTCCACCAGCTAGTTGTCAAAGTGCCCTTTAATCCAGCTGAGTGCAGAGCTAGGGGACTGGAGTGTTTTCTGGGGTTGGAGCTGAGACATGGCTGTAGCAGGAACACTTAGTGTGAGCTTATTTGCTCTTCCAAAGACCAAACAGCCTGTGCACAGACAGCAGCCAAGCAAAGACGAAGACCCGTTAAAGCACTGGGCAGACTGCACTGCCATGATCTTGCCGTCTCCTGGGAAGAAAGGATTATGGGCCCATCACTCACACAGCCCAGAGGAAGGGCCAAGCTGCAGTGGTGGCTCCTGAGCTGCACACAGGGTGTAAGAGCCAAGAGGTACAGTGTCAGCATTTTTGTCAATGTCATTGTCATCATTGCAACCCCCCAAACAACTACCTGCCATTGAGTGCCTCCTACAGGCTGAGAATGTTGTAAGCATTCACTCCTGCATTGATTCGCATTACTACCTTATGGGAAGGGTATTATAATTAGCTCCATTTTATAGATAAGGAAAGCAAGGTTCAGAAAGGTAAAGTTACTCACCAAAGTCTCATGGCTGGTGAACAAGTGGCAATGAGGTGAATAAGACCTGGCTGTTGTTCTCAAGATATTTCCAGTCACATCTAGAGGCAGAGTATATGGAAATGGAATCAATGTTTCCTCCCAGGGGTTGATAAGAACTCCCATTTATTGAGTATTTACTATGTTCCAGGAACTTTACATGCATTTTTCCATTTAATCTTCACAATAGCCTCATGAAGATGCTGCTATTATTATCTCCATTTTAGGGGTGAGGAAAATTAGACTCCTAGAAGTTAGATAACTTGACCAAAGGATCACAGCTAGTAAAAGCAGAGCTGGGATTTGAACCACTAAGCCAGTGGTTCTCAAACTATTTGGTTTCAGACCCTTTTGTACTCTTAAAACTTACTGAGGGTAAATCCATAGAGACAGAAAGCAGATTAGTGGTTGCCAGGGGCTGGGGGAACGACAGAAAGGGGAGTGAATGTTTAATGGATATGGAGTTTCCTTTTGGGGTAAAGAAAATGTTCTAGAACTAGATGGAGGTAATGGTTGCACAACATTGTAAATGTACTAAATGCCAATGAATTGTATGATTTAAAATGATTAATTTTATGTCATGTGAATTTCACCTCAGTACAAAAAAGTGAAATACAATGAGGTAAATCAACAACAACAGAAAAATTTGTTGAGGACCCCAAAGAGCTTTTGTTCATGTGAATTATAGCTCTTCATGTTAACCACATTAGAAACAAAATTAAGATATTTATTAACATTGAAATTAAAATAATAAACTCATTTTATATAAATGTAAATAGTATTATAAAGAAAATAACTATATTTTCCAGAATAACAACGTATATTGAAAAGAATTGGATTATTTTACATTTTTTTCAAATCTCTCTAACGTCTGGCTTGCTAGAAGACAGCTCGATTCTCACAGCTACTTGTCTATTCAGTCATAATATGTTGTTATGGTTGAAGTATATGAAGGAAATCCAGCCTCACACAGATATGCAATTGCAAAAGGGAGGAATATTTTAATAGACTTTTCATGTAATTATGGACTTCTTTAATATGACACCAAACTCGACCAGTGGTTGTTTCTTACAGGTTAAGTGCAGTGTGGAATGTGAAACTGTATCAGTGAACTTTCCATACTCGGGTCCATTAAACCCCACAGGACTCTCATTCTTTAAATGGATCTTTTACTCAGTAATGGTTTGGTAACATTGGTCACTTGCAAAATAGTGGTGCCCTGACATATGCAGAGCTTCCATATGTTGACACATTTCATTCTACAACGTCAAAAAATTCACATTTGTTACTATAACCACCCATCTCATTGGACAAAGTCTTTAACTATTGGGAAGCTGTCAAGCTCACAGTGATGGATACAAGCTTTTCAAAATTCTAATTTTGGCTTTAAAACTGAAATTTTATCATCATCAGTTGTTTTCCTTAAAGCAATGGGCTCACTTCGTTCATTTACGAGAAATGTCTGCCAAATACCCAAATGTGAATAACATTAGTTAGTCATTCTTTCAAGTAAATAAGATGTTCTATGAAAAATCAGCCAGTTCAGCTCACAACTCAAAACAATGGCACGAGCACTTTGCCTTGAGTCAACCATTGCACTTCGGTTTCCAGCAGAAGTGCTTTAAGCGTATTTACCATTTGGTCAGACCAAATGGGTACTCAAGGGTTTAAAATATGGGTACTCAAGGGTTAATATTTAATCAAGTTAGTTATTACCTCTTGACTGACAACATTCTTAAGTGAAGCTGGCTTTTTGTTTTTTAACTGCAAGCACTTGACAGTGAAGAATCCAATGACAACTAGTACATTTTCGTGCCACTGCCCTCATTCATGCTCAGGCACCTGCTGTTTTACCCGCCACTGCTTTTGCACCATCAGTGCCAATGTCAACCCAGTGGAAAAGTCAAGACGTTTTAGTGTTATTGTGAAAATAGTTTTGACCTCACGGATCCCCTATGAGGGCCTTAGGGTCCCCCAGGGCTCCACACATCTCACTCTGAGAACAGCTACAGGAGGCTATGCATACATCTGCTAGTGCCACCTCCCTTCATCAGCACCTTTGATGACTTCCTATCACCTGCAGAATCAGGCCTGACCTTGGCCCATGCTGTCAGCCCAGGACACAGGGTTCTAGTCAAATGGACCACTCATCATTTTCCAAGTATGTCTTTCTGTGCCCTTGCCCATGCTCTCCCTTCCACCAGAATGCCTTCATCATCTCTGGCTGTTGAAATACTGCTTATCCTCCAAGGCCCAGGTCATCTAATGCATCTTCTAGGAAATCTTCCCAGGTTTTTAAGTGAAAATCATCATGTTTTCCTCCAACTTCCTGACCCCACTCTCAGAACATCTTCTCTAGCACTTAGCAGGCTTAGTGTTATATTAGAAGGAGCTCCCCAAAGGTGGGAGCTAAGTCTTTCCTTTCCATTTCCCTGTGGTGCAGCCTTGTTCATCACTGGGGTGGGGGGCATTTGTTGAACTGCACTGGATTGCAAGGATTCAGCTCCAGTGCCCACAATGTAAAACTGGAAAATGCCATGTGACTGCAGCTGTGAATGCTCAAAGCTCCTGGAGCATATTCTGACTTTTTGGAGTCCCCAAGGAATATCACCACTGGTACTGATATCTGTCCGTGTTTCTTAAAAGTGATCTTATTTCAGGGATAGGGAAAAGGAGATACACTTCTGGACTACTCCAACCCCAGGAATCTCAGCTCCGAGGTCTGAAAGAACCTTTGAGAGGGAGAAAGCCCCCTGGCACCAGGCTCTACTGAAAGTGCTATGATTCTTTCCCCCCATTTTTCAGATGGGACAGTTCATGCCTGTTCAGAAAGCCTGGGTGCTGTGCCATAGGCAGGACCTCAGGCCCAGATGCTCCCCTCCCAGTTTCCTTCAATGGATTGCAATTCAAGTAAGATCATGCAAATGGCTCCCATAGATCACCCAACACTCTGCCCCCATGTGCCCAGCCCAACCTAGGCTGAAATACTTTATCTCATTTAGGAGTCATCTTGGAACCTTGCAGAATCACAGCTGATGCCTGCAGAGATGCAGTTGTTTATTTCAAAGACCAATTTAATTCTCATGCCTTTGGCCTCAATAGCTATTTCCTGATTTCCAGGAATTGCTCTCAGTTTAACAGTTGCCAGTTCACAGCTCTGTGCACCAGCCCTTTGCCTGTCTGCTGTGCTCTATCTTCTCTCTCCTAAAGGATCATGTTGGCTGGCAGGGGCATGGACGGAGGAGAAGGAAGGACCTCCACAGGCTGGAGTATGACTCAGTTGGAGGAGAGGACCTGGGCAGTGGAGACCGAGGGACTCTGAATCAGGACCCGGAGAACACGTGGGGCAAGACATGGAGATGGGTGAGGAGAATAGTCAACCACTCAGTATGAGTTGGTGCCACAATAAAGTGGCCAGATAAGCAATCAGGGCCTTGGGCTGTATCAACAGAAGCAAAGTATTCAGAACAAGGGAGGTGAGTGTGCTTCTCTCTTCTGCATTTTAGTGTGTAAGGCATGGGCTCTGGAACCAGATTGTCTGATTAGACTTTTGACTCTACTACTTACTATCTCTATGACTTTGGGCAAATTACTTAACCCCTCTGAGACTCAGATGGTCTTTTTCATCTTTTCAATGGGAACAGTAACAGAAACTACTTCAAAGTGCTGTTAGGAGGATTCAATGAGATACTAGATGTCAAGTGTTTGGCACAGTGTCTGGTGTGTACGGTTCCCTTCCGCTCTGCTCTGGCCAGACACCAACCAGATCTTCTGGCTAGTTCTGGTCCCCACGTTCATAAGGACCTGAGACACTAGAGCACATTTGGCAGAGGGAAGGTTGAGGGGCAGAAGAACTGCCATTTGCCCGGTGGGAGAGAGGGCATCTCCTGATGTGGTTGGTAGGTTCCTTGAGAACTGGGATGGGGGTGGCAGAAGTGACTGAGATGCAGGTGCCAGTGTAAGAGGGAAGAAGACTGCTTAAGAAGTCAGTCACGCTAGTATTGGTTGCTCCAGGAGGGAGAGAGGTTAAGACTGAGGTTTCTTTTGGTGGAGGCATACCAGAAGGGACTAGATGGCCATGGAACAGAAACATTGTAGGAGAGGAGGAGCATCAAGTAGCAGTCAGGGCTGGGCCTGAGGGTGCTGGAATGCAAATTTGTTCTGTCCCTACCCCAGGTTCTACACCCCAAAGGCTTTCTGCTATGGCTTGGCATACTGTGAGGTGTACAGGCCAATCCTAAAGACCCACAAGTCCCGGGCAAGCCAAGGGCATCCCTGTTGGAATTTCAGAGGGGATGCTGCCAGTGTGTTTGCTTTCAGTGCCATAGCAACGGGAGCCCCGTGGATCCTAGGGCTGCCCTCCACCCAGCTGATCGGCAGCCATACCAAAAGCAATGTGCCACCTGGCCTCCCAGGCAGCCATGAGCGTTGAACTGGGAGAACCCCCGGAGAAGCCCCTCTAGCCCTCTCCTTTTCCAGCTGAGGGGCCTGAGGCCTGTGGGGAGCAAGGCCTCCTAATGCCACACCAAGATGTAGGAATGGAGTCACCACCCCCAAAGCCCAGCCCTGCCTGTGCCCAAGGAACCTGAGGGCTTGTTCCCCTTGCAATTACCCACACCATGTAAATGAATTGGGCCTGGCCCTGAGCACAGCAGGCTTATCCAGGCACTAGGAGCCGAGGGGCTGGGTGACAAGTCCCTGCTCTGTCCCTCACTAGCCAGGGGACTTTGAGGCAGGGCAGCTTCCTCCCCTGAGGCCTCAGCTACTTCAGTTCTGAAAGGAGAAGGTAGCAGTTGGTCTGGTCAATGGCTCCTCTGCCCTGACATCCAGACTCCTAGGAAGTCAGTGACCTGTGATCTATGGATGGGGATGGATATAGTGGGGTAAATGGTGGCCCACGAAAAGATACGTCCAGGCCCTAACCTCCAGATCCTGTGAATGTGACCTTATTTGGAAAAAGGATCTCTGAAGATGTAATGAAGTTAAGGATCTTGAGATGAGATCATCCTGGATTATCCTGGTGGATCCTACATCCAGTGACAAGTGTCCTTATAAGAGACAGAAGAGGACAAAGACACAGAACAGAAGAGAAGGCCATGTGAAGAAGGAGGAAGAGATTGGAGTGATGCAGCCACAGCCAGGGAATGCCAAGGATGCCAGCAACTACCAGAAGCTGGAAGAGCCAAGGAAAGATTGTCCCCTAGGACCTTCAGAGAAAGTACAGCCCTGCCAACATGTAGATTTTGGACTTATGGCCTCCAGAACCATTAGACAATAAATTTCTGTTCTTTTAAGTCACACAGTTTGTGGTAACTTGTCATGGAAGCCCCAGGACACTCATATAGTGGGCCATGCTGCTCCCGAGACCCTGAGCCCATGGACCATGCAAGGGCCCAGACCCTGCCAGGTGGCACCCAAGGAACTCCTAGATGCTGGCCAGTGCCTTGCTGGGTGGAGCTCCTTTGCTTTTCACTCAAGGCTGAGGCAACATGACCAGCTCCGTCCCCTGTCAGGCCTGCTCAGTGCCCATGAGATCCTGGCTTTGTACTTAACTGCTTTGGAAGATGAGGTTGGCATATGGAGCCTGTGAATTGACAATAATTCGGTTAATAAAAACAAACCTGCCTGGCACCAGAACAGGCAGGGAAAGGCACATCAGGTGCAGAGCTCTCAGATCCTCATGCCTGAGTTGCCCCATCCCCTTCTGCTTGACTGGGGCTTTGGGGTAATTTCTATTTGAGGAGAGGAAATTCACCAGAGTTATGACTGGTAACTTACCTTCATCTCCACTCCCCCTGGCTGATATGGGCTGAATGTTAGTGTCCTCCCAAATTCATATGTTGAAGCCCTAAACCCCAATGTGATGGTATTTGGAGATGGGGCCTTTCAGAGGTAATTAGGGTTAGATGAGGTCATGAGGGTGGGGCCCTCACAATTGTATTAGTGCCCTTATAAGAAGAGACACTGGTGCTTCCTCTCCCAACAGGCATGCACTGAGGAAAGGCCAAGCGAGCACACAGCAAGAAAGTGGCCGTTACAAGCCAGATAGTGGGCCCTCACCTGGAACCAGATCTGCTGCTACCTTGATTTTGGACTTCCAGCCTCTAGAACTGTGAGAAATAAATGTCTGTTGTTTAAGCCAACATTACAGCTGAGCAGACTAAGACATTGGCCCAGTGATTGCTGCGGGATGGCCGACTGAGTCAGAAAAGGAGGCACTGCAATCACTACATAGCCATTCAGTGTCCCCAGGAGTGGAAAGCAACCTGGACTGGGGCTAGCCCCTTCTAGGTTTGCTCAACCTCAAATTTTCTGCCAGGCCTGGGCTGGTGAGGCAGAGGGGAGGGCAGGGACAGGGGTTTGACAAGGCTGTTGTCTTGGGTTCTTGAAGTGGCCCTTCTCCTCTCTGGGCCTTGGCTTCCTCCTCTTCAAATGGGATGATAACCCTTCTCTGAGGTAGCTGTGAGGGTCAGAGTTCAATCGTGCATGCTGGGTAAGCACTCTATAAGCCAGAACACTGGAGGCAGGATAGTGTTCTTGGCCTGGAGGGAGGGGTGCTGAGGAGGAGGCAGAAGGATGAGCCCCTTCTTATCCCAAAGTCCTTTTTCCTCTCTCCTGAGAGAGGAAATTCCAGCAGTCTAGGGAGGTTTGATTTGGGTGCAGAGTCCCTGATCCCAGGCCACCTCCCAGGAAGCCATTAGTGGTAGTGGCAGGTCCCAACAAGACAAAGAATTGGTCAAGTGCCACACTAGCTCACTGACAACGGCTGGCAGCAGCCCATGCTCACACCTCCTGCCTTGTACCTCTAACTCCTGACTCCCACTTTGCTTTGTCACAGTTTTAGCCCAAGGTGTAGTGGCAGCAGAGAGATGCTATCCAGGGACCCTTGCCTGACCCCACTGGTGTCCTCTTTGCCTGAGACCAGCTGCTCAGTGTGCAACAGGAAGTACCCAGAAGGTGGGACCAGGCCCTGGCTTTGAGAGTTACACCCACAGCCATGGTCTCCACAGGCCACTGATGTCCTGGGTGTCCCTTGCAGTGGGGATGAAAGCCTAGGAGGGTCAGGCCACAGGCATCAAGTGGTAAGCCAGAGCTGCCAAAGAGCCAGGGGCTCCTGGGCTGCCTTCGTACCATCTTGGCTCAGAAAATGACAGTTCTGATCCCTATTGGTCCAGTCATACTGGTGCCTGAGATTCCATTTTGGAGCCTATCCATAACAAAAACCACTGGCATTTGGTGTTCTACCCAGGTGGTTGGGGAAGACAAAACCACAGAAGTCTCCCCTGACCTTCAGAGTGAGCTCTTACCACCTCTTCTCATGTACTTTTGAAATTTTGATTATATTATTAACAGCTCTTCAGTTGCTCTTTATTCCAAAGCCTTCAGAGGCCCCTGCAGAGGTAGAGATGGCAGAAGGGTGTATGCAGGGATGTTTTCTTTGTGCTGGAGGAATTGTGTCTGGCATAGTATCACCTTGAGTGAGGCCCAGGTAAAAATCATGTTTTCACTCAGTTTACCAGTTCCTTTTGTGTGGTCTAGACATATTCTGGGAAGTGTGTTCATTTACCCAAGGGGGGAGGGAAAAGGAGGTCAAAGCCTCCTTTCTGAACTCTCAGGCCAGCTGCCCTTGGCCTTTTTGGGATGCTCAGGGCTTACATGTGCCAATCCCCAGGAGAGCTGATAGGTTGCTTAGAAAATTAACAATGTTCAGCTTCCGGGCCACACTGATCCTTGCGGGTGGGAATCTGGGCTCCTTGCCTTCGATTGGGCCTGTCAGTGGAGTGGGGCTGCCTTAGAACAAGGATACCTTCCCAGGCCACTCAGTAAAGAGCAGAGCCTGCATGTGAGGACTCCGAGGGGGGCTCCAGCTGCCACTTCCCCTGGAAGACAAGGCCCCAGTTTTCTGCCTTATATGTGATTGCACTTGTCCCAATCCTCTAAGTATCTTTGTCACATAAAGAGAGCCTGGGTTTCAAAGGGAGCTCTGAAAGGAGCTTTTGTCTGCTGATTTTAGACTTTTATGAGTCACAAGCAGTAATGAGCTTCCCTCCACCAGCCCAGAGGCACATCAAGCTAGGCAAGGCCCCAGGGAAATGGATTTCAACCAAAAGCATGGCAAGGACAGTCTGCAGATGTCAGAGCAGGCAGGGGCAGCAAGACTTTGGGGGTCGAGGTCCAAGGTTAAGGCAAGAGTGAGGGACGGGTACAGGGGAGCTCTCTGCAGCTCCTTACACTCCACAGAAGCCAGAGAAGCCCTATCTGGACAGCTTTCAAAGTTGACCTACTATATAAGATGCCCTTCGGTACAAAGCAGTCTGCTATGAAAACACCTACAAACAACTACTCTCATCCAGCTCTGCTGTTGAGACAGGGGACACTGAGTCCCAGTGAGGGGAAAGGCTTCACCCAGGGTCACCTAGCTGGTGACAGAGTTGGGGTAGAACCTAGCCCTCCTCACCATAGGCCAGTGGCCTCTCTAGACCATGCATATGTGGCCTGCACCAGCTGTGTGGGGAACAGGCTTGGGACCAATGTGGGGTGGGGAGGCCTGGGTGCAGACTAGGATCATCACACACAGGAGTAATGGTTGCTGCCACATGCCAGCCCAGCCAACACACTTCACTGAGTTGTCCACTGTATTAGTCAGAGGGCAAGAGAGAAGCAGAGACAGAGACAGTGGGAGATTTATTTTAAGGAATTGGCTCATGCGATTATGGAAGCTGGCAAGTCCAAAATCAGCATGGCAGGCCAGCAACCTACAGATTCTGGCGAGAGTTGGTGTTGCAGTCTTGAGTCCAAAGGCTGGAAACTCAGGCAGGGTTCCTGTGCTGCAGTCCGGGGGCAGAATTCCTTCTTTGGGGAACCTCAGTCTTTGTTGTTAAGGCCTTCAGCTGATTGGATGAGGCCCAGCCATGTTATGGAAGATAATCTGCTTTACTCAAAGTCTACTGATTGTAAATGTTAATCACATCTGAAACATACTTTCACAGCAACATCTAGACTGGTGTTTGACCAAACGACCGGGCACCATGGCCTAGCCAAGTTGATGCATATAATTAACCATCACATCCAAGTCTCCTCCATGCCAGCCCAGGGAAGCAGCTGTTGGCTTTGGCCCAGCAGGTTGTAAGCCAGGGCAGAAGAGGAGACAGTAGCTGTGCAGGGAGGGCTGAGGAGCAGAAGGTGAGCTCGTGAGGGCTGTGGCCCAGGGGACAGTGAGGCTCAGCAGGAGAGTGGGGCCCTGTGGGAGTAGGAAGAAGAAGCAGGTCCTCCTGTGTCCAGGAGGCAGGGCCTATTAGAAGTGGCTCCTGCAGAAGTTCTCAGCAGTGAGTCATGGGTGGGGGGGGAGTCCTGAAGCCTGAATTTTGGATCTACCCAGACTCTTCCTGGGGCCGGGGGTCCATGGAGGACTCTGACAAGAGATGACTCAGTCCACACTTAGTTTGGAATTCACTGGGGGACATTCAGGAGCCTGCAGGCAAGGGCCTGGAGCTGCTAGTGGCCCTGGGTGTGGATCATAAATCAGAGACAGAGAAGAACAGAAGGTGCTGCTGGGTGGTGGTCTGCTGGTGAGGGAAGGGGAAGTGTCCTTGACCAGGGTCTGGACAGCCTGAGAACCTCTGGTAACTGTTTCCCCACCTCTCTATCTCCTGCAGCTGCCCTTGGCCTAACATTCCAGCCTCTGCCCAGAAATCAGTCCTTCATGAGGTGAGCTAGGTGGGGGCAAAGTCTCTGTTGGAGCCCCTGCCTGGGGGCCCAGGGCTTGGCCCAACTCTGCCTTCCTCCCTGGTCATACCCATCCTTGCATCTCCTCACTGCCCAGTCCATAGTGGCCACACCTTTAGATTCCAGCCTACAACTCAACTTTCCATCAAGAGGAGGGAGCAGTGTTTAGCAGCTGCAAGGTTCCTGAGAGCAGGCCAAGACCAGGCAGGCACAGGTTACTCAGCAGAGGGAAGCCAGATTTGTGCAAATACCTCCCCTCCCGAGCCATCAGCCTTTTCATTCCCCGCCGGGGATCTCCTTCTTCTGGCTCTCCCCTTGTCTTCTGTCCCAAGAGATGAAGCTCTCTTTGGTGTTCTCTGGTCTTCTGTGTGTGCCCTTGTCACCAGCTGAGAATGCCTCTCTGAAAGCTGCTTCTCCCTCCCACTGCTCTGGCAGCCTCACCCCCATACCTGAGAATGCACCTTCCCTCCAGTCCTTCGTTGAGTCTCATCTTTATGAAGTTCTCTTCCCCAGGGGCCATGCTTGGAGCTCAGAAGTTCAGCTTTGGCCACCAAGTCAGCAGGTCTAGTGGTGTTTCTCCTCTGCCATGAAGAACAAGAAGAGTGATACAGAGTCTCCTGTATTAGATGCCCCATTACCAAGGGTTTCTGTCCAGTGTCACATTTAAGGTCATTGGAATCCTAAGGCAGGTACTAACCGAATCCTCATTTCACCAAGGAGCAGACTGAGCCTTAGAGAGGATGGATGTCTTCCCTAAGGTGGTGCAGGGGGTAGAGATGGGCTGGGAATCCAGAGCCCTGACACTAACCTCCTTGGGGTTATGCTAGTTCCCCCTCTGGGCACACAGCCCTAGCAAAGAATGGGCCTCTTTCCTGCACTCAACAGAAACCCAGCAGATGGGAGAGCAGGCTTGCTGGAAGCCCCAGCTCAGGCCTCTTGCCATTACGACCATCCCAGATGGGGAGGCAATGTCTTCAGGTGCATACTGCTGAATGAGGAGCAATCCAAGGAGGAGAGACTCTGAGTTCAGGAGCAGGAGGTGCCCCCTATCCCCAGACGCTCCCCCAGGCTGCAGCCTCAAGCTTCCAAAGCTCTGCTACTGGTAGCCCCTGATCCCAAGTCTGTCACGGCTCCCCAGAGATGACAGGATCTAGATCAGTCTCCTTAGCTGCTCATGTACCATCCTCCACCCCAACCACTACCACCCCATCACCTCGATACCCCAGGTCCTCCAGGATGTGGCCATGACCTCCTCTCCTATCTCGCATTCTAGAACCTTCCTTGTCCCTCACAGTGCTACTCCCACTAGGTTTCTTGCACTTCCCTGCACCCCTCGCCCTTGCCCTCCCCAACCTAGGGCCATAAGCCACCACCTCCTCCCCAGTACATTTCCCAGTGTATTGCTCAAAGACCAGCAGTGCCTGCCCCCACTCCCAGCCTCATGATTTGCCCATCAGGTGGGGTTTTGCCATCTCCCCCTGCCTGCCCTACACCCTTGGTTTGCACCTTGGTATTCCAACCCCTGTTGCAGAGTGTGGCCTAGAGGTGAAGTATTGCAGGTAGCAGTCTCTTCACCCTAGAAGACTAGAATCTGCTCTAAGGCAGCAACCAACTAGGCCTGGGTCAGCGTGCCCCACTGCTGGGGACCCCCCCCCTCGGGCTTGGCCCAGAGGAGGTGCTTAGGGAACAGAAAGGGAGCTGGCTCTTTAAGGAACTTCTTGAAACTCGCCCAAAAATGTTTGCAATGGAAGGACATTCTAGAATCCTAGAACCTAAGTCTGGGACAGTGGACAGGGCCCTCAAAGCAGCTCGTGCAGAGTCTCCAAGCCAGGTTGAGCATCAGGGGCACTGGGGCTGCTGATTAAAATGCAGATTTCCTGGGCCCTATGCCAGAGCTACTAAATCAGACCTCTCCAGCAGGTGGGTAGGCGGAGAGGGGATAGCCAGCTGCATGTTTAAAAGGCTCCACAGGTGGTTCTGATGTGTTCTACAGACTAGGGGGGCTAGGGCCCCAGCTCACACAGTGAGTCCTTGCAGACTGGGAGCGGAACTCCGGCTTTAGCCTCCCACTGTGGGGCTCTCTCCCCTATGTCATCCGGCCCAGCCAGCTGCCAAGGCTAAGGAGCTACATCCATGAGTCACTTGCTGACAATAGCTATCCTGCCTCAAGGGCATGAGTCATAACAGACCACAGCTGACAACGGGCAACTCCAAAGATGTCAGCAGGAGACCTTTGGGGATGCCTCATCTGTGCTGCTGCCCTAGTACTGGGTGCTTGGGGTGGGAACAGTCCTGAGGCGGAACTGTCTGTGCCCCTTGGGCAGGAGTGCCCATCTCGTGGCAGGAAGCCTGCACATCCTTCAGTCCTTCAGTCCAGGCTTCTGTCTGCTGCTTCAGACCCAAAACATACTATTCGTCCAGCAGTCAGCTAGGAGCCGGAGCTACAGTAGTGAACGTGCCGTCAGGAACCGGCAAGAAGCAGGAAGCCCATCACTCAATAAGGTGCGGTGGGGGGCACCGCACGATGATGCTCTGTGCATGTAGACAGGGGTCAGCCTGGTCTGGTGGGCAGGGCAGACAGGTGGAGGAGGGCAAGGAGGTAACTTGTGGGGGTGGGGGGTCAGGGGAAGAGGGCCATTGCAGGCAGAGGCATGTGAGGAAGAGGGAGGCCAGTGTGACTGGCGCCCAGAGTGGAAGTGGAGGGCCAAAGGGGCATGCAGTAGGGCACGGGGAGTCCGCCAGACAGGAGAGGGGCAGGGCCTTTGAGGCCCTGGTAGGGATGTTTTATTTCATCTTAAGAACAATGGGAAGGACCAAAAAATATTTGAAAAAATGCTCAACATCAGTAGTCATCGGAGAAGTGCAAATCCAGTCCACAATGAGATGCTGCCTTACACCCACTGAGATTAAAAAAAGACAGAAAATAACAAGTGTTGATGAGGATGTAGCGAAATTGGAACTCTTGTACACTGCTGATAGGAATGTAAAAGTGTGCAACCCCTGTGAAAAACAGTTTGGTGGTTCTTCAAATAGTTAAACGTAAGAGTTACCATATAATCCAGCAATTCCATTCCTGGTACACACCCAAGAGAACTGAGAACAGGTGTTCAGACAACAAATGTTCACAGCAGCATTATTCGTGATAGCCAAAAAGTGGAAGAAACCCAAATGTCCACCAACTGGTGAATGGATAAATAAAATGCAGTATGTCCATATAATGGAATATTATTCAGCCATAAAAAAGAATGAAGTACAGATCCATGCTACAATGTGGATGAACTGTGAAAACATCATGCTAAGTGGAAGAATCCAGTCACAAAAGACCACATATGTATGATTCTGTTTAGATGAAATGTCCAGAAGAGGCAAATCCACAGAGACAGAAAACAGATTAGTGTGTGCCAGGGGCTGGGGGGAGAAGAGAATGGGGAGTGACTAGTTGATGATATGGGATTTCTTTTTGGAGTGATGAAAATGTTCTGGAATTAGACAGTGGTGATTGTTGCGTAACTTCATTAATATAATTAATGCCGCTGAGTTCACTTAAAAATGTTAAATGACAACTTTCAGCACACACACATTAACCACAATTTTAAAAAGTGCGGGGAGAACAATGGGAAGGCCAGTCAAGGGTGTGAAAGCAGCAGATGGAAGGCTAGACTGAAGGACGCGCAGGCTTCCTGCCAGTTCAAAGCACTTCAGTATCTGTGCCTCTCTCTCTACCTTTGGCACTTCTGGGCTCTCAGAACCTGCTGCCTCATCTGTATGGTGGGCCTGGACATGGCTTCATCCCACTGCTGGCCTTCGGTGAGACACTGAGTGGGACGCCCCGGCACACAGTAGGGGTGCAGCCAATACCGGCTCCCTTTCCTGTGAGGAGTGGCACACAAGGAAACAGCAGCTCCCAGGGGTGAAATGATCCACTCACGGCCACTCAGTTAAGTGACCAAGTTGGGACTCTCTGGAGTGACACTGCCTGGCTCCTGACTTCACCCACCCTCCCGGAGCCGCCATTTCCCTGTGTGTAAAATGTGGCTGATAACAACAGTCTTGCTTTCCTTCTGGTCCCTCTGCACCACCAGGTCCACCAGACTGAGCCACTTGCCCCTGGGGCCTCTCTACCCTGGAGCCAGGAAGCGGTTTTCTCTCAGAGCACCAAGCCCTGCCTTGGCTCACTCCCTTTGGGAAGGTGGAAAGGGCTCTGATTCCTATGACTTCCAAGAGACTCCCAGATGGGTCATCCTCATTCAGTTCAACAGCAGGAAGTATACAAAATCTGTTTTTATTTAATGGCCCCTGTTAGCCTGGAAAGTCACTGAGAGAGAAAAATCAGAGGCAAGTGCTGAAAAGTGTTAATGAAGGTGTTAACTTCTGTATAGGGTTCTGTGCTGTTGTTCCAAATTGATTAAACTATCATAGAAGGTGGTTCTGGAAGGGCAAATCATGAGAACACAGGGAAACCCTTTCCCCTATTATCTCTTCTGCTTTCTGCTCTTCACTCCCTCTGACTCCCTCACCCCCACCAGCCTGGAGCCTCAACATTTTGGTCCCTAAATGGGTTTCATGTAAAGATGAAAGGATTGAGGCTTAGTCCAATATACAGCTTACAACAAGTGCTTAGTAAGGTTAGCTAAGATTACAATCATTGTGGATAACACAAAAGCAGGGCTGATTTTTCTCATGGACATTGTTCTTTCCCACATCATTTATCATCTAAATTGTAAGACTATATCTTTTTCCACGGGACTCAACAGACTCATAATTTTGTGTGTGTGTGTGTGTGTGTGTGTGTGTGTGTGTGTGTGTGAGGAAGACTGGCCTTGAGCTAACATCTGTGCCAATCTTCCTCCATTTTATGTGGGACGCCACCACAGCAGGGCTTGATAAGCAGTGTGGTGGTCTGTGCCCAGGATCTGAACCTGCAACCCCGGGCCGCCAAAGTGGAGCACACGGACTAAACCACTACGCCACTGGTCAGCCCAATCAATAGACTTATTTTTAATGACAAGACGAAAAGCAGCCAATCCACCCTATTCTTTGTGCTGACTCAGCTATTCCAGGGGAAAAGCTCCTCCATGGCCCGTACACTCTCCAAACCCCTCCCTGGCACAGGTCTCAGGGCTGTGGGCACATGAGCCCCAGACTCCCTCAGGGTCGATTTCTCCATTAGGCACAGGAGGCACTAGGGCCATGATACTTCTAGAGGCTCGTGAAAATATTTTAATGTCTTTTAAAATCAGAAGGAAAAAAATGAACTTTTAGATCAAAGAAAATATTTTAATATAGTACACTATCAATGTAAATTAATAACATTCATATGAATTAATGTATTCATCTTGATACCTACACAATCATAAAATATAATTGTTACTTATTTTTTATTGAGGAAGGGCCCACAAGGGCAAAAGTGCCCAGGGTCTGTGGAAGTTATAATGCCACCCTGGGGCCCCAACAATAAGAGTGTCTCATGTGGCTATATGCTCCATCTTTTCCCAAGGTGCTTTCCCACTTGTCACCTCATTTCCAATTCTGATGGCTACCACCAAATCCTAAAGGTAGCCAGGACGGTGAATTTTTCCCCATAAAGAGGCTGAGGTTTGGAAATAAGGGACTTGGCTCGTGTCACCCAGTCCTAAACTTTTTGCTATCCCTTATTGCCGTTTCAGATCCCTTTCCTGCCAGGGTGACCTCAGGCAAAGGAGCCTCTAATCCTGAGAGGAAAGCCCCGTCCACCTGCCCCCAAGCCTCACCTGACATCTTCCCCAGCTACCTCCGGGCCACTGGGAAGAGAGTTGCAGGGTCTGAACAGTGCAGGTAAATGTTAACCACTAATTCTGGTCAGAACTATGGTTGCCAAAAGCTGTGAAGCTGTGGTAGAGGAGTTCTAATCAATGCCCTAGGAATGCCCACAGAGTAATCACCTGGCTCAGTCAGGGGTCTCTAGAGAAGCAGGACCAATAGGAGATTAGATAGACAGACAGAGATAGATGGGTGGATGGATGGATGGATGGATAGAAAGATGAAAGAAAGGAAGAAAAGGAGAAGGGGGAAGAGGGAAAGAAAGAAAAGAAGAAAGAGAGAGAGAGGAGAAAGAGAGAAAGTGGGGGAGAGAGAGAGAGAGAAAGAGAGAAAAAGAGAGACGGAAAGAGAGAAAAAAAAAAGAGAGAGCGAGGAAGGGAAGGAAGGCAGAGAGGGAGGAAGGGAGGGAGCAGGGAAGGAAGGAAGGCAGAGAGCGAGGAAGGGAGGGAGCAAGGAAGGAAGGAAGGAAGGAAAGGTAAGTAGGTAGATTGATTTTAAGGAATTGGTTCATACAATTCTGGGGCCTGGCAAGTCCCAAATCTATAGGGCAGGCCAGCAGGCTGGAAACTCAGGCAGAGGTTGATGCTGCAGTCTGGAGGCAGAATTTCTTCTCTAGGAAGCCTCAGCATTTGATCTGAAGGCCTTCAACTGATTGGATAAGGCCTACCCACATTATTGAGCATTAGTAGTCTTCTTTACTAAGTCAACTGATTGTAGATATTTACCACAACTGCAAAATACATTCACAGAAACACTCAGATTAGTGTTTGATTGAATAACTGGGCACTAAATTCTGGCCAGGGTGACATGTAAAACTGACCATCATATCTCCCATGCCACATTGGCTGAGGTCAGGCCTTGCTGGCTTATTTGACCACTTGAATCCTCTGTAATTGCCCTCCTGCCTCTCCAACCAGGAGGGCCCAAGTCAAGTCCTCAGCCAGGAAGGACCTTGAACCCCAGAGCCCAGTGTCTGGCCCTTTAGCTGGGTCAGAGTGATGCTCTGTCCCTAGGGATCCTCTTCCCAGCTCATGGCCCCTTGCTGCCAGCACCTGCCCTGTCACAGCAATTGTAAGCAATGGTCAAAAGTGAGCACTGTCACTGCCCTCCCTGGGGAGTCCTGGCTTCCTGGGCTCTGCAGTCCTAGGTGTGGTGGCAGATAGGACCAGCCAGGAGGGTTCTGCTTTAGAGTCTTAGGCTCCTCTCTCCTAGGTGGGGAGTGAATGTCTTTGCCTTCCCAGCAAGGGGGAAGCACAACCCCCCCAGGGGTCCACACTCAGAGGAAGCCACTTTGAGGTAGGCTACCAGCACAGGCCTCTAAAACTCCCATGGTATCCTGGAGCTTAGGGGCTGCCTGGACACAGTGGAAGCATCTAGAATTATTCAAGCTGCAACTCATGACCCACATGTGGTTGTCCTAAAATCAAGTTAGCAAGTCTCGACCAGCATATATTTGGAAACATGAAACGGAATAAAAAGAAGATAATAGAAAATATCTAACTGCACTGTCTTAGTCCATTTGGGCTGTTATAACAAAAATACCATAGATTGGGTGGCTCAAACAAACATTTACGTCTCACAATTCTGGAAGCTAGGAAGTCCAAGATCAAGGCACCGGCAGATTTGGTGTCTGGTGAGGTTCATAGATAGCCGTGTTCTAGCTGTGTCCTCCTGTGGTAGAAAGGTCCGGGGAGCTCTGTGGGATCTCTTTTATAATAGCACTACACCCGTTCATGAGGGCCCCACCCTCAGGACCTAACCACCTCCCAAAGGCCCCACCTTCCAATGCCATCACCTTGGGGGTTAGGATTTCAACATATGAATTTGAGGGAGGAGACACAAATATTCAGTCTATATCATTCTGCCCCTGGCCCCCCAAAATTCATGTCCTTCTTACATGCAAAATACATTCATTCCTCCCAATAGCCCCAAACCTCTTAACTCATTCCAGCATCAACTCTAAAGTCTAGGTCCAAAGTCTCACGTAAATCACCTATGAGTGACTCTTGAGGTGCAATTCATCCTGAGGGAAAATTCCTCTCCAGCTTCAAAACTGTGAAACCAAATAAGTTCCGTGCTTCCAAAATACAGTGGTGGGACAGACGTTGGATAGACGGTCCCATTCCAAAAGAGAGAAATAGGAAAGAAGAAAGGGGTATGTCAACACAAAATAACCAATAACCATTCTATAGATAAGAGAGGCAGGGTGAGTTTTACTTGAGCCAGAGGGAGGATTATAACCCAGGAAGGCCGTTTCCACAAAGTGAGAAAGCGTTCCTGGAGAAGCATGGTTTTCAGTATAGTTTTATATCTTTTTAGAACAAAGAACATGCATTAAACACACCCAGGATCCATATTCCTCAAAGTTTCAAAGAGGTATTCAGTTGCAAATTAGCAGGTCAACATGACCCTGATGTCTGGAAAGGGACTAATACAGGCATTACTGATAGAGTGTTACCTACCAATACTGGCATAGGAGAGCGAGTGTGCATTCTTATCTTAAGACAGTGCATTCTTTAACAGTTAAAGCAGATGTACAATGTATGTTTGATAGGCCATAAGCCAGGCTTCTTTAGTTCAAGCCAAATCAACTCTCAACCAGAATAGCTACCCCATATACCCTAATCTCTTGTCAGATAAATGGGTCCCAAGTAAGTCCCAAACGTAACAGGGCAAACAACATTAACCCTTAAGGCTCCAGAATAATCCTCTTTGGCTTGATGGTCTGCCTTTCAGGCCCACTGGGCTGGCAACAGCACCCCTACAGCTCGGCGGGATGGCCCACAGTAGCTCTCTGCCTGGGCCCTGCCCCCTTGGTGGCTCTCTGCTGGTGCTCTGAGGCTCTCCTGGGCTGAAGTCCCAAGCCGGTGGCTCTGCTTGACCACCCTGTCCTTTGAAACCTAGGTGGAGGCAATCAAGCCCCCTGGGCCCCTACACTCTGAGCCTGTAGTGGGAGTGGCAGCCCTGATGATCTCTGAATCACCTCTGGTAGGTCTAAGAAGTCCAACATTCTTCCTTCATTTTGTCCCATTTTCTCTGTTTCCTTTAGTCCCATCTGGCAGTGTTTCTGCTGGTCTAATCCCTTCTCTATTCCTAGCCTTTGTTGAGGTAGTTAAGGCCGTAGTTTACATCCATACTAACCTCTTTATCAGATGGTCTCTTGGCCACACCCTTAGTATTCTCATTTTTTGCAATATGAATAGGCTGAGAATTTTCCAAATGTTTAGGTTCTGCTTCTTTTTTGCTTAACAATTTCATCTTTAAATCATTTCTCTCTTCTCACATTTTATTATAAGCAATCAGGAGGAGCCAAGCCATACCTTCCACACTTTGCGTAGAAATTACTTCAGCTAAATATCTAATTGCATCACTTGCAAGTTCTACTTTCCACAAAACATTGGAACATGAACACAATTCAGCCAACTACTTTGCCACTTTATAATAAGGATCACCTTTCCTCCAATTTCTAATAACATGTTCCTCATTTCCATCTGAGACCTTGTCAGATTGGCCTTTGCCATCCATATTTCTACCAATATTTTATTCAGGCTTATTAGGTACTCTCTAAGAAGACTGAGGCTTTCTCTACAGCCCTCCTCTTTCCTTTCTGAGCTCTCCCCAGAATCACCATTAAAGTCCCATTCATGGCAGTGTAGGCTTTTGCTAGCATGCACCCCCAAACTCTTCCAGCCTCTACCCATTACCAGTTCCAAAGCCACTTCCACGTTTTTAGCTATTTGTTACAGCAGCATCCCACTTGTCAGTACCAATTTCTTAGTCCATTCAGGCTGCCGTAACAGAATACCATAGACTGGGGCCTTAAACAACAGACATTTATTTCTCACAGTTCTGGAGGCTGGAAGTCCAAGATCAAGGTGCCAGCAGATGCAGTGTCTGGCAAGAGCCCACTCCCTTGTTCATAGACAGCAATCTTCTTGCTGTGTCCTCTTATGATAGAAGGGGCTAGGGAGCTCTTTGGCGTCTCTTTTATAAGGGTGCTAATCCCATTCACGAGGGCTCCACCCTCATGACCTAATCACCTCCCAAAGGCCTCACCTCCAAATACCATCACACTGGGGATTAGGTTTCAACATGTAAACTTTAGAGGGACACAAACATTCAATCTATAGCAGCATCTTATGTAGTAATGGTAAGTATTGGGTCATGAAACTTTTGTTGCAATTTATACTGATTTGTATGTGTGCCTGTATTGGGTCTTGATGCAAAATATATTTCTTACTATAAAAATTTTTGAAAGTCACCAATGTATCTAAACAAGCCATTGTGCAGATGGGGAAAGTGACACCTAAATTAGAGATGGGACATGTTTAAAGTCTTGTAACGTAGAACAGAGAAGGATTAGAATTCAACAAGTGGTCTCCTGACCTGAGCCCATGTGCTCCATGCTGGCTGCTGAGCTCTGGCTACAGCCCCCCAGGGCTCCAGGACTGGACACTACCAGGGAAGCACAAGATCCCCAAACAATCTTCAGCACATCTTGGAAAAGCAAAGAGAAAAAGCTGTTTTTGCTGTGGGTTGGGCTTTTTAAAGTGCATTCTAGTATACAATACAGTATTGGTGATCAATTTACAATGTATACATATATCAAAACATCAGCCTTAAATGCAAAGTAATTTTACTTCTTAGAGGATGCTGTCTTTTTGCACGTTTCTGTCTGCCCACCATCCACTCCCCTGGCTTCTAACCTCTCTTTGGGAATGTCTCTTTTGGGGATGTCAGGGTTCAGTTCAAGAAGCAGCATGGTCAGCGTGATATAGAATGAGAGGGCCATCATAGAGATGGGACCCGCTGCCCTGGGAGGGGGGGCTGATAGAGGGGTCTTGCATCAGGTATTGAGCCTGAAGTCACCCAGAAAACAGTCAGTGAGACGCGGGCAAGAGCAAGAACAAACTGGCACCCCATCTGTCTCTGACAACCTCCCACCTCGATACCATGGGTGACCTGCAAAGGAAGCTGGCACCCCTCACCAAGAGCTGTGCACATACCTGACCAGCTGAAGGAAAAGATCTGGCAGGAGCTGGGGCAGCTGTAGGGCCAAGGGCTGCCCTATGTCAGCAAGAGGAGCCAGCAGATCAGGGACACTGTGAGCACCCACAGCACTGGTTTCTGCTTCACTTCCATGAAAAATCACCTGATTCTAATGTGCCTCCTGCTAACCCAGAACTGTACAGGGAAGGGAATTCCAGGCATTGAAGCTCCAGTTTCACTCAACTGACACAGGACAAAGCCACCATTTTTAGCTCTCTGAATAAATATAGTGCCTAAGTAAAGAAGCAGCAAGGGCTGGAAATCTAGAAAACCCCAACATCCTGAGATTGGCTGAGTATTCTTCTTTACAGGGCCTGGTGGGGGGGCATGGTGGCTTTGTACCCCAATACTTCCTCCTCGCAGACTTCACATCACCCTGTAACCTGCAGATTCAGGGCCTCGCCTGCCTGCAGATACAGGATCCTAAGAACATTAACAAGCCAGAGTCATGGTCCTTGCCCCTACCTGTTCACTTAGGTGCCCGCTTCACCCCCTGTTGTGGACTGAATGTTTGTGTGCCCCTCCAGAATCATATGTTGAAGCCCTAACTCCCAATGTGATGGTGTTTGGAGGTGGAGACTCTGGGAGGTGATTAGGTTAGATGAAGTCATGAGAGCTGAACCCCCATGATGGGATCAGTGCCTTATAAGAAGAGGAAGGGACCAGAGCTCTCTCTCTCTCTCTGTCTCTCCACCATGTGAGGACACAGCAAGATGGTGGCTGTCTGCAAACCAGGAACGGGCTCTCACCATGAATTGAATCTGCCAACAACTTGATCTTGGACTTCCCAGCTGTAGAACTGTGAGAAATGTTTATTGGTTAAGCCACCCAGTCTGTGACATTTTGTTATAGCAGCCCAAATTTACTAATACACCCCTCAAGTATCTCTGGGAATCCCCAAAGTAGATCTTGTTAGTGTTCACAAAAGTGTCTCTCCACTTATCACCATGTGGAGTCTGCCACCTTCTTCCTCTCCAGAATCCATTCCCATTTGTTGACATCTGCTTCCCAGGAAGACCCTTACAGAAACCACACAACTACCTGGCCGAACGGTCTGGCCTTAACACTGCCCAAACTGCCCAAGCCTCCTCATGACACAGCAGAGTGGGGTACTAGTGGGAAAAGGGGGAACAGCCTTGACTTTACATCTTGGGCGCATTTTGTTCTCTGAGCTCTGAGAAGTAAGACACATTGGGCCCAGAGGCCGAAGGTCTCTCAAGAGAGCTGTAACTCACGCTGCTTTGGACGAAGTGGTTGCTCCTGGGATTCACAGTCCCAGCTACCTAACTCCTCCACCTTCGTCCACCACCTGGCAACCCAGGCCTGTGGAATGCCTCCATACTCTGCCCCTGCATGTCTAGGGAGCGCTGTGGACTGTCTGCAAGTCCTCAAGCTGAGCCCCTCAGTAACTGACTTGGAGTTTGTGAGTTAACATACCCAATTATCCCCCTTTCCTGATCTCAACCCCCAGCAGGTAAAATGTCTCTCTGTCCCTCACTCGTAAGGAAGGTGGTCTGAATTTCCTCCCAGCCTCCTTCTCTCAGTTGGGATCAAGATTCCACCCAGCAGGCTCTCAGGGGGGACACCCTGCTAGCAAAACTTTTCATCCTTTACCAGATTAGAGAACATAGAAGTTCCAGTTAGGTCTTTATGTCCCAACCATGGGCCTGGCTGTTCTTATAACCTTCTGAAAACTTGCATTTAGAAAGAGAAAAATCTGCCAGAATACTGCAAACTATGTGGAGCAGTATCCATGATTTGACCAAATTTGAGCATTCCACATATTGTGATATAGCAGATAGAGGTTGTCATTGCAAGATGAGTGCCTTGCAGCTTGGTGTGGGGCCCTGGTAGCAGAACCTCACAAGAGATGATCAACAGAGGGGTGGACAGTGTTTCCCTGGAGCTGAGGGAAATGATGACGCCTTTCTTTCCATAACAGACAAATACTTATAAACACAGCCCCTCTCTTGTGCCCTTTGCATCCTGTTCCACATTGCCACTGGCTGTGATGGTCATCCCTTTTAAATGGTACCTCAGTTCAGATGGGAGAAACATCTGTTCCAGAATAGGACATCTGTGGGTGCCCAGCCAGCAGCACTCACTTACACAAAAGGTAGGGATCTGAGTTCAAATCCCCACTCTACTTTTGGTCATGCTGTGTGGTCATGCGGGAGGCTGGGAAGGGAAGTCAGCCTTCCAGGCTGCAACTGGACAGAGATATGGAGTGAAGAATTTGGCTGCTGAGAATGTTAGTGTCATGAGGACTTTCAGGGACTTGAGGACTCTTTGGGGGCTGCAAAAGGCTGCCCTTCCTCAGCCGGATCCTGCTATATGGAGCACTTATGTGGGGTGTGTGTGTGTGTGTGTGCGCTCAGACAGCACCTACCTCTCGGAGGCTCTGGGCTTACAATGACTCCCAAGTTGGCTGCCACCTCTACCTGAAGAATGCCAGTCTCAGACAGCACCCTGCATGGTCTCAAAAGTGGGTGGGGATTCCTGAGTGATCCTTACCTGAATGGGTCCTGACTGCACAGCTAAGAGTGCTCCTGGGGCCTGGTTTCTCTCTGAGGGATTTCTATAACCATATCAGGGGTCACCCTTCCAGGGGTCTCAGGTGAGAGGCAACCCTAAGAAGCCTCTTTGGGGCCAGCTTTGCACTCACTGCCTTCCCCACATTACTGTGGTCAATTGTCATTGATGTGTCCCCTAGTGACATCTTTTTGTTGGGTGGCTCCAGTCATTAGGTGTCAACATCACCTAGCAATTTCTTTGGGTTGCCAGAGGAGAATTGCCCAAGGCTGGTAGCTCAAAGTGTAGCCCAGCAGAACGACTTGGTGGCCAAAGTGTGCCCTGGGGTCAAAATGAGGGTTCCACCAAGGCCCTCCTGCCTCCCTGGTCTAGACCAGGAATTCTCCTCAGAGTTCCTTCCCTTATGCTGACATTGCCTATCCTTCATCAAAAAAATAAATAAATAAAAAATAAAAAGGTAGAGGGCCAGCCCCATGGCCTAGTGGTTTAGTTTGGCATATTCCACTTTGGCGACCTGAGTTTGGTTCCTGGGCATGGACCTACACCATTTGTCAGGGGCCATGCTGTGGCAGCGACCCACATACAAGATAGAGGAAGATTGGCACAGATGTTAGCTCAGGGATAATCTTCCTCAGGCAAAAAGCTCAGGGTGAATCTTCCTCAGCAAAATAAATAAATAAAAATGAAAAACAAAAAGGTAGAAAAGATAATTTTAAATAGTAAAATAAGCTGGAAGATAACATCCTAAAAGGAAAGTGGATTGACTGGCAAAAAGTAAACAGGGCTTATAACTAAGACAAAGGCCGGCAAACAACACTCTCACATGGGGCCCAAAGAGGTAGGTGACCACAATTGTGGACAGCAATTTCCCTGTGGCCAGCCAGGGCCAAGCTGTATTCCCAGCAGCTCCCCAGAGGTACTGTCCAAGGCTTGGGGGCTACATATACCACCCAAGCTGCAAATGGCAGTCCCTAAAGCACAACACTTGGGGTTGGATGACACAGTGGCTCTGAAACCAACAGTCCTGGTTTTCACGCCAGACTGCTTTGCCCTCTTTCCAGATATCTCCTCTAAATCAGATCAAGGGCAGTACTTCTTCAGAGTCCTTCTAATTCCATCAACCAGACCTCCCCAGAGTGTCTGCTCTGAGGTGTGCCCCATCCTAGGGCCTGGAGCTCCACTTGGTCCCAATACTCACAGAACTCACGGTCTAATGGGGACACTTTTTCCCCCTGGTTTTATTGAAGTATAATTGATGAATAAAATTTTAATATATTTAAAGTATACAAGGTGATGATTTGATGTGCATATGCATTGTGAAAGGATTCCCACAATCAAGTTAATTAACACATCCATCACCTCATATATTTACCTTTTTTTAAATGAGAACACAATTTCTACTGCCCCAGCAAATTTCAATTACACAAGACTGTGTTACCAACTATAGTCATCATGTTATACATTAGATCCTCAGACTTTATTCATCTTATAGCTGAAAGTTTGTACCCTTTGACCAACCTCTCCCTGTTTTCTCCATCCCCCAGCCCCTGGCAACCACCATTCTACTCTCTGTTTCTGTGAGGTTTTTTTTTTTCTTTTTTAGATTCCACATATAAGTGATACCGTGCAGGATTTGTCTTTCTTTGTCTGGTTTATTTCACTTAGCATAATGCCCTCCAGGTCCATCCGTTTCCTTCTTTTTTTAAGGCTGAATCATATTCCATTAGATAGATAGATAGATAGATAGATAGATAGATAGATAGATAGATAGATAGATAGATAGATAGATAGATGATAGATAGATAGATAGATGATAGATAGATAGATGATAGATAAATACATAATCTCACATCTTCTTTATCCATTCATCCGTCAATGGACACTTAGGTTGTTTCCATACCTTGGCTACTGTAAATAATGCTGCAATGAATATAGAAGTACAGATACCTCTTCAAGATCCTGATTTCATTTCTTTTGGATACATACCCAGAAGTGGCATTGCCAGATCAAATGATAGGTGTATTTTTAATTTTTTGAGGAATCCCCATACTGTTTTCCATAGTGGCTGCACCAGTTTACATCCCCACCAACAGTGTACAAGGGTTCCCTTTTTTCCACATCCTCGCCAACGCTTATCTCTTGTCTTTTTTATAATAGACATTCTAACAGGTGTGAAGTAATAGCTCACTGTGGTTTTGATTTGCATTTTCCTGATGGTTCATGGTGCTGAGCATCTTTTCATGTACTTGTTGGCCATTTGTATGTCTTCTTTGGAGAAATGTCTATTCAGGTCCTTTGCTCACTTTTTAATTAGGTTATTTGTTTTTTTGGTATTGAGTTGTGTGAGTTCCATGTATACTTTGGATATTAACCCCTTATTGGATATGTGGTTTGCAAATATTTTCTCCCATTTCATAGGTTGCCTTTTCATTTTGTTGATTGTTTCCTTTGCTGTGTAGAAGTTTTTTAGTTTGATATAGTCCCACTTGTTTATTTTTGCTTTTGTTGCCTTTGCTTTTGGTGTCAAATCCAAAAAGCCATTGCCAAGACCAACGTCAAGGAGCTTACCCCCTATGTTCTAGAAGTTTTCTGGTTTCAGGTCTTATGTCAAGTCTTTAATCCATTTTGAGATGATTTTTGTGTATGGTGTAAGATATGGGTCCAGTTTCATCCTTTTTCATGTGGATATCCGGTTTTCCTAACACCATTTATTGAAGAAACTATCCGTTCCCTTAATGAGGATAATTTTAACTGTTTAGAACAATCCCTAAGAAGCCTTCACATAGATGGCTTTAATTAAAACTTTTTTTATTGTGTAATATAGCACACAAAGAAAAGTGCTTAAGACATAAATGTACACTTAACAAATTGCTGTCAACACTTGTGTAGCCATCACCCAGATCAAGACGTATAACATTACCAGCTCCCCAGAAGCCCCCCAGTCACAATCATGAACCCCGTTCACATCCCTGACTTTTGTGGTAATCACTCCCTTACTATTCTTTATAGTTTACCACCTAAGGGTGCATCCTGGAACACCATGGATTACTTCTGCCTGTTTTGAAGTTTATAGAAATAGAATAATATCATACACATTCTTTTTTTAATTCATATTAAAATTTTTTTTATTTTGAAATAATTATAGATTCATAGGAAGTTGCAAAAACAGTACAGGGAGGTCTCATGCACCCTTCACCTAGGTTCACCCAATGGTACCGTCTTGCATAACTATAGTACAATATCACAACCAGGACATTGCCATTGGTACAATCCACTGACCTTATTCAGATTTCACCACTCATTTGTGTTTATGGGTATGTATACTTCTGTGCTCCATGCATATTCTTTTTTATGTGGGCTGTTTCACTTAATATTGTGCTTTTGCAAGTCCTCCATATTTATTTTCATAGTATACTTTTCATATGAATGACCATACTATCATTGCCCATTCCACTGCCATGGACCGTTGGGTGGTTCCAGGGTTTGGATACTGTGAGCATCATTGTCCTTGTCTCCTGATGCACATGTGTATTCATTTCCCTAGTGTGTATAACTAGGAGTGGAATTGCTGGGTAATTGGGTGTGGCTATCTTCAACTTTATTAGATAATACAAACTTTTACAAAGTTCCTGTCCATTGTACACACCCCCCAGCAGTGTATGAGAGTTCCAGGGGTACACATGCTCACCAATTCTTGTTAATTTTAGCCATTCTGATGGGAAAGTAGTGGATCTCATTGTGGTTTTCATCTGCATTTCCCTCATTACTAGGAAATCAAGCACCATTTCACACATTTATTAGCCATTTGGATTTCCTGGTTTGTAAATTACCTGTCAATTCTTTTGCCAATTTTTCTATTGAGTCATCTGTCTTTTTCTTAATAACTTGTAGGATTTTTAAAAATATATTCTAGATATAAGGCCTTTCTCTGTTTTATGTGTTCCAGATACCTTTTCCCAATCTGTGGCTTGCTTTTTCACTCTCTTCATACTATTTTCTGAAAAATATAAATTCCTCATTTTAATGTAGTCCAGCTTGTCCATCTTTTCCTTATGCTCAGTGTATTTCATGACATATTTAAGAAATCTTTCTCTACCCTTAGGTCATGAAGATAGTCTCCTTTATGATCTTCTGAAAGCTTTATAGTTTTACCTTTCACATTTAAGTCCTTAATCCACCTGGACTTGATTTTTGCGTGTAATGTGAAGTAGGAGTTCTATTTCATTTTTTATCCTTATGGATACCCGACTGTCCCTGCACAGTTGGTTGAGAGGACTATTCCCTCCTCATTCCTGTGCAATGTCTCCTATGTCATAAATCAGACTTTATGTATGCATGGGTCTGTCTCTGTGCTCACTCTTCTATTCCATCAGCCTATTGGTCCAGCCTTATACCAAAACCACAGCAGGCAGATGTCTCTCAACAGCTATTGACCCAGGCTGTGCTCATTAGGGATTAGAAGACTAAAAGGTTTAGCCAGATTAGTAAAGATCTTGAAAATCAATTGTAAAAGCCTGGACTTGACCTGGGGCACAAAGGGGTTCCCCAGCATGTCAGAGAGCAGAAGAGAGATATTCTGAATGAGCATCTTAGGAAGAAAACTCTGGGAGTCAAATCACATCTCAGCACGGGAGCATGGGGCTGCGAAAAGAATGGGGGTGTTATTGGAGTGGTTCAAGGCTGAGATCACAGGGAACCAGATGAAAGAGGTGGCAGTGGAAACAGAAAGGAAGGGATGTGTCCAAGAGACATTTAGAAGAGAAAGTTGAAATGATGGCACTTTGTCATGAGTCAGTGGAAGAGGGAGGGAGTTGGAGACTAAAAAATGATGCCAAGCTTTCCAGCCCAGAAACTGAGAGATGAATCTGGTTTGATGAAAGAGGCCCATAAAGTAGTTGGGGGAGTGTGTTTTCCACCACTCAATCCTGAAAGTCCAATTCGTGTTCCTGAGACTCAATCAGAGTAGTCCTAACTGTACACAGATTCTCTCAGCCAGGCTGTTGAGCAGTGACACGTCGCCTGTGGCTTTGGACTTTTGGGAGTTGAAGCAGGACTTTGAGCCATATTAGGGCCCCCTTGGGCATTGTTGATTGGCTCTGCTTTGCAGTCTAAACCCAGTTTGATCATCAGGACATCCTAAAGCACACAATTTGATAAGTAAGCAACTGCCTTTCCAGTGGCAAAGGTCACCCAGATTAAAATAAAAGCAGCAACAAAAATAGCAACCAAAACTAAAGGAAAAATGAACTTAAAAAAACCAAAACAGCTAGCCCTAGGCTAATTCACGGAACACTATGAGACATATCTAAAAGGTACATTGAATACTTGTAAATGTTCTTTTTCCTGTTGGCCTCCCATGTTTAAATGCACACAGCAACCTTCCTCTCAATCTCCTACCCTTGCTGATACGCGCCAAAGCATCCGGGTCTAATATTATTACTGAAAAGCCAAAAGCATATTTACAGAGACTGAACGTGTACAAAGAACAGATAAATCAAGTCTCTTGAGAAAATAAACTCCCATAGCAGATTATGTTTTGAAAACACTAAAATAGTGTTCGCAGCTCAATTACACCACCAATTGGATTTTTAAAAAGAAGCCATTCACATTTTAGGTCATAAAATCATTCCCTTAATCCCTTAAACATCAAATAAAATTGGGATTTAAGATAAGATTCACTTGGTTAAAAATGATATGAAAAATTTCAGCAAATAATTAAAAGGGATTTGGCAACATAATAACCAGCTAATTCCAGCAGATATTTAATAAAGAATGGGTTATGGGAGGGGTTGGTGTTTACTTTTTTTTTTTGCTATACGGAAATACAAAAGTCTCTCATTCTGAGTACTACTGATGTTTGCAGAAGAAATCAACAGTGCTGTGAAAGCATGTCCTGGGCATGAGGGGCTGAGTCAGGAAGGCTAGGCCCCTGGAGACATCTTCCTGTGAAAGACAGCCAGAACCTACAGCCAAATGAGGCTAAAATGTGGCCTGGGTCATGAAGTTGATATCTTGAATTTCTGTAGCACATTTCATTTGTTCTGAGGTGTGAGAGCCAATGCTGACTTTTTCTCCTGGGTCTCGAAAATGATATGCTCAAGCCACCCACCTTCAAATGTAGAAAACTTGTTTCAGAAAAGCCAAAACCCACAAGAATTCTGAGCCTAAACACCCATCCCTCTCATTCATTCACTCATTCACTCATCCATCCACTTATCCACTCACTCCTTCATCCATTCACTCACACACACACACTCACTCATTCCCTCATCCACTCACTCACTCACTCATTCATTCACCCATTTATCCATACATTCACTCCCGATTCATTCATTCACTTACTCATCCATTTCCTCAGTCACTCATTCATTTACTCACTCATTTCACAAACATTTCTTGAGTGTTTGCTGTATGTCTCATGCTGAGGGGGCTGCAGAATAGACCAGGCCTTGGCCCCTACTCTCAGGAGCTCACCCTCTAGTGAGAGACAAAAGTACAAACAAAGTAACCACACCATAGGGCAGAGGAAAATAAGGGCAACACCGAGGTAAAAAGATGCAGGGAGTACAGAAGGAGAAGTTCATTCCAGCTCTAAAATTCTACATCATGTACTTGTCTCGTTTATTGCCCCTCTTCCCTGCTAGAATGTCAGCTCTGTGAATGCAGAGGCTTGCATCTGTCTTGTTCGCTGCTGTATCCTCTGTGCCTAGAACAGTGCCTGGCACATGGTGAGTACCCATTAAAATATCTATTGAATAGGGGCCAGCCTGGTGGCATAGTGGTTAAGTTCACATGCTCTGCTTCAGCAGCTAGGGCTTCGCAGTTTCGGATCCCGGGCGCAGACCGGTGCACCGCTTGTCAAGCCATGCTGTGGCAGTGTCCCATATAAAGTAAAGGAAGATGAGCATGGATGTTAGCTCAGGGTTGGTCTTCCTCACACACACACACACACACACACACACACACACACACAATATCTGTTGAATAAATGGGTGAATTATGGGAGAAGGAGGGAGAAACTTGGTGGAACTCTCTTTGGAAATGCTACACAGAAGAGAGAATCCTGGCCATGGGCCTTAGCAAAAGAGAAGGGTCTTGGTGGACAGCCAGAATTGAATAGCACCTTGGTCTGAGGGAACAACTGGAGCAATGGCCCAGGGATGAGAAATTGCATGGTGTGTTCAGGAAACAAAGATGTCCAGCACAGAGGAATATAGGACACCAGAAGAGAATTGTGCCAGATCAGGTTGGCACTAGATCACCAAGAGCATTAAAAGCAAGGTGGAGGTGCTATGTGTTTTCCTGCAAGTGCTAGGGTCTCTAGAGAAAGAAATTTGACATCTGCTTACTGAAAAGGCTGACTGCCTGGTGGATCGGAGGCTCGCACCCCGGGAGACTGCAGAAGAGCTCCAATTCCCTTTACCAAGGACCTAGTGAGCACCTACTGTGTCTGCAAGAAAAGACTAACACAGTGGGAAGAACTAGTAGCAGAAGCTATAGCAGGAAGGGCCCTGGTTGGGGTGAAGGTAGGGGGCAGGCCTCAAGCTGGGCCTCACAGCCTGGCTGTCAGCCTCATGATAGGGATGGGCCAGCTGGTCCAACGGCTCCTGCAGCCCTGACATTCTGGGACTCTAATTATAGAAGTGAAAGCTTCATTCCAGAGAGCTGGGGAAATCCTTGGGATCAATTTCACCTCCTGGGGCTGGTTGTTCAGCTGGCACTGAGGCAGTTAAAAAGGAATGGAATAGAAATCCAGAGAGCCTGCATCAGCCTAATTGTCTCTCAGCAGACTTGTTTGCTTCTAGATGTCAGCAGTTCTTTTAGGAATGCAGAACAGCAGCCTTTTCACAGGCAAGGGTCTGGGGTTTGGTTCCTGATCTTTTCTTTTTGCATTGGGAAGGGGACGGGTCCTATAGGCCAAGAAGAAATGAAAGACCAGCTTCCTTCCAAACTTCGCTTCCAAAAAAGCAAATAAGAAAGGTAGAGCTGTAGTCCGAGGGACTACAGGGCCAGTCTTGCCAAGAACAAATCTCAGTTTTCATGGCAGTCCATCCCACAGGCAGCTGAGAGGGAAGCCCTCATTCCAAAAGGCTCAGCTGGGCTGCCCTTTCTGGGTCTGCGCAAGCGGAGCCCATGGGAGGCCGGTGGCATTGGGCGTCATTCCTGACACAGACGCTATACCTGCACAAAGAAACCAGCTTAGGGAAAAGGGCTATGACTGGTCAAACAACTGGTTACTAGAAAATCACCAGAACTAGTCATGAAAAACAAAATAAATACACACCTCAAACAAGCTCTAACTGATTATTTCTGTGGTTTGAATGAATTCCACTGCCTGAAAAGTGTGAGTGTAGCATGGTCCAAGCTGGACGCCAACCCCAGGGAGGCCCAGCAAAGCCACTCAATATATTTAAGATTGAAAGTCAAAGGCTTCCCATCAGCGCAAAGGGATAGGATGTGAGTGGGTGGGGAGAGGAGGGAGGAGGCCAAGTTCAGCCTTGGCACCTGATGCCAGAGGCACTATTGCTAGATGGAGAGCAGAGGTGGGGTTCGGGGTGAAAGGCAAAAGATTCAGCTGCACAGCCTGATAAGATTGAGGAGCACATGGGTTGGCCCTGGGGAGGGGCCAGGAAGGAGTTGGGAAGAGAAGTCTGGGCTCCAGATGGAGATTCCCTTCAGGCATCTCCACAGTGCTCTCCTTGTGTGGGGGGGGGGGTGGGGTGGGCCTGGGGAGCTGAAGTTCAAGTGTGGTCACAGTCAGTTGGAGGAGCTTAAGGAATATCCAGGTAGACATGTCCAGCAGGCTGTTGGACACAAAACTCTGGTGTGGAGGGGAGAGGGAGGGCTGGTGAGTCTGCATTGGGACCCCAAGGGAGTGATGAGCTCCTCTCCCACCCTCACCCTCTCCTTTGTCACCATGGCCACCAGGGCCACTCAGTGGTTTCTGGTTCAGCCAAACCCTCTATGTCCCTGGAGCCCTGTGCTGGGGACTTCTCTGGGGGTCCCAACAGCTTGTCTCTAGTGGGGCCCTGTGGGGCCAGGCCAGCCTCTTCCTGCCCTTGTGCCTTCGTCCTCAGGCTTGTCCTGAGGGAGTCTCACTCACCAAGGCCTGTCCTCTGCCCCGTGGCTCCCGCTCCCCATTGGCCCTCCATGGACAGCCAGACCAAGAGCTCAGCAGTAGGGAGGAGAGGCCCAGACTGCAGCCTGTGTCTCCACGGTGCATTCCTGCCATGCTGGGGACACGAGCTGAGCCATCTCTGTGCTGTGGCGGGGTGGGGTTCTGCCACTGGAGCCACATCAAGAGCTCCGTGCACACCTTCGCCAAGACCTGCCTGTGGGCCAGTGACCAGGGTGGCCTGCTCTCCTTTGCAGAGAGGCCTAGCACCAGGGGAGGCTGGGAAAGCCACCAGCCTGCAAATGGCAGTGTCCTCCCACTTGTGGGGAGCAGCCCACTGTACAAGGGCTGCGGGAGACAGACATTCAGGCAGGAGGTGGAGGGGACCCGGAGCTGAGGCCCTGTCTCTGCATCCCTCTGATGGAAGGAAGGGGGGAGGGACAAAAGAGAGGAAGGAAGGAAGGAGGGAGAGAGGGAGGGAGGGCACCCATGGCTTCCCTGGGAACCCATTGGAAAAGCCCCGTCAGCCAGCACCAGGGCCAACTCCGGGTGAGGGCGGCTGCTTCTGAGACACATCCTGTGCTCTCGGGGACCGTGTGCTCGGCGGATGTCACCTTCGGCAGGTGACCAGGGTCACCCAGACCAGGCCAACAGAGTCCCCGAGGAGAAAATCTCCCAGCGACCCAGCATTAGAGTAGTTAGTTACTCCTGGTGATCTTGGATGGGGCTGCCGGGTCCTCCGGAACCCACGGGTGCCTGGGGAGGCCCTGCCAAGAGCCCTGGCTGAGGACACAGGAGCCCCGGTCTGGCCCTGACTTGCATGTGACCTTGCCACAGGCCTGCCCCACCCCCTGTGGGCCTGGTCTCCCCACCTGTTGGCAGCTTGGGCTGGGGGCCTTGCCGACCTGAAGGGCACTGCTTGTCCCTCCCACAGGCTCCCAGGGATTGACTAGCTCAGAGCCCGACGTGCACCAAGACCCCTGGGCCACCGTGGGTCAGTTGTGGCTGGGAGGCCACGCCAGCCTTGGGCTCCTCTGTCCCCACTCCTCCAGTCACATCACAGCATCAGGGCCAGGGTGCTCCCTCCTACCATAGGGATAATAAAGAGTACTATCCCTAGGTTGTCCCTCCCCCTCCTAGGGTAACACCAGTCTGGGCACACCTCATAGAGCCCAGGGAGACCAAGATCTCTCCCAGACCACCCAGCGTGGGCTCCTGGGGCTGAAGGTTGGTCCCTGGGCAGACAGTGTCCTTTGTTTGGTTGGTGGCTGCTTGTTTTCTGCGTCTTGTTCATTTTATTTTTAGCCCACTTCGCCAGCCTCTCTCCCGGCCTTGGCAGAACGAGAGCGTGCCCAGGGAAACTGGTGGGCACATTAACAAAGCGGGTGGCCAGACAGGTCCACCGAGGGGCTGGGAGGCCAGCTGAGAAATTATTTGCTTAGCTTCATCTCTTTATTAGTGCGCTTAGAAACTGCTATTTATATTTTAACCCTCCAGGGACAGCCATGAATCTCTGGATAAAACGAGTTGGTGTATTTCCAGCCTAGAAAGTAAGAAATAATCAGTCGTCACGGACTTTGCCGAGACTGCCAGGGGTGGGAGGCTGTGGGGCGTGCGGCCCTGAGATGCCCTGAGAGTAGCTGCCAGGGACGGTGGGCGTCACCATGCCCACACCCCCTCAGCTTGCAGGGTCTGTGTTCTCCGATGTTAACTGGGGCTTTCGTGGTGAGGATCAATATAAGCAAAGGACAGAAAAAGCCTATGAAAAATGTGGTGGGCAATCTCCAAAGAGTTTCACACCTGGGAAAATGGAAACTCCTCCCCCACCTCTACCTCTGCACCTGGGGAAGGTGCCAGAGGACACACGGGGAGTGGAGTGGCCAGGTTGGGGCCAGAGCCAGGGCCAGGGTTCCTTCCCTCTATGCAAGAAAGTGGCGTTCGAGGGCCCAGAAGACCCCTGTCCCCTTGCCCCAGCCCCTGGAAGCATCTGTGGAAAGCGCTGCACCCCACCGCTGAGCAGGTGCAGAATACCCTGACCCAGCTTCCTCTGTGCAGCTGCCAGGCCAAGGAAGCCTGGTCTCTGGGCCTCAGAGGCCCCGGAAGGGTTGGTGAGGGAAAGGGGGTTGCTTGAGCCTCTCTGATCCTGCCATTGCCTTCCCAGAGAGGCTGGCAGGTGGGAGTGAGGCCACCAACGGGCAAGGCCTAGGGGCCAGCGGCGGGGGTTGGGCAGGAGGATAGCAGACTCCTGCCTCCAGCCCAGTCCAGGCTCAGGGCCGTTGTCAAGTGTCTGAACCTAGTTTTTTGAAGCAAACTGACAAACTTGCTAATATTAAGATGTTTCCACTGTGAGCTGTTTGCATCTCAGCCGCCCTTGTATTTAGTATGCTATAATGGCGATGTTTGGGGACGCTTATCAGTATGCATTTTAACAATTTGCTAAGTCCTGCTTCTGATTTTCGGAGCACTGGCTGCCATCTCTGCAGCTTACTATCAGGAAACAGTTTAAAGACGTGTGTAGACATAACTGAATTCTTCCTGGAGCAAGACTAGCTTGCAGGCACCTCAGAATTTAACAGGAGAGAAGCAACCCAAATCTGGTGCCCCTCTAGGGAGATTTCTTTGCCTTGCTAATGTGACCCAGCAATGTGCATTTCAATTCCTGGCAGGGGTTTTCTGAGGAGTCTGACAACTCATAATGGTCTTGTTTGCCCCGAATCCGCATGGCGTCGGGCGCTCCACCTACTCCGCCTGATGGGCCAGGTCGCTGAGAAGGGAAGGAAGCCCCCCAAGGCCGCCCCACCCCTGGGCTGCTCTGCACTGCCCAGGCCCATCCTTCCCTGGTGCCTAATTAGAGCTCAGGTTTAGCTCAATTAACATCTTGAGCCCATAGTTTATAGCTAAATCTACATGCATCATAATCTAAAAGCAAACATTTGCCTTTGATAGCTCTAATTTATGCATAGGATCAGTTTACCGTCGTCTTAATTATTATTGTTTTGAATAGCTTCGCAACAGAAAATCAAGCCTGCTGAGTTTTATACTATACTCTGCAACTTGTTTTCTTGTGGTTTTTTTTAACGTAAAACATCTAATTAATCCATGTAATCTGAATACTTTATGTTTAAGCCTTTCATGCTCATAAAACAAACTGAATGAAAATGTAGCTAATCTGTACAGAAGCTTTTTTTTTGGTCTGGTCAGATACATCAGCAAAGACATGGTGAGAACAGGAAGACTTTGAAACAAGAAAACAAATGAAATTCCCATCACAAGCATGTTAAAGGAGCTTTACTGCCCTAGGAAAAAGTTAATATTTGAAGAAAGAAGTTCAGTTCACAGTGCCAAGGAGGGACACCTTTCTTCCTTCGGCCTTAATTTCAGAAAGCATTTGCCTTAGGGGGCCCCTTTGGCCCCAGCACAGTTGGGTGAGGACCCAGCGGGCAGGCAGCACCAGTCACAGGTTACAGGCGCAGCAGAGCCAGCGTCTGCCTGCCCCCAGCCTCCCTTCTCCTCGGCACAGCCTCCTGTCAATCACCTTGGGAGCAGCCTTTCTTCTCAGCATCCCCACCTTGAGAGACTGGTGAGCCAGGGCAGGGCTTGTCTGCGGCCCCTCATCTGGCCAGTGAAGAAGCCAGGAGATGATCTGAGAGCTATCTGACTTGAGTCCATTTGCTTTTGGCCTCTGTGGCCCGAGGAAAATCCCCTTGGACTCAGTCTTGAGTGTAAAAACCCTTGAGGCAACTCTGAGGTGAGAGGGGGCCCTGGAGGCAGAGGAAGGCTGCATAACACCGCTGTGTGCCAGCACTGCAGTCTCCTGGTCCAGGCGCATCTCTTGGCTTTGCAGACACATCTCAATTTGCCAACCTCCGTCACCCTCCTGAGCCCCAGCCCTGTGGGTCCCCATGCCTCGCCTTCGCTGGGGATCCAAATCCCAAGAAACAAAGAGGCTATTTAGGTGCAAATATCCCTAATGAATAAAGAAAGGAGGTCCACTTGCCAGATTATTTAAGACAAGTTGTCTAAGACATTTCTCTTTAGCCAGCACGTTGGTCTGGGGGCCTGTAAGGGACATGAGCAGCTCTCAAAAGCCTGTCTCCAGAATCTCTCCTGGAACCAGTACCTGTAAGGAGGAATTGATGAACAAATTACAAATTATTACCCTGGGCAGAGCACAAAAACGCCTTCAAACGGGATATGGCAACAGGCTTATCTAACTAGATTCTTCCCAGCAGACAGATTATAAACCAGCCTTGTCACCAGGGGACTGAGGGTGAGGAAGTGGCCAGATGGCACTGGAGACTCCACGGACATTTCCTGGCTCGCTGGGCTCCTCCCTAGCCCCTGCTGGTGGGTGTCTGCAGGAGGGCTGCTTGCAATTCCCTGTCGCCACCAAAGCCACGACTGCCTGCCCTGGTGCGCTGCCTTTGGCTAAGAGTGGTTGGTCAGGGTCCAGGTTGATTAGATGCTGACTGGACTCGAAGACTATGTCTTGGCACTTCTCCACTTTGGCTTAGAAACAGGCTGCAATGGAAAGGAAGAATCACAGGGCGAGGCCTCCTTTCCTTCTGCCTCCTTCTGCCATTCTCACCTCCTTTCCAGTATCAAAACATTTTGCAGACTCCACATAACAGCAGCCAGCAATATTTTTATATGTTGATTAAGGAACACAGAGGGACAAACAGCCATATGAATGTGGAAGGCATATCCATCTATAGACAATGCTTGGTAGACACATCGATCTGTGAACTCCCAGCAATAATGCCCCCATTCATTCACTCAGTCAGCATTTACTGAGTACCCAGTATGTGCCAGGCCTTGTGTTAGATGCTGAGGCTACAACAATGAGTAAGACATGGCCCCTGCCTTCTAGGAGAGTGCATGGTATTCGAGAAAGTCAGTATCCTTGGACTGAAATCAAGGTGTCAGAAGGGCTGTGCTCCCTCTGAAGGCTCTAGGGGAGGATCCTTCCTTGCCTTCTCCTGCTTCCGGTGGTTCCAGGTATTTCTTGGCTCATGGCTGTGTCACCCCAATCTCTGCCTCCATCTTCCCATGGCCTTCTCCTCTGCATTTCTCTTCTTCTCGGGACACTTGCCATTGGATTTAGGGCCTACCTGGATAATCCAGGGTGATCTGATCTTGAAATCCTTACCTTAATTACGTCTGCAAGGACACTTTTTCCAAGTAAGGTCACATTCACACGTTCCAGGTAGACATATCTTTTGGGGGCCACCATTCAACACACTACAGTATGAACATTAGGAGTGTAGGGAAGCACACATGGTCTCTGAGACTGTTTCCAGTGTTTCCCAGAGCTTGCTGCTACTGCTGTGGTGTTTGACCATGCCCTCCTGCTACATGGCTGGTGTGTAGCAGGCAATCTATACGTCACCTGAACTCTAGTGTGTTAGATGCGGGAATCTGCACTGCCTCCAAGTTGGTTATTTCTCTCTCTCAACGACAAAGCTTCCCCAGCAAAGAAAAACGTGAAAGAGAAGGAAAAGAAAAATATCCCATGTGGAGGATATGTGTGTGTGTGTGTGTGTGTATATATATATATATATATATATACACACACACATATATATATATATATATATATATATATATATATATATATATATATATATATATTCCTCCATCCAGTCACCAGAGGTGTTTTCCCAAAGGCCAGTCTGGCTTCTGCCCTTGCTCACAAGACTTTGATGACTCTTTGGAGCCTGTGAGATGCTGTCTGGGCTGCTCGGTGTGGCCCTCAACGTCAGGCGGACCCAGCCTACCTCTGCAGCCACCCTCTCTCCACTCCCCCTCCCATCCTCACACACATCTATATCCCAGTCTGGCCTCTTTCTCCCCAGGACACCCTGCCCTCCTCTGTCCCCAGGCCTCTGCTCACTTCTTCCTCACCCAGGATACTTTTCCATACCTGCCCGCCTTCTTTCTAGCTCTCCAGGCTCAGCTCAAACCCCCACTTCCTAGAAGCCCTCCCAGCCTCACAGAGCTGAGAATGACTCCCTCCCTCTGCTCTAGTCCCTTCCCTCCAGTCCATCCAAGATCACAGACAACTCACTTAACTAGGAGTCTCTTTCTTCCTCTAGGGGATGGAGTTGAACTTGCCCTCGCGTCCCTGACGCCTCGCACATGGTAAGATAGGAAATGGATTTTTGTTGAATGGAATTGAGGGTGATGTGTGCATCTTATTGCTTCCTCCATTGCTTGTTGACAAGGAAATCAACCAATTTCAAGGGGGAGGATAAAGAGGTAGGAAAACCAACTAAGAGAGAAGGGTCCAAAGTCACCCCACATGGCAGACAGCATTCAAAGATCCTGAGTCCCACTCTGGTCTCTCCTGCTGCCCCTTTTCTGCAGGGTACCCTAATCCACTCCAGATCTCTCAGCTGTCCCCCTTGTCTTGGCGCAGAGACTTGGGGTTCATTCTGCTCACACCTGAGATGAGTGCAGATATTGCTCAGATGGCCTCAGCCTCTGCAGATGTCCCCAAAGTCCCCTTCCTGCTTCCTCCTTGCTTCAGCCGAGGCCAGACCTCTTCCCTTCAGCTCCTCAGGCTGCTGGGAAAGTAAGGCCCCCAAGCCCACAGCCAGATGTCATAACCAAACCCCAACTAAGCAGCACCCCTGGAGCCTGTCCCCAGAACCTCCCTGACTTATCCCCCTTCTTAGGATGCACAGCGCCCAGACAGCCCTCCTGAGACACCCCTTTTGCGCTTTGACCATTCAGGGACTTGCTGTCTGTCCACAGCTTCTTCTCGGCCCCTCAGCCTCTTCACAGCTGCTCCCATGGGAGCACCAGCACAAGGACTTCATCTTGCTCTCACTGTGATATGGGGAGGGGACAGACCATGAACTTTGACATCAGCCCTGGGTTTGTGTCCCAGCTCTGCCTTTTACTAGCTTGTGACTTGCTCTGAGCCTCAGTTCCCAGCAAACTCGTTCATTCACTTACTCAGGAAAAAGAAAGAAATCTTTATGGAGCACCTACTGGGTGCCAGGCCTACCATGTGCTAACCATTGAGGGTATAGCAGTGAAAAGGACAGAATCCCTGCCCTCTGGGATCTCCCTTCTGGATCCTGCAAGGCACCAGCCATGCAAATAAGCATAATAGAAGGAGACCAAGGATATAATGTTGGGGCCCCATGCTGTGTCCTGATGTGACTGCTGAGCTCCTAAAAATTTCCCACTCTCAAGCGTTATATTATGAAAACGCAGCAAAGGGCCAGGGGCTAGAGGATTCTGGACTTGCAATGAAAAGCCATTTTTCCTGCAAGGATTTCAATAAAAAAGTTTTTTTAAAAAAATAGTTGTGGGTGTATTTAGCTATTGCAAGCTAAGATAATCAGCTGCTCCAAGTGGACAGAACAGGTGTGAACACCACGGAGCCCTCCTGAACAGCACATAAAGCCAAAGTCAAGTTTCTCGACCACTCAAATACTGCCTGTCCTCAATTTTAAGACGGTGTGATTGACAAGATGCAAATAATTTAATAATAGTTTTTCAGGAAGAGATAAAGAAGCAAAACTGCATTAAAGGTGCCCATAGATAGTGATGAGCATCGCAGCATTAACATGTGAGAAAGCATGCTGCCCAGCATGCAAAGAAAATTCTCTTTGCAGCCCAGCTCCCAACCCCCAGAGGCCTGCCACGCAGCCAGCCACTCAGCGCATCCCGCCTCACCCATCAGTCACAGGCGACACTTCCTCCCCCTTCCCCACCCCCATAGCCCTACTTCCCAACTCTGATCATGTCATAACCAAGAGGAAGCTGTATAATGCAACTGGAGCATCCTAGTGATGCTTTTCTGTTCCCTGGGAGTCACAGTAGGAGGAATGCTTGTGTGCAAATGGAGGACAAGGGGAAGGAGCAGCCACATCCCTCCCTGCGAGGGCTCCAAGGCCTGGGCCGCAGTGGCAACTGACATGTGAGAACAGAGTGAGAGAAATATTTAGGAAGTGAATTGACAAGATTGGTTGTTGAGAGGCTGGGGAGAGAAAAGAGAATGGGGGAGTCAGGGGTGTGCCCAGGTTTCTGGCCGATTACTGAGACGTGCACCCCAGGAAAGAAAAGCCGGTGTCAGATTGGGCAACCCCAGGGCTGGATCCACCAGAGGCTCCTGCTTTCCCATGGGGCCAGGTCTGTGGGGTTTGGGGAGGGACCGGAGAGGCTCAGAGGAGCTGGGTTAGGCTGACCGTGTCCCATCCCTGTAGAGCCAGATCCAGGGCCGTCCCCTCCAGATCAGAAATGCATCTTCTCTCTCCTGAAGGCTCAGAGGTCCCGTGCTCTTTGTGCCTCTTAAAGCCCTTATCATGACGTTCATGTTCTGTAGCATGCAGTTGATCCAGGCTGCTGGCGGGGTCCCCATCAGTAGCCCCGCAAGTGACCGCCCACTGTGCTGGTCCACCCAGGGGTGAGACAGGCCTATAGTCCCCCTGCTGGGACTCCCATCCCAGTTCCCCATGCAGCAGGGCTGAGGGAAGCGCCTGCTTTGTAAGGTTGTGGTAGCAATGGAACAGGCTCATGCTCTGAGAGCATCTAGGATAGTGCCTGCCCAGCGCTTGGTAGACGCTTGCTCGTTAAGTGTTATCTTTGCTGCTGGTGGGTTCTTCTCCTTTTTCCTCCTCCCTCTCCTTGGTATTGTTGCTACAGCATGACATGTGTGTTGATTTCCTGTGACTGCCATAACAAATTACTACAAACTTGGTGACTTAAAACAACAGAAATTTATTCATTTATGCAGAAATGTATTTATTTGTGTATTTATTTATTCTCTCACGGTTCTAGAGGCCAGAATATGAAATCAAGGTGTCAGCAGGGCCACACTCCCTCTGAAGGCTCCAAGAACCGCCTCTTCCAGCTTCTGGTGGTCCCAGACATGCTTTGGCTTGTGACTGCGTCACTCCAATCTCTGCTTCCATCTTCTTCCCTGTGTATCTCAAATTTCCTTTTGTCTCTCTCTTATAAGAACAGTTGTCACTAGATTTAGGGCCCACCTGGATAATCAGAATATCTCTTCTCGAGATCCTTAACTTCATTACATCTGCAAGGACCCATTTATACTTAAGGGCACATTTATAGATTCCAGGTGGACATATCTTTTGGGGGTCACCATCCAACACATTTTAGTATGAATATTAGGATTTCCCATCAATCCCAAGATCATAGGCCACATCACCTGCATTTTCCCTGGGCAGGGCCCTTGCAGAACACTCACAGACCTAAGAGACCACGGCTGGGACAAGAGGCAAGACTACAGCTTATATCAACTAACTCTCCGGAACTCATAGTGAAAGCGGTCCTGGAGATCAGGTGACCCAACCCCGTCACTAGCCTGGCAGGGGAAAGGGAGGCCCCCAGAGAAGGCCCTCCCAGGGCAGCACAGGCTCTTCTTTGAGGCCTCCCTCTGGCTGGCTTTCAGCCGGCATTGGAGGGCATCTCCTGTGCGCTGGGCCAGTGCCTGCTGCTGGGACAATGTTAATTAAAGCCCCCCTTTCTCTTGTGGTCTCTCCTGGCAGCCATAGGCGTCTTCCTGCTCCTGCTCCTGCTATTGGGACTGCCCAGAATTCGCTAAGGGGATGCAGAGGGCACTCCCATTTCCCTACAGACCCGAGGCACACACACCAGCCAAAGGCAGTGGGCCCTTAAGCTTAAAGTCCTAGGTTCGAACCCTGACTACCACGTCTGTCATTTCAGGCCACTTCATTGAGGTAAAATGGCAGCAGTAAGCCTAATCAGGTTGTAAAGCACACGCCGAGAGGGAAGTGGAAACATTTTGTAACCGGCAAGGGGCCCTGCAGGAGGCATTCATAGAGATGCTGGGCCACTCCTCCCACCTACGTGGCCTTGGGGCTGGGACTGATTTGTCTCCTGCGTTAGATGGAACAAACTGTTGCCCCTCATGCTGGGAAAAGCAAGGACTGAGGGGAAAGCGAGGGCTGTGTGGGAGGAGGGTGGGGGGAAGCCTGTGCAAAGCTCAGCCCCCCTCGCACATTTCTAAGAATGCAGTGATGAAACAGAAAAGAGAAAGACCATGTCTTTCACCAAAGGCGGGAGGGGACAACCCAGTGACCAATTTCAGTGATTAGCTGCAAGAAGAGGGCCCTTTATTCCAGGCGTGTGTATGCCTTTTAATTTCCTCTTGTGGGCTCCTGAGGGGGCCCAGTAACAGTGCAATTGGTATTCCTCGCCAGCCTCGGAGGATGTGGACACTCTCTCGGAGATGGCTCCAGGTGGTACGGAGTGCCACCTGCACTCCCAGCTTCCCGATTAACTGCTCCACGCCAACCTCCATGCGGCGGGGGAGGGGAGGTGGCGGACCGGACCGGGTCTGCCCTGGGGTCCAGGTGGGTCTTCTCCAGTCCGGAGGCAGCAGCAGCCAGGTCGAGTTGACTTTGGCACCTTCCCTGCTTTGTGCGGGGGGGGGGGGGGGGGGGAATTAAAAATGTATTATTGGTGACAAAGGAACATGGCCCCCTTAAGCAATTGTAGGCACAGAAGTTACAAAGCAGGCCAATTAGGGGGTGGTGATTTGCATTACAAGAAGACCCTTTGCTTCATAAAAGGGGTTCTCACGGGGCTGCAATAGACGGCGCCCCAGGGGGGTTAAAGATTCAATTTACAAAACAGTGATTCGCCCACAACTCTTCTGCAGCACGCTCCCCTGTGTAAACCGGTGCATCTGTACTGACTTTTGACCAGCCTCCTGGCCCTGAGATTTGTTGTTTCGCAAAATACACAAGCAGTCCTTACACTAGCTCACACTCACACACCCCTTCTTTGCCGTGCCCTGGCAATTTCTCAAAAATCGAAGATGTGGCTCCTCCTCAAGCTGGCACCTGGCTTTGAAGGTCAACACAGTGGCTAAGTGCTTGGCCAGGAAGGGATGAGTGTTGGGGGTGTGTGAGGGGTGAGGCCTGAGTCCCAGTCCTGCTGGGCCAACAGCCATTTGCGGGGCCTGTTCCCTCTTTGGGGCCTTTTGTGTCCACGTTTACAGAACAAGGGAGGGTTGATGCAGTAATTTCCAAAGGCACTTCCAGCTTCACTATTCCAGGAGCTGCACTCCTGGGCTGTCTGAGTGGCTCTGGGGATGCCCTTGACCTGTGACGTGGGATAAGGACATTGCCCTGTATAATGCCCAGAATAATGGCAAGGAGGAAAATGAAATATGTTTGTGAAAGTACTTTAGATATTGTACCTTTTACAGATGCTGGAGATGCAGAGGGAGGGGTGATGGCCTGCATCTCTGTAAAAAAGGGCATCTTAAGAGTCATCTGCTGCACCATCTAAGTGCTCAGATGGCCTGAAAGTTGTTCAGTGGAGCATGCGCGCCCAGTGCTGAGGTATTCCAGGGATCAGCTTGGCAAACTCTGTGACGTTTCCATTCCAATCAATGCTCAATGGAAGTAAACTCTTTCCCCTACATTGTGAAATTTAGAGAAAAGTAGAATCCCAAAATGCAAAGTTTGAGTTTCACAGAACTTAACTGGACCAAAATTTGGAATACAGTAGGAGCTTAAGGAAATGACTTGGAAGTGCCCATTAGAAATGGAGTTTTGAAATGAAAACTAATTGTTCGAACTTGCCCAGGCTCTGGGACTTGCAAAGCACAGGTGCTGGGGTTACTGGGGAGGGGGAGGACGAGGGGAGGGGTGCGAGCAATCCTTATGTAACTTTGTGGTGCTGGTGGCTGGAAGCCCCGAATCTTTGACTTCCGCCTTTGCTCAAATTGAGAAGCAGTTTGTACACACCTTAAGGATTCAAAGTGGTTTTTAAAAGTTCTGAAATCCAAGCCTCAACCACAGAGTTGTTCTCAGAGCTAAGAAGTCTGAGGGGCTTAAAATGAACTAGGGAAAAAGGCAACAGAGGAAGAGCGAGAAAAGAGAGATTGAGAGGCTCAGAGGAAGGCACATGGGGAAGGGGAGAGAAGAGAAGGAATGCCAACATTTCCTGGTGATTTTAATTTTCACATCACAAAGCACCACAGGGCTGTCAACCATTATACATCCCCATGCCGCCTACTGTGACCACAGGGAGGGACCCCATGGCGGGGAAGAATGTAGAACTTACATGTAGAACTTACTGCTTCTCGCCCCAGCCAGATCTGCTTACTGCTATTTGGGCACAAAGGAGGGAAAAGCCCCAGAAAGTTGCCCAGGGTCTCCTCTCTCTGAGGGGAATGGCCAATTTTCACCCCCATCAGAGGGTGAGCGCTGCCCCAAACTCCCCTCCTGGATTGTACTTACCTTAGTGCCACAGGAGCCTGGAGTCAGACAGAGGCCACCTCAGGTCAGCAGGGGCACCTAGGATTCAGTGAAGGAGGCAATGACAGGCTCCAGAAGTCCTCGGTCCAGTCTCAGTCAGCAGGATCCTCATGCAGTCAGCAATGGACTGATCATCGCAGCCCCTCGGGTCAAGGACAGGCCGTGGCCTCCATGCTCCTAGTCCCTTCCTTGAAGGGTCGGATAAGTCACACGACGAGCCTCAAGCAAGGGACTTCGAGCTGGTGGCTCCCAGCAGCTTCCTGCTCCTGAACCTTCATCCTTTCCTCTGGAAGTCCTCCCATCCTCCACCCCCCACCCACCCAAGCCATGGGGAAGCTTTGCCAAGAGCAGAGGAAGGCTTCTGCTCTGTCTGGGTGATGAGAGGACTGGCTTCTGTCCCAGCTTTGCCACTAGCCAACTGATCAGTTTCCTGTGGCTGCTGTAACAAATTATCACCAACTTAGTGGCTTAAAACAAAATAAATTTACTCTCACAGTTCTGGAGTGCAGAAGCCCAAAGTTAGTTTCACTTGGCTAAAGTCAAGATGTCAGCCAGCTGGCTCCTTCTGGAGGCTTTGAGGGGAGAACCCATTTTCTTGGCCTTTTCCAGCTTCTAGTGGCCGCCTGCATACCTTGGCTCATGGCCCCTTCCTCCATCTTCAAAGTGCATCACTCCAATCTCTGCTTCCAACATCACATGGCCTTCTCCTCTTCTGTCTGTGTCAAATCTCCCTCTGCCTCCCTCTTATCAGGACACTTGTGGTTGCATTTAGGCCCAACCAGAAAATTCAGGATAATCTCTCCTCAAGATCCTTAATTTAATCACACCTCCAAAGTCCCTTTTGCCATATAACATTCACAGGTTCCAGGGACTAGGACATGGACATCTTTGAGGGCCAGTATTCAGCCTCCCACACCAGGAATGGGTCTTTGGGCAGCTAAGTCACCTCACCTCTCTGAAACTTAGAATTCTCATTTGTACAAAAGGGACTAGGCTTCTGTCCTGCTGACCTCTTGGGCTTAAGGGGAGGTTCCAGAGAGACGGTAGATGTCATGGCATTTTGTAAACTGCTGGGTGAAGACCAGCATAAGCGCTGAGGCTGGTTCTCGTTGCCCTTCCTGTGAAGCTGAGGTCCCCTCAGTGCAGTCACCCACAGCCCAGAAACTCTGCCTCCACAGCCTTTTCCAGGCATGTCTTGATAAATGCTCTCCAAGTTGAACTCGTCCCTAAGCTATCTCCTCCTACCCGTCACAATGAGTGACAGGGAGGGTGGAAGGTCCTTGGGTTGGTGGCAGCCATTTTGGCTTTGATCCCAGGCACTGGCAAGTGATCATCTCAGTTGGCCAAAGTCTCCCTTCCCACTCTGCTGTGTGTTGGTTCCAGTGAGATCCACATGTTTATAAATCATGAGTATAAACCCCTAAGCACAGTGCTTGGCACAGAGGAAATGGCACACAGTCATTGTTCTCTGAGAAGCTGTTAAAACAGTCTGTGCTTGTCACCCCCTTGCTGCCTCTGGAACCATCCTTTACTTCTTCCATTATTAGATCACGGCCAGCAGCCACAGTGGCAAGGCGCGAGTGCTCCTTGACATTGGTGCCATCCTGGCCCTTTGCCAGTTGCTGTCCACAGTCACCTTGGCAGATCAGGCCTTATTGTCAGCCTCTGCTGCCTAGCCTGACCGGGGGCAGGTCACAGTTTGTCCAGCAGCTGATAGGAGGTGGGCGAGGGACAGCAAAGGCTGTATGGAGAGATTGGCAAAATCCCCTGGGCGCATGGCCACAGCTGGCTCCCAGGGCTTGGCAGAGACCATGGAGTTTAGCAGCAAACTTTCGAAGGGAAATAGTTGTCTCTCTACCCAAACCCAGGGGAGTCACATCTGCTCCCACCTTGAGGGGGCTTCAGCTAAGCCTGTGAGAAACTGAGAACAGATAGACACTTTCTGAAAATGGCCTTCCCACTCCTTCATCAAGCCATTGTGGCGACGAGCTCGGTTTGGGGGGGGGTGTGGAGGGGGAGCAGTGTTGGTAGGGAGAACTTGGCCATTATTCCCCAAGACAGCCAGGCTGGCAGCTTTCCCTATGGGTGCAGCCCTTCCCAGTCCTAGTCTGCAGCCTCTTCCCAAGGGGTCCTGATATCTACAGAGCACACCACCATTTCCCAGGGCCTTCTCTAACCATCCTCACTGCTGGGGTGCCCTACAGCCTTGAAAAAGGGCAGGGCTGTCACGCTTTTTCCATTTTACAGATGGGGGCACGAGCCAGGGGGAATTAACTTGCCTGTATCACACACACACGTGAAACTGGCAGCAGACTCCCCCTGCCCAAACCCAAATCTTTGGATTATAGTCCAGCACTGTCTCTCTGAATGCGGGAGTCCGCACAGCAGTGTTGGCGGAAACATTATCAGCTTATTCTCCTTGTGCATTCTGCATGCAATTCCATGCATACTCATTTCCACTCTAGAGCAGCCCCGCCGTTTAGAAGGCCCGCTCCACAAGACGTGCCAAATTACCTTGATGTATGAATTAGCCATTCCATTTCTCTAACAACAGGTAACTGAATATATCTTTTGCATACTTGTTTGCTTGTTTCTGTTGGTTTCATTTTTCTTCTTTGTGAACTGTGTAAGGTAACAGCGTCAGTTACAGACCCTGAGTTGGTAGGTGCACACAGTCACCCGTGTGGTCCAACCCCAATGCAGGTAAAGACTCTGGAGATAAAAAGACTCACTTATCTCAGGATTTGGGGGTGGGGAAGGTGCACCCTCCCAGAAGAAGCTTACGCATCAATGTGTAGGCACCTAGCGGAGAGCAGGACACTTGGTGCGGGACTTGAACTGGAGTGGGGGTGTGCTCCTCAGTAATGCAGTAACATGGGAACACAATCCTGATTATTCTAGAGCAGCAGTTCACACAGTGTGGTCCAGGGACCCCTGAGGGTCCCTGAAACCCTTTCTGGGGCCTACAAGATCAAAACTCTTTTCACAATAATACCAAGATATGTTTGCCTTTTCCACCCTCCTTCTCGCAATCGCACAGTGAATTTTTCTAGAGACAAAACGACATGTGATATCACAACAGATTGAATGCAGAAGCAGATACAAGAATCCAGCTGCCTTCTATTAAGCCTGACATTAAAAAGATTTACAAAAGTGTAAAACAATGTCACTCTTCTCACTGATCATTTTCGTTCTGGAAAATATAGTTATTTATGTTAACATATAATAGGTTTATTATTGTTATTTTAAAATGAATTAAAAAGAATATTTTAAAGCTTCCTCAGTTTAAATTCCTAAAACTGTAAATATCAATAGACAGAGAAAGCCCACAATAACCAAGAGCTATTTGGGGTCCTCAATAATGGTTGAGAGTGTAAAGGGATCCTGAGACCAAAAAGCTTGAGAATTTCTGTCCTAGAAAAACAGGAGACCTTTCCATTGGGCATTTGGGGACACCGTGTACAGCAGGAAATTGCCCAAGGTCACCCAGTGATTTCTTAGCAGAAACGGGACTTCAATCCAGGTTTTCTGAGTGCCCAAGTCCGGATTTCCAGAGTATTTTTGTCAAAAGCTTCAGTGTCTTGGCTCTGGAGCAAAGACCTAAATGAACAACGTGCCATACTTTCCCGAGCTGCCAAATACTTGCACTTCCAGTGAGTCTCAGCTCTTTACCCACAAGGGGATTTCACCCACCTACCACTTGGATGAATTATGATGAGGGAGAGAAACTCACTCAGACCACGAATGGAGCCAGTGTCCCAGCAGAACCAGGATCTAGGCTTCCAACCCTGGTCAGCGCCCCTTCTTTCCACTCCAGCCCTTAGAGACTGTTGTTGTGGCATTGGAGACTCTGGTCAGCTGAAAGACCCTCCTTGGGACAACAAAAGGTGTTAAAATTGGCCAGGGCTCATCAGTAAACTCTGCAGACTCTTGAAAAGGCTAAATGCCCCTACATCAGCCCTCTCTCCAGCTCTGTCCACAAGAGATCTCAGTTATACCTTGCCTCACTGCTCTCAATTGCTCCTGCGTCCTAGGAGGGGAAGTTTACTAAAGACCTGCACCTATACAGAGTATCTCATGGTGCTGAGAATGTCTGAAATCTGCACCCACCAGGTAGTTCCCTTCAATGCCCTTGTTCTTTCATCAATTTCCATGCCATCACCATGTAACCTGTGTGCACAGATTGTTAAAAAGTGCTGTCTCCGTGCTCTGTGGGCCCTTCAATCAAACCTCATTTGATTTTAATAGCACTGGTGCCCTTGTGTTATTCCAGACATCAGACTGTCTGAGCTGCAGAATTGACATGCACTTTCTCCATGAATTGTTACGGAAAGATGAGAGGGGAGGGACTGTGACTTGGGTACTACTGATGGTTTGTGTTAGTAATGAAGTGCCAGCCGTGTACTCATTAAACGCTGTGGCTTTTAAACAAGCTTGACATTCGAGCATTCTTGTTGGTCCTCTTCCAGCCCATTTGCAAATTGAAAAGGGAGCTGTTGAATCTTGCTTTGCGATAGACTTCCGTGGCATCCAGGCCTGGAGCTTTCAATTTCCCAGTCTTGGCAGTGGGTCAGGTGGAGCTCAGTGCTGCAGAGAGGACCAGCTGAGGGAGAAAGGAGAGTGCACTCTGGAAGAGGAGAGGCCCAGTATTTCTACTCCCCTTGACACCTATCATTAACTATTAATCGAGAATCATTATTTTTGTGGATTTGTCACAATTGCCTTCTACAACTGGCTTCCTCGGTGCTGTGCTAATTATCCATATGTGCTCTGAGGCACATTTGTGAATGCCAATCATTTATTTCCAATTTACATAATCACGGAGGGCTGTTGATAACACGGAAATGCTTTAGAGTCAATGCATTAGCATTTGCCTCCAGATCATTTTATGCTCTGACTTGACAAGTCCATTCCTATCATAAATAAACTTAACCTTTTGCATCCCTGGAGCAGGCAGGGAAACTGGCTACATCTCTGCAAGGGTCATTTATCTCACATGATAGCCCAAGTTAGGTGCTCTCTTGTGCTTATATTAAAAAAACAAAATAGATGCAAGTTCCAAAGCTGACAGAAGAAGAAACAGAAAATTTGAGTAGTCCAATATCTACTGAAGAAATTGAATATTAGTTAAAAACCATCCCACAAACAACTTCCAGGCCCAGATGGATTCACTTGTGAATCCTTCCAGATGTTTAAGGAAGAAATAACACTAACCTTACATAAGCTCTTGCAGAGAACAGAAAAGGGGAACACTTTCTTTTTTGATGAAGCCACTATAACCTTGATTCCAAAACCTGACCAGGATATTACAAGAAAGAAATATTATAGACCATTTTTCTCATGAACATAGTCTCACAAGTCTTTAACAAAATATTAGCCAATCAAATCCAATATATATATATGCAAATAATATTTATTGATATATTTATTTATATACACATGTATATATCTATACATATATCCCCATTCAAGTTCCACTCATATATATGCCCATGTATATATATATTCATACATATTTATTGCCCCATTTGTGCATATATATGTATATATACACATATATCAGTGTGTGTGTGTATGTAGAGAGAGAGAGAAAAAGAGAGAGCACTTCATATTCATATTCCTCTGGTGTTTTCAGGAATCACCTCCTTATACTCCAATTCTTGACCTACTGTCCACTTCTGGGGAAACACAATCTAATTCAATAACCAATTGATGTCTATTCCAGGCATGTGAGGGTGGTTTAATATTAGAAAATCAATCAATATGATTAATTATATTAACAGAGAAAAAGGAGAAAGTCATATAACCAGTTAAATAGATGCAGAAAAGCATTTGACAACATTCAACAGCCATCCATGATAAAACATACAAACAAACAAAAATCTCTTAGCAAACCAGGAATAGAAGGGACCTTTCTAATCTGATCATGGGAAGCTACAAAAAACTACAGCAACTATCATAATCAACAGTAAAATATTAAAATCTTTCCCCATAGATTGGGAATGAGAAAAAGTTGCCCACGCATCTATTCCACATTGTACCAGAGGTCCAATCTAGTTCAACAGAAAATAAATCTGTTATTCACAAATTACATGATTGGGTACATAATAAATCCAACAGAATCTACAAACAATTAGAATTCATAAAGTCAATATATAAGAATCAGTTCCATTTTTATATATATTATTAGCAACAAATAAATAGCAAATAAAATTGGAAAAGATACCATTTACAACATCAAAAAACATCAAATACCTAGAAATAAATGAAAGATGTGCAAAATTTCTACACTGAAAACAAGAAAACATTGTTGAGAGAAATTATAAAGATCTAATAAGAGGAAAGATATGCCATTACTAATGGGTTGGAAGGCCAAATAGCATAAATATATCAATTTTCCTCATATTAATCCATAGATTCAACACAACCCCAATAAAAATCCAAGCAGGCTTAAAAAATTTTTTCTTCACTGCTAGATATCAAGAATGATATAATAAATAAGACAATGTGATATTGGTGCAGGGACAGTCAAAAGTCAATTTGAAAATGTAACAGAAAAGAGTCCAGAAATAGACCCACACATATATTGTTACCTGTTTTATTAAAAATGATAGTCTTTTCAATAAATTACTATGGGTCAGTTGAATATCATATGGGAAAAATACTCTGTGACCTCCACCTCACATCATACACCCAAAACAATTCTAGGTAAAGTATAAAAGGTAAAAAAATAAATATTTAAGAGGAACATAGGAGAACATCTTCATGACATTAGAGTAGGCAAAGACAGCTTAAATGGGACACAAAATGAACTAACCATAATAAAAATATAATAAATTAAACTGCATTAAAATTAACAACTTGTTCATCAAAAAAACATTGAGTGGAAAAAGACCATTCTCAGAGAAGGCAGAAGATATTTGCAATATATATATTCAGGTGCTTTGCCAAATTTTCTATTGAACTGTCTGTCTTTTTCATATTGATTTGTAGGAATTACTTATATCTTATATATTCTGGATAGTTCGAGATATATGTCCAGAATATACATCCAAAGAACTATCTAGGATATATAAAGAATTCCTACAAATCAATAAGAAAAAGACAGACATCCCATTAGAAAATTTGGCAAAGGAACTGAATCAACATTTCACAAAAGAGGCTGTCTAAATGGCCAAAGGATGTTCAACCTCAGGAGTCTCCAGAGAAACACAAACTACAACTACCATGCAATACCTCTGCTGTAGTGGAGTCTGCTGTGTGCTTCCCGGATTCTCCCTCTCCCCTTCAGGACCCAAGCACTCCTGTCTCCCTTACTGCTGAGAGGGTTGACAGCTGACAGCTCTCAGCTGAGATTGCCCCTCCTGGTGATTGCCCTCAGCTGAAAAGAGCCACCTATCCTGAAGGCACTTCCTCTCCCCTAGGGAAGCCTGCATCCAAAGACTGGTTGATATGAGGAACAAAGACTCACCCCTGGCCCCAATTTGAGACAATTCTGAAGGGTCATCCCAGCTTCAGAGTTCTCCATGGGATTGGCTGAGATCTTTGGTGTGACTGCATTGCAATCCACCACCCCACCTCCCCACCTAATCCTGCTCCCTTCACTCCCTCAAGGATACTGTTCCTGAGAGCACTCCCCAATAAACTTCCTGCACACTGATATTTATCTTAGAGTCTACTTCCCAAAGAGCCCAACCTGGGACAACTACACACCCATCAGAATGGCTAAAATTAAAAAGACAGCTAATACTGTGTGTTGATGAGGATGAAGACCAACCAGAACTCTCATATACAGATGTAGACCAATCAGACCACTCACACACTGCTAGTGGGAATGTAAATTGTACAACCACTTTGGAAAACAGTGTGGCAGTATCTAATATAGCTGAACATACATACATGACTCAACTATCCCACTGCTAAGTATTATAACCAACAGAAATGCATATATACGTTCACCAATTAACATGTACACAAATGGTCACAACAGCATTGTTCATGCTGTCCAAGCTGGATACAGCCCAAATATCCTTCAGGTGTACAATGGGTAAATAAATGTGGCATATTCACATACAAATCTCACAAACATAATGTTGAGTAAAAGAAACCAGACACAAAAAAGAAAGTTCTGTATGATTCCATTTAAGTAAAGTACAAAAGGAAGAAAACGCTGGTAGAACTTGGGATAGTGGTTACCACTGGGGGGTGGAGTAGAATTAGTGACCATGAGGGGCACTATAGGGATTTCTGGGGAGCACTAATGTTCTATTTCTTGATCTGGGTTCTGCTTATACAGGTGTGTTCCCATTGGGAGATTTATCAAGTTATACTCACATGATCTGGGCACATGTCTGTATATAATACTGCAATAAAATAATCTTGAAAAATATAAAGAGCACATGTACACACACATACATCTAGAAACTTGCAGAAGCACAGTCCCTGAGGTGGCCTTTCCATTGCTAACATTCAATGTGGTGACTCCTCTCCTTCCTGTCCTCCTCCAGTCCTCATTCATTCATGTAGCCCCATGAGCTGTGACCAGGCCAACGTTTGAAACTGACCATGATTCAAGGCAGGCCAGCTCCAACATTTGACACTGCTCAGGCTCCTTGCTGTGTGCATCCTGACTCTTGAGGCCTGGGCTGGGCTTTGGCAACAGAGCAGCCTGGCAAGTTGGGGGTTGCAGGAACACTTGAACCAAATCACAGGTTTCATACTCACCTGCCTTGGCCTATTGATGGGCAATGTGGGGGTGGGCATGGTTTTGTCATTACTGAGTGGGTGGCAGCTTGGGAGGGGAGACAATTCTTCCTGATGAGTCAGTCAAGATGCAAGCAGGGTACTTGGTGTTGATGAAAATAAAGAGCCTTCTTCCCTGCCTATTGAAAAGATGCAGTGGGTACACTCTTTGATAAATGGTCACAGTAATGAAATTCACACTCTTTAATCACAAGGGCTATAACTTAATTAAAAACACATCGAGGATTGATTTGGGTTGGAGAGCTCTCCCAGTTCCTGGGCTTTATTAAATTCGGTGCTTCTTTGCTCAGCCTCATCTGACATGCTTAAGTACAGAAATTGATGGCTGAGGAGCTGTCACTGTCCTGATGGGATGACCCAGCTTTGGGGTCCTGGGCAGACCAGGCTGAAGGGAGGTGGAGGCCAGGGTACCCAGAAAAGAGGGCCCAGGGCTGCAGCCCTTCCAGGCTTCTGCCTGCAGCATCTTCCAGGCAGGCTATAAGTCAGAGTCTTCACTATTCTGAGTTCAAGGTGGGGCTCTCATGAGTCCACTGACTTGGGTCCCTCAGGAAAGATCTGATGTTGGGGAAGCCAGTTTAATGCTCAAAGCCAACTTGTGAGAGAGGAACTGTTGCTGTTCCCATTTTGCACCTGTGGAAACTTAGGAAGAAGAAAGAGGAGTAATGACTTGTCCAGCGGGCTGTGGAACACAAGCTCCAGGCAGACACCATTCATACACCACCCCCAAACAGACACACCTATCCATACACATGTAGATGTACTTCCCTCACGTCTATACCTGTGCAGATACACCTGGATACAGACACACGTCCACACAGCCATCTGCACTCCCAACACACATACATAGATACACACAAACACACCCCCCCACTGTGAAGATACACCTAGATATGGACACACATCTACACACTCAACTGCACTTCCAACACACACGCATATATCTACATATACGTAGACCTACATATACATACACACACAAATACATATACACCTACACACACCCATACACACATACATGCACACATGTGCAGATACACCCAGATATGGACACACACCTACACACTCAACTGCACTCCTAACACACATGCACACATGCATGCACTGAAATGTATATAACTTCATACACCCAGTCAAATAGATATACACATACCTGTGCAGATACACCTGGATGCAGGCAAACCTCCACACACTCACATACATCCACACTTCCCCACACCCCCATGGTCGTCCCACATCCACACTTGTACAGATACACTCAGTCACAGACATACATCTACACACCCAGACACATTCACAACCCCCACACATACGTACACAAACATCAACACCTGTGCAGATACACTCAGCTATATGAACACACATATACATATTTGCATCCATCGTACACAATGTACACCCCATATCCACATCCATGAAGATACACATGATGCAGATACGATTTCATATACCCATACACATCCACATCCACACCCAGACACATAGATGCATCTCTACACATCCACACCCATGCAGATACACCCAAAGACAAAAACATCCGCACATCCATACACACCCACACATCCCCACATGCTCATATACATATACCTACACACACATATACACACATATTCACACCTGTGCAGATACACCCAGATACAGATGCATACCCACACAACTATATACATCTGCACCCCCAAAACACACACATACTTATACTCATATGTACCCACACACACCTAAACACATACAGGCCTACCTCAGAGATATTGCAGGTTTGGTTCCAGACCACCACAATAAAGCGAATATTGCAATAAAGCAAGTCATAAGAATTTTTTGGTTTCCCAGTGCATATAAAAGTTACATTTACACTACGCTATAGTCTATTAAGTGTGCAATAGCATTATGTCTAAAAAAAACTACATACCTTAATTAAAAATAGTTTATTGTTAAAAAATGCTAGCCATCGTCAGAGACTTCAGCGAGTCATAGTCTTTTAACTGGTGGAGGGTCTTGTAAAAAGCACAATATCTGCAAGGTGCAATAAAGTAAAGTGCAATAAAATGAGTGTGCCTGTACACACACATAGGTACACATCTTTGCAGATAAACTCAGTTATAGACACACATTCACACACCATAGACATCCACTCTATACACACACACATCCATACACACACATATACACATACCTATACACACGAACTCACACATATTTATATACACATGTACACATGCATGCATATACACCATCTATACACACCCATCCATGCCCAGACATGAACACACAGATAAATACACATACATGTCCATAGACAAATATACATGCACATACTGCATATACACACATTCACATACATGCACACATATTGATACACTCAAATATAAACTTATATACATACATATACACCCATGCACCTACACATATGCATGTACACAAACACACAACAAATATATGTATGTGTGTGTGGAGGGTGTATACACATATCCAAATGTTATGTACACATAGTCATACTCATACACTCAGACACACATGGATAATGAACACACACATACTCACAAACATGTTCACATTCACACTCAAGCACTTTCACAGGCCATCTGTTAGTGCCAAGCATCGTGAGTACTTTCTAGGAACCTGTGGCTGAAGGACAGTCCTGAGAAACCAGGACTGGTTAGCATAATGCATGCTCCCTGTCCACCTCAGCCCTGGAAACTTTGGTGATGCCCTGGTACAGCCTGGTAGCTGGGAGGGGCCCTCTCCCTCCTCTCCTGAGAAAACAGTGGGATTGGTGACCCCTTTGGCTACCCAGCCCGCCTGTCACACCAGCAGTGCTTCCTTCGGGAAAAACCATGCCATCGTGCTAGAGGACCTTGGGAGCTTTCCTGGATCAATGACAGCAAGTAGAAGGAGACCAGAGAACAATGCTAGAGAGGGTGATGGAGCTGCAGTCATACAGGGCCTGTGGCCTTGCTAGGGAGCTGGGCCTTTGTGCTCAGTGTTACCAGGTGCCACTCAAATGTTGGAAGTAGGAGAGGGACGTGGTCAAATTGTGTTTGTGAAGGATCCCTCTGGTGCCCTGTGGAGAACAGTGAGAGGCATGCAGTTTGGAAGTGGAGAGGTCAAGGTGGAAGCTGGCAGAGCCATCCAGGCAGGAGTGGAGGGAGCTTAGGCCAGAGTAGGGGTGGGGGTGAGTGTGAAACGACAAGTAGTGAGCTGGCTGGAAGAGAGTCTGGCCGGACTTGGTCATGGGTTGGATGGGGGCATAAGGGAGACGGAGGGAAGAGTGAAAGATGACATCTAGATTCCTGGGGTGGGTGGCTGGGTGAGGCTGTAGAGGTGGGCAGGGGCCAGGCCAGGCAGGCCCTACTGGCCACGGGAGGGTCTGAGGCTGGGGCTTTATCTGGGGGCTATAAGGAGCCATTGAAGGGTTGGAACTAAGGAAGGAGTTGTGTTGCATTTATGAACATCAGAAAGTTACTGGGACAGACCGGATGGATGATCCAGGGAGGCAGGCACGGCCCTCAGGAACAATTTGTGCCAGCTTGAACGAGGGACAGGGCTATCAGACTAGAGCCAGCAGAGCTGGTCCCTGCCCAGCACCTCAAGGCAGCCCACCAGGACAGCGCAAGCAAGGTGGCCCCTGCCAGGCTCCACCTGGCCAGAAGTACGAAATCAAAGTGTCATCAGAGTTGGCTCCTTCTGAGGGCTGTGAGAGACTATCTGTTCCAGGCCTCTCTCCTACCTTTGGCAGCCTCAGGCGTTCCTTGCCATGTAAGTGGTATTCTCCTTGTGTCTTCATATAACCTTCTCTGTATGTGTGTGTCTGCGTCCAAATTTCCCCCTTTTATAAGGCCACCAGTCCCTACTGCATTAGGGCCCACTCTAATGCTAGTGAACCAGGTTTGTTTTGCCCACCGCATGGTTATGCCAATCACCAAGATGATGAGTTTGCAAAGAGAAAGAGTTTAATCACAAGGCAGCCAAGCCAGGAGACAGGAGAACTCATCTCAAATCCACCTGTCCAAAAAATGGGGATTAGGGATATTTATGGGATAAGGGGACAGGGTGCTCTGAAGTCTGGGAATAGATGATTGGAGGTAAGGAGAAGTGAGGTGACTGATGATCTGCACAAGCGTAGTCAAGCTTCGTGACTCTTCATAGGACACATGTTCACAAAATGGCAGCATTATCGTGATCTAAGGGTGGAGTTTTGGCTCCTTGACATCAAAGGGTCACCTATTGGTCATCTGTGCAGGCCCAATTGATGAGTCAGTGGTCTTAACCAGCTTGAACTGGACAAGGAGTCACCTCTCAGTTCCTGAAAAACTTAAGCACCTGTTACCATGGTGACCCAGGCATCAGAGATGTTATCTATAGGGTGGGCTTTAGTAATGCATTATCTAACTACTTTTGCAAACAGAAAACCAACTGAGCATAGTTAAAGCAAGTTGGCCCTCAGTTTCACTAATGACCTCATCTTAACTTGATAACCTCTAAAGACCCTATTTCCAAATAAGGTCACATGCTGAGGTGCTGGGGATAAGGGCTTCAACATCTTTTGGGGGGGACTTCAACACAGTTCAAACCATATCACTCATCTAGGCTCAACTGTGAGCGGGAACTCATGGTTGGGGCAGCAGTGGTGGAAGAGAAGCAAACTGCTCTATCCAGGCTGGGCCTGAGAAAGAGAGGTGCCTGGGTCCTAGAAGCAAAGTTCTGCCTGGGACAGACCTTTACCAGAAGGCTGGGACCCCAGCTCAGGGCAGGCCTTAGAGAAGGAGAGAGGGGAGGGAGAGCAGAGGCTGCCCAAGGGTGTGGGGCAGAAAGAGTGTGTGCTAATCACCCCGCCCAGAGAAAGGGGTGCAGGCAGCACTTAATCAGCATAGAGAGAGCCTCAGCCAAGCACTGGGGAGCAGGGACTGGCTTTTGGGGGAGGGGAGAGGAACGAAGAGGAGAGAGGGCTGAATGAGTGGCAGCAGGAGCAGCCCCGAGGAAGCATTTGGGACTCTCCAGCTCGGGAGCCTGGGAGATGTGCGCTGATACCCTCTCCCTGGGCCTTTTTAGAAGGGAATGGGTTTCTAGGCCAGTGGGCTAAGGGCTCTGACAGAGGGAAGCCCAGGTTGTAAGGGAACAGAGGAGAGGTGCCCAGCATAGCTGCCATGGGTGGGTGTGCACGTGGGTCTGTGTGTCCGTGTGCGTGTAAATGGGGGTGCCTCTGGGTGCAGCACCATGTACAGCACCACGTGTGCCTGTGAGTGTGTGTATGCGTGCATGTGTTCATGCGTGTGTGCATGCAGGGGGGCACAGGTGGTCAGGGAAGATTTGCCAGGGGAACTGCAGCTAAGCTGGGCTTTAAACCCTCATAAAAGTATCAGGTGGCCTCCTGTGTTGCCCTTCAGCCACCTCAATCCCTCTCCACTGATCCTAGGCCCCTGGTACTTCATCTCCCCAGATACGTCTCCTCTGCAGGCTGCTGCTGCTGGCAGGAAGCCTGCTGGGTCCCCTGACCACCCGCGCGTGTGGTTGCTAAGCCTTCACAGGCTGCATGTCAGTTGGGCACATGCTAGCAGCTTGTTATTTGTTTTCTCACTCATAATTCAGAAAGAGTCTAGCTGCTAAACTGCACATGCTCATTGGGAATAGACGTTACCCAGGGCAAATAGTCCTGGGGTCTAGGCGAGAAACAGCCAGCGATGGCCAGGACCATCCAGTCTTCTGGTAGTGCAGGGCTTGCTTTCTCCGTGAGGTGGAGAAGATCCGGGCTGCATACCTGTCAGCCCAGGCCTGGGTGTAGACAGACAGTGAGAGTCAGAGAGACAGACCCCAGGTCTCTCTCCTCTGCTAACCGTTGTCCCTGGAAAAGCAGAGAGAGGCTCAGCTCACGCCCATTGATCACACTTTAGTGTGAACAGGGACTGTGTGGTTAGAGCTATCATTAATTTCCTCTCTAATAGAGGGACAACGGGCTTTACCTGTAGAAAAAAGTCCTTTAAGTGTTAGTGGTTAGGGGACGAGTACAACAGGGGCTGAGAAGAGAGGACAGCCCTGGGTGCAAGGCTCTTCTCAGGGGCCTCTCTCCAGTCATGGGACCTGGCTGTGCTTGTTTGCCCATCCACAGATGGGGCCACCCAACTCCCGTGGTTGTTGGGAGGGCCAGATGTAACGAGGGCTGGGAAGTGCTTTGCAAACTGCTGAGCTCGGTGCAGACATAAGGGCTTTTTATTGTTTGTAAAGGGAATTGGGATGTTAGAAAAGTAAGCATGAAGCCCAAAGAAACAAATATTCATTCATAAGTCTACAGCAGGGCTCATAGGTGCCCAGGCACGGGGCCCCTTATGCCTCTTCCATCTTCCAAGCAAATGAATGCCCAGGTACCATCTGCCTCAATCCTACTGTGTAACCTGGAACCTCCAAAAGAGCTGGCTCCATTCTGAATTCCCATCTCCAAAGTCTTTATATCTCAGCAGCATTTTCCTTTTTCCAACAACACTTTAAAAGCTCCTTGCATTGCTCAGAAGGCCAGAGGGAGGCAGCCATTTTGAAGGCTTACCTTTTTGCCCACATTGCATTTGGTACAGGTACATATGGTACATGTGGTAAATATGTACCAAATGGACATATTTACCAGGTTGCTAACAAACTTGTGGCCCTGATGCACCATTGCAAGTGATTACATTGCTTTCTCCATTTGGAAACATCTTATCAACCTTCAAACTCTGTATATGCTTGATTGAAATGCTCCATGTGGTTCTGGGTTCTGCCTGTGTATGTATGTATTTATGTGTGTGCACGTATGTGTGTGTGTGTATATATATATATAGAGAGAGAGAGACAGACAGACAGAAAGAGAGAGTTGAAGGTGGTTGTTTTGGTAGAAATAATCATAATCCATTAGCAAGTAGAGCTCTCTTGGGCTGGGGTGCCTTGGGAGTGTCTTTTAGGGATCTATGCTTTTTTTCCCACACTTCTCATTCCTGCCATCAGAAGTAGTGGGACAGAGCCACATGCTTATAGGGAATCAGGCTCTGCCTTTAGGGGTGAGATTGATGGGGAAGAAGCCAAAGGTCAGGGTTGGGAGTGATCTCCCCTATCCCCAATAATGGCAGTTACCCTAGAGCAGGGCTTCTCAAATATTTTGGTCTCTGGATCTCTTTACATTCTTATAAGCATTACATCCATTGATATTTAATAATTGATATCATTTAAAATATTTATCAATTCATTTAAAAATTAAAAAAGAGTAAATCCATCTGTGATGGTTAATTTTATGTGTCAACCTGACTGAGCCATTGAGTGTCCAGACATTTGGTCAAACATTATTCTGGGTGTTTCTGTGAGGGTGATTTTGGATGAGATTAACATTTAAACTGGTAGACTGATTAAAGCAGATTGCCCTCCCTAATGTGGGTGGGCCTCATCCAATCAGTTGAAGGCCTGAATAGAACAAAAGGCTGACTCTCCCCTGAGTAAGAGAATTCCCCTTGCCTGACTGCCTTTCAACTGGGACATAGGCTTTTTCCTGTGTTCACACTTGAACTGAAGCATTGATAACCACTATAAAAATATATAGAGATATAACCACCAATTGACAAGGGTGGGGGAGAGAGAGAGAACGTAATAATAAAAAAAACAATTCCTCTAAAAGAAGCCAAGAAAGAAAAAAAAGGACTTGTAAGACTTCTTTATAAATTTTAGATACAAATCCCTTATCAGATAAATGATTTGCCAATATTTTCTCCCAGATTGTGACTTGTCTTTGTTTCTCTTAGCAGTGTCTTTCAAAAAGTAGTACTTTTAATTTTGAGCCTGCTGGCCTTTGGACTCGAACCACACCATCGTTTCTCCTGGTTCTTAAGCCTTCAGACTCGGGCTGGAACTACACCTGGGTCTCCAGCTTGCCAACTCACCCTGCACATCTTAGGACTTGGCCTCCATAATCATGTGGGCCAATTCCTTATAATAAACCTCTTTATATCTATCTATCTATCTATCTATCTATCTTTCTTTCTAATTTATCTATCGTCTCCTATTGGTTCTGTCTCTCTGGAGAACCCTTATACACCATTACATGTCAACAGAGATAACATTTGTTTTATGAAAAATAACTATATTCTTCTAAACAAAAAATGTAATGAGAAATGTGGTATTGTTTTACATTTTTGCAAAACTTTCTAATGTCTGGCTTAATAGAAGACAACTGGATTCTCCTCTCTGCTCCTGCATTCAATCTGTTGTGACATCACACATCACACGGCCTCTGGAAAACTCCACTGTACACTTGTGAGAGGAGAGTGGAAAAGGCAACTAACATCTTGGTATTATCATGAAAATAGTTTTAATCTCATTTGCTGAAAGGTTCTTGGAGACCCCAGGGGTCCCCAGACGACATTTTAAGAACCACTGCCCTAGAGATTATAACATTCACCCTTGACTTATCTAAATCTAGTGTTGATTTGTTCCTTTACTCTCTTCCCAGATAATGCAAGGACCTTAAAATGCTTTAATTCTCCTTCCCCTCTTCCAAATTCTATGCTATTGTACTGGTGTGTTTTAATTCTATATATACTCTAAAGCCGCCATAGGAGAGCATTCTTCTGGTTTTATACAGCCTGGGTTCATTTAGATTTGCCCGTATGTGTACCCTTTATCCAGCTTTTCTAGTTGTTTTCATTGAGAAGGATGATCTAAATTACCTAGTCCACCATTATCAAAAATACAAAGCAATAGCTTTCAGTATGCTGTTCCTCTGACCTGGAATGCTCTTCCCCCATTTACTATTTATCAAAGTCATATCCTTCAAAGTCTTTTTATTCATTCCACATTCAGAAGAGATCTATTGAGTGCCTACTATGCACCAGGCATTATTCTAGAGCTGTGCTGCCCAATAGAACCTTCTGCAACGACGGACATGAACTATATCTGCGCTGTCCAGTAGGGTAGCCACCATGTGGCTCTTGAGCACTTGAAATGTGGCTAGTACAATGGAGGAACTAAATTTTTAACTTTATATAGTTTTAATTAATTTAGATTTAAATAGCCACATATGACTAGTAGCTATCAGATTGGGCAGCGCAGTTTTAGACGATAGAGAGAGAAAATGAACAAAACTGGCAAAAATCCCTGTGGTCATGGAGCTCATATTCTAGTGGAGGAAGGCAGCAATGGACAAAAGCCCTGCTCTAATATTGCTCCCCCAGACTGCGGCCTGGGCCGTGTGGCAGATCAGTAAGTGTGGCTTGAATTGAATGTGTTACATAGGTACAGACTCCCAGAGGAGGTTTGATGGGGAGGATTTGAATTATCCACCCAGGGATATTGGAAGGAACATGGGCTTTGAAGATAAATAGTCTGGGTTGGAATCCAGCCTCTGGCCACTTACTAGCTCTGTGACTGTGGGCTCGTTGCTGAACTTTTGTGAGCTTCAGATATCCCATTCGGGAAGTGGGGTTAATGATAACCACCTTGCAGAGTGGCTGTGAGAACTGAATGCAGTGCTGGGCACTCCAAAATGACTCAAATGTCCACCCGCCTTCCCCTCCCCCAAGCCCATTCTGTTACTTGTGGCCGCTGTTCTGGCCTTCTGGCTGATTCCCCAGGCCGTAAACCTGCAGGCCATTAACACAACCAGAGAAACTCACATTAACTGCTTCAAAGGCACAGGACTAAGTCACAGAGGAGATGGGGCCGCTCCAAGACAAAGGGGTGCAAGTGACAATGAGAAGAATGTGGCTTTTTTCTGGCCTGAACTCTTGCCTGAGTGTGTGAAGGGCCTGGGCATTTGCCCCCTTGACCTTATCTCCTAATGCAGTGTGGAGCACCACAGAGCAAGCCAGGTGGGAGGCCAGTGAGAGGCCCAGCTCCTCCCTGCCAGCATCTGTGTGGAAGGGGCATGGGCAGGAGGGACCTTTGAGTGGATACTCCTCTCCTTCTGTCTGAGGAGTTGGATTTCTAGGGAAAGAAAAGCTTCAGCCTTTCTTGTGGGTGCAGCTTTGGGCTCAGGAAATTGCCATGATCTGGGGGTACAGCTCCAAGTTAGTCCCCCGGGCTGTGGGGGCTGCCCCTGCTTCTCCCTGAGGCCTTCCCTCCACTGGGGGCTTGCTGTCCCAAGGGCCCCCCAGGGGTAAGTCAAGCCAGGCCCAGAGAAACAGCAGTGAGCTACGTCGTTATTTAAGTTTGCATTCCCAAGCTGCTGGGGGGAGAGTGGCCGCAAAGCATTCTGGGAAGAGGCTGTGGTACAAATACCCTTGCAAAAGAGTAGGAAAGCTGGCTTCAAAACCTGTGAGTCCAAAGAACAAGAAGAATAGCTTGCATTTTGTGAAGGCTTATGGCAGTGACTTCCTCCTGCCTCTACGTCTCCCTGCCACCCTGTGAAATTCAGAACGCCTTGCTCCCCCACCCACCTGGACCCCAGTTTCTCCCTATCCCACCCCTCACCACTGTCTCACTGGTACTCCATTGGTGCTGCTGCTGGCAGGCCCTCTGTTGTACCTGTACTTCTGTCTCCTCCCCTCCCCCACCACTAGCTTGTCACCTCGTGTGGACAAGGCATGTATGTTTTCCATGTTTTCCATCTCAGAGCCCACGTCTGGTGCCCAGCCCTGATGCTGCCAACAGCAGGCATTCAGTGGCTGATGACAAACTTTCCTCAGCCACTTGCCTCCTGGGCTGGGTGCTTTCCCTTTCACACAGAGTTGTGTAAAGCATTTGCTGGATATGAGGCATGGAGCTCCCACTGAAGGGAGGGCACAGCTGCTGACCGTAAGGGCTTTCAGGCTGGCAGGGAGGCCCCCGAATCCCAGCATGGTGTGGCGGCCACAGCCCAGGAACCGCTAGTCTGGAAGTGCCATGAAGGAAGAGTCTAGGTCTGCTTTACTTCCCACTGGATCCCCAGTGAAAACTAGAAATTGGGTAAACACTTGGCAAAGGAAAGCAAAATCCCAAATGGAGTGGGCCTCAAAGATCAAGAAGCAAGGCTCTGACAAGGTCAAGGTCACAGGAGGCCATTCCCAGCCTTCCTCCTGCTCTCCAGTCCACTTCCTGCCCTGGGCCTCCTGCATCTCTTGCCTCCAGCACACCCTTCTTCCACATTCAGCTAAAGGGACTCCCACTGGGAGACACGCACACACACACCACACAGCTGTGGGCTCAGGACACACCTAACAATCAGGATGCTGTGAGACACACCCAGAGGCTTTACCATCCTTTCACGTGCGTTCTTCCAGAGCCTCTTAGCCATTCTGCCAGGCATAAGGGTACTAAACCTACTTTCCACATGAGGGAGCTGAGGCTCAGAGAGCTTAAGTCCCTCAACCCGGGTCACACAGCTGGGAAGAAAGGGGCTGGGATTTGAAGCCATGTTTGGCTAGATCCAGAGCAGTGCCTCAGAGAAGAAATGGAAGACCAGAAGGAAACAGAGGGACAGGGAGCCAGACTCAAAACCAAATTTGCATACATGCTGATGGGCTGCCTTCAGGGGCATCTGGGATGTTCTACCTCTCTACATGGGAGCAGGTACCACTCCCTTCCAATTCCCTGGGGCAGTCAGAGCCCTGGAGGAACCCAGCAAGTGCCAACCAAATAGACAAAGAGCTCAGCAATGCCTAAGAAGGGGTGTGCAGTGAGGTGAATGGAAACGTTTGAGGGAGACTAGTGTGCACTCCTTACTGGTCATCAGAATTAGGCCTCCAGTGGCTTCCTCGAATAAGAAGCCAAATAACCCTGTGTCTCTCTTCTCCCGCTGAAGAAGGAGGACCTGTGACCCCCCTGGACTGCATTTTGTGTGTGTGTGTGTGAGGAAGACTAGCCCTGAGCTAACATCTGTTGCCAATCCTCCCCTTTTTGCTGAGGAAGACTGGCCCTGGGCTAACATCGTGCCCATCTTCCTCTACTTTATATGGGATGCCACCACAGCATGGCTTGATAAGCTGTGCACTGGTCCACGCCCGGGATCTGAACCTGCGAACCCCGGGCTGCCAAAGCAGAGTGCACGGACTTAACTGCCACACCACTAGGCCAGCCCCCCCAGACTGCATTTTATTCATGGAAATCCAGGGTGAGGTCCAGTTTGGAGCCAAGTGTCACAAGGGGTCACACACTGGGTGGAGCAGGGAAGACCATATCCTTGGGAGGTAGAAAGCTGGGGTGTAAGTCTGGCTCCTCCTCCTCCTAGCAGGGTGACCTTCGGCAAGCTGTTCTGAGAATATTCCTAGTCCCAGCTTTGTCCATGATCCCTGCTCACTTGGGAATGATGAATTCATTTTGGATAAATTCTTGGGTTCTTTGAGAAGAATGGAAGCTAGATCCTGCTTCCAACTATGCCACAGGGAAGGGAAAGTAGCTCTGGGTGCCCTCTGCCAGCTGGCACACTCGTGTGAGTACTGCTGTGACTTGAATTTCCACATCTAGAGACAAACTTGCCCACCCATGACACCCAAACCCACTGTCACCCACCGGGTCTGTGGTGAAGTCTAGGCTGGCTTTGGGTCACTGAGGCAGGGTCCTAGGGCAGGGGCAGGTCCAGCCGCAGTGTCCTGGATGACTGCCTTGTCCAGGACAAGGATGCTCTGGGACAGCAGAACTTCCTGTGGGAAGAGTCTTTTCCCCTCCCCAGGGATGCCCGGGCCCCAAAGCCTATGAGTGAGCAGGGTGTTCAAGGGGAGCAGAATTTGTCGCCCGAAAATATGCTTCTTTGGCATGAGGATAATTTTAGGCTGATTATTTTTAAGAAAGAGCAGACATAGGAAAAGCTCTGAAAACCGAGTAGAAGTTATCCTTTAGTAAGAGACATTTACATTTATAAGGGAAATCTCCAATTGTGAGGGCGTCTCCCTCTCTGTACCAGGAAGAGGAGGGTGACTCTAAATCTCTAGAAATTCTTACCCATGGAGAAGTCCCCCAACTTAAATCTGCACAACAACCTCACCCTGTTTACTGTGCTTTTCCTGGTCACCTCTCATAACTGACTCCCCACCCCCAACATCTTCTTTTGTCTTTAGCTGGAGATGGTATTTAAGGTGGTGGCTTGGGCCATTTCAGGGAGTTAGTTTTCCTGGGTCTCTCCCAAGTATACAGGAGGTACACATGCTAGTAAACTTCTGTTTGTTTTTCTCCTGTTAATCTGTCTTTTATTACCGGGGCCTTTGGTGTAAGAGCAAGGCCTTCCGTTGGATTCCCCCTTCTCCCCTCCTCTCCCAACCCTGGCTTCTGTGGTACTTCCTCTGTGTTCCATGCAAAACCTTGACTAAAATCAAGTTCTCTTCTTTTTGTCAGGTGTTGGGGCAATCTGGCTTTGCAGCCACTCATTTTACTTGTATTGTAAGTGTTTCTTTTATGAGACCTGATGTGGAGTTGGAATTGATGAGGATGCAAGTTGGCGTTTGATCTACAGGCAGGGAGCAGGACACACTGGATAAATAACTAATTGAGGCTACTGGGGACCGCTGACTTGGGGTCCTGGGCTGGCTGTGGAGTGGCAGGGGTCAGAGTGGGATGCTTGTAGTCCAACGTCACTAAGCAAGGGGCTATGTTTTGAAAAGTGTCTGAGCCATCGCACTTCCCTGAGGTGTCTTCCTGCCGACCGCAGAACGACGAGTGTGTTAGTGCAGGAATTCAGCAAGCCTCCTGTCTCTTCACGGAAGGTGCACAGCGAGCATGAATGGGGGTCTCTCCACACAGGGCAGAGCACTTCTCTGCCACCCTTGACATTACTCAATCATGGGGAAACTATTGTAAAGGGACGAATGTTAATTTACAGATGTGTATGAATTTCCAATCAGGATCTCCTGCTTCCTGATTTGGGGTTGTTGCAAATAAGGGGTTGACGCTACATGTCAGGTGGGTTGGTTAGCAGTTCAGTGGTGCCTGGTGATAAGTCAAAACGTGCTTTTCCCATCTCTGACTTGCACACATCGTCTCTGACGTCCCCACAGCGTGGACACTGAGCTGACCAGGCCAGAAGCCTTGAGGCTGAAGGCCTGAGCCTCATGAGCTGATGAGATGCCAAATACTTTTCACTTTTTGAAGGTCAGTGAAGTCACTTATACAAAACGCAATTGTTGCCTCTTCTGCTTGTTCCCAAGTTGCTTCACATAGCAAATTAGTGATCTTCATTTGCCTTGGATAAATGGTGATCATGGGTATTTTGGGGATCCCCTCTCACCCCAGGCTGGATGGGGAGGTAAAGTAGGGTGGTGGCTCGTGGACCTTCCTGACTTTTAACCCCAAACTGGACCTCAACCAAGCCTTCCCTTGGGGTTTCCACGACTGTCCTGCCAAGGTAAGAAGGTTTAGGAATGCTCTTTGCTGTGGGATTCCCAGGAAGGTAGAGGCAGAGACATCAGGATGGAACCAAAACCAACCCAAACTGGGGCAGGCAGCAGCTGGCAGGGGCCCGCTACACATACCTAGACACAGCACCAACCAGGAGAACCAGAGATGGGCCTTCAACACAATGGGGAAAGCCCAGAAGAGCAACCTAGCATCCTTGGGTCCCAGGGACATTGGGAACATTGGAAGGAGGAGAGAAATGGCTGCTGCAGAAGAAGTCAAAGGTGAAGCAGAGTGGCCCAGTTGATTTTGGTCTTTAATGTGGATAAAGGAAACATGGACACTGGAATTTCCTTCTGCTTTTTCCTTTTATCTTAAAATGCCAAAGGGATTATAAAACATGTGAGAAACTAGAAAGCATAGTCAAGAGCTAGAGTGCTTTATTCTAAGGAATCCGTGCTCTCCTTTGGAAGTTTGTCCCCAAAGTCCCCCAAGATTTCTCATGTTACATTGGTGGAGGTTGTGGAACCGATTTGCACAGGAACCTCATGGCTGGGAGCCAGAGTGGTGCCAGCTCTGGAGTCACTCATATTTCTGGGCATCCAAATGGTGTGTTCTTTTGGGGAGACAGGTTTGGTGGATGAGGGTCCACGTGCATGTGAGTAGTCATAGAATTTTCCAAAGGAAGTAAGAATGCGTTTCAAATTATTAGTGTGCCTGATTCTACAATCCATTTTCCCCACTTTCAACATGGACTTTGACAAGAAAGATTTGTTTATGCTTTCACACGACTCCATCTCAGTAACTTAGACCTGTCAAAGTGACCTTTTCAGTAAAAAGAGTTTGCTGTATTTTTGACACCTGTTCTGTGGGGGGACTGTTGTATGTAAATAGCTGGAAAAGCCAGTTATAAAGCAATATGGTCATTGCTGTTTTCGAGGTGGCATTGGCCTGTGTGGGCAGAGGGTTTCTTGTGGGTATTGGAACCTGAACTCTCCCTCCATCCCCTGCTACTAGCCCCCCATTCTCTCTTGTCTCTTCCACTGCTCCAGCCTCCTCACTGGTCTCCCTGGGGCTCAACTGGCACATGTGTCTGTGTTACTTCCCTGCCTAGAACCCTTCCGTTGTGTCCCACTGTGAATGGGATAAAGGCTGACTCTGCCACAGAGGGCACTCCCTGACCCAGTTCCAATTGGCCAGTGTGGCCACACCTCCCCATTTCTCCTGTGTTAACTGTAGCAGAGGTGGGTCTTGCAGGTGCCTTGGCCACAGCCATTCACAGGCTGGCCCAACTGAGCACCGCCTGTCACCATGCACCCCACAGGGGCACTGGGACCATCCCACTCTCCAGGGAGGGGACCTGATCAGATCACAACAAGCCACGAGCAAAGCTATGTGGTCACTCTCAGCTCTTTCAGAATAGCCCCTCTACTTGCCATTGCAACTTTGTTCAGAGTATGTGACGGTCCTGAGGCACTGAGTATAGAAAAAAGAGCCCTGGTGTAGATGTCAGAAATCCTGGATTCTCGTCCCTACTCTGCAAGTAACTCCTGGGGAGTCGGGGTTGGGGGGCGACAATGGTCAAGTTAATTCCGGTAGCTGAGCCTCTGTTTCCTCATCTGTAAAATGAGAATACAGTAACAGTACTCACCTACAGGGGTCATTACCCTCTCCTCTTCCTGAACCATTGCGTTGAATAATCACTGGGGCTCAGGGATTTGTTTCTTTTCATTCACTTTATACTCCATTTTGGTTAATTCAGCTTCTGCCTGTGCATACAGTCAGACCTTCTAGTTTCGTTGCAAATCCTTTTAACTCATCGCATGCTGCACTGGACACTCCATCATTTCATTGCAGTCCCTCGGCAAGAGAATTGGCTCCCTCTCCTGACCCAGCAACTTCTGGCCCACTATGGAAGGTCCTTCTTCAAGATACATGATGGCCTGCTCCGTGGGGCTGTGGCTGGGGTATGTGACGTCTCCTGGGACAGTGCAGGCACATGTGTGAGCCTGGCTTGCTCCCTTCCCTCTACTAGCCCTGTGACACCTTTGGCAGAGGCTTGTCTAGAGGACACTGAACTGAACTGGTAAGACAGACCCAGCCTGCTTGGTGTAAACTTCCAAGGCCAGGATCAAGGTGAGTTGCTGCTGGGTCCATGGACTTTGGACCACTCCCATCCCTGTCTTGAATCCTGACTCCACTGCTGCCCACAGAGCCCACCCCACTTGCTCTGCCCTCCCCAAGAGTGCCCCATTACCTCCTATTATCTCCCTTCATCGAGTGGTGCCAAGCCAGCTCACATGGAAACTGCTGGCTTCATGAGAGAGGGAGGGTACAGCATTGGAAAGAGGGAACCAGGGAAGCCTTCATTTATGGAATATAAAATAATGCACACACACAAACGTGCACATACATGCACACACACATGCAAGCATGCATGCATGCACACACACACGCTCATATGTGCACACACTCTCACACCCATGCACTTTCACACATGCACAAGTATACACGTGCATGCAGATGCACACGTGCCCACACACACAGGCACACGTACTCACGCACACAGCCAGCCTCATCTTTGCATCTCTGGTCCCCGTGGACTTGGCTGCTCTCCCAACCCTCCAGTCCCCCATCTTCTGCTACAGCCCTCCAATCTGCAGGTGAGATGGAGGTGATGGCCTCCTTGGCCTCTTTGCAGGCCCAATTCAAAACAGCCTGGCCTTGGGATTGATTCCTCTCTGCTTCCTTTGATCATTTATATTGTTCTACTTCTGCCATCAAACGGGGCCCCACTGGGCAGAATCAGGGGACTGCTTAGATGGACTGATATCATCCCACAGCCTCACTGGCCACTTGGCCCTGTCGTTTCATCATTTGGTGCCACCTCGGTATTTGGATCCTGAGGGCTGCTGCAGGGAAGCCTCAGGGCTGCACACTCAGCCTCGTCGCTTGTTGCCCAGGCAATTGGCTAGAAACGGTGGGCTGCTTCTCCCTCACTGTTGCCTACCAAGGGAAGCCAAGAAGAGGAACAGTTCAGCCATTCCTAAACCATTGTGTCACTCTTGGAAATGTAGTCAACATGCCCATTTGAACCCCCGACTCTTGGTCTTTTCCTCTTTGTAGCTTGGGAAAACATTTCGGTTTCCAAGTCAAACATTTCTCCCACAGCCGTCCCTGTGAAACATACACAGGGGTGGGGCTTTGGGTTTTGTTTTGATTCGTTTGTTCTAGCTTTTTCTCTAATCTCACAGCAACAACCTCCGCTTTTCTGGGGCTTTGGGAGAAATGTCTCTGGTGGCCTTAGCATCATGAACAGGACTGAGTTTGAGTTCTGATCCTGCCACATATCATATGATCTTAGGCAAGCTAGTGGACAGACAGTAACCACCCTCGGGGCTCCAGGAGGGCTGAGCAACAGAGTTCAAGTGCAAGAGTGCTGTGAACTGTAAGTCACACCTAGTGTTTGGTTATTGTTATTGCTCATTATAATGCTCATGTGAGGTGAAGCAACTGTGTTTGGAGTCTGGCCTTTTGGGATCCATCAGGATAAGCCTTCTGCTATCCTCGTGCAGAGAGCACACGTTTTTGGTTGGGGAGGTAACTCATCCTGGGTTACTGGCTCATTTGAGTGGGCTGCCCAGACACTCTGACTTGGCTCAGATACACACCTTAGCTTCCCAAACTTGGGACTGTCTGCAGGGCACAGTTAGAAGCTGAGTCCTGCTCCAGTGAGTGCCTAACTGGCTCCCATCCACATACCCAGCATGCTTGGGGGGCTTTGGGGGGAATCTGGGAGGCCCACTAAGACCACAAAGCCTCAGGCCAGCGCCAGCAGCCAGCTGAGAAGGCTGGCTTTGCCCAGTGTGGCTCCGACTCTGAGGGCTGACCTTCTGCCATGAGCTTTTGTTCTATTCTCTAGGTTCCTGTGCTAGTTCCCCCAATCCTCAGCCCCGTCCCCTCAGAGTCAGGGGCCATCACCAGGAGCACTAGTGTCAGGCTCAGCACCCAAAAATGGGCTGTACTCCTATTCCTGGACTGCCTTGGCCTTCAGGCCAGCTTGCCATGCACCTCAATGGGTACACATCTCTCATTTTTCCTTATTTGTCTTCTGAAAAAAGCAACAAATAGTTTCAGATGGCTTTTAAAAGAGAATCTAGGAGGAGAATTAGGTTGTAGTGTATTATGTATTTGAGAGGCATTTTGACATATATTCCAGAAAATTCCTTTGAATGTTTAATACCCATCTTCTGGCTGTCATAGCAAGGTAGCTGTATTGGTTTGCTAGGGCTGCTGTAACAAAGCCTCACAAGCTGGGAGACTTAGAACAACAGAAATGTATTGTCTCCCAGTTCTGGAGGCTAGAAGTCCAAGATCAAGGTGTCAACAGGGTTGGTTCCTTCTGAGGACTGTGAGGGAAGGATCAACTTCAGGCCTCTCTCCTTGGCTTCTAGACGGACGTCTCCTCCCTGTGTCCTCACATGGTCTTTCTTCTGTGTGTGTCTGTGTCCTAATCTCCTCTTCTTATAAGGACACAAGTCATATTAGATTAGGGCCCACCTCAATGACCTCACTTTAACTTGATTACCTCTGTGAAGACTCTGTCTCCAAAGAAGGTCATATTCTGAGGTACTAAGGGTTAGGACTCCAACAAATCTGTTTCTGAGGGAAGAGGGGCACACAATTGAACCATAACAGTGGCTCTCAGAGCCTGGGCATCCTCAGCCCAGATGGAGTCTTCTCTAGCTCAGGGACGAGAGGCTCACTCCCTCCTCAGAGTGGCTGTGGTATCAATTTGAGTGGCCACTCCAGAAAAGGGAAGAACATTTGCTGCCCTCTAGGCCCAAGAGAAGGCTCAGGAGGTGGCTCTGAGGAAAGCACAGAAGTTCGACAAGGGGCTGATGCCTCAGATGGTGGGTCCTCTATCTCTTCATGGGGACCCAGGAGTGGCTCTGAGTGAGGACAAAGGACAGGAACTCAGTCTATGGGCAGTGCAAGGGGCCTGGAACCAGGAGAAAGATGGGGGATGTTGGGTCAAACATGGAAATTGTGGAAAATCAAAATTAGGGATTCCATTGTTTTTCATCACACTGAGTTTCCCAAGTGAGACTAGAAAAAGAGTTTAAATGTAATCCCTTCAGACTGAAATGCTTTGCACACATTTGAAGGAGTGCTCTGAACAGCTTGTTGGTCTGTGCTTTGTGGCCAAAGCGGATGGATTTGATTTGGCTTGAGTGAGGAGTAGCAAGGCTGAGCGAGAGGCTCAGTGTGGTACCTATCTGTTGGGAAACAGCTGAGGAGGGTACTAACTGGTGGGGCTGCGCCCTCTGTGAGGCACACCTGACAGCCAGCCTGCTTTCCCAGGAGAGAAGTAGTTGTCCATAGCCTCCCAATGATGGAGAGAAGCCAGGAAACACAAGCTCTCTAAGACTGGCCCAGGCACAGCTAGTCCTACTTCCTTGGAGAAAGTGGTTTCTTTCCAGGACTTGAACTCTTTCTGAGTTAAGTTTATATTGTTGCTAGATCTTAATGCCCATTTGATAGGACCCAAACCACAGAGGTAGCAACAGTGAAATATGCCGTTTCTTCACTGCAAACAAATTTGAAAATGGTTCTCCCAAACCTGTTCCACGTGGTTGAGATGATGGTGTTTTGTTTTTTTCTTCACCAATGACAGTGCTGAGATCTCCTTCTTGGCAAGCATTTGATCTAAATTCAGAAGATAGCCAGCCTTAGTAACAGCTTAGCTCTCACTTTAATATTTCTCGTGTTTTTGTTGCTTTTTCCTCTGGGAGATACTCATGAGGAAGCTCTCCTTGTCCTTTCAGGATGGGGCTGAACTTGCTCTGTCCCTTTCACTCCTGACCCATTCTGGCCATTTGGCATGGTATAGGATGAGCGAGGCCCCTACACGGCACCTCAAAACTGAACCAGCAAGTGTGATCTATCAGTGGCAAAGGTATGGCTCCAGGTGGAGGATCTATCGGGCATCTTTGGCAAAACACCAGCCTTAGTGTGCCCCACACCCTTCAAAGCACAAACACATACTGTGCACATTCCAGGGGCGGACCCAGGCCACAGCAGGGTCTGTGTTGGCAAAAGGCCCAGGTCTCTGGTTGATGTGGACACTGGCTTTCCAATCTTATCAGTAGCTGGAGAGATCTGTCTAAAGGCAAGTGTAAGCCAAGAAGCAGCAGTGACTGAGGTGGACAGGTAGTTCCCAGGTACTCCCAGTGCTTGATAGATTGCAGCACAAGGTGGAGAGAAATGTGCTCATTCTCCCACTATCTAGTACCGTTTGCTAGTTAACCTTGACATTGACCAGAGGCTGGGCTTTGGGCACAGCTGGGTGGGATCTTCTTGTCATCGTCAGTGTATCACTGAGGTTTCTGGACTCATGAGCTTGTTTGACAACTTGTTTTCAACACTGGTGCTTCTATTTTCAAGCAGGCAGCATCACAGCCTGGCCATTCTTGTAACAAGCGACGGAGTTGCCCTGCCAGGAGCCACACATGCTGGTGAGGCAGTTCACGAGCACTTGGCCTCTGGGAACAAACTCCAGGGGGACACCTGCCCAGCTGGAGCCAAAGCTCTGTTTAAATGGACTAAGCTAGTTTGTCGGGGCTTTGCTGTGATTGAACACGGTGTTTTGAATGAGATTTAATTTAAATTTAAATCTCATTTGTAATGTCTTGGGGGTAAGACTTTCCAAATGGAGGAGATAAACAAGGTGGCTCACACCCTGTGTGAGGAATGGCATTGCTGCCTTGAGTGTCGCATGCTTGGGCGGGTGGTCTGTGTGTTGAAGGTGGCTGTCTCTGTATGGTTGCTTTGTTTGGTTTTAACGTATTTTCTGTAGCAGATTGGGGAGAGGTTACCTTTGACTAAAAATGTTTTTTAAGAGCAAATTGCTTTAGCCATTAGCCTACGCCCTGCATCCACCTAGTCGCTGTGACAGCAGCCAGTATTCCTAAAGGGACATTCAGGTACAGGGAGATCAAGAGACCAAGTGGTCCCAGAGGATCCTCCCAGGTCTGATGTTCCTGAACTGTATGAACCAAAGGTCAGTTAGTGGGAGAAAATATTCGTAAATCATATATTTCATAGGGGACTTGTATCCAGAATAGATAAAGAATTCAACAATAAAAAAGACAAATAGCCCAATTAAAAATGGGCAAAAGATCTGAATAGACATTTCTCCAAAAAAGATACACACATGGCCAATGAGCACATGAAAAGATGCTCAACATCACTAATCATTAGGGAAATGCAAATGCAAATCAAAACCACAAGGAGAGAACACTTCACACCCACTAGGATGACTCTAATTAAAAAAAATGGAAAACAGCAATGTTGACGAGGATGTGGGGAAATTGGAACCCTCATGAATCGCTGGTGAGAATGTAAAATGATGCAGTAACATTGGAAAATAGTCTGGCAGTTCCTCAAAAAGTTAAACATAGAGTGACCATATGATTCAGCAATTCCACTCCTGGGTATAGACCCCAAAGAATTGAAAACATACATCCACACAAAAAGTTATACACAAATGTTCACAGCAGCACTGTTCATGACAGCAAACAGTGGAAGCAACTAAAATTTCCATCAATGGATGAATATATAAACAAAATGTAGTATATCCATATCATAGAATATTAATCAGCCATGAAAAGAATGAAGTACTAAGACATGCTGCAAGATGGATGACCCTTATACGTTCAGTGAAAGAAGTCAGACACAAAAGATCACATATTGTATGATTCCATTTAAATGAAAAGTTAACAATAGGTAAATCCAAAGCAGATTAGTCAGTGTCAGGGGCTGAGGGAGAGGGAATGGGGAATATCTGCTAATGGGTATAGAGTTTCTTTTTTGGTGATTAAAATATTCCGGGATTACATAGTGGTGATGGTTGCACAACCCTGTGAATTACTAAAAACTGTACACTTTCAAAGGGTGAATTTTATGGTATGTGAATTATATCTCAATCTTTAAAAATACAATAAACAAAGTAAAAAAAAAAAAAAGATCAGTTAGGGCTCCTCACGGCCTATCAAAGAAATGCATGTTTGGTATTAACCTTAGTGAGATCTGGAGATCTGCACCCTTTGGCCTCTGTTTTTTTCTAGCGTCTAAAACTTGCTTTCTAAGGCCTCTTTGACCTTGATCTCTATGATAACCTGGGAGTGGGGGCAGGAATAACATACAGGACTGGGCCTCAATTCTCCATTCTCAAAGAGGCACAGTGCTGAGGGAAACATGTCTCTGAAGAATTCTGAAGAGGCTGCCTAACTTCATGGTTAAGGATATGTGTTCTGGAGCTAAACGGTCTGGGGTCAGAATTCCAATGTCCCACTTTGTGGCTGTGTGACTTGAGCAAGTCACTTAACCTCTCTGAGCCACCACATCCTGTTGTGTAAAATCAGGGTAATCCCAGCACTCACCTCCCAGTATTGCTGTGGAGGATTAAATGCATATAAAGACCTTCTCACAGTGCCTGGCATATGATTAGTACTTAAGAAATGATTACCTCCAGGTGCGGGGTTAGGGGGAGGGTACCACAGCGGGCAGTAAACTAAAGTGCTTGATTTAAGGGGTTCCAGTCCTTTCTCTGTCACTTACTAACTGTGACCTCGGGCAATCACCTCCCCTCACTGATCCTCAGTTTCTTCATCTGTAAAAGCGGATACTCATCCTGCTTTTTCACCTAGTCCAGCCTGCCTCTGGAGCCTTTTTAATGAGGAAGAAGGGTCTGTGTGGCCTGGGGGGTGAGGGTTTCCGTTTCAGAGAACTTGGTTCCATATGCTTCAAAATGGTAACTCCTGGGCCAGAATCTGCCCTTTTTTCTAGCTACAATGTTCCAGTGGAGCCTGGCACGGCCCAAATGACCAAGGAAGGGCACTCTACTGAAATAAGGTTGCAGCCCAGTGGTGTAGACTCGGGTTCCAGTCCCAACTCTACCATGTGCTCTGTGGTCTTGGATGTGGTCTCTGCTTTCCCATCTGGGAAGCCTGCGCTGGGTGGTATCTAGGGCCCATCCAGTGGACTTCAGTAACCTCTCTCTGGTGTGCCACCATTCCCTCCCGCCTCCCCTCCCCTGACCGCCAAGCCGAGCCTCTGGCGGCCACCAGCCTTGTTATTTGTTTTGATTCCCAGTCCACGCTGAGGAGCCCACTTGTGGAGCTCTCATCTGAACACTCACCATTTCACCCCACCCCCGAAGCACCGAAACCTCTACACCACCAGGGAAGAGTGCTTTTTGGCCTTGCTTGAAGTGCTTTCAGAAAAAAGTGGTCCCCAGATGAAATGAGCATGATGGGGGATTGACCTAAATATGATTTGATTTGTGAGTGCTTCCTTCTTGCCTGCAAGCAGATCCGAGTGGGGCTCTTTTTTAAAAATGTTTTATTGCGGTAAAATGTATATGACATAAGATCTACCATTTTAATCATTTTTAAGGCCAGTTCGATGGCATTAAGTACATTCACAGTGTTGTCCAGCCATCACCACCATCCATCTCCAGAACTCTTTTCATCTTGCATAACTGAAACTCTATCTCCATTAGACACTAACTCCCCGTTCCCTCCTCCCCCAGCCCCTGACACCCACAATTCAACTTTCTGTCTCTATTAATTTGACTACTCTAGGGACCTCATGTAATTGGAATCATGTAGTATTTGTCCTATTGTGACTGGCTTACTTCACTTAGCATAATGTCTTCAAGATTCCTCCATGTGTAGTGTGTGTCAGAATTTCCTTCCTTTATAAGGCTGAATAACATTCCGTTGTATGGATGGACCACATTTTGTTTATCCGTTCATCCCTTGATGGACACTGGGGTTGTTTCTCAAGTTGGGCTTTTTCATATAAGGAGTCCAATGGTGGATGGGTGGTGAGAGAGGGGCAGGCACGGACAAGGGAAAGGGCCTACTCCAGGGCTCATCCCCCTTCCTCTGCCTCCCAGTCCCCTTGCACAGCTTGGCCCTGGCTGAGGAGGAAGGCAAGCAGAGGGGTGCTTGGGAGAGAAAGGCACTGAGTTGAGAGTTGAGGGGCCCTCTCACAGCTCTCCTCAGCCAGGTAGCAGTAACACGCTAGCCTCTCTCTGGAGCTTTACTGAAAGAGGACTGCTGTGATCCTTCCTGTTCTGGAAGCAATTCCACCAAAACCCATCCTTCAATCCTTGATCTGGAAGCTTCGAGGAGAGTGACCTGCCTGCCAGAGAGCAACTTGGGAGGACAGGACGGCTTCCATGTGCATCTGTCTTTACAAAAGTCTCTAGTGCTTAGGAATCTGCTGGGCTGATGCTGAAGCTGAAAGGATGAGAACAATGGTTCCCAGGTCAGTGCATGTTAAACATGTCACAGCCATTACACAATTTGCAGTGGACTTTGAAAGTAGCCCATTGGCCAAATCTGAAATAGCCAATGTGATCTACCTTTGTTGAAGGGCAACCTCCTCTAAAACTATTTGCTCAGGATCGTGAATGTACACATACTTATGGAGTCACAAAACCACTCTCCCTTGTTACATCCCTGTCCCTCTCCAGTACAACAACCTGACTCCCACATCCATATCCACAACTGATGGATTTTCTGGAGCATTTGCTGACAATTCCTAAACTTTGAGTATGTCCTCAGGGGATCTATCCTGTGTTCTATGGCCCCCCTTCCCATATTCAAGACAGATGGGGAAGTGGTGGCTCAAAGGTCCCAGAGTTACAGTCCATGCTTTCATAAAGCACAATTATTCCACCTTGGGGTATTTCAATTCATCTGGGAAGACTTTCCATTATGGACTGTGAGTAGCACGAGCATTCTGCCTGATGGGCCCAAATCCAGACACGAGCTGCTAATTTTCTGATGAAACCATCAGGGTTGAGGGCTCTTTTAGCTCTCAGAGCCCCCACATGAAGTTCCTTAAGTTAATCATGCTTTAAAAAGAGGGTCCAAGACACAAATTTGACAAATCTAGGCAGGGCTAGGCCTCTGGGTAAAAAAAGCAAAATGTTTCTCTTCTTTGGAGAAAATGTTTAATGGACGTGCCCATCAACTGCTTCCATGGCTAGTGGTTCAGATGGCTCGGTCTCCTCCAGGGAAGGACTAGAAGGGGGAAGATGCACTAAGGACCAGAGGGCAGGGAGCCAGGTCTCAGTAACAATTCCTAAGACCCTACTGTGGGCCCAGTGCCATGATGGGAATGTGGGAGACAAGGCCACTGTGATGGATTGCATGAAGATTGGGAAGTAGACTGGAAGATGAGTGAGTGAGGCAGGTACCCCAATGCTGTAACAGGCCAGGGACTCTGAAAAGGGCCCCAGACAGCCCAAAGGTGGGGACAGAAGCCCTGAAATTTTATTCTTCCTGGCTCAGTGCCAGCTCAGGACAAGGCTGTGTTATGTGACTGTGACCTGCTGTTGGGAGTCTCTTCTGGAGATAGGGAAACCTCACCCCAACTCCACGCCTCACTCTTTCTCTCCCCACCTCCTTTCCAGGACCTTTCTGATGAACACTCCAGGAGCCGGAAATGAGATGACATTAGACAGCAAGTCTACAAAGTGGGCTTTTCCCCCTGGCCACTCTCTGGGGAGGCTGATGGGGTGAGGGAAGAGGAAATGCAATTTCAATGGCCCCTCAGAGTCTTTTAAGAAATTTAAAAGAATTATTGAGAAGTGTTGGGGAGGGGGCTAGTGGTCGAATCTGCAAGGCAGGTAAGGGGACCCCTAAAAGGAGTAAAAACCACCCTGTTAGGCTAAAGTGTAAATACAAGCCTTTGCATTAATAAAACACTCAATGAAATGAATAATTTAGTCTAGCCATGCCTTTTGTTTTGATCCTAAGTGGGAAGACTGTGGCAGCCCTTAACAAATGGCCCCCAGTGACTTCCTCTGTGGCCAGGACATGCCCTGAGTGGCAGACTCGGCCTCCACCCAAGCCTAGTGCATTCCCAATTAACACTTCTCAAAATGAAATTTAGGGTGCTTTTTTCTTTCTTCCTAATGAGGTTTCTTCCTTCCCTGCTGTCTTGCTACAAAGCTTGATGCCGTCTGAGTGTGTTCATATGGTGCTCGAGTGCGTTATCTGACCTTGATTGGTGTTTGGGGAGCCAGTTAAATAGATTACATGGGGGTTACCTTGGCAACTGTCTTCGCTGATTTAGCAATGCGGTTCATTCTTGGACACAGGACTCTCGGCAACTCTGCGATCCCACCGCTGCACGTTAATCATTAACACCAAGTTGGACATTGGCTCTGCCAGGCAGCAGCCAGAAGAGGCTGGGGAAGGGCTGGACAGTCTTTTTTTAGCTACGACTGAGGTGGTCACCGCAGGGGCCCTAAATGTGGGGCCACAGGAGAAAGAGGTGGCCACAAGCCATCCTAAGATCTGTCTGTCCCTTTGTCCATGGTCCTCAAGGGTTTTGAGAAAGATCACATAGCTTGGTCCATTGGGTTACAGATAGGTTTGTCATGGAGTTGCTGCCCATGCCCACTTCCTCCCTAAGCTGGCAGGGTAGCCATGCTGGTTGTGATCTGTGGCCAGTTTGTGCCTCCCCCCAGTCTCACGGGGTGCGTGGAAGCAGAGACTGAGGCTCTGTGGCATGAAAACTCTGGTTCCACTCTGCCCCTCACTCATGGTCTGACTTTGGGCAAGTCACTACACCTCCTGGAGCTTTGGTTTCCTTTTCCATACATAACATGGGACAACAGTAGTGCCTCCCTCCTAGCACTGGTGAGGATGCATAAAGCACCTGGCACCCAGCCAATGCTAATGATCACTATTACCTGGCTCTGGGGCTAGCAGAGTGGGTGCCCAGTCATTGTATGTTGAAATAACTTTATTTAATCCGAAGCCAAAACTCACCCTGTGCCAAAATAATTATTAAGTCTATTTTATGGATGAGGCTGAGTTTCTAAGTGGCTAACTAGTCCAGGTTGCACAGCTGGTAAGAGACAGAGCTGGGATTAGAACTCAAGTCAATCTGACACCCACCTTGGCCTCCAGAGGGGCGCCTTCCCAGGAACAGTCAGGTTTCAGGGCCAGAGGCACCTACTGCTTCCCTGGAATGTGCATCAGGGAAGTGGACCCTCCCTGCGCTGGTGGCTTGAGGCCCAAGGCAGAAAGCAACTGGAGAATTAGCCCACCAGGCCCATGGCCTGTCTAAGCTGACAAACGTCAGATGACAAAGGACAATGTCACCACACAGCCAGAGACTTGCACTGCCCCAGAGACTTCGGCTCTTTGACCGTAGGGGACTATTCCTTGTCTACTCAGCACCAACAGGAATACAAGAGGGTTCTGCCTAATAAACCCACGTTCCCATAAAGCACTTCACGATTTGCAAAGCATGTTCACATCCACTTTTTCTTGACTGATCCAACAACCTGGGGAGAGAATGGAGCAGGAAATCATCTTCTCATTTTATTAATGAGGAGCTGAAGGCAAGAGAATTTACCTCCTTGACTATGCACCTTCTGTACATGCACTCACGTTTCACTATGAATAGTTGATGCCTCAGTATTAGCAGAGCTGGAAACAGGCCTCAAAAAGGACAAATAGGCAGACAAATGGCCTCCCAAGTCTTGGAGTTTGTGACTGTCCAAGCTGGGAGTGCCCTTAGAGAGCACCCATCTAAGCCCCAGGTTCTCTTCCTTGTTTACCTGCATGTCAGGGCTGCTGGGGGATGAGGTAGATTGAATGCAGTTTAGGAAAGAGCTTGCATTGCTGTTGCAAACCTCACATGCCCACTGCCCCCTAACCCGTGTGGTCTGGGGAAAGAGCACAGGCTTTAGAGCCAAGCAGGGTTGAATTCAAACCCTGACTTTGCTATGCACTCACTTTATTGTTTCCTCCTTGAGATCAGTTTCCTGGGATAAGAGCTACTTTCCTGGGTTTTATAAAGAATGGAGATAATGTATGCAAATTACTTTATCATGTAGGTAATGGAATACTCTCAAACTTTTTTTTTTTTTAGCAAAAGTAACATGAGATCTGTGTTTTAAGAGCACATGAACTGCTACAAAAAGGATAGGGTGGGTGTGAGGGGGATCTAGCAATAATCCAGGCAAAAATGATGATGGCTTGGACCAGAGTAGTAGCAGTGGAGATGCAGAGAAGTGGGTGTATTCTGGACATTTTTAGGACATGGAATGGAACAGACCAGATGATAGAGAGGGAGGAGTCAACAAGGGCTCAGCTTTGGGACTTGACCCACTGGGTGGCTGGTGGTGTGATGGGACCACATGATAAGATGGGGAGCACTGAGAAGAGGCAGGTTTGAGGAAGGGGAAGGGGGATGATGAGTTCAGTTTGGGAAAAGTTGTTTGGAAGAATCTGTAGAGCATCCAGGGAAGATGTCTAGGGGATAATTGGTTGTATAGACTCTGAAGTTTAGAGCTGGAGATAAAGTTGTGGGGGCATCAGTGAGCAGAGAAGTGTTAATTGAAATCATGCGACTGGATGAAATTGCTCAAGGAGAATGAGAGCAGCAGGGAGACCCACAAGTTTTGGGCCAGGGAGTAACACGATTGTATGTGCAATTTGGAAAAGTTACGTCATGATATGTGGAGGATGGATCAGAGGAAGAGAGACCACAGGCAGGGGACCAGTCAGGAGTTTATTGTAGGCCAGAGGTGGTGGTGTCAGTGGGCCCGGGAAGGAAGAGACAACTCCAGACACGGAGGAGAAGAATAGACTGGACTTGGCAACTGGTTGGCTGTGGGAAATGAGGGAGAGAGAAATCAAGGATGACTCCCAGGTTTCCAACTTGGTAGACAGGGTAGAGGAGGGGCCATTTACTGAGATGACAAGCACTGGAGGAGGAGCAGGTTTCAGCAGACACTGCTAAGTGTGACGGGCCTGTGCGACCTCCTGGAGGAAATGTCCACAGCCAACACCCCAGAGCTCAAGAGAGGAGGCAGATGGTAGGGTAGAGGGTAGCTTGCAGCAGCAGCAGCAGCCCTCACCTGGGACCACACAACGAGCTACCACAGAAAGAGAGGCCTGCCCAGGGAAGCTGTGGGAAGCACTCAGCCCATGGGTCAGAGGAAGGTTTTGCCGTCTTGAAACCCAAGTTTCCTGATGAGGAGGTGGTAATTTGTTGGGATGTCCACATCAGTTCCAGGGCAAAGGCCAAGTGAATTGGTGGGGCAATTACCAAAGTGAGAGTGTGAGATGCACAATGCCCTGCTTTAGGTGATTGAGGAGAGGCCAAGGAAGCTGAACACCTGAGTCCTGCCCCTCACCCCAGAAGCGTCCATTATGATCAGAAACAACTCTTCCAAACTTCCGATGAGTTCTGAGGCTTCCACGGCCAGGCAGCTTGTGGTTTCTTCCCAGAATCTCCATGTTTTACATATCGGGGCACCCAGAAAATGCCGCAAAGGAGTTTGGCTGGCAAGAGAGTGATGTGATTTGCCACCTGCAAATGTGTGCAGGTTTAAGAAAGGACACCAGCATGGAGGTAGGGGGAAGGGAAGAAGGATCTCCCATGTGTAGAGCACCTCATGTTTCCTAAGCACTTCCCTGGCCATTGGCTCTTGACATCCCAATGCCTTTGAGGCAGGCAGAGTGAGGACTATTCACACCATTTGACAGCTGGGAAAATTGAGGCTCGTGGTAGGGAATGTGAGTTCACAAGGATTATCCAATGAATCCAGTTCCAGAGAACTGATGCTGGACCCAGAACTCCTGCCTCCTAGCCTGGTGCAGGTTCCATTTCATCATTTGGCCCCAGGCCATGGCATGCTGGAGCTGGTCTGTACTGGTTTTCAAAGATGATCATTCAATTTTCAGAAATTTTGGAGCTGGCTAACAGTTGACATCACACTGGTAGTTTGAAATCAGCCATGACGTATTTACACCATGGAAATGGACAAATGCCACCAGCATGTCACTGACCCCAAGGTCACTGCAGACCCATCTTCCAGCACATAAGGCTGTGCCCACTACCGGGGGTGCTGTGAGTTATGGTTTGGTAGCTGTGTGTGAAAAATGTCCACCTTGGAATTAAATGATAAAGGGATTTGGGGGTCAGCAGTCAGGCCTGAGCCTTATAAAGTGTTTCTAGCACCTGCCCCAGGGACACCCACCTGGTCATACTGATTTACTGCTGAGATAAACAGCCCAAAGAGAATTTCCACTTCCCCTACTTGCCACACCAAGTCTTAAATTATCAGTTAGAGCAAAGAGGGACTCCTTGGCATGGGGTTTCATTTCACTTCCACTCTATTATTTTGGATATTGAACACATCTGTCTTGGCCTTTTAGCCTGATGTAGATCATTATGGAAAAGGAGAAACATGTCAACACCAAATCCCATGGAGGAAGATTCAGGGATGGAAGAACCCCAGCAATGAAAGGCACCATTTAAGAAGGAAATCAGAGCTCCACAAAAATAGGTATATTATTCACCGTACATCATCTTATTTCGTATGTAAAACCAAAATGAATTGGGAGGTTTGCAGGCTCCTGGAGTGAAAGCAGTTACAGAGAAGACAGTTTCTGCTGTTCACCCTTAAATAAATAGCTGCTGTTCTTGCTTGTTAAAATGTAAAATTTCCAGATCTAAATGTCAGAGAATTCTAGGAAAAATTGCAAAACCATTACTTCATAAACATGTAATTGTGCTATTACTGCTAAATGCAATGACATTCTATAAATATCACAGTTCAGGCCTCATAGTCTATAAATAAATCCAGTTAATCACCGGAAATATATTTTATTTCTTGAATTATAATGGAGAAAATTACAGTCTCCATTTTCCAGTGGGAGAGTCCACTCCCAGTTTTAGTGGTATCTTTTCCTCTGCTTGGGCTCCTCCAGGAGCTATAAATACTCTCCAGCGAGTATTAGGACAAGGACAATGGGGGGGGGGAGGAGATCAGTGCCACTTGCCAGAGTCTCAGCCTAGAACCCCTGGAAGTGTTTAGACTACGCTGCTGAGGCCTGTCGCCCAACACTGGGATAGACGGGGGTTGGCACAGCTGACTGCACTGCTCGGGGTGCCATTGTTATGGGTGTGTGGGCAGCTGATTAGATAAGCATTGGATGCTGTGGACTCAGAAGCGGATGGAAGGGCAATCTGGAATGCCTTCCATTCAGCACTGAGCCAGGCTGGAGGGCTGACTCAGTCAGTGGCTCCCAAGTGTTTGAAACTAAAGGCCCTAAATCTGTTGTTGATGCTTTCCCAGAATCCCCTGCTTATATCTGACTGCTATGAACACCTCACCAGGCCACAGACTTGGCTATTTTGTAACTTAAACCATGTCCCCACTTACACAGTGAGGGTTGGTGCATGGTTCACCGCAAAATAAAACATATTCTCCCCCGCCTTGCAATACACACATCAGTGCCATAATGGGGTTAGATAAGGAAGTTGGACATCCTTTGTGGTCTCAGGGATTCTGTGGCCAAGGAATGTTATCATCAACTACTTGCTTTTTCTGGGCCTCAGTTTCCCGTTTGTAAAACTGGAGGGAAGGAGGGCTGTGGTGAGATAGAGCTGTAACTGAATCAGAAGAGATCCCTTCCAATTCTGACATCACCTTGGGTCACGACCTTGGACAAGTCTTCTCCCTTTCCTTGGGCTCAGTTTCCCCAACTATATTGTGAAAAGGAAAAGGGAGAATCTTGGCTGTTTGGCCAATGCTTCAGGCCTGCACCATGGCTCCGTCAGTCAGCCACCTCTTTTAAGGGAGCCCCCTGGAATCCCACTCTCTGAGCACACAGCTGGGTTATGACTATTGTTCTAGAAAGACTTTTCTGAAAGTATTATTTGTGTAACTCTACTTTGACTCTATAAAGGATTGGGGGGTGAGGTGGGCATTGTCCTACGGTAATAAAATAGGAACACTGAGAATAAATAAAGAATTAGGGGAAAAAGGAAGAAACAAACCTGATACTTCCTAGGGTTAACATAATATTGGGACCAAGCATAAAATTTAGCTGGGAGTTTACTGGCAGCCACAGCAAAAAAGAAGAAAACATGTAGAACTCCAGAGTTTTCATCATCAGAAAAAAGAAAGCATATTTTTATCTTTAGAGGACCCAGTGGCCCCCAAATTCAGAAAGAAAGGCTTTTTTTTTTAACCCGGGGATTTAGAGTTAAGATACTCAGTGGAACATTAGTCAAGAGTTTCAAAGCAAATTCAGAAAACAATCATAAGGCTTTTTCTAAGACCAATTTTTAACCAAGCCTAGGCATCAGAGCTTCGTGGGTGCAGTTCTGCCAGGAGCTGAGCTGACTGGCTCACCAGCCATTTTGGCTTGGGGTCAAATGTGTTGAGATATGGCTGTCTTTGTATGGTGCCTCCAAACAGGGTAATTGTTTCCCCTTGATAAATGTGTCCTCTTTACTTTGGGTTGGTAACTAGTAGCAATTTGTTTCAATGACTGGAATCAGTCTGCATTTGAAAGGATCAGCACCCAGAGGGGTCCCATGGGCTGAGAGGGGTAGGAGACATGCGATCAGACCTCAAGGGGCTTGTGCTCAAGTCAAGAGAGAAGACTTCTCTTAGGGAGCTGTCCCATGGTGTTCCAGAGGCACCAGCCCTCCTGGGAGAAGGACATGCTTCTCACTACCCAATGCTGACCAAGGCCAGAGGGGAAGAAAATGCTGGCAGAAGTGTCAACAGCACTCATGTTGGTGGACAAGGACTTGGCAGAGGCTCCCACCCCAGGCTGGACAACTGGATGTTCACAGGGCTTCACTCGTGGTGCCTTCGGGCTCTTCTCCATCTTGCCTCCTACACGAGACACTCACAGGGTCCAGGGAGTCCAGGCTCCAGGGATCTGAATTTCATGTGTCTCAATGAGGTCCCGAGTCCATTGGCTTGGAGAGGTGATGTGAACAGCAGGCCCTTGGTGACATGGGCCTGTAACGGACCCTTTTCCTATGTCACTCAATCTTTGTCCACACAGTCACATAGTCCCTGAGATCCATTCCACAAAGCTGTTCTGAGTACCTACTCCAACTCCATGCCAGGCAAAGAGGGATCTGGGCATAAATGAAGCAGTCACTGCCATCAGACTTCACAGTCTAATGGGGCAGACAGCCACGGGAACAGATCATCCCAACAATGTGGTGGAAAACATGAAAAGAATCCTAAAGAAAAAGTTGGAGCCACATGACTACGGGGGCTTGTTTGGCAGGGAGTGACAGGCCACAAGGGCCAAGTTGTTGCAGGGCCAGATCCTGCAGGGCCTTGTAGGCCATTCTAAGAGACTTGGAATTTATCCAGAGGACAATGGGAACCCGTGGAAGGGTTTGGAGCAGAGAAGTGACATGGTCAGGACTATGTGTGGGACACACCTTGGCTGCAATGTGCAGGACAAACTGGAGGAGCAAGCCTTCCTGAGGAAGAAGTATTGGAGTGTATCCTAAGAGACCCTTCAGGTAACATGGCTCTTCTGCTGATTGAATGGGTAGGAAAAGAGAGGGCAGCACTGACCTTGTATGGACTTGTGCCATACTTTGCTGGTCATGCTTAGGCAGCCATAAATGGCCCTGAGACTCCTGTATCCCACGGGCACAGCCCTTTCAGCTCCCCAGATGTGTCACCAACCCCTCTCCCTTGCTCCTTACCAAAGCCCTGGGAGATTGGCTGGGCGGAATTCAAAGCAGAGGTCAAGGGCACTATCAAAGTCACACAGCTAGTCAGGACAGGGGAAGGGATGTCGGAGCCAAGGTTCACTTCAGGTCTTCAGACACCCCAGCCAGGTCTCTGGCCCACTTTGCCCTGCCGCTAGGTGTCAGCACCCTCCTCATCAGGTGTGCCTGTGTGTGTGAACCCAGAAAAGCTGGGAAGAAATTATTTAGAAAATGAACAGTTCTTGAAGGCAAGGAGCGAGGTGCACCCATGACTGACACTGGCCTCCCTCCTCATCCCCCACTCCCTTCGCTGTCCCCCACCAGCCTGCCCCTCTCGTGCCTCACTCACAGAGGAGGATGCTGTGGGTGTGGGTCTGTTTACTCTCATGCAACCTGATGCACTTTTCAGTTAGAAAATGTGAGTGTCCCCAGAGGCCCAGCTGGCTCTTTGTTCTCTTTGTTTGGAAATTAGTTTAGAGAGATCAGCTAGCAGATTAAAAAGCCCATATCAGATCTGCTAAAATTTCTTCCCTTCCAGATTTCATTTCTGTTCCTTCAGGAAATTTCTGCTGTTCTTTTAGAATGATGGATTTTCTTCGTGTCCGACTCTGGGAGAAGACGTCTCTTCTTACAGAGGGGGTCTGGTGAGGCTCTGTGCTGGGAGTGGTAAGGGGCTGGGGCAGGACTCACCTTGCCCTCCAGGTCTGGGGCCTCAGCCGGCCTCATCTCTGAGGTGCTGCAGCCCCTTCTGCCCCCACCTCCCTTCTCAGTTTGTTCTGCTTCCCAGCAAGGCTGTCCCTGGCAGCAGCCCCTTCCCCCCATCCTCCCTACCCCTGCCTACCTCTTTCAAGCCCTCCAAGGGTGGGACAGGGTCTCAATGCTTTTTCCCTAGGGAAATGAGAGGCAATCTGGACCTCTGCTGGGTGCACCGTCCGTAGTGCCTGAAGCAGGAAATGGATGGGCATGATGCATGCTGCTGTCTAAGCCTTTGAGCAAACTTGCTTCGTAGTATCCCGAGCACACAGTGGAGTGTCCCATCAGCCAGACACATATCTTCCCTCTCGGCTGATTTCTGGGGATGGTGGTGGAACAAGCCCTCACTGGCCACAGCTACTTCTTCCTTCAGCTGCTCCCTCTACAGGGACTCCAGTGAGGTGTGGGGTTCATAGCAGGAGGGACCTAGATGCCCTGCAGCTTGTGGTCCTCTCTTGGAACCACACTCAGAGGAACTGGGTACAGTGACTGACCAAGGACCCAGAGCAAATAAGATACCAAGCTGTGATTCACACCTGGGTCTGTCTGGTACCAAAACCAGGACTTGTTCTACTATACCACAGCTGGACACTTGTGACCACACGATGGATGCCAGAGTCTATTTGCAGACTGGGCAGACCTTCTTAGGGGCACCCTAATGCTAAGGAACAATAAGGAGCTGTAGGTGAGGTCTCCTCATGGACCAAATGCAGGAATCACCCAAGAGACCAGCAAGTATGGCTCCAAACAGCTCAGGGGGCAGTGGGGATGCTGGGTGCCAAGAAGCCCAGAGGTTGTAAGTTCATCAAGGAAGGCACCAATGGAAACTGGTCACCTCTTCCAAGGAGGTTTGGAGCAGAGGCTAGGGACCTTGTGGACAGGCAAGGCGAGGTGCCCAATGGAGAGCCCATCAAAGATGGGTAGAAGGTCCTATTGGGCAGGCACATAAGCCAAAAGTCAGAGGCTCAGCTGCATCCAGTCCCTTCCTGCTGAGCAGCTCTGGCTTCCTCAGCTGCGGAGTGGGACTAGAAGCCCTGCCTGGCAGGTTGTGGGAAGGATTCAAATTACAGAGAAATATGCTTTACATGGGAATACACACCACCAGTATGAGGGGCAATTAGCTCATCAGTCACTCAAGGAATCTATTTTGAGCCCCTGATACACACACTAGGCTGGGCTCTGAGGATACTTCCCAGCTGAATACATCCAGCTCTCACCCCTCCATTCTCTCTGCAAGAGAAGATATGCCCCATGGCCAGAGAGGAAGAAGATTCTAGGCAGACGTGAGAGCAGCTCATTCACTTTTTCTGGATTGAAGAGAAGTCTCTGGAACTTTGGGAACTTTGGGTTCTTTGGAGGCCCCTTCTCCCTCTCCCTTGGGGTGACAGCATGCGATGGGGCTGAGGTGGTGCTGGCCAGGCTTACTCTAGGGTGGGCTCTGAATTGAGCAATCTGGATGGCCAGTCGCCCAGCCGGCTTTGCAGTCCTTTTCCCCACTCCTCTCTCCAGATATCACACGTTTCCCAATGTTTGGGCCTTCTCTTTCATTAATCTGAAATTAACAGATCTAGTCAGACCTTTAATACTATGTATTCAGGAAATAATTTCTTCAGTTTAAACAAAATTGCACTTCTCAGAAGCCTCAGGCAAGAAGACAGGCGTGTGGATGCCCATAGGACCACCTTGACCTTGCATCTGACTAGAAAGCATTATCCTTGCTTCCCATTGACTTTGTCCTCTCAGCCCAAGCACCTATGCCTTGCATTCAAGGCCCTCTGTGACTTGACCCTGCCCACTTCAACTACATCTCCCCATGTTCCGGTTGCCCCAGGGTGGTCTCCATTCCCTGAGTTCACCCTGTGCTTTCCAGACTTTCTGGCTTGGGTCATGCTGTTCCATCTATCTCTAAATTCTTTCACTTTTTTTTCTGCCTGTGGGAATCTCACTTATCTTTTAAGGCCCAGTGTGATGGCAACTCCTCTGGGAAGCCTTCTCTGATGGCATGGCATGTAAACTGATTAATACAGTGCTTGAGTTAGAGTGGATGCTCAAGAAACATCTGTGCCCATTCCCTTTGCTGACTGCTGCTCCTTCCCTAGGAATTATTAATCTCACCTTCCTCTCTGTTCCTACTGCAGTTTGCTTGTTCTTAGATCTAAGAAGCCTTTCATCACTGAGATTAATGACAGGGCTCAGGAGTCAGATAGCTCTAGGTCACCTACTAGCTGTGTGACCTTAGGCAAGTTATTTCAACCCTGAGACTCAGTTTTCTCATGTGTCAAATGGGAATGCCAATACCTGCTTCACAGCATTGTTGTATGGATAGAATGAGATGATACACAGAAAGCTGTTAGAAGGCAGAGTACCTGGTCTATAGTAAGCATTTAATATGGGTTTGTGGTTCTTATTGTTGTTATTATTATTTTAATAAAATACAAGGACTCCCAGGTCTGGCCAAGATGGAATAGCACTATTCCTCCCAGGTCCTCTCTGTGACAACTAATGAACCCTGGACTTAATGCAACAAACAAGCATAGGAAGACTCTGAAAGGTAGAAAGAAGAAAGAGGACTGTCTAGGGACCTTGGGACTTGAGGAATGACATGGTAGTGAGTTCCCTGGGTTTCCTTATTGCCTCCCATATATCCCTAACAGAGCACTGTAGATACCTCCAACCCAGAACTGTCAACAGGCACAGACAAACCAACCCAAGAAAAGTCTTCTTCCTTTAGCTGAAGAACTGGGAAAAAGGTGACCTAGTAGATCGGAAACATTTTTATGTTACTTTTCCTACTCCAGCCACACAAGAAAGGAAAAGCTACTCCTCCCCTGCAGTGTCAGCAAGGTCAGGTGGGGAGCAGAATTTCTGCTGCCCCCCCCCAACAGCAAAGAGGTGGAAAGAAACAGTGAGAGGTGGTGATAGTTGGCACTCCACTATCCCAGACATGGTAGTGTCTGCAGGGTTCAGCAAGAAGATGGACTTCCAGCCCCTACCTAATGGCAACAAGCCACTGTGAGATGGTGTAATTTGGCACTCTCCTTTTGCAGGGAGGGTGTTATCAGGGCTCAGTGGTGAGCAGAGCATCCACTACCACCTGGACCTGCATACTATGCCTCAATAGGGTGACTACCTGCAAAAATGAAGATTAAATAGGATCCAAAATCTCGCAACATGACACCCAAAATGTCTGGGATACATTCAAAAGTCACTTGTCATACCTATAACCAGGAAAATCACAACTCAAATGAGAAAAGATAATCAACAGATGTCAACACCTAGATGACAGAGATGTTGGAATTATCTGACAAGGATTTTAGAGCAGCTGTAGTAAAAATGCTACAATGAGCAATTATGAATATTCTTGAAACAAACGAAAAAATAGAAGGTCTCAGTAAAGAAATAGAAGATCAAAGAAGAACAAAATTATTTTTTAAACTGCAAAATACAATAACTGAAATAAAAAACTCAGTAGATGGGCTCAACAGAAGAATGGAGGAGACAGAGCAAACCGTCAGTGAATCTGAAGACAGAACAATAGAAATTACCTATTCTGAGCAACAGTTAGAAATAGATTGGAAAAAAAATGAACACAGCCTCAGGGACATGTGAGACTATAAAAAGATCTAACATTCATATCATCAAAGCCCCAGAAGGAGAAGAGAGAGAGAGAGAGAGACTGAAAGTATTGGAAGAAACAATGGATGAAAAATTCCCAAATTTGGTGAAAGACATAAATCTACAGATTCAAGGAGCTGGGCAAAATCCAAGCAGGATGAACTCAAAGAAATCCATGCTAACACATCATAGTCAAACTTCAGAAAACTAAAGACAGAAAAAGAATCTTAAAAATAACTAAAGAGAAATGACTTATTACCTATAAAAGTATGTCTTAGTCAGTTTGGGCTGCTGTAACAGAATACCATAGACTAAGTGGCTTAAACAACAGAAATTTATTTCTCACAGTTCTAGAGGCTGGGAAACCCAAGATCAGGGTGCCAGCATGGTTGGGTTCTGGTGAGAGCCCTCTTCCTGGTTTGCAGATGGATGTCTTCTTGCTGTGTCCTCACAGGGAAAAGAGAGGGATCATCTCTTCAGTGTCTCTTCTATAAGGGCACTAATCCCATCAGGAAGGCTCCACCCTTATCACTTCATTACCTCCTAAAGGCCCCTCCTCCAAACTCCATCACTGTGGGGATTAGGGCTTCAACACATGACTTTGGGTGGTTGAGCACAATAACACTCAGCCCATAGCAAGGTACAATGACTTGAATGACAGAGTATTTCTTTTCAGAAATCATGGAGGCAAGAAGGAGGTGGCACAAAATTTTCAAGCACTAAAAGAAAAGAACTGTCAACCTAGTATTCCATACTCAGACAAAATAACCTGAAAGAATGAAGGTGAAATGAACAAATTCTCAAATGAAAGAAAATATATCATCAGCACACTTACTCCAAAAAATGGCTAAAGGGGGGTTCTGTAAACAGGAAGTAAGTGATAAAATGAGAAAACCTGGAACATCAGGAATGAACCACAGAAAGAATAACAATACAGGTAAAATAATAAACTATTCTCCTCTTAAGTTTTCTAAATTATGTTAGATGATGGAAGCAAAAGATATGACATTGTCTGATGGAATTCTAAACATATATGGAGAAAATATTTAAGACAATTCTACTATAAAGAGAGGGAAGGCAAAGGGACACGAATGGAGGTAAGATTTCTACATTTTACTCAAACTGGTAAAGTGTTGACACCAGTAGACTACAACACAACCGCTAAAAAAACTATCCAAATAGATACTCTCAAAAACACTATGGATGCATCAAAATGGAATTCTAAAAAGACAGATATTGACAGAGTGGATTGAAAAACATTACCCAACTATATGTTGTCTACAAGAAACTCATTTCAACATAACAACACAGGTAGGTTGAAAAGAAAAGGATAGAAAAAAAGTATCATGCAAACATTTACCAAAGAAAAGCAGGAGTGACTATCTTAATATTAGATAAAGTAAACTTCAGAGCAAAGAAAATTACCAGAGACAGAGAGGAACATCATATAATAATAAAAGGATCAATCCACCAAAAAGACTTTGCAGTCATAAATGTGTACACCCCAAACAACAGCAGTGAGAGAAATAGACAAATACACAATTATAGTTGGAGACTTCAATAGCCCTCTCTCAATAATTGATAGAACAACTAGATAGAAAATCAGCAACAATGTAGAACTCAACAACACCGTCATTCAATAAGATCTAATGGACTTATAGAACACACCACCCAACAATAGCAGAATAGGCATTCTTTTCAAGTACTTACAGAATATTCACCAAGATAGATCCTATTCTGGGCTATAAAACAAACCTAAACAAATTTAAAAGAATTGGAAATATACAGAATGTGTCCTGCAACCACAATGGTATCAAAGTGGAAACGAGAATACAACACATCACAATTTGTGAGACACAGCTAAAGCAGTGCTCAGAAGGAAATTTATAGCACCTAAATACATACACCTTAGAGAAAAGGAAGAGTCCCAAATAAACAGTCTTAAGTTCTTACTTTAAGAACCTAAAAAAGAACAAAATAAACCCAAAGCAAGCAGAAGGGAGAAATAATAAATAACAGAAATCAAAGAAATTAAAAACAGAAAACAAGACAAAATTAATGAAATAAAAAGCTAGTTTCCTGAAAAGATCACTAAGGTTCACAAACGTCTAACAATACTAAGAAAAAGAGAAGACACAATTTACTAATATCAGGAATGAGATAGGAGATATCACTATAGACCCCACAGTCACCAAAAGAATAACCAGGGAATACTATGAACAACTCTACACATATAATTTGACAACTTAGATATAATGGACCAAGTCTTTGAAAAGCATAAACTACCAAAAGTTACCCAATAGGAAAAAGATAATATGAGTAGCCACACAACCATTAAAGAAATTGAAGCCATAGTTTTAAATAACTCCTGAGAAAGAAATCTCCAGACCCAGATGGTTTAATTGTAGCATTCTACCAAAGGTTTAAAGAAGAATTAACACTAATTTTACACAGTCTCTTCCAGAAAATAGAAGAGGAAAGAAACTCCAAACATATTTATGAGGTGAGTCTTAACTTGATACCAAAGCCAGACAAAGACAGTACAAAAAAAGAAAACTACACACCAGTATCCCTAATGAATATAGATAGATGCAAACATTCTTTAAAATATATTAGCAATAGAATTCAGCAACATATGAAAATATTTATACATCATGACTAAGTGGGGTTCATTCCAAGTATGCAAAGCTGGTTCCATGTTTGCGATCAATATAATCTGTTATATCAACAGGCTAAAGAAGAAAAATCACATTGATCAATGCAAAAAAAGCATGTAGCAAAATCCAACAACAATTTATGATTAAAAAAACACAGTAATTTAGGAATAGGGGGTGTTATGGACTGAATTACGTCCCCCTAAAATTGGTATGTTGAAGCCCTAACTCCCAATGTGACTGTATTTGGAGAGGGCCTTCAAGGAGATAATTAAGGTTAAATGAGGTCATAAGGATGGGACCCTAATCCAATAGGACTGGCGTTCTTATAAAAAGAGAAAGAGACACCAGATTTCTCCCTCTCCCTCCCCCTATCCTCCACCCCTGCATCCCGCATGTGCACAGAAGGAAGTCCATGTGAGGACACAGCAAGAAGGTGGCATCTGCAACTCAAGGAGAGAGCTCTCACCAGACGCCAACCCTGCTGGCACCTTGATCTCAGACATCCAGTCTCCAGAACTGTGACCAAATAAATTTCTGTTGTTTAAGCCACCCAGCCTGTGGTATTCTCTTATGGCAGCCCAAGCAGACTAAGGCAGAGGGGAACTTCCTCGACTTGGCAAACAGCACTTACAGAAAACCTACAGCTAATACCATACTTAACAGTGAAAGAATGAATATCTCCCCTCTTAAGATCTGGAACAAATCAACTCTCATTCAACATAGTACTGGAAGTCCTAGCCAGCTCAATAAGGCAAGAAAAGGAGGTACCAGGAATATAGATTGGAAAGGAAGAAGTAAAACTGTCCCTATTTGCAGATGGCATGATTGTGTATGTAAAAGAATCCCAAGGCATCCACAAAATGAGTAATGAGTGAGTTCAGCAATGTTGCAGGATACAAGATCAACACACAAAACTCAATCCTATTTTTATATACTAGCAACAAGCATGTGGAAACTATAATTGAAAACACAATACCATTGACAATCACTCCAAAAAAAGAAAGAAATACTTAGCTATAAATCTAACAACGCAAGAACAGTACTTTTATGCTGAAAAGTACTTAATGCTGATGACAGAAATCAAAGATCTAAATAAATGGAGAGACATACCATGTTCAGAGATTAAAAGACTCAATGTAGTAAAAATGTCAGTTCTTCCCAAATTGATGTATAGGTTAAATGCAATTCCTATCAAAATCCCAGCAGGATTTTTTTTAAATATAGACAATGCTATCCTTAAATTTATATGGAAAAGCAAAGGAACCAGAATAGTTAAAACAATTTTGAAAAAGAAAAATAAAGTAGGATGAACTACTCCGCTCGATATTACAGCTTATAACTGCAGTAATCAGGGCGGTGTGGTTTGGGCAGGGGAATAGACATGTAGATCAATGGGAAAGAACAGGGAACCCAGAAATAGACCCACACAAATATACTCAACAGATTTTCTGTGTGTATGTGTGAGAGAGAGGAAGATTAGCCCTGAGCTAACATGCGTTGCCAATCCTCCTCTTTTTGCTAAGGAAGATTGGCCCTGGGCTAACATCCGTGCCCATCTTCCTCTACTTTATATGGGATGCTGCCACAGCATGGCTTGACAAGTGGTGCCTCGGTCTGCACCCGGGATCTGAACCTGCAAACCCTGGGCCGCCAGAAGCGGAGCATGGGAAATTAACCACTACGCTACTGGGCCAGCCTCCCAACAGATTTTTGATAGAGGTGCAAAAGCAGTTCAATGGAGGAAGGCTGGTCTTCTCAAAAAATGGTGCTGGAGCAATTGGACTCCATAGGCAGAAAAAAAAAATAAAATGAAAAGAAATAAATCTAGACCTAATCTCCATACCTTATACAAAAATGAACTCAAAATAGATCACAAATTTAAATGTAAAATATATACCTGTAAAACTTTCAGAAGAGAACATAGGAAAAAATCTTCAGGACCTAAGGGTTGGCGAAGAATTCTTAGCCTTGATACCAAGGCCATAATCAATAAAAAAAAATAGATTAATTGAATCACATCAAAACTGAATACTTCGTTTGTGAAAGACCATGTTAAGAGGGTGAAAGGACAAGTTACAGACTGGGAGAAAATATTTACAAACCACAAGTCTAACAAAGGACTTGTAACTAGATTATATAAAGAGCTCTCAAATACAAACTGTAAAAAAAAACAAAAAACGCTCCCATTACAAAATCGTCAAAAGACATGAAAAGTCATCTCATGGAAGATAATCTACAGATGGTAAATAAGCATATAAAAAGATTCTCAATATCATTAGCCATCAGGGAATGCAAATTATAACAACAATAAGATATCATTGCACATTTATCAGAACGGCTAAAATATGAAAATAGTGACAACACTAGATGCTGGAGAAGATACTGAGAAACTGTGTCACTCATACATCATTGGAGAGAATGCAAAATGGTACAGCCACTCTGGAAAACAGTTTGGTAGTTTCTTATAAAACTAAACATGCAACTACTGCATAACCCAGCAATTGCTCTTTGGGGCCTTTATCTCAGAGAAACAAAAACTTATTTTCACAAAAAAAATCTACACACAGATATCCATTGCAGCTTTAATTTGTAATAACCCCAAACTGGAAACAACCAGCTATCCTTCAGTGGGTAAATGGTAAACAGACTGTGGTACATCCACGCCATGGAATACTGCTCAGCAAGAACTAGAAATAAACTAATGATACATGCAACAACTTGGATGGATCTCAAGGGCATTATTTTGAGTGAAAAAAAATCTATTTACATAACATTATCAAAATGAAAAATTATGGAGATGGAGAACACATTAATGATTGCAGAGGTTAGGGATGGTGGGAGGGAGTGTGTGTGTGTGTGTGTGCACGTGCGTGTCTAAAGGAGTAGCACAAGGAAGATCTTTGTAGGAAGAACTACAGTAGTTCTGCCTTATCCGTGGTTTCACTTTCCACCGTTATAGTTACCCATGGTCAGCATGGAAAATTTCTGAAATAAACAATTCATAAGTTTTAAATCGTGCACCATCGTTCTGAGTAGTGTAGTGAAATCCCGCTCTATCCCGCCCGGGCTGTGAGTCATCCCTTTGTCCAGCAGATCCAGGCTGTATCCACTACCTGCCTGATCGTTAGTCACTTAGTAGCCGTCTCGGTTATCAGATCGACTGTCTCTGTACCGCAGTGCTTGTGTTTGTCACCCTTATTTTACTTAATAATGGCCCCAAACCACAAGAGTAGTGATGTTGGCAATTTGGATATGCCAAAGAGAAGCCGTAAGGTGCTTCCTTTAAATGAAAAGGTGAAAGTTCTCGACTTACTAAGGAAAGAAAAAAAATCATATGCTGAGGTTGCTAAGATCTATGGTAAGAACGAATCTTCTTTCCGTGAAATTGTGAAGAAGGAAAAAGAAATTCATGCTAGTTTTGCTGTCACACCTCAAATACGTATGTAACGGAAAAAAACGTAGTATATATAGGGTTCAGTACTATCCACGGTTTCAGGCATCCACTGGGGATCTTGGAATGATCCCCCCACAGATAAGGGGGGACTACTGTAGTTCTGTATCTGGATTGCAGTGGTGGTTACTGGAGTCTACACATGTGATAAAATGACACAGAATTATACACAAGTCATAGCGATGTCAATTTCCTGATTTTGTTATTGTACTGTCGTTACATGAAATATAACAATTAGGGGAAACAGGGTGAAGGGTACACAGGACCTCTCTGTAGTATCTTTGCAACTTCCTATAATTGAATCTAAAATTATTTCAGAATTCAAAGTTAAAAAGAAAAAACGTAGGCTCCAAGGTGTGCTATAGTGAGAAGAGCATGGACTTTGAAGTCACCCAGTCCTGGGTTTGAAGCTTGTCCTGACTTTTTACTAGGCGGGTGTGAACTTGAGCAAGTTACTTCGTTTCTCTGAGCCTTGGTTTCCTGCTCTGTAAAATGGGACTAATAATAGGGCCCACTCCACAGGATTTTGGGGAGGATCCCAATGAATATGAAAGTTCTTGGCTCAGGGCCTGTCCATAATGAAATGAGCCACCTAATGGTAGCCTGACTTATTGTGACTTGGCACTTGTTTCATGTGTCCTGGTATGAAAGAGATTGGGTGGCTGGGCCGCCTCTCGCCACCAGACAGAAAGCACCTTGAGTGTTAAGTGTGCATCATTTGGCTTTGTGGGCTGCCTCACAGGCCATAGCCCAGGCCCTGCCCTGGGGCATATCCAACAGGGACCTGGACTGCAGACCCTGCCCCAGACGGCTCCCCTGGTAGATAGACCCGACTCCTGCTGCACGGCCCTTGCGTTCAGGAGTGAGGAGCTCTGCAGCAGGGAGGCTTAGCATGCTCTGAGATATGGGCACAACCTGGTATGAAATGTCTGCTTTCACAAGCTCCCTTGGAATCTGCACCCTACAACTCGGTTGGGCCCATTAATCATGGCAGGGTTTCAAATTGCTTGTCTGAAAACGTACAGCGATAAAAGATGTTATCAAAGTGTTTTCATGAAGGATGGTCGGGAGTAGAAAATAACCCCACTGTTTGATTACTCTGGTGATGTTGCTCCCCCCACCCCACTTTTGCTAAAAAATGCCACTTTTCCCTCAAGAGCCCTTCATCCCACCTTGCAGTTCTTCCCCATTGAGGCTCCAGCCTGCCTCCCTCCATCTGCCACTGCTCCACTTCTCACATACCGATACTCCACTCTGGACAAAAGCAACTGCACCTTTTCCCACAATTTAGCCCTCCAGGCCTTTGGCCAGGCTGTTCCCAGGCCCCAGATTGCTTTTCCCACTCCTACTATGCTGTGCACAGACCCGAATCCTGCCACTCCCTCTAGGCCTTCCCTGGTCAGCTCTTCTCCCCTCTCCCAACACCTGGCTGCAGTCTGTACCTCCCCTGAGCTTCCTCAGCCAACCAAGCTGCACTTATGGATCCTCATGTTTTCCTTGGCCCTGCCCCCTGAGCTGGTGAGCTCTGGGCACCTAGTGGCTTCTCAGTAAATGTTTGCAGAACAAGTGCCCAATGCCCACGGCTTGCATACAATGAAGAGTGGTCCAAGCCCTGCCAGCCAGCAACTGTGCTTGCAGTGTCCCCACTTACGTTGTGGAAGATGGAGACTTTCCAGTCAATGTGAAGGGGGAGCAAAGGCTGGAGAGTGTGAACTCTGTCATTGGCTTGGCAGTTACCCAGCATGCCCCTGGCCAGGAGGTAGCTGGGCAACCCTGGACTCACAGACAGCCATTGAGCAAGCCTCATAAAGGGGGTCTGTGTGCATAGGCCCGACACATCTGGGCCGGGTGCTTGCAAAGTCAGTTGATATGCTGGATGGCACAGGCAGTTTCCTGTGAGTTGTTGTGGCCAAGGACCTATCCCTACCCCCACTCCTTTAAGCTTCAGGGCGACTCACAGATGTTCTATTGGGCTGCTGTGGGCTGAGAGGCAGCAGTTGGAGAAAGAGCACTAGACAGGGAGTCCAAAGATCCAGATTCAGTATGCAGCTCTAACTGATAAAGACTTTTTAGAAACCATATGTAGTTTATGTATGCAAGTACCATACAACTGAACAATTGCACTCTGGGGCATTCATCCTAGAGGGATGAAAACTTATGTTCATGAATGATAGCAGCTTTATTTGTAATAGCCATAAACTGGACTATCCTTGGATGAGAATCATTAAACAAGCTGTGGTGCATCCATCCATATCACGGGATACTACTCAGCCATAAAAGGAAACAAACCATTGACACACAACAATTTGGATGCATCTCCGGAGAATTATGCTGGGTAAAAATGTCAATCTCTAAAGATTACATACTGTATGACTCTATTTATATAACATTTTTTAAATGACAAAATTTTGGAAATGGAGGGCAGATTGGTGGTTGCCAGAGGTAAGGACGGAGCGGGGCAGGAGTGGTGGTGGGAGGGAAGTGGGAGTGCTTAAAGGAGGAATCCTTGTGGTGATATTGTTCAGTATTTTATCTGTGGTGACCACACATGTGATAAATTGGAATTGTATAGAACTAAATGCACAAATCCACTCACAAGTGAATACAGAGGGAATAGGAATAAGATCAGTGGGTTGGATCAATGTTGATCATTTCATCGGAGCTTGCCAAATGGTGATAGTCTACTTCTCCCATTCCGTCTTCATTTATTGGGTGGAATACTTCCATGAAAAGAAACTTGTCCTCACCAACTATTTGGTTATCCTGAAGTACAGTTTATACAGGAAAGGCAGGAAAAATGCTTCATTTTCTCCGTTTATTTACCAGTTTTGAAAATAAGGAGTTGGTTCCCTAGTATCGTCCAAAGATGAGAACCAATGAGACCAATGTCTTTTTCAAAACTTTTTGGTATCGGTTGGATCTCATAGACTTAAACATATTTGATGTGCTCCTTGTTGATGCTCAAATTGTCCCATCTTTGGCCAGTGGGAGTTATTCCAGGTTAGTTCCTGAGTCCTTCTGCCATGACTCTACTAGTCCTTGACAGTTTCCTTGCTTTCTGGTGTGACCAGATGTTCTGGGATTGTCTGGTACATTCCTGCCCTAGACCTAGAATCAGTTATTTCTCCAAGGAGATCTGGCTCCTTTTAGTGGCAAATGGTATTTAGAATCAAGATCTGGGCACTAGAGGTTTCATTGCCAGTGGGTTTGCCATTTGTTTCCAGGCCTTTTAAGAGACAGGTAGGAAGTATTTTTAAGATAACATATGTTATGACTTTATTCTAACACTTCCAATTCAGATTCAGGACTACAGGGATTTTGTTAAACGTCTTCCATCCAATGAAACCAGCACACTCAGTTGATTTATCCCACAACACGTGCATGACAGTCTCAGAGTAACAAAACTAACATGACCACCACCAACATGATTTCAGAAAACAATTTAAGAATTTGTTTGCAGCTCTTTTTTTCCTTAGGATAAGTCCAATTACAGATGCTCACTGAGATTACTGTTTTAAAGTCACTTGGAACAGTTCTTCTACCCAGTTTCATGTTGCTTTTGATTTTTGTTTTTCATTTTGCTTTTGACTTTTAGGGACTGTTTTTTGTATATTTAAATTTGTTTTATAATATGTAAAACATTTACTTGGTTTCAAAGTCAGTCTTTGGGAGTTTGGCCTCTTTGTGGTGACAGCCACAACCCTATATTGAAGCCTGGTTCTTTTGGTTTATGATAATTGTTTGTTCACTCATTAGTCTCCCCCACCAGGCTGTCAGCTCCATGAGGCAGGGGCAACAGGTGTCCTGCCCACCTTTGTACCTCACTATCTAACATGAAGCCCGGCATGTAGAGCAGTGCTCAGTGAGTATTGCTTGAGTGAATAAACTTGCAGTCAGTATCCCAGGGTTTGGAGTAGAGATCATCTCGATGACACCACCTTGGGCCTCCTTACTAGCATCTAAGACAAGGCACAGGGCTTTCAGCTCTCTTGTAGCTGAGGAAGAATTTCTGTCTACTCTGCCCAATTCTCCCAACCCTCAGCCATATTCTCGAAGCTTTTAAATGCCAGTGTAACAGGAACCCAAATATCAGTCTTGATGTTTCTCTCAAGAGACCTAGAGACCCTTAAAGAAATAGAATTCTAGGTGGTAAATCTGACGTTCCAGAATTCTCAGGGTGGGCATGCAGATTATGCTCCCCACAGTGAACATAATCTTTTGTGTGTGTGTGTGAGGAAGATCAGCCCTGAGCTAACATCTGTTGCCAATCCTTCTCTTTGTGCTGAGGAAGATTGGCCCTGGGATAACATCTGTGTCCATCTTCCTCTATTGTATGTGAGACGCCTGCCACAGCATGGCTTGATAAGCTGTGCATAGGCCTGAGCCCGGGATTCAAACCTGTGAACCCCCAGCCACCGAAGTGGTACACGCTAACTTAACCCCTACGCCACCAGGCCAGCCCCGCATAGTCATTTTTTTAAATTCCTGGTTGTTTCTATAGAGAACATATTCTAGAGAAGGCTAAAGCTTGTCACACAAGTTTTCGATATTAATACACAGTGTTACATTGGGAAATGAAATTAAGACTGTCTTGATTTTCTGGTTGTGCGGATTTTAGATTTATTTTGTTTGTTTCACATACTAAAGTAGGAAACCATGAATACATCTCCCCAAGCTGGAGCATGGATCCAAGGCTCCGGTTCTATCCCAGGGATAGAAGCAGCATGGTCCAGTCCACTGGGAAGACTTAAGGATTGGACATAGCATCTACAAGTGGGAGCAGTTGAAGGCTTTCTGGGGGTCTGTCAACAAGGATCCCCATTCTTTAGCCGGGCATGGCCTGGGCAGCCTGGCATGGGGATAAGCCATCCCTGAGCTCCTCAAGACCAACATGCTTTCTCCAATGCCTTGAATTACTATATTCAACTGGTACCCCCCCCCCAAATGTATTATTTATCCTGAAAAGTATTCTCTTCCCTCCCACAGGGACTGCCCATGTAGGTGTGGAGCTGTAGTCAGGGAAATTAAAATATGCAAATGGAAAAAGCTAGGCATTGCACGCCATGGTGTTCCCAGGGTTTTCTTGAATAGCAACAAATTAAAGAAATGCTATGTAATCAAAGTTTATATGAAGCCTTAAGAAAGAAAAACTCCATTATCTCCAAATATAGCTACATGTTTAAGTGCGTGCCTTTGCCATCTTGATATTGTGTGTGCCTTGCTGAAGCAGCACACATGCAGAGCATTGGGTTTCCTCGGAATGTGGGGGGTGGGGAGCCTCTCCTTTTTCTATCTCTTTTTCGAATATAATTAACAGATTACAATTAGCAGAGAAGTGTAATTTGCACTACAAACCCTTTTGGCCCAGATTTGGTCCCAGTTTTTCTACTGTGCAACTCTGGTTTGCCAATTCCCAGTTTAAATTTCAATCTGAGGGAGGCGCTGGTGCAGGAGCAGAGAGCGGGGCTCTCCACGAGCTGGCCCCCCTCTACTTGGTCCTTGCTTGGCAGGAGTGGCTTTCAGTGCCACCCGCCTGGGACCACCTGGGCTTCTTGGACTTCCCCGGGGGTTTGCACATTGTCACTTTTGGGTTTGGAATTTGCAGGTGTTGCATTGAACAAGTTTTGCATTTCACTTCACACCATGGAGCCAGGCGAACCAAGATTTTCACCTCCAGTATCTTGATAAGACATGGAGCTCTTATCAAGGAACTTGGGCCCCAAAGGCTGAGCTGCAGCATAGCTCAGCAATGAGCTCGCCCTGCTTCCCTTGAGGGAAGCCTTTGCTTTGGGCATTTGGTAATGCCTGATATAAACAAGGTTGATGTTTTGACTAGGGCTTGAAATGTCAGCAGTGGAGCAGAGGACTTTCAATGCTGCACTGTTAGAAGTAGCTTTGGGCATGAGAGGATGGACAGGGACCTAATGCTTAGGAGGCAGGGAAAGAGCTGGCAACAACATTCCCGCTTCTAAACCGAATGAAGGCTAAGAACCAGGGACTGTTTACAACAGCGTCATTCCATTTGCCCTCAATCGACAACACAGCCCCTCTGCAAGGGTTCATACAGCTGTCTGATTTTGAGACCAAACTCGGGTGATCTGTCTGCTGATTAGGAAGCAAGTATTTTTGCTGCTGCTACAAATCCAAGGTGAAATCCTCCACCCATTTATTTATATTTTACTTAGCCAACACTTATATAGCACTCAGTGTGTACACAGTACTATTCTAAAATCTTTCCAAATACTAACTCATTTATTTCTCACAACAACCCCATGAGGTAAGCACTATTCTATCTAGATCTACAGAGGAAGAAACCGAAGCCCTGGGAGGCTGATGAGTCACACAGCTGGTCAGTGGGTGAATGCATATAAATTCTGGTACATCCGTCCCACAGAATACTACTCAGTAATAAACAGGAACAAACTCACAACCTGGATGGATTTCCAGGGAATTATGCTGAGTGAAAAAAGCCAACCCTAAATGTCACCTGCTGTATGATTCCATTTATGTAATATTCTTGAGATGGCAAAATTATAGAAATGGAGAACAGTTTAGTGGTTGCCAGGGGTTAAGGAGAGGGTGAGGGGGCAGGGGAAGTAGCAACAGGAGGATCCTCATGGTGGTGGAACTGTTGTGTGTCCTGACTGTATCAGCATCAGGATCTTGGTGGTGATGTTGCACTACAGTTTTGGAAGACATCACCATTATGGCAAACTGGGTACAGGATACACGGGATCTCTCTCGCAACTGTGTGTGATTCTACAATGACCTCAAAATAAAAAGTTCAATTTGAAAAAACTATCTCATGTGTTGTCTCTTCCATAAATCTTATCCATGAATGCTTGCACCACCTTCACTCCTTATTTAACCCTTACTTAACCTCTCTGTGCCTCAGTGGCCATATGTGCAAAATGGGGATAAGATGTAGGCTCCACCTCTGAGGAATTGCTGTGGAGCCTTTGTGGGATATGGCTTCTTCCTTGAGTGCTGAGAGGTGGTGATGGGGCTGTGGTCACAGAGGGGTGGGTTGAGAGCAAAGGCTACAAGGGCAGCAGAGGAGATCCAGTCCTGGCCCTGCCATACTCGTGATGAGACCATGGACAAGCCCCTTCTTCTCTCTGAGCCACAGATTCTTTCTCTGTAACAGGAACACAAGGGAATTGGGTAACTCAATAACACGGAAAGAAAACTGCTTTGCACAGAGCCAATGCCTGTCCAGTACTCATCTGGGTTATTTTGCCACCCTACCATCTTGCCAGAAGACCCTCCACTGGCATTCACGTGTCGGCTAAGTCTATGCACTTGAGTTGCTCGTCTGGCTCAAGCGACTCATAAAGATTACTTACTTTTTATTTTTATCAAGGTAATACTTGTAAATAGTTTAAAAAGTCAAATAGATTAATTACCAGGATTATATAGAAAACGGCATCCCTTCCTCCACCCTTCTTCATCCCCAATTCCTACTCTACAGAGGCAGCCACTTCCAACTCTTCAGCTTCTAGTATATTCTACCATATTTCTATATAACATGTTTAGACTGCAGTTAGTTTTTTTTTTCTTTCTTTCTTTTTTTGCTGAGGAAGATTGGCCCTGGGCTAACATCCATGCCCATCTTCCTCTACTTTATATGTGGGATGCCTGCCAAAGCATGGCTTGATATGCTATGTGTAGGTCCATGCCTGGGATCCAAACCTGTGAACCCCAGGCCGCTGAAGCAGAGCACGTGAATTTAACCACTAAGTCATCGGGCCGGCCCCTGTAGACTGCAGTTTCTTGATTTTACTATTTAAAAAAATCACTTGGCTTCCTACTATGGAAAATAAGGATTTATCTCTCTTGGATCATCCCTATATACTCTACCCTTTCCCTATCCCAAACTCCCAGTATAACCATATCACCATTTTTACTTAAGTCAGGATTTGGTGTTTCCCTTATTCGGCAGGCCATTTCCCCCACAGAGGCATCCTCCCATCTTTTGCCTAGAGGAGTATAAACCTGGCTGTTGGCATTCTGGAGTCCAAGCAGGGGAGAAGGCTGGGAGTCTTCTCACCATCAGTAAAGAGGCTTCCAAGCAATCTGTTTTCAGTAAGCTACTTCACCTGTGTACTCAGCTGGGCACCTCTCCAGCAAGTCAGCCTCTTGTCTTCTGTCAGGGTGGTTGTGCCCTGATTCAGGGAGGAGATTAGAGGGCTACCTACTCTTTTTTTTTTTTTTTTTTTTGTGAGGAAGACCAGCCCTGAGCTAACATCCATCGCCAATCCTCCTCTTTTTGCTGAGGAAGACTGGCCCTGGGCTAACATCTGTGCCCATCTTCCTCTACTTTATATGGGACGCTGCCACAACATGGCTGACAAGCAGTGCGTCTGCGGGCACCCGGGATCCGAACCCACGAATCCCAGGCTGCCAAGCGCGAACTAAACCGCTGTGCCACCAGGCCGGCCCCTAGGGCTAACTACTCTTGATATGCATCCTGAACCAGTACTCTTGGCCTCAGCTCTATCTCACACCCCACTTTTAAAGATACCCTGGTGCCTCCAATTCCTAAGTCTTCCCAGTTGCTGTCTTCTAGTTTGCTTTGCCTCTTCTTGGTTGACACACACTAACAGATTCACACTTCCACTCTCTTCACTCTGCAAATTCACTTGCCACTCATCCATTCACTTTCCAGATGCATCTCTTGCTTGTTGTTGCCTCCGTTCCCCGTTTTTTTGCCCCATGGGTATAGGCCTTTCTTTATTTCTTTAGTGGCACCTGAGTGGGCTTTGGGGAAGGAGAAGAGATAAACGTGGGTGTTCAATCCACTGTGTTTAACCAGCAATCCTAAAGAGGTTCTTGAGGGCAAGAGTTTGGCTAGAAAGGGAAACATTTTACCTTTTGGTCTTGACAACTGCTCCTGCTCCCACAGGGCACCCCCATCCAGGCCCAAGACCAGCATTCCCTCTTGGTTGAATGCAACTGAGTCAGGCCAGGCTGGTCAGTTAAAGGTGTCCAGGGCCTTTGAGGCCTTCTAGGCCACAAACATGACTGAGCACATCAGAGTCACCAGGCTGGGGACCAGCAGCAGCAGCCACTGAGAGGCTTTCGATCGGGAAAAACAATGGTTTCTCTCAAGGGATATTGATTCTCTTTCAATTCTAAGAAACAACTTTGACCTTGGTTGCTATGGAAGATGGAGGCCATAGGGGGATATGGGATGAGGCATCTTATTATGGTAATTCAGTTTTCTTCCCTGTAGAAAAATGCCAGCCCTCTTGCCTGGTGTCACTACGCCTCTGGGGCCCAGAACCACTGCTACCATAGCAATGAAAACACAGACCCATCTTGCATTTTTGGAAATGAAAAGATTGCTGGTAAACACCTATCTCCCACTTTCCTCCACCACAGAATGAATATGGCTTAGGAAGTGACAGTAGGGGCCAAGGTGACCTGGCCTAAGAAAGGCAAGGAGATTTTTAAGCAAAACATGTGCCATCCCACTCTTTTCCCTCCTCCACATGCACTGCACATCCCTGTGAACCCCCCGACCATGGATGGCAAGAACCCTAAACACATGCCATCACCTCCTTCCTACTGGCCTGGCAGACATTGCTGATTAATCATGGTGTTCATCCCACTGAGCCTGGACTTTCAGTCTGTCAACGTTGCAATACAAGCAGAAACCCGTGTGTCATTTTTGTCCTAGAGCCTAAAGGTCTTAGTCATTGAGAGGACCTGCTCCCTTCAGCAGGCAGAAGTGCCTCCAAAGTGTGCAGAAGCTGCAGACGTTTGCCACGTGTTCTGTCTGCCCTATACTCCTTTAAGGGCGAGCCACACCAGAGCCAGATCACTGCTGAGGTCAAATAGGAGTGGAATCCTCTTCCATGTCAGCCTCCTGGGCATCACAGGCCCCAAACCTCAAAATCTGGGTGGGGTGGAGTGACAGAACGCACTCTCTGAGATCCTAGCCAGAAATCAGACCTGCTCCATACCCTCGAGAAGCTAAGAGGCAAGTTGGAGAGACAGACCACATCTAGAAACCTTGGCCTCCTAGATTAAAAGACCTAACTCTCAGATGGCTTTATGCCCCCACCCCCGTCACTCCTAACAGAGTGATGGGGCCATCCCTCCCCTCACCAAGCTTGTCAATCTCTGGATGCCATTCCTTGCCAAGAATGTGGCCAAGACTTCTCCATGTCACTTTGTGGCCTCAAGAGGGTCACCAGCAATTCCCTAGGTTGGTGTGGTGGATTCCCTCTGAAACAAAACTCTGACCCCTGAGCCCCAAGGGGTATTCCTGCCTGGGTAGGCATTTGTTGCTCCTCTCCTGATAGATAAGCAAGGGCCTATCTACCTACAAAGATAAGAGAAGGCTCCTAGCTGGAGTGTCAGGGCTAGAAATGAAAGAAGAGTTGCATCTTGCTTCTTGCATTCTCTGTCATCTCATCCTTTCCACCTCTCAGCCTACCCTGAAGGCAGGTGCATAGAGGAATGCTGAGCCTGGTCAGCTGGGCAGTCTGGGGCCTCGCTTCCTGCAGTGCTGTGTATTCACCTGCCTCCCCACAGACAGCGGGCTCCAGCAGGCAGGGACCCCAGGGACCACTCAGCCTGGCCTGTGCCACAGCTGCAGGCACCAGGCCAGAAACACAAAACTGTAAGCCAGTGAGTCAGCCCCATGCCAGGAGGCAATAGCATGCTAGCCAGAAAGGCTACCCAAGTTTCCCCCTGCCTCAGGAGCCGAGGACACAGCTGGAAAGAGCACAGGGCTGGTAAATGGGGATCCAAAGGCCAGACAGAGCCCAAGAGCTAGCCCAGACCCCTGAGGTTTCGTTGCTGGCATGGCTTCCCAGCAGGGCTCCTCTTGGGTTCTAGCACCCACCTCCTCACAAGCACGCACTCCTGACCTGAGGGCCCAGCTGTGAAGAGACCCCTGGTGGGTCTGTGGCTCATGCCCTCCAGTGTGAGCCCATGCCCAGCACAGGGTCGGGCACAGGAGAAGCCCCATGTTCCTTGAGGCTCCTTGTCCAAAGCATCCCTTGCCCCACAGCTTGGCCAGGCCCAGCAAAGGAGCCTGGGCTGGCTGGGGAGCTAGGGTTTTGTGACCTCAGGAATCCTGTCAGTTCAGCCTCCCTTAGATAAATTGGAGTCAGGCCCAAAGAGGAAAGAAATTGTCAGCCGGTTAGGCAGGACTCTGGCATTGGGAAAGTGAGGCGGGGCAGAGGGCTCCAATTTCTTTTCCATTTCCTGTATATTCTGCACTGCTTTCAGTGTTTTAATTGATTACATCAACCATGCTCATTTCCCTGGACAAATTGGTCTTACACAGAAGAGGCAATTACCTGGGCTTGTTCCATCCCAATCGGCAGAGCAGGCAAGAGCCTCTTTGGGGCCACACAAGATTATATTATCTGAAAAGACTCTGAGATTCAAAATGAGGGCAATTATTTCAGCCTTATAGCTTTTTTTGTTTGACTAAAAATATCTGGCACTGGTGTGGGTCCTACAAGGTATGAGGAACAGTGGCCTAGGTTTACCTGAAGGCCCTGAGCTCAAGAGGATTTGCCTGGTGGCTGTGAGCAATGTGGGCAAACAGCAGATCCGGGGAGGAGAGGGATGGAGTATGAAGAAGTGGAATAGAGTGAAAGGCTAGGTTCAATTTGCAGCTCTGCCACCTGTAAGCTGTGTGGCCTTGGACAAGCTTCTCACCCTCTCTGAACCTCAGCTGCCCAATCTAGGACAAGTTGCTAAGATTCTCTGCCTTGCCTCCATTAAAAGAAGGCTGTACGACACCATGAGTTCATGGGTATCAATGTGTTTTGTCAACTCTCAATGCTCTGCCCTTAACAGGGTAGTTTGGGCACCCAGAGGCATCTGTGGGAGCAAGAGGCCCCAGGTTTGATAGACCAACCCTCAGGACCAACATGGAAGCCACTGGAACTTGGGTCTGGGATGGGAATTAGGGTGAGGCCAGTGAGATATCTCAGAAGGCCTCACCTCAGGGTTGTACAAGCGCAGAATCAGCATCCAAGAGTGGGTGCCTAAAGAAATTTTGCACCCTATGCACCTCACTGGCTTCATCCTAGTCCCAGCCCTTTATTTTCAGCCATCGCAGCCAGGCATGGCTTAAGCTAAGGCAGATATGAACCATTTGCTTTGGATCATGATTGTTCTAGAAAGTCTTCTGGGGGGCTCCCTCAGTGCCTCCATACCAAGCAGATATAGCCCTCAGGGAATGAGGCAGGGGCTAGCTAGCAAGGATGCAGAGCAAGCCTGGGCTGGGGAGGAGGAGGCTGGCTTCCAGGTCATGTTCTGCCACTGTCTCACACCATAACTGTGGCCAATGTGCCTATCGTACTGTTAGGGTCCTGGCCTGGATCATCTCTAAGGTCAGTTCTAGCTCGGACATTCTCTGAAATGATGACCTTGAGGCTTGAAAAAAGTCCAGACCCCTTAGGCCACAGCCCTGGCCTGGTGCAGACTGGCCAACAGGCAGTGCAGGGCGTGCTTGACACCCCTCCTCTGACCACTGGCTGCACATCTCTGGCGAGAATGTCATGCACATGCACGTGCCAGGGGCACTGGTTGCTTTGTTCTGGCCAAATTGAGTCCAAAACAGATGCTGAGTTTGGGGCCTGGGATTTTTAAAGTCTCAAAGGAAACAAGGCCACTTCATGCATAAATCATTGCACAATTTTCTTTTTGAAAATCAAAACTTTCTTATTAAAAAAAAAAAGTTAGAGGGGTCAGCCCCAGTGGCCTAGTGGTTAAGTTCAGTGAGCTCTGCTTCAGCGGCCCAGGTGTGGTTCCCAGATGCAGACCTACACCACTTGGTGGTGGCCATGCTGTGACAGTGACCCACATACAAAATAGAGGAAGATTGGCAACAGATGTTAGCTCACAGCAACTCTTCCTCAGCAAAAAAAAAAAAAAAAAGTTAGAGATACTCTTCTGTGCAGACTTTGACGCAGATGAACATGTGGAATTTAGAAATATTTTATGGGGTTTGTTTTTAAAAGGTAAACCAAAGCATTATAAGTCAGGCCCCTTCTAACCACACTTCATGAGGAAATCAGAAATTCCAGAGAAGCAAGGTCTCTAAGCAAAGTCCTAACCCAGTCTTAACTCCAGGAGTGGGAACAGAGTCCCAGGCCCCATGCACTCTTAAAGGGGACCACACATGAGAACAAGACCCAGCTCTCCAGTTCCTGAGCTCATGACGCAACCGCTCCAGGGCAGCAACGACTCAGAACACAAGCACATGTGCCAATCTGAAGACCTTCAACTGGCCCCTTAGTTCCGCCTCCATACCATGGTTTCTGCTCAGGTCTTGACCATTGCTTGCCCAGACAATGGCCATGGCTTCCTACCTATTTCCTGTTTCCACACTTAATCCTTCCAGTGTGCTTCCATTCTGGCAACTGCAGTGGATATCTGAACCCTTGAATCTGACCCTGGCACGCCCCTGCTTGTAAATTCTTTATGGCTCCCCCATTGCCCTCAGGATCAAGCCAAAGCTCCTGATGGTGGCCAGCAACACTCAACCTGCTTCTCCACCCTCCTCTTCCACTGCTCCCACCCTCAGCCCAGAGGCAGCCACTCTCAAGCACCCAAGGCTCTGCGGGCACTTTAGGTCCATCATGCCTCTGGGCTTTTGCCGAAGCTGGTCCCTCTACTGGCGATGACCCATGTGCCTGAAGGTGCTGCTCTTTTTTCACAGCCCAGCTCCACCTGGCCCTCCTTTAGAGCCTCCACAGGTCAATTAGTGTCACCCTTCCAGTTCCAGAAACATCTGAACCCAGGGATAACATGAAACACACACACCCAGGCAGGGCCTGGGTCTGCCTCCCCTATTAGACTGTGAGGAACGCACCATGCAGAGACTGGATCTGGTTCTGGTTTGCTGTCAATATGGTCAATAGTACCTATTCACAGGGCCCTGGGAGAACCCAACCACAACTGTCTTTAGCACTTAGCCCTGGACCTGACACCAAGGAAATGCTCAATTAATGCTGGCCATGGTCGTTAAACCCTGATGAGTCCTAGTAAGCAGGCAGAACACGTGCTACTTGTCCACTTCTCATAGAAGAGGAAAAAAGGCCCAAGAGGTAATGTTGCATGTTCAAGGTCACTGTCTTAGTCTACTCAGGCTGCTATAACAAACCATAGACTGGGTGGCTTAAGCAAGAGACCTTTATTTTCCACAGTTCTAGAGGCTGGAAGTCTGAGGTCAGGGTGCCAGCATGATTGGGTTCTGGTGAGAACCCACTTCCAGGCTTGTAGACAGCCATCTTCTTGGTGTGTCCTCACATGATTGAGAGCAGAGAAAAGGAGCAAGCTCTCACGTCTCTTCTTATGAGGGCACTAATCCCATTCATGGGGGCTCCACCCTCACGACCTTATCACCTCCCAAAGGCCCACCTCCTAATGCCATCACATTGGGGGTTAGGTTTCAACATATGAATTTGGGAGGTCACAAACATTCAGCCTATAGCAGTCACACAGCCAGTAAGAGGTCTCACCTCACGCCCACACTGTGAGCCTCATGCCTCCCACCCAGGGTTTCCCTGTTGGCCCAGAGGCATGGGATGCTGTGGGACTTTGCTTAGCACCCACTCACATGCAACCCAGAACTGAGGAGGAGTTAAGGCCCTCTGGGGCAAGCCCTTGACCAATGGGAGATGGGAGCCTGTGGAAATATTCTTCCCCTTTTTCCTCCCAGACACATAGCCATGAGACGCAGTTTATGCAGGATCAAGTAGTCCATCACAAGTAGCAACAACCAACTCACTAGTGCCTCTTGTGTGGGCCCTCCCCCCATTCCTTCACGCCCTCTCTCTGGGATCACTCTGCTTCCAGGGAAACCCTGGCTAAGGCGCTCTGGCATATGGCACAGAGCCTGCCACATAGCAAGTGCTCACCAAATATCAGGAGGAAGTCAAGGTCAGGTATACTAGAAAGATGACCTTCTAGAAATCCTACCCTGCGGTCCCCATGCATGCAAGGTTCAGGGTCAGCCAGAGATTTGGGCAGTATTTATACACAGGGTCTGGGACTCATCTCTGAGCTCTCCCATGTGGGATTCTCTCTCACTTTGCAACAGCGGGGAGTGCCCTGACCTTGGTCCTCTTGTTCTTCAGACCAGAAAGACTATGGGGGTTTCCTCGGAGTTAGGCACCCTGCGAAGTATGAGTGGGGGTGCCTTTAAGCTGGAAGTTGTGCAAACAGGAAACTCACCAGAGCTGTTTCTTTCTTCCAAGTGTTGACTGCCTCCCAGTCTGCCTGCTTTGTGTAGCTTTCCAATGCCTTCGGGTGAGTGTTTGGGTTTGCTTCGGTTTTGTCCAGAGTCTACAGTTGTCGTCTGTGGGAGGGTTGGACCCAAAGGAGCTTACTCAGCACTATCAGAAGTGGAAGCTCCCCTGGATGAATTGGATCCTAGCCTTTGTGAGCCCAGGCCCAAGGCGGGATTGGGGAGAGTCCCCACGAGGAAGGCACGACTTGGAGAGGCTCTGTGCCAGGGATTCCATCTGACAGGCTTCCCTGGGCACCTCTCCCCCTGATTGGCTGGTCCACAACTGACAATGCCCCCCGTACCCTGTGCTGCCCCTTCTCAGTGAGTACTTATGGCCACAGGCTGGCTGACCACTAGCTCCCTGCAGTCTCTGAGGTGTGGAGAGCACCCTTGGGCTTCCTGCTAAGTGGTGTCAGCTCATCTTCCCTCGGGAACCATTGGCACTGATCAGCATCAGTCTTCATCCGTTTTCTAGAAATCCTCCTGTGGGTGCACTGCTCCCTTCCGCCCCTAGGCCTTGTGCCCCTTCTTGAGAGGATGTTTCTCTCCTCCTAGGTCCTTGACTTGTCAGCAGAGTGGGGGATGGGGGTTGGTGGCAGGGGCCTGCCCCCCTGGCCTTTGGCATTGTGAGGGCAGAGGAAGGCCAGGGTCACAGGGTGGAGGCAGGACTGGAAGACTTCCCTGCACCAGTTGGGGAGAGCTTGGGGTGAGGCTGACGCAGGTGCTGACACAGGGTCTGACGCTGTCTCAGGAGGAAAAGGCAGGTCAGGCAAGTGCCAGAGGGCAGGACAAACATGGGGCTGTATATTAGTTTCCTGTGGCTGCTGTAACAAGTTATCACAAACTTGGTGGCTTAAAACAACGCAAATTTATTCTCTTACAGTTCTGGAGGGCAGAAGTCCAAAATCAGGGTGATAGCAGGGCTGATTCCTTCTGGAGGCTCTAGGAGAGAATCCATTTCCTTGCCTTTTTCAGCTTCTAGAAACTGCCCACATTCCTTAGCTCATGGCCCCTTCCTCCTTCTTCAAAGCCAGTGGCATAGTGTCTTCCAATCTTTCTTTCCTGCCTCCCTCTTTCTATTAGAAGGATCCTTGTGATTATATTGAGCCCACCTGGTTAATTCTGGCTACTCTTCCCATGTTAAGATCCTTAACTTAATTACATCTGCGAAGTCTCTTTTGCCATATGAGGGAGCACTCACAGATTTCAAGGATAAGGACATGGACATTTTTGGGGGAGAGGGATATTATTCAGCATACCACAAGGTGGGAGAGGGTGGGGCCATAGAGCAGGTAGGCCCCTGTCTTAGTATTCTTAGGCTGCCATGACAAAATACCATAGACTGAGTGGTTCAAATAACAGAACTTTATTTCTCACAGTTCTGGAGGCTGGAAGTCTCAGATCAAGGTGCCAGCATGGTCAGGTTCTGGTGGGAGCCCTCTTCCTGGCATAGACAGCCAACTTCTCCCTGCGTCCTCACATGGCAGAGAGAGAGTGACAGAAGGTCTCTGGTGTCTCTTCTTATAAGGACACTAATCCCATGACCTCATCTAACCCTAAACACTTCTCAAAGGCCCCAGCTCCAAATACCATCATGTTGGGGGTTAGAGCTTCAACATATGAATTTGGGGGGGCATAATTCAGTCAATAGCAGCCCCAAAGCAAGACAGCAGCAGCCCCCAGGGAGGCCCAGCAGGGTAGGAGCAGTGACTGAGCCCATTGCAACAGGCAGGTAAATAGAGGCCAGCAGCACTTCATACAGGCAGCAAACCAGGATCTGGAGATCAGTAAGCAGGGGGCAGGGCGCCAGTGCCTGGGCTGGGATGGAATGACCTGGTCTGGGCCTTAGGGATGGCTCGAGGACCCATGGGGGCTCATAGATTCCTGAGGCTGAGCCTGCAGGTTGGAGGCAAGCTGCCCCAGAAACGGGGAGAGGAAGGAAGCAGGGGCTGGGAGTCAGGCAGGGCCTGACCCCAAGCCTCATCCTCATTCCGAGAGGGGCAGCTGTGTCTAACTTGGGACTGATTAGATTTAAGAAAGGTCACTCTATCCCTCAGTCAAGTCCATTTTGCCATCACTTATTGAATACCTGCTGCATTCCAGGCCTCGATCTGGCTGGAAGGGATGCAGTGAGGAGCAAAGGCTTGGTCTCTGCCCTTCAAGCTTGCAGGAGAATCAACACAAACACCCACACAGGCGATAGCTAAATAACCACGCAGGAGTAAGGTGTTAGAGGGTCAAAATTAATTAAAACAGCTTCTAAAGCAATCAGGAAAGGCTTCCTGGACAAGGCAGCCTCCCGAAAGACTGGGAAAAAATTTGACTTGGCAGAGCAGAAGGCATCCCACGTAAGAGGACAACAGACACAAAGGCTCAGAGGTGGGATAAGCATGGCATTGTCTAGAAGACTCTGAACTGCCAGTCTGGCCAGGTGAAAGACTGGGGTATCAAATCAGGGAAAATCAGACTAAATAGCTGAGGCAGACAGGGCTAACTGTCACAGGGCTTTCAGTTCCCTTGCAAGGATTCCAGACTTCATCCTTCACCCAGCCCCTCCCCACCTGGTGCCCTGAGTGGCTGCAGGCAGAGTCAATGGCCAACTGGTCGACCCACATGGCCTTGCTGGCCAACGCCAAGTTTGATCAGTCAGTGCCCAGGCCACTCCTCCAGGCCTAAGTAGCCTCCTCCACTGGACAGGTATGATCACTTTCTAGGTGATCCACAATGTATGAAGGGTTGGGAAGGACCACTTTTCACAACAAAGAACCTTGGAGACTTTTAGAGCAAAAAAATAGGCTACATTTTCCTTAGTCTGCTGGCAGTGGGGAGGGATCAGGAAACCTGACAGGAGGGTCTTCTACTGATCCAGGGTAAGGAGTATGAGTGAGGGTTCAGAGTAGCTGGCTTGGAAAGGGAAGGAAAGATAAGACCATAGAGTCTGGCTTCCTTATCTACATAATGAGATGGGGAGTCCTACAAGAGGCAGCCCCCTGTAGGCCAAGTTCAATGCCTTCTATATCCAAAGAGTTGCATAACTTCATGTGCTGTGTGGACTATTATTATGGCCTCCAGTTCTGTGGAATGATGTTTTTGGGGCAGCACTCAGAGTGCCTTGTCTCTTCCGCTGCTGTATCACGTTGCAGCCTCATGGCACGTTTTCTCTTGCTTTCAGGTTTACACGTCCACTAACAAGCCCGTGTTGTTTTCCAGCTCTGGGTTGGTTGTCCTTTAAAGATGGACAGTCACTAATGCATTCCCTTCCTCAGACAGGCATCCTCCCATTGACTGCATTGGACCTACAATATATCTCCTCCCGGCCCATCCACCTAGCAGCCTAGTAGGTACCAACCAGCCCGTGGCAGTGTCATGCTATAGCCTCAGTTTGTAAAGCAGATGGGGAGGTGGTGGGCCCATTCTGGAAGCTATGAAGATGGAAAGTGGAATCAGGGCCTTCCCAGCATGATGGCCAGGGCCTGGGGCTACTGGGGAATTGTAGAGGTGTGTAGTGGGTTGAATGGTGGCCCCAAAAATATGTTCATGTACTAATTACCAGAACTTATAAATATTGCCTTATATGGCAAAAGATGTGATTTAGTTAAGGATTTGGAGATGAAGAGATTATCCTGGATTATCTCGGTAGGCCCTAAATGTAATTACATGTATCCTTATAAAAGAGACACGTGACAGAAGATGGCCATGTGAAGATGGGGGCAGAAGCTGGAGTGATATGGCCACAAGCCAAGAAACACCTGGGGCTACCAAAAGCTGGAAGAGGCAAGGAAACATTTTCCTCTAGAGCCTCCAGAAGGAATGTGGCACTGCCGACACATTGATTTCAGATTTCTGGCCTCCAGAACTGTGAGAGAATGAATTTCTGTTGTTCTAAGCCACCCAGATTGTGGTACTTTGTTACAGCAGCCACAGGAAACTAATAAAATGTGGGAAGGTCATGCCCAGGGCACACAAATCCCAGCACAAGCACCCCTGGGACAAGATCCCACCTTAACCCAATCTTGACTGAAAAGCTTTTAGCTCAGACAACTAGAAAATTTCTTTTGTCCTATACAAAAAACATGATGGGAATCAATGAAAGAATAAACCATGCTCTGCAGAGATGCATTTTGCAGGCAACTTTGCTGGAATATATCCATTCTTCAAGTGGGAGCACTGCATCCCTTCCGAGTTCTCACTTAGCAGGTATGCATTGTGGCTTTGGGACTCACATAATTGTTTAGGGGAGTGGGACCTCATTCCAGAAGAGCAGAGAGAAAATGAGTGTCAAATATGGGTGATGCTGGGACGAGGGGGGCAGCCAATGTATCCAACCCCAGCCCCAGGGGCCCCAAGGGGTCTGGGCCAAACAGAACAAAGTCATAGGGAGATATGAGATCCAGAATCGACGGGTGCTAAACCAAGTGCCCCAGAACTTGGCGATTGAAGTGAGCCTGGGCAGCGGGGAAATTGGCAGCCAGGTAAGCCATGGTGTGCATTAATAGAGGTGGAGTCCCCAGAATGAAGGAGGTGAGAGTCTTGTTGCCCCCTCTGTCCCTTGATGGCTCAGCTCACTCTGGATCACATGCTGTAAGAGGCCAGGGGACAAACAATAGTATTCTGGGGGGACAGGCCCCAGATGAGAAGGGAACACGAGCCCACAGCATCTGAGGTGGGCATAGGGGTCGTGAGAGATGGCCTCAGCTCTCCAGAGGGCTGGCCTGGAACTGAGGAACCAGGGTTGTACTATGAGGCCTCTGGGGCCAGAACTGCTGTGGAAGTACCCAGAAACAGATTGGCACTCCCCAGAAGGAAGCACTTGATGGCAGCAGGGCTACCAAAAGGTGAAAGCTTCTGCTATCTCATGAGTCACTTTCAAGGCCAAGGTGAGCATGGGGTTTAATCATAATTTGGTGCTTTAAAAGGTAGAAAGCAACACCTCAGGAGACTAACCTTGCCTCTCTGGAGCAATGAGTGGGTCTCCCTCAAGGCTGCTCTGTCACCCGGGCAGGCCTCCTCAAGGAGACTGGGCATCAGGTGACAGTGTGTCTTTTGAATATTTAGGAGCCTCAGCTGAAGATTCCAAAGTGGGTTGGTGAGAGTCAGTTTGACATGAGGACAAGGTGAAGGTCACCTTCATCGTTCAGAGTCTGGGCTTCATTTTTCTAGAGATTTACCCATTAAAATCCAGAGAGGCAGGATGCCGATCCTTAACAGGACAGTTGGTTTCTTTCTTAGGAAATGGCATTTATTTTTAAATGAGCAGTGGTACCCTTTCCCTCTCTTCCTGGGGATAAATACGGAAAGGCTGGCTGGCACAGTGCTGGTGTGGTGGTGGCCGAGGGGGCAGTGCTGAGGACTGGGCAGCCAGACCACGGTACAGGTGAAGTAGGGTGTTAGCGGGTCCGGCTCGGGATCCCCAGCGGCCACTGTCTGCTGAGTGCCCGCTACATGGCATGCTACATGTGAGCTAGGTAGGCTGCCATGCGGTGAGGGAGTACAGACTGCCAGCCAGCCAGACTGCCAGTCTGCTCTCTTGGTATTTAGGCTGGGCAGTACTAGAAAGACTACAGCTTTCACAATGGGGGGCTGGCTTAGCATTGGCTGGCTAAGGAACACACATCCATTGAAGCTGCAGACAGGAGCCATCTTTTGTATATTTGGTGTTAATGCCGATGTTATTTAAGTGTGTTCTTGTGGCAAGTGAGAGATAGCCTGTGAGAAAGCAACAGCCAGCTAGAAGACAAATTGTCTGGGGGCAGGGAGTGCTGGGCAGGGGAGCCAAGCAACTCGGAGTCAGATGAAAGTCTGGAGATTGAATGAGGGAGCGAGCCCCGCCCACGGGAAGCTGGAGGCCCAACCAGGGGCCAGCAGAACCTGGGGCTCTGAGACCCGGAAGGATCAAGGCTATAAAGAGACTGATGGTGGGGAAGCCAGAGGCATAGGCAGTTCAGAGGAGAGGGAAGGATGAGATCAGGAGAAGGTGGAAAGCCAAATCTCTCAGGAAGAACAAGTGGGCAGGCTACACTCTCACCCATCCCAGGAGCCAGAAGACTAGAGTTGGTCTCAGCCAGCCACCACCTCATTGTGGACCCTCTATGAAACCCTCTCCTTTCCTGGGCCTCAGTTTCCCCATCATCAAGCAGCCTGATCCAGATGATTGTTCTGGACCCTTCCAGCATGGTCAATTCATGATCTTCCCTCCTTTTCCCAAAGAGAGGCGCTCACATCAGCCTGTGTTGTGTCCTAGGGCTCCCGTGACAGTACTATAAACTAGAGGGCTTCAAACAACAGAAAGTTATTCTCTCACAGTTCTGGAGGCCAGACGTCCAAAATCAGTATCACCGGGCTGAAATCAAGGTGTTGGCAAGGTCACAATCCCTTCAGAGGCTCTAGGGGAGATTCTGGGCCTTGCCTCTTCCAGCTTCTGGGGGCTACTGGTGCTCCTTGGATTGTGGCCTCATCACTCCAGTCTCTACCACCACCTTCACTTTGCCTTCTCATCTGGGTGTCTGTGGCAGATCTCCCTCTGCCTCTCTCTAATAAGAACATTTGTGATTGCACTTAGGGCCCACCCAGATAATCCAGGGTGATCTCTCATTTCATGATTCTTTTTTTTTTATTTTATTGAGGTCATATTGGCTTGTAACATTGTGTATTTTTCACATATACATTATTCTATTTCAGTTTCTGTATAGACTGCATCATGTTCACCACCAATAGTCTAGTTTTTATCCATCACCATACACATGTGCCCATTTACCCCTTTCGCCCTCCTCCCACCCCCTTCTCCTCTGGTAACCACCAATCTGTTCTCCTTGTCCATGTGTTTTTTTATCTTCCACATATGAGTGAAATCATATAGTATTTGTCTTTCTCTGTCTGACTTATTTCACTTAGCATAATACCCTCAAGGTCCACCTATGTTGTCGCAAATGGCATGATTTCATCTTTTTTTATGGCTGAATGGTATTCCATTGTATATGTATGTACCACATCTTCTTTATCCATTTATCAGTTGCTGGGCACTTAGATTGTTTCTACATCTTGGCTATCGTGAATAATGCTGCAATGAACATAGGGGTGCATAAATCTTTTTGAATCGTGGATTTCATGTTCTTTGGATAAATACCCGCTAGTGGGATAGCTGGATTGTATAGTATTGCTATTTTTAGTGTTTTGAGAAATCTCCATACTGTTTTCCACAGTGACTGCACCAGTTGGCACTCCCACCAGCAGTGTATGAGAGTTCCCTTTTCTCCACATCCTCTCCAACACTTGTTATTTCTTGTCTTGTTAATTATAGCCATTCTGACGGGTGTGAGGTGATATCCCATTATAGTTTTCATTTGCACTTCCCTAATAATTAGTGAGGTTGAATATCTTTTCATGTGCCTGTTGGCCATCCATCTCTCATCTCATGATTCTTAACCTCATCTACAAAGTTCTTTTTTGCCATATAAGGTAATACTCACAGGTTCCAGAGATCATGACATGGATATCTTTGGGGGGACATATTTTGGCCTACCATACCACCATTTGGGCCTTTCTTGGTTATTTCTACAGCCTTCTCATATTGACTCAAATGTTTTCACACTATTCACTTGTTCTCAGCTATCAAAAGTCAGTGGAAAAACACCCAGAACTCCCTTTTTGTATCCAACACTTAGCCATGTCCTAGTATATTAAGACAAAAGTCCCCTGTGGCCCACTTCAGACCTCACCCAGTGGAATGTTCCCTTCCACTGGAACCTAGTTGCACCTGTCACAGAATCCAAGTCCAAACACTCTGAAGGCCTCAAAACATTCTTTATAGCATTTGGTGAGGCTTCTTAAGTATGTATGTGTGTTTGTGTGTCTCTGGGCCGGGTAGGAGGCAGTGACCTGCCAAGAAAGTTTTGAAAATTCTGAGGTTCTGGATGTCAGTTGGCCTCTTGACCTGCAAGGAGCCCTTCACACCCTAGGTCTGGGACCTAAGGCTGATATATTTTGAAGCCAAGCAATGCCATACCACATGACTAAAACACTGACAGTCTGCAGTAAAGAGTTGCATCACAGGGGATGGATGACTCCAACACGTGTTACCAAGGGCAGGGCACTGAGAGGTGTTGCAAAGTGCCTATCAGGTTAAGGGGGGAAGGGGGTTGCCAGAGGGGAAAGTACGGAGAGCCTAAAAACCCAGCTCCCTTGTCCTGTGCCCCACCCCCACCATTTAGGGAGAGCCTGCTTGGGAAGATGGAGTTTAAAGTGTGAACATGAATTCAGCCTCCAGCTTCTGCCAACCTTGTGTTGACATGACTTGAAGGCCACCAAAGAGGCTGTCACAATCTTACTTCTGAACAGCAGCACCCAGTCTCCTGGGATTTGCTTCTCTGATCAGAAAGCTGGCCCTGACTAAGGATTATCAGCAGCTGGAGACACTGGGGAGTGGCCCAAAGTCAAGATGGCTGTGATGGTTAATTACATGTGTCAACTTGGCTAGGCCGTGGTGCCCAGATGTTTGGTCAAACACCAGACTAAAAGTTGCTGTGAAGGTATTTTTTAGATGTGATTAACATTTAAATCAATCAACTTTGAGTGAAGCAGATTATCCTCCATAATGTGAGTGGGCCTTATCCAATCAGTTGAAGGCCTTAAGAGCAAACACTGAGGTTTCCTGAAGAGAAAGGAATTCGGCCTCAAGACTTCAGCACAGAAACTCTGCTGAGTTTCCAGCCTTTAGCCCCCAGACTGTAACATCAACTCTTACCTAAGTGCCCAGGCTGCTGGCATACCCTACAAATTCAGACTTGCCAGCCCTCACAATCACGTGAGCCAATTTCTTCAGATAGACAGACAGATAGATAGATAGATAATCTCCTATTGGTTCTGTTCCTCTGGAGACTCCTGACTAATGCAATGCCTGTGTGGTCTTAGAGGGCTTCCGAGCTCTAAGAGGGAGTGAGTGGGCCCTGGACACAACCTCCACAATCCACCCTGTAGAGAAAGGAGGTGCCCTCAGGGTCCTTCTCCCTCTCAGCCCTCTAAGCAGCCCATTTGCTCCCTGAGTCAGCCTCACCTTGTGAATACATCTGTCCTTCCCTCCCAGCCCCCTCCCCATGTCGAGACTTCTCTGCAGCCAGCTCCAAAGCTCTCCCTGGTGGCCCTAGCCCTGAGGAGCTCACCCTCCCAGCTCATTTCGAGAGCTGAAGAGCTGAAGTTCAAGTTCTAGCCACACACACATTACCTCCCACCCGGGAGGATGGGGGAGGGCCCTACATTCCCTGACGGTTATTAACTCATTCAGTTCTCACAATAACCCTGTAAGGCAAGGACCAATACACACCCATTTTCAGATGAGGAATGTAGGAGCTCAGAGAGGTTATATGGGTTGGCTAAAGTCACACAGCTGGCATGGAGGTAGCTGAGAGCCAAGCGCCTATGTGTGTGATTCTAGAGCTATGTTCTTTCTACTACACCCACCACCAAGATGGCTATTCTTTGTAGATACAGCTTAAAAATAAGGCACATACTCATAGAGAGGCTGCTCCCGAAACGTGCTCTGCCTTCCAAAGTCACACGGGGGCTCAAGCTCAGACACGAGGAGTGTAACTAATCAGCAATGGTTACCTATGTGCGGCTGAAGGATGTGGCTGTCAGGAGCTTGAGGCTCTCGAAACACAGAAATCACTTCAGAAGTGGATTCTGCTAGCAGGAGTGACAGATCACCACGGCTCATTTGACCAAGCTGGGGAGGAGTCTAAATAGAATGGAGCATGTGAGAAAGAGAGAGACTTTCTTCCAATGACAGTGTTGTCATTGAGCTTGGATTTCAATAGAGGTGGTGAGGGCTCGGTGGAGACTGGGACACGCTCTTCGGAGGAAGAAAAGCCTGAATTCAGCTCCAGCCAGGACAGCAGCCATGCTGGAGGGAAATTCAAGAGACTCAGAGAGGTCTTCCAGCCAGGACTCCAGCCTTCTCCGCAGGAAAAAGCACAGAGGCTTTGCCTGGAAGGGGAGAGGAGTGCCCACGAAGCTGGTCCTGGGGACGAGGGGAAAGAGAAGGGCAGCCACCCAACTGACATCTGATCTCCATCCTCGCCAGGCTGGTGAGCGGAGCTGAAAAGACTGTTGATTGTGCTTCCAAAGGCATTTCAGCTCTGAATCAGAATCAACAAGCAGAGCAAATGAGAAACATTGGATGAAGGGGAACAGTGCCCTTGGCTGGAAGAGAAAACACACTCCAGGGAGAAATGCGGGGATCCTGATTATGGGGAAATGCAGACAGGATGAGGGCTCAAGGCATGTCAGTGGGTCCCATCGGCCCTCCATTTGTCCATCTGTCTACTCATCCTTTGGTCTATCCACCCATCCTTCCTTCCACCCTCCATTCCATGACTCCCTCCAAGCCTGTCTGGACTCTGGCTCTGGGTCAGGTCCTGGGCTGAGCTCTTTGGTGGGAGGCACAGACAGGAAGTTAACATGGACCTTGACTCCAGAGCAGGGCACTCTCTCCCTGCACCCTTGTCCTGACCTGGCCCCCTCCACTCCAGCAATGCCCAAGCTCCAAAGCCCAAGGCAGCAATGCTCACAGCTCCATGCTGCCTCTGCCTGGGAGCCATTCCCTGCCTTTTTCCCCTGGAGAACTGGCAATAATAGCCCTTTGTGTGGCAGGTGGAAAAATGTTGCCCAAAGATATCAGGCCCTAATCCCCAGAACCTGTGCACATTCCTTTACATGGCCAAAAATGCGATTAATTTAAGGATCTTGAAATGGGGAAATGATCCTGGGTTATCCAGATGGGCCATAAACGTAATCACGAGTGTCCTTATAAGACAGAAATTTGACAAACACAGAAGACAAGGTGATGTGTCCACGGAGGCAGAGATGGAGACGATGTGGCCACAAGCCGGGGAATGCCTGGAGCCACCAGAAGCTGGAAGGGGCAAGGAACAGATTTCTCCCCTGGAGCTTCCAGAGGGAGCGTGACCATGTGGACACCTTGATTTAGCCCAGTGATAGTGATTTTGGACTTCTATCCTCCAGACTGTGAGAGAATAAGTTTCTGTTGTTTTAAGCCACCACGTTTGTGGTAATTTGTTACAGGAAGCTAATACACCCCGGCAGGTTGGTTGTGAAGGTTCTAGAGGACTGTGTATTTATATGCAAGCTCTGGCACGTGGCATGTGCTCAGCGGATAGTGACTTAACTGAGGATTAACAGAACATGCCAGGGCAAGGCATTACGTATTAAAAGTCCAATGAAGAATTGCAAACTCTCCAGCCTCCACAGCCTGGTTAGACGGAAATCCTCACTGCTCTCTGAGGAGAATTAAGAAACATAAAGTTGACTTGATTCACAAGTAGAAGACCTTCTTCTTCCTAAGTACGCCTCTTGCCACCAAACTTAAAAATGTCTCAGTGTTCAGATCATAGCCCTGCATTTGGTCACATATAGTGTCTTTGGGGAGGCCCCTCCCAGGTCACAGTGAAGCTTCATTGGAAAGACAAACAGTGGACATGGGGGTGATGCAGACTGGGCCACCAGGGCCCTGCTGTTACCACAGAGCCAGCTTCCCCCACCCTCAGGCTTCCCACCACACAGGCTCCCAGAGCAAGGGGCTCCCTGAACACACAGCCTATAGGCCTGGCCGGTTTATCCCAACCTGCCAGGCAGCAAGCCCAGAGCCTTAGGGTGAGTAGGCCATGAGGATAGTCTCAGTCTCCCGTGCTGCCCTGCCAGCCTGGCCAGCAGCCAGAGCACAGCACCTCCCGGGCTCTGTTTCCAGAACCCTGGCCCTGGTAGCTGGAGCACAAGGAGAGAAGCAGGGCTTTGTTCTCCCTGGGGCTTCAGGTAGGTGAGCGGGCTTTGGTCAGCAGGCAGAATCCTGCTGGGGCCTGGCCCACTCAAGACAAGTCTCAGTGGTCACTCAGTGAGACGGTCCCTTCCCTTAGCACTGAGACACTCACCATACCAAAGCTGCCACAAGCCCCATCACCAGTCATTCTACAGTGCTGCCAAATAGCTCCCCTCCTGCCTGGTCACAGAGAAAAACAACATCAAAGAGTTGCTTTGTGTGTGTGTGTGCGCACATGTGTGTGGCCACGCACGATAAATTGCTGGGGTTATTAGATGCTACCAAGAGCCTCATTGTGGAGGAACCAGATGAATCCTCTTCCCCCAGTCTCCTGACCAGCATCCTTCTCAGACTAAGCAGCAGTTTATTATGAATCTTATCCGATAGCAATATTTCTATTTAGCAGCAAATACATAAGCCCGGCTTGGTCCAAAAAGATGTAACATGAGATATGTCTGCTCAGCCGCTGTCTGAGGCCCTGTAATTGAAGCCTTATAATTAGCATGAAGTCACCAGCTTGGTCCCCCTCAAAGGGCATCAACTAGAGTGTGAAGAGGGGGCTGCTAAGGGCCCATCCACAGGAAACATTTCCTAAACACTAGGGAGAAGGCAGCAAAAGAGCCCCCTCATTGCCCATGGGCCCCACTGCTATGTCACTGTGTCCCTTTTGGCTAATACCAAACCCTGGGCCATCCATCGCATGGTTCCTCTGCAATGGGAGGCCAGGAGTCAACAAGCCCCAAGATCAGATGGGCTAGTTATAGTGGGCTACTCCCTCATCTTTGCCGTCTACTCACACCTGGTTTTCTGCACATGAGTGAGAGTTGGGATTGCCTGGTGGGTGCCAGCCCCCACCTGGACCCCACCCACAACTGAGCCAGGGTAGGAGGGAGACAGAAAATAATTTCTCCCTCACTTCTGTGCCAGGCACTGAACTAAAAGCTAGGGACTCAACTGAATCAGGTCGAATACCCCGACCCAAGGGGCTTCTCAATCATGGGGGAGCCAGATGCACAAGCATTTAGGAGCTGCAGAACTTTTAGCAAGTCACTGCATCTCTCTGGACCTCAGAGTCCTCACCTGTAAACTGAGGCTAATAAGAGTAGCAGAAGTTGAAGTTCTAATGAGATGAGACATGGGCAAGTGCTTCTAAGAACATAACCAGATAGTGAGAGTTATAGGTGAGCCCTGCCCATTTCCCATCTGCCCACCAGTGCCCAAGGAGCAAGAGAAGGGCCCAGGAATGCTGCCACACATCTGGTCCTTGGAAATCCCTGTAGGAATTTGGCTTGGCTCTCAACCAGATGCTTTCATAGCCTGCCCATCCCCATCCTTCTGGCTTGTGAACCATGACCCTCTGCCATGATATCCAGGTAGGAGCCACACTGGCCACAAAGGTGGGCATGAGAGAGGTTCCCATTCCCTACCCTAGGAGAGCATGGGAAAGCAGAGCCATTGACTACTCCAAATGGCACCAGAAGTCACCATGTCTGGGACAAACCTCCTCTGATTTGAAACTCCACACCTGCTGCCCACTCTGGGCCCATTCTCTGATACCAAGTCCACTAGCTCTTTAACTGTCCTTTCAGCTACCTGGTGACAAGCTGAGCTCCTCTTGCTCTGTCCTGCCAGAGTTTTATTGGGTATCAAGAACATATGGAACATATGGAGGTGTGTCTCGTGTCATGGAATAAACTCTGCACCGGGAGTTGAGAGCCCTGGTTCTAGCCTGGCTCTGGCACCTGCTATCTGTGTGACCTCCTTGGGCCTCATTTGCATCATCTGTAAAATGGACATAACATTAGTAAATGCCTCACAAGGTTGTTACGAGGATTAAAAGAGATAAATTCCAGCTGGGACAGGTGGAGCAGACGTACTTCTCCCTATTCCTCTCACTAAATATAGCAAAAACCCCTGAACATTACATTTAAAGCAAATATAAGTAGACTCTGAAAGGTGGAGAGAAGAAGTAGCTTAGTTAGGGACCAGGGGACCTGGAGAACAATGCAGTGGTGAGTCTCTGGGTTTTCTTTCTGCCTCATAGATCCCGAACTTGGAGTTGAAGAAGCCAGCAATCCAGAAACATCAGTGGGAGCAGATAAAAAAGAGCCCCAGTAAAAGTCTGCTCTCTCTGGCCAAAGGACCAGGAAAGGGAAAGCATAGCAAGACAAAAAACTTTTAGGAAATAGCTGCTCCACTCCCACCAAACATCACAGGAAACCTGTGACCCTCGCCCCCTCGCAGTCAGCAAAGGCTGGGTGGAAAGCCTATCTTCCCACCCTCACCAGGCTATAACAAGGTACCCTGACCTCCCCTTTAGGGTGGTATGAGAGAAGGCCAAGTAGGGAGCTGGGATCTTCATCCCCCCCAGTACCAAGGAGTCCTCCACTCATCGTGTCATGGAGGCCACCTGGGGAGCAGAAGGAGGTATCCCTCTCCCTTTCAGCCAGGGAGGTGTCATTGGAGGCCTAACAGAGAACCTGAACCCCCACTCTCACCCAGTAGTAACAAGGTGTCCCTTCCTTGCCCCCACCCCCTGGCGGTCAAAGGAGACTGAATGGAGAACCTGGACTTCCAACCGCACCTGGCAATAACAAGGCAGCACCCTTTCACCCACTGAGCGGTATCAGATCAGGCCTGTTGCAACAGAAGATTTAAATAAAACCCAGAGCCTCGTGGCATAACACCTAAAATGTCCAGGATATAATCCAAATCACTTCTCATACTAAGAACTAGGAAAATCACAACTTGAATGAGAAAAGACAATCAACAGACACCAACAGTGAGGCAAGTCAGACGTTGGAATTATCTGACAAAAATTTTCAAGCGGCTGTCATAAAAATGCTTCAAGACTCAATTACAAGCATGCTTGAAAGAAATAAAAATATAAAAATCGTAGCAAAGAAATAGAAGACATAATAAAGAACTAAATGGAATTTTAGACCTGAAAAAATGAAATAATTGAAATAAACATCTCTCTGGATGGACTCAATAGTAGACTGGAGATGACAGAAGCTTATCACTGAATTTGAAGACAAAACAATAGAATTTACTCAATCTGAACAACAGAAAAAATTGACTGAAAAAAGTGAACAGCGCCTCAGAGACCTGTGGGACTTTAATTAAAGATCATTAAAGGTTCATGTCATGAAGTCCCAGTAGGAGAGAAAAGGGTGTGGATCTGAAAAAAGTATTCAAAGAAATAATGACTGAAAATTTTCCAAATTTCTCAAAAGACACAAACCTACAGATTCAAGAAGCTGAGTGAATCTCAAACAAGATAAATTCAAAGAAGTATGTGCCAAGACACATCACAGTCCTAAAAAATAAAGACAAAGGAAAACTCTTGAATGGAGTGAAGGAGAATAATATTTTCATTATAGGGGAAAAACAACTTGAATGATAGCAGATTTCTCGTGATAAACCATGGAGGCCAGAAGGAAGTGAGGTAACATTTTTCAAGAACTGTCAATCCAGATTTCTAATTCCAGAATACGTATCTTTGTGAGGGAATACTAAGAGAATTTGTCACCGGAAGACCTACCTTAAAAGAATGGCTAAAGGAAGGTCTCTAAATAGAAAAGAAATGATAAAAGAATGAATCTTGGGACATTAGGAAGGAAACAGGAGAACAGAAATAGTAAAAATGTGGGTAAATACATTAGACTTTCCTCCTCTTGAGTTTTCTGAATTATGATGGTTGCAGCAAAAATTATAACATGAGGAATGCTCTGCTTTAGGGCAAACAAACAAATGGAAAATGAAAAGAAGCAGGATACAAATTTGTATATGCAGCAAGGGAAGTATGTGTGGAAATGTAACTGGAAAGAACTATGGCAAAATCCGAACAGCAGTTATTTCCGGGAGAGGGAATCATGTGTGGTTTTCCCCTTTGGCTTTTTTGTTGATATTTTTCTGTTTTTGCCTGAATTATCTCCATAAGTATGCTTGGATAATCAGCAAAAGCGAATGCGCCCAGCAGAACGATAAAGAGTTAAATCAGATGAAAGCAAATTGCTCCTAGACAGTAGAGAGGAAAGTGATTCATTACCCTGAGGGGATAATTTAGGAGGACTTCCTGGAAGAGGTGTTATTCGAATTTGCCACCTGGAAGGATGGATGGGATGGAGAGGGCTGGGGAAGACATTCCAAGTAAGAGAAATAGTATGAGGAAAATCACAAAGATGAGAAAGTAGAGTACATGTTCAACAAGGATGGAGTTGCCAAGGGTGACCAGGCTGTAGGGCTTATCAAGGACGTGGATGAGTCACTTCAATTACTGGGAGGATTCTGAAAGGGCCTCTGTACCTGGCAGGCCCCAGAGTAAAAGGCAAAGCATGTATGACGTGTGTAGACTGGGAGGCCTTAGGGCCACAGGGCTTCTGGTAAATATTGGCGCCTGCTGCTTGGGCTCAGGCTTGAGGTGGGTGCCTGCTAAACACAAACACTCCCCTAACTTAGTGGACCCAGAGCTAGGTCCCTCCCTGATCTCCTCGCTTTTCCTTCTTCCTTCTTGCTCCTCTCCAGAGACTGTAGCTTCTCTCTGGGGGAGTATGGATTGTTCTCCCCAGCTGCTCTCCCCCACCACAACCAAATGCATGTTTTCTCTTCTGTCCCCCACCTCCCTCTGACGCCACATTCTTTTTCACACCAAGACACGCTCCTACCAGCTCACATAAGACTCATCTCTCACACGGGCACACTCTCTCTTAAAAGCTCTCTCTCCCCCATACTGTCTCTCTCTCTCAGTCTGTGTGTGTGTGCGTATATGTCTCTCTGTCTCCCTCTGTCTCTGTCTCTCCCTCTCTGTCTCTCTCTAACTCTCTCTCTCTCTGTATGTGTGTGCGTCTGTCTCTCTCATCCTCTCTCTCTCAGTGCTCTGGAGATGGTCCAGAAGAGGCAGGTACCAGAGTGAGTGTAAAGATGTGGAAAGGAGTCAGATTAGAGCAAAGGCACTGTACGTGCCCATCGGGCCAGCAACAAGGGAGAAAGAGTTCGGACTGAAATCGAAGTGAAGGCAGCGGCCTGTCCTTGCCCTTGTAAGAAAGTGGGAAGTCTCTTTGCTAGAGGTTTGTTTTGTAAAAGGATCTCTAACAGGACACTAAAAAGCGAGGTTGCTGTGGAGCTGGGCTAGTTGGAGCCCTGCAAAGGGCTGCTCCATTCTGCACTGAAGAGGCAAGCAAACTCCACGCAAATCACTTGCCTGAGCTAGCTCTGCAAGGAAGCAAGCATGGCCTCCGCTTTGTGAGTAGTGGGCCAGAGACCAGGCTAGGAGCTGACATTCTCCATCTGCTCGGAAGGTGAACTGTCGCATTGAGGTTTTGCTAGCCCAGAGCCACCTGAAAGCTGGGGGGGAGAGGTGAGCAACAAGGGATTGTGTGGCAGCTGTGAGAACGCACCTTGCAGGCCCCCAACTGCAATGGCATCCTTGACCCAGGGCCCCAGTTCTGCCCTCTGAAATCCATCACTGCGTTTGCGCTGAGGCTATAGGCTATTCCCAGCCAAAGACTGAGCTGGCAGAGATGCTAAATTAGACCTGTTCCTGGGAGACAGGAGCCTCCTCTGGTGGTTGACTCTGGCTTGAGGACTCCCTGATGGCCTTGCCAAGCCTTCCTTAGGCTGCATGGCAGTCTAGACGTTTCCATAAAACCCTCCTTCCCTCTCTCCTCCACTCAGGGTCAGACTTGCACCATAATCTGTCAGCTCTTCAGACTTCTCTGGCTCCCTCCCCACTTTCTCTCACAGGTGTTTCTTTTAATAAAATCCTGGCATAATAATCACATCTTGGCCTCTGCTTCTTGAAGGACTACGACTAGCACAGCATAAGAATTTCTGTAGTGACACTCCCATAACCTGGGCTCAGGGAGGGGACAGTAGCCCTCCACTGTCCCAGCTTGGTCTGTCTATCCAGGATGGACTTTCAGGAGAAACAGGCCAGTGACAGATGAGAACCACAGTGAAGCCTGGACCCTCGGGTTGGCACATGTTCCCCAGCCAGGGTGATCACCAGTGCCAAATGCCACCCCTATCCTACCCAAGATATATGCAGTGTGGCTCAAAATTCACTCTCCCTCCTGCTCTCCTTTCCTTCTGCTACCCTTCCCCTTCCTCCTGCCTTCTCCCTGGAGTAACCTCAGCCCCCTCACCAGGGGCCCTGAGGCCACAGAGATGACTCAGAGACTGAGCAAGAGCCTCCTTTACATCACCACCAACTCTACTACCTCCACTTCCGTCACCATCTCTACTTCCACCTCCACCACCACCACCACCATCATCACCTCCACCGCCTCTACCACCGCCACCTCCACTACGACCTCCACTTCCATCTCCATCTCTACTTCCACCTTCACCATTACCACGTCTACCTCCTCTACCCCCTCCACTTCCACACACTTTCACTTCCATCACCACCTCTACTTCCACCATCTCTACCTCCACCACCACCATCACCTCCACCACCACCTCTACTTCCACCATCTCTACCTCCACCACCACCATCACCTCCACCACCGCCACCTCCAGCCTCTCTACCTTTACCTCCACCATTACCACACCTACCTCCTCTATCTGCTCCACCTCCACCTCCACCAACACTACCACCACCATCACCATTTCTTCCACCATCACCTCCACCCTACCCTATGATTTCCTCTACCACCTTCTATAGGATTCTAGAAAGTGTTCGGAGCACAATATTGTGCCACAACTGGCAATATGATGGTAGAGTGAGGCTGTGGCTTCTAGTGTAAGGTCAATCTAAGCTCAGTTACTAGATCTACTCCTTACAGGCTGTGTGACCTAGACCAGATTCACATGACTTTGCTAAGCATCAGTTTCCCAATTTGTAAATTGGGGATAAGAGTAGGATTGTTGCAAGGGCTACATGAGATCATCCACACAAAAGGCTCCAAACAAGCTGCCATTATTACTACTAGAACTGCCAACATCAACATCATCATTCTCACTTAGCAGACAAAGAAAGTGCAACTCAGGGAAGTTGAGACTCGCTGAGAAGAGCAGAGCCTTTCTTTCATTCATTCACTTCATTCATTCATTTGTTCAGCATTCACTGAGCACCAACTCCAAGCCAGATCCTGGGCTTGATGGTGGGCATCCAACAGCACAGAAGGAAGAATCCCTGGACATGTGGTTAAAAGTCTAGGGAGAGAAACAGTGCACAATCACACAATGGAAGCAGGTGCCCTGCAGGAGAAGTACAGGGAGCCAAACAGGGGCCCAGCACAGCCTGGGGGTCAGAGTAGGCTTCCCCAAGGATCCAACTTCTAACCTGAGATCTGAAAGAGGAGAAGAGTTCACTAGGCAAAGGAAGGGTAAGATATGGGGGGTGAGCAGAAAGAGTGCATCTGTGGATCCCTGCATTTCTCCCATTGTTCCATGCAGCACTCTCCTCTCCACCCACAATGCTTTTCAAAGCATTTTTACCACCATTAGCTAATCTGACCCTTACAACAGTTCTATGGGGTGAGAATGCTTATTGCCCCCATCTTAGAGTTAAGGTCACTGAGGCTCAGAGAGGGTTAATGACTAGCCTGCAGTCACAGAGCTAACAAGTGGCAGAGCAGGGACTGGCATCCAGGCTGCTAGTGCCAGTCTGGTGTCCTCTCCTGGGCACGGGACTGCCCTCTGTGTCATCAGGGCTGGCTTCATCAATATACTCTTAATAGTCAGAAATGCTCTGGGGAGCTTTTATCCTTGCTCCCTGCCCCCAGAGTTTCGTATTTTCTCAGTAGAATAGCTCTCTATCTTTCTCTCTCTCTCTCTCTCTCAACGTTTAGATCAACAACTAAATCAGATTCAGGGCCGTACAACATAATTAATGCCATTTTTCTTCAGGTGCTGAGGTTTTGAGTGTTGTCACCCCTGACTAATCCTTTACTGTAAGCAGGATTCTGGCCCAGAAGTCAGGATGAGGTGTCAGTGGTGGTAACATTGGGCGAGACCCCTCAGAGGGGGCAGTCCTGGCCCCAGCCTCCCTCTAGCCTCCAGGGCAACAAGGGCCTTTCAAGGATTTGCTCCTAAACAATCATCGGGAGCCTTAGGGGCTTCCCAAGCCTGAAGCCCAGCCCCCTTCCAGGGCAGCCCTGAAGCTGGCTCCTCCAATGGGCTTCAGGAAAACTGGCTTCCCCGGCCATTTGTCTTCCCAGACTTATGACTGAAGTGATCATTTGGGGGATCTAGGCAGGGCTTCCTGTTTCCAGCCTTTGTCAGGGGCCCTGGAGGTTGGATGGAATGGGGATCTGGCTCCTCTTGTCTCCCAACTTCCAGCTCCTCAGCCCTGGAGCAGGTGCAGTTGCTGCCAGGCGCCCAATTCCTGAGGAGCTGGGAGGTGGGGCTCTCACCACAGCAAATCCTCCCCCACCCTCCTCCACCCCGTTATCAGCCTGGCAATTTGTATACTTAATAGTATGACTAAGTGACAATTACATAACTCTCCCGCCTGAAGTTGAGATAGCAAATGTTATGGCTGTGGTATTTTTGTTTCTTACTTTCTAAGCTTCCCAGGACCTCCACACATAAGAGCTCTCACTCTATTTTGGGTCGGTGCTTCATGAATAAAATAGGATATTCTGCCAAATTCAGAACACACCTTTTATCATGCACTGGAAGGTCAGATGGACTTGCCCATCCTCTCCTCGACCCTTTAATCAGAAATACGCCAGCTCCAACCCAGCAGAGAGCAGGAAGACCCTGCACTAACCAGCTTGATTCATGGCTCCTAAATTCCCCTGAAGCGAGGGCAGAGAACACACTTCCTTCGATGACAGGTGACCTGAATGTTGATAACAGGGGCTTCCTGCCCACTTGGCTTCCAGCCTTCTCCTTGGGCACCAAGTGGGGAGCAGAGCCCTGGCTGTTGAGTGGTGCCCTCAGCCCGTGCTGGCTCCTTCCCCCTCTCCTGCCAGCCAAGGGTGTCAAATCAGAGGCCCCTCTTCCTTCTGACAAGCAATGTTTCTAAGTATGTAATACTTAGCTCTGGTGCAGCTCTAACATGAATTAGTTGTGTGGCTTTGGACAAAATCCTTCACTTTTCTTGCCTCCATCTGCTATCTGTGAAAGGGAGGAAACAGCTACCTCACAGGCTCCTGCGGAATAACAATGCCACATTGGGCACATGGATCCCAATCCGCGTGTGTCTGTTGGCTCCTAATTGGAAGGCTTCATAATGCTTAGTTCAATTTACTGTAAACCCAGAGCTGAAACATGAGCTTTCTTGCACTCTAAGGTCAGCCCCTCATTGGGATTTCTACCTTGTGTTTTTCTGCCTTGGGATGGGGATCATTATTCACATCCACCCGGGTTTGCCAAGTTCGGGCTCCAGCAAAAGTCCTTTGCCAAACACACTCTCCCTCAGCTTGGGAAACAAATTATGTCAGAAGGGACATTTATCTCCATGCACTTGCCTTGTTTACACTGAAATCCTCTAAATTGGACCTCATGGTGAAGCCCTTTCACAAATTACTAGAGAGGCCTTCTCCCTTTCCCAACCATCAGCCCCTCTTTGCAAAGGATCCAGCACCAAAGATCGGCCATCCCACCACTCAAGTCAAGTCTGGCCCTGTGCAACAGGCAGCAGGTGTGGAGGTAAGGCAAGACCCGGCTTCTCCCCCAGGAGCTAACGTGGAGGCCACCACAGCCTTCCCACAGGACAGGGCACTTCCAGCTCCAATCCAGATCCCCTTTCTTTGCTGGTGGAAAGTCTCAGGCTCCCTCTGGAAACACTGAGCTCTGCCATGAGGATGGGAATTGGCACGAGGAGTGGGCCGTATGGTACTAGTGAGAACAGAAAGGAAGACTAAATGTTTCTGTAGAGAGGTAAATATGTCTATTAAACCTCAGCACAGAATAAATTAGAGGTTTATTAAGGGATGCTGTCAAGATGAGGTTTGAATCATTCTTATGGAGGCCAGAGATGGTTCTACTTCCTGAATCCACAGAAGGCAGGCCCGAAGACCTCTCCCCTATGCCCCCAGTTCATCCCACATGTTGCTTTAGCAGGATCGTCCTGAGGCCCACTTTGTTCTGCTTGCTGCCCTGCAGAGAGACCTTTAGGCTCCCATGACCTTCAGAGGCCCATCCCAAGGGTCTAGAGAAAAGTCAACAGGGGTTCACAGATAAAGGAGTCCTGAGGTCCAAGAAGTTGGAAAACTCTGCATATTCTATCCCCATCATGGAGAATCCCAAAGCACATAGCACAGAAAAGGCCCTGAAAAGCCCTGCAGCTGAACTTTCAAGAACATAGCATTTCTCAAATTTATTTGAACTGGGACATTTTAGTGTGATACCCCTATTAACAAGGTATCCATGGAATGTGACGTGGGAAACGGGGGTGGACACCACCTGCAGGGGTGCCAGAAAGAGCATTGAGCTAGGAGTCAAAAGACCTCAATTCTAATCCTGGCCCCATCACTGACTTGCTGGGTGGCCTTGAGTGAGTCCCTCTCCTGTCTGGGCCTCTGTTGGACCTCACGGCTCTGAAAGTCCCTGCTAAAGAGGAAAAGGAAGGAGACAGTTGGCCATGGACCGGGCATGGGAATCCAGAGTACCTAGTCCAGGCCTGACTGCCATTTCTTTGTTCTGTGATCTCAGTCAAGCCCTTTGCCCTCTGTGGGCCTCAGCTTCCTCTCTGAAAAATGTGAGGGTTGAGCTGGATGGGTTCTAATCTGTGATTTTTCTGGTCTTTCTGGGGAGTCATGTATTGGAGGGGACCTGTGCTGGCCTAGTGGCCTGATGACCCTGGCTTAAGGCATTGTGGTTTGTACAAGCTCCACTCCACACCCACTTCCAGACAGGAACTGTGGCTCTTCCTACCTATAACTTCCCAAGTGCTTCTGGGGCTGTGGTTTGAAGGAGGGCCCTTTCCTGGTTCCCATCGATTCCATGGAGGCACAAAGCCCCACGTAGGGTCTCCTGTGTGGGCTCTGACCCCATTGTTAGGGATTGAATTTTATCCCCTCAAAATACACGTGTTGTGGGCCAGCCCGGTGGCATAGTAGTTAAGTTGGCATGCTCTGCTTCTGTGGTCCGGGGTTTGTGGGTTCAGATCACGGGCACAAACCTACACACCACTCATCAAGCTATGCTGTGGTGACGTCCCACATGCAAAATAGAGGAGGATTGGCACAGATGTTAGCTCAGGGACAATCTTCCTCAGCAGAAAAAAAAAAACCCCACACATTTTGAAGTCCTAACCTAAGTCCAAGCACCTTGGAATGTGACCTTATTTAGAAAGAGCGTTGTTGCTGATATAATTAGTTAAGATGAGATCATCCTGGAGTAGGGTGGGCCCTTATCTGATATGACTGCTGTGCTTACAAAAAGGGGGCATTTGGACACAGAAATACATGCTTACAGGGAGAACGCCATCTGAAGATGAAGGCAGAGATTGGGACGATGCTGCTACAAGCCAAGGAACGCCAAAGATCGCTGGCAAACCATGAGAACCTGGGAGAAAGGCCTGGAACAGATTCTCCCTCACAGCCCTCAGAATGAACCAACCCTGCCAACACCTTAATCTCAGACTTCCAGCCTCCAGAACTGTGAGACAACACAATTCTGTTGTTTAAGCCACTCAGTTCGTGGTACTTTGTTACGGCAGCCTGAGCAGACTAGCACACCCATGTTCCCGTCCCCTGCCTCTGACTTGGCCCTGCCACTTAATGCTCGGTGGATGGTGTGAGAACTGTGTCCAGGCCATGCTTCCTACCCCTTCAGGCCAGGAGAGTTAGGCCAAGAGGCTTTCCATTGGTCAAGTGCAGCTGGCCCGACCAGCCAGAAGCTGACCTGTTCTCCTTTAGACAGTGCAGGATTGAGAGCCTAAAAAATGCTCAACATTTGGAACCATGAATTCTATATCTGGGATTGTGTCCTGGAAATTCACCTGTATACAGAGAAGTTCCACACCCAGAGAGATCCCCCTTGGTGTAAAATTAAGAAAAACCAAGAACTAACTAAGTGTCCACAAGTGAGAGTGGTTAAGACAAGATGGTCCATCCACTTGACTGGAAGCATATTAGCTTGCATTTCCCCCAAAAGGAGAGTCTGACAGGAGTTTCTTTTTCTTGGGAAGTGGGCCCAGGAAATAGGAGGGAGGGACTGGTAAGAATGCAACAAGGTATGTTATTGAGTTGGTCACTGCTGTGGGTAACTGGGGCTCAGATCCACTGGGGACACTCTGAAGACCCAACAGAATGTGTCTCAAATTGTCTGCCCAAGACATGGAAGAGAAGAAGATTTATCTGTTCATCAAAGGCTGCCCCCGTGAGTGTTGACTCTCACATTTCCAGATTTGCACTTCTGCCAAGAATGGTTAAGCAGACTGCTATGGTAAAATAGCTCTGGGGTAGAAAGTAGGAGACGCCTGGTGCAGCTGAGGTGAACATCATGCCACAGCAATAGATAAAAAAGGTCGGAGGACAGGATATGAGGATAAAAGATGACTGACACAGGTGTGTAGCCATTATAAATGATCTTTGCAACCAAGACGTGATTACAGGGAAAATGCTTATGATAGCAGGTTAAAGAAGAGCAAAGGGTATGCCCTTGAATGTTCAGTGGGATCACACGTGTATATAAAAATCCAAAATCTGTGCTTAGAAAAAAGACAGGAAAGAAATACAACGAAATGTTAACAACTGATTGTCTCTGGATAGTGAGATCATTTGTGGTTCTTTCTTTTTAATTTTCTTCTTTGAATCTTTCTGTATTTCCTGAATTTTCTTTGACTAACGGGTATTAGTTTTAAAATGAAAAAGCATTAGAGCAGCAGTTCTCACACATGAGTGGGCATCAGAATGACTTGGGAAAACACAGCGCTGATGGGCCGGAGGCCAGCTTCACGAGCATGACACCTGTGCAGTGGCACAGGGCCCCATGTTCAGAAGGGCCCCATGCTTGGTTTAATGCTCTGCTATCACAGTCCTGAAATTCTTAAGAATTTTTGAAGAAGGGACCCAGCATTTTCATTTTGCACTGAGCCCCACAAATTGTGCAGCCAGTCCTGGCTGGGCCCTACTCCCAGAATCTCTGCTTCAGTGAGTCGGGAGGCAGAAGTGGGGAGACCCAAGAATTTGTATGTCTAGGAAGCTCTAGGGGATAGTAATACTGCTGGTTTTCCAATCATACTTTGAGAACCACTGTATTAGAATAATAAAAAGATTGCACTAACTAAATAGCTCCCAGGTGCATTTAAGAATGTGTTTACAGACCATTAACTACTTTGGAATAGAGAAAATATATTGATGATCAATCAGAAATGAAGATATGGTGGCTCCCAAATGAGAGTGCAAGTCAATGGAAATCCCAACATGTGTTTCAGAGGCAATGGGAGCCCCGGAGAGTCATGACCTATCCAGTGCAGTGGCTTAGCACTGCTCGTGGTACACTCCCTGTGGGTTCCCATCCCTGTCAGCTCCTTTCCAACTGGCAACAGTGAGCAAGCTGTTTAACCAGTCTCATAGAGTTTTGGGTGATGGTTGAAAGCCTTGAGGCCCTAACTCATGATTCTTGGGGACACGTGCCCCTGGTGGGGACCTCAGCTCCCCTGTCTCTTCTCCACTAGACTGTGAGTTCTCCTTGGGAGCAGAACCGCCCCGCCCCACTCTGACCTTCTGGGGTCCGCTGGTTTGGGGTTGCTAAGAGGCTCCTGAGGATGGAGCTAGGACGCTGGAGGGGAGGCACGGAGTTGGGGGCACAGAACTACTTTCCACAATGCCAGGGTTCTTCTGTAGTTGGAATCTGCAGGAGAGCCTGAGGGGTTCCCAATGAGCCAGAGCCCAGAAAGTCTGTCTTTGGCATTGCCGAGAAGGAGGGTCCCGGCAGCAAGTGGAGAGGGCAGGACACAGATGTGTGAGGGTCTGTCCCCTACCTCACTCTCTGGCCTGCTCCGCCCCAGACTCGATTCTGGTGAGATGGAAGCCTGCGTGTCTCTCCTCTGCCCTGGCTGTTTTCTGCAGTGGGGTATCACACAAAGGTGAGGATGACGTGGTCAGCCGTGTGAGCCAGGCTGCCTCCCAGCCGCTGCCCCTGTCACAGGCTGGACAATCATCAGCATTAATCCAAGCAGCTGGGAAGTGAGGCCTCCTGGATCGATATTAACACCTTCTTGTGTTATTCAAACAGGTCTTGCAAGGACCAGTGAAGACATTCAGTTTGCCATGCCAGCTACCATGCCAGCAGGCTAATTGGGCATCGCTTGCACCTGCTATTGAATCAGGTCTCTTTGGCCCATAAATCAGGGCCAACCGTCTCAGCCAACAGAAAGAGTGAGCTGCTGGCAATCAGGAGCATCAGGCTCTACTGCCATCAGCCATTGACGAGGTTGGGTGACCTTTGGCAAAAGTCCTGTCCCTCTCTGAGGCTCAGTATCCAGTCTGCCAGGGCCTCAGAGCGCAGGTATTCAAGACCACGGTTTAAAGAAATCAGACGGGGCAGAAAGAGGCTGTTCAGTCATAACAGTGGCTGCCTTACAGTTCTGTGAGCTCGCTGCCCCTGGAGGCATTCTGGCTGAAGCTTGGGGTCAACGCCCAGGCATGGGTGCTGGAAAGGGCATCACTGCTGGGGCTGGGGCTGGAGGCTACCCAAGGACCCTGAAGCCCAGGCAGCCCCAGGCTTCCGGGGGAGTCAGTGATGGAAGGCGAGTCCAGACTGATCCAGGACAGCCTCTTCCTTTCCCAGTGCTGGAACAATTACCTTCCAGTCTCAGCAGTTCCTTCCCAACTAGTGGCAGTCAGAGAGCAGAGGACCCAGTCCAGCAGGCCCGGGGCCCATCCTTGACATCTCCGCTGGGTGAACTGGGCACGCCATTCCCTCATGAGTCCCATCTGTAAAATGGGTATTATAGTCAAAGCTTCCCATACCCACAGGGAGAATTCTATGGATCAAATGAGACAATCGGTGGGAGTCCCTGAGCACAGTGCCCAGCACATGGTAAGGCCTTATGAAACAAGTCCCTTCTTTATTAGTTTCCTGTGGCTGCCATAACAAATTACCACCAACTTGGTGACTTAAAACAACAGAAACTTGTGCTCTTACTCTTCTGGAGGTCACAAGTGTGAAATGGGTGTCACAGGGCTAAAATCAGGGCATCAGCAGGCTACGTTCCTTTTGGAGCCTCTAGGGGGGAATCTATTTCCTTGCCCTTTCCAGATTCTAGAGACTGACACATTCCTTACCTCTTGGCCCTTCCTCACATCACTCCAACCTCTCGCTTCCATTGTCACATGTCCTACTACTGACACTTATAACGACCCTTATGCTTACACTTATGGTCCACCCAGATAGTCCAGGAAATCTCCCCATCTCAAGATCCTTGATTTAATCCCATCTGCAAAGTCGCTTTTGCCATGGAAGGTAACAAATTTCCAGGTTCTGGAAATTAGGGTGCTGACAACTTTGAGGGGTCATTGTTCTGCCGACCATATTTTCCCTTCCTCTCTCTGGGGCCCTCAGTGTTACAGTGGGACTCCCATTCCTGACCAGGCCAGTTAGTAGCCAACTCAGGGGCCTCAGAGCCAGAAGGGCCCTTAGAGACCATCCATTGCATCCAGCTTTGTCTATTCCAGCTCCCTGGCTAGAAAGTCAGCCCCTGAAGGCAGAGACACAAACTGGTCATGGTCACTGTCGAACATGATCCCAGACACGTTCCCTGCCCCAGCGCAGAGCCTGCACAGAGTTGGCAGTTGGTACATCAGTGCCAGTTGCGTGTGTGGAATGAACTTACAGACATTACATAGATGCCTCTTTATCCTCAAAATTCACTTTTCCCCCTTTAACAAGGGTAGCAACTGTTTTATCTATTTCTTTTTAACAAGTTCCTAGGATGGAGAGACTGAGGCCCAGAGAGGAAAATGGACTTGCCCAAACCACATAGGGATGGAGCTGGTATTCAACTGGGCATGCAGCATCTTAGGTCAAATTGTACTTCCCATTGACCTCTGAGGGGCAGGCCTGAGGACTGACCAAGGGAACTTGGGGACTGCCCTTGAGAAGGCCCTGCCCCTAGGGAAAAGGGGCTCAGGGCAGCCTGTCAGGGAGCCCTCTCCACCTCCCAGCGCCCCCCAAGCCTCCGTTCCTGGAAGAAACCATAACAGAAGAGGAGGAGCACAGCCACTCCCTCGCCTGCTGGCTGCAACCCCCTGTCCCCAGCACCTCTAATGGGCTCAGGGGTCCCAGAACATCTTCATTACTCCCCCTGGGCTGCTCACACCCATCCCGTCATGCCCACGTTAGTGTGGACCCAGGTGGCAGCTGGTAGTGGCTTGACATTTCCAAGGGGGCCAAGCTAGGGCTGCCGCTTGCAGTTCACAAACACACATGCAGACGCATGCACATGCACACACACTCACACACATACACACTCATATGTACTCACACACACGCGAACACAGGCATACACACAGAGACCAGATGCCTCTCCCACAGGCTAGACTCAAGGCTACCTTTCCTTCGCTCACCCCAGAACTGCAGGCACTGCTTCGTCTGCCCCCACCATGCGCCCCTTTCCCAGCACAGCACTCCAGGGCGGGTGGCAGTGGGGGTGGGGAAGTGCAAGCAGAGATGAAAGAATGGATTTTGATCCATCCCCATTGGGAACTGCTGTCCCATCTAGGAGTCCTGGGACAGGATTTTCCATGCCTTTCTGAAAGGGCCACTCAGAGTCTCAGCCTGTGGAATGAATAGGACACTGAGGGTCTGTTCCAGACTTGCCTTCCGTTCACAGAGTGGAGCCTTTTGACTGTATGCTCAAGAGCAGAGAGGTCTGGCGTACTGTGGAAAGGGGGGTCGATGTGCATATGCTGCGTGCACACATCTGTGGGCACATGCATTTGTGTGTGGGCATGCCCTTGAGCATGCTTCTGTATGCGAGCACATGTCTGTGGGTGGATGAGTGAATACTTCTCTGGGTGTGCATGTGCACATGTGTGTATGCCCGTCTGTAGGTTGTGTGTATGTGTATATGTGTGTCTGTGTGTGCCCATATGTATGCATGTGTTCATGTGCATGCATGTGTGCATATGTCTGTGTGTCTGCCTGTGTTACTCAGCTCGGGCTGCCACAACAAAATTCCATAGACTGAGGGGCTTAAACAACAGACATTTATTCTACAGTTCTGGAGGCTGGAGAGTCCAAGATCAAGGCGCCCACAGATTTGGTTCCTCATCTCTTGATGAGACAGGGTCCTCATCTCTCTTCTTGGCTTATAGACAGATCCCTCCTCACTGTGTCCTTCCATGGTGGAGACAGAGCACTCTGGTCTCTTCTTCTTCTCATAAGGGCACTGATACCATCATGGAAGCTCCACCTTTATGATCTCATCCGAACCTAATCACCTCCCAAAGGCCCCATCTCCTAATTCCCTCACATAGGGGTTAGGGCTTCAACATACGAATTTGGGGGGACACAAACATTCAGTCCATAACAGCGCCAGTGTGTGCATGTGCATGTGTCTGCATGTGTGCACACATGTGCACGTGTGTGTGTGTGCCAGACAGTTGGCACTACTGCCGCCTCCGCATTTCCTGCGTGAGATTGCCTCCTGCCTTCTCCAGACAGGCGTCTGCTGCTCTGCACTTGTCCAGTCCCAATCACAACCCTACAACCACCCCTCTTGTGTGGGTGTCAGGATGGTAAACACAGACAAGGCCAAAGGCACCCCAGAGTCCCCTGGGGGCTTCCACGCCCTTTCAGTCTCTGTGCTCATCGTTCTCTCTGCTTCTCTTCCTGGTAAATCCCTATTATTCCATTAAAGCCCAGTTCCGTGTCCCCTCCCCAGGAAGCTTTGCTTGTCTGGCAGCTTGCACCCCAGAAAGCTTAGTCACTCCCTTGCCTGAGTTCCCACAGTGCTTTGCATGCATCGCTTTTATAGCACTTGCCAAGTGGTACTTTAGATATTTCTGTCTCCACAGCTACCGAGGCAGGGCCTGGCAGCGGTTCGCTTTGTCATGCCCAGCACCCATTTGCTGAGTGACTGAGAGAGTGCCTACTGTTGTCCCATAAAGACCCAGGGGCCATGCCCAGGGAGACACAGTTCTCCACCCAGGCCCTCTCACTGGTTACGGACCACTGATGAGACCGAGAGGCAGGATTGGTCAGGAAACACTGGGCTATGGTTTTTTTCTCATCAAAGCCAGCCCTCTCAACTGGTAGCACAGGGCACAGAGGCAATCCATGCTGGGGTTGAGGGTGGGTATCCTCCATGTCCTCCCAAACAGAGCCCCTCCCCACTATGGCCAGGAGGCCTGCAGCTCTATCAAGCACTGGAGTGATCACAGGCCCAAAGACCACTGCCCCTCCCTGGATGATGGGGACACCAAGGCCCAGAGGGACAGCACCTGACCAGAGTCTCTCAGCAGGGCAGTGACAGAGCTGGGCCTCAAATTCAGGGTTAGCCCACACCCTGTGTGTCATAAGAAAAGCCACACCACAAGCCCTGTCCTGCTGCCAGGGAGCTGAGGCTCCAGGTGCTTCCTTTCCTGCCAGATACACGGGCAACAAAGGGACAGGGAAGCCAGATCAGAGGTTCTGGAAGTGCATGACAGCTCCAGGCACTGCAGCCCACCAAGGGGATAAGGCTAAGGAGCTGCGCTGGCCAACAACCCCTGAGGTCTCTGAATGGAATCATGAAGAATGGGCTTCGTACCATATTGCCTGTGCCGGGCAGTCACATCCCTCCCCATCACCAGCCTCATTCCCTGTGAACTTACTGAGCCTTCAAGCTGCCAATTTCAGGGAACATAGGGACTTCCAAATCCCCACTGCTGGACAGAGGAAGAACCACAAATGGTCCCACCTGAACTCGCAGCACAGGGAGCCCAGCCGAGACAGAGCCTGGCCAGAAATGGCAGGGTGGCGGTGGCGGGTCGGGGAAGAAGTCTTTGGAGGTTTTATTACTTTTTGCTTTGTGATGACTGGCTGGGAGCCCATACAATTCTTGAACACATAATAGGGAATGGGGCAAGACTGTAGAAATGTTATTAACACACAGTCACTGCAGTCCCAGCCTTCTTTCACCAGGTCAGGTCAATTAGCAGAATAATGCTGGGCAGGTTTTCGTTTTAAAGGGTTTAATTAAAGTTTGGGTACAATGAACATGCAAGCCACCAATCTGTCTTTCAAAGCATGTATTATCTGGAAACTGATTGTAACTTAGGCTGATTTCTGGAAGTGTAATTCCCTCGAAGACTTTGAAGGCACCCCTCCCCACCACCCCCTCCACACTCGCCCAGCACCGCCCCTCTCGCCACAATTGAGTCGGTAGTGCCCAGGCCTTACAAGCGCTTCATTGGGTTCTGGGGTTACTGTGCGGAGTTGTGCAGGGGGCGGGGTGAGCACAGCTCTCGGGATCTAATATACACTTGGGCTTGTGCTGCGAGCCCACCTTCTTAGCTTCTTCCTTCACTCACAGAGCTGGAGGCCACCAAGTCAACTTTCCTAGCCCTGCGACAACAGAGGGTAAGAAGTGCTCCTCAAACCACCCCCCCCCCCCCCGCTGCTTGGGGCAACAGGCTTGGGGTTGTGTGCTGGGATGGCAAGGGACAGCCCCTTTGCAGAAACAGGCCTCCGTCATCATGGGTCCTGTAGGTCAGGGTAGGCTTGGACGGGGTACTGCTCCCCATCTAGCTGGCTGGGTGGCTCTATAGCAGATGATCCATCAAGAAGTGCCAAATGGCTGTCTTCTTTGTGCTGGCACGGTGCTGGGCACTGGGTAGGGCAGGAGTTCAGACAGGCTCTCAGCTCCCAGGGGTCTTGGAGTATAGCCAGCAGGCAGCAATTTAAGGCTCTGGGCTCATTCAAACCTGAGTTGGAATTCTGGCTCCTGGGGCCGCTCCTGCTGGGCACTGTGTAGCCCTTGGTCACTGTTTCCTCATATGTACACCGGAGACAGCAAGAAACTGCCTCCCGGGGCTGTTGTGCAGATTCCAGGGGCTGATGACCCGGGTGAACCTCAGCCTGAGCCCTACCAGCTTTTGTCTCTGCTGCTCCCTTCACATCTATGGCTGCAGATCGCCACCCCCATCAGAACTCTGGTTGGCCTGGGAGGACCCTCCAGGACCAGCACTGTTCACAGTGGGGAGGGCAGCTCTGCAGAGTGGAGGGAGCACCCTGGCCCTGGAGCTATGATGCGATTGGAGGGGTAGGGACAGAGGGGCCCAAGGCTGGCGTGGCCTCCCAGCCACAACTGACCCACGGTGGCCCAGGGGTCTTGGTGCACGTCGGGCTCTGAGCTAGTCAATCCCTGGGAGCCTGTGGGAGGGACAAGCAGTGCCCTTCAGGTCGGCAAGGCCCCCAGCCCAAGCTGCCAACAGGTGGGGAGACCAGGCCCACAGGGGGTGGGGCAGGCCTGTGGCAAGGTCACATGCAAGTCAGGGCCAGACCGGGGCTCCTGTGTCCTCAGCCAGGGCTCTTGGCAGGGCCTCCCCAGGCACCCGTGGGTTCCGGAGGACCCGGCAGCCCCATCCAAGATCACCAGGAGTAACTAACTGCTCTAATGCTGGGTCGCTGGGACATTTTCTCCTCGGGGACTCTGTTGGCCTGGTCTGGGTGACCCTGGTCACCTGCCGAAGGTGACATCCGCCGAGCACACGGTCCCCGAGAGCACAGGATGTGTCTCAGAAGCAGCCGCCCTCACCCGGAGTTGGCCCTGGTGCTGGCTGACGGGGCTTTTCCAATGGGTTCCCAGGGAAGCCATGGGTGCCCTCCCTCCCTCTCTCCCTCCTTCCTTCCTTCCTCTCTTTTGTCCCTCCCCCCTTCCTTCCATCAGAGGGATGCAGAGACAGGGCCTCAGCTCCGGGTCCCCTCCACTTCCTGCCTGAATGTCTGTCTCCCGCAGCCCTTGTACAGTGGGCTGCTCCCCACAAGCGGGAGGACACTGCCATTTGCAGGCTGGTGGCTTTCCCAGCCTCCCCTGGTGCTGGGCCTCTCTGCAAAGGAGAGCAGGCCACCCTGGTCACTGGCCCACAGGCAGGTCTTGGCGAAGGTGTGCACGGAGCTCTTGATGTGGCTCCAGTGGCAGAACCCCACCCCGCCACAGCACAGAGATGGCTCAGCTCGTGTCCCCAGCATGGCAGGAATGCACCATGGAGACACAGCCTGCAGTCTGGGCCTCTCCTCCCTACTGCTGAGCTCTCGGTCTGGCTGTCCATGGAGGGCCAATGGGGAGCGGGAGCCACGGGGCAGAGGACAGGCCTTGGAGAGTGAGACTCCCTCAGGACAAGCCTGAGGACGAAGGCACGAGGGCAGGAAGAGGCTGGCCTGGCCCCACAGGGCCCCACTAGGGACAAGCTGCTGGGACCCCCAGAGAAGTCCCCAGCACAGGGCTCCAGGGACATAGAGGGTTTGGCTGAACCAGAAACCACTGAGTGGCCCTGGTGGCCATGGTGACAAAGGAGAGGGTGAGGGTGGGAGAGGAGCTCATCACTCCCTTGGGGTCCCAATGCAGACTCACCAGCCCTCCTTCTCCCCTCCACACCAGAGTTGGGGCTGAGGGTACAGTTTCACGGTTTCCGCCCCTTCTTTCTTCGACCCCAAAATAAAAAGGTGGAATCTGAGAGCCTAAAGAATTCCTCAGATTCCTCCCCTGCCAAATTTAGCCCTGCAATGGGCTGAACACCTCATGATGGAGCTGGTGAGGTTTTCTGGGTAATGACGATGGGCTGTCAGTTCCTGGAGGGGCTGGCCTCCTGGCCCGAAACCATTGGGTTTATCACAGCGAAGGGAGGTCTGAGTGCCAGGGGTCTAGGGACTGCCTGTTAGTCCCACTCTGAGGAGGGAAGAAGTCTGATGGGTCTAGTCATAGGGCTGGTGCAGGGCTTCCTGCTCCTGGTGGACGGAGGACAGCAGGGCGAGCTGCTGGGAGAATGGAATCTGCAGCAGCAAAGGGAACCAGTGCTTTAGTGTGAAGGGCCATCATAGAGTTTCTGGGTCTTCTGTGAAATTCCGGGGAACATGGCTCAGCAGGCATGAGCCAAGCCCCTGCCCCCCTGCAGAAAGGCCCAGACACGGATGCCTCAGTGCAGGGCCGTGAGGCACAGGAATGTGGCTTTGGGCAACTCATTTGCACTCTGTGCCTCTGGGTTTTCCATTGTCAAGTGGGACTGCCAACTGGACTTCCCACACAGGGCAGTCATTGAGATGACCTCAGACAACAAGTCATATTTCACCCATTCTAAGCCTCAGCTTCCTCACCTGTGTTTATTGCACACAGGAGGGGCCCAGAGTTGGTTGGGTCCCTCCACATCCTAAACATAGCCACCTCACGGCATCCACTGTCAAGGCAGGTCACTTTCTCTCCAGCCCCAGCCTGACAGGCCTCCCTTCAGGTCCCTCTAACCTTGTCCCACTCCCTGGTGTCAGGAGCCCCAGGGCTGAGCCTGGCCTTGTCAGTGAGGATGGGATGCCAAGGAAGGTTGATAAGCTGTCCTGATTGCCCATGGCCTGGCCTTCTCTCCACCTTGCCAAGGGCCTCAGTTCTGTCACCTGGTTTGGCAAGAGGAAGCCAGTACAGGACCTTGTCATTGGCCAAGCTCATTGGATGAATGACAGTGAATGACAATCCAATAGGCAGCAGCTGGGGGTGGGTGGAATAAGGGGAGGGCAGTGAAGAGAGGTAGGACTCAGAGCCCTGAGCCGAGAGGTAGGACATCAGGATCAAATGGCCCACCCTGCCTTGTTCTAACCACACAGTCTCAAGCACGGCTCCCTGCCCTCTTTGGAGCTGCAACAGACTCTCATAGCCTTTGAAACTTGTACCCCTCTTGGAATTCTTTGTTCCTTGTCTATCTTCCCTGCAAGATGGCAAGCAGCAGGAGGGCAGTGATGAGGTGGATCTCAGTCTACCTCCAGTGCTAGCACACAACCAGCACTTGATAAGTATGTAGTGGGCGTAAGAATGAACAGATGAATGGAGGAATGGAATGGACAGAAACATGCTTGGCAATCTGTAAAGAACTGTGCACACCCCAGGGAGCCCTCTTATGGAAACCCAGTGGGCCAAAGGCAGGAACAAGAACTCAGGCTTCTAGGCTCTGCTTCCTCAGGCAACCCAGCGGAGGGTGCCTCCAGGGAGTGCCTTGGCTGGGCCAGCTCTTCCTTCTAAACTTGCTATTGGTCATGGCTGCCTTCCAAGGTGTCACCTGCGTTCTCTATGATCAGAGTTGAGGCCCAAGGATCAGCCACCTTGGGGCCCAGAAGGAAAGAGAGACCAAAGCCTACAGCACACCCATCTGTAGTCGTCTGCCTTGAGGACAAGCTGCTACTATGGATCTGGGGTTCCAAGGTCAACACACATTTGTACTGCTTCCTGGAATCCTGGCATTTTTCTTTGAGAATAATGGGGGAGTGTGTGTTAAATGTGAGGGGATGGCAGGGGAAGAATGCTGCTGTTCAGCCCCCTCCCCAGATGATCCAAGAGAGCATGCCTGCTGTCCTTGTTCAGCTGTTTGAGCTGACCTGTGCCTGGGGTCAGATGACAGACGGCAAGGAAGGAAAGGGGGGAGGGAGAGAGGCAGGGAGGGAGGGAGGAGTCTTAGAGGCTGTATCTCCTAAAGTTCCTGATTCCTCCCAAATTTTATTTGTCTCAACACTGCCGTCCCTTGCCCCTAGAATGGCACGTCCTACTAGAGGTTTTTGGATTTTGTTTGTTTGCTTATTTTACACAAGTATGCAAACAAGCAACGCCTAGCCATTACCTGTCCATAGCCACCTCCTGAGACCCAACTCCAGAAAAGAGTCCTGAGTAGCGCCCTCTAGAATGCCTCTATCAGTATCTGGGAAAGAGAGGGAAGTGGCTTCAAACTCTGTTGTTGAAGAGTAGTTTTTAAGATGGAGAGCACATTAAGGATCATTCTAGTCTTCCCCTCTCATCATACAGATGGGATCACTGAGGCCAGAGAGGGGGCAGGCCTCTTCCGAGGTCACCATGCAGCCCCAACCCAAGGGACAGCCTCCTCATCAGCTCCCAGCCCTGGCCTCATCTGAGCTCAGATCCTCATTAGAGCATGAGGCCTGCAGTATAGCCCTATGGCCAGCATGGAAGGCACTTCTGGACACGGCACTGAAGCATGCCCATTTGGGAAATTTGTAGCCCATGGTCATTCATGGCTTGGGGTCCTGGCTAGACATGCATTGGGGCATGAGCCTGGAGTTGCAGACTTTGGGATGGCTCATGAGCAGTGCTGGAAGTACAGGGATATTGAAGCTCCATAGCCCAACCAGGCAGCAGGTCTGCATCTCCCACCCCCGCAGGCCTGAGCACACATGCCCAGGAAATACAACCTGGAGACACTTCCAAACAAACACTCAGGCAAATAAAGCCCTGCAGGCCCAGCCCAGACAGGTGCCAAGTTTTTGCTGCCTTTGTGAGAGCGTTCCCTATCAGTGGAAAATCTTGGGGAGAGGGTGCATAACAGCCCCCTTGGCCCAAGGCTGTGACTGGCCTTGGGTCTCAGCCCCCAAAGCCTGACCTGGGAGCCAGGGGGCTGCTGCTCTGAGACCCATGACTTTTGGTCAGCAGGCTGCTCTCAGCTGTAGCCTGCCGTAGAGGTAAGAGCACCATCAACTCCTGCTGAGTTTCTAGCCTGCCGGCCTGGCCTGCAAATGTTGGACTTATCAGCCCCCACAGTCACGTGAGCCAATTCTTTAATGTAGTCCTTATATATTTATACCCTACTGGCTCAGTTTCTCTGGAGAACCCTGCCTGATGCAGTGAGTAACTGTAAAGTGTGCTTGGGACAGCATCTGGGACATAAGTCAGCACTACACAAGGGATCCTAGAATAAACATCCAGCAGCTTGGTGGGGTGGGGGAGTCAGGGACAGTGCATGGAGGGCCTGAGCGCTCACATTTGACCACACCCCCGACTCATCCCCAAGGAAGTTCATGTGCCCAGAAGAGTTCTCCAATTAAGTAGGGGTGGATGGAACTTCCCGAAACTCACGAAATGGTTTCTGACCCAAACCAACTCAAGAGAAGACTGTTATCCCGCCAGATACTCTGCAAAGGAACTTCATAATACTTTAAATATAGTTGTGAAGCACTCTGTCTCTCTCCTGAAAATTCAAAGCCTCCATTACCTGGTGAAGACTCTGAGAAGTCCTACTGGAAAGAGAACCATTTAATATTGTTTAACCCAGTATCTCCCAAATAGTGGGGTTTTTAAATCTGAGTCCTTTATTTCTTAGAAGGGCTATTCTGTTCACATCTGGTAAAACTCATGTTCCATAGAACACATTTCTGGAAATATTGGACTCAATGGCCTATAAATGGCCCTCCAGCTCTCACAGGTTAGGATTTTTTGAATTTCCACGAGACTCATAAACCTGCTTGGCTCTCTATTAATTGTCATCCATTCATTGGAATGTTGGGGGATGTTATGACTCACAGACTGAATTCTGACTGAGTGCAAATATCTGTGGCCACAACACCCTTGGCTGTGGCCTAGGGACTTGGGAGCATCATCCATTTGACCATCTGGATTCGACACCCTGACTGCAGGTGAGTTGTACAGTGGGGTGTAGGCCCGCTGCACATTGCGTCCACCGAGAAAGGTTTACAGCAGTGGTTCTGAGCTGCTTGGGGCTCGGAGATCTTTTTGAAGAGCTGAGAAAAGTTGTGGAACTTGTTCCCAGAAGACACACAGAAGTATACACATGCACACATATTCACACACAGTATTTTGCATCCAAATCCAGGGGTCTTGTCATGGACCTGAAGCCCTCCCTGGGTGTCTTATGGGTGTCTGGGCTTGGCTTAAGAAGCCCCTGGAATGGTTTTGGGGCTCCTGGATGGGGCTCACCTCTGACAACCTTTGACCCCCAAGGAAGTCTGGAGGCTTCTTACTTGTCTAGGTGTGAGGTTGGGGGGGGCGCAGGAGACAGCTCCCGCCCTTTAGAGCTGGCATTCTAACATGGGCCCTGAGATAGGTGCTTATCATCTCCTGGCCCTGGCTAAATTCGGAAAGCAACAGGAATTATAGGCGTGCAGTGGACAAGAGGGCCGGTCTGGGGCTTCTGCTGAGGGGTTCGAGAATGGTCGGTATTAATCACAAAGATAGCTTCTTAGAGGTGGGGCTTTGAGCTGCGATTTCAAGAATGTGGGTTGTGGCTTGAGGGGATCTAAGACCAGTTGTTGCTTGCACGGGGGACAACTTGGGCAAAGGCTCAGGGGTGGTAAGGGGGTTGCATTTCAGAGAGCGGGGGTGGCAGTAAGAAGGAGAACCAAGCATGGGTCAAGCGGAGGGTAAGCGTGAACTCACTGCAACTCAGGCCACAAATGGCAAACCCGCTCTACGTTCAGAAAACGTCTCGAGGCCCTCCTGTATGCAGTCCTGTCTGGCCTGGCAGACAGGTAGGGCAGGCGGCACTCCCTCCGTCAACTCAATCCCTCTGGAATTTCCCGCAACAGCTGTCCTGAGCCTTCGCCACCAGCCTCCTCCAGCCCAGCCCCACCCTGACTCTGCCAGCAGCAAACTCAGCTTCGGATTTGCAGAGAAGACCAAAGTTGTCCAACTTGAAGTTTCCATCATCCTTGCCACCTCAGAGTCACCACACACCTCCTTTCCCTCTCTTCTTTCTATTCAGTCTCAGAGGCAAAAGGATTGCTCCTTCCCTTGTGGATGGCCAACCCACTTCCCCGGGTCCGGATCCCTCCCTCTCCCATCTCCTCTGGGGCCTCACTTCTTCTAGAAAGAGTGCTTGGCTCTGGCTGCCCCTACTTCCCTCACATCCCCACAACCACCTCTGCTTCTAAGACTGAAATATCCATAAATCTTTCCCCACACTTCCCCCACAAAAACACTGGCCCACACCGCTTTCTCCTGACAGACTTTCTACTCATGCTTTGTACATCAGCTGGACCATCACAATTTGGGGAAGCCCTCCTAAACCCCTCCCCCCAGATTACTTACTGCTCCTATAATCTCCCACTCTCCTACTGCACTGGGTGCAGCCCCTGTGTGGGACATGTTACACCAGGTATATAAATGGCCTGTGTTTGTCTCCTCACCTAATCTGGAAACTCAGTGAGGGCAGGCATGTGCCTCCTCTCTTAGCCTGCACTCTCCAGAAAGTTGAATCTGAGACAAAAGCTTATGTGTGAATATTTTTCAGAGAAGAGTGACTTCAGGGAGCAGAAGTGAGGGGCAGGGGCAGCAATGCAGGGAAGGAAGGATAGTCGATACAAGAACGTGTCTATCTGGGGTTGGCCCGGTGGTGTAGTAGTTAAGTTCCCACGCTCCGCTTTGGCAGCCCGGGGTTCACAGGTTCAGATACCGGGTACGGACAGACGCACCACTTGTCAAGCCATGCTGTGGAAGCGTCCCATATAAAGTAGAGGAAGATGGACACGGATGTTAGCCCAGGGCCAGTCTTCCTCAGCAAAAAGAGGAGGATTAGCAACAGATGTTAGCTCAGGGCTAGTCTTCCTCACAATAAAAAAAAAAGAACCTGTTTATCAAGTTGGCTGCTGTGAAAGGCAACTGGCTGCTTGAATTTATGGGACCATCCAAGAAGCCATATGAAATGCATCTCGAGATCATCCATAGTGGAAGAAAAAGGGAAGCAGTTATTTCATGGAGTGTTAACGTCCGCAAACACCAAGGTGCTCAAGCGTGGGTGCTGAGTCAGTTCCCACAATGACCCATCCCTTGGCTTCCGAGAAGCCCAAGGAAGGAGGGGAAAAGCATGCATCACAGACATTGCAAGGCACCAGCAGGTTGCACCAGCATGAAGGTGTCAGAATTTTCACAGAAGTGGTCTCCACAGCAGTGGCTGGAATAAGAGATGGGTGAAGCCAAGAGAATCTGAAGTGGGGCATAAAAAAGTGTCTGATACAGTCCACTCCATGTACCACTCAGATTTGCTTGTATCCTCCATTGTACTCAGCTCCCATATTATGATATGGGGCCTCCATTTTTGAGAGAACAAAATGCTCTCACTTCTTCCTTAAGACAATTGAAGTCTAAGACCAATCTACCCAGAGGCCCCTTCAAAGTGATGGCCAGTTGCAATCTTTGCAAAGACTTAATGCAGGAGGATTAGTGAAAGAACAACAGTCCTTGGTGCCACAGCTGATCCATAACTGATACTCATAATCTCCCTCCTCCACCCTGTATTCTAGAAATGTTCTTCCCTGGGCCAGCACTTTGGCTGGTCTGTGTTGCTTGCCTGGTGAGGTGACTCAAGCCTGTATCCCCGAAGAGTCTAAGCCCTTAGCTGCCTTGCCCTTGTTGGGCCGTAGTTCCTGCAAGTATCCATTCACCTTTATTACTGGACATAGAAGCACCAAGAAAACGCCCCCATTGAATTCCCTGGGCTCCAAACATATTCCTCCCTGCCAGAGTTGTATGGCAGCAACCCCAACCCCTCCTTTCTTTTCCTGCTGGTTTGCTGGCATGAAAAACCCAAACTGCCCAGATGGTCATTGCAGCTTCAAGTTCAATGGAATCCTTACTGTGACCCCTGGTGGAAACATTCTGTCCCATCAAACCAGAATTTCTAATCTGATAGAGACTAAGGCTTCAGGGACAGGAAGCACAAATTCAACAAATGAGTCACTGAGAGTGATGGTGAGAAGGCCCACTCCTATGTCCACCCCTTGGTTTCCAGATCTGTGGGTTCTAGCTATTGAGGACCATATACTGGCCATTGGATCCACATATATACTGCATGCTGGAAGACAGTGCCTCAACCCCACAGTGCATTGTCCCCAAGCTGGCATCTTAGATAAGCCTTTAACAGGCTAGTCTATTAGGCCTGCTGCTACTGTACTGGGGTACATAGTAATCCCAGTGAATCCTGTGCCCAATGTTGTACCTCTTTTGCCATGAACATGATTTTCCAAGCAGATTCCTTCCAGGCTCCTAGCCAACTAGCGTATTAATTTGCTAGGCCTGCCATAACAAAGTACCACAAATTGGGTATCTTAAAGGAAAGAAATTTATTGTCTCACAGTTCTGGAGACTAAAAGTCCAAAACCAAGGAGCGATCATGGTTGTTTCTCTCTGAGGGCTGTGAGGGAAGGATCTGTTGCAGGCTTCTCTCCTTGGCTTGTAGATGGCTGTCTCTCCATGTCTCTTCACATCGTCTTCCCTCTATATGCGACTCTTTGTCCAAATGTCCCCTTTCTATAAGGACACCAGTCATATTGGATTAGGACCCTCCCTACTCCCGCATGACCTCATCTTAACTAATTACATCTGCAATGACCCTATTTCCAAATAAGGTCACAATCTGAGATACCAGGGACAGGACTTCAACATATGAATTTGGAAAGTGGACAAAATTCAACCCATGACAACCAGCTAAGCCAACTGCCACTGCCTAGTGGTCCATCCTTTTATCCTTCCATGCCAAGTTGATGACCAACTCCATCCCCTAGGGGTATTTCCCTTTACCACTGTTCTTTACACCATCACTGAGTGGGATTGCAATGTAGCAATAGTCCATTTCTTTTTCAGCTTTCACCAATACATTGTGCCAACCCATCTGAGGAGAAGGCCCAAATTATTTTAACCTCCACTGGTTGGCCACAGGGAAACTCCATAAAGCCATAAGTATGAGAAATGTGTGGTTAATGCAACAGATGCAACCGTCTGTTTATGTAATTTACTTGAGTCTATGGACCTTCTTGGATCCAAAGTCAAATTAGTATTTTCATCATACAAAGGATGTGCTTGTGTGACCTTATAACTAAATAGATCTAATAGTACCCAGCTTAGGGTGGGCAACTGCAGTCTTATAGTTACCTGGGGTTCCATGGTCAGCAACTAATTCTCTACCAAGGCCCAATAACACTCCAAGAGCTTTTATAAAAGGAGAGCAATCCTCTGCCACAGAAGGCATGACCTTGTTCCAAAACATTAGATTTCTGCACTGTGACTCTGCTATTAGAGCTTGCCAAAGACTCCACACAGCATTTTCATCTACCACAGATACCTCTAGCACCATTGAATCTGATGAGTCGTTAGGCTCAAGAGGTAGAGTAACTTTACTTCAGCCTGGGCCCACTGTAGAGCTCTCTCTCGTTCTAAATCCCACTCAAAACTGGCAACCTGTGAACAACCCAATAAATATCTTGGAGCGAAATTCCCAACTTCATTCTATGCTGCCTCCAAAATCCAAAAAGACCCACCAAGTGCTGTCTCTCTTTCTTAGAGGTAGGCAGTTCAAGGTAAAATAATGTCTCCTTTTTCTTAGGGGAAATGTCATGCCATGTTTTAGATCATTAGACCACTAAAAATTTCACTGACATGGCAAACCCATACCTCTTCTTGGGGTCTATCTCCCACCCTCTTATTTGCATGTGTCTTACAAGGACATCTGAGGTACTTGTCACTTGATGCTCACCATGTCCAATTAGCATGATGTCAGTAATTTTATCAATATGATGGACCACTGTGATGTTCTGTGAAATGTCAAGAAGATCAAGGCTCCTATAGACTACATTGTGACAGCGGAGAGCAGAGAATCCACCTCGCCCTGGGGTAAAATAGTGAATGTGTACTTCTAGCCTTCTTGTGAAAAGGCAAACAGCTTTTAATCTCATTTATTGATGGGGATTAAAATAATGCATTCTCCAGACCAATAGCCTTACACCAAGTGTCAAAGGATGTTCTGGTCTGCTGTAGTCAAGACAGCACAGCTAGCAATGCAGCCACAACTGGAGCAACCACCTAGTTAAGTTTACAGTAAGCAGTTCATCATCATCTGCCACAATCCATCTGGTTTTTGCTGGAGCCATATAGGTGAACGGATTTGATGGGGACCACTGCCCTTGTCTCCTTTATGTCTTTGGTAGTGGGACAGATTTTTGCTATTCCTCCTAGTGTTGCTTCTGATTTACTATCTCAGCTGAGGGAGCAGTTTTGGTGCTTTCCACTTGATCCTTCCTATCAAAATGATTCTTACTCCACGAATCGGGATACCAATGTGAGGGTTCTTCTAGCTGCTAAAACTATCTATCCCAATTATGTACTTGGGAGCCAGGGAAATGACCACAGGATGGGTCTACAGACCCATTAGACCATTTATCCCCTGGCTCCAATAAGTCTCCAGTCTACCAAGAAAACCATGATGGCATTTTGGGTTTCTTGATACTCGTGTAAGCTCAGACCCTGTATCCAACAGTTCTTGAAAAGTATAAGTAGTTCTCTTTCCCTAGCACGGTTACCTCCACAAATGTCCTTAGGTCCCTTTGCGGAAAGATTGGGAGAATATTTGCCATATGTAATTGTGGTGGCACTGTAGGGTTCTTCTACAAGGAGACCAGTCTCCCCTTCAGTCTGGGCTCTGGGTTTGGGAAGTTCCATAAATCTGAAAAGGGGGTAAGGAATTGAGTTTTTCATTGTGGTGGCTGATATCTGCCTTCTGCTCATAAGGTTTAGAGTTTTTTTTCTATTATACTAATCAAGTGACACCCTCATTATCTCTCCACCTATCTGTCCTCAGAATACAATGCTCTATTGGTCATCACACAGATTCCTGCAGGTATGGCACCCCAGTTGCTACCCTGACCTTGCTTCCATTACAATAATGGTTAAGTGCTACCACCTGACCTCTGCCGTTCTAGAGTCACATCGTCTCCACTAATACCAGGGAACTTAGTTCCATAGTGGTATCTCATACTGTAAAACTCAACCTAGAGAAAACAGCTGCCAACAAGCTTCTCAAATATGCTGGTGCCCCTGTCACCTATTGTTTTGGTGAAGGAAGTGTTCTTTGTCCCACCCAAGGAACACAGTCAAATAGCAGGTTTTGTGATATCACATAATAAATCTGTTCTAATGCCTTTCTGAACATTATGCTTCCTTCCTTGATACTATACCAATAAAGTTACAGCAGCTCCATCTCATTTATTATAGGCTACTGTCATGTCCAAGTTTCAAGGAGCCATCTCAGCAGAGTATTAGGACCCATTCCCAATATCGTTCTGAACATTGAATCCCTGGGCACAAGTGAGTGCCACTATGTCAGTAAATTCTCCCCTATCTACTCCCTGGGTCCAACACCTTCAATATCCAACCCCCATAGGTGTTCTCACAGTTCTTGCTAGCATATATTAGCCAGTTTCTGCAATTCCTTTGGCATGCAAGCTATTTTCTTCCAGAACAAGAATTGCGCTTCCAAGCTTGAGCTATATTCCAAGCTTGAGATCTGACCCTGGTTATTAGCCTGGAGGCAATGAGAGGTAATAGAGGTGGGTCTTGAAGAGGAAGAGCATCATCTTGCAAGGCACCTACACCAGGTGAGGTCATTGCAGGGTCTCCACACAGGGGAAGGCTGCTCTCCTCTGGCAAAAGAAAAGAGGCTTCCAGCATGGAGGGTTCTGGAGAATATGGGAGTTCAAGATTCTCAGGCTTATCCACCCAAATGTCCCTACCTCAGGTCTCAAGGTCCCACTGTTTTCCCATCAAGACCTTGATATAGAAAACTATTGAGGCTGTATTTAATCTTCTTTGCAACACTGTATTCTTACAATTTGATATTGGGTCTAGTTTGCTTCAGGGTCTGCCCTATGCTGAAGGAGATGAGGATCCCTTTAAATGCTTCCAGAGAGGCCCTCTAGCTTTCACAGGGTGTTTTGAATTCATGGCTGGCTGACCCAAGCCCATCATTCTCTTTATTGCAAGTTTCTCAAAGTAACAAAAGCCAGACAACCCCCAAATCCTCATGATTACCGTTGTCCCCATGCTATTCGAGTGTTACCACTACCACATAACCACATGCTTCACAAGTGACAGTCTAGATACCTGTGATGCCACTGTATGTCAGGGGTTATCACCACCCCTTTTCCCACCAGAAATGGGGTCCGTATTACCATCTGACTGGTAAGAGATCCAGCTCCGAAGTCCCATCTTCAGGATTTCTAAGGCTCTTCCTAGTAACAACTATCCGGCTCCCCAGAAAGCAGAGCATAAGACAAACGCTTTTATGCAAGTATCTTTATTGAGAAATGTGATCTCAGAGAGCAGGAGTGAGAGATGGGGGCGGGCGGGAGGGGCTGAAAGAGGGAAGGAGGAAGAGCCAAAACAAGGATATGCTATCTAATTATGCACCATAATATGTGACTGGTTGCTTGATGCCATATAACCCTCTGAGAAGCCAAATGAAATATGTCTCAGAACTAGGGGGAGAAAGGGGGAGCAGTTATTCCTCAGCTCCTTTCTCCATTGGCCAAAGTTTCTCTCCATGGGAACTTAACTCCCCTGCATGTGCACGTACCAAATGAGTTCCCCTGGCATTCCATGCCACAGTGTCAGAAGAGAAGGCCCAGGCATGCACTGTAAGCCTGAGGCGAGGTGCTGTCAAGCTGCACCTGTGTGCAGTTTGTTGGCCCCCACGCAGAAAGAATTGGTTACTTCAGAGGTGGCTGGAATAAGATGCAGGTGAGGTGAAGCAGATCTGATATGGTATACAAGAGGTATCAGTAGCCTTCCCTTTCTTTATCAGATCTTTCTCCTACAACTAGTGTGGTGCTGGAGTAAGGTGCTCAGGAGACACTTGGGAGAGAGTGTGTGAGTGCCTACTCTTTCTCAGGCTGGAGGCTGGAGCAGGGAATCACAGACAGGGTCAAGGAAGGAATTGCACCACCTGGCTTAGGATTCCTTCCAGGCCCAGAAGCCTGGTGGTGGGAAAGACCAGGGCCACAAGGCAACACAGACTACTGGCCCAGAGGCTTCTTCTTCCTTCCTGCCAGGGGATGGAGGCCACCAATTTCCAAGCGGAGGGACAATGGACCATTCGGAAGAAGTAGGAATCCTTTAAGAGGGAGTAAAGGAGGGAGGCCTCTGGGGAATAAGGCAGAGTGGGTCCTGAGAGATGGGAACAGGATCCAGTCAGGGCCATTAAAAAAATCATAAGAGCATCCACTTAAAGTCCTGTCTGCTCCTATCTGTAGCTGGGGCTCTGGAGGAAGTGGGATGAAGGGTTCTCTAGGAGACAGCGAGTGGAAACTGAGCAGCAGGAAGCAGCACCGGCTGTCTCTCTCGGTGCTTTCGGCAATGGATGAGCTGCTTGTGCCTGAGCCCATGGCCTCAAGCAAATGGATGGAGGTCCACAGGCAGGATGCCTTCGATTTGCTCCATCCCACAGTCCCAGGAAACCACAATTGAAAATCAATAATCACTAATAAATCGCTAAGTAATGTTACACTGGCAAAACGGCCATTTCATTAGCAGGAACAAGCCCTGAGTGGAGAGCAAGAGGAGTTGGCATGGAGCTTGGCAGGGGACAGCTAGTTCCGGCCTCCATCAGGGGTCGGAAATGTTCTGCTTGCTGTCCATCTTACTATAGGGAAACGTGGTCCCTTGTGGCCGCAGCTTCATAGGGCTACAGAAGCTTTTCAAGGCTTCTGCTCTGATTCCCACAGCCTCACTGAGCCCATGGAGTGGCATGGTGGGGTGGTGTCTGTGAGGTGGCACACTGCCACGTCTGCTCTTCAGGAATGAGGAGCCAGTATGTGGCTATAGCTTCACAGACAGGGCAAGGATGCTGGAATGGACAATGATGCATCCTGGGAAGGAGGACTTCTGTGGGACAGGGCTAGGGACAGAGGCAGGATGGGGAGGAAGCTGAGCCCTGCATGGCCACGGGTGAGAAGCTTATGGATACCCGCTTGCAAGGGTCAGTGTGGCACCATGTCTAGCTTGCTTAGAACTCCACAGCTCTAAAGTGGGGCACCATGGCCCTCCTAGCCAGCTAGGCATCTGCCACCAGGTCCAGGAGATTTGATTACTAAAGCCGTTTGTTTTGCTGCTGATGCAACGTGACACCAGCCTGTGCAAACTGGCTCAGGGCATCACGTTGCCGGCACAGCACAACAGTGAGATGGAAATTTGGCTGCTGCAAAAGGCACTGATTTTGCCTTCTTCTCTGAATCTCCTTTCTCTGAACAGCAGGGACATTTCAGTCCCATGTAAAGCACAGACTCTCTTCCTCCTGGCAAATGCCCAGTACCGTAATTTCCCATATAGCGCCACCTTGGAAGTGCCTTGGGCAGCATGTCAGGGGCAAGAAGACTGCTCTGCATCGTAGGTCCAGAGGTTCTGGGAGAGTAATGAGGTGCCCAGAGAGAATGCACTTGGATAGCAAAGCATCTTCGCAGCCTCACTTGCCTCTGCACTCAGGAGGAAGGGCTGGGGAGACAAACTTCCCACTTCACAGGGAAGAGCAGCAAGCCACTGCCTTGTCCTTTTGTTTCAGTACTCAAGTTGCACCAGGTGGCATCTATACTCATTCCTAAAGGCAGCAGGGCTTTCCCACGGGCAAACATGCCATGCGGCCGGGAGGCAGGCTGCTGGAGGCATAGCCAGTGCTCTAACACAATTGGTGGCCACCTGCAGCCAGGACTGGTCTCTCAGCCACCAGGGCAGGTGGGGAGGCCTGCCTGGAAAATGCTGCAGATTGGAGGTCCAAGCCTGTGGGAGAGGCAGAAACTAAAGCCCAGAGAGCGAAAGGAGCTTGCCCCAGGTCCCACACTGGGCCAGTTGCAGGACTAAGCCAAGCGCCCAGGGTCTTGCCTCCCAGGCCAGGCCTCTTACCACCGATGGAACTGCCACCAACAGACACCTGGTATCACTGGCTTTTTAGGGGCCTGGCCCCTCACCCCCCATTTATTTGTCTATGTTACCTGTTGGTGCACTGAAGTCATTTCATGTACAGGACAGATGGACCATCCTTGAGAGCCGGAGGGGCCCTTGGGACTCACTTTGCCTGGCCCCGTCACTGGGTGGATGAGCCTGTTTCACCTTCAGCAAGCATTCTGCAGCAGCAGCAGGTAGAAACTGGCTATACCTGAGTGACAGCTAACATCTGACAGATATTAACTCACTGAATCCTCACTCCAACCCTGTGAGGTAGGTATCCCGATTAGCCCCATTTTACAGATGAGGAAACAGAGGCACAGAGAGGGTAAGTAAACTGCCCAAAGTCCCACAGCTGGTAAGTGGCAAAGCCTGGATTGAAATCAGGCTGGCTCCTGGTTGCTTGCTTTTACACTGTGCTAGGGAATCTCTTGCAGCGTCAGTGTGAGGATCCAATGAGTTAATATGTGTCGAGTGTCAGCACCTGCTGCTAAGGGCCCCTCCAGCTCTCAATGAGGTACATCTGGCATCTCTAATGAAGCGTGTGAGATGCTTCATCCTTGCCCCCCTCAAGAGTGTATTAGCCCAAGTCCAACACTCTGCACAAAGTAGGTGTTCAGAAAAGGCTCTTTTGTGAGTTAAATCAGACACACAGGCATTTATATATTGCACACCAGCTCTGTGCCTGACCCTGACATGATAAACAAGAGCTGGTGCCTGAAGTCAAGCAGCACTTAGTCCAGTGGGGAGACAGGCGGATTTGCAGTTACAGGCCAGGGTGGCAAAGACTGCACTAGAGTCAGCTCAGACACCAGAGGCACTTTTTGTAACAGGGCAGCTCCTTCTCCTGGCCTCGGGGAGGAGGGGGGTCAATGAAGGCCTCACAGATGAGCACTAAGGCTTTAGCTGAGGCCTGGTGGCTACAGAGGAATGCCCCAAGTGAGCAGGGAAAGGAGGGCCCTCTGCTGCTTGCAGGGAACACCGAGTGCACAGCATGGAGGTGTGAAAGAACAATGTGTTTCAGAACAACCGGTTGTTTGCTGTGTCCACCACATGAGCTGTCTTTGTGAAGGATGGGGGCAAACCCAGAGGACAGATCATCGAGCCAGAGTTATTCTCAAGCCTTAAAATCAAATGGAATTTGCCCTGCTAGGTTTCAGACTTGCTTGGGACACGTGAAGCCTTTTTCTTTCTGATTTCTCCATTTTGGAATGGGAATGTCTATCCTGTGCCTGTCCCACTGTATTAGTCAGGGTTCTCCAGAGAAACAGAAGCAATAGGAGATATGTATAGATAGATATGAGGAGATTTATGATAATAATTGGCTCACATGATTATGGAGGCCAAGAAGTCCCATAATATGCTGTATGCAAGCTGGAGAACCAGGAAAGCCAGTGGTATAATTCAGTTGGTCCAAAGGCCTGAAAACCAGGGGGCCGCTGGTGTAAGTCCCAGAGTCTGAAGGTCGGAGAACCAGGAGCTCCAAAGTCCAAGGGAAGGAAAAAATGGATGTCCTAGCTCAAGAGGAGAGAGGGAATTCACCCTTCCTTCGCCTTTCTGTTCCATTGGGACCCTCAATGGATTTGATGGTGCCTGCCCACATTGGTGAGGGTAGGTCCCTTTACTTAGTCTACTGATTCAAATGCTAATCTCTTCCACAAACACCCTCACAGACACAGAAATAAGGTTTTACCAGCTATCTAGGCATCTCTTATCTCAACCAAGCTGACACATAAAGTTAACCACTACATTCATCATTACATTTTGGAAGCAGATAACTTGTTGCTTGGTTTTACAGGTTCACAAATGGAGAGGTATTTTGGCCCAGGATGAATTATACCTTGAGTCTCACCCATACCTGATTTAGATGACATTTGAATGAGATTTTTGAACTGAGAGTTGATGCTGGAATGGGTTAAGGCTTTTGGGGATGTTGGGATGGGATATGAAATGTATTTTGCATGTGAGAAAGACATATAAACTTTTGAGAGCCAGAGGGTGGACTGTGATGGGTTGAACTGTGCCCCACAAAAATTTGTGTTTTGAAGTTTTAACCTCCAGTACCTCAGAATGTGACCTTATTTGGAACTGGGGTCATTGCAGATGTAATTAATTAAGTTAAGGTGAGGTGATACTGGTGTAGGGTGGGACCCTAATCCAATATCACTGGTGTCCTTATAAAAAGGGGGAAATCTAGACACAGTAGCTTGCATTGAAGGAAGACAATGTGAATAGACACAGGGCAAAGACGGCTATCTACAAGCCAAGGAGAGAAGCCTGGAACATCCTTTGCTCACAGCCCTCAGAAGGAAGCAACCTTATTGACCCTTTGATTACAGACTTCTAGCCTCCAGAACTGTGACAATAAATTTCTGTTGTTTAAGCCACCCAGTTTGTGGTACTTTGTTATGGCTGCCCAAGCAGACTAAGAGATTTTGGTATTTTGAAGCAGGGACTTTCCCTGAGGGTAATAGGGAGCCATGGAAGTATTTTAATCAGTAGAGGAATGAGGTAAGATCTGTATTCTAGAAATTTACCCTAGCAGCTGTGAGGAGGATGCATTGGAGGGGGCAAGACTGGAGGCAGGAAGACTAGTTAAGACATGTTGCTGTACTCTAGATGAAAGTGGATAGCTGCCTAATATAATAATAATAATAATAATAGTAATTAGTACAGGCATACCTTGTTTTATTGAGCTTTACTTTATTGCACTTCATAGACACTGCATTTTTTACAAATTGAAGATTTGTGGCAACTCTGCATCCAGTAAGCCAACGGTGCCATTTTTCAAACAGCATTTGCTCACTTCATGTCTCTGTGTCACATTTTGGTTATTCTCGCATTATTTCAAACTGTTTCATTATTATTATTATTATTATTATTATTATTATTATTATGGTGATCTGTGATCCGTGATCTTTGATGTTACTGTTGTAGTTGTTTTGGGGCACCACGAACCGTGCCCGTATAAGACAGTGAACTTGATAGATGTTGTGTGTGTTCTGACTGCTCCACTGACTGGCCATTCCCCCATCTTTCTCCCTCTTCTCAGGCCTTCCTATTCTCTGAGACACAATAATATTGAAATTAGGCCAGTTAATAACCCTACAACCCTCTAAGTGTTTAGGTGAAAGGAAGAGTTGCAGGTCTCTCACTTTAAATCAAAAGCCAGAAATGATTCAACTTAGTGAGGAAGGCATGTTGAAAGCCAAGATAGGCCAAAAGCTGGGCCTCTTGCACCAGACAGTCAGCCAACTTGTGAATGCAAAGGAAAAGTTCTTGAAGGAAATTAAAAGTGCTGCCCCAGTGAACACACAAATGATAAGAAAGTGAAATAGCCTTATTGGTGATATGGAGAAAGCTTTAGTGGTCTAGATAGAAGATGAAACCAGACACAACATTCTCTTGAGCCAAAGCCTAATCCAGAGCAAGGTCCTAACTCTCTTCAATTCTGTGAAGGCTGAGAGAAGTGAGGACACTGCAGAAGAAAAGTTTGAAGCCAGCTGAGGTTGGTTCATGAGGTTTAAGGAAAGAAGCCGCCTCCATAACATAAAAGTGCAAGGTGAGGCAGCAAGTGCTGATGCAGAAGCTGCAGCAAGTTATCTAGAAGATCTAGCTAAAATAATTAATAAAAGTGGCTACACTAAACAACAGATTTTCAATGTAGATGAAATGGCTTCTATTGGAAGAAGATGCCGTCTAGAACTTTCATACCTAGAGAGGAGAAGTCAATGCCTGGTTTCAAAGGACAGGCTGACTCTCTTGTTAGGGTTAATGAAGCTGGTGGCTTTAAGTTGAAGCCAATGCCCGTTTACCAAAAATCCTAGGGCCCTTAAGAGTTATGCTAAATCTACTCTGCCTGTGCTCTATCAATGGAACAACAAAGCCTGGATGACAGCACATCTGTTTACAACATGGGTTACTGAATATTTTAAGCCCACTGTGGAGACCTACTGCTCAGAATAAAAGATGCCTTTCAAAATATCACTGGTCATTGACAATGCACCTAGTCACCCAAGAGCTCTGATGGAGATGTACAATGAGATTAATGTTGTTTTCATGCCTGCTAACACAACATCCATTCTGCAGCCCTTGGATCAAGGAGTAATTTTGACTTTCAAGTCTTATTTAAGAAATACATTTCATAAGGCTATAGCTGCCATAGACAGTGATTCCTCTGATAGATCTGGGCAAAGTAAATTGAAAACCTTCTGGAAAGTACTCACCATTCTAGATGCCATTAAGAACATTTGTGATTCATGGGAAGAGGTCAAAATATCAACGTTAATAGGAGTTTGGAAGAAGTTGATTCCAACCCTCATGGATGACTTTGAGGGGTTCAAGACTTCAGTGGAGGAAGTAATTGCAGGTGTGGTGGAAATAGCACAAGAACTAGAATTAGCAGTGGAGCCTGAAGATGTGACTGAATTGCTGCATTTCATAATTAAACTTTAATGGATGAAGTGTTGCTTCACATGGATGAGCAAAGAAAGTGGTTTCTTGAGATGGAATCTACTCCTTGTGAAGATGCTGTGAAGACTGTTGAAATGACAACAAAGGATTTAGAATACACATAAACTTAGTTGATAAAGCAGGGTTTGAGAGGATTGACTCCAATTTTGAAAGAAGTTCTACAGTGGGTAAAATGCTATCAAACAGCATTGCATGCTACAGAGAAATCATTCATGAAAGGAGGAGTCAATCAATGTGGCAAACTTCATTGTTGTCTCATTTTAAGAAATTGCCACAGCCACCCCAGCCTCCAGCAACCACCACCCTGATCAGTCAGCAACAATCAACCTTGAGGTAAGACCCTCCATCAGCAAAAAGATTGCAACTTGCTGAAGGCTCAGATGATGGTTAGCATTTTTCAGCAATAAAGTATTTTTTAATTAAGGTGTGTACATTGTCTTTTTAGACATAATGCTATTGCACACTTAATAGACTGCAGTATAGTGTAAACATAACTTTGTATGCACTGGGAAACCAAAAAATTTGCGTGACTCGCTTTATTGAGATATTCACTTTATTGCCATGGTCTGGAACCAAACCTGCAATATCTCCGAGGTAGGCCTGTAGGACCTGCAGTATAGTTACTTTTACAACAGCTAATACTAGCTGATCACTTATGCTGTGCTAGATGCACATGGATTATTATATTTAACACTCGCAACAACCCGATGAGGCGGGCACTACTGTTATCTCCATTTTGCAGAGTAGGAAACTTGCCCCAGGCCACACAGTAAATGGCAGGCCCACAATTTGAACCAGGCAGTCTGGCTCTAACACCTGCATGCAATGGTATGTTGGTCAGCGTTTAACAATCAGCCCTGATTTGCAGCATTTGCCTATTTCTGTAGTGTAGGTACTCCCACCACGGCCAATTCCAAGCTACTAATGAGTCATCAACAGGTTCATGAAATTTCTGAAAATGGAGCAGTCCTTTCTTATGAGCTGGTGCAAGCCAGCCAGCTAGCATAGCACCAGGCCCAGTGGTAGTAACATGTGAACTTTTCTTACTTTTCTCCTCCCTGGTGAGCTTTGTCTCGATGGAATCTACTGAGGCTGCCGAGTCCCAGGCTGCCTAGGACATTCAAATCTTAGTTCTACCAGTGAGTAACTGTGTGATCTTAGACAAGTTGCTGAACCTCTCTGAACTTCAGTTTGCTCAGCTCTGGAATTAATTTTTATGAGGCTTCATTGAGCTCATGATGTGAAGCATAGGGCCTGGTGCATAATAGGTGTACCCCAACCTTTAGCTGCTTTTATTGTTAATATGATTGTGTTTTCCAAACCCAGAACAGTAGGAGAACATTGTCCAGTATTTCTCCAGACGTCTGCCTGGACGGTGTGCCTGTCCGATGCTGGGCCCTGGCCGGTTCCCTGGCATTAGATCATATTAACTTTCTGAATGGTTGTGGTGACAGTGTAGCAGTAGCCTAGCTGGTTGCTAGGACAGCCACAGGCCAGGGTTTGTTGTGTGTGTGTGTTTTTAATCACAAAATTGCAAATGCTCTGAAGGGTCCTAGAACAGTGGATGGAGCCTCTTCCCATGTGGGGCCAGCCATGCCTGTGCTGCTGGAAAAAAATGTCATTGCATAAAGAGTAATAATTAGCAAGCCATCTGCATACTTTTTTCTATATAAAAGCTGTGACAATGTCTTTCAGTTGTATGTATGGTGCAAGAGTAAAACTGGCAGCCATCTGGATTTACGTTCATTCCTGAAATTACTTACCCATCTCTGTTTAAATAACCATTTCCCATCCTTATCTATGCTTTGATGGTGTTACCTATGGCATTCTAGAAGTGGTATTCATGGTAAGTAAGGAGCTGTGGGGGAAAAATTGACTTGTAGCCATAGTTTTCCGGTGAAATTGATGCAAGCCATTCTACACCCCTTAATTAACTGCTCACTTGCTAATGAGGGCTTTTTCATTAAGGTTCCTATTTTTTAAATCAGTGAAGTAGCCAGGAAATTACAATCAATATTTTAACAATTTCCCATTTGTTTCCATTGTGATTCTTAAAAATGCTTACCACCACCACCATCCCCAAGAAAATTAAAATTAAGAACATGGTGAAGACAAATAATTCAACTCATTTCTCAGTGGCTCTCCTCCACCCCACCAGGGAAAAATGCCATGTGTCTTATGCAAGTGCCCCAATCTGGCTCCTCACCTGGCACAGACTTACCTTTTGCCAGACATATCAAAACGCCCACAGTTTGCCCAATATCATATCATGTTTGGACCTCCGTGCGGGACCTGAGCTTTCATCTTAATATGCTTCATCTTCTTAGATTCAATACCTGCCCCCTGTCTTTGGGGGTGTTTGGGATAATAATCATAACAGTAGCCTCTTCTCTGAGGACTAACAGCCTACAGGCCAGGTCCCCTGCCAAGGGTGGTCCCACGCATAGGGGATGCAACCCTGACTACATCCCAGTAAAACAGGTACTACTATGACCCCCACCTTACAAAGGAGACATCTGAGGCTCGGGAGGTTATACAGCTAGGAGGTGGCAGAACCTGGATCTATGCCCGAGGCCTCCAGCCTCCCAGATCAAGTTGCACTTCCTCCGAAGGGGGCAGCTGCCACCCTGGGCCTCCCCACGGGCATTTGTCTGTCCTGGTTCCTGTCTGTGTGGCCTCCAGTCTGCTGTGGTTAGAGAATGCAGGTCGCTGGAGTCAGGACTGTATGCAGAGGAGGAGTCAAGAAGCCCTGAGCGAATGCTCCAGGAGCCCAGAGCTCAGAGCCTGGACTGTGGGATGTGCCCTCAGCAGGGGTGGGGCATGGCTGCAGGGGGCCAGAAGCTAGGTAGGGGAGAGGCAGAGGGAATAGGTGAAGGGCATGACCTCCGGGTGGGCACAGCCAACAGCCTCTGCACACATGCACTGGAGGGCCGAGGGAGATGCCAGGCACCGTGCTGAACCCTGCCACATCCGTGACCCCATTTCCTCTCTCTGGATCCAGATTCTGCCATCCAGAGGGCACCCTGAACCTCCTCCACCCGAGCCAGGGGTCGGCTGTGATTTCATCAGGGAGGCTTCAGGGGAACCCCAAAAGTCTCTAGTAAAACAGTAGAACAGGAAGAGCCGAGGGCAAAGGCCTGCAGAGTCAGAAAGATACAGACAGGGCTGTGGACGGCCAAGGGAGGGAGGGCGCCCAGGTTGGGCTGTGATGGGACTCAGGCCAGGCCTCACAGAGGAGGTGGCTTTTGAGATGAGCCCTGCAGATCAGGCAGGATTTTGACAGGAGCGCTGGCATTCTAGGCAGGGGAAATGCATGAGCAAAGGTGCAGAGGTGGGAAGAACTAGGAATTGTTTGGTGTCTAATCAACAGTCCAGCCAGGCAGGAGGCCCAAGGGCATGTGTGAAAGTATCAGGAGATGAATCTGGAAATGGAGGCTGGGGCCCACCTATGGAGGGCCTTAAATGCCAGGCTGAGGAGTTGGGATTTAGCAGTAGGGAGCAACAGGAGGCTTTGGAGCAAGGGAGTAACAATGAACAGAGCAACTGAATGTGTGTTTCTTATCTCCAGTCAGCGTGCCTGTTCTCCATGGGCCTACACCTGTGCAGGCCACACAGAATTCCATAGGCTGTCCAGTTAAACCCCCAGCATTTGTCATGTGAACTTGGGAAAACTTAGTATATATTCACAGGAATATGACTATGAATGACAGATGGCTGCTGATTGTTTTCATATCCCTTGAACTCTAGGTTTGGATCAGACTAACGGTAGGGCCCACACTGGTCTTGGCATGGTGTCCCTGGAGCCCCATAGCCCAAGGCCAACCCTTTGCTTGGCAGTCTCTCATCCACAGGGCCAGGAGGTTTCCCCAGGAGAAGGGCAGCCCCTTGAGACCTGTGGGATTCCTTTCCTTGATTAGACTCACCAGCCAGGACTGCACAAGCTAAATGTGAATGGCCACATGGCAGGTGGAAGCAGCCCAAGCCTTAAGGCCCAATTGTTTACTGCTCTGCCACTGTCAAGCTGTGTGACCCTGGACATGTCCCTTCACCTCTCTGAGCCTCCCATTTCCTCATCTAGAACATGGAGATGATGATAACTTATACCTCATCCGATACACGGACTCATGCAGGTAAAGCCCATGGTAAATGGAGGGAGCGTTTAGCTCCAGACTTGGTCTGCATTTTTGGTGGCAAAAGGGTCTCATAGCCAGTAAACCCAGTGAGGAGAAAACCTCCATCTAGCCTCTGTCTCTGGCCTCCTCTCCCATTTCTTCATCAACCTTGAGGTACGCAAGGTGACAACCACAAAGGAACCTCTGTTTCCAACAGTAACGGAAAGAACCACAACACATCTGGGCCACAATGCCCCTTGGTGACATGACCTGAGGCTGGTTTCATGGCACTAACACAAAGCTCTTTGACCTCCATCCTTCTTAACCTTTGATCAGGTCATGAACCTCCTTAAAACGTAATGACAGCTACAGGCCCCTTTCCCAGTGTGTGTGAACAATCCCGTGGCCCCCAGAGTTTCCTGAAAACGTCCAGGTACCGTGCTGGGAGCTGGGATTACAGCAGTGAGCAAAACAGGCCCGATCTGGGCCCTCCTGGGCTCTATCGTATAGAGGAGTTCAGCTGGTTCTAAGTACCAAAGAGATAACGAAGCAGGGAAGGGGGGAGGAAGTGCCAGAGACGGGCATGGGGTTTTGAAATGTTACACAGGGTGGCCAGGTGACATTGGTATCAAGATTAAAGGAAACGAGGGAGCCAGCCCATGCAAAGGTCCTAAAGAAGGCTGTGCCTGTGTGTTGAGGAAGAGTCGGGATGCCTGGAGCAGAGGGAAGATGATGTCACCCAGTCGGGGTGGGGGGGGATGTCGGGCAGAACCTGCTAGGCCATCAGAAGCACTTCACTTTTACCCTAAGTGAAATGGGGAGCCACTGCAGGTGCGCAGAGATGGGGGACTAGACTGGGGCAGAGGAGGGGGTGGTTGGGGGGAAGCAACAGAGTGACCTGTTCTGTGGCTACTGGAATAATCCAGGTGGGAGATGCTGGTGGCTGAGCCCAGGGGGTAGCAGTGGAAGAGGAGAGAAGGCTGGCATTGTGGATGCATTTTGAAGATGGAGAAAGAATTGTTTGCTTCTCTGGATGTCGGATGTGAATGAAAGAGAGAGGAATCAATGAAGACGACAGGGCATTCGGCCTGGGCACCTTGAAAGATGGAGCCACCATGAACCGAGGTGGCAGACGCTGGGAGAAGCGGATTTGGGGGCTGACCAGGAGCTCAATTCAGGCCATGTGGAGTTTGAGATGTCTAGTGGCCATCCAGGTGGTGGTGCCAAGCAGGCAGTTGGCCATCTGACACAGGTGCGGCTGTGACTGCACAGGCTCCCAGGACATTCAGGGGAGTGGGCATCACCCGCCCCACTGGGGAAGCTGGGGGGAAGTGATATGAGGATGGAGAGAAAGTGTTTGGGAATAGAACCCCATCTTCCACTTCCTTGACCAGTGCACTTTGAGGCGGGGAGTCAAATTTTTAAAACAACCTGCAACGCTCTGTGATAGACACAGTCATCCCCAATGCCGCTTTGTTAAATCGGATTCCCTTCAAGATACTCACAAGCCTTCTCTCGCTCTAGGGGGACACAGTGGCTCTAGGATGACTCTGCCTGCCTGCAGGACCCCGACAGTCCAGGGGCCAGGACTCAACCGCGGCCTTGTCTGGAGTGAAGGTAAGGACTGAGATCAGTTCAATCACCAGAGAGCAATAACCTCTCCTGGATGCGGGCCCTGTACGGAGCAACCCGGGCTCGGCTGCACCAAGGTGGGTTCCTCCCCAACAGCCCGGCTGAGCCGCGCCCCAATGGGCCCTGCTCGCCCTGGTACCGGGGCTGTGGAGCAGGAGTCTGACACCTGTGCCTCGCAGTTGGGCCCCGGGACACCGCTCCTCAGCCAGGAAACTTCGGGAAACGCTCGGAAGCAGGCGCTCAGCTCCGTTGCGCCTACGCAGCCCACGAAGGGACTTCGCTTGGTTCTCGGAGGGGCCCCAGCGTTTTCTGCGGGCCGAGGGCGTGGGCGTGGAGGGAAGGAGGGGCTGAGTGGGCGGCGGGCCCACCCCTTTATTCCTGGCCCGCGGCTCAGCCGAGTGCGACCAGATGTGGTGATGACAGGTCGCTATTCAGAGGTACGGGCGGGAGCCGTGAGCGGGCTCTGGAGCTTCGCTGGGCGCTGCTGTCGGACCAAACGCGGCGTCCGTAGGCTGAGCTCAGTCCCCGCCGCCGCCGCCGCCAACGCCGCCGCCGCCCGGGAAGTCCAGGTTAGGAAACCCACCCCGGGCGGGGACCATGGAGAAGGGGCACAGACCAGCCTCCGGGGGTGAGGGGAGGGGAGCCACCGGCCTCGGCGCCAGGGCAGAGGGCGGACAGCGCGCTCTGGCCCCCCCGGGCAGTTCAGAAGGAACCCATGTTTCTGCAGAAGCTGCAGGTGTCTGCCCCGGGATAACCCCGTGCGAAGAGAGGGCCAGTTCAGCCCAGCTCCGGCAGGGGCTTCACCAGCTCTGGGCCAGTGGGGCGGGAGACTGTGGCTGGCGCGCCTAGGCTCCTGGCCGAGCACACCGGCGGTCAGCATAGATAGGGTCCGCGTGGAGGCGAGGGTGGGGGGTGGGGTGGTGGCGGGCAGAGGAGGAGGGGAGGAGGGAGAGGGCTGGGGGGGGAGGGTGAGAGGGCTGCAGGAGAGGGGAGGGGAACGCTAGGCGAGGAGGGGGGCGGGTGCAGTTCAGTAGCCTCCACCTGAGAGCCCTGCTCCCCACTGCCGTCACAGCAGGTCGGCTTGGCCGTCCGGGCGGGAGCTAGTAAGCGGATGCTTCAGCAGTGGGACGGGCGCTATCCACTCAGCAGCCACCTACTGAAGGTGAGCGCCCTCCCAGGGCGAGGGGGGAGGAGGGCCCGGCCGCTAGCGCTTGGGTCAGTCTCTGCTGAGAATGGGAAAAGGGGGGGGGGGAGTGGAACAGGCTACTTTACGATGAGACTTCCGTCCCTGTGACGCTCTGGAGTCTTCCAGGGATCTGATCTGCCATCTCTCTCTCTCTGTCTTCCACGGTGTCTCTCTACCACTCTATGTCCGTGTTTTCTCTCGGTGTCTGCCGGTACCTCTCTCGGTTTCTGTCTCTCCCTCTGTCTGTCTCGCACGGTCTCCTTCTGTCCTCCGGGTCAGTCTCGCGCGCTCTCTCGCCCTGTCGCTGCTGAGTGCTGGCACTCCCGCGCTCCCTCCTCGCTCTCCGTGGTCTGGGGTGCGCACGTCAGCTGGCTCTGCCCAGACGCGGGAAGTCTACCTGCCTGCCGCGTGCGGGTTTCCCAAGCGCGCGGGGCTCCGCCTGCGGCCCTCCGGCGAGCTCCATCCGCTCGTGCCCGGGAGCGCTTGGTCACCTCGCTGTCGCCTCTCCCCATCAGCGCACCGTCTAGGTGGGCCACCTGCCGCCGAGGGCACCGACCGCCTCCCGCTGCGTGCGGAGCCACCGAGGTAAGTGCACCCGTGCCCCTTCCTTCCCTTCCGTTCGTCCCAAGCTGCCTTTGGCTGCAGTTGACTGGAGAAATGAGACAACCACAACGAAGCCAGCCTGCGGCCCCTTTCCTTTTTTAAAAGTGGCAAGAGGACCCGATAGGCCCCTCGGGCGGCCGCCACGCTTCCGCTGCCCCCGGCCCCATCCGGGCCTGGAAACGCGGCATTTCGGGCTCAGGGCTAGCGGGGTCACGGGCGGGGCAGCGCGGCTTCCCCTTTAAGGCCAGAGCCGCTCGTCGCCGTGAGTGTGAGGGTGTGTGAGTGTGCGGCGTGCGTGTCTCCTCCTCCCCGAGTGACACAGCAGTGAGAAATGCCTATCAGTAACTTAAACCCCCGAAACTCCACCTTCCGGGCGCGCGGCGCGGAGCCGGGCGGTGGGAATGGAGCGAGCAGATTGAGGCCGCCACTGCAGCGCCGCCGGCATGAACTTGGCCGCGAGCTGAAGCGGCCGGTGGCGGGCGGGCGCGGGGGCACCGGCCGCTAGCCAGGGGGTGATCTGCAACCGGGCCGGGCCACTCGGCAGGCGCCCGAGGCCAGGCTGCCCGCGCCGGCGGCCGCCCGCCGCTCGGGCACTGCCCCCGCCGCCGCCGCGGGAGCTCCGTAGCACGGTAAGGCTGAGGGGGAACGCGAGAGGTCTGACTGCTCTAGGGGCCCGGGGTGCACTTGTGACCCCCCACTTGTGTTCCCCATCGCGGAGGAGCCGGGGCTCGGGGATGCTGAGAGCAGGAGGACCCCAAAGTTTGCCTTGAGCACACGGCCCACCTGGCGCTGCGCGCGGCCGCCCCCCTCTCGGACCGGCCGGGCTGGGCTGAGCGCAGCTCAAATCGCCCGAGAGACTGCGGCCTCTGCCTGCTCACCGGCGACCACCGGGCGTCTGGAATCAGGGAGGGGCAGCCAAGTACCGGGGTGGGAAGGCAGAGGGGCGCGAGCCACGCGGGGTCCCCTGGCCACGCCAGGCTACCGGGAAGCTCCCACTCCGTCTTGGCGCCCCAGGGCCGCTTGGAGCCCGGATGCCACTGGCGACGCTGCCTTCGCATGCCAGCACCCTGAGCCCGGGCCATTCAGCTGCGGGCGCTGGACGCAGGATTTCCCCCCACCCCACCCCAACCCGGTTTGCCGCCGCGGAGCAGGAGTGTGGAGTGTGCGCGGGCGCCGAGCCCGCTGCCTTGCGCTCCCTCCCCTGCCAAATCCTCCTTTGGAGAGCAGCCCCGAGCAGGGCTGGCGGCTCGAGGCAGCTCTGACTGGGCTCCTGCCCGGACCTCTCGGCGCCCTCGCGCTCCGAGCTCCCAGGCCTTGGAGCAGCGGCACAGCCCGGTGCCGGCAAGGGCGGGCGGGAAGCCCCCCGGAGCGCCGCCAAATACTTTTCGCGGCTAGTTGGTTCGGCCAGGCTCCGTCCGATGCAGTGTGCCCGAAGCCACTTGGAAAGCTGGCCGTACCGTCTGATTTGGATCCGTGATTGAATGCGGACCGAGCAGACACTATTATAGGATCAGCCTCCCAGAAAACTGCCCTGAAGTCGTCGGAACCTGAGCAAACAGATGCACCTCGGGCCAGGGGCTTCGCCCGGCCGCGCTCCTGCAGCTGGGTGCGGCTGATTGGGGCACCCGAGTGTGGGTGTGATTGTGTGCGCGGGCGGGAGCACAGGATGACTGTGGGACGTGGGGAGAAAGGACTCCACTTGCTGGGGTGGCTTGTCGTTGTTTGGCAGTAGAAGGAATCCCCCCCGGGGCGCCGTCCCCACGGCGAACGTGTCGTTTGCGGGTAGCCGACCAAGGCCGGCTCCGGGACATTGTCTTTGAGGGCGAGCGAGGCGAGCATACGAGAGGCGGCCGCGCTGGAACAAAGACGCAAAGTCTCCCCGAGCCCAAGCAATTTCGAAAGAGTTGGCTGGGAAGAGGGCCCAGGTCTCCCAGGGGAGACCCCCGCGGGAATCGCGCCGCCCCCACCGGCCCGGGTCCCACGGCCCAGGCGATCGTGTTCCCGGGCTGCGGCGAGCCGGCGAGCGGCATCGCAGCGGCGCAGCCCAGCCCTTGGCAGGCGCGGGCCGCCGCCCGGGTGCCAACGGGTCGGGCGGGGTCGGCCGCGCACCCGCGGGGGCTTCCTGGCTGCCGCCGCTCGGGGCTCCCGGAGGCCGCGCAGCTTCTTCCCCCACCCCACCTCTTCTTGTCTTTATAGATTTCCCCCTCCCTCCCACCGCTGCAGCCAACAATCCGCTTTATAAAAAGCCCCTTTGTTTCCCAGGAGGCTGGAGAGAGGGAAGGGGAAAGGGACGCAGAGGCAGGGGGCGGGGGCGGCAGCCTCTTAGTGGCTTCGATCCGCTCGGGACAGGAGGGCAAGTGTAGGCGGTGGGGGAGGGGGCTGTGTTTCGAAGACCTTCCGCAGGAACCCCGGAAGGCTTAGGGAGACCCTGGCTCTTGGGGCCCGCCAGCCGCGCGCCCAGCCTGCCGGCGGCGGTGAACACCCCGGGCCCTGGCGGCCCGGACGGCCCAGCGGGCGGCTCCGCGAGCGGGCAGGCGCGGAGGCCAGAGTCGGCGCACGCTCCGCGGGGTGGGCAGACGCGGCTCGCCGCTACGCTTTCCGGGCGCGGGCATAGGGGGCGCCCTTTCCTCGGTTTCGCTTTGCAGCCCGCGTCCCTCGCCGCCCGGGCTCAGGGCGGCTATCCCGGCCGCCAGTGGCTGAGAAGACCGCGGCGACTCTGAGGCTTTCGCCACCCCGCGGCTACACTCTTTACTCCTTCCCGTGCCCTCCTGCCGCGGCCCCCCCTCACACATACGGGCTCAAACGCTTCGCTGGCCCCCTTTGTTTGGAGGCAGGGAATGAGTCAGAACTGCCACCTCCGAGGTTCCTGCAGCCTGGGCTGGCGGTGGGGAAGAGGATACACCTTGGGACCGTGCACCGGCCTGCCGCGTCTGCACGGACCAGGCGCCGGGCACTTGGGGGTGTCCGGGACGCATGGGCTGCCGGCATTAGTTGGATTGAGGATTTCGCCGGCCCCTATCCTTTACACCTGTCCTCCTCAAACTTGCGAGAACCCGGACTAGAACTGAGGAATAGTTAACGTAATGTTAGAAGTAACCTTTCGCCATCCTGTCGGCCTGGCCTGCCCCTGTCCCCCAAAGCGGTTCGCTTCTCTCCTCGTAAAGTTTGTTCGGAAAGGGTACACTGACAATAAGAAAATTTGACAAATGAGGAGAAGTGGGCGGAGCCCAAACTCGACTGGTGGGTCTCGAGAGCAAAGTCAGATTCCTCCCATTCTCTCGCCGCCCCCGCCCCCTCTTCCCATTTAATCTCATGGCGACATATTATTTGTGCCTTTTCGCATATCTTTTCCCCTACTCCACCCCCCTCCCATCTCTGGAGGTTATTTGTAAGTGTTGGTCGAACATTTGTTCTCCGATCTTTGCAATAGAAGCTGAAGCGTTAACTCCCCTGCCCCAATACACACATCCCAACTGCATCTAAAACCATAAGAAAGTACTCAAAGGGTAAACCATGGGCTCTACCTTTTCCTCCCCCTTTGTGCTTCCCTTCTGGAGCAAGATCATTGGAAAATAAAGCTGCTGATGTGCGAGATGGAACATATGGTGCCTCCATAAGAGAGAAGCTGAAATGGCCTTGAACCTGCCGGACAGACCAGCTGTTTGGTGCCAGCCAGAGCAGCTAATCAGCTTCTTCCCCTTAAAGTAACAGCCCTCTTTTCTCTTGATGACCAGTTTGTCTATTAAATAGGAAATTCTCCAGAGGAGAAATGTGATGGGCTCCTATATTGCTTTGTGCTTTGCTGGTTCTCCAGTGCCTGTCCCCTGCTCTGGGGGCTGCCTTGGCCTCTCTGCGTGTGTGCCTCCAGTGTGCAAGTGTGTTTCCTTCAACACTGATGTAAGAATGTTGCTCAAAGTGGAACTTAGGAAGAAAGAGGCGAGAGAAAGAGAGAGAGGGGCTGAGAGATTCCCACATGCCTGGGAGGAAATCTCTCTGTTTTGTTCATACTGGCTTTAGAAAAACTAGCAGTACCCTCTCCCTTAAAAATATCACAAAGAGCTGCAATTGTTCCTTATAAGATCTGCTGAAACATCATCCTCTTCTGGCTGTGACCATTTTCAGTTTTCCTTCAGTACAATGTGTTTGAGAGAGGGAAAAAAACAGTTTGGCGTTGAAAGAAGAAAAGCTTGGGGAGATACAAGGAAATTCCATGTTAGGAAATCATTAGCAAAGGGTGACTTCGTCTGTTTTCCTGCCACTGACGCTGACAGTGACACAGATGTGTGGGTTGAAACAGGAACGTCATTGAATTTTTAAACTCAACCAGGAAATAGCCTGTTGCTGGGGTGGGGGTGGGGGTGGGGTGCATCTTAAGGTAGGAGATTTACTGTTAGCAATCCTTTTCATTAAGAAAGGGATTTTTTTTTCAAGCTTGGCCAGAACGTTTAATATCATTTTTTTCTCTTTTAAGCTGATCACCTAAGGCTTAAAGTGCACCTGTTAATAGATCATCCCTAGGAAACTCAATTGCTGTTCAGGCTTATGAAATGGGCAGCAACTGATCTTCGACAAGTGGTTCTTCTGACAATAGTTGGACTACTCCCGTTCTTTAAAGGGGCTTCCCATGCACAGTAAACCTGTTTTTTTAAGATTCTTATTTTTTTTCTGCAGCAGTGCATTGGAGAGATAATTAAATAGCCTAGTAGCTGGGAAATGTGTTCTAGAACACTCTTTCCACTCATTAGAGTGATCTTGAGCAAGTCCATCCTCCCTCTTTGTTCCTCCCTCCCCTTCCATGTCCTGGGAGTCTGAGGCCCTTCCAGCTCTAACACACTGATTTGTGAATGAAATAGTCATTTTCTGACAAAGTGAGACAGCATTGGGGAAAACAGCTAGATATGTAAAGACAAGGGGTTGAGATTTTGAGGGGCAGCAAGAAGAGGGAGGAGTAGGAAATGGCAGAAGGCCAATCAACACAGCATAAAAGTGGGAAACATTCCGTCTCTTTGTGTCTTTTGCCAGTGTGAACTTCTAACCCAGAAGCATAGATGGTGGAGGCTGGGAGGCAACCCACAGGGCTTCTTGTCCAGTGCCCCTAATCCGGTGATCTCAGGGCCTATTGACGGCAGGCCTCCTAATCATTGGGTTGGTTTACAGATAACAGGATCTAAACTCTTTGAAATTAGACTGGCCTGTTTCCAAAGGACTCATCTAATATAGAGCAGATTTGCTGCTTTGCAGTTATTTAGCAGAGGTTTCAAGGACAAAAAGGCCTCCCCTCTACACACACATGCCCCACTGGAGTGTGGACTCTGAACTCACTGTTGAACCTTTTCTTCCTAATCCAGCTGGGTGTTTTTTAAAAACCACATTTCCAACTTTGAAGACACAGCAGCCCTGCAAGAATCTGTCACTGTCGTGCTTGATGTTAATATTGATTTTTTTTAACGGATGGGGGGGTGAACGTTATGAAGAAGGACCTTTTATCCTCTGAGCTCTTTGGCAATTATCTTGCTGCCATAAATGTTGATACACATATAATGGATGTAACTAAAAAATCTCCTTATCCAAGCAGAAAAGGCTGAGTGTTTGTTGGAGCAGATAGAATGCTGAGAGTGTGAAAGACCAGCCCAGATGTGGCTGGGGAGGAGGGAGATAAATGGGGGGGGGGAGCAGGAGCCGGTTACTATGGATCAGCACAATAAACCAATTCCCATCATACACCTCTCACAACGCCACCAAGGGGTAACCTAGGCAGCACCAGTCAACTGTATGGCAGGAGAGAAGTATCCTGAAGCTCAGCTGGAAGCAAAGCAGTCTGATTTTTCAGACATCGAGTCCTTAAACATCTTCTGGACTTTGAGGAGGGAAACTTTGTAAATCTGCGTGAACCTGATGGGGTTTTATTGCAATGCCTATTACCTGTTTTTGTCGTTGTCATTTAGTCTGCAGATGTAACAAAGGAAGAAGAACAGGCGCCATGGAGCTGTCAGGGGGTCCCGTGTAGGTCAGGAGCAGTAGCTTGTGTTATACAGTACTTACCTGCAAGGATGGCAGATGCGCAAGCCCAGTGAGGTCCTGCTCCCAAATGAGCAGCCTGGGGCCATTGAAGCCCCAGGAGTATTTTCTGCAAGGAGAAGGGATAGAAGCAAAAGAGTTGGGTTCCCTCCCTTCCCCACCCTGTTTTTTTGCTCCCCATTCACAGAGTCTCCCCAATTTTCTTCGGGCCTCAAGTCCCCCCTCTAAAATGTGACCTCGTCATAATTTCCAAAGCAATCAGATTTGTCACAGCCCAAAAAGATCCCCCAGAGTGAGGCATAGCGAGGGGCCTCACTGGCTGTGGGCTCCTTGGAGTAAAGGTTTCCAGAGACAGGGCCTAAGGAGCACCAGAAGGAAAAAGCCCTTTGCAAAGTCTTCAAGAACTTTCTTTGTCCAGAGGGGTTCCTCTAGGCCTCCCTGGAACCCCAGCTTCAGACTCCTCCCTCCTCTCTGGCCTACATGAGGGTGGGCTCTTCCTGACCCTGCAGGAGAAGCCCACTCATTGCAACCCAGTCCTACCCTGGCTGCCTTCTGACCTTGGTGCAGCCAGTGCCCTTTCTGCACAGCCTCGGTCCCAGCCTCACAGTCTTCCCATTTCCTTGGGATGGGGCGGCCCAGCTGCTTTCTCCTCCCAGTGTCCCCTGCTGCTTGCTCTGCCCAGTGAATAACCATTAAGTGGGGTTTGGGAAACACTGTTTTCTTAAGGCTGAGAATTGTTCCATGAGGCCCAGAGGAGGATGGGGCTGACTATGGGATTCCATCATGCTGGAAGGGGGCCTGGCCAGCTGGCCCTTGTGTTTCCCCCTTTCCTCCACCTGTGGGAGTACCTGGACACTGGGCCATAGGGACACATTTCTGCTGATTCTAGAGGAGGCCAATGGAGGCCACGGGGCCTGAACTGTTGAATGACATCTGGGTCAGAAGGTCCTGATGGCCCCAGCTTTTTGCCTTCCATTTTTTAGGGGAAGTGTAGGCCTTTGGGAACTAACAGGACAAAAACCAAGCCAAGTTGTCCTGAATGGTTTGGGTAATCTCAAGTCCTCTGTCCAATTGTCCTGAAGCCTCCTCCTCAATGAAGAGTGCTTTTATATTTTGCCTAGCGTTTGAAACTGAAAATCCCACCCCCAGCTTCTTTTAGGGGCTTGGTGACCCTAAGGGGGTCAGAGGGGGAGGGGGACAGAATCCAGCTCTGCCTTCCTTTTTGTGGCCCCATTAGCTGGTTGACCACAGTTCCTGCACATAGTCAGCATAGATGCCACAACTCACCTACAAACTCAGATGCTGAAAGAGAATTTTCAAGCTGGAAGAGAAAAGCTCTGTGACTTTACAGAAGAGGAAAGTGAGGCCCAGAGAGGGGGCCTGACTTTCCTGAGGGGACACAGTGAAGGGAGCCCGAAGTGGACAGAACCCTGACCTCTTACTCTTACTCTCGGTCCAGTAGTGGGGTCCAGAATGCCTACTTTGCACCCATGCTGTGGGCACACAGGCTTCCCTTTTAGATAGGAAATGCAGTGCATGGAGGAGGACCATTTTTTCTTGTGATGTAATGTAATCTGCCCTGTATCAGTGTGTGCTTTGCTTAGCATTGTTAGGACAGCCATGAGGCATATTGGAATCAGAACTCAGAGTCTAGAACTAGCTGAGGATCAGAGGCTGTAAATTAAGGATCAATCTGGGACCCAGGCATTGGTGCCTCAGAAAGGAGTGTGTCTCATCTTGTTGTGTTTCCAAGTTGCTGATGGAGAGTTGGGCAGCCAGCCCCTTGGAGGGCTTGGCTGGGTGGGCTCTTTTGGCAGTTGGGGGGTTGTTTGAGTTTTGTTCCTAATGAGATCTCAGTGTTAATATCTGCCTCTGGAAGTTCCAGCTCTGACCTCGGAATTTTAAGTGGGACAGTAGTTTCGGTGCGGTTGCCAACGTCACATGCTTTGAGTGTCTAATACTGAAAGACTGGCGTGCGTTCTGCTGGGTTTGGGGAGGAGGGCACCGCGTTTCTAAGCGGCTTGTCTGTCAAGGATTAATTTAACCTCTAATTACTACATTTTCTTCTCAGTTCGCCGCACGAACATGTTGTAACAAAAGCTCAAAGAAGTATGCCATTTCATTTCACCGCCACTCTAAAATTAATTTCGGGGATGTGGAGTCAAATCTGACAGACTTGGTGTTAAAATAATTGTGCTGACATTCGAATTAAAGTGAACAATCTGGTTGTTTCTAGTGATCCCCCAGTGATGGGGTAAAGAGCATTACTGTGTTAGTTGCAGCCACAGCCCTCAAAATGAGCCCTGCAAATATGGAGGAGTGTCACTGCACTAATCCCACGGGGACAGCCTGCACTCCAACACACGGCCTATGTGTTGCCTTTGGAGCATGACTAATGCCCCACGCGGTAGGGCAGCCTGGAAGCCCTTCCTGCCCACTAATAGGGCGAGTGGTGAGGTCTCATCCCACAGCAGAGGTGAGGCTGTTATCAAATTGGGGCCTCCCAGGGGTCTGCTCCTGAGGCAGAACCTGTTCAGGGCGTGGTGACAATGCAATCGCAAGATTAACCTGACTGGGAGTCTCCAAGCAGGCTTCTCTCCGTCCTTCTCCCTATGCCCCCCAGAGTAACAGCACTTTGGCAGCTCTGCAAATCTCTTTCATCCCCACCTCCCCAAATGGCAGCAGTGGATGTGGGAGCCAGAGGCACATTCTCTGCTCTGCAATGGCGGGGAATTCTGGCTTCTCAGACCCTGGGTGGGAGTCCTTCACAGCAGCATCGTTTGCTTCCTGTTTCCAAGCCCCCTGAAGTAGACATGGGATGAGAGTGATGACCAGGCTAGGTGGTTGTGGGGCTTCATCTCCATGTCTGGGGAATTGTGGAGAGCCAGACTTTTACACACACACACCCCTGTCTCAGGGGCAGAAAAGCGTGATCGCTCTTCATTTCCTCCCAGGAGGGAGAGGCACTTCACCCTTTAGAGTACATTTCGCCCCTGAGTTGAGAACTAAAAGCTGACATTGTCTCTCTTATCCTTGGCACATCCTTTCCGGAAGGTGGTACCCAGATAGAAAGAGCTACGTCTGAAACCCTTGTTTCCCACATGGCTGGGGACAGGCTGACTGGCCTTTTCAGGCATGCCTTTGAGTTGGCCCCTTGCAAAATCCTGAGCAAACCAAGTTCGGTTCAGTTCCCCCACCTTCCCCTTCCTGGGTCCTAGAGCCACCCCTGCCCCTCACCACCCCTTCCTCCCTGCTTGGAAAGGCAGCATCCTCAGCCCTCTATACCTTAGTGTGACTCCTTTCCTTGGGAGAATCTGCAATCTCTAACTTGAATTAAGGATGCAAAGATTGCCATGCCTTGGAGAGCATCTGCTCTGTAGGGCGCAGGTAGGAGGTGTTCAGCGGTTACGGAGGCCCTCTTGGACCCCCGAAGTGGTACCATGTCCGGCATAAAGCTGCTTCTGTTCATGAGATTGGAGGACAGCCAGAATGACCTGGCTGAGAAGGTTCTCCTGAGCCTGCCCCCAAGGAAGTCGACCCCAGCTGGTCTCCTGAGCTCCATATCATAACAAAAATGATTCCTGTCTCTCTGGAGCAGGGGCAGCTCTTTGCCTTTTGTGGATCACGGACTTCTTTGAGAATCTGATGAAAACTGTGGGTCTTCTCCTTAGACTACTGCACAAGTACATGCAATGTTGCGTCTAATTTCAGGGGCTCATAGACCCTTGTGGAGGCCTATTCATGGTTCCCTCAGAGATCCTTTGAGACAGATTAAGAACTCCTCGATGTGGCGCCTTGGGCTGTGCCAGATTGCATGGTCATCCATGGTTACCACATGGGCGTAGAAACACTGTAATGTAGGAAGAACAACGAGCTCTGCCTTCCGTGCAGGACATTGACCAGCTGTGGGATTTGAGGCAAGTCTGTGAACCTACCAGAGCTACAGTGTCCCCTCAGTCGTCAGATGGTAATGTGAGAATGCAGGCCCTACCTAGCTTAATGGCATTATGGGAGAGTCAAGTGAGCCAGTATTGGTGAGACCGTTTTGCAAACATCAGGATTAGGGCACACTCTCCGGTTATTGTCACTGGTCACTCTTCGTTTTGCCTTCCCATTTAGCCTGAGAAATTTAACACAAGAAAAGCAGGTCTCTTTTGACATGAAAAGTCCTTTTGTCCCTTCCTTTGATATTGTGTAAGTCACACTGAGGCAAACTGGCATAAAAGAGTCTCCAGCTTAGGAGGGACCTCCCAGGGCACCCAATGTGTCTGGGATCCAGACAGTTCCGGAGGCCAAGCCTCATTAGGGGTCCTGCTTGTCCAGCCCTCAGTGGCTCCAGAGTGGTTCCACGGTGTGTTTATCTGGCTCAGTGACCTGGAGTAGGGTCCATGTCCTCCTGCCACGGAAGTTGACAAATGGGATCTGAGAAGGCAAATGGTTTGGTTTGGGATTCCACATTCTAGTACTGTCCCACCTGGCATCGGGAGGTAAAAGTGGATCCTTGACTCTCCCCTGAAGTCACTGAAAGGCCCTGGTCAGCTCCTTGTGAAAACTGGGAGGTAGACCTGCCCTGGGGTCTGGCCAGTGAGCTGTCCTGAGGGAGGGGAGCATCGTGTTCTCTTTGGAGAGAAGCCTGAAGCCTCAGGAGGAGCCTGCAGGCACTTTAGTTGGGTGGGGGGGCGTTCTGCATGGGAGAGAAGAGGCTGGCTGGACTCAGTTCAAGCAGCCCTTCTCCACCACCCACGTCCAACCCTGCAAATGTGGAAAGACTCTTCATGGCAAGGCCAGGAAGGCTCGTAAATCACAGATGGGGAAACTGAGGCCCTGAGAGGGCCAGTGCTTGCCCAAGGTCACATAACAAGTCCAGGGCTGTGCAAGAACACAGATGAGCGTGAAGACATGTCCTTGGCCCTTGTTAGGCCTGTGCTCCCTCCAGGCTCTCCGGCTCCTTAGAATAGTGTCTTTTCACCTCTCTTCAAAACGCAACTCCATCATCGGATTAACCTGGCTCTAATGAATGCTCAGGTCCTCCAAGTCTGTGAGAGAGAGTAAATAGCAGGTTTGGAAAGCCCTTTGAACCCTCAGAGGATGATCCTGGCCTTGCTGGGCCTGTTGCTACGCAGTTCCAGAGTCGAGGCAGCCACACATTTGTAGAGCCGTGGATTCCCTTCCCCCACCCCCAAGTTAGGAACCTTTTGGAAGGGAGTGTGTTGCTAGGAGCTTGGGCTTTCTCTCTCCTTTATAGAGAGGAGTGCTGGTTTGCTTTGAACTGGCTTGCAAACAGATTGAGGTGTCCCCCCACCCTTTCTTTCTTTTGTTAAACCAGCCAGATTTTCCAGGGCTGGTTAAGTGCAGATCATGTTGAAAATGAGTGTTCGCTACCGGGTCATTATGCAGAGTAGCACCGATTCCCACCCTTTGCTGGAGTGTCTCGGCCTTAGCTTCATTATTCATCTGGAGGGGGAGGAATCGTGCAAGTTGCTTGAAAGCAGATGCCACCCACCAATTTTAGGCATCGTCACGTAATCAACTGAAATGATAGTGGTCCTGTAAATTGGAAAGTGTGGCAGCTGGCGCTTGCCCTTTGGAAGATTCACTGTTTGGGACCAGCTTTCTGAGTCTGGGAGGAGTCCCTAGTGCTAGAGTGGGAAGAATGTCCACCTGGGGGTTGGCTGACATGTGCTCCAGGTCCACCTCTGAGCCTCAGTTTCCCCATCTGTACAATGAAGGAATTGACTGGGGGAATCTGAAAGGTTCCTCCAGCTTTGACATTCCATGATTCTCTGAGTTGCAAATTAAACTCCAAGTTACTTAAAATATTTGAAAAGAATAAATCATGATTTGTTCTTTTTGAAATGACCAGAGACTTGAAAGTGTGGGGGTTTCATTTTAGTTTGGTAGGTGGGGGCTGTGACTGTTATATAGACAAGAACAGTTCTAGAAGTTTGGGTAAAGACAAAAAAGAGTCGATATGTATTTATGAAGGACCAAAGAATGTGAAAAGTGGAAGCTCCCTTAGAGATCCCTAGTTTTGCACATGAGGATGCTGGGGCTGGATCCCCCTGCAAGCTGCTAGGAGCTGAGAGAGTCTGGGACTCAGGCATTGCCACTCTCAGCCCACTGTGGGGCTGTTTGTTCCACCCCATAGTTCACAGGCCCTAAGAGAAGAAGCATCCAGGCCTCCAGCTTAGTATGGGCCTGTGGGCAGCAGATTATAGGCCTGAGAGATTTTGATTTCTAGCTATCAGATAGTAGCTTATCAAAAAGGAATTTTTGTCCCCCATCCCTGCTCCCCACAACCAAGAGTTGTTCTAAGCTAAAGTAAATATTTAATTTTGTTGGTCTTATACCACTGCCTAATTTAAAATAAAACAGATTTTTTTTAAAAAATGGGGGATGATCCTTGGAAGCTTGTTATTTGGAATTATTTTAATTTAAACATATAGCCTGCTTTAGGTTTGACTTCCTATTTCCTAGTTTTCATTATGGAAAAAAAAAAATAAAAACAAGCCACCGCACCCTTATTTTTGTAATGAGTAACAGTCTGTGTTGTCTGGAAGAGGCTTTTAGTTTCTCAACTGTTTGTACTCACAGTACTTGGCATGTTTGCTTATTTGTTTGTTTTTAAATCACATAAATGTGTTGACCACCTATAGTTCATGGGGTGCTTATAAAATCTGCCCAGCTCATCCCCATATAGCCACCATCTCTGGGACTGTTTCTCTTAGTTCCTGCCCAACCACCTCTTGTCTGTGCCCAGCCACCCCATCCTCTGGCCTGGAACAGGACCAGTATGGGGACACAGAGTCAGAGAGACCCTGGTCTGAGAGGGAGGCTTCCTGGGTGCCAGGCCCAGCTCTAAGCCTCACGGTGTGAACTTGGGTGAGTCCCTTCTCCTCTCTGGTCCCACAGTTCCTATCGCTACAATGAAAGGGCTGGCCTAGAGGGGTAAAGGGCTCTCTGAGATTTTTCTCTTATTGGGTTGGATTGTTATATTTGGAGGCTGTGATTTGATCGGTGGAGTGTATGACCTTTAAATCTCTTTTAGAGGTAAAATTCAGTGATCATCTGAATCACTGAAAGAAGTAGGTAGACAGTGAGTCCAAGAAAAATGAAATGCATGAGCACTTTTAAGTATATGTGCCTCTCTGCCCATGTAGTTCCTGATGGCTGTCTGCCTTTTGGAAAAAACATATGTATTCCCTCTCCCTCACTCTTTTGTTAAGAGCTTTGGCCTTGAAATTAAGGCACAAAGGGAAGTGGGAAAGGCAGGCAGTGCCCAAGACCCTTGTCTCCACTCTGAACCCTTGAAGTGGTGGAGCACATTGGGCTACCTCTCCTCTTCCATTTGGACTGGTCAGGGGTCAGTATGAAACTAGAGCCCAGAGTAATCCAAAACTAAAACTTGAGCACTGGTCAATTCAGGAACTGGTCAAAAGTCATTTTGAAAAATTGATTCAGCCAAGATGTTTGGTGTGTCTACTATGTTCCAGGCACTGTTGGAGGATGGATGGATGGATGGATGGATGGATGGATGGATGGATGGATGGATGGACAGACGGACGGACGGATGGAAGGAAGGATAGACAGATACATGAGAGTTAAGATGTAAAAGGCTACTAAATACCCAAAGTGAAAGAACTTATGCAAAGTAATGCTATGTCAGGGTAATGATACAAGAGTGAACAAAACTGATAAAATCCTCAAGGAGGGTGGTCTAGTGGGGGAGACCGATGACAGACAAGATTAATAAGTAGAAAATATAGTATGTCCAAGGTGATAAGTGCCTTGAAGCAAAACAAAACAAGAAAGGGAGTTGGGGAGTGCTGGGGAAGAGTGTGCTTTTAAATAGCGTGGCCAGCAAGGACCTTGCTGAGAAGGTGAGATTTGACCAAAAACTTGCAAAACCGTTTATCGACTAGGCCAGGGCTGTCTCATAGAAATAGAATGAAATCCACACATATAATTTTAAATTTTCTAGTAACCACATTAAAAAAGTAAAAAAGAAGCAGGTAAAATTAATTTTAATATATTTTATTCAACCCAATTTATCTAAAATATTATTTGAACATGTAATCAACTTAAAAATTACTGAGATAGTGTACGTTTTCTTATCACGCTAAGTCTTCACATTCCAGTGTGTAGTTTACACTTACAGTCCATCTCGATTCGGACTAGCTACACTGCAAGTGCTCAATGGCTACATGTGCCTAGTGGCTGCCATACTGGACAGCACATAACTAGACTCTTCAAGTTAAACGTTCTCATTTTAGCAGGTCCCTGATAAACTGTGCTTTATAGGGTGTTGTCTTTGCTGATTGAACTGAAATTATTTAAAATAATGAATATTGTTAATCATCATTACTTTGCATAAGTTCTTTCACCATGGTATTTAGTAGCCTTTTACATCTTAACTCTCATGTATCTACCTGCCCTTCCTTCCTTCCTTCCTGCCTGCCTTCCTGCCTTCCTTCTTTCCTTCCTTCCATCCATCTATCCATCCACCCATCCATTCACCAAAATGGCTCTACCTGAAAGAAGCCCTTTGATTCTCAGTTTCTCTGCCTCATGGGCTGGATTCTGAGTGCAGACCTGGAGGGAGTGCAGTGGACAGCTGGTGTCTGCCACACTGAGCAGGGCTCTGAGGAGCATTGGCAGCAGGTCTTTTGTCAGAAGGAAGGCTCCAGTTTTGACTTGAAATTTATCAAAGCGACAGTTGCCATTCCCCGAATGCCTGCGTGTGCCTAGAGACTGGTTCTGTTGCCTCCTGGAAACCCACCCATCCATTGTGAGCATTTTCTAAGGGTTGTCCCTCATGCCTCTACTCTTTGCTCTCTACACCTTCTCCCTGGGGGGTTAATTGATCACGTCTAAGCTTTTTTAATTTAATTTTTCAACTTGACATAAATTCAGACTTCAAGAAAAGTTGCAAGAATAATACAAATAATTTCTGAATAGCTTCACTCAGTTCCCCAAATATTAACATTTTACCACATTTTCTTGGTGTTTCATCCACTCCTCCCCTCTACACACACACACACACACACACACACACACACACACACACACACACATTATTTCTTTTTCCAAATTGTGTGAGAAGAAATTGCAGGCACAATGCTCCTTTATCTCTAAATAATAGTTGAATGTGTATTTCCTAAAAACAAAGACATTCTCTTGCATAATCATAGAGTGTTGATCAAAATCAGGAAGCTAATATTGGTACCAATATAATCTAAAGACCTTATTCAGATTTTGCTGATTGTCCCAGTAATGTCCTTTATAGCAAAAGAAATTTCAGGATCATACAATGCATTCCGTCATCACGTCTCTTTAGTCTCCTTTAATCTGGAACACTTATTCAGTCTGTCTTTGTGTTTCATAGCATTAATATTTGTGGCGAGTCCAGGCCAGTTATTTTGCAGCATGTCCCTCATTTGGGGTTTGTCTGATGTTTCCTCATGATTAGATTTAGGTTCTGCACTTTTGGCCAGAAGAGCACAGAAGTGATGCTGCGTCCTTCTCAGAGCATCATGTCATGAGGTACATGATGTCAATATGTCTCATTACTGGTGATGTCAACCTTGATCACTTGGTTAATGTGGTGCCTGCCAGGTTTCTCCTGTCAAATTGCTATTTTTCTGTTTGTAATTATCTTATGCGAATATATTTTGATGATATGTTAATATCCTGTTACTCCCCAAACTTTCACTCACTAGTTTAGCATCCATTGATGATCCTTGCCTGAGGCAAGTTTATTATGCTGGTTGCCAAATAATGAATTTCTAATTCCATCATCCCTTCTATATTTATTATTTGGCTTTCTACTGTAAGAGAGAGCGTTCCTTCACTTGTCATTTATTTACTTATGTATTTGTTTATATCAGGTGAACTCGTGGATTATTATTTTATTCAGTGAGTTATAGTTCTTTACTATCATTATTTATTTTGATGCTCAAAATAAATTGTCCCAGGTTTGGCCAGTGGGAGCCCCTTTATGCTGGCTAGCTCTTATGTCTTTTTGACATGTCCCTAATCATTCTCTGAGCATGGCCTTAATTTCTGGCACAACAAGATGCTCTAGGCTCATCTTGTGCATTTTCTGCCTCAGCCCTGAAAATCAGCCATTTTTCCAAGGAGCCCTGCTTTCTTTTAGTGGAGAATGGTATTTAGAAACCAAGTTCTGGGTGCTAGATGTATGCTCATTTCTACAGGAGTGTCATAGAAGACCCTCTCAGTCCACAAAGCTGGGAAATTAATTAATTAATTAACTCATACCTATATTTCATTTTATTTTATTATTTTATCATTGTGATAATTTCTCTATCTACCTACCTACCCATCTATAAACTGTGAGTTCACACTGATACCTCTAAATTCCAATTCAACAGCAAAGTTCTTTCTACCTTTCCCCTTTTCATATTTGTAACTCTCTTTTATGTCACTGAGAAATCTCTCTGCTCTTATCCATAATATATTTACTCATTTACTGAATCCTAGAATACTCAGAAAGTGGTTTCAGAATTGCTATTAACTAGAGTACAATACCAGTTTAGAATTCTTTTGTCTTTAGCTTGAGGGTATATTGTCCGAAGACTGTGTTAAAAAATTACCTGGGCTAGTTCTCCAGCCCCATGCCCCCACTGTGGTCATTTGAATATGGTTCTTTTCACTTGTTTCTGTTTAGATTCCTTTTGGGGTTTTGTTTTCCCATGTTCGTTAATTTTAATTTTTTTTAGCATGTGAAATAACATAATTCCAAAAGTTAGAACTGTACAAAAAGTGGCACCTCCCATTGCTTCTGTCCTTTCCACCTCATTCCATTCATCTCCTCTAAGTTACCAACCTCATTCATTTTCTTGTGTTTCTTTTTGCACTAATGAGTAGATATCTGTGTATTTTCCTATAACCCTTCATTCTTACATGAAGGGCAGCATACTGTAGATACTACACTTTTGGGCTTTGCTTTTTTGCTTGACAGTATGTCCTAGCCATCACTCCATATCAGTTCATAGGGGTCTTCCTTATTCTTTTGTTACAGCTGTGTAATAAGGTGTTGTGTGGACGCACCATAGATTATTCAACCACCCTCCTATGTACGAGCATGTAGATTGTTTCCAATATTTGCAGTTATAAACAGTGCTGCAGTGAACAACCTGCTGCATATGTATTTTCATTTTGTTGGAGGTGTATCTCCAGAGTAGATTTCTAGAAGTGGAATTGGTGTGTCAAAAAGTAAACACATATGTAGTTTTGTTAAAAGGTATTGCCAAATTCCCCTCCTGAAAGGTTGTACCAATTTGCATTCCCATCAGCAATGTATGAGAGTGTTGTTTTCCCTAAAGCCTCGCCAACAAAGTGTTTGCTATACTTTTTAATTTTTGTAAATCTGATAGGTGAGAAATGGTATCTCAGTCATTTTAATTAGCATTTTTCTAATTATGAGTGACATGGAGCATCATTTCATTTGCTTCAGAGCCTTTTTGATATTTGTGTGTGTGCATTATCTGTTCATGTCTTTCTCACCTTTTCCATTGCGTTTTTGGTCTTTTATCCTCAATTTTAAGAGTTTTTATATATTAAGGATATTAGTTTTTTAATCTGTGATATATATTGCAAGTAATTTCTCCCAATTTGTTCATTGTTTTTTGATGTTTCTTTTTCTTTGCCATGCAAAAGCATTTTTATGTAGTCAAATATCGATCTTTTCTTTTGTCACATCTGGATTTTGAGTCACAGAAAGACTTTCCTCACACCCAGGTTAAAGAGGAATTCACTCAATTTTCTTTCAGTATTTGTAGGGTTTTAGATCTTACATTTATATTCCTAATTCATTTGAAGTTTATTCTTGTGGATGGTTATACGGTATGGATCTTTGCATATTTTCGAATGGCTACTCAGTTATCACCCTCCCTTTTCTTTCTTTCTTTTTTTTTGCTGAAGAAGACTTGCTCTGAGCTAACATCTGTGCCAATTTTCCTTCATTTTGTACATGGGTTGCCACCACAGCATGGCTGACACTGGGGTAGGTCCATGCCTGGGATCCAAACCCATGAACCTGGGCCACCGAAGTGGAGTGCACCAAACTCAACCACTACGCCACAGGGCTGGCCCCACAACCCCATTTTTAAAAAATGTCCATCTTTGCCCCAGTGATATGAAATGTCACCTTTATCATATATTCAATTTCTATATATGCTTGAGTCTATTTCTAGATATATATTCTGTTTCACTGGTTGATTTGTCTGTTTTTCCTCCAGTACCATACTATTTTAATTATAGAAGACTTACAGCCTGATTTTTTTTAAACCTCTTATTTTGAGATAATTGTAATTCACATGCAGTTTCAGGAAATAATACAACAGAGATCCCACATACCCTTCACCCAGTTCCCCCCAATGGTAGCATCTTGCATAACTATAGTCCACTGTCACAACCAGGACATTGACATTGATACAATCCATCCACCTTATTCGGATGCACCCATTTTACATGCACTTATTTATGTGTATGTGCGTGCGTGTGTGTGTGTGTGTGTGTGTGTGTGTGTGTAATTCAAAGCAATTTTATCAAGTATGTGGATTTGTGTAACCATTACTATGGTCAAGATAAAGAGCAGTTCCGTCACCTCAAAGATCCTCCATGTTGCCCTTTTATAACCAAACCCACCTCCCTCCCACCCTGCCCCACCCCAAGTCCTGAACTGAACCCATGGCAACCACTAATCTGTTCTCCATTTCTACAGTTTTTTCATTTCAACAATGTTAGATGAATGAAATTATACAATATGCAACCTCTTGAGATTGCCTTTTTTCACTCAGCATAGTTTTGGTAGTTATGTAGTGCAATGTATGAGGGGTCCTTTCTGATAGGTGTGTGGTGATATCTCGTTGTCATTTTAGTTTGCATTTCCTTCATGCCTAATGATATTGAAACATCTTTTCTTGAGCTTATTTGCCGTCTGTATATTCTCCTCAGTGAAACGTCTGTTCATGACTTTGGTCCATTTTCTAATTGGATCATTTGTGGCATTTTTGTTTTGTTTTGTTTTAACCATTGAGTTTTGGGAGTTCTTTATATATTTTACTTACTTGTCTATTGTCCAATAGGTAGTTTGAAAATATTTTCTCCCAGTCTGTAGCTTGTATTTTCATCCTCTTAACAGGTTCTTTCACAGAAGGATTATTTTATGGACCATGATTTTGTTGTTGAGTCTAAGAACGCTTCATCAAGCCCTAGGTCCCAAAGATTTTCTCCTTTTTTTTTAAGTTTTATGACTGTACATTTTACATTTAAGACTGTGATCTATTTTGAGTTAATTTTTGTATAAAGTGTGAGGTTTACATGGAGGTTTGGGTTTTTTTGCCCATGCATGTCCAATTGCTCTAGCACTGTTTGTTGAAAAGGCTATCCATCCTCCATTAAATTGCTTTTATCAAAAATTAGTGGGGCATATTTGCGTGGGTCTGTTTCTGCTCCATTGATCTATGTGCGTATCCCTCTGCCAATATCACACAGTCCTGATTAGTGTTGCAGTAATAAACATTAATATCTGATAGAGTGACTCCTCCCATTGTATTCTTGTTTTTCAAAATTGTTTTATTCTAAGACCTGAAACTTTCATAAATTTCAGAATAAGCTTGTCTTTGTCTACAAAAAATCTTGCTGGGATTTTGATGAGAATTGTGTTAAAACCATAGATCAGTTTGAGGAGAATTGAAATATTTAATATGTTGTCTTCTAATCAATAAACACAGTATGTCTCTTCATTCATTTAGATCCTTTTTTCATAAGTATTTTGTAGTTTTCTGGATATAGATCCTATGCACATTTTCTTAGATTTAATATCTAAAGAACTGTATTTTCTTTGGAGCAATTGTAAATGGAATTGTGTTTTTAAACACAGCTTTATTGATATAATTTAAAAGTGTTCAACTCAGTATTTTTTAGTATATTCACAGAGTTGTGCAACCATCACCAATATCTAATATCAAAACATTTTAGTTACCCCCAAAAGAAATCACATACCCCTTAGCAACCATTCCCCATTCCCCCTTACACTCAGCCCCTGGCAGCCATTAGTCTGTTTTTGGTCTCTATGGATTTGCCTATTCTGGGCATTCCTATAATGGAGTCATACAATAGATAGCTTTTTGTGACTGACTTCTTTCCCCTGGCATAATATTTTCAAGTTTCATCCATGTTTTAGCATGTATTAGTACTTTATTTCTTTTTATTGACAAATAATATTCCATTGTATGGATATATCACATTCTGTTTTTCCATTCACTAGTTGATAGAAATCTGGGTTGTTTCCACTTTTTGACTATTAAGAATAATGCAAGTATGAACATTTGTGTACAAGTTATTGTGTAGACATAGCTTTCATTTCTCTTGAGTTTATACATAGAAGTGAAATTTCTGGGTCATATGGTAATTCTATGTTTAACATTTTGAGGAACTGCCAAACTGTTTTGCAAAGTAGTTGCACCATTTTATAGTCTCGCCAACAGTTATGAGAGTTCCAATTTCTCCACATTCTCACCAACACTTGTAATTTTCTATCTTTTTTATTATAGCCACTGATGTTGAGCATCTTTTCATGTGCTTATAGACCATTTGTATACCTTTTTTGAAGTAATGTTTGTTCAGATCCTTTGCTCATTTTTAAATTGGGTTATTTGTCTTTCTATTGTTGAGTTGTAAGAGTTCTTTATATATTCTGGATACTAGACCCTTATCAGATATATGAATTGCAAATGTTTTCTCCCATTCTCTTGGTCGTTTTTCCACTTTATTGATCGTATTATTTTTAGCACAAAAGTTTTAATTTCAATGAAGTCTAATTTATCTAGGTTTCCTTTTATCATTTGTGCTTTTGATGCCATATCCAAAAAACCACTGCCTAATTCAAGGTTACAAAGATTTACTCCTATGTTTCTTTTAAGAGGTTGATAGTTTTAGTTCTTATAGTTAGGTCCATCTTCCATTTTGAGTTCATTTTTGTGTGCAGTGAAAAATGGGTCCAACATCATTCTTTTGCTTGTGGATATGGAGTTGTCACAGCACCATTTGTTGAAAAGATTATGATTTTGTCTTGGCACTCTTGTCAAAAATCAATTGAACATAAATGTAAGATTTATTCATTGACTCTCACTTCTTATGCCAGTATAGTATTGTGTTTTTAATTTCAGTTCCAAATGTTTGCTGTTAGTAAATAAAAATGCGGTTGGTTTTTATGTGCAGATCTTATATTCTGAAACCTTACTGAACTCACTTATTAGTTCTAGGAGTTATTTTGTCAACTCTTTGGAATTTTTCATGAGACAATCATGTCTTCTGCAGATAAGGACAGTTGTAGTTCCTCCTTTCTGATTTGTATGGGTTTTATTTCATTTTCTTGCCTTAATACACTAGCTAGAACTACAGTACGTTGTTGAGTAGCAGTGGTGAGAGCAGACATCCTTGCCTTGTTTCTGATCTTAGAGGAAAAACACTCAATCATCTTTAACCATTAAGTATAGTGTTAGCTGTAGTTTCTGTAGATGCTCTTTATCAAGTTGAGGAAGTTCTCCTTTGGTGCTAGTTTTATGGGAGGTTTTTTTTTTTTATCATGACTGGGTGTTGAATTTGTCAAATACTTTTTCTGCATCAATTGATATAATCACATGGTCTTTTTTTTTTCAGTCTATTAATATTGTGGATAACATGGTTTAATTCCAAAAGATGAACCAGCTTTGCAGTCCTGGGATAAACCCCGCTTGGTCGTTGTGTATTATTTTTTTAATATATTTCTGGATTTGATTTGCTAATGTTTTGTTGACTTTTTAAAAATTGCTTTGTAATTTTACTTTTCTGTCCTGTGTTTGTCTGGTTTTGGTATCAGAGTTATAAAATGAATTGAGAAGTTTTCCTGCCTTTTATATTTTCTGAATGAGACTGTGTAAAAGCAGTAATAATTCTTTAAACATCTGATAAAATTCTCCCATGAAACCGCCTAGTTCTGGAGATTTCTTTTGTGAGAGTTTTTAAAGTACAAATTTATCTCTTTCATAGCTATAGGGTGACTTGGGTTATATATTTCATATTGAGTGAGTTGTGGTAGTTTGCTAATAATTTCTTGAGGATTTTTGCATCTATATTTGTGACAGGATTTGGTCTCTAGTGTTCTTTTTTGGACTGTCTTTGTCTGCTTTTCATATCAGAGTAATACCAACCTCATAAAATGAATTGGCAAGTGTTCCCTCTTTATTTTATGGAAGAGAATGTGTAGAGTTGATATTAATTCTTTTTTAATGTTTGGTAGAATTCTCTATTGAAACCATTTAGGTCTGGTGTTTTTGCAGGGCATGTCTTTAAATTATGAATCCGATTTCCTTAATAGTGATAGGGCTATTCAAATAACCTCTTTTGGTAGTTTGTGCTTTGTGAAGAATTGGTCCATTACATCTGTCAAATTTATGTGTGTAGAGTTTTTCATAATATTCCCTTATTATCCTTTTGTGTGTGTGTGAGAGGAAGATTAGCCCTGAGCTAACATCCATTGCCAGTCCTCCTCTTTTTGCTGAGGAAGATTGGCCCTGGGTGAACAGCCGTTCCCATCTTCCTCCACTTTATATGGGACGCCACCACAGTATGGCTTGACAAGCAATGCATTTGTCCGTGCCTGGGATCCAAACCTGCAAACCCCAGGCCACCAGAAGCAGAGCACGTGAACTTAACCTCTACGCCACCAGGCTGGCCCCTCCCTTATTATCCTTTTGATGTCTGCCAGATCTGTAAGTGTTATCCCCTACTTCATTTCTGATATTGGTAATTTGTGTCTTCTCTATTTCATTTTAGCCTTGCTAGAAATTAATTTTACTGATCTTTTCAAAGAACCAGTTTTTTGTTTATTGATTTTTCTTCATTGTTTTTCTGTTTTCAATTTCATTGATTTCTAATCTTATCCTTATTATTTCTTACCTTTTGCTGCTTTGGGTTTATTCTGTACTTCTTTCCTAAGTTCTTGAGGTGTAAGCTTAGATTATTGATTTATCTTAGACACTAATTTGAGACCTTTTCTCTTTTCTAATGTATGCATTTAGTGCTATGCATCTCCCTCTCAGCACTGCGTTAGCTATGTCCCACACATTTTTAAGCTGTGTTTTCATTTTCGTTCAGTTAAGTGCATTTTTTATTTCCTTTGAGACTTCCCCATGGATTATTTAGAAGTTTGTTGTTTGATTTCCAAGTGTTTGGAGATTTTCCTGATTTCTTTCTGTTATTGATTTCTAGTTTGATTCCACTGTGATTAAAGAACATACTCAGTGTGATTTCAATTCTTTTAAATTTGTTGAGGTGTATTTTAGGGTCCAGGATATGGTCTATCTTGGTATATGTTCTATGGGCATTGGAAACAAATGTGTATTCTGCTGTTGTTGGGTGGAGTGTTCTATAAATGTCATCTAGATCCTGTTACTCAAGTATTCTTGAGTTCGTCTTTGTTGATGAAGACTAGCAGTTGTATCTATCCTATAGTGAAGTCCTCAGCTATAATGTGGATTTGTCTATGTCTCCTTTTAGCTTTCTCAGTTTTTGCTTCACGTGTTTTGAGACCCTGTTATACGCATTTAGGATCCTTATGTCTCATTACTGGATTGATTTTTTTATCATTATGTAATGTTTGTTTGCAATAATTTGCTTTGCTCTGAAGTTTTTTTCTGATATTCATACAGCCACTAATGGTTTTTTTTATATATAATTAAGGTTTGCATGGTATGTCTTTTTCCATCCTTTTACTTTCAACCTACCTGTGCTGTTGTATTTGGAGTGTCTTGTCGATAGAATATAGTTGGGTCATTTTTTTTTAAATCTACTCTACCCATCTCTGTCTTCTAATTGGCATATTCCTACCGTATAAATGTAAGGTAACTGTTGATGTGTTCCCGTTTAAGTGTGCTATTTTATTATTTGTTTTCTGCTTGCTTCCTCTGGTTCTTGTTCCTCTATTTCTCTTTTCTTGCATTCCTGTGGGTTACTTGGACATATTTTAGGATTTCATCTTGATTTATATTTAGTGTTTTTAAGCATGTCACATTGTATAGTTTTCTTAGTGTTACTCTAATAACAGCATGCATAATTTATCACAGTCTATAGTCTACATTTTATTACTTTGAGTAAAGTGTAGAAATCTTACTTCCATCTAGATCCCTTTAACCTCCCCACTTGTAAAATATAATTGTCTTAACCATTTCTTCTATGTACTTTGAGTATCAGATGAGATGGTGTTAAAATTTTTGCTTCATCCATCAAATATGATTTAAGAATCTTGTGAGGAGAATAGTTTATTATACTTATCACTATTTTTACCTATTCTGAATTTCTTTTTTCCTTTATGAAGTTTCAAGTCTTTTTCTGTTATCATTTCCTTTCTGCTTAGATAACTTCCTTTAGCCATTCTTTAATGGTGAGATTATTAGCAACAACATCTCTTAGTTTTCCTTCATCTGTGAATGTCTTGATTTATTTTATTCCCTTTATTCCTGAAGGATATTTTTTGTCAGATACATAATTTGGAGTTGACAGTTCTTTTCTTTCAGCACTTGAAAAAATGTTATGCCACTTCCTTCTGCACCTCATGGTTCCTGAAAAGAAATCCCCTGTCATTTGAATTGATTGTTCTCTGTCAGTAATGTGTCATTATTGTCTGATTGTTTTCAAGATTTGTTTCTTTGTCTTTTAGTTTTCAAAAGTTTAATTATGAAGTGTCTCGGCATGGATTTCTTTGTATATTTCCTGTTTGGGATTATCTCTGATTCTTGAGTCTGTAGGTTTATGATTTTGCCAAATTTTGAAATTTTTCAGCCATTATTTCTCTGACTAATTCTTCAATCTCACTTTTTCCTCTTCTTCTGGGCCTCCAATGATACAAATGTTGGATCTTTTTTAGTTGTCCTCCAGGTCTCTGAGGGCCTCCTCCACCTCCTCCTTCTCCTCTTCATCTTCTTTTTTAGTTTATTTTCTCTTCTTGTTCAGATGGGCTGAATTCTACCCATATGTCCTCAAGTTTACCAATTCTATCTTCTTTTATCTACACTCTACAAGCTGACCCATTCAGTGAGTTGTTTTATTTTTTTTATTGTATTTTTCAGTTCTGTAATTTCCATTTCATTCTTTTTTATAATTTCTGTTTCTTTGCTGAGATTTTCTATTTTGTTAATTTATTTCAAGAGTATTTGTTATTGCTTGTTGAGCATTTTTATGATGACTGCTTTAAAATTCCTGCTAAATAATTCCAATAGCTGAATCATCTTGGTGTTGGCATCTTTAGTCATTCATGTTGTCATTTTCCTGGTTCTTGCTATGATAAGTGATTTTTAAAATCATATCCTAGACATTGTGCATATTATACTATGAGACTTTGGATGGTATTCAGTCTTACTTTTTAGCAGGAAGTGCCCCTTTTGAGGTCTAATGTGAGGGCTGGGTGGGTATGTATGTTCAGTTTCTTGCTGGGTCCCACTAGAACCACCCTGGCAAAAGTAGAGGGCTGATTGACATAGCCTTATTGCTGATGGGAGGGGTGGAAGTTTAGCTCTCCCCTGGCACTGCTGACACCTTCCTGGGGAAAGTGGAGCACTGACTTACCTTGCCTTGTTGCCTCTGAGTGGGGTGTAAGCTCAGCTTCCCACTAGGCCCTGCTGGGGAGGTGAGAAGTGGAGGGCTGCCCCACATTGCCATTTTGCTGCAAGGTGAAGACAGAGTCTCAAATCCCTGCTGGCTTCAGCTGACACCAGGTTGGCGGGGGTGGCAGGGACCACACAAGGGTGCAGTCTAACCCTGCTTTACTCTGCTTCGTTCAGTCTAGTTGCTGTCAGGTGGGGGTATGAAGGTTCAACTCCCCACTGGTCTTTTCTAACACACACCAGTGGTTGGGAGGAAAGTGGAGTGCTGACTAGCCCCAACTTGCAAGACCTTGTTCAGTCTCAGTAATGCTGAGTGCGGGTGGAAGTTAAGCTTCCCATTTGACCTCACTGATACCTCTGGAGGGGAGTGCTTGGTCAAGTCTAGTACTGATCAGCTTCATCTCGCCCCACATCCTTAAGTCTGCCAGGTAGAGGTGGAGGCTCAGCTTCCCTCTGGACCTTGCTGACACTACCCTGGTGGGAGAATGGGAGCATTCTTGGACTCCTGACACCTCTGAGTAGAGGAATCAGAGCATGACCATCTGCTTACATGGGGCCAGGGGGTGGGGTGAGGTGAAACATCAACTTCTTACTTGGCCTGGTTGAAACCACAGGACAGTGATGGCTTTTCTGTTGGTGTTGGCTGGAGTAAGGTGAGGATTTTCAAGAAAGTTTTCTGTCATTTAGGCTGCCTTCTAGAATCCTTTGGCTAGGGGGAAAAGGCTTTTATTGGATGGTTTTGAGGGGTTTTTGTCTGTACCTGTTGGCGGTTCCAGGTTGGAGGCTTCTGCAGCATCCTGTCCAGGATATCTGAGAATCAGTAAGGAAACCCAGAGAACTCACTGCTGTGCTGATCCTCAAGTCTCTAGGTCCCTAGGTTGACTGCCTTTTCTTTCTGCCTTCTCAAGTCTTCTTATGCTTGTTTGTTATGTCGTGTCCAGATTTTGTTTGTTTCTGCAGTTTGCTTTTTAAAACATTTCCAATTGTGGTAAAACACACATAACGTGAAATTTATCATCTTAACCATTTGTAAGTGTACAGTTCAGTATTGTTAAGCATATTCACATTGTTGGGCAATGTGCAGGATTGTTTTAGTTCTGAGAGGGGAGATCTGGGAGGAATGGGGCTACTCCATCTTGGTCAGAACCAGAAGTGTCCTATGGTATGTTTTCCTGACTATTCTTGTATGTTTATTTTTACATATGAAATTTAGTATCAACTTGTCTAGCAGCATTAAATAGCTTGTTGGTATTTTTTTATTAGGATTGCATTTGATATTTATAAACTAAGTTGGAGAGAACTGACATCTTTATGATGTTGAGTCATCCTATTCAAGAGCAAAGAGTGTCTTTCCATTTGTTAGGTCTACTTTCAAGTCTTTCCGGAGTGTTTTAGCATTTCCTTCATAGAGGTTTTGTATGTGCTTGTTATGTTTCTTCCTAAGGATGTTATTTTCATTGTTGTTTTTGTAAATGGGGTTTTCTTTCCTACTGTATGTGTTCCCTCCCTGGTTAGTTGGGTATATGAAGTAAACCAGTGACTCTGAAATCTGGATCTCCAGCCCGTCTCCTGAGCTCAGACCCAGATTTGTAAGTCTGTTCACCTGCTCACCTGGCTAGCTCTCTCACACTTTCAGCTCAGTGCGTGCAAAGATTAACTTCTCTTTGTCCTTGCTCACTCCAACCCTCACTCCAGTAGTAGTAACACTCACCCAAAACTGTGGAGTTATTTCCAACTCATCCTTTTATACCCCCTCACCAGCTAATTGGTCATTCAGTCCAGATTCTCTAGCATTTTAGAAGCCATGATTGTGAAATCTCTGTGTTAGAATCATTGTCATTTAGCCTAACCACACTCCTGATGCTTAAATTCTCTATTCATTGTCTCTATTATGTTGTTTCCTGGCATGTGCTTGAGTGTACATTTCCAAGGGCAGGAAACTTACTCCCTTATGCAATCTACATTATTTCTGGACATTTCTGACTGTAGATAGAGGGATAGAGATCTCTCTTTCTCTCTCATTGATATTCAATAATTTGAATATCATTCAAATTCATCACCTCCTTTCTAAAATCATCACTTGTGCTTGTCCAGCACCCACACCAAACCCATGACTCTTGCTTGGTCTGTTGCCCCACCTTACAATGGTTCTTTCCCATCTCTTCGTGGACTTCTGATGGAGTTCTCCTTCAACACAGTTCTGGCCATGGCTCTGCCACTTTCCAATACACACAGACTGAAGGCCAAACTTCTTTGCTAATATCCAGGGCATTTTCTGAGCTGACCTCAACCTTCTTCTCCCACATCATCTCCAAATACTATGGGGGGGGGGTAAAGAAGGAGAGGTGAAGAGGTAAAGAGGAGAGGTAAAGAAGAAGGAGAAGGAAAAGGATGATGAGGAAGAGAAAGAGGAGGAGGAGGAGGAGGAGGAGGAGGGAGGAGCGAGAATACACTAGCTTTCCAAAGGCCCATATCAACATTAGTTGTGGATATTCCTTCTTTCCTACTCTGTCAGTGGAGGTAAAGAGAAGTGGCGGCACCCGCATCTTTAGTAGGAAGGCTGTCAGTGATAATTACACCAGGGCATCTTCCATGTGGACTCAGTAATGGATGTCCTACACCCTTGACTCAGAATGTAGTGATACCCATATGCTGCCATCAGGGAGCATCTGGGCTAGTGGAAGAGAGAGGTCAATAAATAAATATAACATCAATGACCATAAGTACAAAGCGAACTATAGAAACGCTGCTTCCTCCGTGAACCCCCCCCCATAGGATATTTCTGTTTTCTGAAGGTATGGGTTGCTTGCAGCCTTGTAGTATGATTATTTCTAGAAGGTTAGTTCCTTTAGGGCAGGGACTGTCTTTGATCCATCTCTGTGTCTTCCACCATTTCCCTGTCAGAATCCCATTAACTCATTAGGGTTCCACTCATATGTCATTTCTTCTGGAAAGCTTTCTCTAATCTCCTTAGTTAGAATTCATTCCACAAACATTTCCTGAGCACCTGCTCTGTGCCAGGTACTGTGCTAAGCACTGAATATGAAGTGTTGGTGAGGTATGCTCTCTGTCCTGTAGGAGCTTACGGTCAGGCCAGGCTTTATCACCCTGTCACCCTAAAAAATAAACAGCCAGTTATTTTACCAGCAAAATGGGTTTATTCAGGAATAGCAGAGGAGTTGCAATTCAGAACAAGCAAGCTATAGCAAAAGCCATAGGCAAGTCCCACAAGCAAAGGAGAGGAATGTTATTTTTTATCAAGAAAAATGAGGAAGTTGAGAGAGGTTGTTTTGAGCAAAAGTGCATTGGTAGAGGGGCCGACTGGTGGTGTTGCAGTTAAGTTCATGTGCTCCGCTTCTGCAGCCCGGGCTTCTCAGGTTCAGATCCCGGGCACAGACCTACACACTGCTTATCAAGCCATGCTGTGGTGGCATCCCATGTAAAGTAGAGGAAGATGGGCACGGATATTAGCCCAGGGCCAATCTCCCTCAGCAAAAAGAGGATTTGCAACAGATGTTAGCTCAGAGCTAGTCTTCCTCACACACACAAAAAAAGTGCATTGGTAGAAAGCAAGAGTTCGGGATGCTGATGGTTTCTCATTGGCTGAGTTGCTGAGGTAGTCAATTTCTTGTGTAGGGGGAGATGCAACTACATCTCTTCCTGTTGGGTTTGTAATTAATGATTCTTCCTGTAATTGATGTGGAGTGGTAGTGCATGAGAGCTCCTCCTTCTGGCCTCCTGACTCCATTTAAAATGAGGTTTCCTTTACCCGGTCTCATAACCCTCAAACCCCTCTATTTTGGTATCCAGCAGCATCAGACGTGTGTCATAGGTCATCCTCTCCCTATGAACTCCAAGCCCAATGCCCAGCCCAGATTAAGCTCTTAGAGGGGTTGATGGATGGGTGTCAGAAAGGTCCAAACCAAGTGATATTCAGGTTCAGGGAAAGGAGAGAGATGTGTGGCTCAGAGGTCACTTGCAATGAGGAAGAGGTCATGCAGGGCAGAGAGCATCAACCAAGCATCTCTGCCTTTGCTTAGGCCCTGGGGTGGTGAGTTTGGGAGCAGCAGGGTGTCCAGAGGGCTGAAGGCAAGACAGATGGGGGCTGCCAAGTGTGGAGGACTCCAAAGGCTGTGCTTTGGAACTTTCCCTGGAGGGAATGTGGCTCCATCTATATTTTTGAGCAGGGAAGATGGTCAGATCAGTGTTTTGGAAAGATCACTCAGACTGCAGTGTAGAGGACAAATTGGAAAGCAGAGACTGGAGTCAGGGGAGGTCCCCTGGGAGGAGGCTATGGCAGGAGTCCAGGGGAAAGATGATGAGGATAAACCAGGGCAGTGGAAGGAGACAGACCTGACAGACGGTTGAGAGGGAGGATCAACAGATGGCTATTACTCCTCAGACAGGCCTGACTGATGTGTCACCGGTACAGAGATGTGGGCTAGAATCTGTGATAGAAATAAGGTTATTAACAACTGTGGAAGGTGTTCAACTCAGAGATTTGAATGGTGTTGTGGGTTGAATTGTGTCCCCCCAAAAAGCTATGTTGGAGTCCTAACCCCCACAACCTATGAATGTGACTACTGGGAAATAGGGTCTTTGCAGATGTAATTGAGTTAAGAAAAGGTCATTAGGGTGGGCCCTAATCCAGTATGACTGGTGTCCTTATAAAAAGAGGGAAATTCGGGCACACATACACAGGGAGGAGAAGGTCATGTAAAGATGGAGACTGAGATGGAGTGACGCGTCCACAAGCCAAGGAATGCCAAGGATTGCCAGCAGCACCAGAAGTTGGAAGAGAGGCCTGGAACAGATTCTCTCTCAGAGTCTCCAGAAGGAACCAACCCTGCTGACACCTGGATTTCAGACTTCCGGCTTCCAAAACTGTGAGAGAATAAATTTCTGTTGTTTCAAGCCACCCGGTTTCTGCTAATTTGTTATGGAAAACTAATACAAATGGTATGAAAGAACAATTGAACAGGCTTGCAGGGACTACTGATGGGGGTTTATCCAGGGACATTCGTGGTGTAAAAATTTGGCACCAGCTGTATTGGCAGCTTGGGAAGAGATTGTCCTATATTTCTGACCCAGCTTGCCCCATTGCTCCCTGAAGGGAGGCTCTAAAGGGAGAAAAAAAAATAGTGGGTGTTGCTCAAAAGTTATCACATGCTATTGTCAGAGAAACAAGATGGCAGCCCAAGAGATCTACAAATTCATTCTGCCCTGTGACTTACGTGGTTATCTCCTGGTCACAGATTGGAAGTTCCCTGAGGAGGTTAGAACCCAGATGTCCCAGGCGAATGTTCTTCCTGCTCTACCTCAGCATACCTCATCTCATCCCTTATTTGTGACAGTTACAGAGACTTCAACTAGTTTGTGTTCTAGCCAGAGGATTTTGATTTAGAAAGTAGAAAAAAGGCAAAAATATTAAAACCATTGCAGTCCATATGCTGGGATATTCTTCAGCCAAGAAAAGGAATGAAATACTGATGCTGCCACATGAATGAACCTCCAAACCATGATGCTGAAGAAAAGAAGCCAGACGCAAATGAGCACATATTGTGTGATCTCATTTATATGAAATGTCCAAAATAGGTAAATCCATAGAGACAGAAAGCAGATTAGTGGTGGCCAGGGGCTGGGATGGGGAGTCGGGAATGGGGAGTGACTGCTAATGGGTCTAAGGTCTCCTTTTGGGGGTGGTGAAAATGTTTTAGAACTAGATAGAGCCTGTGGTTGCATAGCGCTGTGATTTACTAAATGCCACTGAATTGTAGACTTTAAAATGGCTAGCTTTGTGTTATGTGATTTCTACCTCAATAAACAAAGTCATTGCAGGCTTGAAATCATATTTTATTACTTGGCTTCTGGAAATTTGGAGATCAGTAATCCTATCTGTGGCCCCGAAGAGGGCAGGGCAGTCTTGCCACCTTTAGCTAAGCAGCAGGCAGCACAGAGAGCCCGAGGGAGTGGACATTCGCTCCCATTTGTTCACGTGGAATGAAGAACAAGGTAGCCTGCCCCTCCTGAGGGCCACCTCAGGCCACCCATGTGGTGTGGGACATTTCATGCTCCCATCTGACTTCTGGGTAGATCAACTGCACCCTGTGGTGGAAAAGGGTAAAATAGAAGTGTCAGGAGGCAAAGCCCCCTGCATTCACTCCATCACTGCTGAAGGGTGGCTCCAAATGGTTGTGATTTTAAAGAGTGATTTCCTTCACAAGCAGCTTCTCTATAGGCTGTGGCTTTCTGGGAGCCTTCCAGAAAGTTCAAGTGAAAATATACTAGAGATCTTCATCCAGAAAGCTGAGAAAGCACAGGCCCATCAGAACGATGAGCAAAGTGCATCAATGCATCAGATGAAATGTCTAAACTGGTCCATATCCCCGTCCTCTGAGGTTCTGGGATATCAACACGAGCTGAAAACTGAGCTGCTGGTGGGATTGTTTCCTTGCTTTGTTGAGGTATAATTGACATACAATAAACTGCACGTGCTTAAAATACCATTTGATCAGTTTTGACCCATGTATATACCATCACCACAGTCAAGATAATGAATATACCCATCAGCCCCCAAAATTTCCTTATGCCCCTCGGTAATCCCTCCCTCTTGCCCCTCTCCACCATCCCCGGGCTACCACTGATCTGTTTTCTGCATTTTTTAGTTTTGTATAAATGGAATCGTAGAAGAGGGACTCTTTTTGGTCTGGCTTCTTTCATTCAGCATAATGACTGAGATCCAGTCATGTTGTGGGTATCATTTGTTCATTCCTTTTTGTTGCTGAGTATTATTCTATTGTATGAATTTATTTATCCATTCACCTGTTGATGGGCATTTGGGTTGTTTCCAGGCTTGGCTGTGGATATAAGTGTATAAACGTTTGTGTGGACATACTCTTAAGTTTCTCTTAGGTAAATACCCAGAGGGAAAGTGCTTGGGTCATAAGGTGTATGTTTAACTTTTAAAGAAATTCCCAAACTGTTTTTTTCAGAGTAGTTGTACAATATTACATTCCATCCTGCTGTGATTTTTTAAATCCATAGCTTTCTATGGGGTTGGCAGAGGTTCGTGGGTTTTCACCCACGTTCTGCAGCAAGTTAGACATTCGGCTGGATCCGGAAATAATCCTCGGTCTATAGTATGAAACAAGACTGGAAGGGGGAGCAGGTGGTGAAGGGAAAACTGGATGGGGGAACAGAGCTCTGGGAATAGGGCAACATCAGCAGATGTCAAACTGGCCCCTTTGAAGGGAAGACTGAGAACTGCTGGAGGCTGAGGGAAGGGAGGGGACAGCCAAGTGTTCAGAGCCTTTCTCCTGGCCACCTGCTGGAGAAATTGAAACCGTCTAGAGAATGAATGGGGCACTCACTTCTAGGCCCTGGAGCTCACCTGTGCGACCATGTTGCTGCCTAGGTCTGGGAACCCATTGCAATAGGGCAGCATACATTTGGCCTATAACTTGGGATAAGCCAGAAGACAGGGAGGTTGTGACGGTACCTGTTTTCCACCCTTTGAGCGCTTACTGTTTTGTATGGCCCTTCTTCTTTGTCCTGTTACCTCTTTAAAGGCTGATCGGAGAGAGGCAAGGTGGGGAGGGGGCCTGGGTGATAGATACTATGCCAGATAGAGAAGTCCCCTGCCAGACAGAGGTCTTTGTGCTGGGCATTCCTGTGTGGCTCTCATGGGTTGTGTTCAGAAAGTGCCTGGGGACTGCCAGACCTGGAGGCAGGAGACTTCTGTTCTAGGGCCTGCTGTGCTCCCTGAGCCTCAGTTTCCCCAAGTACAGGATGTGGCTAAGACTAGGTGGTATCTGAGGGTTCTGCCAGTACTCAGCTGCAGGGATTAGAACCTGAGCCCAGCTCCAGGGCCTCATCCTAGACCTGGAGTTGCAAAAGGGAGTTTGTTGCAGATGGTTCATATCAAATTTCTCATCTCTGCATCTCAGAAATTTATACTAGCAGCACTTAATGGAGTCTTTCCTGCCCTGGGGAAGTCCAGTCTCCTCTCGCCATCCTTGGGTTTAAAGCGATGGGATGAGGAGGTAGAGAAAGATGTGAATGTTTATTGGGCCTGCCCTCTTAGCCAGGCGTGTGCGCTGGGTGACTTTCATATCATGCTAAGAAGAGCAGTGACAACAGCTGATCCTTACCAAGGGTTCCCTCTGGATGGGACATGGTCCTCAGGACTTTACACTCGAGGGCTCTTTTTAACCCTTGCAGCACCTGATGGGTAGATTCTATTATTACTGCCTCCATTTTACAAAGGAGGACACAGGCACAGAAAGGGTAAAGTCATTGCTCCCTGTCACACAGCCAGGGAGTGGCAGAGCTGTTAAGAAGAAAAAGAATTCATGCAAGGACCTCCTTCCTCAGTAAGATGAAATCCAAGCTTGCAAGTCAGGAAGGAAAGGCATGCTGCCCTTGGACCTCCATAACCCTCACAAAGCCTAGGTTGAAATGACCAAAAACAAGTGCCGCCCAGCTGAACTCCAAATCCCAAACCGCAGCTGTACTGCCTTAGTCTGTTAAAATACAGGTGCCCCTGGGATCCCATGGGTGCCTATGGGATCCCTTGATGCTCAAGCCAAGAGGAGGTGGGTCCTGTATTCCCTGGAAGATCCACCCTATTAGTAATTTTCCATCAAAATAGTAACACATTTGTTCTAGAATTTCTCTGTGGCAGACATTGGCTGGGTTTGGGGCCCCACCAAGGGAGATGCAGGCAGAGGAGTAGAGCCGCCCTGGAATGATTCAGCCCTGAGAGGGCAGGACAGTACCACTTTTCCATGGAGCAGGGCTTCTAGGATAGCCTAGAAGAGTGGACGGGGGTCTGACTCAGCCTCTCCCCTGCCCCTCCCTCAGTCGCCCTCTCCACTTCATTTTCATCTCTGAAAGCTACTTCTCAGCCATTTCCCAGGAAGGACTGACTCATGATCCCAAGCTGTCTCACTGGGGAAAAATGTTGGAGTGCCCATCGACGATTACAGCCTGTGGGCACGGCCTCTGTCTGAGTGGGCCCAGCCATCCTAAATAAACAAGCATGCCTGTTTCTGGAAACTAGACATAGAGCTCTCAGGAGAACCTCTCTAATTAGCCATCAAAAGGCTCTTTATACCTGGACATGGGGCCGGGGAGGCTGTAGATTCTAGAATCCTTACAGTAGTTGTGATGAGTGGCTTCTGAGTATTCTGGGGCCAAGCTGGTTCTCAAACTTTCTGGAAGGGAAGAGGATCAGTACTGGGTGCTGGTGAAATTACTCTCGAAGGCTGGGATTCTTAACCCTTTTTGTGCTATGGATGCCCTTGACTTTCTGGTGAAACTTAGAGACCTTTCTCAAAAAAATGTTTTTAAATGCACAAAATAAAACAATGGATCACAAAGGATACCAATTAGATTGAAATAGTTATCAGAATAGTTATATTAACAAAACAAATTTGTGATATATTTATATAAGTGCTTCTTAACACATTAAATAAGATCTAGCAGTAGGTCTCATAACGACTGTAATTTCAAGGTAGTGATATTTGGAGATTCCTGCTATGACCGTAATGTGAAATACAAATATCTACAATTTCTCTTCGTGACAAAGTCACAGGCTCTGTAAATATTACTGTGGTTTGTAGTCAACATTCATAATTGAAGGAAATGCTAAATTTCAGTTAGAGGTTACTGAAAATAGAAATGTATTTTTTTTCCCCATTTGCGTTTAGAGACTGAATTCTATCCATGAAGCCTAGGTTGAGAGTCCCTGCTAAGACAACACTGAAACCTATTTAATTGGTTGGGATTTTTTTCCCCTGATGTCTCCACTAAGTCAAAGTGTTGACCTCACAACTTTTTCTTATACTGTTTTCTTCTTACTGCCAAAGCACAACCAGGGAACTTATGTGACCAGAAACCAGGCAAGGAAAGGGTTAATGAAAATCTGATCCATAACTAAACATAGTCTGTCAAATGTTTTCCAGACAAGGGGAAAACTCAAATGTGCTGTTTTTCAGAAGTTGATGTTCTTGTTTTTGCAAATGTTGCCATCCAACAGTGAAACTTACATGGTTGCTGCAGGACACCTGCAAATTACTCCAGTTCTAAGTGTCCAAAAGTTACCATGGACCCATTATGTAATAGCATTGACTATATAGTAGCTTGCACGTGCAGTCTCATCAGGCCCAGTTGTTACACAGTTGTAACATATCCTCTGCACTCTGGTGTATAAAACCTCCACCTGCACTAAGCTGGCGGGGAGCACTGCTTTGGGAGCTATCCTCAGCATTCTCCATTGCTTGTGCAAGAAGTAAACCTTTTTTCTTCACCCACTTCAGCCTTGGTTGTGCTTTTCGGCTCTGCACTCACCGAGAGACGGACCCGTTGAGGTAGGTTACCCTTAGGTTCCAGTCCTAGCCCCCCTACTTGTGATCTGTGTGACTTTGGGTGAGTTGGTGAACCTCTCTGAACATCAGTTTTCTCCTCTGTGAAAGGAGGATAGTAAAAGTACTTACCTCTTAGTGTTGACATAAGGCTTAAATAAAATAATGCTTGTAAAACATCCTGGTACTGTTAGCCCTTAATAAAGATTAGCTATAATAGTTATTATTAAGGAAAGAGTTTATAAACCAAAAGGCAGCATGTGTGTGATCGTTTTAGCAATCGGCCTTATTCTTTGGTGATTTATCTCTGCCATCTCTATAATTCTAGGTAGAAGTCATAGGACACACACAGACAGGGGAGGGGGCAGTGGTGTGCTGGAGCTGGCTCATACCAGCTCCCCAGAGCCAATTGTTACATTTTTAGGAATTTTGCGAGCTGGTTGACATCATGTTGATAGCTTGAAATCCTCCACAGTGAGAGTATTTACAACAGAAGTCACCAAGTACTGTAACAAAGCTTTCAATCAGAGCTTTTTTCGCAGGAGAGCTGCTTGGTAAACATTTACCAGCACACCACTGGGAGAGAGGGTGGGTGCTGCTCTTATCACAATGATGGTGGGGCAACCTGTACTGTGTCTGGGAAAAATGTGAAACATCAGCTGGGTTTCAGGGGAGAAAACTAAATGTTCCTTGTGGTCCAGGTTAATTTCATTTTCAGTCTATTGGTTCTTCCATCTACACAGTTTTGGGTCAAGGAAAGAACGGGTTTTTCTTGATTAATTTTCTCAGTTCTTGATAATTACTTCCATTTCAGCAATTCTGCAGAAGGATCTGTTTTCAGAAAAGGGGGAAAATATCTCTGTTCTCGTTATCTGCAGAGTACAATATTTTTTTGCTTAAAACCCAATTTTTCTGTGTACTTAACTTACTTCCATGTCAACTTTTATCTGTAAGACTCCAGTGCATTCTTCCCGGAGAGTATTGCAAAGGCACACAGCAGAAAAGTGCGTTTACTGATTATGCAGCCCTGTTAGCGTTACTTAAGTCCAAATGTTGGCTTACATGGTGTTTTCAGAACTCATAAGTGGATGTTTATGTCTGCAAATGGAAGCACTGAGTAGCTAGACTTGCAGGGCCAATGTGGGGGAGTCAGTCCTCAGGTGGTGGCTTACTCAAACATTGGCATTTGGTTGCATGAGCTGTTTTCAAATGCTTCTCTGCTAGCTTGCCACAATCTATATGCCACTTGTATATGCTGCTCTCCACCTGTTAAATATGCTAACACATGATGGAGAAAGGAAATATGATGGAGGTGGAAGCAAGAGAACTTAAAACTATGGAGAGGTGGAATCTGGCAGAGAAGATGGCTATAGAGTCGAGAGCTTCCATCAGTCCTGGAAGGGACTGGACAACCTCTTTTGTGGAGGTGATATGGGGTGCTCCACAAGGGAAGGTGTGCTGCAAAACTCCCTCTGGCCTTGAGGAGCTGCACTGGGACTTTGGGTGGCCTGCTGAGGTATTGTTCTGACACTTTCTCCACCCAGATGCACTTTCTGTTGGATTATATCCATTTTCATGAAATGTAGGTACAATCAGTTTGGTGCTTCAGGTCGTTCCACTCCTTCCTTGCTGGGTAGTCAGAATTATTGTTCGTGTCTTGGACTTTTCCTCTTGTTAAAACCCCATTCAATTGGATAATACCTCTGACTGGCTGCTTGGCAGCAGGTTAGATAAGCCAGCCTCGCCATCCAGACTGGCCATTAATATCGTGATTGCCCAAAGATAACAAGCAGTTAGGGATGGGGACCATTGCTGCCAAAGTTTTGCTGGGATCTGGTTTCTGGAAGCAAAAGTAGTGAAATTAACAACCTAAACTAATGTGAGCCACTTGACTAGTCGTAGCTCATTCTTTTCTCTGACATGGCATGGTCCGTGCACTTCAGATGAAGTGGCCAGCTGAGCCGCCTCTCCATGGACTATGGGGCTCTCAGAAGCAAAGCAAACAGCAGTCTACTCGTGGGTGTTTATGCCTCTGGCAGTTTCAAGTTGTTCCTGTCAAAATGTACCTGTTTTCCAAAATATCTTTTTTAACTGTAAGTTTTACATTTAGGAATGGGGGGAGGGGAAATGAACATTTTATAAAGTAAGCCAGAGAAATTGGTTCCTATAATTGACCTAATAACAGTGTGTGGATATTGCTGTCAGAAATTGAGCCTGACCTTGAACTTGATAGTAGTGAGCCCAAGCCTTGGAACTGGGTGTTTCCCTTCCCCTCTTGTTTTGCTAGTGCCCTGTGTGTTCTGGGCCCTGATGGGAAAGGAACTTCCTGGAGGGTGCAGAGCATGGTCCCACCTTACATTGTTTCACATCCAGAGATGACACTAAGGCCCAGAAAGGGGCAGGGATGGCCTAAAGCCCCACAGGAACAGCAGAGCCTCTCAAAACCCAGCCTTCTGACTCCTAGGCCAGCTCTTCACTCGATCCCAGTAGAACGTCTGAAGCTTGCTTAAGTCTCTTTTGCTGTCACTCAACTGTATTTGCACCCAAGTTAGTAATTTTTTAATGTTGGGACCCTTTCCAGAGCCATCCATCGCAAAGGGGGATTCCTGCACCCACTCATTCATTCATCACTGTGTACCCGCTCGGGGACAGGCTCTCTCCTAGGGACTGGCATTCACCATGGGGTCATATTCTAGTGGAGAGACTGGACAGAAAAATGGTCAACATTGCTTGTTGCGCCATGTCAATGTTTCGCTCCACCCAGCAACTTTTGCCACAGTAGCCAGATTCCCCTCTGCCAGGACCCAGTGGGGTCCTAGAGGAAGACAGTACCACTAGCTAACATTTGGTGGAGCTTACCATGTGTCAGCAACTATTCTAAGCACATTATGGATGTCATACCTTGATTTTCACAACAGTTCTATGGGGCAGATGCTATTATTATCATCTCTCTCTTTTACGGATAAGGAAACAGATGCACAGAGAGGTTGAGTAACTTCTCCAGTGCCACACAGCTAATCAGTGCCAGAGCTAGGATTCAAACCCAGACCATTGGGCACCAGAGTCCATGCTTTAACTGCTTGGCTTCCACACTGCCTCTTAGGATAGTACAGAATCTGAAGTCTAGACCCCACCAAGTTCAAGGAAGATCTAATAGCCAGGCCAGAGTCCAGCCCTAGGTCCTCCCTACTACGGGTGAGCACCTTCACCCTGGAAGGAACTCTGAGGCAGCCATGTGCTAGCTGGGTATCACCAGGCCTAGCCAGTGCTCTGTTCCCCTTCCTCAGCCAAAGCACCCTCCTCTGGGACAGGAACCTCAGCCCCGTTTGCTTCACAGAATGTTTTTGAGGCTCCACGGAGCCAGCTCTGATCACACCAGCTCCCTCCCTCCAAAAACTATCAGCACTGCCCATCCCTCACTGCACTCTGGGTTCCAAGCTGGGTCACCAGGTTCTGCAGAGAATGATAGATTGTTGTCTTGCTGGGCGAACTGGTTGCCACCACTGCCTGTTCTTTGCAGCAGTCTTGCCGGCTGCAAGGCCACTTCAGTGTTTGGCGTGCACAGTGCCTCTTGAATTTGGCCTGCAAACCAGCTGGAGAAGCTCTAGCCAACACCACCGTGATAAGCAGAGGAGATGTGTACAAGTTGGACCAGAGGCTGCCTAGAGGCTGTCTGTCAATGTGTCTGGGATGCTGTCACCACATCCCACACTGCCCTGATCTCAAGATTGCCCTACAAACCTGCCCAACAGGACCCTTTGCTGCCAAGGCAGCTTTCTCTGGTCCATTTCCTTCTTTCCTGGGTCCCAGCGAGCCAACTGTCGGGAGCTATCAGAGCCCCAGGAGCAGAAACTGCACTTACTGATGGAAGAAGCAGGCAGGCTGCCAGTGAATTGAATCCACTTTAACTGGCTTGTTTGCTTTGCAAATCACATTATTTTTGGTCAAATTCAGGAAATAAAAACTTAGTAGTTAAAACCATATGATCTAGAACCATATTAAAAGTCAAGGATTTAAAACTGCCCTACAAAATGTTCTAAAGCTAAAATAGTGTTAGTGTGGCTGAACAGATTTTCCTAGAAAGAAACATAATCACTCTACGCTCATTAGGAAGAGAAAAATCTGTGTGTCAGCAAATCCACAACACTGGGATTCTTTTTTGTACTTTTAGCTGCAGACAGTAATGTGGGGGCCCTGAGACTCACGACTCAACAGCAGAACACATCACAGCAATCATGAGTGTGAGAGGGAAAGATTTCAGTTCTCTCCACAATCCCATTATTAACTGGGGAACAACGTGTGAAGCTCTCCCCAATCTTCCTTGCATTATACGCTCACCCAGCAACCCTCCCCTTCCAGGCTTCTGCTAACTCTCACCCATCGACACAGATCAAGGAACCACCTCTAGATAGAGGTTCCCACAAATCCATCTCTCCAGCTCCATCCTCAGGCTCTTTCCCTCTTGTGTCTATCAAGGTGGGCTCCCCTTCTTGGCCAGCTCCCTGCCACTCTGCAACCTTTTGTGTTCTTTCCTCTGGCCAGTCCTTCCCCTGGTCCAGTCATACGTCTGGTTGGCAACTCAAGCCCAACCCAGTGGACTCCATGTGGACTGATGGACTTTGCCTCAAGCCTATATGGAGTTGTGACAACTTCCCTCACTAATTTGATTTCACAGCCACTCTTCATTCTTTCTCCGGAGCTCTCTCTCTTAAATAGCCGTATGAGTTTATTTTACTCCAGTCACAGCACTCCTTGAGCTACCTGAGGCATCACAAACCCAATTTTGGAATTTTTGAGGTGTTCCCTTGCTGGTCCCTATATTTCTAGTTACTGCGGGTGATCAGATCACCTCTCCTATGTATTCAGGATCTTCAGAAATCATCTGAGATGTCTTTTTATTCACTGACCACTCAGTTGCCCCACTTGGCTTCTCTTGCACAGTATTACTCGGATCCCTCCCTTCTGTGTAAGCATTGTGTGCTTCCTGTTTTGGAAATACAGTGATTGACACAGTGATCACTGGAAGTCTGTGAGCCCAGGGCAGTTCATCATAAGCCTACTCTGGACAGTTACGAGTTTGTGAGGGAGGTGCGACTTTCCCCTTCCCATATTATCCAAAGAACACTGCTTTGAAGGCAGAAGATTGAATCAAGAACATGAAAAGAGGCATGAGACAGGGGAAGACCACAAGAAACCCTGTTCCAGTGGCAAGAAATAATCCATTTAAAGCTCATCACACCAAGAGGAAGACTCCAGACCTTCTGGAGAAGCAGCAGCATCTGATGGAAGCAGCTGAGATGCAATGGATTTGTAGCCAGGGGTTGAAAACTAGAGGGATGTGCCCCCGAAGGGGAGAAGAGAGTGAAGAGACACCACACCCCTGGGGTCCCTGGATAGTGAAGAGACTTGTCCCGCAGAAGGAGAAACCAAGCTCTTCAGAGAAAAACTTCAGACTTCTTTGTAGAAGAGAATGATCTTTAACCTGCAAGTGATAGATTGGCTGGTGATGCTGCTCAGCTAGACTTGAAGATGATGAAGGATGAAGGGATTGTGAGAGGGCTGCCTGCTCACTGACGGCCAGGGTGAATGACAGGCCAGGGCACTGGGGGAGAGTGAGCCCTTGCTAACAAGACCATGAACATTTATCATGGAGCGTTAAGGAATCACGCAGAACTGCAAAAAAAGAATCATAGACCACCAGATGGGCACGTACTTCCACATTTTCAGGAAATAAATTCCTTAAACTGGATGTCTTATGTAGCTATAGTTAGCTTGATGTGGCTTACTGGAAAATTGTGGCACATGCTATTAGAGAAAGAGTGAGTGAGTGAGTGAGTGCTTGCTTAGAAAAGGAAACCAGTACAAAGTGGGTCTAAAACAAAGGCAGAAGGAGCAAGGACCCCTCAGAGCTGCCACAGGTTCATTAGGAGCAGCTTGTTGTGTTAGTATCACCTCCTTTTCCGTTGGAAGAGCTCACTGGGCAGGTAGGCCAGAGAAAAGCAGGCTAGTGTTTTTGGACCTCAGAAAGCATTGGCAGCGTCTGTTGTGAAATCCTCGTTTACAGCCCAGTTATGTGATTGTGTAACCAATTAAAGGACTGAATCCAAAGGCCACGGATAAATGTTCTCCCTTAGAGAGGGAAGTCTAGAGGCAAGTCCCAGGGCTCCCTCCTGGCCTGCTCTGCTTTTTCTCAATGATCTGGGTGAGAACAGAGAAATCGCTCTTACCAGATTTGCCTCTGACATGGTGCCAGAGAGTGATGAATTCTCTGTAGCATGAAATTGGGATCCAAAGAGATCTTGACGAGCTCAAGATTGTCATGGGAAATTTAACAGGGACAAATAAATGTCAGGTCTTACATTTGGGTCCTGAACTCATCTGCTCAAGTGTAGGATGGGGGAACCGTGGCTTGAGAAAAAACTAGGGACTTCTAATTGACCGTGATCTCAGTGTGATTCAGCAGTGTGCTGAGCCTGCCAGCGGTGTTACCATGACCTCAGGCTGCAGTGCCAGCAATGGCCTGTTGGGCATGGAGGTGAAGGTGCTGCTGTGGCCGCCCCTGGAGCCTGGTGCTCGGTTCACATCAAGCGATATTGACAAGCAGAGGTGGCTAGGGCGGGAGGAGACAGCGTGATGAGAAGGTTCGGAATTACATGCATACAGCCAGTGACCTCCCTGACCTGCGACTTGAACCCAGGGCTCCTGATCCCAACTTCAGGGCTTTTTGGTCAAGACCTGTGCAAGACCCTGTAGGCAGTATAATAGTCTGCTGCATACTGAATACCAAGCCTTGGATTTGTTTCATTCTGATTCTTCTGAGTATATTGAGAAATGCTGTGAGAGTTGGAAAACATTTAATGGAAAGCAGAGACCCTGTTGGCCTTGATAGATGTGCAGGCTACCCCCTCTAACTTCCAATACCCAAGAGAAACTGAGCACAGATACTGTCTCATAAAAAGCAATTTCTTTTTTTGTGTGTGTGTGAGGAAGACCAGCCCTGAGTTAACATCCATTGCTAATCCTCCTCTTTTTGCTGAGAAAGACTGGCCCTGGGCTAACATCCATGCCCATCTTCCTCCACTTTATATGGGACGCTGCCATGGCATGGCTTGACAAGCGGTGCATCGGCGGGCGCCCAGGATCCAAACCCACGAACCCCGGGCTGCCAAGCGCGGACTAAACCGCTGCGCCACCAGGCCGGCCCTAAAAGGCAATTTCTTGAATGAATTTCATAAGCCACCAGAGGCTTCGTAACCATTTTAAAAGGTAAGCATTATGAAAACAGCCCCTTCTGGCCACACCAAGGTCAATAGCTAACAGGACTTCACTATACCTTAACTTTGCTGCAATACAGAACGAAAAGTTTGTCTGTTACACCTTCTCTACAACTCTCCCATTGTTACTTTGGGTAAGCAAAAGGAAAGATGAATCAGTATGACACAGGCAGCTTGATTGGATGAATAAATGGACGGCTGATTGGATGAACGGACTGCAAAGCCGTGGCACAAAAGTGTTGATTTGCAATGTTTCTGAATTCCTGATCAACCTTATGCACAGTTTGAGGAACGGTAATGGATGACATGCCATTGAAGAGCCTGTAGCTCTGTGGGTCTGTAATGTATCGTAGTAATATGCCTTTCAAGCTCTAGCTGTTTGAATCATTCAACCCCAGAAATACACATTTGGATTTGACCCAAAAATGGAGTTAAATATTTATCCTTGAAGGAATTAGAGCAAGAAGGACTATTGAAGTTGTGGAGGTGGTACTGATTTGGATTTTGAAGAAATCAGTCCAGAAGAAATAAATATAGTAGATAAAGTCAAGCTCAGGAGTAACTACAACTGTGTGATTCCTGGCTGGCTCAGGACACCTCCTCAGGTGGACAGAGCTGGCTGGGGCCCCTGAGCAGGATAGAATCAGCCTGAAGCAGGACTCTGGTCGTTTTCCTGAAACTTCCTCCTTCTGGTAAACTAGCACACTGCACATGTGGCCTCCACAGTTGTAAGCTCCAGCCAATGGCATGTTTTTTTCTGGCTTAGGGAAGACAGTTTTGATCAAGAAAAGATGTCTTACTTGCTCCAGTATTAGCGTTTTGGCTTATGAGATGGAGTAGTAGTAGTCATTGGTCAAGTGACTTGCATCTCAGATCTGCTTGGAACTCGGCAGGTTCTCCTTTGCTTGTGGTGGATCACAGCAGTGGTGCTTCATGTTTGATAAATAGGTGAACTCGGCCTAAGGCAGGCAATAGAAATTGACTTGTATAGTTTGAACTGTGGAAATCTGCTGTTGTTGTCAACCAGAGTAGCCTACCAAAAGTATTCAAGTCAGTTTTCCCTTCCAGCCCTTTTAGAGGCCAAAAGCTGGCTGTCTGCACATTTGTCTTGCCTGTTGATCATGCCATGCAGCTGAATGGCTACCTGTTAAATTGCATTCGTCTTTAATGCCTGCTTGTATGCGTTTTGTTCACCGTGTTCTCAAAGGGAAGTGTCTGGGAACCATTTCCGAAATCCACAGCAATTTTCCCACTTTCTTTGGAAACCAGAGCCATTGATGCCAACTCACGATAGATAAATATCTTGAAAATTAGATTGTTTCCTCCAAAGCTGATGGTAGCAGTCTTGACTGTTTTCTTTCATTTGTGAAATAATATCTAAAATATTTGCAAAGAAGCATTTCCAAGAATGGAGAGAATTTATTTCGTCATAATAAGCACTGAAAGCACATTTTCCTCCCGTCAGATGAGATTTCACATGAAGTCTCTAAGTGCAACACTGGGATTTTTTGCCCTATCATTCTAAATCCTTCTAAAGAGTGGAAGGTATTAAGGAAGACAACTTAAACATGAACTCTGCACAGATCTTTTCTTGCCTAATAATAGTCTTTTTTTTTAATGGCTGTTCTGTCTCTTTTTTTAACTCATTGCTCCTTTGGCTGTTTGTTAAGTACCCTTTCCTGCCCGCACCTCCTTAGGTGGTTTTCTCAGTTGGACCCGCCAAGGTATAGTTGGAGACAGAAGGCTGAACCATGGGTACAGACCTACGGGGACAGCTCTTTGCAATGTCCAGTGACAGCTGCCCACATTTCTCTCTTAGGTGTGGCCTTCCTTGTTTCCTCCCACTTTCTCTGCAGAGCACTTTGGGTTCTGAGATTGTTGAAGAATTCTTTTTCTCATTCATTTTTTAAATTGAGGTAACATTGGTTTATAACATTATATAAATTTCATTTGTATATCATTATATTTCAATTTTTGTATAGACTGCATCATGTTCAAATGAAGAATTCTTGAGCATTGTCCTAATTAATGATCCAAGGCTCTGATCCCCAGATTGTCTTGTTTAGAATCTGAGGGGGGGTCATGAGTCTTTGGTATAATGTGGAAAGAGGGAACCCCAAACTCCACCCAGCCCCACTCAGAATCTGGAGCTGGTCTAGGTTTTCTCCAGCAGCCACTGAAAACAAGTCTGTCTGTACGCTCTGGCTGGTGAGTCGTAATAGGTGGATGGCCATAGAGGAAAGTCGCTGCAGAGGTGGCGCCAGCTGGCAAGCCTCATAGGGTTCTCCAGGCCAAACTCTTCAGTATATTGAAAGAAAGTGAAACCGAGAGAGGGGAAGCGACTCGCTCGTCAGTCTTGGCAGGGAGAGGTTGAAGCCTCAGTGTTGCCGGCACCTCTTTGAAGAGACACAGGGTCACTGGACAGCCTGTGAGGCTGCCTTGGGATTTATTAGGCTTCTTCTGCCCAGTACCTTTCAGAATGTGGACCCAAGGGAATATTACTATTAGATCGAGTGTCTGTCTTCAGTCAGACAATCGTGCCCTGACTTGGGGTTCAGAGAACCTGACTTCCAGTGTGAGCTCTCCCTGTCCATTGTTCCTTGTGATCCTGGACAAGTCTCTGCCTTGATTTCCCTGTCTGTGCAAGAAGGGGGTTAGCCTATAATCTTCAGTTTTCCCTTCCAATATGAACATTCTAGGATTCTAACCAAGTTTTACTATGAAGGAGGGGGAGGACAAAAAGGGACAGCTTTCATTCATCTCAGTCGCTGGCTCCATTTCCTGCATTGCACAAAGGCACTGCTCTCTCCCCGTACCTCTGTCCCAGGGGCTTTCAGGTTCAAGTTCTCATGTGACCCTCACACGTACATGTGAGGGGAGAAGAGCAAAGGGGATCAGCCCCATTTTGCAGATGAGGAACCTGAGGCTCAAAGAGGTTAAGTGATTTAAGATGAAAGTGGATCCCAGGTCTCCTGGCTGCCGTGTTCCACCCGCTGTTTCTCCCAGACTGCCAGCTAAAAGCATTTTGCAGACCTTTACTTGCCTGCTTTGGCCTGCTGTTATGGCTGGCATCTGGGCCCAAGTGGCACATGTTTACAAGCTGTTTCTACACTCTGCAGCTATTGCCTGCTGAAATTGCTACAGAACCAAACCATTTCCAACGTTTTCCTCCTCCCTAGCCCAGCATTCCCAGTTATTCTGGTATTACAATTCTAAGGACAGCATTGTTTTCCATATCATTTCGAGGGGAAAAGAACCTTGCTTGTGTGTGCCTTCAGCCAAGTGGTGAGCAGAGGCCGGGAAGGAGGAGAGCAGTTCCTGTTCTCTTCTCTCTGCTGCCTGGCGCTGGAGCCGACCATGGGCTGCTGAGCAGAAGCCCGGCTGGGTGGGAAGGTAGAGGGGCCAGGCCCCACTGGTGCTTTTCAGGAGAGAGAGAGAGCAAGAGGCTGTGTGTATGTGTCTATGTCTGTGTGTGTGTGTGTGTATGTGTCTGTATCTGTGCATGTGTGTGTCTGTCCGTCCTTGTGTGTCTGTATGTGTGTGTTTGTGCATTTGTATGCCTGTGTATTTCTGCATGCATATGTGCCTGTGTGTGTCTATGTGTGTGCATGTCTGTGTGTTTCTGTGTGCATGTGTGTACGTGTGTATACTGACAAATGAGCAGGATGGTCTGGACCTGTAGAGGACACCAGAACAGTTTCCCGGCACCCTCCAACACAACCCCAACTTTAGTGATCAGCTGTGGAAAAGCTTAGGGGAACTCAGCTGGTGGGCATTCAGCACATGAGAAAGCCAGCACATGGAGGGCCCGGCCTTCCTTTTGACTGCCACTTTAAATTCCGTGGCACTTTCAATTCTCAAAGTGTATGATGTCTGTGGAATAGGAGAAGATAATGCTGAACAAGTCCCATAAGAAATGAGGTCTTCACAAAACTTGGCCTTACATCGCCTTGCAGGCTAGTTCTGCTGCAGTCGATCACGTGACAAGATCAGCACTGTCATCACTGCTGAAGACTGTCTTGGTCTGCCCTCATTTCTTAGTGTTCCCAAGTTCCAGAAAACTCTGTTATCTGCTTACCATAATGGGTAGCCACTGTGTGCTGTACGGTCCTAGAGCCAAATCAGTTTTCAGAGCACAGCCAGCTGGAGAAAGTTTGCTATCAACTGACTTGTTGGTTTGTACAAATCTTGGCTCCTTGAAGCAGGATTCTGCCGTCCGAGCCCACCGTATGGGACCATGGGACACTTGTACTTTCCAGGAGCTGGGGCCCAAGCTGATTCGTCACTGAGTGGCGCATGACACCCAGGTATGTGTGTGGCGGAGAGAGCATTTTTTTTCCCCTGAGGAAGATTCACCCTGAGTTAACATCTGTTGCCAATCTTACTCTTTTTTCACTTGAGGAAGATTAGCCCTGAGCTAATATCTGTGCCAATCCTCCTCTGCTTTATATGTGGGTCAGTGCCGCAGCATGGCTGATGAGTGGTATAGCTCTGTGCCCAGGATCTGAACCCGTGAACCTGGGCCGCCAAAGTGGAGTGTGCCAACCACTACACCACAGAGCCAGCCCCAAGAGGGCATTTTTAACATCAGTGGCATGATATCCCAAAACCAAAAGTGGGGAGATTGACGAGTTCCCGGGGAGCAGCAGCAGTGGTTTCAAAAGTAGGATCAACCAGAGCTTGAGATATTGTTTCTGCACTGACTGTGTAGGTTGTTTATTGATTATGTGGGTCACTAAGGAAAAGGCACCAGCACTGCTGTGTCATTAATAGGAGAAAAGGCCTGTTGACATCTCATTCCAAAAGAAGCCAATCTTGCTAAGCATGGAGGATGTATACTTTTTTTCTCTCCAACAATTTAAAATATGTTGCTTCATCCTTTCTCTAAAAGGAACATCTTTCTAAAATCCCAAGTTAGATTAAGGAGTGATAACAATTTGGGCTTTATTTTAAAAAGCTTAATTAGTATGTAATTCACATACCATACAATTCACTCTTTGAAAGTGTACAATTCACTGTGTTTTGGTGTATTCACAGAAATGTGCAACCATTACCACAATTAATTCTAGAATATTCTCATCACCCTCAAAAGAAACCCTGTATTCATTAGTAGTCACTCGACATTCTCTCTCTCTCCCCAGCCCTAGGCAAGCACAAATCTACTTTCTGTCTGTATGGACTTGTCTTTTCTGGACATTGCATATCAGTGGAATCATACCATATGTGGTCTTTTGTGCCTAGGATCTTTCACTTGGCATAATGATTTCAGGGTTCTTACATGTTGTAGCATGTCTCAGCACTTCATTCCTTTTTATGACTGAATAATATTCCATTGTATGGATAGACTGCATTTTGCTTATCTATTCACCAGTTGGCGGACATTTGGGTTGTCTCCACCTCTTGACTATTATGCATAGTGCTGCTGTGAACATTCATGTATAAGTTTTTGTGTGGATATGTTTTCAGTTCTCTTGGATATAGACCCAAGAGTGGAATTGCTGGGTCATATAGCTACTCTGTGTTTAACTTGTTCAGGAACCACCAAAATGTTTTCCAGAGTGGCTGCACCATTTTACATTCTCACCAGCAATATGTGAGGGTTCCAATTTCTTCATCACTTTGGATTTTTTAAAGTCAACTTTTAAAAATGAAAAGTGGTGTTTTAGAATATTGATATATTTATTAGCACAAGGCTATAATTATATGTCTTGCAGCTCTTGCATACTGTCAAAACAGTCCTTCCAAATGCACAGAAATCTGAGCAACATGTTCTGCATACCTAAGGATTCATGGGCTCCAAGACACCAACTCATCAAGACTCTAGGCTCAAGGACTCCCTCAGAGGGTTCTAGTCCAGCCCTCCACCCCAGCTTGAATCCACTCTGCAGATCCACTCAGCACATCATTCCTGATCCTTTACTGTTCTCTCAACACTGTGGAACTACAGCCACATAGAGGGCATGCTTTCTTCTCTCATAGATCTTACAGTCTGGAGGGGGAGCCAAATCCTAGACGTACTTTCTGCCAAGGGCAAAGGGGACACAAAGGGAGTTCTTCACATGTACCTTGTAAGAATGTTGAAGAGAGCCGGAGAAATGCTCTATGTAAATCACCAAGCCAGACGCCTGGCTCATAGTGGACACCCAATGGTAGCTGTTATATTTCTGTATAGAGCTTTGCATTTGACACATGAGGGAACTGAGTCTTTAAGGTTAAGCAGCTTCCCCAGAGCCCCGTAACTCATGACTGAGAAGACAGCTTTCCTGCTTCAGGGCCCGTCATTGGCCTCCAAACCCCGGACTATAGTGACATCTGGAAGCCCGGCCTTTCTAACCCTTACCTACCTGTCTCCGGCCTGGGCTCTACCTGCCTCTCCCAGGACTGGCTCCTGCTGGACCAGGGCATCCTACTTAACTCATGCCCAGCTTAACACCAAGATTATTAGTGGCAGATAGTAATTAGTAACAGTTAACTAGTCTCTTTTAGAGCAGGGTGATCTGCTGTGATTAGAGCCCAAAATGGCCATGATCGATGGCAGTGGGTTGATGGGTTTATTCCTCACGCAGCGTTCTTTGCCTGTCAGCAGCCCCACACTTCTTTCCATCATCCAGGCTGGAAATCTGGAAAATAGGAGTTGCCTTAGCCTCCTGGTCTGATGCAGCCAGCTGTCAAGCCATGTGAATCTTCATTGGACGTGCCTCCTTCCCATTGCTTCTTCTCTGTTCCCACATGGCCCCTGCGCCGCAGTTTTGTCTATAAAAGTTTGTAAAGCATTTGCGACGAACAAAGCACTGTGTCAGGTGCTCCAGTTCAGAGCTGCCTGGGATAGGATGATCCCTGGCTTCAGGCTAGTGGGGCGGGCAGAGTAATAGAAGTCCAGAACTGCATGTTCTCTGAATGCCTAAAGCTAAAGACTGCTCTGGACTCAGGACGCTCCTGAGAGGTGATCCTTCCCCACAGAAGAGTAAGTAAGCCCAGAAGCTGAGAGTAATCAGTGAGCTCACTCTGCTGTGGATGCAGACCAGTCCTCACTGGTGTCTGCACCTTCCCTGTAGAAATATTTTTATCCCCAGTGTATTAGTTTGCTAGGGTTGCCATAACAAAGTTCCATAGACTGGATGGCTTAAGCAACAGACATTTATTTTCTCATAGTCCTGGAAGGTAGAAGCCTGAGATCAAGGTGTCAGTTGGGCTGTACTCCCTTTGTGTGGATCTGTTCCCACAGAAGGATCTGTTCCAGGTCTTTCTTCCAGTGCATAGTAGTTCCTTGGCTTGTGGCAGCATCACTCCAGTCTTCACATGGTGTTCTCCCTGTGTATGTGCCTCTGTGTCCAAATTTCCCCTTTTTATAAGGACACTAGTCATACCAAATTAGGGGCCCACCCTATGCCAGTCTGATGTCATCTTGACTAATTACATCTGCAATGACTCTGTTGCCAAATAAAGTCACATTCTGAAATACTGGTGGTTAGGACTTCAACAAATGAATTTGGGGAGGGACACAATTCAACCCATAACACCAATGTACATGTTTGAAGACAGGTTTGAATTATTTTGCCATCAACATTACCTCCACTCAACTAGATGTGTTGCATTCCTCTGCAAGCCCATTTGAAACCCAGAGGTCTTTTGGCTTTTTCTTTGCTTTGGGGGCTAAATTTCACCCTTGCAAAAGGGCAGCTCTAATATCAAATGTCTTCTATCATGACCAAAAGTCTGCCCAACAATTTGGACTCAGGGTGGGACATCATGACCTCAGAGATTTCCTTGGGAATTGCTGGGCACCACCTGTCTCCTCACCCTCAGCCCATCCAGGAGCACAGAGGAGGAAGCAGTTAGGATGAAGAACACACTCAGGTATGTTGGATGCACCTCAGAAGTAGGCACCCAACTTGGCTTCACAATGCAGCTCGCCTTTTGACCTTCCATTCTGAAGCCCAAGGCTCTTTCTGCTCCTTATTAGTTCATTTCTTCTCTGACTAATTTGTTAGGGGCTGTAGTGGTGGGGGTGGAGGCTGGGACTAGGACTCCTTTGCACTTTTAAAGAAGATTTCAGTCCTTCAGGCTTGCTCCTCCAATATCCTCATGTTCCCATTCCATCCTTCCCAGTGCCTTTGATTTGGCTCCTTGTTTCCTTCCTCTGTCATGCCTGGAGTCAGGTGGCAACAAGGTAGAGCTGGCCCCAGCTGGCACTTTGAGATGGACATCAGGGATCTGGCAAGGTCCACAGTCTGAGAAGCAAGAGGCCAGGTACTGGAGGCCTTGGTTGGCACAGGGAGTGGTGAGCCAGTGATAACCCTGGAGGTACTAGGTGCCTTCAGAGCTCAGGCTGATATCACCCTGAAAATATCACCCAGACATCTTCTGGTTATGAGTGGCTAGGGACCCCCAGGTCTGTGCTTAGAGCCTGAGTGGGAAAGAGACACTTCCCACAGGCCTCTGCTTTGGACCTGAGGTCTGAGTATACCCCTCATCCCGCTCTACTCCCCATGTGCACAGGCTACAAAGCCACAGAACAACTCATCTCCCAGGAACATTGACTTACTTGAGGATGGGGGGCATTTTGTTTCTGCATTAAATCCAACATGGATAGAGTATGAAATAGAAAGTTGAATTCACATGGATTTATGAGGCTGAAATCCACAGTGTGGTGGGCAGATGGCTTTGGAGTTCATCCACAGCCCTGGATTGCACTTGGGTGAGAACCATTGGTGGGGGCTTGGTTTCTTTTTATGGGGGGGCATAGGCTTCCTGGACAGGTGCTCATGGACAGTGCCAGGGGAGGAGGAGCCCAAGCAGGCCTCCGGGGTGGAAAACTGGCTCATCCCTGCTGTGGACAGAAAGGTCTGCCCTAGGGCTGTTTCCCAGGCCCATATTCATCTAGAGGGAAGGAGGAAACGAGACGGTGGCCAGAGACTGGTGCGCTGAGGGTGAAAGACCCCTTCTGACTTGGGTCAAACAAAGTCAATTTCCAGGCATAGATCTCTCACCAGTATCCCTTCCGTTGGTCACACTCCCCAGCCCTGGGCCCAGCCAGCACCCAAGCTCGGTGATGTGGTGGTGGGCCAGTAGGTTGCTACTGCAGACCACAGAATTGAGCCTTTGTTCAAGAAGCTCTGGCCATCACCCCCACCTGTCCCCTTTATGTTGGCTGCTGGGAGCCGCAAAGGGGCAGGGCAAGAAATCAGTGGAGTGGAGTCTTTAAAAGCCAAAGCGGCATTTTTTTTTTTTTTTTGCCTTTTTTCTTTAGGGCTGAATGGGTAGCTTGTTTGATGTCCGTAGGTTTTGTATTGCCAGCCCTGAAATGAGATCTGGGCCTCCATCCCCCACACAAGCTCAAGACGCCGGGCCAGGGAGTTAGTGATGGCCTCAGCAGTAAATGAGGTCTCTTTTTTCCATTTTTGTTTGGGTGCATTGTATACTATATGCCATTTTGTCCTCACTGGGGTGTCTCTCTAGACCCTAGGATTTGAGCGAGGTCACAGCTGAGGCCTCGGGCTTGGCCCTTGAAACACTCAAGAAAGATTTGGGTGGGAATTGTTTTTTAAAGAATAAAAAAGTCTGTACAAACTTTTGTCAATTGGCTTGAAAAAAGAATGCCACTTAGGACATATCCCAGGAGCAATAAGAATCAGTGTCCCTGGGGGGCTGCCTGGTGGCGCAGCGGTTTAGTTCGCGCTTGGCAGCCCAGGGTTCGCAAGTTCGGATCCCGGGTGCCCACGGATGCACTGCTTGTCAGCCATGCCATGGCGGCGTCCCATATAAAGTAGAGGAAGATGGGCACGGATGTTAGCCCAGGGCCAGTCTTCCTCGGCAAAAAGAGGAAGATTGGCAACGGATGTTAGCTCAGGGCTGGTCATCCTCACAAAAAAAAAAAGAATCAGTGTCCCCCTGGATCTGGACACTGAAATCTTTTTTGAATAGCAGTTAGCTTCTTATTTTGAAACAATGGTAGATTCACAGGGAGTCGCAAACACAGTACAGAGAGGCCTCCGATGGTTACAGCTTATATAACAGTTGTACAATATCAAAACCAGGAAATTGATATTGCTACAGGTTTTGTGTGGACATAAATTTTCATTTCTCTGGCATAAATGCCCTAGAGTGCAATTGCTGAGTCATACGACAGTTGCATGTTTCGTTTTATAAGAAACTGCCAAACTGTCTTGCAGAGAGGCTGTACCGTTTTTACGTTCCCACCAGCAATGTACGAGTGATCCAGTTTCTCCACGTTCTCACCAGCTTTTGGTGTTGTCAGTGTTTTTTATTTTAGCCATTCTGATAGATATGTAGTAGCATCACATCGTGGCTTTAATTTGCATTTCTCTAATGGTTAACAATCTTCAACATCTTTGTATGTGCTTGTTTGCCACCCATAGAAACTCTTCAGTGGAATGTCTTTTCATGTTTTTTGCCCATTTTCCAATTGGATAGTTTGTTTTACTACTGTTGAGTTTTGAGATTCTTTATATATTCTAGATACTAGTTCTTGGTCAGTTATGGAGTTTGCAGATATTTTCTCCCAGTCTGGAGCTTGTTTTTTCATCCTAATCACAGGGTCTTTGACAGAGCAAAAGATTTTACCTTTGCTAAGGTCTGGTTTATCAATATTTACTTTTATGGGTCATGCTTTTGGTGTCAAGTCTAAGAAAGAACCTTTTGCCTAACTCTACATCCCAAAGATTTTCTCTAACCCTTTTCTAAAACTTGTATAGTTTTATGTCTTACATTTAACTCTATGGTCCGGTTTGAGTTAATTTCTGTGTGAAGTATGAGGTTGAGATTGAGGTTCACTTTTGGCCTATAAATGTTCAATTGCTCCAAAACCATGTGTTAAAAATGCTGTCATTCCTGCACTGAATCATTTTTGCACTTTTATCAAAAGTCAGTTGGGCATATTTGTGTGGATTTATTTCTGTGTTCTCTCTTCTCTTCCAGTTATCTATTTGTATGTCCCTCTGCCAATACCACACAGTCTTGATGAATATAGTCATATAAGTCTTGAAACCGAATAGATTGATTCCTTCCACTTTATTCTTCTTTTTCAAAATTATTTAAGCTCTTCTATTTCCTATGCCTTTCAATATAGATTTTAGAATAATCTTGTCTATATCTACAAAAAAATCTCGCTGGGATTTTGATAGGAGTTGGTTAAAGCTGTGTATCAATTGGGGAAAAATTGACATCTTCACTATGTTGAGTCTTCCAATCTGTAAACACAGACTATCCCTCCCTTCATTTAGATCTTCCTTGAGTTCTTTCAGCAGTGTTGTGTGATTTTTAGCATACCCAAGTCCTGTACATGTTTTGCTTGATTTTTACCTAAGAATTTCTTGAGCAATAGTAAATGGCATTGTACTTTTAATTCCATGTGTTCATTGCTGGTATACATGCAATTGATTTTCATATGTTGATCTTGTATCCTGAGACCTTCCTGAACTCACTTATTCCTGAACTCCTAGATCTTCTAGGAGTTACTTTGTAAATTGCTTAAGCTTTTCTATGTAGACAATCATATCAACTGCAAATATAGTTTTACTTCTTCTTTTCTAATATATATGCCTTTCATTTCATTTTCTTGCCTTAATGGACTAGCTAGAACTTCCAGGACTATACTTTTGGGTTTCATAGTTTTTTTAATTGAGATATATTTGACATACAACATTGTGTAAGTTTAAGGTGTACAACATATTGATTTGATACAAGCAGTGAAGAGAGCAGATATCCTTGCCTTGTTATCAATCCTGGAGGGAAAGCATTCAGTCTTTGATTGATTGAAGTGTGATGTTAGCTGTGGGTTAATTGTAGATGTTCTTTATCAAATTGAGGAAGTTCCCCTCTAATTCTTGGTTTTCTGAGAGTTTTTATCATGAATTGTGTGTTGAATTTTGTGAAGCACTTTTTCTGCATCAAATAATGTGATCGTGTGATTTTAATTGGACTTTTTTGTTTTGATAACTGTAGATTCACATGCAGGTGTAAGAAATAATGCAAATAGATCCCCTGTACTCTGTAGCCAGCTTCCCCGAATGATAACATCTTGCAAAACTATAGTACAGTACCACAACCGGGATGCTGACATTGGTGCAGTCAAGGTACAGAACATTTCCGTCATGTGGATCCCGCATGTTGCCCATTTATGGGTACATTCACTTCCTTCCCAAACCCACCCCCTCCTTAATTCTTGGCAACTACTAATCAGTTCATTTCTGTAGTTTTGTCATTTCAAGAATGTTGTATAAATGGAATCACACAGTATGTAAGTTTTGGGGATTGGCTTTTTTTACTCAGCATAATTCTCTGCAGATTCACCCAGATCATTGTGTTTATCAACAGTCATGTCTTTTTATCACCGAGTAGTATCCCATGGTATTTGTTGTTACTGCCGTTGAGTCAGTTCAACTCCTAGTGATCCTGTGGACAACAGAGCAGAACCCTGCCCAGTATTTTTGCGCCATCCTCTCACCTTCCGGGGCTATATCAGACAATGCTCTGCTGCTATTCACAGGGTTTTCTTGGCCAGTTTTTTCAGAAGTGGGTGGCCAGGTCCTTTTTTCTTGTCTGTCTTAGTCTGGAAGCTCCGCTGACACCTGTCCACCATGGGTGACCCTGCTGGTGTTTGAAATACTGGTGGCATAGCTTTCAGCATCACGACAACATACAGCCACCACAGTATGACAACTGACAGACGGGTGGTGTGGTTCCCTAACCGGGAAACAAACCTGGGCCATGGTGGTGAGAGTGCAGAATCTTAACCACTAGAGCACCAGGGCTGGTGATTCCATGGTATACATATACTAGTTTGTTTAACAATTCATCCGTTGAAGGATTTCTGGGTTGTTTCCAGTTTGGGGCTATTATAAATAAAGCTACTAATTGGAAAGTGTGAATCATCCAACTTTGTTCTTCTCTTCCAGTATTGTTTGGAGGTTATTGTATGATTTTTATTGTTTTGCCTGTTAATATGGTGGATAGTGTGGATTGACCTTGAATATTGAACCAGCCTTGCATCCCTAGATTAAACCCAACTTGATCATAGGGTATAATTCTTCTCATAAGTTGCTAAAACTTTGTTCAAGATTTTTGTGTCTGTAGGCATGAGAGATATTGGTGTGTACATTTCATTTTTTGTACAGTTTTTGTCTTTGCTGTCAGAATAACACAGTGAGCTGGGAAGTGTTCCCTCCCCTTCTATTTTCTGAAGAGATTATGTAGAATTAGTGCTATTTCTTCTTTAAAGAATTAGTATAATTCTCTAGTGAAATCATCTGAGCCTGGAGTTTTCATTTTCTGGAGTATTTTTAAATTATGAATATAATTTCTTTAATAATTATAAGGCTAGTCGGATTATTTCATATTGAGTGAATTTTGCTAGTTTGAGCTTTTAGAATAATTGAATTGGTCCATTTTGTCTAACTTCCAAATTTATGTGTGTAGAGTTGTTTGTAGTATTCCCTTATCCTTTACAGGGTCTACAGGGTCAGTAGTAATATCCCCTTTTCCATTGCAATTTTGGTAATTTGTGTCTTCCCTTTTTTCTTTGTCAGTCTTGCTAGAGGCTTGTTAATTTTATTATTTTGTCAGAGAACTACCTTTTCCCCATTGGGTTTCACTTTTTTTTTTTTCTGTTTTGAATATCATTTCAATGTTGATATCTGTTCGTTATATTCCCTTCCTTCTGTTTGCTTTGGGTTTATTTTGCTCTTCTTTTTTTTGTTCCTTACGTGGCAATTTATATTATTGATTTTAGACTTTTCCTCATTTCTATTGTAAGTGTTTCGTGCTATAAATTAACCTATCAGCACAGCTTTACCTGTGTCCGACAAATTTTGATATATTATATTTTCATTTTCATTCAGTTTAATGTATTGTTTTAAATTTCTCTCAAGACCTTTTTTTTTGGACTCATGAATTTTTTTAACGTGTGTTGTTTAGTTTCCAAGTGTTTCGAGATTTTCCTTTGTCATTCTGTTACTGTTTCCTAACTTGATTCCATTATAGACAGAGAAAACACCATGTGTTACTTCAATTCTTTTAAATTTTTGTGGATTGTTTTATAGTCCAGAATATCTCTATCTTGGTATATATTCCTTGGGTACTTGAAAAGAATGTAAATTTTACCGTTTTTTTGGTGGAGTGTTCTATGTCAGTTAGATCCTGTTAGATGATGGTGTTGTTGAGTTCTTCTATATCTTGCTGATTTTCTATCTAGTTGTTCTATCAGTTATTGAGAGAGGATGTTGAAGTCTCCACTATAAATGTGAATTTTTCTATTTCTCCTTTCAGTTATTTTAATTTTTGCTTCATATATCATGTAGCTCTGTTGTTTGGTGCATACAGATTTAGGATTACTATGTCTTCTTGGTGAATTGACCCTTTTATCATTATGTAATGCCCATTTCTGTCTCTGGTAATTTTCTTTGTTCTGAATTTTACTTTATCTGATTTTACTAGAGCCACTCCTGCTACTTTTTTTAAATTAACATTTGTATGATATACCTTTTTCCATCCTTTTACTTTCAACCTGCCCATATCATTATATTTGAGGTGAGTATCTTGCAACAGCATACAGTTGGGTCATGTTTTTTATCCACTCTGCCAATCTCTGTCTTTTAAGTGGTATATTTGGACCATTTTCACCTAATGTACTCATTGATAAGTTAGTGCTGAATTCTGCCAATTTATTTTTATTTTCTGTTTGTTCTCTGGTTTTGTTTCTCTATTTTCTTTTTCCTAACTTCCTGTGGGTTACTTGAATATTTTTTAGAATTCTATTTGATGATTCATGCATAGTGTTTTTGTGTTTATCTTTTTATATACCACTTTTAGTGGTTGCTTTAAGTGTTACATCATATATCATATATATGTATATGTTACATCATATATGCATAACCTATAACTGTCTACTGGTGTCAACATTTTAGCAGTTCAAGTGAAGTATAGAAAGCTTACCTCTCTTTCCACCCCCTTACCTTCCTCTGTTTATAACGTAATTGTGTTAAATATTTCTTCCACATACATTTAGAACCACAGCATGCAATGTTATAATTGGTGCTTTAACCATCAAACGTAATTTAGAAAACTTGAGAGGAGAAGGAAAGTCTATTATATTTACCCATATTTTTTTCCTTCCATTGATCTTTCTTCCCTGATGATGTCCCAAATTCCTTGTTTTATCATTTCCTTTCTGTTTAGAGAACTTCCTTTAGCCATTCTCTCAGGAGAGGTCTGTTGTTAACAAATCCTCTTAGTTTTCCTTCATCTGACAATGTCTTGATTACCCTTCCATAGCTGAAGCATATTTTCACTGAGTATAGGATTCTGGGTTGACAGTTCTTTTATTTCAGCACTTATTTAGATCTTCTGTTTTAGCTGACTTCCTCTGACAATGCTCTGGCAGCGGGGGAGTACCATCTCATTTCTGCCATGGGGGTATAGAAATCCAGGATCCCCACTCAGCCTTTATTGACACCAGACAGGTCGGGGCTCCTCATTGCCACTGGGCAGTGGTGATAGTTCCAGCTCCCCACTAGGCTTCCACTGATACCACCATGGCTGGGATGGGTAGGAATGCCTCATCACTGTTCCCCATGTGACCTCTACTGACATTGGCAGGGGTGGGATGTGGACTCTTTACTGCTGTGCAGGGGCAAATGTCCTGACTCTCTATTAGGACTCCTCTGACAACACCCTAATGGGGACAGGGAGAAATGGATCATTACTGCCAGTTGGGAGTGGAGTCTGTACCCCCATATGGCCTTAGCTGATGGTACTGGGTAAAACCACACCTTTTTCTGTGGTGTTTAGCTCAGTTAGAGTGGTTCTTGTTTTGTTTTTGAGTGGTTCTTGTATAAAAGTTCTGTGTCTTGGTAGGCTGTACCTTTCCTGGTCCTGGTCCTTTGGCTAAAGAGAGCAGGCTTTGATTGGGGCCTTTTTGTCTGTGCCCATTGGCCTTTGGGGTTGTCAGCTTCTTCAGGTCCATGTCCAGGATCTGTAAGGCAAAAAGAAAACCCAGGGAACTTATCACCACATTGTTCCTTAGGTCCCAATGTCCCTATCCAGCATATCTTCTTCTCTCCATTTTTCAGGGTCTCCTTATGTCTTTTTTATGTATTTTGTCCAGAGGTTTTAGTTGTACTCAGTGGGAGAATGGGAAAAGTACTTCTCTATTTTTCCAGAGGCAGAAGTCTTGATACTGAAATTTTAGAGTCCGATTCTGTACTGCCAAAGAGATTTATGGGAAGGAGAGTTCCCCTCATATATGAATGCCTTGACAGAGCTCTTATTTCCTATCCACATCACGAAAAACAAAAAGAAATGAAACAAGACAAAATGAAAAAACAACCAGCTTTACATGTGTTTGCACACGTCTGCTCAACTGTCATGGAGGGCATATATTGGGATAGCCACGATCACAGCCTGCTCAGTTAGTTTTATAAACCAGGGCACTGGGGTTTCATGAGCCCCTTCCAGCATCCATTGCTCCCTTCCACTGACTGTCAGGGTATGAACTGTTAGCTCACTTGGCTGGGTGCTAAGAGGGCCAGAGTTGAGAGCTGCCCCTTTCTATGGGCCATAATGCCTACTCTAGTAGAGCTAAAGAGGCCGTAAGCTGTCACCTGATGCAACCACCATGGTTTGCATATAAGAAAACTGTCAGAGAACAGAAGAGCCTTTCCACAGATCTCACTGCATACCACACAAAAGCAAAGCCAGACCTAGGACCCACATTCCTTGCCTTTAAGTCCAGTGTTATTTTAGTTACATCAGGCTGCTTCTCCACCCATCCCTCAGCTCCCCAGTGAACTTTGCTCTGCCCCATGGCCAGGGACTGCCATCTCATCCCAGCCAACTGCGTCGCAGAAGTGCCCCTCATCCCTGGTGGTGGGAGGGGCTCGATGAGGGTGGTGGGGTGGGGAGAGAGACAGGAGAAGGAATGTGGCTGAATCCGCCCAAACCTGTCCTCAGAGTGAAAGTCTGTGATTCACGGGGTCAATGGTCTCATCTTCATATCTGAAAGACAGTGTACTTTTTGTCTCCCTAAGCCCTGTGTCTAGGTCGTTTGGGAAGCGCCTTGGAGAGTCAAGAATAAAATTGCAGGTCAAACAATGGATGACTGGAAAAGTCGGCTTGTAATCAAGAGCATGCTTCCCCATTTCGCCATGGTGGGAAATCGTCAGGAGCCCAGAAAGCTCCAGGAATCGGTCAGACAATGGGCTATTGGGGGGGAGGGGGGTGGTGAATGCTTCTAATCTTAAACTTGAACGTAAGATGTGTTATTGAAATTCTCTGTGCAAACTTGGTGGCAGGGAACCAACTCAAAATGTAAGGAACTAGAATCTGACCTAGGAAAGATCTAGAAGATGAGCTAACTTTGCCCCTTGTGAGCTTCTGGAAGAGCAGGAAATACAGTCCAAGGCTCCATCTGGATTCCCAGTCCAGTGATCTCTACACTGCACCCTTTCAACTAGAAAGAGAGGAACGGTGAGAGGGAAGAAAAGCCTACTTTTTCTCTTAATAGAAACCAGGAATGTGGGAAGGCCAGGCACTAGATGCATTGCATTAGTTTCCTAGTACCACTGACAGCAGGAAGCCAGTGAGGACGGCACAGAAAGAGATTCCCATTCAACTATGGCCCTGGTGTCCTTTTAAAAACTCATTTGAAAAATTTATCCTTTTCTCCTTTGGAACCCAGACATCATTCATGTGTCTGAAATGCAGAGTTAGGGATTCCAGCGGTAGTTCTAGGAGCCAGGATGATAGAAGGACCATGAGAGCCATTGGTCAGTTGAATTTGACTGCAACATTGCCAATCTACCAAGATTAGCTCGGTTAGTAGGCATTGCTGCAAACACAATGGCTGTTACCTCAGGGTATTAATTAGGTCCACAGAGGAGTGGCTTGCTTAATCTCTGAAATTAATGCAGCAGAGAGGAAATGGCTCTTAGAGAGCCATGGGTCTGCTTCCTTCCTGTTCAGAGACCTGGAAGCTCGAGGCTCTGAGGCAATGTCATTTCACATGACTAGAGGGCCTGGCTTCTCCAATTCCAAGGGCAATCCATTTTCAGTCAGTCAGCTTTCTATTTAGGTTAGGGTTCTGATATGTGCACAGGTGTGGGGGAGATTGTTGAAACCTTGCTTCTCTTTTTTTTCCTTCTCGTCTGCCACCAACAATGTATTGAGAATGTAGTATCAAGTTGAGGATGTAGACATTTACACAACTTTGTTTACTGGAGTTCCAGCTCTCACAGAGATGGCAGTCAGATGGGATGGCAGAGATGGAGCAATTAGTTGGCCAGCGGCCTCTCCTACAAATTGCCAGCCCTTCAGTCAGGCATCTTCTAGAAGGCAATCTCTAACCTCCATCCTTATTACCCTTTTATATCTTGCTTCTCTTTTATGGTTAACAACTGAGTCCATGAAGAAAAACCTGTTGGTAATGCATCCAGAGGCCATGATCAATTTCAGTGTGCCTTTCAGTTTCTCCTTTGTTTGACACCTGTTTCCATTCCTAGGAGGGAAGAGTGGTGGGTTGTAGTCACAGGGAGCCTCTTCCCCTTCTCCTCCCGTACCCCACCAGCACTCTTTTAAAAAGTGTGACTTGGGGCCAGCTCCGTGGCCTACTGGTTAAGTTTGGTGCACTCCGCTTCAGCAGCCTGGGTTCAGTTCCCAGGAGTGGACCTACACCACTCATCAGCAGCCATGCTGTGGCAGGGGCTCACATACAAAATAGAGGAAGATGGGCCACAGATGTTAGCTCAGGGTGAATCTTCATCAGCAAAAAAAAAAAAAAGTGTGACTAGTAAGTAACGGATTTGATTTTGATCAGTGTAGACCTCAATGCTGGAAGGATTTTTCTTAAAACAGGGCTTTGAAGTGGCCATCTATGCCCTTGCTCTGGAGAAGTTGCCATTGCTCATGTCATTTCCGGGCTTGGCTTCTCTTTGCAGATGGCCTTTAGAGCCCTTTGCAAGCCTTGCCAAAAATTCACATTCATTGCTTTAGAGCCACACCTTGGACTTGACCAAAATCAACCCTTCTCCCTCCTCCATGGCACACCTTGTTCTCTGCCCTTGGCTCTGAGTGACCTGACTGTTTCTGAAACTCCAAGCTGTCCTAGAAGACCAAGGATTTTCCCCAGTTGAGGGGATCCAAAAAATATGCCTCAGGCTCCAAAAGTAACTATCTCAGATGAGTCCTCTTCACAGTAAAAACCACATTTGTCTTCTTGGAAGATGCATAGCATCTCTAAAGGGGATGACATTGAGGGAGCCTACTTCTTTGTCTGGGCCTGACAGGTATGTGTGGAGCCTAGCCAAGCCAGGTGCTGCTGCTACCATCAGCCATCAGCCAGGGCAGCTTGTGGTTTGAGCACAGCTGAGTTTTTGTGGCTGGTCAATCCCTACAGCCTCAGGAAGATAGGTGGTGCTAACATGGAGGTCTGCTGCACACGCTGAGGATCTCAGGAGCCAGGGGTTTGCAAAGTGAGGGACAGCGATAGACAGATTAAAGCAGAATGGCCTGTCAGTTCACCATGAAACGTGCTGTCCAAACAAGTTATTGCAGGGCCCAGACTGTGGACCATAAAAGGAGGTCCTTTGCGGGAGCTGGACTTGCACTTCCTGGGAGTGGCCTGAACTGGATCTCAGCAGTTGCTGTCACTTGCTGTCCCTCTGACACTTCATAACATACAAGGATTATATGCTTCACTCCAGTCCCAGGAAACTGTGCATCTGGAAGCACATCTCTTGCACCACTCTCCCTTGTCCTACAAGCATCTTTAACATGGAGATCTGATTCAGACATTCAGCTTACCTGGTTGTCTTGTCCTTTCCCCAAAAACAAAATAACAAAAAACCATGTTTCAAGTCAAAGTCTTGAAACCTTTATTATATCAAGGTCTTGATATAATAAAATTATATCGGTCTCAAGGGAGAGTTCTTTTAAACAGCTGCGGGATTTCCATGTTCATAATTGAGAGCCTTCTTGCAGGAAAATGTGCGTCTGATGTGATGATTGTTCTTGGCCTAAGAGCAGGGCTCAGGACACCTAGATTCTAGTCCTGCTTGTGGTCCTAACTAGCTATGGGGCTTTGGCCATCCTTTGCCCTCCCTGAGGACAGACGCCAAGTGAACCAGGAGTAAGAATAGCCACCTTTAATTGAGCATTGACCAGGTGCCAGGAACTTGCTAGGCATTTGAGAGGCATTATCTCGTATAATCCTTAGGATAACCCTGAGATGAAGAGGCTGTCTCTAGGAAATTGAAGCTCAGAGAGGTTAAGCAACTTGGGCTAAGTCACAGAGCTAAGAAGTGGCAGAGCTTATTAGAGCCTGCTGTCATCACCACTGTACTCTGTTGCCTCTTAGATCTAAAGCATGTTGAAAACCACAGAGCACTAAGCACATATCAGGCAGCAGTCATCATCACAAGAAATCTCAGCGATGCGAGTACCTTTTCAGCATTTGTTCATTCACTCAGAAACATGATTGCTTAATGACTCTTGTCATCTGCAGAAAAGAGGAGTTTTACCTTTTGAAAATTTGGGCATCCACCCAAGGTTAATAAGGCATCCAGTCTCTGCAGTTAGTGTATGGAGTTTCAACAGGAGGCAGAACATTTGGTCCTTCCCTTTGAAGTTAAGATCTCCATTCCTCCCCCAGACTAGTGGGTCGATTGATTACTAGTGCGAGAATCTCTAAAACATTAGCACTCCAGATGGGAGTGCTCTGGAGCCTATGTGGAATTGGAACTCTGTGTCCACGTCATGTGTCATCTCTGTTTCAGTCTACACTGCACCACAAGTTGCAAAGGTTCCTCAGCTCTGAGCAATCACCTATTCCATTCATAAGGCAGCTCCAGGTAAAACGAGGGTGTTAAAGGCATTAGATGTACAGTTGGAGAAGGAAGGAGATACTGTGCTCATCGCTCATCTTCTGTGTTTTGTCATTTCATGACAATAAATGGCTAACTTGATAGGTTACAGTGAGTTGGCATGCCCAGTATTCCTTCTGAGCTTCCCAACTCTTCTCTCTCTTTATGGATGAGGACACTAAGGTCTGAGAAATCCAGTGACTTGCAGAAAGATGCCCATCAAGAAGGTGGGGAACTACATCAAGGGTTCCCATTTAGGTGACCCCAAGTGTAGCCTGCTTTCCATGCACACAAAACCAACCCCTCACTCCTTCTCACCTCTCAATGCAAGTGGGACTGCAGACGGGGGAGAGAGGAGCCCTGAGTGTAACAGGGAATGTGGAGATTTGGATGGCTACAAAAATACTGGCCCTGTTCTATCTGGCCCTCTTCTTTAAACTGGGGACCTTAGAAATATCCAGTCGGAGGGGGTCCCTTCACACAGGTTTAGGATTTGTAGCCATCATTCTCTGAGGTACGTGCTTTTCCTTGCAGAAAGAGCATGAGACTCAGTAAGCAGACCTCAAATTTGATCCCAGGGCTGTAACTAGGGCTTTGTGAGACTTTGAGCAAGTCCCTTTCCTCTTGAGGTCAGAAGGCCTGTATATCTCTGGCCTCAGGCACCCAGCCCTGTGCTAGATCCTGGGTCACAGCAGTTCACAGCGGAGGAGCCAACTATTCCTAGGCTTCCTCCACTCGGGACCTATTAATCTGTCCTACTCTGTAGTTCTACTTGTCCTACTCTGAAACCAGGAGAAGAGAATGGTTGAGTGGCCCTCTTGTGCGAGCTACTTTGTATTCATTAGCTCATCTACTCCTGTGAAATAGGGATTAATATTTCCACTTCACCGATGAGGAGACTGAGGCTCAGAGAGGATAGGAACTTTCCCAGTGTTGCACAGTTAGTAGGTTGGAAATTCACATCTCAAACCCAGGTTCTTGACTCTGAAGCTTCCCAGATTAGGAGCTCAGATAGTTAGGGCCTTCTGTAGGCCAGGCAGGACTCTGGAGGCTCAGGCTAGAGCAGAGGACAAAACAGAGTCCCAGATTGCCTGGAGATTTCATTCCAGTGGCAGAGACAGCCCATAAACGGAGAAGGAGTGGAAGCATCTTTACTTCATTCTGATGGCTCCCTGGAACCTTTTGGCCAGCATCATCCACTGCCCAGCCTGTGAGCAGCAAGCCATGCTGATTAAAAACCCCACAGGGTGGTTGGGACAGCCAGCTGAGACTGGGGCCGAGTTGCCTAAACATCCCTCTTGGAAGCCTGGAGAGGAAGCCCAGGGTCCCCTGCTTCATGCAGGCTGTGGGCACGATGCAGGTGCAGGTCTGGCTCTGGGAGAGGGGAGCTAGGCGTATGGCCCCACTTGCTGGAACCAGATGGTCCAGGGACCAGCTCATTGGAGAGGCAGCTGTCCCAAGCTCTTACTGAGATCTTGCATGAGTCTCTGGGCTTCAGCCTCTGCACCAGTAAAATAGCGTTAATAATCTGCCCATGTCAGAGTCTCTGGGACGACCGTGAACAAAATGTGGATATGAACGTGGTATAAACCACACAGGGTATTACTGCTGTTAGCACTTTTTTTTTAATGATCAGAAATTGGCATTGGCTCAGAAGGGGGATGGGATACGTGTGTCCTTGGAGCTCAGGTAGAAACACACAGGACTCCTGAGGATGTCTCACTCACATCAACAGCCCCACTGCACTGAGGAGACCTGGATTTATGATGTAGCTCTGAGCATTCTGGGTCAAAGCCTGCAGTGTGTATGCGCCTTTCTATTTTGGGGATCCTCCCCATGGAGCATGCAGCTGTTCACTCCCATTCCTACCTCCTCCTCCTCCTCCTGCAGTAAGGGCCCTTTCCTGTTCCAGATGCTCAACCAGGGCGGGCCACCAGGCAGAGGCCTTGCCTTCAGACGAATCTGTTCTGCTAGGGCTGAGCGCTGCTCAGCTTGCAGACCGCCACTGGGCTCTGCATCTGGGTCCTGCCTAGGTAGCCCAGTTCAGCAAACCGGTGACCTGAAAATTGCAGTCTCTTTGGAGGGGAGGATGCTGGGAGGGGGAGTTCCATTTGGCAGCTGGCTTCTGCTGGCATCTGAGAGCTCGGCACTGCCTGTTTCTGAACTTCCAGGAGCCCACGCTACGCTGGCCTTGTCTGCATTCCTGCCTGGCCCCTGCCCCCAGCTTCCTTGACATTAGGTCCAAGGTGACAGGTGTCTGAAGCTTGAGCTCTCTGGGGAGGATAGTGGACACGGTTGGACCCCAAGTCGGAGACGCAGGAGAGCTCGGCTGAACTGAAACTCAGGCGCCACCCCCCCTCTAGGGTGTGTGCACACCAGTCGGGGGCAGCCCTAGGGATGTGAGCCTGGGGCTTCCAAAACTCTAGACTGGCCTGTGCTGGCTGAGGGCTGTTGCTTTCACTGAAAAACCCCAGCTGGAGAACTCAATGTGACTCTGCTTGCAGGCAGATATTTGGGTCATAAGCTGCCCCTGGGGTGCCAAGTTCCAGATCTGGGGGAGGAGGGGGAGCATGTGCTTCTAGGTTTGGGCTACAGATTTTGATTTCCGCAGTCAACATCAAATGATTGGGCAAAACCCTCCCTCCTGTCCCATTGCCCTTCCTTCTCCTCCTCATCTCCTTCCTCCCCTTTCACCAGATCTCCAACCCCCAAAGTACTTGGTAGGAAGGCAGGCATAAGCCACAGGCAGCTGGACTTGACCACTGGGGGCCCAGTGCCAAGGCCTAAGCATGGCTGCCGCTGCCACTACCTCCTGCACTCCTGCCCCCCTGCCCCTCTGCACAAATGTGCCTTTGTCTGCCTCCCTCCAGTGCTGTGGGGATCGGTCACTCTCCTGACAACCCATCCAGAGCTGCCTCTCCCGTTTGGTTGCTCCCCAAGGCTGTCAACTGGCATGCACCTGTGACCTGAGATCTCCTGCTCTTATGCCCCTCCCCCCATGGCTCAGTACCTGGCTCATAGTAAATGCTCAGTAAGCACTGACTGCTGTTCCTCTTGGCCAGAGGGTCCCTTTCAAATTGGCCAGGCCACCACCTTTGTTGAACACAACAGGCCAAGGACACATAAAGGAGAAGGGGCATGTCCAAGGTCATTGGGCCAGTTAGTGATTCATCACAGTTTCTCAGAAGTGGTTGTCTCTTGGCCTTGTGCTAGAAATGGGAAGAGAACAGGATAATTTGCAGGAAATCTTTTGCTCCAATGGTTAATTCAAATCTGCAGATGCCAGATGAGCCCTGTCACGAGGCTAGGCGCTCTGGGGGTACAGTGATGAGAAGGGAACAGCCCTGACCTTCAGAGTGCTGCATTGTGGAAGTGGGAAATGCACAGGCCTAAGATGGCGGCCTCAAGTGGGCCAGAGCACCCAGGCTGGGAGTGGAAGGGGTAGAGGTGAGGCTGTCTTATCGTAGATACCTTTGAAGGCCTGAGGGAGGAGAGTGTGCTTTAATCTGCTGGACAAGATTCGAATTGTTCAAGAGCATATAAAAAGGCTAGAAGAGCAAAGAGGAGGCTCCTTTCACTGGAACGTACAGAGCACCTGCCAACAGATGTGCAATAATAACAACTGTCATTAGTGAAGATGAAGTGTGGCATTTGGGATTGCTACATACCTTGCCCAGTTCAGAAATGGTCACCTAACTTGTATGAGAGTAGATATCTTCAAGCTTTTCAGCTCCGAAATGTTGTCTGCCACTCTCTTGTGAACTGTAGGCCTACGTGGCCCCCTGCAGAGTGAGGAGGGCAATTTAGAAATAACTTGTTTCCCTTGGGGAAGATGCTCAGCTCATGCTCTAGGTCAGGGGTTGGCAACTCTGGCCTGTGGGCTAAATCCGGCCAGCAGCTTGTTTTTGTAAATAAAGTTTTATTAGCATACAGCTACACCCAGTTGTTAACATACCGTCTAATACAGAGTTGCAACAGAGACCACATGGCCTGCAAAGCCTAAGATATTTACTCTTTGGGCCTCTACAGAAAAGAATTCACCATCCCCTGATCTAGGTCACTAGGCTTTGGTTCATTTTTTTCCGATGCCATAGTTTCCTCTCATAAGTGGGCACTCTCCTCAGTACCTGCTTGAGGGAAAACCACAGGTCCTCACGCCTCCCCAAGTGTTCTGCTTCCTCTCTTATGCCAAAGCTGGCCCAACGCCCCCACTTTGGATCCCATCCCTTCTCCAGACTCCTCGCCTCTGTAACTGTTCCTTGTCCTTTCTGCAACCTCCATTTCTCCCTCTCCCATCAGCATCCAAAAAGACCTTTTACAAACAGATCAAGCTGGTCATTCCTCTGCTTAATGCCCCACCCAGTGGCTTCCCACTGCAAACAACTGACAATCCACTCCCTTCCCAGGGCCTGCAAAGCCCTCTGTGAGCTCATGGCTGCTTCCTTGGCTCACTGTGCACCAAACACACTGGCCACCTGCCCATCCCTGGAACACGCCAAGAGCTTCCCCCTCAGGGCCTTCTTGCTTTGTCCTCCCGCCTGGAGTGTTGTGCTCCCAGTCCTTCTCCTGGCCTGCATTTAGTTGTCCACTTAAATGTCACCTCAGAGGAGCCACCTGGCCACTGTATCTGTCCCATCACTGTTTCTTCAGTCTTCTGAAGAATACTGCTCACACTCTGTTCTTGTCCTTGTCCCCTTAACTGTCCATCCCACTAGAATTCCAACTCCTTCTCGGTCTGGTTCACCACTTCTCTCTCTGGTGTGCTCATTCTGGGGGGATTTCTGTTCTGGGCCCCCTAGACAGCCCTGCTTTGTACAGTTAGAAGCCCTTGCCTCTGTAGGGGACAGAAGCCCAGTTCCGCTCTCTCTAGCTGCCTCTTTTTCTAGAATAAGTTTCAGGTGCTGAAGTTGTCTAGTGTGAGGGCTTCCTGTGTGACACTGTCAGAAAAGCTGAACATTTTCTTGCCTCTTTTCCTCCTTCAAGTCAAGCCTTTGGGGTTTAGAACAATGAACTTGGCCAATATGAAATACCTCCAGGAAGCCAGCCCCCAAACACCAATACCCAACATCTGCTTCAAAGAGCTAAGTATACAGTAGCTAACTGCTGTTCATCCTATTTTTTTTAGCCACATGACAGCTAAGGAACTTAGAAATGCCTTGCCCTTTCCTGTAGTTAAATCTGACATAAAATTACTTTATTGGCAGCATTTTAACAAACAAAAATCTCCTGTGTTTTCACTAGTAGTTCAGCTTCAATTTTCCAGGTGAGAAAAAGATAATTATGAATGACTGCAGGGAGACAGTTTGGAGGTTTCTGTTAATAACACATTCAGAGTGAGTCTTCTTCCTCTCAGCCAGTCAGTGGAGCTTCTTACAGAGAGTTACAACAAGGGGGAAATATCCTGTAGGAACACCCCCTTGATCATCAGCACCACCTCCTCCTCCACCCCCACCGCCACCATCACTTTCACCATCATCACCTCTTCTACCTCCACTACTTTCACCACCACCTCACCAACACCACTACCACCTCCTTCACCTCTACCATCTCTACCACCGTCACCTCCACCCCACAACTTCCATCACTGCCACCATCACCATCACTACCTCCACTACCATTACCACCTCACCACCACCTTCACTTCTATTACCTCCACCTCCACCACCATCACCTTCATCTCCACTACTTCCTCCACTACCACCACCACACCATCACTACCACCACCTCCACTACCGCCACCATCACCACTGTCTTCATCATCGCCACCACCATCACCATCACCACCACCTCTACCACTACCACCATTACTCTCACCATGGTCTATATGACCACCACCGCAGAGGCAAGGGGAATTTTTCAGGGTATGTGGCACATCCCATGATGCAATCACAGACGCTTTCCACATATAGTGAAAGAAATAAATGGTTTTAGATTGTCATTATTTTCAATATGTAACCTACTCCTGTTGCTCTATGCTTTGGGGCTTTGGAACATCAGCATGTGTTTGTGGCCAAAATTAAATCAGGATTCATTACAAGAAAGGCCAATATCCATAAGTGCACACCTTAAAAAAAGATAAGTTTAGATAAGAGATCTTTCACTTCGTAAAAGGATTTACTGAGGATTTCTTTTCAATGGCAAATTCTTGTTGCATTTTATTATGATTTGGTTTACAAAAGTTAGCCTTGCACACAGCTGTTCAGGAGTGCAGCCAATGAGTGAAGGCAGATCTGCCCTGAATGGCAAATGCTGCTGAGTAAACCACATGAAAGGCTCTATTAGGCCACCAAGAATGTGTTTGCATTTTCAACAGCGGAAAGAGAGAGAATATTTACTTGATCCATACCCCATGCCAGGCACTGTGCTCACTTTACATTGCTAACCTCAGGTGATCCTTATAACAAATTTGTGATGATGGCCTCATGCTCCCCGGTTTGGTTGCACAGCATTGTAAACGTACTAAATGCCACTAAATTGTACACGTTAAAAAGGTCAATTTCAGGGGCTGGCCCCATGGCCTATGGTTGAGATTGGTGCACTCCGCTTTGGTGGTCTGAGTTTGCAGGTTGAGATCCCAAGTGTGGACCTACACCACTCATCGGCAGCCATGCTGTGGTGGCGACCCACATACAAAATAGAGGAAGATTGGCACAGATGTTAGTTGAAGGCTAGTCTTCCTCAAGCAAAAAGAGGAAGATTGGCAATAGATGTTAGCTGAGGGCAAATCTTCCTCACCAAATAAAAGGACCTGAATCATTTCACAATGTATACATATATTCAATCATGTTGTATGTTTTTTTAATCACACTGTCCAACCTAAATATATACAATTTTAGTCAATCATACCCCAATAAAGTTGGGAACAAAAGAGGACCTAGGCCATAGGGAGAGTCCCTACTAACTGGGGTGAATACATCTGTAGATAGTAGACTTTAGAGGCAGAAGTTGGCCCTCAGTGGCTATAATGTGCTTATTATTCAGCAAGCATGTGACCTCCAGAATGCACTGGACTAACCAGGTGTCTCTGGATTCTTCTCCCACCTGCATGGCTGTCAGGTTTCTCATGTGGGGAAATTCTTGCCATGATCTAAAGCCTGTCTCCATTTTATTTAGCCCATCATTGGGGCACAGGCAGATGCATAGTCACCTTGTGCCTAAGCCTCAAGACTCATCCTTCACACCTTTCAAGGCCAGGTACCTAATTTGTGCTTTTAAGCTTATATTCTCTTTCATAAAGAAGACCCTCAAATTGTATAAGCTTCAGTTCCCACAAAGCAGAGCTCTCCACTTGGGTCCAGGGGAGAAGGTACTGAGCAATCAGCAACTGTTTTTGTCTTTGCCTCATTTAAACTACTCGAGTTGGTGTCCTGGTGATGGGGAGTAGTGCCTCCCAGGAAGTCAGGATTGTCACCTTGGTCCTGACCCTGCAACTGCCATCCCATGGGGCCTTGCTGTAAGGAGAGAGATTGCTGCTGTGTTCACCCAGTCACAAGCAGGAGTCTTAAAGATTATCTGGATGGGGAGCTGTGGCTACCCCATATGGTTCATGATTTCCACATAGTTCAGACTGACCCAGCTAACAATGACCCACGACTTGATTGTTTCCAGCTCTCAGATTATCAATGGCTCCTTATTGCCCCAGCTTAACTCTGTAGGGAGTCAAGTCCCTGAAATGCACCAACAGCCTCTCTAAAAACTCACTCAGCCCATCAGGGCCCAGGCCAGGGCCTTTCCCACATACCCCACTCCTAATCCCATCAGCATTATCAAGAAGCCCACCACTGCCTGAGGGACTCCACATTTGGAGTCCTAGTCAACACGGTGACACATGTGAAAGGAAGGCCTGGGTAGCCAGCAGCCAGGGAGCAAGGAGTGGGAATAAGTGCCCCTTGCTACACACCCAGTATGCACTCGTCAGGCAAATCTGGGACCTCGGTTGGGGCTTTGTGGTGTGGAGGCAGGGCCTACCAAATCGGCCCAGAGATATGATGTGGCTTCCCTCCACCTTCCTGGGTGGCTCTGGATACGAGTCCACACTTGGAGCCTACCTGAATGGTCTACCTGTGCATGTGCTCCAGGTAGAAGTGTGGAAAGCTGGGGACAGGGTCAGTCACAGCCCAGGGCAATGTAGAGACGTTTCCAACACGACAACAGGACTTGACAGCCCACCAGCCTGTGGGGTATCTGGACCCCACCAGCTCACAGGGTATCTGGGCATTACTGCTTGAGAGTGTTTTCCACTGGTCTTGTCACTCTCCAGATGACAGGAAGTCCGGATTGCCTGGCCAACTGGCGGAGACTTTCCTTCCTTACCTCTGAATTCTTCTGCATCTCTGGAGCATTCTAAAAAAGGGGTGTTTTCTCAGGAGCCCCCTCTATCATCAGAGGTGGACCAAAGTTGGGAAGTTGAGAGTGGGTGCCCAGCCTTAGTTACAGAGGCACCCCCTGGCTGCTGGGCTCACTCCCACCAGGGGGCTTTGCCATCAAAATATAGGAGCCCATCACCTCTGGAAAGTTGGAAGCACTGTGGTGAGACAGCTTGTAGGGGAACGAGTTGAATTTGGTTTGGCATTCTCTATTAACTCAGTCACCTCTCCCTTCATTTCTGTTCATTTAATGTGTGCTGGATTCTAATCATAGAAATCCAAGCTTGCAATTGGACAGTGCTTCCAGTGACTGGGGAAGCAGTTAAGGGAGGGCGGGTTTGGGGCACAGGTCCAGATGACTGACACATAGCAGAGCAAAGACTAGTTTGCTGAGTTCTCATTCTAGACAGATCTCCAGGAACAAGCTTTAAAATGCTGTCACTGGTTTCACATGCTCCTCGGGGTGGTTGGAGAGCTGGCAGCCTTCCTAGTGACTGGTGACTTGGTAGGACTCTCTAATAGAATGTGTAAGTAAGCATGGCTCATTTGATGGAAATTGCAGTCCGCCTTTCTTGATTCAACTGGTGCAGACCTGCTACTCTCAGGATTAACTCTGCTAGCCTACACACACACACACACACACACACACACAGACACACACATGCACACACACTCTCCCTCTCTCTCTCTCCCTCTCTCTCTCTCTCTCCTTCTCTCTCTCTCTCTCTCTCTCTCTCTCTCTCTCTCTCTCTCTCTCTCTCTCTCTCTCTCTCTCTCTCTCTCTCTCTCTCTCTCTCTCTCTCTCCCTCTCTCTCTCTCCTCTCTCTCTCTCTCTCTCTCTCTCTCTCTCTCTCTCTCTCTCCCTCTCTCTCTCCCTCTCTCTCTCTCTCTCTCTCTCTCTGTGTGTGTGTTCAAGTCATTCCTCGTTAAAAAGCCATGGAGATATGTGGGGAGGACCATAATTTGACCCAACTGGGCTGGGGCAGGTTGACCTTTCTTTAATAGTGTCTGGAGTTAGAAGTGATGTAAAGATCTTACCCATGGCAAGGACACTTGTAAGCCATCACGTTCTCCCCAGGGAGAGAGGCCCTCTTAGGTGGGGGAGAAGAGAATTCATCTTTTCTCTACAGGAGCAGTCCGGAGAGAAAGTCCTAGCATCAGCTTACCAAAGCTGGGACCCATTCACTCACTAAAACTGAGGCCCAGAGTGGGGAAGGGACCTACGAGAGATCATACGAGGAGGACAGCCCAGGAAGCAGTGAGGAGGCTGAGCTTCAGTGACCTCCGAGGGTCCTTCTGCCCCCCTCACATAGAGAAACCCGGTCTGCCCAGTGGCCCTGGCAACCTCCATCCTCAGGCCTGTGGCCTCCAACCTCAGCTCCACCTCCCCTTTTCCCCTTCCCTGCGTGACTCTGGGCTCATCAGCCTAACTCAAGTGAAACAGATGACACTTGCTAACCTGGGTCCTGCCCAGACAGGGTCATCTGGCCTGGGACAGTGCCCTTGCCTTTGGCCTTCAGCTTCTGTTCCAGCCCCCAGGCAGCACCTGCTTTATCTGTAGGCCAGCTTTGCCAACTCTGTCCAGCCATTTGAAACTAACTACTCTTTCTCTTCTCCCTCAAGTAATCATCTTTATCCTGCTAGTGGCACCACTTGGGAATGTGTTGGGAGGAGACCGGGTCAGGGCTTCTTCCTGTGAAAAGAGGCCAACCTGGGAGTCTAAGAAGCTGGCCCATGGGCACATGTCTTCCGGGCTCTGGGCCTCACTGGCCCTAACATGAGTGGGTGGGACCAGCTTGTCTCTAAGGACCTGACAGTTCTGACAGCCTAGGAGTGCAAGGCTAGTGCTCAAGAAACAGTTGTTTAATGACGGAATAGTTCAAGCTTTCTCAGGGGATGGTACAATATGAATTATGAGCTCATTAAATCCATATGCATTTATAGGTTTGGGGCCAATCTTAGAGTTGCTATTTCTTCTAATTGGTGTGTCTACACTATAGAAAGGGAGAATGCAGTTCTAGAAACCCCCCCACCCAGGCCTGCTCATTTCTGCATTTGTTGGGGTTGCCGCTCAGATACCTCTGGTTGAAGCTGGTCGAAGCCAAAGGCCCTCAGACTGAAATGGCTGAGGCCACAGACAGCATGGCGGAACCCAGAGTGGCAGGTGTGGCGAGCAGCAAAAGGTGGAATTTTAAAGGCAGCACCACTGGCTGTTAGGTCGGTGCTGTCAGGACTAGGCTGCTCACCTCCCTCCGCCCCCACTTTATGCCCCAGTCCTTGTGAATGTGTCCTTATTTGTCACAGAGCTAGCTGAGACCCATACTGGAGGGCAATGAGGCAGCTTGAGGACCCAGGGCCTGGAGAATGACATCAGTAACAATTACTACTCCCAGTGTGCGTGCCTCAATGATGCTGTGAGGCACACAGGGCAGGCCAAGTACCCGTTTTACAGAAGACGACATTGAGGCTCAGAGAGGGGGACTGACTTGCCCACAGTCACACAGCAAATGGAGAAACTAGGACTTAAATACAATTCTTTTGATGCCCCCTCCAGGGCTCTTTCCTCCACCTCAGCCTGCCTCCGCTTGCGTTGGGTGCTGAGCATGCAGTCTGCAGGCTCAGCACAAGCCAGGGGCACCAATATATCCCTTGTTTGTAAGTTGAGATTCTTGCTCCAGACCACCTGTTAGCAGAGATTCATTCTTGAGACAAACGGACTCCTCTTGAAGCCTATCAGCATTCAGGGTTCCCTTCCAGTCCCAACTACCCTGGGACTCTCTTGCAATGCTGGAAATGCTGAAAATCCTGTTTGTTCTACAGAAAGGTCAGTTTCAGTTTGTGCGGACATTCTTCTAAAAAACAAACATGCAACTGACACATATGCCCAAATATAGGCATTTATACTGTACACATGGATACTCATCTGATCCCATGTATATATCCAGGCATTTTCTCTTTCTGTCTCCCCACCTCCCTCCCTCCTTCTCCTCCTTCCTGCAAACCCAGTTCTGTTGTATCATTGTCCTATCTATTCTGGGGCTACCTCCACCGTGCCCCACCATGTCTTCTTTCTTTTCTTCTGAGCAAGCCTACTGGGGACCACCTTTGTCTCAGAGGGCTTGAAAGCCAATATAGTTCACCAACATCAGGTTCTTGGAGACTCATAGGGGGAACATGTAACAGTATTGGAGAAAGTTGGTGGTGGAGTATGGATGTTCTTGTGAGAGAGAGACTAAGAGAACCAGCAAGCAGATTGCCCTGAGCTGAACTGGAGGAGGCGCTGGTGAGGGAGAAAGGAGAGACTAAATAAGCCACAGGCAATTTTCACCTTCCTGACAGTTTTTCCCAGGGCCCAGTGCCCTCTGGAGGGCAAACGAGGCTCCCTGAGCTCATCTGTCCTGGATACCTTCAGCCTCCCGCACTCTTACCCAGTAGGAACTGTGGTGTCCGTGGTAAATCTCCAGCTAGAATGTCCAAAATGAAGCGTCTGTAACAGCCTGCCAAGCCTCTCAGGAAAGACTAATATATATATGTTATATTTTTTATTCTCCTTGTGCCCATTTTATGAGCCTGGACTTTACTCTTATAATCTAGACCTTTTCCAAGAAATCTTCCCCCTTTTTGCCATTCTGGACTAAAAATGTAGAAAGGGAAGAATTGCCATATGTCATTGTTCAGACAGAACCAGAAATAATGTTGACTTCAGAGCTGAATTTGGCCCCTATCAGAAGGGTTGCCTTTGTTTTCTCATTATTTAGGGGGTGGGGAAGCCATCACATGCTTTAAAATGCATTTTAATGAATGTTTTTGAGGTCATGGGGATCACATTGGTGGCTTTGTCTGCCTGATTATGAAATGGAACTCTGCAGGCATTTGGGGATGGAGATAAAGTTAGTCCTTTCTAAAAGACTCCAGGGCACTGTCCCTCACTTCCTCTCCCCACCACCTCCAAACACCAAAGGCCAGACCTGTGAGGCTCAGGCTGGGAGTTGGGACACCTGGGATCTAGTGTTGTCGTCATCCCCTAACTGGCTATGTGACCACAAGCAAATCACATCCCATTCTGTTTTCTGTGAAAAGAGAAGGTTGAAATGTGCTCTCTAGAAATCCTACCACTGTCCACTGATTCACTTATGATAAAAAAAGAAAAAATCTCACAGTGAGTGGGCAGGATCATGTGCAATACATGGCTTGAAGGAAGTAGGGGCTGGCTGGTAGCTGGGACCAATAGCTTGCCGTCACAGAGTCCACAGAGACTGGGAAATGGCACATGTTTGAAGCTGGAAGGTTTCTTTAGGAGGATCTGGAAGCTTGGTGGGGGACCTGCCGCCCCCAGCATGATGTTCAGAGAGGAAATCATTCTGGAGTAGCAAGCTATCTGTTGCTCTTGATCTAAAATGGTGGCTGTGGGATTCAGTCAGCAATACCCAGCCCAGGCAGGCAGATCTCAGCAGCAGCGCCCACTGTGAGCAGCACCCAGGTGAGCTGGTGAATGCACCAGTGTGGCGCTAGGCACGGGGGAAACCCCAGCCAGCTTCTCCCAATTGAGATGAGTAACAAATCATGGGACTGGGCAAGAGGAGGCACTGAGGCGAGCCTGTATCTAGGAGCAAAATTAACTGGATAATAGATTTCCATGTCTCACCGATGCCTGGTGAAAGTAGATGCTATTAGAGCTGGCTGAGCACTTCCATATAAACATAGCCGCCTTCCCTGGGCCTTGTTTAGGCTTGGCTGGGGTTCTGGCCATTCAGCCAGGGTGCTTTATTGAAAGCTCTCACCATATAATCCAAAAGGCACAGCTGTGGCCTTCTAAGAAAGTAGAGTCTCCTTTAAGTCCCTTGAAAAGGGAAAGCTCAGAAAAGGCTCCCACCTGCTCCTCTGCTGAAACTGCAGCCTCAGCACCCCCCCACACATCCTGCACCCCCAGGGACAGCAATGCAAGCCCGTCCCCCTGATTAGGCATCTTCCCAAAGCCTTCAGTGAGGCAAGCACCAGCCACGTCCAGCTGCAGGCTTGCCACAGCAAGTGTGGCACCCGCTCCAGCAAATTGGATCCACCAGCAGTGGGGCAGCCCTCAACATCCTGCAGGGCTTCCTGGGATCCGCTTTGTTACTGAGGAGCCAGGTGGGTTCCAGAATTGGAATTGAGTGGGGAACATTGGTGTGGATGCACTTGATGCACACCTCAAAAGTTGTGTGCACACATGCTCTCATTTCAGAGAGCTGGACACTCCTCTCCTTTGCCAGTGGTCACCCTCTGCCTTTCCCATCTCCTGCCACCTTAGTCCCAACAGGTTAGTGGCAGACCAACAGTTAAATGAAAGCAAGAACCCACAGAATCTGCCAGGGTTTCCAGGCCACTGCAACTCTCAGCCCCTGCCCTCCCTTCCTTCCCATCCCCCGACCCCATCCTTTCCCTGCCTGGTTCTACATAGACTTCACGTCATTAAACGTGTCTTGCAGTCCAAGACATCACAAACAACACATTGGGCCCAACCATTGCTAGCTCGGATTCCCTACAGGGGATCTACTTAAAACCCACACTCACTCATTCCTATAGATCCATTTCATACATTTCTGTTTTCAATATGTTGGATTTCTTTGAACTCTGGAAGAATGTAGAAGAGACCAATTTCAGTTTGGGATCCAGTGACTTGTTTGTGAGCTGCCCCATAATTGAGTGAATGGTCAGGAAAATATGTGGCAGAGCTCCCTGCGTGCTGGGTCATTTGTGTTCATTTGTCCATTGATTCATTTAACTGCTGTTTATTGAGCACTTGCTGTGGGCCAAATACATAGTAAGCACTCCTGGGTGGGAGAGTGGGCACAGACGGCACCTGCTCAACATCTCCCCAACCCACTGCTGCCCGCCCCATGGTATTCAGCCCTCAGATGAATTTGGCGGCAGAGCTGCGCCTTGAAGTGCCCTTGTTCAGGTCATAGACATCTCAAAAGAAAAGGCAGAAAAGTAGGCAAGTCCCCTCACTCAGAGTAGTGGAGCCCACCCCCCCCCTTCTGCTGGGACGAGACAGTGTCTTGCCACCAGGGTGGGTTAAGGCAGTGGGTCGGAAGGCAGCTGAGTGGTGGTGGAGGAGCCCTGCACCTGCCTGGGCCCTGTGGCCCTCCAGCTGAGCAGCCCTGGGCAAGTCCTGCCTCCTCCCTGGGTCTCAGGGTCCCTGTGTTTAGTAGGACGGAATTGGACTCCCAGGACCCTTCCAGATCTTCCCTTTGTAATGCCAGCTTCCAGTTAGTGAGCATCTACTAGGTGCCGCAGAATCTGCCCTATTTCACGTAAGAGTCAGAGCAGCATCATGAGATGAGAACTAAAATTAGGCTCACTTGAGCCCGAAGAAACGGGCTCAGAGAGGTTAAGTGGCAAGGCTGAGACCTAGTTGTGTCTGCCTCAGAACCAGGGCCCTATGCCACACTGCCACCACCCACGCTGGGGGCCAGTGCTTCTCAACCTACCTGTCCATTTAGAATCAGCCCAGGAGCTTTGAAAAACTCGGCTGCCTGGGCCCCACCCCAGATGAGACTGAAGCAATTCATTTGTGGTGGGAGAGCCAGGGAATCTGAGTGTTTCGAAGTGATTCTAACGTACAGCAAGGCCTAAGATGTGCGGCCCTGGGGGATCTCTTTTTGATGTTCACTCTGCCACGAGAGTCATGACCACCGTTGTGCTAGCAGGTGGCCCACACACATGTGTTGAACCCCTAGTGGGCCAAACGTGAGAGGACGTCAGAGGATCAACAGTGGATGTGTCAGTAAGACTTCCAAAGCTAAAAAGGGGGTTCTTACATGAGGAAGTGCTTCAACAGGCAGGAATCTGTTAGACTGTTGGCATTTAGGTGATTTCCAGGCCCCTCTCTTCCCACACATATTCCTCCACTCCACCCCTGTTCTCCTTTACTCGCAGGTCATGGTCATGATCATGACAGCCACAGGTGACTGTATGAAGCCTTGAAAGAGTAGGAAATACTGCATTACTCACTTCTTTGCTTTGTTCCCAAAGGCTATGATTTTATAAATGGTGGGCAGCTCCTCCAAAGCGCAGACCACAGATTGGGCCTTTTCCTGTTGTTTCGTATCTCCCCAACCTGAGGATGCCTCTGCAGAGAGGCATTTCTTACTTTATAAGAGTATAAGTCATTCTCATGAAAAACAAACAAGCAATCCAAAAACGTAGAGAACAGAAAGGGGCTTGCCAGTCATCCCCAAGAGATGACTGCTCCAAACAGTTGCACATATGTGCTTCCAAGTGATTTTTGTATGCTCATAGCAGTGTGTGTGTGTGCACGCACACACGTATAAAAATAAACGGAGCCATGCTACACTGACTGTTGTGCAGCTCATGTTAGCCTCTAAGCAGACTATCTCAGACAGCTGCCCAGGAGAACACAGCCAGGCCTACTTCACGCCTCTGAAGGCTCTGTTGTATTCCACTCGATCACCACAGCCTGAGGCGTTTAACCAAGACAGGCAACCTGAAAGGTCAATGTCTACGTTTCGCTTTTTCTTTTTAAAAATTGGGATATCTGGGGGCCAGCCCGGCGGCGCAGTGGTTTAGTTCGCGCTTGGCAGCCCGGGGTTCATGGGTTCAGATCCCGGGCACCTGCTGACCCCCTGCTTGTCAGCCATGCTGTGGCGGTGTCCCATATAAAGTAGAGGAAGATGGGCACAGATGTTAGTGGAGGGCCAGTCTTCCTCAGCAAAAAGAGGAGGATTAGCAATCGATGTTAGTTCAGGCCTGGTCTTCCTCACACACACAAAAAAAACTGGGATATCTATAGATAGGTAGGAATTGAAAATATCTTAGCTTGTTCTCAAATGCCTGCCCTTGGCAGCACAGTTCATTTAGTGGCTTCTGCGTAGTTTCATTGAGCTCTCCTTTAAGTGGGCAAAGAATATCCTTTGTGTGACTTTCTGTCATGTTTAGTATACAGACAGCATAATGCCTCATTTGAAGGGTAACAAGACAGTTTAAATGAAACACTGCAACAAAGAAACAAGCATTATGATTCCAAAAATAGGCTGTATTGTATAGTTTTGACAACTGTGAGTCTTGAAATTGAGAGATCTGTTTTATCTTGCAAGTTTCCTGTTCGTTAGCTTTAATGTGCCAAGCCTTTATAAAAATTCCTCTCTCTCTCCCTCCCCTCTTTCAGCCACAGGGAACCACTAAGAGGAGACAGGAAGGAGACAGCTTCCAGTTTCCGGGCATGGCTGACGTGGGTTACCCCAATAAAATCAAGAGGCCTTGTCTTGAGGATGTCACCCTTTCTATGGGCCCAGGTGCCCACCCCAGCACGCCCTGTGCAGAGCTGCAGGTTCCTCCATTGACAGTGAACCCTAACCCTGCAGCTATGGGAGTAGCTGGCCAATCGTTACTACTCGAAAATAATCCCATGAACGGCGGTGTGATGGGCTCGCCATTTGTGGTACCACCGACTGCAGAAATGGGACTGAAAGGGCCCGCTGTTCCTTACTATGAAAAAACCAACAGCATGCCGGCTGTGGACCAGGAACTTCAAGATCTCCTGGAGGAGCTAACAAAACTTCAAGAACCTTCTCCAAGTGAGCTCGATCTTGAAAAGATACTGGGGAGCAAGCCGGAAGAACCACTGGTCTTAGATCCCACTCAGGCAAGCCTTGGCGCGGCTCCCAAGCCTTCGCTTCAGATGCTGCACCTGGAGAGCCTTGGCTCCAGCAAGGAGTTTGCGTCTAGCTGCAGCCAGGTCACTGGCGTGTCACTTCAAATCCCGCCCTCCTCTGCAGGGGTCAGCTATGCGATTCCCTCTACCAGTAAGCAGCTGGCCTCACCTAGTTCCTCCACATCACAGGTCAAGAACCAGGTGCAGGCAATGCTCCCTGTCGCTTTGCCCCCGCTCCCGGTGCCCCAGTGGCATCATGCCCACCAGCTGAAGGTGTTGGCGGCCAGCAAGCAGGGATCTGCTACAAAGCAGCCAGGGCCCACTCCCAGTTGGTCTGGCCTGCCTCCTACAGGCCTCTCCCCACCTTACCGCCCAGTGCCATCGCCACACCCACCGCCACCATTCAGCCCGCAGAGCCTCATGGTGTCCTGCATGTCGTCCAGCAACCTGCCGGGGAGCGCTCTCCAAGGCTCTCCCAATGCCTTACTCTCGAGCATGGCACCCAGCAGCAATGCTGCCCTTGGGCCCGCCATGCCCTATGCTCCCGAGAAGCTCCCCAGCCCAGCTGTCAATCAGCAGCCGCAGTTCAGCCCGCAGAACTCCATTCTTGCCAACCTGGTATCGTCTACCATTAAAAGTCCTCAAGGACACCTGATGTCTGCTCTGCCCACCAGCAACCCGGGGCCCTCCCCACCCTACTGCCCAGAGAAGCTCTCCAGCCCAGGCTTGCCGCAGCAGTCCTTCACACCGCAGTGCTCCCTGATCCGGAGCCTCACGCCCACCAGTAACCCGCTCAGCCAGCAGCAGCAGCAGCAGCAGCAGCAAGCAAATGCCATCTTCAAGCCCATGACCACCAACTCACCGAAAACCCTGAGCGTGATCATGCAGCAGGGGCTGGCCAGCCCCAGCCCAGGAGCCCCGGAGCCATTTACTTTTGGCAACACCAAGCCTTTGTCGCATTTCGTTTCTGAGCCCGGCCCCCAGAAGATGCCCTCCATGCCTGCCACCTCTAGGCAGCCTTCCCTGCTCCACTACCTGCAGCAGCCGACGCCGGGGCAGGCCTCCTCTGCCACTGCCTCCTCCACTGCCACTGCCACCTTGCAGCTGCAGCAGCAGCCGCCTGACCACCCTTCGTTCCTTCTGCAGCAGATGATGCAGCAACCCCAGCGCTTTCCGCGATCAGCAGCCTCGGATTCCATGCCTTCTCTGCCCAGACAGGTAAGACAGTCTTATATCTGGTTGTTTGTTTTGTTTATGAAACAAGAACCATGTCTCGTGCTATCGATACCTGGCTTTGGAGGCAAATCCAGGCTATAGCCCTCTCTGAGACTGGGCTTTACTCTGGAAAAGTCTATTTAAGTCAGCTAATTCTGCGTGGTCAAAGCACAGTACTAATGAGGCCAAAGTTATGGTTTCAGTGTCTGTGTAGGTCACTTAACTTCCCTGGGAGGAAACCTGCACCCACCAGGTGCTGCCGGGAGACGAGTCAGAGTCGCACAGAGCTGCCTTCCCCTGCCCTGGGCCGTATTCCGTCACACAGGGCTAGTGAAGGCTTCATAGGATGCAAGGAATTGCACTGAAGCATTTCAGTCTTGTCCCTGCTGGCATAAGGCTGCACACTGAGCCTTCTAGAAATGCCACAGCAAACTTCTGCTGAGCAGCTCCAGTGTGCCATTCATCACTGTGCTGGATGCTGAGGCAGGTCCTAAATGGAAAGGACAGATACTTGTCAGGTAGTTAACGCTTACCATCTCCATTTTACGAACGAAGAACCTGAGGCTCAGAGAGTTGAAATGACTTGCCCAGAGTCACACAGTTAGCAAGGGGCAGAGCAGGAACTTGAAGCCAGGCAGTCTTGCTCCAGAGCCTGCATTCTTCTCAGAATTACTGTGGCTTCTCCCTCTCCATCATCTCCTGCAGGCTCCTTAATCGCTGAATTCCACTGACTCTCCAAGTGGTGTTGCTCACAGTCCCCACTCTTTATTGCCCTGTGTTAGTTATCTACTGCCGCATAACAAATGACCCCCAAACACATACGTATATTACCTCACGGTTTCTGTGAGCAGAAAATCCTGGCACAGCTTAGCTGAGTCTTCTGGCCCTGCATCTCTCACAGGGCTGCAGGCAGCTCAAGGCTCAACCGGAAAGGATCTGCTTGCAAGCTCCCTCCCCTGGTTTTTGGCAGAAAGCGGTTCCTTGCAGGTTATTGGACTGAAGCCTCAGTTCCTCATGAGCTGTTGGCCAGAGGCCTCCATTGGTTCCTTGCCATGTGGGCCTCTTCACAGAGCATCTCACAACATGGCAGCCAGCTTCATCCGAGTGAGCAAGAGAGAACATGCCAGCAAGAGAGGCAGGAAGAGTGCTAGCAAGTCAGAAGTTGGTCTTTATAACCGACTCTTGAAAGTGACATCCCATCATTTGTGCTGTATTCTGTTCATGAGACACAAGCATGAAGGTGTGAATAGCAGGAGGCAGGGATCCCTGGGGGCCGTGTCAGATGTCTGCCTACCAGAGTACTGTCTGTCGTGGTCCCTCCTTTCCATTACTCTCATCCCTGCCACCCAAGTTCAGGCCCTCTTCATTCTTTGTTCGAACTGATACTGTTGACTGTTAAAATGGTTCTGCCCCATAAACCATCCATTACTCTAAGCATTACCTTGCTGTAGTAGAGACCTGATCATGTTCCACACTTGCTGAGAAGTTTCTGGAAGCCCATAACCTGGCTCCATCTGTCTCCTTAGACTCAGGGTCCACCAGGCCCTGCCTGGCACTTCATTTCTAGAACCCTGAAGCTCTTGCAGTTCCTGGTCCTCTCTGCGTTCTCGGTTTTTACTCCTGCCATTCCCCGTGCCCGGCCTTCCCTTCCCAACTCTATTCTCCCGCCCCACTCACACGGCTCCTAAGGCTTAGGCCCCCTCCCCTCCAGGAAGCCTTTCCCTGGCTGTCCTCGGTGCTTCCGTCTCCCACTCTGCCTCCCTCAAGGAGATGGCCGGAAAGTGCTTGATCAGGGACCTGGCCCAGAAGAAGCACCTGTTGGGGCTGACCTCTTTTCTGAGGGCCCCAGATGAGCGTTACCGCGGGGGCCCCCAGAGGATAGAGACTATGTCTGTTTCATGTAGGTCTCATGAGGCATAACCAAGCAGAGTATTCCGCACCAGGGAATCGGTCCTCTGATGGCTGCACACAGCAAGGAGAGCTCGCGCGGGGGTGGCCAGGGCGAGCAGCAGGCCCTTGTCTGCAGTTCAGGAGCACTTTGGTTTGGTTTTGTTATAGGCCTGTTGCCATCTGTTTGCATGGACTTCTGCGGCTGGCTCGGTGGAGCCCCAGCATCAGCACTGCAACTCTTACCCTAGCAGGCAAGATCCTCAGCCCGGAGACGTGTCACCATCCAACATTGTGAGCCGTTTTGGGTTTTTTTTCTTCAATGGGGTACATTTGTAGCTTGACTGTGTTGCCTCAGAGCCAGATCAGCTGGCTCAGAGGGAGAATTCTTAATGATTGGGGTCGTGAAAATCACACCCAACCGATTACGTAGGTGGGGTTGGAGAAAGTGTTCAGGAGAAAGACCAAGCAGCCAAGCTCCCTGAGGCTAGGAAGGGCTTAGGCAACCCCCGCCAGCAGAGGCGAGAGGCTGGGCCCCCTGGATGGGATGCCCTCACTACCAAGGGCTGCCTTCCCGGCCAGTGCCGGCCAGTGCCCACGGGCCAGGCATGCAACTCAGTACTTCACCTGCCTTTCCTCAGAGGTAGAGGCTGTTATCATTCCCTTTAAAGCTGACAAGACTGACGCACAGAGAAGTTGCCAGAGTTGCCCACAGTCACACAGCAAATCAGGGCCAGAGTGGGGAGTATGGCTCCAGACCCCACACTCGTGAGCCCACACTCATAACCCCACGCACAGGGCACTGCCTCCAGAGCCTTCCATTCCTCCTTAACCTCCCAACTATTGCCTCTTTTACAAAGTGGAGGTGATGATAGGTTGTTTGAGGAGTAAATGCATTAATACATCAAAAGCACTTCAAACAGGGCCTGGCCTGACATTGAAGGTTTACTGTCACTGTGACTCTCACTCGTGGCCCTCACTGAGCCTCCACGTCTGTTTTCTGGGAGCTAAGATGTGGCTTTCAGAACTGGCGCTCTCTCCAGCCCCCATGCCCACCATGACACTGACGGGAGCTGTGAGGCCTCCTAGCCTTGTGGGCTCTGCCTGTTCTAGGCCCTGCCCTGCCTCGACAGCCCCAGGCTTGGTGAAAAAGAGAAAATAGACATCTTTGCCCGGGCGGCTGGGATTTCCCCTTTGTTCTTTCTGGAACTCTCTCACTCTCAGTCCACCCCCCTCCCCAGCACCCTGTTCCATCTGTGGCATTCTAGCCAAAATGCACTGAGCAGGCCTCCAAGCCAGACACACCCATAGCTCTGCTCTTCCCTCTCGTGACCTTTCCCCATTCCCTTGAAGGCCTAAGAGCTCTGCTCTGGTCACTCTTCCAGGGGAAAGAAGAAGAAGGGAAGAGACGAGTGTTTCAGGCAAGAGCTGGGTCACCCGTGGAAGCGCAGACAGCAGCCCCAGTGGTGGGGAAGTACATGCTTGCTTCTTGCTTCCAACAGGGTGAACTGGGCAAGTTTTACTGATGGCCAAGCTGAGCTTCAGAAAATACTCATTACCTCCTACGTGGCATTGACGAGCTTGTTGCCTGTCCATGGAGGATAGTGGTTACTGGAGAAGGACTGGGCATTCATTTTAATCCAGATCTCAGTGTTTTTAAGGAGTAGTTTCTAAATGTAAGATGAGAAACCAACTCTTGAGTAAGCAGAAATGCCCAACCCAGATGTCTATAGGAGCTCATTCTTATTTGCAGGCTAGTGTTTCTCAGCTTGGGGAATTCCACTCTACCGGTTAAGTGAATGATCCAATTTCAGTGGACCATTTGCTTGCACTGAAGGTAAAAGGCAAATGCCATCTGGCGTCAGGACAGCCGTTCACCACGGCAGTGTAAGCAAGGGCACTGGGGGCAGACAGAACTGTGGTTCAAGTCCAGGCACCAACACTGACTGGGCCGGGTGCCAGGAGCAAAGTCACGTGATCCCTCTGAGCCTCAGCTGCACCTGGGGAAAGGAATCGTCCTCCTCTCTCAGGCTGTTGGAAGACAAGGAGACGCTAAATTGAAATTGCTTAGAACCCTGCCCAGCCCACACAGCGTGCTCCGCCAGGGCTGGAGCAGGCTCCGCGTCTTGGATCTGAAACCCCTGGGGTCAGATGTGTTTCCACATTCAGAACATGTGGGACTTTAGAAAGGTAATATGCTGCATATACCAAATATCACACAACCCTCCGGTGCAATCTGGGGCAGCATTTTATTATTTTTGCTGAGAAATATGAATATTTAACTAAGTCCAGGTCAAATTTTGCCCCCAAGTAAATATTGGCACCAAATCTACAAAAATCAAACAGACTTTCAGAGCTTTTCGATTTGAAATTACAGATAAGTGATGTGGACCTGGAATTATTAAGGGAGGGACTCTTGGGAGTCGAGACCCTCAGCCCTGGTGTGTTTGATTTTAATGACCCCACATCTCCTCACTGTATTCCCAACCTTACTCCCAAGGCTGGGTGACAATTCTGTTTTTAATCAACGCGAGGCAAAATGAATTTTGTTTCCATAATTTAAACCCCTTCTCCCTGAACACTATTGGAGATAGCTTAGGGTATTGCAGAAATCAGGGTTAGGACTTTAATCTTACCATCAGCCACTGGCGAATGGAGCATACATTTACTCAACCATGACGGCAGGCCCCTCACAGAGATGGGAGTTGAGTTCTGCAAGAGTGGGGCTAGCAAGAGGCAGCGGGAGTGCCCTTGGGAGGTGTCTTTGCAGAGCTGGGAGTGCAGCATCAAGGGGAGGAGGCCTGTGGAGGCTGGCCAGTTGGAAGAAGAACAAAAACGCTTGAAATCTGATCCTCCAGGCAGGCTGAGGCTCAGGGGGAAGGGGGGCCGCTGCGGAGAAACAGACTGAAGCCCATGATACTGTTTGGACAGATTTGGAGAGGGCAGGAGAGGGGACTCAAACCTGCCTTGCAGAAGGCTGGACTAGGCCCCTCCTGGGTCTGCTCCACTTTCTACCTTTAATGATAAGCCTGGCATCTCCTTAGCTTAGGCAGCGGTGAACTCTTGGCAATTGTGGAGATGGTGGGTGAACCACAGAACTTGCCCTCTTCCCTCCTCAAGGATCTGAGCAGCTCGGTCTGAAGTGGGGTCTTAGAGAAGCTCTTGCTGCCCTCACCTGTGGGTCCCTCTTATTCCTGGCAAACTGAGACCTCGGAAGTGTAGCATTCCCAGTGCCCAGCACCTGAAGGGAGATGGCACAGGGCAGGGGACACCAGGGCCTTGGCAGGGTGTGGGCCCCAAGGCTGTACTTGAGACCGGCTTCAACAGAGCCCAGGCTTTGGATCACTTGGTTCCAGATCCTGGCCCTGCCACTTTTCCATTTGGCAAGCTAGTTACCCTCTCCAGGCCTCAGTCTCTCCATCTGTAAAATGGAGGTACTAGTATACCTATCTACTGGGGTTGCTGGGAGGATTAAATGAGATGAAGTAAAAATGCTTGGCACAGGGCCTGGTACACAACAATCCTCCATCAATGTTGGCTGCCACTATTTCAAGGAAGTTTCGGAAACTCAGAACACCAGTAACCCAGTGGAATGGGTTTAGACTGCCTCAGTGTCCAGGTTCCACTCCAGCTCCCAGGGGTGGGTGGTGACTTGGAGAGGAGGGACAGGGCAGTGCTCTCCAGGAGGGGTGTCAAGGAAGACGTTTGCCAGGTGGCTGAGGAGAAGCCAAGCGGCGGACACAGTTTAGTGACCCAGAAAGGAGCAGAGCAGCTAAGCCAGGCCACGGCTTCCTGAGCGCCCCTGGCCAGTGGGGAGGGGAGAATGTTGGCTGCTCCTCCCTCCAAGCACAGACAGCAGAGGTGCTAGGAGCCATGTGGGGGCTGCCCCCTCCCTGCGTGGATGCTCAGCAACAAATGGACCCCAGGGCGACTTTAGGTGGGCAGAGAGGAGAGGTAAGGAGCAGCCCAATTCTGCCCGCAGCCTGCTTGGCCCCAACTCTGCTGCTTGCGGCAGGCTGAGGGCCGCTTGCGGTTTCTAGATCTGGAGGGCCTGCTACTGCTAGGCTGATAGGCAAAGAGAGCGAATGGGAGGGAGAGTGAGGGCCAGTCTTGCCCCACGCCAGTGCTGCCAGGAGCACTCCTTCTGTTTGGTCATTGGTATTGGAGGATCGGTGTTTCTTGTCTGCATTTTTTTTGGAGCCTTGCTAAAACCAGGCCCCAGACAGATGCCATAGCATGCAGAGCACCCACGCTGAGCCTCCCCCCTCTCCTCTCCCTCCTCTCCCCTGCTCACTCCCACCCCCAAAGCCTCCAAAAAGAACCTATGCAGAAACTCAAGATTCCTTTTGATTTGAATTTCCCAAGCTGGACTCACCTGCTCAGTAGAGCAGAACCTTTCATTACTGCTGTCTCAATTAGCACTGCAAATGAAAATCTTTACATTCACATCATGACCTCCCGTTGAAAACAAAAATCATACAACCAGGTTAGTTAGACCAAGAGAATTCTCTGTTCTTGTCAAAGTTACATCAGCTCCATTTTCCACTGGAGAAAGAGAGTCAGGAGAGATGGCAGTGAGTGAGCCTTCTCCTCTTCTGGAAATTGTTCATTAACATTTAAAAGCAAGTGACCATGAGCTTGCTGAAATACTTGCCGATACCCCCCCCCCCAGTCAGAAGCACCACATATTGTCAAGGAAGGGCCTGTAACCTTGGACTTGCAAGTCCTGTCACTGGCTTCCCTTTGCTCTCCTCTCGTTTTGCGGGTAAGGGTTGGGGGAAAGCAACTCTGCTCCCCATGTCATGAGAAAAGTTTCTTTGTGTTTGTCTCTTACTAATTCTGGTGTGAAGCATCACAGATTTCATTCTGAAAGTTAGTCCTGCTGAAATGCGAGAGCACAGGCCTCTGAGGAAAGTTCCAGGCTGCACTAAGGAAGGATGGGGTGGGGGACAAGTCAGGTTTCAAACACCCCAAGGGTCAGAGCCTGGGCCTTGCCCTGCTTGCCTCTTCTCTACCAGACATGACAATATTTTCCTGAGTAACTATGTTTACTTTGTATCTAAGCATGATTGTACATACAAGCTTAATTTTTTCTTTCTTTCTAAATTGGGCCACAAAGAGCTATGTAGTTTGGGGAAGCTTTTTTTAGCTGCTTTGGGAGGAAATATAATTAGACATAGTGTAACATACATTTTGAAAATTTAGGGACCGGTATCTCGGTGTTGAACAAGTTTTGTTTTATCCACTCTGCATTGCCAGGAAATGAAACTCCATAGGCTGTTGAATTTGGGAAATGCAGACTCAGAACTTGGTACTAATGTTACCAAGAATCAGATTTTTTTTCAGTTTCTCTTTTGGTTTCTGATAACCATTAATGATCCTTCACCTCAAAGCTATCTTCCTTTTTCAAAACGCGGAAATTTAAAATGAGCTGCTTGTCAAACGCTAACCTTTTTTCTGTCAGAAGTTGAAGAGTGAGTGAGATGACCTGCAGGCAGTGTTACTTCTTGCCCCTGGAGTGATGATCCATCACTCAGCGAGGTCAATACCCAAATTTATGGGGATGCACAAAGTCCCCACTACAGACACCTCAATAATAGAGATCAGTAGATACAATTTTTTAATTGCTTAATAATTGACTTGTGAAAGCTGAAAAGGTAGCCATTTTCAGAAACCTCCTGTCGAGTTTTGTTTTTCCATTTTTTGTTTGTTTTATCTTAACATACCTGAAGAGAAGCAATGAAATTTGCTGAAGTTGGGGGTGCCCAAAATGAGACGTTTTAAAACCGAAGTGTATAAATTATTTTATACCAAGTTCATTGAAGCAACCTGCTCTTTTGTCACTGTAAAGCAAGAAAAGGAATCCCATTTCAGTTTTCAAAGAGCAGAAGAGGACAGAAATAAATCATTATGTTGTGCTCCTTTAAACTGTAATTCCTTATGAATATGTACAAACCTGAAATGTAGACCATCACACAGAGAGGCGGTCCAGTTCTGGACATACAACAGATTTGAAAGTGAATTGCTCTGCTACTGTTAGGACCCCAAGTGAAAAGTTAGCAAAATATAAAAAATGTCTAGGGCAGATGGAAAGTCACAGTGGACTTGCTCCCTTCAGCTTTGGCCCGAATTCCTACAGCCAGCATTGCCACTGAGTACAGGAGTGGTTCGCGGCAGAGCGGCAATGTGGGTCAGAGATGTGACCCATCCAGGCAAGCAAGGGATGCAAACTAAGAGGGCTGACTGCACCCCTTCCCTCCTTCCTACACCCTCCCCAGCTTCCCTCTCTCAGACTCATTAATGGCCCCATGTCATAGATTTACGGAAACCTCTCCTGAGTCCATTTGTACTTGTAGCCTCTTCTGTCCCTCAGGGGTTGACAAATCCCATGACCTGGGCCTGCTGCGTAAAGCAACCTGTGTGCTCTGGCCTGGCTACTTGTGAGCTTGAAAGGGTCAGTAGAGGGTAGAACACTGCTTACGGTTAAAGCACCCAAAAAGTTTGGGTTTTTATTTGATCTCATTAATTTTGCTCACAATGACAAATGCTGCTTTGTTTTATTGTGTTTTGTTGTTGTTAGATGAGGGCTTATCGTGTTAGTTCCCCCCATCAAAAGCAGTGAGGTTGTTGAAAGCTAAAAGCAACATCAAGGTCCAAAGAGATCACACCTGTACCCCCAGGCCCACGTCTGTGGCCACCCTGAAAGCCCACAGAGCACCCCTAGCAGAGCCTTCCCTAGCTCCTGACTCCCAGGGGAATAACAGCTTCTAAGAAAGAGAGTGGAATAAAGGGGCAGCATTTATCCATTTCTGCCGTACTTTGGTCCTTCTGCCCATGTTAACCGAGTTTAATGTTAGATCACAAGATGTGCGGCTTGGAATCGCACAGAGCCCACAGACCTTGATTCGGTGATTGGAGCTCGGTGCACAGGATAAAGGGAAGTGGGCGCTTCAGGAAATTGTCATGTGGTCCTGGCCCAAATGTGGCCTTGAATTATTCCAACTCTTGCTTTGCTTTTGGGAGCTTTGGATTTGAGGCTAAATGCACAGGCTCTACCTGGCTTGTTCCCCTGTAGCATGCTACCACGTTCAGCCATCCTCCATTTTTGAGCAGAGGATGTGAGCATAGTTGTGGGGACCCGGACTTTTTTGCAGGCCCATGTTTGGGTGACACACGAGGAGCATTTGCCAAGGCCAGCTGACTCAGTAGGCCAGTAGATGAAGGTGGACTCATCATTTGTACTTTTGAGTAATGATGACTTATTTCCATGTGACAAAGCTTTGAACGGTGTGGGAGGCCCCCAACCACTCCTGAGCGGGAATAAGTGGGAACAATTTCACGACCCTTTCTGTCTATCAGGCAACACTTTTAAAGACAAGTTCTGGAAAATATGAACAGACAAAGCACTCAAATACATCTTTCTAGTTTCATGTCCTCAAAAACCAAAATTTTGACACTCATTAGGATGTCCACTATTAAAAAAAAAAGGAAAACAGAAAATAACAAGTATTGGCGAGAATGTGAAGAAATTGGAAACCATGTGCACTGTTAGTAAGAACATAAAATGGTGCAGCTACTATGGAAGACAGTATGGTGGTTCCTCCAAAAACTAAACATACAATTACCAAATGACTCAACAATTCCACTCTTAGGTATATACCCAAAAGAATTTAAAGCAGGGTCTTCAACAGATATCTGTTCACGGGTGTTCATAGCAGCATTATTCACAATAGCCAAAAGGTAGAAACAAGTGTCCATCAAGAGATGAATTGATAAACAAAATGTGGTCCATCAATACAATGGAGTATTATTCAGCCTTAAAAAGGAAGGGCATTCTGACCCATGCTACAACCTAGATGAACCTTGAAGACGTTATGGTAGGTGAACTAAGCCAGTCATAAAAGGACAAATAGTGTACGGTTCCACTTCTATGAGGTAGTAAGAGTAGTCAGAGTCATAGAGACAGAAAGAAGAATGGTGGTTGTCTGGGGTTGGGGGCGTGGAGAATGAGGAGTTAGTGTTTAATGAGGACAGAGTTTCAGTTTGGGAAGATGGAAAAGTTCTGGAGATAAATGGTGGTGATGGTGGCTTAACAATGTGAATGTACTTAACTCCACGGAACTGTATGGTTAAAATGGCAAATTTTACCACAGTTTAAAAAAGAAAAGAAAAAACTGAAGTTTTGAAACACTTGCTAATCCTTTCCTAATCAAAAGCAGTATTTTATTTTCAAGTGATATTAACGTGCGATGTAAAGGCGGGCAGTAAGCTGAGCTGTGTTTTCTGTGGTAGAGAGGAGCAGTATTAGCTCCATGAACACTCATCATTTCTGGCGGGCCCCCTGGGTTTTCTGGGTGTCTTAGTGAAGTGCCTGCATGTTAAATGCACAGCATAGGGTTCCTGGGCATAGCCAGTGCTTACAAATAACTTTCCTGGTAAATTGAACACAATTTCTGTCCTTTTCTGGGCATTTTAGAGAAATGACAACATGTGAGTGGGGAAACAAAGGAGTGACTGTAGACAGGAAGGGACATTATCTCTGCTTTTGAATGAGATAAGAACCCCACTTGCTTCACTGGTTCTCTGGTGCATCTGCAAGTCTGGAAACACTAGGATGACTCACAGTTTGCTGATTAATACAAGAGCCAGCAAAATGATGCTAGGGACTCGCTGTCTGTGACTAGCTTTCTGTGTAAACTGTCCCTCTGGAGCAAGTGCTGGACCCTGGGGTAGAGTGCTGGAAAAGGTTAAGGATCTCAACTGCAATGAGAACCAGCTCCTAGGGCCTTGACACTGGCACACAAAGTAGGAAGCAAGAGCCTCTGACCAACGGCCAAATGAATTTTGAAAAGTCGACATAACTGGTCATTGTGTCCCCACTCACACCCCAGCTCCCAAGACCTTTGGTTTCTGCCTTTCGGGGCTTGATGATGTCTACTTTTTAATCAGAGTTATTTGTGTCTTCTCTGTGCCCCCACTTGATAGCAAACTCCTCAGACACAGGAAGGTGTCTTATCGAACTCTGTGAAAGCGAGCTGAAGGGCCCTTTGAATGAATGAATGAAAGAATGCAGGGAGGAATGAACTGATAAATGAATTGCATCTGCTATCCTTTGCAGAACTAAGCTCTTGAGACTATTTTGGGTGTTTTAGAGTAATTATTGATAGAAACTCCAATCTTCAAGATCTGGGAGGCCAATGAACTCATATTCTGGTGTTAGGCCAAAGGGAGAACTCCACATCTGCATGTAGGGCCACCACCCCCTGACTGTGATGTATTTTTCTGGTCCAGTTGGGGCTCTTGTCCTTCTACAGCACTTGGGCAAACCCTTGCCTACAATTCTATAAGTGCGATATCTGAATGCATGTGATTTCTTCAACCTCCAACAAATGCACAGTTTTGTACCTCCAGTGGCAATTTGCACTGGTTGTTCTGTTGTGGTGGTGGTGGTTGTCGTTTCATGCATTTTAGAAGTACAAAACAAGACCTCTGGCTGCCATTTCACATACCATAGTGACAGCAGTGCATGATATAAGAAAAGCCAAAAAGAAAAAAAAAAGCTGGCTAGGAATTCAGGCCACTCATTCCACTGCTTTTTTCCCAGTTAAGATTCGTTCATGCCGCTCTAGGGTGGCACCAATATTCCTAACATAATCTAGTAGGTTTCAGTCAGTCCTGAGAGCAGTGAGTGGTTTTCACTTACACACAGTGTAGTTATAACTCTGCTAGTTCTTCCTGACTAGCACAGAACCAAGTGAGCACGTTTTGAAGGCTGTTCAGCATATGTTCTTCTCCTGTCAGGCTTAAAATGTAACTCATAAGAACACTTGGTTGTATTTGAATAAGCTCCCACCATAGGTTTAAAAATAAAATAAATAAAAATTAAGAGGTTTATTTTACTAGTTCACGAGCACAGATTTTTACATCCTTTGTGGAGAGGATCTTTGGGAGATTTTGTTTTGATTTGCTCGTTTTTGTCATTTTGACAGCTATATTGTTAGTTTCTTTTATTTGCTTTATTAACTTTTCATTTGTCAGTGTGTTCTTTAGCAGAATAATTACATCACACAAGAAGATTCCTTCCTACCATCCCCCAGAAAGGTCTCCTGACTTTCCTTATTATATTAACTGCTATCATTCAAGATTGATACAGATCAAAGAGCACAATGGGGTTGAAAGGGGTAGTCTCTGGCAATGGTCTCGATCCTGTTGATTCCCTCTGAACTCACATAGATCTAGACTCCTATAGATCTGTTCTGCCTGTTTTTTTTCCCTCAGCAGCTGATGGGCAGTACCACTCTTTCAAGCTCCGTAGTTACCCCTCATTGCAGAAAAAAGGACTATAACCGAGGACTCATCCCTTGATAAAACTATGCTAGTTGGCTTTTGGAATGGTGGCATGACCTCAGGAACTTACCAGACTTCACCAAGTCCCTGCTGCAAGCAGCAAATCTACTTCTGACTTGTCACAGCTAGATTGACATCCAGTTTAGAGTTTAGAATCCTTTTCCATGCCCCATTTTCGAAACAAATTACAAAATCTTGAGGTTGATCAACATCCTAGTCCAATATGCTCCCCAAGACTTCAGAGCCTTTCAGAGATACAAAGACACCCCTGTGGTGTTCCCACTGAGTCTTCCGTCCCACCCACAATTCTCTGCCCCTATCCTGGCTGCTTGCCTCTGAACTGAGCACAGGGTATTGGACTGAAGCCCCCTGGGTGGCTCAGGCTTTCCTAGACTGACCAAAATGCACCAGGTGCATTGGACCTGCACAAACACGAGCAGGAGCTGCACTTCCCTTGGTCCCAACAATACCGCTTTCCTCCTGACCACCTCAATCTCCCTTGCAATGGTGGTAGCCACAGCCCCCATCTGCCCTGCCTGAGCTCGTTGTCCAGGCAAACTCCAGCTTATAATTCCCCCCTCCCAGGAGAGGTTCCTGAAGGCTAAGTATTTCTCTGTAATCCTGCACTTGATTCGTGTCTATTTCCAACTCTCCTGGTGGATAAAGTTTTTGATATAATATTAGACTAGGGATTGAGAAAGAGAATGAACCCTCATGATTGTCTCTAGAGCCATCAGCATCCTACTCAGCAACACCTCTTACAGGCTTGTAATTTTTTTGTTTACAGTTATTACCTTTGAAATTGAATCTTGACTTTCTGGTATATTCTTGGACTTTTCAAGGGATTTAAAAATTCAGGAGCTTGGTGCCAATAATTGCTTTTAGGAGCTAGCACTGCCTATTTTCTATAGATGAATTCCAGTTTGGATCGTCAATTATTTTCTTCACAGAAACCCACAAAGTACATATTCGAGTTTGCATTGGAATTGAATATGATCCAGAAATTCTTAATGTTGTTAAGATAGGCTGTTGCTTCTAAAATGTGTATTGCATTCAACTAATGCAAAAATTGAGTGTTTAAGAGCTTGAGTACCACACTCGAGATCTGAATGGAGAGCCCAAGATTGCGATATTTGATCCGCACTAGGTGTGTTTGCTGGAACATGTTGTACAGACAGTTTAGGTGTATTAGATTTCTCTTTAAATGAACTGGTCTATGGAGAAAGGAACATGACTCAAGGCTGAACAGGGTTCAACAGGCCCTGCCCTTCATCATTGGAAATGGGATGTTCTCCAACCTGAGGCTGGAGGTCTAATGCAGACCTCAGGAACTCAGAGGTCTGAGGGGCCAGGCTGGATTCTTTATCAGTTAGGATGTATTGAGTCGCAAGAAACAGAAAAACCAGTTCACACTGGCTTAAATAATGAAGAGAGCTTACTGAGTCCTATAAATGGAAGTCCAGTGCTTGGGCAGACTTCAGGGGTGGTTTGAATCAACTGCTCAACAGTGTCACCAAAGATGCTGTTTCTTTCCTGAGGTCTATTCTGCCTTCCAAAGCACCGGCTTCATCCTAAGGCTGGCTCCCTCTTGTGGGCACACGATGCCTGCCAGCAACTCCAGGGGCTACAAGTTTCCTCCTGCCCTCATCCAGGGAGCAGGAGAGCGAGTTGCTTCTAGAAGCTCTGTCAGAACAAGGAAGCTTCTTTCCCAGAAGCCCCCTGGAAGTTTGGGCATAGTGACCTGAATTGATCACATGCCTACTCTGCTGTTTCATGTGAGCTGAGCTAAGTGCTACACCTCTAGAACCCTGGTTGGAGCCAGATTTCCCCAAAGCATCTAGGCAGCATGGGGCAAGTGAGGCTGCCTGAAGGAGAACCAGGGAAGGTACCGAGAAGGAAGACTAGATGTTGGCTAAGCAACCAACTGTATTTGCTACAGTCAACCTCTTTGGCCATCCACATCCATATGCTCCTCCTTCTCATCCACATGCCTCCCTAAATGCTCATCCCTCCAGAAAATCTATTTACTCCCTCCCCAAAGGGGTTCAACTCCAATCTAGAAACTCCGGGTAATGTGCCAAACTCTCAGTTTGGTGACTATGTAGCTCCTCGTGTTCTAGGGACCCCTGGCCACCATGCTCACCTTGACAGAGAAAGAGCAGGAGTACAGGAGAGAAAAAAAAAAACTCTCATTTGGAAAGAGGGAGTTGGAAAGCAACACACGGTGGTCACTGGCCCAGCATCTGTGTCATATCCTGCTGGACAGGGGTAGCAAAGCTTGACTTGGGATCACATGTGACAAAGCTTGACCTGGGGTCAAGTGCGCCTTCCTTCCCTGGGACTCACTCTCCTATTCTGTATAGTGAGAGCATTGGATTAAACCAGTAGCTCTCAATTGAGTGTGCCCTGGAGGGCTTGTTAAAGTGCAGATTACTGGGTTCCACCACCAGAGTTTCTGATTCTGTATGTCTGAGTGGAGCCTGGAAGTTTGCATTTCTAACAGGTTTCCAGAGGATGCTGCTGCTGGTGGTCCAAGGACTCTCACTTTGAGAACCTCTGGTGTAGATGATTCCCACAGGCCCTTCTGAGTCTGACATTCAGGACTCAGGTTTTTCTTAGCTATCTCTTCTGCTTTACATTGACTTACAACAGATTGTTTTATAAATGGAACACACCCAACTCTACCAAGTAAAAAGCTGAAAACATCTTGGAGCTCCAGCTTTGGTTTGCAGTCTAGTTTTCAACAAGCAGGGCTTCAGGAAAGTTAACGACTTTCTTGAACTTAATAAGTTAGGAACAGAAATATGAAGACTGTTCATCCATCCTCCCCTCCCCGCATCCACTAGCATGGTGCTCTTTGGGATGACTGCATGACTCCAGAAAGCAGCCTTTTTCCAGGGAGAACCTGGATCCTTAGGCCTCATTTTGCAAGCATTCTCCCTACATAATGGGGGTATCTGCCAGGTCTTAGGATAGAAGTGGCACTGGGTGAAACTGTGATGTAGGTAAAGTTGATTTGGGAACTGTGCCAATTTCCTGCCCAGAGCCCCTCACCTAGCCAACATCTATTTATCCTTCAGGTCACAGCTTAAAGCTCAGTTTCTCCAAGAAACCTCCTCTAACCAACCCTCCACCCCAGCCTAGGTTGGGTTCTCCTGTTATTTGCTCTCTAGCATTCTGCAGTGTTCCTATATAGCACTTATCAACCTTTGTTACAAATCTGTGTTTAACTGCTTCTCCATTATATGAATGTGCCAGCTCTAAAAGGGCAAGGACCATATCCACCTTGTCCACCCATGTTATCACAGCACAGGACCTGGATCATGGTAGGTGCTCAGTAAATATGTTTTGCACAAATGCTATAAAAGGCAGACTGTGAGCAGATTCCAACCATAGTATTTTATTACAGTGGAGAATGATTGAACAATCTATACAGTCATGCGTCATTTAACGACAGGGATATGTTCTAAGGAATGTGCCATTAGGCGATTTTGTCATTGTGCAAACACCATAGAGTGTACTTATACAAACCTAGATGGTAAAGCCTACTAAACACCTAGGCTATATAGAACTAATCATATGGGACCACCATCGTATATGCAGTCCATCATTGACTGAAACGTCATTATGTGGTACATGACTGTACACTGCATTCTACAATGTATGATGGTGGTGCTGCAAAGGAATGAAACAGACAAGCCCTCAGAAGAAACAAACACATTGATGGAGAACCCCAGTGTCCCTGGCAACTGCAGCCAACTCTTTTATAGCCCTGACTCCCTTCCCTCTGGGTAACTGGTAACTCAGGGGCCCAGGGTATCTCCCTTCCAGGCACCCTGGGCCTTTTCTCTCCCCGTGAGCAGCCAGCTCCCTCCTTTCCCACACCCATACAGTTTGTAGATAGGCACTTGGATGAAAGCAATAGAGGCAGCCCCCTCCAGCTCACAGCATACCTCAGCCAGCAGGGCCCAGAGAGCTGATCTGGGTGAGCACCCCATTTTCCCATGGGGACAGTGGGAGTCTGGGGAGACCATGACATGACTGGCCCCAAGTAACAATTTGAATCCCCTGACTTCTGGATTAGACTCCAGGATCACGCATTCTGCATCATGAAGCAGGCAGGCAGCTTCAGATCTGGGAATGGGATATGAACTTCATTCACTCTTTTCAGTTTATCACCATTGCTGTAATTCTTGGCTATTAAATATAATTTTATAATTAAATCAAACCAAACCAAACCAAACTCTTAAAATAATTTATTTGGAGCAGGAAGATTATTTATTACAGATCAAGTCCACAAACTGACAAGAAGTATATCCTGCATATGTTGACTCTGAAGACTGTGCCTAAGTTTAATGTAACTGATGAATCTGTTCTCATTGGATGGTCACACAGCAAAAAGGACATCTGTTTGCCCAAGCATAGTGGTACATAATGCTTGTGTTTGCCTTTTTGGTTCCCAGAGCTAGCTCTTCTTCCTTCAAGACAGTGCCATAATCCACCCATTGACTGGCTGCTGGACTCAGGCAGGTGGAGACAGTCAGAAGTTAGCCAGGAACCCTGGGAAAGTAGACTTGTCTGGTGTTTCCCCATGACTTGCATTGTCTTTTTTAAAACAACCAATTCCTGACTGGGGCAAGGAGGGAAAGTAACAGAAATAGATATCTAGCCCAAGAAATCTACAGAAACTACAATAAAGCTCAGACAGAAATCAACTGTCCGAGCTGTGAGCCAAGTGCTTAAGGGAGGAGACAGGAGAGTGCTTCTCAGGTTGCTCACCATGGTTGTTCACTGAGGCAGTATGGGGAGTGGCAGAGAGGTGAAGAAAAAAAGAGTTTCCTCTATATGTTTAGCAGAAAGAAGGGCTAAGGAGCCAAGTGCTCCTTTGTGTCTGTTTGGGTCTGCCTTTTAAGTATGATGTTAGACATGCAAGAAATGTATCGGGGGAAAATCCTGTGAAGGTTAAAGGGAGAGGGAGCAAGAGAAGGTGGGGAGAGCCTCGGACCACAGTACAGGTGGTCTGTGACGATCGGGGGACAGAGGAGGATTGGGTAAGAAGAGTCTTGGACCACTGTGCAGTTCCAGGAAAGGTTCAGCCAGGCCAGTGGAGAGTCCTTGAGCCAAAGTCACCATTGGAGGAGTCCTGCACCTCACAGGAGTGGGCCTGCATTAGTACACCTGCCATGCTCAGTAATTGGTTGGGAGTGGGGCCCGGGCCAAATGCAGTGACAGATCCAGGGGGATGACTTCAGGAGGCTGTCAGTCAATTATGCTCCCCATAGCAGGAGATCTGAGCAGCCATTAGCCTGGCCACCACATCCTTCCTTTGATAGCTGTGGCTGAGAAGGTCATTCCTGAGTCCCTGGTGGACAGGAGCAGGGGCAGGGGGTAGAACTAGACTAACTACTTTGGAGAGCAAGGTCAAGGCTAGTTTGATTGGTTTGTAGCTGGACTGTGCTGCTTCATTACTTTTTCACTCAATGTTTGGAATGTTGGGTTTTTTTCCCTTCTGCTCATTTGTTCAATCCTCCCTCTGATCTCAGGTCTAGGAAAATAAAACCCTACGCATTTGGAAGAAGTTTATAATGAATTAGCTGGTAGGCTTTAGTTTCCATCATAAGCATCTAAAGATTATGGCCTTAGAAGTGGGGCAGACTGAAGAGACTAAAGTTACTTGAGAAATAAGCAAAATGAATATTCAGCCTCTTAACTACTCTAGAAAGAGTCAGTTTTGTCTGTCTGGTGCCTAAGAATCACTATTTCTTAGTTATCTTAGTATCACAAAGTCAGAGAACACGAATACTGAAAGAGACTTTGGAGATTGTCTCGTTCAACTATATCATTTTACAGATGGGGACACTGAAGCCCTAAAAGGAGAAGGTAGACCAATATCTCTTATGAACAGAGGTGCAAAAATTCTCAAGAAGACCCTAGCAAACCGAATCCAGTAACACATAAACAGGATTGTACACCATGACCAAGTAGGATTTATCCCAGGAATGCAAGGCTAGCTCAACCTCTGACAATCAATGTAATAAACCATATTAACAGAACAAAGGACAACAAAACCACATGATCACCTCAATAGACACAAAAGGGAAAGGGATTTTCTTAAGCTCATAAAGCTAATGGTAAAGCCCAGACTAAATTCAGGTCACCTGACTTCCAGGCCAGAGCTCTTAATAGCAGTGGGGGTGGGGTTGGAGGGTAGAACTAGCCCTTGCAAGTGTGCACACTGCACTGAGCCCCATATTGAGGACTTTCCCCTTGTCCTTTCATCCTGTCCTCATAACAGCCCCTGGCAGTGAACACTTGTTATTCCTACTTACTGCATAAAGAAACTGAGGCTTAGAGAGGTAATACGACTTCCCTGAGGCCACCCAGCTGCCAAGCACATGGAGGAGCTAAGCCTAGACCCCAGATCTCCTGCCTCTACCTCTGGCACTTTCCTTTGCCCTTCACTGCTCCCTTCATTGATTGATACCATTGGATTAACCTGGTTCTGTTAGTTCTCAGATCAGCTACCGCCAAGCCAAGTAGATGGGCTTTTTCCTGTAAATGGATGGGAGTGTCCTCCAAATTCTCCGAGAGAAGAGCTCCCTCTCCTGTGCCAGTAAGTGACAACTCTCAGAACCCAGGCTGTTGACCTACCTTGGTGTAATTTGGGCTAAGTGATTATTTATATATAGTGATGACTAAAACATCTGTGCAAGGACTGGAGGGCTGTAAAGAAACAAGCAGCACTGAGGAAGCCAGAGGCCAAATGGCTGGGAAGTGGAGGGCAGTGGGGAGAAGAGAGGAATGAGACTGTTCTTTGCTCCTGGAGAAACTGGGGACCAGGCTAGCCTGGACTCCGGCACAGCCTGGCTCAGTGAGAACTCTTGCTTCCTGATGGGGCAAGAAAAAGAAGGCAGACATTTCAGAGTCTGAGGATGATAGAGAGAGAGATCCAGGGGCCAGGACTCAGTAAAGAGAGTTTTCTTTTTGGCCTCATACCTGGGCATCTCAGATGGAGCTGTGCTGAGTGTCCAGTTAGTCTGGCTTCCTCCATATGTGCATCATTCGGGCCTTGCTGGGCCCCTGAGGAGTCCTCCCAGTCGAGATTAGGGAGGCTGTGTTTCAAATGGCCAGCTACCTGAGATTACACCGCTATCACTCACTGTCGAGGCACTGGAGGGACAGCATGCTTGGTGCTTCCTCCCCACCCCAGAAGGGTTCCCAGAGTCTTTGGATTGGAGCCATAGAGAAGGAGGCCTGGAATCTGGTACTGTCCCTCCCATCTGCTTCACCATCAAGAGTCCCCCACCTCACCCATTCTACTCCCCTATTACTATGGGCCTCCAGATGCATGTGTCTCCTCTTCAAAAATGCATTCTGGAAAGGCCCACCCCAGAGCCAGGTGCTGAGGCTGTAGGCCATTTCCAGGGGCACAGCCCTAAGGGCTACGGTGGGGGTGTAGAGGGGTTGAAAGAGGTCAGCTATGTACAGGACACTCTCTTCTCTTCTCCCTCATACCATTTGCTTTTCATATAGATATGTTTCCACCAGACTGCACATTGAAGTTGAGTATTCTAGCTTCCACCCTTCTCTTCTCCCTTCCTGGCATTCAGACCAGGGAAGGTGGCTTTCTTTGCGATAAAGGAGTCGTGGGAAGGCACCTTGGACTGGAAATCGGGAGTGCTGAGTTGTAGTCTGCTCTGATTTGGGGCAAGACCCTTCCCCATCGTGAGCCTCAGTGTCCCCACCTACTAAGTAGGGAGTTGGTGGCAACCAGTGTTTCTCAGAGGGTGGCATTGCAGGGCTCACTCCCAGAGACTGAGTCCCTACAAAACAATGGAGATAGATGCTCTCTGTAGGTCTATCAGACTCTCTGTCTTTAACTTGATTGGCAATCGTTTTTTTCCCAATTTTTTTTATTGTGGTAAAATACACATAACATAAAATGTACTCAACCATCTTTAAGTGTACAGTTCAGTGGTATTAAGTACATTCACATTGTTGTGTAACCATCGCCACCATCCATCTCCAGAACTCTTTTCATCTTGTGAGACTGAAACTCTGTCCGCGTTAAACAACTCCCCATGACCCCCTCCCCTCAGCCCCTGGTAACCACCACACTGTACTTACCTGGCAGGGGTAATCCATGATCACGAGGGAAATTTTCCCAGGGCGAGGCTTAACCGTCGCTTGGCAGTCTTGAGCAAACCGTGGACCTCTCCTTCATCTACAGGGAATGACTTGAGCAGGTGATCTCTCATTTCTCCTGAAGTTACAAAAAGTGTTAGGATAGTAGGAAGAGGAGAAAGAAGGGGTCAGCAGAAGACAGAGGTGAGGCCTTCAATAAAGGGAAAGCAGAGAATGATGTCCCTCTCCCATACAGGTAAGGAAGGAAGGAGACCAGATAGGTAGCTATAAGAGAGAGGAGTAGCAGGAAAGCATGGGTTCATTTGTACTTGGAATACCAACTTGTGTGTCTATGTGGACAGAATCTGGGGGAAGAAGGCAGGCCCAAGTCCTGAGCCCTGGAATGGTTGGCATTCCTGACGAGAACTCAGAGAGCCAACACCGGGCCAACCCTAAATCCCGTGAAGAGTTGCTGAGCTCAGTCCTTGCAGCCTTGACCCTACCCTAACCTTCACCTCTAGATTATGATGATTTTACACGACTTGAATTGTTCCTTTGACATAGCACCATATTTTCTACTTACATGATTCCTGGGTTTTTCTAATCCTGGTTTTTTTGAATTGATGATACATATAGAAGAATGAATAAAATGTATCATAGTAAAACCAATACCCATGTACCCACCAACCAGATTAAGAAATAGAGCATTCAAAATATCTTAGAAGTCCTCCCTCTTCCCAGAGATAACAATTATCTTGACGTCCTGACTTCCGAGAGCCAGCTCTAGGAATACACTAGCTTTTTCCTTTTATTATGAAATATAACATAGATACAGAAAAGTGTGCAAGACCTATATGTACAGTTTAAAGAAGAAGTGTAAAGTGAAAACCCGTGTCACCACCGATTAGGTTGAGAAATAGAACGTTGTTGACCCCCGAGTAGACCTTCTGATCACAGCCTTTCCTTCCCCCCAGAGGTGACCACTGTTTTAATTCTGACAATTATTCTCTTCTTCTCTAAATAGTTTCACCATTTATTAATGAACTCTTAAACAAACAGTTGCTTCATTTTCAAGAACCGAGTGGTAAGCACAATCTAGGTGCATTAGCAGCAAAGAGTCATAGCATTGCTATTAGATGAAGGCTTCCAGAAGAAGAGAAGCTGCCTCCAGCTCCCCTCTTGGGGAAGTCAGTGGCTAAAGGCATGCTGGACCTGGGAATGTATAGAGCCCAGTACCGTCAGGACGCCCTGCAGAGTCGTGGGCATGGTACCGGACATGCAGAAGAAATATAGCTGGAGGGATGGGGCTGCTCTCTGTGTTTGCCTTCCAGCTCTCCACAGTCGGCCTCCAAGACCTCCAGCTAGAGGTCAGTGCAGAACACCTCTGTGGGGTGAAATGCGTGTCCTCAACTGGTCCAGGCAGCAGGCTCTGGTAGGCAGAGTAGGAAATTCAGCAGCAAATGCTCAAGCCAGGTCTCTACCAGGGTAGGGGAGAGGCAGATAACCAGGGACGTGGAGTTGGGGAGGCAATCCAGGGCTCTACCCATTATATTGGCCACCCCCCTCCTCTTCACCTCCCACTTCCAGAGACCACCTGGGGCTGCTGTCCTTGAGCGTGATGAAGATTCTGCCATCCAGACCAAGCTGATCTTCTGCTTTCCCCTCTGCCATCTTGTCATTCGGCTTCCTTGGGGCAGTGTAGCCAATTAACCCCGGTCTGGCTACTTTTGAGCTTGGGAAATGATGATGCTGTTATCTCCTGGAGCATTCTCCTTATCTTTGTGGGATTGTGTCTAAGAACAAAACAAAACCCTTACTGTACTTTTAGTAGGACTTTGGGAGGGCGTGAATTAAGATGCGTGCATTGAATCTGCTATTTAAATCCGGAAGTCTCCAAAGGAAATCCTGCCGCTCCCTTCCTCGGTTGCCCAAATGTGACGGTTAGTTGGATGGCTCCATTGGAACCCCGGGGCCTGTCAGCAGCGCTTACTGCACCCAGTGGGGAGACACTGGGGAAATGGGGGGAGGATGTCGGTATGCATAAGCATAAGGGTTATGCTTTGGACATTGCATTTTTAGTATTTGTGATTAAGAGCCTGGATTTTGGAGGAAGTCAGACCCAGGTTCAGCTTCCAGCTCTGCTACTTACTTACCGTGTGACTTTGAGCAAGTGACTTTGCTTCTCTGAACCTTATTTTCTTCACCTATAAAATGGGGATAATAATGGTACCCATTTTTCAGGGTTGCCACAGGGATTAAGTGAGATAAAAACTGTACAGCGTTTCACTCAGTGCCTGGCATGTTGTACACGTTCGGTACATGGTAGCTATCACCATCATGACAGACTAAGAACCTTACGGAAGCTGTTAGAGCAACTAGTGCCACAGGCCTCTCTTGGCTGCTGAGGCTGTAGACTGGAGAGCCTTGATTCCCTTGCCCTGGTGTTCCCCATGGCTGTGCTCTTGACCTCACCTTGGTCCCAGGGTGACTCCCACTGGCCCACCTAGCCCGAGCAACTACAGAGTCTTCCTACCTCATTACCCAACATTACTGATGACAGGCGCAGCACTGGCCACTCTGCAAAAGTGGTGCCCCACAGGAAATGGCCAGCCTAAACGTCAGAATGCATCGCAGACCTGCTCTGGGCCTAGCACTGTGGGACAGGCAGAGGAGTATGCCAGTCTCTACCCCAGGGAGTTAACAGGCCACTTGCTTATTCATTGGAATTAATGCTGAAGAAAAAGGGTATTTATTCCTTCATTCCTGAATTGATTTATACATTATTGATTTTTACCTTTTTGTGTTCTTGGGTTATTCTTTTTTCTCTAGGCAAAGTAGCAATTTACCAGTTGAACTTAATTCCGTGATTAAATTCCAAATCTGAGAACTTGATTGACTGAGTGAACTTGATTTTGGACCCCATCAATTTTAGTCAGCCCTAGACATTTCAACTTTGAGATATTAAGATTAAGTTATATACATTTATAGGGGAAAAACCCAGAAAGGCTCAAAGGAAACTTTTACAAAATGCAAATTTACAGAAGAGATCCAGCAAATGGGTGGAATTGGCACTACCCTCGAGTTCTTTGCAGAACCTCTTTAGTGACCCCTCTCTCCCTCCCACCCCTGGACCACACATATCAGAGCAGAAATCCCCCAACTTGGAGTTCTCATTTTAGGATACAATTGTAAAAAGAGAAGAATACCTGGGTCACACAGTAGCCAGCCCAGCAGCTATTGCACAGCTGTGGAACCCTAGTGGCCCTCCAGAATCTTCTTGCTACTGCTCTGCTTATAGCAATAGGAAAGGTTTCAGTTGGGCAATTTGATCAAGTGAAATTCAGGGCGTGGACTTTGAAGTCAGACAATGTCTGGATTCTAGTCCAGGCTCTGGCACTTACTAATGAGTGACCGTGGGCAAGTTGCTTAACATCTTTGTGCCTCAGTTTCCTCATCTTTACAATGGGATCATAATAGTACCTTCCTCATAGGATTGTTCTGAGAATTAACTAATTGAAATGACCCCAAGAAAGGGCTGAGCCCAGTACCTTATGTTAAGTTCTCAATAAATGTTTCTAATATTATTATCATCATCATTGTTTATCATTATTATTAGTCTATTTCACCAAAATATAGGAGAAATGATAGCCCTTCTGAGCTATGTTGGCCAGACCACGTCTAGAGCAGCATGTCCAATTCTAGGCTAACCCATGTAAAATTCGTAGGATAGTGCCTGAAACGTCGTAAAAGTGCTGGATACATAGCAGAGGCATTATTGTTAATTAAGACTACCAGTAACTAACCTTTAGAGAGTGCATACAACATGCAGCCACTGCACGTGTTAATTCAGTAAATCCGCATAACCCCCACCACTCTGTGACTAATACACAACTATGACCTCCCTTTTACAAATGAGGAGATTAAGGCACAGAAAGATTAAGTAACTTCCCCACAATTACATAGCTAAGAAGTGGCAAATCTTTGATTCAAGCGCAGACTCTTTCTCCAGAACCTGCACTCTTAGCTGGTATGCCAAAGAGCTGTGCTCTCCAGCACTGTAGCCAGCAGCCACACGTGGCTATTTAAATTTAAATTGATTAAAAGTAAATAAGATTAAGAATTCAGTTCTCCATTTGCACTAGCCACATTTCAAGTGCTCAATTGCCACATGGGCCAGTGGCTGCCATATTGGACAGCTCAGGTATAAAGCATTCTATTCTTTCTGGGAGGATGATTCAGCATCATCTCACAAAGTTCTGTTGGACAATGCTACTTACAGAGCTTCTGGGATTCTATGCCTTGCAAAATCTCAGACTTGAGTTGCATAGTTGTCTTGTATTCTTATTAATAGACACGTGGTTGTCTTATATTAAAATCCCATTTGCAGTTGGCCAAGAAAGGTAATGACAAGCAAGAGGCCAAGAAGTCTGACTCACATTACATTTTCCTGGTTTCCCAATGCATCACTTCAAATCTAAGTTGTCTCCTATCACCTCTGTTTGACATGTAGGGACATTCACCAATTTGCCCAAAGATCTGGCTTCTTCCATAGCTCTGCCTTAGCTTCTTTGGGCTACGTGGATAACGTTTAGTACACTAGCATGTTCATCTCACTAGTGACTTCAGAAACTGGGGCTGACTTCTGAAGTCAGCCTAGCCGTGAAGGACCGTGGGCTCTGATAGTTGTTGGCACCCGCACCAAGTCTTCAGTTCTCTCTCCTGGGCTCTCTCTGCCCACCTCTGTTACCCGGTTAGTCAAGACCAGAGACAAAAAAGTGTAAGTTCAGGATTTATTGCATGAACTCCTGGGATGATTAAGTCTAGAAATCTATAAGCTCCCAGAAGCCAGTGGAATTATAGTATACAACTATAACCTTGCAAACGCATGTGGACCTCCTTCTGAATCTCCATGGCAGAGAAGATTGAACCAATATCTAATCCAGTCAATAATTTATAAAGGCAGAGGTCACCTGCTTCTTGCAAAGCAGCTGATATGGGGGTTAGTCATAATCTGAAATCCTTGCACCAGAGCCCATTTGAGCTATGATGATGTCACGGGATAGCCAACAATGTGGCTCTTCACTCCAGTGTGAATGAACGAGGACACCTGACTGGTCCTCTCCATGTGCAAAAAAGGAGCCTCTGTACTTCCAAACCCGGGAGTTACTTGGGTTTTAGTCACTCTGTAAGTCAGATCCAGGTCAGTACCCTGCCTTGTCACTGTGTACTGGGTACACCTATCTCCACTTCCTTGTCTTGTGAAGTAGGGACAGTCTCCAGTGCACGTGTGCACAGACTTCAGTGCCCAGCACACAGTGCATGCTCAGTAAATGTGTTAGCTGATGTTACTGTCACGGTGTGATTATGATCCCTCCCTGTTCTACTGATGGGTTTTATTAACCCAACAGCATTGAAAAGGGTGAGTAGATGTGTTTAAATGAGGGTCAAGGCTCAGTTTATCACTGACATTCATCTCAAAAAGAGACCAGCACAGCACTCATCAGATTGGCATCTCCCAAGTGCCTGGGACATCATGCCAAGCTCATAACAGAGTAAGGTCCATTGAAGGTTCCAAGTATATGCTGAGCCCTTGCCTGTGCCAGGCACTGTCTGGGCACCAGAGGGATTTAGAGATGATTCAGACTTGGCCCAGCAAGGATGTTCAGTCAGCCAGAGGTGTTCAGTCACAGGAGCTGAACCAAAGGAGAGGCAGAATTCCCAGCGTGGGGGAGCTGGATCTCGAAGGCCATGCAGGATTCCCAGAGTGGAAACTTGGAGACAGGGCATTCCAGGCTGGGTGAACCAAGGAACACAAGCACAGAGGGCCAAACACACGTGGCAGCCAGTGTGGAGCACTTCCAAGGAGGTCGGTGCGACTGGAGGGGAAAGTACATGACACTACGCAACACGAAACCTGGCTGCTGAGAGGGCAGGTAGCCAAGGGATGGAGAGCCCTAAGAGCAGAGCTTAGCAGGATGCGCTTGCGTCTCTAGGCAGCTGCAGGCCGTTGGAGGACTTTTTCAGGGGGAAGGGCCCTGGGCCAACCCCCTTCCGGCAAGCTCTCTGGCAGTCATGGAAAGCCCAGGGTCCAGGGTACTGAGTGGGTGTGAGCTCTGTGAAATTGGGCACTTCTATCAGACGCTACCCATGCCATGGTCTAATTCTATGAAATTTGGAATCATGTGGAACCAGCCTACCAATTACTGATTGACTTGCTTCTCTGAGATTGTCAATGATTATAAACAGAGAGATGGATTTACCTTATGTTTGGAAACTTGTAGGAGCTGAAATGTCCCGAAAACCTGTTCTTTGGAAGTTGGGTCTCACGCTTATAGGGTGTGGGATAAGCAGTTTCTTTTCCAAATTAAATAAAACGGAGAAGACACACGAGCATCAGCTATAAAGCTCCTTGTCAGTCAGAGTCAAGACAATCTGATCTATTTTATTTCTTTGGGTTTTTTACTGGGGCTTGCAAAGTGCCTGCTCCCGTTCTGCTCCACTTGACCGAGTGGCTCCAGGCCCACTCCCAATTGCTGCTGGACAGAACTGCCCACACTGGGGGCATCTTCCACCGCTGGTAATTTCCATGTGCCATCTGCAGTTTTTTCTGCCTGATGAACTACTGAGGCACTGCAAGCGTATGTTAATGCTGATGGCGGGTCCTGTTTCTTGACCCATCACTAATATCCTACAAGTCACATGAAGCTACTAGGGATTCCTGAGCAAAAGCTTAAAATGCTTCAGTTCCCTACAAATAAGCCCCATTCGTTGCTTGTAGAATGTGTTGTCCTGGAGTGATCAAGTAATCAGGGCCCTAGTAATATCTGCATACTGGGATTGTAAAAACTCCAATGTGGCTATACAATATTGTTTAAAATTTTCAAAGAGCTAGGTACACAGGCATAAAGAATTGTCGATTGTAGAAGGCAACATTTCTCCTCATGTCCCAGCTGACCTTGATCCAAGGACAAATTGGAGCTTGCTGAAATGAAGCTGCAGCTGGCCAGTGAGCTCAGCTCTGTACTAACGGACCACCCCGAGGCGGGGCCCCGGGCCCTCCGTGGCTGGTGTACTGTCAGAATGGCAAAGAAGGTTCGTTTCACAAATGCAGTGAGCTTACTTGATAAGAATATCTCATGTTGTGTTTGGGTTTTGTTTTTGTTTTGGGGGAGGGTGTCACCTCTAAAAGGCTCCAGGTAGAGTGTCTTCCTAGTCCCATCTTTAAGTATTTATCATTTGTTCTTAAAAATTTGTCTGGAAGCCCCTTGTAAAACCTCACCTATACTTTTCTTGATGGCACATTTTAACAGTTCCTACATTTCAAAACTTATTTTCCATATGGCAAGTTAATGACTGAACACACACACACACACACACACACGCACACACACCGTCACAAACTGTGTCTAAGCTTGGCAACCAGGCAAACCTGGGTTTGCATCCTGCTCTGCTACTAACTTGCTGTGTGACTTTGGGCAATTTAGTTAATCTCTCTGGGCCTCAGTGTCCTCATCTGTAAAATAAGGAGTGATAGTTCCTGCCTCATCCGGCTATATGTGAGGATCGAGTGAACATCGAAAGCACTTGGGTTGGGGCCTGGTGCATAGCAAATGCTCGATAAATTCAGTGGCGGCGATTTTTACTGTTATTTCAAAGAATGCATCTGAGTATCTCCTGGTCCATCATCCATCGCAGAGACTCACCCACAGTAGGTGCTTAGTAAGTGTTTATTGCAATGAATTAAATTGACTCCAACTGATTAAGCTTCGACTTGAGGGATAAATATTTCCATTTCTTCTGGGATGTTTGATAGGAGACGGGATGTTTGATAGGAGACGCAGATGGTCCCTCGCAGCTCAGGTGTTAAGAGAAAAGCGTGGGAGTCAGAGGCTGTTTCACGTAGAATGAACTTCTCATCCAGAAAGGCTTACCCTGGTTGGACACCACTGTTGCCAAGCACTTGGTGTGCTCGTCAAGATGTCAGGGCTCTAGCAGCAGCTCGTTTGAGTCTCGAAGCTTTCTCTGACATGGATATCAAGTGTGAGATTTTCTAATTGCCTTTGGCTGAAAGATTTGGGTCATATGTTCAATTCTGGTGAAATCCCTGTCTTCTAAATCATGATGGAAAGGGGAGGTCCCACCCACCCACGAGTCCCGAAACCTTTGGGGCCCTGGCAAGGTGAAGTGCAGTGAGGGCTGCGGTTCAGGGCGGGGCTGCTGTGAGATTGACACTTGACTCTTTGGTTTTGCAGATTCCTCAGCATGTCTACACACACATACCTACAAACCAGTTTAGAACTGTGTGCTCTGTTTGGGGGAACAGGGGGGTGGAGAGGGATAGGGATTGGTCAAGGTCATTGCCGATGAACCAACTATCTGACCTGGCTTTACTCCCGGTTCCAACAAGACAGTGACTATCAAGGCAGAGGATCCTTAACTGAGCTCCACGGACCGGTATTAAGTGGTCCAGAAAACCCCTGAAATCATATGTAAAATGTTGGTGGGCTGGGAAGGGGGAGACGCCACTGTAAGTGCTTTTTCTGTGGAGAGAGACCATAGCTTTTAACGGATTCTCAAAGGAATCTGTGACCCAAGACAATTAAGACCACAAAGCTGTTTGGTTTTGTTGCCCCAGGCCAGTTGGTGTGTATAACCACAACACCCAATGACCCAGCTAGGCGGTCAGGGCGGTGACAAGATCAGTCAGGACCATTTCTTGGCCAAGCAGCTGATGGATTGTTCAATCGGTTGTTGTAGACTCATGTAGACAAAGCCTGCAAGCTTGGGGAAGCCAGGCCCCCCCAGGTCAGCCTCGGGCGACAGCCCCCATCCTGCCAGGCCCTGGGGAGCGAGTCCTTCCTGCCCGGCAGCTCCTTTGCTCATGAGCTGGCCCGAGTCACCTCCTCGTACAGCACCTCAGAGGCAGCGCCCTGGGGCGGCTGGGATCCGAAGGCCTGGAGGCAGGTGCCCGCTCCACTACTGCCTAGCTGCGACGCCGTAGGTAAGTCACTTCCCCTGAGCCTCGCTTTCCTCATCTGTCAGCTGGGGCACAGTCCCCTGCTCAGCCTGCCCGCCTGCCTCACAGGGTTGTTGGGAGGAACACAGGAGGTGACAGCCCATAAAGCTCTGTACACCTGTGAGGGATTTTTAGTGCTTTCTCTACTGTGTCCCGGCCAGTCTTTGGCAAAGAGACCACCCAATCAAGCAGAGTGCTCCGGGCGCCTCAGCCTCACCTCCAGGGAAATGAGTGGGGATTGCCCCAGGTGCAGTTGCTCCCTCCCTGCTGTACACCTTCTAGCACCCCAGTTCCTTCCCTGCCTGTCTGTCCCTGTGGCTGGCCTGGGAGCCCGAGGGGGACAGAGGCTGCGCTTCTGTACCTCCAAATTCCCCCAGTGCCTGCCTGCTCCATACCTAGTGGGTGCTCAGAAACTGCCTCTCCCGCCAGCGATCTGCTGTGGACTCTGCACCCCGAGGTGTTCTCTGACCCCACCCAGGAGTCTCGCACCCTCAAAGTGGGAAATTGGATTTCCCCACTGGAGGACTGGCAGCCTGGGGAGGGCAGACAGAAGGAACCCAAGCCAAGCCTGTCCAAGATGGCCGTGTGTTTGGATCATCCTCCAGAGTCTGGAAGGAATGGCTTGCTTGACTTGTCCTAAAGAGTCACGTTAGTCGTCATGAGAGCAAGTTGGTGGATGCCAGGCAGAGTGGGCCTCTGCAGAGAATTTCATTTGGATCGTGGAGTTGTTGTTCTGGTGCATGAAATATCAGTGTGCACAGGACCCCTGCCTTATGTGCAGAGAAAACCCGAGAACTGAGCGTTTGCTAAGTGATAGTGATCAGAAGATGGTCATCAAGCTGAAAGTGCCTCCGGGATTCTGGCCTTTAATGGAAATGCTGCTTTGGTACGGACGGCCTTGTTCTCTTTATCCCGCCTGCCCCAGCCTGGAAGAACAAGCAGTGCTTTCCATTCAAGGCCTATTGATTTTCCTCTCTCTCTTTTTCTCCCCTTTTCTCTGTGTACTCTGAGTCACAGTGCTCTTCAGCTGTTCACTCTCAGCTGAAGCCCAGAAATATTGTCCAACACGGAGCTGCCAGGGAAACGGAATTAGCAAAACGGATGGGGACATCGTCCACTCAGGATGTCACTGTGTTCTACCTCGGTCTGCCCTGCCCTTCTCTGTCCTCAGAAGTCAAAAGATGAGAGGATCCCAGCGAGCTTGCCTCGTGAATTCCTATCCCCCACCTTGGGATGTCTCTTCCAAGCCAACGCCTTATACCCCTTCCACAGGCGGGGCAGATGCTTGGCCCCCAAATCTTCCCTAAGAAGCTTTGGAAGTTGGGCCCACCTGGGGAGCTGTGAGGGACAGGACCTCGCCAGCTCAGCCAGTGACTCAAGAAAGCCAGACTCAGTGTGAGACGGAGGAGGCAGGCACCACAGGGGAAGAAGAAAGGCAAGCTGCAAAGACATTTGTTTCCTCTGCCCCGGGATCATTCCCAGCATTTAGACCAAGCCCTTCCGGCACCAGGCAGCCCTGAAACCCCTGGGATCAAGGAGGAGTCAGAATAGAGTTCATGCAGTTGGAGGTCAAGTGGAAAGACAAAATGGAGAGTAAAAAAGCTGCCCTACAGCTCTCTGCCGTTTGCTTTTGATGTCACTGATTTTGTGAAGCCCCGAGGGACAGCTTCGGATGGTTTAGACCCAAGGGCAGCACCATCACTGTGGGGGTGGTCCCCACTCCTGCACCAGGGGCCCAGAGGGGCAAAGAAAGACCCCAGCAGGCCACTGCTGCCTCAGGTTTCGCCTGGCTTAGAGAATGGCGCAGCAGGTTCTGATTCGCCCTTGGGGTCCCCTGCCCTGACCCACCCTTGATCCCTTCGCTCTGTCACATTTTCTTTAGAAGATGTGTCACCATCTGAAGGGATCTTACTTGATCAATTTACTTGTGTCTTGTCAGTCTACCCTTCCACTGCAAGCTCCACAAGAGCAGAGACGCACAGTGCTGTCTCCTTCCTGGGACAGGGCCTGGCCCATGGTAGACCCATGAGAATTGTGTCAGCTGACTGACAGAGGGACTCACCAGGCTGCCAAGTAAACCCTATCTTCCCATCTGCTATTCGGGCAGGTTCGTTCTGGGGGCCCCAGAGTCAATGAGACCCCCATCTCGCTGGCTGCACTCTGGGCAGGGAAAGGCATCAGGAGCAACCAAAAGGGCAGGGGTTGGGCAGGCCCTCCCCCACCCCCCCCCCACCGATCTCGGCCTCAGTGGTGTGCAGGGAGAAGAAGCGGCCGGATGCACACTCATCACTCCTGATGCACGCCCATCACTCCCGATGGTCCTGCTTCCTCTGGAGGCACTCTGGAGAAACTGAGTCACAGGCTCTGAGAGTCAGGAGACTAGAAACCAATGAACCCCTTTGCCATTTACTGTAGGAAGCCCTTGTAGTTTCTGAAGGACATCTAAGGAGAATTTTCACCTAAGAGCATCCACACCCCCTCAAACAGGGCTTCTGATGCAAAAGTCTGTGTTGCCTCCGTCCATGGGCCATGGTGAGCCAGAGCCCATGGGTCTGACATGTACCTATCCATATGGGTGTGCGAGCCCCCAGAATTCAGGTATTGATCTTGTGGTCTTCATGCAGAATGCTGTCATTTCAAAGGAAAAATCAGAAGGGTGCGTGAGTTGTTTCCAAACCTGGCTTCCAAAAACTACAAAAGAAGATGCTCGTCCTAGTAGAGTAATAAACAAACAAACACATCCTAGAGCTCATTAACCTTTGAACCTTTAATACACAGCTGAGTGCCAGCTGGCTCTGGGTGGGGGCACTCACGGGGCAGTCTGCTGAGAAAAGAGGCAGGAGTTTCCGAGTGGTAGAAAAAGAAATCTCCCCCTCCCTCCCCTGCCCTTCCTCCTCCTCCTAGTCCCTCCTCCTCTCCCCCTCCTCCTCCTCCTCCATTTCTTCCTCCCCTCCCCTCCTCTTTCCCCATTCCCTTCCTCCTCTTCCTCCTCCTCTCTCTCTCTCTCTCCTTCCCTCCCTCTCCCCCTTCCTCCCCTCCTCTCTCCTTCCCTTCCCCAATCTGCTGTACAAAATATGGCTTTGGATCCATTCCCCCTGCTGTCCCCAGAAGCTATCCAGTGGAAGCCCCTTCCCAGTCAGAATGCTCTCCTTCTGGGGATCATGGGGCAAGTAAATTCAGTCTGAATCCGGCTGAAATCCAGGAACCCTTTGTGGGCATCTGGGTGTGAATCCTGCTGATCATCTGCCCTTCTGCCTCGGCCCCATCCCCTATCCAATTAGAGGGTCCCTTTGCCTGATTAAGTGGTTGAATCAGTAATGAGACCATTTTTGCCCTGCAGTGGTGAGAGGAAGCATCCAGGTGATTGCACTGGGGCTGACAGGAGATACTTGCCCACGGTGGCTGATGGGTGAAGCTGACACAGCACCTGGCCTGGCCTGCTGCTGGGCCCTGTGTTGGGTTCAGCTGTGCCAGCGGGCAGTAGTGGGGTTCGGGCCCAGCCCTGTGCCTCTCTCTCCTGCCTAGCACACACAGATGAACAGTAGCCCTTCCACGAAACCCCTGAGACAGGCGAGGGCTATGCAGCTTCCTGGGCATCAGCATGAAGTTCTAGAAAGGCAGCCCTGGGACTTCCCTGGTTACCTTCCTGACTGAGACTTGTCTGTGAATGTGGCTGCTGGGCTGAATGGGACTGGGAGGAGGTGTGACAGGGAAGAGCCGGGCCCTAGTTCTCCGGGAGACTTCCTGCTGGCCCCAGCCCCAGTCTCACGACAGTGACCACCGTGGGGGAAGCGCAATTAGGTTCACACAGGGCCCACCTGATGCTGCCCTGTCTGTGTCACCTGGCACAATAGGACCGAGCGCCGTGACAATTGCAGCCCTAGAAAAATGAGTCATTTGGTGATCTTCTCCATAACTGTGCTTATGGGAAGCCACAGGTTGCCTGGGCCAGCCTTCACGAGTGTCCAGCACTAAGCAGCAACTTTCAGCCACCACTTCCTCCTGGTCACTGAAAACATTTGTCATTTCCTGTTTTCTCCATTTTCCAACGATTCCAATTGTCAGTGTCAAAAGGCAACAACTGTTTTCTTGGGGCTTATCTTTGGAGCACATTGATTCAGAACAAAGGATGGGGGCCCTGTCTGCAAAACAAAGGAAGCAGCCTCCTCGGGAGGCCTGGAGAGAATGCTCTGGCTCACTCTGCCAGGGACAACAGGACCAGGCAGGGAGCAGAGTGCCAGCGGTGCCCCTGGATGCCCCAGCGGTGTGAAGAGACCCCTGCTTGATGGCGGCGCCCCAGGATGCCAGAGGCCCGGCCCCACAGGCCCGGTGTCAAGTGCGCTGTCTGGACTTGGGATTCTGTAGCCATGCCGCTGAGCAGATTGTCCCTTAAACTCTGGATGCTCTGGATCTTGTGCTTCCTTGGATGAACACTTGCCAACATCCCGTCGTCCCTGTAACCCTGGACTATTTGAGAAGCCTCGCTTTCATGTGGCAGACACTCCCCAGTGCCTCCACCCTTCGGCTCCAGCCCAGCCCAGCCTGCCTTTTGTTCCTGTGCCCTGGGGGTCTTTCCTCTCCACCTCCTGCCCTTCAGACTCTCCTGCCCTTCCACTGCTTTTTCTTCGTCGCATTCTGTAGCCCCCACCTGCCCCATGCCCGCCCCTGTACAACTGTGTTATTTGATGAAACTAATGGGGCAGCCGGTGGGGGCCAAGTTAAGGTTGATGTAGACCTAGCTGGCCACAGGAGCCAGTCCCCAGAAGCAGGCTGGCGAGGCGGAAGCACTGGGTCTGCAGTTAGGGAAAATTGCACTTCCTAGCCATGTCGCTTTGGGCAAGTCGTTTAACTTCTCTGAGTCTCAGATGTCACATCAGTGAGCCGGGGGCCAAAAATCTGTCCAGATCCCCCAGGGCTGGTGTCAGGGTCCAAGTGAAGAGCAGAAGTGAAAGTGCTGCCTTCAGAAATGCCTGCCCATCCTGAGCAGCTCAGGCAGACCCAGAGCTCCACCACTTCCTGATGGCATGGCCTTGAGTGGTCACGTGGCCTCTGTGTTCCTCAGTGTCCAAAACGGTAACGCTGGGATAATAGAGGAGCCGACCTCAAAGGGTTGTCGCGAGATGATGTGAAATAATGGGTGTGGAGTGCTCACGCATGGAAGCAGTCCTGTCCCCCCAGCCCGTGCTTTAGCAGAAAGAGGGCAGCTCCACGGTGGCTGAGACTCAGCACCCCCACTGCCCATATCCCAGCAGCCCCAGGGGAGGGGGGCCAAGAGCTCGGACAGGAAGCAGGCTCAGGGCGGGATGGTGAAATCGCTTCTGGTGTAGTCTGCCCGGTGCCATGTGTTCGTCCTCTCTGCCTTGGCAGGAACTGAAGCCAGGAGCTGCCGCCAGGCCTGGGAGCGGGGCACTGTCCCAAGTGCCCGCCCTCCGCCCCGCCCCTGACCCACACCAGCTCCTCTGAGCGAGCGAGTGAGCGCAGAAGAGCAGGCCCAAGAGCAGGCCCTGCACAGGCAGCCCGTCTTATGGGGGCAGGTCTTCTGGCACCTGGGGGAGGCACAGCTCAGAAAGTGGGCTTGGGGGGTGCTCCCTGATGGAGCTGCCTTGGTTGTTGGCCCACTAGCAAGCAGGCTTCTTGAGAAGGGGAGAGAGATGGCAGCGGGTGAGCACTGGATTGGGAGTCAGTCCTAGGTCTCAGTCACAATCTGGCACTGAATGGCTGAGGGTCTCAGGGCGAGTCATGCCTTCTCTGCGCCCTCATCTGGTTCTTTCCTGGCTGTCCCCTTGAGCTGCTCCCAGACTCAGTGCTGGGACTGTGGCTCCTCCCCCTGCCCACCCAGCTTGGAGATGGAGACAGGAAGCTCATCCCAATTGCCCATGCTTCAGCCAGTCAGGAGAACGAACGGAAGATGGCAGTGAGTGGCTACTCTGGGTGTCAGACAGTGCATCCATCTGACCGTGTGATCATCTTGCCATTCATGCCAGGACCACCCAGAACAAGCCTCGGCCCTTTCCCCATGACAGCCCTGCAGAGGCTGGGCACCTCCCACCACATAGCCCAGAGTCTGCTCTGCGCCAGCCCTGGCGTTCCTGTTTTGCTCAGCCATTCCTTGTCTGTGTGGTTTGGAGTCCAAACCCTATCCCTATTGCTTAGTGTCCTCTGAATGCAGCCAGTTCATTTGGGTCTCCCTGAGACTGGTGTGCCCCAGACTCTTGTCAGCACCATAAACATGGTCTGGCCAAGGCAGAGTAGCGTAGGACTGTCACCTCCCTCCTTCTACGTACTCTGCTTCTATTAATGCAGCCTAATGTTACATTGCTCTTTTGGTGACCACATCTCACTGCTGACCCATCCTGAGCAGAAGGACATCCAAAATGCCTGAATCTTTTTCCTATGCGCTCTTGCTGTTAAGCTCTGTGTCTCCTGCCCCATCCTATGCTGCCGCAGTTGGTTTTTTAACCCAGGTGCAGAATCCTACTTTTATTTATACCTGTGGAACTTTGCTCGGGAGGGCGGGGCATGCATGCAAGTGTGTGTTGGTGTGTTCACTCATGCTTTCTGCTACACCAAAGCCAAGTCCTGGGTCCCTACGCAGCGATCCCAAGGCTGACATTTCTTGGTAGCCATAATCTAACATCTTTCTCATCTTCTGTTTAGCAAGAGAAGCAGAGATCAGGTCTTATGGCAATGACCCCTGAACAGCGGAGTACATATGTCGCCCAACAGATGAGTCAGTTTCAAGGTAAGCAGTTAAGGTCAATATTCCCAAAGGGGAGGGCCAGAGGGTGTGTAGTGAGGGTGGCATGAGAATGAGAATTCATTCCAGAATAAGCATTGAGGGAGAGAGGGGATTCCAGAATAAGTGTTGAGGGAGAGAGGGGAGGTCTGCAAGTCACTTACCTAGCGCCCGAGTTGGATCTCTCACATTGAAAGCTTAAATAGAATCCCAATTGAAGGCCAGGTCTTAATGACTCCAAAATCACTGTTTAATTCAAGAGATTGATTAAACTGAGTTAGACCCCTTAAAGCAGTTATTCTCAATGGGAGAAAGGTATACCCCCAGGGTTCTGATCCTGCCCTCCTTCTCCCCACCCCGCTCCACCACTGCTGCAGTAACCTTCCTTTCTAATGGGGTCCTGAGCCATCTCTCAGGTGTGAGCCATGAAAAAGGGATTGGAGAAGCTCTGCCTCCAAGACCCTGTGGCAGGGACTCCCTGAGCCTCCACAGATAGCAGGGGCCCCCACCCTACCATGGCAGCCGTGACTATAATCAATGCTTATTGGCTAGGATACAGCTGTTAGCAGAAACCAGGCATGGTCCCTACTTTGCAGAGCTTTCAGACTAGCTGGGGAGACATGCATTAAACAATCCTTACCAGCCAGTAGTGACACCAGGCCAGGCCAAGGGTACTCTTGCTTGGGGCACAGGAGAGGTTGCTTGCCCTCCAACAGGTGTCAGCGTCTTTATTTTAGCCCAGTGCCACCATTGCAGCATTGCTCCTTCACTCTCGTGCAAAAACTCATGTTCCTTTGGGCCTAATTCCAGCTGAGTATACCACCTTCCCAGGCTGGAGTGGCATGTCAGGCACACTTCAGCTGCAGGGACAGGGCAGGCAAGTTCCAAGCAGGTCAGTGTCAACGAGCAGGCAGTGCCAGGCCTGCGTACAGAGTATTGAGGAGAAAAGCAGACCCAGACCCTGGCCCTGTGGAGCTTACAATCTCCTTGAAAAGACAGACAGATAAGCTGGCATTTCCAGTCCAATGTGATCTGCTCTTGGTGGCGGGAGGTGGGCTGTGAGCACAGACCCGGAGAGTCTAGGAGGGCTTCCCAGAAGAACTGCAGTCCAGGCTGAGGATGGAGGAACAACGGGAGTTGAGAAGAGTTGAGGAGCAGGGGATGCTCAGTAGGAGCCAAGGGCAGAAGGTGAGAGGTCAGTGCTGAGCTGGTAGCTCCTCGCCAGCAGCTGCGGCCCAAGTTGAGGACGCCTTTGGAACTGACCCCCACTTCTCTCGTTCTATAGCCGTCCAAGAACAAGTCACCTCCAAGTGTAGCCGGACCAAGGCAAGCCCCCCATCCAGCCAGCATATGATGCCACCCAGAGCTGGGCTCCTTCAGAACCATCTGAGTCCAGGAATGACCCCACCCACCAGGCACCAGGGCCGTGAGGACATGGGCATGATCCCACCGACTCCGGGCAAGCAGCAAGGAGTTTTCGGCTCCCACTCCCCATTTCCTGTACCCTCACGCTCGGCCCAGAATCCCCTGGGCAGCCTTGGCTCTGTCTGCCGGCGTCTGCAGATTCCCAAGGCCACCCCCTCAGGAGTGCCCCTGCCTGGGTTCTGTCCCAGCCCCCTGGGCAGCCAGCCCCTGAATCCCCGCCAGTTCAGACAGCCCTGTGTACCAAGAATGCCCACTGTGTTCAACGGTGCTGCATGGGCAGCAGTGGCGGCAGCAGCTGCAACCACGGCGGGCTCGAGGGAACCACCCCCAAGCCAAGTAGATAATAGCATCCAGCAGCATTTTAATAGCAACTCAATCTTTGCCAAGGCACCCGTGAGAGGCCCCCTGGTAGCCTCAGCCTTTCCATCGCAGCAGGCAGTTGTGCCCCCCAATCAGGGAGCCCCAGGAGGCAGGCCTGGCCAGAAGGGGAGTGCTGCCCTGGCCAACCCCAGCTTCGGCCTGCTGGGCAACCAGAGCCTCAGACAGAGCCCAGTGCGGGGTCCCGTGCCTGTACTGAACGCCACCAAGTCCCTGCAGCAGGGTATGGCCAGCTTTGGTCCCATGAGTCCCATACAGGGCATCGAGCCACCAAGCTATGTCGCCGCTGCTGCTGCTGTCGCTGCTGCCTCTGCTGCCTCTGCCATTGCTGCCAGCCAGTCTCCAGGTCCGTTTAACAGAATGGGTACCCCCCCTGAGCTGCCACCCTATGACTTTTTGCCCCAACCCCAGTCCCCACTAAACGATCTGATTTCACCACCTGACTGCAGTGAGGTGGACTTCATCGAAGCTCTCTTGAAAGGCCCCAGCGCAAGCCGAGATGAAGACTGGGTGTGCAACCTGAGGCTGATCGATGACATTTTGGAACAGCACGCTGCTGCCCAAAATGCCGCAGCGCAGAATGCTGGCCAGGTCACCCAGAATGCCGGGGAGCTTTAAAGGCCCATGGCGACCCCCCCCCCCGCCCCGCTGAGTCATGCGAATCCAGAGCAAATTCACAACTGGCCCCAGACAGCCATGCAATTGTTTCCTCGTTACAACTTGAGTGGCATCAGCCCATGCCCAGCCCTCCCTCCACCTGTGACAAAATGGAAAGCTGGTGATTTTTCAAGCTATGTGTACATATTTGAAAATTTTGTAAATGGTTTTCCTAAACATTAATGACAGAAGTATTTATACTTCATTTTGTGACTTTGTAAATAAGGTGACGGCTTTCGTTTCAGTAGAGTTGTGTTTATTATGCATTGTTTGTGTTTATTCTACATTGTTGCAAATATGCAGACTGTGTTGTTCGCTCCAGCGATACCTTGTAAGCCAGGTGGCTGAGTTGCTTATGTTTTTGACGCAATGAGAGATGTGGATGTGACCAAGAGGTGTTGTGCAAACTGACACATGCCAACTATTTGACACTTGGCCATTAATTTCCATTTTCACAAAAGATTCTATTGCCTTGTGTGATTCTTAGTCTCTTTCGCAAACCTTTCGGTCTCCGCTAGCTGTTTCCTGACGAGCATACTACAGCAGAAGCCGTTTTGTCAAAAGTGTCCCGCGGAAGGAAATTTGCCAGGAGGCTGAGAGAGTTCTGTCGAGTTAGGAGAGGTGAAGAGAGAGCGTGTGAGCTGAGCTCTGTCTTTACCTTGAGCATCTAATGTGTCCTCCCTGTATCGTCCAGATGGAGGGAAAATCCCAGGTTTGCACTTCTCCAGCGGCACCTTTGCAGGGTGGAAGTGAGATGTTCCTGGTTTGAAGCCTTTCGGTATTTGTTTTGATGTAAGGCTCTGTGGTTTGGGGGAAAAAAGCCTGTAAACATTAATAGTTGATTTGGGGTTTGTCTTTGATGGTTTCTAGCTGCAATTATCGTCATGTATATTTAAGTGTCTGTTAAAGAAAACCCACACCCACTGTCCTGTAAACTTTTCTCAGTGTTCAGACTCTGTGTAATCACATTTCAATTGCCACCTTGTATTTTGCCTCTACATTTGAAATCTGGCGTCTGTTTCAAGCCAGTACGTTTTTTCTTTGTTCTGTAATAAACAGCCAGGAGAAAAGTGCCTCTATGTTTTCATTTCTCAAGGGAGAATTCTGTACCTGCAGACTCATGTCAGCTAAGCCTGTGGTGTCTGGTTCTTTCAGAGGCTACTGGATGTCTTGTGCATTGGAAAGATGCTGCACCGAGGGGCAAGGGGTAAGAAGTTTGTGTAGCATGGGCTGTGATGGTTTGCATCACAGCATAGAAACATGTCTTGCAGCCACATTTTTGACTCCAGCCCCTCATTTTACAGAGGAGGAAACAGAGGGGACAGGAGGCCACTAAGACAACTCTGCACTGGGGGCTGGGGGCAGGGGGTGACTTGCACTGAGAATCTAAACTCTCTGCACCATTATCCTCTTCCCACTGAGAGGGTGACAGACCCAATTAAAGATCCAACTCCTCCCATGTAAGGGATACCCATACAGGGTGGCTGGAGGTGGGAGGGACCCCGAGGCAGGTGACACATCTGCTGCATGGGAGAGTGAAGTGCTGTCACTTCACAAACACAGCCAACAAGCCCTTGGTGAAGTCGCTGGGCAGCTGATCATCCCTGGGGTGCGTGGTCTCTGGAGAGAAGAGGTCTTCCCACCTGCCTTCCCCCAGCCCCTCCCCCAAAGCCTAGGCTAAATCCAGCCCTGTTCAACCTGAGTGCTGGAGCCAGAAGAGCTCAGAGGGCCTGGGGTGTGGGGGCAACAGGGGTGCAGGGGGTGGGTCAAAGTCTCCATGGCTTGGCTTCAGGTCCCGGACTGCGGTAGAAGGAGTTACTGCTCCAGTCTGCCCAGCTGTCCCACCCCTGTCGGGCTCCACCCCCTCCCTGGAGCTCCACCCCCTGGAGTCCCACTCTGGCCCTTTCAGTCCTGACCTGCTGCCCAATCCCAGCAGATTTGGAGGCTGTGCCCTGGCCCCTCCTCTCCCCTCCCCTCGCCTCCCCACCGCATTTGCAGCAAGCGGGTGGGCTGCTGATTGTTTCCAATTTAAACTGCAAAAAAAAACAACAGAGACTCCTGTCACCCCCCTACTCGGGCCACCGCCTCACAGCAAGAAAGTGACTTCCACAGAGCTTCATCTGAATTTGGCTTATGGTCGGGCCTCATTCCGAAGGGGACCCAAATAAGGTGGCTGGGACCTGTGCTGCTCCCACGAGGTGGCCAAGATGTGGCACACAGATGGCAGGGGTTGCAGATGGAACCACATCTCCCCAAAGGTAGTAAGGAAGCTAGTTGGGAGCCCCCTCCCCCTTGTGCTATAAGAGCACAGCTGAAGTCCCAGGTAAGATCAGATGTGGACAAAATTGAAGACACCACATTTAGCCTCCTAACTGGCAGGGAGAGTTTATATCCTCATCCTCAAGGTACAAAATGTTCCAACACAAGGGCACACTTTGAGGGCTGAGGGAGGCACGTACACTGAGGCAGGCCTGTTCTGTCCAGCAGAGCCTAAAATGCTCTAAGAAGATGCCCCCACTCACCACCCTCGATGGCTGTCACTGAGGGCAAAGATGGACAGGGGTGGAAGCAGACCTCCCCAGCCGGGGGCCAGAAGGATCATGGAAACAGTCATCACCCAAAAGCCCTGGCACTCAGCCCATCTGCTCACACGGGCCCCTCCTGCTTCCTGCAGAGCGGTCCTCGTAGGTCTGGGTAATGGATGTGTCCCTCGGGTGTCCCTCAGCTCCAGTCATCACTCCCTGTCATGGTCTTTGCCTCTGTTTTCCCTGCCCCTCGCAGGTAGTGCCTCCTCAGGAGGCCTCCCCAGGAGTCATCCTCACTGTGGCTCCCAGTGTTGCCTCACGTGCCCCAGTGGTGCCAGGTCCCAGGTAGGACCCCACTTTCCCTCAGAGCCACATTGGGAACTTGGGCCCACTTCTCCTGTCCCCTCTCTCCAGTGGGCCCAGAGGCAGCAGGGGGTGGGGCCAGGAGCCCTTCCCTGGTTCTGTGTTGGACTTACCTGCCCGGTGACTGTAGCTCACTGCCAGCCAGTTGGGGTGCTAAAGTTCATGCCCTGTAGATCCCCCAGCCCAGCCCTCCCACTGGGGCCAACTCAGCCTTCCAGAGGGCTTCTAGGGTCACAGCTGTCCCCAGTCAGCTCTGCTGGCCCTCGGAGCCCCAAAATAAAAGCCAAGTTTGGCCCAGTGAGCTGGTTCCATCTTCCATTCCCAGAGGGTTCATTTCCCACCCCAGCCACGTGGCGACCTCAAGGCTGGGCCAGTATGGGCAGCAGTGTAGACAGCTCCTTGAGCACTTCCTGCCACCTGACCTCAGCCTGGCCTCACTGCCCCCCAGTAGTCCTTTCTTTCTGATCTTCCCGGCCCCTCCCCATTCCCCCCAGTGGTGGTTGTCCCGGGCTGCTCCTTCCCAGAGACACCAGCTCCCGCCATGCTCCTCTCCTTCCTACACCGTCAGCCTCTCTGCTGCATTCTTCCCAGGTACTTTCAACTCAGCCTTATCAAAAAGCCCTCAACTCCACAGCCCATCCAGCTCCAGTCCCCCTCCTCCTTGGAAGGAGTGTCAGCACCCTGCCTCCCCTGAACCCAGAGCCATCTGGCTCCATCCCTGCTCCTTCCCCCTAAGTGCACCGGTCACAAAGTACCAAGTTCCACCTGGCCATAAATCCAATGGAAGCTTTTCAGTCCTCAGTGGACTTGCCCCTTCAGCAGCACTGGACTCTCCCTTCTTCCAGAAAATCACTGCCCCTTGGCTCCTGGGAGCCACAGTCCCCTGGGACTCTTCTTCCTCTCTGGCCTGCAGCCTAGCCCTCTCTCCTGCTCTGAGGTCTATTCTCTCCTGCCCCTCTACAAGGAGACGTTGCTCCTTCCATTACTTTCTCTCACTCAACTAGGACTTCTTCACCCTCTCCCTATCTTCCAGTTTCTTCCCCTGGGCAGACAAATGGGTTCACGAGCCTGCAGCCCAGCATCTCAGGATCTTGACAGCCCAGTCAAGAAGAGCATGGTGAGTCTGGGCAGGGCCCTAAGTTTCAGTCCCCAGGGGACTGCTGCTGGACTGGGCGGCACATTGAGCTTAAAGCCCTCTAGGCCCCGTGAAGAAAGAGTGAAAGACCTTGGAGGCTACAGATGACCCCCATGAAGAGGGTTCACCCTCCTCCTGCTGCAGACAGCAGCCTTGACTGGAGTCCCTCATAGGCCCCCGGGCCTGTGCAAGTCCTTCCGAGAGGTCTGGGAGGCAGAAGGCCCTCAGCTGCCCATGGCTCCCGAGGAGCTTGCAGGTGGGTCCTGAAGGCCTCCCCATGCGAGGTGCAGAAAGAACCACAATCACGGGGGGGCTTGCTCTACACCCTATCCCATTACTCCCCTCCCCAACTCTGAGGCCAAGCCCAGGGGAAATGCCAGAAGTCCCCAGGGAGGTATGTGAGACCCCAGGGCCTTCCTCCTCTATTAGAGCAGGTTCAGGCCCCTGGAGGTCCCAGGGCCAAGGTCTGTGGGTAAGGTTCTCCCTCTCACATGCCCTTCAGCCTAGAAAGTTAGGGGTCTGACAGTGGACATGGGGTTCTGAAGGAGCACACACTGTGTGCTTCTCCAGAGTGTGGCCAGTCAGTGATTCTGCAAGCATGCTTGTGCCAGGCACGGGGAGAGAGACAGACACGGTCACCAGCCTCATGGAGTTAACTGGGGGGGGGGGGTGTCTGTCAGGGTTATAGGAGAGAAACAGAACCAGTGGGAGGGGTGTGTGTGTGTGTGTGTGTGAGAGAGAGAGAGAGAGAGAGAGAGAGTTCTCCAACAAACAGTACCAATAAGAGATATATGTGTGTGGAGAGAGAGAGAGAGAGAGAGAGAGAGAGAGAGATTTATTATGAAGAATTGGCTCCCACGATCATGGAGGCTGCCCTCTGCCAGCTGGAGACTCAGGAGAGCTGGGGGTGTAGTCTGAATGTGAGGCCTGAGCACCGGGGGAGCCGATGATGTCAGTAACAGTCCGAGGGCAGGAGAAGATGAGCTGAGATGTCCCAGCTCAGTCAGTGAGGCAGGAAAAAAAGAGGCTAACTCCACCTTTTTCTGTCTTTTGTTCTATTCAGGTTCTCAGCAGACTGGATGATGCCCACCCACCTTGGGGAGGGCCATCTGCTTTACTGAGTCCATTGATTCAAATATTAATTTCATCCAGAAACACCCTCACAGACACACCCAGAAACAAGGTTTAATCTGGGCATCCTGTGGGCCACTCAAGGTGACACATCAAGTTAAACATCATCTATATAAGACTAACTCTCTGCCTATATAGATAACTATAGATATAGATATAGACCGATTGATCGCAAGGAATTGGCTTACATGATTGTGAGGCCAGCTAAGGCAAGCCTCACGGAAATCCAGACGACAGGCCATCCGGAAGGGCAGACTGGAAACACTCAGGTGGGAGCTGGTGCTGCCATTCACAGGCAGAATTTCCTCTTTCTCAGGGGACCCTCACTCAGTTTGGCTCTTAAGGCCTTTCAGTTGATTGGCTGAGGCCCACCCAGATTATCAAAGATATTCTCCCTTACTTCAAGTCAACTAATGGTAGATGTTGACCACATCTACAAAATACCTTCACAGCAACACCTAGATGAGCATTTGAGTAAATAACTGGCCACTATAGCCTAGCTGAGTTGACACAAAAAACTAACCATCACAGGGAGACAGATGATAAACACATTAACAAATAAAATAGTAACAAGTTTCGTTAAAGTCTACAGAGGAAACACAAAAGGGGCAGAGAGAGAAAGAGAGGGAGTGACCCCAGTGTGGTGGGGCTGGTAGGGAATGGGGAGAAGCCCTCTTAGCTAGATTGCTCAGGAAAGACATCTCTCAAGGAGGGAAATTTGAGCAGAGATTAAAGGATAGGAAGGAGCAAGCCATGCAAAGAGCTAGAGCAAGGATGTTCCAGGCAGAGGGAACAGCGAGTACAAATGCTAGGAGGAATGGAAAAGAGCCTGGTGGGTGGGGTCCAGTGAGCAGGAGGAGGGGAGGCAGGAGAGGGGGTGCAGAGGTGGGCAGGGCCAGACCGCTCAGGGCTCTGGAGGCTGTTTTGATTCCACAAGGGAGCCTTGGGTCACTCCAGTACCCGTGTGGAAGATGGACTCCAGAATGAATGAGGGAAGCCAATAAGGAAGGCCTCCACCTCTGGGGCTTCTCTCTGTGGACTTCCCATGGACATTTCCAATTCAGGAGGTCCAAACTGAACTCCTCATCATTCCTCCAAGCCTGGGTATGCTCCTTCTCAGAGGAAGGCAGTCATCACAGCCTGCTGCCCCACTTGTAAAGGCCCCCAATGCACTTGGTCTCCGAGTCCAGAACCTGGGAGTCATCCTTGATGCTTGTCTTTCTCTCATCCCTTCCATATCCTGGAAAGATGGAATTTCTCTCCCAAATTAATCTGCAAAATCTCTGTGATCACAATAAAGATCCCAGCAGGATTATTTTCTGGAACATGACAAAATGATTCCAGGTGATTCATCTGGTGGGACAACAAAACAGGAATAGCCAGGCAATTTCTAAAAAAGAAGAATCAAGGAAGGCTTCTATCACGAAGCTACTGTATTTAAAACAACGTGGCCTCACACTGGAAGAAACAGACGAGTCAGTGGACAGGAAATAGAAGCCTGCCTGGGAACTGAGACCACGAGGACAGTGGCGCTTCAAATCATGAGGGAGACTCGGCGCACGGCGCTAGAAAAGCTGACTAGCTATTTGAACAATGAATCTGCATCCTCTACCTCACTCCTGACATCAAGATAAATTCAGATGGTTTGAAGATTAAAATAGAAAAAAGAACCCATGAACGCACTATAAGAAAACAAGGGTGGATATTTTTATATCAGGGTCCATCAAGCTCCTCCAATCACAACATGAAACCCAGAAGCCATAAAGGAAAAGACTGATGAAATTGCCCCCATACAATTTAAAAACTTGCATACAGAAAAACATACCATGAAAGTCAAAAGATAAGTGACATATTTAGAAAAAAAATATTTGGAACACATGACAGATGTGGGGATCAGAATGGGCCACCTCAAGCACTGAAGGAGACTTTGACCTTCCCTGCCCTCACCAACTGTCTGAAGGGGTTTGGGATGGAAGGCCTGTCCCTGGGACAGGCCCTCACCATGGATACTCTGGGTATCTATAGACTGGGAGGGTCTTTGCTGGGCCCATTCTTAGCAAAGTTCTGTTTACCAGACATTTACAGTTGTAAGGAAAATCTCCATTTGTAAAGGTGTCTCCTTCTCTGTACTGGGAAGAGGGGCAGATGACCTCATCTCTAGAAACTTGTCAATGTGGAAGGCCAGGCCTTAAATCTGCATAATAACCATACTGTGCTTTTCTGGTAATCTCCCATAACTGACCCAACCCCCAATATCCTCGTTTGTCTATTTAAGAGGAGAACCTCCACCATTTTGTCGAGAGAGACTCAGTTTCCCGAAGTCTTTCCCGTGTATACACGTTATAAAGCTTTGTTTGATTTTCTCCTGCTATTCGGCCTGTCAATTTAATTTGAAGCCTAGCCAGAAAGGACCCAGAGTGGGTAGAGAATGTTCTTTCTCCTCTTCACAGACAAAGGCTGATATACCTAATACTTGCAAGTGGCAGATTGTCCACAAAAAGACAAGTACAATAATTTCGTAGCAATTTTATTCACAGTAACCAAAAACTGCAAACAGCCTGGGTGTCTATCAATAGGAGAATGGATAAACAAACTCTGGTATATTGATGCAATGTAACACTACTTGATCAATACAAAGTGATACTCCTCAGCAATGAAAAGGAACGAACTACTGATACAGGCTACAACGTGGATAAATTTCAAATGTGTGGAGAGAAAGAAGCCAGACACAAAAGCATATGTACTGTGTGATTCCATTTATATAAAGTGCTAAAATAGACACAAGTCATCTATGGTGAAAAAAAATCAGAATAGGACCCTTGGGGTAGGTATGGGGGTTGACTGAAAAGGGGCACAAGGGAACTTTCTGGGCTGATGGTAAATTCTCTATTTTGGTAGGGATGTGGGTTACATGGGTGTATGCATTGCCAAAACTCAGAGAATGGTTCACTTAAGATCTGGACATCTCATTGTAAGTAAATTTTACCTAAAATAGAAAAGTCTTAAACAAATATTGAACTCTAGTTAATGATCTGCTGGAGTGCTTAGGGCTGAAGTGTTCTCATGTCTGCAACATACTTTGAAACACATCAAGATAGATGATTGATGGATGATAGAGGGATGTGGAGAGAGAGATGATAAGGCAAGTAGGGTAACATATCAATTGTAGAACCCGGGAGGTAGACCTATGGGGATTCAATATACATTTCTTCAAGCATTTCTGATTACTTGAAAATTTTCATAATCAAATATTGGAGGAAAATAATTTTCAAAAGTACAGAGGTACTTTTTAAGTACAAATCTAGCAATTTGAGGTGGAAGAAAAAGGCCACAAAGACTGTTTGTATTTGGGAGGAGGAAGGTGAATGGTGTTCAATTTTCCTACAGCCTCTTTTCCAGAAGCCAGTGTAGGTTAGCACAAAACCACAGGGAGCTCAACAGCCACTACTACATGAAGTGGCTAGAAGGATTGGTGTGCTCTCACCTATTCTGACAACATTTTGTAGAAATTTATCGCTCAAACCATTGTTTACTGGTTTTGCTCACCTGAATTATCTCTGTGTTCTCAATACTTCTGAAATTGTTCTTTTAAAAGTTTTCAACTTTCATCTTCTTAAATTATTTAGCTTGATAAACACTTATTATTTTGTATGTACTATATAAAAAATGAAACCAGAGCCCTTTCAAGTCACTAAGAAAAAGATTAACTACCCAATGAGGAAGAAATGAGCAAAGGACATGAATAGTCAGTTAATAGAAGAAATACAAACTGCCAGTGAACATGGAGAAGTTGCTAAACCTCCCTCATAAGGAAAGGAATGCCAATATGGTGACAGACAAATAATAATGTACAACTAAAACCCCACAATATTATAAACTATTAAGACATCAATAAAAATTTTTAAAAAAGGAAAGAAATGTCAATAACACCAACGATGCTCCGTCATGCCATTTCTATCAGATTGGTCCCACATGTAACAACTGATAATAGTCATGTAGGTGGAGCATGGGACCATGGGCCCTCTTGTCCTTCACTCCTGGTTGGAAGGCAAACACATGCAACTGTTTTGGGGCAGTTTGGCAATTTTGGGGGGAGTTTCTACTTTGGCTGTGCATCAGAACCACCTGTGGAGCTTTTGAAAAATACACCTGCCTGGGCTCTAGCCTCAAGGAATATCATTTAGAGGGGCTAGGGTAGGGCCCAAGAATCTGTATTTAAAGCTCCAGGATTGAGGATGACTGGCTTGGCTTTTGACATGATAGGCATCTGTTATAGAGAAAACTCACATGAACGTTCAAAGATGTATGTATAAAATTGTTGATTATAGCATTGTTTGACCAAGCCAAAAATTGGAAACAACCCAAGTGTCCAAAATAGGGCCTGGTTAAAGCCCTTCAATGGAGGATTATGCAGCTCTTCAAAAGCACGCAGGACTTCCCATTTGTTGGAAGTCAAGGTTCCACTGCCCAAAGTAGGCTTGAATCCTTTCCAGGCCAACTTGTACCAACTTGAGAGCCTCGAGCATCACCTTCCTGTTCAGACCCAATGATCCAAGAGGAGCTTCAAGCTGTGACTGGACCTCCATGGAGCCACCACAGAAGTTCAACCCTGTCTTGGAACCTGAGTCTTCCCAGATGCCTTCAAAAGAAAATTCTCAGGAAGGCACAATGGCTTTTCATCCTTCGTCCTCAGAAATGCTGACAGAAGGCCTCAGTAACTTGACCCTCAGTCATTGTACCAACTACCCATCCCTCGCACCAGAAAGGCTTCCCCAAGAGCAGGACAGTGAAGAAGAGATGCAACCAAAGGCCACTAGAGCAGACATGGTTACTTTGGACATTGAAAGACTAAGGAAACAGAGAGTCCCCGCTCAGCACTTAACCTTCACTCAGCATTATGTTCTTCAAACCTTAGAGTGAGGAAAGCACCCTCTCATCTGTTCTCCTCATGAATGCCAGCTAAGGGCCTCAGTAACTTGACCATCTATCCTACCACTACCTACTAGAAGAGTTGTTCCAACAGCAGGGCAAAGAAGAAAAGATCCAACCCAAAAGGCAGCAGAAATGGGACTTGATGTTTCTCCACGAAAGAGAAACTCTGAGGTGCCTGAGATTTGCGTTGAAAGTCTTGTCTTGTACATAGGATGGAGATCCAACTGAATGCAGGTGTGAATGTCCATGTTGCCTTGCAAAGATGCTTTCTGGGAATTGAAAACAAGGAGGAATGGACAGGTAGCAACACAATGAAGAATTATGCCAAAGAATTATGTTTATTTGCATAATTGACCATTCTTTTGGCACATTGCATGGGCATCTTCAGATTCCAAAGTTGATAAGATGAGACCCACTATTAAGAGTGTGAAGCAAAATATTGTTGGGGCAAAGAGATGTGGAAATAGACATCGTTATTTTACATTGTATTGTTTAGGTAAAACATGATTACAATAAGGTAAATATTTTTCTGCTCCATACCAACTGTCTCAATATTCAGTACCAAATAAATGTGTTTAAGAGAACCTACTACTAAAATTCAGCTTTGCTTTAAAAAGTGTGTGGCAGGAGCCTCCACATACACACACCTGCTAACCACTGCAGCTCAAACCCTCTCCTCGGGGCTGCTTCTCCCTGCCCTCCCTGCTCTGCCTACCCCAGCACCCTGCATCATCGCTTCAATCTGCTTTTCAGATGACAGAAAGGAAAGTGGGCTTCAAGGCAATAGTGTTTGTTTTCTAACCTCCCCGAGACAGGGATGCCTGAAGAAGCCAGGCCGGGCTCCCTGTTTGAAATTGGGTGTAGGGAGACTTTCAGGAAAACACACGTGCGCACACACAGAGTGATATTTTCATAAGAGTTCTTGCCACCTGCGGTACCCGGTCCACCCATCAGAAAGAAGGTACCCAAAGCTGTTACCAGAGGTTGTCTCTGGGACAGAGTTAAGCGGGGGATCCTACTTTCACTGCTGTGGTTTCTGAAATGGGGGAGCTCTGCTCCCTAGCAGGTTTAATTTGTCCCAGAGTCACGTGGCCCACATCTGAACGGGGTTCAGTCTGGGCCTTCACAAAGCTGAGATGGCATTGGAGCTGTTCACCTAGGCACAAGGCTTTCCAAATCCTAGCCTGCAGAAGGCTCTGACCCTGGCCTCATCTGCCCAGCTTTGGCTCCAGCCCGCAGGCCACCTCCACAGCCACGGGCCTGCTCCATTTCTTTTCTTCTAAAGTTGATTTTCCTCCTTCTCTTTCCACCCCCTTCCCCTGTGTGGCCACAGGTGGAGGCTTCTCCATCAGAAGATCAGCGCCTCACCATGGCCACCGAAGCATCTGATGGTCCTCTGAAAATTGAAATCTGGTCATTAAAGATGTGAGGCACGGGGCATGGAGCCTCCATGGAAATGCAGCATCCTCATCCCTGTTCTCCGGGTCACTTTGCCTTTGGACTTGATGAATCAAGCTGCTCTCACTCAATAACATGGCCCATAGTCAGCAGCAAATGAGGAACATGTGGGCCTTTCAAAGCGCTGCCCAGAGCCCTGGCCACTCTGTGAGCCTGCCCACCCAGAGCCCTGCCCCTTCTGAGCAGCCATGGCTGCAAAGCTCCTCTGGGGACAAAGGGAATAGGCTTGGCACACTGTCCACCCTGGCCTGCAAGCATCACGGGGAGGACTCAGCGAGCGTGGACTCAGGCCAAAGGCAAAGACCCGGCTGCCCAGGGGCTTCATGGGACTTGGAGACGGTCTATGAGCCAAGGGGCAGAACAGGGCAGCCGTTAAGCACTGGAACTCTGGCGCCAGAGCCCCTGGGTTCAAATCACAGCTTGCCACTTGCTACCTGTGGGGCCTAGGGCAGGTCAGCAAATCACTTAACCTCTCTGTTCCTCAGTTTCCTCATCTGCCAAATGAAGATAATAATAACACCTACACCTCACAGGGATGTTGTGAGGAGTAAAAGAACCAATACATCCCTCAAAGATTAAACATAGAGTTATCACATGACACTCGTAGGCAATAGCCAAGAGAAATTAAAACAAACGTCCACACAAAAACTTGTACACAGATGTTCATAGTAGCACTATTCATAATGGCCAAAAAGTGGAAATATAACCCAAATGTCCATTGACAGATGAATAGATAAACAAAATGTGGTCTCTTTACACAACGGACTATTATTCAGCCATAAAAAGGAATTAAATTCTGATACATGCTACAACTTGGATGGACCTTGAAAACATTATGTTAAATGAAAGAAACCAGACACAAAAGGTCACATATTATATGATTTAATTCATTTGAAAGTCCAAAATAGGCACATCCATAGAGACAGAAAATAAATTAGTGGTTGCCAGGGGCTGGGGGCCATGAATGGATCAGGGAGTGACAGCTAAAGGGTACAGGATTTCTTCTGGTGGTGATGAAAACGTTCTAAAATTGACAGTGGTGATGGCTGCACATATCTGTAAATAGACTAAAAACCACTGAATTGCACATTTTAAATGGGTAAAGTATATGTTATGTGAATTAGATCTCAACAAATTTTTTTTTAAACCAAAAATGTTATGTTACTTAAACTGCTCTTCAAAAAAATTAAATAAACTCCTTTCCCATTGAATTAAATTTCAAAAAGAAGAATGAATACATGTGAAGCCTGGAGAGCAGTGCTCAATACCCCACCTGCTCTCCTCTGAGTATCCTCCCCGCGTCCCCAGCACAGACCCCAAGCACCTGGTTCCCACTTCTGGGCACAGCCTGGCACTGGCTGGGCTGCAAGGATCAAGGCATCAGAATGGGGCCTGCCTGGGAGGAGGCCTCAGATTCAAGGGGCAGAGGCTGCAAGAGAGAAGCGGGTAGTGTGGGTCCAGGGAGGCTCCAGCGAGCACACAGTTGGGAGACCCTTCTTTACATTTGCAGAGATCAAAAACAAGTCCACTGTGCACAGATGACCACATTGACCTCTTTCCCTCTCACTTCCTCCTCCAGTCTTCTAGGAGCACAGGATCATGAGCCAGGGTGGGCCTGAGCCCGCAGACAGAAGTCCCCGCGGGAAGCTGGGGACCACAGCCTCACCCTTTCTCAGGTGACCCTTCCCACTCAGTGATGTTAGCTGGGCCCTTTGCCGTGTGAGATTGTCTCTTGGATGAGAAGCAAATTAGCAATTGAGTTATTCTTCCTACCTCTAGCAGCTGGTATTATTAAACCTGCCTCCTTAAGCAACAGGTTCATCCTTCCTGGGGTCACCAAGTGCCAGGCAGGGCTGAAAACATGCCCCTTGCTCTGTCCTTGGCATCTTCCACACCCCTTATCTCCTTCTCAGCTTTAGCTTTCCTGGCACCTTGCCAATAGTCTGTGCCCACCATGCCCAGGGACAAACTCCACCACCCATCCTTGTACATGTTCTTTTCAAAGGGGAGCTTGCTGGTTTCATTAGTTCCTTCTTTTTATTCTCCAATGAGATGATTTGTAATTTTAAAGACAAAATGTCCTTCCTTGGGCAAAATGTTGCATGTTGTATTAATGTGTCTTTCTCATTCACATTTTCTTGTGGGTGATATTCTACAAACAATATTCTGATTGCAGGAAGAAGATAAGAAATATAACAAGAAAGATAGAGTCAGTTTTTGATACCCAAAAGAGGAATTTTGTGTCCATGACCAGATAATAGTCTTGAAAGCCAGACTTTATCTACAGAGAAAAGATACTCCTTCTCAATTCCTTTGGCTCCTGTGATGGTCAGTTTTATGTGTCACCTTGGCCGGGCTGTAGTCTCCAGTAATTTAATCAAACGCTAATTTAGGTGTTGCTGTGCTAGTATTTTGTGGCTGTGGTTAACATCTATAATGAGTTGACTTCAAGTAAAGGAGATTATCCTCCATAATCTGAGCGGGCTTCATCCAATCAGTTGAAAGGCTTTAAGAGCAAAGACTAAGGTTGCCCCGAGGAAGAGGAAATTCTGCCTCAAGACTGCACCATCAACTCCTGCTGAGTTTCCAGCCTGCAATCTTACCCTGCAAATTTCGGACTTGCCTAGCTAGGCCCCACAATCACATAAACCAATTCCTTATAATAAATATATACAGACACACATATCCTACTGGTTCTGTTTCTGTGACAGAACCGTGACTAATACAATTCCCATTATCATCATATCAAGAACCAAGCCCATTTTATTACATGCTGGGGGTAGCAGAAACTCAGGATATGGTGGAAAAGAGGTGGAAAGCACTCCCCTCTCCACCCACTCCACTTCAGGCCAAAGGGAGGGTGGGAAAAGGAAAGAAAAGGGAGAAGTAGACACCTGGGTCTCGCCTCCCGCTCAAGACTAGAGTCCCATGAGGGCTGTGTACCGACTAGGGACACAGGGGAAGGTGGTTCAGGGAAGCTGGAAGTAAGAACTCTGTCCCACTTGCCAGTGTCTGCGCACCTGGAAGGAGCCCAGGGTGGTGGAGGTGTGAAAGCCCAGCAATAGCTGGGTGGGGGAGGGGGCGGGGAGACCTGGGGATGCCTGGTATGCCATCTTGAAAAGCCATGCAAGGAACGGGCACATTTACCTCCAGATGTGACTGGAGGTGTGACCTGATGAGACCATGGCACCATCAGTTAGCAAGCTTGCATTCCCCCTTGGAGTGGAGGCTGATGAGCAAGAATAGAGCTGTTATGTCACCTGACGAATCAACCTTTTTCTTTGCACGCATGAAGAGGTACATGGGTGTAAATTTACAATCCTACTTAGGCACTCGGCATATCCCAGACACAGAGCTCAGAGCCTTAAGGGCATGTGGTCTTCTCTTCTCTTACTAACACTCAGGAACTGTACTATGATGTCCTTTTCATACAGGAGGAAGCTGGTGCTCAGAGATGTAGAGTGACTTGCCCGAGGTCATGTAGCTGATAAAGCTGGAGTCAGGAAGAACGTCCAGGTGTGTTCCCATCTCCCCACTCTTAGCCACTAGGCACCACAGCTGTGGAACAGCCAAAGACACCACAGAGACACACCCAGGCACAGGCACATAAGGCCACCACCTGCCCACTCCTGCTCGGGATGTTCACCCTTGGGTGTGGATCTAGAGGTCAGGATGGTGACCACCTCTCCCTCATTTAACAATAAAGAAACTACAGAATGAAAATGTGGCACCTCAGCTGGGGCCAGGGAAGTTGCTCTCCCACAACCCACTGCCCCAACTCACAGTGGATGAGCAACCCCCAAGGGGTTGCTGTGTGCCAGGATGTGCTGGGCACCTGGATGGGCAGAGATCCTGCCAAGATGCCTGTCAAGGGTGCCATGAGAGGGGGACAGTCTCTGCCTTGCCCCACCCTGAGATGAATGAGTGGCATCACCAGGCCAGGAACTTCAGAGGCCAGTGCACATCTCATCACAACCCACCAGGCCTGCCGTTGTGACAGGATAGCTGGAATCATCAGGATGGGGCCACCAGCTCAGCCGAAGGAGAGCTGTGAGGAAGTCTCTTGTCTTGGTCAACTTGGGCTGCTATAGCGAAATACCATGGACTGGGTGGTTTAAACAACAGACCTTTATTTTCTCACAGTTCTGGAGGCTGGGAAGTCTAAGATCACGGTACCGGCAGATTCAGTTCCTGGTGAGGGCCCTCTTCCTGGCTTGCAGATGGTCACCATCTTGCTGTGTCCTCACAAGGTAGAGAGAGTGAGCTCTGGTGTCTCTTCCTCTCCTTACAAGGGCATCAGGCCTATCGGATTAGAGTTCTACCCATACGACCTCATTTAACCTTTATCACCTCCTCAGAGGCCCTGTCTCCATATACAGTCACATTTGGGATTAGAGCTTCAACATACAAATTTGGGGAAACACAAACATTCAGTCCATAACACCTCCTCTGTAATGTTTACCTACCATTGGGATTGTCCCAGGTTGTTGGTGTTCCTGTTGGAGGTTGTCCAGATAGAACACAAAGCACAGAGGCCTTTGCCAAGTCCCAGCAGGCTGATTTGCTCCATTCTGTTAAATGCCCTTGCTCAAGGTGTTCCGGTTGGACAGAAACGAAGTCCATATGCATGGCTAATGTTGATGGTCCTTTGACTTCTGTTCTAACTCTGGCAGTCAAATCCAACAGTGTCAGCATGTACCCACACAATCCCAGTGCAGTGTGGGGGAGATGCTCATAAATGTCAGCAGAACAGAATTCTGCCATCATCAAAATGGTCTGCTACAAACCCAAAAAGGCAGGCAACACTAGAACATCAAAAAGACTCCAGGCAGTCTCCAAAAATGCTCCTTGATGAAGCAGATTTTCAATTCACCCATGAAGTCAACTGGACCCCTCTGTGATTCTTTTGGGTTCCATGAATGCCTTAAAGACATGATGGCCATATTTTTCAATCCACCAAAGATACTTGTGTTCTGCTGGGATGAAGCTATGACAACGACAAGGACCTGGGACACTTGATATTGTTTTTTGATTTGAGTTCATTGCCAACATTTTTAAAATATGGAAGATTTTACCCAAAAATTCTGATAGAGATTGTCTTTGGCCTAAAATATCTTTGCTTCTAAATTTCCTTTGAACACCAGTCATAGTGCTTGCTATGTTTTCTCTGTGAACATCCAGGACCGGGCCAAGCATTTTTAATGAGTGCCTGGTGAGGTGGAACTAGAAAACCGTGCCCCTCTGCCAGTCTCCTCAAGATCCTCAGAGTAGGTTTTTTTTTTTTTTGATTGTCAGAGAGTCCCGGGCTTGGCTTCTCTTAGTTCTGGGAAAGTGAGGGAAGGATCCCACAGAGCCTGACAAAGGCTGCTTCTCTTCAAAACTCTTGATGCACAGAGCTGAGCTGGACTGGGCTGGGCTCCAGGCCCCAAGAGAGGGGCTCGTAGGTGCCAAGGACAAGCTGCCCAAGGGCTGGGAAGAGGAGAGAGGCAGAGCCTGGGAACCTGGCAGGGGCAAGCCCAGGGAGCATTCCATAGTCTCTCAAACCCAGGCTGGAACAACCAGAAATGAGCATGCGGCAAACTACAGGGTCTCCAAAGCCACATTTTCCCAAACAGTATCTTAACAAGCAGAAGAGTTTTGGCTATTTTTTTATATTTTACTGGTGAATAGAGGCCACGTGGCACAAGAGGAAAGCTGGAGGCTCTGGGTTTGAATCATAGCTAGCTCACTTTCTGGCTGTGTGATCCTGGGCATTTTAAGTAACTCGGTCATGGTTTCCCAGCTATGAAGAGCCAATCCAAGAAGCAAACATTCAGAGCCAATGCTCTTCACCATGATACCACATTGCCAAGCAGTAATGCCCGGAAATGGTGTTATCTAAGTTGCATTCATTGTAATAATAACCATACCACCATGTGAGCACTCAACACTGTCCAGTATCCTACCACTCTCCCCAAGGACAGGTGTTTTTCCACTTCCCTAAACAACCATTTCACATTCTCACCTCCCTCCCACCCAAAAGTAGAAACGATCAGAGCAGGACTGTCTCATCTTCTGGTCACCATCCCTACCAAGGACTCACATCTGTACCTACTCCCCCTGCCTTCCCTGATCTTACCACAGAAGACATGTTCTTGTGCCCCTCCACATGCATCCTGGATCCCAGGCACCTCACTTTCTCTAGGGCTTTGCTCCTACAGGAATCCCCTTTCACTGCTGCCTCATCAATTTCTCCCTTCTCTGGATGATTCTCGTTACATCCCTCCACCCCAACTCCTTATCTCCCTTGAGCTAACTGCTTCACTTCTCCACTTCCCTTCACAGCAAAACTTCTTGAAAGAGTTATCTATATAGGCTATCACCATTTCTTCATTCCCGTTGTCTCCCCAATTCACTCCAGTTGGGTTTCCATCCCTATCATGCCTCTGCAACAGTTCTCATAAAAGTCACCAATAACCTACATCTTGTCAAAACTACTGGGTAGTTCATCTCCCTTGATCTGTCAACAGCACTTGGCCCTTTGCTGGCTCCTCTTCACCACTCAATCTTTAAATGTTGGAATGTACCAGGCTCAGTCCTTGGACTCCTCCTCTCTTCTATCTACACTCACCCTCTAGATAATCTCATCCAGTCTTGTGACGATTGAAACATATCATCTCTGAACTCCCAAAACTCAGCAACAAAAAACCTAACAACCCAATTCAAAAATGGGCAAAGGACTTGAATAGACATTCCTCCAAAGAAGATATTCAAATGGCCAATAAGCACATGAAAAGGTGCCCAACATCACTGATCATTAGGGAAATGTAAATCAAAACTTCAATGATATACCGTCTCATACTCATTAGGATGACTACTGTTTTTAAAAAACACAGAAAATTACAAGTACAGGAGAGGATGTAGAGAAAAGGGAATGCTGTACACTGTTGGTGGGAATATAAGATGGTACAGTCACTGTAAAAAACAGTATGGATGTTCCTCAAAAAATTAAAAATACGATTACTATGTGATCCAGCAATTCCACGTCTGGGTATATACCCAAAAGAATTGAAAGCAAGGTTTTGCAGAGATATTTGTACACACATGTTCAAGGCAACATTATTCACATTAGCTAAAACATAGAAGTAACCCAAGTGTCCATCGATGGATGAATGGACAAGCAAAATGTGGTCCATCCATATAATGCAATTTTACTCAGCCTTAAGAAGAGAAGAAATTCTGACACATGCCACAACATGAATGAACCTTGAAGACATTATGCGAAGTGAAATAAGCCAGTCACAAAGGACAAATACTGCATGATTCCACTTATATGAGGTCCCGAGAGTAGTCAGCCTCATAGAGACAGAAAGTGGAATGGTGGTTACCAGGGGTTGGGGGGAGGGAGAATGGGAAGTTATTGTTTAATGGGGACAGAGTTTCAGTTTTACAAGATGAAAAGCACCATAGACATGGATGTTGGTCATGGTTGCACAACATTATGAATTTATTTAACACCACTGAACTGCACACTTAAAAGTGGTTAAAGGGGCCAACCCAGTGGCATAGTTCACATGCTCCACTTCAGCAGCCTGGGGTTCACAGGTTCGGATCCTGGGCACGGACCTACACAGTGCTCCTCAGGCCAGCTGTGGCAGCGTCCCACATACAGAGTGGAGGAAGATGGGCACAGATGTTAGCTCAGAGCCACTCTTCCTCAAGTAAAAAGAGAAGGATTGGTGACAGATGTTAGCTCGGGGCCAGTCTTCCTCACACACAAAAAAAGTGGTTAAGATGGTATATATTATGTTATATGTATTTTACCACAATTAAAAAAAATTTTTTTAATGTCATCTCTACACTGACAACTCTCTAAATCTATGCATCCCCATCATGGTCCTCTGCTGAATTCCATGCCCAAATATCCGGTTGCCACCTCAACCCTGCCTGGATGTCTAGTAGGCATCTCAAAGCTAGCCTGGCTAAACATACTGCCAATTGGCTGCTCTCAAGCCTTCCCCTCCCAGTCTTCCTCATCTCAGTACATGGCACTCCTAGTCTTCTAATTACTCAAGCAGAAAATGTAGGGAGTCTCCTAGGATGGCCAGGTAGTGTGGAGTGCCCATTCAAGATTTGTAACTAGGAATCTCCTCCCTCTTCCTCATCTCCCACATCCGAGCCATCAGCAAGTCCCATCAGTTCTACCTTCAGTACATTTCAAGCCTGTCCACACCTCTCCAGCTCCATGATTACCCTCTGGTCCAAACCACCATCATCCCTACCTGGATTATTACAATAGCATCCATAGTTTCCTAGGGCTGCCATAAGAAATTACCATCTACTGGGTGGCTGAAAACAAAAGAAATTTATTCTCTCACAGTTTGGAGGCTAGAAGTCCAAAATTAAGGTGTCCCTCTGAAGACTCTAGGGGAGAATCCTTCTCTGTTTCTCCCGGCTTCTGGTGGCTCCAGGCGTTCTTTGGCTTGTGGCGGCATCACTCCAATCCCTGCTTATCTCATCTCCAAATGGCCTTCTCCTTTTCTCTTTACTTGTAAAGACACTTGTCTTTAGATTTAGGCCCACCCGGGTAATCTGAGATGGTCTTCATTTTGAGATCCTTGACTTGATTACATCTGCAAGATCCTTTTTCTAAATGAGGTCACATTCGCAGGTTCCGGGTGGACATATTTGGGGAGGGGCATATTTAACTCACTACAGCATCCAAACTAGTTTCCCCCTTCTACTCCCGCCTCCTCCACCAATCCCTTCTCCAGTAATCAGTGACGCTTCCCCTGGCTTACGAAGTTGGACAGGCCCAGCCCCTCCCAGTCCTCTCACTTCATCTACCACCCTGCCCCACATTCACCATGCTCCAGCCATGCTGGCTTTCCTTCTGACTCTCCACACACCAAGCTCCTCTCCATACTGGACCTTTGCACCCAGTGGTCCCTCTGCCTGGAATGTTCTTCTATGTCCTTGCATCACTAGATTCTTCTCGGCATTCCAATCTCGGTTTAAATGGCACCATGTTGAGGACACTCCTGACGACCCAGTCTACTTATTCTCTACCACATCACACCACGTTTGTTCACCTTTTAGAACTTTTCTTTGCTCCCAGTTTATTGTTGTCTTTCCGCTAGCACATAGACTCCATGAGCATGGGGGGGCTTGTGTCTGTCTTGTTCACTGCTGTTTCCCTGGCACGTAGAACAATGCCTGGCACATATTAGGTGGGCAATACATATTTGGAGGGGTGAATAAATGCACAGGTGTAAAGACTGGGTAAGACTTTCATTCCTGAGTAAGTAAGGATTAATTTTCTGGAGTTTTCTCCCTTTCAAAGAAACCAGGACATTTAAGGAATGATTTAAAAGACTTCAGAATGGGGGCCGCCTGGTGGCGCAGCGGTTTAGTCTGCGCTTGGCAGCCCGGGGTTCGCAGGTTCGGATCCTAGGCGCCTGCTGATGCACTGCTCATCAGCCACGCCATGGCAGTGTCCCATATAAAGTAGAGAAAGACAGGCACAGATGTTAGCCCAGGGCCAGTCTTCCCCAGCAAAAAGAGGAGGATTGGCGACGGATGTTAGCTCAGGGCTGGTCTTCCTCACAAATAAATAAATAAAAGACTTGGGAATGTTTAGAATGGAGAGATGGCTCTGAGAGCAAATGGCCTATCTTCCAAATCTCTGAGGGGCTCACCTCATCCCCTACCATGGTGACTTATGAAATCACACTGGCTTGTCTCCACCTTGCTCTATGAACTTGGGCAGGTTCCTTTTCCTCCCTGGGGATCAGGTCCCCACCTAGGGATGACGGGGTTGGATCAAATCCTCAAGTTCTTTCTAGTGCCGACACTCAGCACGGCAGAGTCATTCTATTCTGGGGCTCTGGAGCCAAGCCGCCTGGGTTTGAATCCAGCCACAAAAACTAACTACATTATCTCAAAGCTACGTACCTCCTCTGAGCCCCAGCCTACTCATCAGGAAAATGGGCATAACAATAAGACCTGCCTTGGAGGGAGGCTGCGAGGATCAAGTGAGATACTCCATGGTAGGGGAAGCAGCTGGCCCAGTGCCTGACACATGGTCAGTGCTCAGTGAGCATTAGCTACTAGCATCTTATTATCACTCATTCTCGATTGCCCTTGAATGCATCTAACACCAACAGGATCACTAAAAATGCCGACAAACTTAAGCCATGAAACTGCTTTGCAGGAGAGGCAGCCTCCCTTCATAAATCCTTTGAGAAGAATCCATTCAAAATTGCTTTCATTTTTCACAGTGGCAGGACCGGGGGATTGGAGAGCACACCATGCACAGCTCTCTGGAGGTCTAGGGTAATGTGACTGGAAAGAGAGGACTGTTTTCTCAGCATCTGGGCACTTGGCTGGATTCTCTGTTCCCAGGGAGGCTGTTTCTTGATACAGAATTGATTATTCTAATCAAGGCACTTCAGTGTTCAAACTGTTACATATAAATAGGTTAGAGCAGTGTGAAAGTGTGGCTGAAAGAAATTAAATCGGAGCATGCTTTCCTGAGATGAGTCTAAAATAAACGAGCGGTTAGCATGCAGAAATGGCAATAATAGAAACTGCAGGCTCGGAGTGACACAGACCGTGGCAAACAAGGAGGCACATTTCCAGGGAAGAGCTCCACATGGTCCCCCAGGCAATCACTCTTCCAGCCGGAAGCTGGAGGCTTCCAACAAACCCAGAAGCCTGGGCCACAATGACATCTCTCCCAGTCTAGAGAATGCCAGAAATGGGTGGAACAACAAAAGGCAGTAAGGGTGCCCATAGAAACCTAACCTGGGTGCCACTAGGGACACTCTGGGGCTCTAGATAGTAGACCAATGGGAATCCTCTTGGCATGGGGGCTCCCAGGCCTTCCTTCTGGAAGAAAGGCTGGAATATCAAGACTAGGACTCTAGCACAAACTGGGGAGCTGCCCTGGGCTTGGCTGGGGGTGGAAGCGGGAAGCTTACAGGATGCAGGACACCAAGGCATGTGAAACAGCAGAAGGTAGCCCTGAGCAGAGATATCCTGGGAGAGCAGTACTGGGGGTGATCACTCAAAATCCCTCTCCCCATTTCCTCCAGTGGATGCCAAGTGACACACTGCAACTCACTCTCTTCAGTTGTTAGGGAGTTGGTGGCAAAATTTGAGAAGCACCAGCATGTTGGGATAAAAGATGGCCTTTGGTATCAGATGAACCTCAATTTCCATTTCACTTCTGTTATGGGTTGAATTGTGCCCCTTTTCGCAAATTCATATGCTGAAGTACTAACCCCTAATACTTCAGAATGTGACCTTATTTGGAAATAGGGTCATAGCAGATGGAATTAGGTAAATTAGGATGAGGTCATACTGGAGTAGGGTGGGTCCCTAATTCAGTATGACCGTGTCTTTATAAAAAGGAGAAATTTGGACACAGACATACACAGGGAGAAGACAGTCAAGTGAAGATGAAGGCAGAGATTAGGATGATGCTTCTATAAGCCAAGAAACACCAAAGATTGCCAGCAAAACACCAGATGCTAGGAGAGAGGCCTGGAACAGATTCTCCCTCCCAGCCCTCAGAAAGAACCAACCCTAGCAACACCTTGATTTCAGACTTCTAGTCTCAGAGCCGGGAGACGATGCATTTCTGTTGTTTATAGTTGGTAGTACTTTGTTACGGCAGCCCCAGAAAACTAATACAACCTCCCACCATAGCTTGACCTCACCATGGAGAATATTGTTGGGACCTTGAGCAGGTGATGTTAATACTTGAGGATGATGATACCTGCCTTAGAGACTGGCGTGAGGACGAGAGACTAAGAAAGGAAAGCAGGCCCTGCACAGATCCCTGCCTGGGCCCGTGAACCAGACAACCTCCCCATGTGAAGACCCGGGAGTCGGGGTGGTCAACTGAGCAGAATGGGCTGTCAGGTTGAGTCAGTCTACCTCTTGGGGTCAGGGAGAGGCCAGACCAGGAAAGGCTGACCCAGAAGCTGAGGTGGCCATGGAGGGGAGGGAGAGGGCGCTTCTCCAAGGATGGGAGCAGTGAATCAGCACTCAGTGTCCAAGCTAGACCTTTCTGAGCCCTCAAGCCCAGGAGAGGTGGTATTCCTCCCCAAAGCCCCAGAGGCCCCCGGCCTTCTCTCGGAGCTGGTAGGAAGATGGCAGAAATCACGGGGGTAAATTGCTCAGCGTACTGCCTGGCAGAATGGACACAACTTAGGCTCAGGAATGGCCATGCCCCCACCAGACAAGAGAAGAAGCCGGGGAAAGGCTCTGAAAGCAGTGCTGCCCAGAACAGCAGGTGCTTCCCGCCGTCAGGTTCCTGGCCCCAGCAGGGGTCTGAGCAGGGCCTGCTTGCCTTACTTAGTCTCTAGTCCTGGTGCCAGTCTCTAAGGCAGCTGCCATCATCCCCCAAGCATTAGAACCGCCTACTTGGTGTCCCAGCGATCTGATCAACAGGGAGGTCAAGCTAAGGAGGGAAGTAGGATGGGAATTCGAGTCCATCTGATGCCAAAGGCCACCTTTTTTTCCCCAACCTGCCGGTGCTTCTCAAGTTTTTCCACTGGGTCTCCCTAACAACTGAAGACACTGAGATGTAAGCCCCCAGGATGGTCTGGGGACACAGCCCAAAGTTGCCCTTTTGATACTTGATGTTATAGCTCAAAAATCCATAGGAAGTTCGCATTTGAAGGCATACTACATCCATGTGTGTTTAAATATAATCATTGTTATGTTACTTATGAAAGTAACTATTTCTGCCCAGTTTTGGAGGAAAATTGACCCTCCAGGAAGACAGGTCATAGGCTATAGGGATCCCAGCTGGAGAGGCCTGGTGTTCTACCAGGCTGCCATTCCCCAGGGATGGCACTTACCCCCTTCCCCAATGAACAGGAGGTGCCTCCTTGCACACTGCCTTCAGGGCACAGGCCAAGAGGGTCATAGCTCCCCCCAGCCCTCCTGGCCTCGCTCAGTCCTCCTCCCAGAGCTGGCACCTGTTCCTTCAGGTGCAGGGGGAGGTGTCACTCCTGGAGGAAGTGATATATCTGGTGAGGCATGAAAGACCCCCAGGTGTCTGGGGAAGGAAGAACATTCCAGGTGAAGCCAATAGTATGTGCTCCCGCCAGGGCACTGACCTTTCTACAATCAGAGAACCAACCACTCTTTTCAGCTGAGGGCCTCTAAGTACCTCCACAAGCATTCTGATGCTCCCAAGGCTGGTAGGCCTGGCATCCTGGGGTTAGCACCTGTGAGCTCATCAGTCCAGCTTCTGCACCCACTTGGCTGCCCAGCTTGTCACAGCAGGGCCCTATTGGCCCAAGTTGAGGGATAGGTGGGAAGAAGAGAGGGCATGGCTGTCTCATTAGAGGGGCATTCCCCATAGCTCTCCACACCCATGCCTGTGGCAGGGGAAGGTAACTGTTATGGACTGAATGTTTGTGTCCTCCCCAAATTCATGTGTTGAAGCCCTACCCTGCAATGCGATGGTATTAGGAAGTGGGGCCTTTGGGAGGTAAATAGGATTAAATGAGGTCATAAGGGTAGAGCCTCACAAATGGGATTAGTGCCCTTATAGGAGTCACTAGAGAGCTTGCTTCCCCTTTCTTGTCTCTGCCATGTGAGGATAAAACGACAAGTCAACTCTGCAACCCGGAAGAGGACACTCACCAGAACGCCATGCCATGCTGCCATGCCACCATGCTGGCACCATGATATTGGACTTCTAGCCTCCAGAACTGTGAGAAATAAGTTTCTGCTGTTTATAAGCCACCCAGTGGTACTTTGTTATGGCAGCCCAAATGGACTGAAACTGTGGCAAACTGTGGAGTACCCAAAAAGTAACTGAAGGTTGCAGGACATATATACGTGGGATTGTTGTAGATCAAATACTCTTCCCCACGGCCATAGTGACTGTGATTCCAAGGGATTTTAGGTTCACAGTGGAGAGAGGGGTTCTCCAGCGGTCTGAGTCAAGCCCCAAAGGGGTAACCCAGAGTGGTCCCAAGAGGGCCTCCTGGGTTCAGGACTGTCCAGCACGTGTGTCCATTCCATGACTGAATGGCTGAGGGCACCAGCAGAACCCTGGGAAACGCCTGGCAAAGGGGGGGAGGCAGGAGGCTGGCATCATTTGTCTTCTCCCAGCAGCATCAGAAGGCACCCCAGAGCCTCCCCTGCAGAAAGTGTGGGGGCCATGGGAGCTGGGTCCCAGTCCTCCATTGAACAGGACCCTGGAGGGATGTGAAAGTATTTGTCCCATAGCCATTGGTGGGGGAGATGGGGATGCTTCCCTAGTCCAGTTCTCCTGACACTGAATGGTCACAAATGCACCAAGAGGGCAGAGACCTGAGGGGGTCTCCAGTGCCTGGCACATGTAGGTGCTTGACAGCTCTGTCACATGATTAAATGGGTGGTGGATGCATGGAGGGGGAGGGAATTTGGGTGCTAAAGGGCAGGTTGGGAGACGGCAGGAAGAGCTACCCAGAAGGTGGGCTTAGACTCTGAAGGGGTCCTTGCATGTAGGGAGGAGTGCCTGGGCAGCCCAGCAAGAGATTCGTAGATGCCAGCAGGCGCTGAGCACTTCATGCGCGTGGGCTCATTTACTCCTCAGCAAATAGTGCAGTGCTCAAGAGAATCCTCTGAGGCGAGGACTCTCACTGCTCTCCCCACCCCTCGTTATAGATGAGACACCCGAGGCTTAGAGAGCTAAGGCGACTTGCTCAAGGCACCAAGCTACTAAGTGGCAGAGCTGAGATTCGAACCCAGGCTGAGCCTCGGGATCCATTGAGCACAAGATGGGGAGCTGAAGAGGCAGGGTTCCTGTCGCCAGTTCCCAGCCAGAGCAGTTCCATTGCGATCTATCTTTCTATGAGGACTCACCTAAGGTTTCCCTTAAAGAAAGAGGGATCTGCTGCTTTTGCACTGTGCCACACCCTAACTTTGGCCTCAACTAAGGCTCTTTCTCTCCCAGCACAGCAACAGAATCACAGCCTCTCAGGCAGCACCCCTCTGTCTGCACCCCCAGCCCCAGTGCCCTCTGGGAATGGGGGTGATGATTCCTATGTCATGGCGTGGTTGGGAGATCCAGGGCCTGGTGCAGCCCCTAGCGTAGGGCCTGGTGCTGAGAAAGAGCTCTGGGAACAGACACTGTTAGCATGACCCTTGAGTATTATTAATAACCAGACAGAGGGCACCAGTGTGTGTCAAATCCAGAGGGTGAGACAAGGACAGGCAGGCAAAGGAGGGGTGAGGTCAGTGGCCAGGAAAGGCCAGGGTGAGGGAGGGAGGATGGGTCAGACCTGCTGCAGGCCCAGCTGCTTAAAGGAGTCACACCAGGCCAGCATCTGGTCACCCAGGGCTCAACTGTAGCTGCAGCTCAGGGCTTCCAGAGGGGAGGAGAGCACTGGGGACTTCGAGCTGCTCACACACGGGCACATCCCTCTTTGACTCCAGCCTCTACACACCAGAACCTGCCTATAGCAGTGGCCTTCCCTCTCCTCCACTCCCTCCTGTCCCTATCCCGTGCCCACGCTACTCAGGCGTTGCACCCACCCAACCGTGCATTCACTCGTTCTCTCCCTCATTCAACAAATCATGCAAAGCAGCTCTTCTAGGACAGTCCCTCGGGTCACAGAACATCCAAGACAGCCCCGTAACCCCACTTCCCTGTCCTCCTGGAGCTGACTGTAAAAAAACCTCAATGACCACACAGTGGCAGCAGTGCTGTGACAAAGGAGGCACAGGGGCTGGGGGAGCCCTGAGAAGGGACTGCCTGTCTCGCCTGGGGTTTTGCGGCAGGGACTGGGAGGGGCCTGGCAACACACGCAGTTCCACAGTTCAGGGTAAAAAGCAGAAACCTAGGTTTAAGCCAAAATGTGTGTGGCATTTCCTTCCGTGACTGTCACTGATCCAGGGGTGACCCTGTGAACTAAGTAGGCCCGTCAAGACCTTTACCAGCTCTTTCGCCCAGCGGATGCAAACAAATCACGCAGCCAGAATTGCTAGTGACAGCCACATTAAGAACGCAAGGGGAATCAGCCTTCGGATGAGTGCTATGGATGACAGTGAAGAGAGGCAGAAAAAATCGGAGTGCTTGACGATATGGTGGGGGCCTGGCCTATCTTGGGACTTCCTGTTATGAGTTGATGATTTTCCTTATTGTTTAAAATTTTAAAAGTGGGTGTAAGGACATTGCAAGCTGAGACGATGGACAAAAGCCAAGAAGCACTGGTCAGGAAGGCTCCATAGGGTTGAGTCGTTACATGTGTGACAGGGCCTGCATGGCAAATTTAAGATGCTGCAAAGCAAAAGCCAGGAGGCTTCTACCCAGTCCACCGAGGGCAGCTCAGGGCAGACCTGCAGCACACCTGTTCTGGCTTCGGTAACTGGGCCTATTGCCCTGGGGCCTGCGCCACTTCTCTGTGTGCCTGGCAGCCTCTCTCGTGCCTCCCTGGCCCCTCCAGACTCCAGCACCTGGCTTGCCACGACCCACTCCCTGCTCCTCCGCTCCAGCTCTGAGAGCTCTGGTTGGAACACTACAAAGCTTGTGTTTGGGGAGGTGATAGAAGGGAGGAGTTGGGGCAGAGTGTCAGGCAAGTGGTGGGAGATGAGGCTAGAGCCAGCAGGATGAACCTGGGATCTACAGATGTTCTGAAATGCAGGCAAAGGAGCTTGCATTGGATCCAGGAGGCAATGGGGAGGCCTAGGAGAGTTTTAAGCAGGGGCAAGACATGTTCAGATCTGTGCTTTAGGAAGATCTCTGGCATCAGGAAGTATGATTGGAGGCTATGTTAATTAATGTATGAAATAGTCCCTATGTGCTTCCAACCTGGATTCAAGGCAGAGTTCTGGATTCAGACCGGATCTGGGCTGAGGGCTCCTGTTGGCTTGAGCAGGTTGGAAGGATCAGCCCAGCCGTGGGAGATTCCAGCTCAGGGCTGACCTGAAGACTTGGCTGGGCTCTGGCTTCTAACAAAGGTGGCCCTTGGAGGCCTGCAGCAGCCTGGATGCCCTGAGACCTTCCCTGGGAAGGAACGGTGGCCCCTGAAAGCCTCATTGTTCTTTTTTGAGGTCTTCTGCAGGCTCCCTGCACTTCAGGAAGCCCTAGGGAGAACGAGGACCTAGCTCAGTAACACTGCTCATATGAATACTTGCCCACTAGTCAAGACCATGCTTCTGGTCAATTCCATATTCTGTGGGCCTGGAGCAGAGATTGCTCTCTAAACTGACTGTGTCCACCTACCAGCAGAAGCTGTCTTTTGCTATTTTCAAACATTGCCAAATCGAGTGCAAGCCTTTCCACACTTTGGCTATGTGCCAGCCCCAGAAATCTCCTGGGAGTTACCAGGATGTGAAAAGTGACAGGAGTCTCTATTCACATACTTTCTGGATACTGGCTCACAAGGGGTGCAAACAATAGGTATTGATTGGGCTATCTCTCTCAAGAGTGAAAACGCCAAGGGAAGTCATTGGAGCAGGACAGTGGGCCATCATGTGAACTAAGGAGGCATTTAGGTCAAAATCCAGTGATTCCTGGCATGAAGCTGCCTACCATTTTCTTGCCTTCGCCTGAAACTGAACCCTGATGAGGACTTGCAATCCTGAGGCCTAAAGGGGCATTAGGTAGAGAAGGCTGCCTTTTTTTTTTAAATAGAGGTAAAAGTCACATAACATGAAATTAACCATTTAAACTGAACAATTCACTGGCATCTAGTGTATTCACAATGTTGTGCAACCAACATCTCTAGCTATTTCCAAAACATTTCCATCACCGTAAAAGGAAACCCTATGCCCATTAAGCCATTAGTTTCCATCCCACCCCTCAGCCTTGGCAGCCAGTGATCTGCTTTCTATCTCTGTACATTTGCCTATTCTGAATATTTCATATAAATGGAATCATACAACACATGGACTTTTGTATCTGATTTCTTTCACTTAGCTTAATGCTTTCAAGGTTCATCCATGTTGTAGTATATATCAGTACTTTATTCCTTTTTTTAAATTTAGATATAATTGACATATAACATTATATTCATTTCAGGAGTACAATGTAATGATTTGATACTTCATTCCTTTTTACAGTTGAATAATATTCTGTTGCATGGTAATACTACATTTTATGCATTCATCCATTGATGGACATTTGGGTTGTTTCCACCTTTTGGGTATTGTGAATAATGGTGCTATGAACATTCGTGTACAAGTTTTTGTTTGAACATCTGTTTTCAATTCTTTTGGGTATAGACCTAGGACTGGAATTGCTGGGTCACATGGTGACTCTATGTGCTTAACTTGTGGAGAAACCACCAAAGTGTTTCCCAAGGGCTGCCTTTGGAAAAGCCCATAGAATGCCTGCGCCTGTTCCTGAGCCCAGGGAGCAGAGCCTTTGCATCTGTGGGCTTTGTGGAGCCCAAGTGACCCAGGATCTGCAGCCCACAGGCTCCACCATGCCCCATCCTAGAGCTTGGGAGAGGCAAGCCAGGCAGGCTAGAAGAAGCCCCAGCACCACCAGCTCCCCCTAAGCTATCTCCCTCCCCTACCAGGCAGTGGGAGGAGCTCTCAACCCCTGTGATTGAAACTGAGGGACAATTACCAAGAGCTGCATCTGCAGAGGTTCGGTCCCCCAGGCTATTAACCCAGACCCTGGTCTGCAAATCTCAAAGGGGCAACATGAGATGGGGAAGCCAGGCTGGAAGGAACTTCCCAAGTGGCTGCTACAAGAGGAGTTACAAAGGGGGACTGCAGAGGAGCTGTCAGATTGTGAGCCAGTGCTGGGGGGGGGGCTTGGCCTTGCTTGCTCACCTCCCTCCAAACGCCTACTTGGAGCAGGTGTCCTTGTCATGGGCTGAGCCCCTGCTCCAGTTCTCGCTTCACTACTACAGGTCCCATGGAGGCAGGGCTGCTGCTCTGAGCCCCAACCCACATGGCTGGGGTCCTTCCCTTTGGGTGGTCCTGAGAAGCTTCCACTGGGGGCCAGACCACATCCCAGGGCCACTGGGTCAGGATACGTAACACACAGCCACTACAGGCCTTCTCTGTGCCAGGCTCTGGGCTGTGAGCCAAGGATTCAGTGAGGACAAATTCACTCATGCATTGACTCAACCTCCACATGTTGAGAATCTACCACGTATCAGTGGCAGGTGCTGGATATAGCAAAGAACAGGCCAGACATGACCCCCTGGCCTCATGGAGCTTACATTCGGAAGGGAAGAACAAGAAGAAATAAAAACAAATAACACAATGAGATACCACTTCACACTCACTAGGATGGCTATAATCAAAATGACGAATAATAACAATTGTTGGCAAGGATGTGGAAAAATTGGAATCCTTGTGCATTTCTTGGTGGGAATGTGAAAGAGTGAAGCCATTTTGGAAAACAGTTTGGCAGTTGTTCAAAAAGTTAAACACTGAGTTTGACCCAACATTCCACTCCTAGGTATATACGTAAAACAACTGAAAACAAATGTTCATACAAAAATTTGTACAGTTCATAGCAGCATTATTCATGATAGCCAAAGGGTGAAAACAACCCAAATATCCATCAACTGGCAAATGGACAAACAAAATGTGGTCTATCCATACAATGGAATATTATTCAGCCATAAAAAGGAATGAGGTACTGGTACATACTACAACTTGGATGAATCTCCTCGAAAACATTATGCTAAGTGAAAGAAGCCAGACACAAAAGACCACATATTGTATGATTCCATTTATGTGTAATGTTCAGAGCCAAATCCAGAGAGACGGAAAGCAGATTAGCGGTTGCCAGGGCCTAGGGGGAGGCGGGAATGGGGAGTGACTGCTAATGGGTATGGGGTTTCCTTTTGGGGTGATGCAAATATTTTGGAACTGGATAGAGGTGATGGTTGCACAGCATTGTGAATATATTAAAAGCCACTGAATTGTACACTTTAAAATGGTGGATTTAATGGTATGTGAATTTCACCTCAATGACAAACAAATCCATGATGATTTCAGCAGTGATTAGTGCTACGTAGACATTGAAGAGAATAACCAGGGCGGAGTAGGGTGGGTTTTAGCCAGGGAGGTCAATAAAGACCTCTCTGAGGAGGTGACATTTAAGCTGAGACTTGAAGGTAATGAGCCTGTCACGCAAAGAGCTGAGAGAGGACTATAAGATGAAAAAGACGTGGACTCCATCTTTACAGACCCGTGGGAGAGCCACATGCTGAGAGACAGCAAAACCACCACTCTGAGAGCCATAGGCACAGAGTATCGTGGAGACCCACAGGGGGCGATGGCTCTGCCTGGATGAGCAGGTGAGGGTAGAGAAGATGCCTGAGGAGACGATGATTCCTGAGCTGGGCCTTGAATAACGGGCAAGAGTTAGCCAAGGAAAGAAGGAGAAGGGGGAACCTATGAACACCTGAAACCATGACGCTGCCGCCACTCAGAGCATCACCCCCTGGTCCCCAGCCCTGGCTTGAGCCAGCTCCAGTCACGCCACTGCTGAGTTGCTGATGGGCAGGTGCTTGGTGGCATCCAAGAGGAGTCTTGGCCACTTGCTGGGTTGGAGCAGGTCTGGGAGAGGAGGGCAGAGCAAGTCTTTTCAGACCCACTTTTTCTCGTGTTCTCATGATGTCTGGGGGAGTGTGGAGTCCAGGTGAAGAGGTGAGGCCCATGCCTCATAACTTACAAGTATGTTACATGTATTTTTGGTGCATAGCTAATCCTACTGCCCCATTCCTACTCAAGCCTGGAGATCAAGGGTCCTGCACAGCAGCCCGTGACCTGCACAGAAGGTGCTGTGAGCCCTTGACCTTCAGTGTGTATATACAGCCACCAGGCCCAAGCTATGGGGGACAGGCAGTCCACGAGTTGCTGGCTAAGCTTTGCAATATAAATGTTAGTCAGTCTTTTTGCTCTGAGGCAAAGAACAATATCCTCAGAAGCCTTTGTCTGCAGCAAGCGCACACCTGAAAATGGCGAGAGCTCATCTTTTTGGTGATTTCTAGCAAAAGAGAATCACTGGTGAAATCTCAGGGTCACCTTGTCTATCCCCTTTATTTAACATATGGGGAAACTGAGGCCCGGAGCAGGGATTGAGTCAGCAGGCAGGCACGAGAGTCACAGAACAGGATGATGGGGAAGAGTGTAGGCACTGGATTCAGAGAGAACGGAACCTGAACCACGGTTTCCCTACCTCACTTGCTGTATGACCCCGCATGAGACTTTTCCCCTGTCTGGGCCTCAGTTTCCCCATCTGTACAATGGGAATAATAGCATGGCCTCTCAGAAATGTTGTGAGGATTAGAGGTTGCATGACGTAAGGGGCCCGACGATTCAGAGGTGCTTGGGAAACTGAACTACTCTTCCCTTTTTTGTGTCATATCTGTTCCCTAGTCTGTAGCTCCGGCTGCTTGACTAAGTGGCTTCTGTACGTGGAACATCTGACTAGCCCAGCAGAACAGGGACCTCTGGAGAGGCAAATAGCCACTGTGCAGCCCATCCCGAGTATATTCCAAATGGGACCCAGGGTAGTGGGCACCAACCATTAGAAGGAGCATTGCAGAGAAAAATGAAAGAGCCACTTGTCTAACAGTCAATATCCCTTTCAGAATCTAGGCATGTTCTGGGGCAACATCAATAGAGCAAGGCAGAGAGCTGAAATTCACCGTTCTGTTTTCTTTTGAGTGACATGGAATGCTCTTTTTCTATGCAAAGAAAAACAGAACAACCCATGCCATTGTTCTGACATCAATTCAAAGTGCTTTCGGTGGGAGCAGTTCCCTCCGACTCCACCCCCCAAGGTTGAGTCCCTTCCAATCCCCAGCCGCTGGACAAGCTCCAGCTAGGTTTGCCAGGGAAAAATGCAGGGAGTCCAGTTACATGGGATGTTCAGATGAACAAGAAATAATTTCATAGTGTAAGTATGTCCCAAAGATTGCATGGAACATACTTACACTATAAAACTATTCGTTGTTTATCTGACATTTAAATTTAACTAGGCATCTTGTATTTTTATTTGCTAAAACTGGAAACCCTAGCTCCAGCCAAACCAGGCGGGAGTTAGACCAGCGCCTGGCCACAAATCTGGGTCACTAGGCAAATTGCAGCAGGGGATAAAGCCGGCCTGAGCTCCAGGCCCAGCTACCCAGACCTCCAGAAGCGGCCATCTTGTGGACAGCACTGAAATAGGGAGACAGCCAAGCATGCTGATTCCTGTCCGTGCTGAGCTACGGAGGCAGTTGAAGGGAGTTGATCCCTCTCTGTACCCAATTCTAGAAGCAGTTGGTCTTGGTGACGGGTGGCAGGTAATTTTCAAACTACTATCGCAGACTGGCTAGCCCCTGCCTCCCTCCCCCAGCCCCAGCAGCAGCCTGTAAGCTCAGCCCTGTCCAGTTTGGGAACCACTCCTGGCCAAGCAAGGCAATGCGCCAACAGCTCATGCAACACGTTTTCCTGGAGTGCCTACTCACAACAGGCTCTCTGCGAGGCACCAGAGCTAGATATGGCAGTGAGCAAAGAAGATGCAGCCCCCACCCTCCAGGAGCCTGAAGACTGCCATTCGCCAAGGATCACTTCTGTGCCAGACACTTTATGAGAGTCGTTGCATTCAGGCCTCATAATAATCCTAGTGCCGTTATGATCATCCTGTTTTATAAATGCAGATAAAGAGGCTCAAAGACATAAGCTAGGAAGTGGGGCTGCTGGGATTTCAACCCAGGTTTGTCGGGATCCAGAAGACTGGACGTGCCCAGATGGTGGAACTACAGCACAATGTGCAGGGGACGTCCTGGGGAGGAAGGGGTCCGTTGCCTTTGGTGGAAGGAGGCGGGAGGCTTCCTAAAGGAGGAGGCACGGCACCTGGCTTTGCAGTACTGGAGGACCTCTGTGTTGCGGTGTGGAGGTAGGGACCCAAGGCACGCTCTCGGAGTGGAGAGAGCCGTAGCCCTGCTAGAGGACAACGATGCTGGAAGGAGTGGGCGCTGGGAGAAGCTTAGGATGTCCCCCCAAAGTGGGCACTGTAGTTACTTGGTTTGATCTCACCCCTCTTTGGCACAAGAGAACAACAGCTTCCTCATCCATGGCCCTGTTTTAAAAGTCACACTGCACTGGAGAATTGTCACAGCCCCTAGACAGAGACAGTCAGGAGGCGGCCCCCAAGTGGCCAGTCCTCAGCCTCAGCAACAATTGCCAGGCTTCATTCATTCATTCATTCATCCCCTTCTTCAGCAGCAAACACTTCCAAAGCACCAGAGGCATGAGGTGTTAGGTGTGGGTGACTGATCCAGCCCTCCCTGTGTTGATAGTGAACGATAGTGGGGCTTCCTCACTAACCATCCTCTAGGGTTTGGGTACCTCTCCTGACACTCTTTCAGGCTCCAGGTATGTGGGACAGGGCAGGCGGGTTACTCAGAAGCTGCCCCACAGCCCAGCAGGAGGGTGGGCTATGGAGCCGGTGGCCGTTCAGGGGTCCCCGACAGGGAGGGTGCGCAGGACCCTGGCCGGTGGGAGCCTGAGGGTAGCAGGCCTCCATCCCTGAGTCCCCTGAGCCAGCCTGTTTCGGAGGGGCCGCCTCCCCCTTCCGCCGCACAGGGAGTGTCCTGTTCCCTCCGGACTTGGCTCGAGGGGAAGCCCCAGGAGGGTTCCTGGCAGTCACTACCCTCCCTGCTCCCACCCACGCAGCGGCCAACGGAAAGCCCAGGCCCGCCCAGGCCCTCCCAGGCCGGGGCTTGTGCCAAGGGACTCGGCTGGCGGGGCAGGCTGGGCCCCCACGCCCCTTCCCCCGCACCCGAGGGCTGGCAGCGGCCCCCAAGGCCTCGGCCAGTGCCCGCGGCGAGCGAGGCTCCGCGCCACCCCATGCCCTTGACCGCGGACCTCGCCGCCTCCCTATTGGCTGGGCGGGTCACGTGCTTGGCCGCCTGTCCCAGCGGGCGACAGAGCGGCCGCCGAGCCCGGGTTCTCGCAAATCCCCACCGCCAAGCCGCCGGCGCTGGCGCGAAGCCGCCCCCTCACTCCCTTTCCCACCTCAGGGATGGGCCTGGGAAAGCCGGTCTGCCGCCGGGTCCCCAGCAGCTGTGCCTTTCCTGACTCTCAGGACCCAGCCGTGCCCCATTGGGCTCGGTCACTGCTTGCTTCCCTCTTAAGTGAGCCCATTCTCCTTGCCCTCTGCCAGGCGGATAGCCTCCTCCTACAGAGGGAGCGGGACTCCCTCCTGCTGTCCTCCTGGCCCTTCGGCCTTCTCTGCCTCTCGCTCTCTTAGAGGCGGTCACTGTCAACTCAACTCATTTCCTCCCTGGGAGGTGGGGATCAGGCATCTCTGAAATATTGATGGAGGTGTGGAGGGCACACCATCGGTTCAGTCACCGTGAACACAACTGCTGATTCATGCAACGTGTGTTTACTAAGCACCTGCTGGGTGCTGGGGATAAAGTAGGGAGTGAAACAGGTAAGATTCCTGCCCTTAGGGACCCGCCATTCTAGTGGATAAAGCAGGACATGCCAGGCCTTTCCTTTCACAAGTTGGCTCCTCTGTATTTTGATGCTATCTGAGGCATTCGCTCATTTATCCATGCACGCGTTCCTTTGAGCTCTCTCCACCTGGGTCCCGAATGCTGCTGGGCACCTTATGGAGAGGGGAAGAGAGTGGGGGACAAGAGCCAAGATGAATCAGCCCCATCCCTCAAGAAGGTCAAAGCCCAGTGGAGAACAAGATGTGAAAACCCATAATTATACTGTAAGCCAGTAAGTGCTGTGCCCAAGGCATGACTCTGTGGGCACAGAGAGCAATGCGGAGTGAGCAGGCCTGGGCTTTCTGCGGGGAGGGAGAGCAGAGCCTTTTACTGAGAAGGATGGGAAAGCTCGAACTTGTTTACCAACACCACAGTCACTCTCCAGTGCAGGCTGGGAGCTTGACTGGCTGCCCTGTTGCAGAGGCCGGTGGGGATGTGAATCACTGGGCTGCGGGGTGGGGGTGGGGGGATGTCAGATTAAATACAGGACGCCCAGTTACATTTGAATTATAGGTAGTCAAACAAATAAGTGGGGGAGGGATCAGTTTTGGTGTAAGTATATCCCAAATATTACATGGAATATACTTATATTAAAAATAATCATTGTTTACATGAAATTCACATGCGACTGGGTGACCTGTATTTATTTTCTAAATCTGGAAACTTTGGGGAGTGAGGTTTGGGAATGGCTCAAAGTGACCTTGTCTGGGACGAGCGGGGGCTCCACTAACTAGGGTCCCCAGGCTGGCGCTCCCCTCAGATGAAATTGTCTCTCCACTGTCTTGGAGCCCTGGAGCAAGTGGAGACTGGTGTCCTGCCTATCATTCCCTCCACCCTGCATGATGAGGAAGGGGCAGCCTCCAGCGGGGAAGGGAGGAATAGAGGAAGTAGGATGAGTCCCACCCGAGGAATAAAGGCGTGAGGGCTGGAGGCTTCCTGGATGATTTCTAAAAGGAGCTCCTGACCTCCACACCAAGCACAATGCCCTAACTCTGAGAGGCTGTGGAATTCGTCATTATCCACGGTGTGGGGAAGGTGCTGGCTGCTGGTCTGCTTCCGCCTGGGGGTGAGCAATGAAAAAGGGAGAGAGCCAAGAAGGGGAGCCTCAGAGCAGGGCTGGAGGTCAGTAGGGGAGGGGAGTAGGAGCTGGTTCAGTCCTGAAGGCAACTCTGCGGCTCCTGCGGTGCAGGTGTGGCCCCCAGGAACTGCAGCAGTGCCTGAGGAGGCTGTGAGAGGCTGTTCCTCTTGACACCCTAAGCCTCTGCCCCTGGGTCATCCTCTTGGTCCGTGTGCCTCTTGCAGTCACTTCTCTCCAAGGCAGCCTGCGGAAAACCTGGCATGCTTTCCCCACCAGCTCTTCCCCTTGCCGTTTACAATGCAGACTGAGACTCCATGTCTAAAAGACAGTTGCCTGCGCTTTTCCCATATTGGGGCTTCGTGACTAGGGGGTCTGACATCCGATAAACCACAGCTACAACCACCACATACCCGCCCCGGCAGCTGTCTAAGTCCCGAGAATCACTGAAAATGGAGGAAAGGAGCTATCAGGGCTCATCAGTGGGCAGTGATGTTCTGTGGACATGGGTTTTATAAGGCCCAGGACACAGGAAGTGTACACAGTCCACATGAAACCAGAGATGAATTTGGCCTAAGATAAATATGCTAGCCACTGTGAACAGGAAAAAAATTGCTAACTAGCAATGATTTTGTTAGCTTTTTCACAAGTTAGAGGCATTTGGGGAGAATTATTTTAAAGGTCCAGGTCTCTCCTCAAATTGGCAGCTCCCCAAGGCTGGTTGAGGCAATGCCGTCATTTTAGCTCCCACGAATATACTATAGGGATTGGAGGCCCTAGGAAGCGGCCCATCGTCTTAGAGGTGAACGTTACAAAAACAACAAACAAACAAACGAGGCAGCTGCTCAGTGCAGGTTGGGGGGTGAAATGGCCGCTGCCTAAGCGCGACCTCTACAAAGTGCATCTGAACAGGAGCATCACAGCAGAGTGCGAACGCATGGCCTCTGGAGTGGATCAGCCCTGGGGTCAAATCGCTGCATGCCACTTAAGAGCCATGTGACCTTAGGAAGGTCCCCAAACCTCTCTGAACTTTCGTTTCCTCATCTCTAAAATGGGTATAATAATCATCCTGACCTTGCAGACAGTTGTGAGGATTTTGTGTGTGTGTGTGTGTGTGTGTGTGTGTGTGTGTGTGTGAGGAAGACCAGCCCTGAGCTAACATCCACTGCCAATCCTGCTCTTTTTGCTGGGGAAGACTGGCCCTGGGCTAACATCTGTGCCCATCTTCCTCCACTTTATATGGGACGCCGCCACAGCATGGCTGATGAGCAGTGCGTCGGCCAGCGCCGGGATCCAGGCCCGCCAACCCCGGGCTGCCAATGCACGACCTAAACCGCTGCGCCACCGGGCCAGCTCCCAATTGTGAGGATTTAATAAGATAATATATGGGAAGATATGTTCAGGGCTAAAGAAACGGACACTTCTGTCAGAATCAGAGCAAAGAAACAGCCTGCAGACAGGAAGCTGGGGGAGTTGGGCTAGGGGCATTTTGTTCACACAGTTACCACTCATCACATTTCACTGAGATGGATTTCCCAAAAGGAGTTTCCCAACAATGGCTGCCACAGTTAGAACAACCCAGACCCACCTGACGTGGGCTTGACTGCACACCACTTCCTGTTGGAAGCCGTGAGATAGCGGGTGCAGAATGGAGGGTGGTGGGGGAAGAGGGGAGCGGGGCTGCTTTGGTTAACGTTTATCCACCAAGATTGTGCTGGCCAGCCTGGGTTGGTTTAGCTGGGGTATGCAGAAGGGCCAGAGCTGCTGCTGCAATCGGCGTATGTGAGACATGTTTGCCCTGAGAAAAGAGATGGGGGGAGCAGAAACAATCTAGACTTGCCCCCCTCCCTTGTTGAGACTTCTCCCAGTGCTGTTCTGGGGCTGAAGGACCCCAGGCACTCATGGCCAGCCCCTGTGGAGCAGGTAAGAAAAAGGATAAGGAAGTGAGAAAACAGCCAGTTTCTCTACTCCAGCAAGGCTGGTGCTAGAATGTGTCGTGAAGTGTGTGGAAACTGCTGTGGTCTGTCCCTCCTCTTCTGAGAGAAGACTAAATGAAGGGTCTGGAAAGCCTTGATAGAAGGCCTTTCTAGAGCTTCCAGAACAAAGTACCACAAACTGGGTGGCTCAAAACAACAGAAATTTATTTTTCGCTTCTAGAGCTAGAAATCCAAAATCAAGGTGATGGCAGGGTTGTGCTGTCTCTGAAAGTTCTAGAGGTGGATACTTCCTTGTCTCTTCCAGCTTCTGGTGGCCCCAGGCATTCCTTGGCTTGTGGCCACATCACTCCAATCTCTGTCTCCATCTTCACATGGCCATCTTCTCTCTAGTGTCCTCTCCCCTTCTTATAAGAACACCAGTCATTGGATGTAGGGCCCATCCCAAATTCAGGATGATTTCCTCTCAAGATCCTTAACTAATTACATCTGCAAAGACCCTATTTCCTAATAATGTCACATTCTGAGGTTCTGCACGGACATGAATTTGGGGGGGAGACACTGTTCAACCTACCACAGGCACCTAACTGAATTTTGTGCCATTGTGGGCATTCCAGAATTGATCTTTATTAGACATTATTTATGAAGATATTGTTGATTGAGAAAAATGTGCTTCAAAGTGGCTTCCATTATCACCAAATTCCCCTCTGAAGGGGTGACCACAGTAACACGCCCTGCCCACTGCTGGATGCTAGTCCCCAGAATGGTACCAGGGTTATAGGAGATGCTTCATAAATATTTGCTAGATGAATAAATATAATGAAATCCATTTAATGGCCAAACAGACTTGCCCTTCAGTTGAGAGAAGCTGGCCATGGGCACAAAGTCTCAGATTTTCCCAGCTTTTAACTAGAGGGTGCAAGGCATTTTTCAGACAAATCTGACAATTGTAAAAGCAGTCCAAGCTGAGCCCCTCTGGTCAGCCCTGCCCACCCTCTGGGCAGTCCCCAGAGGACATCCTGGGGCACCAGAAACCATGTGGAAACCCCTGTTATGGGGCAGGAATCAAAGGCAAATTAGATTTTAAGTGCTGGTGATACACCACACCCAGCACCAAGGCGTTGACAACCACCCCATAAAGTTCGCTCGTAAAATTACACAGCGTTTTATTCTACCCCACAAGCATTTACTGAGAGTCAGCCTACACTGTGTATGCTAAAAGAGAGTGCAATTGTTATCTTGTGAGCCGGGTGGTGAAAATGGTTTGAGAGTGAGGAAATACCCTTTCTATTAAAGGGATCCCATTGTTTGTGGGATGCATATTTTGCTTTCTTTGATTTCCAAAAGGGAAGTACAATATGAAAAAAAGGTATTTTTGTTACTGTGAGGAGGAAAAAAAAGCCAGAAAACATTGTCCATCTCTAATTGGACTAAATTGAAGGGCTAGGCTGCCAGGGTTACTGTTTTGAAATAGATCATGCTGTACACCAGTTTGCCAACTGGTAATAATTCCTCATGACCTTCAGGATAGTCTAGACTCTTTAGCGTGGCATTCTTTCACAGCTGTCACCATCTTCTGCCTCACTGTTAAGGATTAAATTGTGTTCTCCCAAAAGATGTTGAAGTCCTAACCCCCAGTACCCGTGAATGTGACCTTATTTGAAAACAGGGTCTTTTCAAATGATCAAGATAAGATCAGGTCATTAGGGTGATCTCTAATCCAGTATGACTGGTGTCCTCATAAAAAAGGGGACATTTAGGGGCCGCCCGGTGGCGCAGCGGTTTAGTCCGCGCTTGGCAGCCCAGGGTTCGCGAGTTCGGATCCCGGGCGCCCGCCCACGCACTGCCTGTCAGCCACGCTGTGGCAGCGTCCCATATAAAGTGAAGGAAGATGGGCACAGATGTTAGCCCAGGGCCAGCCTTCCTCAGCGAAAAAGGGGAGGATTGGTGATGGATGTTAGCTCAGGGCTGGTCTTCCCCACAAAAAAAAAAAAAAAAAAAAAAAAAAAAAAAAAAGGGGACATTTGAACACACAGACATGCACATATGGAGAATTTCATGTGAAAGTCGGGGTGATGCTGCCACAAACCAAGGAACTACCAGAAGCTTGGAGAGACACCTGGAACAGATCCTTCTGTAGTACCTTCAGAGGGAGCATGATCCTGCCAACAGCTTGATCTCAGACTTCTGGCCTCCAGAATGTAAAGAGGATAAATTTCTGCTGCTTAAGCCACTCAGTTTGTTGTACTTTGTGACCGCAGCCCTAGCAAGCGAGTGTACCCGCCTTCTGTCCGGATCCCTCCCTCCACCCCCGATCCACACTCTAACTGCTCTCTTCCCTAGATGCTCGCTACATGCTCACCATCACCATTGTGTGCTTTGGCTAGGGGGAATCACACAGCCAGGTATACCAGGGACAGTCCCAGCTTATGCCTGTTGTCCCAGCATAATAACAAATAGTGCCCCCTTTCAAGGGTGTCCTGGTTTGGGCTGTATACTCTGCGGTCACCCTAGCGTTTGTCTGTGCCAACTCCAGCTTCCGGGGATCTTCCTCTCCTTTTCTACCTGCTCTGGTCAAGTTCTACTTGGTGTTCAAAGCCCATTCCCAACATCACTGCTTCTGTGAAATATACCCCACTTCAGCCAAGCTTTCAGCAGTTCATCCTCTGAATTCCCAGGGCAGTTTACACGTCTCCAACCCACGGCACTTGTCACTACATCATGTCAGGTCAAATGTGCCCTTCTCAGGGATGCCCCCCTCACGTCCTGACTGGCCCAGGGCCCTGGTCATTGCCCTCACAGCACCCTGGAATCTCGTCCCTTCATGGCCTGTATCCCAGGTTGTAATTTGGGGGAGTTCGTATCCATTACAGTAATCCATTACTTTCTCCTAACTAGTGGTGGCAGGGACCATGTCTGTGTCCTGGCACACAATTTGAATGAAGACACATCATGGGCATTTGTTTAAGTGCTTGTCATCCCTGTAAAGGTGTCATCTCTTGCCTGTCTTGGCTGTGTCTTGTCTGTGTCTTGTCTCCTTTGTCTCCTTTAGCACCTACTACTGTGTCTAGAACATCAGAGGTGCTCAATGCCTGTTTACTGAGATAGTGCTTAATTTAAGAACATAACTCAGTGGCTGAACAATACTGAGTCAATAAAAGATATTGTATTTACTTCCCTCCCTGAAGGAATACCATGTGATGTTGGGGTCTTCCTGGACAATAAACACGACTGGGACAATAATAGGTCTCAGAGTGACTGTTCCACCGGGATGGAGACATGATGTAGTTACAGTAGTCTGCTGTCCAGCAATAGCTGTAGTCACCCACTACAGGTGGAAGGTGTGGGAAATGGCCCGTTTCAACCTCTGATCCAGATGATTTCAGGCAAGAGCTGTTGCAGAAGCACACCACTAATAACTCCTAACATATTCAGCCCTGAGAGTTTATAAAAGGTTTTCACTTATACAAGCTACATGGAGTCTCACAACACATTTATGAACTAGCTAGGGCAGGGAAAGGAGCCCTGGAAGCTGCCTTTATTCAAAAGGGTCAAATAGCATGTCTTCAAAGTCACGCCTTTTAAAGAGAGGTGTGCTGTCCAGGAGGGAACTTGAGTTTGTAGTTGAAAACTGGGGTTCTGGTCCCTGCTCTGCCACCTATCAGCACAGTTACCTTGAGCCACCTGCAGCCTCTCTGAGTCTTGGTTTCCTCATCTGTAAAAAAGGGATGATCACATTATTTATTTGTCTTCAAAGGCTGTTATGTGGACCAGATAAGAAGAGGGGTTGAGGGGGCCGCCCGGTGGCGCAGCAGTTTAATTCGTGCTTGGCAGCCCGGGGTTCGCGAGTTCGGATCCCGGGCGCCCGCAGACGCACTGCCTGTCAGCCATGCCGTGGTGGTGTCCCATATAAAGTGGAGGAAGATGGGCACGGATGTTAGCCCAGGGCCAGTCTTCCTCGGCAAAAAGGGGAGGATTGGCAACAGATGTTAGCTCAGGGCTGGTCTTCCCCGCAAAAAAAAAAAAAAAAAAAGAAGAGGGGTTAAGAGGGCTTGAAGAACTTGAAAGCTCTGGATATATTGGGGTCCATCAAAGGTGGCCTTCCCAGTGAACCCAGAGAGAAAAGAGAAGAGTGGCACTGGTATTAGGATAGACATATGGATCAATAGAATAGACTTGAGAGTCCAGAAATAAATGCATACACATGTGGTCATTGATTTTCAACAAGGGTGCCAAGACCATTTGGTGGGAAAGAACAGTCTTCTTTACAAATGATGCTGAAACAACTGGATATCCACATGCAAAAGTATGAAGTTGGACCCCTTCCTCACGTCATACACAAAAATTAACTCAAAGTGGATCACAGACCTACATGTAAGAGCTAAAACTAAAACTTTTAGAAGAAAATAGTGGTAAATCTTCATGACCTTAGATTTGACAATGGTTTCCTAGATATGGAACCAAAAGCACAAGTGACAAAAGAAAAAAATAGATAAATTAGACTTCATCAAAATGAAAAACACTTGTGTTTCAACAGAAACCATCCAGAAGGTGAAAATACAACCCACAGAATGGGAGAAAATTTTTGCAAGTCATATATCTGATAATGGATTTGTCCCCAGAATATATAAAGAATTCTTACAACTCAACAATAGAAAGATAAATAACTCAGTTTTTTAAAATGGGCAAACGATCTGAATAGACATTTCTCCATAATTGATATGCAAATGGCCAGTGAGAAAATGAAAATATGGTAAACATCATTAGTCATCAGGAAACACAAATCAAAACCACCATGGGGTACCATTTCACACCCACTAGGATGGCTAGAATAAAAAAGAGGGATCATAACAAGTGTCGGTGAGGATGTGAAGACGTTGGAACCCTGATACATTGCTGGTGGGAATGTACAATGGTGCAGCCACTTTGGGAAACAGTCTGGCAGTTCTTTCAAATGTTAAACATAAAGTTAACATATGACCCAGCAATTCTAATCCTAGGTGTATATCTAAGAAAAGTGAAAATGTAGGTCCACACAGAAAATTGTACACAAGTGTTGGTACCTGCATTATTCATAAGAGCCAAAAGGTGGAAACAACCCAAATGTCCACTGATGGATGAATAGATAAACAAAATGTGGTAGGTATGTATGTACAATAGAATATTATTCAGCCATAAAAAGGAATGAAGTACTGATTCATGTTACAATATGGATGACCCTCAAAAACATTATGCTAGGTGAAAGAAGCTAGGTGCAAAAGGTCACATATTGTGTGATTTCATTTATATGAAATGTTCAGAATAGGCAAATCTATAGAGAAGGAAGGTAGATTGGTGGTTGCCAGGAGATAGTGGGGAGGGAGAAATAGGGAGTGACTGCTCACGGATATGGGGTTTCTTGTGAGGGTGATGAAATGTTCTAGACTTAGATAGTGGTGGTGGTTGTACAGCTCTGTGAATAAACTAAAAACCATTAAATTGTACACTTCACATGGGTGAATTTTATTGTATATAAATTATATTTCAATAAAGCAGTTAAAAGAGAGAGAACACACACAATGTTCTGTGTTGGGGTCAGAGGCAAGGGGGTTGAGGGGCGAGGATTTGGGAGGGGGAGCTTAGCTTAAGCAGGTTTCCACGTGCAGCACTGAGACCTGGGCTTTCCTTGTGCTCTATGAGCAGTCTGAAAAGTTGCCAACTCTCACATTCCCCAGCACTTCAGCTTTGTTCCCATGAGCCCCATGGGCATGAGGAAGGGCAGGTGGGTGGTCTGCAGCTGTCACTAGAAACACCATGTATTTTACTCCCTAGGGGCCCAACAGGGGCAGGGGTAGGGCTGAGGTGACTGAGGCTCCATCCCGCTCACAAATAGCTACCCCTGGAGGCCCCCCCCTTGAAGACTCATAGGGTTAACAGGCTTTTTTGTGTGTTGGGGGGGTGCACGTGCCTCCTCATTGGTTGATGACCTCATTGAAGTGATCCCTGGAGGCTATAACTGGAAAGGGAGCGCCTTCCTCAGACTCTCTATGGGGCGCTTTCCCAAAGAACTCCCCCCAGCTCCCCATCCCTGATGTGTGTGATCCTTAGGAGGTGGTTTCCAGGGCGATTCCATTGTATCCTGCTCCCCTGCACACCCCAGCCTTCTCCCTGGTGTTTTTTTCTCCTGAGTGGAGAGGAAGGATCTAGGAAGACATTCTGGGAAAGGATCCCCCTTCACAACTCCCATGAGTTTTCGGCAGTCACACAAAGAAGAGGTGGTAGTATTTATTTTGGAAAGGGCCCTCATCCTCCCAGTCACCTGGGACTTGGGCTCTGGGTTAATTCTGGCTCCCCGTGGGAGGCTTTGTTTCTGGAGCAGGACATGGGACCTCCTGTCAGGGGTGGAAGCTGACCTTGCAGGATATGGTCACATCTGAGATTAACCATGGAGGACCTTGTCAACGAGTCTGAATTTTTGGTGCCCTTAGCTCAATCTACTATGAGGGCTTAATCTTTTTTTTTAATTGTGATAAAATACACATAACATCAAATTTACCATCTTAACTATTTTTAAGTGTACAGTTCAGTAGTGTTAAGTATATACACATTGTTGTGCAACCAGTCTCCAGAACTCTTTTGATCTTCCTAAACTGAACTCTGTCCCCATTAAACACTAACTCCCCATCTCCCTCCCCCCAGCCCCTGGCAACCACCAATCTACTTTCTGTCTCTGAATTTCACTACTCTAGGTGCCTCATATAAGTGTAATCATACAGAATTTGTCCTTTCATGTCTGGCTTGTTTCACTTAGCATAATGTCCTCAAGGTTCATCCATATTGTAGTATGTGTCAGAATTTCCTTCCTTTTTAAGGCTGAATAACATTCCAGTGTATGGATAGACCACATTTTCCTTGTTCATTCTTCTGTCGATGGGCACTTGAGTTGCTTCCACCTTTTGGCTATTGTGAATATTGTTGCTATGAACGTGGGTGTACAAATATCTCTTTGTAACCCTGTTTTCAGTTCTTTTGGGTATATACCCAGAAGTAGAATTGCTGGATCATATAGTAATTCTATGTTTAATTTTTTGAGGAGCCACCATACTGTTTTCCTTATTGGCTGCACCGCTTTTCATTCCCACCAACAGTGCACAAGGGTTCCAGTTTCTCCACATCCTCACCAACACTGGTTATTTGGGGTTTTGTTTGTTTGTTTGTTTTTGATAGTAGACATCTTAATGGGTGTGAGGTGGTATCTCATTGTGGTTTTAATTTGCATTTCCCTAATAATTAGTGATGTTGAGCATCTTTTCCAGTGCTTATTGGTCTTTTGTATATCTTCTTCAGAGAAATGTCAGTTTCAAATCCTTTGCCCATTTTTTAATTGGGTTATGTGATTTTTTGTTGTTTAGTTGTAGGAGTTCTTTATACATTCTGGATATTAATCTTTCATCAGATATGTGATTTGCAAATATTTTTTCCCACTCCATAGGTTGCCTTTTCACTCTGTTGATTGTGTCCTTTGGTGCACAGAAGTTTTTAATTTTTATGTAGTCTAATCTATCTATTTTTACTAATTTATCTATTTTACTATCTAATCTATCTATTTTTACTCTATCTATTTATCTATTTTTACTTTTGTTGCCTATGCTTTTGGTGTCATATCCAAGAAATCATTGCCAAATCCAATGTCAAGAAGTCTTCCTCCTGTTTTCTCCCAAGAGCTTTACAGTTTTAGCTCTTACATTCAGGTCTTTGATTCATTTTGAGTTAATTTTTGTATATGATGTAAGATAAGTGTCCAACTTCATTCTTTTGCTTGTGGATATCCGGATTTCCCAGCACCATTTGATGAAAAATTGTCCTTTCCTCACTGAATAGCCTTGGCACCCTTGTCAAAGATCATTTGACCCAAACTGAGGGTTTATTTCTAGGCTTTCTATTCTATTCCTTCATCTATATGTCTGTTCTTGTTCCAGTACCACACTATTTTGATTACTGTAGCTTTGTAGTAAGTTTTGAAATCAGGAGGTGTGAGACCTCCAACTTTGTTCTACTTTTTCAAGACTCTTTTGGCTATTTGGGGTTCCTTGAAATTCCATGTGAACTTTAGGATAGATTTTTTATTTCTGCAAAAAAATGCTGTTGGGATTTTGATAGAGATTGCATTAAATCTCTAGATTGCTTTGGGTAGTATTGATATCTTAACAATGTTAAGTTTTTGAATCTATGAACACGGGATGTCTTTTATTTATTTGTGTTTTTAATTTTTTTCAGCAACGTTTTGCAGTTTTCAGTGTATGAATCTTTCACCTCCTTGGTTAAGTTTATTCCTAACTATTTTATTCTTTTTGATGGATCTTAAATAACAAAATTTCATTCGGGTTCAGCAAATATTTGCTGACATTCAGGATTTTCCACTTCCATTTCTCCCTTTCTCATGTATTCTCTTTCAATTTTCATCTTGGGTCTCCAAATCTTTCAGTGTTTGAGAAGTAGCATTCTATTCACCTCAGTATGAATCAGGTCAGCTCCTTCAAATAAAAAGATAAAACTCTTTGTAAAAATCTCTTTTGAATAAGACACACTTGAATGTATCATGAAACAGTTCCTCACAGGGCTTACTTCCTCAAAAAACTTTTAGTGTAAGAAACTGAGATTTGTTATAAAACTCATAATTGGGGGCAGAAGGAGGGTATCTTATGAGTTGGCCTTTCTTCTGAGTAGCTTTGGTTTGATTTGTGGTCTGACTGGGGCCTGAGGCAGTTTTCTCACTGTGCTGTTTGTGGACTAAACCTCAAAGCCATCCCTGAACAGCCTATACTTGCCTAGCAATGAGAGACAAACAGGGCTGGCTCTTGGAAACATTGTGATGTCATAATAATAATCCCTGCATGTCTGGCCCCTGTGGCCTAGAGGCCCTAGGACAAAATATATGGGCTTCACTCTGTGGGTGAGTGTTTTCATGTCTCATTACTTGGCTCGAACTTCCATCCAGCACCTGGGAAAATAGACTCTGCTGACCAGCGGGGCCTCTCCAAGGAGGCCCCAACTCAACACTGAGTTCTATGAGAAAGTAGAAGGGAAACACCAGCAAGAGGCACTATTGCTTCTCGTCTTCTCATCTTCACTCTCTTCTGCATGTGAACACAGAGTCCAGGTTGACTCCCATGGTGTACTGGAGCCACACAGTGTGCGTGCCCACTGTTCACTGGAGTTCCCAGAGAGAAGGTAGGGAAAACTTCTGGTCCCTGGGGTCCCCAAGTGTCAGGCTCAGTCTGTCCAGACTGGGCTCCTGGGCCTACTCCATCCAGGAAAGCACTCCCTATCCCCCTCATGGGGCTGGGCCACTATCCTCTCCTGGTGGGGGCTTCTCCCTAGCCCCATCCAAGCTCTTGCCTTGTAGCACACCCTTCAGATGTGTGAGGCAAACTTCACCACTCTCTCCCCTTCAAGGCCCTGGGCCTCTTAAAAACAACTAACCAACCAAACAAAGAAAAACAGACTGACAAATGTGGGCAGCCTCAGGAACCTTAACTGAGGCTGCTTCCCTCCCCCGCTTTAAACTTCAGCTCTATTGAAGTATAATTTATCCACAATGAAATTCACCCATTTCGGGGGGCCAGCCCAGTGGCGCAGCGGCTTGGTTCGTGCTTGGCAGCCCGGGGTTCGCCGGTTCGGATCCCGGGCGCCCGCGGACGCAGTGCCGGTCAGCTATGCTGTGGAGGCGTCCCATATAAAGTAGAGGAAGATGGGCATGGATGTTAGCCCAGGGCCAGTCTTCCTCAGCAAAAAGAGGGAGATTAGCAAGGAATGTTAGCTCAGGGCTGGTCTTCCTCATAAAAAAAAAAAAAGAAAGAAAGAAATTCACCCATGTCGTGTTTCGAGTTGAATGAGTTTGGGCAATTGTATACAGTCACGTGATAACCAGCACAATCAAAGTATAGAACATTTCCATCACCCCAAAACTTCCTTCTTTGCCCCTTTGCAGTCAATCTCCTTCCCACACCTCTGGCCCCAGTCAACCACAAATCTTCTTTCTCTTCCTACGGTTTTGCCTTTCCCCAAATGTAATATAAATGGAATCATACAGTTTGTAATATTTTGTGTATTGTTTATTTTGCTTAACATAATTTTTTGAGATGCATTCATGTTGTAGCATGTATCAATGGTTCTTCCTTTTTATTGCTGAGTAGTATTACACTGTATGGACATATCACCTTTTATTCATTAGTTGATGGGAATTTGAGTTGTTTACCTTTTTGACCATTATTTTCAAAAGGCTGCTATGAATATTTGAATGCAAGTGTTTTTTATGAACAGAAGTTTTCATGTGTCTTGGGTAAATACCTAGGAGTGGTATTGCTGGGCTGCATATACATTTAACTTTATAAATCACTGCCTAACTGTTTTCCAAAGTGGCTGCACCATTCTGCTGAGGCTACTTTTAAAATCAAGGGTGGGTGGGGAGAAGGAGGGAGGCAGAGCCACTTTGCAGTTCTAGAAGCAGAAGTTAGTCCCAGGCACTCATGTGTTTATTCTTCGCAACAAGCTAATGAAGTAGATATTAATATCCCCATTTCACAAATGAGGAAATCGAGGCTAGAGAGGCGTACTTGCCCAGTCACATGCCTAACAAATGGATGAGCTGAGATTTGAACCCAGAGGCCTTTGTGCCAATGCCCAGGGGCTTTCCTCCTGCCCTCTCCCACCTCTCTTCCCATGGGCCAACCTGGCAGCTTGGGAACACTGCTGCCTTGACACTCTGTACCCCGCATTCACCTCTGTCCTTGCTGTGCTAGGACACAGCAACTCTGGGAAGTGGCATTCGACTCTTTGTTTTAGAGGAAGCAGCTAATGATCAGAGAGGTAAAGTAACTTTCCCAAGGCCAACAGCTTGTCTCTAGAATTCTGGGGACTGGAATCCAGGTTTCTTGATTCCAAGTGCATTCTGCCAGCGCACAGTGCCTGGCAGCTACATTTTAAAGTTTTCATTTCTGACCACCTCTTTCTTCAGCTTTCTCCTTCCTCTATAAGGACGCCCTTCCCTTTCCTCCACCCCTGGCTGATATAGTGAACCTTGTAGAACAAGGTGGTGGCAGTCCCCAGCTTGCATCAAGCCCAGGCAGGAGTGGAGACTGGGAGGTCAGAGTGCCAGCAATGGGGCCCATGTGGTGAGTGTACTAGCAGAGAGAAGCAGGAAACAGGCCATTTCCTTTCTCAGGCCTGCTTCTCACCCACGAGGCTACGGGTGGGAGTATGGGGTGCACCTGCCTGCGGGAGGGCAGGACTTGGTAGAGAACACAGCCACCTGGCCAAGGGCAAGGTGGGAATCCTAGTGCTCAACCTTTACAGTTTTCAAAGTGCTTTCACCTCTGTTCCCTACACTGGGATCACCTACACTGGGAGGCAGGCAGGGCAGGAGTCATTGTCTCCATTTCACAGGCCAGAGACTGGTCTTCTCCACCGGCCTTTTCTGCTTGGGTTGCCTCCTTCTAGAGCTGGGGCTGGGCTGGGGCTGGACCCAGGTTGGAGGTGCCAGAGAAATCTTCTCCAGTAACTACCTCCTTAGGATGAGCAGTGTCCCTGCTCTGTACCCTTCCCCCACCCCCACTGAGCAAAGGGCTTCAGCCTCTTCCTTGAACACAGTGCCTACTGTATGCAAGGTCTCCCACCCAGCTGCTGCCCTCCCTCCACCCATCCACATTTCCTCTCTTGCTCGCTACAAGACTCACAGATTTGGGAATCCAGAGTTATTCAGTAGCCCACCAGGGAGCCTCTCTGGCATGCAACGCATGCAGTCAAGAAGCATTTACTGAGCTCTCTTTGAAATCCAGTATAAAAGTGAATGCGATTCAAAGAAGTTCACAGTCTGGGAAGGAGAGCTGGCGGGGCAGACAAGTAAGCAAATGATGACATCAGTGCGGTGAGAAAGGCTCTGGGGGGAGCTTTAATTCTGCCTGGTCCAGGAGCAAGTGCTATTCTGCCGCCTTTCTGGGAGTTTGGCCAATCCACGAGAAAGGAACAAGTGTAAAGGGCTGGAGGGAGGAAAGAACCTGGTGCATCCAGAGAATAGAAAGAAGTTCCCTGTGACCAGACCAGAACTTGGGGTGAAGAGAGAGAAGAGGCACATTTGGAGAAGTGGGTAAAAAATAGATGGGTTGGAGTCTGAAGGGCCTTGTTACTCATCTAACAAATCTGGGATCTTCAATAGGGTTAAAATGTGTGTGTGTGCGTGTGTGTGTGTATAATGATACATGATTATACACACACACATATATATTAGTATCGTGTAAAACAGCTATTTTTAGATACTGGAGTACTAACAAATATAAGAGAAAAAGAAGTCATGTTAAAGTAATCCTATTTACTGTCATTTGCCTGAACTGCTTCTGTATAATTATTATGCGGCACAAGGAATGTTACACATATTCTTCCATGTGTCCGAGTATGGCCTTTTCTTTGATTACACACTGAATTCTTTTCCTGAAGTTGTCTTCCTTCTTTCTCTTTACTGTATTTCTGGTCGCCTGCCCCAAACCTCAAAAAGTAGAAGGAACTTTATCCTGAAATGTTTCCTTTCACTAAGTCTCAAGAGAGTTCTTGGAAAGGAGCTGGCACAGTATGAAGGACACCTCAGCTGTTAGCAGGATTTGTGAACTGCAGATCCTGCACCAGTCAGTGAAATTTCTCGTTTCCGTATAGTATCTCAACTTCACGCTGCCAACCCTATGTGCTCAGTAATAGCTCAATTTAGTGACATCCGCTAAAGTTTTATCTAGAGAAGTTTTCCCTCTGGATTTCCCCTTTATTATTGGAGAAAAACAGTAAAATTTGAGAAAAGCAGTAAAATACAGAGAAGAGTCCTGGGACTACGCTTCCCAGCGGCCTCCGCTCAGCGCCGACACCTACTTCCCTGACAGGGATGGCCGCTAGCATCTTGGCCCCGCCCATTCCCGAACCGTATTTAGAACTACAACTCCCAGCTGCCTCCACGCGCCGGACCCTTCAAAGAGGGTTTCCCAGCAGCCTCCTGGGCGAAGAGGCCCGCCCCTTGGAGCCGCTCCCTAGGCTCACCCGGCGCCCTCTGCCCGCCCTCGCCCCGTCACGTGACACCCCCTCAGCCAACCGGCGCGTGGAGGAGGGCGGCGGGCGGTGGTCAGGGGCGGAGAGGCCGCAGGGGGCGGGTCCTGGAGGGGGCGGAGCGGGGCCCGGGAGCCGAGCAGCCTGGCAACGGCGGTGGCGCCCGGAGCCCGAGGTGGGTTTGCGCTGGCGGCTGGCCTGGCTCGGAGCCGGGCGCTGCGGGAACTCGTGGTGGGGGGACCGGGAGGAGGAAGTTGGGGCTCCCCGGGCCGGCGGGTTCCCCGGGGCCTCGCAGCACCCGCGGAGGTGGGTGGTGGGGTTCGTCCGAGCGCCTTCGCTGCCCCCGCCGACCGGGACGGAGGCCGGGGAGCAGCAGGCAGGTGCCTCCGGTTTCCCTGGTTCTCCTCGCCCAAGGTCCTGGGCCGGCGGCGGGCGAAGGTCGGGACGGGAATCGGAGCCGGCGGGCGGGGACGGGGGTGGGGGCGTCGCGGCCGCTCTGCCCGGACTTTGCTTCCCCCTCCCGGGACGGCGAGCGGGCCGGGAGGCCGCCCTGCCTCCCTGGCGACGTGCCTCGGCTGGTCCTCGCCCTGGCCCTCCGCTCGGGGTGGGTGCCCGCCGCATCCCCCCTGGGTCCTGTGGAGCTGCCGCAGCCCGGCACTGGCCGCGAAGCCTCGATCTGCGTTCTCGGCCAGTGTTTCTGTGTCACGCACAGGAGGTTTATCTGCTTTTGCAACAGTTGAGGGAAGATCTGAGAGGGAACGGTTAGTTCCCTGATACGCAGTCGGAAGTATGCACAGGCACGAGCAAGCGCCCTTTGCTGGGTTGCCTCCCTTAACTGTCTTTTGCTGCACTCAGGAAGTGAAAACTAATTTTAGTTTTGCCTAAGCAAATCTAAAATGAATCTGCTACACAAATTACATTATGGGCTTTATAGACACAAAGTATGAGGCAAAGTGGATTGCGACTGGTTTTTAAACAGACATACTAGACCTTCACAAGAATGGAATCATGACATTAGAATTGACTAGGATCTTGAAGTTTATATAGTTCATTTGTTTCCCGGATGGAGAAAATGAGGCCCAGAGAGGATAACTAATGTGACCCAGGCTTTGGGGCAACGTAATAGTAAAGCTAACATTGCAGGTCAGGTCTCTGGGGGTATCTTGGCATCTATCTAGCCAGAGTACTTTTTATCAGAGCTCAGTTTTGCTCCTTGTGAAGTATCCATGCACCTTAGAGTTTTGAGACTGAGCCGTTTTGCTGTAGTTCAAACCATTTTGAATTGCCTTCAAAACTAGTTTACCAGCCAAACAAGACAATCAGGCTTGTTAATTTATAGACACATTTTGCTTTTATCCACCATTTACTTGGGGCATGATCACTTATTCACCAGATTTGACTCTGAGTGACTTTTGGCTTTTTCACAAAACCAAATCGACCCTTGAGAGATTCCACACCATGGAGTTGATTCAAACCAGTGGTGCTGCCGGTGTGTAATAGCAGCTTCCTGAGGTGCTTGAAAGTAGAAAACATTCACTGGGGCTTTTAGATTCTAGTATGGTTATTAAATGGTTGGTCTCCTTAAAATTAGAACTCCTTAAAGTTCTAACTTATGTTTATCAAGTTGCCAGTGGTTTCATTCATTCATCAAACCCAGAATGCTCATGGATACACCTGCAGTGTCCCAAGCACTGGGAAGACACCAGACAGCACCACTGACGAAGTCCCTGCTTTACAGAGTTTATGTGTGGAGAAGCAGACAGTAAAAAATAAACCATGATATATTTTCCAGTGGAGGTAAGCACTATGAAGAAAAATAGAGCTCTGAAACTCAGTGATGACAATAAAACAGGCTGGCATGATTGAGAGTGACTTGGGCATTACTTTGAATTGCCACTTTTAGATTGTTGGCTGCTGCTCCGTTAAAGCAAATCATCAAATCCAAAAGTAAATCTGTCTGAATCAGAGATTCTATGGAGTCATCGTTTCTCCAGTGATTGCCTCTTGAATGATAAGTTCATCACAGCCTCATTTGTACTTGCATTTTTTCCCTCTTACATGCAAACAGTAGTGGTTTCAAACACCCAGGGAGGTGGTCTTCGAATCCCTTGCTGCTGCCTCACTCTAGCTACGGAAGGCTCTGCTGAGGTCAGTATTTGCTGTTGATTCCGTGCCAGTGTCTGCTGGCCTCAGGCTACCTTACCCGAGGATTTCTCTTCCTGCTCGCTGGTTTATGCTGGGAACCTGCACTCTGAAATGATCGTCAATCTGTGTGTTGTGTGGTTTGTAAAGAAACTAGTTCATTTTGAAATTAGCTCTAGAGTAAAGCAGCACTCAACTTCTTAAGAACAAGAGTCAAATCAAATGGTGTTAATGATAACTGAGTATAAAAGTTCATCTGTTTGGTGCTTTTCAGTTCTCCTCTATTCTGTATGTTCAATGGCTTCAAAGCAAATTTTTACGTTTTTACAGGTTCTGAAAAGTGATTAAAGTCACAAAAAATACTCCAATATTCTTTGTTCCAAAATGAAAGGAGAATTAACAAAATGTAGTTAACTTTAAAAACCACTGAAAGAACATGTGGTTCTTGCTCTTATTGAGGGCTCTAAACTGAGGAGAAAAGCAGAGCCTCTTCAAGGCTTAGCAGGCAACATTTTGAACTGGTGGCCAAAGAATTTCAAAGGCCAGAGTTTCTTATTATTTCTAAAGGTTTTCCAATTTTATAAAAGAAGTTGTTTTCATTATTCTTTAGTTATTTCCCTTCCCTGTTTCTGACCTCTTTGAAGTTCTGCTTTCTTTATTTTCTGGTTTCTCAGTTCATTATTCCTTTTTGGCAGATGGGGGGACAGGGGCTGTCATTTGTCTATAAGGTGTTGACTCTGGATTTGAATCTTGGCTTTAATGTTACCTGTGTGACTTTGGGCGGGTTACTTACTTCTACTGTGCCTCAGTTTCCTTATCTGTAAAATGAAATAATAATAAGCAAATAAAAATAAGTAAAATGAAAATAATAATAATAGTACTTTCCTTAAAGGGTTGTGGGCAGAACTGCGTGATTATGTTAAGTGCTTAGGATAGCATCTGGCACATAGTAGGCACTCAAGAAAAGTTAACTCACTGACTTGAACTACATGGAACTCCCTTCTTTTCTTTTAAAGAAAAAAATGATTCTCGACGTGTCCTAATAAACTTCTGGAAATCCAGTAAGCATAATTTTGTAGACATTTCTCTGCATTTCATTGTTGACTTGAGCTTCTAGTTTCAGGTGATATTGGCAGCAGTGTCCCCAGTCTTGCAGTGCTACGCTCCCTTTACTGTTTGGACTCAGAAATTACTTGAGGCCATATTTTGTTTGTTACTACAAACAAGAATAGAGCAAGAGAGGCTGTCTTCTAATTCCTCTGCTTTGAAAGCGAGAGGGTACCAGGAGACCCACTTAGAGTTAGTCGAGTGAGATCCACTTGGCATCTAGTAGTTGGAGGATGGTTTTTCATGTTAAATGTTTACAATGTATTTTTCCACAGGAGCACCAGGACAGTCTCATTCTTTTCTTTTTAAGAATGTGGCAGGCATCTCTGTAGAAAATTGGCATTGTGCATCAGCGCTTTCTTTCTGTTTCTGCCCCAGGAACAAGGAGTGGCAAAGGAGCCTTTTGTCTGGGTGAGGTGGTAGAACGCTTCCTGCGTTTGGATTCTGGAAGTCGGGTTCAAGTCCCAGTTCTGCCCCTTCTTAACTCTGTGACAGGGGACAAGTCATTTTACCTCGCTGCAGGTGGCTCTTCCATTTGTAAGACAGAGCTAAGAAAACCTGCACTCCCCAGCTCCCAGAGCTCTTCAGAGAATCAGATATGCATCAGCACCCTTTGTAGACTGTGGGGCATTATTATTATTGCATTCATGTGTTATATAAGCCATCGCTATTTGGAGAACTGGTGTAAGAGGGCAGCGTCCTTCCTGTTCTTGGCCCATCTCCCCGTAACTGTAGGTGTGGCCTCTGCCTTGCTCTCCCTCTTCTGTCAGCATTGGAATATGCAAGTGTTTTATTGCCCTCTCAAATGGACCTGAAGCCATTGGTACACCTTAGGAACTTCCATTGTATTCATTCCTAAAATGATAGTACTGTATACGCAACACTCACAGGGCGAGAGCAAGGCGTTCTCTGCATCAGGGAATATTGCCTGCCTTTTTCTGCAGTGTCTCAGAAGAGAAGTCTTTCCTTTTTCCAGTCAGCACCTCACCTTAGCTCCTCAATGCAGCTTGAGGCCCTGCCAAGTTCCTCCGTCCACACTAGACTGGATGCTCGCACTCCTGGGATTAGGATGAGAAGAAATCAGGGACTTGATTGCTGTCCAGGTCCATACCGCCTTCCTTGTTCAAAGAGAATGGGTGCTGAGTGCTCTTTCCTTGTTACTTGAATTTGTCTCTCAATATCTCGAAGTGACTCCATAAGTAGCTCTTTGAAATTTCACGTACTTATGTGAGTTTAGTATTGCTGTCCTTGACTCCTGGTCTTGATATGTAACACCTGCGTATTTCAGTATTAATTTTTTTCATCTTCCAAGCTTGTAATAAAGAGAGCTGAGATTGGAAACGTTTTCCTGGGTGGGTGAAACCTAACATGGCCCTCTACCCGCAGTAGACATTTAGTAACCATTCCGTGACTTGAGCTGGACAGGGCGGAGTGTTTAGAATTGTTTGGGTGTGTTCATTTCAACCAGTTCTCTTGTATGTTTAGAGATCGTATTCCCTGACTGCAGGATGAAACCGAGCTCAGGCTTAGCCTTTCTTTCCATGGTCAGTTAGCAAATGAATAAGAAAGCTCTTTGACTCAGTCCAGTGGTGGGAGAGGTCTCACATGTTGCTTTCCCACCCTTTTCTTCCCAGCTTCTGGAGTTTTGGACTATTGTCGTGTGCAGTTTGAGTTTAGATTCGTTTTGGCTTTGCTCGTTGGTGGGAAGGGGTGAGGGAAGTTGAAGGGTAATAATTGAAAGTAAAAATAAAAGTAACTTGTTTGTAACTCATTCAGCTCTTAGTCCCTTGCCTGCAGACCTTGACACACAGTGATGCCCTTTCTTTAGCTTGTGGTAATTGTTAGATGCTGATATCATGTCCTTGCATGTTTTGCGAGAAGGAAGCATGGTTTGTTTCCCAGAGCCTCTTACAGTGGAATGGGCTGCTACATCAGGGTGTCATGCTTTCCCCTTCGTGGGAGCTCTGCAGGCAGACATGGGTCATAAAGGGGATTCTTAACATTAGGGGGTGGACTTGAAATGCCCTGTATGATCCTTAAGTTTTGTTATGGCCCTGATATGACTTAGGTGGGGACTGAGAAGAATGGGAACTGTGCAGGCAGGGTTCATTCCAGCAGGCCTGGAATTGGCCCGAGCTGTTTTACTGAAATGAGAAATGTATCTGCTCGGCAGTGACCTCTGGGCATGACGTGTCAGGATTATTTGTGGGTCACAGCGAGAAGGAAGATTTGCACTTGGTTTCAGTGAGACCCCAGGAGGGCGCTGCCCTTGACACTGGTTATGTGGCAGGCAGGATATAAGAAACTCCAGTCAAGATTCCATTTTAAGCTTCCTGGTCCTGAGGTGTTTCTTACACCCGTCAATGGTTCTGGATCTGTGGGAGAATGTGAGAGTCCCTATAGCCCTCACAGACGGAGGGCAAATGGAGCCGGTCCTCACCTCTTTGTAGCCCTCGCTGAGAGACATAATAACTGATTTTTAAAGTTGAGGCTGAGTGTAACCCTGCTGGCCATTTCCTTTCTTCACTATTATCAACTCTGAGATGAAGTGATTGTTTCTCCAGAGGTTCCCATCACTTCTGTAGCACCAAAACAGTTTTTCTTTGTTGATAAAGATTGTCCTGATGCCTCTGCTCCTCCTCAGCTCCTGGGAGTTTAGGAGAAATGCACAATTTCAGGCCCCCTCCAGACCGACACAACCAGAAGCTGTAGTTTAATAAGACCCCCAGGTAATCTGTATGTAAATTAAAGTTTGAGCAGGCTGGTTTAAGTAACAGTTCACATCCAGGCTTCCCGATCCTTTGAGACCGCGCTGTCCATTAGAAAGATAATTCGAGCCCCATGTGTAATCTGTTTTCCTAGTAGCTGCATTAAAAAATAAAGAAACAAATGAACTCAGTTTTTATAATATAATTTAACCCAGTATATCCAAAATATTATCATTTCAGCTGTAATCAGTATAATAATTAGTGAGACGTCCTCCCCTTTTTTGTACTAAGTTGTTGAAATCTGGTGTGTATTTTACATTTACAGCACACCTCAATTTGGACTAGCCATATTTCAAGTGTTCAGGAGCTACATGTATTAGTGGCTCCAGTATTGGACAGCAAAGCTTTGAGAGATACATTTTGACCTTGATTTGCTGATGATGTCATCAGATTGACTGTCAATACCTCAATACCCGAAGAGCAGTTAGAGCCGCCGCTGCCACCTCAGTAATAACTTGCATTAACGTTCGGTGTAATCTGTGCCAAGCCCTTCGCCCAGTACTATTCTATACATCTCATTTGAATCCTCACAACATCCCCACGTCGTTGCCAAGCGTTCTTTTCTCAGTTTCAGTTTGGTAAGCCGTATTAAGAAGTCGCCATTGGTATACATGTGAAATGCAAGCTTCTTTCTTGGGGGCATCCTTAAAGAACTGGAGGAAGGCCTCCTCCTCTGGCTTATTGAAAAGGACTCGGAGTCCCTAAACAGAAGCTTCCTTGTGCTGGAATTCTACAGACCAGTGGTTTGCCATGCTGGTTGCTCATTAGAATCACCTGGGGAGCTTTAACTACCTGCTGCCCGGGCCCCACCCACAGTCATTCAGATTTATTTGATCTCAGGGGAGATCAGACATCTGCATTTTTTTAAAGTGCTCCGGGTGATTCTGTCATGCAGCGCAGCTCAGAGCAGCTGCTCTAAGGGCGCGTCTCCGACTTTACAGCGCTGCGAGTCACCTGGACTTCGGGTTGAATTGCAGATCCTGACTCAGTGGGTCTGGGACGGGCGGGGGAGCCCTCCTCAGTTGCAGCAAGGTCCCAGGTGATGCTGATGCTGAGGCTTGTGGCTCGCACTTTGACTTTGAGTCGTCAGCCGCATCAGAATCACCTGAGGGCGTTTCCAAAACGACAAGTTCCCTAGCAGCAAGCCTGGAGTTTCTGATTCAGTAGGTTTGGGTGGGGCCCAGGATCTGTATTTGAGAAGGCGCGCTGTTTTCCATATTTCACCATAAAGTATTATGTTTACTTTAGATTTTTGTGTAGGCGTACTCCTAGTGCACTTTTTTTTTTGCATAAATGGATGTTTAATTTTATCAAGGCACTTTCCTGCTTTTATGGAGATATGTTTTTTTCCCCTCTTTAAACCTGTTAATGCAATGGGCTTTTAAAAGGGATTTTCCAATAAAACTTTGTAGCATTAACCAGGTTTGCATTGCTGGCGTGAACCCAACGTGTTTCTTACTACTGGATTTGATTGGTAATATTTTCTTCAGGATTCTCACATGTATATTTGTGAATGAGATTTGGCTTGAATTTTCCTTTCCTGTGCTGTCTTTGTGTAGTTTAGTGCTGTTGTGCTAGCCTTGTAAAGTGAGAGAGTATTCCCTTCTTTGGGTCTCTGGAAGTTGGTGTAAGATTGCTTCTCTCTTCCTTGAACGTTGGGTATAGCTTGCCCTGGCGCCACCTGGGCCGGGAGTGTTTGGTGTGGGAGGATTTTAAACTACCGGTTCCTATCTGCCATATCTGTAGTTACGTCTGTCTTTTCATTCTTAAATCTTAATATTGTTTATTTGTGCCTTCTCTCTTTTTTCTTCATTAGTCTTACCAGAGGTTTGTTACTTGTGGTTATGCAGAATGAGGTTTGTCAGTATGTGGAAATGAATGAAGGAGAATTATATTCTCAAGTTTCTTTTTGATTAATTTTTAATGAGTAAAAACTTTATATGATTTTAAGGTCAAATTTATATCACGGTATATTCCAGAAAGCCTTCCTTCCATCCCTGTCTCCTGCCAGGCATGCTGTTTCTCCCCCCATCCCCCATAATCAATATTATTAGTTTTTAGTTCATTCTTCTATGTTTTCTTCTTTTGCAAATTTGAGCAAGCGAGCACACACACACATTTGCATTTCCCCCCTTTTCTTACACCAAAAAAGCATACTACATACACTATTCAGCCCCTTGCTTTTTTTTTGCTTAAAATGTATCCTGGAAATCACCCTTTTCTTCATTTTCTCCTTCCTTCTTTCTTTGGATTTTTTCTGCTATTTGGATGTTTCAAAACATAGTATTTTTATTATTTAGTTCTAGTATATTCTAATTTCCATTGTGATAATTTCATTCACCTGTGAGTTCTTTAGACGTATATTTTTAAATTTACAAATACGTGTTCTAGGTATTTTTAAAACTGATCTCTAACTTAACTGCATTATGGTCGACAATGTGGTCTGAATACTCATAGTTCTTTGAAATGTGTCAAGGGTAGGTTCATATAGTATTTTGTGGTTGGCTTCTTTCCCTTAGCATAGTGCATTTTATGTTCAGCCATGTTGTCTCATGTATCAGCAGTTGGTGACTTTCTGTTGCTGAGTAGTATTTCATGGCATGGCTGTGATGTAATTTGTCCAGTCACTAGTTGATGAACGTTTGAGTTGATTCACTCTTTGGCCATTATGAATAAAGCTGCTACGAACATTTGCTTACAAGTCTCTGTGTGGACTCATGTTTTCATTTGTCATGTGTAAATACTTACGTGTGGCATTGCTGGGCCAGATGCTTAGTGTATGTTTAACTTTACAAGAAACTGTCAAACTGTTTTCCAAAATGGCTGTGCCATTTTGCACTCCCCTCCGGCAAAGTAAAGTAGGAGAGTTCTGCTTGGGCCACATCCTCACCAACACTTGTTATTGTCTGTCTTCTTACGTTGTAGCCATTCCAGTGGGTGTGGCGTGGTAGCTCATTGTGGTTTTAATTTGCATCTTCCTGGGGAGTAATGATGGTGAGATGTCTTCACGTACTTATTGGCTGTTTGTATGTCTTCTTTGGTGAAGTGTCTGCTCACATCTTTTGCTGTTTCTTATTGGATTGTCTGTTTTATTATTAAGTTATAAGAGTTCTTTATATGTTTTCAATACAAGACCTTTATCAGATATGTGATTTGCAAGTACTTTCTCCCAAACTGTGGCTTATCCTTTCATTTTCTTAGCTATGCCTTTGAAAGAGCAAAGGTTTTTAATTTTGATGAAGTCCAGTTTATCATTTTTTTCCTCTTGTGGTTTCTACTTTTTGTGCTCTAAGAAGTCTTTGCCTAACCTAGGTTCACAACGATTTTCCCCTGTGTCTCCCTCTAGGACTTTTGCAGTAGCTCTAACGTTTAGATCTATTGTGGCAGACAGACCCTAGGATGCCCCCCTGATTTCCAAACCCCAGTGTTCACACCCTGTGTAATCCCCTTCCTTTGAGTTTACAGCCTTGTGAGACCTTGAGCAGAGGATCCAGCTAGACTGTGCCCAGGCTCGTAATCCATGGAAAGTGAGATAATTGATGTGTGTTGTTTACAGCTACTAAGTTTGTTATGCAGCAATATAATACTATGTGCTTCATTTCAAGTTGATTTTGTATATCATGTGACGTAAGAGTCAAGATAACTTATTTTTCCATATGGATATCAAGTAGTTCCAGCATCATTTGTGGAAAAGACTATCCTTTTCCCATTTAATCACCTTAGTACCTTTGTTGGAAATCGACCACTGCTGAGACCTCCAAGAGATGGGCCTAATTCTGGACTCTGTTCTGTTCCATTGTTCTATATCTCTGTCCTTATGCTGGTACCACAGTGTCTTGATTACTGAGGCATTATAGTAAGCCTGGAAATTGGGGAGTGGAAGTACTCCAACTTTGTTCTTTTTTTTCCCTTCAAGATTATTTTGGCTATTCTTGGTCCTTTGCCTTTCCTTACAAATTTCACAATCATCTTATCAGTTTCTGTGATAAAGCCCTTTGGGATTTGATAGGGTTTGCATTGAATCTGTAGATCAATATTGACATCATAACAATATTGAGTCTTCCAGTCCTTGAACATGGTATATATTTCCATGTATTTAGGTCTTCTTTAAGTTCTCTCAGGAGGGTTTTATAGTTTTCAGTGTATGGACCTTGTACACATTTTGTTAAATGTATCCCTAAATATTTCCTTTTTTATGTAATGCAAATGATATTTTTATACTTCAGTGTCCATTTGTTCATTGGTAACAACACAAATACAAGTAATTTTTATATTGACCTTGTGTTTCATGCAACCTTACTAAATTTACTTACTAGTTCTAGTTTTTCTGTAGTATTCTTAGGATTTTTTACATACTTGATCATGTCATCTGCAAATACAATTTTACTTCTTCCTTGCCATATGTTACGCCTTTTATATCTTTTTCTCGCTTTATTAAACTCACTGTGATCTCTAAAAAATATTGAATACAAGAAATAAGAGCAACCATCCTTGCCTTCTTCCCACACTTAGTGGGAAGGGATTTCATCTTTCACCATTAAGTATGATGTTAGCTATAGGTTTTTTCATAGTTGCCCTTGACTATTCCTAGTTTGCTGAGAGGTTTTTAATTTTTTTTAAATCATGATTAGATGTTGAATGATGTTTGTAGAAGCCATGTCTCAGATACAATCTTCAGGAAAATAGTATACCTCATGAATAGCCCTGTTGACTCTATGTATCACCACATTCAGACCCATTATCAACCATCACTACCCAGCTTTTCCTCCTCATGTTGATAACAGAATTTCCATCTGCAGCTTGGGAATTCTTTTCATTCTTCTATGGAGCATATATTGCTCCTTCAAAAGCCACGGAAATTCTCTGTGTCGGATTCATATGTGTCATTCTTATAGTACTGAAATTTCTTCATCTTCTCTTTCTTTGCCATTTTTTTTTTTTTTTTGCTGAGGAAGATTAGCCCTGAGCTAACATCTGTGCCAGTCTTCCTCTATGTTGTATGTGGGTCACCGCCACAGCATGGGCGTGGACCTGTACAGGAACCAAACCCAGGCCACCGAAGTGGATCATGCCGAACTTAACCACTAGTCCATGGGGCCAGCCCCTCTTTGCCATTCTTTTGACATTGGTTTTGGTTCCTCTTCATCCCCTTGCTTTTTTTTTTTCTTTGGTGAGGAAGATTTGCCCTGAGCTAACATCCATTGCCAAACTTCCTGGTTTTTTTTTTTTTTTTGCTTGAGGAAGATTAGCCCTGAGCTAACATCTGTGCCAGTCGTCCTCTATTTTGTATGTGGGTTGCCGCCTCAGCATGGCTGACAAGTGGTGTAGGTCCACCTGGGATCCGAACCTGCGAACCTGGGCTGCCAAAGCAGACTGTGCTCAACCACTATGCCACAGGGTCGGCCTCCCCTTGCCTTTTTTCTTAGATTATTTCTTCCACATCTACAAAAACTTCCTCACTGCTCATAGTGCCAAGTTCTAGAAATGTGTGTGTGTGTTTGGTCCTTTCACCTTCTTCTATAGCAGGGATGAGTGGCTGCTTGTATTTATGGCTGGAATAATAGGTCTAACTGCTCCAAGTAAGAAGATAACCATTGTCCATACTCTGGGTCACTGCAAGTCTTTCTTTTTCTGAATCGCCAAGGCTTCTAATGAAGCCAGTCTTTGGAGATTCCCTTTGGACACTCTTCTAACTACTATGGCAAACTGCCTATTGGGCAGGCTACTAGTCCTGCTGCTGATCTCTGATAACCTTCAAGGTCAGCCTGCTCTTGTAAATCAGGACTAATTAAGATGTATCAAGCCCAGCATTTTCAACAACTGGGAAACCCTAGGCAAAATTCGAAAACCTCACTTGCTGCTTTTTACTTCTAGTCCATGCAGAGAAGGGACAGGAAGCTCCAAATCAAAATTATCCAGCCCATTTTTGGAACTCTTCTTTGGAATTGCCTTCAGAGACCACAGCACCTTTAAAAAAATATCCTCAGTGTTAAATCTTTGAATGGGGACTCTACATTTGGCTTTAGGCCAAAATCATTTTTTGAAGCCCATCTATTAAATAGAGTGGGCACTCATGCTGTGGGAAGCATTGCTTTTCATTTAAAAATTGAGATATGGTAAAATTCATGAGATGGTGTCTTATGTAGCTTTAAAATCTAAAGGCAATTTCAAAAGAATTGGAAGACTACTTTGAATAGTGACAGCATTGCTGGAATAAGTGCACACCATAAAAACGTACTACTTTGAAGAACTCATCTAGCTACATATGCTCTGATAGGCATCTTAACAAAGGCCTCTTTACATCATAGTTGTACCTCTTGGGGTGTTTAGTCTATTTTTTGTCCACTAGTAATACATCTGTTCCTTTTTTAAAATATAGTTTGAAAAGACTTTTCCATAATACACAGTAATATTGCAGTGGACAAATGAGAAGGAATGTACTGGTTCAGTGCCTCACAGAAATGGATTTGGAGAAAAAGTCGCTATTTGTTTACTTGTCTTTAAAATGAAGGCTAGAGTTCTTCTTTGTGACCATCAGATTTTATTACATAGAGGTGGAATTCCAAAAACACCTTTTTTACTCAGCTGTGTAAGCAGGAGGCATGACGTCCTCATTTTTTATTTAATCATCTATTGGAGAATTAGAGTGACAGATATCTGTTAGTGAGTAAGAGGGTCAGACTGGCTTTTGAATTCAAACTTGGACAGTTCTTAGTGGATGCGTTGTTTAACCTTGTTCCTCGAGGTTGTGTGTTTTTATATGAACATAGTAATAGTAGTTGCCTTTATAACGTTGGTGGGGGGATTGAATGAGTTTATCTGTGCTTAGAACAATGACTGGCACATAGTAGAGGATCAGTAAATGGAAGCCATGATTATTATCTGTGAGTGGATGCTCTATTTTGCTTTACTTGTATAGTATCACCTGTATTATTGTCTTTATTACTGTTTAACCTGTCTCATATTAATTCATCTCTGCAACTCAGTTGCTAGCTCCTTGAAGACCTATCTCAATTTTTGTAGACTTGCCCACCATGGTCCAGAGTGGTTGCCCAGTGTGTGTGTGTATGTATGTGTATGTGGAATATTAGCTCTGAGCTAACGTCCATTGCCAATCCTCCTCTTTTTGCTGAGGAAGATTGGCCCTGGGCTAACATCCATGCCCATCTTCCTCTACTTTATATGGGACGCCCCCACAGCATGGCTTGACAAGCGGTGCATCGGTCCGCGCCTGAGATCCAAACCTGTGAACCCCAGGCCACTGAAGTGGAGCGTGCAAACTTAACTGTTATGCCGCTGGGCTGGCCCCACCCAGTATATATTTATTGACAGATTTTTGGCCTTCTTGGGAACAGGACTAAATAATTATATATGCTGAGCAAGGAGTGTCTCAGAAATGATTGGCCTAGTATCATTTCATTATTTCTTTTAAGAAGCTACATTAATATTTCAGATCTGGTTAATTTAATTGGTGTTTGGTGAATGCTTATAGATGGATTGACAAAGTAAATTGTTCTGAATGAAATCATATGTTGACATGATCATTTTGTAGATTGTTAATTTCTGTAGCTAACTTCTTGCCTGTTGAGTATTGGACTGTGTCTCCCAAAAAGATGTGTTGATAGGCCTAACCCCCAGTACCTTGGAATGTGACCTTATTTGGAAATAGGGTCGTTGCAGATATAACTAGTTGAGGTCATACTGGAGTAGGGTGGGCCCTTAATCCAATACACTAGTGTCCTTATAAGAGAGGAGAATACCACGTGAAGACACAGAGACACACAGGGACAACACTGTGTGCCGACAGAGGCAGAGATTGGAGTGATGCAGCTGCAAGCCAAGGAATGCCAAGGATTGCTGGCAACCACCAGAAGCTGAAAGAAGCAAGGAAGGATCCTCTCCTAGAACCTTCAGAGAAGTGTGGCCCTGCCAACACCCGGATTTCAGACTTGTAGCCTCCAGAACTGTGAGAGAATAAAGTTCTGTTGTTTTAAGCTGCCAAGTTTGTGGTACTTTGTACAGCAGCCGCAGGAAACTCAGACACTGCCCATCCATTATTTTGTCTTTTCCCCCTTGCTGCTTGAATTAGTGTGTTGACAACCCTGGGATTTCATTTCATCTCAAATGGGTGATTTGCCTGCATTTTCATCTATTATTCATTTTCTCCATATAGTTTGATTTTTTTTAATGTATTTACTGCAAGATCAGAAAAATGTATTGGAAAATCTGGCACAAAAATACCATTGCCGTTCTTATACATGTGCTGGAAATGGGAGACATTTACAAGATTGTTCATAACAGCATTGTTTGCAATAGTGAAACCTGGAACCGGTTCAAATGACCACTGAGAAGAGAATGGAAAACCAAGTGTGGAACAATGGACTGCTATGTAGCAGTGAAAATGAGTGGAGCAAACGCCACACATCTACGTTTATGGCTCTCACAACAATGCTATGTAAGAAAAGCACGGGGCAGAAGAATGTGTAATTATTCCATTTATGTATAAAAGTTCAAAACCATGCAAAATCAACATATTTTTAGAGATATATACATATGTGAAAAATTATACAGACATGCAAAGGAATTGTAAACACAAAAGTCAGCCCTAGGGAGGGAGGTTGGAGTACCTTTAATGGCTGATGACTAATGTCTCCGAAGTCATGAAACTTTATGAGGGTGATACTGTTTTCATTTATTCGTCAACTGAGTGCCCAAGCTGCTCTGTGCTGGTGCCACAATGTGAAACAGCCTTTGCCCTTAGGAAGCTCAGATCTAACAGAGGGACACAAAATGTCAATGGATAAGTACGGTACAGCGTGAGAAGTGAAATATTAGAAATTTGTACAACGTGCAGAGAAGTGAGTTGTGCATGAGTATGCGTGGGGAGGCCAGGAAAAGCTTTCTTTGTCTTGAAGCAGGTAAATAAGGACCCAGTGCCAACACAGCTCCTGCTTCTCCTCCCAGTGAAAGTGCCTGGAGGAATTTGTCTGAATGGCAGGTTATCATGTCCAGCCTTTTCTCCTCTCTTTATTTTTCTAGAAACTGCACATCTGCTCTTTAGTTCCTTTCTGTTCCTGCCCCTCCACCACTAATTCCAGTTGGGGGAATCTTTGTCAGTAAAACCCAGTTTGAGAAGGTCCTTGGAAAGTAAGGAGATGTTCTGAACTAGCACCTGCATTGCTATTATAGCTATAAGTGTTTACATGTGTCTACTCTTCAACAGTTATTGTTTTAATTTTTGCTTAAGAAGGTACTGTTTACTTATAAATTTAAAATATACTTTTTGGGAATAGTTTCTTACAGGGGAAAATAGTTTGACAAAATACAGTTTTGTCATGGAGCAGATCAACTGGGTTCATGGATTTTGGAATTGGCAGGTGGATGGGGAACTTGATCTTGTTCCTATTTTAAAACTTTGTTTACTGGCAGATATTTGATGGTTACAAAATCCATTGGTGAATTTAATGATCTCTTTAAATGTATGTAATATCATTACTAGGTGGGCTTTTTACATTAAAAAAAGTTAACCTGATGGTAGTTGACTTTTCTAATAGTTTACTTAGCATACCACTTTGAATTTATGAAGCATTTCTAAAGTGACCCCGTTCTATGGCCACAGCTCATGCCGCTGAAGCCAATCAGCTGTCTTGAAGATCTGCCATTTGTCATGAGGGGACCAAGTGATAGGGTGAATGGATCAGCTCAAATCCATCACTAACCACTGGAAAAAATGATTCAAAATGCATTCCCCAGTGGATCTGAATTATATTGCTTTTAGCCAACGGTCTTTCCAATATTTAAAGAAGTAGAAGTGAGTGTATTGTGATCTTTAAAACGAGTGGTAAATATCAAAATGATACAAAGAGTGAGTTTCTACATGAACTACTGTTTAACATTTTATAATTTCCAAAGAAGAATCATGAAAACAAGGCCCCTTTAGCTCTGAGATTCCATGTGGCCGAGACAAATGGAGAAGCTCTAATGCATATGTGTTGCATGTGTCTGTTTGGACAATAAGCTGCTTACTTTGACAAGGGGTACTGTTTTGGAATAAATACAGTTAGATTTACTGTAAGAAACTTCTAGTGCATTTCTGGATCCTTGAGTCAGAATAGAAGGTAATGAGGCGAGATATCCATGTTAGGGATCCCACGGAAAGTGTCCCTGGGCTAGGAGTCGAGTTTTCTTTTTTTTTCTTTTCTTTTTCTTTTAATGGGAGTAGGCATGCTTTGAGGATAAACTGCTTTAAGGCTGTTCAGAGCCTTGCCAAGATTAGATGGATCATCTTAGAAAATGTGTATGCAGAATGGTTGGGCAGTGTTAGCCATTGTATGTTTTATGGGAAATCCAGTTAAGTGTATTAGTGCCAGTTCGAGGAATGACTTAGAGTGTCCAAGGTTCATCAGAGGCTCTTGTAGGAGGAAGGGGTCTGGTATTTGAGTGCTTCTGTTTTGCCATGCACTGTGCCAGCATTTTACATGCTCCTCATTATGGCCCCATGAGGTAGATAGTATCATGCCACTTCACAGACAGGGAGCTGTGGTTTGTCCAAGCTTGCGTGACTGTTATTATCACTCAAGTGACAAAATTGGGATTTGAAACGCAAACTGGTCTGAGTACGGAATCCTGGCCTTTTTTTCAACCAGATCACACAGTTTTGCAGCTGGTCATAGTGGCATTTTGACAAGGTATAAGCTATGCATGCTGGGGTTAATGGTTTAAAAGGACATTATTATTTGCTTTGGCTGAAGAAAGTTCATTTGGAAGTAATTTATTTTAATAGTTTAAGGCAGAGAGTGACAGCCTGTTTTTGTAAACAACATCTTACTGGAATGTTTCATTTCCGTATAGCTTATTGCTCCTTTAATGCTACAATACAGAGTTCAGTAGCTGCAACCGAGTCCCTAAAATATTTACTGTCTGGCCCTTACAGGAAAAGCTTGCCAACCCCTGTTTGAAGGAAAATGTATAAAAATGAAACAAACTCCTAGTTTTGCAGATCATCGTTTGTTTTCATGTGGGTTGAACAGATGTAGAAGTTGAATTGATAATGTACCTGATCTCAAACTGGCTGGGATGTGAACATTCCTCATTCGTGCAGAGAGGGATTTGGTTGATGACATCTCAAGGCATATTTTTCATTTCCTTGCCTCGTAGGTGGCCAGAGCCACTTTAATGCAAAAAATGTCAGAGCAACTTTAATGCAAAAGTCAGAATACATAAATTTAGTAAATTCTGTGTTTACGAGCACTCCGGGCTCTCTGCAAGTGGCTCTCATTGTGTGTGTGTGTGTTGGGGGGGGGGGGGGGGGCAACACGCCCCCTAGAGGCCAAATTGGAATGGGGGCTTTTTTTGTTTTTAGTGTAATGTATTGAAAAATAATTTTATTATAAATCACTGTCCTTTTATTTCTCCTTTATTCTTGAGTTGAGGCATTGTATTGATGATTTTGTGTGTGTGTGAGGAAGATTAGCCCTGAGCTATCATCCGTTGCCAATCCTCCTCTTTTTGCTGAGGAAGATTGGCCCTGGGCTACCATCCATGCCCATCTTCCTCTACTTTATATGGGACGCCGCCACGGCATGGCTTGACGAGTAGTGCGTCTGTGCACGACCAGGATCCAAACCTGCAAACCCCGGGCTGCTGAAGTGGAGCGTGCGAACTTAACCGCTACGCCACCGGGCAGGCCCCTGTATTGATGATTTTTTGAAATTGTGTTTAGGTTGATAACATCTATGATTTTCATTTCAAGCAAGCAAAGGGGGCCTTCCAGAAATTTGTTTTATAACAAAGGGAGCATTGGGTCTGGTAGTATTGAGCACTGCTGCTATAAGTATTTGGCATTTTTTTCAAAACAGACTTCTAAGTAAAGAGAGCTCCCTTAGAAAGACCTGGAATTCTGGACTCAGAGGCTGCTGGTGCATAACTTCTTGTTCACTGGCAGGCTTTAGAAGTTGGTTTTCAGACTGGGTAAGTTTCCACAGCTTTCAAGGGAGACTCCAGAGAAAGACCATCCTTAAACTTCATTTAAATGTCCACACAGAGTAAGAAATCACGTTGAGTAAAATCCAAAGAGAAGGCCTGCGTACCTTTTGTCACTCCTTGTGCACAGAGTGTTCAGAAAAAACGCTAATTGAGGGCCATTGATCTCAAATCAGGTGACCATGGAGTTTAGATTTCACTTGCAGAGGTCCTGTGAGGTGGAAGTCAAAATTATTTTCTAATTCTGCTGCTTTTAGATTTTTACAATAAGGGTAAAAATGGCCCGCATTTGTTTGAAAGTGTTGATAGTTATGTCTGCTGCAGGTGTTTTGTGGAGTCCTGTTTTTCATATTCAACAGAGAGAGGAACAGTTTCTTAGTCTGGAAGAAGGGCATGCTGGAAGAGGTTTTGTACCTTAATTTGAAATGCCTGCTTCATAGGAAAAGTCTATGGTGTAGGAAAAGTTCTTTTTGGTGCAGATTGCTTCACAGCACCCTAGGTTACTGCTGCTGTCCTGCTGTCCAGAGCCGTCATGCCTGGAGCCTCCTGATTAGCCAAGGGTTTGTTTTACCCTTTGTTTTTAAGCCTGCATGAATTTCTAGCTTAAATGAAACGCTGGGCAAACAACAGTTAAGTTCTTTGGCCAGCCTTTATTGCCCAGTTTTTTCATTCATTTAACAAATACCTATTAAGTACCTACTGGGTGCAGGCACTGTTACAGGTGCTGTAAATGCAGTAGTAAATAAAACAGAATCCCCATGTGCTGTGGCTTGTAGTCTGGTGGAGGGCTTGTATTCTGGTGGGGCGACATGGGCAGTAACAACAGATTATCTGAAAGGTGATAAGTAGTAGGGAGAGGAGACAGAGGCAGGGAAGGAGGAGACAGAGAAACAGAGTGGGGAGACAGAGGGAGAGGGAGACCGGGAGGACAGAGAGGGGGACACCGTGAGACCATTGAGGTTAGTTGTCTTGAATTTAAAGAGAGACACGATTAAGGCCATGTTGTAACTTTAAAATTTGATTTATTAAATAATGCCACCTTTATGTAGGTTTGTTTGAAGGGGTTTGGGCCCCCAAAGATTCCTTGCCTAGATGACTTGAGTTTTCTTAACTATGTTTCTTAGTCTAAAACTCCTTCTCCACTGAGTTTGGGGCCAGTCACATCCAGCCTGGTTTCTTTCAGCATAGAAACCACTAGGAAGCACCTTTTCCTAGGAGGAAAGGACACTGCACTTAGTCAGGAGGCCTAGGCTAGAGCTGGCCCTGCCACTAACTTGAAACACCGCCTTGTCACACACCCTCTAGGCTCTCCTGGTCAACTTTTCTGTAACAGGGGAGGATTGGGCTTAAATCATCACAGAAGTTTTCTTCAGGATAAAAATGATAGAAGCCTACCTTTGTTTAGATTCCTGTGATTAGCATATATATAGGGCATTTAGTTTCAATTTTCACTTTAAAGCCAAGGTAGCCCAAATTCAATGTTTCTTAAGTAAAAAGGATTAAAACTTGATCTAGAGGGGTTTAGGGCAAAATATTCTATAACCAAAAGGGTAGCTGACTTTTGCAAACTTCACTGTAACTTCTAATTATTATCGATCTGCATTTAAACCAACATAGACATTTTATAGATGAAGATATGGATGGACTTTCCATGCTGGGTAAGTTAGAGACAGCCTAGGGCCTATGCTCACCCGTCTAGCCTGTTCTCCACAGTGCTGCACTGCTTTCCCTGGTCCTATTTGAGACATTATTTTCATGTACTTTTTAAAGAGAAGCTTTATAACGGGGTCACCACCGGACATGCACTATCCCTGTAGCAGTTAACTTTCTTCCTAGTGTTTATAGAGTCAGGACTAATTTGTAGAATTGGTTACGGCGTCAGCATTCAATAGTTATCCTTTCATAATGGAAAAAAATGCTAATAATTCATTCACAAATATACTGGGCACTGTTCTAAGCCCTTCATAGGTATTACTTAATTCATTTTGCCTAACTATACTGCAGTAAAATAGAGATTATAGCAGCCTGAGCCCAGAGAAGGTAAATAGCCTGCCCGAGGTCAAAGAGTGAGTTGCAGTTGGGATTTGAACAGAGTTGGCTCGAAGTCTATGCTCTCCAGCATCACGCTGTTCTAGCTTCTGTACATTTCAGCAATCAGTTGGAACCATTCAACAGAGAGAGGGTCACTGATGGCATTTTCAAAGTAAACCTCATCGTGGAACTGACCCATGTTACCTGGACCCCTGGATTTCTCAGATTTGTATGTGATCTAACTTCTAATAGTAGCAGTTTCTAGTGTAACTCTAAAAATGAGGGCTTTAGACATAACGACTGCATATTATATGATTCCATTTATGTGAAGTGTCCAGAGTGGGCAAATCTATAGAGATAGAAAGCAAATTCATGGTAGCTTAGGGGCTAGGGGAATGGGGAGTGATGAGTGACTACTAATGGCTATGGGGTTTCTCTTTGGGGTGATGAAAATGTGCTAAAATTGATTGTGGTGATGGTTGTGCAACTCTGTGCATATACTAAAAACCATTAAATTGTATGCTTGAAAGGATGAGTTGTATAGTATAACAGTTATATCTCAATAAGGTAATTAAAAATAAGGGGAAAATGAGAACTTTTTTATATTTAGTTGATTTTATTTTTTTATTATTATTATTATTTTTGTGGGGAAGACCAGCCCTGAGCTAACATCCGTCGCCAATCCTCCTCTTTTTGCTGAGGGAGACTGGCCCTGGGCTAACATCCGTGCCCATCTTCCTCTACTTTATATGGGACGCTGCCACGGCATGGCTGACAAGCAGTGCGTCGGCAGGCGCCCGGGATCCGAACCTGCGAACCCCGGGCTGCTAAGCACAAACTAAGCCGCTGCGCCACCGGGCCGGCCCCTATTTAGTTCATTTTAAATTGAAGTTTTTAAATGAGGATTAGAGAAAATAGGAGGACTCATCTTTCTTTTATGCTTTATAAATAGGAACAGGAAAATGAAGACTGAGTTGACTGTATAACCCAGCATTTTAAATTTCTTATATTAACTTGACAGTATAATTTAAGTTTTGTTTGAACACATTGACATATTATTAACATGTTTTAAATATTACAGTATCTGATTAATAAAAAGTAATTTTATATCTGTTACTGAGGAATATCCCCCAAATATATCATCTTGTTTAGCCAATAGAATAATTTCAGGGCACAAACATCTGACTTGCTCTATCTAGTCCATCTCATCCATTCTGCTGTCCCTGAGAATAATGGGTTATTTTGCTTGAATTCGAACTTAAGGTTAGAGAGGTTTTTCAAGGCTATTTTGCCTGAATTTAATTCATTTTAGAGTTATCATCCATTAATCTTTTTAAAAATTATTTCTAATTTTAGGTCATGCTACCTCTTAGTAGTTTCAGGCTAAGTTTAGCATCCCTTTCTAAGAATATTTTATTTTGCCCTAATTGTTCATTTTGAAGCGTAGTTCCCGTGTTCTGGGGTTTGGTGAACCAATATACAAGCTCACCCAGCATGATGTTGCACAAAATTGTGTATTTTGCACATAATCAATCATTCATTCACCAAATAGTTATGAGTGCCAACTGTGTGTCACGATAGAGCCATGATCCAAACGGACCCTCAGCCTTGCCCTTGGAGAGCTGAACTCGGGTAGGGCAAGTCCAGCGGTCCTTATCTTGTAAGACTGTGCTCACCTGGCCATCTCTCTGCCTCTTCATCCCAGTGGCTACCTTATCTGCATCTTCGTCAGGCCTTATTTAAGAACAGGGACCAGCACTGCACAGCTATCAAATCCCTAGGTTCTGTGCTGAGGTGTGTCAGTATTCTGCACGCTGGATTTCCTTTGTGAGTGGTTGTTTTTTAATGAGCCTGGCAAAAAGATCCCATGCGTATCCACAATCACCTTGTTGAATTGGATGTGATTTACTTCCCAGTGACTTCATATAGCTCTCTGTGTCATTAACTTTGAGAAATAAAATAATCAAAGTGTTACTTATTTTCCTGTTGTTGCTGTACTCTTCACAAGTCTAAGTAAATCCTTACGTTAAAATGATATTGTATATGTTCTGAATATCGTGCTTTCATTTATGTCTGAATTGTGATGAATATACACTATTTAAATGAAGTATATACTTTCCCTAGAAAATACCAATTAAGTCAAATCTTACTAAATTGATTTCCATCAAATCCATGCCACTTTAAGTTGCCTTAATTTGGAGAAAATTCTTAAAGCGGAAAATAGCGTGAGTTCAATTGTCTACCCTTTTTATCACTCTGCTTGGCTGCCTCTAAATTATCTTTAAAAATTAAGAAGTGTGGAAATTTGAGGCCTGTTGCAGAATTAATAAACATTAAGATTTTTTTAGATGACAATTGGAATGCTATGAATACAAATTCTCAGAGTATGTGTGGTGTCTTCCGCTGAGCTTCCCCATCTGTACTTAGCTGCCCTGTTCTGTTCTTCCATGGTTCCCTGCACCTTTATCAGAGCTCTTGCACATGACCTGTGCTGTGATTACTCTTTTGTGTGTCTCATTCCCACTGGAGACTACAGAAATAGGGCCTTTAAAGTGTAGTACTGTTTGTTCTCAATTGCAATATTAAATCTCAGATGTCACCTATGTTTGAAATTGCATACAAACTCAGTTGATATTGAATGTTGTCTTTCTTGGTAGAGTTTCCAGTATGGCTTCTGCACCAACTTCTAAATATAATTCACACTCCTTGGAGAATGAGTCTATTAAGAGGGTAAGTTGAGTTTTCAGATTTATCTGTATTTTTCTCTGCATTTCTCTTTTCATATTTGAATATTAGGTGGTCATTTTGAGTTTATTGAATTATTAATTTCATTATTCATCCACCTAATGTAAATTCTTTAATACATGTGGTTTTACTTGTTATCCCCCCTTGTTCCAGAAAAGACAGAATGTCTTATATGTGTTAAGTGAGTTTTGCATTTATAAATCCTTTCACATAATTTCATCTTTGAGAACCTCTGTCTTGTGAACTCCTGCCAGATATTGCATTTAAGATACTAGGCAATCCCTTGCCCCCGAAAGCTTTCAGAAAGAGGTATTAGAAGGCCGAGGCCCCCTGAGAAGCCTGTTATACCTTCCTAAATATCGGCGTTATTTTCTAATTATGATGATAAAATAGTTGTATGAACAAAACAAATACAGCATTAGCAGAAAATGGTTCAAAATACCGAGGAGAAAATTATGTAATTAGGGGGAGCTTTGGGGACATGTATTGCAAGGAAGGGATGAATTTAGAATTAGCTTTCTTCATGGCCCTGTGAGGCTTTTGATACGTGTTATCCCCCAGCAAAGGTTACGTACACTCCTACCAGCGGCGTATAGAGCTGCCCAAGCAATGAGGAGGAGCCAACTAGTGTCCCTGATTACTAACGAAGGTGACCTTTTTTAAAAGTGTGTTTATTATTGTCCATTTGCATTTCTTTTGTGAAGTAGCTGTTTGTGTCCTTTGCCTATTTGCCTTTTGGGGTGTTTGGGGGGGTTCTTTTCTATTGATTTATAAATGTTCTTTATATATTATCATAATCAACCCTTTATAATGTACAAGTCTTCTTCCTAGGTTATTGTTTGCCTTTTAATTATGCTTATGTTTTGATTTTGAAATACAGAGGTTTAAATTTTTTATGTAATCGCATCTATCAATCTTTTCCTTTATATCTTCTGCCTTGGTCATGTTTACAAGGACCTTTTTCATCCCCAAGATTTCATAAGTTTTTATTGTATTTTAGTATTGTTATGGTACAAGAATCAGTTCTAGACACGAGTAACTTCAAGAAGGTAATTATAAGTCCTTGTGTAACATTAGTCTAATAGAAAGTATATCCTATGTTAATCCCATCTTATCCTGTGTTAATCAGACATTCGTTTCACTTATTTTATGGTTGAATTATGCTTTCTTCTCCTGACCCAGAACTGTGGTATTTAAAAGGTATACTGAATATTAAATTTGCTCATTATACTTGTTTCTTGTTAGTGAGAGGCAGTGTTAAAGGATGATGGTAAATTTCTTCCCAGTCTTATCGTTTCTATAAGGTGTGTGGTTTTGCTCCTCATTGCGGAAGGCATTCCTGGCTGGGAACTATTTTTCTTGCCTTCCTAGTTAAAATGCTTAGCTTGCAAGTGCTAAAACATATTGAAAATTGGCTAGGAATTTTCATTTTGTGCCTGAATAAAAAAAGATAGAACCATTAAAAATCCAGCAAAGCACCCCTCTTTGACAGCTTATATCTTACCTAAATGTACACTTTGCATTTCTCTTGTTTCAGAATGCTTTACATTTGCATAGCCCTTGATAATTCACAAAAATGTGTTTCTGCCTTTTGTTTCCCTTAATAGTCACACAGCCCCTTTGAGGGAAGCATTGCTAACTTCATACATGAAATGACTGCAGTGTGACTTTGGAAAACAACTAGAAACAAATGAATGAAAAGTAATGCCGAGACAACCTTTTGCCCAAACAGGTGTGACTGGTCTGCCTCACCCGCCCTGCAGTGGGCACAGGCAGCATGCTGTCGGTATTGATGCATCAGGGCCGCTGAATGGATTGAAAGACAGCTTTACCAGGCATCCAAGTCATGACGGCCAGCTGTGGCAGATTAGCATTTCAGAACCACCTGTGGGTTTTGGTGGGCAGTACGCTGCCTCCCTGGCACAGCTGCTGTGGCCACTGAATGAGGCACATGCCTGAGAATACCTCTAAAGCCAAGAGGCCTAGAGACCTAGGAAAGTAACAGAGAATTTGTGTAGATGGTTCCCATGGCCCTTGTCTGCTAGTAAGTTCAATGACAGACCTCCCTTGCCTCGTATCTTGTTACCTACATAAGGATCTTAGTAAAATGAGAAACCCAATATGTAATTACAGTTATTTTCTGGCATTGTAAGAAGACTCTCTAATTACTGTTGCTCAGTTAAGGCCCCATTGAAATGAAGTTTTCATTCCTACTGTTAAGAAAAGATGACTAAATATTTAATATAAAAGTAGAAAAAAAAAGAAAGCAGCCACAGTATATATATACATCTCGATAGAATACACTTAATATTTACTTGTTAGCACTTTTCTGAATGCTGTTAACTGTAAAGCGCTTGGAAGAGGTGTTTAAAAATTAATATTATTGAAAAGCATGCTAATGTTATTTACAGAAAAAGTTAACACAGCTAATGAATGTTGATGCTAAGTTGTATTTTTTAGTTGAACTTTTCTGTGCCAATTTTCTATAATGGTAAATATCTCTCTAATTCTTTTCTTCAAAAAGTGTATTTTGGTTGGTTATGTTCCAGGTTGCTTAAAAACCTGTGCAAATGTAATATCGTTACTTCTGATGCTACTGTCTCATTTCCAGAGTTCTAGGGATGGAGTTAATTGGGATCTCGGTGAGGCTGTTCCGCGACTTCCAGGAGAAACTCGTGTTACTGGTAAGGATCTTATGAAGTTGGGATTTGCGGAATTTGATGAGAAGTCCAGCAGGATCAGATGGCTTAAATCCCTCTTGCTCTTTAGAAGTCAGAGTTAGACAAATAGGCTAGGTTTGTTTAAAAGTGTTAATATAGAGCTCTCTGCATTAGTTTCTTCATCAAAGAGTTCTTTCAAGAGCTCCAGAATAGTGATAATTTTTACTCTGTACCAAAGACTGAGAATTATTTTGGAAAAAAAAAACACGTGGATTATCTCTTAAAAGTCTCTTATTGGAGCTATAAGCTCTCATGGTTTGAGGTTATAAGAACAAAATGATATTAAGGTTTTCTAGTGTATCATGTATGCTTTAAAATGATCAACTTAAAGGCTTAAAGTCTAAGTATTCTCTTCTTTGGAATGTGGGAAACCATACTGGTTTAAAATAACTTTCATTTGCCAGATAACTGATGTTAGTAGTATGGATGTAACATTTTGATTGTTGACTTGTTTTTTCATGATAAATTCATATTAAGAGGAAGGTATTTACTTTGGAAGGACCAGCTTATTCTGGTTTAAGAATAGAAGCATCTGACAGCTTCTAGGCCAAATGCTGATGTTGTGGGCACTCACATTTTACACTGGTCCACACCCTCCTCTCAGATTCCCATGTATTTGGTGATGATGCAGTTACCATCGTTTCAGGGAACCTTTCAGTTTATTGACTAAGATCTGGGTTGTTTAGCTTAAATGGCTAAAGCAGGATGCTAATTAGATTAAGGTCATAAATATGGTGCCTTTGTGAATTAGTTAGCCATGCACCATGAGAAACTATTCCGTGTCCACAGACTCGCACACATGATCCTAGTCTTGAAAAGGACGCCAGTGGCATGTGTCCATCCCAATTTCTGGATAAGAGCAGAGGATAGCTTACTTTTGGTGGTCTTTATATATAAGGTTTTGGTGCCCTCTATCAGTGCCAGAACCTTAACTGAGGTGGTAACTGATTGAATTTGCATGAAGTAGCCTCACTGGGTGTTTTTCATTTAGCATCTGAAGAGAAAGGGATTTCAAAATTATTAAAAAAAATTTAAAAACCATTAACACATTCAAGGACATCCTTGAAAGATAAGAAAAAGATATATTTTTCTTATAATAAATTGTTTCCTGATTTAGTTTCTCCTTGTGTTTGATTCTACCAAAGATGTATTATTCTCTTGGCCATCTGTTTTAGATCACTTAAATGTTTGAAATGAATCTAGCTGAACTCTCTTCTCGACTATTAAAGGAGAAAGACTATACTATAGAAACATTTCTACTGCTGACGTTTACTTATTAAAAATATCCCGATTGTTTGTGTCATTAGAGGTTGGCAGACCTCAAGCCCTATCTGATGGTTAGTCCATGAGACTGGCCTATGAGAATTGCCATCCTCTGGCTGAAGTAGCCCAATAGTTACCTTTCCAACCACCTGAGGGTAGTTCACTTCTCATTCCTTTCTGCTTTCCAGCCATTCTCACCTGGCCCCAGGTAGTGACAGCAGGGTGGGCAAGCTCAGGGAAGCACCGCTAGTGCCTGGAGGTGACATGTGGCCCCGCTAGTTCCCCCACGGCCCCACCCGACCTAGCATGGCAACGTAGAAACATTGCCAGTGCTTGCTTTCAGCCTTTTCAGTGAATTTTTTATTGTAGTTATTCTTAGCCAAATAGTTTATATTAAATTAGTACCATTTGTTATGTATCTTGGTATATATTTCCATTACTTTAGGGTACTTTTTTTATCTTAATAGACAAAGAAGTTATTTACATATGTCCTTTCAATGGCCCCATTAAGGGAAGAGTTTACATCACAAATTATCGTCTTTATTTAAGAAGTTTGGAAACGGTAAGTAGAATCTAAGACCATAAAGATGACCCTAACTGTTAAAGATAATGCTAAATTGTTTGTCTTCTACCTTGCAAGACTGACTGTAGATCAGATTAACATGGGGATACATTTGCTTCTCAACTCTTAATTTTTGGTTTATGCAAAGCTCATTTAACACTAACACCTGTATATGTAGGAATAGAATAAATTTAAAAAATGAGTTTTGTCCCTCATAATAGTGGGGAGGGGTTGGTAACTGTACCCATGTGATAGGTTGGAGAAGTTAGTTAGGTGTAGAACAGTGGTCCTTTACCAGATGCACAGATGAGAACCACATGTGGAGCTTAAAAAATAATACAGATGCCCTAGATGTACTGCATCACAATGTCCAGGCCTGTGGTCCAGGTACAGCTGTAATTTTTAAGACATCACAGAGGAGGATGCTGATGTGAATGCCTCATAAAGACCCACTGCTCTAGAACTTTCCAAATGTTCAATTTCAAAGCACCAGGTAGCAGTTTAGAACTAGTATGACTACAGTGTGGCTTAGTTGCACTCTAGCTTTTATTCCACAACCATGAAATGTTTTCTGCAGCATTTCATGGAATATTCTATTGACGGAACAATGAGATGGAGATGAGATGCTCCAGAAGGGAAAGAATGAGTGAATAGCTTCTGTGACTGGCATAGAAGAACCTATGGTAGATGTGGTGGGTTGCAAACATGCCAACCTGAAGAGGCAGCTGTGTTTTGATGAGATGGACCGAGAGGGAATAAATCGGTCCAGGGTACTTAGAAGAGTAGCCCACTGCAACTTATACACAGGAAATGCTGAGACCTTTGGTGGAATCTAGCTTTTGTTTTATTGCTTTTATCCCACAGTTTCTTCAGGACAGTTCTAATCTAGATTAGTTTGCATCTTTTGATTTTTTTAAAATTATGTTCATTATTGTGTCCAAATTCTGAAAAATGCTGTTTATTGCTCCTAAAGCCTTAGCTGTGGGAGCTCACTTCTCTAGTATTCATAGGCTCACAGGGTTCTGAGATTGGGCTTTTATTTATGTGAATCTCTTCAGGCTTCTAAGTAAGACTGGAGTTAAACAAATGTTCTAGTTTTTACGAATGCAAAAGAAGATTCTGGAAATTAATAGCAGTGAGCTAGATGTCAACCCTTGGCAACAATTCTAGAATTAATCATTTAAACAGATGATTTTTAAGTACCTAACAAAGAAAGAAACGATTGGGAGTGCTATTGACACATTGTCTTGACTGAATCAAGGCGTGTGACAGACCCTGACAAAGAACCATGGGTGAGAATGGTGAGAGTACGCTTAAGTGGAGTTATAGACTGTGTGTTAAAAGCTCGATGCCAACCAGGAAGGGTGGTTGCTAATGTCTTACTGTGCAGGGCCCTTCCTCTCCAGCGTTTTCCGTTGCAGTGCAGATGAGCACATCGAAAGCATGTGTGTCCAATATGTGAAAGACACCCAACTAGCCACCGTGCTGGATGACAGAATCCAGGTTTGAAATGGTCTTAATGGGCTAGGATATTGGAGTGAAACTAATAATATGAAGTTTAGCATAGATAACATTTACTTAATGAAAACCAGTTGTATCAATAAAGGATGGAGGAGGTCTGTCTTAACGGGGACCCAAGCTTATTTGGTCCAGTAATTGGACATGATTGATTAAAAAGTTAATATAACTGTAGGCTGAACTAACAAAAGTATAATGTGACGCCCAGACAAAATGAGACGGTAGTCCCGTCTGAAGTGCCGTGTTCAAATTCGGGTGCGATGTTTTAAGAGGGACTTTAACAAACTAGAGAGAGTTCAGACAAAGGGAACCAGCCTAGTGAAGGGGCTGCAGCATGAGCGATGATCAAAATAAATGTTGCTCTTTCGTCTGAAGAACGGAAGACTGAAGGGGAAGACATGACAGAGCTACTTTGGAATATATGAAGCGCTTTCTGTGGAGCAGGGGTTAGACTCACTCTGTACAGCTCTCGAGGGTCAGATTGAGAGATTTGATGCTAATGTATGCAAGAATCATCAAAAATTAGAGTTAAAGCAAACATTATGGTGCCTTTCACCTCTGAGACACTTGGCTTGTTGACCAGGCACACATGCCCAGTTCCATTTTCTGCTGTCATTGATGCTGAACTGTGGAAATAATATTTAAACTGTGCTGCCGTGACAAGATTGTGTATATTGTGTGATCTCAGCTACTTAAAACAAACAAAAACTATCTGTAGAAAAGAGGCCGGAAGGAAATACACCAAAAGTTTTAGTACTTGGGTATCTGGAGAGTGGAATTACGCATGCTTTGTTTTCTTCCTTCCTCTTGGAATAAGCATGAATTACTTTTATAATTGGGAGAGCACTTAGCAAGCATTATTTATTGTGTTTTCATATGGTGCTCTAGAAGGTGGGGATTAGCACTGAATGGGTGAATAAAATGCCCATTTGACACTGACTACTAACATTTTTCTTCTTCCACTAAGTTTTACATAAACATTTTGACCAATTGGCCACAACATTTAGTCCAAGTATAAAAGCAAGCAGCTAATGGCAGAAACCATCATATAAAGAAAGCCACTTAAGTGATTATGCAAAAGCCTAAAAACATAGTCATCATAGTGTTTCTTACTTAAAGTCCTAAACAAGAATATTAATTGTGGATTCTGCTGCAAAATGTGAATGCTTTTCTGTGTGTTTGACAAAGAGCTGTCATCTCACTGGCATTTTGAAGCGGACACCTATTTGTTTCAGGTATGTAAACACTGCAGTGGGAGTGCGGGCTGACTCTGGAGTCAGCCGTCATGTTTCGTGAGGTTGCGAGGGCAGGTTCTCTGCTCCTGTTCCCCAGGGCAATAGAAGCACAGTGGTCGTTTCCTTAGATTGTCACGGTGGCCTTCTTCCACCTGGCCCTCCTTCACAGTCTTCCCCCTCCGCTCTGCCCTGCATGCTGCCTCCTGAGTGATCTTCCGTAGAACTTGGCTGACCAGCTTACTTCTCAAGCCTAAAACTCTTCTTGGCTCCCTATTGCCTACAGAATAAAATCCACTCTCCTTTATGTGGCATAAAAATCCTTCTGACTTCTCCAGCTTCAGCTCACACCACTTCTCCCCATACCATTCTCCAACTACGCAATGCCCCTTCCCTTTCCCAGCATGTGAGGCCCTTCCATTCCTCTCTACCCTCGCATGTGCTGTTCTCACTGCTCCTGGGTGTCCTTGCAGAAGTCACTCTTCGTACTTCAGAACCCACCTCAAAAATCATGTCCTCTCTGGAGCCTTCCCCAGCTTTCCTCGAAGGAATCCCTCCCTCTTTGTGTCCCTGCAGCCCTTTTTCACATCTCTATGTTAGCTCTTCCTGCTGTGAAACTAAACTTGTAATACCCCTCCCAACAGTTCCTCTCTCCCTTCGGTGTGTGTTTGTTTCTCCTGAGCGCTTGCCACTATCTCCTATTTTATATATTGCACTGCTGCTTCTCGTTTCTTGTCTGTCTGAGGACAGGGATACTTGTCTATCTGTTCAACACTGAGGAACTCTTCAGCACTTGGGACGGAGTCTGGCACATTGCAGGTACTCAGACTGTGTTGAATGAAGGAATTCTGTCTTGTTTATTTGCTGCTATGTCTGTGGCCTTAACTAATGGTGAGTCCTTTTGGTCCTCCACGCCTAGCTACCAGTGTCCAGTAGACAGTAGGTGCTCAGTAAAAGTGTATCCAATGAGTGAACTTGGGAGGGAACAGGCCTCATCACTGTGGTTTGATCACAGCATGTGCCCTACTAAATCGTGGCATCTTGAATACCAAGATTGCTTCTGGAGTTTAGAAATCCTGTAGCCCACCTTTTGACCGTGGGAGTGCTCAAGAATTTGGCTTGGGTTCGATCTTGTGACTACAGTAGGGGCTACTTTAGGCATGTAATACTCTGTAATCTGGTAGACTACCATGGGGAAGACTGTTTCCAGTAACACTTTAGGTTCAGGTGCCATAGAGGATGAGAAAGACAAATTAACTGTTTGCTCATTCAGGCATTCATATCTTTATTCCGGAAACATCTAGCGAGCACTGCGGTGACTCTGACACCGTGCTAGGTGAATGTTAAGGAGATGAGTAATTGCGGTGTAATATGGCAGAGCCTGCAGTGGTTGCATAATGCTGTGAGGTTACAAGGGAGAGGATGATTACTCGTGTGATGAGTCATAGAACGCTTTACAGAGGAGGTGATATTTGAACCGAGTCTCGAAGAATGGTAACAATTTCCTGGGCAGGAGGGAGAGTGGGAGGAGCGTATCAGGTAGAGAGTTTCCATTATCGAGTGTGTAACGATATGAGAAAACACCGTATACTGTGGAAACGGCTGAGTGATCTGTTGGAGCTGGAGCACAGAGGGCAGAGGGAAGAGTGGGGAATGGGAGGAGATGAGGCTGGAAGAATAGCCAGCCTCAAGAGTCTTGTAAGTCACAGTTAAGCAGTACGCACGTTACATGGAGAATGACATATCAGATGTGTATTTCAGGAAGAGAAGTTGAGTTGCAGCAGTTAAGGGAAGGAGAGACTGGAGGCAGGGAGGCCAACTAGGAAGTTATTTTAGTTTTCCAGGTAAGCAATAAGGGCCTACAGTCGTAGTCATGATAGAAAGGAGGAAACAGCATGAGAGATTCTGGAGGATTTCAGTGGGCATTTGGAGGTGGGAGTTGAGAATGATTCCTCAAGTTGAGACTCGAGAATAATTGCTGTGATTTTTTTTTTTTTTTTGCTTGAATGGTTGGAGCTGCTCCCATTCATCAAAATAGACATTGCAGGAGAAGGAATATGTTGGAGATAAGCCCCTGGGGAAATAAGTCTGAATGTGTGGACTTCACCTGTACAGGTACGAGGTGGAAATGTGTCAGAGCAGTTGGAAACGTGACTCCGAAGCTTCCGAAGTTATTAGCGTTATCAGTGTACGAGATTACCTGAGAAGAGTACGTGACCAAAAAAAGAGATGCGGGCTGAGGAGAGAACCCTGGGGGATGTGAACACATTTCCGTCCTGGGGAGAGAAAGAAGAGCCAGTAGAGAAGAGAACGAAGCAGCAGTCAGCCGCAGAAAATCTCCTGAGAGAAGGCTGTGGTCAAAGTTAGCAGAAGAGAAAACTCTCGGGAAGGGAGGGAGCTAACCACGGGGTGAAATGTTGCAGGGTTCAGTAAGATAAAGAGTGAACACAGGCATGGAGGGTGGCCATCAGGAGGTCGCTGGGAGCCCCCATGAGAACAGATTCTGTGGAGGTGTGAGTCTGATCGGTCTCTCTCTTGCTCCTCCTTCCACCTCGTGGTGGAAGATTCTCCAGCTGCCAGGCCTCAGCACACTTCTGTCTATCCATTCTCCCCATGGCTTCATCTGCCCCCTTGGCTTCAGTCTCTTCTCTGCAGCTAACATCGTATGTTAACAGAGGTCCTTAGACTTCACTGAACCCTATCCCACTCGCTCTCATCCCATCTGACGACAACTGACTGGTAGGCAAAACAGATGCTACCCTGGCCCGTTCCCTAGTCTTTGTTTTCTAGTGCTGACCTTTCTTCTGGCCCCAGTTTCTCATTTCTTACTGCCTGCTGGAGATCCCTTGACTTTCCACCTGACACCCCAGATGCATGGCCAAGCCGAAATTCTTCAGCTCATTTTCCCTCCACAGTTCCTCCTTTTGGTGTCCTTGTTTCTCTTGATGGTGCTACTTTTCTTCCAGTCACCCTGGAGTCACCTCTCTCCCCCTCCTCCCGTCTCCTCTGCAGTCTTCTTCATGTTTGCCTGTCCTTTCTAGTCCGATTGCCCACCCTAGTCCAAGGTCTTGTCACCGGCACCTGTCTCCCAGGCTATTGCGGCAGCCTCTCCCTCTCCATTCTCTCTAGCTTCCTAAGACGGTCTTATAATCTTATCATTCTTCTGCTCAGAAATTCGCAGTGGCCCTTTCCTTCCTCATTTCCGATTCCTTAGCTGGTGTTCCCGGTCCTCTACAGCAGGCTCCGCCCCCGTCTTCTCCCCTCTCTCCCATGCATCCCCCACACTCTGGCTTACGGGTGCTGCTCACTGTTCCCTGAACAAGCCCTGTGCTTTCTCCCCTCTGGACATTCTTCCGGCCATTTTCTCTGCCTGGAACACATATTCATCTCCACCCCGACCCTACCTTTCACCTCCCCTTTAAAAGTTATTTTGAAATATTTAAGATAGAAAGTTAACATAAAGAATAACATAAATATCTGTGGCTCCACCGCTCAGCTGAAGAAATCCCATCCCCCCTTCACTCCAGAGGTAATCACCATCTGAAAGTTGGTACTTCTCACTCCCTGTCATTCCATGCACCCCTTTTTAAAATAGAATGAAGTGCAGGAGATGTGTAGGAAGCCAAAGGAATGGAGGGTTTTAAGTCTTCCAGTTGAGCAGAAGATAACCCTTGGGCAGTATAATTTGGTTCTAGGATTAGGACTGCTGATGCGATGAGAAACGTGCTGGGTATACAGTTTTCACTTTCTGTCGATAAGTCAGAAACGGTACATTCTTCCTGGATTAAATTCAAAGAAAAATTTGTTGTTAGGGTTTTCTCTAAAAGATAGAAACATAGTGATTCAATTCCTCAGGCAGAGTATCACCTAAAGATTCTTGAAGGCCCTCTATAAAGAGAGAACGCATATTAACTTTTACACGGTAAAGGTGAGGGCCTAGAATAATGGGATCTATTTACTTTGCTTTTTGATGGTTTACCGGTGCAGAGACAGGACATGGAGAATCGAGATGGATGGATGACCGACATGTCCATCAGACTCTGTCTCTCAAATAGCTGGTTCTGAAATGAGCTTCTGACAGGTGCTAGGTATCCTGCTACCAAAGAGCTGGGCATCTGACAAATGCGGCAGCACTTAGGTTCCATAATCTCTCTAATTGGCTGCAGTTGGAGCTGCAAGCCTTGGACACCACCTGGAGGAGACGCAGAGTTTACCTGCCATTGTGGACATTTCAAAGCCAGACCTATATTCTTCCCTAGAGGGAAGACCCGCCCACTTCATTACAAGCATGAACAAAGAGGATTCCTGTAGTGTTGTTCTTTTCAAGAAAATACATTGGAAACTATTCAAGATTGTTCTTTTTTAGGTCCTTCTGCCTAGTGGATTTGGCACTTCTTTTCATTTTAAAGGAGGTGAAATAAGCTAAAAAGACTATAATAAACCATCCCAGTGTGCCTGTAAAGAAGAGCATAGGATCCGTACTATAGGTATTCTTTTAAACTTTAGTCTTAAATCATCTCTTTATATTACTGCTGCAAAGTGAATGCTGTTTTCAGGTTAAAAAAGAAAAAACACTTCCTGCTGATAATCTAGGTTTCTTTGCCTCTGTTCCCGTTCCCAATTTGCCAGTCCTCAAACTGGAGGGTCTGTGGGCTACTGAGCCTTGATGTTGAAAGTCTAGTAATAAATTTAATTAATTGGTTCCACTCCAAGTTCAGGCTTTCAGACTGCAGAGAGGGTCTCGTTGCTGCTTTGGCAATTCCTTTAATCTCAGACTGACTTCACATTACATCCCCTCCACATCAGTGACAAACCTTCCATGTTCTTTTACTGACCTGTCTCTTGCTCTGTTGAAAAGTTAAAAGTCATCCTTGCTGAGCTCCCATAGATTCCCTCTCACCGCCTGATGATGTCTCTTTTCACCATCCTTTCCTCCTCCTCTCCCATCTGAGAAGAAGGAACTAGACATCTTTTTTCCCAAAGCGAGTCCCTCTACTTGAGCCTTTCTCCTTTCTCCGTTGAATCCTCTGGAGCCTGAGTGCCCCATCAGTGTTCTGGGTCTGACATTTGTGGTTTTCATGACCCCTTCCCTGCAGCTCTGTTCAAGTCTCTTTTCTTTTCTTTTTTTTTGTGAGGAAGACTAGCCCTGAGCTAACATCTGTTGTCAAGCCTCCTCTTTTTGCTGAGGAAGTTTGGCCCTGGGCTAACATCCGTGCCCATCTTCCTCTACCTTATATGGGACGCTGCCACAGCATGTCTGACAAGTGGTGTGTCGGTCCACGCCCGGATCTGAACCTACGAACCCCAGGCTGCCAAAGCGGAGCGTGTGAACTTAACCGATACGCCACTGGGCCGGCCCCAAGTCTCTTTATTTTAAAACACCTTCTTGCATCCCTGCTACCCGCTGATACTACTAACCTCTTTCTTCCTCTTCTTTGCCAGACTTCTTTAAAATTAGACTACACATGCTGCTTCTGCTTCCGGATCATTAACTCCTTCACTTCTTGTGGTCTGGCTTCTGTTCCCTATTGAAACTACTCTTTCACTCCTCAATTCCAGTGGCCTTGGTTGAGTCCTCTACAGCCATCGGTATTGTTGATTACTGCTGCCTTCTTTGTCACTTTCTTCATGCCTTCTTGGCTCTTCTCCCACTTTTGCCATTTGCCTTTATTACAGTTCACTTTTTTCTTCCTACCTCCTAAATGTATATTTGCCCCAGAGTTCTGTCCTCACCCTCTTCTTTCTCAATTGTCAGTTCCTTTCCAATTCTGTAGCTCCAGTCCTCATCTTTAATTCTTCATTCATTGACTATTTGAGAGCCTGCTGTGTGTCGGACACCGTGCCAGGAACGAGGATATAGTGGTGCGCACAGGAGACAGTCCCTCGGGAAGCTTTAGTTCTGATGGGACTGACAGACGTTAATCAGATAACCACACCAATATATAACAACAGGCTGTGGTAAGTGTTGTATGGGAGTAGTACAGGAGTGCAATAGTTTGAGGAGCCTGGGAAATTGTCCTGAGAATATGATGCTTGACCGTGGTCTGAAGAATGAATAGGAGTTACCTAGATGCTTGGCAGGGGCTGGATTGGAGAGAACAGCATTTGAGAGGCCCTGAGACCAAAGGGAACCTGAAAAGATGACAGTGTGGCTGGGTTTGGGGTGGAGAGAATGGTAAGTGATGAGCAGAGGAGGTGGGTGGTGGCCAAATGACCTAGGTTTGTAGACCCTGTTAAGGATTAGGTTTTTAGAGTTGAGTGATGAGAAGCTTCAGATGTGGCTTAAGCAGAGGAATGATAACATCCGATTTACTTTTTAAAAGATCACCCAGGCTGCTGTGTTTAGGGCAGATTGTAAGAGGAGCCACAGTAGATGCAGAGACCACTGTGCCTATTCCAGTGGTCCAGAGAAGTTGCTGGTGGAGTTGGAGAGAGGTTGACATATTCGAGATTGATTCAAGAGGTAAACATTAGAGATTGGATTAAGGATAACAGAGAAGGGATGTCAAGGATGACTCCTAAGTTTCCAGCTTTGGTAACTGGGCAGGTGGAGTGCCAGCCACTGAGATAGGAAGAGGTAGTTTGGGGAGAGAAACATCATGTATTTTGTTCTGGACATTTTGAGTTTGAGGGGCCCTTGGGATCTCTTTCAGTTCTGTATTTCCAGCTGCCTCCTGGATATCTGTACTTGATTAATTTATCATAACCTCAAACCCAATGTGTCTAAAATTGACAATGTTAATCTTTTTCCAAAACCCCCTCCTATTTTCTTCACATCTCTTGGTGGGGCCACCATTGTCCCAGACACTTGGGCCTAAATCTGAGTCCTCTTTGATTCTTCCCCAGTGGCTCATCTCCTTTTGCTCTCCACTTGGTCACTCTCCACTTTCAGATCCTCATAGCCTTTCACTTGCACTAAAACATTAGCTTCTAGAATGGGCGTAGCCCTCTCCTTGCTAGTGCAGAGTGCTCAGTGCTGCTAGATGAATCTTCATAAAGCACCATTCTGTCTTTGCATTCTGCTTCTCAAAATGCATTCCGTGGATCCCAGTCACCCTGATCCAAGCCCTGGGGTACTCCCAGGAAATTCTCCTGCTACCTTATCTTAAACCTGGCCCACTTGTTTTCTTTATAAAATCCCTATGCTTTCCCACATGTGTAGCAGATGTCACTGTTACTTGTTTTTGGAAGACCAATCTCCAACTGCTATTATTCCATCCTTTAAGGATCACCTTTGACGTTGCCATTGCCACTGCCATAGAACCTTCATGTGACCCAATCAGTAGGAAATTGTCTTGCCCTCCTCTGACCTCTCGTTCCAGTTTGTCTGGATGGTTTCTTTTTTTTTCTGATTATTTTATTGAAATCATAAAGGTTCATAAACATTGTGTAATTTTGAGTGTACATTATTATTTATCAATTTCTGTATGGACTGCATCGTGTTCACCACCAGTGGTCTAATTTTTATCTGTCACCATACGTATGGGCCCCTTTACCCCTTTCGCCCACCCCCAGCCCCCTTCCCCTCTGGTAGCCACTCATCTGTCTCTTTATGGCTCTTGGCACTTGCAGCCTAGCATTGTGGCTATTCAGGTACACGTCTTATCTCCCAGACTGGGTCCTGAGCCCTGTGAGGGCACCATCTGCATCTTATTTATCTCCATAGTCTCTAGCATCCAGTACAGTTTCTGTTACTCAGTATACACTCAAGAGAGATAGTGAATGAATGCATCTTTTTAGATTATTATATTTACTTCTCAACTACTTTAGATACTTAGAGGTACAGAGGCACAGAATTTTGAGTTAGAATGGACCTTTGAGAATCCTTAAATATTTAATGATGTTTAGATAGTGATGACTCGGGTTTCTAGAGAGTTAAGCTAATTTTCCTATTCCTGGATCTTCCAGTTTGGTCTGCTGGGTTATCTGATCTTGAACTTGTCATTTGGGGAGAACATGGCAAGTAGCCTCGTTACACTGTGGGTGCCTTTGGTCAGGAGCTGGCTGGTTCTCCTCAGTGTCCCATTTTCTCTTTTGTTTTGGATCAGGGCAATCAGAGCTATAGAATTTCCTCTCTATAGGGACAAAGAACAGCAAGGTCTCATCTCACTTTTTAATTCTTCGGCTTTTTTTTTTCATTCTTGCTTCCATGTTGATATTAGAGTATCAGACTTTTATTTAGTGTGAAGTCTATGTATTTTTAGATATGTTTGACATTTAGGAATACAGTTGAACCAGACACTCATAAATCTCAATATAATCTAAGCATAATAACAGATTGCTTGATAGTATGTTTTTAATACCTAGATTGTATTGAGAAGTAAATACATTGTAGTGTGCAGCTATATATGTACACAGTTACTGAGTGGTGTCTTTTTTCTCTAGGCATTTGGATTTCAGTCACGTAGTGAGGTATCTTCACCCCATGGCAACAGCTAAAAGATGCCTCCTTATAGGTACCAACAGAGAGACCTGTAGCTGCTTGCTAGAGCAAACTGACCCACTATATTCGCGGAGCACAGTTGTGTCTTCCAAATACTAAGATATTCTCTGCTATAATAATAATAATGACTTCGTTATTTTCTAGCCACCATGTGACAGGCACCATGCCAGCTACTTTTAAATCCATTATCTCTAATCATCTCTGCAGGTACATGTGGCGGAGAGATACAATAACTTGCCAAAGTCATCCAGCTAATAAATGTCAAATCTCAGATTTGAACCAATTTTGTCCAACTTAAGAGCTTGTGCTCTTTTCTCGACACCATGATAACCATACTCTTATGCTTTTTTAACTTTTTATTTTGAAATAATTATGAACTCTCAAGAACTTGGAAAAATAGTACAGAGAGATCCTGTGTACGCATCACCCAGCTTCTCCAATAACTGTACTGCTTTATCAAAGCCAGGAAATTTATTGGCAGAAGACAGTTAACTAAGACTCTGACTGTACTTGAATTTCACCAGTTTTCTCATGCACTCATTTCTTCGTTATGTTTTTGCGTACAATTCTATGACATTTGACCCCATGAATAAATTCATGTAACCACCACCAACAATCAAGATATGCAACTGTTCTGTCACCACAAAAGAACTCCCTCGTGCTGTTCCTTTAGATAGCCACAGCCTCCTTCTTGTCAACCCCCAGCAACCACTTCTCTGTTCTCTATCTCTACAATTTTGTCATTTCAAGAATGTTATAAATGAAATCATGCAGCACCTGACCTTTTGAAATTGGCTTTATCCACTCAGCATGATTCCTGTGAGATTCTTCCAGGTTGTTTCGTGTGTGTATCCATAGTTCATTCATTTTTGTAGCTGAGCAGTATTCCATGGCAAGGATGCACCACAGTCTTACACTTTTTGAATTTCTAGAATGCCCACGAGCTATATTTACATTTTATGAAGAAATGCTTAGTTTTTGTGTGTTTGTGTGTGTGTGTGTGTGTGTGTGTGTGAGGAAGGATAGCCCTGAGCTAACATCTGTTGCCAATCCTCTTCTTTTTGCTGAGGAAGATTGGCCCTGGGCTAACATCTGTGCCCATCTTCCTCTACTTTATATAGGACGCCACCACAGCATGGCTTGACAAGCGGTGCATAGGTCCATGCCTGGGATCCAAACCTGCGAATCCCAGGCCGCCAGGAGCAGAGTGCGTGAACCTAACCACTACACCACTAAGCTGGCCCCTGCTTAGTTTTTTTATATTGTATTTTAAGGAGAAGGATTTAAAGTAAAAGAAAAACGTAGCTTTATTTGTATCCCCCAAAAGGACATCTGTTAAAGAACAAAAATTCAATAATCTTAAAGTTTTTCTTTATTATCAAAGTCATCTAACACAGCATTAAAGAAAAATTTTATTAAAAAATTTGTGTAGCCCTTCCTGTCTTTGTCCATATGAAGATATATTTTATATTATTGTAGTCACAGTGTATTTTGTATGCTGCTTCTTTCCACTTTAACTTATTTTCCCATATACTATAATTATCCTAGTAGCTGAATGTCTGTTCCATTGAGTGGACTAACTGTAGTTTTCTCTACCCTGATGTCTACCTCTGGCTCCATTGAGCATCTTCATGCATATAACTTTTCCTCCTGTTGTGCAATAGCTGTAAGATAAGTTCTTAGGAGTGCAGTTATGGAGTGAAAGGGTAGGACTATTTTTATGGCTCTTTTGATGTGTGTTCCCAGACCTTGGCTTGAATCTCAACCCTTCCCCATGTTTACTAAGCAAGTTACTGAAGCTTTTTAAAGCCTTGGTTGCCACGTCAGGCAATGAGACTACTTCACCTACGTTTGGAATGGTTGTGAGGATAACATGAGACGATGCATGCAAAGCCCCTGTGGCGGTACCTGGCACAGACAAGGTATTCCGTACCTGGCAGCTGCTGTTATCTCATTATGATGATTGCAATGTGACTTCACTATCGCGATTCCGTCATGGCAACAGTCTCATGGACCCCTGGCACCAGCCTTGGATAAGAAACAATGGGGAAGCACTGCTAGGCATTCAGGCCCTTCCCCTTTGGGAAATGCACCCATGCCTAAAATAGGCACTACTTCCAGATGCTTAGTTTCTAGTGGGGGAAAACAGACATGTAAATTCATGGCAACAAGACAGAGTGAAGCAAGTAGGGTAACAACAGTCTACATCAAGTGTTGTAGAATGTCCAAGGAGGAAACAATCAATTCTGTCAGATATGATTGGGAAGCAGGGCTTCGTTAAGAGGTGATGCTTGCTGAGCCAGGGCTTAAGCCATGGGGAGAATTTTGGTAGTTGGGAAAGATAGATCATCCTAGGCAAAGGGAACACCATGCGTAAATCACAGAGGCCTGACTGTAGATGAAATGTGTGAAGAACGGTGGCGGCGTTCACTTAGTTGGAGCGCAGAATGTTGTGGGAGAGCAGTCTGCAGAGACAGGCTGGAAGCGACATCACGGGGCCCTTGAATTGTGTCCCTGGGCCTTTAGTCTTTATTCTGTAGGCAATGTAAAATGGCAGATGTTTGGGGATGTGTTTTGGTTGCATAACTGACTGTCTTAATGCTTGCTCTTTCATGTGTGATCTATATCATATTTTTGTTTGTAAAATGGCCAAGGTAAAAATGCCCTGAAATCGTATAGTTGTTTTTTTATATGTTTTTGACGTCTTAATTAAACCAACAGAAATATTGACTTCTGTATTTTTATTCGTTACAGGATTCTGCTCTAATACTTGATGTTCCTCTGGGTGTGATCTCAAGAATTGAAAAAATGGGAGGCGCAACAAGTAGAGGAGAAAATTCCTATGGTCTAGATATTACTTGTAAAGTAAGAGATTCAGTACTTTCTTACGCGAAAAAGGGCACATTAGTGTTGAATGATAAGTAAAAAGTTAATGTGGGTTTAAAAAAAAAATCAAAGATCCCTGTTCATCTAAGGCCCTGTCGTGGTTCTTCTCTCATGATCAAGCTTTCCCAAACTGCCTGGGGAAATAGTTGCTATAAAAGGGACCTGCTATTGTCACCAAGTGTGAGGGCTCCAACTGGTCGTTTTGTTAGCTTGACTGAATAGGAAGAAAACTTTATACGTAAAATTTCACACTTTTTAGTTTTTGCCCCAGTCTGCTCCTGGTGTCCCTTCATGTGATGTGTTACCAGCTAGACACCTTCACCCCGTGACAAGGAGGAGAAATACAGGAGATCTTGCCCTCTGTGAATAGGATGTGTTCTTACTTCTAACAACCTAACTTCTGCTTAGATAGTTTTCAGAAGTAGTGGCCTGACATTTTGTTTTGGCATGATGAGCGACAGAAATGTAATGATACAGTGTACTCAGTTATAGTAGTAATCATTTATTGAGCATCTGTATCGGTCCAAACACGTGCTAGGTCCTTTGCATTTAATCCTCAGAGAGGGACAATGGCGTCCCCATTTTATAGATGGGGCGCCTGAGGATAAGAAGAGTTGGGTAACTTAGCTAAGATTATCTGACACACAGCAAAGTTGGGGTCCAAATACAGTGAGATAATCATTTTGCAAACAACAGAATAAAGTTTCTGGCAAGAAAACTTGCTTTCCAGGCATTGAGTATCAGAAGACTACAATCTCTAGAATAATGCCCAGTCCTAGCAAGAGCTAGAAGGGGTTTGGAAGTCATCTGCCCCAGTGGTTCTCACACCTAGGTATGCATCAGGGTAACCTGGGGAGCCTTTTTAAAAATGTAGATCTTTGGGTTCTACCACAAATCCTATTGTAAAATAATCTCTGAGGGCTGGGTCCCAGAAGGTTGGGACTCCTTCAAGTGTCTCCGGCGACTCTGAATGGTCAATCTAGTGCAGGGGTCAGCAAGCTTTTTCTGTAAAGGCCCAGATAGCACTTTGTGGGACAGTAGAATCTCTGTCATACATTCTTCTTTGTGTTTTGTTTTTTCAACCCTTTTAAAATATAAAAGACATTCTTAGCTTGAAGCCCATGCAAAGACTGACCTGGGCTGAAGTTTGCTGACTCCTGGCCAGTCCAAGTCCTTCATTCTATGGGTGGGGAGATGAGGCCTTTGCTAAACAGGGTTACTTGCCTAGGGTTGCCCAAGGAGCCAATGGAAGAGCCAGAGTTCAAACCCAAGTCTCTTTTTCCTAGTCTTAATGCACTGATTTCTTTTTTCTTTTCTTTTTTTTTGTTTTTGCGCTGTGATTTCTTAAAACCAATCTCCTATCGTTTTGTTTGGATTATGAATACATTATTGTTTGTCTCCAGTTTATAAAAGATCAAGACTAGTTTTAAAGGATTATGTCATTATTAGACTTGAACTGAAAGTCTCCATTACTTCCCACCTTGGCTTTTGTTGATTTTTGTTTTAATCTGAGCTACCTTAATGCTTTATCTATCTACCCTTGGGGGCCTAGAAATATGGGGATTTACTTTTAAGGAAGGCTTTTGCATTTTGCATGAAAGGATCCGTGGGAGTAGAGTGTTATATTACAGTACTCAAGGGAAATTGGGGTTGCTATTTTCATGATTTTGAAGTGACTTTCATTCTAATACATTTTTTAAAAAATTCTATTTGTTGCCTTATTAATAGGAAAAACTTGTATTTAAATATTAATCTCCCCAAATTAATAAGACAGAACACATTCTTACCCTTTGACTGTTTATTATAAGAACAAAGGACTTAGGAACAACTGACCAGGCCTAATTCCCAAATGTGACACATGTATATTTCTTTGAATTAGCATTGAGCCCAAAGACGGTGGCCTAGAACAATGTTACAGCACAGCCTTTTAACTCAGTTATCTCCCTGGAAACACCGATGTCTCAAGAGGCAAATTCCATTTTCTCAGTAACAGGCCTGAAGTTGATAGACAGGGAATCTGCTGCGGTGGGGTAAAGACTCACTCTCCTGTCTCTCATAGGTCAGCTTTCATCTGCACTCAATAACCATAATACAGCTCTGTTTCTCTGCCGAAACAAGTAGTTATAATCCCTACAAATTTGCTCCTACCAGTTCTGCATATGGGGATTTCTGCTTGCCAGTAGCAACTTTCACATGGTGGATGTTGTCCCAGTGGGTGTTGTCTAGCAACAGAGGAGAAGGTAGCTCTGAATATGTGAATTCTTACCACCCCCACCCCCAGCCCTGTACCAGCCCCTACTGACAACATGAAGCCTTAAAGTAAGGCAAAGCCAAACCATACCACCACAAAGCCTTCTCCCTTCTTCCACACCTCACCCCCGTTTACTTGGTTTAAAGACAGTGTGGTATTTTGAAGTCAGCAGTGTTGGGGGTTGTTTTTTTAGAAATGCATTATAGAAATGACATCTCAATAAAGCAGCCCTCCAGTGTTGCAATGGGGGTGTGTTTACTTCCACTCATTTATTATGGCAAGGCTTGGCGCATCGCCATGTGACCCAGTTGTTGAATAGGCCGAGGGTCTGACTGCGAGACTCTTATGCCACAAGGCTCTTTCCCGGGTGTCCTTCTCTGACGAGTCAGGCCCTAAGGAGACCAGGTGGAACTTACCAGTTAGTATATGCCCATATTTCTGTTACAAGTTTGGTGACCTGTCGCCTGTGAGTCATTTGCCTTTTCCACTTCAATTTTCTTGTTGGCAGTTTTCTTGCTGTCCTTCAATTACATCTGAATCAGATGACAAGAAGAAGTTGCTTGAATCAGTTGTGCTTTGGCACATTGAAAGTTGTTTGAATTGCTGATAGAATAAATATTTATCTAGAAATGGTCTAATTTCTGGCCAAGTGATTAAGAGAATGATGTTACAGAGTTATCATCTGACCCAAGGCTGTTGGGAAGAAAGTTCGTCACAGGTCTTTGAGCCCTGAGGATCCTTGGCTATCCCGTACTGTACTTGTGGCTCGTTGCAAACCCTTTAAAAGCATATCATCTTATTGAAATATTTTTTTCCTTCTATTTGACTAGTGCTTTGCATCATGAGCCAAAAACTAATATCCCACTTTTCTTGGAATATGTTGTGAATTGGTTTTTGGATTTTATACAGTTATGTGCTTTTAAAAATGAAAGCACAGAATCTTGGAGCTGGCAAGGCCTAGTAGATACCATCCGTATACGGAGTGATTGATCTTGGGTGGTTCCTTAGAGGTCTTAGAGTCTAGTTCTTCACACTTGCTTTGCTGCCATTTGCATTTTGGGATGTCTTGTATATGGCAAGGCCTTTGCTGGTCCTTCACATTGAAGACTTAGGAAGCTTTAAGAGTGTTCTTGAGATAGTAAATGAAAAACCACTTTGAAAAATATGAAGATCGTGACATCCAAGAGGGCAGGAACTGGATCAGGCTCACTCCTGAAGTATCCCCAGGGTCCAGCAAGCTACTCATTTTTCTGAATTGAAAGTGCAATGCAGAATAGAACATTTTTAATGCTCAGCCATCATTCAGCACCATGATTGATTTAAGAGACAACCTCAAAGACTCTAGCTTTGAAAATAAGATAGACTGTTATATATTTCAATATATAATACAAATTGACATTCAAGGGAGCTTATTTTGTTTGGATTCAATTTAAAAGAAGGTTTTCCTGATTATTAAAGATAGATGTATTGGAAACTACCATTAAAATCTGGTTTTGAGCATTAATTTTTAGCATAGTTACTCCTAATATAGAATACTTTAATGTGGTTTATATAGAACTCTGTGAAAGTAAAATTGTATAGTAAAAATATATTACATAACTTGTATGAGAGCTTAAAATGCCAGTCATTTCCTAATTTTTAAAAATGAGACTTTAAAAGCACGAGGAGAGAGGGAGAGCTTCTGTATTTTAATGACATGTTTGACAATTCTGAGATTATATTTTATAGCAGATACACATTTGAGAAGTTCTATGAATAAAATACTGTTTTATAATTAAAATACCTCAGAAAGCAGTTAAAGTAGGTAGACACAGAGATGAGGTGTATAGCAAGGTTTGATTTCTCTTGTTATAAAATGAATGTTAGCTCTGTCTTCTCTTTAGCCCTGGTTGCTTTGTCTCTGTGTTCACAACTATGATGGGAATATTTTCAGGTGTTCTTAAACCGGATATTTCAAAATATCTTACAAAACAAAGTAATTTTCTTAGTAATCTAGATTAATTGCCCTTTCAGGTAAGTGGACCTTCTACTCCCTTAGTTGACCAGAAGATTTTTTTACTAACAAAGGTGAGTTTGAAGACTGAACTGTCAAATTTCTCCTCTGCCCCCTAGGACATGAGAAACCTGAGGTTCGCACTGAAACAGGAAGGCCACAGCAGAAGAGATATGTTTGAGATCCTCACGAGATACGCCTTTCCCCTGGCCCACAGTCTGGTAAATTCCAGGGTTCTCCTCAGCGTCTTTCATTTACTCTCTGTGCTGCGCTTCCCAGTGTGATATGTGCACAAGGGCGTTCATTAAAGATGATTGAACCATTCCCTGAGGGAGTAGGCCTCTCCTCAGCTGATCTGTGTGGGATGGCTCGCCCCAGGTGACTGAAGTGCGGTGCCCGCGAGGCAGGTCAGAGCCCAACGTGAGCCTGGGAGCTTCACCCAGAGCAGCCTTTCCTCTCCCACCCTCTGAGCGTCCCCTCAGTCTTGGTCAGCCCCTCTACAAGGCATAAGGTAATGATGTGGACGGTGGGTGCCATCATGCAACACTGGGAAGCCACATTCCAGAGTTCGTTGCTCTCAACTTGGGAGCTAACGAGCGATGTGTGTCAGGCTTTTGCAGCAGCAGTTCTAACTGGGAACGAGTCCTCTGAGCCCTAATGCCATTTAAGCAAAGGCGCTTCTAAAATCTAGATATGTTGTATAGGTACTGCAGGTGGTTGCTGAATAGGGCAGGTTTATTTTTTTAAAAGAATGACATTTTAAATGTTATTTGATAGCATTTAGTATATATGTAGCAGGACAGACTTATTATGCATTTAATTACTTATAATCTATGACTTAGTAAATAACAAGATTCAGGATGTGCATACCTAGAACTTTTCCTTCCTGTTGACCGAACTAGGAGTAATCTTACTTTGTTTTACCGTGTGACTGAGATAGAGCTTTCCATGCATCTTGCTCTTTAAACAGTCTTTCTTTATAGCCTGCCTTGGTCGTCTTTTTTTGCTGTCATGTCTTGCTTGCATCTTCCTACCCCTCATCCTCTTCTCTACTTGACTCTAAACAAACTTAGAGGCAAACACCTGCTAAGGGGAGAGCAAGGAAATAATTATTTAAAAAAAAATATATATATATATAAACACCTTTGAGTATAGGACAAATATGCTACTGGGTAGACTGAAGACGATGAAAGAGGTCATTAGATAGAAGAGCTGCTTTGTAATGCAACTCTTCTTCCGATGGCTGTCTTTATTTATTTATTTTTTTGCAATAAAGGCCTGGGATTTTTTTCTAGTGAAATGAGGCTTCTCTCTTTCCAAATGTCATTGGCAGTTGTTTTAGTCAAAGGAAATTCATGGTTGATGGAAAGGACAATTATACAAAGACTGTGGAGGTCTAGAAGGATATGAAGTACTCATCGTGAGTCATGTGTTGATTATAGATTCAAATGTAATGTTTAAAACAAATGCAGTGATATCAGAGTGGAATACATTTTCAGCCTTTTCTCAGTTTTTGATTAAATGTGTGATTTAACAGATTAAATAATACAGTATTAAATACTTTTTTAACTATTAGGATAAAAAGAGTTGTATGGGAACACATCTTTGAAATTATTATGAAAGTGAGAATGTAAGTCTAATCCATGAAAATTCACTTAGGGAATGTGTTCTGTCTTGGGTTTTGCATATCTGGCCCTAAGTTATCAGAAATTTAAAGAATGGCTCATATAGCAGGTTTGAAAGAGCTGAGGCCCCAGTTCATCTCCTGTAAGATCTTGCTCCATCAGCCATCCCCTTTCTCTGGCATCTTGTCTCTTTTAAGGTTTACTCCCCTAAAAAAAGTCAAGTGTTGGACCAGCTTTCCCCTAAACCACTGTCCCATCTCTTAACTTCAATCCAAGCTTCTGGAAAGAATATTCTAGTCTATCTTCATTTCTAGTTCATTCATTGGTCCCACCCATTCCAGTATCCAGCTTTATTGCAAGTACCTTCTTGGAACCCAGGAGCTCTTACTGGCCAAATCTAGTGGCTCACTTCAATCTTCATTCTGTTTGATTTCTCCGGGCATTCAACAATTTTGACCACCATCTTCTTGCAAGTCTTGGGTTCTGTGTTACTCTACCAACTTGACTGTTCCTTCCCACCATACGGGATCGCCTTGTGCTCCTCTGGTATATACAGAGCCTTCTCAACTTGGAGTCTTTGCTTTTCCTATCGCCTTTACCTGCAGTCCCCTTGTCTCTTTAAAGCCCATCCTCCACCATCATGCGCAATCCTAGGTTCTTTTTCACGCCATGTGCATTCCGCTGGTGGGAGTTCATCTTACCTCTCATTTGCTAGACTTTGCAGATCCCTCTACTAGAGCACTTATCTCAGTCTGCCTTATGTAATTATTTTGTAGTCATTGCCTCCCCCCCCCCCCCCGCTATACTGTGAGCTTACCAAGGCAGGGATCAGCCTTTATTTCTCTCTCCAACCTCAGCATAATGACTTCTGGATGGGAGTTGTATAAGGACACTTTTTTATTGAACTCGGGTTTAGTAGAAAGTGAATGAAATATCCATTATATGGAAACAAATGGGATAGATTTCTGGATGTTGTGGATCTAGCACCAGAGCCTAGCATTCTGGGTTGCTGTCATTGGAGTGGTCCACAGAGGGGTTGATTTCTCAAGTCTCTGGTACTTTGCTTATTTTTCATATCTGTGCTAGGAATCCCTACTTCTTCCTTTTGGAAATCAATAAAGTGATAAACTGGAGAAAAAATGTGAACTGAATTACTCATACAAAGTTTTGGAAAATTACATTCTTTAAGTTTTAACCACTAAAGTCATCTTAAAAAGTTAAACTAGTCACCAAAACAATATAAGATACAGATTAAAAACAATCGGCTATTGACATGGCTTTTGGAATATCAGTCCCTGCTATTCCAGTCAACATGTGCAAAGTTTCAGAAAGCAAGTTCATTTCAGAATACTGTGTTGGGTGGTGTCAGGGAGCAGTGAGGACAGATGAGAAGCAATGCAGGATGAATGATACCTGGTCCCATTCGGTGATGTGGCAGAAGTGATGTGACAAGTATGTATGGCCCCGATATAGGATAGTTTACATTCAGTGCTATAAGAGAAATGCAGAGGAAGTCCACTGGGGGGGGGGGTCACAGGAAGAAGAGAACGCATCCAACCCAGATTGGAAAAGTCTGCATGGAATTGATAGTCATTTGGGTTGGGCCTTGAAGGATAATTATCATTTCCAGTGGGTGAGGATAGTGGAGGAAGTGGAATTGCAGGTAAAGGCAAGACCCTGACCCTCAACACAGCGGAGGGAAAACTGGAAGCATCGCAGAGTGTCTATGAGGGTAACCAGGGATGTTTGGCTGGAGCATGGGGAAGAGGAGGAGGTCTGGGGTCATCAGTGGAGGGCCCGCTGGGGTAAGGAGCTGGTGCTTTGGGAAGTAGTGGAAATAAGTGGTAGGACTGAATATAACGTCCTGAAGAATAGATGGGAGAAGAGAGCTCATGAAGCCAGGGAGAGGAGGCAGAGGGCCGGGCAAGAGGGCCACTGGAGGAAGGAATGATGAGCTCTGTTTTGTTTGTGTGGCAGTTAGTGTCTTTTGACAGAAATTTACAGCAGCAGTTGCAGGCATGCCCCTCAGAAAAGAGTCTAGAGATGTAGATTTGGAATCGTGGTTCTTAATCTGTTTAGAGTCATGGATTCCTTTGATAATATGATGTAAACTATAGTTTCCCATCCCCTGAAAAATGCACTTATGTACAAAACTTTACATAAAATGTTAGGGGACTCCCATCCCCTCTGAAGCTCGTCTGTGGGTCCCAGGTTAAGTAACCCTGGGGTGTAATAGAGAAGTCCAAACCAAAACCTTGGTAAAGGCCAGCTTGTAGCCAGCAAAGATGGGAAGGAGCCAGCGAAGCGAATGAGAATGGTTGGAGAGGTGAGAGAAGAATCTGCAGGGTGCAGTGTGTGGAGGGCCAAAGGCAGAGGGAAGTTTAAGATGGTCATGGGTGTGTGATGCTGGGGAGGGTCAAGGAGAGGGGAGGGTCAGGAAGAGTCCTTCAGAGTTGATGATTCAGAGCTCCCTGGGGCCTGGACTCCCTAACCGTGAACTGCTTGAAGTTGGGACCTTCTTTCCTTTTTTTACACTTCTTTTTTTCTAGGAAGATGGGCCCTGAGCTAACATCTGTTGTCACTCCTCTTTTTTCTCCCCAAAGCCCCAGTACATAGTTGTATGTCCTAGTTGTAGATCCTTCTAGTTCTTCTATGTGGGACGCCGCCTCAGCATAGCTTGATGAGCGGTGAGTAGGTCCGCGCCCAGGATCCAAACTAGTGAACCCCAGGCCACCGAAGCCAAACGCATGAACTTAACCGCTATGCCACCGGGCTGGCCGGCCCCTTCTTTCCTTATCTTTGTGTCCCTGGTGCCTAGTACAGGGCCTAGCATACATTTGTTGAACTTTTTTGAATCCAGGAAAATGATCTGAGTGGTGGGGACAGAAGCCAGTTTGTAGGGGCTTAAAGAGAGAGTAGGTGGTGGTTAAAAAACAAAACAAAACAAAACAAAACACAGTGGTAGCAGCCAGACTGAGGGAAGACGTATTTTCCTTAGAATCTGAGGAAGGTGAGTGAATGTATTTGTGGGCAGGGGGAAAGGAGTCCTGCCTCTTTTCAAGGCAAGAGGGAGAAGGGATCCTTTCTTGAGCAGGCTTCTGGGGAAGGCAGAGGGGGATGGGATTAAGCCCAGTTTGTAGGGCAGTTTTGGAAAGGAGAAGGGACAATTATTCCTCTGAGACAGGAGGGGAAGAAAAGTTTCCAAACTGCCACAGTAGGGAATGTGAGAGTGTGCCAAAAAAGGATTTCCTGGAAGCATAATCTAAGCCTGATTGCATTGAACAATACAAAGGGCCCCTGCTTGAAAAATATCACTTTGTTAGTATTAGTGAAACTGTTAAACCAGCTGCAGATTATCTCAGTGATTTTTATTGGCATTTGAAGTCAGAAGTAAACTTGCTGTTGTATCCATGAAATGGTGTCTGGAGGCCAAGAGAGCTGGGTTCCAGATCCAGCCGTGGGGTGAATAGTGTATGAGTGGGCTTTTCCTCTCAGACCACCCCTTTGGCTCTCTCTTGCCTCCTTCCCCATTAGTATTTTCACCACTCAGTGTGTTTGGGCCGGGATTGAAACTTTGCCTTGAATTTAAGCAGTTTAGCCACACACAGTGAACCACAAACCATTAACTTGACTGTTTCTGTAGTATGTCAGTCCAGTAAGACTTGAAAATTGTTGAGATGATATTTTCTATTTCAGCCAACACATTTATTTTTTTGTTTTATTTTTGCTTTGCTTTTCAATCACTAGAAATTGTACCAATTTCTCAAACTGCATTGTAACTCCATACGAGTTTTAGGTAAATGATACATTTTTGTGATAAGAAATATGGCAATGCTTCTGATGTGATGGTAATTTTTTTAAAGGCAGGAAAAAAATTGTGTACATGTGAACAGAGCCTGATAGCGCTACAGAAGAATAAAGAATTTGATTGTTGGAGTGGAGTGTTCAATGCCAAAAGTTCCTCTTTCATTGATTTCCTTTATCATTTGCTCATTTTTACTCAGATGGGGTAATCAGAGATAATATAAATTTTAGATGAGGGGTTTTTTAAACTGTAAATGCCAACCTATTATTGAGTCATGAAATCAATTTTGCTAGGTTGCAACCAGCATTTTTAAATGGAATAGAAGAGAAAATATTAACAGCATAACATATAATATGGATAAGTATGGTTTCGTGAAACGTTTCTTTCAGTTATCTATGTGTGTGTGTGTGTCTGGGTCATGATGTAAAGTGTATGGCTTTCTGTTAATCATGGTCTAGAAAGTTTGAAAAACAGCTTTTAGATAATGGTAGAATATGCAGAATCAAATGCATTTTAAGTTAATTTAGGCACTAATAAAGTCACATCAATCTATCTTTTTAGCTATAGGCGTGCATGGATTTTCTTGAATTTTAAGTGAAGGGCTTGAGTTTATGACTCAACTCCTGGGCTGTAGGCTCCCATAAGGGAGGTGTAGAGCTGGAAGAAATGGAGCCTGAGCCCTGGCTGCCAGGCTCACAGCAGCCACTGATGAGGAAGACCCAGTGAGAGCCCTTGTTTGCACAGCCCTCTGGTGCGTGTTCATGAGCACATGCCATGGAGTCCAATGGCCTGTGTCTGAATCTGGCTCAGTCACTTACCTGCTTGGCGACTTTGAAAGTCACATAGTATTTATGTGCTTCGGTGTTCTCATCTGTAATGGGGATAATGACAGTCTCTTCCCCAGAGGGTTTTGGTGAGGATTAGATGTAAAGTGCTTACAACAGTGCCTGGCACACAGCAAGTGCCCAATGAATGTCAGCTGTTCTGTTATTAGCGCACCATTTTCCCAGCAGGTGCAAAGAATCAGGATGAGTACCCCAACACACGTTTTTCCAATATTAATAAAGTAATTGTGATAATATGTGGGGCATTTTAAGCCCTTTAAAAGAAAGATGCTATATAGGTAAAGGTTAGTATTCTTATTAACGAATCGTTGGTTGTACCTTGATAAAGGATTAGTTGAACGTCTTAAATTTCAGAGTATTAAATCAGAAAGCATCTTAGCTAGAAATATGAACTATGGGCTGCAGTGATATGTAATAAATAGAACTCTTCAGAAACTTTTCCATTTGTTTTCTTTCCACCTTTGGCCTACTGTGCAGGCCTACTGCTTTCAGGGCCATGGAGCTGGTTTGTGTTTCTGCACTTGCCACTTTTCTGTACCATTCTGGATTAAACTCTTTGATGTTGCAGTATTTTCAACTTCATGTTATTCTGTGAGCTGATTAGCAGTCATATAGTTGTAAAGTTTTTTTGTGTTGGTAGATTTGACCTTCTTACGGGTCGTAGAAATAGACACAGGAGAGAAGACTTGCTGCTTCTGATTTTGAGAGAAGCAACTGGCTTGCAAGGCCTTTTCTGTGGAGACTAGCAGCCTTCCCCGGACTGACGGCCCAGTGCTTTCTGCTGTGTACGGAGGATGGAAGCAGTGTCTCAGAAACAGCAGCACCTCTGAGAGTAGGGCCCATCCACGTCTGCAGGTGTTGACTACTGCTGCCTTTGGTTTTCCTAGTCTTTGCCTAGCTTTGGTGAGCCACGTCAAACCTTGTTGTGTGGCTTAAGCACTGTACCATTTCCACCCCTCTTGCTCTACTCCAATTGTGCTTGCTTGTAAAAATAGTTACATAAAAATTACTAAAGTGGGTTATGGGGGTGTACATCATTTGATCATTTGAATGAGAGGTATAAATGAACCTACGAATAGAGAATTAACAACATAGGGTGCTTTTTCCTGTGCCTTCATCTTTCAGTTCAGAAATGGGGAAATTTTTATAAGGTCCTTTGAGATTTTAAGCCAGACTGAAATTTACTGGACTGTTACTTTCTAGGTTGATTACAGAATTAGTAGATAAAAGCAAATAGCTCATTTTCAGATGGGAATTGAAATGAGAAGTAATCTTGCGTGTGTGGGTGCACACACACCCCTACCTGCTCTTTAGCCTAGATGTGGCCTTAGGACTGAAGTATGGCTTAGTTCTCTATTTTCTTTTTGGCCAGGACTTTTTTTTCTTGAATAAACAGTACACTTGGCTAATTGAGGGTCTAATCATGCTTTTAAATCTCCTCCCTTCCTGCCTCCTCCAAGATTTGGCCCTCTGTTCTCTTTCAGTCTCTCTCCACTGCCCTCTCCCGCCCAGCCTTCGGATGTGCTTGGCCCTCTCTCTGCTCCCCATCTCCTGGAAGTGTTGTCCCTGATGGACTGCCCACCCCGCCCCCCACGTTGCCATCTGTGTTCAGAAGCATAGCATTCACTGCCTCCCTGCACGTCCTTAGCGGCCACTCCCTTCATAATTCGTTGTCTGACTTCTCACCCTCCTACTCGAGGGGAACTATGCTTTTGAAAGTCAGTCGAGACCCTACAAGTTCTCAGGCTCGGTAGTCTGTGAGACCTCAGCCTCTTCAACTGCGCCATCATTTGACTCTTAACCGCCCCTTCCCTCAAAGGTTTTCTTAAAATATTGAGTAGCTACAAGAGAATGTTTCTAAAGTATATGTACAATATGAAGAATTATGGTATATGGAGCATCCCTCTGTCTCCTGGAATGTTGTGTCTTCTGCTTCACTCACCACATCTCTTCAGCCGTGCCTGGTCTGCTGAGTTCTTATTTGCTGCCTCATGGTGCCTAGTTTTCCGGACTGATTTTTGATTATTGCCTGTGAACTCATATTCCTTGGACCTTTATCTGTGGGAATACTGAGGCCACGCTTGAAGGTGGTTTTACATTTCCTTCTGCTAGTCATCTTAGGGCACTACCAGCATGGGACAGTTACAAATTAAATTCTCCGCTTGATGTTGTTTGGACCATCCAAGTTTTATGAGTTTAGGCTACAAACTGCTTAAGGGCTGGCTTGTGGCTACAAATTTCTGGTGGAGGGCAGCAGTGGAGATCTTTCCTTCCATGCTCAGCACCAATAATCTAGACAGGTAAGTGCCTTTGGAGTCTCAGGCGGTTATTTCCCGTTCGTCCTTACCCTGAGTTACGGCACTTGGGAGGCCAAGCTTCACTGAAGGAGGTTTGCAGTTTGACGCCCATCTTGGCATCTTGGTTGGCCCGGGCCTTTACGTCCTAGCCCCCGTGCCCCAGGAGGCCGTGAACACCAATTCTGTGAGTGCCCTGAAGGTGAAAGCCAGCACGCTCCTCTTGCTCTCTGCATTCCTGTTTGCGGTTAGTTTTTGACTTCTGAGTATTTATTCCTCCCTAGCCAGCTCATTAGTGCACTTTTTAAAAGGCTTCTGTTGTGTCCGGCATTTTTGAGGTGTTCTCAGCAGAAGTCTCAGGACGTCTGGACCATCGTGCTTCCAGACTCCTCTCCCTGCCGCTTCTGAGATCAGAATCGCCCGGCCCTCCGACCTCTCTAGCTGCTTTTCTGGTTCCTCTGCTTCCTTCTGTCTAAATGTGGATTTTCTAGAAAAGTCCATGCTTCCCCTCCTCCTTGCTCTACTATCCCCTCAGCGATATTTCTCACTCTCCTGTCTACCAGCATTGCCTGTCTGAGCATGACTTCCAGATCCATAGCTTCCTATTTCCCTTTAACTCCTACATACCTTCAACTGACCCCTAAACGCTTGTTTAAATTTAATCTCTCATCCTTCCCCCAAACCTACTCCTCTATGCTCTCAGTTTCTCCAGTGGTATCTCCTCCTCCCCCCTTGTCCCCCCAAATCAAGGTCACTGGAAGATTTCCCTTTTCCTTAACATTACTAAACCCAGGGCATTTTTCCTGCCACCTGACTTAGTTCAGGTTTCCATCTCTTCCCTTCTATACCGTTGCAACGGTGCTTTAACTCGTTTTCCTACCTCTGCCCTGTCTCCTATCCAGGCCACCCCTACACGTGCCTTCTCTCAGATTAATCTCCCTGGGATACAGCTCTGATTCTCTTATCCCCTTGCCCCCGAAACTTCAGCAGTTCCTCCCTCTCTGTCAGTGTAAATGCAAGCTCTGTCTCCTCCACAGTGTGGCCTCACCTCTCAACAGTCGCCATTTTTTCTGCCCCTCCTATACTCTAGCAGCGAGACTGAGGTGTTTGCTGATGGCCACATATTCTCTGAGTTTGGCTGCCATTTGTGCCTTTTTGTCATCATTGTTAGGTCCAAAGTGGTCTTATCCTTCCAGGGTAGCTCAAATGCCGTCAGCATCCCTCTAGCAGTAACCTTGGCATCCTCTAGAGCCCCATAGTACTTTCTGTACCTCTCATGGCATTTCCCACTTTCCTTTTTACATGATCAATAGTTGTGCCCTCCTCATCTCTCTCCTTTGGAGGATTTCTAACTCCTTAAAGACAGTGGCTGTGTCTTACTCATTTCTCCACTTATTACCTTGTTCACAGTAGGCTCTTGGTAGTAGAGTGAATGAATAGGAACCAGCAGCAACGAAGTCATCAGTAAGTATATTTTGCTGTTTAGAAAGGTCATTTACTCAACAAGCATTTACTTTAAATTTTTTTAACATAGCTAATATATGCCCATGATTAAAAATTCAGGTAGTATAAAAGAGTATTGTTATAGACTGAATGTTTGTGTCCCTCTATAAAACCACACGTCGAAGCCGTAGCCATCAAAGTATTTGGAGGTGGGGCTTTTGCGAGGTGATTAGGTTTAGATGAGGCCATGATGGGATTAGTGCCCTTATGAGAAGAAGAGGGGACCAGAGCTTGCTCTGTCCACCGTGTGAGGTACAAGAAGAAGGCTGCCCTCTATAAACCAGGAAGCAGGCTCTCACCACAGTGTCACCCAGCTGGCACCCTGATCGTGGACTTCCAGCCTCCAGAACTGTGAGAAATAAGTGTTTGCTGTTTTAAGCCACCCAGTCTGTGGTATCTTGTTATAGCAGCTTGAACTAAGACAGGTATACTAGCACCCTTCAGCCACCCCATTCCCCTCCTCACAGACAACCAGTGTTTTCAGTCTATTACTATCCACCCAGTGGCAATTTAGACCTATGCAGGCAACTTGTTATTTATATTCTTTCCCCCTCTCACCCTAATGGTAGCATGCTATATACACTCTACCATACCTTGCTTTTTAAATTCACCAATAGATATTGCCTAATGGTTGGGCTTCTTCACTCTATTTGTGGCTGCACAGTATTCTATTGACTGTACTATATTTATTCAGTCTTCTATTGATGGATATTGAGATTATTTCCAATCATTTGCTATTATATAAACTACTACAGTGGTAACCTTGCGTATACGTATACCATTTTGTATGTGTTCATGTATATTGTAGGATAAATTCTTAGAAGTAGAGTTACTGATATTGCCAAATTCCCCTTTATGGAAGATGTACTGGCTTTCACTCCTGCACACAGTGTGTCAGAGTGCCTGTTTCTAGACGTCCTCTCCAACTGTATTAATTTGCTATAGCCGCTGTAACAAATCACCACAAATTCAGTGGCTTATGAAAACGTGAGTCTATCATCTTACAGTTCTGGAGGTCAGAAGTCCAAAGTGGATCTCATGGAGCTAAAATCAAGGTGTGGGCAGGGCTGCGTTCCTTCTGCAGGCTTTAGGGGAGAATTCCTTGCCTTTTCCACCTTCTAGAGGCCACCATGTTCCTTGGCTAGTAGCCTCTTCCTCCATCTTCAGAACCAGCAACGGTGGGTCAAGTCCTTCGAATCACTCTGACTTTGCTTCCGTGATCACGTCTCCTTCTCTGATTCTGATTCTTCTGCCTCCTTCCACCTATAAGAACCTTTATGATTATATGGGGAACACCCCGGAAATCCAGGGTAATCTTCCTATCTTCAAGTCAGCTGATTAGCAATCTTAATTCCATCTGCAACCTTAATTCTTCTTTGCTGTGTATGGTAACATAACACAGGTCACAGGGATTAGGACATAGACATCTTTGGGAGGCCATTATTCTGCCTACCACACCAATGCAGTCTGCTTTCTAATTTTTTATCTTTGCTAATCTAACAGGAGACAATGTAGATTTATAGTTTTATTTTGTATTTATTTTATTCGAGTGAAATTGAATATCTTTTGGTTTGAGCTGTTTGTATTTCTTTTTCTTTACTCTCTGTATTTTCTGCCCATTTTTCCTTTGGGGTTTTGGTCTTTTTCTTGTTCGATGTAGTAACTCTTTATGTAATAGCTATACTGACTTGTAATATGAGTTGCAAATATTTTTCCCATGTGTCTTTTGACTTTTCTTATGGTGGCTTTTGCTATGGAGAATTTTTTAAATATTTATTTGGTAGAATTTATCACTTTTTTTTCTTTTTTTTGTGATGGAGGTCCCTCAGACTACCCCAGGTTCAATGATTCACTGGAAGGACTCACAGGACTCAGCACATAGTCTTCCTCACAAGTATGATTTATTACAGCAAGAGGAAAAGGCACATGGGGTGAAGTTTAGGGGAAACCAGGCACAAGCTTCTGGAATCCTCTCCCAGTGGAGTCACACAGGATGCACTTAATTCCTCCAGCAATGAGTTGTGACAATACATGGGAAATGTTACCAACCAGGGAAGGTCATTAAAGACTCAGTGCCTAGGGTTTTTCTGGGAGCCAGTCATGTAGGCACCCTCTCTGCCTGGTACATACCAAAAGTCCAGACTCCCAGAAGGAAAGCAGGGGTTCAGCATAAACCTTGATGTTTCCACAAACATTTAGGTAGAGTGAGCCTCTCTTATCAGTTAGGGAATGGTGAGAACTCTCCTAAAATCCAGGTTTCCAGAGGGCAGCCAAGGGCCACCCATGCAGGCAGGACTTTCTAAGGATTGCAGTCATGCCTGCTAGGTGGACTCTTCTGCACTTTTCTTTTATAGCTTCTGGGTTTTAAACCCCAGTTAGGAAGGTCTTCCCCACTCAGAGTTATTAAAAAATTATCCCATGTTCCTCTAATACTTTAATTTCTTTTTTAAAATTTAAATATTTGATCAATTTGGAATTTATTTGGGATTACCATGTAAGATATGGATCTAACTCTTTCTTCCCCTGTTGCTGCAACACCATTTGTTGACTAATCCATGGATTTGAAATACCACCTTTATTGCACACTAAATTCCTCTAGGTATTTGGTTTTATTTCTGAACATTTCTTATCTTGCATGAGTCACTCTTTATGTACCAGTAACACTCTTTTAACTAGTGAGACTTTTTTTCTCCATTCTTTTCCTCTCTGCTTTTGCTCCACAGGCATTTACAGAATGCCTACATTATGGCTAAGTGCAGGGAGCTAGAAATGATACCCACTCCCTGTCCCAAGGAGCGTGGTTTTCCTGAATGATGTGGACAGACAGATGCATACAGTACAGGTGCATATGTGCACTTGGGGCCGGCCCAGTGGCATAGTGGTTAAGTTCGCATGCTCCACTTCAGCGGCCCAGGGTTTACAGGTTCAGATCCCGGGTATGGACCTACGTACTGCTTATCAAGCCATGCTGTGGCAGGCGTCCCACATATAAAGTAGAGGAAGATGGGCACGGATGTTAGCCTCAGCAAAAAGAGGAGGATTGGCAACAGGTGTTAGCTCAGGGCTAATCTTCCTCACCAAAAAAAAAAAAATGCATATGCTCAGGATGTCGGGAGCAGAAAGTAGGGGATTGGTATTGAGGAAGGCTTCCTGGAGGAGGCAGGTCATGAAAGACTAGTAGGAATGTTAGCCAGGCAGAAATAGTCATGGCAAACTGCAGGAACAGTATGTGCAAATGTGAGGAGGCTGGACGCAGGCTGGACCTGCACAGGGGTTGGTGTGCATGTGGATATAGTGGCGAGAGATGGTGCTGGAGGAGACAGCTGGGAAGGCTTTTGGGAAGGGTCCCGAAACTTGCAGAGCCTAACATGCCCCACCAAGAAGTCTCACTTTATCTGAAGGTGAAGAGAACCATTGAAGAGGTTTAAACAGGAAAGTGACATGATTCAATTTCTATTTAAAAAAGATTACTTGGGCTGCAGCTTGCAGAGTGGATAGAGGGGAGCAGGATTCCATTTCTGGGGATGTTTGTCAGTCACCTAGGTGTGTGATGATGAGGGCTTGAAATGGGGCGATGGAGAGGACAGTAGAGAATGGATTTGAGAAAGATTTAGAAGATAAGATCAGTAGAATTTGTTGATTGACTAAATATAGTTATGAGGAGGGGTGGGATAATAGAGAGGGAAGAATCCAGCCTGGCTAACCAGGTGAATGGTGGGGACAGTGGTTGAGATGGGGAATGTAGGAGGGGAGTGAGGAAGAGGCAGCAAGTCCCACTTTAGATATGCTGAGTCGCAAGTGTCTGTGGGACAACCAGGTATGGCTGTCTAGGAGGCAGGTGGCTGCATAGACCTCGAGCTCTGGCCCGAGAGCTTTACTTGGTAGGCCTGGATGTGATCATTGGCATTTTTATAGATGTGGACAGAATTGCCAGGAGAGAGAATTACAGTGAGAAGAGGTATAGTGGGTGAACCCTGAAAAATGTCAGCCTTAAATGATTATGATTGTGGACAAGTAGTAAAGAATGCTCTTTTTCCAAATGGTTTCAAATGACATTTCAGATGTACTTTTGTAGTCCTTTCATGAATAAATGAATATGTACATTTATATGTGAAGGTAACACAACCCAGAATATTAAGCCTTTTTCCCCAGGGAAAATGGTAAAAATAGGACTAGGAGAATTATTTACGCAAACTAAAGTATAAATGGTAATTTATGTGCTAGCTGCTTTTGACCTATGAGACTTGTCAGATTTTTGGATTACATTACTTTTGGTGCAGTTGTATGAATTAACTTACCGTGTCAAGTCGTGTGAAATAGGCTGAAATCACTATCTAGCATGAAGATATTACTTAGAATTATAAACTTTGCCCAGTTTCAGTATCTCCTATGGTTCTTCCTTAAAATTTTAGGCTTTTTTCCCCAACTTTAATGAAAGCATTTTTTTTTCTTTTACGAAGGCATCTTGTTTCTTAAGTGTAATCTAAAAGATGAAAATGAGGTAATTTTACATTGTTGCACCCTTAAATGGTAGCTGGAAGCTTTTAAAGAGACAAATGTCTTCAATTTAAGAAATCAAATTAGAAAAAAATGCTCACTTAAATTCCTGTTCAAACGTTATAAAATTCTGTTGGGAAAGAAGTAGTTAATGAACGGTCCCCTGAATTTTTAAGGCTAGGTATTCAGAGTCAGTTTGTTTGCTTCATAAACATGATCTGCTCTTCCTAAACATCGTGTTCATCGATGACCATGTCATTGCACGGTGACAACATCATTTGAAAGCACTGTTAAATCTTCATAGCTTATCAATTTATTCCTTTGAATACTATGAAAATTGTTTTCTTTTGTAACCATCTCCCCTTTGAGTGGTTTATAACTTGTATAAATCTGACTCTCAGACATCCAGTTCTGAGACACAACAAGTCTTTGGGGGAAGAGGCTGTTCGTGAGGGGCTTCATGAGATCTGGGAATCCTAATTCTGTGACAGACAGCTCTCCTTCCTTAAAGAAGGAAACTCGTGAATCGCTCAACATTTATAGATTCTACTAAATAAAAATAAATCCGATCTAAATGTTTTCAATGAGTCAGTGCATCTTTATATAGGTGCCATTTAAAAAATAATGGCTAATTAAGTGAAAGCTAAAATCTGTTGTCATTTCAGATTCCCCCCCACAAGACAACAGCAATGATAAATGTAGCTAAATTAAAATGACAAGTTACATTCTCTTTGTCAGAGCTGTTTTTATCCCTAGTGTGAAATCAGAGATTTTCATCTCAACTTTGTCCTTTCACATTTTTCAAATGTTACATTGTACTATTTTTAATCCTGGAAAAAATGCGCGATTGCTTTTTTTTTAAGTCTCCATGCGTGGTATCTCTTGACTAATAGGAATCTGAATTGGTGAAATGCCCAAATACTAATATAGAGCCAAATAAAGGAAGAGCCGCTCGCTTGAAGCCAGGGGTGAGCGCTTGGGAGTGTATGTTTTCTGATGTCAGTTTCTTGGTTTGGATATTGCACTCTAGTCATGCATGATGTTCATACTGGGGGAGGCTGAGGGAAGGGTACATGGGACTTCCCTGTGCATTTCTCTGCAATTTCTTGAAAAATCTATAATTATTTCAAAATAACTTTAAAAGAAAAGTAAAGCAGTCCCCCCAAAAACTTGACCACACAGAACCCTCAGGCTAGCTTCCTAAGTGTTCTGGAGTATTCCACATGGCCTTTCAGAATCAGGGTGCTAGCCCCCTAGAGATTCTGGTTCAGTGGGGGTGAGGTGGGCACAGGCATTGACTGGCACCCTGGGAAAGCACCCCCAGCCCCGATGCTGAGGCAGAGCCCGGGTGAGGGACCAGGCCCTAGAAGAAAGCCAGGCAGGGCTTCCTGAAGCTCCGACTGAAAGCTAGCATTCTGCAGAACACTCCTCTGCTCTGAGGCTGTGCTGAGCTGGGGCTGAATCATCCTTGAGTTTTCTGTAGGCTGTGAAATGAAATTGGTGCTGGGACGGGTTCGTGAAGTGGACTTGATTAGTACTCATTTCGCAGAGGCGACTACCTGCTTGATCCTCATAAAGGAAAGTTCTCTAGAACCAGTTCTCTCCATGGGACTCCGATGTCCCAAATACAGGGTCCAAATTGGCCCAAGAAATATCTGTGGAAAATGTCCACCTGCTAATAAAGTACTAAAGACTCAAAGCCTTAACAAATGTATTATCTGTAAGAGAAGATAAATGACAGCTGAAGCTTCAAGATGTATAACCTGTGTAGGTTTTGACAATTTTCAGACAGGAGCTTTAATTAGGCTTGTAACAGGTTACCACTTGTAGGGAATCCTGTACTTGTTAATAATGAGGTACAGATGAATGGATTTGTTATCCTTACTTTAATGCTTAGTAGTTTTGTTTTTGTAAATAATCCACCTGTATGTTACTCTATTAAGAGCTTGAGTTTCAAAATTCTTGCTTTGTTCTCTTCTCTGAATCTTTAAGGAAAAATTAAAATATCTGGGAAGTCAGTCCTGATCTATTCAACTTTAGAAAATATCAGCATTGATTCTTTTAGAATGCTTGCTTCAATAGAGCCAAGTAGTTTATGTACAGCATAGTTTTTAAAGAAAAACACAATGTGAACACTAACAAGTAATGCTTTTCTAAAAATATGTGTTCTTGTAATTGTAAGCTAACTTATTTGGATAGTTAAAATCTTAGTTTAAGTACCTGGTCCTTTCTACCTTAAGCTCCAGTTCAGTATCAGATGTGTCGCTATGTATTTCATGACAAGAAATATCTGGCTGTTATGTGATTCATAAATTTTCCTGAAATATTTGAGGTCCAAGTCTGGCTGTTAGCATCAAGAGTAACCTGGGAGCTGTTTTCGTCATGCAGTTCTCCTAGGCGTGTTTCAGAGGTAAAGGATGCCAGCTCTTTGACTCATTCTGTATATCTGGACGTCACTCGGAATGCGAAGTGTCATACCAGAATGATTTCATGAGAAAGGCCACCTGATATGTTGCTACCATGAGGACATTGCATCATTCTCATATTAGTGACACATTTTTATATTACTTGTATTCAGAGTTCTCTTAAATCAAACATATTAAAGAAATTATGGAGGTAATTTTTGTTTGGGCTATATAACTCTTCTGATGATGACAATTTGATAAACTTATCAGTAACTTTAATATAAGATACAAGAAAACATTTGAAGCAAAAAAGGAATTGCTTTATTATTAGTGATTGAAAAATAATAAGTTACGTTGAAAATGCTGCTGGCAAATCAAAAGACACTGATAGCATTAATACATATGATGATTTTTCTGGAGGGAAAGCTTTATCTGGCCTTTGAGTTAGCAATTTTATTCTTTGTTTTTAAAAGGCTGCCGTATTTTCTTGAGCTTCATGGCAAAGATGCAAATAACTAAAAAGCAAAAATCATGTCAAGATCAGGAACTTATTTCAAGAAAGTAGATTCTAGGTTTTCTTCTAAAGTGAGTGACCGTACAGCCTTACATCCCAGACCATCTGCCATCCACGAGTATGTCAACAGCCTGGCGCTCTACTGTGCCAGGTATAGTTTCTGATGCTCAGGGGTCACCAAGAGACTGCTTAGATATGTTCTCTAAATTCTGTTTATGGGTAAAGAAGTGTACCATACGTTTTAGTGCTGTTTTCACCACAAGTCCCTCTGTCTTTGCGTTAAACTTCAGTTAACAGAAATCATTTGTTTTCCGCAGTGGTACTGAATAATTAAGTATTGCCATGGATTCAATGTCAGGTAAAGCCTCAATGAACTGCATAGCTAGATCAGCGTCCTTACTAACATGTGGTCGGCGTGCTCTCCATCACAGAATACATAGCACTTGAGCCTAGCATGGCCAGAGTTGAGAGCTGCTGAGGGTGCCACGTGCTTTGGCAAGTTCAAGAAGACAGTACAGAGAGAATGTTCTTTATCAGTTTTTACGTTAAACCTTTTGCCACTTAAATACAGAAAACTGTTCCATTAAGTGATGCTTTTCCAGAAATTCTCTAATTTAGGGGAGGGAATGCTAACATTCAAAGTGGTAGGCTGATAATAGAGGAAAATGGGTGGGAAGGAAGATACTTAGAGGAAAAGTGCTCAGCCATAGTGCCTCCAGAGAAAGCAGTTGTGCAGGGGCTGTATAAGGCTTCACATTTTCATTCAGTCAACAAATATGTATTCTGCCTACTAAGGGCCAGATACTGTTCCAGTTCCTGGGGATACAGAATGTAAACAAAGCAAGTGTCAGCATTCATGGAGCCCATGTTCTAGGGGAGGGTCCAACAGTAAACAAACAAGTACATATATATAATATGTCAAGTGGTTATAAGTGATGGGGGAAATAAAATGGGAAGGAGAATAGGGGCTGCTGTTGTGGGGGTAGCATGTTGTTTTTCTATAGGATGTCAGAGAAAGTCTCATTGATTAGGGTTACATTTGAGCAGAGTTGTGAAAGGAGTTGGGGGGGAAGCCATGAGGGAAAAGGATTCCAGACAGCTGGAAACAGCAGGTGCAAAGGCCCTGAGGTTGATGTGTGCTTGGTGCTTTGGGGGAGCAGCACTGGAGGCCAGTGTGATTGGAGTGGAGTGAGCAAGGCGGAGAGCAGAGATGTGGGGGGTGTGGCCAGATGGTGGACAGCTGCATAGGCCATTGGAAGGAGTTCCACTTTTACTCCAAGTGAGATAGAAAGCCACAGAAGAATTTGGGGCAGGGGAATGACTTGACCTGGCTTAGGTTATGATACTATTACTCTAAATTTAGAGATAAAGATGAAAGCGGGGGCCCAGTTATGTGGTTGTTATTATAATCCAAATGGGAGATGATGGACACTTAGACCAGGGTGGTAGCAATGAGGTGATGAGGATAACACCACGGTTTTTGGCTCAATCAACTAGAAGGATGGGGCTGTCACCTACTGAAATGGGGAGGCTGTGGGAGGAGCTGGATTGGGTAGGGGGAGTCAAGGGTTTGGCTTTGGATGTGTTAACTTCAAAGTCTTCCAGATGCCTCTTAGGCAGTCTGGGGTTGTGGAGTGGACGCTTGGTTGGCTAAGTCTGGAGATCAGCGAGGGGGCTGGAAAGCAATCGATGTTTACGAGTCACTGGGGTATGGATGGTATTTGAAGCTGTGAAATTCATCAATATCACCTCGAGAGAGAACGTAGAGAAGAGATGAGAGCTCCGAGTCCGTCATTTCACAGACATCAGGGCATTGATTCAGAATTCACAGAGAAGAGTTAATTAAGCATTTTCCTAACATCTTGTCTCTTTTTTAAATAGATCAACACGTCATTGTTCCCTTTTGAGACAGTTGCACTCTTTAATAATCATTCCTGAATCTTTTTCTTTTTTATTAGTGGCTTTTACCTGATTGATTGCTAATACTGTTTAAAATTGATCGACATATTTTGGTCTGGAAATCTGATTTTTGTGAACATCATTTAAAAAAATTAAAAGAGATGTTTGTAGCTATAGAAAATTGAGGTCTCCAAAGTAACTATTACTCAAGATAGAAGGTAGCGTAAGTCTAGTCTGAATTTTCCACTGTTATTTCTTTGTTAAAAGTCTCAGTTTGGGTTGTGATTTCATGGTAGGCAGATCTGGTGAAAAATCAAAGGATGTGGTCTTAGTAGACTATTAGTTCCTTCACGCTGAACTTTAAATCCTTTTTTTTTTTGCCTTTTCTAGCCAATATTTGCGTTTTTAAATGAAGAAAAGTTTAACGTGGATGGATGGATGGTTTATAATCCAGTTGAAGAATACAGAAGGCAGGTAAGTCAATAGGTACTGTGACATGTGGCGAATCTCAAACATGCATGATGATAATATGTCGTCAGTCATGCTCTTTGAGACTCATTAACATCTTTGCTAAATATATTTTAATGGCAATGGTATAATATACCTTATTCTGTCTTTCTATTACTGTGTAATTTATGACCTCATTTCATAGCCATATTCAAGCTGCATTGAAGGCTGGATGGCTAAGTTCTATTTCTTTCCCTTACATGAAGAGCATCAGTTATGTGTTTGTGAAATGAATCAAATACTTGGAGTCTAGAAAAGTCAAATTCTATACCCCACTATTTAGGAGTTGATGTTACTATATGCTTATATATTTGGGAGCTTAACTACTACTGGCAGTTAGATTTCAATTATATTCATTCCGGTTTGCAGATTCAAATGAATTAGAACTGTTTTCCTGTAATGATGACTTTTCCAAGAAAGCTTTGATGAATGTATATTAGAATTGCCTTTACTGCTCTCTTACATAAACTTCACCCACATGTGTGTTCATTTGCTGTAATAAAGGCAAGAGGTGTGGTATAATGTTGCCGTTCAGGGACAAAGGGCTCTTGTGGCATTTTTGTGAAGAAGATCCTGTGCATGTTATGTAACAAGAGCTACAATTTGACCTCTGGTATTACTAAATCTACAGGACAGCCAGGAGTTTTGTGATGGAATTTTTTATGATTCTCATTCTACAAAGCTCTTAAAATAATTTGGAAATTTTGTTGAATGAGCTTTGAGAATCAAATCAAGCCCAATTGCTTTATATGAAAAGGCAGGGAATGTAAGGTAAAATTGCAGAACCCTAGACTTAAGAAGAACCTTCTAGCCACCACCTCCACTAACAAGCACCTGAATTAATTTCCTTTTTCAGTCTTGATCAGTGGTTTGTGTGTTCATAAGCAGATTCCATGCTCAGGAATGTGGGTGTGGGAAGTTTATCTCTAGAGCACATGTATGAGGTAGTATGTCCTATTGCTTCCAGAAATCAGCTTTACACTGTTGAGTTTTCAAAGGCTATGTATACCTCTCATTTTAATGACCTCTGCTCTGGGTCAGTTATTGAGGCAGAAGAAGGACCATTAAAACATTTTGCATGTTTTGGAGACCTCTGTAGCATTATGTATTAAAACATTTGTACCTTATTTTTGGAGCATTGTTATTGACAATATTAAGACATAATTTTTAGTTCGAAACTTCTAGCTTGAAACAAAACAGTTCCTGTTTTTAAGATTGCATGTATATCTGAACTGTTGAAAGTATTTTGTTCTAGACTGCCATTATATTCCATCTTTTTTTCTTATAACTTTCTGATGGGACTTATAACTCTCTAATTGGACTCAGCATCAGACTCATCCGTTTGGTCGGTGGTCTATAGGGCCAGACCTAAAGAAAAGGTACAATGTCTTTCCCCCAAAGCAAGCACCCACATAGCTCACTTTCGTGTGTCCATTTGTGTATTTGTGAGTATGGGGAGAGAATATTCCACCACCTCTGGATCTTGTCCATACTAGATACAATTTTGTGGGTAGACGATAGGATGGGAGGTGTCTTCCATGTCTCCCTGTCACATTAGCAGTCTGCTTAGAATGCAAATGACTGTATTTCTCACACAACCTATATGGCGATCACCTATCCCAAGCAGCTTGATTGGAAAAACTCTTAGGAGGTGGCGAAATGAGCCTCCCCAGAGGGGTTTCCTTTACTTCCCCTCTGTGGCTTTCTTCATAACTTAGCCTCTTTCTACTTTGGAGCAGACTGAAGCATTCACTCTGTTTTGAGTAGGGAGAGGAAGTTACCTGATCTCTTTTTCTACCCTCAATTAGACACAGATTATACCATATACTTTTCTTTGGGGTGGGGGGATGCATGGGTGGGGGATGAACTTGGGTTTATCTTTATTGTACAAGTCGTGAAGAATAGCTTTGACATGAAGTAAAGGAAGATCTCAAATTCAAGAGAATCTGTATTTACCAATGATAATTTAGAATTATGGAAACCACCAGTGTTTGTCTTGTGTTCTGATGTTGTCTGGATTATTGATTTGGCCCCTTTATTATAAATCAGTAAACTGTCACTCCCCTGTGGTCAAAGAGGCATGTGCAAATTCTGCTAGAAAGGAGACCCAAAGCCAAATCCAGAGATGAAGTCATGCAGTACTGACTTGGACTTCCTTTCTTCTTGCAGGGCTTGCCCAATCATCATTGGAGAATAACTTTTATTAATAAGTGCTATGAACTGTGTGACACTTACCCTGCTCTCTTGGTGGTTCCATATCGTGCCTCAGATGACGATCTCAGGAGAGTTGCAACTTTTAGATCCCGAAATCGAATTCCAGTGAGTACTGCAATTAATGTTTTTTTCAGAGTGCCTTTCTTCCATAATAACAGTAGTCGAGTAATTCAGAGAAACGCTCTTTTGGAATTTCAATCCAACAAATGAGTGCAAAGCACCACGCCAAATGGAAAAAGAAGGAGGATAGCACCTGCCTTCCAGGAGCTCACAATCAAGGACGGAGAACGAACGCAAGTAATTCTTACACGAGAGAGGATATGAGTAATGCTCTCATACATAAACCAAGTGCTACGGGGAAGTACAGAGGGAAGGAAGGGTCTTTCTGGTTTTTGCATTTGTGGCACAATACCTGACATATGATAGGCTCCTGATAAATGTCAGCTGAGTCATGATGGAAACCATGCACTATCTTATGTTCTAGATATAAGTACTGGCTTTTACATATGCTCATCTTTATTAGGATTAGCTTATCCTTGTCACGTTTGCAAGCTGCCTTAATACCGTCAGCAAACTGGAGTCAAGTGCAGATTATTTCAGACTTACTTTATTTCAGTATACTTACAAAAGTATACTGTATACTTATACAGAAAAAAAAGTATACTTTTTATTACAGGTTATTTCAGTATACTCATGGTATCATTGGACCTAGTTCACAAAGTTCTCTTTGACTCTTAAATATTTATGTATGAGTCATACCGTCGACTCTGTATACATAAATTTTATTGACTAAAAATTTCGAGAATTTTTTCCCCTCTGTTAATTTTCAGGGCAAGTCATAATAAGTACATTGTTTTGTTTTGGTTTGCTTTTTCAACAAGGGTTGAAGAAATTAAGATTTAATGTCACTTTGCCTTTAACTTCCAAGTCTAAACATTTTTGACCTTAAAAGGATATTCGTGTAAGACTTTCGTATACTGTCAACATAATATGAATTGTAACTTTTAAAATTTACTTGCTTCTCTAATTATGAGTGTCCGTTCATGTCTTCATGATATATATTGTACTTGAAAGTATGTTCTTTAGCTCATTTTGCTAGAACACGGTGCTAATGAAGCTCGAGTTACAAGTTCACTCCTCCTTTGCTCTGTTTGGACATATTTTTCTGTGCCTTAGACACAGACTCCTCCCCTGCCCTGGCCAGCTGTCTTGCTAATACATGCCTTGCCCACTGGGAGAACTGGGCTAGGGCAGCGTGGATCGATTGTGTTCATCCTTCATTCAATTAATATTTATTGAACATCTACCATGTCAAAGATGTATATGTGTGTACGTGTGTGTGTGTGCGTGTGTGTGAATTTCATGGCATTGGGGGCAGGAGAGGAAATGAGCCAACTGTGCCGAGTCCGCTGTGCTCAGGCTGCCATCTTGATCCAATAGTTCCTCCTATTCTGAGTGAATGAGAGCCCACTACAGAGCAAATAGAATGTTTAACTGTTTACATATTTGTCCATTTTAGTGATCCTTCTTACTTTGTGATGGCCACCAATTTACATTTATTTTTCCAAACAAAACTAGGGCTCAGCTCTCCGTCACCTCTATATCTTTATTGATTATCATCTTAATAATATCTAATAGTAGATAATGTTCTCTTTCCAATAGACTGTCTAACCACCTGACTCTTGACTGTAACCCAGAAAACATATGTGCTTTTAATGTGAAATCATTAATATTTGATATTCAGTTCTTTTTTTAAAGCCTGTATAAAAATACAAAAAGAATTGATGAGAAAGCAATCTTGTTATTTTGTGCATAAATAAGATACAAACTATTATAAAATATGACTGAATAATGAAATAATCTACATGCATTGATGTTCCCATTAATGGATACATATTCCTTTGTTCTTAAATAGGTTTGTCTTTAACATATAAATAATACATATTTATTTTAGATATTTTAGAAAATACTGGTAAGCAAAAAGGAGTCTGCCACCTAGTGAAAACCACAGTTAACATTTTGGTATATGTCCTTCTAGACTTCCTTCTATGCATCCATATTTTTATTTGAAAAAAAATGTAATTGTTCTGTAATTTGTGTCTCAATCTGCATTTTCTACCTAGCGTTACCTTGAAAAGAACTTTCCACGCTGATAAATATCTGTTCATATGCCAGTGTGTAGACATACCATAATGTATTAAATCAGTTTTCTACTGTGGAACATCTAGGTTCTTTTTAATCTTTTGCTGTTATAAATAATGCTGTGATAAACATCTGTGGCTAAATCTTTGTGTACATCCTTAATTATTTGTGGCTTCTAGATATTAACTTTAAGAAGAATAACGTAATATGGTACCATATGCTTTAAAAGCATTCATAGTAGTTGATATTGTGAAATTAGCATGATTTGTACCTGGTCAACTATACAGCAAGCATCCTTTTTAAAAGTTAATGGAGGTCCCAAAAGAAAATGAGAAATGAAACAACTCATAAGAATAGGATTTCCTAAAATGGCCTAGTGAGTCCAGTCTTAAGTCCCCAAGCAGAGAGAAGAGGGACGGAAGAAGGGAGGGTGCTGGTGGCACAGGACAGTCTCTTACATACGACCCGATTTAAATTTAAAACTTGCTGAGGGTCTTTATGGTAAGTCTCTTGTATGTGTAGCGACTTGCTCTTTTGAAAGTGATCTCATATCAAATCATCACATTGTACACCTTAAACTTACACAGTGTTATATGTCAATTTATCTCAATAAAGCTGAAAAAATTTAAATTAAAAATAAATACATAAAAGTGATCTCATGTCTTTTATCTCTCTTGAAGCAAAGGCCATAGGAGGTAGGCAGGGCAGGTCTCATCTCCACATTGTAGGTAGAAAATGGAGCTTGAGGAAGGCCAGTGCTTTTCCCATGGCTTACAGTTCTGAGCCTTTTAAGTGGTCTCTGGCATGGCGCAAAGACTCAATGAATGAGTGTTCATTCATATTATCATATAATCTTTTCTCACTAACCCATTGTCATTATTATGTACATCGATTTTTTTATGAGCATCAATGCTTGTCATTTGCCATCATGGAGGGGATAACTTGAAAGACGGCCCCGTATTTGGCCTTTTATTAAGTGAGCTCAGACAGTTCTGCTTCTTTAATTCTTGTGTCTGCTTTTCATAGTTTTTCATATCTGACATCACTGGCCGCCCAGCCTGCCTCTAGAAGCTGACTTGAGCCAGTGTCCTGCACTTTACTAGGTGCTTTACAGGCATTCTTCATTCGGTCCTCCCAGCAGCCCATGAGATAACGTTGCTCCCCATTTGAAGAAAGAGGAAAGGGAAGGGACAGGGGCTGGGAACTCAGTGCCCAGGTTGGAGCTTGGGGCAGACATGCACCCGCCCCCAGAGTCCACGCTGTTGCCCACTATGCTCAACCTCCCGGCTCCTCCTTTTTTTTTTAACAGCTTTATTGAGATATAATTCATCTAGCAAACAATTCACCCATTTAAAGTAGACAATTCTATAGTTTTTGGTGTATTACATTATTAGCCACCTTTTACAGATATTGTTTCTCATGTGCTATGAGCTGGGAAACCAGATATCAAATGTGCTAGGCTTGTGTGTAAAATTAGAGAAGGTTGATTCTGAGTAAAAGCTCGAAGAGCCCTGCTAGGAGTTGGGTATCCAAGCTTTATTGTGGACACTCTGGCAGCTTTTTTGGTGTACTGAGATCTTTTTTTGCTTCCTTTAAATTCCCCCCACCCTGCCCTCATGTTAGATTCTAGAATTGAGACTGTTGGGAAAATGACCTGTAGACATTAGTTGGTATTATGAGAAATATACCGTACCAGGGACGATTTCTTGTACCTCTCACTTTTTGCTAAAGCTGTTTCTGTGTGATAACAAATCCAGTGGAAGTTACAGAATTGAAATCATATCAGAAGCTTTCTATTTCCTTTAAGCGATATAATTTTTTTAGGTAAGCATTTTACTTCTATTAGATGTGGCACTAATTAAGAAAAGACTAGTAAAGGGATTGTTATTCTTATTGTCTCAGACTAGTCACCATTGTTAAATGTATGTTTCTGGGCACACACAGTGAAATCACAGGTGAACAAGTTTTCCATTTCAGCAAAATCAGGTTCACTTCATCATGATTGTTAGTGCTTTATTTTTTATAGTTTTAATCGTTTCCTTGAGATTTGGTTTTTTTCTTGATAGCTTAAAATTTCTGAACTAACCATAGGTGCTGTCATGGATTCATCCAGAAAACAAGACGGTCATTGTGCGTTGCAGTCAGCCTCTTGTCGGTATGAGTGGTAAACGAAATAAAGATGATGAGAAATACCTCGACGTTATCAGGGAGACTAATAGACAGATTTCTAAACTCACGATCTATGATGCAAGACCCAATGTAAATGCAGTGGCCAACAAGGTGAGTATATTTAATGATGTAATAGAAACTTAACTTACGTACGGCATGTGGTGTTTGTATGAATGCTTATGCCATGGTATGTCAACATGTGGGTTTAAGTTAATAGTTAAACTTAGTTTAAATAAGAAAACTAGTTTACTTAGGTAGAAAGTAGTTTTAGTCTCAGAACATATCTTAAACAAAAGTTGAATACATTAAAACCAACTGAACATAATCTTCAGGTAAATTAGGCAAGTCTAGAACTGTAAGGAACTTGAATTTTGGTCAGAATATTAGACAAAAGTTAGGATCTCTTTGAAGCTTTTTAGGCTGTTGACTCTTAGCCTCAATGTGTACATTCTTGAAGCATCTGTGAGGAGTCGTGGGAAGCTGAGATTGTTAAAATCTTAAATTTGTAGCTTTAGCAAAACATTCTCTTTACTATACTCATAAATGTGTATTCTCATTTATATAATGCAAGAAATGAGTAGATCTATGTATGTGAATTTTATAATCACACACACACAGTGTTGTTATTTTCAAAGAAATCTGTCTCAGTTATCTTCATGGCCTTCTTAAGGAGAATATGCTGAGTGGCCCTAAGGTTGGTTGGGGTCATCCTTGTGAACATCAGTGACTATATCATGTCACCTTCAGGAGCTCCTCAAAAGCTGCTGCAAGGTGTAAGGCTGTTTGCCCCTATACTAAATGGCCCCAGATTGATATGCTTTTTACATTCGATTTCTCCTTTTTGTTTTGTTGTTTTCCTTCTCCCGTTACTGCCAGCTGTCACTTCCAAGTGTTCACAGTGTGCCTGTCCCTAGTTGTTCACCCCCATACCACCTTTCAGAGTCATTGTTTCTCATCAGCTATAGGCTTAAATGTCATCATCTTGAATTCCTTGCTTATCCTGAGGTCATTCATCTGGCATCTTCAATTATTCAGAGCACAGGACAAGAACCTGAAAGCACAACAGGTCCTCGAGCAGCTCAGACAGACGCAGCAGCTTCCTAAATGGAACCTGTGACATCTGTCTACATGAGTGTGTGTAGGACGGCATGTGTGGGGGGCTCCACTTGTGATTATTTGCACACGGATCATCATCTTACACCTTTACTCCTGGGGAGCCCCTCTGCCCCTTGTGTGCTCTTGGACCAGTTCTTTGTTACTATAGTTGGTTTTGGATTTAGGTAATGAAAATGACTTTGAAATTATATGTAAAGCAATCAGGAAGTGAAATCAATAAGTAAATTAGGAATTATAAGTAAAACATTTAGGAAATTAAGTCTAAATATGAATATTTTTTGGATTATTCTTAACATTATCTATTTGTGTTCCTGCTATTCTTCGTATATAATTCAGGGTTGAATACATGTATAAAACACAGTATTTTCACGTATACGTTTAACCTGAAATAGATATGATGTAACATTAAAATGAGGTATTCAGAAAGAATATTTTAAAATATTAAAATGTATAAAATGAATACCTTCATCATGTTAACTCTAAATTTCATTGTTAAAGCAGTAGAATTCTTGAATGCCTTTTTAACACTCAGGAAATATGCCTGTGTTTCTAGTCCTCTTAGGAATGAAGGGAAGGAAAAAATTAAGGGAAAAAAACCAAGGCTTTGAAGATGTCTGCATTATTCTTTAAAAACCACACGCAGGTTCCCCTCCTCCCTCAGCTGTGTCTCTCCCCTAGTCATCTATATCCATAGCAACAGGCCTTTGGACCTTTATGTTGTCGTGCTAGGTAATCTGGGTTGTTCTTTTTTGTTGAATGGAAAAAAACTGAAAAGAAGACTTCAAAAATAACCAGAGATGGAGAATTTGAACTTTTGGGAACTCAATCTATGCTTGACTAATTGATTTTTACCCTTCTGACTTCAGTTCTCTCTGGACCTAATTGTTCCTCCCTTGTGGATATTTAGAAATTTACAACCCCAGATGTAACAAGCAACATCACACCATATTAAATTAAACAAACCAACCCCAGGGGTAGCTAAGATCCAGCCCCAAGCTGCTTCAGTTTTGTGGTGGATGAATTAAACTGGAACTGTTAGTATCTGTTTTTGCCAGAAACCTTGGCAATGAATGATTAAGTATATTTTCCTTTTAGTTTTTCGCATATCATCTTCAGTTATTTATGAAAGAAACTCCAGTGTGGAGAATCTCTTTGAGAATCACTCTGTTTAAAAACCCCACGTGCAGAGAAGCAGGCCGTCTGTCGGTGGGAGGGTGACATGTGTTCTTGCATTATAGGCTTGCAGAGCTAGCAAAACTTAGGTTCGCCCTTTCCTCCCAGGCCCTGGGCCTGCAGTTCTCAAAAGCGACTGCCAGGTGGAGAGGAACACCTCTGTGGGACCTCCCATTGGAGCTGCCAGGTGTCATTCCCTGAGGCACGGCTAGCCAAGAGGGCAGTGTGGCCCATTTGTCTGTTTATTCATTAGCTAATAACTTTAGAAAACAACAAAGTGAATGTTTATTGTCTACTTACTACTGATGCTATTTATAGCAAGCTTTAAAAATAAATTTCTCTCTAAATAAAATATATTTTCTCACCTAGAGTCTGTGGTGACCAGGGCCTCCAGCTTGTACATAGGTCTCCAGGTTTGAAGTTCAAGTGGCAGCCTTACTTCTGCTGCAAGAAACGTTCTCTGTGACTAACCCTGGAAAACCACATAGGCTGCACGTTGGCCCTTCTGTCCCGAGCTACAAGTTTATATTCTTTCCTTTGTTAGAAATAAAAAGAAAAGGGGCATGATGTAGTGAGGGCACGTTTGTCTGGTGCCTTCCCCTTTACTCTTCGGTTCTAGGCACGTTTCCCTGTCCTCTTGTTACAGACACTCCAGAGTTAGTATAACTTTACTTTGACTGTATATTTACCTTTACTGGTGAGTTTACACATTCATATGTTTTTACAGTATTTAATTAGCATCCTTCATTACAGCTTATAGAACATTGCTTTCTTCAAAAGTCTCTGAATTATTTTACTTTTCCTTAAAGGGCCAGAGGCCACATGATCCATGGCATTTAAAAATCCATGATCCATGGCCTAGTGGTTAAGTTCGGCATGCTCAGCTTTGGCGGCCCAGTTTGGTTCCCGAGTACGGACCTACATCACTCGTCGGCAGCCATGCTGTGGCGGCATCCCACGTACAAAATAGAGGAAGACTGGCACGGATGCTAGCTCAGGGCTAATCTTTCTCAAGCAAAAAGAGGAAGATGGGCACAGATGTTAGCTCAGGGTGAATCTTCCTCAGCAAAAAGAGGAGGATTGGCAACAGATGTTAGCTCAGAGCATATCTTCCTCAGCAAAACAAAACAAAAACCTTAAGCAGAAGGCACCCAGATTCCTAAACAAAATCATAGCATTTCTTTTTGAATATGTGGAAAACAGGCATCTTCACCATGCCACGAAGGTGAACTGATGCCTGCCCTGGCAAGTTAATACTTGTAGGTGCTGTGGTAGGTGGCAGCCATCTTGTCTCTTCTTGAAGCCTTTTGGGTGTTTTTGTTGTTTTGTTTTTGTTTTTGGTGAGGAAAATTAGCCCTGAGCTAACATCTGTTGACAGTCCTCCTCTTTTTGCTAAGGAAGATTGGCCCTGGGCTAATATCTGTGCGCATCTTCCTATACTTTATATGTGGGATGCTGCCACAGCATGGCTTGACAAGCAGCATGTAGGTCCATGCCTGGGATCTGAACCTGCGAACCCCGGGCTGCCGAAGTGGAGCACTCAAACATAACCACTACACCACCAGGCTGGCCCCCAGTCTTTTGTTTTTTGAGGGCCCACTGTGGGCAGTGCTCTGTCCTTGGTGTTTACATAGCAGACAGACAGTCATGGTGCAATAGAAAGGGTTCAGGCTTTGAAGTCAGACAACTTAAATTCTACTGATTACCTGTGTGAGTTTGGGGATGGTTAAATAGCATCTCTTCTCATTTGCAAAATGGGGATAGGAATACCTATCTTGTGGCATTGCTTCAAGAGTTAGAAAAAATTATGTAAGGCAAAAATCAGTATGTGGAATGTCATAGCAGCTCATTAAGTGGTGCCTGGTGTTAGCTATTATAGAATATGACTCCTTTTAATCCTGTGAGACCTAGGTAGTAGTATCCCTTATTCTACTGGAGAGGATATTGAGTCTCAGAGAGGTTAAATGCATTGCCCCAGATCACACAGCAAAGAGGGGCTGAAGCTGAGCTGTCAACCTGGGTCCCTCTGACTCTGAAGCCTGTTGTTTGCCTTTAGCCTATTGTGTCTCAGGTGAGCACTGTCACAAAGCCAGTGCCTCCCCCTGCAGAGTACTATTATACAACTGATGAAGGATGAGGACCATTCAGGCCCACTCTTGCCTTTCCAGATCTGGAAGAAGAGCTAGTAATTACAGAACATTCTGAAAATGATTTTTTTCTCGCAAATAGATCCCCAGGAAATTGCCAGCCTGCCATCTTTTTTCTAGCTCAAAGTGTGACTAATGTTGTTGAGGCTTAGTGTTGGATGGGAAGTCAAGTCACATCAATTATTGTATCAAGGTTGGAGGGTTTAGGTTGGGATTTGGAGGACCAATAACTTTTGAAATATTTGTGTAAGTTACTGATGCAGTAGAAAACCCAACTGATTGTTTGTATATCTTGTTTCTTAGGCAACAGGAGGAGGATATGAAAGTGATGATGCATATCATAACGCCGAACTTTTCTTCTTAGACATTCATAACATTCATGTTATGCGGGAATCTTTAAAAAAAGTCAAAGACATTGTTTATCCTAATGTGGAAGAATCTCATTGGTTGTCCAGTTTGGAGTCTACTCATTGGTTAGAACATATCAAGGCAAGTATATTTTTTAAAAAAGATTTACATATATAAAAAAGAAAGTAGGGGCCAGTCTGGTGGCGTAGCGGTTAAGTTTGCACACTCCGCTGCAGCAGCCCGGGGTTCACTGGTTCAGATCCCAGGCACGGACAGACACACCGCTTGTCAAGCCATACTGTGGCGGTGTCCCATATAAAGCAGAGGAAGATGGGCACAGATGTTAGCTCAGGGCTAGTCTTCCTCACAAAAAAAAAGAAGAAGAAGAAGAAAAAAAAGAAAGTAATTGTTTAGTGGAACAGGAATATTTTTTAATTCCTTAAATTTGAAAAACTTGAACAGTGAGACAGGAAATATTCATAGTATAGGGTTGTACATTTGATGGCTTTGTGTTTCTTTATAATTTGCTTACCCAAATTAAAGATTTCACAGCATCACCACCAGAATATTTTGAGAGTTTGTAGAGCTGTCACTTTCCATCTCATCAATAGTAAGTAGTTGAGTCTTTCACACAGGTTTATGTAGGAATAGCCAATTTATTATCTAACCGTTACTGAGTATGACCCTTAAGGACCTAGAGAGATTGTTTTTATTGAAACTAATCTCAAGTTGACTTATTTTAAAGACTAAATTTTGTGTTTATATTATATTCAATCCTTCATCTTGAGAAAGGCATCAAAAACCTCAATTCATTTAAAAGTAAAAGCACTTGAAGCTGTCTGAGGGGACTAACACCTTTACTTACGTAAACAAAGAAAAAGACTACTTTAAATAGGTGAATTATTAATATAGAGTGTTTTCTAGTCAAATTTTATTTCCCAACTTGATAGGAATGGTATTTTTATTTTGCCTAATATTCATTTTTTCTTAATTTATCATCCTCGAAAATGATCTGACAACTAAATGTAATGTGGTATCCGTGATGGGATTCTGGATTAGAAAAAGGGTATTAGGTAACAGTAAGGAAATCTGAATAAAGTATGGACTTTAATAAACTTATTAACTTATTTTTTAATAATAATTTAATAATGTGTTAATATTGGTTAATTAGTTGTGACAAATGTACCATACTATTAGAAGATGTCAATAATAGAGGAAACTGGGTCAGGTATATGGAAACTTTCTCTAGTACCTTTACACCTTTTCTGTAAATCTAAAACTATTCTAAAATTAAAAGTTTATTTTAAAAAAGGATGGTACTCATTATGTACAGAACATCATGCTAGGCCCTGTGAATGGGAAAAGGTATAAGACATACTTCCTGCCTTTAAGGAGGTTCTTATGGTTGAAGAGATGATATGTATGTGTAAAAAGAAACTAAATATTCCAAGGTACTGTGTGTTAAGTACCAGTGAACCTTCATAGCAAAGTCAGTGGAAGGAACAGGCTCTTTGGGATTCAATGGCGCTTGATCTGGTCCTTGAAGAAAGCAGAGGGATGAGGGAATCCATTCCAGAGAAAGAGGGCAGCCTGGACAAAAGCCCAGAAACAGGCCTGGGCGAGGCCTACTTGGGAAAAATGAGAGTTTCTGTAGTTGCAGGTTAATCTAGAGAGATCTGGGAGAAACCAGGCATTAAGGAGTCTTGACTATCAAGTTAGGTTATGGGGAACCCCACAGGTTTTGGAACAGTGGGATATTTTAGGAAAATGTTCCGGTAGCTGCTTATAGAATAGACAAGAGAGGGAAGAAAGTAAAGTCAGAGAAAACAGAACCATTTCAAGAGTCCAGAAATGGGGTAGTAATGGCCTAGATTAGAATGCTGCCAGGTGTGTGTGTGGGAGCACTACAAAAGGGACAGACACGAGATGTTTCCAAGGAAGGGCCTGTGGTACTTGACGATTAGCTAGATGTAGGATCTAAAGAAATGTAGGAAGATGCCGAGAGGGTGAGCCTGGCTAACTGAGAAAACGATGTTACCATTTGCAGATGAAGGGTAGTCCTAACCGGGCCTTTGGGCAAGAGAAACACCATGCATTTGTGGTGGTGGCAGACCATCCACCCAGTGGTGTCTAATAGGCAGTTTTTCACACAAAGGGGAACTAAAAAAGAGGCTTGGGGCTAAGATATAGGCCTGGGAATCAGCTGTTGGGCAACAAAGTCAAGCCGAACCTTTTAACGAGGATGATGAGAGAGAGGATGTGCAGGGGAGACCAAGGACTTGGAAAGGACAGGAGGTGAGAGATGGAGCTCGTCAGAGATAAATCAGGAGATCAAAGCAGAATATTGGAATTTAAAGAAAGAAGCTAAGAAAGAGTCAGTGGTACTTCAAACACATTTATTAGGGACGTCCTTGATGAACTTGGAGGGCAGACTTTTATGGGTGAATACTGATGGGGTGGAGGAGAGTGGAGAAAATAGAAGTAGTGAGTACAGACTATTCTTTTGAAAAGATAATTAAAGGAAGGGAAAGGTTGAGGGTCATATGATTTCAAGAAGAGCTTTTTAAGGGCTTTTGTAGACAAACCGAAAAGATACACTTTCGACTTTTTTTTTAAGGAAATACTAGGATGTTTATAATAGTGACAAATTGGAAGCAACCTAAATGAACAAGAAAAGTTATATGTACATGGTGAAGTACTATGCAATCATTAAAAATCGTGTAATGCGTTATCTAATAACATGACGAAATGCTCAGTGTATAAAAGTGAAAGAGCTTCAAAAGCCCCAATTAAGGAAAAATATGTTTGTATGCAGAGAAGTTTAGAAAGGTGTCCACCAACATGTTAACAATTATTCTTTCTGAGTTAATAGCACTATGGTCATTTTTATTCTCTTCTGTGTGCTTTTCTTTGTTTTCTCCATTTTTTCAGTGAGTTTCTATTACTTTTGTAAATAAGGGCAAAGGCTTTTATTGAAAGAGCACAAGTACAGGAATTATTGGCAAGATGAGTCAACTTCTGCTCTGAGCTAGATAGAAGAGAGACTGGTTGAAAGGAGGGCTTATTCAGTGGCTCAGGTGTCTGAGGAAGTTAGGAGTCAAGGCCACCTGCAAAAGAAGAAGTATGGAAGTTAGGACTTAAGGAATATGGACATTGTTATAAAAGGCCCCTGTACGTTTTTATAGTTTTGTCCATAGAGAGGGGGATTCAAAAGAAATTTAAAAAACTGTCGTCGTTCTCTGAAGAGACCACGTAGACACGTGTAACCACATCTGACTCAGCGCTTCCCAGGCATAAGTCAGATCGTAGCAGTTCGGACAGGGGAGCAGACATGTGGGTAGCCTTGAGCTGGACCTTGAAGACTGGGTAGGAATTAGGTGGGATGTTTGGGCTGTGCTCCTTCTGGAAGCTCTAGGGGAGTATCCGTTCCTTACCTCATCTAGCTTCAGGTAGCTGCTGGCGTTCCTTGGCTTGTGGCCGCATCACTCCAGTCTCTGCTGCCATGATCACATTGCTTTCTTTTCTCTCTGTGAAATCTCCCTCTTCTGAGAATACATGGATGTAATTTGGGGCCCACCTGGATAATCCAGGATAATCTCTCCATCTCAGATTCGTTAACTTAATCACATGTGCAAAGTCCCTGTTACCATATAAGGCAGTATTCACAGGTTTCTAGGGGTTAGGACCTGGACATGTTTGGTGACCATTACTCAGCCTTCCACACTATTTGACAGCCTCAGGGCTGCTGATAGACACGTGGCATGGCCATCACTAGCCTGCACTCAGCTGATGTGGTCCCACCAAGCCTTTTGTGGGCGAGAAGACCACCACCCTTGCCGTGTGTCCCAAATCCTCATTCCAGTCCATTGACAGAGCCCCAGCAGAGTGGAAGGAGGTCTCTGCTTTCTGGAGCTTACATTTTCTCTCTGTCCTTTTCAGTTGTCAATACTCTTCCTCTATAGTCCTTCCTGTTTTAAAGAGGTGTATTATTTTGTGCTTCTTAGAAAGCAGCTAGCCGGCAGCTAGCATTCATGGAACTCACGCTCAATGTCAGCACTTTATGGGGATTCTCTCTTTCAGTCCAAGACAAGCTGGTGGGGATACCATTCATCTCCTCACTTGAGAGAGAAAGGAAGCACAGTTATGTGACTGGCTTAGGGTGTGACATGTCAGAAGTGGTGGAATGAGGTTTCAACCGCAGGCCTTCAGCCATTGAGCCAGTGCTCCTAACCACCATGCCGTCCACCGCTTGATGGCTGTCATTTCTTCCCGTCAGTCACAAGTCCGTCCAATTATTTAAGGGTGTTCAGTGATGTGGTTTTGAAAATCTGATTTAGTTTCATTTAGATAATTATAACTGTTCTTGTCAAGAGGTGATGGTGGGAATTAATACTTTATCAGAAAACATCTAATATTTTTAAAGATAATTGGCCAAGATTGCATCCATTTTTTATTATAAAGGAAGTACCTGAGAGTGGCCCTCAACTTCATTAGTTGGGCCCCAGTAACCTGGTGTATTACCAGTGCTTCTCAACAGCCCTTTCTTCAGAAGGGCCTCAGATTCAAATTGTAAATAGGATTTTGAGGAGATGTTTAAATGCTTGAAGAAATAAATCTGCTCTAGTCATTTTAAAAGCAATGATTTTTGTACAAATAAGTGATGTGCCACCAGGTCCCTTAACCTGTCATTCTTGGCACTACTTTGTCCATTTGTATTTGGTTACTGTTTATGTCAAAATAATGAAATCACATTTATTTTAAAATTTCTGTACATCAGATCTTTCACTTAGTCTGATTTTTCCTTGAATTAGTTAAAATAAATGAGTATTTCAATTTCCTTGAATTAGTTTAAATGACCATAATACATGGCTGTTAGAATTTAGGGAGCTCCAAAATGGAGCTGCCAGTGGCTGATAAGCACATGAAAAGATGCAACCCCCATACACTGAGAGTGGGAATGTGAAATGGTACAACCACTTTTGAAAACAGTTTGGCAGTTTCTTAAAAAGTTAAATAAACATACGTTTACCATATGATCCAACCATTTTGCTGCTATGTATTTACCCAAGAGAAATGAAAACTTATGTCCATACAAAAATGTGTTATGTGAAAGTTCACAGCAGCATTATTCATAGTAACCAATGTTAGAAACAAGCAAATGTCCATTGGTGGGTGAATGGATAATAAAATGTGGTCCATCCATACAATGGAATATTTTTTGGCCATAAAAAGCCTTTGATACAGGCTACAACATGGATGAACCTCGAAAATGTTATGCTAAGTGAAAGAAGCCAGACACGAAAGACCACATATTGTGTGATTCCATTTGTGTAAAATTTCTAGTAAAGGCAAAACTATAGAGATAGAAAGCAAATTGGTGGTTGCCTGGGGCTGAGGGCCGAGGCAGAGATTGACCTTAGATGGCATATGGGAACTTTTTTGGGGGCTGGAAGTATTCTACAACTGGATTGTGGTGATGGTTGCACAACTGTATGAATTTACTAACTCTTATTGAATTGCACACATGATGGATAAATTCTATAGGTTCTAAAGTATATCTCTGTAAATACCTAAATCATCAAAAATGATATCATAACAATAACTCTTTGTATACGTAAATTTAGTAGTACTTCTAATTCCAAATTTTTACTAGAAGGCCATCACTTGATCTTTAGGTGAGTATTCTGCTATTTATGAGCCCCATGAGAGTTCATATTTTGTCAATTTAAAGGCTGAAAGGTGATTTCCATTGTATCAGGCCTTTAAGGTCTAGACTGGACCTGTTGGGCAAGTGATTTTTCTGATGTGATCACTGTTATGGGTTGAATTGTGTCCCCTCAAAATTCATATGTTGAAGTCCTGACCCCCCCCCAGTACCTCACAGTGTGACTTTATTTGGAAATAGGGTAATTGCAGATGTGATTAGTTAAGATGAGGTCATGCTGGAGTAGGGTGGGCCCTAATCCAATAAGACTGGTGTCTTGATGAAAAGGGGAAGTTTGGACCCAGGGACACATGCCCAGGGAGAACGCCATGTGAAGTTTGGAATTATGCTGCCACAAGCCAAGGAACTACCAGAAGCTTGGAGACAGCCCTGGAACACTTCCTTCCCTAGAGCTTTCAGAGGCAGCATGTCCCTGCCGACACCTTGATCTCGGGATTCCAGCCTCCAGAACTGTGAGACGGTAAATGTCTGTTGTTGAAGCCCCTCAGCCTGTGGTATTTTGTTCCGGCAGCCCCAGCTCACTCATACAGTCACATACGTGAAAATAAGTTTGAAATGCAGTTTGGCTGTTTGTGTGTTTGGTTTGGTTTTTTAGTAGCAGGTTCTGTAGAGGAAGAACAGGTCCTGCAGCTCCTGGTGTTTCATTTTCAGAAACTTTTCTGTTCTAGACATTAATAGTATTTTAAAACAGGACTTTTTCTAGGGTTAAAAACTATAATTTCAAATTTAGCAGTATCTTACAGCTACCTACTGACCTGCATATTTTTCTCTGCCAGCTTGTTTTGACAGGAGCCATTCAAGTAGCAGACAAAGTCTCTTCAGGGAAGAGCTCAGTGCTCGTGCACTGCAGTGATGGATGGGACAGGACTGCCCAGCTGACATCCCTGGCCATGCTGATGCTGGACAGCTTCTATCGGAGCATTGAAGGGTTCGAAATATTGGTGCAAAAAGAATGGATAAGTTTTGGACATAAATTTGCATCTGTAAGTCAACAATAAAGCTGATTTTTTAAATCAGATCACCACCATTTGGGATTAAAAAACTAGTTAAACCATGTATTTGCTTTTAAAAAGAACATCTGTGGAGTGTAATAAAAAATGCTCTACAGTTAGAAAATGTGTGATGCCTCAGGTTAATGAAGGTCTTTTTAGGAGACATGTTTATCCATCGGCACTATTTACAGTTGAACTTGAAAGTCATACAAAGAGTCTGCTTAGAAGTGTTTAAATTGATATTGGGCAAAAGAAGGAAGATAGGATGACAGTTCTTTCTCAACTAATATTATAGCTGTTAGAGCCAACTTTATTTTATAGAGATGCTAGACTTTTAGTTGTGGCTTTTTTTTTTAATTTTTTTGCTGAGGAAGATTCGCCCTGAGCTAACATCTCTTGCCAGTCCTTCCTTGTTTTTTTGCTTGAAGAAGATTAGCCCTGAGCTAACATCTGTGCCAGTCTTCCTTTACTTTATACATAGGTCACCACCACAGTGTGGCTGTCGAGTGGTGTAGGTCCATGCCCAGGATCTGAACCCTTGATCCTGGGCCACCGAAGCAGAACGTGCTGATTAGTTGTGGCTTTTTTTAAAATTATTATTCTCACATACATTTTAAAAATTGAGAGAACCTATTAAAATTCACATTTCCAGGTCTTGTTTCCAGACATGCTTTGAATAAGCATATTTAACGAGCTCCCCGGATGATTCTCATGCAGAAGATCCATAGACAGTTTCAGAAACACTGCTGTGCAGCCTTCTAGCCTTCATCCAATCAGATGAAATATTTGTAACACTCATATATGATGATGCTTTGCCAATGTGTATTGGTATTTTAAAGATGTTTATAAACTTAATTTCCATTATTTCAAAACCTTATATTATTTTGTATATTGCCAAGGAAAAATATACTATTTACTTTCTGAGAAACTTGGCATTTGGAAAACAAATCGCTGAGTTGTCACATTTTGTGGTTATATGCTTTCTCAGTTTTGTACCCATAAATTAAAACAAATCATCTTCATCACCTCATTGCAGAGAATAGGTCATGGTGATAAGAACCACGCTGACGCTGACCGATCTCCTATTTTCCTCCAGTTTATTGATTGTGTATGGCAAATGTCGAAACAGGTAAGGGATACATAGGATAAAAATACATTCAACTTAATGTTTAAATATTTTGATATAATATCTGGGATTTGCCTCTCAATAATACAGGGCCGAGAGAGAGAGAGAGAGAGATGAAATAAGTTTGGCCATGTGCAAATAATGGTTGAAGCCGGGTGATGATGGTATATGGGGTTCACTTTTTTAAGTCTTACTATTTATATGTCTGGGCTTTTCCATTATAAGGTTTTTGAAGTTCAGTATTGAACTGTATTATCTCTACTAATGGAGGAGCGATGGAATTGATAATATCCAGTCATCTTCTCTGGTCAGTCTACCCTGGCGTTTGTGTAGAGAGAGGCATGTCTCCTAACTTAGAATACCAAAAAGAATTAAACTCTCCTGTATGCCTGGACACTCAGGAGAAGCCAGAGAATCGGCTTGCTTTCCTCCTTTGCCTCTATTTCTTTGCTTGGCCCTTATGTAAACTCCTCGGGCCCGTACAGAGCACTGACAGAGGAGCCACAGGGCAGGTGCAGATTATAGCCTCTGCCTCCTGCCTCAACAGCTACGACAGGGCAGCATTTCTGCACCTCTCTTCAGTTCTACGAAAGATCAGTCCCGAGTTTTCATGCTCTGTGTGCTTGTTTGTTGTGTCTAGTTCCCTACAGCTTTTGAATTCAATGAACGATTTCTGATTACGATTTTGGATCATCTGTACAGCTGCCGCTTTGGTACTTTCTTGTACAACTGTGAATCGGCTCGAGAAAGACAGGTGAGCAAAAATGCTAATCCTATCGGTTAAATGTGTCTAGTCTGCCATGAAATAAAATGAATTTGATAGCTTGATTTGTGGTAAATGCAAAGTTTCTCATTTGTACCCCCAGCTTGGGTGTTTTCACTTCAGCCAGGGTTTGTTGAGTGTCTGGTATCTACTGCAGGGCTAAGACATTGACTTTGCCCTCCGGGAGTAGGAATGACTTCAAAGGTAGGCCAGGTCTCCCTCCCAAAATGCCATAAAAAGGTCAGGAAAGGGCATTTTTTAAAAGCATAAACCCTTAAAAACAGAGAAAATGAGAAAGGAGACACAGCAACAAACTGTTGGAAGCTGGAAAGCTAGTAGATAAGTGGTAAATAATGTAGCTTGAGAAAACCGAATCTCAAACCAGCACCAGGGGAGTCAAGAACCAGCCCACTCTACATCACTGGGACCCCAGATGACTCAGGGGTTCTGGAGAGAGGGTATATCAGGTGTCTGGGGGGAAGGATCAGATAACCGGAAGCTCTGTTTAGAATAAGCAGTTAACTTCCCCAGATCCCCTCCACCCCTCTCCGGAGCTGAGGACTCTGACAGAGGTTTCTCCTCGAGAGGGGGTGAGAGTTGGTCTCTGGGCTGGGGACCTGCGTGTCATCAGGGGGCCCCAGCTCACTTCCCCTACTGACTCCCAGCATTCTGGCAGCAGCTCCTTATCTTCCAGGTGGGAGCATGAAAGAACTTTCTCTGTTGGCAAAGATAGGGGGAGAAAATGGAGCCCTCATTCATTGCTGGTGGGAGTAAAAAATGATGCAGCCATTGTGGAAAACAGTCTGGTGTTTGTTCCTCAGAAAGCTAAATATAGAATTATCATATGACCTAGCAATTCCACTCCTAGATATATATCCAAGAGAAATGAAAACGGGGGTTGAAACAAAAACTCATACACAGATGTTCATAGTAGCACAACTCACAATAGCTAAAAGGGGGCAATAGCACCAATGTCCATCAGCTGATGAATAAACAAAATGTAAATCTATACAGTGGAATATTAATCAGTCATAAAAAGGAATAAAGTTCTGATCCATGCTACAACATAGATGGACCTTGAAAACATGCTAAGTGAAAGAGCCAGACACAAAAGGTCACATATTGTATGATTTCATTTATGTATAATGTCTAGAATAACAAGTCCATAGAGGCAGAAAGTAGATTAGCAGTTGACAGGGGCAGGAGGGAGGGGACAATGGGGAGTGACTGGTTAACGGGATGGGGTTTCCATTTGAGATGATAAAAATGCCTTGGAACTTGATAGAGGTGGTAGTTGCACAACATTGTGAATATACTAGAAGCCACTGAATTGTAGACTTTAAAATGGAGAATTTTATGGTAAGTGAACTTGACCTCAATTGAAAAAAAAAAAAAAAGAATTATCTCTGGGGAAACTGACTAGCCCAAGAAGGACGTAAAGATACCAACACCTAGAGTTCCCCACAGTTAAGCTCAAGTTGACGGCCTCAGGATTTCAGAGCTTCCGATCAACTCTTCAGTTCTCCACTCTTAAATGGTAGCAGACAACCAAGAGGGAGAAAAAGCAGCTTGGAGAAAAGAATTATTATCATTTAGGGAGGGGAGAAACGTAGACAAGAAGCTATCATTGAATATCCCAAGAAAGATGAGAAAATAGTAGTACCACAAAATAATAACCAGATATTATTTGGAAAGGACATTTAGAAATCAGAAAAGAACTTGAAACTAAAACCATGATATCAACAGAAATTAACAACTCAGAAGAAGAGTTGGAAGGTAAAATTGAATTCTCCCAGAAAATAGAGCATAGAGACAGAAGTAGAAAATGGAAACAAGAAAACTAGAAGATCAGTCCTGGAGGTCCAATATCCAAATAATAGGAGTTCTAGAAAGAGAAAATAGGGACACCAGAGAGCAAGAAATCACCAAAATAATTTGAGAATATTTCCCAGAATTGAAGTACATGAGTTTCCACATTGAAAGGCCTGTCAAGTCCCCAAGCACAGTGGACAAAAATAGAGCCATACCAAGGCACATCTTGGGGAAGTTTCAGAAGACCAGGAGCAAAGAAAAGGTCCTTCAAGCTTCCAAAGAAAAAAAGAATGGGTTATTTGCAAAGAAACAGAAATCAGGATGACTTTTGAGTTCTTCAACAGCAATATTGGAAGCTAGAAGTCAGTAGAGCATTCCCTTCAGAATTGTAAAGGAAAATGGTTTTCACCTAGAATTCTGTAGCCACTGAACTGTCAATCAAATGTGAAGGTAGACAAATATATTCTGAGACATGGCAGCAAGCAAGATTTACCTCCCATGCTACACCCTTTCTCTGGAAGCTACTGGAGTATCTGCTCCATGCAAACAAGAAAGAAGACAGCATGGAATTCAGGAAGCAGGAGCTCCAGCACAAAGAGAGGCAAGAGGGGATCCTCGGGGCAAAACAGAAAAGATCCTAGATGAGAGTGGGACGCAAGGCACAGGGGCAGCCAGTGCAGCTTTCTCTCCTCCGAAGATGAAACTGGGGGGCTCCGGATGTGCTGTCTTGACAGAATTTTGAGATGTTGGAGGAAGAGTTTTGGGTTGAATTAATGATAAGTGCCAAGAAAAGTAAGCAAACAGAATAGACAGTTGTTAAATCAACGGAAAACAAAAAAAGATGGTGCAGGAAAAGAAATCACAGAGTAGTAACTATACATGGCTCGCCTGGGAGTAGCATTTGCTTAGTCATAGGAGTCTAAACACTGAACATCGATCTAATCAGAGCTGCGCTGTGTATTGGGAGTGTGAGGCAGGATCGAAAATGTGTGCGTGTAGCACGATGGAGGGGAGACTCTCATTGTGGCAGTGTCAGGAGTTAATGCCTATCACTGGATAGCCAACGAGTAGCAAGAAAAGCACGTTCTTTAGAGATGTGGAGGTAAGTACCAAATAAGCAAAGAAATCAATTTAAAAAATCAAACACCGTTGCTTCTGGGGAGAGAGGTGGGAAACTACTTCTTTTCATAACAAACTTTGTCAAGCTATTTGACTTTTTAAACTCTGTGCAAGTATAAAAATAAAAACAAGCATGCAAATAAACACAATGCAGTGTACACGTGGCATCAGAAAGGTGCAAATGGAGTTTTAGGGGGATTCCAAGGAAGGCAAAATTAGGCTGCCATTGTCGCTCACGTTAATGAAATATGTGTGTTAAAGAAATTTCTTCAGTCACTCTCTTCAAGCTGTTCCTCTTAGCTTCCAGTTTTAGCTTATCGACCCTTCCTTATTGAAGTCATTACTAGGAAGAGTTTCAGATTCTGCCTTCGATAATTTTAATACTTGTATTTTTATTTCCCAAGCTTTGGTTTTTCTCTAGTTAATGGCCAAAATCAGTAAAAAGTCTATAATTAAAATATGAATATCTGTATGAGATGATGGACACCAGACTAAAAAATGAAGAGTCCATGAAGTCAGTTATCCAGGTGCTTTCAAATATCTGGATGTTGCATAATGTAGGTTAAACATCTGGATGGTTGATTAAAATAACTTTATATCTAGATGCCTGCTGTCAAGTAGACACAGGTTAAGATTTCGTAGTTCTAAAAAATACAAAAATGAAAAAAATCAGTGGGATCTTATGATAATTTTCTTTCTGAATTAAAAAGACCATACTGCCCATCTGTTCATAAATGTTATACCTGCCGGGAATAGTCTTCTTAGGTCAGTGAATTACATTTAATGTTATAGCATCCTGCACCTCTCTCTTCCGGCGGAGATAGTGGCTCTGCTCTCAGGCGAGGCCATTATCTATGCAAATATCAGTAAGTGGCTGCGAGCACTCACTAGCCCATGAGGCTTTTTGAGCTATTATGGGGATAATGTAAATGTGGGATTCAACTTGACTCACCTGTATCGCCACAGGCAGCAAAATGGTTTGTGTAGTTGGCTGTGTGTTTACTTAGGCTTTCCACTTTCTCTCTCTCTCTCTCTCTAGAAAGTTACAGAAAGAACAGTTTCTTTATGGTCGCTGATAAACAGTAATAAAGACAAATTCAAAAATCCCTTCTATACTAAAGAAATCAATCGAGTTTTATATCCAGTTGCCAGTATGCGTCACTTGGAACTTTGGGTGAATTACTACATTCGATGGAACCCCAGAATTAAGCAACAAGTAAGTTAATGCCAGTGATGTCAATTGATGATTGTTTCTGTACTTAGATAATGCAATTTGGTAGTTTTTTTTTTTAATATCATAAGGGGAAAAATATCAGACCAAAAAATCACACTTACTTTTAAACGAACGTAACTTTAATTAAAAATTGTTTTTAATTACCAAACCATTTATTTTGATTGGCGTTAAACTTATATTCTTCTGTCAACGTGAATAATATATATGTGTATATATATATATATTTTTTTTGCTAAAATGTAAACTGATTTAAAGCTCTGGACAATTTCCGAGTTTTGCTAGCCAGGGATTTTGTTTAATTTTTTTTTTTTTTTTTTTTTTTGTGTGTGTGTGAGCAAGACCAGCCCTGAGCTAACATCCGTTGCTAATCCTCCTCTTTTTGCTGAGGAAGACTGGCCCTGGGCTAACATCCGTGCCCATCTTCCTCTACTTTATATGGGACACCGCCACGGCGTGGCTGACAAGCAGTGCGTTGGCGGGCGCCCGGGATCCGAACCCGCGAACCCCGGGGCTGCCAAGCGTGAACTAAACCGCTGCGCCACCGGGCGGCCCCCTGGGATTTCCTTTAATCACTGGAAGTTGTTACACATCATAAGAAAATTCTTTCCAGTGACTAGACTTAGATGACCCTTCAAGGAGAGAAAACCTTGTCTGCTCTCTGGTTCAGGTGTATGTACTAGGTCAGCTAACATCAGAGTGCTTCTTCCTGAGGGTCTTGACTTCTAAAGTAAAGATAATTCACCTGTCAATGGATAGTTTGCTCAGTTGGCCATTTATCAATCACAAATGGAAACAATGATTCTTGAAGCGAAAGACTCCACATTTTATTCCAGACTCACTCAGGCTTTCCACTCTCCCACCCACATCCCATCCAAAATCAGAAGAAATATACAGCCTGTACTTTGTAAAGGCTCAGAAGGACTTCCATTAGTGATCTGTTCTCAACGCTGTAAATAGTCAGTATTTGTGATTGCTCTTGGTAAAGGTTTGCCCGTTTTCCTGCAGTTTGGATGGTCTACCTGTTCTCACAGGCCAATCTTGCGTCAGCACCAGCTTTAATCCCACTAGAAATAGGCAAGAGCGGGGGCCAGGAGCCGCAGCCTGTCTCGGAGATTGTCGATTCCAGTCAGGCAGCTGACCGCGCGCCAGTCTGCACACTCTCTTCTCATGGGGGAGATGCCCAGTTCAAGCTGGCACTCTCATTTCAAGGTCTCTGATGCTTGCATGAAAGGCTTTTGCAATTTAGTAATGGTTGAAATGTGTAATCTTTGGAAAGTGACAGATTCCAGGGCTTGAGAACATTCACTTGTTTAGTTTGGGATTCGAGAGGCACATTGAGGGAATTTATTTAGCAGTAGTTCTAGCGTTGGAATATCAAGTGAAGAGGAAATGGGAATTTTTCCAGGATTCTAACCACTGTTACAGAGGACATGTTCCTTTTCTAATTAAAAAATATTATATAGATGAGCACTGTGTTTATCCTATAGATTAAGCCTTTTCTATATTGACCATGACTTGGTTTTAAACCATTGGTAATTAGGAAGTATTAACAAGTTCTGTACAGATTCTGTAATCTCCCCACGTTTGTACTTGGAGAAATTCTTAAAATTCAAGGAATTTAGAGCAGTTCATTTCTGAATGTATAAAGGTAATAATGAGAATTGTGTGACAGGTCAAGTTTGAAGGGACATCATTAGAAGAACTGCCTGTAACGTATCTCTTCCCCTTATTCTCATAGAGCTTAGCAAAATGGAACTGGGCCAGATAAGAATGCACATTCTCGGGTAGAGGTTTTTATTTGGAGACAGTGATTGGTCTATATTATGATCCGTGAAATTTACTCAAAAAAGAATATAACGTATCCTTTCTATATAAATTTTCTGAGTGTGGAGGGTCCTACACATATCCTTATGTCCCTAGGCACTTTGTATTTTCATCTCCCACGCATCAGGCACTGAGGCGACACAGAGATTAGGAAGAGGCGGTCTCTGCCCACTAGGAGCTCCTAGGCTGGCAGGGGCGCCCAGGAACATAAGCTGATGATTAAAATGCTCAGGGAGAAATGTGGTAATAGAAGTGTGAATTAAGTGCATTAGCTGTCCTTAAAGATCTTATGTAGAACATTATTTCATACAGAAATAGATTAAAATCCGATCACATGGGACGTTTTAAATTATGTAACATAAACCTGAAAGAATATACTTAAACACTCAGAAGTTAAATTGTCATTCAGTTGTGTGGCACAGTTGGCATACAAACAATTACTGGGTACCTACAGCATCCACCGCACTCTGGTGTACTCTCAGTATTGAAACATACAAAAGCATATACAGCCCTTCCCTATAACAGGTGTTAACCTAGAAGAAAGCAGGGTTAGTGTGCTTTTGAAAGCAAAAGCCAGCGACCCTTGCTATGACATCAAAACTCAGCAGAGTTGATGGAAAGACGAAGGTTTACATTTGGGCTCCTATCAATAAAAAAATTTGGTACTTTTATTTCATATAAGGAAATTGTTTGTGCCGAAAGCAAAAGTGTAAATTAGTCACATTATAAACCTGAATGGGGCCTTCGGCTGCCAGTGAGCCTCATGTTATCCTTTGGGAACCACTGTACTCCAAGTAGCTGTTAACCAGGGTTGCACTGGGTATGTTCACATTTTGTATCGTGGTAACTAAAGGATGAGAACAGGACAGTCAGATAGTAACAGGCTGACCTCTGTGGTGTTTTTAAGTCATTTCTGATAGAAAAGTTAAAAAGAATATAAATATGAAAATTGTTTGAAGCCTAAAATACTCCCATAGCTAGCTGATTGCCTAGTGTCTATTCCATGCTGAACTGGCACACTCTTTCCTTCGTCATTCATTTCCTAAGTGAGAAGTCTAGATGTAGTATTTAAAGTCACTTGACTTTGAATTGTGTTTCTCGTTATTTTGTCTTTGGGTGTGCTATCACAAATGGACTCTCTCCTTCTGTTATAGCCTGTAAATGGTTGGTGTTTGTCTAGAGGCTAATGGCATATTTTGTCCTTGTTACTAGACTAGATTATCTTTTCATTTCTAACAGTGTTTCTGTCTACTCTCCCGAGTGTTCTAATTATACAGCTTTGTTACTGGCAAAAATGATTGTTTTACCTCTGATTTCTTTTTCTTGTCTAATTGTACTTGCTGGTACAATAACAAACTGATTCTAATCATCATATGAAAAAGGGAGGTTTTAAAAATAGCCAAGACAATTTTGGAGGAGAATGTTGAGGAAGAGCTTGCCCTGCTATATATCAAGACTTATTTGAACAGAATAGAGCCCAGAAACAAACCAGCTAGGTATGGGGGCTTGGATAGGAGAAGCAGGTGGCATCGTGACGCATAGGGAAAAGGTGGGCTGTTGCTGGTAAACAGTGCCGGCACAGCACATCAAGCTTAACGTGTGTACAACGGAACTCCTACTGTCCCCCCAAAACCTGCTGCTCCTGCCATCTTCCCATTCAGTTCTCGGTGGCTCCCTCCTAGTTGCTCTGGCCGGAAACCTTGAAGTCATCCTTGACTCCTTTCTCTCTCACCCTCGGGCTCGGCCTTCAGAACCAATACTGCCCCTGAACACTCTCACTGAGGGCTGCTGCATAGCCTGCCAGCTGGACCCCCTGTTTCCTTCTAGTCTCTTCTCAACATGGCAGCCAAAGCAGTCCTCGTAAAGCATACACCAGATCCCACTAGTCCTCTGCTCGGAACTGTCCAGGTAGCTCTCACCTCACACGCAGTCAAAGCCCAAGTCCTTCCAGTGGCCTCTGAGGTCTTATGTGACCCCCCCTCCCTCTCTGGCCTCCTGGCCTCCTCACCAACGCCTCTTTCTCACACATTCTGCTTCGGCCGCACTGGACTCCTTGCTCATCCTCAGACACTGAACTATGTGTTTGGCTCCCTCCGCACCTCCCTCCAGCCTTTCCCCGAGTCACCTCTTCAGTGTGGCTCACCCTGACCACCCTGTTTACAGTGTAGCCCCCCACCCCACCCCATCCCTCTTACCCTGCTCTCTTCTTTTCCATAGTATTCATCACCTTCAAGCATTCTATGTGACTCACAGGAGTGTGGTATTCGTCGTTTGTCTGTCTCCCCCTGCTGGCAGATAAACGCCATAAAAATAGGGATTTGGGCCTCCTTTGTTCCCTGATGGAGCCTGAGGTTCTGGAACAGTGTGTGGCCCTCAGCTGCATACATAAAGAGAAAAATGGGCACAGCATTTCCTGTGGGTCAGGCGCTCTCCCGAGCATTCCTGTTCTAATACCATATATGCATTTGTGAAAAACCTCACATCCTGCAAAGTCACAAAGTAAAAAGAGCAGAGCTTACAGGAAGACTAGGATTAGGAGGTAGCAGGAGACCTCCCCTAACCTGTGGACCTTTGTGTCCAGAGCTCTGATGGAAGCAACAGTCCCAGTAGAAACATGGGCATAGTGACATCTCTGCAGCATTTGCATCTGGCCACTGTTGATCGCTCCTTGGCAGCCTGTAGTGGGTTGAATGGTGTCCTCCAAAAGACATGTCCCTCAGAGCCTGTCAGTGTGACCCTATTTGGAAAATGGGTATTTACAGATAAAATAAAGGATCTCAAGATGAGATCCCCCTGGGTGTAGAGTGGGCCCTCAACCCAATGACAGGTGTCCTTACAAGAGAAAACAGAGGAAGATTTGAGGCAGACACATAGAGGAGAGAAGGCCATGTGAAGACCCAGGAGTGATTGGAGTGATATGGCCACAAGCCAAGGAAGCCTAGAGCCCCCGGAAGCTGGAGGAGGCAGGAAGCATCCTCCCCTAGAGCCTGCAGAGGGAGCGCAGGCCACTGACAGCCTGATTTCAGGCTTCTGCCCTGCAGAACTGTGAGAAGATAAACTCGTCATTTTAAGCCACCGAGTTTGTGTTAATTTGCTGTGGCAGCCACAGGAAACTAATACACAGTCTTAACCCCCAGGGCTCATGCTCCCTCCTCGGGGGATGCAGGTCCTGGAGGGCATCTGCTTCTAAGGCAGACTGTTCTCCGCATTAAAAATCAGATCCAGGGTGTAGCCCTCTTCCTCAGTGCATCGTTGTCTTGCTGCTCCTTGTGGGGGCTCGCAGCTTCAGTAGATAGCTTAACACAGTGGAAAGCAGGATGGTTGTAGAAGCCTCTAGCACTAAAGGAAGGCACTAATGTAGAGTTTGGGCTTTTTTCTTAATGTCTTCATATACTGTTCAAGCTTTCTAGAAGCTTGCCCTTGATCACTTCAAAACATTAATGTGCTGGCGAGGGAGTCTTCTGGGGACTGTTCTGTTGTATATCTTGGCCTGAGTGGTGATTACATTGGTATACACATATGTAAAGATTCATTGAGTTGAACATTTTAAGATCTTTGTGCGTTACCGTCTGTGATTTATATCTCAGTATAAAGGTCTAAAAAATTAACATGCTGGGGAGAATCACATCCTGTTCCAGCGTGACTTCTACCTTTATACTGCTATCAGTCCCTTATTTATCAATCAAAGAAATCGGCATTGTAGCAAAACATTGCCTGACTTCACTCTCCCAACAACCCTTGTTGGTCTGGGCCGTTTTGAGTCCCATTTGACAGATAGGGAGGGAAGCTTCAGTCACACAGCTGGGAAGAAGCAGACCCGAGATTCACACCAAGGCCATTGGGGAGCAGAGCAATGCAAACTAAAAGTACCATGAGATACCGAGTTATAGTCATCAAATTGGCAAAAGAAAAATTACTCTTACATCCCCAAGTTCTGGTGAGGATGTGGAGCAACAGGAACTGCCAGACATCACTAGCGGGAGCATAAGGCCCTATCACCACCTCAGAGAACAATTTGGCAGCATCTAGTAAAGCTGAAGAGACCATACTGTTTTCTCCAGCAATTCCCCACTGGGAAAATCCCTTTGAGAAACATTGGCACACATGCCTGAGGAGATGTGTCCGAGGATAATACTACAGCGTTGTGTATGGTAGTGAGGAACGCTGGGCATCGTCGACTGTGTGGGAATGGATGGATCAACTGTGATTCTTTCATTCAATGGAACTCAACTGTGATCCAGTTCAGAACCAAATATCACGTCAAAATGGCGATTGATGAATACAGAATACCACCATTCGTGTAAACTTCCACATCACAGAGAATAATGGTGTATTTTGTTTCTGGATACTCACTTATAGGAAAAGTGTCACAAATCTGCACAGTAAGGAAAGTGACACACCAACCTGAGAAGAGTTGTTGCCTCTGGGAGTGAAAGAGGGCAGTGGGCCTGGGGATGGGTGACACAGGAGACTGGAGCTGTGTCTGGGTGGATAAATTTTTAAAAGATGGCAACACATGTGCAAGGAAATGTGTACATTAGTTATTTCTTGGTGAACAGCTGGGTGTTGTCTTATTCTTTGTACTTTTCTGTATGTTTAAATTTTGTAGTATTGAAGGATATTATGTGTGTATGCTAAACCTCAATAAGAGGGTTTAGGGGCCAACCCAGTGGCGTAGTGGTTAAGTTCGTGTGCCTCACTTTGGTGGCCCAGGGTTTGCAGGTTCGGATCCCAGGCATGTACCCATGCACCGCTTATCAAGCCATGCTGTGGTGGTGTCCCACATATAAAGTAGAGGAAGGTGGGCACGGATGTTCACCCAGGGCTAATCTTCCTCAGCAAAAAGAAGAGGATTGGCAACAGGTGTTAGCTCAGGGCTAATCTTCCTCACCAAAAAAATAAATAAATAAGAGGGTTTATTCAGAAAGCAGCAGCCACAGCAGATGTGTGGAGCGGAGCAGGCCGGTTTTTGTGACGTGGTGGCATCAAGTGGTAATGTACGTTTGTGCTTCTCTGCAGCAGCCGAATCCAGTGGAGCAGCGGTACATGGAGCTCCTGGCCCTGCGTGATGAATACATTAAGCGGCTTGAGGAATTGCAGCTTGCCAACTCTGCCAAGCTTTCTGATCCCTCGACTTCACCTTCCAGTCCTTCACAAATGATGCCCCATGTGCAGACGCACTTCTGAGAGGGAACCTGCCGCTGCGTTACAGCTATGAAGAGAGCAAATAGTGGACTTTCATTTGGGGCCTCTGTACAAAGTAGATTAAACTTGAACTAACATAATCTTAAACTCTTGAATATGTGCCTTCTAGAATACATATTACAAGAAAACTACAGTGTCTACACGGCAATCAGAAGAAAGGAGCCAAGATGGGGTTTTGGAAAATCCTGACACCTTTCCAAAATGGTTTTTGAAAGATTAAATTTACCTCTTTAGAAGTGCTATGTATACAGTATGTATTTTGTGGGCTTAATTGGAACAACAGTGTTTTAAACTAAAGGGGAAAAATATATGTTTGTGAAATGGATTTTCCTCAAGCTGCTTATAATAGTGGCTTTGGATTATCTAAAATGAACCCAAATATGAAAGATGTGTGTTACTGCCAAAACCAAATTGAGCTCTGCTTTCAAGGCACTATCCAAAAGCAAGGTGTTGAAATAATTGCCAAATTGTATTCCATCATAAGTGGTGACTTAAGGAGGAATAGCTGTGTAGATGAATTTTTCATTATTTTGAAATTTTGGAATATGAAGTGTTTTCCCCTAATTTTCAAGAGAAGCATATTTTTTATATTAAAAACACGAATGGGGCCCAGTTAAATATGATTTGATTTTTTTTTAAACTTTGCCAGTTCTGTTTTCCAGGTTCTTCCATGAGCTTGCCTAAAACTCAGACCCATTTTCAGGTTGTGGAGAAACCCTTCAACAGCACTGTCTGAGGAGGTCAGGTGCATTATGCTGCGGTGGTGAATGTCTCGCAAACGTTGCTCTAGTCAAACCAGCTCATCTGCCAAAGTGTAGGGTGGAGCATCTTGGAGCTGTGAGCTGTTGCTAGAGCATCATTCTCTGAAATAAAAGCTGCAGATGTACATTGTTGAGCGTATTCTTGAAAATATTGTGTTTATGAATTTCAATTTAAATGGTGTTAGATGGCCCTCCCCCCAGGCGTGCATAAAAACTGGTTCTACAAATTTTTACTTGAAGTACCCGGCAGTTTGCTTTTTCAGGTTTTTTTTTTTTTTTTTGTAGTATTAAATGAAATTTCAAATGCAGTTCTATTTGATATCTGAACTAATTCGTTTAGTAAGTATATTTGTAAAAGGTAAGGCTAGAGTTAAAACAATTAATGTGTTTTACGGTGATTTGTAAAGGACTATTTATAGCTAATATGGTTTTGTTTTCAATGAATTAAGAGAGATTAAATATATCTTTGTAAATTATTTTATGTCATAGCTTAATTGGTCTACCAAATAAGACATCTCAAAAACAGTTAGCAGAATATATAAATTTTGTATGTATAAGAAATTTTATTAGACATTCTCTTGCTTTTTGTAAACGCTGTAAATATTTCATAAATTAACAAAGCGTCACTCCATAAAAAGAAAAAAGCTAATACTAATAGCTTAAAGGATCTTGTGAAATTTCATGAAAAAATGGTCATGGCAATAACAACTAAAGACCTGCTGTAATAAATGTCTTAATTGAACCCAGCGCCCTCTTTTCAGGGAGGTCACTGTGGATGTGTCTTAAATGTGCTCGACTTCACATGCTCTCCCCAAGTGCCAACGATATTGGACATTTAAGTGCATTAACAATGCAGATTTTAAGTCACAACTGTCTTTAGTAAAGATAGCTTTCACAAAGGTGCCGGGCTACATGGACATGAGACTTCAGACTCTGGATGAACACAGCAGTTGACATTTAGGGAGAGGTCAGGACATTGGTTGAAATAAGTCATACTCGATGTTTCTTTAGGTAAGAATTTTTTAAATTCTTCAAATAATACTGCCAGTTGGAAATGACATTGTTTATGTCCATCCTACGAATGCTAAACAGTTATAGAGTAAAGTAAAATTAACCAGTTTTTAAAAATCAGAATAGGACTCCTAGAAGATTAAGCGTATCTTTTAAAGCTATGAGTATTTGAAATACTTTGCAAGGTTCTTCTGCAGACATTGCTGTGTTTAATCCTCACTCCAGCCCCATGGGCTGCAAGATATTCTGTTATCACTATTTTTCACCTGAGAAGAATGTCACTGCTTCAGGTTCACTGACATGCCCAAAGTCCCACAGCATCGAAACAAATGTGTACACATAGTAAACTGAATTCTACCTCTCCTGAGTTCCCACTGAATAGCCTTAGCTATGCCTCTGGAATGAAATAGAATAATATCTCTTCCTGGAATAACCCTTCAAATAGTTTGGAATCGTATATATTTTTGATAATATAACAGTTTTTTCTAAATATAGTCATACACTTTCTGGTCTATTTTTGATAATGTAGCAAAGCTTATCCTTATGCTTTTTTTGGTAGGAATAATACTCAGAGTTTCAAAATAAGCTACTATCTCATCCCCTGCAGCCCTCTCTACAGAATGCAGATTTCTGGTGTCAGGCATTTGGACAGCTCTTGTGGCATTTGGGGGCAGTAGGCAAAAGCAAGACTCTAAAGGGAACATTCTTAAAATTGGGGAACTTATTACAGAGCAGATACACCTATGCCTGGAGGACTGAGCCATTGGCAGCCATTAAAGCCAAAGCAGGGGCCGCCCAAAGGGACTAAGAAATGTGCGCAGCATGCAACCCCCGCAGACAAGAACAAGGAGTGGCATGTTGCAGAGAAATCACGTGGCTGAAATAGACTGCAGTTGAAATTTTTTGAGTTCACAGAATCGCTAACAGCATGATGCTGGAATACCAATATTTGAAATAAGAGTCTAATACTCTAACATCTATCAGTAGATTTATAACTTAGTTAAGGAAATCTTAGCAAAGTCTTCTGTATTAAACATATTTGGAAGATGAAAGATCAGCAAATCAAGTATTCTCATTTCCTTGTGAGGCTTAGATTCCAATACAGATTATTCCTTATTTGCAATAATTTGTCCTTTAAAAGCAAAAGCAATGTGTACTGAAACCACGTAGGGTAACTAAAGGTTTAGACATGACCATTAATGCCCAGCAGTTCGTTTTTCTAGTAGCTTTGGAGAACATGAGTTATTCATTTACAGTAAATACTTATGTGCTTCTGAAATTGACTGCATTTCAAGGTGAATTCCACGTAAATTATGAAAGAAAGTTGTTCACCTCATTTCAGGGGTTTTATATCACAAACCTGTGTTAGAAAGAACCCTGGTCGGGACATGTGAAGGCCTGGGTTCCTATCTGGGCTCTGGAACTGCTGCTTGAATGGAAGGTGCGAAGTCCTCCCAGCTCCCAGATGCTATGGATCCAGAGGCCTGGGATGAGGCCTCAGTGTCCATCTGCTCAGCAAGGGTGTGGACTGCCCGTTCTCGAAGGTTCCTTATAACTCAAACAGCCCTCTCAGAAACGCATTTTAATCACTTGTGCACATACAATATTTATGGCACAAGATGGCTTTGGCCTCGTGTGTTAGTTTCCTGTTTCTGCTGTAAGAAATCACCACAAATTTAGTGGTGATTTATTTTCTTACAACACACATTTATTCTCTTACAGTTCTGGAGGTCAGAAGTCCAACATTAGTCTCACTGGCCTAAAGTCAAGGTGTAGGCAGAGCTCTTCCTTCTGGAAGCTCTAGGGGAGGATCCTCCTTGCCTTTTCCAGCTTTCAGTGGCCACCTGCTTTCCCTGCTTCGTGGCCCCTTCCTCCGTCTCTACAGCCGGCAGTGTAGCATCTTCAGATTTCTGAACCCTGACTCTTCTTCCTCCCTCGTTTACATTTAAAGGACCCTAGTGATTATCTTGGGCCCATTTGGATAACCTAGGATAATCTTCCCATCTCAGGGTCAGTTAATTAGCAACCTTATTCCATCTGCAACCCTAATGTCCCCCGTGCTGTGTAAGGTAACATATTCACTGGTTCTGGTGATTAAGACATGGACATCTTTGGGAGGCCGTTGTGCTGCCTACCACAGCTCAGCCCCTGTTAGCTTCAGGTGGTAGGTGAGTCTGCAAGGCGAGAGGCTAGACTCTGCTAGACTCTCCTGTTACCAGCTATACGATTACTTACAATCAGGTAAATGACTGGCTCAATTCGTTTTGTTACATCTCAGACGAAATTTAGACTTACGGTTGCCTCCGATTTTATTCCCTGTTTCTACCTTTGCATCTATCCAAAATCAGCCCATGCACTTTCAATCTCCTTGGTTCCTAAACGGAAGGAAGGGAGCTATTTATTGGGAGCATATGTGCCAAACACTGTACTATTTAGCCTCCCCACAACCTTATAAAATTGATGCTTTTTTGGTCATTTTATAGATGAGATTAAGGCCCAAGGCCAGAAGTATTTTTTTAAAGTAAGGTCATTTCAACAAATGCTGTGTACTATGACCCAGACCTGTGCCAGCTGGTCTTTGTTCGGAAACAAAAATGAGTAAAACAGTGACCTCCTTCAAGGAGTGCTTGGCCTAGTGGGAAGACGGTCCAGTTCCCTGGTAATTGCCATGCAGGTGCTGCCTGCTCTAGTAGAGGCAGATGGAGAGCTTTGGGGCCAGGATAGGGGGTCAGGGAGGAACTTCTTGGGAATGCAGTCAGAACTGAGTCTAAAAATTCAGTAGGAGCCCGGTCACACTTGTCATCAGGGGAATATACCTTCAAACCGGAGTGAGATACTACCCCACAGCCATGTACTGGCAAACCCTTTAAAAGTCTGGCAATCCCAAGCATTGACAAGGTTTTGGGCAAATAGGAACTCTTATACACTGCTTTGGAGACAGTTGGCATTATCTGGTAAAATCGAAGTGATACCTCCTCTATGACCTAGCTGTTGTTTTTTGTTAGTTCTTGAATAACTATTCATTTAGGTATGAATCCTGCTAAAACTAGAAGTGCTAAAAGTAGAAGTACAGCTGTAATGAGAACAGATCAGACAAATAATTTCTGCTCTCGGGTATATAGATGCCCTTGAGAAATGAGAACTGTGCACCAAAAAGCACACACAAGAATATTCATAGCACCATTGTTTGTAATGGCCCCAAAAAACTGGAAACAACTCAAATATCCATCTACAGTAGAACAGATGAATTGTGGCATAGTCACACAATGGAATACTACACACCCAGCATAAATGATCATACTCTAGCTACACACAACACAGATGAATCTCATAAGCATGTTGATTGAAAGAAGCCAGGTACAGAATATATACAATATTATTCCATTCATATAAGTTCAAAAACAAACTAAACTCTGTTTTGGCGTGTATAAATGGTAAAACGATAAAGCGAAGCAAAGCAGTCATCACCATAGAAGAGAACAGTGTAAACAGAAGCATTTAGTACCTTAAACGTGATGCAGCATGTGTGTAGAACTCAAAGAAAGTGGGTATTCCTGGATTGTGAAGTGCATGGGACTGGGAGAAGAGAAGTGAGAGGTAGGCAGGGGCCGGTCATGCAGCTCCTGAGGGACCATGTTCAAGAACTCGTATTTTATTCTCTATGCTGTAGGAGCCATTGAAGGGTTTGGGGCATGGGAGGGATGTGATAAAATATGAGTCACTCTTGCAGCCATTTGGAGGGTGGGTTGCAGGGTGACAAGACTGGGGACAGGCCAGTTTGAAGCCGTTATGGTTGACCAGATGTGGAAGACTGAGCCTGGAGTACAGACGAGTAGAGGTGCAGATTGAAAAAGTCAGTAGGAGTTTGTGACTGATTGGAAAGAAGGGGCAAGAAAGATGTCAAAGATGACACTGAGGTTTTGGTTAGGGCAATTGGGTGGCAAGTGGTAGCATTTCCAGAAACAGAATATCAGCAGAGGAGCAAATAGGGGTGGTGCTCAGGCCAGTTTGGGACATGCTGAATGTGAAGAGGACAGGTGTCCAAGATGTGGTTGAGTATAAAGGCCTGAAGCTCACAAAAGAAGTCAGGGATAGAAACACAAATTTGGGGACAAAACAATGGAGTGGATGACATTGCCCATGCAAGTGAGTGAAGAGAAGTGATGAGCCCCAACTCCAGATTTTAAGGAGCAGACTGAGGAAAAGGAGACCTGGAATGAGATGGAGAAGGAAGGTCCAAGAAGTGCAGAAGCAAACGCTCACATTGTGGAAGGTAACAGAAAAGATAACTTCAAAGAGCAAGTGCTTAGCCTGAAAGATCTGGTCAATTAAGGATGAAAAAATGTCCACTTAATATGGACAGTGGGAGGTCCCTGGGCGACATTATATGAGAGCTGTTTCTTTGAGGCAGAAGCCAAATAACAGTGAAATAAAAGTCACTGGCCCGGATTCTAGCTCAAGCACCTACGGGAAGCACAAGCCCAGTTTGAGAAACTCTGACTTTGGTGCCAGGCCTGCTTTAGCATCACTGAGCAGCAAGGAGGGGCTGTGGCTCATGTTCCAGATCCCAGGGCAGAGGGCTGCGTTACAGTGAAGAGAAGACAAAGCAACTGAAGAGGAGTAGCCCCGCCTCCTGCTGTCCGTCATCCATTCAACAAATATCTATAGAGCTCTAGCAGCTTAAATGTCACTCCACTATGTAAGTCTTCCCCAATGCCCCTCCCCTCAATCCCATCTTTGGTCCCACTGCCCTGTGCTCCCCAGCACATGCTCCCCTAGCATGCCACCTGCCATACCTGTGGAAATTATGTGTTGAATGTCTTTCTTCCTCACTACAAGATAAGCCGTATGAGGGCAGGGACCATTTTGGTCTTGTTCTTGGCTGTAGTGCCCAACAGAGTACCTGGCACATGGTAGGTGCACAATAGATATTTATTTGAATGCATGAATCAGTGAATGAATGAATGAAGGGTAGACAAGTGTGCACTGCTCTTTCTAGAGAGTTGACTATAAAGAATGGAGAGAGAGAACAGCTATTGGGAGATGAGACCAGGAGAATGGGCTTTGTGAAGGAAGAGATTTAAGTGTGATCATACATGGGGAGGAAGGAGCCGGTGAAGAGAGAGATTCACCCTAGAATAAGAGAGCTGTTGCCTAACAGAGCAAGGCCCCAGCGTGGGCATGAGCCCAAGGGTCTAGGCAGAGAGAGATTTGCCTTGAACAACAGAAGGGACTTTTCTTCCTCAGCAATAAAAAAGAGGAGGGTGGGTGTAAAGGAAGAAACATTTATGGGGTATGGTAGCAGAATAAGGGCTCCCCAAAGATGTCCACATTGACTCTCCAGAACCTGGGAATATGTGAGGTTACATAGCAAATGGGAATTAAGGTTGCAGATAGAATTAAGGGTGCTAATCAGGTGACCTTAATATGGGGAGATCATCCTGGATTATCGAGGTGGGCCCGATGTGATCACAAGGGACCTTAAAAGTGAAAGAGGGAGGCAGAAGAGTCAGTGTCAGAACAATGTCATGTGAGAAGGACTCAGCTGGCCATTGCTGGCTTTGGAGATGAAGGAAGGGGCCATGAGCCAAGGAATGTGGGGGCCTCCAGAAGCTGGAAAAGGAAGGAAATAGAGCCTCCAGAGGGAGCATAGCCATACTGACACCTTGATTTTAGCCCTGTGAGACCTGTGTCAGACTTTTGACCTCCAGAACTGTAAGAGAATAAATGTGTATTTAAGCCGCTAAGTTTGTGGTAATTTATTATAGCAGCCATAGGAAACTCATGCAAGAAGGATAGACAATTTGGGGGAGTCCATGCCTGATTAATTCAATTTTCTTAAACATACCTCCAATATCAGAGGATTGTAAGGAAATTGAAATTGGCCCAGAGCAGAAGAGGGGGAAGAAGAAAATGTCCCTGAGAAGTGGTGATCACCAGTGAGCTCTCTTGGCATATAGTCCAAATTCACTATAGCAGTTCAAAAATCCTCAGGTACCAGTCTTGTGGCGCCCCAAGGTGGCTGGCAGAAGCACATGCAAGTGCTCTCAGAGGAACGCAGCTTCATCCCAGGCCTCTAAGAATTCTCACAAATAATTTTCCAAAGAAAATGAATAGCTCACCAAAAAACCCCAGCAAAGATAGAAAGCCAAACAGAAACGACAGATAGCAGGAGAGGACTTGGAAGACTTCCAATGATTTGGACTACCAGACACAAGCAGTGGTGTGCAGAGCTGACTCGTGCTGGCTCATGAGAGCCAATGGCGAGCATCTCTTCCCAACTCTGAATTCAGTGATGTCAAGACAGGAGTTTGAAATTGGCCAGGGTGGGAGTATTTACAACACAGAAATCAGCAAATGCTACAAATCAGGGTTTTTTTTTTTCCTTCAGAGAGCTGACATTAAACTTCATCAGTACACCACTAGATGCAGGTTGTAAAATGGCCATGCATATTATCTTGAAAAAAATAAACCCAAGGTGACCAAGGAAGATACATGATGGCAACTAAGCATATGAAAAGATGCTCCACATCATGTCATTAGGGAATTGCAAATTAAAACAAGACACCACGACACATCTATTGCAATAGCTAAAATCCAAAACACTGACACCACCAAATGCTGGCGATGATGTGGAACAACAGAAACACTCATGCATTACTGGTGGGAATGCAAAATGGTACAGCCACTTTGGAAGACAAATTTATGCGTTTTCTTGTCTTACAAAAATAAGCATACTCTTAACACACGTAAGTGTGGTAACACTACGTGTGAAACACTAGAAGCACTCTCGTCAGAGACGAGTCATACATGGAATCACCTCCTCTTTTTGAAGCGGCACTGGAACACACAGCCGGAGCCATGGACATCCCAATCAATGACAGGAATGAGTATTGAAAAGAAAGTGTTCCTTAATATTTGGCGTGACAAGAACATCGCCTTCCTAGAAAATTGAGAGGAATGGGCACGTGGAATAGTCAAATGAAAACCAGACTTCAGAAAAAGAGTGGATGGCAGATCATGACTATCACAAAATCAAGAGCCTCCCCACACCGAAGCAAAACTACTTAGAATGTATAATAAGAGGAAATACTCCATTCACAACAGCAACAAAATCCAAAATTTAACTAAGAAGAAGCCGAACGAAAATACACAAGATCTTTAGGAATGCAACGATACAAGTTTACGCATAGATTCAGGTAAAAGAAGCCCCCAAAGGGAGCCGTGTGCTATATTCCTTCAGGGAGAACAGAATAGTGCAAAGATGTCAGTTCTGCTCAAAAGACTGTGGGGGCCAAGATGACAATCAATCTCCGACTCCTGTCTTCCACGCCCAAAATCAACCCTGGAAAGCCATAGAATGGAGAATGAAATTATATACACAAACACGCACACACGCAATAACTACACACCTATTTGAATGGCCGGAATCTGGTACACTGACAGCAGCATAGGCTGTCGAGGATGGGGAGCAGCAGGAAGTCTCATTCATTGCTGATGGGAGACCAAACTGGTACAGCCACTTTGGAGGACGGGTTAGCAGTTCCTAACCAAACATACGTATTCTTACTACGTGATGCGGCAATCACATAGGTATTTTCCCAAAAGAGGCGAAAAGGTGTGTCCACACAAAAACCTGCACACAGATATTGAGGGCATCTTTGCTAATAATTGCCAAAACGTGGAAGCAACCAAGACGTCCTTCAGTAGGTGAATGGGTGAATAATCTGGGGTACATCCAGATAATGGCATACGATTCGGTGCAAAAAAGAAATGAGCATCAAGCCATGAAAAGCCATGGAGGAACCTTAGCAGCAGAGTGCCGAGTGAACAAAGCCAATCTGAAAAGGCTCCCTACTGTATGATTCCAAATATACAAACATTCTGGAACAGGCAAATGACGGAGACGCTCAAAAGAGCAGTGGTCGCCAGGGGTTGTGAGGGGAGGGCACAATAGGCAGAGCACAGGGGAGTTTTCGGGCAGTGAAACTCCTCTGGAAGACACTGAAACGATGGATACATGTCTTTATACATGTGTCCAACCCCACAGAATGTACGACACCAAGTGTGAACCCTAATGTTAATGATGGACATTGGGGGATATGATGTGTCCGTGTAGGTTCCTCGATTATAACATGTGTCCCACTCTGGTAGGGGATGTTGATAATGGGGGAGGCTAGGCATGTGTGGGGGCAGCGGGGAAGTGGGAAATCTCTGTAGCTGCTTTTTTTTTTTTTTTTTTTTCCCCCTGGGCACCTAAGAGGCTCTAGAAAACATAAAGTCTTCAAAAACCACACACAATGTGACCAACGGTATCTAAACAACAAGAGAAAGCCCTGGGGGAGACTGAAGACTGTGGTGAGCCTGGTACTTGTGTTTGGGGTGGGGGCGTGGGCAGCGTCAGCCAAGCTGGGAGGGTCTGTAGGCTGCGTCGATGCAGATGACAGGATGGGAAGGAGGAAAGGTTTCAAACTTCTGCTCCTACTTCACTGCACACATCTGAAGCAGGCCCTCAGACCACACATGCCAGTGGCCCTGGGGCAAAACCAGGGCAGCAGGAAAGATGGGTCGAGGGAAGCATTTGACTCCGGGCTCTGTGCTAATAACCCCCTGAAACCGTCTTAGTGGCTGAGGACTGGCCTTTCAAAAGATTCTCATTTTAATAGAATATAAAGAATAGACAAGAAACAAATAGCGAGTTATCAGAGCGAATCAGAGAGAGAGAGAGGAGGCAGTCTTTCCGTAAAGTAAGTATACACACATACGTAGATTGCCTACATATATCTAGAAAGACACAATAGGAACACATATGCATACATATCCATGCTTAGGGGCATATTCACGTGGCACGTACACATACGTTATCTCAAAGCACATAGAAGCTACGTATGTGTTATAGGCATAAACACAGGACGGCCGCAGCGGGCAGAGACGTACAATGTATTTCTTACTGGGAAGGAGGATTAAAAGGAAAATCCCTGCACTCGACCACGCAACATGAGGTCACCCTAAACCCCGGGGGACCCTCCCAAAGCCCCTGCCGCTGCTCAGCGTCTTCCGGACAAATGAAAGCCCGAAAAGAACGAGTTTGCGGAGTCGGGCCGGCTGGTGCGGAGACCCCATGGGAAGGGGGGCTTCTTCTGCAACCTCCCCCACGGCCCTGGGCACGCAAGCCCCCATCCAGCAGCACCTCCCCCGGGACAGCAGCTCTTCTCGGCCAGGGGGGATGAGGACCCTCCCGAGGGAGGTCGGAGGGCTCTCCCTGCCCCAGAACACAGGACCCCACAGAAGCCCCCCGCGCCCCTCCTGTGCATTCTGGGGGACCCCCGGCAGGGCTGTCAGCTGAGCGCTTCCCCCGCCCCCTGTGCCCCTCCTCAGACAACCAGGGGAGTCAGAGTCAGAGTCAGAGTCTGAGGGTGACGGTCACAGACTCGGGGGCCAGAGGGCGGGGGCCCAGGCCGGGCCAGAGTCAGGGTGAGGAGCAGCGGGCGGGCAGAACGGACCCCCGGGACAGCGTCTCCACCCCTGCCGTCAGCCCTGGGAGACCCCTGGCCACGACGTCCGGATGTGACGTCCTCTGGCGTGCGCCTCGGAGGTCTGAGGGAGCCGAGGGTCTCGCGGAGGGAGGTCGGATTCGGGTCCGCAGAGGGAAGGCGGCCAGGCCTGGTGGGTGTCCAGGTAACCCCAGAGGGAGGACTCCGGGCCCCAGGGCGTCCAGGTCTGCCCCTGCCGTCAGCCCTGAGGGACTCCAGGGACCGTGGGGGGCGGGCGGGGAGGGGGCGGGGGGGGGCAGGGTGGGGGGAGGGGCGGGGGGCAGGCTGAGGCCCCGCCCCCACCTCCTCCTCAGAGGAGCCTGCTGGGGAGGGCCCGGTCTGAGGGGAGCGGCCTCGGGGGGTGGGGGGGGGGGGCAGAGGCCGGGGCCCAGGCCCTGCCGGGAGTCAAGGAGAGGAGCAGAGGGAGGGCGGCCAGCGGCCACTGCCGTCAGCCCTGGGCATCCCCGGGCCTAGCGGCCTGAGGTGACCGCCACAGACTGCCCCCGGGGTTCCCAGGACCGTGAGGGCCTCGGGTCCACAGAAAGAGGGTCCCAGGACCTGCTGGGGCTCAAGGTGAGGACCCTGAGGGAGGACAGAGGGGGCGCCACAGAAAAGCGCCCCCGCCGGCAGCCGCGGGGGGGCGCCAGGCGCCAGGAGCACAGGCCGCGTTTCCGACTTCCGCATCCGGGACTGGGAGAGAGTGGGGACTTGGTGACAGGAGCGGGGCCTGAGCGGGGCAGAGGGGAGGGCCCAGGGCCTGCCGGGAGTCAAGGGGAGACGCTGAGGGAGGACTGAGGGACCCTGGACCCCAGGACAGAGAGGGCTCCTGTGTCCCTTGCTCGCTCGGTCTTGGGAAGCCTCCGAGCTGGATGACCTGAGGAGGCGTTTGCTGCCTTCTGCCTCGGGGGTCTTCGGGACGTGAGGACTCTGGCTTCAGGGCAGCAGAAGGTGGAGTCCCCAGACCCCGAGGGAGGACTGAGCAGAGCCCCAGCCTAGACATAGGCGACCCCAGCAGAAATCTGCCCCCGTGGTCAGTCCTGCCAGGCCAGGCAGCATGTCAGGAGGAGTGGCCTGTCCCCTTCCTCCTCGTGGTCTCAGCGGGATGGCGGCCTTGGCCTGCAGCATGCATCCTCAGGTTAGCAGAAGGGATGGCTCCAGGCCTGGCCAAGAGGAAATGTGAATACCTTGAGGACACTGAGGGGACTCCCTCCCCAGCCAGAGGGGGACCCCACTGAAAAAGGCCCTACGCCTGTCACCCCTGCAGACCCCAGGCAGTGGTGGCCGCAGGTGGTGCATCATCACTCACCTCTGCCTCGGGCTCTCTGGGAGGTGAGGCCTTGGTCTGAGCTGCGACATCAGGTCAGCAGAGAGAGTCGTCCCAGGATCTGCCGGCTGTCACGGTGAGGACCTTTCATGAGGAGAGGACGTACCCCCCCCACACACACACACACACCCCTCAGAAAAGAAAGGAAGACACAGACTCCTGCTGTCCCCTGTTCTCAGCCCTTGGCGGAACAGTCGGCGGTGATCCTCAGTGGCATGCTGACTTCTCCCATGGCGGGAAGGTGGGGAGTCCTCCGGGAAGAGAGGGCTTGATGTGAGGGGGAGATGTCAGCTGTCCCAGGTGGGGTGCGGGAGGAAGGGCAGGCCCTGGCAGGAGGAAGGACGAACAACCTACAGGAGGTCTGAGGGAACCCCCACCCCAGGACGGAAGGGCTGGTCCCCGCTGCCAGCCTTTTGCGATCATGGCTGAGGGGTGGGGGGTGGGGGTGGGGGTGGATGTGGTGGCTCCTCCCGTTTCTCTCAGAGCCCTCAGGGAGGTGAGGACCTTGGTCTGAGAGGACGACATCACGTCATCTGAGGAAGCACGTCTGGTCAGCTGAGACAGGAGTCTCAGTTCTCGCCAAGAGTCAAGGTGAGGACCCTGAGGGAGGAGTACCCCAATCCCCAGGACAAAGAGGGGGCCCCACAGAAATCTGGCCTGTCCCTCCTGTCAGCCCTGGAAAGCCCATGGCAGAGCTGTCTGGGTGAGCCCCTCCTCATTTCCGGATCGGTGGTCTCGGGAAGGGGAGGGCCTTGGTCTGAGGCTCTGGACTCAGGTCAGCTGAGGCAGGATCCCAGGCCCTGGCAGGGCTCACAGTGAGGACTGAGGGGACCCCCCCACACACACACACACATGCACACACCGGGACACATGGAACCCAGGCCTGCCCTACCCTTCTGTCTGCCATGGGGAGACCCGGGATCGGTGGGTGGATTGATTCCCCCTCACTTGGTTTTCTGGTGTCTTTGGGAGGTGAGGCCTTTGCCTCAGGTCAACAGAGGGCGTTGTCCCAGACCCTGCAGGGTGTCAAGGTGAAGACTGACCGGACCATCCATCCCAGGACAGATGGAACCCACAGAGTTCGGCCACCCCTTATTGTGCCCTGGTACCTACTGTTAGCCCCTGGGAAGGTGTGGCCTGATGTGGGGCCCCCTCCCTTCCCTCTGTTCAGTCTCAGGGGTGTGTGGCCTTGTCCTGAGAGTTTAGCCTCAGGGCAGCAGAGAGGTGGTGCCCAGGCTCTGCCAGGGGAAAGGTGAGGACCCTGAGTGAGCATGGAAGGGACCACCCACCCCAGAAGAGTGGGGACCTCACAGAGTCCGGCCCACCCCTCCTGTCAGCACCGGGGGCCCAGGGCTGTGCTTGCAGCCTGCACCCTGAGGCGCCCCCTCGTTTCCTCTTACAGGGGCTCCAGGAACCCGCAGGTGAAGGCCTTGGCCTGAGGTTCGTGTCCTCGGGTCGCAGAGCAGAGGAGGGCCAGGCAGTGCCAGGAGTCAAGGTGAGGTACACACCCTGAACGAGTACCCAGGGTCTCCCCCATGCCAGAGCGGAGGAGACCCAACAGCGCCCGAGCCCACCCCACCCCACCCCACTGTCCTCCCCCAGAACATCGGGCCGTGCTGGGTGCACCCTGAGGAGCCGTCTCACTTCCTCCCTCAGGTTCTCTGGGCACAGGCCACAAAGGAGGACAGAGTCCTGTGAAGCCGAGAGCACCTCTAAAGAGGAGAGCTGTAAGTCGCCTTTGTCAGAGCCGCCAAGGGTGCGTTTCTCAGCTGAGGCCGCTCACGCTCCCTGTCCCCCCCAGGCCCAGGAGTCCCCATCGGTCACCTCCTGCCCACGCTCCGGCTGGCTGCCCGACACGCGTCGTCATGACTCTAGGTCGGATGAGTAAGCTCTGCAAGCGTGAGGAAGGCCATCAGGACCCAAGAGAGGCCCAGGGCCTGGTGGATGCGCAGCTGTCCGGGGCTGAAGAGGGGGCGGCCATATCCCCCTCCTCCTCCCTCTCCTCCTCCTCATCTATCCTGTCCCTGGACACCCTGGAGGAGGTGGCTGCTGCTGCGACCCCGAGTCCTCCCCAGAGCCCTCAGAGTGCCTGGCCCTCCCCCACTGCCATGGCAGCCGCTCCGTGGAGCCAATCCGAAGACGATGGCTCCAGCAGCCAAGGTGAGGAGGGGCCAAGCGCCGCCTGGGAGGACCCGGAAGACGCCGAGTCCTCACTCCAAGATGCACTCCATTTGAAGATGGCTGACCTGATAGACTTCCTGCTCCTCAAGTATTGCACAAAGGAGCCAACCACCAAGGCAGAAATGCTGAATATGGTCATGAGAGAGTACGAGGACCACTTCCCTGTGGTCTTCAGCCAAGCCTGTGAGTGCATGCAGCTGGTCTTTGGTGTTGACGTGAAGGAAGTGGACCCCAGCGACCACTCCTACGTCCTGGTCACCACCCTGGGCCTCACCTACGATGGGATGCAGAGTGGTGAGCAGAGCATGCCCAAGACCGGCCTCCTGGTGCTGCTCCTGGGCATGATCGTCCTGGAGGGCGACTGCGCCCCTGAGGAGGACATTTGGGAAGCGCTAAGTGTCATGGGGGTGTGTGCCGGGACGGAGCACTTCATCTACGGGGAGCCCGGGGAGCTCCTCACCAACGTTTGGGTGCAGGAGCAGTACGTGGAGTACCGGCAGGTGCCCGACAGCGATCCTGCACGCTACGAGTTCCTGTGGGGTCCCAGGGCCCATGCTGAAACCAGCAAGATGCAAGTCCTGGACTATTTGCTCAGCGTCCGTAGCAGGGGTCCCGGTCCCTTCCTCCCCCTGTCTGTCGAGGGTGCGAGCCATGAGGAAGAGGGGGCCTGAGCCAGAGTTGCAGCCAGGCACGGTCCAGGCCCACGTCCAGCAGCTTCTGCTGGGCATCAAACGAGGCCACTTCGTCACTGCGTTTTGAAGAGAGAGCAGTCAGCGTTCTAAGTAGCAGGGGGCCAGGGCGAGCCGGGGGGACACGGTGGAGAGTGTCTTTGGGTTCCTGTTCTCTAAGATGCATCTTGGTTTCCTTTAGGAATTGTTCAAATGTTGTTCCCTTTAATAGAGGGTGTCAGTAGCCTCAGTGTCTAAGTTTGTGAATGACATTGGCCGTACATGAATTTGAACTTCTCCAGTCCAGGAGGGAGAGTTTTGCTGTTTGGTAAAAGTAGTTGGGACACCTTCCATCGTAGTCTGTGATCTGAACTCGATGACATGTCACCGGAACAGGAATTTCCTTGGAAATGTGAAAGAACTTAGCAGTCACATCGATGGGGTCAAGAAATAGAGAAATAAATGTAGATGGTACTTAATCCTTGGCTTCTTATCCCTTCTCTTCCGTCGTTCTATCAAACTAAAAGTGGTATGTGTATGCCCAGAGTTGCTCGGGTGATTCAAGAAAGTCGGAGAAGTTGAATCTGAGTAAGTCAGAGCCCTGCTCACTTCCCCAGGCTTCTGCTGAGCCTCTGCTCTCTGGAAGGCCCTGTGTTAGTGCTGGGGACATGAGGACAAGCAGGACACCCCCCACCCACAGAATGAGAGTCTAGGAGCCTCAGCCCCAGAAGGAAGGTGGTGAGGGGCCCCCTCCAGAACAAGTCGAAGAAGGTGAGCGGTGGTGCGGCTGCAGGGCCGAGCACTCAAGTGTAAATGCCCCGAGCCGGGGCAGTGTGGGGCTTTGGGAAACTGCGATTCCTTCTGTGGGAGTTGATGGTAATGGAAGCTGGGTGCTGGCAGCGGCCAGACTTGCAGACGGTAATTCTTAGGGCTGAGAGGGAAGTGTGCAATGGAAAATTGGTCTGAAAAGTTTCTTTTGGATCACGGGTAAACCAGAGAGCAGTCTCCACCTAGGGCAGGAAGGGGAGGTGTCCTGGGCCCTTGTCACATTGCAGCTGAACAACAGTGAAGAACGAGGGGTTTAATACCATCGTCCGAAGGATCTCCTGAGAAATAAGGTTCTTGCTCCTTGACGTGATGCCCAGAAGTCGCTGGACAGGTGCTTCCCTCCCTCGTCTGGGGAATCCAGAACGGCCTCCGCTGAAACGACCATTGATTTCGGCTACCTGGGGGTTGTTTCGGCCAATTGTAAGCAAGGGCTAGATTTGAGTGGGGTTACGTGACTGAAAATAGGTGGTTTGCGTGGAAGAGAGGCGGCGAAAGAGGAAAGGGGGTGGTCTTTGATGGGTATTCTGGGAGCTTTTGAGTTAGGTGCGCCCTGCTGGGGAAGAGCCCACGCTGACGTTGAGTAATAGAGCCCCAAGGAGGGAACTAGGCAGAGCTGCAATTCTGGCTGAGGTTCTGTTCAGTTTCCGATCCAGCTGCAAATTCTCTGAGATGTCGTGGAAACCAAAAGTTTCCAGAGGAGAGAGTGGTAGGAGCTGGGGTCCAAATCATACTAGAAGTGACTACCCACCAGAAAAGACCCAGTATACGCCCGCGTCCACGTGTTCGGGCACGTTCAGCAATGGGGACGGCAGCAGAGACTCACAGGTTAAGACTGTGCTGTGGAGCGAAGGGGGTGCTCTCTCCCTGCTGAGAGCTGGAGGATAATGTGAACGTTAGATGTGATCCTGGATTTGAAGCACTGCCACATGGTAGGTGGGCACGTGAGGAAGGTGGAGACTTCCAGGGCAAATTTGACTTTCTCGGAAACCCCTCCCAGAAATGAAGGCGATTTGGCCATAGCAAATTATAACAGCTGCTTTTCATTGAGCATCCAGTATGCAAAGGTAGTAGACGTTGGAGAGACGTCAAGTGCTCCTCCACATCTTGTCTTCCTCTCCTCCCTGGACTAACGGGTTCACTGCACTGCCGGTCCCCTTGTACTTAGCAAGGGTCCTTTGAGGACCCTTTGCCACCTATCGGAGTGGATGCATCGCTTATCACAGCCACTCCTATAGGAGGCACCACAGGGGCCGTGGATTAATTCTCCAGCCGTGACAACAGGGGACACAGACCACGCTGTTTCCTCACCCGGGGACTCCAGCCACGTACATTGGACCCTTAGAGGTGAGATGTCGGATTCTGTGCCTTCGAGGCCCTGGGCAGGGGTGGAGGTGTTCAAAAGAGGAGCCGCCCACAGGAAGCTGGCTGCAGGAATTCCTCCATGCCACCTGCACCCTTCGGCCCCTGTGCTACACCCCTCAGTGCCCTCAGGACTGTGATGCGCCTCTAGTAGGAGGCCAGCTGCCGAATGGCCCTGTAGAGATTGGGGGAGTCCTCCTCCTGGGGCTCAGCCCGGTGCCCCCATCACCCCCGCTGCCCACTCTGCCCACTCTCTCCCCAACCCGGCCTCCTGGGTCCGCACAGGGTGGGGCTTTGCCCTGCCTGTCTCCCCACTGACAGCGGCTCAGTCCCCGGTGCTGTGTTCTTGTGCAAATATCTGTATTTGGAGGTCCACACACAAGAATCCCCTTTCAGGACGGGGGTAGTTCCGGGAGAGCTGGCACGACGTGATGTCACCTTTTGGTGAGTCTCCTAGTGGCTGGTAAATAATAATTGTTGCCACGTGAATGTGTGGCAGATCGCTACGATTGTGAGCTGTTTTCAGGCCATTCCCTGTAGGATGCCAAAGGGTTGATTAAAACTGATGGCCTGGTCAGGGTGACTCCGAGGTTTTGCTTTCCGGGGCTGAGCCCGAGAGAGGGAAAGGAGTGTCTTCTCTGGCACCCACAGAGCCGGCTAAGACCTGGGTGTCCCCAGACAGAGAGTTTGAGCAGACGAAAGGCTCCAGCAGACGGCAGGCGTGGTCACCAGGACACTCCCTCAGGCCCCGGGCCCCAGACACCCCCAGACTCAAAGGTGGGTTTGGAAAGGAGTCGGGCAGGAGAGGGCTTTGGGGTCCCGGGAGGCAGGCTGTGAAGAGGGTCAGCTGTCCCGGGAGAGGTGCAAGGTGGAGCACCGGCCAGATCCCGTCTGAACCGCCCTGGGCTGGCCAGGAGAGGGATGTGGGGGCAGATGTGGCTGGAGGTGAGCTGGAGTCCTGGACCACATCGTGAAATGTGCGGGGCACTCCAGGACGCGAGCAGGGACACCACATGCCCGTTCTTGGAGGGAACTGACTGATGTGGGACCGCGCTGGCCCAGGGCGGCTAGGGACTGCAGGGCTGCAGCACCCCACAGGGTGCGCCAGGGAGGCATTTCCAGGGTGCACCGTCCTCCGCAGCAGCCTCTGTGCGGGCACACGACACCCAGATCCCCAGTCAGTCCTGAGTCGGGCGGGGCGGAGCACACGGGAGCTCCCCTGCCCATCAGCAGGAAGGTGCTGACATTCTCTGGATGCCCTGAGCCCGGCCCCCAAGGGGCTGGTGTGAGGCGACTCAGCCACGGTCCCTCCTCTCTGAGAAGCCCCCGTTCCCCAGCCGCGGCTGAAGCCTGCTCAGAACTCCAGCCTCCTTGGCAAGGGGCTGCCCTCCTCCCTGGCTCTCACCTGCCCTCCTCTGTGGCAGATATCGCTGGCAGCTGCCCCCAGGGCCCTTCGTGAGCAGGTATGGGGTCCTGGCTCTCTGCCTGTTCTCGGTCCTTGAGCTGGGGCTGGGCATAGGGATAGGGCTGGCTGGTGGCAGGATGCACGGTGTGATGCCAAGGGCCATCCACAAGACGGCATCGGGGGGCAAAGCCACGTTTGCCCAGCACTCAGACGAAGGGCCTGTGCAAAGGGCCCCGCAGACTCTCACCCCCATGTGCACGCGTGAGAGTCTCTGGCCCCGTGGACGCTGTGCTTTGAACTGCTGCCCTGCCTGTGCCTGATGTCCAGCCTGCCCACGGGGGTGAGCCTGCAGGAGAACGTTGAGCCCCAAGGCAGCCGGGAGAGAGGCGGAGCAGACTGGGTAGGTGACCGGGAGAGCAGGGCCCATGCCGGAACATAAGAGCAGCCTTCAGAGGGCCGCACCTCCAGCACGTGCGTCCAGGTGGAATCTCCTCCATTCTCACGCCCTCCGTCCCGGACCCCACCTCTCCTCCGAGGCCCCCTGTCTATCTCCATGTCAGGAGAGATGGTGACCTGATGAGGCTAGGAGAGGCCACATAGGCAGGGTCCGGCATCAGGCTCTCCTCGCCACCGCTGCTTGGCGTCCCTGCGGTCCCTAAATTATGTGGCGTGAAGTGTCACACATGAGGTCACCAGGGAGGACCACCGGAAGCCCCTTGATTGTGGGGAAGACAGCTCGGGCCAGTGCAGGGACAGGGCTTTGCACCCATCCGAAGCTCAGCTGGAATAGGAGTTCCGCTGGTCATAAGCGGAGCCAAGCACGTAAACTCTCTGTGCCTCAGTTTCTTGATCTGTAGAATGGGCATAGTACTAGTGCAAGCTCAAGGTGTTGGTGTGAGTTGATACATGATGTGACCTGTATGTAAGATGCCCGGCCCACATTAGGTGGTCAGTAGATGTAGCTCTTGTCGTTGTGTGTCTGAAATGTACCTCCCCGCCATCTTGTGAAGATTCTCAACCAGTATACATGCCTTCTGATCCCCACGTACATTGACTGAGGCAGCTTTTCTTGCTGGCTGAAAATCTGCTATTGAGGATGGTCCATCTGACATGTCAGAACTGAGCAAACATGCTATAACTTGTTCTAGACCCTGCCAGGGTGATGGTCAGGGCTCCTGGGCTGGGGCAGGGAGAAGACATTGGGCTGTGGGAGTTGGCCCTGGGGGAGGCCTCAAGACCCCCTTCAGGCCTACCTCCTGCTCTGAACCCCACGCCCCAAAGCTCTGCGAGGGAGGGTCCTCCCGGTGGATGGACTCCCTGAATGCCGACAGGAGCCTCTTGCCTTGGGCCTGCCCCGTGGCCTCCCAGCTGCACGGTTCCTTGGAGCCCCGGAGCCACCTTCCCAATTCTCCCCCACAGCACAGCACGGAATTGGACGGTCCGCCCTGCACGTGGTCATTTTGAAACCATTCTGCTCACACAAGCTCTTTCAAGGTGTGAAACACGTTGAGTTCCTAATTGCCAAGCCTAAACCTCCTCTTGCTATGACGTTTCCAATTAACTTGGCTGCATTTCCTCCTAGAAAGCAGCCAGAAGAGGGATGACGTCCCCGAGGACAGGCTTATGCGCTCATAAGGCACTGGAAGCCGCCTCTGATGCTTTGGGTTAAGACCCTCAAAAGGTAGTCAGCCTGGCTCTGCCTTTTCCCAGCGTGACCCCTAGCGACCTGCAGGCTTGTGATGTCACTTGGAAGACGTAAAAGGCCTCAGTGTGTCAATGGCCTCCGAGAATCTGGAAGGAAGATGTATGGAAGACTGGTGACACTGGGTGTCAGGTAGAGGGGTGTATGATACTATTCCCCACTGTTTACATGTTTGAGACGTTCTGGAATACAAAGCGTTTATCATAAATAGCATGCCATCACATTTCATATCTTAGCTAAAATGGACCATTAAATAATGGCCAAGTGGATCCATAGAAAAAATGGAAAACCTATACTGTACAATAGAAACTGCAACTGTATTTAAGCTCAAGCCACCCTCGAATGTTCCAGGACAGGGCAGTTGCGGAGGCCAGTTCCACCAAATGGTCAGGGAGAACTCGTCGCCATTCAGGTCAACTCTTTCAAACCACAAAAAACAGGGGAAATTGTTCAACTCATTTTCCCAAGCCAGCTCTCCTTGATTTAAATACCAGAGGAGGATCCCACCGTGAAAAGAACACTCAGGCCAAAATCATTCACATTGCAGCAAATACCCTAAATAAATGAATAGCATATATTCAACATGGTAGTGAATTCAATGGACAGACTGTGTTCAACGAATGAGAATATGATTGAACAATGAGAAAATGCTTTCAAGTGTAATTCCCCACACTAACAATTTAGCAGAAATAAGAAGAGAAAACCTTTGATCACATCAATGGGTACAGAAAAGTCCTTTGAATGAAATGCAACACGAGTATGTGGAGAAAACTTTCAGCAGAATAAGACTGGTAGGGCACTTCCCTTTCCTGAAAGCAACAGCAAACACGCTGAAGTGTGAAACACTAGAAGCACTCTCGTCAGAGACGAGTCATACATGGAATCACCTCCTCTTTTTGAAGCTGCACTGGAACACACGGCCGGAGCCGTGGACATCCCAATCAATGACAGGAATGAGTACTGAAAAGAAAGAGTTCGTTAATATTTGGTGTGACACGAACATCGCCTTCCTAGAAAATTGAGAGGAATGGGCACGTGGAATAGTCAAATGAAAACCAGACTTCAGAAAAAGAGTGGATGGCAGATCATGACTATCACAAAATCAAGAGCCTCCCCACACCGAAGCAAAACTACTTAGAATGTATAATAAGAGGAAATACTCCATTCACAACAGCAACAAAATCCAAAATTTAACTAAGAAGAAGCCGAACGAAAATACACAAGATCTTTAGGAATGCAACGATACAAGTTTACGCATAGATTCAGGTAAAAGAAGCCCCCAAAGGGAGCCGTGTGCTATATTCCTTCAGGGAGAACAGAATAGTGCAAAGATGTCAGTTCTGCTCAAAAGACTGTGGGGGCCAAGATGACAATCAATCTCCGACTCCTGTCTTCCACGCCCAAAATCAACCCTGGAAAGCCATAGAATGGAGAATGAAATTATATACACAAACACGCACACACGCAATAACTACACACCTATTTGAATGGCCGGAATCTGGTACACTGACAGCAGCATAGGCTGTCGAGGATGGGGAGCAGCAGGAAGTCTCATTCATTGCTGATGGGAGACCAAACTGGTACAGCCACTTTGGAGGACGGGTTAGCAGTTCCTAACCAAACATACGTATTCTTACTACGTGATGCGGCAATCACATAGGTATTTTCCCAAAAGAGGCGAAAAGGTGTGTCCACACAAAAACCTGCACACAGATATTGAGGGCATCTTTGCTAATAATTGCCAAAACGTGGAAGCAACCAAGACGTCCTTCAGTAGGTGAATGGGTGAATAATCTGGGGTACATCCAGATAATGGCATACGATTCGGTGCAAAAAAGAAATGAGCATCAAGCCATGAAAAGCCATGGAGGAACCTTAGCAGCAGAGTGCCGAGTGAACAAAGCCAATCTGAAAAGGCTCCCTACTGTATGATTCCAAATATACAAACATTCTGGAACAGGCAAATGACGGAGACGCTCAAAAGAGCAGTGGTCGCCAGGGGTTGTGAGGGGAGGGCACAATAGGCAGAGCACAGGGGAGTTTTCGGGCAGTGAAACTCCTCTGGAAGACACTGAAACGATGGATACATGTCTTTATACATGTGTCCAACCCCACAGAATGTACGACACCAAGTGTGAACCCTAATGTTAATGATGGACATTGGGGGATATGATGTGTCCGTGTAGGTTCCTCGATTATAACATGTGTCCCACTCTGGTAGGGGATGTTGATAATGGGGGAGGCTAGGCATGTGTGGGGGCAGCGGGGAAGTGGGAAATCTCTGTAGCTGCTTTTTTTTTTTTTTTTTTTCCCCTGGGCACCTAAGAGGCTCTAGAAAACATAAAGTCTTCAAAAACCACACACAATGTGACCAACGGTATCTAAACAACAAGAGAAAGCCCTGGGGGAGACTGAAGACTGTGGTGAGCCTGGTACTTGTGTTTGGGGTGGGGGCGTGGGCAGCGTCAGCCAAGCTGGGAGGGTCTGTAGGCTGCGTCGATGCAGATGACAGGATGGGAAGGAGGAAAGGTTTCAAACTTCTGCTCCTACTTCACTGCACACATCTGAAGCAGGCCCTCAGACCACACATGCCAGTGGCCCTGGGGCAAAACCAGGGCAGCAGGAAAGATGGGTCGAGGGAAGCATTTGACTCCGGGCTCTGTGCTAATAACCCCCTGAAACCGTCTTAGTGGCTGAGGACTGGCCTTTCAAAAGATTCTCATTTTAATAGAATATAAAGAATAGACAAGAAACAAATAGCGAGTTATCAGAGCGAATCAGAGAGAGAGAGAGGAGGCAGTCTTTCCGTAAAGTAAGTATACACACATACGTAGATTGCCTACATATATCTAGAAAGACACAATAGGAACACATATGCATACATATCCATGCTTAGGGGCATATTCACGTGGCACGTACACATACGTTATCTCAAAGCACATAGAAGCTACGTATGTGTTATAGGCATAAACACAGGACGGCCGCAGCGGGCAGAGACGTACAATGTATTTCTTACTGGGAAGGAGGATTAAAAGGAAAATCCCTGCACTCGACCACGCAACATGAGGTCACCCTAAACCCCGGGGGACCCTCCCAAAGCCCCTGCCGCTGCTCAGCGTCTTCCGGACAAATGAAAGCCCGAAAAGAACGAGTTTGCGGAGTCGGGCCGGCTGGTGCGGAGACCCCATGGGAAGGGGGGCTTCTTCTGCAACCTCCCCCACGGCCCTGGGCACGCAAGCCCCCATCCAGCAGCACCTCCCCCGGGACAGCAGCTCTTCTCGGCCAGGGGGGATGAGGACCCTCCCGAGGGAGGTCGGAGGGCTCTCCCTGCCCCAGAACACAGGACCCCACAGAAGCCCCCCGCGCCCCTCCTGTGCATTCTGGGGGACCCCCGGCAGGGCTGTCAGCTGAGCGCTTCCCCCGCCCCCTGTGCCCCTCCTCAGACAACCAGGGGAGTCAGAGTCAGAGTCAGAGTCTGAGGGTGACGGTCACAGACTCGGGGGCCAGAGGGCGGGGGCCCAGGCCGGGCCAGAGTCAGGGTGAGGAGCAGCGGGCGGGCAGAACGGACCCCCGGGACAGCGTCTCCACCCCTGCCGTCAGCCCTGGGAGACCCCTGGCCACGACGTCCGGATGTGACGTCCTCTGGCGTGCGCCTCGGAGGTCTGAGGGAGCCGAGGGTCTCGCGGAGGGAGGTCGGATTCGGGTCCGCAGAGGGAAGGCGGCCAGGCCTGGTGGGTGTCCAGGTAACCCCAGAGGGAGGACTCCGGGCCCCAGGGCGTCCAGGTCTGCCCCTGCCGTCAGCCCTGAGGGACTCCAGGGACCGTGGGGGGCGGGCGGGGAGGGGGCGGGGGGGGGCAGGGTGGGGGGAGGGGCGGGGGGCAGGCTGAGGCCCCGCCCCCACCGCCTCCTCAGAGGAGCCTGCTGGGGAGGGCCCGGTCTGAGGGGAGCGGCCTCGGGGGGTGGGGGGGGGGGGCAGAGGCCGGGGCCCAGGCCCTGCCGGGAGTCAAGGAGAGGAGCAGAGGGAGGGCGGCCAGCGGCCACTGCCGTCAGCCCTGGGCATCCCCGGGCCTAGCGGCCTGAGGTGACCGCCACAGACTGCCCCCGGGGTTCCCAGGACCGTGAGGGCCTCGGGTCCACAGAAAGAGGGTCCCAGGACCTGCTGGGGCTCAAGGTGAGGACCCTGAGGGAGGACAGAGGGGGCGCCACAGAAAAGCGCCCCCGCCGGCAGCCGCGGGGGGGCGCCAGGCGCCAGGAGCACAGGCCGCGTTTCCGACTTCCGCATCCGGGACTGGGAGAGAGTGGGGACTTGGTGACAGGAGCGGGGCCTGAGCGGGGCAGAGGGGAGGGCCCAGGGCCTGCCGGGAGTCAAGGGGAGACGCTGAGGGAGGACTGAGGGACCCTGGACCCCAGGACAGAGAGGGCTCCTGTGTCCCTTGCTCGCTCGGTCTTGGGAAGCCTCCGAGCTGGATGACCTGAGGAGGCGTTTGCTGCCTTCTGCCTCGGGGGTCTTCGGGACGTGAGGACTCTGGCTTCAGGGCAGCAGAAGGTGGAGTCCCCAGACCCCGAGGGAGGACTGAGCAGAGCCCCAGCCTAGACATAGGCGACCCCAGCAGAAATCTGCCCCCGTGGTCAGTCCTGCCAGGCCAGGCAGCATGTCAGGAGGAGTGGCCTGTCCCCTTCCTCCTCGTGGTCTCAGCGGGATGGCGGCCTTGGCCTGCAGCATGCATCCTCAGGTTAGCAGAAGGGATGGCTCCAGGCCTGGCCAAGAGGAAATGTGAATACCTTGAGGACACTGAGGGGACTCCCTCCCCAGCCAGAGGGGGACCCCACTGAAAAAGGCCCTACGCCTGTCACCCCTGCAGACCCCAGGCAGTGGTGGCCGCAGGTGGTGCATCATCACTCACCTCTGCCTCGGGCTCTCTGGGAGGTGAGGCCTTGGTCTGAGCTGCGACATCAGGTCAGCAGAGAGAGTCGTCCCAGGATCTGCCGGCTGTCACGGTGAGGACCTTTCATGAGGAGAGGACGTACCCCCCACACACACACACACACACCCCTCAGAAAAGAAAGGAAGACACAGACTCCTGCTGTCCCCTGTTCTCAGCCCTTGGCGGAACAGTCGGCGGTGATCCTCAGTGGCATGCTGACTTCTCCCATGGCGGGAAGGTGGGGAGTCCTCCGGGAAGAGAGGGCTTGATGTGAGGGGGAGATGTCAGCTGTCCCAGGTGGGGTGCGGGAGGAAGGGCAGGCCCTGGCAGGAGGAAGGACGAACAACCTACAGGAGGTCTGAGGGAACCCCCACCCCAGGACGGAAGGGCTGGTCCCCGCTGCCAGCCTTTTGCGATCATGGCTGAGGGGTGGGGGGTGGGGGTGGGGGTGGATGTGGTGGCTCCTCCCGTTTCTCTCAGAGCCCTCAGGGAGGTGAGGACCTTGGTCTGAGAGGACGACATCACGTCATCTGAGGAAGCACGTCTGGTCAGCTGAGACAGGAGTCTCAGTTCTCGCCAAGAGTCAAGGTGAGGACCCTGAGGGAGGAGTACCCCAATCCCCAGGACAAAGAGGGGGCCCCACAGAAATCTGGCCTGTCCCTCCTGTCAGCCCTGGAAAGCCCATGGCAGAGCTGTCTGGGTGAGCCCCTCCTCATTTCCGGATCGGTGGTCTCGGGAAGGGGAGGGCCTTGGTCTGAGGCTCTGGACTCAGGTCAGCTGAGGCAGGATCCCAGGCCCTGGCAGGGCTCACAGTGAGGACTGAGGGGACCCCCCCACACACACACACACATGCACACACCGGGACACATGGAACCCAGGCCTGCCCTACCCTTCTGTCTGCCATGGGGAGACCCGGGATCGGTGGGTGGATTGATTCCCCCTCACTTGGTTTTCTGGTGTCTTTGGGAGGTGAGGCCTTTGCCTCAGGTCAACAGAGGGCGTTGTCCCAGACCCTGCAGGGTGTCAAGGTGAAGACTGACCGGACCATCCATCCCAGGACAGATGGAACCCACAGAGTTCGGCCACCCCTTATTGTGCCCTGGTACCTACTGTTAGCCCCTGGGAAGGTGTGGCCTGATGTGGGGCCCCCTCCCTTCCCTCTGTTCAGTCTCAGGGGTGTGTGGCCTTGTCCTGAGAGTTTAGCCTCAGGGCAGCAGAGAGGTGGTGCCCAGGCTCTGCCAGGGGAAAGGTGAGGACCCTGAGTGAGCATGGAAGGGACCACCCACCCCAGAAGAGTGGGGACCTCACAGAGTCCGGCCCACCCCTCCTGTCAGCACCGGGGGCCCAGGGCTGTGCTTGCAGCCTGCACCCTGAGGCGCCCCCTCGTTTCCTCTTACAGGGGCTCCAGGAACCCGCAGGTGAAGGCCTTGGCCTGAGGTTCGTGTCCTCGGGTCGCAGAGCAGAGGAGGGCCAGGCAGTGCCAGGAGTCAAGGTGAGGTACACACCCTGAACGAGTACCCAGGGTCTCCCCCATGCCAGAGCGGAGGAGACCCAACAGCGCCCGAGCCCACCCCACCCCACCCCACTGTCCTCCCCCAGAACATCGGGCCGTGCTGGGTGCACCCTGAGGAGCCGTCTCACTTCCTCCCTCAGGTTCTCTGGGCACAGGCCACAAAGGAGGACAGAGTCCTGTGAAGCCGAGAGCACCTCTAAAGAGGAGAGCTGTAAGTCGCCTTTGTCAGAGCCGCCAAGGGTGCGTTTCTCAGCTGAGGCCGCTCACGCTCCCTGTCCCCCCCAGGCCCAGGAGTCCCCATCGGTCACCTCCTGCCCACGCTCCGGCTGGCTGCCCGACACGCGTCGTCATGACTCTAGGTCGGATGAGTAAGCTCTGCAAGCGTGAGGAAGGCCATCAGGACCCAAGAGAGGCCCAGGGCCTGGTGGATGCGCAGCTGTCCGGGGCTGAAGAGGGGGCGGCCATATCCCCCTCCTCCTCCCTCTCCTCCTCCTCATCTATCCTGTCCCTGGACACCCTGGAGGAGGTGGCTGCTGCTGCGACCCCGAGTCCTCCCCAGAGCCCTCAGAGTGCCTGGCCCTCCCCCACTGCCATGGCAGCCGCTCCGTGGAGCCAATCCGAAGACGATGGCTCCAGCAGCCAAGGTGAGGAGGGGCCAAGCGCCGCCTGGGAGGACCCGGAAGACGCCGAGTCCTCACTCCAAGATGCACTCCATTTGAAGATGGCTGACCTGATAGACTTCCTGCTCCTCAAGTATTGCACAAAGGAGCCAACCACCAAGGCAGAAATGCTGAATATGGTCATGAGAGAGTACGAGGACCACTTCCCTGTGGTCTTCAGCCAAGCCTGTGAGTGCATACAGCTGGTCTTTGGTGTTGACGTGAAGGAAGTGGACCCCAGCGACCACTCCTACGTCCTGGTCACCACCCTGGGCCTCACCTACGATGGGATGCAGAGTGGTGAGCAGAGCATGCCCAAGACCGGCCTCCTGGTGCTGCTCCTGGGCATGATCGTCCTGGAGGGCGACTGCGCCCCTGAGGAGGACATTTGGGAAGCGCTAAGTGTCATGGGGGTGTGTGCCGGGACGGAGCACTTCATCTACGGGGAGCCCGGGGAGCTCCTCACCAACGTTTGGGTGCAGGAGCAGTACGTGGAGTACCGGCAGGTGCCCGACAGCGATCCTGCACGCTACGAGTTCCTGTGGGGTCCCAGGGCCCATGCTGAAACCAGCAAGATGCAAGTCCTGGACTATTTGCTCAGCGTCCGTAGCAGGGGTCCCGGTCCCTTCCTCCCCCTGTCTGTCGAGGGTGCGAGCCATGAGGAAGAGGGGGCCTGAGCCAGAGTTGCAGCCAGGCACGGTCCAGGCCCACGTCCAGCAGCTTCTGCTGGGCATCAAACGAGGCCACTTCGTCACTGCGTTTTGAAGAGAGAGCAGTCAGCGTTCTAAGTAGCAGGGGGCCAGGGCGAGCCGGGGGGACACGGTGGAGAGTGTCTTTGGGTTCCTGTTCTCTAAGATGCATCTTGGTTTCCTTTAGGAATTGTTCAAATGTTGTTCCCTTTAATAGAGGGTGTCAGTAGCCTCAGTGTCTAAGTTTGTGAATGACATTGGCCGTACATGAATTTGAACTTCTCCAGTCCAGGAGGGAGAGTTTTGCTGTTTGGTAAAAGTAGTTGGGACACCTTCCATCGTAGTCTGTGATCTGAACTCGATGACATGTCACCGGAACAGGAATTTCCTTGGAAATGTGAAAGAACTTAGCAGTCACATCGATGGGGTCAAGAAATAGAGAAATAAATGTAGATGGTACTTAATCCTTGGCTTCTTATCCCTTCTCTTCCGTCGTTCTATCAAACTAAAAGTGGTATGTGTATGCCCAGAGTTGCTCGGGTGATTCAAGAAAGTCGGAGAAGTTGAATCTGAGTAAGTCAGAGCCCTGCTCACTTCCCCAGGCTTCTGCTGAGCCTCTGCTCTCTGGAAGGCCCTGTGTTAGTGCTGGGGACATGAGGACAAGCAGGACACCCCCCACCCACAGAATGAGAGTCTAGGAGCCTCAGCCCCAGAAGGAAGGTGGTGAGGGGCCCCCTCCAGAACAAGTCGAAGAAGGTGAGCGGTGGTGCGGCTGCAGGGCCGAGCACTCAAGTGTAAATGCCCCGAGCCGGGGCAGTGTGGGGCTTTGGGAAACTGCGATTCCTTCTGTGGGAGTTGATGGTAATGGAAGCTGGGTGCTGGCAGCGGCCAGACTTGCAGACGGTAATTCTTAGGGCTGAGAGGGAAGTGTGCAATGGAAAATTGGTCTGAAAAGTTTCTTTTGGATCACGGGTAAACCAGAGAGCAGTCTCCACCTAGGGCAGGAAGGGGAGGTGTCCTGGGCCCTTGTCACATTGCAGCTGAACAACAGTGAAGAACGAGGGGTTTAATACCATCGTCCGAAGGATCTCCTGAGAAATAAGGTTCTTGCTCCTTGACGTGATGCCCAGAAGTCGCTGGACAGGTGCTTCCCTCCCTCGTCTGGGGAATCCAGAACGGCCTCCGCTGAAACGACCATTGATTTCGGCTACCTGGGGGTTGTTTCGGCCAATTGTAAGCAAGGGCTAGATTTGAGTGGGGTTACGTGACTGAAAATAGGTGGTTTGCGTGGAAGAGAGGCGGCGAAAGAGGAAAGGGGGTGGTCTTTGATGGGTATTCTGGGAGCTTTTGAGTTAGGTGCGCCCTGCTGGGGAAGAGCCCACGCTGACGTTGAGTAATAGAGCCCCAAGGAGGGAACTAGGCAGAGCTGCAATTCTGGCTGAGGTTCTGTTCAGTTTCCGATCCAGCTGCAAATTCTCTGAGATGTCGTGGAAACCAAAAGTTTCCAGAGGAGAGAGTGGTAGGAGCTGGGGTCCAAATCATACTAGAAGTGACTACCCACCAGAAAAGACCCAGTATACGCCCGCGTCCACGTGTTCGGGCACGTTCAGCAATGGGGACGGCAGCAGAGACTCACAGGTTAAGACTGTGCTGTGGAGCGAAGGGGGTGCTCTCTCCCTGCTGAGAGCTGGAGGATAATGTGAACGTTAGATGTGATCCTGGATTTGAAGCACTGCCACATGGTAGGTGGGCACGTGAGGAAGGTGGAGACTTCCAGGGCAAATTTGACTTTCTCGGAAACCCCTCCCAGAAATGAAGGCGATTTGGCCATAGCAAATTATAACAGCTGCTTTTCATTGAGCATCCAGTATGCAAAGGTAGTAGACGTTGGAGAGACGTCAAGTGCTCCTCCACATCTTGTCTTCCTCTCCTCCCTGGACTAATGGGTTCACTGCACTGCCGGTCCCCTTGTACTTAGCAAGGGTCCTTTGAGGACCCTTTGCCACCTATCGGAGTGGATGCATCGCTTATCACAGCCACTCCTATAGGAGGCACCACAGGGGCCGTGGATTAATTCTCCAGCCGTGACAACAGGGGACACAGACCACGCTGTTTCCTCACCCGGGGACTCCAGCCACGTACATTGGACCCTTAGAGGTGAGATGTCGGATTCTGTGCCTTCGAGGCCCTGGGCAGGGGTGGAGGTGTTCAAAAGAGGAGCCGCCCACAGGAAGCTGGCTGCAGGAATTCCTCCATGCCACCTGCACCCTTCGGCCCCTGTGCTACACCCCTCAGTGCCCTCAGGACTGTGATGCGCCTCTAGTAGGAGGCCAGCTGCCGAATGGCCCTGTAGAGATTGGGGGAGTCCTCCTCCTGGGGCTCAGCCCGGTGCCCCCATCACCCCCGCTGCCCACTCTGCCCACTCTCTCCCCAACCCGGCCTCCTGGGTCCGCACAGGGTGGGGCTTTGCCCTGCCTGTCTCCCCACTGACAGCGGCTCAGTCCCCGGTGCTGTGTTCTTGTGCAAATATCTGTATTTGGAGGTCCACACACAAGAATCCCCTTTCAGGACGGGGGTAGTTCCGGGAGAGCTGGCACGACGTGATGTCACCTTTTGGTGAGTCTCCTAGTGGCTGGTAAATAATAATTGTTGCCACGTGAATGTGTGGCAGATCGCTACGATTGTGAGCTGTTTTCAGGCCATTCCCTGTAGGATGCCAAAGGGTTGATTAAAACTGATGGCCTGGTCAGGGTGACTCCGAGGTTTTGCTTTCCGGGGCTGAGCCCGAGAGAGGGAAAGGAGTGTCTTCTCTGGCACCCACAGAGCCGGCTAAGACCTGGGTGTCCCCAGACAGAGAGTTTGAGCAGACGAAAGGCTCCAGCAGACGGCAGGCGTGGTCACCAGGACACTCCCTCAGGCCCCGGGCCCCAGACACCCCCAGACTCAAAGGTGGGTTTGGAAAGGAGTCGGGCAGGAGAGGGCTTTGGGGTCCCGGGAGGCAGGCTGTGAAGAGGGTCAGCTGTCCCGGGAGAGGTGCAAGGTGGAGCACCGGCCAGATCCCGTCTGAACCGCCCTGGGCTGGCCAGGAGAGGGATGTGGGGGCAGATGTGGCTGGAGGTGAGCTGGAGTCCTGGACCACATCGTGAAATGTGCGGGGCACTCCAGGACGCGAGCAGGGACACCACATGCCCGTTCTTGGAGGGAACTGACTGATGTGGGACCGCGCTGGCCCAGGGCGGCTAGGGACTGCAGGGCTGCAGCACCCCACAGGGTGCGCCAGGGAGGCATTTCCAGGGTGCACCGTCCTCCGCAGCAGCCTCTGTGCGGGCACACGACACCCAGATCCCCAGTCAGTCCTGAGTCGGGCGGGGCGGAGCACACGGGAGCTCCCCTGCCCATCAGCAGGAAGGTGCTGACATTCTCTGGATGCCCTGAGCCCGGCCCCCAAGGGGCTGGTGTGAGGCGACTCAGCCACGGTCCCTCCTCTCTGAGAAGCCCCCGTTCCCCAGCCGCGGCTGAAGCCTGCTCAGAACTCCAGCCTCCTTGGCAAGGGGCTGCCCTCCTCCCTGGCTCTCACCTGCCCTCCTCTGTGGCAGATATCGCTGGCAGCTGCCCCCAGGGCCCTTCGTGAGCAGGTATGGGGTCCTGGCTCTCTGCCTGTTCTCGGTCCTTGAGCTGGGGCTGGGCATAGGGATAGGGCTGGCTGGTGGCAGGATGCACGGTGTGATGCCAAGGGCCATCCACAAGACGGCATCGGGGGGCAAAGCCACGTTTGCCCAGCACTCAGACGAAGGGCCTGTGCAAAGGGCCCCGCAGACTCTCACCCCCATGTGCACGCGTGAGAGTCTCTGGCCCCGTGGACGCTGTGCTTTGAACTGCTGCCCTGCCTGTGCCTGATGTCCAGCCTGCCCACGGGGGTGAGCCTGCAGGAGAACGTTGAGCCCCAAGGCAGCCGGGAGAGAGGCGGAGCAGACTGGGTAGGTGACCGGGAGAGCAGGGCCCATGCCGGAACATAAGAGCAGCCTTCAGAGGGCCGCACCTCCAGCACGTGCGTCCAGGTGGAATCTCCTCCATTCTCACGCCCTCCGTCCCGGACCCCACCTCTCCTCCGAGGCCCCCTGTCTATCTCCATGTCAGGAGAGATGGTGACCTGATGAGGCTAGGAGAGGCCACATAGGCAGGGTCCGGCATCAGGCTCTCCTCGCCACCGCTGCTTGGCGTCCCTGCGGTCCCTAAATTATGTGGCGTGAAGTGTCACACATGAGGTCACCAGGGAGGACCACCGGAAGCCCCTTGATTGTGGGGAAGACAGCTCGGGCCAGTGCAGGGACAGGGCTTTGCACCCATCCGAAGCTCAGCTGGAATAGGAGTTCCGCTGGTCATAAGCGGAGCCAAGCACGTAAACTCTCTGTGCCTCAGTTTCTTGATCTGTAGAATGGGCATAGTACTAGTGCAAGCTCAAGGTGTTGGTGTGAGTTGATACATGATGTGACCTGTATGTAAGATGCCCGGCCCACATTAGGTGGTCAGTAGATGTAGCTCTTGTCGTTGTGTGTCTGAAATGTACCTCCCCGCCATCTTGTGAAGATTCTCAACCAGTATACATGCCTTCTGATCCCCACGTACATTGACTGAGGCAGCTTTTCTTGCTGGCTGAAAATCTGCTATTGAGGATGGTCCATCTGACATGTCAGAACTGAGCAAACATGCTATAACTTGTTCTAGACCCTGCCAGGGTGATGGTCAGGGCTCCTGGGCTGGGGCAGGGAGAAGACATTGGGCTGTGGGAGTTGGCCCTGGGGGAGGCCTCAAGACCCCCTTCAGGCCTACCTCCTGCTCTGAACCCCACGCCCCAAAGCTCTGCGAGGGAGGGTCCTCCCGGTGGATGGACTCCCTGAATGCCGACAGGAGCCTCTTGCCTTGGGCCTGCCCCGTGGCCTCCCAGCTGCACGGTTCCTTGGAGCCCCGGAGCCACCTTCCCAATTCTCCCCCACAGCACAGCACGGAATTGGACGGTCCGCCCTGCACGTGGTCATTTTGAAACCATTCTGCTCACACAAGCTCTTTCAAGGTGTGAAACACGTTGAGTTCCTAATTGCCAAGCCTAAACCTCCTCTTGCTATGACGTTTCCAATTAACTTGGCTGCATTTCCTCCTAGAAAGCAGCCAGAAGAGGGATGACGTCCCCGAGGACAGGCTTATGCGCTCATAAGGCACTGGAAGCCGCCTCTGATGCTTTGGGTTAAGACCCTCAAAAGGTAGTCAGCCTGGCTCTGCCTTTTCCCAGCGTGACCCCTAGCGACCTGCAGGCTTGTGATGTCACTTGGAAGACGTAAAAGGCCTCAGTGTGTCAATGGCCTCCGAGAATCTGGAAGGAAGATGTATGGAAGACTGGTGACACTGGGTGTCAGGTAGAGGGGTGTATGATACTATTCCCCACTGTTTACATGTTTGAGACGTTCTGGAATACAAAGCGTTTATCATAAATAGCATGCCATCACATTTCATATCTTAGCTAAAATGGACCATTAAATAATGGCCAAGTGGATCCATAGAAAAAATGGAAAACCTATACTGTACAATAGAAACTGCAACTGTATTTAAGCTCAAGCCACCCTCGAATGTTCCAGGACAGGGCAGTTGCGGAGGCCAGTTCCACCAAATGGTCAGGGAGAACTCGTCGCCATTCAGGTCAACTCTTTCAAACCACAAAAAACAGGGGAAATTGTTCAACTCATTTTCCCAAGCCAGCTCTCCTTGATTTAAATACCAGAGGAGGATCCCACCGTGAAAAGAACACTCAGGCCAAAATCATTCACATTGCAGCAAATACCCTAAATAAATGAATAGCATATATTCAACATGGTAGTGAATTCAATGGACAGACTGTGTTCAACGAATGAGAATATGATTGAACAATGAGAAAATGCTTTCAAGTGTAATTCCCCACACTAACAATTTAGCAGAAATAAGAAGAGAAAACCTTTGATCACATCAATGGGTACAGAAAAGTCCTTTGAATGAAATGCAACACGAGTATGTGGAGAAAACTTTCAGCAGAATAAGACTGGTAGGGCACTTCCCTTTCCTGAAAGCAACAGCAAACACGCTGAAGTGTGAAACACTAGAAGCACTCTCGTCAGAGACGAGTCATACATGGAATCACCTCCTCTTTTTGAAGCTGCACTGGAACACACGGCCGGAGCCGTGGACATCCCAATCAATGACAGGAATGAGTACTGAAAAGAAAGAGTTCGTTAATATTTGGTGTGACACGAACATCGCCTTCCTAGAAAATTGAGAGGAATGGGCACGTGGAATAGTCAAATGAAAACCAGACTTCAGAAAAAGAGTGGATGGCAGATCATGACTATCACAAAATCAAGAGCCTCCCCACACCGAAGCAAAACTACTTAGAATGTATAATAAGAGGAAATACTCCATTCACAACAGCAACAAAATCCAAAATTTAACTAAGAAGAAGCCGAACGAAAATACACAAGATCTTTAGGAATGCAACGATACAAGTTTACGCATAGATTCAGGTAAAAGAAGCCCCCAAAGGGAGCCGTGTGCTATATTCCTTCAGGGAGAACAGAATAGTGCAAAGATGTCAGTTCTGCTCAAAAGACTGTGGGGGCCAAGATGACAATCAATCTCCGACTCCTGTCTTCCACGCCCAAAATCAACCCTGGAAAGCCATAGAATGGAGAATGAAATTATATACACAAACACGCACACACGCAATAACTACACACCTATTTGAATGGCCGGAATCTGGTACACTGACAGCAGCATAGGCTGTCGAGGATGGGGAGCAGCAGGAAGTCTCATTCATTGCTGATGGGAGACCAAACTGGTACAGCCACTTTGGAGGACGGGTTAGCAGTTCCTAACCAAACATACGTATTCTTACTACGTGATGCGGCAATCACATAGGTATTTTCCCAAAAGAGGCGAAAAGGTGTGTCCACACAAAAACCTGCACACAGATATTGAGGGCATCTTTGCTAATAATTGCCAAAACGTGGAAGCAACCAAGACGTCCTTCAGTAGGTGAATGGGTGAATAATCTGGGGTACATCCAGATAATGGCATACGATTCGGTGCAAAAAAGAAATGAGCATCAAGCCATGAAAAGCCATGGAGGAACCTTAGCAGCAGAGTGCCGAGTGAACAAAGCCAATCTGAAAAGGCTCCCTACTGTATGATTCCAAATATACAAACATTCTGGAACAGGCAAATGACGGAGACGCTCAAAAGAGCAGTGGTCGCCAGGGGTTGTGAGGGGAGGGCACAATAGGCAGAGCACAGGGGAGTTTTCGGGCAGTGAAACTCCTCTGGAAGACACTGAAACGATGGATACATGTCTTTATACATGTGTCCAACCCCACAGAATGTACGACACCAAGTGTGAACCCTAATGTTAATGATGGACATTGGGGGATATGATGTGTCCGTGTAGGTTCCTCGATTATAACATGTGTCCCACTCTGGTAGGGGATGTTGATAATGGGGGAGGCTAGGCATGTGTGGGGGCAGCGGGGAAGTGGGAAATCTCTGTAGCTGCTTTTTTTTTTTTTTTTTTTTTCCCCTGGGCACCTAAGAGGCTCTAGAAAACATAAAGTCTTCAAAAACCACACACAATGTGACCAACGGTATCTAAACAACAAGAGAAAGCCCTGGGGGAGACTGAAGACTGTGGTGAGCCTGGTACTTGTGTTTGGGGTGGGGGCGTGGGCAGCGTCAGCCAAGCTGGGAGGGTCTGTAGGCTGCGTCGATGCAGATGACAGGATGGGAAGGAGGAAAGGTTTCAAACTTCTGCTCCTACTTCACTGCACACATCTGAAGCAGGCCCTCAGACCACACATGCCAGTGGCCCTGGGGCAAAACCAGGGCAGCAGGAAAGATGGGTCGAGGGAAGCATTTGACTCCGGGCTCTGTGCTAATAACCCCCTGAAACCGTCTTAGTGGCTGAGGACTGGCCTTTCAAAAGATTCTCATTTTAATAGAATATAAAGAATAGACAAGAAACAAATAGCGAGTTATCAGAGCGAATCAGAGAGAGAGAGAGGAGGCAGTCTTTCCGTAAAGTAAGTATACACACATACGTAGATTGCCTACATATATCTAGAAAGACACAATAGGAACACATATGCATACATATCCATGCTTAGGGGCATATTCACGTGGCACGTACACATACGTTATCTCAAAGCACATAGAAGCTACGTATGTGTTATAGGCATAAACACAGGACGGCCGCAGCGGGCAGAGACGTACAATGTATTTCTTACTGGGAAGGAGGATTAAAAGGAAAATCCCTGCACTCGACCACGCAACATGAGGTCACCCTAAACCCCGGGGGACCCTCCCAAAGCCCCTGCCGCTGCTCAGCGTCTTCCGGACAAATGAAAGCCCGAAAAGAACGAGTTTGCGGAGTCGGGCCGGCTGGTGCGGAGACCCCATGGGAAGGGGGGCTTCTTCTGCAACCTCCCCCACGGCCCTGGGCACGCAAGCCCCCATCCAGCAGCACCTCCCCCGGGACAGCAGCTCTTCTCGGCCAGGGGGGATGAGGACCCTCCCGAGGGAGGTCGGAGGGCTCTCCCTGCCCCAGAACACAGGACCCCACAGAAGCCCCCCGCGCCCCTCCTGTGCATTCTGGGGGACCCCCGGCAGGGCTGTCAGCTGAGCGCTTCCCCCGCCCCCTGTGCCCCTCCTCAGACAACCAGGGGAGTCAGAGTCAGAGTCAGAGTCTGAGGGTGACGGTCACAGACTCGGGGGCCAGAGGGCGGGGGCCCAGGCCGGGCCAGAGTCAGGGTGAGGAGCAGCGGGCGGGCAGAACGGACCCCCGGGACAGCGTCTCCACCCCTGCCGTCAGCCCTGGGAGACCCCTGGCCACGACGTCCGGATGTGACGTCCTCTGGCGTGCGCCTCGGAGGTCTGAGGGAGCCGAGGGTCTCGCGGAGGGAGGTCGGATTCGGGTCCGCAGAGGGAAGGCGGCCAGGCCTGGTGGGTGTCCAGGTAACCCCAGAGGGAGGACTCCGGGCCCCAGGGCGTCCAGGTCTGCCCCTGCCGTCAGCCCTGAGGGACTCCAGGGACCGTGGGGGGCGGGCGGGGAGGGGGCGGGGGGGGGCAGGGTGGGGGGAGGGGCGGGGGGCAGGCTGAGGCCCCGCCCCCACCGCCTCCTCAGAGGAGCCTGCTGGGGAGGGCCCGGTCTGAGGGGAGCGGCCTCGGGGGGTGGGGGGGGGCAGAGGCCGGGGCCCAGGCCCTGCCGGGAGTCAAGGAGAGGAGCAGAGGGAGGGCGGCCAGCGGCCACTGCCGTCAGCCCTGGGCATCCCCGGGCCTAGCGGCCTGAGGTGACCGCCACAGACTGCCCCCGGGGTTCCCAGGACCGTGAGGGCCTCGGGTCCACAGAAAGAGGGTCCCAGGACCTGCTGGGGCTCAAGGTGAGGACCCTGAGGGAGGACAGAGGGGGCGCCACAGAAAAGCGCCCCCGCCGGCAGCCGCGGGGGGGCGCCAGGCGCCAGGAGCACAGGCCGCGTTTCCGACTTCCGCATCCGGGACTGGGAGAGAGTGGGGACTTGGTGACAGGAGCGGGGCCTGAGCGGGGCAGAGGGGAGGGCCCAGGGCCTGCCGGGAGTCAAGGGGAGACGCTGAGGGAGGACTGAGGGACCCTGGACCCCAGGACAGAGAGGGCTCCTGTGTCCCTTGCTCGCTCGGTCTTGGGAAGCCTCCGAGCTGGATGACCTGAGGAGGCGTTTGCTGCCTTCTGCCTCGGGGGTCTTCGGGACGTGAGGACTCTGGCTTCAGGGCAGCAGAAGGTGGAGTCCCCAGACCCCGAGGGAGGACTGAGCAGAGCCCCAGCCTAGACATAGGCGACCCCAGCAGAAATCTGCCCCCGTGGTCAGTCCTGCCAGGCCAGGCAGCATGTCAGGAGGAGTGGCCTGTCCCCTTCCTCCTCGTGGTCTCAGCGGGATGGCGGCCTTGGCCTGCAGCATGCATCCTCAGGTTAGCAGAAGGGATGGCCCCAGGCCTGGCCAAGAGGAAATGTGAATACCTTGAGGACACTGAGGGGACTCCCTCCCCAGCCAGAGGGGGACCCCACTGAAAAAGGCCCTACGCCTGTCACCCCTGCAGACCCCAGGCAGTGGTGGCCGCAGGTGGTGCATCATCACTCACCTCTGCCTCGGGCTCTCTGGGAGGTGAGGCCTTGGTCTGAGCTGCGACATCAGGTCAGCAGAGAGAGTCGTCCCAGGATCTGCCGGCTGTCACGGTGAGGACCTTTCATGAGGAGAGGACGTACCCCCCCCCCCCCACACACACACACCCCTCAGAAAAGAAAGGAAGACACAGACTCCTGCTGTCCCCTGTTCTCAGCCCTTGGCGGAACAGTCGGCGGTGATCCTCAGTGGCATGCTGACTTCTCCCATGGCGGGAAGGTGGGGAGTCCTCCGGGAAGAGAGGGCTTGATGTGAGGGGGAGATGTCAGCTGTCCCAGGTGGGGTGCGGGAGGAAGGGCAGGCCCTGGCAGGAGGAAGGACGAACAACCTACAGGAGGTCTGAGGGAACCCCCACCCCAGGACGGAAGGGCTGGTCCCCGCTGCCAGCCTTTTGCGATCATGGCTGAGGGGTGGGGGGTGGGGGTGGGGGTGGATGTGGTGGCTCCTCCCGTTTCTCTCAGAGCCCTCAGGGAGGTGAGGACCTTGGTCTGAGAGGACGACATCACGTCATCTGAGGAAGCACGTCTGGTCAGCTGAGACAGGAGTCTCAGTTCTCGCCAAGAGTCAAGGTGAGGACCCTGAGGGAGGAGTACCCCAATCCCCAGGACAAAGAGGGGGCCCCACAGAAATCTGGCCTGTCCCTCCTGTCAGCCCTGGAAAGCCCATGGCAGAGCTGTCTGGGTGAGCCCCTCCTCATTTCCGGATCGGTGGTCTCGGGAAGGGGAGGGCCTTGGTCTGAGGCTCTGGACTCAGGTCAGCTGAGGCAGGATCCCAGGCCCTGGCAGGGCTCACAGTGAGGACTGAGGGGACCCCCCCACACACACACACACATGCACACACCGGGACACATGGAACCCAGGCCTGCCCTACCCTTCTGTCTGCCATGGGGAGACCCGGGATCGGTGGGTGGATTGATTCCCCCTCACTTGGTTTTCTGGTGTCTTTGGGAGGTGAGGCCTTTGCCTCAGGTCAACAGAGGGCGTTGTCCCAGACCCTGCAGGGTGTCAAGGTGAAGACTGACCGGACCATCCATCCCAGGACAGATGGAACCCACAGAGTTCGGCCACCCCTTATTGTGCCCTGGTACCTACTGTTAGCCCCTGGGAAGGTGTGGCCTGATGTGGGGCCCCCTCCCTTCCCTCTGTTCAGTCTCAGGGGTGTGTGGCCTTGTCCTGAGAGTTTAGCCTCAGGGCAGCAGAGAGGTGGTGCCCAGGCTCTGCCAGGGGAAAGGTGAGGACCCTGAGTGAGCATGGAAGGGACCACCCACCCCAGAAGAGTGGGGACCTCACAGAGTCCGGCCCACCCCTCCTGTCAGCACCGGGGGCCCAGGGCTGTGCTTGCAGCCTGCACCCTGAGGCGCCCCCTCGTTTCCTCTTACAGGGGCTCCAGGAACCCGCAGGTGAAGGCCTTGGCCTGAGGTTCGTGTCCTCGGGTCGCAGAGCAGAGGAGGGCCAGGCAGTGCCAGGAGTCAAGGTGAGGTACACACCCTGAACGAGTACCCAGGGTCTCCCCCATGCCAGAGCGGAGGAGACCCAACAGCGCCCGAGCCCACCCCACCCCACCCCACTGTCCTCCCCCAGAACATCGGGCCGTGCTGGGTGCACCCTGAGGAGCCGTCTCACTTCCTCCCTCAGGTTCTCTGGGCACAGGCCACAAAGGAGGACAGAGTCCTGTGAAGCCGAGAGCACCTCTAAAGAGGAGAGCTGTAAGTCGCCTTTGTCAGAGCCGCCAAGGGTGCGTTTCTCAGCTGAGGCCGCTCACGCTCCCTGTCCCCCCCAGGCCCAGGAGTCCCCATCGGTCACCTCCTGCCCACGCTCCGGCTGGCTGCCCGACACGCGTCGTCATGACTCTAGGTCGGATGAGTAAGCTCTGCAAGCGTGAGGAAGGCCATCAGGACCCAAGAGAGGCCCAGGGCCTGGTGGATGCGCAGCTGTCCGGGGCTGAAGAGGGGGCGGCCATATCCCCCTCCTCCTCCCTCTCCTCCTCCTCATCTATCCTGTCCCTGGACACCCTGGAGGAGGTGGCTGCTGCTGCGACCCCGAGTCCTCCCCAGAGCCCTCAGAGTGCCTGGCCCTCCCCCACTGCCATGGCAGCCGCTCCGTGGAGCCAATCCGAAGACGATGGCTCCAGCAGCCAAGGTGAGGAGGGGCCAAGCGCCGCCTGGGAGGACCCGGAAGACGCCGAGTCCTCACTCCAAGATGCACTCCATTTGAAGATGGCTGACCTGATAGACTTCCTGCTCCTCAAGTATTGCACAAAGGAGCCAACCACCAAGGCAGAAATGCTGAATATGGTCATGAGAGAGTACGAGGACCACTTCCCTGTGGTCTTCAGCCAAGCCTGTGAGTGCATGCAGCTGGTCTTTGGTGTTGACGTGAAGGAAGTGGACCCCAGCGACCACTCCTACGTCCTGGTCACCACCCTGGGCCTCACCTACGATGGGATGCAGAGTGGTGAGCAGAGCATGCCCAAGACCGGCCTCCTGGTGCTGCTCCTGGGCATGATCGTCCTGGAGGGCGACTGCGCCCCTGAGGAGGACATTTGGGAAGCGCTAAGTGTCATGGGGGTGTGTGCCGGGACGGAGCACTTCATCTACGGGGAGCCCGGGGAGCTCCTCACCAACGTTTGGGTGCAGGAGCAGTACGTGGAGTACCGGCAGGTGCCCGACAGCGATCCTGCACGCTACGAGTTCCTGTGGGGTCCCAGGGCCCATGCTGAAACCAGCAAGATGCAAGTCCTGGACTATTTGCTCAGCGTCCGTAGCAGGGGTCCCGGTCCCTTCCTCCCCCTGTCTGTCAAGGGTGCGAGCCATGAGGAAGAGGGGGCCTGAGCCAGAGTTGCAGCCAGGCACGGTCCAGGCCCACGTCCAGCAGCTTCTGCTGGGCATCAAACGAGGCCACTTCGTCACTGCGTTTTGAAGAGAGAGCAGTCAGCGTTCTAAGTAGCAGGGGGCCAGGGCGAGCCGGGGGGACACGGTGGAGAGTGTCTTTGGGTTCCTGTTCTCTAAGATGCATCTTGGTTTCCTTTAGGAATTGTTCAAATGTTGTTCCCTTTAATAGAGGGTGTCAGTAGCCTCAGTGTCTAAGTTTGTGAATGACATTGGCCGTACATGAATTTGAACTTCTCCAGTCCAGGAGGGAGAGTTTTGCTGTTTGGTAAAAGTAGTTGGGACACCTTCCATCGTAGTCTGTGATCTGAACTCGATGACATGTCACCGGAACAGGAATTTCCTTGGAAATGTGAAAGAACTTAGCAGTCACATCGATGGGGTCAAGAAATAGAGAAATAAATGTAGATGGTACTTAATCCTTGGCTTCTTATCCCTTCTCTTCCGTCGTTCTATCAAACTAAAAGTGGTATGTGTATGCCCAGAGTTGCTCGGGTGATTCAAGAAAGTCGGAGAAGTTGAATCTGAGTAAGTCAGAGCCCTGCTCACTTCCCCAGGCTTCTGCTGAGCCTCTGCTCTCTGGAAGGCCCTGTGTTAGTGCTGGGGACATGAGGACAAGCAGGACACCCCCCACCCACAGAATGAGAGTCTAGGAGCCTCAGCCCCAGAAGGAAGGTGGTGAGGGGCCCCCTCCAGAACAAGTCGAAGAAGGTGAGCGGTGGTGCGGCTGCAGGGCCGAGCACTCAAGTGTAAATGCCCCGAGCCGGGGCAGTGTGGGGCTTTGGGAAACTGCGATTCCTTCTGTGGGAGTTGATGGTAATGGAAGCTGGGTGCTGGCAGCGGCCAGACTTGCAGACGGTAATTCTTAGGGCTGAGAGGGAAGTGTGCAATGGAAAATTGGTCTGAAAAGTTTCTTTTGGATCACGGGTAAACCAGAGAGCAGTCTCCACCTAGGGCAGGAAGGGGAGGTGTCCTGGGCCCTTGTCACATTGCAGCTGAACAACAGTGAAGAACGAGGGGTTTAATACCATCGTCCGAAGGATCTCCTGAGAAATAAGGTTCTTGCTCCTTGACGTGATGCCCAGAAGTCGCTGGACAGGTGCTTCCCTCCCTCGTCTGGGGAATCCAGAACGGCCTCCGCTGAAACGACCATTGATTTCGGCTACCTGGGGGTTGTTTCGGCCAATTGTAAGCAAGGGCTAGATTTGAGTGGGGTTACGTGACTGAAAATAGGTGGTTTGCGTGGAAGAGAGGCGGCGAAAGAGGAAAGGGGGTGGTCTTTGATGGGTATTCTGGGAGCTTTTGAGTTAGGTGCGCCCTGCTGGGGAAGAGCCCACGCTGACGTTGAGTAATAGAGCCCCAAGGAGGGAACTAGGCAGAGCTGCAATTCTGGCTGAGGTTCTGTTCAGTTTCCGATCCAGCTGCAAATTCTCTGAGATGTCGTGGAAACCAAAAGTTTCCAGAGGAGAGAGTGGTAGGAGCTGGGGTCCAAATCATACTAGAAGTGACTACCCACCAGAAAAGACCCAGTATACGCCCGCGTCCACGTGTTCGGGCACGTTCAGCAATGGGGACGGCAGCAGAGACTCACAGGTTAAGACTGTGCTGTGGAGCGAAGGGGGTGCTCTCTCCCTGCTGAGAGCTGGAGGATAATGTGAACGTTAGATGTGATCCTGGATTTGAAGCACTGCCACATGGTAGGTGGGCACGTGAGGAAGGTGGAGACTTCCAGGGCAAATTTGACTTTCTCGGAAACCCCTCCCAGAAATGAAGGCGATTTGGCCATAGCAAATTATAACAGCTGCTTTTCATTGAGCATCCAGTATGCAAAGGTAGTAGACGTTGGAGAGACGTCAAGTGCTCCTCCACATCTTGTCTTCCTCTCCTCCCTGGACTAACGGGTTCACTGCACTGCCGGTCCCCTTGTACTTAGCAAGGGTCCTTTGAGGACCCTTTGCCACCTATCGGAGTGGATGCATCGCTTATCACAGCCACTCCTATAGGAGGCACCACAGGGGCCGTGGATTAATTCTCCAGCCGTGACAACAGGGGACACAGACCACGCTGTTTCCTCACCCGGGGACTCCAGCCACGTACATTGGACCCTTAGAGGTGAGATGTCGGATTCTGTGCCTTCGAGGCCCTGGGCAGGGGTGGAGGTGTTCAAAAGAGGAGCCGCCCACAGGAAGCTGGCTGCAGGAATTCCTCCATGCCACCTGCACCCTTCGGCCCCTGTGCTACACCCCTCAGTGCCCTCAGGACTGTGATGCGCCTCTAGTAGGAGGCCAGCTGCCGAATGGCCCTGTAGAGATTGGGGGAGTCCTCCTCCTGGGGCTCAGCCCGGTGCCCCCATCACCCCCGCTGCCCACTCTGCCCACTCTCTCCCCAACCCGGCCTCCTGGGTCCGCACAGGGTGGGGCTTTGCCCTGCCTGTCTCCCCACTGACAGCGGCTCAGTCCCCGGTGCTGTGTTCTTGTGCAAATATCTGTATTTGGAGGTCCACACACAAGAATCCCCTTTCAGGACGGGGGTAGTTCCGGGAGAGCTGGCACGACGTGATGTCACCTTTTGGTGAGTCTCCTAGTGGCTGGTAAATAATAATTGTTGCCACGTGAATGTGTGGCAGATCGCTACGATTGTGAGCTGTTTTCAGGCCATTCCCTGTAGGATGCCAAAGGGTTGATTAAAACTGATGGCCTGGTCAGGGTGACTCCGAGGTTTTGCTTTCCGGGGCTGAGCCCGAGAGAGGGAAAGGAGTGTCTTCTCTGGCACCCACAGAGCCGGCTAAGACCTGGGTGTCCCCAGACAGAGAGTTTGAGCAGACGAAAGGCTCCAGCAGACGGCAGGCGTGGTCACCAGGACACTCCCTCAGGCCCCGGGCCCCAGACACCCCCAGACTCAAAGGTGGGTTTGGAAAGGAGTCGGGCAGGAGAGGGCTTTGGGGTCCCGGGAGGCAGGCTGTGAAGAGGGTCAGCTGTCCCGGGAGAGGTGCAAGGTGGAGCACCGGCCAGATCCCGTCTGAACCGCCCTGGGCTGGCCAGGAGAGGGATGTGGGGGCAGATGTGGCTGGAGGTGAGCTGGAGTCCTGGACCACATCGTGAAATGTGCGGGGCACTCCAGGACGCGAGCAGGGACACCACATGCCCGTTCTTGGAGGGAACTGACTGATGTGGGACCGCGCTGGCCCAGGGCGGCTAGGGACTGCAGGGCTGCAGCACCCCACAGGGTGCGCCAGGGAGGCATTTCCAGGGTGCACCGTCCTCCGCAGCAGCCTCTGTGCGGGCACACGACACCCAGATCCCCAGTCAGTCCTGAGTCGGGCGGGGCGGAGCACACGGGAGCTCCCCTGCCCATCAGCAGGAAGGTGCTGACATTCTCTGGATGCCCTGAGCCCGGCCCCCAAGGGGCTGGTGTGAGGCGACTCAGCCACGGTCCCTCCTCTCTGAGAAGCCCCCGTTCCCCAGCCGCGGCTGAAGCCTGCTCAGAACTCCAGCCTCCTTGGCAAGGGGCTGCCCTCCTCCCTGGCTCTCACCTGCCCTCCTCTGTGGCAGATATCGCTGGCAGCTGCCCCCAGGGCCCTTCGTGAGCAGGTATGGGGTCCTGGCTCTCTGCCTGTTCTCGGTCCTTGAGCTGGGGCTGGGCATAGGGATAGGGCTGGCTGGTGGCAGGATGCACGGTGTGATGCCAAGGGCCATCCACAAGACGGCATCGGGGGGCAAAGCCACGTTTGCCCAGCACTCAGACGAAGGGCCTGTGCAAAGGGCCCCGCAGACTCTCACCCCCATGTGCACGCGTGAGAGTCTCTGGCCCCGTGGACGCTGTGCTTTGAACTGCTGCCCTGCCTGTGCCTGATGTCCAGCCTGCCCACGGGGGTGAGCCTGCAGGAGAACGTTGAGCCCCAAGGCAGCCGGGAGAGAGGCGGAGCAGACTGGGTAGGTGACCGGGAGAGCAGGGCCCATGCCGGAACATAAGAGCAGCCTTCAGAGGGCCGCACCTCCAGCACGTGCGTCCAGGTGGAATCTCCTCCATTCTCACGCCCTCCGTCCCGGACCCCACCTCTCCTCCGAGGCCCCCTGTCTATCTCCATGTCAGGAGAGATGGTGACCTGATGAGGCTAGGAGAGGCCACATAGGCAGGGTCCGGCATCAGGCTCTCCTCGCCACCGCTGCTTGGCGTCCCTGCGGTCCCTAAATTATGTGGCGTGAAGTGTCACACATGAGGTCACCAGGGAGGACCACCGGAAGCCCCTTGATTGTGGGGAAGACAGCTCGGGCCAGTGCAGGGACAGGGCTTTGCACCCATCCGAAGCTCAGCTGGAATAGGAGTTCCGCTGGTCATAAGCGGAGCCAAGCACGTAAACTCTCTGTGCCTCAGTTTCTTGATCTGTAGAATGGGCATAGTACTAGTGCAAGCTCAAGGTGTTGGTGTGAGTTGATACATGATGTGACCTGTATGTAAGATGCCCGGCCCACATTAGGTGGTCAGTAGATGTAGCTCTTGTCGTTGTGTGTCTGAAATGTACCTCCCCGCCATCTTGTGAAGATTCTCAACCAGTATACATGCCTTCTGATCCCCACGTACATTGACTGAGGCAGCTTTTCTTGCTGGCTGAAAATCTGCTATTGAGGATGGTCCATCTGACATGTCAGAACTGAGCAAACATGCTATAACTTGTTCTAGACCCTGCCAGGGTGATGGTCAGGGCTCCTGGGCTGGGGCAGGGAGAAGACATTGGGCTGTGGGAGTTGGCCCTGGGGGAGGCCTCAAGACCCCCTTCAGGCCTACCTCCTGCTCTGAACCCCACGCCCCAAAGCTCTGCGAGGGAGGGTCCTCCCGGTGGATGGACTCCCTGAATGCCGACAGGAGCCTCTTGCCTTGGGCCTGCCCCGTGGCCTCCCAGCTGCACGGTTCCTTGGAGCCCCGGAGCCACCTTCCCAATTCTCCCCCACAGCACAGCACGGAATTGGACGGTCCGCCCTGCACGTGGTCATTTTGAAACCATTCTGCTCACACAAGCTCTTTCAAGGTGTGAAACACGTTGAGTTCCTAATTGCCAAGCCTAAACCTCCTCTTGCTATGACGTTTCCAATTAACTTGGCTGCATTTCCTCCTAGAAAGCAGCCAGAAGAGGGATGACGTCCCCGAGGACAGGCTTATGCGCTCATAAGGCACTGGAAGCCGCCTCTGATGCTTTGGGTTAAGACCCTCAAAAGGTAGTCAGCCTGGCTCTGCCTTTTCCCAGCGTGACCCCTAGCGACCTGCAGGCTTGTGATGTCACTTGGAAGACGTAAAAGGCCTCAGTGTGTCAATGGCCTCCGAGAATCTGGAAGGAAGATGTATGGAAGACTGGTGACACTGGGTGTCAGGTAGAGGGGTGTATGATACTATTCCCCACTGTTTACATGTTTGAGACGTTCTGGAATACAAAGCGTTTATCATAAATAGCATGCCATCACATTTCATATCTTAGCTAAAATGGACCATTAAATAATGGCCAAGTGGATCCATAGAAAAAATGGAAAACCTATACTGTACAATAGAAACTGCAACTGTATTTAAGCTCAAGCCACCCTCGAATGTTCCAGGACAGGGCAGTTGCGGAGGCCAGTTCCACCAAATGGTCAGGGAGAACTCGTCGCCATTCAGGTCAACTCTTTCAAACCACAAAAAACAGGGGAAATTGTTCAACTCATTTTCCCAAGCCAGCTCTCCTTGATTTAAATACCAGAGGAGGATCCCACCGTGAAAAGAACACTCAGGCCAAAATCATTCACATTGCAGCAAATACCCTAAATAAATGAATAGCATATATTCAACATGGTAGTGAATTCAATGGACAGACTGTGTTCAACGAATGAGAATATGATTGAACAATGAGAAAATGCTTTCAAGTGTAATTCCCCACACTAACAATTTAGCAGAAATAAGAAGAGAAAACCTTTGATCACATCAATGGGTACAGAAAAGTCCTTTGAATGAAATGCAACACGAGTATGTGGAGAAAACTTTCAGCAGAATAAGACTGGTAGGGCACTTCCCTTTCCTGAAAGCAACAGCAAACACGCTGAAGTGTGAAACACTAGAAGCACTCTCGTCAGAGACGAGTCATACATGGAATCACCTCCTCTTTTTGAAGCTGCACTGGAACACACGGCCGGAGCCGTGGACATCCCAATCAATGACAGGAATGAGTACTGAAAAGAAAGAGTTCGTTAATATTTGGTGTGACACGAACATCGCCTTCCTAGAAAATTGAGAGGAATGGGCACGTGGAATAGTCAAATGAAAACCAGACTTCAGAAAAAGAGTGGATGGCAGATCATGACTATCACAAAATCAAGAGCCTCCCCACACCGAAGCAAAACTACTTAGAATGTATAATAAGAGGAAATACTCCATTCACAACAGCAACAAAATCCAAAATTTAACTAAGAAGAAGCCGAACGAAAATACACAAGATCTTTAGGAATGCAACGATACAAGTTTACGCATAGATTCAGGTAAAAGAAGCCCCCAAAGGGAGCCGTGTGCTATATTCCTTCAGGGAGAACAGAATAGTGCAAAGATGTCAGTTCTGCTCAAAAGACTGTGGGGGCCAAGATGACAATCAATCTCCGACTCCTGTCTTCCACGCCCAAAATCAACCCTGGAAAGCCATAGAATGGAGAATGAAATTATATACACAAACACGCACACACGCAATAACTACACACCTATTTGAATGGCCGGAATCTGGTACACTGACAGCAGCATAGGCTGTCGAGGATGGGGAGCAGCAGGAAGTCTCATTCATTGCTGATGGGAGACCAAACTGGTACAGCCACTTTGGAGGACGGGTTAGCAGTTCCTAACCAAACATACGTATTCTTACTACGTGATGCGGCAATCACATAGGTATTTTCCCAAAAGAGGCGAAAAGGTGTGTCCACACAAAAACCTGCACACAGATATTGAGGGCATCTTTGCTAATAATTGCCAAAACGTGGAAGCAACCAAGACGTCCTTCAGTAGGTGAATGGGTGAATAATCTGGGGTACATCCAGATAATGGCATACGATTCGGTGCAAAAAAGAAAATGAGCATCAAGCCATGAAAAGCCATGGAGGAACCTTAGCAGCAGAGTGCCGAGTGAACAAAGCCAATCTGAAAAGGCTCCCTACTGTATGATTCCAAATATACAAACATTCTGGAACAGGCAAATGACGGAGACGCTCAAAAGAGCAGTGGTCGCCAGGGGTTGTGAGGGGAGGGCACAATAGGCAGAGCACAGGGGAGTTTTCGGGCAGTGAAACTCCTCTGGAAGACACTGAAACGATGGATACATGTCTTTATACATGTGTCCAACCCCACAGAATGTACGACACCAAGTGTGAACCCTAATGTTAATGATGGACATTGGGGGATATGATGTGTCCGTGTAGGTTCCTCGATTATAACATGTGTCCCACTCTGGTAGGGGATGTTGATAATGGGGGAGGCTAGGCATGTGTGGGGGCAGCGGGGAAGTGGGAAATCTCTGTAGCTGCTTTTTTTTTTTTTTTTTTTTCCCCTGGGCACCTAAGAGGCTCTAGAAAACATAAAGTCTTCAAAAACCACACACAATGTGACCAACGGTATCTAAACAACAAGAGAAAGCCCTGGGGAGACTGAAGACTGTGGTGAGCCTGGTACTTGTGTTTGGGGTAGGGGGCGTGGGCAGCGTCAGCCAAGCTGGGAGGGTCTGTAGGCTGCGTCGATGCAGATGACAGGATGGGAAGGAGGAAAGGTTTCAAACTTCTGCTCCTACTTCACTGCACACATCTGAAGCAGGCCCTCAGACCACACATGCCAGTGGCCCTGGGGCAAAACCAGGGCAGCAGGAAAGATGGGTCGAGGGAAGCATTTGACTCCGGGCTCTGTGCTAATAACCCCCTGAAACCGTCTTAGTGGCTGAGGACTGGCCTTTCAAAAGATTCTCATTTTAATAGAATATAAAGAATAGACAAGAAACAAATAGCGAGTTATCAGAGCGAATCAGAGAGAGAGAGAGGAGGCAGTCTTTCCGTAAAGTAAGTATACACACATACGTAGATTGCCTACATATATCTAGAAAGACACAATAGGAACACATATGCATACATATCCATGCTTAGGGGCATATTCACGTGGCACGTACACATACGTTATCTCAAAGCACATAGAAGCTACGTATGTGTTATAGGCATAAACACAGGACGGCCGCAGCGGGCAGAGACGTACAATGTATTTCTTACTGGGAAGGAGGATTAAAAGGAAAATCCCTGCACTCGACCACGCAACATGAGGTCACCCTAAACCCCGGGGGACCCTCCCAAAGCCCCTGCCGCTGCTCAGCGTCTTCCGGACAAATGAAAGCCCGAAAAGAACGAGTTTGCGGAGTCGGGCCGGCTGGTGCGGAGACCCCATGGGAAGGGGGGCTTCTTCTGCAACCTCCCCCACGGCCCTGGGCACGCAAGCCCCCATCCAGCAGCACCTCCCCCGGGACAGCAGCTCTTCTCGGCCAGGGGGGATGAGGACCCTCCCGAGGGAGGTCGGAGGGCTCTCCCTGCCCCAGAACACAGGACCCCACAGAAGCCCCCCGCGCCCCTCCTGTGCATTCTGGGGGACCCCCGGCAGGGCTGTCAGCTGAGCGCTTCCCCCGCCCCCTGTGCCCCTCCTCAGACAACCAGGGGAGTCAGAGTCAGAGTCAGAGTCTGAGGGTGACGGTCACAGACTCGGGGGCCAGAGGGCGGGGGCCCAGGCCGGGCCAGAGTCAGGGTGAGGAGCAGCGGGCGGGCAGAACGGACCCCCGGGACAGCGTCTCCACCCCTGCCGTCAGCCCTGGGAGACCCCTGGCCACGACGTCCGGATGTGACGTCCTCTGGCGTGCGCCTCGGAGGTCTGAGGGAGCCGAGGGTCTCGCGGAGGGAGGTCGGATTCGGGTCCGCAGAGGGAAGGCGGCCAGGCCTGGTGGGTGTCCAGGTAACCCCAGAGGGAGGACTCCGGGCCCCAGGGCGTCCAGGTCTGCCCCTGCCGTCAGCCCTGAGGGACTCCAGGGACCGTGGGGGGCGGGCGGGGAGGGGGCGGGGGGGGGCAGGGTGGGGGGAGGGGCGGGGGGCAGGCTGAGGCCCCGCCCCCACCGCCTCCTCAGAGGAGCCTGCTGGGGAGGGCCCGGTCTGAGGGGAGCGGCCTCGGGGGGGGGGGGGGGGGGCAGAGGCCGGGGCCCAGGCCCTGCCGGGAGTCAAGGAGAGGAGCAGAGGGAGGGCGGCCAGCGGCCACTGCCGTCAGCCCTGGGCATCCCCGGGCCTAGCGGCCTGAGGTGACCGCCACAGACTGCCCCCGGGGTTCCCAGGACCGTGAGGGCCTCGGGTCCACAGAAAGAGGGTCCCAGGACCTGCTGGGGCTCAAGGTGAGGACCCTGAGGGAGGACAGAGGGGGCGCCACAGAAAAGCGCCCCCGCCGGCAGCCGCGGGGGGGCGCCAGGCGCCAGGAGCACAGGCCGCGTTTCCGACTTCCGCATCCGGGACTGGGAGAGAGTGGGGACTTGGTGACAGGAGCGGGGCCTGAGCGGGGCAGAGGGGAGGGCCCAGGGCCTGCCGGGAGTCAAGGGGAGACGCTGAGGGAGGACTGAGGGACCCTGGACCCCAGGACAGAGAGGGCTCCTGTGTCCCTTGCTCGCTCGGTCTTGGGAAGCCTCCGAGCTGGATGACCTGAGGAGGCGTTTGCTGCCTTCTGCCTCGGGGGTCTTCGGGACGTGAGGACTCTGGCTTCAGGGCAGCAGAAGGTGGAGTCCCCAGACCCCGAGGGAGGACTGAGCAGAGCCCCAGCCTAGACATAGGCGACCCCAGCAGAAATCTGCCCCCGTGGTCAGTCCTGCCAGGCCAGGCAGCATGTCAGGAGGAGTGGCCTGTCCCCTTCCTCCTCGTGGTCTCAGCGGGATGGCGGCCTTGGCCTGCAGCATGCATCCTCAGGTTAGCAGAAGGGATGGCTCCAGGCCTGGCCAAGAGGAAATGTGAATACCTTGAGGACACTGAGGGGACTCCCTCCCCAGCCAGAGGGGGACCCCACTGAAAAAGGCCCTACGCCTGTCACCCCTGCAGACCCCAGGCAGTGGTGGCCGCAGGTGGTGCATCATCACTCACCTCTGCCTCGGGCTCTCTGGGAGGTGAGGCCTTGGTCTGAGCTGCGACATCAGGTCAGCAGAGAGAGTCGTCCCAGGATCTGCCGGCTGTCACGGTGAGGACCTTTCATGAGGAGAGGACGTACCCCCCCCCCCACACACACACACACCCCTCAGAAAAGAAAGGAAGACACAGACTCCTGCTGTCCCCTGTTCTCAGCCCTTGGCGGAACAGTCGGCGGTGATCCTCAGTGGCATGCTGACTTCTCCCATGGCGGGAAGGTGGGGAGTCCTCCGGGAAGAGAGGGCTTGATGTGAGGGGGAGATGTCAGCTGTCCCAGGTGGGGTGCGGGAGGAAGGGCAGGCCCTGGCAGGAGGAAGGACGAACAACCTACAGGAGGTCTGAGGGAACCCCCACCCCAGGACGGAAGGGCTGGTCCCCGCTGCCAGCCTTTTGCGATCATGGCTGAGGGGTGGGGGGTGGGGGTGGGGGTGGATGTGGTGGCTCCTCCCGTTTCTCTCAGAGCCCTCAGGGAGGTGAGGACCTTGGTCTGAGAGGACGACATCACGTCATCTGAGGAAGCACGTCTGGTCAGCTGAGACAGGAGTCTCAGTTCTCGCCAAGAGTCAAGGTGAGGACCCTGAGGGAGGAGTACCCCAATCCCCAGGACAAAGAGGGGGCCCCACAGAAATCTGGCCTGTCCCTCCTGTCAGCCCTGGAAAGCCCATGGCAGAGCTGTCTGGGTGAGCCCCTCCTCATTTCCGGATCGGTGGTCTCGGGAAGGGGAGGGCCTTGGTCTGAGGCTCTGGACTCAGGTCAGCTGAGGCAGGATCCCAGGCCCTGGCAGGGCTCACAGTGAGGACTGAGGGGACCCCCCCACACACACACACACATGCACACACCGGGACACATGGAACCCAGGCCTGCCCTACCCTTCTGTCTGCCATGGGGAGACCCGGGATCGGTGGGTGGATTGATTCCCCCTCACTTGGTTTTCTGGTGTCTTTGGGAGGTGAGGCCTTTGCCTCAGGTCAACAGAGGGCGTTGTCCCAGACCCTGCAGGGTGTCAAGGTGAAGACTGACCGGACCATCCATCCCAGGACAGATGGAACCCACAGAGTTCGGCCACCCCTTATTGTGCCCTGGTACCTACTGTTAGCCCCTGGGAAGGTGTGGCCTGATATGGGGCCCCCTCCCTTCCCTCTGTTCAGTCTCAGGGGTGTGTGGCCTTGTCCTGAGAGTTTAGCCTCAGGGCAGCAGAGAGGTGGTGCCCAGGCTCTGCCAGGGGAAAGGTGAGGACCCTGAGTGAGCATGGAAGGGACCACCCACCCCAGAAGAGTGGGGACCTCACAGAGTCCGGCCCACCCCTCCTGTCAGCACCGGGGGCCCAGGGCTGTGCTTGCAGCCTGCACCCTGAGGCGCCCCCTCGTTTCCTCTTACAGGGGCTCCAGGAACCCGCAGGTGAAGGCCTTGGCCTGAGGTTCGTGTCCTCGGGTCGCAGAGCAGAGGAGGGCCAGGCAGTGCCAGGAGTCAAGGTGAGGTACACACCCTGAACGAGTACCCAGGGTCTCCCCCATGCCAGAGCGGAGGAGACCCAACAGCGCCCGAGCCCACCCCACCCCACCCCACTGTCCTCCCCCAGAACATCGGGCCGTGCTGGGTGCACCCTGAGGAGCCGTCTCACTTCCTCCCTCAGGTTCTCTGGGCACAGGCCACAAAGGAGGACAGAGTCCTGTGAAGCCGAGAGCACCTCTAAAGAGGAGAGCTGTAAGTCGCCTTTGTCAGAGCCGCCAAGGGTGCGTTTCTCAGCTGAGGCCGCTCACGCTCCCTGTCCCCCCCAGGCCCAGGAGTCCCCATCGGTCACCTCCTGCCCACGCTCCGGCTGGCTGCCCGACACGCGTCGTCATGACTCTAGGTCGGATGAGTAAGCTCTGCAAGCGTGAGGAAGGCCATCAGGACCCAAGAGAGGCCCAGGGCCTGGTGGATGCGCAGCTGTCCGGGGCTGAAGAGGGGGCGGCCATATCCCCCTCCTCCTCCCTCTCCTCCTCCTCATCTATCCTGTCCCTGGACACCCTGGAGGAGGTGGCTGCTGCTGCGACCCCGAGTCCTCCCCAGAGCCCTCAGAGTGCCTGGCCCTCCCCCACTGCCATGGCAGCCGCTCCGTGGAGCCAATCCGAAGACGATGGCTCCAGCAGCCAAGGTGAGGAGGGGCCAAGCGCCGCCTGGGAGGACCCGGAAGACGCCGAGTCCTCACTCCAAGATGCACTCCATTTGAAGATGGCTGACCTGATAGACTTCCTGCTCCTCAAGTATTGCACAAAGGAGCCAACCACCAAGGCAGAAATGCTGAATATGGTCATGAGAGAGTACGAGGACCACTTCCCTGTGGTCTTCAGCCAAGCCTGTGAGTGCATACAGCTGGTCTTTGGTGTTGACGTGAAGGAAGTGGACCCCAGCGACCACTCCTACGTCCTGGTCACCACCCTGGGCCTCACCTACGATGGGATGCAGAGTGGTGAGCAGAGCATGCCCAAGACCGGCCTCCTGGTGCTGCTCCTGGGCATGATCGTCCTGGAGGGCGACTGCGCCCCTGAGGAGGACATTTGGGAAGCGCTAAGTGTCATGGGGGTGTGTGCCGGGACGGAGCACTTCATCTACGGGGAGCCCGGGGAGCTCCTCACCAACGTTTGGGTGCAGGAGCAGTACGTGGAGTACCGGCAGGTGCCCGACAGCGATCCTGCACGCTACGAGTTCCTGTGGGGTCCCAGGGCCCATGCTGAAACCAGCAAGATGCAAGTCCTGGACTATTTGCTCAGCGTCCGTAGCAGGGGTCCCGGTCCCTTCCTCCCCCTGTCTGTCGAGGGTGCGAGCCATGAGGAAGAGGGGGCCTGAGCCAGAGTTGCAGCCAGGCACGGTCCAGGCCCACGTCCAGCAGCTTCTGCTGGGCATCAAACGAGGCCACTTCGTCACTGCGTTTTGAAGAGAGAGCAGTCAGCGTTCTAAGTAGCAGGGGGCCAGGGCGAGCCGGGGGGACACGGTGGAGAGTGTCTTTGGGTTCCTGTTCTCTAAGATGCATCTTGGTTTCCTTTAGGAATTGTTCAAATGTTGTTCCCTTTAATAGAGGGTGTCAGTAGCCTCAGTGTCTAAGTTTGTGAATGACATTGGCCGTACATGAATTTGAACTTCTCCAGTCCAGGAGGGAGAGTTTTGCTGTTTGGTAAAAGTAGTTGGGACACCTTCCATCGTAGTCTGTGATCTGAACTCGATGACATGTCACCGGAACAGGAATTTCCTTGGAAATGTGAAAGAACTTAGCAGTCACATCGATGGGGTCAAGAAATAGAGAAATAAATGTAGATGGTACTTAATCCTTGGCTTCTTATCCCTTCTCTTCCGTCGTTCTATCAAACTAAAAGTGGTATGTGTATGCCCAGAGTTGCTCGGGTGATTCAAGAAAGTCGGAGAAGTTGAATCTGAGTAAGTCAGAGCCCTGCTCACTTCCCCAGGCTTCTGCTGAGCCTCTGCTCTCTGGAAGGCCCTGTGTTAGTGCTGGGGACATGAGGACAAGCAGGACACCCCCCACCCACAGAATGAGAGTCTAGGAGCCTCAGCCCCAGAAGGAAGGTGGTGAGGGGCCCCCTCCAGAACAAGTCGAAGAAGGTGAGCGGTGGTGCGGCTGCAGGGCCGAGCACTCAAGTGTAAATGCCCCGAGCCGGGGCAGTGTGGGGCTTTGGGAAACTGCGATTCCTTCTGTGGGAGTTGATGGTAATGGAAGCTGGGTGCTGGCAGCGGCCAGACTTGCAGACGGTAATTCTTAGGGCTGAGAGGGAAGTGTGCAATGGAAAATTGGTCTGAAAAGTTTCTTTTGGATCACGGGTAAACCAGAGAGCAGTCTCCACCTAGGGCAGGAAGGGGAGGTGTCCTGGGCCCTTGTCACATTGCAGCTGAACAACAGTGAAGAACGAGGGGTTTAATACCATCGTCCGAAGGATCTCCTGAGAAATAAGGTTCTTGCTCCTTGACGTGATGCCCAGAAGTCGCTGGACAGGTGCTTCCCTCCCTCGTCTGGGGAATCCAGAACGGCCTCCGCTGAAACGACCATTGATTTCGGCTACCTGGGGGTTGTTTCGGCCAATTGTAAGCAAGGGCTAGATTTGAGTGGGGTTACGTGACTGAAAATAGGTGGTTTGCGTGGAAGAGAGGCGGCGAAAGAGGAAAGGGGGTGGTCTTTGATGGGTATTCTGGGAGCTTTTGAGTTAGGTGCGCCCTGCTGGGGAAGAGCCCACGCTGACGTTGAGTAATAGAGCCCCAAGGAGGGAACTAGGCAGAGCTGCAATTCTGGCTGAGGTTCTGTTCAGTTTCCGATCCAGCTGCAAATTCTCTGAGATGTCGTGGAAACCAAAAGTTTCCAGAGGAGAGAGTGGTAGGAGCTGGGGTCCAAATCATACTAGAAGTGACTACCCACCAGAAAAGACCCAGTATACGCCCGCGTCCACGTGTTCGGGCACGTTCAGCAATGGGGACGGCAGCAGAGACTCACAGGTTAAGACTGTGCTGTGGAGCGAAGGGGGTGCTCTCTCCCTGCTGAGAGCTGGAGGATAATGTGAACGTTAGATGTGATCCTGGATTTGAAGCACTGCCACATGGTAGGTGGGCACGTGAGGAAGGTGGAGACTTCCAGGGCAAATTTGACTTTCTCGGAAACCCCTCCCAGAAATGAAGGCGATTTGGCCATAGCAAATTATAACAGCTGCTTTTCATTGAGCATCCAGTATGCAAAGGTAGTAGACGTTGGAGAGACGTCAAGTGCTCCTCCACATCTTGTCTTCCTCTCCTCCCTGGACTAACGGGTTCACTGCACTGCCGGTCCCCTTGTACTTAGCAAGGGTCCTTTGAGGACCCTTTGCCACCTATCGGAGTGGATGCATCGCTTATCACAGCCACTCCTATAGGAGGCACCACAGGGGCCGTGGATTAATTCTCCAGCCGTGACAACAGGGGACACAGACCACGCTGTTTCCTCACCCGGGGACTCCAGCCACGTACATTGGACCCTTAGAGGTGAGATGTCGGATTCTGTGCCTTCGAGGCCCTGGGCAGGGGTGGAGGTGTTCAAAAGAGGAGCCGCCCACAGGAAGCTGGCTGCAGGAATTCCTCCATGCCACCTGCACCCTTCGGCCCCTGTGCTACACCCCTCAGTGCCCTCAGGACTGTGATGCGCCTCTAGTAGGAGGCCAGCTGCCGAATGGCCCTGTAGAGATTGGGGGAGTCCTCCTCCTGGGGCTCAGCCCGGTGCCCCCATCACCCCCGCTGCCCACTCTGCCCACTCTCTCCCCAACCCGGCCTCCTGGGTCCGCACAGGGTGGGGCTTTGCCCTGCCTGTCTCCCCACTGACAGCGGCTCAGTCCCCGGTGCTGTGTTCTTGTGCAAATATCTGTATTTGGAGGTCCACACACAAGAATCCCCTTTCAGGACGGGGGTAGTTCCGGGAGAGCTGGCACGACGTGATGTCACCTTTTGGTGAGTCTCCTAGTGGCTGGTAAATAATAATTGTTGCCACGTGAATGTGTGGCAGATCGCTACGATTGTGAGCTGTTTTCAGGCCATTCCCTGTAGGATGCCAAAGGGTTGATTAAAACTGATGGCCTGGTCAGGGTGACTCCGAGGTTTTGCTTTCCGGGGCTGAGCCCGAGAGAGGGAAAGGAGTGTCTTCTCTGGCACCCACAGAGCCGGCTAAGACCTGGGTGTCCCCAGACAGAGAGTTTGAGCAGACGAAAGGCTCCAGCAGACGGCAGGCGTGGTCACCAGGACACTCCCTCAGGCCCCGGGCCCCAGACACCCCCAGACTCAAAGGTGGGTTTGGAAAGGAGTCGGGCAGGAGAGGGCTTTGGGGTCCCGGGAGGCAGGCTGTGAAGAGGGTCAGCTGTCCCGGGAGAGGTGCAAGGTGGAGCACCGGCCAGATCCCGTCTGAACCGCCCTGGGCTGGCCAGGAGAGGGATGTGGGGGCAGATGTGGCTGGAGGTGAGCTGGAGTCCTGGACCACATCGTGAAATGTGCGGGGCACTCCAGGACGCGAGCAGGGACACCACATGCCCGTTCTTGGAGGGAACTGACTGATGTGGGACCGCGCTGGCCCAGGGCGGCTAGGGACTGCAGGGCTGCAGCACCCCACAGGGTGCGCCAGGGAGGCATTTCCAGGGTGCACCGTCCTCCGCAGCAGCCTCTGTGCGGGCACACGACACCCAGATCCCCAGTCAGTCCTGAGTCGGGCGGGGCGGAGCACACGGGAGCTCCCCTGCCCATCAGCAGGAAGGTGCTGACATTCTCTGGATGCCCTGAGCCCGGCCCCCAAGGGGCTGGTGTGAGGCGACTCAGCCACGGTCCCTCCTCTCTGAGAAGCCCCCGTTCCCCAGCCGCGGCTGAAGCCTGCTCAGAACTCCAGCCTCCTTGGCAAGGGGCTGCCCTCCTCCCTGGCTCTCACCTGCCCTCCTCTGTGGCAGATATCGCTGGCAGCTGCCCCCAGGGCCCTTCGTGAGCAGGTATGGGGTCCTGGCTCTCTGCCTGTTCTCGGTCCTTGAGCTGGGGCTGGGCATAGGGATAGGGCTGGCTGGTGGCAGGATGCACGGTGTGATGCCAAGGGCCATCCACAAGACGGCATCGGGGGGCAAAGCCACGTTTGCCCAGCACTCAGACGAAGGGCCTGTGCAAAGGGCCCCGCAGACTCTCACCCCCATGTGCACGCGTGAGAGTCTCTGGCCCCGTGGACGCTGTGCTTTGAACTGCTGCCCTGCCTGTGCCTGATGTCCAGCCTGCCCACGGGGGTGAGCCTGCAGGAGAACGTTGAGCCCCAAGGCAGCCGGGAGAGAGGCGGAGCAGACTGGGTAGGTGACCGGGAGAGCAGGGCCCATGCCGGAACATAAGAGCAGCCTTCAGAGGGCCGCACCTCCAGCACGTGCGTCCAGGTGGAATCTCCTCCATTCTCACGCCCTCCGTCCCGGACCCCACCTCTCCTCCGAGGCCCCCTGTCTATCTCCATGTCAGGAGAGATGGTGACCTGATGAGGCTAGGAGAGGCCACATAGGCAGGGTCCGGCATCAGGCTCTCCTCGCCACCGCTGCTTGGCGTCCCTGCGGTCCCTAAATTATGTGGCGTGAAGTGTCACACATGAGGTCACCAGGGAGGACCACCGGAAGCCCCTTGATTGTGGGGAAGACAGCTCGGGCCAGTGCAGGGACAGGGCTTTGCACCCATCCGAAGCTCAGCTGGAATAGGAGTTCCGCTGGTCATAAGCGGAGCCAAGCACGTAAACTCTCTGTGCCTCAGTTTCTTGATCTGTAGAATGGGCATAGTACTAGTGCAAGCTCAAGGTGTTGGTGTGAGTTGATACATGATGTGACCTGTATGTAAGATGCCCGGCCCACATTAGGTGGTCAGTAGATGTAGCTCTTGTCGTTGTGTGTCTGAAATGTACCTCCCCGCCATCTTGTGAAGATTCTCAACCAGTATACATGCCTTCTGATCCCCACGTACATTGACTGAGGCAGCTTTTCTTGCTGGCTGAAAATCTGCTATTGAGGATGGTCCATCTGACATGTCAGAACTGAGCAAACATGCTATAACTTGTTCTAGACCCTGCCAGGGTGATGGTCAGGGCTCCTGGGCTGGGGCAGGGAGAAGACATTGGGCTGTGGGAGTTGGCCCTGGGGGAGGCCTCAAGACCCCCTTCAGGCCTACCTCCTGCTCTGAACCCCACGCCCCAAAGCTCTGCGAGGGAGGGTCCTCCCGGTGGATGGACTCCCTGAATGCCGACAGGAGCCTCTTGCCTTGGGCCTGCCCCGTGGCCTCCCAGCTGCACGGTTCCTTGGAGCCCCGGAGCCACCTTCCCAATTCTCCCCCACAGCACAGCACGGAATTGGACGGTCCGCCCTGCACGTGGTCATTTTGAAACCATTCTGCTCACACAAGCTCTTTCAAGGTGTGAAACACGTTGAGTTCCTAATTGCCAAGCCTAAACCTCCTCTTGCTATGACGTTTCCAATTAACTTGGCTGCATTTCCTCCTAGAAAGCAGCCAGAAGAGGGATGACGTCCCCGAGGACAGGCTTATGCGCTCATAAGGCACTGGAAGCCGCCTCTGATGCTTTGGGTTAAGACCCTCAAAAGGTAGTCAGCCTGGCTCTGCCTTTTCCCAGCGTGACCCCTAGCGACCTGCAGGCTTGTGATGTCACTTGGAAGACGTAAAAGGCCTCAGTGTGTCAATGGCCTCCGAGAATCTGGAAGGAAGATGTATGGAAGACTGGTGACACTGGGTGTCAGGTAGAGGGGTGTATGATACTATTCCCCACTGTTTACATGTTTGAGACGTTCTGGAATACAAAGCGTTTATCATAAATAGCATGCCATCACATTTCATATCTTAGCTAAAATGGACCATTAAATAATGGCCAAGTGGATCCATAGAAAAAATGGAAAACCTATACTGTACAATAGAAACTGCAACTGTATTTAAGCTCAAGCCACCCTCGAATGTTCCAGGACAGGGCAGTTGCGGAGGCCAGTTCCACCAAATGGTCAGGGAGAACTCGTCGCCATTCAGGTCAACTCTTTCAAACCACAAAAAACAGGGGAAATTGTTCAACTCATTTTCCCAAGCCAGCTCTCCTTGATTTAAATACCAGAGGAGGATCCCACCGTGAAAAGAACACTCAGGCCAAAATCATTCACATTGCAGCAAATACCCTAAATAAATGAATAGCATATATTCAACATGGTAGTGAATTCAATGGACAGACTGTGTTCAACGAATGAGAATATGATTGAACAATGAGAAAATGCTTTCAAGTGTAATTCCCCACACTAACAATTTAGCAGAAATAAGAAGAGAAAACCTTTGATCACATCAATGGGTACAGAAAAGTCCTTTGAATGAAATGCAACACGAGTATGTGGAGAAAACTTTCAGCAGAATAAGACTGGTAGGGCACTTCCCTTTCCTGAAAGCAACAGCAAACACGCTGAAGTGTGAAACACTAGAAGCACTCTCGTCAGAGACGAGTCATACATGGAATCACCTCCTCTTTTTGAAGCTGCACTGGAACACACGGCCGGAGCCGTGGACATCCCAATCAATGACAGGAATGAGTACTGAAAAGAAAGAGTTCGTTAATATTTGGTGTGACACGAACATCGCCTTCCTAGAAAATTGAGAGGAATGGGCACGTGGAATAGTCAAATGAAAACCAGACTTCAGAAAAAGAGTGGATGGCAGATCATGACTATCACAAAATCAAGAGCCTCCCCACACCGAAGCAAAACTACTTAGAATGTATAATAAGAGGAAATACTCCATTCACAACAGCAACAAAATCCAAAATTTAACTAAGAAGAAGCCGAACGAAAATACACAAGATCTTTAGGAATGCAACGATACAAGTTTACGCATAGATTCAGGTAAAAGAAGCCCCCAAAGGGAGCCGTGTGCTATATTCCTTCAGGGAGAACAGAATAGTGCAAAGATGTCAGTTCTGCTCAAAAGACTGTGGGGGCCAAGATGACAATCAATCTCCGACTCCTGTCTTCCACGCCCAAAATCAACCCTGGAAAGCCATAGAATGGAGAATGAAATTATATACACAAACACACACACACGCAATAACTACACACCTATTTGAATGGCCGGAATCTGGTACACTGACAGCAGCATAGGCTGTCGAGGATGGGGAGCAGCAGGAAGTCTCATTCATTGCTGATGGGAGACCAAACTGGTACAGCCACTTTGGAGGACGGGTTAGCAGTTCCTAACCAAACATACGTATTCTTACTACGTGATGCGGCAATCACATAGGTATTTTCCCAAAAGAGGCGAAAAGGTGTGTCCACACAAAAACCTGCACACAGATATTGAGGGCATCTTTGCTAATAATTGCCAAAACGTGGAAGCAACCAAGACGTCCTTCAGTAGGTGAATGGGTGAATAATCTGGGGTACATCCAGATAATGGCATACGATTCGGTGCAAAAAAGAAATGAGCATCAAGCCATGAAAAGCCATGGAGGAACCTTAGCAGCAGAGTGCCGAGTGAACAAAGCCAATCTGAAAAGGCTCCCTACTGTATGATTCCAAATATACAAACATTCTGGAACAGGCAAATGACGGAGACGCTCAAAAGAGCAGTGGTCGCCAGGGGTTGTGAGGGGAGGGCACAATAGGCAGAGCACAGGGGAGTTTTCGGGCAGTGAAACTCCTCTGGAAGACACTGAAACGATGGATACATGTCTTTATACATGTGTCCAACCCCACAGAATGTACGACACCAAGTGTGAACCCTAATGTAAACAGTAGGTTTCAATTAATAATTATGTGTCAATATTGGGTCATCAACTCTATCTAGTGTACCACACTAATGCAAGATGTTGATAATAAGGGAAACTGGGGAAGGGTGAGCTGTGAGTGGTATATAGCGACTCTTTGTACTTTCCACTCAATTTTTCTATAAACCTAAAACTACTCAAAAATAAAAAGTTTATTAATTTTTTATAAAGTCATTCCAGGTAATTTTGTGCAGCTAGTCCAGCACCAAGTGTTTAGGATCTACTATTTTAGGGAATACCTGCCTTTTGGTCTCATTGCATCATTAAATAGATGCCATTGAAATAATTCATCTCTGATTATGGAGTCAGCTTCTTTCAGAATGCCTTGTTGTTGTACTGACTGAGACTTTGGACAAGAGTATGCTGAAAATGTAGGGCTTCCTTTCTTTGTATCTACATCTTCAGGAGCAGTGCCTGATAGGATCTTCTAGGGGGGAATTCAATCATCAAGTGGGATGTGGATTGGAAATAGGAAGAAACCTGAGTACCTTAGTGTGTCTTCCAATCCAGCAAGTCCGTGTGTCTCCATGCTGGTTTTCAATTGATTGCCTCTCAGCCCCAAATCCACCCTTCTTTAACTGCTCTGTGATAATGGAGGTGGGCTTTGTAAATATTCCTCCCTACCATCTGGCACAGTGTTAATCCTTGTCAGTAGAAGATGCTGGAGAAATGCTGGAGGAGAAAGGGGCTTCCCTTCCAGGTTCTGGTGCACCTCACTTGTTAGCCTCCTGCAGAGCACAGCTTCCTCTAGGGCTTGGCTCCTGAGCATGCACTGTCTTCTGTGCTGGGCTTCTGCATGTATGCAGCACGTCTCTTATTTTCTGATGCTTTGACATCTGGGGCCTTGCTGACCTTGGAGGGACTGCCCCTCCTAGGGTTAGCTAATTCCTATAGATAGTAAATAACTCACCTGTGGAGCATGCTTTACAAATGCAAACCAACCATTTCAGAGCCCATATCATCAACCACCTCCTTTGTGGACTTTCACACTGGAGGTCACTGTCTCCCTGCCCTAATCACCCCAGGGCCAGGTACTAAGCAGGTAGCAACAGCCCCTATGCTTCAGAGCCTGCCAAACTAGCCAATCCTAAGCCTGCTGCCCTGCATCACCCATCTCTTCCCTCAGAAACCACAATAAAGGCTCTTGCTCACAGTTCTCCCCTCTCCCTCTGCCTTGTGACTGACCCTGGTGCTGTCCCGTGTGACCGTGTGGCATGTCCCCTCCTCTTGGAATCTGTGAGTATAACATACTGTTTTTTCAGTAGCCCTTGTCTCCTGATCTGTTGGCCTTGCCATACATAAATAGCAATAAAACCCATGAAAACACTGCAGGATGAAGTTTAGTTTCTCCTGTGCTAGGCTCTTGCAGGATGAAGCTTTCTCCAGTGCTGGGCTCCAACCAAGCAGTTTCTCCAGCACCTGGCTCCTGCAGAGGATGGCTTCTCCAGCTCCCAGTTCCTACAGCATGTGGTGGTCAGCAGTGCCCAGTGGCCAACATCTTCCAATAGAGTGTGGAATTCCAGCCCTGGGGATGGTGGCTGCTCCCTATACCTGCAATTCCCGCATTCTTTAGTGTTCTCTCCTCTTGCTAATCAAACTCTTGTTACTCCTGTCAGTTTAAAAAGCAAATTCACCCGTTGCTTTACCCTCAAAATGAATTAATTCAGGAATAGCCAAAAGAATTGCAATTTGGGATGTGCATGCTATGGTGAACCATAGGCAAATCCAAAGAAGAAAGGGGGGGCTGCTTTTGTAGGGAAAAGGGGGGATTAGGGAGGGGCTGTTCTAAAGGAAAGTCCATTGGGGGAAAGTAACAGTTCAGGGCAGCAGCAGCTTCTCATTGGCTGAGCTGTGGCTTTTCTCATTGGCTGGGCTGTTGCCAGGTGGGGAGAGAAATCTTCCTTCAGTAGTAAAGTAGTTTTACTTCCTGTCCAAGATGCAAGCTCTTCCTCTTCCTGTTTGGTATAATTGATGATGTATGATAGGGCATGAGCGCTCCCCCTACAGGCTTTCCTGACTTCAATTTAGTTAAGGTTTCTTAATTTCCATACTCCAATCCTGTTAATAGTTCTTCCTATTAATCTTTACCTGTTCAAATGACTGTCTGGTTCTGTCTCTTCACTGGACCCTGACTGATACAGTCTACTAGGTCCCGTAATCATTTTTAATCATCTTTTCTTCAGGGAATGTTCAAGAGGGGGAAGTTATGGTTTTCGTTGGTGCTTTGCAACAGAGACTAAGCATCTATTTCCAGAATGTCATACAAAGCAAAAAGGAGCTGAATAAAAGTGTACTTGGTGGGCACCCATCTCCTGAACTAGAGACATTCAAAAACTGATTACACACCATTATAAGATGATTTGTATCTCTGCCACACTTGATTAACTGAAAGTTGAACAATGAAATGCTGTTTATACAGTCTATTTTTGTAATGGGCCAGTGTCCTGTGTCCTAGAACTGAGTTTGAGCAGTTTAGAAAATTATTACCACCATGAGGGAAAAAAAAAACTTAGAGAATCTGTAGCTTTAAGTTTTACTTCTTTATATGCAATATTCAAAATCATTTAAAATTTTTCAAGCAACTTACACAAATACAAAAAAGATAAAAATAAACGCATTAATCAAGGAAACTGGGAGATAAAAGTATGAACAATAGATGAGCTAATTAGATAGAATTCATGCTTCGGGATCCAGAAGTATGCCACATATTTGTCTCTGAAGTTTTCAGCAAAGCGCAGATGACATGATTGGTTTCCTAATTCACAGTGTCCCTAAGACAAAAATTAAATCAATGGTTCCAAAAGGAACAACTATTCCTGGTACTGAAACCAGGGGGGCTTTCTATCATTGTTCAGGGTCTTGTGAATCTTGAAACAAATCCATGGATATCCTGAAGTTCCATTTCTGTCCAGTTGAAAACAAATAATCTATGTATGGCCACCAGGTCTAGTACAATATCTGGCACGTTAAGCCCTCAGAAATGGTTATGTGTAATGAATGTGTAAATTTCTACCTATTTCTATTAAAAATAAAAATGCCAGAGTGCTAAAGATCTTGTAAAATAATAATACTATGGCAATGGCAAGAAATGCAAAGAGATCTTGGAATTTGAATTTATTTTTTGCAGTTTTCCTTCCCAGACCCATTCCAGCTGTAAAATCCAGTGTTCTCCCCACTAATACGTTAACAACTGTCCTAGGTCAGGTTCCTTAGAAGCAGAGACGAAGGCAGGGACTCGAGGGCACGTGAAGTACTATGGAAGAGCTCTCAGGAGAAGAGAATGAGGAAGCAGGAGAGAGCAGAGGAAGGAGCCGACCATGGATGTAGTGGCAACAGGAGTCTAGCTTCAGTCTGATCCCATAAGGAGCTCTGGAGCAAGAATTGCACCTCACAGTTTCATTTTGAGACAAAGGGGCAAGCTTTTGTTCTCCTGTGGCAGTCATGGGCTGCAAGCTGCCCCAGGGTAGGGAAGTGCTGGTGTGCGTAACCTTCTAGGAAAGATGGCTCCCATACTCGAGGGCATCCTCCAGAGAAGGGGTGCCTGGGGGCCCTCAGCAGCTAACACTCCCAGCAGTTGGGGGACGGCGGCAAAGCCGACAAAGTGGGTCCACTCAGGGGCCCAACATTGTCCCTTTCAACGTTAAAACTACTTCATATGTGCGGGCACATGAGAGACGAGTTTTTATAGTTGCCATTAAATAATAATAGCTTACATTTGCATCATGCTTCCAATGTACCAGGCACTGTTCTAAGTGCTTTACATAAATTAAAATTAATTTAATTGCCACAACAAGCCTATGATTAGCTGTGTTATTATTATTATTATCGCCTTTTGCAGAGGAGGAAACTGAGCACAGAGAAGCCACTTGCCCAAACTTACCCAGGTGCTGGGTAGTGGAGCCAGTTTTGAACCAAACCACTGTGGCTGGGAGTCTGTGTTCTGGTGCACTATACTCTACTGCCTCGCCGCAGGACTTGGAATTCTGTCCAAGTAGAGTGTTTTAGAGTATCTGTCTCATCTCTAAATAAACATATCTGCACTCTTCAATATTTACTGTCTATAAATTTCAGCCCCCAATTACATCAAGCTCATTATCCATGCTATTCAGAGTTAGGAAGAGAAATGGATAATCCCTATATATATATATGTGTGTGTGTATATATATATATATATATATATATATATATATATCTGATATTTTAACTTATATTTGAATATAGATATCTTTAGCATTCAAAAAATGTGTAATACTCAAAACAGATAGTTAAAACCCTGCACTGAAAGCCTTGCAAAGGCAGTCCAGCTTTGCCATCCGGCCCTCCTGCTCCTCTGTCTGCCCTAGGGCCGGAAAGCATCACCACCTGAGGCCTAACTGTGCGGGCAACTGACTGCCATAGGTGGCAAAGAAATGGCATGCTTTTCTCCCCACTTGGTTGAACCCCATGGGATCATGTTCAGAACGAAAAGAATTCCCTCACACTCTGCACAATGAATAGGCCAGTGGAAGGCTCAAACATTTGCTCTGGAAGCTGGAAGGTGATGTATAACGTCCTTACTTGGCAACCATATGTTATTCTCCTGAGGGGGGGAAAAAAACCCTGTTTTGTTTTTTTCATTTTATTGGTCCATGCAGTTCAAAAGTCTGGGACTAACTGGTTTGAACTCAAGATCTCCTTTTCTTCCCCTACGTAAGAGATGGTTAATTATATGTGTTGACTTGACTGGGCCACAGGATGACCAGATATCTGGTTAAACATTATTTCTGGGTGTGCCTGAGGGTGTTTCTGGAAGAGATGAGCATCTGAATTGGTGGACTGAGGAAAACAGATGGCCCTCCCCAGGGTGGGTGGGCATTATCCAATCCATTGAGGGCCTGAATAGAACAAAAAGTCAGAGGAAGGTGGACTTCTCTTTCTGCCTGACTGTTGAGCTCAGACAGCAATCTTCTGCCCTAGTGCTCCTGGTTCTCAGGCCTGCAGACCTGGACTAGGATCTACACCATTGGCTTTTCAGCTCTCAGGCCTTGGAAATACCACACAGGTTTCCTGGGTCTTCAGCTTGCAGATGGCAGATGGTGGGACATCTCAGCCTCCATTATCACGTGAGCCAATTCCTCATAATAAATCTCATTATATAGATAGAGAGATAGAGATAGAAAGAGAGAGAGATTCTGTTTCTTTGGAGACCCCTGACTAATACACCCTTCCAGTCATTTCTTAACCCTCACTTCCAGCTCCAATTGTCCCCTGAAAGTGTTCTCATCAAAGTCCATACCACCTCCACATTGCTGAATCCAGGGCACACTTCTCTGCGCCATCTTACCGGATGTCTCAGCACCACTTGACACTCTCGGTCATTCCTTCCTTCTTAAAAGTCTCTACTCTCTTGGCCCCCAGGACCCCTCTACCCTGGCTCTTTTTCTTGTCTCTGGTGACCCCTCAGGATCCTCCAGGGCTCCTCTTCTTTCACCTGCTCCTTAAATGCTGGTGTTCTAGTATCTCTCCTCAGCACTCTTCTCTTTTCTTCTCATTTCACACGTTTCCGTAGGTAAACTCATACATTCTTATCAGGGCCGACCCTCGGGGTGCACAACCTGTTCAGTCACACGAGGACCCTCACTTTCCACCAAGTTACCCAAGGCTGAAGATGACATTCTCTCTTCCTTTGGCTTCCGTGAGAATCTTGTCTCCTGGACCTCCCCTATTCCTGACTGCTTAAACATGGCTGCCTTAAGGGGGTTTATCTTGGGGGGATTTACGGAAGTGTTCACTGAGTGAGGCAGGTTGAGCCAAGCAGAGGCTCTGGAGCTTTGGGAGTGTGAGGTCTCTGGACGGCAGTTGGTTTGGGAAGGAGAGCTTGACCTTGCATTTGTAAAGCACCTGACATAGGACTGAGGACTTGTTCAGGTCAATAGCAAAGAATGGTGGGTGGAGGAGATTAGGGGGCATGGGGCAAAAGCCTCCCAGGCCACCCTCCAGCCCTGTCAATGATTGAACCTATGGCTGAGAACCTTCCGGATAAATCTGGAGGCAAAATTAAGTAATCTGTGGCATTTTCTAATGCAGCTGATGGAGGCACAGGTATTAATAATTCCACTCATTTAGCTGTACTTATTCAAAGTGTCATTGAGAATTTCAACCTCACAAAAGGACCTTGGGACATTGTGATGGTTAATTTTATGTGTCAACTTGGCTAGGCCATGGTGCACTGGTGATTAGTCAAACACCAATCTAGATATTTCTGTGAAGATATTTGGTAGATGTGATTAACATTTAAATCAGTTGACTTTGAGAAAAGTAGATTGCCCTCCATAATGGGGGTGGGCCTCATCCAATCAGTTGAAGGCCCTAAGAGCAAAGACTGAGGTTCCCCAAAAAGGAAGGAATTCTACTCAAGACTCTGACTTCAGACTCAAGACTGCAACACCAACTTTTGAGGGAATTTCCAGCCCGCTGGCCTGACCTACAGAGTTCAGATTTGCCAGCCCCAACAATTGTGTGAGCTAATTCCTTAAACTGAATCTCCCTCTGTCTTTCTCTCTCTGTATACACACACACACACACACACACACACACACAGCTACACACCCTATTGGCTCTGTTCCCATCAAGAACCCTGACCTAGTATCTTTGGTAGGCATTCTGGTCCCCCCACTACATCTATTCCTGAAACCCTGGACCCTGTGAATATGTTACGTTACATGGCAAAGGGGAAAATGTGCAGATATAATGAAGGTTACAGACTAAGATAGGGAGATTATCCTGGAGCACCTCGATGAGCCCTATCTAATTACATGAGTCCTTAAAAGCAGAGAACCTTCTCTGGCTAGAAGCAAAAGAGAAGATTCAGGAGGAGAAGTCAGAGAAATCAAAGAGTAAGAGAGGCTTGACAAACCATTGCTGGAGGGGGGGCCACATGGAAAGCACGAGAAGGAATGAGAGCAGCCTCTGAGGGCTGAGAGCAGCCAGCTGGCTGACAGCCAGCAAGGAAATAGGGACCTCAGTCCTACAACCACAAGCAACTGAATATGGCCTGCAACCTGGAGGAGCCGGATTCTTCCCCAGAGCCTCCAGAAAAGAGCCCAGCCCTGCCAGCACTTTGATTTCAACCTTGTAAGACCCTAAGCAGAGGACCCAATTTAGCCCACCTGGACGTCTGACCTACAGAAACTGCAAGAAAATAGATGTGTGTGGTTTAACCTGCTAAGTTTGTGGTAATTTATCACGGCAGCGATGGAAAAGACATCCAGTGCCCAGTGCTGGGCAACATCAGAAAATAACTAATTCTTGCATTGAGAAAAGTCTTGAAACGTTCATGTCAACAGGTCAACATTTGTAAACACAGCCAGCCGGTGCTTCTGGGGTGAATGGGGTTAATGCTGAACTTATCACAAACTTGGATCCAAGGCAGCAATGTTTTGCAAGGACACATAGAACTTATGACCATCTGTTGCCTTATTCACTAGGAATTGCTTTGGGCTAAACAGCACAATAATAGACACAAAAATGAACACCATGAGCTGGACACACTCCCCCGGCTGGAACCACAGATAGCACCACGCTTTGGTTGACGACGTGGATGCCCTCTACTGTTGCCTGCGAAGATTGGATCCTGCTCTTGTGAGTTGACATTATAACCCCTCCAAACAGTGGGACCAGTTATCTCCAGTGGCACTCACATATCCTTCCATAGAGGATTAGATCTGCTCATTCCTAGCAAAATGATGTTTTTGAGAAACTCATTTGACAAGGAATGATCAGGTCCACCCTCATTTGGTTGATTCTTTTTCTAGAAACAAAACTAGTGGCCTTATCTATAGTTCCCAAATTGTGGAGCTAAAGATTACATTTCAAAGGGGTTTTTTTTGTTTGCAAATTTTATGAAAATGCATCAACTTTTTATTACCTCTCTCTCCTGAGATCTAGACCCCTGTGACCAACAGTCTACTGCACATCTCCACTTGGATAACCCATAGGCACCTCCCAAGGCCACCATGCATCGTTGTGCAGGTTGTGCAGCGCACAAGGGAGTCACAGCTAAGGGGGACCATTTGCAGTGAAGACCTCATAGATTTCTAGGTCTATTATGGCAGTTTCTTGGCACATGGCAGTCAAAGGTTGAGCTTTAACAAAATCAGCATATTATGACAATTTTATGGCAAACAGGAGTCCAGCGCTGTGAGGACACTAAAGCACCGTATGGGCTGGGACTCGGGATGGGCCAAACTTAACATGTCCAGAATGAACTCATCCTACTCACTCCCCTCTCCCGACTGCTGTCATCCTGCGTTGCTTATCTCAGTGACCCATATCACCATCTACCGAGTTATCCAAGCCTGAAACCTTGGCCTTGACCCATCTCTTGGCCTCTCCCTCCCTCTCTTCTCCATGCCCAATATCCCATCAGTCACTGAGTCTGACGTCAGGCAGCACGCACCAGCTTTTACCCGGATTTCAGCAACAACCTCCTAACTGATCCTAACACAGGCGCTCCTCATGCTACACCAGTTATGTTTCCAAAGTGTAACTATGATCAGTTCACCCCTCTCTAAGATCTTGCTGTGGCTTCTTGTCACCTCTCACAGGGTATCTCAAAGTGTGACCCTCAGACCATCTATCAAAATCACTTGATGGGCTTTATAAAATGTGGATTCTCAGCACCCCCCTCCCTCCCCACCAAGCAGCTGAATTCTCAGATGCTCTGCAGTGGGGTGCATGCCTGTGTGTATTAATGGATGTTCCAGGTCCTTTCTATGCACATGATTTTGAATACGACCGCCTTATCCAGTACCCTGCATACACATTTCATAGACACACCGTGCACACACATAAACATGCCCACCCCCCAGCAGGGACTACAGAGTGCTGCTGGTGGGACAGAGAGGGTCTTGACTCTCCCCCAGTGAGCACCAGTGTGGGCCTGACCATTCACTCCTCACCTTGCCTCCCACCCCACAGGCAGACATCTGTCCCCTTAGGGTGATTCCCAGGAAGGCTGGGTGGTCATCCCAACAGCTCTGGGTAGACCCTGGTGTGAGCCTTGCAGGGCAGAGGAGGTTGGGGCACTTGTGTGTTGAGGGACAATTCTCCATGACTATCTCAGGTTTCTGCATGGTCCAGGTCCTCTGAGCAAATGAATTTACAGCCAAGTTAAGAAAGTTGGTATAAGGAGCCATTCCAAGATGGTAAAGCTGAGCAGCGAAGTCTCCCTCCCTGGAGCCAGTTCAGAGTAGCAAAGGTCAAGGCCTCTCCTTCCCTTCCCCAGAAGAGATCTGCCTGCATTCCAGGGTGATGAGTAACTGCTCTCTCTGGAAGGGAGAATGGACAGGTCACGAGCAGCCCTATAGAAGACCAGAGTTTCCCAAATTTGGGATTCCTCTCCTGTGATGCACCCCATTGCATGTGCAGATGCCATCTGCCGCGCTATTGGTCAAAAGACATCACGGGGCCAGGCCACCTTCAAGTGGAGGGGAAGACGCCACCTCTTGAGTGGGTGTGCAAGTAACGTTGCAAAAGAGCACGTGGGCTGGGGAATACTATCGCAGCTGTCTTTGGAGGCAGAGTCGACCACAGAGGGACTGACTATACAGTAGTATTTCTCCAAGTACAGCGAGCCCGGCCTGCATCAGAATCCAGAACAAAGTCCAAACTTCTTATTCTCGCATCCCGGACGCTCCATGTGTTGGCCCTGCTGGCCTCTAGCTGACTCCTCACTTGTCTTGTCTGACTTGATGCTCCAGCAGCACTAAACTTCTTGGAGTTCCCTTGCACATAAGAAACTGTTTAACTGACTCCACACCTTTGTCCATAACTGTTCCTTCTGCCTGGAATGACGTGACTTTTTCACCTGATCAAAGACTTCCTCATCCTTTTAGATTCAGCTTTGTGTTACCTTTTCTAGGAATTCTTCCTAACCCCCTCTTCTCCCATGGATTGGTCGAGGTGTTCCCACATCCCTGTGTCTCGCCCCCATCACAGCACTTACCCACCTGTAATGTCACTGTTAACTTGTCTGACTCCTTCACTTGACTGTGAACTTCTTAGGCGGGAATATGTCAGATTCCATCTCTGTTCTGTAAGTCCTAAATTTGCTAACTGAATTGAAAGTCTAATAGTGTCACCATGAATTCCTCTTTGGCCTAATCCTCCTTGAAGAATATGGTACATAAAATACGTTTAAAATTTTACCATTTTCTTTCTGACAAATCTCAGGGAAGCTAGGATGCTTGCAGCTCCTTGGGACAAAGTCCCCAATGAAAAGTGGGTGTCTTCGTCTGCTGGGGCTGGCATAACAAATTACCATAGACTGGGTGGCTTCAACAACAGTCAGTTACTTTTTACAGTTCTGGAGGCTTGAAAGTCCAAGATCAAGGTTCTGGCAGGGTTCAGTTCCTGGTGAGAGCCCTCTTCCTAGCTTGCAGACGGCTGCCTTCTCACTGTGTTGTCACAGGGCCTTTCCTCAGTGCCTGCTCGTGGAGAGAGTGAGACCAAGCTCTCTGGTGTTTTTTCTTATAAAGGCACTAATTCCATCATACCAGGGCCCTGTCCTTATGACCTAATCACCTCCCAAAGGCCTCACCTCCAAATAACATCAGTTGAGAGTTAGGGCTTCAACATATGAATTGTAGTGGGGGGGAGGAACACAAACATTCAGTCCATAATAGTGGGTTAAACATTTGATTTAATAATTTTGGAAAACCAGAAGCCTGAAGGAGGTGGCTCTCCAGTGTGTACTGAGATCTTCCCTTCCTTCCAGCTCTCCTCATCCTGTTGCCCTTTCACCCCAGGCCCACACCCTCTTGGGTGTAGGATGGCTGCTGGGGCTCCAGGCATCACATCCTCATCCTCAAAGTTCAGTTTGAAGTTATTAAGCTGGTAAGGTGGGATGGGTCTGGGATGGGAACCAGTAACTCCCTGTCTACAGGTCTGGCTTTTATCAGGGTCATAGGTCTGCTATCTATACCCAGGGCAATCATCAGCAAAGGGGCTTAGTCATGATTCTCATTCCCATTCCCAACAAAATCAGGGGTGAGTTAAGCGAGGATGAGCTGTTGGATATGCGAAGCCTAGCAAAATGAGCAGGGAAATAAGTCTAGTCCAGGAATCAAACATCCTAAATACCTTTGTTATCAGATATTGACTTGATTTTCACAGTGGTGATTTAACCAACAGAAGTTAAATGTTACTCTTAGTATAAACCCAGTGTGGAAGTTCTGAGGGCAGCATCAGAACACTTGGTTGCTCTACAGATGGTGGGGAGGTGGGTTTGTGGGGCTGGGGGGTGGGGAGAATGGAGTGGGGAGTGTTGAGGCAAATAATCCATAATCAATCTATAAATCAAAATTGGGGTGAGTTTATTATGAGCCAAATTTGAGGACCATATAGCCCGGGGCCATCCTTCCCCAAGGAAGGAAGAGCACCAAAGAAGTGGAGTGTACAGAGTGGTCATATAACGTCAAAGAGCATATATCGCATATGATTGCCATGTCCTTTTTACAATAGTCTGAGATTGCCCTGTTGGCACAGCAATTGATGGGCATAGCAGGTAGAAGGTCTGCTGTCTTCAGTTGGGTGGTCACAGGATGAGCACAGCAATCAAATCCTAGCCTAGGGAGAAATGCTTACCCTTAAGGAAATGCCAATGTGGGGGAAGTTGCATCGTTATCTTAAGGGCATTTGTTCTTGTCTCTGGGACATGGTAAATGCTTAAAGCAGATATACAATGCATGTTCAAAGGCCGGTCAGGCCCTTTTGGAAAAACAAACTCAGGCCGAATTAGTTTTACATCAAATGGCTTCCTCATATACTCCAATATATCCTATTGCTCGCCATTTATTTATCAGGAGGAATTGCTAAAATGTGTGGCACTGCTTCGAGATCTCAAGACCAGGGACGCCCAGGGGATCTGGGCTTTCCTCACCTCAAAACTTTTCTGGGAAGGGAAAACAAATCAGTTTTAATCCCCGAATTTCCCCAAACTTATTTTTTTTTAACCCTGTGTCTCTGTAATCAATCTGGCAGTTTCCTGAGCAAACCGCGTCCTGCATAATCGTTTGTAGATTTCGACCCCAAGAGGCCCGGGTCGTGCTCAGACCGCTGGAGGTGCCCGCCGAGGCTCCCGCCCGCCCAGGTCGGGGACTGGGAGCCCGGCCCGCGCGCCGCCCTCCCCGCCCCCCGCGCGCGCGGCTTTGTGGGTAACGCGGGGCCGCCAGGTGACAGCTAATGGCGGCGGCCGCCTGAGCCGGCGGGCGGCAGAGCGGGAGGCAGGAGGCGCGCGGCCGGCCCTTCCCGGGCCGCTCCCCCCCGACTCGGCTTCCCCGCGGCGGCGGGCTCGGCGCGCCATGGACAGGCCGGCGGCGGCGGCGGCGGCGGGCATTGAGGGCAGCGGGGGCCCCGGCTCGGGGCCGGTGGGCGGCAGGAGGCCCCCTCGGGTCGCTGGGGGCCCCGCCGCCGGCTCCCGGCAGCCCAGCGTGGAGACCCTGGACAGGTAAGCGGGCCCGGGCCACCGCGGCCTCCCGCGCCCCGACTCCCGAGGACCCCGCGCGAGGCCCGGCCGCCCTCTCCCCGCGCGCTGGGCCGAGGCCGGGGTGGGGGTCCCCTTCCTCCGGCCTCTCCCCGGTCCCTCCGGAGACCCCCGACTTACCCCCTCCCCCATCCCGGGGCCCGCACCTGCCTCACTTCCGCCTCGCGTGCAGGAGCTGCCGCCCCCCAGGGGCTCCGCAGCTGTCAAACCGTTCCCGGGCCACCTCCCGCTGCTCCTCGGAGACGCCCGAGCTGGCCTTGCCCCGGTCCCAGACCGTTTGGGAAGAAATTTCAGCCGGGCTCTCCTCTTTTACCGTGCCCTTGCCTCCTGGGGCCTGAAGACCAAAATCCTGCCGCCGCTGCTTGGGGTCTTTGATGTTGGGAGTGGGGACTGGGGGACGGAACCCCGCGGGTGTTGGAGCGGGTGCAGATGGAGGCAGAGATACCCTGATTTGAAAAACTGGGATGGAAAACTGCTCCTGATGCAGGAATACACAATCGTTTACTTTCAGTTCACACTTTGGAGGAACTGGCTCATTGTTTTCGTGAACACATAAGCCTACTGCTTCTTGGGGAGTTGCAGAACCAAGATAAATCAGAAGTCTAAAGCGACCATGTCCAACTGAGGGGGCTACTCTAACGCTCCGAGGACAAGGGATGGGTTATCCCATGGCCTGGAACATCCAGTCTTCCCACGTCTCGGCCATTTCGCCGACACTAGAGTGCAGTTAGGCAAGAGATGCTGTTATAAGGCAGCTCGGTCAGTTTCAGATGTTCATTCCTGCCGGTCTTAGTCATACCAGTGAGCTGAACTTTTGGGAGTTTCCAAAAGCATAGGAACAACAAGAAAACTCCCTTTGTTTCTACCTCAGTGTAATTACAATGGATTTTAATAAATGAATCGCCCAAGTCATCAGCTTCACGGAAAACTAATCACAGCTAAGACAGTACTTGGAATGGTCAGGATTTCACTCGCATATAATCCAGAATGTCTGAGGGCTTGGAGAGTCTGAGAATAAGACAAGTTGGCTTCTGCTCTCTGGCTTACCATCTAGTGGAGAAGGCGAACAAACCAGCAGTTTAAATCGAATGTGATAAAAGCTTGGGTCGAGGTAACCACGGAAGTACTCTGGATGGGGTGTGCGTGGGACTCATCTGAGAAGCTTTTAAGAAATCCATGTGGCCAGACCCCACTCCTGACGATTCTGATTCAGGAGGTTTGGGGTGAGGCCCGGAAGTTAGTATTTTTTAAAAGAGCTCCACAGCCTCAGTTGTGATCCACTGCACTGTGGGTACACGGAGGTGGGGCACTTGGTTTATTTTCTTTGGGGGTGGGGTGGGGGTCAGGGAGTATGGGCAATAAGTGAGGGCCTTCTAAGGAAGCTGACGTTTGAACTGAATGGTGAAGAGTGAGAAGTTAGCCAGGGGACAGAGTGGGAGGGGTTATTGGCCATGGGAGTGGACTGTGCAGTCATGCAGGTGATGCTGGATGTGGGGAACTGGGAAGAGAGAGGCCTTGCGGGAAGGCGGGGCCCAGATCTTGGGAGGCTTGTGTGCCTTCCTAGCGAATTGTGCCTTTATCCTTGGGGCCGATGCTTCTCGACAGGGTTCTGTGCAGCCCACATCAAAATCACCTCCAGTGCTTGATTCAAATGCAGATTCTTGGGTCCCACCCTAAATCTAGTCCATCCACCTCTGGGGTAGAGCCTGGAATTCTGCATTTTAAACAACCACCTTAGCTACAGGTAGGGTGAGCCATGCAATGTCTTTTTCCCAGGGTGGTACTGGTTTACTGGTTGGGCCAGTGTAATGATTAATAGCATCCTCCTTCAATCCACAATACTGTCTTGGTTTGGACAGGAAATTATATGGTCGCCCTAGCTATGGGGATCACCAAAGGATTTCCATCAGCTGAGCTACAGGATGGGATTGAGGTTGGAGAAGGATTGGCGTGCAATAGTGTGGTGAATGGACCTGTGGTGGGGGTCTTACTTAGTAGGTTATAGAAATGCTAATCGCTCAGTCAGTTCTTCTGCGAATATGATTGCCTCCTCTGTGTCAGGCACTGTGCAGGGCCTGAGGATACAGCAGGGACAAACACACAGGACTCCCTGCCCTCGTGGAGTGTATGTTTGGTGGCAGAGAGAGACAAAAGAAACGAGTACAATGTGTTCTCTGTTAGATGGTGATAGGTGCTAGGGGGAGAAAGGCAGCTGGGACAGGGATAGGAGTGTTGGGGGTATGCACTTTGGGGAGCGGTTGGAATCTTATGGAGGATGGTCAGGGAAAGCCTAGCTGAGAAAGGCGACATGTGAGTAGCACCCCTAGAGAGGTGAGGGATCCAGTCATACAGGTATCTGGGATGATGGCATTCTAGGCAGAGGCCTGTGCACCCTGGGCTGGGAGTGTGAGCAAAGTGTTCAAGGATCAGCAAGGAGACCAGTGTCACTAGCAGGGAGGGAGCTAGGGAGAGAGCAGTACAGGATGAGGTCAGAGAGGTCACAGGGGCAGATGGTGGAGAGTCATGGGGAGCCATTGGGGGTTTTGGAGCAGGGGAGTGACATAATCTGGTATAGATTTCGGTAAGATCTCCATGGCTGCTGTGTGGACAACAGACCGAAAGGGGAAGGGGTTGAAGTAGAGAGACTAGCAAGTAGGAGGCTGTTGCAGTCGTCCAAGTGAGAGAGGATGGTGGCTTCGACCAGAGCAGTGGGGTGGAGGAAGGGAGAAGTGGTCAGATGCTGGATAGAATTTGAAGAAAACCTGCACAGTAGAGCTAGCAGGGTTTGCTGAAGATTGGTTGTTGGGTAGGAAAGGAGAAGAGTCAAGGACGATCCCAAGGTTTTTGGCTTGTGGGAAAAGGGGGCTGCTGAGACAGAAGCCTCTAAGTGGAGCAGGGTTAGGAAATGACTTGTTGGCACGTAACAACAGCAACTCTGCACATATCAGTTAGGAGATGCCAGTTGTATGTCCCAGAGCAGAAGTCAAGAGTCACGTGGTTTATATGAACCTGGAGTTCAGGGGTGATGTCTGGGCTGGAGACCTAAATTTGGGGGTCATCAGCATAGAGATGGGGCTTAAATTCATGAGGCAGGAGGAGAACACAGAGGAATGACGGGCATCTGGAAAAAGGAATTGGAACAGGAGTCGGGCAAGGTACATTCTCATGGTACTTAGCAGATAAGAGTGAGGCGACTTGGTGAGCATTCAGATGTGAGAATGAAGTGGGGGGTGGGCCCTAAGGAACACCCCAGCTTTCAGGCCTGGGGTGCCTGGCTAACTGGCAGTGCTTTTCCCTGACCTAGGAAGCATGGCGGGTGGGGAGCGGCTTGTGGGCTGAGCTGCTGATGCTGGTTGAGGCAGGTTGAGTTGGCAGGGTCTCTGGGACTGACTAGAGGAGATGTCTCGTCGGATCGTGGGCATCAAGATCAGGAGAGTCCAGGCTGGAGAAACAAAGCTTGGAGCCCCCAGCCTGCAAGTGTTGTTGATACCGGGAGTGTGGAGGCAGACTGCGCAGGCAAAAGAGAGAGGGGAAAGCAAACTTGGCCCCCCTTCTCGGGTCTGTCGTCATGACGAGCTCTGATCGACACTCCTCTTTTAAGAGTGCCCCCCCGGAGTGGAACCTGGCTCTCTGGGCGTGGTTCAGCCATGTCCCGTGAACTGTGGGGCCCTCCGCTCTCTTCTGAACACTGTACTTCTGTTAATGATGACAAAGCTGCGGTCCTGCGAGAGGATGTGGCTTGCTCAGGGTCACGAAGCTAGCTGGTGACAGAAACAGGACTCAGATCCAGGCCTCCTGTCTATCAGCCCACTCTACCACACTATTTGTAACTGTGTTGGCCAGGATGCTTCTGGTTGCAGGTGACAACAAACACCAATCATTCTAGCTTAAGCCAAAAAGGAAATGTCTTGGCGCACATCACTGCTGCAGACGGGGGAAAGGTGGCCACGGGTGCATTTGGAGCCAGAGTTGCAGACAGCGTTGTCGGGGCTCCCCATCTCTTGTTTTTTCTTGTCTCACTCTTTATCTCTGTGGGTTCCTCAAGGTGGCGGGGTGAGGAGTGGCCTCCAGCAGTGCTAGGGGCAGATCTACACAGCTCAGGATCCAAGAGGAAAGCCTACAATGGCCCGGCCTGGGTCCCTCCCCTACAAGTAGGGGCAGGAGGAGCAAGGGGTCAGCCCCCTGTCTTCCCCTCCCCCACAGAATCCTACAAAGTGGAGAGGGGCAGTTCCCCACAGTAGAGACCAGTGTCTCTGTCAGAAGAAGTGGGAGGGATGCTGGGCAGATGGTAACACAGGTCACCCACTGTGGGTGACCGGGCAGGTTCCTGCTGTTAGGTTTGCAGTCAGGGGTGGGTGCTGGCAGAGAAAAAGGCAACATGACAGGAAATGTATGATATAACCAGGCAATAAAGATGACCTAACCTTTAAAAAGGAAACTAAACTCCCTCCCCTTTCCCTCCTTCTTCCTCTTAGAAATTGTGGTACATAGATTTTTGACGTATGGTAGGAATGTCTGCCTGTTCAGTGAATGTTTTTACTGTTTTCAGCCCCACAGATAACCACTGGGCTGTCTTGGTCAGAGACTGCAATGTAGATCACTAGTCGAGAGTATAGAACATCAAATATCTTTATTTTACTATTTAGGTTTTTTTACATAGTGCCTAGGGATTGCAGGTTTTTCTGTCCTTCCAGTACATGCTTCTGGATTTAATTAGTGATGAGATTTTTAAGGTCTGGAACATTCCTTACAGTGAAAGCCACTTGACAGGTAAATTTTCACAAGCATCTTTTGCCCTTTTACTTGATTTCTTCAGTGTTTTGACAAGTTGAGAGAGGAGCCTGGACCCTGGGGGCAGTTTTTAATTCCCTCACTGCCTAGTTTGCTTATTTGCTCCTTTAAGTCAGGTGAGCACAGCCTGACCACTTCCGAGTCATGGGACCTTGGTAAAACACTGGAGCCTCGGTTTTCGCATCTGTGAGATGGGTCCCTGAGAGGCCCGGGCAAGGCTGCGTGTAGAAATGTGTCGAACACCGTAGAGCACCGTGCAAGTGGAAGATGCTGTTTTCCTTGCACTGTTGTGTTCTCCTGTAAGGCAGTGGCTGGCATCTGTGGCACTGGCCTCTGTTTGCACTCCAGCTCAGTGAGTTGGTCACTATTGGTTGTGCCATGTCCTGGCAGGACAGCCCCGTGGAGCTGGAGGCAGGCCTGCCACTTTCTGCCAGTTTTCTCATCTCAGAAACGAGTTGACTGGTCCATGTTCTGCCTTCTTATCACACCAGGGTTGTGAGGCTCTGATATAATGACAGACCAGAAAAACCTTTGTAAGTTGTCAAAGCACTTACGGAAATGTAAGGTAGCATTATTAGTACATGCAGTACATCATTTTTCTAGTCTGTTCTTTTTAAAATCACAGAATCGACTTTGCCCCATTGAGAGTGACTTTGATTCCCTTGAAATTATATTATTTTCTAGATTTAAAACTACCAACATGAAATTGAATGTTTGAAAAGCATATGCTCTAAGATAAGTATTTCACTTTAGAATTAATTTTCTATATGCGTTACATTTAGAATATTCACTCTAGGAGCTGGCCCAGTGGCATAGCAGTTAAGTTGGCGTGCTCCACTTCGGCAGCCCGGGGTTCACAGGTTCAGATCCCGGGTATAGACCGACACACCGCTTGTCAAGCCATGCTGTGGCCGTGTCCCATATAAAGTAGAGGAAGATGGGCACGGATGTTAGCCCAGGGCCAATCTTCCTCAACAAAAAGAGGAGGATTGGCAACGGATGTTAGCTCAGGGCTAGTCTTCCTCATAAGAAAAAAAAGAATATTCACTCTATATAATTGTAATAGAGTAAAATTCCATTAAATGATAGAGAATTCATGCTTAATTGTCTAATGTCTAATGCCCTGAAAGGTTGATTCATTTAAAATCAACCAGGAACCTAATCTTACTTCCTAGTTGTCAGTCAGTACTTCAGTTCTTATATTAAAATGTAAAGGTAACCAAATAGTCTAATAAAAGGTCATTTTCTGAAAAAGGAAATGTGCATATATCCCTAGTCAGTGCTCATTTTTGTCACTGAGAGCCTGTGTATTAAAATATTTTAATCACACTATTTCTTTTAGTCCTACAGGATCACATGTTGAATGGTGTAAACAGCTTATAGCTGCTACAATTTCTAGTCAGATTTCAGGTTCAGTGACATCAGAAAATGTATCCCGAGATTACAAGGTAAGCAGCATGGAGTCCTGAATTCATTTTTGATATACTGAGCAACCAGGAAGCTTTGCATTGTTAATTCGAGGGAGACTTTGGCCCCTTGCTGCTCAGCAGTCATGTGCTTGGGAATAAGGAGAAAGGTTCTCTGCTTTTAGATCTGAACATTAGAAGAAAAATTTTACCAGCATTTAGTATATGTGGTCATAGTTTTGTAATTGAGAGAAAAAACTGTCTTTAGAGTGTGATCATTCTTTTAAAAATCCAGTTCCATTGTATTATTATTTATTATATTTTTATATTTTATTCTAATAAATGCCTGTATTTTCTTTGTTAGTATTCTGAATTTCAGAAAACGTCTGAGGTACAGTATTCCCCTAACTTCACAATTTGTTTCTGTATTTAGGTACTACCTGTGGGTTTTCAGCATTAACATGTGATACTAGAATGCAAAAAACTTGCAAAATCTCAAGAATATTGTATGGGCAACCTCATTTTTTAGCCCTTATTGAATTGAGAAATCTCTTGTTTGTTTTAAAAGTTGGATCCCCTGCTGATTCTAAAGTTAAGAGTGATAAGCTCCTTGTCAGCAGAGCCTCGGGCTCTTTTACTCACCACTGCTCCCCCAGCACCATCCTGGGACATAACAGGTGCTCAGTGAATGCTTGTTGAGTCAATTAACACAGACAAAACGTGTGTGCTCCATCTTCAAGCTGAAGACTAACTTTGTTTTACTGTCAATAAACTATTAATAGGTACATTGAATGAAGCCATGTTTACATTCCAGAAGTGTTTGCTTGAATTGAGCTTGCAGTTTATTATAGTCAGTTTTGCTTGCTAAGTAAGAGATAATTGATTTTCACAAATATGTGTGAATTACATTTAGTATCCCAGACTACCCTCAGTCAACAGTTTCTCCAGATCATGGTCCTTGCTAGACATCACATCTTAACAAACAGTTCGAGAACTACAGTCAAGATCCTAATTCATTCTTAATAGCTGCTCCAGCCTCAGTTCCTCAAGTCAAGAGGCTGTGTGATTGAGATCTGCCTATCCTCTGTACTGGCTTCATCCAAGCCATCAGATGCTGTTGAGTACACCTACCAAAGGGAAGCGCGGCTGCGGTTAATAGAAATTGGATAATATGCCCAGACAGAAGAGTGACAGTAGAGTCCTTAATAGGCTTCCCTGCTACCTGGTTTTCATGTTTGCCCATGTAGGAGCAGCTGGGCTCCTTGTCCTCAAAACCCGGCTGTACTAATATGCCGTCTCCAGGTGGGAGAAGCATTTGCTGTGTCACTGGTGCCTGAGTGGCTGGTCACTGAGCAGCTGCTGACTCCACCGGTCGAGTTGCCCTCTTGCCCCCAGCTTAGTTGAGAAACTGCCCCACTGAGTGGAGAGGCTCAAGGACCCTTATTAAGAGAGAGTAGCTCTCAAACCTTGGAGTGATTTTCTTTGCAGACAATGAGTTACCTGTAATGTTTTCATTATGGTTGAATAGTTGTGCGTGTTGCGTGGTTTGTATAAAAGATTGAAGGTTGACTGTGTGCATAGCTGTCTAACCTTTACATTAATAGATCAGACTGAATCTGTACTTTAACATGAAGTAACTAAAGATTTTTGATTTTAGTCTATTTACAAATTTTGTGTAGCAGAATTAGCTCATATTGGAATGGCTTAATATGGTATTCAGAAAAAAATAAGGCTTTTTTATATTTTGTAAATTGAATTTTAAGTACCTACATCAGATCATAGCTCAAGCCTTTGATGAATTATTGTAAGAGGGCAGGTTTTATAATCACCTTTGTTTTATTTGCCCCACTGCAGCCAAGTCTGCAAAGTTGGTGTCAAATTTATAATTCAGGAGTTATGTTTTCTTCAAGGAGAGTTTTTTTAAATAATAAAAGCATAAAATGTTTCTAAACCACAAGGATAGTTTTATGTGTTACTTATAAAGTAGTTCTCAAAATCAGGGTAACCAAGATGGGCCTTTGGGACACCTCTGGTGTGGGAGCCATTGCATGGGGTTGGCCCTGAAGGTGCAGATACAATTCCTTAAGGATCTAATTTGCAGTGATCAGTTGATAATACTTGAAATTATCTATTGTGCAAATATCTTATGTGAAATACACACTCAAGTCGGGGGTTAATTTATTATAGGTTACACTCAGTGTCAGTAATTAAATGGGAGCAGGTGTTCCTATGGAGCAGAGCACTTGCATCTTGATTTGAAATGCTGATTGTTTTCTCAGTTGTAGGCTGCTGAGGATAGTTCCACATCCTCATCCACCCTCTAGCACTTGGGGCTCGATGGTTTTGTAATACTTTGTGAAATATCATCCATTTAAGCCTTAAAACAACCCAATGAGGTAGCTTTTATTATAATCATTTAACAGATGAGGAAACCAAAGCTCAGCAAGGTTAAGTGACTTGCTTAGTATCACACAGTTAGACTTGAGATTTCAACCCAAGTCATCCTATTGAAAAGCTAGAATGATTTTAAAACTTTTGTCCTACCTCCTTGTCCACTGTTTTTCAAAATGTGGTATTTGGGTCTTCCTGCATCAGTGCTCCCTGGGTGCCTGCACAAAGGTGGCTTCCACGACCCCTCCCACTCAGTGAATCAGAATCTCTGAGCGCAGGGAACCAAGTGCCTCATATAGTTCTTATGTACAATAAAATATGAAGAGCTAGGCTTCCTAGGTTTATAGCTGTTGAAATTGGTGATGGGACCATACATTTCTGGTACAGTCCCACAAATCTGAATAATTAGTCACCCATGTTAGATTTTGGAGAACAATTGTTTTATTATTTACTCATATCATAAATTGACAGCTCAGGGTCAGATCACCCAGAGTATGGTAAGAATATCAGTGGTATCACATGAGATGAGTAGATGGTATGTCCATGGGCATGTTTTAACATATATGTAATTATTGTAATGTGTATTAGAAACACTAGCACATCAAACTTGTGATTTAATTTATGTTGTTGCTTAGAGCCAGGTGAAGTATGAAAAAGGACTGGATTTAAAGTCAATGTAAAGATAAGTACTATTATTAGTACAGGTGATGTGCAAATACAGCAAACCAAACTTGTAGAGATAATATATGAAATGACAGAAGCTTGGGAACATTGTCCCAGCTGAAAGAGTTGAGGGGTCTTATGTTGAATTGTGGATCAACTAAATTGATAAATGTATGCTTTAATATCAAGTCATCCTGAAGATTTGCTGGATGATTAAGACTGCTAGAAGAAACGTAATAAAATGTTTTGTTTGCCTGCCCCCCCAACTCAATTGCTTTCATTTTTACTGGGCTAATAACAAAGAGTAAAAATATCTCTCTTGAATTTGTCAAAAAATTTAAGAACAAGATCTGAATGTAATGTTCCATAGATTAGATGAAATAATACAGTTACAAATTGTAGTGAGACATTTTTAGGAACTATTAGTAGGAGTGAGACACAGTTGATCAGTTCCCATTGTTTGGAAAGTAGAACTAGGCCAGGAATAGGGAACATGAAGGAGTAGTACAAATAGTACTGGTTAGCTTTGTGACCTTGTATAACCTCTGAGTGTCAGTTTCCTTATCTGTAAGGATAAGAGAGTTTGGATTAGATTGTAAGTCTCTAAATTCCTTTCTTTCTAGAACATTCTTCAATTCTGTTTTGTCTAAAAGGATTTGATTCTAGCCAGCCTTCAGGAAATTAGGACACTGTAATTTTAATGTGATTATCCTCCTTCCCCTGGCTCTATCATGATCATCATCCTCACCTCTCTGTACCTCTCCCCGTGTTTCTTCTCCCCTCGTCCATGCATACACAGTAGCTAGATCTCTTCTTTAAACATTCTGAAGAAAAAGGAGAAAATGGAGAGGGTCCTATACTAAGTTTAATCATTTAGTAGGTTAGTATAGTGATTAAATTCTGAATCTTCAACAAAAATTTCCAGAAGGGCTTTGGAGGGAAGTGGGATGCAGTGCATAGGAAAGGCTTCATTATGGTTGAGCTAGGTCTTGTTAATATTTCTTAAATTGAGTACTAATCTATGAAGAGGGAAGCTTGAGCATGATCTTTCAGAATCCATGGCCATGATCCATTGTTGTAGCTTGGCCTCATGATCTGCTGATTAAATCAGAGTTTGCAACCGCAGATGTCTACATGGGATAGTTAACAAGCTAGGCAGACATGGAGCGGGCTGTGGAGAGTACAATATGTTCCCCTAAAAATAATTAAATAAAAAAACCCTGCTACTGCCTGTTTGAGCAATAGGCCTCCAGTTTGTAATCACTGTAATTGAAAAGTGCTATCCTATCTCCCAGAGTTACTTGTGGGGAAGAATTATTTCTTAAAAATATCAAGATTTGGGCCTCTGCTTCTGGAAAGATGGAACAGATGTGCTTTTTCTTATTCTTCACGCTAAGTACAACTAAAAACCCTGGACATTATCTATAAAATAACATAAGAATGCCCTGAAAGGTAGAAGAAGGCAGACTGGTTCGGGACCTCAGGATTCAAGGAATGACAGGGAGGTGAAGCCCGTGGGTTTTGTTTTTGCCACATATGTCCCAGACTCGTTGCTGAAGAAGCCAGCGACCCGGAAATGCCAACAGGCACAGACAACAAAAGCCTACTTTCCCTAGCCAGAGGACTAGGAAGGGGGCAGCCGAGCAAAAAGACAACTATTAGACACTCATCACTGTACTCCAGCCAAACAACACAGAAAAAGTTGCAGCCCCACACCCACCCCGCCAGCGAGGCCAAGTGGGGAGCCTGGATTCCACCTTTGCCAGGCTGTAGTGAGGCACTCCAAACCCTGCAGCGTTGGTGTCAGAGGAGGCCTAGTAGAGAGTCAGGACTTTCACCACTGTCCAATGGTAAGGAGGCTACACCTCCACTGTGGTGTCAGTGGAGGCCACGTGGGTGGTAGTAACGAGGTACCCTGCCACTTGAGGCATCAGTGGAAGCCTAGCTGGGAGCTGGAACTCTCGCCCCCACTCAGCAATAACTAGGAATCCCCCATCCTCCAGTGTCAATGGAGGCTGAGTGGGGAACCTGGACTTCTATGCTGACCTGGCTGTAATGAGGCAGTACCCCCCGCCTTCTGCTGGAGCAGTGTCAGAGAAAGGCAGCTAAAACAGAAGGTTTAAATAAGATCCACAGTCTCAAAACATAATACTCAAAATGTCCAAATTTCCATTGAAAATCACTCGTCATACCAAGAACCAGAAAGATCTCAAACTGAATGAAAAAAGAGAATCAATAGATGCCAAAACTGAGATGACAGAGATGTTCAAATTATGTGAAAAAGATTTTAAAGATGCCATCATAAAATTGCTTCAATAAGCAATGACAGATATGCTTGAAACAATGAAAATTTAGAAAGGGAGAGACAAGAAATAGAAAAGTTTCAGTAAAGAAATATGAGATAAAGAAGAACCAAATGGAAATTTTAAAACTGAAAAATATAATCACCGAAATAAGAAAACCTCAATGGATGAGTTCAACAGCAGAAAAGAGAGGACAAAGAATTGGATGAATCTTAAGGGAATTACACTGAGTAAAAAATGCCACTCCCAAAACGTCACATACTGTATGATTCCACTTATGTAACAGTCTTCAAATGACAAAATTATAGAAATGAAAAACAGATTAGTGGTTGCCAGGGGCTGAGAAGGGGAGGGGCTGGAGGGAAGTGGGTGTGGCTATAAAAGGGCAACGTTAGGGGGTCCTCATGGTGATGAAATTGGCCTGCAGCTGGCCTGTATCAGTGTCAGTGTCCTGGTTCTGATATTGTCCTAGAGTTTTGTAATACGTTACCATCGGGGAAATTGGGTGACATGGTACATGGTACATGGAATCTCTCTGTATTATTTCTTACAACCACATGTGAATCTATAATTATAATTAAAATTTTAATTTTTAAAAAGTCAAGATTTTTACAGGCTGCTGAATGATTCTATATTGCATGTAAAATAAATTTTGATTAACATTTATAACAATTCACCGTACATCAAAAGTAGTATTTAAATGAAATATATAGCCATGCTAATAAAGAGGTTAGAATCTAGTTAGTGAAAAGGGTATCAACAATTATCCTTGTACTAGTTCAATTACAAGTATCCGCCTCCATTTGTAAGTGGAAATGGGGCCAGCCATGACTCATGGAGGGTGGAATTGAATGGCTCTGGAGGGCTTTAGGGAGTGGAGAGTGAGTGTTTCAGGTTAGGGTTTGACAAAGGGGATCAGGCAAGGTTCACGTGTGACTTGTTTCCTAAAGATCAGGGTCGTATTTTGATGACTAGTTGAGATTTTTATTGGCCCGTCCTGGCCTCTGACTCCAGCCGGCTGGTGAGCACTAAGCTGCATAGACTTCTGGTTATTGAAGCTCCTACAGCAAGAGGAACGATTTCCTGACCCAACAGTTTAAACTTCCTAGCAGGGTAAAACCTCTTCTTTTAAACTCCTTTTGTAGCGATCTCATTGCTAATGCAAGATTACTTTATTTATAGACTTTACATCTAAAACAAAACGGTGGTGTTTTTACTTCAATATCACAATCTTTTCTTGAAGCCTCTTAGAGGCATAAGTTCAAAGACAACTCATTTATAAAAAGCCCTGATATTTGACCTAGAATTGTCTCATACAGCTTATCAAAATATCATAAAATTTGGAGTCAGAGAACTTTGCCTTAAGTTCCAGCCCTGTAACTGATTAGCTGCCCAACAAGTTCCTTAACCTGTTGAGATTCAGTGTCCTCATCTGCCTAATGGGTGTTACAGCAGGGGGTTAATATATTAAATAGGGCAGCAGATGTATGAAATGCACACAGTACTCATTTACTGTGCACTTTACTCTACAAAAATGTCTATGACATGAAAATGAATACCAGAGGAGTGTACTGTAATTGCTGAACACTGAGCCACTTTCATAAACATGATGTCAGCACCTGTTATGTGCAAGGGGCGGGGCGGGGCGGGGCTGCATGGGCTTCATAGTAGGGGAAGGAGACACCAGAAAATATAGTACAAGTTGGGCTGTGGTGAGTGTTAAAATAGATGAGTAAACGAGGTGTGGTGGGAGGAGCGAGGAGGCAGAGCAGGGCATTCTGGGTGTGAAGCCGTGAGAGCCTTTGGCAGAAGGGGAACAGGTTTAGGTGGGGCCCTATCGAGGTTAAGAGCTTGGGCGCTCGAACCAGCCAGCGTGTTGCTGGCTCTGTGACCTTGGGTAAGGTACTTCACGCTCGCTGCCTCAGCTTCCTCATTTGTCACCTGGGGATACTAGTAGTCTCTCCTTCCCCAGTGGCTTTACACACGTAAAGCATTTAACATAGTGCCTGACGTGTAGTGGACCTTCAGCAACTGCTTGTTGGTACTGGCTGTGTTTGACAACTTTCTGAAATGCTTTCACGCTGTTGGGGATTTAGGGGTGTCAACTATTACCTTCTGAAGAATTAAGGCAGGAGCCCAGTAGATTCAGACCACAATACCAGCTTTATTAATTGATCAAAGCTGGCATGGAGGGCCTGGCTTTAGAGTGAGGCCACAGTCAGCTCAGAATTGCACACACTCATCCAAACAGAACACTTCTGACACCAGATGCGTGGGTTTGTTCCCACGCCAACTAATTCTCCAGCACCAGCTGTGTGTCCTACAAGTCAATTCTGATACTAAGCAGAGTTAGCGCAGACCCCACAAGTTAAGGGCTCAGTCCCACAAGACTGCCCCTCACTTCAGATACCAATCGCAAGTAGTGGGTCCCCAAAGTTACCCACAACTTCTGCCCGGTTTGGCTACAAATTGGGGATTCCCACAACCCCTTCCTTGAATTTGAGCATTTGCTAGAGCTCGTAGAACTCAGGGAAACACGTTTACCAGTTTATTAAAGGATATGATAATGGACACAGATGAACAGCCAGATGAAGAGATACATAGGACGAGGTCTGGGAGGGTCCCGAGTGTAAGAGCTTCTGTCCCCGTGGAGTTGGGGTACGCCACCCTCCCAGCATGTGGATGTGTTCAACCGAGAAGCTCTCCAAATCCCCTAGCTTAGAGATTTTTAAGGAGGCCTCATCACATAGGCATGATCGATTATTTCCAACTCCTCTCCTCTCCCTGGAGGATGAGGGAGGGGAGCTGAAAGTGCCAAGCTTCTAATCCTGGCCTGGTCTTTCCCGTGACCAGCCCCCATCCAGGACCCCACCAAGAGTCACCTCATTAGAACAAAAGATGCTCCTATCATCCAGGAAATGCCAAGGGTTTCAGGAGGGCTGTGTCAGGAACAGGAGTCAAAGACCAAATATTAGAACAAAAGATGCTTCTAGCACACCTATTTACAAGGGTTTTAGGAGCTCTGTGTCAGAAACCCGGGGTCATTTCACACAGCTTTTTCTTGAGTTAGTGAAAGCCATTTAGAGGCAGGGAAATTTTTAGTTAACGTTCAGGCAGTCTGCTTTGTTAAACAGATTAGGATTCATTGTTAACTTTTTTTGTACCTTCTCATAGGTTCTTGGCATGTGTAGGAGTTGAGAGAGGGGATATGGAACAGGTCAAGAGAGTTGTGGTGCAAGTTGGGGAGGCTGAGACCCATCAACTAAAAAAGGTTCCCTATTAGTACTGAGTCTAACAAGTCCTGCTTCCTGAGTACTCACCCACCCCAGGTAGAGTTAGGTTACCAACTTAACCCTCCCGACCACCTGCGAGGAAGGTGTGCTCAGCAGTACCGATTTAGAGAGGAGGAGACTAAGACTCCTTGGGCGGGGCGCTTGGGGCGGGTGGGTGTGGCTCGTCAGTCTGAGGGCGCTGGCCTGTGAGTGCTGGAGGAGGATTTGCCTCCGGGCTCGTTCTTTTAACCACCTTGCCTGTTTGCCTCCCTCGGCCTCAGTTTGGGAGCTGTTTTCTGAAGTCTTTCGAGGAGGCTTAGAGAAATGACTCCTGGGGTCTTAGACCTGGTCAGGACCCTGCAGTCATTCCCCAGACTCCTTTCCTTTCCTACATGTGAAACTGAGGCCCACTACCCACCAGCGACGAGGGCCCTCAAATTGGCTGGTGAGAGCTGGCCCCAGGCCTCCAGACTTAAAACCGCTGTTCTCTTCTCTGGCTTCGATCAGAATCAGATTCAAGAAAAAAATGAACGTCTCTGTGTGCCTGCAATGACTTATTTCAAGAGAGTTGTAAACTAAACCAGAGAGAAACAGGTGGTTATCAACTTGGAGACTGTCAAGTGAGCCTCCACTGACCTTCCCGGTCTCAGACCGAGAATACTGAGGATTTTATTACAACAGGTAAAGAATTGTGTGAGTGTCAGAGCAGATTATCATCCTAGCCCTTTCCAAAGGTTTGAGTTCGTTTCTCCTTCCAGTAGCAAAGGCTTATTGACAGTGGTGTATCTCCTACATGTAAGGCCCGATTACACTGCTTGTGAATGCTGCTTTTTAGTTTACAATAGTTACTTTCTAGAGAAAGTGTCAAAAAATTAATTGCAGGGACAGAACAAATGTGAAAATAATAGCATGCTAGAGTGGAGGTTTGGAAGTAGAGAGGGGAAGCAAGGGAAGAGGTAGTGGTGTTAATTACTTCACCATCCCAAAGGGAGTTGGGAGAGATTGTCTGGACATTGAGGGCTATAGTTTATGTGTTAATTATACCCACACCACGCTGATGCAGTATAGCAGACTACCTGGGTTTAAATATTTGCTCTGCCACCTTGAATTATGCCTTGGTTTTCTCATCAAAAACGGGGCCAATAATACTTTTTCTCTCACAAAATTCTGAGGATAAAATGAGTTAATATATACAAAGTGCTTAGAAGAGTGGCACCTAAAGATCATTTCATGAGTATTTTTTATGATGCAGCAGCTGCTGAAGGAAGACAATAAAAGAACTAAAAATTAAAATTTCAATCAACAGAGATTGGGAAGAGGGAGGTAGTAGTTTGAGAAAGCTTATTTTCTCATCTTTTAGAATTGGAGGTCACTAGCTACTGTTTAAGGTTGACAAGTCGTGAAGTAGAGGTGTAACCCGTACTTATGGTTAGGAAGGCAATCCTCAGAATTAAAAATACGTCTAGTTAAACGTCGTTATCACTGAGGAATGAAGTGAAGCTCGGGGAGGGGAGACTTCCTTTCTATTTTGAGTATTTTATTAACAAAGCATGTCTTTTATTTTGTCCTAACTTTCTTGAGGTGTAATTAACAGATGATAAACTTCACACATTTAAAATATACAATTTGATAAATATTAATAGGTACACACTTGTGAAACTATCCCCACAATTAAAATGATAAACATATCTATCACTTCCCCTCCAAAAAAAGGCCAGGTTTAAGCTTCTTAATCTAAATAGTCTCTATTTAGGAACTCATGCGCTTTAATTCTCTTTGAGCTACAGCATCACCTAATTCAGAACACTTCTTTTACTTTAAAGAGTATTTGCTTTCAACGCTGATACAATGATGCTTTTTGAAGTCTATATCCTTGGATTCATGTGATCTCTCTTGAAGAAGAAGACCTATAAAACTAATAAGAACCTCCGGTGATTTTTTTTTTAATGCTCTTTTTTTATAGCACGTCCAGTGGTTAGATGATAGGATTTCAGACTTTGGAATGGAGAACAGATGATTCAAGTCTTCCTCAGACTGTTACCAGTATTTGCTTTTCAGAAGTTCCATTCCTTCTCTGGGATGTTTCCTCTGACCAGGGCTCCCCGAATGCATACGCTGCATGTTCAAGTAGGATTCACAGGCCGGGGGTGGAGGAGTAACGTCACTGAAATCAGTGTCCCAACTTCATAAAGCTTGGCTTCCCCTTGCACCGGGCAGGGCAGCGGCAGGGCCTCCCCTCTCCTCCCCAGCCCTCCCAGACCAGCCAGCTACCTCTTCCTCCCTGGAACTGCCCCTTCCACATGGGGCGGGGGCTGGGGGAGGGACAGGCACCCTTCTCTCGGTGGGGCGGCCACATCAGGAAGTTTAATTCTTCCAGAGTTCCAAGTGTGAATTGGAAATATAATTTCTATAGAAACCAGGTTAAGATTTGTGGTTAACTAGGTTTTATGATGCTGTTCAGGCTATAGCTGAGCTGTGCTCTGGGTCAAACGTGGGAGCTTTTGTGGTTTTTTGGTTCGTTTTTGTTTTGTTTCTGTGGGCTGGTTTGGGAGCAGAATCGCCTTTTTATATCATTGTTTCTATGGGGAATGCATTCAGTATTCCAAACAGGCACACAAATGAACTTTTCAAACACAGCCTGTTCACAGTGGCTTGTAATAGCACTTGACAGAAGGGGTTTGTGTTTAAAATAATGTAGTTTGTCTTAGCCTAAGGGCAATAAATTTCACCAAATCATAGACTTGCCTGAAAATTATAGGACAAATGTGTTAGGATTGATTTGATATTGAATGAAACGTAGAGGGCAAATGTGTTAGGATTGATCTGGTTAGTTTTATTTAGAGGGTGATGATGTTTCTTAGGGAATGGGCTGGTTTACTTAATGGCATCTTTCACAGGTCAGTAGTGACGTGTCCGTGATGATGATGTTCTGTATTTTAACTAACAGGTTTTCAGGAGGCCTGATATAAGGGTAAGGATATTTGGCTGTCAGCAGATGGGCCTCCTACTTGTGTGTCTCTGTGCTTATCGAACACTTAGTCTATTTAGTGTTCTTTACCTTCTCACTGGTTTTTATGAGTCACTCAGATCAATTTGCTCTGCTGTGTCATAGCTTTAAGTGTTCACTAGAAACGCTTTATTTGTTACAGTGTTTTATGTGCAATAAAAGCCAGTGTGTGTGAGGGCAGGATGCTAAAATTGTTACCAGTGTGCAATACTGACTTTTGTTGTGTTACATGAATTCTGACCAAATGGATCTTCATGGCAGGGGCTTAGAAGGCTAGGCCCACAGAGCCCTCTTTTAACCTTGTTTATCACGTAATTCATGCTAAAGACCTTAGCAACAGCAACAAAGTGGTTAGTTGTCCGTCTGTCTAAGTAAGATTTCAAGTCACCTTCGTGTGTGCATGCTGAATCCAAAAAGCAGAAGTGCAAATCTTGAAGATAAATTTAGCAAAGTCCCATTTCGTGTTTCTTAAAATACAGATGTAGCTGGGTATAGCTTATATTTTCCTCATGATTTTGCTTCCCTTTATTTCAGAACATTCATAAAGCAAGACAAAGATTGGTAATGTGCATGCATTTAAACCTGAGTATCAGATGCTGAAAATTAACCTATTTCCATTAAATGAAAACAATGTGGATTTTGACAGAATAATTTAATGAGTTTAGTTTTAAAGTTTTAATCTTATTGAGGCCAATGAAGTAGTACAACATAAGCAGGTTAAATCAAATTCTTATTATTCTCATTGGTTTATTTTTGTTTAATCTTGTTTTTACCATGTTTTCTTTTGCTCGTGGGAATCATTTTCTTTCACTGATTCACATTGTTAAATATTAGTGTTTGGCTTTCCACTTGCATGGGCTTTGAAATGCTTTGTGTTTTCTTGTTGTTTAGTCATTCATTTTTCTGTTTTTAAAAATTTTGTCAAAGAATGACTCCATTTTCTTTGTATTTAAAAAAAATGGAAATTTCAAAAAACTAGCTGCATTTTAAAAATTACCCTGCTTTGAAGGGTAGCAGTACCAACTGTTTACTAAATTCAATCTGATGATAAAGTTTAAAAATGCATTAAGTAGCTCTTTTAGTTTATTGACAAAAATGAAGGGTGGGAAATAGTAAATTCTTTTAAAGCTTTGCTACTTCTTCACCAATTGCCTTTTAAAGAAATATAGTCATTGGAACCAAAGTTTCATGAAGGAAAAATATATCTATGCTAAATTTTAATATTTTCAGGCTCAGAGACTTGATGCAACTTTAGAACAGGTTATAATCTTGTCATCTTCAATATTCATATTTCTATACCACCTGCTGAACTAAAAGTCCAATTTTTAAAGCTTCAAAAACTAATTGATTCTATGAAGAAATTAAATTAGGAACAGTATACCTTTAAAGGAATGGGAAAAAAATGTAAAGATATGTGACCTTAAGCTGTGTCTTTGAAGCATGGTGATACTGTAATTAGAAATATCTAATATGATATTGATTCATAAATCACAATATTTAATTAGCAATAAGTAACAGATTATATGTATATGCATATGTATATATATGTATTCTCCAGCGTGTGATATGTGCATGCGCATGTGGGTGGAAATTTTGTTAATAGCTGTGGAGTTGACCCCTGGACAATATGATAGTTCTTTAGAGTATATGAATACTTACTGTGTTTAAAATACATGTCTATGAACTGCCGTTCAATTTTGGCTTGATTTTGCCCTTTATCTGGTTTCTGTGATATGCTTTATTTTCTGTGAGCATATTATGCCTGTTATTTTGTTTCTTTGCTATAAGCTATAGTATTGCTTGATTTTAAAAAGACAGTACATCCTTTGAACTCCATGATGTTTGCTTTTCATTTTTCTACCCCAACACAAACACAGAATAGATAACTCCATTTTAGGCTGAGGATGCTATAGATGGCCTACACGTTATTTCCTTAACTCCAAGGGGGAAATACTGTGATTTGCAAAGCCATGAAAGGTGTGTCGACTTTTACATGCTTACTGTCTCTTTAAACAAGAACTTCTGTCCTTTCACCTGTCTGTTTGCACGTGTTTCTCTTTCTCCTCTTGCCTTTTCTTGTCCATGCACCTGGTGCTGTGCAGGAGATTCAGGAAGAACACAATGGCTACCCTTCTGAAGCTGAAGCTGAGCAGGTGGCAAGTTCTACGTGTTCATCTGTTTGTAGCTCCAGATCGTGTATTTAGAAGCCATTTCATACTAGATTTCTAGACGATAAGCAAATGCTTTTACCACTGCAGTAGTGCCCTCCTGTCCCAGTTTGGTAGATTCCATTATGACATTATTTGCAAAAATTGGTTTATCCAACGTTTTGTCAACCAGAAGTTTGTTCATCTGTGCTCTCGGTTTTCCCAGATAGGGTTGTTGATGAGGTAGTGAACTTCAGTCATGACAGGGTTCTGAACACATTCTTATGTACAAAGACTTCAAGGGGCCAGATGTATGCTAAGGGTGCTCCTTGAGGGTGTGGACTTGGCTTTATTCCAATTTGCGTGGTCCGTGCCCAGCACAGTACCTGGTACCTTGTAGGTATTTGTGGAAGGAGTCTATATAATTTGTACTTATTAATCAGAAGAAAAAAATCATTCATTTGGGTATTCTTGAGTGCTTACTCTTTGCTCAGTATCTCTAGACCCTCTGGAGTCTTTTAAAACTGCAAAAATTTCCCCAAACCTTATGTAGAAACTCAGTATGTGAAACATCTAGAAGAGCAGCTCCCGGGAAGCGTGGCAGCGCACCCCACCCTCCCATGCCCAGCTGTGCCTTTGCCCAACCCACCCTCCTTTGGTGACCCTGGAAGCACCTCGGAAGAGCCCAGTTTGCAAACCACTGCTTTCGGCCTGCAGCCGTTACAGAAACTGTCCGCCTAGCAGTTTAGATTCCGGATGTACAGTAAAGTAGTGGAGAGGCCAGGGCCGTCCAGTGGGCTGGAGCCCTTGGGGACAAATTCAGGGAGCGGGTGGGCCTGCAGCTGGACCTTCAGGGTCACCGAAACAGGCTTTGGATGAGATCATCAGAGGGAATTCCTCAACTGGCCAACACTTGGAGCAAAGGCACCAAGAGGAATGGGTGTGTTCATGAGATCAAATTACATTCACGAGAATATTCCATTCTTTGATTATGCTGGACATGGGTTGGATAAATCAAGGGTCAAATCATGTCCCATGCAACTTGGTAGTTGCAGTCAAAGCTTAATATCGCAGACGTGTGAGTCCCATCTCCTAACACCAGCTTTGTAAAGGGAATCTACTGTACTCACAAGACAATGAGCCTTTGAGAACTCTTCTCTTGAATTCCTGTGCTGAAGCTAGAGGGTCTTTCCTGTGCGCAATAAATGTGTATCCTGTACAAAAATAAACCTTTCATGGGGAAATTTGAAGCAGTGGGATCACTTATTTCTTTTGTTCTGATGTTGCTTTCCTGTCACTTAAATAGTGTGTCCCAGATTTAATTATTGTTAGTGAGAAGTTTGTCTTACCATGTCTCAGCAGCACATTCATGCGTCATATACATGCGCAGGTATTTCAACCAAATTTAATGTGACTATCAGAAGAGAAGAGAGACGTTTGATCTTCACCGTCTGTCTTGGAAGCCTTGTACATTCTCAAAATGGGCCCAATCCACGCTGTCTCCCATCTGCAACATTTTATCAGCTAGTCCTGCGTTGAGGCCTTTAAAGTGTTTGATGTGGCCTTGCTGTAAAGCTTGAAGTGAATCGCATTTCCCCCACCCCTTCCACAGTCAGATGATTAGGACTGCTTGCTTTAGTAAATATGTTTCAAAATAACCTATCCCCATTTATTTTTAAATATAAGTTAAGGAATTTAAGTCTAGATAATATATGATAATATTTAGCCATTAAAATAAGCTTTAACAATGTAACATTTGAAGTAACTTGAAACTTGGATATTGATTAAAATAGCTTTCTCACTTTGTAAGTATATTATGAAATGCCACTAGTTCAGGCAATAAATTAGAGAAAGCAGACTTGCAAATTAAGGCTTCTATTAGGATTGATTTTGTTAGTGTTTCTAAAACTGGACATTTAAAAGTATAAGTATTGGTTTATGCTTTATCACATAAAAGATATATTTCCAAATCAGGTGTGGGTATAAAAATGACTCCATTAACCATTCTCCATGTCCCCTTTAACAGTTCTCCATGTCCCTAAAAATTTTGGCTGAAAAGTATCTTAAAAACCAATCTGGACTAAAAATTCAAACTGAATACAATTGTTTGGAGGTAATGATGAACCTTAATCTGTATTATTTTAATCATGTATCTTGATGAGGAGAGTGGACCTTGTCATTTTGTGCCCTCCATCTAGAACAGACATACCTTGACCAACATTTAGCATTGAGTTTGCTCTTTATATTTTGACTTTTTTCCTCTCTTTATTTTATAAAATTTGATGAAACTACTATGTATAGTGTTTTTAAATTGACCTGTAAGTCCCTTTAATAAAACATATGGCAATATTCTTATAACTATGAAAAATAATTATTTTAAATTACAATAATTTAGAATTATAAAAGATACTCATTTTTAATATTTTGCTTCACAAAATTATGCCGAAAACTTAGTATTGTCCAGCTTGTTTCCGGCTGAATGCTGGTGGCCTCCCAACGTTAACAGGTGTTTTTTTGGAGAAAGCAGCCCCCTTCAACTAGGTACGGGAAATGCAGCGTACTCTAGCGCCCTCTTGCGGATTTGGCGTACATTAACACGCTAAAGACGACTCACTGAAAAAAACCGGTTTAACTTATTGTCTTTAACCTAGCATTTCCTAAACTTAAAAGAAAAAAAAAGACCTATTCACATCTCTTGGGAATTTAATGCTCTATGAACCACAGCTTGGGAATTTCTAGGGTTTTGAACACATTCTTATTTCTGACACATTATGTCAGAGATGCCAAGGAGAAAATGACATTTCCTTTGCAGCATCTCACAGGGTGGCAGTACCTTGGAATAGGCCCTGAGTTCAGGCTCTGGTCCCCAGCTTTGTAGTTCGAGAACACCATTTTCTTAGCTCCCCTGAGTTAGCCGGCACTATCCAACCAAGCTTACAAGGGACTGGCTACTGGGACATTTAGAAATGTGGGCATGTATCTTTCCAGCCATCTAAGACGTCCTTTTCCTAGTATCATGTAGCCAGGAAACCTGATACGTCGTTAGCAATTTACTTGGTGAGGGTGGAATCAGGGAAGAGTGAATTGGCTTGGGAGAAGCCTGGTGAACACACCCTTCTCCACAGTAGTGATTGAAATACTCTTGTCTGCCAGATGAGGGCGCACTCTCGTGGTCTGGATGGGATACTCCCTGACAAGCTCACTCACCATGTCCCCCCACAACGTTTTGTGCAAACACAGGGAACTGGGCTACAGTACAAAAGCCTAGGGCTTTCCTTCCTCCTGTTACTGCCCTAAGAACCCTCCCTGGTTACCTTAATTAGATTTTGGGGTTTCCCACACTGTCTCATAGGCTGGGCCATTTCTACATACAGCTAGCTAAGCACCCACATCTAATGTTGATTTTACTTGTATTAGTTTCATGCTCAGAAGGTAACCTTTTTCTTGACTTTATTTCCAAATTCTGGAGGCACCTTGTAATAGCTGTCTGTGTAGTGATTACAGTATCTATCTGTCATGTCAAGTCATTTCTGTATTAATGCTTTCTAACTGTGAACTTTAAATATGTGTAACTATTTGCTAGAACATGCAGCATGGTGTCCTGTGATGCTGAGCTTTGAAATTGTCTTGTAAGGGGAGGGGGGCATATATTGTGCACGCTTCTGTAGCCTTGTAGCAAGAGCACAGAACACCACAATTCTTCCTAGGTATGCAGATGGGAAGTGAGATTTACTCCTGTTTGGTTTTTTGCCAGGCTCTAAGGGATGGCAATAAGCTGGCACAGATGGAAGAAGCGCCACTTTTTCCAGGAGAGTCAATCAAGGCCATTGGTAAGCTTAATGAGTACACTTTGCTTATAGAGAGCCATAAAATGAAACAGCACTTGACTTGCGAGCACAGGTGATGTATGTGCTGGAGATCAGCCAGACCAATTTAATTAAAGGACAAATGGACTAGGTCTATTCATTCTTATTAATGTCGTCACGACCTTGAGAGAGATGACTATAGAAGATCACTTCAAGCTCCGATTGAGTATTAGGTGGCATTACGAACAGAAGAGGGGCCCGACTTTTCCTGATGAACTGAGGGCTGATTAGACACTAATGTCAGTTCACTGCTTTGTTGGAATCCTTCACTATAAGGAAAATGTATTGATAGAAGATCCAGATCATATGTTAATAACAGTTTTGAGAACTTGGCAAAGAAACTTTAGTGGCTTATAAGATTCCAGAAAGTACAATTTTACTGCAAGAAAAGGGCATATATTGCCACCCTGGATTGTAAGAGCGATGGCCTGAGGGCTCCCACCTCCCCCCACAGTGGCCTGCCGGGCATTTCAGCAGGTAGTCCACTGTGCCATGAGGGGGCAGGAGGGCAGCTGAGTGTGACCTTTTCATCTCACAGTTGCCAAGGTTGGATTTGACAGTCTGGTTTGCTAGGCTGAGTGTTGCCTTCTTCCCTCAAAGTTCCCTCCCAAACCTGTGTACTCCATTGTAGAGTGTGGTCATCTTGTGTCAAGACCGTTTGAGTAGCTGGGGTCTCCTACAAGGGCCTCCAAACAACTACTCGCACTGAATACCCTGGTCTGTGGCTCTGGATTCTGCTCATCCTCACCCGAGTTTTGACACTCTTTCTCTTTTTGGCTTCTGGAACTTCATTCACTCCTGGTGGTCCTCTGACCTCTCTGGCTGTTCCTTTTCTGGGAGTTCTTCTAGCACTGCCTCCATGGTGGTTTGGGAATGATCTGATTAAAATTCAGAGGTAATTATGTCATGCCTCTGCTTCTTCTCCAGACAACAAACTCCATAGATTTAGAGTGAACGTGGAGAGTTTTGACACATTATACACCTGGGAGACCATCATCACACTCAAGATAATGAACATGTCCATCACCCCCCAGAAGTTTCCTTAGGCCCCTTTATAATCCCTCCGTCTTGTGCCTTCTCCCCCATCTCCAAGCACTACAGACTAGTTTGTATTTTCTAGACTTGTGTAGAAATGTAATCATTATGTTCTTCTTTTGTCTAGTTTCTTCCACTCAGCATAATTATTTTGATATTCATCCGTATTGTGGCATGGGTCAACAGTCATTCCTTATTATTGCTGAATAGCACTCCATTGTATGAATACACCACAGTTTGCTTATCCGTTCATCTATCAATGGGTATTTGGGTCGTTTCTACAGTTTGGCTATTACGTATAAAACTGCCATGAACATTCGTGAACAAATCTTCTCCAGCCTCATGCCCCATCATCCTTTGCACCCTTTGATCCACCCACACTAACCTCTCACAACTGGCTGACCTCTCCTTCCTGTCTTCCTTCTCCCCCTCCCCCACTGCTTCCCTGCTGAGTTAAGTTGATCATTTTCTGAGCTCTTATCACATTGGTGTCCACATGGTTGTGATAGCATTTATGAGGCTCTGGTGTCTCTTACAGGTCACAGGCTGCTTGTGGGCAGGAACCGTGTCCAGTTATACCTAGAACCCGAACAATAGAGGCCGCTCAGTATATAATGAGTTATAGAAAAGTTTAATGGAAGTGTTTTGAGAATCTGGCTGAATGACATCTTTAGTACCTTAACTTATCCCAGTCGGACTCATCTTTAGCTGTGTATGTTCCTGTCATTTCAATAGGATGGCACTTTGGGAAGATTGTGAAGATGTGGTATCTTTGTGATAGGCATGAGCTTCTTAACACTCATAGGAATCAAATATGTTGTTGATATTGATATTAAATATGTTGATATTGATATTAACAACAAGAAAATAAAAATTGATATGGAAGCTGATAAGGAATTTGAAGCAATGAAGTCTTTTTCCATCTCATTGATAGGGTTCTAGTTTTTGTCATCTGTAAGGCAGTTTCCTTTGGAGGTGCACAAGGGACAGTGTTTAGCTTTAGTTAGTGTTCATTAGCAGTAATCTATGAAATGGCAGCCCAAGGTCTTCAGAGTTTAATGTGTTTTTGAATGTGATTAATTTATCACTCAGGGAAAATGTTAACCACCCGGAAAAGAAAATGACAAAGTGTAACTTATTATGAGGCTCTTTACTTAAAATCTCATTAAGTAGCAAATCAGCATTTTGTTTTAAAAAATGGAATTTTGTTAGAAGACTATGCATCTATGTCTTTATTTAAAGTAATAAAAAATTAAAATTCCTAGAAAACTGGAATCACATATATATGTATATTCAGAAATTCATGTTAAGATTTATTGAAACGCAAGTCAATGGCAGTCATTGCTACTTTGGGTTTTTTCTTTCAGTGAAAGATGTCATGTATATCTGCCCATTTATGGGAGCAGTGAGTGGAACCCTGACAGTGACAGACTTCAAAATGTACTTCAAAAATGTAGAGAGGGTGAGTTTTTCAAAGTGTTTTATTTTAAAAACACTTCAGAAGAAAGTAAACAATAAAGAAGAAAGTAACAAAAGCCATGAAATGCCATCACCCTGACAACCCGAGGGTGCATTTTAAGATGCACACATTTGCAGACAGATTTTGTATCTTGATGAAAAAGGCTGTGAAAGTAGCACTTAACCCTGGAGGGGAGTTCCATTGTAGTCTGACATCTACTTCATAAAGCACATTTAAACCAGACTGCAGTTTCTCAGCTGGGACAAAGAGGACATGGGAAGTAAACAATGTTTGTTTTAAGTCAGCAAAGACTTACAATATGAAAACTCTGGACTGACACTGATAGGCATTCATCTTAATTTGTAAACCCAGGACCCGCATTTTGTCCTCGATGTTCCCCTGGGAGTGATCAGCAGAGTCGAGAAGATTGGCGCACAGAGCCATGGGGACAATTCTTGTGGTATAGAGATCGTGTGCAAGGTATGGTACAAACACGAGTGGAACTCAAGGGGGCAGTCAGCTGGGAACTTTTTCTGGTGCATTCTTTATGGTTTTTGGACAGTCAGAGTAATTTGTTAGTAACTCAACTGTTTTCAGGACAGAGGCCTCTTCAGATCTTACATCAACCAATTCCTACCATTGTGTAAGCCGTTGAAGTAAATATTCTAATTAACATGGACCTATCACCTAAGTGCTGACATTATTTGTTACATTTCAGAGAAATCAAATGGAAAGCAGAGATCAATATTTTTTCCAGTTGGTAATTTTAAGACTACCCTTCAGAACAGTGGATGGTCAAAGGCTTCCTAAAGGGATAACAATATTCATAAGTACTGTGATTAAAACACGATTAAGTTTCTTGGCCATGTTGGAATTTTCACCCGAGCTGTGCTTATTTTGGTCTTGTACCCTTCCTCCAACAGGTGAGGTAGAAACGTGTGTGATAACTTTAATGATGACCAGTCATTTAAGAAACACCTTAACTGATGTGTTTTTTCCCCATGGCTTTTCCTCATGGAATACAGTTTATTCACAAGCCTACCTAGGGTACTGGGGAAGAGAGCCTGCTTGCAGGATCGTCGAGGTGCCTTCCAAATTTGGGGTTTGGATTCCTGCCCATCTGTTCGCTTTTTGTCGTCGTCGTTTTTTTGCTGAGAAAGATCCCCCCTGAGCTAACATCCGTGTGAATCTTCCTCTATTTTTTGGTATGTGGGCCACCAGCACAGCATGGCCGCTAACAGAGCAGTGTAGGTCCATGCCCAGGAACCAAACTGGGCCACCAAAGCAGAGAGCGCTGAACTTAACCACTAGGCCACCAGGGCTGGCCCTCCATCTGTTTGCTTTGATCAAGTCTCTGAGGACAACTCCCTCCGGTCGGCCCTAGACTGCAGTTGAGTTCACTTTTTCAAAGAAAGTCTTCCATTACTCTTCCATGTCATGAACCTGCTGGCTTACCAGACTCCCTTTGGGCCCTACATGGCAGTGCTCTCCTTTGATAAATTGTAGTTGTCCTTCTCAGGCCAGGGTTCCACGTGTGAAGCAGTGCCAAGTAATTGCAGAACTTTAAGCAGAGGGTGATTGATCAGTTCTGTCATTGCCCTACTCAGAACTCTTCAGTGGCTTCCCATCATCCTTAGGCTAGAGGGGAAACCCCTATCCAGACCCCGCCATCTGTGCCTGACTCACTTTCCTTGGCAGCTTCACCTCTAGCCGCCCTCCCTCATTCTTGCCATTCCAGATCCTTTCGTTGCTTACACTTGCCTTGTACCATCCGCTACACACATGCAGACACACACACACACTCCGGGCACTTCACACACGCTCTTTCCTTTGCTTGTAACGCTTTTCTCTCCAAGCAATCCTAAGTAGCAAGTCAGATCAATCAGCTGCTAAGGTGTCCTGTGGCTGTTTTAGTAAGATATTTTTATGGCTGGGGTGAGCATTTTCTAATAGCTGCTTTAAAATGTCTTCCAGAATACTAGGGCCATGCTCCCAGCCCTCTCAGCTCATGTCTGAGAGCCTTGCAACGTGTGGGGTTTGTGTTTTTTAAACAGGTGATACACAATTCAAAAGGTACAAAAGCTGTGTAGAGGAAAAAGTAAGTCTCCCTCCACCCAACCCCCAGCCACCCTGTTCCACTCCCTGCAGGCACTCACTGCTCCCGGTTTGCACACACACCCTATGCACGTAAGCATGTAGGTACAGTCTCGGAAAATGTAAATGGCCGTGTATTATATAGACTCTTCTGCCCCTTTCTTTTTCCCCTTAACAGTGTGTTTTTCACAGCTCTTTAGTGTTCCATTAGCTGTCCTGTAGTTCATTTGGCCAGCTCCTGTTGATGGACATTTAGACTCTTTCCATTCTGTCGCTGCTATAAATAATATCACCACAGTAACTTCTGCACTTCCCAAATTGCTCTTGCTTTAGTTTGTTCGTGGTCATATTTATTTCCAAATTTCGTATAATGTTAAAGAAGAATGAGATTGTTGTGTTTAACTAACGGCATAGGTTTTAAAAGGTCGGGGGGCACTGCTCTAACCAGTCCTGGGAGGAAGTTGCCCTGTCAGAACCACCTCGTTGGGATCACTCCTGCCAACTTGCACTGGGGCTGTCAGCCAGCAGCTTGCATGGCGGGTGTTTTAAGAAACTGTGATCTTGGGAAACAACATTATAATTTCTGTAAGGAAGTCACTGAGAGCCATAGTGTCTACGTGATGCAGAGTCCGTGCTATGAATACAGGGGAGAAACCTCTGTCACATTTCTATTTTATGGATGTTGTGAAACCTGTAATTGACGCTTCTGGCACTTTAAAGTTCACAGTGGATTCTGTGGCACACCTTTAGCAAGTAAGTGCACAGGACTTGGTGGCACGTCTTTCATGTATTAACCTTATTCTTGGTTCCATCTGATGAGTCTTTCTTCCCAACATATCCCCTTTGTTCCAATTTCCTCACTTCATTTTTTTTATCCTGTTGGAGGTGTTTTTGTTAGTTGCAGCAAAAGTGTAAAACATGAGAAATGGATAAAAATATTTTATCTCTTGATAGCATAGTGTCTGCCTCATAGGTACTCAATACACGTTGAACAAATGAATTTTGCTAATTGTTTAACAGGATATGAGGAACTTGCGACTTGCTTATAAACAAGAAGAACAGAGTAAACTGGGGATATTTGAAAACCTCAACAAACATGCATTTCCTCTTTCCAACGGACAGGTAGGTACACCAAAATAAGCCTTTTTTGTATGCCTTTGTGGGGCGCCCCAAAATTTCATGTTTAAGTATTCTTTTTTCAGAGGTTTCCTTTATCTCTTTTCTCTCTGTTGGTAACCAATATTAGAATATTTAAAATTTGTCAGTTGTGTGTAATGGTTAAGAAAACTACCAATTTGTTGCTTTAAAATTTACAGATTAAAGTAGGAATCTTAATACATTCAGCTCATAACTAAATGAAAAGCTTTAATATTGGGTTCTATGACATAGCAAGGAAGTACTAACATATGTATTTTATGTTTTTTGTATCCAGACACTCTTTGCATTCAACTATAAAGAAAAATTTTCAATTAATGGATGGAAAGTTTATGATCCAGTGTCTGAATATAAGAGACAGGTAAAGTATGTTGCTTGTCAAACTGAAAATAATAGATTGAGCATCTTTTTCTTTTCTAAAAGTTTAAAAAATGTAGTGGAGGAGAAATCTTTTGAAACAAGTTGTACATAGGTATAACTTACCTAGCTGGTAGGGTCTTCGTCTTGGGGATGGATGCCCCATTCTCCCTATGCCAAACCTTTGACTAGGCCACTGTTCACTCGCCCTTTTTCCAGAGGGCAAGTGGAATAGAAGACAGGTTTAAAAAGCAAATCGGCCAGATGGTTTTTATTAGATATTCTGGTAATGAGTTGATGAGTAGGGATCAAAACCAATGGCTTAAATTAGATTTTAGGTAGAAGGCCTATGATGGTTGTGTCTGTACTGGACATGTACAGACTTTTTTTCTTGTCTTTATTTCCTAAACAATACAGTATAACAACTACTTACATAGCATTTACATTGTATTAGGAATTATAAGTAATCTAGAGATGATTTCAAGTATAGAGGAGGATGTGCAGAGGTTATATGCAGATACTATGCCATTTTATATAAGGGATTTGAGCATCCACGGATTTTGGTATCTGTGAGGGTCCTGGAACCAGTCCCCTGAGGATACTGAGGGACAACTGTATGTGGCATGACTCATCAGTCTGATATGGTGTTCCTATACCTAGAAATTCTTTAGTGCATTGTCAATTTCAAGACATTCCAATAAGATATTCTTTTCATGACATTTAATCTTTATCTCTACCTTATATTTGGTATGGTGATTTATATTACTTATTTTAGACATTGTAAGAAGCTTCTTTATCTCTAAAGGACTTTCGTGGGTATTTTGTGCTTATTCTTTATAGAAAACATGACAAGAAATGTGTGGGACTGGGATTCTAGTATATAATTTTCATTTTTTAGTATATTTGGAAATTCTTATGCTGCATTAGATTTTTTTAAATGGGCAAGAAATGGGTTATAGTAGATAAATATATATTTAAACTTTTAAGTAGCAATGAACAACAAATTATAAGTAAATTTTAGTAGAAAATAAGAAATGGATGGGGGGCCGGCCCTGTGGCGTAGCGGTTAAGTTTGCGCATTCCGCTTCGGCGGCTGGGGGTTTGCAGGTTCGGATCCTGGGCCCGGACTGACGCACCACTTGTCAAGCCATGCTGACAAGGCGGCGTCCCACATGGAGCAACTAGAAGGATGCACAACTATGACATACAACTATCTACTGGGGCTTTGGGGAGAAAAAAAAAAAGAAATGGATGTGGTTCATTCTTGGTCCTTTTTGAAAGTGTAAAAGTATGCTTCTCCCACTCTTCTTTCTTCTCTAACACCCTGCAGGGCTTGCCAAATGAGAGTTGGAAAATATCCAAAGTAAACAGTAATTATGAGCTCTGTGACACCTACCCTGCCATCATTGTTGTGCCAACTAGTGTAAAAGATGATGACCTTTCAAAAGTGGCAGCCTTTCGAGCAAAAGGCAGAGTCCCTGTAAGTAATAAATGTTGTCATTTAGGTATAAATATATCCTGTAATAGATCTAATATGGAAAGAAGCAAGACAGAAAAAAATCTAGTGAACAAAATGGAAAGTAGAAAAATAAACCTAAAAGCCTGAACATATCTTTGATTCTTAAGAACTACCTAATTATATAAACATTCTGTTTGCTATGACTCCACCTTGTGTGGCTTCACATTACTAAGTACAAGGGTACCTTCAGTTACGCTCTCAAAATGTAGTAGAGAATAACAAAGGAGTAGCAAGAAAGAGTTAGCATGCTATTGCATTAACAGTTCACATCACTGGCTTCACCGAATCATCCTAGAGAAAATACACTTTTTCTTAGATGCTGAGTGGAATGCTACAGCTGCGTGGGGGACACCATTACAAAAATAAACACAGAAGCCAGCAGGGGGGGAATTTTTAAAACAGCTTTAGTGAGGTATAATTGATATACCAAAAAACTGGACGTTTAATGTATACAATTTGATGCATCTGGACATATGTATACACCCAGGATCCTATCACCACAATCAAGGAAGGGGTGAACGTTTCTGAGCCTAGAGTTTGTGGTCTGGTACAATCCTGAGGCTCTTGGCCACTGGAGGAAAATGGGAGGTTTGGGGGCATAGCTTTAGATTTTGTGAGACTCTATGTTCACTTTGTCCTCGCCCTGCCACAGAGGTCATCGTTGAGATACAAAGATGCTTTTAAATTAGTAGACAAAATAAAACTAGTCAATCAAATAGGAATGGGGCTCGATGTTAGTAATAGTTTGACTTTGTTTCTGCTTTTCTTGGAATCAGACTTTTAGAGGTGGCAGGGGTTTGTAGAGCTCATCTAGTCAGACTTCTTTTAATGGGACCCAAACTTTGAGTCCCATGGTCACCTGTCATGCTGTGATTGGCCTGACCCTCTGACCTTTGAAGAAAAGATGCAGAAGAAGCTGTGCTTGAGAAGAGAACTTGTTTTTCCTACCTAGTAATTGAAGCACATATTGTTTTAGGAACTGTACTGATATTTGTGGCTTACAAACACTAGGTGTTGTCGTGGATTCATCCAGAAAGTCAGGCAACAATTACCCGTTGCAGCCAGCCACTTGTGGGTCCCAATGATAAACGCTGCAAAGAAGATGAAAAATACTTGCAAACAATAATGGATGCTAATGCACAGTCTCACAAACTTATCATCTTTGATGCCCGTCAGAACAGTGTTGCTGATACCAACAAGGTACACTCTCAATAACGTTACTGAACAGTGGATCTTTTCTTATGTACTGTCTGTAAATTGTTATGCAGTTCGAATAGCCCGTTGAATTCCTCCCTACCTGAAGGTGGAGGCTTTCAGAGTGCCCGTAGCTATCCCTCCCTGGTGGATAGCCCGTGGGCTGTGTGCAGTGTCTCATGTGGGTTGGAATCTTGTCTCTCTCCTTGCTTTTCCTCAATCCTGTCTGCTGAATCAGTTAAGTGAAGACCCAGAAAGAGAATTATCACCTAAAGAATCAAGTAAGTATTTTAATGAAATGATTGTGAGGCCATTGGAAGTCCCTTTAACCTATGGAATATGGTGATTACTTGATTAATTCATATCTGGTCTGAAGCTCTGTTAGAATGGAGTCAACTGTGTGAAACTATGCAAACATATGAAGTTTCCATAAATCACATGGAGCAGCAGTATCCGCAGACAGCTCCCATTTGGTCCCCAGTAGCTGAAGGGGACAGGGTCCTTTCTACCTAGTGACAACTATGAGGGCAAGCCTCCAGTACCCGCTATCCAAATAGAAAAGGCTCTGAACTGAGTATTATCTATTTCTCCTGAATGACTTCCCCACAGTGTGGACTGCAGGTGGGTATTTGGCAGTCAGAGGACTTGGCCCTCTCCGCGAGTACTTTCAGGTATCAGGAAAGTGGTGACAGCCCTTCCCATCTCATGCCTACTCGTAAAATGACACTTGGGTAATAAACCTGTACTGAGCACCTGCTGGGGGCAATCTGCCAGGGGAGACACCAAGAGGACCTGGTGGGGTGTTCTGTATAGGGGGTGTCAGCTCAGTGTGCTGGGGGAGCCGGGGAGCCGTGATTGTGAAGTTGGGCAAGCCTTCATGGAGGAGCTGGCCTTGGAGCTGGCTTTGCATGGTTAGCGGGACGAGGCGGGCAGGGCCTTCTAGACAGCACACTGAGTACCTATCCACCAGTGTGCTGGAGCGTGTCATTCACAAGGATGGCCAGAAGGAAGATGTCTCAGGAGTACTTAGGAGGCTTTGTTTGTGCTGGCAGCTGTGCCTCTTTCCTCGGTGATTAGTCCGTCGTTGACCACAGTCTCCCAAAAGCCAACCTCCCACCTCCCCCGCCTCACCCCTGAGAGGAGTCGTTACGTTCTACTTCAAAGAGCAAACAAGCCATCAGACCTGCCATTTTCCCCCAGTCCTTGAGTGCCTGCTGTGTGCCAGGCACTTGCTTAGCACTGGGGAGAGATGCATATTGAACAAGCAGTTGCACAACTGCTAAGTGGCTAGCCATGTGGCATGGGGGAACAAAGCATGCTCTGAGAGAGTGGAGAAAGACCTTGCTTGTCTGCTTCATAACCCTGGGCAGTTACCTCATCTCTCTAGACCATGACTGCCTTGCCTCTAAAATGGGAGTGACATCACACTTACTTCCTGGAGCAGACGTGAAGGGTGAAAGAGGAAATACTGAAGGGCCTAGGGCACTGCCTGTCTCTGAGAAAGCATCCGCTTCAAGTTAGCCGTCATCGTTACTGACCTCCGAGTGGACGGTTCCATTTTCTTAATTTTCATGACATCTCACCCCCTGGATTTCTCTCTCTCTGGCCTGGCCAGCTGTCTGCTTCACTGGTTCCTCTCCCTTTTCCCAACCTTCAAATGATGGTGCTCCTCCAACTCAGTCTGGGGTTCTCTTTTCTACTTTGCACAGTCTCCCTCGGCCATCTCTTCCAATGCCATGACTTTAAACACTCTCTATATGTTGAATTTGACACCCAAGTTTCTATCCCAACTTGATCCCTCCTGAGGGCAGGACGGAATTTCCATCCCATTGTCTGGTTGACGGCTCCTCTTGGCTGTCTCCCAGGTAACAACCTCAGCATATCCAAACTGGCCTGAGAGGCAGGGTAGTGAGAACCCTCAGCTTTGCAATCGGTTACGCCTGGGTTCTCCTCCAGATCCTGCCACTTGGTGCTGTGTAGAACCCTGAGCAAGTTACTTAACCTCTCCATAAGCCTCAGGTTCCTCTTCTGTATAACAGAAGATAAGTGTCTCGTGCAGAGGGCTTAAGGAGTCAAGTGAGAAGAGTGCACATAAGGGACTCAGCACAGGGCCAGGTGCATCCTCAGAACTCAGTACAGGATGCTGATAAGCTCACCCCCCAGGTGTCGGACGTGGTGGGTGAATGGTGGTGTCAATTACTAAGATGGGGAAGACTGGGAGAGGAACGGGGCGGGGAGGAAGATGGGCAGTGTATGAGTTTCCTGAGGCAGCTGTACAAATTACCACAAACTGAGTGGCTTAACACAACACAAATTCATTCTCTTACAGTCCTGGAGGCCGCAAATCCAAAATCTGGCAGGGCTGTGCTCCCTCTCAGGGCTCCAGGGGAGAACCGGTTCCTTGCCTCTTCCAGCTTATGCTGGCTGCCCTGGGCATGTAGCCACAGCACCCCAGGTCTGCCTTGGTCTGCACATGGCCTTCTCCTCTATGTATCTCTGCATTGTCTGTCTTCCTCTCAAGATCATTAACTTAATCACATCTGCAAAGTCCCTTTTTCCAAAAAAGGTCACGTTCACAGTTGCCAGGGATTTGATGTGGACATCTTTTGGGGGGGGCACTTTCCAGCCTCCACGGGGAGTCATCCTTCATTGGTCACTTTCCCTTGCTCCTCACGTTAGTCTTTCTACACCTCTGCATACTTCCTGTCACCACTGTGGTACTATCCTGAGGAGATAGAAAATAGGAGAAAAGCTCTGTTCACAGAGGCCATCTAAACATCCAACAGTGCAAGGGCATTTCATTGTGTTTCATCCTGTGTGGAAGAGACAGAAGCAGGACACCAGATTGCATGTCTAGAATGAGAGATATTACTTAATTATATCAGTGGATGTGTCCAGGAAACAGACAAGGATATTTATCTGTCCACGTCCCCATTAGCTCTTCTATGTATAATATCACGTCATCCTCAAGTAGAGATAGTTTTACTTCTTCTTTTCCTATCTTGGTGCCTTTTATTTCTTCTTCTTGCCTCATTCCCTGGCAAGAACCTCTAGTACAATGTTGAATAGAAGTGGTGAAAGCCGGCATCCTTGTCTTGTTCCTAATCTTAGGGGGAAAGCTTTCAGGTTTTCACCATGTGGTATATTAGCTGTGGGTTTTTCATACATACCCTTATCAGGTTAAGGAAGTTTCCTTCTATTCTTAGCTTGTTGAGTGTTTTTATCATGAAAGGGTATTGAATTTTCAAAGGTCTTTTCTGCATCAATTGAGATGATCATGTGTTTTTTTCCCCTTCATTCTGTTAATGTGTATTACACTGACTGATTTTTATATGTTGAGCACTGTAATGGGTTGAATAGCGTCTGCCTGAAATTCATGTCCATCTGGAATGTTAGAATATGACCTTATTTGGAAATAGGGTCTTTGCAGATGTAATTAGTTAAGATGAGGTCATACTGGATTAGGGTGGGCCCTAAATCCAATGACTGGTGTCCCTGTAAGAGGGCCATGTAGAGACACAGACACACACAGAGGGAAGATGGCCATGTGACAATGGAGGCAGAGACTGGAGTGATGCAGCTACAAGCCAAGCAGTGCCAGAGATTGCCAGCCACCACCAGAAGCCAGGAGAGATGCATGGGATAGGTTCTCCCTCAGAGCCTCCAGAAATAACTAACCCTGCCCACACCTTGATCTTGGCCTTCTAGCTTCCAGAACTGTGAGGGAATATATCTGTGTTGTTTTAAGCCCCCTAGTTTGTGGTACTTTGTTACTGTAGCCCTAGGAAACTCCTACATCCCCTTGCATTCCTGGGATAAATGCCACTTGGTCATGGTGGATAATCACCTCAGTATGCTGCTGGCTTCAGTTTGCTGGTACTTTGTAGAGGTTCCCTTCAAGCTTGTCTCCACATGAATGGCCAGAGTGACCTTCTAAACCTACAGATCTGTGCATGCTCCCAATGCCTTGAAGCAGGGACATCCAAATTCTTGAATAGGCCTCTACAGCCCTCCACCCACGGGCCCTTTCCTTCCTGTCTCGCCACATCTCCCAGGTCCCAGCTGTGTGGGACTTCTTTCAGTTCCTTAAGCATGTCGCACTGTCATCTCAGAGCCTTTGTCCACATAGCTAACCACTGCCCCATCCTTCTGATGACACTGTAAATGTGACTTCCTCAGGGAGGTCTTTCTAGATGCGTAGAGGTCTCCCTGTGCTGTGGTGCTCTGCACTTCCCTTATTGTGCCCCTCGGCACACTTCTGCTTCCCTATTCAGGATGTGTCTAGCCATCGGCTCCATGATAGCAGGGACTGTGAGGATCTTGAGCACCCTGGATCCCCAGAACCAGGCCATCACATAGTAGCTGCTCCACGACTGTGGAAGGAAGAAAGGGCTGGCTGGTGGCTCGGGGTCATCTCTTAAAGGACAGTTGTCATTTAGAGGACCTAATGGCGAGTAGTGTTGTATGTTAATTCAAAGGTCCAGAGTCTGTTATGGAGGCAGTGTGATAGCACCAAAGGGTTTTAGGTCAGATTTCTTCTTCAGCAGGTGAACGTGGAGGGAAGGAGTTTAGTTTTAACCTGTTGCATTAGAGGAGCCTATGTGGGGAAGATAAAGCTCTGGAGCTCAGAAAAAGGGCACGTTGGGAGGTGGTTGCAGTCTTGGGGGGAGGGGATGAGGCCACCGAATGTGTCTAGGTCTAATGAGCAGGGGCCAAGCACCAAACCCTCGGAAATGTCACCTGTGGAAGGCAAGAGAAGGACTCTCTGTGAAGGAAGGAGTGCTCCGAGTGGTAGGAGGAGACCCCGAGGAGGGAGGGGTCCTCCATGCCAGGAGAGGAGGAGTGTCCAGGGGGAGAAGTGGCGGGGGGTGTCTTAGCTCAGGCTGCTGTAACAAAATACCACAGACTGGGTGGCTTATAAACAACAGACATTTATTTCTCACCCTTCTCCCAGCTGGGAAGTCCAAGATCAAGGTGCCAGCTGATCCCGTGTCTGGTGAGGCCTGCTTCCTGATTTGTGGACAGACACCTTCTCGCTATGTCGAGAGCAGAAAGAGGCGAGCTCTCTGATGTCTCTTCCTATAACTAATCCCATCGGGAGGGCTCCACCCTCATCACCTAATCCCCTTCCAAAGGCCCCACCTCCAAATACCACCCCATTAGACATTAGCATTTCAACCTGTGAATGTTGCGGGGACACACCTCGCGCAGGGGAGGTGTGCGGACCTGGGAGTCTGAGTGCGTGGGAATCCCACCCCCGCCACCTTGTACCTTTGGCCTCTTGGTGTTGCCCACCATCTCTGAGGCTTCCCTTTCCTTACCCGGGAACCCTCCCTGCTGCCGAGCGCTGGCATACTGGTGGGCAGAGAGCATGGCGGGCCTTCAGCAGGCGCTGAACAGCAGCTCTGAAATCGAGGAAACCTGAGTCCATCCTTCAGATAGCTGCTTCCCAAGGGCTGTTCAGGTTTCTTTTTCCTAACAGGGCTGGGGACGGCCCTGCTGCTGCTGCTGTCAGCTTATTCTTGGAGACTTGGGGGCCAGTGGGTAATGGTGTCCCAACATCACTAGCTTCTCTCGAACTCTGCTTTGGCCCCGTAGAGAGAGAGGTCTGGCTAGCAAGTTCTTGTCTTCCACAACTCTCTGGACCTCATCCCCTTGTTCCTGCCGGGATATAGGTGGGGCCCCTTCTCACCCTCCTTCCCCTTCTTCTGTCTCAAGACCTCCTGTTATCTGCATCCTGGCACGGAGTAGGCACTCATGCTCTCTTTCTCCCATAACCCCATTTTCTGATTGTCATTTGTCATACTTGGATCTTTGGTAACCACTTTCTGGGCAACAGATTGCATTTAAATACGTTCTCCTGGTTAATGCCTGCTCTTAGCACGTGCTTCCTCCGTGCTGAAGTGTTTGATGAGCGTGAGGCCCAGCGTACTCCTCCCCCAGCGGCGGAGCTCCCTGGGGCAGGGGCTGGGGCTGAGTCCTCTGCCTAGCTCAGGGCTTCCTCCGTGGTGGGTGCTCAGTGAGGTAATAATATGACAGTGCTCGAGTATCTTGGGCAGAGGGGAGGCACCAAGCTTTATGTGGATTAGCTTTAATTAAGATAATTTATTTTATTTAATTAGCATTTAATCCCCACAGTGAGCCTTTGAAGTTTTTATGGGCGAGAAAGCTGAGGTGCAGAGAGAAGGTGATGGTGCCACTTCACTTGGGTGGCAGAGCTGGGATTACAAACCCACTCTCCCTGCCGCCGAGGCCTGTGCCTTTAACCACAATGCTGTGCTCTTACCGCCTCAGTCAGCAGTGTCTTCAGTGGGTGCTTCGGTTATTTTTATGTGAAAAACATAATTACGCCATGGAGGCAGGACTGTACACTAGACTGCTTTGCCTCTAGTTGGTGTTCAAAAAGTGTTTTATTAAAGCGTCTCATAATTCTGTGAAATAACTTGAAATATAAGCTGGCATTCACACATCCACAATTCTGTTGTTTTCCTGTCAGTCACGTTTGCCACTTGCAAACTTTATCAGATACTCAGCACCCGCTCCTACATCCAGGTGGCTGGGCTTTCAGCCACATGCAGGCTCGGGTCTTCCCCGGAACTGCTTCCCCTCTGAATTCTCGGATGCCGACTGCCCTCCAGGACCTCAGCCTCTTGTGCCAGCGCTCACAGGCCACTCCACAGCTTGTCCTAGTGCACGGCCCCTAAGCCCAGCGCCTCTCCTGGCCCCCTCTCAGCCCCGCCTCCTGAGGCTGTCCTGTCTCATGTCCTCCTGCCAGCACCTAGGCTCGTTAGCCCTTCAGCACCCCTGGCTGGCCCAGTTCAGTTCTCCTGCCTGCCCTTCTCATGCCCACATCCTGGGCTGCTGAACGTTCCAGGAGAATCAAAGACTCACAACGTGCAGGCTGGAGCCACTCCAGATTCTTCTCTCCAGCCTCATCTGGGTCCTCCAACCCTCCAGTCTCCTCAGGGGCTGTTTCAGCCCCTTTATGACTCTTTTCTAATCTATGGCCCTGCCCCACCTGCTTCATCCTCAGCATCTGACCTTGTTTCCTTCTGCATGGAGAACAAACCAACCCTCAAACAGGAAGTCCCTGCCCTCCTGCCACCATACCTGGAAACTAACTCCTGCTTCCTGTTACAGTGGGAGGGGTGGCCTCCTCCCTGTGCCCTGTATTCTACCCCCAACCTCCCCTGCCTGCTCAGTCATCCCTTTTCCCTCTCTAAGATCTTTGTCCTTTCCCCTCTAGGGACCCCTGCCCATGAAGTCTTTCCCATCTATGCAGATAAGCCCTAACTGGGATCACTGCCACTGTCCCCTCTCAGCTAGCACCGTTGTTCTCCTGCCCTTTGCAGATGGACTTCTTGGAGGAGTTGTCTCCTTGATACCCCTAGGTGCTCACCGCCACTCACTCACCTCTTCAGCCATGCAAAACTACCTCCCATCCCATGTTTGCCCAGACCCTTCTTGATAAGGTCACCAAGTACTTTCTTGTCTTGAAATCCAATGTGTATTTTTCAGTTCTTATTTTCCTTGACCTTGTGAGCTTTTGACATAGTTGAGTACCTTCTCCTTTTCAAAATACTCTTTTTCCCTTTTCTCTTTCTCTGGCTGCTCTTCTCAGTCTCTTCTGCTCTATGTTCCTTAAACGTTGGCCTTCAGGCTTCCAGCCTTCTCTTCCCTCCTCACATTACACACTGACCTTGAGCACCATACGCCATACCTCTGTCCTCCAATAATCATCCATATGCCAGTGACTTCGTATTGATATCCACAGCTCAGACCTCTCGTCTGAGCTCCAGACCTGTGTATCCTGCTGCCTGCAGACATCTCCACTTCAATTTCTCACAGGCATTTTATGCTCACTGTACTCAAAGCTGAACGCTCTGTTCCTTCTCCAATAGTCTGTATCTCAGTAACTGATACCATCTCTCGGGTTGCCCAGCCCAGAATCATGGGTGTCACTGTTACCTCCTGTGCTACCCACTTCCATTGCTCCAATCAGCCGCCGTATCCTGCCTCTTAAATATCTCAAATCGGATGCGTCTCTCTGCTCTGCTGCCTCCACCAGGATTCTTTCAGCCAGATGACTGCCCGTCTCTGAGCTGGTCTACCTGCAGAAGGTCCCGCCCTCCTCCAGTCCCTTCTGCCCAGTAGAGCCAGTGATGATTCTACAGTGCAAGTCTGACTGCTCCCTCCCTCTTCCGGGCGCCATCCAGCCTCTGGCTGCTCTCTGGCCTCATCGCTCACTGCTCTTGCCACTACCCTAGTGTTCTCTCTGTTGAACTTCTTGCCTGCCTCTCAGGAAGCCACATCCTCACCCATCTCTGGGCATCTACACACATAGCCTCTCTGCCTTGTGTATTCTTGACCTTCCTCCCCACAGCAAAGCTTTCCTGACTTGTGTTCTCTTCTCAGTGTAGATGTCTCTTCTGTTCCCCCCCACCCCCTGGCAGCCTCCCAGGTCTGGCCATGTACTCCTAGCACACCCCGTGCTCTCCTGCCCCCGTGCTGTACTCGCCCCTCTCCTCACCTGCCTACCCCACAAGATTTTGAGTGCCTAGATGACCAGGCTCTCTACCTCTTCATAACTGTCGCCCCAGTATTTAGCTCAGGGCCGGGCATTAATATCCACTTGGTAAATGGTTGGAGACTAAAGGAAGAGTGCGGTCTTTGGGTTCACAGATGCACTTATTATTTTTTATTGAAATGAAATTCACATAACATAAAATTCACCATTTTAACCATTCCAAAGTTTACAGTTGAGTGACTTCTGGTATATTCACAATGTTGTGTAACAGTCACCAGTGTCTAATTCCAGAACACTTTCATAGCCCCAAATGGAAACCCTGTGCCCATTCTCCCCTCCCCTCCCGCCAGCCCCTATCAACCTCTAATTTACTTTCTGTCTGTATAGATTTCCCTGTTCTGGACATTTCACATAAACAGAATCATACAATAGGTAGTCTTTTGTGCCTGGCTTCTTTCACTTAGTGTAGTTTTTTAAGGTTCATCCATGTTGTAGGCTGTATTAGTACTTCATTCTTTTTTAAGGCCGAATAACGTTCCATTGTATGGAGAGACCACGTTTTGTGTGTCCATTCATCCACTGATGGTCACTGGGGTTGCTTCCACATTTTGGCTGATGTGAACAGTGCTGCTGTGCTCATTCATGTACAAGGTATTGTTTGAATCCTGTTTTCAGTTCTGTGGGAGTGGAATTGCTGGGTCATATGGTAACTCTATATTTAACTTTTTGAGGAACCACCAAAGTTTTTTCCACAGAGACTGCACAATTATAATTCCTACCAGCAGTGTATTAGGGTTTCACTTTCTCTACTTTCTCATCACAGATGTGTTGTGAATGTTGACTTATATAAAATAAAAGCTAATTATAGACCAGATTTTGTTATGAGGTTACTAAGGGGTGAGCCATATCTCCCTTCTTTGTTACAATTGCATTTTATTTTGCTTAAATTACTTAAATAAATCTCATTGTTTGGGATTTGCAAATTGTTTTATTATACAGAAATTTTGTGGTAGTGTAGCTTTGTCTATTCAGATAGATGGCACTAACAGAAGCTTTTTAATCCTAATTTGCCTTGAGTAAGATCCAATTGTTAATGGTTTAAAAATTGACGATGGGTGATGGAGGATTGTTAAGGGTTGAATTGTGTCTCCATTAAAAATATGTTGAAGTCCTAGCTCCTGGTACCTGTGAATGTGGCCTTATTTTGAAATAGGGTCTTTGCAAATGTAATCAAGTTAAGATGAGGTCATATTGAATTAGGGTGGGCCCTAATCCAATCTGACTGGTGTCCTTATAAGAAGAGAAGAGACACAGACACAAAGGGAAGGCCATGTGATGATGAGGCAGAACTTAGAGTAATATGTCTATAAACCAGGAACACCTGGGGCCACCAGAAGCTGGAAGAGGCAGAGAAGGATCCTCCCCAAGAAGGTTCTGAGGGAGCACGGCCCTGCCAATACCTTGACTTTGGATTTCCAGCTTCCAGAACTGTGAGAGAAGAAATGTCTGTTGTTTTAAGCCACTCAGTTTGTGGTACTTTGTTCCAGCGGCCCCAGGGAACTCGTACAAGGATGTAGGAGGTTTATTATAAGCAGATGAGTTTGTTGCTTCTTTAGTGGTCTCTATCTGGTAACACTAGAAAGAACAGAAAATTTAAGTCAGACGAACTGATGTATATCTTGTGTTTTTCACAGACAAAGGGTGGAGGCTATGAAAGTGAAAGTGCTTACCCAAACGCAGAACTCGTGTTCTTGGAGATCCACAACATTCACGTGATGAGAGAGTCACTACGTAAATTGAAAGAGATCGTGTACCCTTCCATCGATGAGGCACGGTGGCTGTCCAACGTGGATGGGACACATTGGCTGGAGTATATAAGGGTAAAGAGGGCCAGTCCTTGCCATGCTTTCTGGCTAAGATTTCTCTGTGTCTGTGCCATAAACCTGTCTGTCTATCCAAGTGGTTTCTCAACACTGCAAATAAGTGCATCTTTGCTGTGTACTTGGGCTTTTATAGTTTCCATAGGCAGTATCCAGACTATGGTCTTTGATGGGGGCTTTTGTGACAAAATGAAAAGGGATAATGCTTGCCTCAGATCAGGTATTTAAAGCACTTTGTGGCCCTTTAATAAAGGCCCCTATTTACTGCTTTAGTTTTCCTTAGTGTGAGTTTTTCTTCCCGACAATGCTAATGTTTCCTAGTGATTCTCAATTGATTGCATTTTTGTTGGTTTATTGACCAGAACTTCCAATGTTCTCCCCAGAATTATTTTTGCTGTAATAGAAATTAAATGTCGCTTGATCTCATGTGCCTTCTTTTCTGAAGATGCTTCTTGCTGGGGCAGTAAGAATTGCTGATAAAATAGAATCTGGGAAAACTTCGGTGGTGGTGCATTGCAGCGACGGTTGGGACCGAACCGCCCAGCTGACGTCTCTGGCCATGCTGATGTTGGACAGTTATTACCGTACCATTAAAGGATTCGAGGCTCTCATAGAAAAGGAGTGGATAAGCTTTGGACATAAGTTTGCACTGGTAAGTTGAGACGGTGAGGTTTATGCTTCACTGTTTTGCTCTATCATACGCACGTGCATACCATGCATAACACACGTGCACACATGCATGCACGCACGCGCGGGCTTTCTGCTCTCTATCAGACCTGAATCGCCATAATAGAATGCCATGGACCTCAGCATTGTATGGTCCTGGTAGGGAATTCTATTTATTTTTTTAGTGTAGGTATGCCTTTGTTTTTTAAGTTGAGTTAAAATTCATATAACATAGAATTACCCATTTTAAAGTATACAGTTCAGTGGCATTTAATACATTCACAGTGTTGTACAATCACCACCTCTATCTAGTTCCAAAACATCTTCATCACCCTAAAAGGAAACCCCATACCCATTAATCAGTCTCTCGCATTCCCCCCTCCCCCAGCCCCTGACAACCACTAATCTGCTTTCTGTCTCTATGGATTTGCCTATTCTAGGTACCTGATATAAGTGGAATCACACAATATTTGCTTTTCTGTGGCTGGCTTATTTCACTAAGTGTAATGTTTTCAAGCTTCATCCATGTTGTAGCATATTTCAATATTTAATTCCTTTTTATGGCTGAATAGTGTTCCATTGTATGTATATACCACATTTTGTTTATCCACTCATCTGTTGATGGGCACTTGGATTGTTTCCACCTGTTGGCTATTGTGACTAATGCTGCTATGAACATCGGTGTATAAGTTTTTGCTGTACAAAGTACCACAGACTGGGTGACTTAAACAACAGAAATTTGTCTCAGTGCTAGAGGCTGGAGGTCCAAGATCAAGATTGTGGCAAGGTTGGTTTCTTCTGAGGCCTCTCTCTTCGGCCTGTAGACAGCTGTCTTCTCTCTGTGTCCTCATGTGGTCTTCCTTGTGTGCAAGTCTGTGTCCAAATTTCTTCTTATAAGGACCAATCAGACTGGATTAGGGCCCACCCTAATGGCCTCATTTGAACTTAATCACCTCATTAAGGGCCCTATCTCCAAGTACAGTCACATTCTGAGAAATGGGGGTTAGGGCTTCAACATACGAATTGGGGCTGGGGGGGACACAATTCAGCCCATAACAGCCTGCTTTCACATTTGGGTATATACCTAGGAGTGGGATTGCTGGGTCATCTGGTAGGGCAGTCTTGGGCTGCCATTTGTGTTTTAGTCCAAATGGCAGCTAATTCCTGGTCTATCCAGGCGGTTAAACCATTGGGGATTTGTCTGAACCCTGCATTGAGCTGGAATACTCCTGAAGCCCCATTCACACTCACTAGTGGAAAGCAGGCAGATGGGCAGTGTGAGACCTTCAGCAGCTTCCACCGTCGGGGCGCCAAGTGCATGTGGTGTGCCCGCATTTTGAGGAGGAGAGGGAAGGGCAGGTCCACAGCTTGTGAACCACATGCCCTTTGGGAGCTGTTGTCAGATCCTTGGACACATCCCTTCACTCTCTGTGCCTTGGTGTCCCTTCTGAAATGGAGTATTGTGCAGGGGTGGGGGTGGGGAAGGAATGAGTTTATATGTGTCAGGTGCTTAGGACAGTGCCTGGCTCCTGCTGTGTGGGTAAGTTTTAGCTCTTGTTGTGTTAAACATTATCATGAACTCCTTTGTTGCTAACCCCCTCAGCACAGGCTGGGCTCAGTGGGGAGGAGAGAGAGTGTGGAGTCTTCCCCAGTGTTTGCCTCTTGGCCCTCTCTGAAGACTCAGAGGCCATTCTCTTCCACCTTTGCACCCCAAACTGTGTCCTGGGTGAAAGAAAGCTGGTGGGGCCCTTTACTAAAAGGTCAGTGGTAAAAGTCATCTGATGAGAGGCCAGCGATGGCGGCACATGTCACGCATCAGGGCATGCCCACAGCACTCTGCTCCCATCCCTACTTGCTGGTGCTGGGGCTCGCCAAGGTGATAAGATCATAAGATTCACATTGGCCTCAACTTACTGAGCACCACTGTGTGTCCAGCACTGTTACATGTATCACCTGGTTTAATCCTATAATCACCCTGTGAGGCAGGTACTATCATTGACAGATCGGGAAACTGAGGTTTCAAGAGTGAGCTGTCTGCCCAAAGTCACTCAGCTGGTTAGGGTGGAGCCAGCGTTTAAACAGTGGTTTCAAGCCTGCAGCCACCCACCTGCTGTACTCTGTACCCTGTACTCTTCCTTCCCTGAGTTTCTGTGGATGAGCTGTCTTGAGTTCCTATCCGAGGCCAATTCTTATTCTTGCCCACCTGTCCCATCATCTGCCTCATGGACCTTATCATGGACCACTTTTTAACTGTTTCTGCCTCTGTCCTGCCTCCATTTTCCTCTCTCCTAGATCATTCCTTTTGGTATAGAAACATGCTATTATCCCACCCTAAAACACCAACCATCTTGACCCCACTTCCCCCTCCAGCTGTCACTCCAATTATCTGCTCCCTTTTACAACAAAGCTCCTTAAAACTGTTGTCTGCACTCACTATCACTTTCTCTCCTTCCATCCTGTCTTGAACCCACTGCAGCCAGACTTCCTCCTCACAAGGCCCCCTCAAAACCGCTCTTGTCACACTTTGCCTTCTCTTACTTGGCTTGAGCATTTGACACTGTTGATTCTTCCCTTCTTCTGGAAACACCTTCTTCACTTGGCTTCTAGGTCTCTACAACCTTTTGAATTTCCTCATACCTTCTGGTCCTCGCCGTCTCCCCAACCTCTTAATGTTTGGGTGGCCCACGGCTCAGTCCCTGGATCAGTTCTCATCTGAGCGCTTAATCCCTTGGTGATCTCAGCCAGTCCCATGACTTTAAATACATGTATTTCAAGTCTGTTGTCTCCTTGTCATTGCCACTGATGCCCTCTTAATTCAGGCCTGGCCATCTCCCGCGGGACTATCATGGAAGTCTCCTAAGTAGCCTCTCTGTCGCCTATACCCTTCCAATCCATCATTCCCCACTGCAGCCAGACAGGGTGGTCCAAGAAGCAGATCTGATGCTGCCACTCCCTAGCGTGACTCCCTCAGAGCCTTCCTGTGGCCTCCAGGATTGTGGGCAAACTCCTCAGCATGGCATTCGAGGCCTTTGGTGATCTGGCCCTAGTCCACCTTTCCAGCCTCATCTCGCCCTCCCCTTTGCCTCACCCCCTGAGCCTCAGCCGTTTCCAGCTACTTATGGCATTCCTTATGCCCCCACCACATTCCCACTGCTTCAAATATAATATATCCCTGGCTAGCCAGGGAGCAGGCACCTTCCTGTCCTTCAAGGTTTATCTCAAAGGAGACCTCCGCCATTACTGTGACTTTCCCTCCTCGTTCCCCCCTCTACCCCATTCTAAGATGGCCACTTGCTCCTTTGTGGCCACACCATACCCCTCTCAGACTCGGAAGCCCTTGGAACACTTTACTGCCCTCATTATTTACAGGTCTTTCTCCACAACTAGACCATAAATGAATTATTCATCAAGCATGGGTACCGTGTCTCATTTGTCTTGGTACCCCAGGTGTCTAGCCAAGGGCCTGGCCTCTACTAGACACCATGAAAATGCCGGAAATCCCAAGTTCCAGGCAGGGTGCCTTGCAAGCACTGTAGTTCAGTGAATGTCTATTAAAGGGAAGGATGAATCCTAAATTGTGAACTGTCAGTGTAAAACTGTTCCCTAGGTGCCTCAAGTACTGAAGAGCAGGTTCTACAAATATAAAGGGGAAGTACAGTCCTGTGCTGCATAACGACATTTCAGTCAATGATGGACTGCATAGATGATGGTGGTACTGTAAGATTAGTACCATACAGCCTAGGTGTGTAGTGGGTGTACCATCCAGGTTTGTGTAAGTACACTCTATGATGTTCTCACAAGGACGAAATCCCCTAATGATGCCTTTCTTCGAATGTGTCCCCATTGTTAAGTGAGGCATGACTACAGAAATAAGACAATGCATGCAGCTGCTATGGAAAAGAGTATGGGGGTTCCTCAAAAAATTAGAAGTGGAATTATCATACGATCCAGCAATTCTGCTTCTGTGTGTATACTCAAACAGATATTTGCACACTCGTGTTCATAGCAGCATGATTCACAGTAGCCCAAACGTGGAAGCGACCTGTGTCCATCAACAGGTGAATGGATAAACAAGATGTGGTATATACATAAATGGAATTATTCAGATTTAAAAAGGAAGAAAATTCTGACACATGCTACAACATGGATGAACCTTAAGGACATTATGCCAAGTGAAATAAGCCAGTCGTAAAAGGACAAGTATTGTATGATTCCACTTACATGAGGTCCTAGAGCAGTCAAACTCATAGAGACAGACAGTAGAATGGTGGGTGTCAGGGGCTAGGAGAGGGGGTGGGGAGTTAGTGTTTAATGTGGACAGAGTTTGAGTTTTGCAAGATGAAAAAGTTCTGGAGATGAATGGTGGTGATGGTTGCACAACAACATGAATGTACTTAATGCTGCTGAACTGTACACTTAAAAATGGTTAAAATGGTAAATTTAATGTTATGTATATTTCACCACAATTTAAAAACTTTTCAAAAAGGTAATATAATGTTACTCTGAGGTGTTGACGTTGACTTGGTTATTTCCTTGTTTTTATGTCTTTCCTGGTGGCAATTTCATAGACCCAGTATTTCTTGTATTTTCTAAGTGGTGATTGTGTTGTATCTGCAAAATGTGTTTTTCTTTCTCATCCTTTTGCTTAGTTATCAGATTATTTGAAGCTTCTCTTAGAATGTTCACTCTTGAGCTATTTTTTAACTTGACATTTTCAATGTTTTAGTCAGTCCTGTTTATGTGTTTGAAATTATCTTTTACCTTTTAGTATGAATCTATTCGTATCTTCTAAAATATCAAAAGGTATGAAATACAATACTGGATGCCAATTATCTCAAAACTGGAAAAAAAAGAAATGCAGTATTGGACTGCCTCGAGCAAGGACTTCATCCTTTATCATTTCAGGAGTGAGATTTTGGGTTTCTCTGAATGCAGAATTGGCTAAAACTTGTAGATTGTTAATCATTATTTTGATACTCAGATTTCTTGACATTTCTGAAAAATGGAAAATCTGTTTTTACACTTGTGGAGAAAATGGCAGTGGTAACATGCTTTATGAGCTGCTAATTGGTACTCCCACATTGACACTGTACACTTGGTGTAGTGGCTGGGGTTGACCCCCTTCATTTGGACTGAAAAGTTTGCTGGCTGTTTGCTTGTAACTTCTTGATCCCAGCTATATGAAATAAAAATTATAAAACAATCAACAGGTAAATATATAGTACACTGAAATTTTGTTTCCTAAGAGTGATGGAAGTCAATTCAATTCAATGAACATTTTTGAGTGACACATTATGTGCCAGGAATTCTGTTAAGGCCTTGGGACATACAAACGAGACATGATTCTCATCACCAGGCAATTTAAAGTGACTTTTGAGAGGACCATAGCATACGCTAAAACGTTTAATCTCTTGTTTCTTTTCAGCGTGTGGGCCATGGCAATGACAACCACGCAGATGCTGACCGATCCCCGATATTTCTTCAGTTTATTGATTGTGTTTGGCAGATGACAAGACAGGTGAGAGATTTCAAGTATATTTCTGACCTGCATGGTCTGATTCAAACATATCTTAAAGTTGAAGATTAGATAAACTTTCATTTCACGTTCATTCAAAATGAACACGTGTGTATGTGTATAAAATATGACCCCTCTGTTATTTCAATTTGATTCTAATTCACTTAGAAGTATAAGCAGAAAATTAGAAAGAACCAACTTCACACCAAAAGTAACTTTTCTCACGTATGTGGTTTTTGTCCATTATCCTGTCCACCAGCTGTACAGACCAAGGCCCTGCTCCTTGGAGATTCTGCTTCTCTTGCTCCCTTCTGTCAGCAGAAGGAAACAGTCCCCTGCTGGGCAAGAAATGTAAGGTTCCTCCAGGTGTTAGAAATGGGGATGTGACTGCCCACCCAGGCCCGCAAAGGGGATCAGGCCAGGGAGCCCAGGAATCTGCACACCCTGCCGCAGGCCACGGCCCTTTCCACCCCAAGGTCGCTGAGAGACATGAGTGTCCAAGAACCGACGGCAGATAGGAAGCTGCAGAGTATCTCGCCATTATCTGGTGCTTCATTTCCAAACACCAATGCACAGGGCCCTGGTGAGCAAGGGGGCCAGGCAGGGGTCCCCTTCCCTAAGCTAGCTGGACCTGGATGGCTTCAGTTCATAGCAGTACATGAGACATCCAAACCTGAGTTTGGGGTCTTACCCTCATGATAGGAGATAGTGCCAGAGAAGGGGACCTGGAACCAGAGAGCCAGAGCCAGAGCCACAGAGAGTGCCAGAGAGAGACAAAGAGAGACAGACTAATCTACCGGTGGGTGGGGGAGGGGTAGACAGACAGCACAAAAGACAGAGTAGCTTCCTGAGTGCCTGCTGCCCAGCCTGGCTGTGGGTGGGGTGGTGGGAAAGAGAGCGAGAGGATAGAGAACCATGGTCTGGGCTCTCTCCTTCCCATTGGCCCTGAGCCCTGGCCTTGGCTGCTTCAGTCATGTGAAGGGAACCAGCCAGAAAGACTGCTGGCAACCCACCGTGACTCCACCAAAGCCATGTGCTCATGATGGATCTCTTGGCCGCCTTACACATTCACCCTGGGGCCTTTGCAAGGGACATCTACCTCCCCTACCCCGTAGTCTCTGTTCCTCTCTGTGAGCCTCTGTTTCCGGGAGTAATGGGTTGGGACAAGAAAAAGGTTGAGAACCCCCGCACTGCCTATGCCACCCTCTCCGCCTCAGCTAGGGCTTCTCCCCAAGGGCCACCTGGAGGACCCGGAGCCCTAGTTCTCCAACTGGAGTGTACACCGTCAGTGCCCAATGGGTGTGCTTGGGCCCCACCCCTGGAGACCCTTCCTATCGGGCTGGGGAGAGGCCCAGGTGTGTGTAGTTTTTAAAAGTTCCCCAGGTGGTTCTGATGTGCAAATGAGTTAGAGGACCAGTGATCTAGACAAGTGGCTCCAAGTGTGGTCCTGGGGCTGGTCCTGGGGCCTGTAGCCTCAGACTCCCCTGGGAACTAGTTAGAGATGCAAATTCTCAGACCCCACCCCAGACCTGCTGACTCTGGTGGGGGCGGGGTGCCCAGCACTGAGTTTCACAAGCCCTTCAGAGGATTCTGCTCCAGACCAGTTCTGCTCAAACTTTAATGAGCACACACATCCCCTGGGGATCTTATTACAATGCGGATTCTGGGTCTGGGGCTGGCCTGAGAGTCTGCATTTCTGACAAGCTCCCAGGTCACGCTGATGGTCCACAGATCACACTTGGAGTAGCAAGGGTCTAGAGAGCATAGACATTCCTTCAGAAATAAGGGGGGAAAAAAGGCAGGGGAGGATTCTGGGCAGCCAAAGTAGATTTCAGAGCCCTCAGGCCCTTCCTTAGATCTTTCTTACTTTTAGACCCAGCCCCAGCTTCCCCCAAACTGATTGGGCGCTCACGTTATCTGAGTGTCAGGTCACAGCTGATTCAAAGGGATGGGGGAGTAAGAAAGGATGGTCTCGGAGGTAGGCACCCAACGGTACAAGTGACAGGTAACAGCAAGCACATACTCAAAAGGCACGGAGGCTGGCCAGAGGTCTTTCTGGTCTTGGTGCCACGCACTTCTTGCTATTTGTACTGATGCCAAGCCAGCAACGAAATTAAATGATGGTTACATTTAGGTTAAGATAAGAAAGTAGGAAATACATTTTATAAAAATTGCATAACAAGGTTAACACAAAAAATAATTCTGATGCTTCTGAAAAGCACCATTTTTGTGGATGTGAAGTAGCTGATCCCTCCCAAATGCCTAGATACATGTGTGTGTGTGTGTTTTTAACATCTTCAAACTGAGGTCTATTTTTCATATTGCTTAGTGCTTATTTTCATGTCTAGTCTATATCATCTTTGTGTTGTTTATTAGATTTTAAGAAAGAAAATAAGAGGTTTGGATTAGAAGATTTCAGATGCCTCTCACAGCTCTAAGACTCTGTCTGTGAAATATGTATAATTAATTTCTTTTAAAATAACATTGTTGATGCATGAGAAGCAGAAACATGAATGATTAGTCTTTAACTATCAATTAAGTCCAAGTGAATGAAATGTAGCGTGTTAGAAAAGATGCATTCATGTAACAACATTAACTTATTTTTAGGTTGCCTACTGCTAAATCAAGTAAGCTAAATCAGTGTAAAGTTGTCAGAAATCTCAGAATAAAGTGAACTAGTCTGTGTGTACAATTGTTGTAAAAGGAACTAAGGGAAAAAGTAATTGAGGGACTCTTTAGAGAAGAGTCTCGAAGACATTCTGCAAAAACTATAGTGTAATAGACTCTTTACCCTTTGGGATAATCTGCTTTAATAGTTATTGATATTTTTGTCCCTCAAGAGGTGCAGAATTTCATTATGGATGTCTTTGGAGTTTTTGAGACCATGCTTTTTAGGTAGATAGTGTAGTTTCCAGGAGAAGAGGCCAAAGCTGTGAATCACAGTCTTACTCTTTTGTTTGTATTACTCTAGCTGTTGCCACTTCCCCTAATGAAATGTTTTCTGAGTTGAACTTAATGCCCCAATGCCCTTTGAATGTGAATAGCAGTCCTGACCCAAGGCGAGTAGATGGACCCCGCTCACCCAGCCCTCCCATGCCTGGTGCCCACTTGGCCAGATCCAGAATGCAGGCTCAGGGTTAGGAATGAAGATTCATATGACTCCAAAAATATGTCAATAAAAACCTTGCTGTCCTGTTAGTAAACATATATTTTTAAATGTTTGAAAATGTAGATCTTCCATTCCTATCCTTGATTTAATAAAGCTTCAATATACATAAATGTTATATATTTGCTTAAAATTAATAAGTTTCATGGTGCCAATCATTTATGAAATAGGGTATAACTAAGCTGCATAGAAAATACTGGGAAAGTGGACATAATGTTCTTGGCCTTTTAAAAGATAGCCATTTGGATTGTGAGGTCATTGTCAGAGTTGCAAGGGGCAATCTTAAAGGCTCTGAAAGAGGATTTACCAGTAGCTATCTCTAGCAATTCAGCCAGATTTCATTGATTTAGTTCATCTAAGAACAATACTACTACTAAGAACAACTACCACAGCTAGTTTCCAGAGGTTTCTGAAGAAGTGGTATTCTGATGGGGCTCCTTAGGAGAGAGTTGTGTGTCTCTATGAAAGCAATCCTTAAGATGGAGAGAGAGGCAGACCTTAATCCAAGGTAGCTGAGCAGAATTCCTTAAATTGGATAATGTAATAGCCTGGTGAGGAAAATAAAATCAGGTGGAGTCTGGACAGTCCTGGATTGACTTGTTTCTAATTGAGAAGCTTGTCCTTGGTCTAGTAAAATAATAAAGCTAAGCTAAAAAGTAAATTTGTCTATTAATGATCCTATTTGTCATTCTAGAGATGACAGGATTAGTCACGATAGTGTGCCAACATCACTCTGATTGGGGAATAGGCCTTTAAAGTAAACTGACAAAAATATGCTGGGTAGTTCTATTTGGTTTTGTTTTAATTGGCTTTGCTTCATTCAGTAGGTGATGAATATTTTACTAGGTTTTTAAATTAGAATTCTGGCACATGGTAGGCCTCCAGTACATGCTTCCCGTTTGGATCATTATTATCATTTCCACAGCATCTCCTCATAGCTACTAAATGCCAGCCACTGGCTAGAACCTCCTGGCAATGGTAAAGTTTTCATTGGAATTCTCCAAAACCCCATTAAGAATTACCTAAAACAACAGTTGAGATGATCATGTAATTTTTTTCCTTATTCCATTAATATGGTGAATTCAGTAATTGCTTTTTTTCTGTAGCATTGATTTTCAAATATTAAACCAGCGTTGCATTCCTGAGATAAACCCCACTTGGTCATGTTGTGTTACCCTTCTTATATATTGTCAGATTCAATTTGCATATATATTGGTAAGGATTTGGGAATGTATGTTCATGGGGTTTTCTCTGTGGGAAGGTTTTTTATTATGAGTTGTTTGTTTAACAGATAGACTTTCTATTTCTTCTTAAAGCAGTTTTGGTATATGCTGTGCCTGGGAACCCCCCTCCCTTCTCCGTGGCTCAGAAATGTGCCTCCAGGTGGAAAGCTGACACAATACTAGGACTCGCCTCATTTGTGCCCCTTCTCTGGGGAGGGGGGTCACAGTCTCGGGCCTGTTTCCAATGTCTGAAAACAGCTGTCTCACGTATTTTGTCCAGCTTTCTAATTGTTTCTGGCAGAAGGGTGAACGTGGGCTCTGTTCTACCATCATGGCGAGAAGTGGGAGCTACATAAGCTTTTCCAGGCATTGAAGAGTACGGCAATTTTTGTTGCTCCCGGTTGTCTCTGAGCCAGCTCTATACGCTTGAACTGGAAATTAAGTTCTACATGAGCTCAGCTTTCCTTTTGATCTTTGACTATATTCCAAGTTGCAGTTTAGCTGTCTTTCACAAAAAATTAGTACCACTTTGTTTTAGAAATTGAACTTTAAAACTAAACCTTATTTCTCTCTCCATTTAAGTTTCCTTCAGCGTTCGAGTTTAATGAACTATTCTTGATTACAATTTTGGATCACCTTTATAGCTGTCTCTTTGGGACTTTCTTGTGCAACTGTGAACAGCAGCGATTCAAAGAGGTAAGTGTTGTATAGCCTGTCTATTGCTTGCCTGATTGCTCGGATGCCTTTCCCATTAAGTGCCACTGTAGAAGGGGGACTGAATGGAGAAGGGACTTTGGTCTAGCGCTGCTGCTGTGTGTAAAGGGAGAGGTGGCGCTAGATACCCTCCCAGGGTTCACCAGCCCCAGGCCATGTGTCTAGTCTTCCCGGTTGTCTGATACAAGCCCCTTACTTTATGGACGCTGGGGGCTGGGACCCAGCAAGCCCACAGCTCTGTGAGGTCTCTAGGGTTGGTACTAGACTCTGGACCCCCTAAACTCCAAGCTCATGTACTTTCCGCTGCACCGACTCCAAAATGGTATGATTCTGCTGCTCAGTCTCTGTGCTGTTGGGCTGAAGGGTACTTGGAGACCTTAGAAAATGAAGTCTGTAGATGAGCCCCAAACCTCCCTCTAGGTAGCAAGCTAAACTTTCTTTTCCATCAACCCGGTAGAGAAGCACTACCAAGCTTCTCAGAGTTACTTTTCACCTCTTTGCTTTTCTCCTCATTTTGGGATAAAAGAAATGATCAAATAGGAAGAAGCATTGGGAAGAGGCAGCTTAAAGAGCATCCTCTGGTTAACAGGAAAGGACTAACGCCTGTGGGCTAAGTGTATTAGAACATTATAGAACTTAGGGGAAAACAGCACATCCCGAGCGCCCACCTCCCTCTCTCTGAGCAGCCTTCCCACATCTGACCACCCCCTCACTCCGTGCCCACTCCCCTTCTGGTTCTCCCCGACCTCACTGGCCTCCCGCGCTCAGTCTCTTCCCTTGTAACCCATCTCTAAACTTGGAGTTGCCTGGGCCCGGTCCTGGGCTCTCTTCTCATCCCAGACTCAGCTCTCCCCCTAGGTGACTTCCTCTGTCTCGGGGACCTAAATGCTGTTCCCCTGCTCCTCCCCTGCTCTCTTGCGTCTCAGTAATGGCACCTCTGCCCATCGAGATGCTGAGGCCAGATACATAGAGGCCATCTTCAATTCCTCCCTCACCCTCACCCCAGCTGCCATGTCCAGTCCATCAGCAAGTACTGCTGGCCCTGTCCTCCAAATAGAGTCTTAATCTGGCCACTTCTCACTGCTTCACAGCTACGAGGCTAGTTCAAGCCCCCATCGCCTTGCACCTGGACTAAAGCAGCTGCCCAGGAACGGCCTTCCCTGCCTCCATTTCTGACCTCCAGAACATTCTAAACGTTGCAACCAGGGCAATGGTTCCAAACTTCAGCCCTGTCATGTGCCTGTCCCCTGCTTGAAACCTCCCTGTGGCTTCCCATTGCGACCCGGATAAAATTCACCTTTTTTGAGCCCAGTGTGATGGGGCTCTGTTAACCTAGTAATAAAAAGAAAAAAAATTTTAAAGAGTGAATTTTATGATGTGACTTATATCTCAATAAAGCCATTAAAAAATCAGCAACAGAAGAATGAAATCCATATGCAGAATTTAAACCCTTATGGTTTTATCTCTTTTTTTGCCAAATTGTACTTTATAAAGAAAAATCAGCTCTCTCGAAATATAATTTACATACAATTCACCCTTTTAAAGTGTACAGTTCAGTGGTTTTTAGTATATCCAGAGTCTGCAACCATCACCACCATCTAATTTCATAAAATTTTCATCTCTTCAAAAAAAATTCCAGGGGCCGGCCCGGTGGCATAGCGGTTTAAGTTTGCACGCTCTGCTTCGGCGGCCTGGGGTTCGCCGATTCAGATCCTGGGCACGGACCAACACACCGCTCATCAAGCCATGCTGAGGCGGTGTCCCACAAAGAGCAACTAGAAGGATGTACAGCTATGATATACAACTACCTACTGGGGCTTTAGGGAGAAAAAAGCAAAAAAAAAAAAAAAACTAACCAAAAAACTCCATACCTATCAGCAATCACTCCCCATTCCCCCCTCCCCCCAGCTCCTAGCATGTAATTTACTGTACATCTCTATGGATTTGCCTATTCTCGACATTTCATATAAATGGAATTATATAATATTTGTCCCCCTGTGATTGGTTTCTTTCACTAAGCTTAATGTTTTCAAGGTTCATCCATGTTGTAGCATGTGCCAGTACTTCATGCCTTTTTATGGCTGAATAATATTCCAGTGTTTGGCTAGATCACATTTTGTTTATATAGTCATTAGCAGATGGACTTTTGGGTTGTTTCCACTTTGGCTATTGTGAATAAAGCTGCTATGAACATTCGTGTACAAGTCTTTGTGTGGGCACATGCTTTAAATTTTCTTGAGTAGATACCTAGGAGTGGAATTGCTGGGTCCTATATAACTAGGTTTAACCTTTTGAGGAACTGCCAGACTTTTCTAAAGCAGTTGCAACATTTTAGATTCTCACCAGCAATGTATGAGGGTCCATTTTCTCCACATGCTTGCAGGCAGTTGTTACTGGGTGTCTTTTTTATTCTAGCCGTCCCAGTGGCTGTGAAGTGGGATCTCATTGTGGTTTTGCTGTGCATTTTTCCCTGATGACTAATGGTGTTGAGCATCTTTTCATGTACTTATTGGTCATCTATGTATTTTCTGTGGACAAATGTTTATTCAAATCATTTGCCCATTTTTAATTGGATTATTTGTCTTTTTATTATTGAGTTACGAGTTCCTTACGTATTCTTTATATATACAAGTCCCTTATCAGATAGATGATTTGCAAATATTTTCTCCCATTCTGTGGTTTGTCTTTTCACTTTTTTGATGGTGTCATTTGAAGCACATAAGTTTTTAATTTTGATGAAGTCCAATTTTTTTATTTTTTCTTTTCTTGCTGTGCTTTTGGTGTCATATCTAAGAAACCATTGTCTAACCCAGGGTCGTGAGAATTTGAGCCTGTGTTTTCTTCTAAGTGTTTTATAGTTTTAGCTCTTACATTTGGGTCAATGATCCATTTTGAGTTTTTTTGGTATGTGGTGTGAGGTAAGGGTCCAACTTGATTCTTTTGCATGTGGCTATCCAGTTGTCCCAGCACCATTTGTTGAAAAGATTATCTTTCCCCCATTGAATTTTCTTGGCACGCTTGTTGAAAGTCAGTTAACTGTAAATGTGGGGGTTCGTTTCTGTACACTCTGTTCTATTCCATTGATCTACATGTCTCTACATCCAATGCCAGCACCACCTGTAGTGATTACTCTAGTAAGTTTTGAAACTGAGAAGTGTGAGACCTCCAAATTTGTTCTCCTTTTCAAGATTGTTTCGGCTATTTGGGGTCCCTTGAATTATTGCTGGTGTTTCTCTTATAAATGCAAAATATAAAATATGAAAAGGTCCCAATGGAATTTTCTGTGTCTAGATAGCTTGTGAGGAAGTCAGCTGGCTTGAGAGCAGCAGAATGGTAGAAAACACTCCTGGCCTCTCCATTGTCTCGTTTTGACTTTGTCACTGTAGTTGCTCCATGTTTAATGTTTATCTGTTCCGCCATGCCTGTGCGTTTGGGTGTTTTCATTGAGTTGAGCAATGCAAATAGTTACAGCATTTCTAAATGGTGTACTGTGAAATTGGGAAGTGGGGAGATATAATTTAATGATATATTTACTTCTCTATGTAAGGCTTCTCCAGCCTGCCACCCGGCATGTTTTTCTCCAGACAGCCATGATTTCCAGTAAAGGGAATCTTATCTGTAAATTCTACCCACAGTCCCCAGTATTAAGAGTCACAAAAGCAAACTGCAAACCAGAATAAAAAATGCATTTGTTATTGATGGGCCCCATCATCCTGTGGTTGTTAGAAAGTTCTCATTCTGCCTTCACACAGACACAGCCACCAGATGTTACCTAACTCAGCAATACGTTTTTCCAGGACAGCACCCAGCGTGTGTGTTCATGCCATCCCCAGCATGAGGCATGCATGGCAGAGGGATGGGGGTAGGGCTTAGTAAATGTTGCTAAATTTTTCAGAGTTGGAACTCACTTCATTGTTCAAGTCCTTTTCTCTATGTAATACAACTTCTTGAGGATATGAAGAAAAGTTGAATTTATTGCAATGTATTCTTTTTTTGTTTTTCAGGATGTATATACAAAGACTATATCTTTATGGTCTTATATCAATAGCCAGCTCGATGAATTTTCTAATCCCTTCTTTGTGAATTATGAAAACCATGTCTTATATCCTGTTGCTAGTCTGAGTCATTTGGAATTATGGGTAAACTATTATGTGCGATGGAATCCACGAATGAGGCCTCAGGTATCTTTTTGTTTTTCTTCTTTTCAAAAGAGCATGTCTTTCTGTCCAAGTAAAGAAGATGTTGTAGAAATGTGTATATGCTAGGTAGTAACATATACTGAAGGTCTTCTGCCCTCGCCTCTCAGGGGTCAGTCCTTTTCGTCCATGTTCCAGCAGGTTTCTTCCACACACCAACCCAGATGCTGTTTGCTGGGTTAGAGTTAAAAATCTTAGCACCTGTCTTCTACTGCTTGAAACTACACAGATTGAAGTAATATTGGTCATTTCATTTGACTCTTAGTCTTTCCAATGACTTGACTCGGAGGTCCTGGGAGGAGGCAGTACTGATTATGCAGGGTACCACACGTGGAGTCAGTGGAAGGACATTTGGAACATGCATTGCAGTTACAGTTTATAGACTCTGGTAGCACAGCACAAAGAGGGCATGTGTTAAGTCACAGAGCAGACACCCCCTTAAAGAAGGGGTAAAATTTCCCCCTCCTCACCACACTTTTTCAATGTAACATTTTCTGAGATTGTAAACATACTGGAGAACAGCGCACAGTAGGGCCAGGCAGCTGAGCTGGGGTCACCCTTTGTGTTCAGTGGCTGAGCTCGGGCTGTGGCTGGGGCACCACCAGGTGGGGCTCTGAGGTGCTCCTCCAAGCCTCTGGTCTAGCCGGGTTTCCCCCTGGTCCTGTCCCTGCCCCCAGTCTCCACATGGGTAGCCAGGGCCTGGTTGGTGCTGGGTGGAGAGCAGACCAGTGGAGGCAGCCCTCAGCTCCGTGGACAGATGGCTTTCTGCTGAGGAATTTTTAAGTTTAATATTCTTAGTTTACTGGCAGTCCACCAAGGAGCTTGTTTCCAGGGCCTTGTTTAACATCATTGCTTCTGCTGGCCCACATGCACAAATCCCCCTTTCCCCTCTGCCCTCCTCCTCCTCAATCCTTCCCTCTCCCTCAGGGTCTTCACAATCTCTCCAGGCATGTTTCAGCTCAGTCTCAGTTCGCTAGGCTGCCAAAGCAAAATACCGCAGACTGGGTGGCTTAAACAACAGAAGTGTATTGTCTGTCAGTTCTGGAGACTGGAAGTCTGAGATCAAGGTGTTGGCAGGGTTGCTTCCTTCTGAGGGCTGTGAGGGAAGGAGCTGTTCCAGGCCTCTCTCCTTGGCTTGTAGGTGGCCGTCTTCTCCCTGTTTCTCTTCACATCATCTTCCCTCCATGTGTGTCTCTGTGTCCAAATTTCCTCTTTTTATGAAGACACCTGTCCTGTCGTACTGGATTAGGGCCCACCCTAATGTTCTCATTTTAACTTGATCACCTCTGTAAAGACCCCGTCTCCAAATACAGTCACATTCTGAGGTACTGGGGGTAGGACTCCAACATATGAATTTGGGGGGACACAATTCAACCCCTAACGATCCCCAAGCCCCACTAAATGTGGAGAAGACTGAGCTGTTCATTTCCCTTCTCAGTTGCCTGGCACTTGAACTTCAGAGGTACCGCCACGTCACTAACCTTCCCTGCCTGCTGGAAAATTCACTTATTGTGGACTGAGCTCCAGGCTCCATGTGACAGGTGCAAGCTGCCCCCTGAGACACCACTTTCCATCTCCTGCCCAGCTCCTTTTCTAACACCAGGGCCCAGGCTGCTCATCACCTGCCTCTTCTTTCCCTGACTGTGTCTCCTGGTTCATTCCATCTGTTCCACACGGCTTCAGCTACAAAAGCTCATTGTTCCTCTAGACTCTCTGAATTGGCCATGCCACTCTCAGGGCTGTTTTCCAGAATGCCATGATCAGGGCCTGCTCAGCCCAATACTTGTCCTTCTCTTCGAGCAGGCCCCGGAACCAGGCCTCACGTTCCCCTGCACCTGCGCCTCTGCCTTCCTCCCTCCTCCTCCCAGGCTGGGGCCATATCCCACAGGTGGCCCCTCAAACCCCCTGACTCCGGAAATGTTTTCCCTGCGCTCTGCCTCTCACTGTGCCAATAGCTGGTGCTCTGAGAGCCTCCTTTAGGAAACCTTCCCCGACCGGAAACTCCACTCCATTTACTATCTGAGGGCCCAGCTTCTGTTATCGTGTACCAGACGAGTTTCTAATATGGTGCCAAGGGGCCACTAGCTGCTCCCACTGTTACAACAGCATGGAGCAGCAAGGGCAGTGAGCACTTTCACGCTGGGACAAATACACTGATGTGAGGGGACCTTAGTGCTAAGATGGCCAGAACACGTTTCTAATACCAAATGGGTTCTGGGCTTAGCTTGTGTTTTGAATAGCAAAAATGCTAACTTCTAAGAGTTGTAAAACCTTTCTTTTGAAGAACACCTGAAGCTGGAGAGGCACAGTCTCCGCGCTTTTCCCCATGAAAACAAACAGTATACAATTAGTCCACTGTTTTGGTCAGTAGTCAGTGTTTTAAATACAGGTGTTGAGTTTTATTTGTGGCCGGTGAGCCCTCAGTAACTAATGTCAAATGTTGCGCGCTCGTGCCTGTACTGAAGAGCGTCCACCCTGTTCGCTCTGTGCCATCCACACGGAGTGCCGTGGGGTCAGTTCACAGTTGGCCAAGGCCTCTGGAGAGCTTCCTCACGAGCACGGTCCCCAATCCTTTCCCCGTCCCTCTTCTGAGTGACCCACGCCTCGTGCGACTCCTCCTCTACAGAGGAAAACGGGGAGCCTCCTTGGTGCCCGAGTCTCACTGCAGTAGAGCCTTTCCTCCTCCGGGGGGAGGCAGAACAGGCCCAGAAGATCCAGAAATGTCCACTCCCTACTCATGCAGCCAAAGTTGGTCACACAACGGCCTGATGGGCACAGGGCGGGCCTCCACGTACCTCTTGTCCCCACTAAAAGTGGCTGTCCTTGTGCTGACTAACTGTTCCAGGTGAAGGTAGCTGAGAGTAAAGGGAGTGTGGTCAATCCCCATTCTCTCTGCAGGCGGGGCAGGGAAGGGGCAGAGCAGCTCTGGTGGCGCGGACGGGGTGGGGCGGCGCCTGCTCTCAGCGCACTTCGCCACACCTCTGCCTGTCCCCGCCCACCCCTTCCTGAAGAGCCTGTCCAGCACTCCTGACTCCTGGGTCCCCTAGTCTGAACTAGCCTCCCTTTTGTGTCTTCTTCCAATTAGGATGTGCTCACCTCTTCCGGCCCTTTCTGGGGTCTCCCTGGGATCAGAGAGACTCGTGTTTGTGTCCCCCTCCCCACTAGTTGGGGGGCCCCTGATCAGTAGGAACTGGATCCTCTTTCCTTCCCGCCCCTGGTACGCCTTCATCCCTTGAGCCTTCTCTCCTCCCTCGGGAGTCCTCTTCCCTGCTCACCTAGTGCTAGGGTGACTGAATGTTTACCATCCAAACCAGCACACTTTGCGAATGTGGGGGTATCCCGGGCTGGTGTAGAATTCCCCAGGGCATGATACCGCATTGCCTGTTTCCCTGCCTGCCGCCCCTACACACTGCAAGCCTGAAACTGCACAGGCCACACCTGGTCTAGTTGTGTGTCCGCAGCACCTAGCATGTATTTGGCAATTGATGGGCAACTCCGTAAATGTGGCCAAGTGAACGAACCAGTGAATGAGTGAAGAGGCGCCCTCCTCCTGCTCCAGGTTCATTCCTCTGACACCTCTGCTCTCTCCAGGCCCTCGAGCCTTCCCTGATTCCCTCTGCCTCCTGCAGTTCTTGCCCCTCAGCTCGCTGAAGGCTGCCTATTCCTAATCCTTTCCTGTCTACCCCTGCCTCTCTCTCAACCTCCCCTCCATAGCCCAAACCTCTGGGCTCTTGGACCAGCCTATCTCGTCTCCCCGCCTCGATCTCTCTCCAGTCCGTGCTCCAACCTGCTGTCAGAGAGGCCTTGCTCTCCCCACCTAAGTCACAGCTCAGGCGTCACTGCCCGTGGCCACCTGACGGCTCCAGCTGCTCACGCCCTGCACGCCCCTGGCCGCGAGTCCCCTCAGCTGAGCTCTCGGATTACGTTCACCACCTGAGATTTGTTATTTATTTGCATCTCTCTCCGCTTAGACTTTGCGCTCTGCAAGGGTAGGCCCCTGACACAACCACTGCTTGTTGCTAGATTGAATCATCCCCAAAACGAGAGTCGTGTTTAAGGGAGAACTGTCTTTGATGTGGCATGCATGTCCAGAAACATCAGTGAGCCGGAGAGGTTGCAGCCCTGTCAGCAGCTTCCGTCGTGGCTCTTGGCCCAGGAAGTCTGAGCGCAGGGTAGACCACTGTCCTTTGCTCCCGATTCCAGAGCCATGCTCCTTTCCCACCTCGCTGCTTTGTTTTCGAATGCTAAACCCGGGGGTGTCTTCAGCACTTCTCTCTGGTCACTGGGGTGAACTTTCCTTAGGAACCAAAGCCAGCGTCCACCTTCCAGCAGCTTCCTGCTGACTGCTGTGTATTTCTGTCCTACTCAGACACTTCACTGAGTTCTTTCCTGGGCGGTTCCATTTCATCTGTTGTAGCAACAAGGAAGATGGGCTGTAGGAAGAGTGCCGGACAGTCTCTCCTTTATTTAAATCGGTGCAGAGACTTTCCAGATAGTACTCTGGGTGACTCAAGGGACAGGCGGTTAGTGGGATTTCTTGAACGCTAGTGGGAAACCCTGCAGAACTACTACTTGAACGGAAGTGCCTTTGCTCACCCTGGGCTTCTGGGTTACTGCAGGAGAGCGCTGTTTCTCCCCTCTGCTCAGCACGTCCCAGATCTGAAGAAAAGCTGCTGGGCCAGGGAGCACCCCTGGGGCTAAGATCTCCCTCCCGCCGCACTAGCTCCCTCTGCTGGCGCTGCAAGCCTGGTGCGCTTGACTGTAAATCTGGTGAGGGCAGGGCCCAGATCTTTCTTAAAACCTACAAACCACAGGACGCATCGCTTCTCGAATGTACTCAGATTCTTACATGTGTAAGCAGAGTCAGCTTCGTCGTGATGATCATGACGATAATGGTAACCGTGGCCCTTGCTGCTGCAAGACGACGTCCTCTGGCGTGCCTCTGGGCACTGTACACATGGGACTGCATGTACCACTCACGCCAATCCTGTGATGCAGAGGGAAGGCCCAGAGGAGCCGTAGCTCACCGAGCTCTTGCTGCCTGGCACGTGCGGTCACGGAAGGAAAGGCTGCCCCCAGGCCAGGGCCAAGTCCTGTCTCTGGCAGTGATGCCTGTCTCTGGTGGTGACTTGATGCCTGATGTGGGGCAAGGTCCCGAGTCTCACTGAGACCTCACGGGGTGGGGGTACAGGTGTGAAATGAATCCCCGCAAAGCGCCGGGCATGGTGCTCTGAGGGTGGTAGGCGGCTGGTCCAGCCTTTTGCGTTCCCCTGCCCTGTGCTACACAGAAGGGAGAACTGGAGGCGGTCCAGGGGCCACAGCTTTCTATCCAAATGCAACAAGCACGTGTTGGATACCCCCTAGGGACTGGGCACACAGAACCTGTTGGGGAGCAGGTTGGGCCTTGGTGACGTTGGAGCCATAGAAGTGGGCAGGGCCAGGCTGCAGGGGGCCTTGGGAAGCATCTCCGGGAGTTTGGACTTCATCCCAGGGGCTGTCGGAGCCACCCCAGGGTTTGCAGGGCAAGGCCTGGTGTATGTTCTAGAAAGCTCACTCCGGCAGCACTAGGGGTACAGGAAGGCAGAGCGGGGCAGTGAAGATTGTGGCAAAGGGATCAGCAAGAAGGCCGGGGTGGGTGTCTAGTGACAGGGGACAGGGAGCCAGGCCGGGCAGAGAAGGAGGGGGCACGGGAGGAAAGGCAGGGGGCACAAGCCTGTTGGGCCTCTTTTCTCTGAGGAGGAGGGGGCTGGGCTGGCTGCCTGGAGAGGGGCTCCGTGGGCGTCCATCAGAGGACGGCCGGGCAGAGGGCCCGGCAGCCATCTTGTTTCCTCTGAGACCCACACACTAACACCCACTGGGTGGCTAGCCCTTAGATGAACATTTTCTCGAACAAGCACGCCTTTGATTTATTGTAAATGAAGATGACATATGGGAAGAGGTACGAAAGGCTGCATGGCCATGTAAGATGCGAGTCTTGGGCCCTGGGCGTGTGTGAAATTGTGTATTCCCCCACATGGGCGGTCCCTCCCGAAGCCACGTGCATGGGGGTCAATAACGGCAGCTTGACTGCAAAGCGTTCTGTTGTCTGATTGGAATCAAATGATCCTGCAAACCAGAAAATACCAAATAGGCCCTAAGGCTAAGAGGGGAGCTGTTGCCCACCTCACAGTGGCCTCGAGGATCAGCAAGCAAATAAGGTAACTCCCTTGTTTTTTGGGGCCTTTGCCATCCAACTCCCATGTTGCTGTCCCCTCCCTTCTTCCTGTGGCCTGCCGAAGTGAGGAGTTTGTTTCTAGCCTCTCTGGTGCTAGTTACCCAGCACCCTACCATGGCGGAGGCACCTCTGCCCTGTCTCTCTTATCCTCCCCCTCCTCTCTCACGAGCAGTCACTCCCATCTCTGTCTCTCTCTCTGGTCTGTGTCCCCACTCCCTTCCCTCCAGTTGAGGTGATCTCCATTGGCACCCTTGATGGGACAGTTCACAGTCTTTGGGGGAGGTAGATGACAAAACAAATGGAGTCCAGAAGGCCCCCCACCCAGAGCAAGTGCCCTTTGCACTGGTCCCTGTGGGATGAAGCTGAGCGTGTGGGTGGAAAGGGTGGGGGGGAGAATACTCCAGGCAGGACGGCACAGGTGTGGCATTTTCCAAAACCTGGAAGATTCTGGAATGCAGGAGGGGAGTGGAGGCAGGACCTGGTGAGAAGTCAGCAGGAGCGGCAGACTGGGGTGAGACCACACAGGGCCTTGAGGCCAAGGTCAGGGCAGCGGGAAGAAGCCACGGGAGGGTGTTCAGTGGGCATCACATGGCTTGGCTGAGGCTTTGACCCAGGCCTGTGGCTGCTGTGTCCCTATGTCGTGACTGGAATGGGGACACGGACAGACAGGGGGAGCTCCCCCAGACCCCACCCTGTGCCTCCTTCACTCCCCAGCTGGTGACTTCCCTCCCTGGTCCGTCTCACCCCCAGCCTGAGAGCACCATGAGGGAAAGCCAGGTGTCAGCTCTCTGGGGCCCCAGCAGGTGCCGAGGAGGGCTTGTTAGCTGAGCGAGGGGATGGTGCTGTGACCAAACAGGCAGACTGGGTATCCCACATGCCCCTGGAAACCCCTTCTCATTTCTTTATGGCCCACCCCTCAGCGATGGGTTTAAAAGAGAAAAGGTCAGCGGGGGGAGGCATTGCTGGGTGCTGGTGCTGCCGAGCGGAGGCCTGGAGACCGAGGCCGGCCTCCTTCCCTGCGGAGGGAGTGGGGAGGCGCCGGTCCCCCCAGGGGCTCCCCCTCCTAGGGCACTGACCTCTCCAGGGGCTTCTGCCGGCTCCTATTACAACTGATGAAAAGAAACACAACTTCAAGTTGTAGAAAGTGCTGATTTCACAGAAATATTCAGTCAGCAGAGCTATTTATAAACATGCAAAACTGCCGAGGTAATGGAGAGGTGCGGGGGCGCACACGTCAACACTGCTGGGAGGGCAGGCGGCTCAGCCGCCCCACTGGCATCCCCGACAGCCTTTAGAGGGTGGCTCCATCCTGAGTCGGCACGGGCGTCCTGGGGCGACATGTGGGTTGTGGTCTCACCTGAACCTGCTTGTCTCCTCTGGGAACCTGGCCAAGCGGGGAATGAGAGCAGACAGTGACGAAGACCTCCCCACCGTGTCAGCTGAAGCCCCTGGCTTGTGAGGAGGGCATCCCTGCACACTTGGGGACAGATCAATGACCCAGGAGACGACACACGAGGCGTCCTGGTTGTGACCCAGTCGTGAAGTGAGCGGTTAGGAACGAGCAGTGCTCCGGGCCGGCCCGCTAACCAGCCGTCTCTCTGCTCGCCGCAGATGCCGATCCACCAGAATCTCAAGGAGCTGCTGGCCGTCCGGGCGGAGCTGCAGAAGAGGGTGGAGGACCTGCAGCGGGAGGTGGCAGCGCGTGCCTCGTCCTCGTCCGAGCGGGGCTCCTCGCCGTCCCACTCGGTCACTCCCGTCCACACCTCGGTCTGATGGGCCTGGGGGCGGCTGTTCCGGCAAGTGCAGCCGGCAAGGACAGCCCGCTCCACTGCTCTCCCCAGCAGCTCGGCAAGAGACTTGCCGCCCGTTCTGGCTATAGCTTGTGTCTTGTCTTTGGGATTAAGCCCAGCGCCCTCTGCGTCCAGATGGCCAACCAGTGCCCATTTGTGTGGCTAGGTGACAGCCCCCACTGTCAAGTGCTTTTTGTTTGATGAGCCCCGTTTCCCTCGTGTCAGGGGTTTCTCAGGGCGGCCGTTGGTCCCCTCGGCCCTGTGAGCTGACTTCCTGTCGTGAAGGCAGCTCGGGGAAGCTACAGGGACTGGGACGCAGTGCTCGGCTTGAAGGCGGCCTCTGAGCACTTCCTTCCAAGGTCAGCCCTTCATTACAAACACCCTTCACTTAGCACGTTGCCGGCCACGTGGCTGGCCACGTGGCTTCTAGCGGCTCTTTGCTACAACTTACACTGTTTTAAATTTCACTGCCTGGAGGGAGAGGACAGCACAGTGCCCTGGATCCTACAGGCCTCTTCATGCAGGGGTCCCCCCGTACCCATTACTGTCATGTACATATGAGGTATTTTTACAAGGAGAAACATGCCTTTATTTTCCTATGTCCTTTCGTATGTTTAGACTCATCACCTGGGGAGGGCTCTGCTTAACTGGAAGGCACGAGAACTTCCTGTCACACCCAGCTCATGCTGTTATGTGTACATTTGAACCACGACTGGATACGGGCATTGTCCTCACCCAGCTCTGCTACTTGCCTCCTGAGGTGGCCCAGGCCATTGATGGCACTAGCAGGGCTCCCTCGGGACAGCATGGCCGAGGCACGCTCAGTCCTCCAGCTGTGCGGAGGGAAAACTGAGCACTCGGGCAGCTCTGCACAGGCGCCGGCCTCCCCGAGGGCTCCTGCAAGGAGCCGCGCCTGCCCATTGCTCCTGCGCCGTCGTCCTCCTCTACTGCTGCTGGCTGTTCGCAGCCAAGCGAGTCTGCTCTCACCTGTTCTCTGCCTGTCTGAATACTGTTTCTCGTTTTCTCGAGATCCCTTCAGCTCAGCTTATTCCTGCAAGTGCATGTCGATATTTCAGAGCAACCACTGTGCTGTGGCTTCAGTTGCCAAAAGCACAGCCCACACGCCCCTTGGGTTTCTTATCTATCTCAGAGCCGACCTCAGCCAGTCGGGCCTCTCCTCCTGGTTTTGAACCTTCAGTCACTGACTCCGGGCCTCCATCATCAGTCCAGGCTGGAATTAACGTGCTGGAGCACTGAGCTCCTCTGTGTCACAGATGGTGCACATTTGTGGTCCCGCCAGCAGGCCACACCCTCTGCCTCTGCCTGCCATGCAGGACCCATGGCTTTGGGAGCAAAGCTGGCTGCCACGTCAAAGGGGCCACAGCAGCTCCTGGGGGCAGAGCCGAGTGCAGTCGCACTGCAACATCTGCGTGGTTTCAAAGCACGGAGTGCCACGCAGAGTCCTGCATCCTGACCTTATTTTTGAAAATGTATTCTTAAAGGTTTTTTTTACAGTCAAATACTTAGAGAATAGATGATTTTTCAACTTGCAACCTTCTGATTCTTACAGAAAATCTGGTATCCATAAGGTGTCAGAAATATTTATTCAAGATAATTTGATAACCTAAAATCAATTCTCCATTTTATCATCTGGGGGATGTTTCTAAATCATAGTTTAATTGATGTTAGCTTTTGATTTATGCTCCCAACATACCTGAAAGCTTATTTATGGATGGATAAACTGTATTGTTCATTCATAGACTAATTTTTTTTAAATCAGGGCATTTCCCATTTTCTTCCAGAAATATCATTTAATCCCCCAGCTGCACTAAGCCTATTAAACTTGGTGTGGACTGGGTGATGCTTCTAACAGAACCAGAGAAGCAAAGCGGGCTTATTCTTGCCAAGGTCAACTAGCCTGGCGCTGGGGCCGGGGCCGGGGGTGGTGAACTGGTGCCTGGCTGCCGCCCTCCCCTCCCCTGCGTGCTGGGCTCTAGGAGGATCCCTAGAAACTCCCATGCAATTTGAAAGCAGCACAACAAACCATTTTTCTTTGTATATTCCTACAACAAACTGTTTCTAAAACAACTTGAAGTATAGTTTTGTTACCTAAGCAATTCTTTTTTCGGTTTTATTTAAGTATACTAGAAGGTAAAACTTTCATGGTTCAGATTTTTAAAAACTGGTACAGTATCGTATTTGCCTCATCTGATGCACTGTATTTCAATCTGTAATTAAAATGATAATATGTTTGCTCTGTGGTGTCGCCTTTTTTTTTTTTAAGTATCTCAGATTTTTCCCTTGGAGAAAATTAGTAGTAGTAAACATTCTGTACATGTTACGTGCCCAGCACAGTTACTATATATAAAGTGCCTTTATATGATTTCATTCATTTACCAAGTCATAAATGCAAGTTACCATGTCTTGAGTGTTTTGGCTGAAATGGGTAAGTACTCTGATTTTACAATCTGAAATGCCCCTTGACCTTAACCTTGAGGAAATGTTGAGGACACAGGTAAAGGACTGGGGACACTTGAGAGTTAGGTGCAGCTCCGGGGAGGCAGGGCTGTCTTTCCAGGCCCTGAGTCCTAGAACGGAAAATGGGGTGGACTTCTGAGAGGCCCCGAGCTCCCCACCTCGAGTCTAAGGAGGAGCGCTGGCCTTTCTGGGGGCTGTAAAGGCCTACAGGAAACCACAACGCTCCCTGCGGGTCACTCTCCATGCAGCAGTCATTGTCGCTGTAGGCCCCAGCAGTGCCATCAAGCAGCAAGGCTGAGAGTGCCACTGTGCCAGATGCCAGCTGACTGTGCAGAACTTCTCCCCAGAAGAGTCCCGTGGTGGGTTTGGGTTTGAGGACTTGGTGCCATTTTGCTACAAGGCTGGTAGGGCACAAAAACGCACCCACCTCAGTGTGAAAACTCTCCCAGGGGCCATGGCATCTTGCCCATGCTGAAATGTCCAGCTGTCTTCTCAGTTTGCAAGCCAAACCCTGAGGTTATGAGAAGAGCACATTTTATCCCAAACAGCCACTCTGTACACGGCTGCAATGAATAATGGGGGGGCAGGGGCCCCGATCCCTGCTCGGCTTTCTCTGGCTGAAACAACCGCATGTAATGAGTCTGTCCTGGACACTGGCTTTCTTTGAAGAAGGCAGAACGGCGGGCGTGGGAGTCACGCGTTTGGAGCCCGCCTCTGCCCCTCCCTGGGCACATCACTCTGCTTCTCCAGGCCTTAGCTCCTTGTACCAGGAGGGGGGCCACACCCTGGAAGCCCTGACGCTAAGCCATTCATGGAGAGGGTAAATGCAAGAGCTCTAACCTTCTCAAGAAATACCTTTGGCTGGGGAGGAGGGAAATGAGGTCAGCTCCATGTTGTAAGTTACTTTAAGAAAACACATCACTTGACAAAGGAAGTGCCCTCCCGCCATCGGAATGCAATGACCGGTTAGGTTCCATTTTGTTTAATGCAAACACGAGACAGTTCACAGTTCACACTGACACAGAAGCACACAAAGGTACAGGGGATTCTGAGATCAGTCTCCGTTTCTTCTTCCTCAGACAACTGGTACTGACACCCCACCCAAGTGGCTGAGGCAGGGGGCCTGGCACTGCTCTGTGAGTCCCGTCGGGAGGGCGCCCACCCCACCAAGCTGCCGCGCCCCCTCCCTCCACCTGCTCGGAGTTGTTACCGTGAACACCCAGCCGCCCCCGCTCCCCAGTGAAGCAGACATACATGGGCGACTTTCAATTGGCCCTTCTCGTTTACTCACGTTATGTCACCCGGGACAAGCCCCAGCTGGCCAATGTACCTTTCAGAGAGACACAGTTACCAGAGCCCCCAGGGGACGAGAACTCTGCTGAGGGTGGCTGAGCACCCTTCCAGGCGTGGCCAGTCCCCAGGAGCAGGTCTGGGTGCCGGGCTCTACAGAAGGCCCCGAGATAGCTGAGGGAGAGCAAAATGGGTCTCCCTCAACCGTGGTCAGCGCCGCTGAGGGAGCGGAGTCACAGCCAGCGCTGACTTCCCATCGCAGCTGCGGGACTTCAGGGTCTTCACTGTCAGACAAGCCTCACTGTAGAGCTAGGGGCGGGGGATCCGGCCTCCCAGTGGAGAAGCCTGATGGCTCTGGGGCCAGCACCATGCCTGGCCGTGCCAAGGGACACATGGGCCATGCCACTCCTCATCCCAGTAGCCACCATGACTACGACTTCTCTGTAAATGTCCAAACTTCCCAGTGGCAGAGAGAGAAGTATTTTACCACACATAAGCGCTGCCTCATTTTTCTCCTTAAAATGCCTTGGGCCCCTTGGTGAGCCGCCATCCTAACGTGATGAGCTGCTGAGCGCTGCCGAGTCCTGCCCAACTCCTGTCACTCAGAACACTGGCCCTCCCCAGGCCCTGAGGGCACCCTATCTCGGTGGCAACAGGCCATGGATGCAAAAAGCTTCCATAGCCACCTCCAGCCCAGCACCAGCCAGGGGGTGGGGCTCTCAGCCCTTGGCAACGTTGACAATAATCTGGCCAACGAGGGTGGGGAGGCGCTGGGAACACTCAAACCTCGCAGGCAGTGCCTCCCCCGCTCATTCATTTCCTTCCTCAGTGCTCCGCACCCCACTCGCAGACACATGATCCTGGCCTGTCCGGGACGAACCGCCAAGCAGGGGAAGGGGTACTTCAGGGCCCACGGCAGGCACCAGGGAGAGATCTGAAGGGCAGCCTTGAGAGACACTCTACAACGGATTACCCTCCCACAACGAGTGGGTTTTTAAAACAAGCACTAAAACGAACACACAAGGCATGCATTACGTGACCTGCAGGGTCTGTTCAGATTTCAGTTGTTTCCCTAAGAAGTCAGAGTTGCCTCATCCCAGCTCAGTGGATGTGAAGGAGCTAACGCAGAGCCTGTGGAATGTGTGGGGCCGTCCGTGCAGTGCAAAGAGGCACGTGAAGTTGTGTAAATAGGACGGTACCTTCCGGCTGGCGTATATCACGCTTCAGAAGTGCTTTTTGACACTGTAAACTGATTATCAGTAGATGGCGGCTCTAGACTCCAGCTCAGCCTTTACGGCAGAGCTCTCAGACACAGGACCACGTGTGGGCCAAAAGGAACATTCCAGGAAGCCAGCTCTGCTCCAGCCCAAACCAGACGGTGCCGGGCCAGGTGAGGGGCCAGTCCCTGGGTCCTGGCGTGTACCCGAGTGAGCAGGGCCCTCGAGTGCCCTTCGTGACAACAGGACAGGCCAGGCGGGATCAATACACACAGCCTGAGTCAGGTGTATTGCACAAAAGCAAGCAAACGCCCCTCCCCCTCCTCAAAAGCATTTTTAAGCAAACAAGCAGCATGCTTCAGGCTCCAATGTTCATTCTTGATGTCTATAGCTTTTGCTTCCAAAATAAGAACACAAACGGGTGGAGGGTGCGCACCTCCCCCACCCAGTATAAAATTCATTTCCAATGCATAACTGATTCCTGGAAACTAACCACGGCAGCCTGGAGGCCGCAGCCAGTCCCCTAGGGAATCAGGTGGGATTAGGCCTGAGAACCACAGCTTCCTACTTGTCCAGAAGATTCCTAAACTCTCAGGGCAGGACTATCGTGGCATGCATGTTTGCACTTAAATAAATTAAAAGCCTCCACTTGCACCAGCTCTCTGAAAGCCCAGCAGTATAAAAGCTGGAACTGGAAGGAAGGACCAAAATAAAAACACCACTGGGTGGTGTGTGTGGGGTTACCTGCTGCTCACTGGTCTGCTCCCTGAAGGGGCTCCAAGAGAACTGGGTGCTGGCTGGGCCCCCTCTGACGGCTCTTTGAGGTCACTGCCAGGGGCTGCCTACTGGCAGAAACCCACCCTAGTGCGTCCGCACAGCATGGAGAGGATCCCACAACCTTGGGTTCAAACTCCCGTCCCCCGAGCACAACCGTCCTCTTGGCTTCCCCAGCTCACTAAGGCCTGGGGGCAGGCTGGCTTTGGGGACTCAGTGACCCAGCGGATGGGCTTTCTGCCGGAGCCGGGTCTCAGAGTTCAACATCGTGTGTCTTCAGAGCACAGCAGGGCGGGCACAGAAACCACACTCACACACGCCCAGAGCTCATCCGGAAAACAGAACGAGAAGCCAGCGACATGGAAGGGGCAGTACAGCAGCTGTGGGTCCAAATGAAATCAGGAGCTGGGTCACAAGCGGGGCAGGGCCCTCAGATCCGGGGCGGCTGGGGCGGTGGCGGCTCTGCAGACTGTGTTTGCAGCGCGGAATATTTCACTAGGGAGAGAAGACGCCCGTTAGAAGGGATGCATTTGCCCCTGCACAGAAGGCGCAGAGCCACCATCAAGCCCCTGCTGGGAACAGAAGTCTGGCTTCCTGTCTATTCTGTCCAGGGGCTGGGGCAGCTCAGCCCATCCTGGACAACCTCCCCTCTGAAACCCACTCTGTCCCCAGTCAGGGCAAGCCTGCGCCCTGGAGAGGAGGAGAAAGCAGGACAGACGCTGGAAACAGCTCAGCCTCCATTACCCCATCTGTAAAACGGGAATGCTCCTGACGGGGATGCTGGGAGGATTATTTTAAATAAAGCGCTCACCGCACTGCCTGGCCCGTAGTAGATGCTCACACGATGGTGGGCAAGAGGCTTCACCATCATCATAGTGACTGCTGCCGCAGACGCGACTCACCCACGCTTTACTCCAGGGCTCTTTAACCCACTCAGTGCAGCACTGCGGGACACCCGTCCTAAGCAACGGCCTGGGGCACCTCGCCCCCCATTACACACCTGCGGGGCCCCGGGCCCACCACTGCTGCCTTCGGCTCCCGTCGCAACACGTCCCTGGGCCCCGGCTCCTGTCCACGCCCACCCGGCCTGGAAGTCCCTCCAGATCTCGGCTGATGAAACCCGGCCTGCTCCTCCTCACAAGCCCTTCTTCCCTGAGCGCCACACTGGCACTCTGGGGCCACACGCTGCATCTGCCTTGAGAGGTGGGCCAGTGCAGGCCGCCAGCCTGACCTTACCAGCCTCCAACTGCCCACGACTCCTGCACCCAGAAAGTGTTCGATGACCACGGAAGGGGGAGGCAGGGAGAGGTATGGAGCCCAATATCGAGGTCTGTGTTTTAACCAAATTCCCCCTTGCCTTTGGGAATTTTCAAATCAAAAGGTCATGGGTCGAGGTTCAAAGATTCCCCACGGCTCTGTTGGCATTTGTCCAAGCCGTGTCTAGTTTCCCTGACGGGGAGCAGCAGGGCCCGGGGCTCATGCTCAGCTGAATCAAGAGCAGAGGCCGAGCCACGCTGAGAGCCAACAGGGCACAGAAGTCCTCGACGTGGCCCCAGACGGCCCTGGTGGTGGGCCCAGCAGCCCTGGTGTCAGGAGTCTGGCTGATCGGGGGGCAGAGTGCTGGGACCCCTGGGACCCTGCAGCCCCTTGCTCCAGCTGGAAATTCCAGAAACAGATACCTCTGTGCTTCCCTGCTTCCCTAGCACAGTTCTGCTCAGTGCTGGGCCCACCGACCAGGAGACCTTCAGCAAGGGACGGTGACCAAGTCCTCACCTTGGGGCTCCTCACACACAACGGCTTCCAGGTTCTCCCCCTTCACGTAGTCCGCGTTGAGACCCTCTGCAAAGGGCAAAGGACAAAGGACAGAGTTAGTGACTGAACCAGAACCGAAGGGCCCCAGCCATGATGGAGAACTCCTGACCAAGTCCTCCACTACAGTGAAAAGGCAAACTCCCTGGACGAACCCCCACCCTGCCCTCCAGGCCGCCGGAACGTCCTTATTCGGGTGAAGACTGGCTGGCTGCAAACACGCTGCCCTGCCCAGGAGTTCTCATCATCGTCCTTAGAAACGACGACGTGTGGCAAAGGCCCAACACCCCATCCCCATAGGACACGTGCCACGATGTGTGAGACTCTGGGCCAGACAGCAGCTCCACCCAGCAGAGGGGACACCTGATGGCAGGGCTCAGCACCACCCAGGGGCCAGGGAGGCAGAGAGGGAGCCAAGCGCCGTGTGAGTGACTGATGGATGCAGGGCAGGGAGGGGCAGACGGCTGAACGGGGCTCACCGCGGAGATGCCAGCAAAGCCTCCCGCCAGCGCACGGCCTTCCTAGTGACACCCGCACGGAAAGGCCAACCGGCTCCTCCAGGCAGCAGGGCCAAGTGCTGTCCCCACCGCCCAAGCGTGCAGGGCTCAGGGCCCACCAAGATCTGCTCTGGTCTACTTAGCTATTTGCACTTTCTCCCCTCCTGCTTCCAAGAGGGACTTGGGGACTCTACAAAGCATCCTCTGCATAGCAGCACTCAGGCCATGGAGTGGCACCATGCTGGACGCAAGAGCCGTCACTCAGGACTTCAGTGAACCCCACCCCTTATCTACCTCCACCCCTTATCATCCCTGGATAAGCCGGGGACTGGAAACCTTAACAGAGCCCTGGGCCTGCAGGAAAATTGGGCCACGGTTCTAACCAACCAACCGACTGAGCGAGCACCAGTGTCAGTCACTCTGCCATGCTGGGCTGCACTGAGGCTCCTTGCCTGGAAAAGCACACCTGCCTGCCCTGGTGCTCACTGGGCTCAAGGTGGACACCACATGAGCCCAGGGAAAATGTGGGCATTGCTCACTGGCAAGTGTGGCCAGCCCCTATGCTGGACAGGGCAGGTGACGGAGCCGGCGGAAGCTGTTCCCAGCTGATGGGCAGGGGCTGGGAGATGCGCCCTGAGCCTCCCAGTCACGGCCCAGCTGCCAACCTGGCACGCGCCGGGCTGTCCTCCGCCTGTGGGCAGCCCTCTGGTTGCTCCTCGGGGATGATCACCAGTGGGCAGCTGACTCCCAGACAGGACCCCACCCCCACCGCATGCAGCCCTGAACCCAGCCCCACGTGGCCTGGGGACAGAGGGTCTGGCAGGTGGCATCCTCGCACAGTATCAGGAAAAGCTGGAGATGGTTGTGGTCGCAGCCAAGTGGGTGAGCGCCAGGGAAGGGGGGAGGGGCGGAGTGGTGAGAAGGAGCCGGAGGGTGGACGATGGAGTGTCGAGGCCAAAGCAGAAGAGGGAAATGTGTTAAGTCAAAGCACATCGTTACCTTGACCTTCTGCTGCATCTGAAGGCAAGACACAGAGCTTAGGACCCTGGAGCAAGAACTCAGCCCCCAGCAACAAACCACCGGCTTTCCACGAGACACCCTGACCCTTGGCACTGAGGGCAGAGACACGGGAACCAAAGGGTCCCCAAAGCCTGGGCCCCTTTGGTGGCAGCAGATGCCGGAAGCCCCTGAGCACCACGGTGGCGACAGGAGAGCAGATCCTGCTCTGCCTTCCCGGACTTCCACACTCTGGGCAGAGGGTCAGCAGAAAGTGCAGGGATACGAGGCCCCCACAAACATCCATGGGGCTCTTCCCGATTCCATCCGGCCTGGGAGTCAGGGACACATCAGCAGATGAAGCACACACAGTCCCCCACGGAACTGACAGTCCAGAAGGTGATGGGGGCAGCAGTCACAGACATGAAACCAACCAGCCCAATCCCGCTCCACGGGCTCCACGCCAGGTCGCTGGGGGGCACTGCGGCAGCTCGCGGGACAGGCATCTAGTGCTGCCCACAGGCTGGGAGGGCGCCCCAGGCCCAAAGGATGAGAGCAGCCGGGGAGAGGGGACGGCGGAGCGGATGCTGGAGAGAGCAAGGAGCACTCAGGGGAGTATGGCTGCGGAGAAGGGCTTCTGGGGACGGGCAGCAAGCAGGGAGGGGAAGGGATGTGGTTGGAGCCAAACCACGGAGGGCTCGGAATGCCAAGCTCAGGGGCTAGGCTGTGACCCGGAGGGCAGTGGGGAGCATGGCAAGTGAAGGCAGGGAGAAGTATGGGGGAGACCGGGCAGACAGGAGGCTGATGGAACTATCCAGATGGAGGACAAGGAGACCTGCCCTGGACAAGCAGGGGCCACGGTGGTGGTGATGGAGAAGTGTGGTCCCAGGATCGGGGAACCCAACTGACGTGAGGTGGGAGGACGGGACTGGTGAAATCTGTGAGGGGAGGCCATGGGGACAGGAGTGGAGACAACTCACAAATTCTAGAGAGAAGGCTGGTAGCACAGGGGGTGGGTACAGAAGCCATGGAGGTCTCTTTCAAATTTGGGGGACACTCCACACTCAGTTCCTTTCCTGTGTAAACTGGGGGTGATGACAGTGCTTACACGTGTGTGTCCAGGTAAAGGACTCAGGACAGTGTGGCTTTAAAAATGACAATGACATCATTGACAGACTGAGGGGAAGAACTGGGAGGCAGGAAGGGTGAAGGTCACAGGAGAGAGGGGACTGAGGGACACAGCAAGATTCCACAGGCGGGGGCCATGGGGCCCAGGGCCCGGGTGGCAGGTGTGGTGTGAGGCTGCGGCAGGGGGACCCCGCCCTTAGGCTGGCCGGGCTGGGGAGAAGCCCGCGGGCTCCCGCTCAGGGGTCTCCAGCGGCAGCAGGTGCCGTGAACTTCCTGGGAGCCACCACAGGCTGACAAGCACGCTCGCCTCCCTGGCCTGGGCCACCCCGCCAGCAGGCTCACTGCCACTGCCGGGTCCAGCAAGGCCCTCACCTCGAAGCTGCCCCCAGAGAGAGAGAGATCATGTCCATGTGGCCACATCGCTTTCAGCTGTCATTGACACCCCTCTCTTTGGTTTCTTCTCTCCCAAATATCATATCAATTGTTCAGCTCTATGTGCCAAGGCCCTCACGTCCTCCCGCTGTATTTGGTTCTGCCTACTAATCCAATTTGCAAAACCTCACACCTGTTTGTTTGAGGAAACAAGTGTGCAATAACGTATTTTCATTTCACCTGAGCGCCCCCACAGACACACAGACGCAACCCTGACGTCTACTTCGTGGTTTGGAAATCAACCTCTTACCCCCAACCCAGTCTCCCACCGACTGGCACCCCTGCCGGGTTCATGGCTTCCCGTCTGCAGTCAGTGCCTCAACAATGCTCTGAGCCACGGCTGTGGGAGCGCTCAGGGCGGGGACGCCCCTGGGCACAGGAGGCATCAGGCGGGTGGTGAGCAAGGCGGGGAAGCTGGGGTCCCGGCTTTGACACACTTTCTCTTTACCCACCACGCCTTTTACGGTCTCAGAGCCATCCCTTGGCACAGGGGCCACCCCGCCCAGCTGTGCAGCAGCCACATATTTGACAGCCATGGACTATATGCGTCTCATCGTTAGGGTAACAAGCTGTACTGGGGTAAATGGGGGCCCCCAAAAGATATGCCCACGTCTTTATCCCTGGAACCTGTGGATGTGACCTTACTTGGGAAAAAGGTCTTTGCAGACGTGATCAAGTTAAGGACCTCAAGAGGAGATCATCCTGGATTAGAGTGGGTCTTAAATCCAATGACAAGTGTCCTTATAAGAAACAGAAGAGGAGAGACAGACACAGAGGAAAAGGCCATGTGAGGACAGAGTCAGAGACTGGAGTGATGCAGCCATAAGCCAAGGAGCAGCTGGGGCCATCAGAAGCTGGAGGAGGCAAGGAAGGACCCTCTCCTGCAGCCTCCGGAAGGAATCCATGATCTTAGGCATCTTGATCTTAGACTTCAGGCCCCAGAACTGTGGGAGAATCAATTTCTGCTGTTTTAAGCCACTCAGTTTCTTTGCTTTTGAGCTGGGACAAGGAATAGCTCTAAGGACAATCCAGCCCCCAGTTCTGCATTGCTTCTGACTCTTCCCTGTTCATACCAGTCTACAGCCAAGCTTCTGGATCCATGGTAGGTCAATACAATCTCAAGCAGGGCGACCATATACAGTTGTGCAGGTTGCACACTGAGATGTGAACAGCGCCCCTGGAGTACTGCTGTAAACAGCCTGTGTAGCTGTATGTGGTGGCCCTGGTCAAGAATGTTGTACAAGAGTAAAAGAAGCAAATACAATGGCCAGATGAAAAAGTAGTTGGAGACTTCAGCAATACCCACATTCAAAGCATTTTGGGACCCACGTTAGTTTTCTGAGAAGCTCAGCTCCAGGCTAAAATTAAGGGCAGATGACAGAGCAAGGGTAGGGAAAGGCCCACAGGGGATGCTCCTAAGCTTCAGGAAAGAAGAAAACTAGGGCTGAGTCAGGTTCTGTCACTTGAACCCAAAATCACCAGTTTTAAACTAGAGCCACTCTCTCAGCAAACAGCAACACATCAACGCTGTGCTTATAAAATCAACAAGTGGGGGCCACCTGGTGGTGTAGCGGTTAAGTTCGCATGCTCTGCTGCGGCGGCCCAGGGTTCACCGGTTCAGATCCTGGGCACGGACTGAGGCACTGCTCGTCAGCCACGCTGTGGCGGCGTCCCATAGAAAGTAGAGGAAGATGGGTACGATGTCAGTCCAGGGCCAGTCTTCCTCAGCAAAAAGAGGAGGATTGGCAACGGATGTTAGCTCAGGGCTAGTCTTCCTCACAAGAAAAATAATAAATAAATAAAAATGGGCCGGCCCGGTGGTGTAGTGGTTAAGTTCACGTGTTCTGCTTTGGTGGCCCAGGGTTTGCTGGTCCGGATCCCAGGCGCGGACCTACTCACCGCTCATCAAGCCATGCTGAGGCGGCGTCCCACAGAGGAGAGCTACAACTCTACAACTATGATACACAACTATGTACCGGGGCTTTGGGGAAAAAAAAGAAAAAGAGGAGGATTGGCAACAGATGTTAGCACAGGGCCAATTTCCCTAAAAAACAAAACAAAACAAAACAAAAAACCAACAAGTGTGCTCTTCTTGTTCTCTCTCAACAGCACCCCCAACAGGGCTCCCCGACATGGGGTACCTGCGGGGTCCTAAGACAGGATTCCATCTGCGAATATTCAATTTACCCACAACTTAGACTCCCCGCTACAGCCTAAAATGAAAGCCACCTATCTTTTACAATCCCAGCATGTAAGGCGGAGGACAAAAACCACACTCGATTCTTTCTCTGACATTCCAACTCCTCGAAAACAATTCATGATTCCACATATGTTAAGATTTTCTGGCCCACAGGGGTTAGAGCAGAGGCACCCAGGCAGTGACTTCTTGGGATCTGAGGGGCGGTTGCCAGAAGGATAAGAACGCTGGCTTGGCCAACAGTGCTGCCTGCCGGGTCTTAGAGATACCCGAGCCTGCCGCCCTTGGACCCTGAGGAAGCAGGCAGCCTGGGAGGGAGCTGTTGACCCAGAGCCCCCGAAGGCCCCAAATCCCCTTGGGTGAGAGCCGAGGCCATATGGAAACCCCAGGCTCCCATGGTCACGGGGCTCTGCCCTCACAGAAGTATGGCTTCTGGGAGCTGCTGGAGCCCCTGAAGGTCAAGGTCGTTGGGTCCAGCCCCATCCTCTCTTCCAGGCCGGTTTATGCTTCAGTTCGGCCTCGGTCTGTCCCCAAGGATTTCTGAGAGTGCAACTCCGCCCTCACCTCACCCCGGGAGTCAGCTCGGGGTTGGCCTCGGGCAGGCTGTGGGACGGACTTGAGTCTCCACTTGCTCGTGTTTCTGCCCCTTTCCCTTGAAAGCCCTTGCCTGTTTGTTCCCGTGCAGGATTGGGGGGATGGAACTGCTGCGGACACAGCCACAGCGGCTGCAGCGCAGATCCACTTACGCTGAATGCTGAAGCAGAACTTCTTCTGCTGGTAGGAGATGTAGCTGGAGACGGCGCCAATCAGCGCCATGGCCAGGGCACTGGCCACTCCGGCGATGGTGCCAGTCTCTGCGGACATTCCTGAGCAAAAGAGAGGGCGGGAGAGATGAGGAGAGGTGGAATCAAGCCAACAGCACCACAAGGATCGGCTCAGGCACCTGGTTCGTCCTCCAGCCACAGACCCAAGCTGGTTCAAATGCCCATGACCCCCAAGCCAATGTGAGAGGCGGTGCCACTTAGATCTAAGGTATTAAAATGGCACGGTGCCCTCTTGGATTTGCCAAGTGCTTCTCATTTTCCATAAGGATTTCTACGTTGAGAAGCTTGAAAGGAGGACATGGAAATGGTGCAGTCCCTCTTTAACTGAGGGTCTCAGGCCAGCGAGCTTCACATGGGGCCACCTCCCCCGGGACCCAGATTTTCATGCTCAATTCCTGTAAATGACTACAACCCTCTGCTGTTGGCCTCACGGTTCTCTACCGGAAACACTCAAGGGAAGGTCGGGAAGGCCAACTCTGAGTGGAGAGCGGGCCAGCACTATGTCTCCTTGTAGTTTGCAACAGAAACCTTGGGACTCAAACCCACCGGATTCAGAGTCGTCATTGCCGCCATACCGGCCGTCACCTGGAGAAAGGACAAAAGCACTTAGCATCCGCTGTGACCCCAGGACCACACAGCTTGGGGTCAGGAGGGACAGCCCCTCGCTGACCCTTCCAATCCCCCCTCTGCCACAGGCCCCAGCCAGGAAATCCCCTGTGGGCTTCTACTGGACTGTAGCAAGATCCGCTTCCTTACGCCTGTCACCTGCAGAGCCCAGGCTGCCAGGTGGAACTTTCTATTTTCAAAATGATAACGGCTGTGCAGTGGGCATTTGTCATATCCTGGCTCTCCGCGCACAGTGCTCCACTGAACCCTCGGCAGCCCAGTGGGGCAGGCTCCTGGAGCTCCCCCCACACACAGGGCAGGGAGCAGAGGCTCATGGGGAGGGACTGGCCGCCAGGTGGCGGAGCTGGGCCCTTGCCAGGTGAGCCTGAGTCTGAATGACAACACTGTGTGTGTCCCCTGCATCTGTTGTCTCCCGTCAGAAGTATTTCTTCCTTATCTGCTTATACAAACATGCTTATGTAAAACTGTTTAAAAAAAGGATGAAAGACTGGCATAAAAATAATTCATAATCCTGCCACCCAGAGAGATTTACAGTTAATATTTCAGTTTTCTTTCCTCCTGGGCCTAGTGCTTTATATGCTTTTCTTGAAATCCAGATGTTTCTGTTCATGTAATTTAGGTACATATACAGCGCCCTTATGATACACTACAGGATTATGTGATAATCAAGAGTTTTCTAAGGCCTTCTACATCTAGCTTGGCATATAATTTGAGTTGTTCTTGGAACATAAACAAATGCAGGCTGATAAGCCCTTATCCAGTATTTTGAATTCCGAAGGCTCTGAGATATCAGCGAGATGAAGAACAGACTAGTGGTTGACAGGGGTGTGGGAGGGCGGAGAGGGAGGGAGTCGGCTGCTATTATAAAAGGAAAACAGGCAGGATCTTCGTGCTGATGGAAGCGTTCTTTATCTTGACCGTGGCGGGGGTCACACAAATCTACCCATACGGTAACATTTCATAGAAAACACACACACACACACGTCCCCAGACTGCAGCTCCCTGACAAGCAACTGGTGCCATTTCAGGACAGTAATTGGCCTTGTTGCCCTCTTCTTCTCAGGGCATGATGCTCATTAACGAAGGGAGACTGTGTCCCCAGAGCCTAGGGTTCTTAGGAGAAACCGTCCTGGGATTTTGGAGGCAACGAACTCTGGCATTTCCTTCACTGATACAAGAGTCTGGGGGAATACACGTTAACGGATTGTAACAAATGTCCCCCCTCTGGTGGGGGTGTTGGTAATGGGGGAGGCTGCGGGCATGTGGGGGTAGGGGGCATATGGGAAGGGACCTCTGTACATTCTGCTCAGTTTTGCTGCGAACCTAAAACTGCTCTAAAAAATAAAGTCTATTTTAAAACGAGTCGGGGGGGATAAGGTTTGTTATGTTCCCACCTGGGGCTGAATCCTTGAGATAAATGCATTTTATAAAGGTCCCTGATTGGACAGGAATGGTTATTATAAAATAAGGAGCACCGACATTTAAAAACAAACACCATCACTGCTGCTGGAGAAAGCAGAGCAGAAAGGAGCACAGGAGTCACCCTGTGCATTAACATGTCAGCAGCAGGGTCACTTGTGAGGACTCAGAGTCCGACTGTGCTGAGGTGGCCATTGTCAAGGGCAGGGGCAAGCCCCTCACCGGTGTCCTCTGCTGAGCTGTTCATGTCACTAGATTTCTAGTTGAACTGGAACTGAATCAACTAGATCTGTGGGCAGTTCAACCTACTCTTTCCTTCACCTCGAGTTGGCACGAAGCTGAGTGTCCCCAAGTCTGTCTCTCCTCGTCAATACTTGGTCACAAGGATTCACAGCAACTCCAGCCTCACAATCTGTGTGACCTCGAGCTATGAGGGTGCTCTGTGAAATGTAAAGAGGATGGCCCCTGCCTACTGTCCCTCTCCAGCACACGGAGAGAAAGTCTGGCCCTCCCCCAGGCTGTCAAAAAGACGCAAAAGCTCAATACCTCACGTCTCTAGGAATTCCTGACTATCTGACCATCTGTGACGTAGGGAAGCATTATCCTAAGAAGATGACAAAAAAGTGTTATTCCTCCTCAAAAAAAACGTGATCCCATTCTGCAGGCAACTCATTGCTCAGATGGGCTTGTGAGCTGAAAAGATCGCGACGCTAAAGAAGAACTCGAACACAAAACTAAGAAGCCAGTCATTCTAGACCCTTTCATCCCTTCTGGTTGCATGAACCTGAACGGAAGTCAGCCACACTAGCCTGCCATTGGAGTAGCCGAGCCAGTGGCATTGCTTTGATCCTTGTTTGGCTACTGAGCTCTGTTCACTGCCTCTGAGCACAGGCTGAACCCAGTTCCTTTACAAAATGCATGCCACGCAAAAGAGGGTATTGGGACAGCTGATGAACCACTGGCATAAAATAAATTTATCCAATCCAATACCATCCATGGACGGAAGTTCCCAATAAACAGAAAACAGAGGAAGCCATAAAAGCATTACAAGAAAACAACATTTATATTGTCTTGGGGTAAGGCACAACCTTCTAACGATGACCCTAAAGCCAGAAACCCAGAATGGAAAAGACCATGTCAAAAGTAAAAACTTCAGTACTAAAAGCACAAGCAACAAAAGAAAAAAAAGGATAAACTGGATTTCATCAAAATTAAAAACTTTTGTCCTTCAAAGGACATCATCAAGAAAGTAGAAAGACAACCCACAGAACGGGAGAAAACATTTGCAAATTGATATCTGATAAGGCACTAGTATTGAGAATATATAAAAATTTCTATAACTCAATAATAAAAAGGCAAATAATTCAATTTTAAAATGGACATAGGACATGAATAGACCCTTCTCCAAACAGATATACAGATGGCCAATAAGCACTGAAAAGATGCCCAACATCATTAGTCATTAGGGAAATGCAAATCAAACCCACAATGAGATCCCACTTCACGCACATTAGGATGGCTATAATTCAAAAAAGGTAAAGAAGCGTTGGCAAGGATGTAAAGAAATTGGGCTTAATAATCTCTAATACAACAGGAGCCCTTACAAATCAATGAGAAAAGATGCAGACTAGAAAAGTGGGCAATGGGCGTGAATAGGCAATTCACACAATATATTTAAAAAGTGTCAAATAAGACAGAGGTGAAAAATGTTTCACCTCAACCGCAAAGAAATGCAAATTTAAACAGGGTAGCATTTTGCACTGATCAAATCTGCCAAGATTACAAAACTATACTGCCCAGCGGAGGTGAGGGTACGAGTAAACAGGCCCGTCTGCTTCCCAGTGGCAGGAACGGACGCTGGTGCTACGACCTCCACGGAGTACCCTTTGGCAGTGCACTTGAAGAGTCGCCTCTTTAAAACTTTACACCACCTGTGACCCAGCAATTCAGCTCCTAGGAATTTATCTGACAAACAATGAAGGTTTTGGATATCTGGCTATGAGGATGATCATCACAGCACTAGTAGTAAAAAGCTGGAAGAAAAAAACCTCTCTGTACAAAAATAGGTACTGGCTAAATCATGGTATAACATAATATTATGCAGTCATTGACATGATATTTTAGAGTACTCTTTAACAACAGAGAAATATATGCAGGGTATTACTGATTAAAAAACTCATTTTAAAAAGGTAACATGATCCCATTTTCATAAAAATAAACAAATATTTACAAATATATACTTATACATAGAAAAAGTATTGCAAGTATATACTCTGAAGTATTCCTGATGATCCCTCCCAGATGGTCAAACAAGTATTTTCCATATAATTAAAAAAAAAAACACTTAAAACATGCAAGCTCCATGCAAATCTCTTCACCCCTATTTCCCCACAACTGGAGAGACAGCTTGAAGAGGCTTTTTCACAGATCACTGCAGGATCTTCGTTTCCAAGGACGGCAGGTTCTGTATCCCCACCTGCCTTGTGAGTTCACAATGATGTTATGTACCACCGAGACCGGAGTAGCCCTCTACCATACTAGAAATTCCTCTGTACGGCGTATCTCATACTGCAATGTGATTTGAGTATAGAAACCCATACACATAGTCAGCTATACAGAACGCCCAGCTCTAGGGACCGCCATTATAGCAATAGCAACTGCCATAGCTATAGGGACGGCCACTGCAGCTATAGGGACTCCTGAAACTATAGTGCCTGCCATAGCTAGAGCAACTGCTGTAGCTACAGCAAGCCCCATAGCTATAGGGACCCAGAGCTGTAGTGGCCACCGTAGCTATGAGGACTCCCATAGCTACAGCAACCACTGCAGAACAGGAGGCTTCACCTCAGCGAGGAAGTCATAAACAAGCCCTGTTATCAACAGATGTGTTATATCCTCAGCATCTTCAAATACAAACAGCAATGCACACACACATACACACACGTCAGGCTTGAGTCCCACACAGCCACAGACCTGGGAGGCAGGGATGCAAGGCACGTATTTGCCCCTCTCTGACAACAGCACAGCCCTGGGCTCACAGGGAGTGACTGACACATCTGATTTGCCAAGGGCATGGACAGTCACGTAATGCTGGGAAGATTCTGTCTAGAACTGCTATGGGGGATTTTCAAGTATTTAAGGACTTTTGCATGTATTCTAGACTTCCAACAGCTAGAGCTAGGACTTTGAGATTTTTAAAAAATTTTCAGTATAAAAAAGTGGCAGCAGAAATGCAAAATAAAATTTTTTTTTAATTAAAAACAATGAATAAACAAAGAGGGAAAAAGACTTTCTTCAAATGACGCATGGTTACAAAGTCAAATCGAACTGAAAAAATCAGCCACAACATGGCTGCCTAGGCTAACCACTGGGGATGCCATTCCTCACTGCTCCAGAAAGTCTCCAAGGCCAGGATCTCGTCCATCCGCACGTCAAGGATGAGGACGCTCACCCTCTAGATGACATGATGGGTGCCCCGCCCCAACCTGATGCAGAGCCCTGCAACCCCACCTTCCTATGTCCCACTCCCAAGATACCAAACAGGTGATCTCGGAGAAAACCCGTGTTCACGCTGCACTCCTGAGCGTGTGCGCAAATGTGCACGTGCACGTCGGGGGCAGGGGCTCTGAGGGAGCACGTGGGTCTCTTCACATCCTAGAACACTAGAACCAGAGAGCTGTTCCTAACATCTGAAACATCCTATTTCTTCACATTATGAAAGCTGACAAAAATATGGAAACAGGTCCAAAGAAGTAGTTAGAGAGGCATATAAATGAAAGATCTAGAGAGGGCTGGGGGAATCAGTCCTGTCTGGAGGCAAGTTGCTAACTTTTCAACTCCTGATGGAAGGTCCCCAGTTGGTTCACTGTGCCCACAGCTGGGCAGACCACCTGTGGGACTCAGTGGCCACAAGTAGCCAGTGGATGTCTGATGGGTTTTAGCCAACATTTCTAGGGTGAGCCCTTCCACTTAAGCACCATTCATGGCTCTTTTGCCATGATTATGTTCCCATCGAGACCCAATTCCCTGTTACATAGGATTAACTTAATGTCTTGTAAGGGATCATGAGAGGGCCCAGATACTTCGAGATAGTGATTATAAATATAGTAAAAATGGAAGAGAAATCTCTTCTTCAAGGACCCAGCAGGGAGAATGGATCAACAAAATGTGCTATATCTATACAAAGGAATGTTATTCAGCCTTAAAGAGGAAGGAAATTCTGACACATGCTACAACATGGATGAACTTCGAAGACATTACGCTCAGTGAAAAAAGCCAGACACAAAAGGACAAATACCGTATGGTTCCACTTCTATGAAGTACCTGAAGTAGTCAAATTCATAGAGACAGAAAGTAGAATAGTGGCTATTAGGGACCGTGGGGAGGAGAGAATGGGCGAAATTGCTTAATGGGGACAGAGCTTCAGTTCGGAAAAGTTCTGGAGATGGATGACAATGATGGTTGCACAATACTGTGAATGTATTACACGTCACTGAATTGTACACTTAAAAATAGTTAAAATAGTAAATTTTATGTTATGTTTATCTCACCACAAAAAAAAATATATGAAAAGAAAAAACAGTAAGGAAACCTGGGGGCCTGGAAGACTCCAGAAAACTGGAGGTTCCAGACAGGGAGCAAGCACAGAGGCCTAAGTAAGGCTTCCCAGGTGTGGTATTATAAGAGAAACAAACACAATGAAAATTCGAAGGCGGGCAGCAGTCTGCCGAGTCTCGGCCCCAGCGAGGCAAGCAGGAGAGCAGAGGAGGCCGTCTATGAAAAGGCCCGGGAGGCAATCAAAGACGGAGACTCCCGCAGGTCCCTCCTGGGGACCACAAGGTTGCATGTGGAGGGAAACAGCACTTCAGTCAAGTGACCACGGTCCACAACATCTTCTCAGTTAACCCTGGGAACTAAAGGTAACGATGTTCATCCTTCACACTTGGGGACATCTTCAGACAGCTGCCATGTGTGATCCAGACACGTCTGGAGGAAAATGTTTCTCTTTTTCTAGAAGTATGGGTTTTGATTTTTGCCTCAGTTTTTTAAGAACTACATGCTTTTGACCTTAAAAATTGCCATCTGGGAGTAAGAAAATGCTCAATTTGATTCTAACATTAAGTCTTCTTTTCTGACTAAAAAAATGATGTGGTATTTTCTGCCCCGTGAGCCCACAGCAGTTACAAACAAGCAGCATATACCACAGGGAATCCAGCGTGGAGGCCGCAGATCTGGTGGCCGGAGGTGGTGACTGGAGGAAAGACATCAGCACTGAGTCTGACCTCTCGAGCTCCAGAGAGAAGTGCCAGGTGGGGCTCCTCTCTTTATGAGGTTCTTCGCAACACAGGGAGGGTTTGCACTTGAAGCAGAAGACAGGCCCTTCCTGAAGACACCCATCCCCTACATCCAAGGCTCCAAGGACTGCCACTTGAAAGAGCTGGTCACCAAAATACTGGCTCTGAGCAGACCCAGAAGTTCAGGAAGGGTCCAGCGAGAACAAGCAGGAGCAAAACATCCAGCCAGAGCGATGACTAGCGACTGTTTCCAAACGATCTTTAAGGAGGGCAGAAGGCAGACTCTCCCTGAGCATGGGAAGGCTGTCACCTTGGGGAAGGGAAAGCAGCAGCAAATGGCCTGTCCCTTGACGCCCCCTCCCTGACCTATCCTCTCCCTCCAGCCCATCCCCTCCTCTCTCATCCCCATTTGATTCCTTGGGTCAACTTATCAAGAGTTTTCTGACCAACAGGCCAGTGGGGGTGGGGGCTGCTAATGATGCTCCTCCTCCCCTCCAGATCCTTTACAAATGGAGAATAGCTGCAAGGGGCTAGAGGAAGATCAGGTAAGGCATTCACTGTGTACTATGTCCGAGGACATGGCCTGAGGCCAGATGGGAGTTTCCTGCTATTTCTCGTCTCCCCAAATCACCTTGGAGCTCACTTATGGGAAACCTGGGTTTACAGACCAGATCACAGAGTTCACAAACTCTAAGAGTACACACTTACCCAGCCAGCCACATGGAGGGCCCTGGGCTCCCTCACCCCCTTCAGGGTCCAGGAGAAAACATTTCAGGCCATGACCCCATCACTAATGTGGCCCAGAGGGTCATCAGCCTAGCCAATCAAATGTGTCAGTCTTCCCTTCATGGGGAGGTGTGTGCGAGAGGGCCGAGAGCAAAGCCAGGTGTTTGTTCCATCCTAGCTGTCCTCATTTCAGCAAATTTTTATTGGGGATGTCAGGGATACACAAGGAAAAAGACATCTGCTTTCAGGAAGCCAAATCTAGCAGGAGTGAAAAAGATAACCATGACTCAGTGTGATTCGGAATGATACGTGCTATCCTGTACCAGCAGCGTGACAGAGGTTCCGGAGAACCCAGAGGTAGGAGACGGGTGTTGTGCCACAGGGCCAAGCTGGGGCAGGGGAAATAGGGCCACAGAGGCGGAGCCAGAGAGGAGGTGGTCTTTGAGGTGTCTTTTAAGGGATGAGTAGCTGAGCACTCTGGAAAATGAGTGGGAATTCATCCGGTGGGAGAAAGGCATTTTAGACAGAGAAACAGTTTGCGAAGGTGCAAAGATATGCACCTACCAGTCCATTTGCACGTTCGGAGATGAAAGGAACCTGGTGGTCCAGGGCAGAAAGATATGTCAGCAGGCTGAGGGGCTGGGACTTATCTTGTAGGCAGTGGGGAGCCAGTAAAGAGACTTTCATTATTTGGTTCTTAAAAAAATTGTTCCCTTGGGGCCGCCCGGTGGCGCAGTGGTTTAGTCCGCGCTTGGCAGCCCGGGGTTCGCGGGTTCGGATCCCAGGCGCCCGCCGACGCACTGCCTGTCAGTCACGCCGTGGCGGCGTCCCATATAAAGTAGAGGAAGATGGGCACGGATGTTAGCCCAGGGCCAGTCTTCCTCAGCAAAAAGAGGAGGATCGGCAGTGGATGTTAGCTCAGGGCTGGTCTTCCTCGCAAAAAAAAAAAAAATTTTCCCAACATTAAGAAAAATTTCAAACATTCAAAAAAGTTGAAAACACTGTACAGTGAACACTCCTATACCCACTATCTGGATTCCATAGTTAACAACGTGCATTATTTGCTTTGTCATGTGTCCATCCATCCACCAATCTTTCTTATTTTTGTGATGCATTTCAAAGTAACTCGCAGACATCAGTACAACTTCACCCCGAACATATTACCTAGACTTTCACATTTGCTTATGATTGCTTTTTTGAGGTCAAATTTACATATAGTAAAATATACAAATCTCACGTATACCATTTGATAAGTTTTGGCAGATGCATACACCTGCAAGACCCATGCCTCCACCAAGATACAGAATGTCACCATCACCCCAGAAAGTTCTCTCATGCCCCTGCCCACATCCCAACCCTAGCAGGCACAGATCTCATTTCCAACATTATAGATTAGTTCGGCGAGTATTAGAACTTCATATGATTGGGCTCATACAGTAAGTACTCTTTTATCATTGGCTTCTTTCACTCAGTGTAATGTTTTTGACATTTATCCAGGTTTTCGTGTTTATTGGTAATTCATTCCATGGTGTGAATATATAAATGTATTGCAATTTGTCTATCCCTTCTCCTACTGATACAGATTTTGTTTTGCTATTAAAAATAAAGCTGCTACGAGCATTCTTTTACAAATCTCTTTTGGACATAAGCTCTCATTTCTCTTGAGTAGGACTGAAATTGCTGGGTCACTGGGTAGGTCTACATTCAGTCTTATAAGAAACTTTACATTCCCGTGAACAGTGCATGAGAGTTTCAGTTGCTCCACATCCACACCAACATTTGGTATTGTCAGTCTTTCTAATCTTAGCCATTCCAGTGGGTGTGTTGTGGTATCTCATTGTGGTTTTAATTTGCATTTCCCCAATGTATGCTGATTTTCAGTATCTTCATGTAACTTCCTTTGTGAAGTATTTGTTCAAATCTTACTCTTGTTTTTAAATGGGGCTGTCCTTTCATTATGCCGCAATGGTCTTAACCAGAGAACTGACAAACCAGTTTCATGTTCCTGATGGTTCCCACTGGCAGCTGCGTGGAAGACAAACTGGAGCCAGGAGACCAGTTAAGAGGTTAAGGTAATGACCCAATGGGAGGTGATATGGGCCTGAGGGGAGGCAAAGAGAAAGAATTTGCCAGATTCAAAAGATACTAGGGGAGAGGACTTTGGGCATGAGGGAGTGAGGAGGTCAACAATCCTCTCGTCAAAAAGCAACTATAACCCTGGACAATCAAAGACAGCCATTTCAGGAAGCGGATTTAGCTCCAGTGAGAACAGCTGGAGTCTATGGCCTTTTTGCCTAGAGTTGCTTTCACTCCCCCTTCCCCCAGGTCTTTCAGCAGGGGTGCACAGGCCACGAAAACCAGCAGCTCCATTGCAGTTGCCAAAGTGGACTCGTGTCCACTTGGAGTATTGTCAGTTAATGTGGCGATCTCAGTGGCAGGTGAACAGGGAGAGCAGGAGCTCCTTTAGCCTGAGCAAGCCACCAACCAGTCAACTAGCCAGGGACTTAACAGAGAGGTGTGGAGGTGAGACAACCATATGGGGCTTGATCAACTCTCCACATAGGATTGGTCGCCCTTAAGTTGAGCACATGCCTAGCAGAGACAGTCTGGTATTGGCTGAAGGTCAGCCACAGAGATCAATGGAGCAGAGTCCAGAAACAAACCCTTACACTTATGGTCAACTGATTTTCACCAGAGGAGCCAAGACAATTCAATGGAGAAAGGATAATCTTGTCACCAAGTGGTGCCAGGACAATTGGATATCCACATGCAAAAGAATAAAGTTGGACCCCTGTCTCACACCATATAGAGATTAATTCAAAATGGAGCAAATGCCTAAATACAGAAGCAAAAACTTATACATAGAAAACCCCAAAAATTCCATTGGAAAACTACTAGAAATAATCAACAACTACAGTAAAGTGGCAGGGTATAAAATCAACTTACAAAAATCAATTGCATTTCTATACACTAACGATGAATGAACAGAAAGAGAACTCAAAAAGACAATCCCATTTACAATTACAACAAAAAGAATAAAATATCTGGGAATAAATTTAACCAAGGAGGTCAAAGACCTATACAATGAAAACTATAAGACACTATTGAAAGAAAACGAGGAAGACATAAAGAAATGGAAAAATATTCCATGCACATGGATTGGAAGAATAAATATAGTTAAAATGTCCATTCTACCTAAAGCAATCTACAGATTCAATGCAATCCCAATCAGAATCCCAATGTCATTCTTCACGGTAATAGAACAAAAACTACTGAAATTCGTATGGGGCAACAAAAGACCCCGAATAGCTAAAGCAATTCTGAAAAAAAAGAACAAAGCTGGAGGCATCACAATCCATGATTTCAAAATATACTATAAAGCTATAGTAATCAAAACAGCACAGTACTGGTACAAAAACAGACACACAGATCAATGGAATAGAATTGAAAGCTCGGAAATAAAACCACACACCTATGGACAGCTAATCTTCAACAAAGGAGCAAAGAACATACAATGGAGAGAGAGAAGTCTCTTCAATAAATGGTGCTGGGAAAATTGGACAGCAACATGCAAAAGGATGAAAGTAGACCATCTCCTATCGCCATATACAAAAATCAATTCAAAATGGATTAAGGACCTGAAAGTGAGACCTGAAACTATAAAACTCCTGGAAGAAAATATAGGCAGTACACTAATTGAGATTGGACATAAAGGGATCCTTTCAGATTCCATGTCTACTCGGACAAGGGAAACAAAAGAAAAAATAAACAAGTGGGACCTCATCAGACTAAAGAGCTTCTACAAGGCAAATGAAACCAGGATCAAAATGAACAGACAACCCACCAGCTGGGAGAAAATATTCCCAAATCATTTGTCTGACAAGGGATTAATCTCAGTAATATATAAAGATCTCTTACAACTGAGCAACAAAAAAACAAACAACCTGATCAAAAAATGGGCAGAGGATATGAACAGACATTTTTCCAAGGAAGAGATACAGATGGCCAATAGACACATGAAAAGATGTTCAACATCACTAATCATCAGGGAAATGCAAATCAAAACTACACTAAGATATCACCTGACACCCGTTAGAATGGCTATAATCACCAAGACAAAAAACAACAAATGCTGGAGAGGTTGTGGAGAAACGGGAACCCTCATTCACTGCTGGTGGGAATGCAAACTGGTGCAGCCTCTATGGAAAACAGTATGGAGAGACCTCAAAAAATTAAAAATAGAAATACCGTATGATCCAGCAATCCCACTCTTGGGCATCTACCCAATGGACGTGAAATCAACCATCACAAGAGGCGTATGCACCCCTATGTTCATTGCAGCATTATTCACTATAGCCAAGAAGTGGAAGCAACCCAAGTGTCCCTCGACTGATGATTGGTTACAGAAGATGTGGTATATACATACAACGGAATACTACTCAGCCATAAGAAAAGACACAATTGTCCCATTTGCAACAACATGGATGGACCTAGAGGGTATTATGTTAAGTGAAATAAGCCAGAGAGAGAAGGACAGACACTGCATGAACTCACTCATATATGGAATATAAATGAACACACGGACAGAGAGAACTGATTGGTGGTTACCAAGGGGAAGGGGGGCGGGGGGTGGGCACAAGGGGTGAAGGGATACATCCACATGGTGACGGACAAACAGTAATGTACAACTAAAACCCCACAGTGTTATAAACTATTAAGACATCAATAAAAAAAAAAGCTAAAACTAAAAAACCCTTAGCAGAAGAGATAAAAAAAAAATCTTCATGACCTTGGTTGTCCTCAAACACCGAAGCATGATCCATAAAAGAAAAAATTGATAAATTGAACTTTATTAAAATAAATATTTTTATTTGTCAACACTATTAAGAAAAGGAAAAGACAAGCCACAGACTGGGAGAAAATATTTGCAAAATCATATACCTGATAAAGGGCTTGTATCCAGATTATATAAAGAACACACAAAATCAAACAATCAAATTTTCTAAATGGGCAAAAAATCTGAACAGACTTCACCAAAGAAGAATATAAAAAGATGGTCAACACCACTTCTCATTAGGGAAATACAAATAAAGAAATAATTAGATACCCCTACATACCTATTAGAAAGTCTAAAATCCAAAAAAGCTGACAATACCAATTGCTGATAAAGATGTGAAGCAACAGGAACTCTCATTCATTGCTTGTGGGAAAGCAAAATGGCACAGCCATTTGAGAAGACAGCTGGGCAGTTTACTGTAAAGTTAAACATAGAGTTACCAAATGACTCAGCAACCATATGCCTAGTATTTACCCAAGTGAACTGAAAACTTATGGCACAAAAACCTGTATGTAAATGTTTATGAATGTTTATAGCAGCTTGATTCATAATCATCAAAAACTGGACACAACCAAGACGTCCTTCAGTAGGTGAATGGGTAAACAATCCGTGGTACATCCAGACAATGGAATACGATTCAGCGCTAAAAAGAAATAAGCTCTCAAGCTATGAAAAGACATGGAAGAACCTTAAGTGCATATTACAAAGTGAAAGAAGCCAATCTGCAAAGGCTCCCTACTGTATGATTCCAACTATATGAACATTCTGGAAAAGGCAAATGATGGAGACGGTCGAAAGAGCAGTGGTTGCACTAACAGAAAATAGGTTAGGGTTGAGGAAGGGGAGAGTGGCTGAGTCCTGAAGAGTACTTCTATGGTGACAAAACTGTTCTGTATGGTACTTGGGTGGTGGACACATGACTAGATGCATTTGTAAAAAGCCATACAGCTGTATATCACAAAGAGACAACTTTCACGTATGCAAGCAAAAGAACAAAACAAAACATCAACTAGGTGGGTGGGGGAATCTCAGGACGGAATGCAGACTGTGACAAATGAATCTAACTGCATTATAAACGTATGACATAACTGCACTGAATGGACGAGGAAGGATAAAGGAGCTGACCCAAGTAACTTTGAAAAACTTTGGAAAGTGTAAGGTAAAGGAAAAAGAAGCTCAACATAAACACTGGACTCTAGTTGGTGAAGTTGTTTCTCATAGGGGTACGGGTTAACAATTCTGGTAGTGTTATACATCTATACCAGAATCAAGCAAGCAAGCAAATGGTTGACGGATGGTAGATTTCTCACTGTCAGGGAGGGAAGTTAGAGATAAGCAAGAAAGAAAGACTAAAATAAGCCTTTTGGCACTGGATTACAGTTGGACACTTACATATGAACTCATGTTTAGCTTAATATAGATACTGACAGATAGATACGGAAATACTTATAGCTACATGCATATACATGGTTTAGTATACACATCCACATACTTCCTATTTCCTACCTCTGCCCACTTAGAGGGTATAAAAGTAGTGACATCCCACTAAGTAATGAACACAGTCAACACCCTGATCTTGGTTTCTAATACCATTCCCTTCCATGGGGAAGACAATGACATACTGAATTGGACACCCACGGCAATAGACCCAGCAGGCAACAGTGTTTAGGAAGAAGACATGAATGAGACCCAGAAAGTGGGAGAGTGCCAGGAAGGGCTCAGGAGGAAAGAATGTGAAGAAGCAGGTGGTTATCCAGGTCAAATGCTGCAGAGGTCACATGGGACAGAGGGCTGTGACCATCAAGTCATCACTGGGGACCAAAGAGTAACTCTGGGGGAGTGGGAGTAGAGGTTTGCATACACTAGGGTGTAGACCAAAGAGGGGACAATGAGGAGTTGAAACTTATTGGCCTCGAGTTTCTCAGTCAGTGAAAGCGCCAGGGAATGGAGGAGGCTGACGGGACTGTGGCAGATGGGACTGTCACTATCACCTACAGACAAAATACAGGGCTTCTACAGGGACAGTAGAAATGTTTTATTGAGAAAACTACATAACAGATAACATTATTTCAGAAATACACTCCAAAACTATAGTTGACTCTATGTGCCTAAGACCCAAGGTTGGAAAATGAATGAACTAGGATTGTCTTGATGCTGAAGACCATCGATGATTTAACTGTGATGTTTTATCTTCACTCACAGCATTACCACATGTGCATAGAGGACAGTGTCTGAGAATTTCATCGTGCGCTTATCATAACCCAGTTTCAGTTTCACACTTGTATTTTTTGCCAGAACTCCTTTATCTTCTTTTACTGACACCTATAATGACAGAGGGTGTAACTTAAGCTAACAATTGATTATTCTTTACAAGAGAAGTTCAAATATGGGCCTAATTAAAGAATTTCCTAACACTTCTTCCTTACTCAAACATGTACTTTTAATAAGGAAAGCCCCCAACATGTCACTTAGACTTTCATTCGTGCGTGTGCTTACACACGCTACTACTGCCCTCATCTCACCACTTGGAAATACCATTTGTCACCCAGGAGTAATTGGCTAATTTGCTGGTTTTGCCCTTTAAATGTTCCGTGTTCTCCTGACACCTGTGAGTTTCAATTAGAGGCTTTTAGAGCTTTTTACTCAAGATGACACTGTCTGGAAAGGTGTTCTGAGGGACAGATTTGACTACAGTATCCTTTGATCGGAGAGAACACCGTTCCCACATGAAAGCAACACAGTTCCTGCAAGAAAGGAGCAAATGCTAGTGCCACAAGCCAGGACTGTGGAGAGTGTAGCAGGGTTACAACCAGCTACACTCATAACTTGTCATACTCATAACCACAATAAGTCACAACCACAAGTTACCATCACAACAGCTTACCATCACCATAGTTACAATCATAACAACTTACCATCATAACCACAAGTTACAATCACAATATACCATCATAACATTACAACCATATGTAACAATCACAAATTACAACCATAACTTGTTTTGCCACATCGAGTCTGGCTAACATTCTCTCCATACTAGGATCAGATCTCGACATATATAGTATTAAGATAACAGGTTTAAATCTTTGGTGGTTTTGGGGGAACTAAAAATATGTGGCCTTGGGGAAGGGTGTGACTACGAAGGGTTGGCATGAGGGGGTTTCCTTGTGGTGATGGAATAGTTCTGCATTCTGCATCCTGATTGTGGTCATGGTTACTCAAATCTACACATGTGATAATATTTCATACACCCACACATGCATGATACACACACGAGTGCAAGCAAACTCTGATGAAATCTGAATTAAGGTCTGTACGTGACTTAATGACAATATTGTACCAGTGTCAGTGTCCTGGTTTTGACAACGCACTATGGTTACGTAAGGTGATTCTCATTAGGGGAAGCTGGGTGAAGGGTACACGGGAATTCTTCTCAACAACTTTTACGACTTCTTATGAGTTTTAAACTATTTCAAAATATATTTTAAAAGATGTCTGACTTGCTATGGGTCTCTTTGTCACAATGAGTTTTGCTCTTCCCATCCCAAGGGTGACAGGATCCCCAGGTTAGGGGGGCTGTTCCCAATGTGTCCCCTGACCCTCAGTCACTGTAACTGGTACTGCCTCGACAAACGACTTCTGCTAGCAGGGAGACGTTAACACAGGCAGCACCTTGGCTTAAGGAACAGCAGGGGAAATGTGTGGCTTTTCCAAACTGGCTTACAAAGACCCCCTCGCCTTGAACTGCACAGCCACATCACTCCAAGTGGACCCCAAGTTGCAAGAAGGATGTCAGGGAGCTACCTCGTACCTCCCAGAGGCTGAGTAAGAATGGTTCAATCAATCTGGTTGCTGTGTGATCACGCTTTTAATGAGAATAAGGCATTTGGACAAATCAATGCTCCTACCTTTGCCCTTGTCAGGTTTGTATCCACCACCCCCTAAGACGTCTTCAAGATCCTTGTCTGAAAAACCTGGAGAAAACAAAATATACATTTCAGTGCCAAAAACCAGTTTTCAGCAACAAGAAACTTGTGTTAGTTAATGTTGTCCAATATCCTCAGAAAATGATTACCACTTAAGAATGTCCTTGATGAATGTGGTAGGCAAAATTCTAAAAGGGCCCCCAGGATTCTCTCCCACTAGTGTACACGTCTTGTATATCCCATCACTTTGAGTGTGAGCAGACCATGAACAGGACAGCTATCATCCTGTGATTAGGTTATATTACATTCCAAAGGTGAAGGGATTTTGCAGATGTAATTAAGGTACCAAACCAGTTTGACTTTGCATTAATCAAAAGGGAGATTATCCTGGGTGAGCCTGACTTAATCAGGTGAGCCCTTTAAAACAGGGGTGAAGCCTTCCTGAGCTCACACACTAGAAGCAACAGAGTTAGTCTTCCTCTCCCCCACCCCCCCGTCTCTCTCCCCTCCAGTCTCCTGCTGGTATTGAAGAAGCAAGCAGCTGTTAGTTGTACAACTGCAAGGAGATGTTGTCTGCTAACAACCACATGAGCTTGGAAGAGAACCCAACCTCAGATGAGACCCCAGAGCTGGTGGACACCTTGACTGCAGCTGTAGAGGCTCTGAACAGAAACTCAGCTTAGCTGCTCCTGAACTCCTCACCAAAGGAAACGGTGAGATAGTAAATGGGTGTTGTCTTAACTCACTAGGTTTGTGATAACTTGCTACGCAGCAATAGAAAACTAATAAAAGGAAACAGAAAAGTTAATTTTATTATAGCTCAACCACTGAGTACACATCTTTTAATATTCTGTGTGATGAAACTAGAAGTATGCTTAAAGCATTTCTATTGTACTCTGAAGAGCTATAGTGGACTCAACAAAGCACTTGTGTGACTGTTTCAGTTCTAAGTTGTATTAGCTGCTTTGTGTCATGGAAGACCACTTTTACTAGAGAGAATGAATGATGGCCAAACTAGGATTATGGTGCCTTGAACATTTGGCAGATGTTTTCTTGAAAATGAATGAAATGAGGCTGTCACTTCAAGGAAAACTATTGGCAATATTTGTTGCCAATGAGAAGATTTCAAACAAAATTAGAATTTTGAAAAATCTACATCCACCACTATGAGCTTAACAGCTTGCCAATACTTAAAAGGCTTTTTCTAATGAAAACGGTGGTGATATTAACAAATGTGAATTTGGGGTATCGCATAACGATACATGGCATTATTTGGAAGTTCAAAAGACCTCAGGACATCAATATTTTCCCAATGACCCATGAACAAGGTACAAAACCATGAATGGGTAAAAGTGCATTGAAAATACAAGCGAGTCCTGTGGGGTTTAACAGAATCAAGTATAGAAAGCTCATTGATATTGTTTCACATTTCACACTGCACTTAAGAAAGAAACAACCACTGGTCAAGTTTGGGTGTCTTATAAAAGAAGATCTACAATGATCTGAAAAATCTACTAAAATATTCCTCCCTTTTTAAACCACATATTTATGAGGCTAGATTTCCTTCACAGACTTCAACCATAGCAACATGTCACAACTGAACCCAGAAGGAGATATGATTCTAGCTCTTCTACTAAGACACTATAGAAATCTGAAAAAATGTACAATGATGCCACTTTTCTCACTAAATTTTGTTTTGTCTTGCCAAACATTGGTATTTCTCATAAAAATATGCTATTTATGTTAATCTGTATGGGTTTACTGTTGTTCATTTTAAATATTTAAAATTTTTTTCAGTTTTAAGTTCAAAGATGATAAATATTGATATTATGACCCACATAAACAAAAGCCCTTGAGATCCTCAATAATTTTGGGAGTCCTGAGACCAAAAAGTTTGAGAACCACTGTTTGAGGGTTCTCCTGTGCCTTAAAGTATCCCCAGCTCTGCTAGGACAGGAGTGGCTCTGTGGGCTGTTGTAGTCAACGAGCTGACCAGGGAGCTACAGTGCTGGCCAGGGCTTTCAACCAGCTATGACTTACCTCCTCCTCCCACACTTGGTTTCCTGCGGCCATCATCTCGATCATTTCGATCATCCAAGGCATCAGCCAAGTCAAAATCACTTTCTTCAGGGGGCCCCAAAACATAAAAAAGAAAGTCAATCGGTTAAGTTAGGTAGCTCATTTGGACATTACCCCAGTGGGACCTCTACCAGGTCCTCCCTTACTCCCATCCTCACAGCGGCCGTGTTACCTGCAGGCTTTGCTGGAGCTCTGGTTGTTCCTGGCCTCTTAGTTGTGGTGGTGACGTGGTCCCATCTCTCTAAAACGGGAAGGGGGGACAGCAAGGGGAGCACGTTTAGTAACAAAATACAGCAGCCACTTCGTGGCTCAGGGAAGTCACACCATGAATAGAGTACCCTTGTCTTGGTCCTTCAGATGTAGAAGGTTTAAATGAGACGAATTCTGCTCACTTTTCTTCAGAAGATGAGCGGTGAGGTGGACATGGGCCTACACGTGACCTGGTGATTAATGGAGCTGGGGCTTGAGCCCAAATCTGCTGGAAGCGACCACATGGTCCAGGGATTCCCAGAGCTTGAGCATGACTTGAGAGCTCCAAGCCTTGGTTTCCACCACTATCAACCTGGCACCATAACCATAGATAATACTGCCCAGGGATGGACCTAGGTTATGTTCCCAGTAGAGAATGGGGAGTGTCTTATAAACTGAAAGTGGTTAGAATACCAACAAAATATTTTTTGTGAGGAAGACCAGCCCTGAGCTAACATCCGTTGCCAATCCTCTTTTTGCTGAGGAAGACTGGCCCTGGGCTAACATCCGTGGCCATCTTCCTCCACTTTATATGGGATGCCGCCACCACATGGCTGACAAGCGGTGTGTCCACGGGTGCCCAGGATCTGAACCCGCGATCCCCGGGCTGCCAAGCATGAACTAAACCGCTGCACCACTGGGCCAGCCCCAACAAAATATCTTTTAAGTGTGGTTACTATAGTAAGTATTAGGTCTTTTGGCTCAACCAGATTCCACTAAACATGGACATGGCATGAATGAGTTTTCCAATAGTTTCTTTTCTTGAACTTAAAGACTGTGCCATAACTGTTCCTACAGTTGGAGGTAGTACAGAGAAAGGAAATTTAAGGGAGGGGAAAGGCAGAGACAGTGCTATATACAGCAAGCAGTCAGAAAAGAAACAGCAATGTTTGTGGGGGAAAAAGTGAGTTTTACAAATCAATAATGTAATCCTCAAACTGCCCACGTAATTTACAATGCATTACTTGTCTTTTTTGGATAGAGCCTTGGGGTTATCTGTGGATCAAAGAAATATAAGTCTGAATCTTCTGGAAAAAGAGTGTAAAAAAAACATAGGAAGACATGACCTGGCAGTTCTCACTAAGAATAAAGAGGGACATTACATAATGATAAAGGATCAATCCACCAAGAACACATAACAATCCTAAAAGTGTATGCACCAAACAACAGAGTCTCAAAATACATGAAGCTAAAACTGATAGAGCTGAAAGTAGAAATAAACAAATCCACAGTTATAGTTGGGGTCTTCAACACTCCATTCCCAGCAACTGACAGCACTACTAGAATGAAAATCAGCAACGATATAAAAGAACTAAACAATGCAATCAACTAACAGGATGTGATTGGCATAATGGGACACCCCACCCAATCACAGCAGAATAAGTAATTGTTTAAGCACCCATGGAACATTCACTAACAGAGATCACACTCTGGACCAGAAAACAAACCTCAACAAATTTAAAAGTATTGAAATTATAGAGAGTGGTATCTCTGACCATATTGGAATCAAACTAGAAACAAACAACAAGAGAAACAAGGGTCAAAGAGAAAGTCTCAAAGGAAAATTTTAAAATACACAGAACTAAATGAAAATGAAATTACAACATATCAAAGTATGTAGGATGCAGTTAAAGCAGCACCGAGAGGGAAGTTTATAGCACTAAATGCTTAAATCAGAGATGAAGAAAGGTCTCACATCAATAATCCAAGTTCCTAACTCAAGATACTAAAAAAACAAACCCAAAGCAAGCAGACAGAAGGAAATATAAGAGCAGAAATCAATAAAATTGAAAATATGAAAGTAATACAGATCAACGAAACAAATAGCTTGTTCTTTGAAACAATCAATAAAATTGATACACCTCTAGCCTTACTAACAAATATAAAAGGAGAAAAGACAAAATACTGATATAGGGAACGAAACAGGGGACATCATTACAGATCCTGCAGCTATTAAAAGGATAATAAGAAAAGCTATGAACAACTTTATACTCACATATTTGACAATTTAGAAGAAGTTAACTAATTTCTCAAAACCTACAAACTATCACAACTCACCCCAATCCCGTATTCATGTATTGGAAGACTAATATTGTTAAGATGGCAATACTACCCAAAGCGATCTACAGATTCAATGTAATCTCTACCAAAATCCAAATGACATTCAATGTAATCTCTACCAAAATGACATTTTTCGCAGAAACAAACCCATCCTAAAATTCATATGGAATCTCAAAAGACCCCAAATAGCCAAAACAATCTTGAAAAAGAGGAACACAGTTGGAAGACTCACACTTCCTGATTTCAAAACTTACTACAGAGCTACAGTTATCAAAACAGTGTGGTACTGGCATAAGAATAGATATATAGACCAAGGGAATAGAATAGAGATCCCAGAAATAAACTCTCGCATATATGGTCAATAGATTCTTGACAAGAGTACCAAGAAACTGGATATCCACATGCCAAAGAATAAAATTGCACCCTTACCTTACACCTTTTATAAAAATTAATTCAAAATGGATCAAGGACCTAAACAAAAGAGCTAAAACTATAAAACTCTTAGAAAGAAGCATATGGGAAAATCTTCATGACACTGGATTTGGCACTGATTTCTTAGGTAGGATGCCAAAAGCACAGGCAACAAAAGAAATAATAGATAAATTGGCCTTCATCAAAATTTAAAACTTTTGTGCAAAGGACACTATCAAGAGAGTGAAAAGACAACCCACAGAATGAGAGAATATATTTGTAAATCATATATCCAATAAGAGATTAAAATCCAGACTATATAAAGGACTCCGACAACTCAATAATAAAAAACACAACAGCGAGATTTAAAAATGGGCAAAGGACTTTAGATGTATCTTCAAAGAAGATATACAAATGGCCAATAAGCACGTGAAAAGATGCTAAGCATCACTAGTCATTAGGAAAATGCAAATCAAATCCACAATGAGATACCACTTTACACTCATCAGGATGGCTATTATCAAAAGAAAAATGAAAAATAACAAGTGTTGGAGAGGATGTGAAGAAGTTGGAACCCTAGTGCACTGTTGGTGGGAGTGTAGCATGGTGCAGCTGTGGAACAGTCTGAGGGTTCCTCAAAAATTTACATGTAGAATTACCAGAGGATACAGCAATTCCACTTTTAGGTGCATATCTAAAAGAACTGAAAACAGGGACTCAGATATTTGCACACCAATGTTCACAGCAGCACTATTCACAATAGCCAAAAGGAAGAAACAACCCAAGTTTCCATCAACTTATGAACAGATAAACAAAATGTGGTATATACACACAATGGAATATTATTCAGCCTTATAAAGGAATGAAATTCTGATACATGCTACAACATGGATGAACTCTGCAAACATTATGCTAAGTAAAATAAGCCCGGGGCAAAAGGACAAATATTGTATGATTCTGCTTATATGAGGTACGTAGAATGGGCAAATTCTTAGAGACAGAAAGTAGAATAGAGATTACCAGGGACTAAGGGTAGACGAAATTGGGGAGTTAGTGTTTAATGGGCACAGAGTTTCTGTTTGAGATGATGAGAAAGTTCTGGAAATGGATAGTGGTGATGGTCGCACAACATTGGGAGTGTACTTAACGCCAACAAACTGTACACTTAAAAATGGGTAAAATGGTCAATTTTGTTATGTATGTTTACCACAATAAAAAACAATCCAACCTAGGTGAATTATTCACACAATCTAGTATTCCTATAACCATTAATGAAACTGAATTTTTAATTGAAAAGCTTCCAAAAAAGAAATTTCCAGGCTTTGGTGGTTTCACTGGTGAATTCTGCCAAGCATTTAAAGAGGAATTAACACCAATTTTATACAACCTCTTCCAGAAAACAGGGAGAAGGGATCTTTCCCAACTAATTTTATGAGGCCAGTATTAACCTGATAACAAACACAGAAAAGGACTGTATAAGAAAAACTACAGACCAATATCTCTCATGAACTAATACATAAAGTTCTCAACAAAAAATTAGCAAATTGAATGGAATGTATAAAAAGAATTATACACCAAGAACACATGGGACTTACTCTGGTTATGCAAGGCTGGATCAACATTTGAAAAACAGTGTAACCCACCATATCAGCAAGCTAAAGAAAAATCATATAATCATATTGACATGGAAAATCCAACACCCATTTATGAAAAGAAATTCAGCAAATTAGGAGTAGAGAGGAATTACCTCAGCTTCATAAAGAGTGTCTAGAAAACACCTGACTGCCAGCAGACTTAACGGCGCAAGACTGAATGCTCTCTCCCTAAGATCGGGGACAGGGCAAGGACAATGCTCTCATCACTCTTAGTTAACATAATACTGGAAGTTCTAATATTGCAACAAGAAAAAGAAATGAAAGACATACAGATTAAAAGGGAAGAAATAAATCTGTCCCTATTTGCAGATGACATGATCATCTATGTAGAAAATTCCAAGGAATCTACAAAAAAATATTCCTAGAACCAATAAGTAAGTTCAGCAAGGTCTTAGGATACAAGATCAACAATATCAAAATCAATCATATATAATAGCAATGAACATAAGGAATCTGAAATTTAAAGACACATTACCATGTACAATTGCTCCAAAGAAAATGAAATATTTAGGTGTACACTTAAACATGTAGAGGATTTGCATGCTGAAAATTACCATATGCTCTCTCATTAGAGAAATCAAAGAAGACCTAAATAAATGGAGAGACATACTGTGTTCACAGATTTGAGTTAAAGACGTCAACTCTCCCCAAATTGATCTATACATTTAACACAAGTCCTGTCAAAATCCCAGCCAGGTTTCTCTCGACGTAGATCAACTTACTCTAAAATTTGTATGAAAAGGCACAGGCCCTAGAAGAGCTAAAACAATCTTGACAAAGAAGAATGAAGTTGAGAGGAATCACTCTACCCAGTATTAAGGCTTACTTCATAGTTACAGTAATCAAGACAGTGGCAGATGGGTAGACACGTAGATCAATAGAACAGAATGAAGAACCCAAAAAGACCTGCCCAAACACGCTCAAGAGAGTTTTGATAAAGGTGCAAAAGCAATTCAATGGAGGAACGAAAGTCTTTTTAAGAAATTGTGCTGGAGCAATTGGACATCCACAGGCAAAAATAAAGAACCTTGACCTAATCCTCACCCCTTATGCAAAAATTAACTCAAAATGGATGAGTTTTTGTTTTAAATGCAGAACATAAATCTATAAAACTTTCAGGAGAAAAATCTTTGGGACTGAGGGCTTGGTGAAAAGTTCATATACTTGACAATAAAACCATGATCCATAAAATAAAAAATTGATAAAATCAGACCTCATCAAAATTAAAACATTTCCTTTTGCGGAAGACCCTGTTAAGAAGATGAAAAGATAAGCTACAGAGTAGGAGAAAATATTTGCAAAACACATATCCAACTAAGGACTAGTGTTTAGAATATATCAAGAGCTCTCAAAATTCAACAGTAAAAAAATTAGCAATCCGATTAGAAAAATGGGCAAAAGACACAAGGAGACATTTCACTGAAGAGTTTATGTGGATGGCCAATAAGCACACACAATTAGGGAAATGCAAATTAAAACCACGATGAGACATCACTACACACCTATTGGAATGACTCAAATAAAAAATAGTGACAACATCAAGTGCTGACAAGGATGTGGAGAAACTGGATCACTCATATATTGCTGGTGGGCATGTAAAATGGTGCAACCACTCCGGGAAACAGGATGGCAATATTCTTCAAAAACTAATCCTACAACTACCATATGACCCAGCAATTACACTCCTGGGCGTTTATCCCAGAGAAATGAAAATTCACATTCACACAAAAACCTGTATATGAATGCTTATAGCCAAAAACGGGAAACAACCCAGATAACCTTCATAAACAAACTGTGGTATGTCTGCATCATGGAATACTATGCAGCAAGGAAAAGCAACAGACTATTGATATATGCAATAACTTGGACGGATCTTAAGGGAATTATGTTGAGCAAAAACAGCCAATCCCCTAACATTACATACTATATGATTCCATTTACATAACATTTTCTAAATTGCCAAATTCTATAGATGGAGAACAGATTCGTGGTTAGAGGCGGGAAAGGGGTGGGGGGTAGCGGGAGGGAGGTAGTTGTGTTTATAAAAGGGCAGCAAGAGGGATCTTTGTGATGATGGAACTGTTCTCTGTGTGGACTATCATGGTGGATACATGAACCTACACAGGTGATAAATTTGCATAGAACTGACAACAGACACACGCATACACACGAGTACAAGCAAAACTGGGAAAATCTGAATAAGATCACTAGATTATACCACAGTCAATACCCTGGTCGTGACATACTACAGTCTTGCAGGACATTACCACTGGAGGAACTGGGTATGGGGTACACAGGATCTCTCTGTAGTATTTCTTACACTTTCATGTGAATTTACAATTACCTCAAAAGAAAAAGTTAGTTCAACAATAGTTAAAAGTTGATTTGAGCACCAAGGTCCTTTTTGATACCAAAAAAAGTTCTGACACACAAATGGCTGGTTTTCAGGGACCCAGGAATGTCCATTATTGACCTTAAAAACTAAAGAGCAAATCACATAGACCTGACTTGGGGGAAAAATAGCAGCAGGTAAGGACACCTAGGAGTGAGGTAGTATACACAAGGAAATTTTCCAGACAACTGGCGCTTGTTCCTTCCTGATCCCAATGGTTTGGACAACGCTGAAAATCTTCCAGAGAGGTATCTTTACAGAGCAATAACGCAGTTGTCTGTCTCTGAAGTGAGGATACAAAATACAACATTTCTAGAGGTCCTGGGGTCACTATTCTTCTGTTATCACACTGTGCTTACCTCCTAAAGACCATTCCCCTTTTCAGATTATTGGATCTCAATTATTGGACCTAATCTTCCATGGATCAGGAAAACTGCCAAGCAGAGCAGTATGCACTACAACCCAAGGCTTACACTTTGGTTTTGAGGTGCTGCAACAACTCTTTGGGGCAGGTTGACCTTTGGGTGAGCAGAGGCCTTTACCAGGGCTTTTTTGGCCAGGGTGCCCCACCTGATCCTAAACTTACCTTTGGGGTCATCATTACCTTCCCTGTGCAAACACTTTTGATGGCAGCATGCTGCAGAGGAAAAGTCTCTCGAGGTAAAGCCAGAACCCCTGAGCTCCAGTCCAGACGCACTGCTAGCTTACAGCTGGACCTTGGACAAGTTCCTCTCATCTGAACAAGAGGGGACCATGATCATTAAGGTTCTCCCCAGTCCTGACATCGAGTTCTTCCTCATTAGTAAAGATGGCTTTAATTTTTTTAAGTTGAAATTTATTATAAAGGTAATATACGTTCAATATAAATGGTGTAGAATTAGAAGAAATAAAAGTCAGCCTCAAGTCTATCCCCAGAGGTGGTTACTCTGCGTGCATCCCTGTGTGTGTGTCTGCGTGCTCACATACACTTATATTTGATAAAAGTTGATTCATACTACAGATATCCTATTCTGTGACTTGCTTTTTTCATGTCAGTTCCAGAGATCTACCTTATTCTTTGTAATGGCTGCAGAGTATGAATGGTTTAGAATTTATGTATTTAGCCATGGGATTTGAAAGTGTTTAATTTTTAGCTGGTACAAAACATAAGAAAGCTGCAGACACCACTTCAAATGCACCTCTGCACACATGCATAAGTGTACCTAGAGGGAAAATGCTTTGAAGTAGAACTGCTCATTCAAGGATTTTATCAAACTGCCTTCCCAAAAGGTTGAACTAATTTATATGACTGTCCGCAGAAGTGAAATTGTAAAGGTATAGCTTGATACAACAGAAGACATATAAAATGACCTTCCCGCCTGCCCCACCTCCGCAAACACAGGTTCACTGAACATGAATATTGAAGAGATCATTGATTCGAAATAAAACATACTGATGCCACATGAAAAGGTAATCACCTTTTTGGACAGTAGTTCCCAAAGACTGTTCCATGGATCCCTGGGGGGCCCGTGAGGTCATAAATATTTTCATAATCATCCTCGGATGTTCTCTGTCCTTTTTACATGGTTGACATCTGCACTGATGGTGCAAAAGCAATGGTGAGTTAACCTACTGGCCCTTAGCATGAGGCAAGTTGGTAGCATCAAACGGTACAAGAAGTCATTAGATCCTTCACTATACAAGAGCAGTTGAAAGAGAATGCCAGTTTCACATTTAATGTCCTAGATGAACACGGTAGGCAGAACTCTAAGACAGTTGCCAAGACTCCCGCCCCCTGGTGTACACACCCTGTATAATCCCAGCCCCTTGAGTGTGGGAACAGACCATGTTACTCCCATGATCAGGTTATGACATATGGCTGAGGTGAAGGGATTTTGCAGATATAATTATGATGTCCAATCAGTATGACTGAATTACTCAAAAGGGTGATTCGGACAAAATCAGGTGAGCCCTTGAAAAGAGGGCTTTAGGCCTTCCCTGAGCTGACATTAGAGGCAACAGACACTCATTCTCTTGCTGACCTTGAAGGAGCAAGTGGCCACAAGTTCTAAAGCTGCACAGAAATGAATTCTGCCAACAATCCTGAACCTGTGAATGTGTTACCCTGCATGGGAAAATGGTCTTTGCAGACGTGATTAAGCTAAGGATCTTGAGATGGGGAGATGATCCTAGATTATCTAGGTAGGCCCAATGTAATCACAAGAGTACCTTTAAGGGAAAGACACAGGCAGGCGAGTCAGAGAAGGAGATGTGATGATGGAAGCAGGGGCGAGAGTAAGCAAGAGATTTGAAGATGCCACTCTGCTGGCTTTGAAAATAGAGGAAGAAGCCATCAGCCAAGGAATGCAGGTGGCCTCTAGAAGCAGGAAAAGGCAAGGAAACAGATTTTCCCCTAGAGCTTCCAAAAGGAATGCAGCCTTGCCAGTACCTTCATTTTAGCCCAGTGAAACCTAAATCATATTTCTGACCTCCAGAACTGTAAGATAATAAGTTTGTGCTGCTTTAAGCCAGCACATTGTTGTAATTTACTCCAGTAGCAATAGGAAACTACAGATTTTGGTACTAGGAATGGGGTACTGCTGTAATAAATACTTAAAAATGTGGAAGTGGCTTTGGAATTGAGTAATAGACAAAGGTTGGAAGAATTCTGAGGAGTATGATAGAAAAAGCCTAGATTGCCTTGAACAGGCTGTTAGTAGAAATATGGATGTTAACAACTAGTAACAGCTAGGGAGGATTCAGAAGGAAGTCAGGAATGTGGCAGAGAAAACCTGTATCATACTAGAGAACACCTAAGTCATCGTGAACAGACTGTTGATAGCAATATAGATGTTAAAGACTTTGCCGGTGAGGTCTCAGGTGGAATTGAGGAACACTCTATTGGACACTGGAGGAAAGAAGATCCATTACTATGTAGTGGCAGGAAACTTGGCTGAATTGTGTGTCCTGTGGTTATGTGGAAAGCAGAATTTGTAAACAATGAACTTGGTTATTTTAGCTGAGGAGATATCCAAGCAAAGTGTTAAGGGTATAGACTTGTTTCTTCTTGCTGCTCATAGTGAAATGCAAGAGAAAACACAGAAATTAAAGGAAGAACTCTTAAGCAAAAGGGAACCAGGACTTGATGATTTGCGAAAATTTCAACCTATGCTAATTGCAAAAAGTGCTAAAATTAGGAGATTCACTGTCAAGAAAGCATGCTTTGGGAAGAAAGCCTACAGTGTGGCTGGAAAACCTTATATTAGTGGCTTGGAAGAGTCAAAAGGTCAGAGTATTCAGTCACACAAAAGGCTCTTTGAAGAGATTAAACATGTGATTCATGGATCCCCTCAGTCATCTCAGCAGAAGCCAGGACAATAGATGGGCTTATCCAAGAAGGACCCGAGGAGGAGCCTCTTGTCCAGTGGAGTGATCTCCATGACATACATGGGAAACCCACAAGGTTCTTGAGAATTTCATAACAGCAGGAACATTGCCAGCTTGGAAGTAAAAGGGACAGAAAGAGAGCAAAATGAAAGAAGGCTGTGAGACTCCCCAAAGTCTAGAGGCGAGAAAATAGGCTGATATAACTACTCAGCTGCAAACATGTGCTATTGTTCATGAAAAAGAAAGGATGACTGTGAGTACAGAGCTATGAGCCCAGAGTGTGGAGCCGTGAGCCACAGCAGATTATTCCCAGGCCTGGAACCTAACGCAGTTTGCCAAGTTGGATTTTGAAATTGCTTGAGACTGGTGAGATCTTTTTTGCCTTACATTTCCCCACTTTTGTAAATGGAATGTCTATAACTGTTATCTTATGCCTGTCCGTTGTATTTTGGAAGGTAGATGACTTATTTCTTGAGTATCACAGGTGTCTAGATGAAGAACTATGCCTCAGAATGGATTACATCCAGAGCCTCACCTATACCTGATTTAGATAATTGAGATGACGAGATTTGGGACATTGTGCTGATGAAATTAAAATGAGATTGGAAAATTTGAGTTACAATGCAATGGGTTAAAACTTGTGAAGAAGTTGGGACAGACTGAATGTATTTCACGTGTGGAAGGGACATGCATATTTGTGGTCTAGAGGGCAGAAGTGGAAGAAAATGCCCCCCCCAAATGTCAACATCCTAATTCCCAGAACCTGTGAATACATCACCTTAAGTGACAAAAGGTTTTGCAGATGTTTTTAAGTTAAAGATACTGATATGGGAAGACTCCTGGATTATCTGGGTGGGTCCAATGCAATCACAAGGGTCCTTAAAAGGGAAATAGAAAAGCAGGAGGGTCAGAGTCAGAGAAGGAGATGTGATGACGGAAGTAGGGGTGAGAGTCAAAGATCTGAAGATGCTACGCTATACTGCTGGCTTTGAAGATGGAGGAAGAGGGCTATGAGCCAAGGAATGTAGGCATCCTGAAGAAGCTGGAAAAGGCAAGGAAACGAACATTCTCTAGAGCCTCCAGAAGGAACACGGCTCTGCTGACATACTGATTTTACCTCGGTGACATCCATTTCAGATGTCTGACCTCAACGATTATAAGATAATAAATGTGCATTGTTTAAGCAACCAAGTTTGTGGTAATTTATTACAGCAGCAGGAGGAAACTAACACAAGCTCAAACCTTAGATGAGACCCTAGCCCCAGCTGACTCCTGAACTGCAGCCTTGGATGAGACAACGAGCAGAGGACCCAGCTCAATAAAATCCATGCTCCTGACCCAGAGAAATAAGAGAAACAGTAGAAATGGTTTTAACTCAGTAATTTATGGTAACTGGTTATGAAGAAATACAAAATTAATAGAAAGGAACAGAAAAAATATTTGATTAGAGCTCAACCTTGAGTACACAACTTTTTAACATTCTGTGTGATGAAATGGGAAGGATTGTTAAAGCATTTCTGTTGCACACCAAAGCATAACAGGTGACTCGAGAAAAGTCACTTGTGTGATTGTTTCAGTTTTGAGCTGAATTAGCAGCTTTTTTTTTCTCACAGAAGACCAAATTTACTTGAAAGAGTGAACAACAAACTGTGGCTATTCAGATTTGAATATTAGCCAAAAACTTCTTGAAAATGAATTAAATGACCTTGTCAAATCAAGGAATCAACTGATACTAGTAGCTGACAATAAGAAAATTTGAGCTTTCAAAAAAAATATGTAACTTTGGAAGATGTGTATCTAGTCCCATGAGCCTGTCAGGTTCCCAATAAAGACTTTTCCTATCAGATCAGTAGTGATATTAACAAATATGTCTTTTGAGTATTGCATAAGGAAAAGGGTCAACATTTAAAAGCTCAAAACAACTCAGGACACCAATATTTTCCAGATAACCTATGTAGGATGTTACCAAATCATGAATGGGTAAGAGATCCATTCAAAGAGTAAGAGAGTCCAATGGGGTTCAATGGAAACAAACAGGGAAAGTTTTCTGATATGGTACTTAGCCTTAAGAAACAGAGTTCTGGTGTCTAAACGTGCATTTGAACATTAATCAAAAAAAGAAAGCAGAAGTGGCTATATTAATATTGGGTAAAGGAGAACTCAAAGCAAGGAAAGTACTAGAGAAAAAGGGGAACATGATGATAAGAGGATCAATCTACAAGGAAGACATAATAACCCTAAATTTGGATGCAACAAAAAACAGACTCAAAATACATAAAGCAAAAACAGAGAGCTAAGAGGAGAAACAGGCAAATCCACAACTACAGTAGGGGAATTCAACACCCTACTCACAGCAATTGATAGAACTACTAGCCAAAAAAAATCAGCAAGGATGTAGAAGAACTGGCAGACACAATCAACCATCAGGATCTAAGTGACTTACAGAGAACACTCCACCCAACAACAATACATACTTATGGTGATGGAACTGGTCTGTGTCTGACCGTCACGGTGAATACACAAACCTACAGATGCGATAAAACTGCATAGGACTAAATACACACACGCAAGTGAGTACCAATAACACTGGAAAATCAGAATAAAACAGGTCAATTATATCAATGTCAATAAATAGCTGATACTGCAGTATAATTTGCAACATGTTATCACTGGGGGAAACTGGGTGAAAGGTAGAAGGGATCCTTCTGTATTATTTCTTACAACTACATGTAAGTTTGTGAGTATCTAAAAATAAGATTAATTTTCAAAAAGTAGATAAAGAGAAAGTTGAGAATCAAGGTCATTTTGTCAAAAAAGGTTTGACAGGGGCCGGCCCAGTGGTGTAGCAGTTAAGTTCGTGCACTCTGCTTCTGTGGCCTGGGGTTCGCAGGTTCGGATCCTGGGCATGGACCTACGCACTGCTCATCAAGCCATGCTGAGGTGGTGACCCACATAGAGCAACTAGAAGGATGTACAACTGTGACATACAACTATCTACTGGGGCTTCGAGGAGGAAAAAAAAAGGAAAAAAGGAGGAGGATTGGCAACAGATGTTAGTTCAGGGCCAATCTTCCTCAAAAAAAAAAAGTTTGACACTTAAAATGACTGGCCTTCAGCAGCACAGGGAAACTTAGAAAACAATTGAAAATTGTTTTAAACCACTAAGTTTGTAGTAATATGTTAGGCAGCATTGGAAAACTAATACAAGTAAGTAGAAAAATTATTAATTTTATTAAAGTATGGCCTTTTAATATTCTCTCTGACGAAATAGCAAGTATGTTTAAAGCATTTCGGTGGCACCCTGAAATACAAAGGGCGACACAAGGAAAACCACTTGTGTGACTGTGTCTGTCGTAAGCAGTGTTAGTCAATTCTCTCATACCAGGAGTATTCCTTGCAAGACTGAAGGACAGACCAACTATGGTTATACTGACTTGAATATTTGGTAGACATTTCTTTGGAAGTGAAATGAGCCTCTGACTTCAAGGAAAAGCCCAGATGATATTGGTTGCCAATGATAAAACTTAAGATTTCAAGCAAAATTTAGAATTTTGAAAAACTTTTATCCACTACTGTGAACTTGACAGCTTCCCCATGGTTAACGACTTTTTCCAACGAGATGGGTGGTAATATTAAAATGTGATTTTAATATGCTGTAGAATAAAAGGTGTCAACATATAGAAGTTCTGCATAAGTCAGGGCACCAGTATTTTCCAAGTGACCAATGCGTGATGTTACCAAACCACGACTGGGTAAAAGATCCATTCAAGGATAAGAGAGCCCCCATGGGGGTCCAATGGAGTCAAGTATGGAAGGTTTATTAATATGATTTCACATTCCACACTGCACTTAACCTGTGAGAAATAACCACCGGTTGAGTTTTTAGTGTCTTATCAAAGAATGTCCACAATGATCTGAAAAGTCAATTAAAATATTCCTTCCTTGGGGCCGCCAGGTGGCGCAGAGGTTTAGTCCGCGCTTGGCAGCCCGGGGTTCGCGGGTTCGGATCCCGGGCGCCCGCCGACGCACTGCTTGTCAGCCATGCCGTGGCGGCGTCCCATATAAAGTAGAGGAAGATGGGCACGGATGTTAGCCCAGGGCCAGTCTTCCTCAGCAAAAAGAGGAGGATTAGCAACGGATGTTAGCTCAGGGCTGGTCTTCCTCACCAAAAAAAAAATAATAATAATAATAAAATATTCCTTCCTTTTCTAGCTGCATATCTATGAGGCCACATTTCCTTCATATACTTCAACCATAACAATATATCACAATTAATTCCAGAAACAGATATGAGAGTCCAGCTCTTCCACTTAGACATCAGACATTTTTAAAAATGTATAAAAAAATCTTCTCACTAAATTCTGTTTTTGTCTTGCCAAGCATAGTTATTTATCACAAAAATATGTTACTTATGTTAAAAGATATGGCTTGGGTATTGGGTATTTTAACTTAATTTACAAATAAATATTTTACAGGTTTTTTTGGTTTTTAAGTTCAGAAATGATAAATATTGATGGATACAACTCCCATAAAAAAAAAAGTCCTTGAGACCCTCAATAATTTTGGGAGTCCTGAGACCAAAAAGTTTGAGAACCACTGTTTGAGGGTTCTCCTGTGCCTTAAAGTGCCCCCAGCTCTGCCAGGACAGGCGTGGCTCTGTGGGCTGTTGTAGTCAACGAGCTGACCAGGGAGCTACAGTGCTGGCCAGGGCTTTCAACCAGCTATGACTTACCTCCTCCTCCTGCACTTGGTTTCCTGCGGCCATCATCTCGATCACCCAAGGCATCAGTCAAGTCAAAATCATTTACTTCAGTGGGCCCCCAAACATAAAGGAAACAGTCAACTTATTAACAACTGGGTCCAAAATTCCAAAAAAGCAAAACAACACACATAGGCTCACTTGATCAGTGCAATCAATAAGTTAAGACAAATAAACTTAAATTGGGTTCGGACTCCTTCTACAGACGTTGAAAATGAAAATACCAACAGAATGGAGCAAGTTACTGCTTTCTCCTTTTGCAGTATATTATCCATTTTTCAACTAATTTATATTCCTATGTATGCTTTGCTTAGGCCAGCAGTCAGCCCATTTTATCAGTATACCCACTGATTACAGGTCTTACTCCAAGATTCAAAACTAGCTGCAGAGTCCATAAACTGGACAATCAAGAGGGAGGCTGTGTGGTCACAAAGCACCCCTTTGAGGGTGCAAATGCAAAGACATGAGGGAAAATCGAAAAGCAGCAGTCAGTAACTCTCTTTTGGGTCATGACTGTCTCTTCAGAAGGTAGCTATCCAAGGAACACAGTAGCATGCTCCTAAAGGACTAGTAACAAGTTGTCAGATGGGAGCAATGACTGCACCCGCACCCCAAGGCTAGGTTTTCCTTTACATCAGTGAAGACGTCCGAAGAGTAAAATGGCCCATCTGGAGAAAGGTTAAAACAACTCCAGGAAATAGTGGCCAAGAAGCACTGAGTTCCAAAATCTTTACTGAAAGATGTTACTATAAAATAAATGCCATTCTAAAATGCTCCATCTGCCTAAAGAAAAGGTTTGATGGGCTTCATAAAACCTAAACAATTACATCTTCTCTGATTTTAGAATGTGAAATGGTGGTAAAGGGGGGAAAAGTCCAAATGCACTTTCCTCTTGAAATTTTCCCAAGCAGGACTTTTCATAAAAAACACAGAAGTCATAGTGATTGGTCAGGTATACACCATATTACGTTAAACCCAGTGTTCAGATAAAGGTCTTGGTTGGCATTGCATATACAGGGCTTAAAACCATGGGTAGCTCAACTGGACCCTACCCCAATGGAAGCTCCACAGGGTCCTCCTTTACTCCCATCCTCACAGCGGCCGTGTTACCTGCAGGCTTTGCCGGAGCTCTGGTTGTTCCTGGCCTCTTGGTTGTGGTGGTGACATGGTCCCATCTCTCTAAAACGGGAAGGGGGGACAGCAAGGGGAGCACGTTTAGTATCAAAATACAGCAGCCACTTCATGGCTCAGGGAAGTCACACCATGAGTAGAGTACCTTGTCTTGGTCCTTCAGGCCCCTCTAAGCCCTCCTAGAATCACTTAGAGAAGGATGACAAAGAGATGTAGAAGGTTTAAATGAGACGAATTCTGCTCACTTTTCTTCAGAAGATGAGCGGTGAGGTGGACATGGGCCTACATGTGACCCGGTGATTAATGGAGCTGGGGCTTGAGCCCAGATCTGCTGGAGATGACCACATGGTCCAGGGATTCCCAGAGCTTGAGCATGACTTGAGAGCTCCAAGCCTTGGTTTCCACCACTATCGACCTGGCACCATAACCATAGATAATACTGCCCAGGGATGGACCTGGGTTATGTTCCCAGTAGAGTACGGGAGTGTCTTATAAACTGAAAGTGGTTAGAATACCAACAAAATATTTTTAAGTGTGGTTACTATTGAAAGTATTAGGTCTTTTGGCTCAACCAGATTCCACTAAACATATGGACATGGCATGCATGAGTTTTCCAATAGTTTCTTTTCTTGAACTTAGAGACTGTGCCATAACTGTTCCTACAGTTGCAGGTAGTAGAGGGAAAGGAAATTTAAGGGAGAGGAAAGGAGGAGATGAAACAAGTTTAATTTTATATACAGCAATCACTGAATAATTATTGGCTACTCAGGAAAAAAACAGCAAAAATAAATATTGGTTGAAAGTCAAAGAATGTGTAAAGGTATACTATGAAAACTGCAACCATAAGAAAGCTGGAATAGCAATAGTACTATCAGATAAAATAGACTTTAAGATAAAAACTGTTACAAGAGTCAAAGAGCGACATTTTGTAGTGATGAAAGGATAAACCCAGCAGGAAGACACATGAAGCAAAGAACGACAAAACTGAAGGAAGGAATAGACAATTCAACAATAATAGTTGGTGATTTCAATACCATCCTTTAAATCACAGAACAGTTGGATAGAAAATCGAAAAGGAAATATAAGACTTGAACAACACTATAAACCAACTAGACCTACCAGACATCTATAGAACACACCACTCCACAAGAGAAAACACATTCTATTCAAGTGCACATGGAACATTCTCCAGGATAGACCATATGCTAGGCTACAGAACAAATCTCAATACATTTAAAAAGACTGAAATCATACAAATTGTGTTCTCCAACCACAATGGAATGAAAACAGAAGTCATCAACAGAAGGGCATTTGGAAAATTCACAATTATATGGAAATTAAACAACACACTCCTAATAACCAATGAGTCAAAGAAGAAATCACAAGGGAAATTATAAAATACTCTAAGATGAATGAAAATGAAAATGCAACATACCAAAACTTGTGTGTTGCTGTGAAAGCAGTGCTCAGGGGGAAATTTCTAGCAGTAAACATCTACATTAAAAAAAAAGAAAGATCTCAAATCAATAGCCTAACCTTTCACATTAGGAAACTAGAAAAAGAAAAGAAAACTAAACCTAAATTAAGCAGAAGGAAGAAAAGATTATAGCAGAAATAAATGAAATGGAGAACATAAAAATAGAGAAAAATTTAAAAAAACCAAAAAGTTGATTCTTTCAACAAAATTGCAAACTGACAGCAGACTGACTAAGACAAAAAGACTCAAATGACTAAATTCAGAAATGAAAGAGAGAACATTACTACCAACCTTACAAAAATAAAAAGCGTTATTAAGGAATACTATCAACAATTTATTACAATAAATTAGATAACCTACATGAAATGGACAAATTCTTATTAACACACAAACTACCAAAACTGCCTCAAGAAGGAACAGAAAATCTGACTCAACCTATAACAAGTCAAGAAATGGAGTTAGTAATTTAAAAATGCCCCCCCAAAAAATAATCCCAGAACCAGAAGGCTTCATTGGTGATTTCTACCAAATGTGTAAAGAAAAATCAACACCAATTCTTTCTAAACTCTTCCAAAAAACAGAAGAGGAGGGAACACTTCCTAACTCATTCTATGAAGCTAGTAGTACCCTAATACCAATGCCAGACAAATCCACAAGATAAAGACCTATAACCCTTCTGAATATAGATGCGAAATCCTCAACAAAATACTAGCAAACTAAATCCAGCAGCACATGAGGATTATATATCATGACCAAGTGGGATTTATTCCAGGAATGCAAGGGTAGTTCAACATAAAAATCAATCACTGTATATCCAGCACTAATAGAACAAAGGGAAATAAAACACATGATCATACGAATAGATACAGAAAAAGCATTTGACAAAAGCCAACACCATTTCATGATAAAAAACACTCGATTTTTTTAAATCTAGGAAGAGAAGAGAATTCCCTTAACCTGATAAAGGGCATCTATGAAAATTCCACAGTAAACATCATACTTAAAGATAAAAGACAAAGCTTTTCTCCTAAGATCTGCAAGAAGATAAGGATGTCTGCTCTCACCACTTCCATTTAATATTGTACTTAAACTCCTAGCCAGGGCAATTAGGCAAGAAAAAGAAAAAAAAATCATCTAGATTGGGAAGAAAAAAGTAAAACTATCTCTAGTCAAAGATAACATGATCCTATATACAGAAAACCCTAAAGAACCTAGACCTACTCCCCCCAAAAACTATTAGAGATAATAAATAAATTCAGCAAAGTTGCAGGATATAGAAAAACATACAAACATCAGTTGTATTTCTATATATTAAATGATCAATCTGAAAAGGAAAGTAAAAAAATAATTCCATTACAATAGCATCAAAAAGAATAAAATTCTTGGGGCTGGCCCAGTGGTAGCGGTTAAGTTCACACACTCTGCTTCAGCAGCCCGGGGTTCGCAGGTTCAGATCCCGGGCGCGGACCTATGCACTGCTTGTCAAGCCATGCTGTGGCGGCATCCCATATAAAATAGAGGAAGATGGGCACGGATGTTAGCTCAGGGCCAATCTTCCTCAGCAAAAAGAGGAGGACTGGCAACAGAGATCAGGGCTAATCTCTCTCACCAAAAAAAAGAATAAAATTATTAGGAATAAATTTAACCAATGATGTATAAAGACTTCTATACGAAAAGCTACAAACCAGTGACATCAGGATCATGGTGGAGTGAGATACCCTCTTTGAATCTCTGCCCCCTAAGACACAACGAAAACATCATTCACATTCCAACAGAGGTCAATCAAACACTACAAAGGACTTTTAAGAAACCCCTGCTGCCATACATTGGACAGTGGAGGCATGGGAAGCCCCAAAGGATGTGAGGAGAGGTAAGAAGTTTTACTCCCCCTCCCCAGTTGATCGGCAAAGACAGACAGCACAGCTTGCAGACAGAGGGGGTAGGGACGGCCCTCTGCAGGGAAAACTAATGCCCTCCAGGTGCTCTCACAGACTGTCAAGAGATCACCACTGGGAAGCGACGACAGACTGTTTCGGGGGTGTGACAAATGCCCCAGAGAGCCAGAAAGGAAACTCCTGGGTTGAGCAGGAAAAAGAGAACCCCTCCCCCCACATGCCCTGCGTTTCAGCATAATCCCTCCGGGGACTGCAGCGGGCTCAGAGCACACCGCTCGCGATCTCCATCCAGTGGCAGCAGGTGGAAACTGCAGGACCAACTTCAAGATGAGAGGAAAAAGTAAAGCCGTGGGATCCATGCAAAGGTTTGTTATGTCTACAGACCAAGAGGAAAATGACAAACACCCAGAAACCAACCCTGAAGGCACAGAATTCGATAACCTGAATGACAGACAATTCAAAACAGCTATCATAAACAAACTCAACGAAATACAAGAGAACACACAGAAACAAATCAACGAATTCAGGGATTTCATCACAAAAGAGATTGAAACCATAAAGAAAAACCAATCAGAATTATTGGAGACGAAAAACAAAATGAACAAGATAGTGGAAAAAATGAAGTCTTTAAAGAGCAGAACTGACAATATGGAGGAACAAATTAGCATTATCGAGGATAGCCACACAGAAACGCTCCAGATAGAGGAGGAGAGAGAGCTAAGACTAAAAAGAAATGAAGAAATTCTTCGAGAAATAGCAGACTCAATGAGGAAAAGCAACATAAGGATAATAGGTATCCTAGAAGGAGAAGAAAAAGAAAAAGGAGCAGCGAGTTTGTTCAAAGAAATAATAGCTGAGAACTTACCTAACCTAGGGAAGGAGATGGAAATAACAGTGAATGAAATCAATAGATCACCTAAATATATAAACAGGAATAAACAATCATCACGAAACATAGTAGCAAAATTGACAAGATTCCACGACAAGGAAATAATATTAAGGGCAGCTAAACAAACAAACAAAAAAAAACCAAAATAACATACAAAGGAAACCCCATCAGGCTCTCAGCTGATTTCTCGACAGAAACTCTACAGGCTAGGAGAGACTGGAATGATATATTCAAAATCATGAAAGACAAAAAACTTCAGCCAAGAATACTTTATCCAGCAAAAATATCCTTCAAATATGAAGGAGAAATAATAACTCTCCCTGATAAACAAAAGCTAAGAGACCCCCACTACAAGTAATGCTCAAGAAGGCCCTTAGGCATGAAAAAAAAAACAAATGAGAAAGGGGATACAAAGATTTCAGCAAGGAGAAAAGCAAGGAGACTAAACCAGAACAGTTGGATAACATCAAAAATTAATTCAAGCTCATCACTGTAAACACACACTCACGACACAAGATGGAATAAGTAGTGACAACAACAAATAAGGAGGGGAAGAGGAAAGGGATCGAATCAACTCAGCCTAAGGAAACAGGAGGCATCTGAAAATGTACTATCTTATCCAGAAGATCTCTTATATAAACCTCACGGTAACCACTAAACAAATAACCAGAAGAGAACCACACATGACAAATAAAGAGAAAACTAAGAGAATCAGCATGCAGAAATACCAAAGCGAATTTGCAGTCCGAAACACATGTGACAAGAAATGAAGGAAATGCAAAAGAACCAGAAAATGAACAATAAAATAGCAACATTAAACCCTCATATATCAATAATCACTCTAAATGTAAATGGATTGAATTCTCCAACCAAAAGACACAGAGTGGCAGGATGGATTAAAAACCAAGATCCAACAATCTGCTGCCTCCAGGAAACACATCTCAGCTCTAAAGACAAACTCAAAATAAAAGGATGGAAAACGATACTCCAAGCTAATGGCAAACAAAAGAAAGCAGGAGTTGCCATACTTATATCAGACAAAGTAGACTTCAAGATAAAAAAGGTAATGAGAGACAAAGAAGGGCAATATATAATGATAAAAGGGACACTTCACCAAGAAGACATAACAATTATAAATATCTATGCACCCAACACAGGAGCACCAAAGTACACAAAACAACTGCTAAAAAACCTAAAAGGATATATTAACAATAACACAATAATAGTAGGGGATCTTAACACCCCCCTTACATCAATGGATAGATCATCCAGACAAAAAGTCAATAAGGAAATAATGGACTTAAACGAAAAACTAGATGCGATGGACTTAATAGATATATACAGAGCACTCCACCCAAAAACAGCAGAGTACACATTCTTCTCAAGTGCACATGGAACATTCTCAAGGATAGACTATACATTAGGAAACAAGGCAAACCTCTATAAATTTAAGAAGATTGAAATCATTACAAGCATCTTTTCTCATCATAACGCTGTGAAACTAGAAATCAACTGCAAGGAAAAAACTGGGAAAGGAACAAAGATGTGGAGACTAAACAACATGCTACTGAACAACCAATGGGTCGTTGATGAAATTAAAGGAGAAATCAAAAGCTATCTCTCGAGACAAATGAAAAAGAAAATACACCATACCAACTCATAGGAGATGCAGCAAAAGCAGTCCTGAGAGGGAAATTCATAGCAATACAAGCCCACCTTAACAAACAAGAAAAATCCCAAATAAATAACCTTAAACTGCACCTAACAGAATTAGAAAAAGAAGAACAGACAAAGCCCCAAATCAGCAGAAGGAGGGAAACAATAAAAATCAGAGCAGAAATAAATGAAATTGAAACCAAAAAAACAGTAGAAAGGATCAATGAAACAAAGAGCTGGTTCTTTGAGAAGATAAATAAAATTGACAGACCTGAGGCCAGACTCACTAAGAAAAAAAGGGAGAAGACTCAAATAAATAAAATTAGAAATGAAAGAGGAGAAATTACAACAGACACCACAGAAATACAAGGGATTATTAGGGAATACTATGATAAATTTTATGCCAACAAATTGGACAACCTAAAGCAAATGGACAAATTCTTGGACACGTACAACCTCCCAAAACTGAATCAAGAAGAAATAGAGAATCTGAACAGACCAATCACAAGTAAAGAGATTGAAACAGTAATCAAAAACCTCCCAAAAAATAAAAGCCCAGGACCAGATGGCTTCCCTGGAGAATTTTACCAAACATTCAAAGAAGATTTAGCACCTATCCTTCTCAAACTATTCCAAAAAAAGAGGAAGATGGAATACTTCCTAACACATTCTATGAGGCCAACATCATCCTGATACCAAAGCCAGACAAGGACAATACAAAGAAGGAAAACTACAGGCCAATATCACTGATGAACATAGACGCAAAAATCTGCAACAAAATATTGGCAAACCGAATACAGCAATACATCAAAAAGATCATACACCATGATCAAGTGGGATTTATACCAGGGACACAGGGATGGTTCACCAACCGCAAATCAATCAACGCGATACACCACATTAACAAAATGAAGAATAAAAACCACATGATCATCTCAATCGATGCAGAGAAGGCATTCGACAAGATCCAGCATCCATTTATGATAAAAACTCTCAACAAAATGGGTATAGAAGGAAAGTACCTCAACATAATAAGGGCCATATATGACAAACCCACAGCAAACATCCTACTCAATGGGGAAAAACTGAAAGCCATTCCTTTGAGGACAGGAACAAGACAAGGGTGCCCACTCTCACCGCTCTTATTCAACATAGTACTGGAAGTGCTGGCCAGAGCAATTAGGCAAGAAAAAGGAATAAAAGGACTCCAAATAGGCAATGAAGAAGTGAAACTCTCACTATTTGCAGACGACATGATCTTATACATAGAAAACCCAAAAAATTCCATCGGAAAACTACTAGAAACAATCAACAACTACAGTAAAGTGGCAGGGTATAAAATCAACTTACAAAAATCAATTGCATTTCTATACACTAACGATGAAACAACAGAAAGAGAACTCAAAAAGACAATCCCATTTACAATTGCAACAAAGAGAATAAAATATCTGGGAATAAATTTAACCAAGGAGGTAAAAGACCTATACAATGAAAACTATAAGACACTATTGAAAGAAATCGAGGAGGACATAAAGAAATGGAAAAATATTCCATGCACATGGATTGGAAGAATAAATATAGTTAAAATGTCCATTCTACCTAAAGCAATCTACAGATTCAATGCAATCCCAATCAGAATCCCAATGTCATTCTTCATGGTAATAGAACAAAAACTACTGAAATTCGTATGGGGCAACAAAAGAGCCCGAATAGCTAAAGCAATTCCGAAAAAAAAGAACAAAGCTGGAGGCATCACAATCCCTGATTTCAAAATATACTATAAAGCTACAGTAATCAAAACAGCATGGTACTGGTACAAAAATAGACACACAGATCAAGGGAACAGAATTGAAAGCCCAGAAATAAAACCACACACCTATGGACAGCTAATCTTTGACAAAGGAGCAAAGAACATACAATGGAGAGAGGGAAGTCTCTTCAATAAATGGTGCTGGGAAAATTGGACAGCAACATGCAAAAGAATGAAAGTAGACCATCTCCTATCGCCATATACAAAAATCAATTCAAAATGGATTAAGGACCTGAAAGTGAGACCTGAAACTATAAAACTCCTGCAAGAAAATATAGGCAGTATACTAATTGACACTGGACATAAAGGGATCCTTTCAGATTCCATGTCTACCCAGACAAGGGAAACAAAAGAAAAAATAAACAAGTGGGACCTCATCAGATTACAGCTTCTACAAGGCAAATGAAACCAGGATCAAAATGAATAGACAACCCACCAGCTGCGAGAAAATATTCGCAAATCGTTTATGCGACAAGGGATTAATCTCTGAAATACATAAAGAACTCATACAACTGAGCAACAAAAAAACAAACAACCTGATCAAAAAATGGGCAGAGGATATGACCAGACATTTTTCCAAGGAAGAGATACAGATGGCCAATAGACACATGAAAAGATGTTCAACATCACTAATCATCAGGGAAATGCAAATCAAAACTACACTAAGATATCACCTGACACCCATTAGAATGGCTATAATCACAAAGACAAAAAACAACAAATGCTGGAGAGGTTGTGGAGAAACGGGAACCCTCATTCACTGCTGGTGGGAATGCAAACTGGTGCAGCCTCTATGGAAAACAGTATGGAGAGACCTCAAAAAAATTAAAAATAGAAATACCGTATGATCCAGCAATCCCACTCTTGGGCATCTACCCAATGGACATGAAATCAACCATCACAAGAGGCTTATGCACCCCTATGTTCATTGCAGCATTATTCACTATAGCCAAGAAGTGGAAGCAACCCAAGTGTCCCTCAACTGATGATTGGTTACAGAAGATGTGGTATATACATACAATGGAATACTACTCAGCCATAAGAAAAGACACAATTGTCCCATTTGCAACAACATGGATGGACCTAGAGGGTATTATGTTAAGTGAAATAAGCAAGAGAGAGAAGGACAGACACTGCATGAACTCACTCATATATGGAATATAAGTGAACACACGGACAGAGAGAACGGATTGGTGGTTACCAAGGGGAAGGGGGTGGGGGTTGGGCACAAGGGGTGAAGTGATACATCCACATGGTGATGCACAAACAATAATGCACAACTAAAACCCCACAGTGTTATAAACTATTAAGATATCAATAAAAAATTTTTTTAATTAAAAAAAGCTACAAACTGATGTTGAAAGAAATTAAAGGAGATCTAAATAAATGGAACATTCCATGTTCATAGATTAGAAGGTTCAATATTGTTAACATGGCAATATTCCCCAAGTTAATGTACAGATTCTATGCAATGCCTGGAAAAATTCCAACTGCCTTTTTTTTTGCAGAAATGGATAAACTCATCCTAAAATTCACATGGAATTGCATAGGAGGTGAATGACCTATACAATGAAAAGTATAAGACACTATTGAAAGAAATCGAGGAAGACATAATAATCTTGAAAAAGAAGAACAAAATAATAATAGCCAAAATAATCTTGAAAAAGAAGAACAAAATTAGAGGAGTCACACGTCCCAACTTCAACAATCACTACAAACCTACAGTAATCAAAACAGTGTGACACTGGCATAAGAATACACATATAGATCCATGTTATAGAATTGAGGGTCCAGAAAAACTCTCATATTTATGGTCAATTGATTTTCAACAGGATGCCAAGACCATTCAATAGGGGAAAGGATTATCTTTTTAACAAATGGTGCTGGGACAACTGGATATCCACATGCAAAAAAATGAAGGTGGACCCCTACTTCACAGCATATACAAAAATTATCTCAAAATGGATCAAATACCTAAATATAAGAACTAAAACCATAAAACGCTTAGAAGAAAACATAGGGGTAAATCTTCATGACCTTTGATTTGACAACAGATCTTCAAAGATGACACCAAAAGCGTGAGCAACAAAAGAAAAAAGATAGATTGGACTTGATCAAAATTAAAAACTTCCATGCTTCTAAGTACATTTTCAAGAAACTGAAAAGACACCCTAGAAAATGGGAGAAAATATTTGTAAATCATATATCTGACAAAGCTCTAGCATCCAGCATGTACAAAGACATCATTAGTCATCAGGAAAATGCAAATGAAAACCACACTGAGGTTCTACTTCACACCTACTAGGATGGCTATAATAATAAAAAAAAAAGGAAAACAGATTAAACACATAAACACAAAACCAGAACCATAAAAGTCATAGAAGAAAACACAGGAAAAAAAGTTTGACAATACACTTGGCAATGATTTCTTGGATATGAAACCAAAAGTACAGGCAACAAAAACAAAAATAGACAAGTGGGACTACATTATACTAAAAAGCTTCTACACAGCAAAGGAAACAATCAACAAAATAAAAAGGCAACCTATAAAATGGGAGAACATATTTGCAAATCATATATCTGATAAGGGGTTAATATCCAAAATACGTAAGGAAATCCTACAACCCAACAGCAAAACAACAAATAACCTGATTAAAAAATGGGCAAAGGACTGAGCCATTTCTCCAAAGGAGATATACAAATGGCGAGCAGGTATATGAAAAGATGCTCAACATCACTAATCACCAAGGAAATGCAAATCAAAACCAAAATAAGATATCACCTCACATCTGTTAGGATGACTATTATCAAAAAACATACAAGATAACATGTTGGCAAGGATGTGGAGAAAAGGGAACACTTTTACAGTTAGTGGGGATGTAAAATGGTGCAGCCACTACGAAAAACAGTATGAAGGTTCCTCAAAAAATTAAAAATAGACCTACCATTTGATCTAGCAATCCCACTTCTGGGTGTACATCCAAAAGAAATGAAATCAGGATTTCAAAGAGATATCTTTACTCCCATGTTCACTGCAGCATTATTCTCAACAGCCACAATATGGAAACAACTGAAGCATCCACTGATGAATGAATGGATAACGACAATGTGGCACTGACATAAAATGGAATATTATTCAGCCTTAAAAGAGAAGGAAATTCTGCCATTTGGGACAACATGGTGGACCTGGAGGACATTATGCTAAGTAAAATAGGCCACACACAGAAGGACAACTACTGCATGATCCTACTTTTATGAGGAATCTAAAATAGTCAAATTACTGCATCAGAGAATAGAATGGTGGTTGCCAGGAGCTAGGGGGAGAGCGAAACGGGGGAGGTATTAGTCAAAGGGTACAAAGCTTTGGGGGAAAAAAAAAGAAAACAAGTTGGCTAGGATGTGGAGAAACTGGAATCCTCAGACATTGCTGGTGGGGATGTAAAATGGTTCCACCACTGTCAAAAACTGTTGGTGGTTTCTCAAAAAGTTAAACATAGACTGACCATATGACCTTGTGATTCCACTCCCAGGTATACAACCCAAAAAATTCAAAACAGGTATTCAAACAAGAACATGTACAGGCATGTTCATAGCAGCACTATTCACAATAGTCAAAAGGTGGAGACAGTCAAATGTCCACCAACTGACGAGTGGATAAACAAATTGTGGTCTATCCATACAATGGAATATTACTCAGGCATAAAAAGGAATGAAGTACTGACACATGCTACAAAGTGGATGTACCTCCATGGAAACATTATGCTATGTGAAAAAAGCCAGAGACAAAAGGTCACATATTATAGAACACTATTTATATGAAATATCCAGAATAGATTAATTGATATAGAGAATAGATTGGCGATTGTCTGGGGCTAGGGAAGGGGAAATGAGGAGAAACTGCTTAATGGGTAGTGATGGAAATATTTTGGAACTGGATAGAGGTGGTGGTTGCACAACACTGTGAATGTCTTAAAATGCTACTGAACTGTTCACTTTGAAATGGCTAATTTTATGTTATGCGAATTTCACTTCAATAACTTTTTTTTTTTTTACAAAGAGGGAAGGGTGGGAAAGGAGACCATTGCTTCAAGTGCATGCACATTCTACCACAATTCAGTTTTAGCAAAAAGTGTCTCTGTAAGTTGAGAACATGCGAAGTCTTTCCCTTAAAACGATCATGTTTCCTTATCCCTTGGGAAGCCTTTGGGTACACTAACGCATACCTCGATGCGAAGACCACCCCAGTGGATGGGTTTTTATGGCAAGAGAAGCACATGTGATAACCTGCTGTCATTATACATCTTTTAAATCTAGCTCATCATCAGCTTAGAGATGATTTTATGTCTATAATTTCTGACTGACTTCGCACCTGTAAAATGAAGTACAGCTAACCGGTTTAAATGAGGCTCTTCATGTATACCTACATTATAGTGATATGTATAAGTAGGAAAGAGAATGACATTACTGAAGCCATCATTTGAGCAACTTTCAGAAAAGCAATTGCCACTTATGTAATATTAGCTTAAAATCCTCATGACTCAAACAGCTCTTGTGTAAAAGTATTTGTCTCTCCAGCTTAAAAAAAAACTCAACTGACCATAGATGTAAGCGTTTATTTTCGGAGTCTCAATTCTGTTCAACTAATCTACACGTCTATCCTTGTGCCAGTACCACACAGTCTTGATCGCTCTAGCTTTGCGGAGTTCTGCTCTATTAGGAACAGTTTCCAGAGAAGTCTGGTTTCTCTGAAGATCTGCAGGCGCCATTTCAAGAGAGGGCGTTCCTTACACGCATGTGGAACCAGCTGCTCTGCCAGACCCTGAGCCTGCAGTCACGTGGAACATGAGCTTGAATTTGCACACTTTTAAAGATACCAACTACAGAGTTTCTTGTCGTGTGCCTTCAAATGGGATTTATTATCAGCCATAACTGAGATGAGGAAAGTCTAGCTACTTATCAAGGAATTAGAATAGTAGGTCAACTTCATCAAAGCAGTGAGCTCCTAAAGGAAAGAGAGCTATTTTGTGAAGCCTTTCTCAAAATGACAAACTTAGAACGGAGTCTTTGCTGCTCTGCCACTGCTGCCAGCAATATGGCACTCCTACCAGGACTGATTATTCATGACATGTGCTACAGCAAAACAGTAAACAGAACCGGTCGGGTTCCCCCAGGCGTGGCCTAACTATGGTGCCCCTGGCATTCCGAGGAAATGGCAACACTCGTAAGAAGTTTTATTCAGCAAAGCAGAAGTGTGTTCCCCTGTGAGATGATTATTACACACAGAGAGAAAAAGAGAGAGATGGAGGGAGGGAGAAACGGGGGGAGTGCAGGAGGGAGGGAGGAGGAGGGGGAGGAAAAAAGGGATGGAGAGGGGGACACTGAGGGAAGGAGAGAGTGGAGGAACGGAGAGGGTGAGGAGCAAAATTCTGAAAGCAACATGGGTGAACCTTGAAAATATTATGCTAAATGAAAGAAGCCAAACAAAGTCCACATACTATATGACTCCATTTATATGAAAGGTCCAGAACAGGGAAAATCTAGAAAGACAGAAAGGAGATGAGTGGTTGCCAGGGGCTGGGGGAGGGTAAGAATCAGGGAATCAGGGAGCGATGAATAAAGGTATAGCGTTTCTTTCTGAGGTGATGGAAGTGTTCTAAAATTGACTCTAGCGATGGTTGCACAACCTCGTGACTATACTAAAAACCACTGAATTGTACGCTTTAAATAGGTGAACTGTATGGTATGTGAATTATATCTCAATAAAGCTGTTTTTTTCTTTAAATACTCCAGGGGCTTCCCCCTGCACTTAGAATAAACTGTCCACCACGCCCTATAAGGCCCCATATGAGCCAGCCCCCACCAACTTCTGTCTTTTCCCCAACATTCTCTACACTCTAGCCACATAGGCCACCTTCCAGGCCCCAGAGCCAGCTCAGTTTGTTTCTGCCTCAGGGCTCATACATCTGATCTCTTGGCCTTGAAGGCCCTTTCCCTGTTCCTTGCATGCCACCTTTCCTTAGAGAGGCCTTTACCACTTTATCTAAAGTAGCTACCCCTTACCACCCCCTTGGGCCCTCCCTGTCCCATCACCCTGTGGTATTTGCTCCAGAGTACTCAGTAATATCTGAAATTATTGTACACACTGTCTGTGTCCTTCCAGAGAAAATAACTTCACGAGGGCACTGACCTCATCCACGTGGTATGCCTAGCACCTGGAACAGTGCCTGGCAGCAAGCAGCACTCAAACATTGTTGAGTGGATGAATGAAGGTCATTTACAATACCCTGACCTAGGTGGTTCAGGGATTCTTTAAACAAGAAATGTACAATGTAGAAAGGAGAACATTCTCCACCAGAAAAATAATTGAGCCAAGGAGAGATGGACGGGCCTATCTCTCTGAAATCTCAGTTGCGTGAAACATAAGATAAGATAGAAAAAAAGAATGGCAGGGTGATATGGTCTTTTAGGATGTGATTCAACCAAAGACATCACATGGTAGCGGTCCTATGGGTCCCAGATACACTGGCTGATGGGTGTGGATGAGCAAGATCAGATGGGCAGGCGCACGACTGAGAAAGGGATGAAAATATTAACAAGTCCTCCATCAGGAAATTAACAAATTTACTAATTGGGGGTCTGTTTATAGTTAGGTTTGTTTTGTCTTTTGGTCATGTTTGTTTTCAGAGATGTTAAACGATTTCATTAAAATCATCATGGCTAAGAAACTAAGTGTATTTATTTTCCTGGGAATCTAAAAGGCCACCTGCATGTGAAGGGCTGTGAGCACGCTCAGGAAAGACCCGAGAATACCCTAAGCTCTCGCCTCACACCATACACAAAAATGAACTTCTAAGAGATTTATAGTTTTAGGTATATGATTCGAGTTAATTTTTGTATAAAATGTGAGCCAGGGGTCTAACTTCATTCTTCTGCATGTGGATATCCAGTTGTCCCAGCACCATTTATTAAAGAGACTATTCTTTCTCCATTGAGTGGTCTTGGCACCTTTGTCAAAGGTCAACTGGCCATAGATGTAAGGGTTTATTTCTAGACCCTCAATTCTATTCCATTGAGCTCTATGTCTATCTTTATGCTAGTACCACACTATCTTGTAGCAAGTTCTGAAATTGGGAAGTGTAAGTCCTTTAACTTTTTCTTCTTTTTCAAGACTGTTTTGGCTATTCTAGGTCCCCTGAATTTCCATACGAATTTGAGGATCAGCTTGTCCATTTCTGCAAAAATTCTAGCTAGGATTTTGACAGGAATTGCGTGGAGTTTGTTGATCAATTTAAGTAGGTGTGCATTCCTCATATGTACTTGACTCTTACACCAGAGACCCAGCTTCCAGTCAAATCAGTCAAAGAACAATAATGGCCAATGCTTACTGAGCACTCACTGTGTACCAAGTCCTGTGCCGAGTGCTTCGCATGGGCCGTCTCATCTAATCCTTACAATACTCCTAGGAGGTAGGACTTCTTATTAACATCATGCAACAGATGAGGAAACTGAGGTGCAGAGAAGCCAGGTGACTCACCCAAGGCGACAGTAAGTGGCAGAAGTAGGGTCCAGACACAGGGAGTCTGGCTCCAGAGCCCCTGCCTTTCTCAATCCAGAATATACAGAGATCCCACAAACCCATTAAAAAAAAAAAAGACAAGGAACCCAGCAGAAGAATGGGGAAAGGATATGAACAGACAATTCACCAAAGAGGAAAATGCAAATTGCCAATAAATACGTGAAATGACGCTCCCTATTACTATAATCAGGGAAATGCCTAATGAGTAATAAGATATTTTGTCCATCATCTTGGTAAAAATTTTTTGATTGGTAAAATCTGCTGATGGCATGGTACTGAGAAAAAAGGTACTCTCATAACAGTGTCACAGGAAGTATATAATGGTACATTCACTATGGAAACAATTTGGCAGAATCTATTAAAATATAAAATACATACACCCTTTGGCCTGGTATTCCATTGTACTTGGGCACAAAGGATATGGACAAGAACGTTCACTGAAGCCCTATTTGTGATTGTGCAAAACGGAAACAAACCACATGTCTGCCAGTGAGGAAATGGCATCATTGGCCATGGCCAAAGCCACACCACTGCAATGCCAGCTCCATGAAGCACAGGTTTGTGTCTGAGATATAAAGATATAGATAGATAATGTAGTAGATTGAATGGTGGCCCCCAAAATATATAGCCAAGTCCTAATACCCAGAACCCATGGATGTGACCTTATTTGGACAAAGTGTCTTTGCAGCTGTAATTAAGGATCTTGATATGAGATCATTCAGGATTATTCAGGTGGGTTCTAAATCCAACAAAAAGTGTCCTCATAAGAGACAGAAGAGGAGAAGACACATAAACACACACACACACAGAAGAGAAATCCACGTGAAGATGGAGGCAGAGGCTGGAGAGAGACAGCTGTGAGCCACGGAATATCTGGAGCCACCAGAAGCGAAGCTAGGCAAGGAAGCATTCTCCCCTGGAGCCTTCGGAGGGAGAGCAGTCCCGCCGACACCTTGATTTTGGACTTCTGGCCTCCAGAACTCGGAGAAGAAATGTCTGTGGTGTTAAGCCACCCAGTTTGTGGTACTTTGTGACGGCTGCCCTAGGAAACTAACACACATAGATATATTCACTCAGGTCTTCAATACATATTAAGTAAAAAAACAAACAAGTTGTGAAATAAAACACACACAACTAAATGAAAAAGCCCTATACATGTTATATGAAACAAAAAACACCAATCTGTGTGCAAAGATGTACATAACAGTATAAAAAACTAATTGGGAGCAGCATATCCCAAAGTGACTTCAGCAGTTACCTCTTGGGATGGGAGTGGGTGTTAATAGAAGGGGAAGGGGTCAAGGGAAATAGCTTTACTTTCTAAGCATTCATGCATTTTTAAAACGGGTGGTTTAAATTTTTTTCTAAAAAAATTAAAATGAAACTGATGAGAAAGCTTAGCATTTGAGAGATTACATATAGATACCATTTTAAGAAAACCCATTATAAAAAAATCTAAAAGGAGAAACAAACCCCTTATTCACTTCAAAGCACCTTTTTCTGAGCTAGGGAAAGACAGTCCTCAGGGGCCACTGCTGGCATGTCACACCAGTAGGGGCTATGACTTGAGCTGGAGAAAATACCATATCAGTTATTACACATTGTTTCATGTTCTCCAGATAGGAGACAAAGGATTTTAAATATTCAGATTTTCTTTTAAATAATGCCATTTATAACCTGTTTTATCAGATCAAGTGAAATACAGGCCATCTACTGTTTTCCTTGAGTGTGTATTCTGAGTGGGTGGTACATATTAATCACTATTGTTTGCTTTTAATGGTTTACTTGATTAACTACTCACGCTTTACTGAGGAAGTTTCTTTCAGTGCATCCTCCAGATTGAAATCATCGCGAAAGTCCCCGGATCCTAAAAATAAAAAAGTGATTTTTAAATTTAACTATCTTTGCATGAAACAAAATAATACTGAAATACTCGCTTATAATGGTCATTTCCCTTTAGACAGTGTCATGAAGGTAATGCCACAAAAGGACACCAAACGAAGCTACCCAAAGATATATTGAGTTGATATCCTTCTACAAACAACTTATCCTCACCAAAAATAAACAAACAACCTTCATCCACTAGAAGGTTGAAGACCCAATTGTATGGAACATGAAGTACAATCTTACAAAAAACCTTCTCCATAGCACGATTTTTGCAACAGGGAATATTGGAGCCCAAAGCTCCACTGATAATGGGCCAAGTTCTTTCCCTCTACTCCAGGTCTCACAAAGGCTGCTCTGCATTTTGTCAATCCAGTGTACCTTCCCCCCTGACTCCAGCACCCACACCTAGACCAAGTAGCTCTGACTGATTACACATAACTGAAAAGAATCTGAGGAAAAGTTTTTCAGAAGAGAATCTGTCCTCAGAAGTGGACCCATCTGCCCAACCCTGCTTGCTATCAAACTTGACAGCTATCATTCATTCTAGATGGGCATGTAGTTTCTCGTGGGGGTATATATATGATCAATTCTCAAGCAAACCACTATGCATATAATACTGGAATTGAACAAATAAGTAAATAAACAGTGGATTGTAGAAGCCAGGTTTCTCACTGTTGGAGAGGGAGGTTACAGATACAAAGAGAAGGCTAAAATGATTCATGTGATAATAGCTTAGAGCTGGAGACCTCAGTATGAATCACATTTAGCTTAATATATATACAGATCATTACATACAGACATATTTATAGATGTGTATATGCTAGTAAGCAGACACATATTCCCTTGCTCTGTCAGCTGAGAGGGCCTAGAAGCAACACCCCGGCAGCAATGAGCACACCTAGCACCCAAATCTTGGTTTCTAAATACCATTCTCCAATAATAGGAACCAGAGCTCCTTGGAGAAATGACTGATTCCAGGACTGGGGCAGGAAATATATAAGATGAGCCTGGAGCATCTTATAGTGCCAGGAAGTACTTCAAAAAATATTGATATTGATGGGTATATGTCAAAGGGGCACAGGACCAACTGAAAGAGTTCCCAATGGCTAAAGCTGGAACAATTTAAGCAAAATAAAGTGGTATTGGGTTATAACCCAAAGTATACAATAAACATCCATGAGTCCAGGCTGATATAAACAAATAATTGAACAAACACATAAAAGGGAAAGAATAGAAGAATTCAAATTAATTTATGTAGATATTTCTCCCTCAAGCAGGTGAAGCATAACTCCTCACTCTGTAAGTGTTGACTTCATTCCAAAGATTACAGTGTGAGAAGGTAGGGGAGGAAGACTGTAACTTTACAGTGGAGAAACCTGACAAACACTACACCAGCTAGACAATCAAGATTAACATCAACAGTGACGAGTCACGTTGACAGTATACATGTTTGATATGATATGATGTGATGAGAAGGGCACTATCCCTATGTGGGCTTCCTCTCAAAAACCCCAGTATAATCATGAGAAAAACATCAGAAAAATTCATATTGAGAGGAGTCCTATAAAATACCTGACCAGTGCTCAAAACTGTTAAGATCATTAAAAACAAAGAAAGTCTGAGAACTGGCACATCCTGAAGAGCCTAAGGAGATATAATGACGGAAAGTCATGTGGTACCTTGGATTGGATCCTGGAACAGAAAAAGAACCTTAGATAAAAACTAAGGAAATCTGAATAGAGTATGGACTTCAGTTAATAACAGTGTATCAATACTGGTTCATTATTTGTGACAAATGTACCATGCTAATGTAAAATGTTAATAATAGGGGAAATTGGGTGTGGAGCATATGGGAACTCTCTGTACTAGCTTTGCATTGTAAATCTAAAACTGTTCTAAAAATAAACTTTTTAAAAATCCATTTTCTATAGCAAAAAAATTAAGTGTAACCACTAAAAGAGAAGATGTAGGACATATAACCTCTAACTCATTCAAGAAAAAAAATGAAAGGTCAACTCCAACTACTAAAAATCAATCCAACAAAACTCACTGGACAGAAAAAAGAAACAAGAAATGTGTTAAATAGAAAACATGAACTTTCACACAAGAATATGTACAATCATATCCGTAAGAAATTAGTATAAAGAGTAAATCTATCAAAAGATAAATGAGGGCCACCCGGTGGCGCAGCGGTTTAGTCCACGCTTGGCAGCCCGGGGTTCGCGAGTTCGGATCCCGAGCGCCCGCCGACACACCGCCTGTCTGCTATGCCATGGCGGCGTCCCATATAAAGTGGAGGAAGATGGGCACGGATGTTAGCCCAGGGCCAGTCTTCCTCAGCAAAAAGGGGAGGAGTGGCAACAGATGTTAGCTCAGGGCTGGTCCTCCCCACAAAAAAAAAAAAAAAAAGATAAATGAGATAAAAAGATAACTATATACTGTTGACAAAATATACTGCACGTCTAAAAGAAAATGGCAAAAAAACAAAAAAGCTAGAATATAAGGAATAAAGATACATATACTAGGCAAATGCAAACAAGAAGGAAACAGATATGGCCATATTAATACAAAATAAAGTTCAAGACCCAAACCTCTAAATAGGAAAAGAGCAATATTTTATAGGAATAAAGCATATAATCCACCAAGAAAATGAAAGTTATAGCACTTAATAACCAATCTAAAATTCTAAAGCAGCCTTTTGCTTCTTGCTATGATGGAGTAACTGGTATCAGATTAGCCCTCCCATTGTAAACAGCCATAAAATGGACAAAACAGGAAGCAACAGTTCTCAGCAGTGAACAAGTACTGAGAGACTTCAACCCCTGAGATCAGGAAATCGTGACAGTTAAATCCAACAGCTAATCCTGGATTGGATCCTGAACCTATGAAGGTCATTATTGGGACAATCAGTGAAATTTGAATGAGGTCTGTGGACCAGATGGTAATACTGGATCACTGTCAATTTCCTCATCTTGATGGATGTACTGTGGTCGTGGAGGAGGGTATCCTTGTTTTTAGGAAATGCACATTGAAGTATCAAGAGGTAACGGGCATCACGTTTGCAACAGCTTCTGAAATGATTCAGAAAAAATATCTGGAGATACATACACACACCAGAGCAAATGTGGTAAATCTAGGTGAAGAGTAAATGGGAATTCCTTGTATTAGACATTACTGGGACAAGTGGTAAAACTTGAATGGGGTCTGAGGATTAGGTGGTAGCAATGCATCAATGTTAATTTCCTGATTCAGATGGTTACATTGAGGATATATAAAAGGATGTCTGTGTTTGTAGGAAATACACTCTCAAGTATATTGGTGGGGAGGGGGTGATGGGGCATCAGGTAAGCAACTTACTCTCAAGTGGTTTAGGGGGGAAAAAGTTCCTTATACTGTACTTGCAAGTTTCCTGTAGGTTTGTAATTGTTTCAACATTTAAAAAATTAAAATATGTATATTTCTCAACCCAGCAATTGCACTTCTAGGTATCTGTAACAGAAAAATACTTGTATATGTGCCCAAAGAGGTATGTACAAGGATGTTCATGGCAGTACTGCTTACAATAGCAAAAAGAAATGGAAACAGACCAAGTGTTCATCAAAGAAGAATGGTTAAATGAAATATGGTTCTTCAATACAATGAAATGTTCTGTAGCTGTTTAAAAGAACGAGATACTCTCAGTAAAGAAGAATAGAAGGGAATTTCCTCATCTTCATAAAGAATATCTACAAAAAACCTACAGCTAACATTATACTCAATGGTGAGAAAGTAAGGCTTTCCCTCTAATATCAGGAACAAGGCAATGATGTTCCTTCTCACCACTGCTTTTCAACATCATACTCAAAGGCCCAGCTAACACACCAAGACAAGAAAAGGAAAAAAGGTACACTGATTGGGAAGGAAGAAATAAAACTGCCCTTGTTCACAGAGGACATGATCATCTATGCAGATAATGCAAATAATCCACAAAAAAACTCCTGGAACTAATAAGTGACTGCAGGATACAAGGTTAATATATAAAAGTCAGTTGCTTTCCTATATACCAGCAATGAAAAAGTGGAATTTGATATTAAAATATTTATTTGATATTAAAACATTTACATTAGCACCACGTAAAAAGAAATACCTGGTATAAATCTAACAAAATATACACAAGATCAATATGAAGAAAAATACAAAACTCTGATGAAAGAAATCAAAGGAGAACTAAGTAAATGGAGAGAGATTCCATGTTCACGAATAGGAAGACTCAACATTGTCAAGATGTCAGTCCTTCCCAACTTGACTTATGGATTCAATGCAAGCACAATCAAAATGTCAACAAGTTATTTTGTGGATATTGACAAACTAATTCTAAAGTTGATATGTAGAGGAAAAAGACCCAGAATAGCCAACATAATATCGAAGGAAAAGAACAAAGCTGGAGGACTTGACACTACCCAACTTCAAGAGTTAAGTATAAAATTATAGTAATCAAGAAAGTGTGGTATTAGCAAAAAAAGAAACAAACAGATCAATGGAACAGAATAGAGAGCCCAGAAAAAGACCCACACAAATACAGTCAACTGATCTTTGACAAAGGAACAAAGGCAATACAACGGAGAAAAGACAGTCTTTTCAACAAATGGTGCTGGAAGGACTGGACATCCACATGGCAAAAAAAAAATTAATCTAGACACAGACTTTACATCCTTCACAAACATTAACTCAAAATGAATCACAGACCTAAATGTAAAACACAAAATGATAAAACCCCTAGAAGATAACATGGGAGAAAATCTAGATGACTTGGGTTTGGAGATGACTTGTTAGATACAACACCAAAAGTACAATCTGTGAAAGAAAAAATCGATAAGCTGGACTTCATTAAAATTAAAAATTTCTGGGGCCAGCCCGGTGGTGCAGTGGTTTAGTTCACGCTTTGGCAGCCCCGGGTTCGCAGGTTCGGATCCCAGGCGCCAGCCGACACACTGCTTGTCAGCACGGCGTGGCGTCGTCCCATATAAAGTAGAGGAAGACAGGCATGGATGTTAGCCCAGGGCCCGTCTTCCTCAGCAAAAAGAGGAGGATTGGCAATGGATGTTAGCTTAGGGCTGGTCTTCCTCACAAAAAAAAAAAAAAATTAAAAATTTGTGCTCTGCAAAAGACACTGTCAAAAGAATGAAAAGACAAGTCACAGACTGGGAGAAAATATTTGCAAAAAACACGTCTGATAAAAGACCATTACCCCAAATATACAAAGAACACATAATAAGAAAACAAACAATCTGAATAAAAAATGGGCCATATCCCAGTGGTCCCTGGTGCCTAGTCATTCCTTGCAGACCTAGGATCCAGGCCCATTCATGTGGTCCTGAACAGATATTTTTCCAAAGATATATGAATGGCCAACAGGTACATGAAAAGATGCTCAACGTCATTAATCATCAGGGAAATGGAAATCAGAACCACAATGAGATATCACCTCACACCTGTTAGAATGGCCATTATCAAAAAGATACAAGATAAGTGTTGGAGAGGATGTGGAGAAAAGGGAACCCTCATACACTGCTGGTGGGAGTGCAAACTGGTGCAGCCACTCTGGAAAACAGTACGGAGATGTCTCCAAAAATTAAAAATAGAAATACCATACAATCCAGCTATCCCACTTCTCAGTATATATCTGAAGGAAATGAAATCACTATCTCAAAGAGGTATGTGCACCCCCATGTTCATTGCAGCAATATTCACAATAGTCAAGACATGGAAATTACCTAAGGGTCCAGTGATGGATGAATTGAATAAAGAAAATGTAGTGTGTATATACATAATGGAATATTATTTAGCCATAAAAAAGAGCGAAATTCTGCCTGTTCAACAACATAGATGGAACTGGAGGGCATTATGAAGTGAAATAAGTCAGACAGAGAAAGACAAATACTGTATGAACTCACTTATAAGTAGAATCTAAAAAAGCCAAACTCATAGAAACAGAAAGGAGAATGGTGGCTGCCAGGGGCTGGGGGGTGGGAGAAATGGGGAGATGTTGGTCAAAGGGTACAAAGTTCCAGTTATAAGACGAATAAATTCTGGGTATCTAATGTACAGCTTGGTGACTATAGTTAATATTGTATTATATACTTGAAAATTGCTAAGAGGGTAGATCTTAAATATTCTCACCACACACAAAATGATAATGATGTGAGGTGATGGAGATGTTAACTAATCTCATTGTGGTAATCATTTTTCAATATATCCATGTATCAAATCATCATATTTTAAATTAACAATTAAATTTACACAATGTTATATGTCAATTACATATCAATAATGCTGGACAAAAGATAAAGAAAAATAAAGATATGAACCATGAGAGTCAGAGTTGCTGTATGTCTTATCAGAATGTTTCTAGCTAAACATATAAACAACAGCTGACCAAGGAAAAAAATGGGCCAAAGACCTTAACAGACACCTCACCAAAGATGATATACAGATGAAAAACATATGCAAACATGTTCCACATCATATGCCATTAGGGAAATTTAAATTAAAACAAGATATCACCACACTCCTATGAGAATGGCCAAAATCTGGAACACGGACAACACCAAGTGTTAACAAGGATGTGGAACAAAAGGAAATCTCATTCATTGTTGGTGGGAATGCAAAACGGTACAGCCACTTTTTATTTTTTTTATGAGAAAGATGAGCCCTGAGCTAACATCTGTTGCCAATCCTCCTCTTTTTGATGAGGAATGTTAGCCCTGGGCTAACATCTGTGTCCATCTTCCCCTACTTCAGCCTGCCACAGCATGGCTTGACAAGCAGTGCGTAGGTCCATGCCTGGGATCAGAACCTGCAAACCCCGGGCCTCCAAAGTGGAGCATGCAAACTTCACCACCATGCCACCAGGCAAGCTCCCATGGTACAGCCACTTTGGAAGACAGTTTTGTGGTTTCCAACAAAACTAAACATATATACCACATAATCCAGCAACTGCACTCCTTGGTATATACCCAAAGGAGTTAAAAACTTATGTCCACACAAAAACCTGTACAGATGTTTATAATTTCTTTATTCATAATTGCCAAAACTTGGAAGCAACCAAGATGTCCTTCAATAGGTGAATGGATAAATAAATTGTGGTACATCCAGATGATGGACTATTCTTCAGCACTAAAAAGAAATGAGTTATCACACCATGAGAAAACACAGAGGAACCTTCAATGCATATTACTAAGTGAAAGAAGCCAATTGTGAAAGCGACATACTGTATGACTCCAATTATATGACGTTCTGGAAAGACGGAACTATGGAGACAGTAAAAGGATCAGTGGTTGCCAGGGATTGTGAGGGAGAGAGGAATAGGCTGAGCACAGAGGATTTTTAGGGCAGTGAAACTACTCTGTATGATACTGTGATGGTGGATACATGTCCTTATAAGTTTGTCCAAACCCAAGGAATGTACATCAAGAGTGAACTCTAACATAAACTATGGACTTTGAATGATAATGATGTGTCAATATGGGTTAATCAATTGTAACCAATGTACCACTCTGGTAGGGGCTACCGATAATGGGGGAGGCTGCCTGTGGGGGCGGGGCAGGAGGTATATGAGAAGACTCTGTACCTTCTGCTCAATATTGCTGTGAACCTAAAACTGCTACAAAAAATAAAATCTATTGAGAAAAAAAGAATGGCATAAGCCTATATACTTACATGAGAGAGATCTCCAAGATACAGTATCAAATAAAGCAAGGTGCAGAGAAGTATTTTTCCATTTGTATCTATATCTATATCCATAAAAATTTTCTGGAAGCTTACAAATGGAAACTGGTAACAGTGGTTATGTTTAGAGAATGAGAATAGGGGTCAGGGAGAAGGAGCATTTTACCATTAATTTAAACACTTCTCTACCTTTTTTGTTTTTAATAATGTACATGTATTTCTCTTATGATCATGGTGGTAATAATAATAATTATTAGTATTTAAAAGTTCTGTATCAACCCCTCCAAAATCATAAGTCAATCATCCCACTGGGTCTTCCTTCCAAATTCTACCCCTACTTTCCCACCGAAGAATTGCAAATAACATCCTGCACAAGTAATGTTTTTAGCTCAGCCGTTCCCGTACTGTTTGTGATATATCCTGCTATGTCATTAAGAGTTAAGAGTGACATAACACAATTTTGCAGTATTTACCAATCCCTCGTTGACCTTGGATTCAATAGACCCAAACCATGTGTGGACAAAGCCATTCAATCTCAATCTACATCCTGAGCTATTAAGACTTCTTCAGAGCCTACAAGCAAGCACAGCTGCTAAAATCAAGATGGGAACAAATATTCTCATGAGAGATACCAAACCTCACATGGTCTACAATAGGGGCATATCCTATACCTCTTCTATGCAATCTATAAACAACTCCGTTTGGGTGTAGGCAGACAGGAATCCTCCACGTTAATGACATTGACTCACCCTCTGGCACCAGGCACACATTAGAAAGCCGCTGATTCATTGCAGGCTCAATTTAAAAGCCCCAAATATTAACTCAAAATGGATCAAAGACCTGAAAGTGAGATCTGAAACTATAAAACTCCTGCAAGAAAATATAGGCAGTACACTAATTGAGATTGGACATAAAGGGATCCTTTCGTATTCCATGTCTACTCGGACAAGGGAAACAAAAGAAAAAATAAACAAGTGGAACTTCATCAGACTACAGAGCTTCTACAAGGCAAATGAAACCAGGATCAAAATGAATAGACAACCCACCAGCTGGGAGAAAATATTCGCAAATCATATATCCGACAAGGGGTTAATCTCCATAATATATAAAGAACTCACACAACTGAACAACAAAAAAACAAGCACCTGATCAAAAAATGGGCAGAGGATATGAATAGACATTTTTCCAAGGAAGAGATACAGATGGCCAACAGGCACATGAAAAGATGTTCAACATCACTAATCATCAGGGAAATGCCAATCAAAACTACACTAAGATATCACCTTACACCCGTCAGAATGGCTATAATCACCAAGACAAAAACAACAAATGTTGGAGAGGTTGTGGAGAAATGGGAACCTTAATTCATTCCTGGTGGGAGTGCAAACTGGTGCAACCTCTATGGAAAACACTATGGAGATTCCTCAAAAAATTAAAAGTAGAAATACCTTATGATCCAGCCATCCCACTATTGGGCATCTACCCAATGCACATGAAATCAACCATCCCAAGAAGCTTATGCACCCATACGTTCATTGCAGCATTATTCCCTATAGCCAAGAAGTGGAAGCAACCGAAGTGTCCCTCAACAGATGAGTAGATAAAGAAGATATGGTATACACATAGAATGGAATACTACTCAGGCATAAAAAAGACAAAATTGTCCCATTTGCAACAACATGGATGGACCTGGAGGGTATTATGTTAAGCGAAATAAGCCAGAGAGAGAAAGACAAATACCACATGATATCACTCATATGTGGAATATAACCTAACACTCGGACAGAGAGAACTGTTTGGTGGTTACCGGGGGCAAGGGGAAGTGGGGGTAAGCCCAAGGTGTGAAGGGATGCATTTATATGGTAATTGACAAACAATAATGTACAACTAAAATTTCACAATTGTTATAAACTATTAAGACATCAATAAAAAATAAAAATAAAAGCCCCAAATCACTATATCTGGGGGGCCAGTGTTAAGTATTTGGCAGAAAAGTTACCTCAGTTACACTGCTGAGGGCCAAAAATAATTTTTTTAATGGAAAAAGCATGTAGGGCCAGCCCAGTGGTGTGGTGGTTAAGTTTGCACACTCTGCTTTGGGTTAGATCCCGGGCACAGACCTATGCACTGCTTATCAAGCCATGCTGTGGCGGCATCTGCTACAAGATAGAGGAGACTGGCACAGACGTTAGCTCGGGGCCAATCTTCCTTAGCAAGAAAAAAAGAAGGAAAGAAAGAAAAAGCATGTAGTGAGCTGGTAACACCTGTCTGAAAACATTCTTTCACATTGAACAGAACTTTGGAAATGTCACCCAAGGACTTATGTGTGTCCTTGAGATGATTCATTTAATAAGGAAAGCGCTGGTTCCACCCGCAGACACCCCAGCAGCCTATGTCTGTCCTGTAGTGGATTCTGTCCCTTTGGGAGGGAACACAAACTTGACCTCATATTTTAAACTGACCCACACTGACTCTCACCTAAAGCTAAGGGCGCATTTTACGGAGGGCTGTAAAACAAGATACAGCAGGCCCTTATTAGTTCATGGCAGAATTCTCCAGCTGGGATCTAGCACCCGCCAAAGACTTGACTGAAATGTCTGACCCACAAGAGCGCCCATCTGATGTGCCCCTTAAGTAGCCTTTCATTTGGATTTGATTAATTAATCACTCCCTCCTCTGCTGTCCTCCCGCCCATTCCATTTAGTTCATCCTGAAAGCAGGCCCATTCCAGTTAGGTGTTTACATTCATCCTCTCTCCAGACCTGCCCTGTCCAACATGGGAGCTACTAGCCACATGCGGCTGTTCAAAATAAAATTAATTTAAAAATTCAGTTCCTTAGTCACACTAGCCACATTCCAAGTGCTCAATAGCCACTTGTGGCTGGTGGCTACTGTGTTGGACAGTGCCAACAGAGAACATTTGCATCATCGTGCAAAGTTCCATGGGATAGTACTGATCGCGGAAAGTCATCTCCACGCCAGTGCCGCACACAGCCCTGGCAGCAACGAGGCACTCCCTAAGTGTGTGTTCACCGTGATTATCCAAACTCTGTCTCCACGCTGTGAGAGTACCTCCAATCCGTTCCTACAGAATTACCAGTAGATAGTACCTGATATTACTTGGTGACAAATCCATTTGGGTTTCATGCCAAGAGCAAACTCATCTCTGCAGAGGAACGTGTCTGCTCCCTGCTGCTGGATTAAGAACTGCAGAGGCAGCCTGGACCCCTGACTGCTGAAGATTGAGGCAAAGTCGCAACTCAGCCAGGGAGATGGGTGCCTCTCGAGTGCCCAGTCACATCTATCCCCCTTGCCTCTAAGGATGGGTTCTCTTCTACCTTTCTCCTTTGTACATGTAAGCAGCTTTCCATTTTATTCAAAGGGTCTGGTAAAAATCCTAAATGAATAAATAGTCACCTAAACTGCTTTGGTTTTCAAATTTTAAAATCTTGACCCTTTTCTGTGGATAAGAACAGAAGGGACATCTGAGACTGATAAATCGTAGATGCATCGTCTCAGGACTTTCCATTTGTCTGTCTGAATGGACCTTCCATAAATACCCACGATCTTCCTAAGTTTGTCCAAGAAATCCAGGACAACACCCACCTGCTTGGCATCGGGGCTAGCACCTGCATCTACACCACAACTCGAAAGGAATGGAGCTATTTATCAAAGAGGAAACCGACTGGGTCAACAGTGAGGCCGTTAACAACTGCAGGGAAGATGCACTATAAGATGGGCCAGAACCAGATTCAGACCTGAGGGATCAAATCATGACCCAGTCAATTTGACTGTGGCACAAGGCCCTTGATCACTTGGGTTCAGGGAACAAGACTAAAAATCAGCCCCAATAGCCTGGGCCTACTGATGGGGGTCGGGGCACAGCTTGATTGAACCTGGAATGGGCCGTGGAATAAGGATGCTCCACCTTAATATAATAAAGAGCTCACCTGATGCGGCTGCTTATAAAGCCATGCGTTTCCCCTGCCCTGTGGCAGGAGGCCACTGGGGCCTGAGTAATAAAAGGAAAACCTGCAGATCAGAAAAACAACTTCATACCTCCCTTCTGGAGTGAGCTCCCTGCCTACCATGGAAACATTCCTGTAAACTGCTTGTGGGAAATCGAAGCGACAAACTCACTGGCACGCATGGCCAAGTTTACAAATGTCTCCGGTGAAAATCATTTCTCTCCCTTAAGACAAACAAGTAGGTCTCCCTCTCCTAGCCTGTGCTAGAGAGGGTGGGAGCAAGCCAAAAATGCTACGTCTTGCTTGCCCCTGATTACCCCAAATTTTACACTGTTTTAACTCTTGTTGCCTCAATCTAGATTCAAACAAATTTGTCTTGATAAATTTATGCTTTTACATCTCAAAGCACGCTGAGTAATTAATATCCTCTGGGTTAGCTAAGCACTACAGCATCGTGAGGAACATGAAAATGGCTTTTCTCTTATTCTGATTACTAAATGGATTTAGCTATTGCCACCTGAGCTCCCACTAGTTTCATAAATAAATTTAAAGCACCCCCAGAGACGACAATAATGATACGAAGGCAGTAGTTCACCAGAAGGCAGGGATCAGCATTTCAGTGCAAAACAGCCACCACCATCAGTACATCCGCAGTGTCCAGCCCAGGCAGCTGGCTTCAGGTGCTCTCAGGGCACACCTCGCTCCAGGTACCTGCTATGTAAGGGGAACTTGGTAAACAAGGTGAGGGTTTAGGTGCAGGTACATGTCAAAGTCTTTTTACGTATTTCCAGGAAGCATCTAAGTGTCCTACGTACATGGCAAATAGTTTGATTTTATAGGTGGGGAAGGATTTTTTTTTTAATTGCGTAAGTCATTTAGTTGATTGAAAAAGGACAGTGTCATTCTTCCTTTCCATACAGAAAGGTAAATGTCTACGATGGCTGTTCAGAGGAAATCCCAAAGGTGCTTAGGATGCCTGCAAGGATCACCTCTTCCACAGAAGTCAGAGCTGACAGCGAGGGGACCCCTCAGCCAAAGAAACATGAAGTGGGTGCCAGGGGCTGGGGGTGAGGGGAATGGGGATGGACTGCTAATAAGTGTGGGGTTTCCTTTTGGGGTAATGGAAATATTCTAGAGTTAGTACTGATGGTTGCACAACCTAGTGAGTATACTAAGAACCACCGAAATGCAGGCTTTAAAATGAAGTTTATGCTACGTGAATTCTCTCAATTAAAAAATGCAATAGCTGTTTCCAGGTACTGGGCCAGCATTCAGCTCTGTGAGGGGGTACCCCAGGACCTCAGAGATCAGATGCCTAATCAGGTAGAAACCTGGGGGCCCCAGCAGTTAATCATTTTGCAGCAGAAACAGAAACGGCCGTTGAGCCAGAATATATGATGTCTCGCCACAGTTCTGCCACTGACTAACTGGGGGCCCTAGAGCATTCACTCGACCTCATAGGAGTGACCTGCTTCTCACATGTAAAATGAAGGTATCGTACCTGATTGCTCAACCCGCCCGACAGAATAAGGTGGATACGTGACGGAAATAAAGCCATCGCGGACAAATAAAGTGCCATCATGGTGTCCCAGGAGGCTTGGGCTCTCATGATAGCCCTATGACAAGGGGCACACTGCTCTTGGGGCCACAGTTTCTAAGAAGCAGTGCAAGACACTAGGTGCCTTGCTGACAGTGACACTGCTGGTGTCACATCAAAAACTGGAGCCTGAGGCTTTCCAACTCTGGTCCAATGCTGTTCTAAGACAACACATGAGGAAATCAGCACTGGTGACCAGCTTTGGAGCCAAACAGCCTGGGTGCGGTTCCCAGCTCTGCCACTCACCAGCAGAGACACCTTAGGCAAGAGCCTTGACCGCTCTGTGCCTCAGTTTCCTCATGTGCAAAATGGAGATAACAACAGACTCTACTGCAGATGGCTGATGGGAGGATTAAATTGATCATCATATATAAAGTGATTAGCACAGTATCTGACACATAGGAATCTTTCAAACATTAGCTATTATTGTTATTACATTTGGTATTAAGTAAAGTAAAATCTACCAGATCTACTAGTAAGTAGAAGGCCCTCAATAAAGATGTGTGAGTAAATACCTTATAGAAGAGTCCTATTAAAATGTTCAAAAGCTTAACAGATGCAGAGAGAACACAGTCACATTCTGATCTGAACTCACCCAACGTCTGATGAACCTTCAGATTCTACCGATGTGACATAAGCCTGGGAAATCAAGGCACAAGAATGTCACAAGGCCAACCCCAAACACTTCTAAGCCACAGGCTCTTGACTAATAACAATCAATGCACATGGCATTTCCCTGCCCTGTAGCCAACATACACATAAACACAAGTGGATACCTGTAATTTAAGTGAGGTGGGAAGCTGTCTCTGGTTGATGTTGAAAAGAAGGAAATTTCCAAATCAGAGCCAGGCAGAGCTGAACATGACCTCAGAGATCATCTAGTCCAACCCACTCATTTTAGAGATAAAGAGAATCCATTAAAAGGTTGACTTTTTGGAGGGTTTTAAGTTGGTTAAGCAAAAACAGGAGAATCTCATAAGACAGCTCATTATGCAGTACAGATGTGTTTGGATGAAGCCTGGGTTGCATCATGGGCTCTCAAAGAGCCAGCCTGGACCGAAGGCCTGATCTACCCAGAAAACGTCAAAGGCAAAGCAAAACGATCATGTCACAAGGTCCAGCATTAGCTAGGTGCTTCCCAGTTCATGTTCATGAGCATGCTCAGCGGTGTAATCTGTGCGTACACATGACAGGCCCATCAAGATTTTGGCCTTACCACCTGGCAAGGTCAATGCAAAAGGAGAAAGGCTCTGCCAGCCCAAGGCGGCTCCTATATCCCCAACCCAGACCTTGCTCCAGATATCCAATCCTGCAGGTCATGCTACCCAGGGGAGATTTCCACAACTCCTCCAAAGAAACATGCCCAAGCTGGCCTGTCACCCCTCTCCTTCCCAGTCTGGCTTCCTCCCTTTGCATAGCAGATCTCAAGTGAGTGCATCACCACCTACTTAGGCACCCGAGTCAAAAGCACGGCCATTATTCTTTACTCCTCCCTCATTTGTGATCCATCCATGACCAAGTTTTATCTATTTTACCACCGAAATATTTCTCATATCTGACCCATCACCTCCACTTCTGTGGTCACTTTCTTAATTTCTCATCTCAATTATCACAACAGCCCTCTAACTGTCCTCCTTAGCTCGAGTCCTTCTTCTATTCTGCTGCCAGAAAAATGTGAAACATCAAAGATATGTTTGGGTCACTCTTGTTACTCAAAAACTACCAATTTCTCCCCATTGACTAAAGAATCAAGTCCAAACTCCTTGCATATCATTCAAAACTCAACCATTCTCTGCACTTTTCTACCTCCCATGCCCATTGCTCTCTTTACCCAAACCCCCTTCTCTTCCTATAGAGGTCATCAGCAGCCCCAGAGGCACTTCCTCCATAGAGTCCATCTGATGCCACCTTCTTTGCCAAATAGAACTCATCACCTTGGTCATCCTTCATCTTTCAGTCTAACTGTATCAGATATAAGTGGACCTGACACACTCACAGTTGACTGTAAACTCTGAAAACAGGAACTGGACCTTGATTCGTTCCGCATGCCCCCACATACCACGAGGCCTTGTCCGTGCTCAGTTCACTGCCTCCAATTAACTACTCTTCTAGAAGATGCTTAGATTGGAAACCCAAGACCATCTATGTCCAGGGAACCAACACTTACAACTTATTCTTTAAGCTAACAGACAGATCTTCTGCCAAGGAAAACCCACACAGTTTCTCCTCTAAGCACTGAAGTTTTGAGAAACAATTTTATAACGAGCGCCTGCAACTTAGGAAGACAATGAACCTAGAGGCCTCAAACCTCAATTCTGAAGTGTTTCCTAGTAATCCATCTGTTCCTGGTAATAAGTCTTTGGATCAAACTGCAACATTTTGGATAAGTCAGAAAATAGAAGCCACTTTCAGGAGAGATTCCCCCTGCCGCCTGAATGGTGGCCTAAGAAGATGTAAAAAGTCCACTTACCAAAGAGTCCTCTTGCCATAGGGCAAGTGAGATGAAAAGAGAAAAAAGCCCCTGAAGAAAAATGTCTATTCAGATTTTTTCCCATTTTTTAATTGGGTTGTCTTTATTGTTGAGTTGTAAGAGTTCTTTATGTAATCTGGATATAAGTATCTTATCAGATACATGATTTGCAAAAGTTTTCTCCAATTGTGTGGTTTGTCTTTTTACTTTGTGGATGGTTTCTGTTGAAGCACAAAGTTTTTCATTTTGAAGTCCAATTTATCTTCTTTTTTTCTTTTATCACTTGTGCTTTTGGTGCCCTAAAGGCTTTGCCTAACCAAAGTCATGAAAATTTACTCCTATGTTTTCTTCTAAGAGTTTTATAGTTTTAGTTCTTACATTTAGATCTATGATCCACTTTGAGTTAAATGTGTGTATGGTGTGAGGTAGGGGTCCAAATTTAAAAAAAGAAAATTTTTTTTGCATGTGGAAATCCAGTTGTCCCTGAACCATTGGTTGAAAAGACTATTCTTTCCTCCAGTGAATTGTCTTGGCACTTTTGTCAAAATTCAACTGACCATAAACGTGAGGGTTTATTTCCGAACTCTCAATTCTATTCCATTGATCTATATGATTACCCTTGTGCCAGTACCACCCAGTCTTGAATTCTGCTGTGTTGTAATAAGTTTTGAAATTGAGAAGTGTCAGTCCACCAATTTCATTCTTGTTTTTCAAGACTGTTTGGTTATTCTGGGTCCTTTGAATTTTCACGTGAATTTTAGGATCAGCTTGTCAAGTTCTGCAAAAGAGGCAGCTGGGATTTTGACTGGGATTGCTTTCAATCCGGAGATCAATTTGGGAAGTATTATCCCATCTATTTTTAAACATGCTCAAATCGCTCCCATTTTAAACTAAAAAACCCTCTTTTGACTGTACATCCCCATCCTGATACTGCCTTCTCTCTCCTCCTCTTCATAACTAAACTTATTAAATGGCTGTCTATACTCGATGCCTCCACTCCCTCCCATTCAAATCACTCCTCGATGTCTCACAGCCAACTCACACTCAGCATGTCCAAAACCAAATGCCTGCACTTGCCCCTCCAACCTAGACTCTTTCCTGGGTTCCTCATCTGTTTCACTGAATGACAGCCACCCACCCCCGTTGTCCAGGCCAGAAACCCACACATCATCCTGGACATCTCTCTCATACTCCATAGCCACATCATCAAGAACTGTAGATTCTACCTCCACAACATGCCCTCAGTCCACCCACTTCTCCACATCTCCACTGCAGCCATCATCTCTTACCTGGACAACCATAAGAGCCATCTGTCTGGTCCTTCCAGGTCTACTCCCCACCCCAACCCATTCTCCACACAGCAGGCAGGGAGACACTTTCTTTTTTAAACAAACATCATAGCACATCATTTCCCTGCTCAAAATTCTCAAAGACCTCCTCACTACACTAAAAATAAACCCCACATGCCTAACTATGGCCTGCAAGGCCCAGCCTGATCTGGCCCCTGCCTATCTTTCTGTAGAACCTTGTTGTACCATGCCTCTCACTATTTGATGTAATTTTTGTTATTTGTTTTCAAGTAATGTATGTCCACTCTGGAAATCTTAGAAAATGTGGAAATGAATGAGAAAAAAAAATACCAGCAAGTGATTATAACACAGATAAGCCTTGAGGACATTATGCTAAGTAAAATAAACCAATCCCCAAAGCACAAATACTGTATGATTCCACTTATATGATGTATCTAGAGTAGTCAAATTCATAGAGACAGAAAGTACAATTGTGGTTGCCAGGGCCTGGGGGAGGGGGAACAGGGAGTTGTTGTTTAATGAGTACAGAGTTTCAGTTTTGCGAGATGAAAAAGTTCTGGAGGTTGGTTGCACAATGACGTGAATATGCTTAACACTACTGAACTGTACACTCAGTTTAGATGGTTTAGATGGCAAACTAAGTTATATATATATTTTGAGCACAACTAAAAATAAAAAGGGAATAACAGCAAGTGATGGCTTCTTAAAAACAAACTTCAAGGGGCCAGCCCGGTGGCGTAGCAGTTAAGTTCATGCACTCCACTTCAGCAACCCAGGGTTCGCAGGTTTGGATCCTGGGCGTGGACCAATGCACCACTTGTCAAGCCATGCTGTGGTGGCGTCCCATATAAAGTAGAGGAAGATGGGCACGGATGTTAGCCCAGGGCCAGTCTTCCTCAGCAAAAAGAGGAGGATTGGCAATGGCTGTTAGCTCAGGGCTGGTCTTCCTCACATACACACATACACACACACACACACACACACACACACACATATAAAAACAAACTTCAGAACAAAGTCAACCATCTCAGAGCATATTAACTTTCAGCAGAACCTGATATGTCATCTAATCAACCATCCCTCAGACTGCAGCAAACTCAACTCCAACGTATAATTCAGAGGTTCCCAGCCAGGAGGGAAAGGCTAACTAGGCTTACGAATCTCTTCCCACTTAGAACCATCTGGATTGGGGGCCCAGGGAGGTGCTTTTGAAGGTCATTCCTTGGAAGAGTCAGGTTGTTGGAAACTTCTTTTTTGTGTTGACCCAAAAACTGACCCTGACCCTCTGGCACTACAAAGAATAAGTCCATCCTTTGTTGCTCATGACAGTCCTCCTGACATCAGACTCCTGTGCTGAGGGTCACCAGCCACCAGCACCAGGAGATCTCATCTCCCTGCCACACTCCTCACTTCTTCAACCCCTTCCTCCCTTTGACTTATATGACCTTTCTCCACGAACCTGTCCATGTGTGTCATATTGGCAAGAAATGGCTTGCTCTAATTCATTTCTTTGATATACCCAACGGCACATTGTTGCTTCTATCAATAACCACACTCAAGTTCAATGCCTGTGTTCACAATGACGGGATGCAGCCCTGACAGCCCCTGACACTTGTGTGGCACTCTGTGAACACTGACTAAGCAATCTGGGGAGCAGTGTCAAAAACAGAAAGAGCCAATCTGTGGGTATAAATACATCCTGCTCCATAACCTGCTTCTGGGGCTAGCTTATCACTGAAGCAGGCAATCAATCTGGCTCACCCTTCAGCACAAATCCTCAAAAAGGAGTGAGACTCACCTTGGTTTTCACATCTGTGGAAAAGGGGAGATTGGTGTATTGGGTGATACAGCAATGTCTAGGAACATATCCAGGCCTGTGTCTGCTTGATTTGACCAACTAAATCCCTGTATGAGCCAGTTCTATGCGGGGATATAAATCAAATAAGCTATTTAATACTGTGCAAAATAAAATCACAACTGTTTAGCTGACCTTTCCCCTTTTTACCACTCTGCACTAGTGTCTCTGTACACAAGCTGGTGGGGGGGTGCTAAGGATATAGATGTTCTGAGGATACAACAAGACAATTTTTAAAAATCCACTAGAAATGACAAGTATCCTGCAAGTCTACATTGCTGAACATTTCTGCTCAGTGTGGAGAGGGAATAGTGAGGGGCCTAGAGAAAGGTTTCTGGGTATCATCAAATAGAATCCAATTTGCCTCCTTTCTAAGCTTCCTTCCAGCCCAAATGTGTCCCTTAAAACATAAACCAAACCAGGCTCACTAGTTGACACGTTCACCATTAAGAACCTCAGCAATTTAGCAGACTATGTTTATCCCCCAATTCATCTGACATGGATCCCAGTTAGAAACACTTTGCATCTCCACCTAGTACAATGCAGGCAGCCAACAGACATGCACATAGCAACAAATGTTGCAACAAAGCACTACTCATTGAATTGTCTTGGCACCTTTGTCAAACAAAGAAACACTCAGTAAGCTGAATTCTAATTCCATTCATGGCTATCTTCTCCACAGAAAGGGGGTCTGGGAGGTCTGAGGCCAGGTCTTGTGTCTCTTCTCCTCCATGGCACCTGAAGCAAGGCCAGGCGTGGCACGGGTCCACTGGGCACTCAGCACGTTTGTCAAATGAAGTCACCTAGCCCAGTAGCTTTTAGTAACGCTAAAACTTTTGAAAAGGAGGCTTTCCTCATTTGAGGGAAGAAAAGGAACGAATGACTGATACACATGACAACCTGGATAAATCTCAGGATAATTATGCTGAGTGACAGAACCCAGACCAAAAAGAAAGAATACACGCTGTATGACCCCATTTCCATAAAATGCTAGAAGACATAAACTAATCTATAGTGACAGAAAGCAGATCAGTGGTTGCCTAGGGACGGGGATAAGGGCAGAGAGAGATTTCTAGAGGCACGAGGAAACTTCTGGGGCCGATGGAAACAGTCATGATCTTGACTGTGGTGATGGTTTCACAGGTATATACATATGCCAGAACTGATCAAACTGTACACTTCAAACGTGTGCAGTTTATTTTATGTCCATTATACCTCAATAAAGCTGTTAAAAACTAAAATAAAATATACACACCTCTCTTAATTTTATAATCAAAAACAAAACTTTTTTTAAAAAACAATGTAATGTAATGCAAAGGTAGTGTCGTAACAACTGATACCCCCTGTGGGAGGCAGAATCCCTCAAGGATGTCCAGATCCTAACCCCCGGAACCTGTGAATATGTCACCTCATATGGCAAAATGGACTTGGCAGATGTGATTAAGTTAAGGATATTGAGATGGGAAAATTATCTTGGATTATCTGGGTGCGCCCAAGGTAATCACAAGGGTCCCTATAAGACAGATGAGGGAGGGTCCGAGTCAGTCTGATGGGAAGAAGGCGGCCATGAGCCAAGGAACGCAGGTGACCTCCAGATGCTGGAAAGAGCAAGGCAACAGATTCTCCCCGAGAGCATCCAGAAGGAACACAGCCCTGCTGACATGCTGATTTTAGCCCAGTGAGACCCCTGTCAGCCTTCCAATCTCCAGAATGCAAGAGAATATATTTATGTTGCTTTAAGCCTCTAAGTTTGTGGTAATTTTCTATAGCAGCAATACGAGACTGATACCCCATTTCTTTATTCTATGTATATGTTCACTGTCCTATCAACAAACCTTTGCTGACCATCTACTCTGTGCCAGACATCATCCTAGGCCTGGAGAAGAGCAAGAACAGTGCATTCCCTGCCCCAGAGAAGTTGCCAGAGCAGCTGGCATCTGTTTGAAAGAGGCCAAGTGCCCACCTTTGTTCTTAACAGGTTTGCAGTATTCTCTTGGAAACCTTTCCAGATCCTATTCTGCTAACCCTATAATGTCACACTTTCAACAAGCAATTATTCTTTACAAAAAGAGTCCCACTTACAATTATGTATATTCTAATTGGGTAATATGACTGACAAAGGCCCTAATTATGGTCCATAATTCACACCTAGTATATTATTAGACCTTCGTTACAAGTTGGCATTTGTGAACATTACACCATTGTTCTGTCATTTGTGCAGCTTTCTCCAATTATTGTACTTGCAGGGCATTAGTGCAAGGTAAGGTGAGAAACGATGGTGGTCCAACTACCAGAGACTTTTATTTACGTGAGAAAAACATCTTTTGGTCACTCTAATGCAAAACACGGAGAGGGGCTTCCAGTGGGGATCGACTGTATCCACGAGAAACTTGATTTGCTAAATCTTGTGAATTATCACAATACTCATGTAAAGGTAGGCTGATAACACTCCTATTTTCAGGTGAGAAGACCAAACACAAATCAGTCAAAGGCAGCAAGTCAAGAAGTGAGAAGTCAGTGGGTACCTGTCTCACTTTTCCATGTGGATACTGCAGCACTGGCTCAAGAAAAGCAGCCACGTGGACTTCCAGACTGCCTCGTCATCAGGACGTGAACATTCTTCTTTTGGTGGTTTTTCTGTATATTTCTATTTGCTTCAGTGAAACCTGCCTATACCACTGTACTGGGTTGAACAGCATCCTTCCAAAATTCATGAGCACCTAGAACCTATGAATGTGACCTTGTTTGGAAACAGGGTGTTTGCAGATGTAATCAAATTAAAATGAGGTCATACTGGATTAGAGAGGCCCCTAATCCAATGACTGGTGTTCTTATAAGAAAAGAGAAATTTGGACACAGACACAGGGAAGAACTCCACATGAAGACGGAGGCAGAGCCTGGAGTGCTGCAGCTGCAAACCAAGGAAGGCCAAGGATTGACAATTACCACCAGAAGCTAGGGAGAGGCAAGGATTCTACCCAGAGTCTAAGAGGGAGCAAGGGAGCACGGCCCTACCAACACCTTGATCTTGGACCTGCAGAACTGTGAGAAAATAAGTTTGTTGTTTTAAGTCATCCAGTTTGTGGTACTTTGTTATAGCAGCCCTAGAAAAGCAATACAAGCACACATTACACCTAAGCATTCTGGTATAATCAAGAGTCAGGAGTGGAGTAGGTAAGGTTAATCTGGTAAGACTTCTTGGAAGCTGTGAACTTGAGAAGATCCTAAATGTAGGAAGAACATAGCTTGGGAAGAAGAAGGAGAGGGGACAAAGGACACTCAACCAGGATATGAAATCCCTCCCCGGCTGGGGGATAACAAGGCATCTGCACCTGCAGGCATGAGGCACTACGTGTGGTACCACTGAGGTGAAACCTTTATCAGAACTGTTCAGCACAATGAGATACCACTTTGTACCACATACACCTATGGTGAAGGCAAAAATTAGAAAGACAGATAAAGCCAAGATCTGGAAAGGATGTGGGAACATGGAAACCCATGGGCCCTGCTGGTGTGAGTATGAACCAGCATAGCCATTGTAGAAACAACCTGGCAGCACTTGGGTGAATTCGCATGTGTGTGTCCCATGCTCTATACTCCCACAGCCCTACTCCTGGGCACACAAGCCCACAGAGGGTCTCGCACAGGGCCTGCAGGCACCTGGAGAAGGATGCTTGCTGCAGCACCGACTGCAGGGTGGGGAACTAGAGACAACTTGTGTAGGTATCGGTGACTGGGAGAGCATCAAGGTACAACATGGTGGATGCATAAAAAGAAATATTCATACCCTAGGGCAGCTGAAGTAAGAAATCCAATGCAGCAACATGGAGAAATCTTGGAAACACAGCACTGAATGCAAACAATAAGAAACAGAAGGGCACAGTAAGATTTATGCAAATCACACATGCTCTCCACATATTTCACAGGGACATGTGCATATTTAATGACATGTATCAAGAATAAGTGCTTAACGAGGGGAGGGGAAAGAAAGCGGAGGTGGAGGATGAAGGAGAATAGAAACTAATATAAAACAAAATGGAAGAGGGGCCTTGCAAGGCCCCCATGGTGACAATGGGCCAGGACCCAGGAGTGGGATGAACTCCACTCTCCACACTAGAGAGCTGAGAGAGCAAGACTAACAACGCAAAGAAGACCTCAGCCCAACACAGTGGTTGGAGCACAGGAGGTCCTCAGGAAACAGCAACTCTCCCCCTCCCCAGCAGTAACACACTTTTCCACAGGCATACTTGGAAACAGAATCATTCAGTAACCTTGAACTCCATCAGATGTAATAGCAACAAGAAAAAGAAGATGAATCCTATATTGGCGTTTGGGTAATAGTGTCTTTAAAAACCCAATTTAGGAAACCTTCAACAATTCAGGCTATGGAAAACCCAAACACATTGGGAACTCCAGTCTTGGAATTCTCGACCATTCAGCCCAGTAATTCTCAGATGGAAAATGCCAGGTAGGGGACGGGGTTATACTCTCCGCATGTAGCAGTGCTGCACAGGGAGACCTGGACAAGGATGCCTGCTGCAGCTCTACTGCACGGAAGACCTGGCAACAGCCCAAATGGCTGTCAACGGAGAAATACCTCCATCCAATCAGGTACAGTGATAGTGGGGATGTGAGCCAGTAGTTTATATGCAAGACAGAGATCTACATGGAAAAATCCTCAAGACATACGACTCAGTGGAACAGTGATGCATACAGTATAATGGCATTTACGTAAATATTTTTAAAAACCCATCCATCAACGGATAAATGGATAAAATGTGGTCTATCCATACAATGGAACATAATTCTGCCATAAAAAGGAATGAAATCCTGATCCAAGCTACAACATGGATGGACTTTGAAAACATCATGCTAAATCAAGGAAGCCAAACCCCAAAGTCCACATATTGTATGATTCCATTTATATGAAATGTCCAGAACAAGCAAGTACATTGAAACAGAAAGCAGATTAGTGGTTGCCAGGGGATGGGGGGAGGGGTAATGGGGAGTGACTGCTTAATGGATACAGGTTTCTGTTTGGGGTGATGAAAATATTCTAGAATTCAGACAGTGGTGATGGTTACACAACATTGTGAATGCACTAAAAAAACTGAACTGTACACTTTAAAGGGTCAATTGTATGGTATGTGGATTATATCTCAAAGAAAAAAATATGATGGCATGGGTGAACTTGACAATGAAACTGGGAACGTAGAGGAGGCAGCAGATTTCTGATGTACAATCAACAGGATGCAGTGACAAATGTGACTTGGGGACAGGGAGGAGAGAGTGAAGGGGCAAAGTGATATGACAGGATTTGGAACTTTCCAGCTCACTGATAAATAAAGGCAAGCAACCAGATATATTGGAGTATATGAGGAAGCCATTTCATGTAAAACTAATTCGGCCTGAGCTTGTTTTTCCAAAAGGGCCTGACTGGCCTTTGAACATGAATTGTATATCTGCTTTGAGCATTTAGCATGTCCCAGAGACAAGAACAAATGCCCTTAAGATTAGGATGCAACTTCCCCCACATTGTCATTTCCTTAAAGATAAGCATTTCTCCCTAGGCTAGGATTTGATTGCTGTGCTCATCCTGTGACCACCCAACTCGAGACAACAGACCTGCTACCTGCTGTGCCCATCAACTGCTGTGCCGACAAGGCAATCTTGTGACTACTGTAAAAAGGACATTGCAATCATATATGATATATGCTCTTTGACCACTCTGTACACCCCACTTCTTTGGTGCTCTTCCTTCCTTGGGGAAGGAAGGCCCCGGGCTATAAGGTCCTCAAATTTGGCTCATAATAAACTCACCCCAATTTGATTTATAGATTGGTTATGGATTATTTGGGTTGACATCACTTACAGAGCTCCCCTGTAATGCATCTCACTAGATCCCTGGGGATCTTAGTAGCTCTAGGGAAGGATTTCCCTCTATACATCAGGTCATTACCAGTAAACCTGACCCAGACCTAGTGGCTAGCTTTAGGGGCTTTGGTTGGAGTGGTCAGCAGAAGAGGCACAGGGACCTGCTAGTCTAGGGATCCACCTTTGGAGCTGACTTGTCTTTGACATGGAGGTCCCCAGAAGTAGCCAGGGAGTCACCAGCCCCCACCCCCAACTGTGATCACCCAGTCCCAGAGTCCCGCCCGGAGGTTCCCTCATCTTTGTAACTAAAGACCACAGAGGGACGGCTGATCTCACAGCTGCCACACTCATTAGATCGGAAGGGGAAGACAGCCTAACCAAAGGGATGGGGAGCTTGTCTGAAAATCACACTTCCTATCTACAGGAAAGTAAGACTTGGGGCGCCAGCCAAGGGCCTGCTGGTGACCTGGTCAAAGGCAACCCTGTTGGGCCAAATGCATCCAAACCCCAGCTCTCTGCCACTTGCTAGCTCCATGACCATGGACAGGCTTCGTACCTCTCCCAGAACCTCTGTTTCCTCCTTTATGAGGCTAATTACTGTACTTCCCGAGGCTACAGGGAGGACAAAATGAGATCCTGGATGTAGATGTGAATGTGCCTGGTGTACAGGGGCACTCAATCCAGTAATGTCATCCTCTGCCTGACCCTCCACCTCCACTGGCTCCTTTTCTGCAGCCTGTGAAATGCTCAGGTCTCCCCAGTCCCTGCTACCCTTCAGCTACTGCCCTCTCTATCCTTCCCCTCACAGGCAGGAGGAGTAGGGGCTCCAGGCCCACTTACTTAGGCTGGTCTCACTCCACCACCCACTGCAGGCTGGCTTCGCCCACCACTGCCAGAAACCGTTCTCAGGAACGTGAGCTGGAACATGAGACAGGGCTCCCTGCTCTTTCACTCAGTCCAACCTTAGCTCCTCTTTCTTCTGATTTTCCTTCTACCTTTCTGGCCATCCCTTCCCCGGCTCCTGACTGGCATCTCTTCCCCAGCCTTAAACTATGTTACCCCTTCCTGCCTGCCTTCCTTTCTCCCTCCCTTCCCTCCTTCTCTGCCTTCTTCTTCCTTTCCCTCCTCCCTCCCCTCCCTCTCTTCCTGACCCACTCCCTGGGTGATGTGGTCCAGGCCCATGACTTGGTTTTCATCTCATGTTGAGACCTCCCAACTCATGTCTCTAGCCCTAGCCCAGGCCACTACTGTCTCTCATGTGAACATAGCCACTCCTGAGACTTGGTTTCCTAGTCGATATAATGCGGCTAACAATCCCTACACATCCTGGGGTTTCTGTAGTGGTCCAGTACCTGGCATGCAGTAGGTGCTTAGTATTGCTCAGTCTCTCTGACTCCAAAGCTCGTACATAATGTGCTGTGTGACCCTCTGCAGTCCCTTAACTTCCCTATCCCTCTATTTCTCCATCTCTTAAGTCAGACAGTAGCCCTGCTCTGCTGTCCTCATAGAGTATCCATCTGGGTATAAAAACCAGACATGTGCAGAAGTACTTGAAAAATAAAGGGGCTCTGAAACAAAGTATTCTCAAATATTATCATTCCCTCAGTATTGGCAGCTTGTTCCACTGGCTGAACACCATTTCTGTGCGTCTTTGCCAAGTCCAACTCCCAGCCTTTCTGCTGATGGGGAAGACAGGCAGCCTTCTCTTTGGGGTTTGTTACTACAGCAGAAAGGCTCTGGAAGAAGCTGGCTTCTCACATGTGTTGAGGGCCTCCTCGGTACCAGGCACTGTGCTTGGTGTTCTACGTTACCCATCACACCCCAGAATGCTCTCATGACTATCTCTGCCAAATGGGTCTTATCCCGGTCCTTACTGGGGAGTGACTAGGCTAAGAGAGGTACAGTCCCAGCCCCGGGTGAAAGGGCACACCCTGGAATGACTCCCGAGTCCCTCGCTGGCTTACCAAGCTGCCTCTGTGTAGGGCTAAAAGCAAATATTCTCCTTTCTTTCCCCAGGCCAGGTTTCCTGAAATCATCACCATCTGAGTAAGTAGAACCATCAGTTGCTGCTGCTCAAGCTGGAAATTCGGGTGGTATGTTACTCTTGACAAATCCTTCCCCTCACCACCCACATCCAACCCATCAATGAGGCCAGTCAATTCAAGTGAAAAAACTCTCAAGTCCAGCTATTTCTTTCACACTCACTGCCACCACCCTGGTCCTTTAACTACACACTTTGTACATAGCTTGCTCTACAGTTAATTTCCACTTTGTTTTTATCCCTTTATCTGTATGTAATTCTAATGTCTTCTTCATGTGTGTTGTCAGGTCTTCTCCAGCAGGTTTCTTCTGAAGCTTCCTAAAGTGATCTACTGATCCAACAGAAGACACCTTTGAGAGTGCCCTGAATCTCTGCCAGTACACAGACAGCCAATCAGGAGATGGCATGTGCTCTTGTCAGTGTCGCCAGCTGAGACCTCTGCTGGGGCCCTCTCTCTGCCTTCCTCAGTAAAGAGATGTTTTATAACCACCGCACTAAAGACAGAGGAAAATAATCACACTCCTTCTTTGAGAAATGTTCTTTAAAAATGACTATCCATAAAGGCAAGTAGATTTACAAAAGAAAAACCTTTCAAACAGGTTTGTGTTGCTGGCCTTTGGAAAAAGGGGCGGGAAGGACGAGAAGGGACAGCTGACTGAGAAGGTTGCTCTCATTCCCATTGCTAGTGAGGCATTTGATTTCAGAAGTATTAATCAAAATCACTCTTGATTATAGCAAAAACAACCTTTGCTATAATTTTAATGCAATTAACTGAAATATATGGTAATTCTGAGCAATCTTGTTCTTGAGATTAAAGAACAGCCTGCCAGGAAACATAGGAAGAAAGCTTTAAGATCAAAATTTGCATAATTAGGTTTCTTCCCCACTCTACCCACCCCCACCCCCAGCTTCTCTGGCTATGAGAAGTTCTGTTGAAAGGAGATGTTTCCAGTCGGCAGGCCTACAACCTGGGCTGACACTCTGTGCTTCCCTCCCAGGCTGGAATATTCCTTTCTAAAAGTGTGTTCATGTTTCTACAACACATCCCTGATAGACTAACAGACAGCCAAAGACAGGTGGACAAATTACAGAGTACAGAGGTTTTGAACCATACTTTCAGAGGTGGGAACCAAAAAGTAGCAACACCTTCTAGTTTATGAAATTGCTTCCTAGCAGTCATCCTGCTCTGTAGAGGTTAACATACTCTATTCTTGAAGAGATAACCTAAGCAGTATATCAAACCTCAAAACTACAGGTTTTGTTTACGAAACATGTTTTAATGCCTGGTCACAATGCATGTCTTGTCACTTAACTCCCCCAGCCCAGGTACTGCTCTCACCAGAAAGGCCCCACCTCCTACACCACTCTAACAGGGGCTGTGGCAGCTGGAGCCACTGCCTCACCCCACTTCACCTCCTTCCTACCAGCCCTAGAGTCCCTAAACCCTCTGGGGAGAGCCTGCATTGCTCCAGGAGAGAAGAAAAAGCATCAAGCAGTTCACATCTTCCTCAAGATGTGACAAGCACGACCGTGCACACATACTCCCGAGAAGAGGACGTGCAGGCTGGGGGCTGATTATTCCTGGGACCCAATGAAGCAATTCCCACCCCTCACCTTCCACCCTCCATCTCATACAAAGTTTTTCCATTCAATGCCACCCATAAAAAGATCTTTAACATTTAAAATCATGTAAAATGTCAACAGACCCATTTCCTCTTAAATAAGTTATTCTTGGACGTGCAGTAAAATTTAGGCTGAAAGGTTAATATTCCTTTATCAGAAGGCTTGAAGGAAACAGAAATCGTCATTTTTGTTCTTTGCTGCTTTGAAAACAAATGAAAAAAAGAGGAAGACCAGACAGTAGAACAGTTGGTCCTTTTATACATACATACACACATACATATACATTATATACATACACACACACACATACATACATACACAGGGACCTTCAAGATGTAACGCCACACTAGAGACTACTCAGTTAACTAAACATCTGCCCTGACTTCCTGTTGCAGACGGTGGACCAAGCACATACACACCTCCCGTCTTTCAACCCCCCTGGGAAATGTCAGAAAAGGAGCACACAGTGAGTACATTCAGAAAAGCCCTGGGAGCAGGAGGGCTGAGGAGGAGATAGGCAATCCAAAGATTAAGATGAACTTCCAGAAGAACAAAAGTAGAGGAGATCAGAAAGGTGGACAAACCAAAGTCAGAGGAGCTGAATACCACCAAGTATTAGTGGAGATGTGGGGGAACTAGAGCTCTCATACACTGTTGGTGGGAGTGGAAAATGGTACAGCCACTTTGGAAAACTCTAGCAGTTTCTCAAAAAGTTAAACATATTCGTACCCTATGAGTCAGCAATTCCACTCTTAAGTCTTCATCCAAAAGAAATGAAAACGTGTCCACAAAAAGCCTGTACACAAATGTTCATAGCAGCTTGATTTGTAATAGTGCAAAACTGGAAGCAACACAAATGTCCATGAACACGAGAATGGATAAACAAACTGTGACATAGCCATATAATGGAAACTACTCAGCAATAAAAAGGAACTGCTGAGACATACTATAACATGGAAGAGCCTTGAAAATATTATGCTTCATGAAAAAAGCCAGACCCAAGAGTAAATACGGTATGGTTTCATTTCTATGAAATTCTAGAAGAGATAAAACTCATGGTGTAAAAATCAGATAAGTGGTAGATAAGCGGTTGGTTGGGGGGAGGCTGAGGAGTGATGTAAGAGAACTTTCTGGGGTGATAAGAATGTTCTGTCTTGATATGCATTCATCAAAACTGATTGAACTTAAAGATCTTAATACCTTAGCCTTCAACTGTGTGTAAATTATACCTCAATGAAAAAGATACTTAAGAACTATACTAGAATTAAGTAAAGAAAAAATTTAAAACAATACTTAAGAACACAAAACAAGATTTGAACAAATGAAAAGACATACTAGGTTGTGGATAGGAAGATGCAATATCATAAAGATGTCAATTCTCCCTATTTCTAAATATGACTGTTTCCAGTAAAAACAGTAACAAGAAAAAATGTGAGAAGAAGCCAAGCTCAGGAGCACATCTGCTCTCCAGAAGTGGGTATGGAGGCTGAGTGGAAGACCCCCTACTGCCCTCCTCAAGCCAGTGGGGGGACGGGGGAATGGGGACAGATGGACATTGCAACACGGATCTGGGGGACGGGACAGTGGGAGAGAGAAGGGGGAGGAACCTAGCAAAGTGACTAAGGAAACGTGTGCAGACCTGCTGCTCCCCTCGGCCTCCCACACAGCCCACTCACTGCAGAGAAGCTGGACATCTCTCCCCTGTAAAGAAACTGAGCAAGTTGGCGAGGAGGAGCTGGAGGCCTGGGACCTAGAAGAGGATCCCATTCAGGTCAGCCCCAATCTGCTTGCTGGCTCACTCACCACCCACAACCCCAAATATGCAGCCTTCCCCCCTCTACACTGTGAGCTCCCATTCTCCCAGACTGCAGCCCAGCCCGGGAGAGGAAATTCCAGCTGGGTCCCCACTGAGAAATATGAGCAGACACCAGGATTCACCAGACACTGGGACAAACCAGCAAGCTCCATTCATTCATCCAACAAATAGTTACTGATGAGCATGACAAGGTGCCCAGCTCTCATGTCAGCCCTGAGAAACATCCGAGAACAAGGCAGCCACAAGTGGTGCCCTCATAGAGCAGAACTCTAGCGGGAAGAGTTTATCCATGCAATGGAATATTATTCAGCCATAAACAGGAATGAAGGGCCGAGCCACACCACAACCTGGATGAGCCTTGAAAACTTTATGCTAAGTTAAAGAAGCCAGACACAAAAGTCTACATACTACATGATTCCATTTATCTGAAATATCCAGACTAGGTGTATGCATAGAGACAGAAAGCTGACTCGTGGTTGCCGAGGGCTGGAAGGAGGGAGAATGTGGAGTGATTGCCAATGGGTATGAGGTTTCCTTTTGGGGTGATGCAAATGTCTTGGATCTAGACAGAGGTGATGGTCACTCAACTTTGTGAATGTCCTACATCCCACTGAAATGTACACTTTAAAGGGGTGAATTTTATGGTATGTGAATTATATCTCGATTTTTTTAAGCCATAAAAATAAAAGAAAACTGCATTTCAAGATGATATGTTCACAGGGAAACCAGTGTAAAGCAATTCTAGTCAGGGAGTGCAGGGAACTGAACTGAAGCCCAGGTGCCCCTGCTCCTGTCTAAAATCAGGCTGCCCTGCATGACAGGCAGTGGAGGCGGGGCAGGAATAAGCAAGCGCCTAGGGCGTGAGGAGGAGGAGAGGTAGGGCAGTCCTCTTGTTCACTATAAATACACCTGGCCTCTAACCAGGGTCTGAGCCTGACGGCCCAAACATGAAACAGGGTGTACTTCCAGGGGCTGCCGTGTCTCGCTTGGACACAACAGAAGTGTTCTGATCCCGCTGCTAGTGATTCCAATTTCTGCAAATCCTATCCTATTCTCAATGACCTAAGGAGCTTTCCTTTAAAAGAAATCCTTCCGTGAATGCTTTTCATAGGATTATAGAACCAGAGAGTTAGCACAGGACTATTTAGTCACCAAACACTGAAGACCTAGTAAGTAGCAGGGACTGGGGGAGAGAGAAAGATGATAAAAACAGTGTTCTTGACCTCGGTGCAGTAGCAGAGGCACTGAAACAAATGAGGTTATGATAGCTTGGTGTGTCAGGTGCTATGCAGTCACAGCAGCAGTCACTAGCCCCAGGGAGTGGGTGGCAGCTAAGCTAGGTTCAGAAAGGCGAGCAGACATTCCCTGGGAGCAGAGGAAAGCTGGGTCGAGCCTTAGAGGAGCAGGAGCCCGGCGTTCTCCAACGGGAGGGAAACATCAGTGAGGAGGGAGAAACTGGGAGGGCTGGCTCAGAATACGCAACAGGGAATGGCCAGAGAAGAAAAGGCAGGCAGATGAGGGAGGCCACATTGAGCAGGGCAGTGGGGATAGTTAAGAGGGGCTGCAGGGGCGAGAGGAGTGTGAGGATGACTATACGTGTCCCTTGGCATATGGGCTAGAACGGCAATACCATCCACCAAGCTGGGGAGCACAGGGGGAGAGGCCAGCTTGGGAAGAAATGCCACATTCAGGTTGGCATGTAGTGGACTTGAGGACTCATTCTTCTGACTCCTCCACTGGATTTGACACCACTGAGCGACCTTCCTTGAAATACTTTGTCCTGAACCTGCATGACAGTTTCCTCCTCTGGCTCTTGTCTTCTCTCGCTTCTCATTCCCCTTTGCTGATTCGACTCCGTCCACCCCTTCAATTTTGGTGTTCCCCAGATTGCTAGCTATCTTTCATGTTCCCCCACTCTCCCAGAGTGATCCACCTGTTTCTATGACTCCAGCTCTTATTGCCCCCCAATCCAAATCCCCACATTCAACATGGCTCTGAGCTCTGGCTTCAGGGCTTCCTATCAGACACCTCTCTCTGTCTGATCCATCAGCCTGAGACCTGTTGAACTGCCTCACTGTTCACTGACAACTCTTCCCTCCCTTGGCCCCCACTTCTCTGAATCACTACTTTGAATCACCTCTTGCTTGACTGTTTTATATTATTAAGTAGATGTCTCCAGGAGGGTTTCCTGAGTGACATGTAGTTCCAAAACCATTACATTTTTTTAATTGAAATTTTTATTGAAATAATTATAGATTCACATACAGTTGTAAGAAATAATACAAAGAAATCCCTTGTACACTTTGCCCAGTTTCCCCCAAAGGTCACATTACACAAAATTATAGTATACTATCACCATCGATGTTGACACAACCCACCCAGCTTACTCAGGTTTCCCTAGTTTTACTTGCACTCATCTGTGTGTGTTTATTAAGTTCTTCACAATGTTATCACATGTGTAGATCTGCGTGACCACCACTACAGTCAAGATAAAGAAGAGTTCCATGGCCACCAAGATCCCACATGCTGCCCTTTTATAACCATACCCACTTCTCTCTCACCTTCCCTCTTCCCCCTCACCTACCCCTAACCCCTGACAATCACTAATCTGTTCTCCATCCGTATAATGAGGTTACTTCAAGAATGTCATAGAAATGGAATAACACAGTACGTATTCTTTTGAGACTGGCTTTTTTCCACATGATATTATGCATCTGAGATTCATCCAGGTTGTTGTGTGCATCCACAGTTTGTTCCTTTTTGGTGCTGAGTAGTATTCCATGGGCTGGATGTACCACAGTTTACGCATTCGCTCATCGAAGGACGTGTGGGCTGATTCCAGTGTTTGGTAATTACAAATGAAGCTGCTGTCAACATTCATGTACAGGAAGGCTTACATTTTTCAGAATGCCTGTGTGTTGCCTCTCCGTGAGGATGCCAACTTGGATCACACACTTTTCCCCTCAAAGCTATGTTGAGGCATTGCCCTGATGTCTTCTGGCATCAAATACTGTCATGAAGAAGGGTGAACCTGACTTCTTTTCCCCTAATAGGTGACTTGTTCCTTCCACCTGGATTTCTTTTAAAAAAAGACCACCAAAAGAGATAAACCACTCACTAACCTAATCAAGAAAAAAAATGAGAAAAGAACTGATACACAAATTAGGAGTGAGAAAGGAGAAGTAACTACTAATAAAAAGGAAATCAAAATAATAAGACAAAGCTTTTACAACTCTTGCTCATAAATGTGAAAATCTGGCATTATCCATCGATTCCCTCTTTCATTCACTTGACAAATAGTTATAAGCGCCTACTATGTGCCCTGCCTTGTTCTAGGTCCTGTGGATACTGCAGTGAATAAGACCAACCAAAAATCCTGCCTTTATGGAGCTTATAGTCAACTGGATTAAATGGATATTCTTCTAGAACTATATAAATTCTCAAAAATTCTTCAAGAAGAGAAAACCTAAATAGAGCAAATGCCACGAGGAAAACTGGGAAAGCTGTCTATGAACACCCCATCTAAAAGAATCAACCAGGCTCAAAATCCACAGGAGAATGTTTGCAATCCTCAAAAATTCTAATTCTGATTTTTTTAATCCAAATCCTTAGTAAAACAGGAGTGAGAATTTATCCTTAACATGATAAAACTATATATCACAAACCAAAGTCATGAACACGCAAGGAGGCACCTTAGCACCACTATTATTTAACACAGTCCTGGGTGTGCAAGCCAGTAGAATCAGATAAAAGATAACAAGGGAAAAAATACTGGAAAAGATGAGGCAAAGCAAGCACTATTTGCAAATGATATGATCATACGCCTGGAAATGCCAAGAGAACCAAGTGAAAAACTAGGAGAAAGAAAAGGATTGTTTAGTAAGCTGGTTGGTAATAAAAACAGATATATAGAAAAATCAGTAGCTTTCTCAGACACCAACAATCATCACTTAGAAAATTTAATGGGAAAAGAAGATACCATTTATAACAGGAATATATACTATAAAGTACTTGGAAATAAGTCTAACAAGATATGTGAAGTATGAACATGAAGAAAGTTATAAAACGCAAAAGAACACAGAGGTAACCAGAGAGAGAAACTGTGCTTGGATGGGAAAATTTAATACTGAAAAAAAAAAGCTCTCTTAAAAAATCAACCTACCTAGTCAATGCAATCCCAATCAAAATACCAATGGACTTATTTTTTTTAACTTGAAAATTTGACCCTAAAGTATACATGGATGAAATGCATGGGGAAATAGGAAATTTCAGAAAAAGAAGAGTAATTTAAGAAAGCCTGCCTTAACAGATACTAAATTTCTGCATTTTTTTAAAATCAGAGCAGTATCTAAATACATCTTTTAATTGAAGTACATGAATGACCCAGCTGCATCATTGATTGTTATTTACAGACAACACTTGACCCAATGTCAATTCAAAGGCCTCTGGGGCCCGCTATTTAAGTGTCACTAGTCGAGACGTTTCCTGCCACCAATTCTAAGTTATCAGTTCCATGCCTCAGTATTTCCACTGCCTACTCTCTACTAAAGCCTCAAGAGGCTCCCTGTATGCATCTTCCCAAATAACTCTATAGTAAGGAGGGGGAATCACCCCCTTCCTTTCAATTCCACACTCCAGAGACCATCAGTGTCAATGACTTGGGACCTGCTACTTCAATAATCAACTTAAAAAATGCAATAACCCTGGTGGCCTTAGTGAAACCTTTCAGTAGGCCAGTGAGGCAAATGACAGAAGCCACACTCCAGTCTGATTGAGAAAATAAAGGGAGACGAAAAAGGGCAGGGAGTGGAGATTTAAAGAAGGAGGGAGATGGGGTATTAGCTTAAAAGGGAAGCAGAGAAGGGGCAGGCCCCATGGGCTAGTGGTTCAGTTCGGCACACTCCGCTTCAGTGGCCCGGGTTTGCAGGTTTGGATCCCGGGTGCGGATGTATACCACTCGTCAGCCATGCTGTGGCGGCAACCCACATATAAAATAGAGGAAGACTGGCACAGATGTTACCTCAGGGCTAGTCTTCCTTAGAAAAAAAGAAAACAAAGTGAGGCAGAGGAAGGAGGATGTTGCAGGATGAAGGAAAACTTGAGCATGTTTTTAGGTGAGAGAAAAGAATCAAGGAAAGGGAGAGGGTGATGAATGAAGACACAGACGGTAAGTGAAAGATTTGATTAATAAGATCCCTGCTCTCAAGCAGGAGGATGGGGATGGTAAGATACATTTATAACAGGAACACTATAAAGTAGCTGGGGATAAGTAAATCTAACAAGAAACATGAAGCACCCACTGTGAGTCAGAGCAGGGCTAGGGTTAGCTCCAGGCTTCCTGGTTCCCATTTTGGCGCTCTAGGCACTGGACAGACTTTCACTCAAGAATGTAATCCAACAAGCACACAAAAGGATGCTCAACTTCATTAGTCATTAGGGAAATGTAAATGAAAACCACCAGGAGATACTACCTCACATTCATTAGGATGTTTTTTCTCAAAACAACAATAAAAAGAAAACAAACCCCAAAGCAGAAAATAAGTATTGGTGAGAATGTAGAGAAATTGGAGCCCTCATACACTACTGGTAGGCTTGTAAAATGATGCAGCAGCTTTGTAAAACAGCCTGACAGTTCCTTAAAAAGTTAAACACAGCATTACCCATATGACCTAGCAAATCCACCCGAGAGAATTGAAAAATTAAGTCCACACAAAAACCTGTACACAGATGTCCACAGTTGCATTATTGATAGTAGCCAAAAAGTGGAAACAATCCAAATGCCCATCAACTGTTAAATGGATAAATAAAATGTGTTATACCCATATAATGGAATACCATTTGGCCATAAAAAGGCATGAAGTACTGATATATGCTACAACATGGACGAACCTTGAGAACATTATGTTAAGTGAAAGAAGCCAGACACAAAAGGCCACATGTTGTATGATTCCACTTACACGGAATGTCCAGAATGAGCAAATCCAGAGAGACAGAAAGCAGACTGGTGGTTGCCAAGGGCTGGGGGTGGGAGGGATAAAGAGGAACTGCTAAAGGTCACAGGGCTTCTTTTGGGGTTGATAAAAATGTTCCAAAATTTGATAGTGGGGATGGTTGGTGAACTCTATGAATATACTAAAACCCACCAAATTGTACACTTTAAGTGGGTAAATTGTATGGTATGTGAAAATAGAACTGTTTTAACATGTGGGAGGTGAAGGGAAATCAATCTGCTACAGAAAGGCTTCTGCAATCCAGAGGCAGTGGATATAAAGGTCCCATCTGTGACCAGGGTCAAGTCCCTTTATGACTTTCTGCCTCTGTTTCCTCCTCTAGAGGAAAGATCAGGGCCCTCCAAGAAACCCACCCTCACTCTCAGACAGCACTCCCTCCTCTTTTGAGGCTGCAGACAGCTGGCTGCTGCCCCTTTCCTTGAGGCTGTCCTCTCCTGACTTCCAGCATATTCCCTCCTAGTCATGGAGCAAGGTGGAACTGCCTGACAGTGGCTGAGTTCTCTCTCTACCCCAAGTCAACCTGGCCCATGCTAACATCTGTGGCCTGGGTATCCTCCAGATCCTGCCTTCAACCCTTTTACCTCCTTCCTCATCTCCAGCATCCTTCACTCATCTCACTTTGCTAAAAGTAATCCATCTCTACTCTGGACAAGAAACTGCGCCGCCTTGGAAATCTCACTTTCTGTTCTTGGCCCTATCTTCCAAATCCTGGCTAGACCTCCTGCCCCAGCAGACCTGCAGAGCCTGCCAAGCAGCCCTTTGCCATCCCTTCCTTCTCCTCGGGGCCATCAGGTGACTCCTCCTCCTCCTTTCCCACTTGGCGCAGTCCCAACTAGGTCATGGCAGAGACTCGAGCCAGCACCAGCAATCCTTGTCACAACGTTCTGCCCTCTCCCCCTAGCGATCCGCAATATTAAGAGGAGAACCCACTCTCTAGCCACAGTAGACTGGGAGCGCCTTGAAACAAGGCCAGCGCCTGAGTCATCTCCACTGGCCCAGCACCAAGCAGGGTGCCTGGCCCACAAGCAGCACCGAACGCTTCCTGGAGGGAGCTGACTGTGCCGAGCAACCCCGCCACCAGCCTTGCTGCATTCTGGGGTGGTGCCGCGTTGCAGCAGCAGTTCTTGCATCCCTGTGCTGATTGGCATTGGCACAGCTGCCAGCTCAGGGTGTGTGACTTGAGCCAGGCCCTCAGGGTGCCTTGGCAATCCACATTTCCTTAATCAGCTTCCCGTGTCCCCCAGTGTCACTCCTTCCAACCTTAACTCTCTAGTCGGCTCCCTGAACTCTCAGCACAGGAACTTGTTTCCCTCTCCACAGAAAAGACTGAGGCCATCAGGCAGCACTGCTCTATGTGTCCCCTTGGCCCCACGTGCGTACGTGATAATAACAGTAACAACACTTGACATCAGTTGAGCACTGACTAAGGTTCAGACCTTCTACCTCCCACCTCTCCCAGCCACCCTGTAATTACGTACCATTATCCTCAGCCAAATGTTATGTACAAAGATACTTACTGAAGTATAATTTATAACAGCAAAGACCAAGAGTCCACCTCAATATCCACCAAAAATCATATTCAAAACAATTTTACTTAAGAAAACACTCACAATATAAGGTCACATAGATAAACAGGATAAAGATATACATATCAACTTGTGTTTCTAGTAATGGCAGGATAGATTGTGTGGACTAATCTTCCAATTAAAAACAACTAAAATGGTTGATTTTAAAAACATCACCTTAAAAGCACTGAAGAACTGACAAGATGGTGAAAACAGCCATGACAAAACCTACAAGACAGCAGGAAATCCAGAGAGGCAGGAGTCTATGCACACCGAGGTGTCTGCCCTGAAGGTCTTTGCCAATCTGGACAAACTTTGACTGCAGTTTCAGAAACCTTCAAAGGCAGACAAAAGGGACTGAAGTCCAGGCCCATGGCCACCTAAATTAAGGAATCTAATAGAAAATTCTTTCAGCATGAAACTGGGACCCCCAAAGGGCTACACCCTTGGGGTAATTGACTCAGAAGCAGACCTGCCCCTCCCCAGTTCAGGCTCCAGAGGACTGCAAGGAAGGCTGTCTCGGTGCTGGGGAAACCAGGGGTAAGGTTAGGAACTTGTTTTAGGTGGTCCCGGGTTAATAACATCCCAAGGCGCCTGACAAAATCAGAGACAAATCTCTGGAAGAAGGCACATTTATCCTAGACGTCAAAGAATCCCCACATGTATATTTCAGGGACAATCAGCAGTATACAGCCCCAAATAACCAAGCACATGAGGAAAAAGGCACTGTGAGTGAGAAACATAGAAGAATAGAAAAATGAGCCAGGGCTTCAGGCAATTCATAAAAGAAGAAATCAAATTGGACAATAAACATATGGAAAGATGCTCAACCTCATAAATAAGTAGAGATGCAAATCAAACCATAATAATATAAAATTATAAGCCCATCAGTAGCTTAAAAATACTAAAATCTGACAATACCAAGTGTTGATGAGGCCGTGGCATGACAGAAACTTTTATATACTGCTGATAGGAAGACAAACTGGTACAACCACTTGGGAAGACAGTGTAGCATCACCTGTAACACTGAAGTTACAAATACTGTATAACCCAGAAACTCCACTCTTAGGTATAAGCCTAGAACAGCAATTTTCAAACTTTTTGGCCTTCGGACTCTATATACTCAAAAATGACTGAGAATCTCAAAGAGCTTGTGCTTACGTGGGTTATATCCATTGATATGGATCATATTAGAAACTAAATCTGAGAAATTTTTAAAACACAAGAAGATACAAGCACACATTCCATTAGCCATCAGAGCGATGATTGCGTATGTCACATCAACTCTGGAAAACTCCACCGTACACTCGTGAGACAAGGAGAGTGCAAAAGGCAATTAACATCATAGTGTTATCATGAAAACAGCTGGACCTCGTGGACCCCCTGACAAGATCTCAAGGGCCACCCAAGGGTCCCCAGACCACAGTTTGAGGACCACTGCCCCAGAGAAACTTGTGCACATCTACATAAGAATGTTCACGGCAGCACTGCTTAAAATGGCCAAAGACTGGAAACCACCCAAATGTCCGTGAATAAGAGAATGGATAAAAAAGAAAAAAACACTTGTGGTATATTCAAACAGTGGAATAATACACAGCAATGAAAATGAATCAACTACAAATACATACAACAGATCATTAGCAATGTTGAAGTAAAGAGGCAAAACACAAAAGCCTACATACAGTGTGATTCCATTTCTACAAGGTTAAAAGACAGGCCAAATGAAACTATATTATTTAGGGCCACCTACACAGGTGGTAGAAGTAAAAAATAAAGCAAGAAAATGACTGCACAAAAATCAGGCCAGTGGTCACCTCTGGAGCGGAGGGAGGGGCTGTGATCAGGAGGGGCACGCAGAAGTCCATGGGGTGTTCTCAATATCCTGTTTCTCAACCTGACTAGTGATGACACAGATTTTTCACTTGATACTTATTCACTAAAGGCTTTGCACACTTTTCTGCATTTATATTATATTTCACAATAAAGGGAAAAAGCTATTTACAGAGTTCGATGCCAATAGTGTGAAATATGTATTTCTGCAGAGAAAAAAATATTGAAATACACTATTCCAAAATGTTAACAGTGGTTAACCCTGGGTTATGGGGTTTGCGTTTTCTCTGTACTTTTCTACATTTTCCAAGTTTACTACAAAAGCACATACTACCCTTGTGCCCATGTAAACACCTGGTATTGTCAGACTTCATTATAATTGTGAGCCACTGGAGGGTATGTGATTTGATCTTATTATAGTTTAATTTGTATCTCTCCAATTACTAGTGAGGCTGAACATCTTTTCACATGTTTGTTGTCCAAACTGATTTCTTCTTTTAGGAATTGCCTAGTCAAATCTTTGGCTCATCTTTCTATTTATTCTTTTTCACTAATTCTCAGAAAATCATAAAATGTATTAAAAAAGACAAGGTCGGGGCCAGCCCAGTGGCATAGTGTTTAAGTTTGCACATTCCACTTCGGCGGCCTGGGGTTTGCAGGTTTGGATCCCTGGCGCGGACCTGCACACCGCTCATCAAGCCGTGCTGTGGCGGCATCCCACATACAAAGTAGAGGAAGATGGGCACAGATGTTAGCTCAGGGTCAATCTTCCTCACCAAAACAAAAAAAAAAAAATAGGTCACCATCTAAAAGTGAAACTAAGGATCAACACAAAATAGACGGATGAGCCATCCGTGGAAATCTATGCAGAAGATAACCACCTAGAGATTGGTGACACACTTGATCTAACTAGCATGAACTCAAAGCTTGCCAAGGAGCCTGGAGTCAGCTGGAACTGATACCAACCCACAGAGATTGGCTGTGATCTGATTTACTCTAACAAGTCTATCCTGAGGCAACATGACAATGACAGAAAACTTAAGTGACTCATGAGGAATGCTAAAAATAGAGAGTGGAATTACAAAGAACATGTCTGTATCTACAGCAGTGGGTCTCAACCCGGAGCGGTTCTGCCCCCAGGAGACAGGGGGCAATGTCTGGGGTCATTTTGGGTTGGCAAGACTTGGGAGGGGGTGCTACTGGTGTCTGATTGTTGTAGAAGCCAGGGATGCTGCTAAATATCCTACTGTGCATAGGACAGCCCTCTCCTGATGAATTCTCACTTCTAACGCAATAGTGCCATAGTTGAGAAACTACTCAACAGCCTCTACCCAGGACAAAAAGTGCTCAACTCTCCATGATTCTTGTCCAGGTAGAAATAGTCAGAGGTGGAGAAAGGCAAATCCCCAGGCTGCCCTACCTTGACGGGGTAATCCAAAGCCCTTGAGACGCACGCTTTGCAAGCTGGGCACTGTGTTCTCTAGAAGAGGCCTCCCCCCATGGAGAAAGCCTGTGCAAATAAGGCCAGGTCAAGCTCACAGAACATCAGTGCTGGAAGGACTCTCAGAGCCAGCCAGTTGGTCCCCCTCATTGGGGAGACAACCTGACAGCTGATGACTGCAGCGTGGCATCAAGGGAAGAGGCAGACATGGAGCTAAGCTATCAACCAGAATGATAACAAACACGCATAAGGGCGATTATTTCATAAAGAACCAGAGAAGTATGCATCACGAGAGAGCTACAGGCACTTAACACTGCCAAGAGGATGCGGCATTTCATCTGGACCTTGAAATCTCAGTGGATTTGTGTGGCAGCTTTAAATCATGGCTAAAAATTCTTTGACATTCTCCTAGTGAGAAGGGGGATATATGTTCTCGCCTTGAATCTGGACTATCCTTAAGTGACTCGTAGCCTATAGAATGCAGTGAAAGTGACACTGCATGACATCTGAGGCTAGATCATAAAAGGCTGTGTGCTAGGTATACACCCCACAGAACAGAAAACAAGTGTTCAAGCATAGACTTAGACACAAATGTTCGTAGCAGCGCTACGCTCAATGGCCAAGAGGTCAAAACCAGCAAAATGGCCATCAGCTGATGGACAGACAAGCAAAATATGATATATCCCACCACTCAATGTGAAAAACACACTGAGACATGAAGGGAACCTATGGGCTGAACCCAACCAGAAGTCAGAGGGCAAGGGAGGCCAATGACATAGCCCATACTAGTAGATCTGAGGAGACAGCAGGCCCAGGGCTCAGTACACATCTGCTAGTGCATGAATGAACCAGGACCCGTGTGGGGCACTGTGGGAAAAACACAGCAGAATAAAGCATGCACCTCCCCTCAAGGAGGGCGTTCAATATGGGGAGAATGGGCGAGGGTCTTCTAAGCAGACAGCATTGCAGCAACAATGGAATCCTAGTGGTTCTTTTATGACACGTGACAGTCACCATGTATAGTTGCCTCCGGATCTGTCCTGACTAAGTTCCTTGAGGGCAGGTGCACGCCTCCCATCTGTGGTTTTTTCCACAGCATTCCTAGACCAAAAGAGATAGCTAACAGTTCTGTTTATTAAGTAGTTAGTTCCAACCAATAGTGGAAGTTTGCATGGTATCTGACAGACATCACTGCATTTTCCTCAAAAATTAAAAATATCCATGGCATCAGCATGAGTTCACTGCCACTGTAGGTTCACTGCAGTGCCCCAGGGCACCTGGGTGCACAGTTTGGGACCCACAGGTTAAGCCACGAGAGGCAGAAGACCGGAAGGCGGGAATACTCGCAGCGTTTATTCTCCTGGTTCCCACCCTCCAGGCTGCCGCAGCTCCCTCCACAGGGGCCTGGCCCTCTACCACAACCCTAGCTACTCCGGATTCCAGGACCCCTCCTCCCCTTGAATCCCAGGGTGGTAAACACGCCCCATCTTGCTTCATCGCCCAAGGGGCTTCACCACCCCGGTCGGTCTCCCTTAACCCTGCCCATATCTAGTCAATAGTCCTTTACTTAGCCGTTCAATTACTACATCCAAGAGTGCCATCCATTTCCTGCCGAGTCCCTGTGCCAGGTATTGTTCTAGATACTGGTGACAAAGCAGACAAAAACAAAGTCCCTGCCCTCATGGAACCCAAAGTCTAGTGGCAGAGACAGACAGTAAACAAGAAAGCAGGTGGACAGACGATATCTGGGGATGAGGGTTTTAAAGAAAACACAAGCAGGCTGGGGGTGGAAGGGTATTTGGGGTACTATTTCAGGTGGGGCCGTCAGGGATGGCATAAGGTGGGGCATCTGAGAAGTGAGGGAGAGGACATGCACCTATCCGGGGGAGGAACAGCAACCAAAGGAGGGCAAATGCTGAGGTCCCCAAGGCAGGGGAGTGCTTAGCATACTGGAGGCCAGCCGTGGGCAGGGGTGGGAGCTGAGGTCAGAGGATGAGTAGGCCTCATTCTGTGTCAGCTTGTAGGCCAGAGGTAAGGGTTTCGATTTGATTTTCATTACAAATGGAAGCCACTGGAAGGTTCGGAGCAGAGGGACATGATGACTTAGGTTTCTACAAGATTGTCTGGCTGCTATGTGGAGACTGGACTGTAGGGGGCAGGAGTAGACTCTGGGACATCAGTTGGGAGGTCACTGCAGGGAGGGTGGCTCCAATGAGAGGGGATGGTGGCCAAGCCAAGGGAGGTAGCCAGGGAGGAGGTGGGGAGAGGTGGGAGTCTGAATGGTTCTGAGGGTGGGTACAGCATGGTGGGCTGACAGACCAGATGTGGGGCATGTGGGAGAGAGCCCTGGAGGAGTGCCCAGAACTACCAGCACGATGGGCTTGCCAGTTACTTGGTGGGATAAACAGGTTTGGAGGGGATGAGCAGAAGCTCAGATTTGTACAGGGTCCTTTTGAGATGCCTGTTAGCAAGGGTAATAGTCAAAATAATTTAACACAGCTGCACAGCGCATGAACTCTGGTTGCTGGATTATGGGGAGGTCTGGGGATCCTGGGGGGAGGGCCGGGATTCAGTTGGTGGGTGGGAAGAACAACTGAACTAGAAGGATTTCAATAACCTAACCACCAGCAGGGCATCCGACACCCACGTGGAGATACTGAATGTAGGAGCCTGAAGGTGAAGAGAGATCAGGGCTGGGGACATAACGAGCATGCAGACAGGCTTTCATTTAAAGCCATGAGGCTGGTGGAAGCACCTGGGAAGCAAGTACAGGTACAGAAGTCGACCAAGGACTAAGCCCGAGGCACTCCCACAAGCCCCGAGGTCAGGGAGGTCAGGGGCCTGGGAAGGAGTGGTCAAGTGCAGCTTCCCAGGAGCCAAGGGGAGAAACTGCTTCCAGGGGGAGGGTGTGATGGGGTGTCAGATGACCCTCGGATTTAACAACAGGAAAGGCATCACTGACCCTGGCCAGGGGCAGTTTCAGGGGAGAGGTGGGAAGCAAAGTGTTGGCAGGAAATTAATGGGAGCTCCAAACTACAAGCCCACAGGGTGTATTGCCTGTGATGAATAAAAGATTAAAACCTGGTTTTCATTTGTTTCTTTTTAGGCACTACTTTGGATCTTGCATTTTTCTGAGCCAGAATGACAGAGCCAAATGAATGAAAAAGTTAAAAAGGGATTGTCCTACAAGAGAGCCCAGAACTCTGCAGGAAGCCAAAGGGATATGAAGAGCAACTCAATTAGAGTTGCCCCTGGGTCAGTTCTTCGTGTGAGCTCATCTGGACCCTGAGCCCAGATCACCAATTCGGCAGCACTCTGGCTCTGGCCTAGGAAAGGCTTTTGTAGTGAAGGCTTTCCTCAGCCCCAGAAGTCTCAGTGGAAGCAGGGGGGGCTGTTGTGCACTCTCGTCCCCTCTAGGGAGCCTAACTTTGCTAACTTTGCCTTGACAACACACCGCCTGTTCACATGAGCAATTAATTGGCCACTCCAACAATTCCGTGAGGCCAGCAAAGCAGAGATCAGCAGCCTCTTGGTGCGGATAAGGCAACTGTCGCTGGCGAATGGTGGGGCCACACTGGAATGCAGGCCCTGGGTGAATTTCGTCATCCAAAGCTAACTGAAGCAGCAATACAAATAAAAGAATGTTAAAATGAGCCCAGTCTCTGCCTTGGCACTATTTTGGTGGTAATGAATTCCACACTGCAACAGTATTTCCTGCCGAGGGTACCACCTCTAATTTGGAAAATAATCTCAACTAGAAGCACCTGGCAATGCCACCAGCTATTGTCCAGCCTCTCCTTCAAACAGACGTTCACTGAGCAGGGGCCCTACTCTCGCGGGATTCAACTCCAGCCATCTTCACCTACAGTTTAAAGAGTGTTTTTGTTTGTTTTAAAGCTGCAGAACCCTCTGACATCTTATGAACAGAACAGCCCTCGGTAGAAAACTAATAAAAACAGCTCACAACTGGTTGAAGCTGGGGTGGAGGTCCATTCCCGCCCTGGTCCTCTTCCCCCACCCGCCTCGGGAGAGAGGGAATCCACACAATTAGCTTGAAGCCAGGGCAAATCAGAAACCCACTGTCCCCTGCTTCAAGCAGCCATCAGGACTGGGGAAGGGGGGGGATGTGAAAGGTCTCTTGGGAGACAGCTAGTGGCCCCCACTGCAGGTACAGCCTCCGATCTCCTTGTGAAGTAGTTTAAAATCAAACCCAAGCAAAAGAAATCCAGCTGCCTTCCAGGGCCCTCAGAGGTGCTTCTAAAGGTTCACTGCCGCACCAGGAACATCACTGCAATCCAATGTCCTGCACGTGCATTTTAAAATCCTGAACTCAGAGCACACTGGGAATTCATTTAAGATGGCAGAATTGAAACAATGTAAGGAAACACCACAAACATCAAAGAATGAAGAGGACCCTAATTTCCACCCCTCAGCTTCTCTATTAGTTTCCTCTTGCTGCTGAAACAAATTACGACAAATTTAGTGGCTTAAAACAACACACATTTTTTTTATTTTACAGTTCTGGAGGTCAGAAGTCCAACACAGGTCTCACTGGGCTAAAATCAAGGTATCGGCAGGGCTGCATCCCTCTTCTGGAGGTTCCAGGCGAGAGCCTGTTCCCTTGCCTTTCCCAGCTTCTAGAGACTGTGTGTGCATTCCCTGGCTCATGGCCTTTTCCATCTTCAGAGCCAGTAACAGCCAGTTGAATCTTTCTCACACGGCATCACTCACGATCCTGACTCCTCTACCTCCCTCTTCCATATGTAAAGGATCCCTGTCCTTTAATTGGCCAGGATAACCCAGGAGAATCTTATTTTAGGGTCAAATGATTACCAATCTTAATTCCACCTGCTAGCTTCACGCTCCTTTACTAAATAACCTAAGTCACAGGTTCCAGAAATTAGGGCGTGGACAGCTCTGGGGCCATTACTATTACTCTGCCTACCACAGCTTCCCACCCGCCTCCATCTGGAATACCTACCTGCGTGAAAGATTTTCCCGCCCGTTTCTGTTACCTGTTTAGGATGACTTTAACCTTTTACATGCAAACCAAGGTTGGCCACTCAGTGGCCCTGTGAGCAAGCCTCAGGGAGAGCCGAGGCCGGGTTGGGGGACAGGACCCTGCAGCCAGGCCTCCCCAAGCACACCGAGGGCAGGAGAGGAATACATGCCAAGTGCAAAGAGTAGGAGTGGACCCACAGCAGGAAAAGCACCGACAGGAGGTGGGGGAAGAACCCACAACAGGAAGGTCAGAGCACCAGAAAGTCTCTGCACTCACAAGAGCCAAAACCAGCTCCTGCCACACTCCTCTCTGAGCAGCCAACAGCCTCATCATCCTCAGCACGGTCATCTCCACTGGAGGCAGCTTCAGGCCCTTCCTCAAGTGCCTGCTGCGGCTGACCCTTGGGTGAGTTGTGTGTGTGTGTGTGTTTTAACAAAAACGTTTCAGTTACCTGGTGTCCAAAATGATGGAGGGGGATGGCGATGCGACCTGTGACAGAGAGGAAGGGGCTGAAAACCAATCAAAACAGGTGACACTAAAAGGCAAACAGTCCCCAGACCCTGTCAATGCAGTGCAATGACTGTCTGGGGTGCATAACGCAACCCTGAGCCATCCAGGAAAGGGAAGGTGTCGTCGTGTCCCATCTGCACACCCCTGCCCTGCGCCCGCCCAAGACGTACCTTCCCAGGGGCCATTCCCAAACTCGGGGGTGGGGGTGGGGTGTGTGTGTGTGTGATACAGCTCTGGGCTAACACTGCAGGTGCCCCCATGGCACGTCTGACTCATACCCAATAGTGCAAGTCAGCCCATAGGGCTTCTGCCTGGATCCCAGCCTGGCATCTCAGCCCCACCAGCATTTGGGGCCCACTTTGCTCTCCTCTCCCCTCTGCCTGATCAAGGCCCAGGGCCCTGCAGGCCAACCCCAACCCAGGGGTCACGTGCTGCCACCTCCCTCATTTGTTCTCCTTGGACTATAGTGAGTTTTTTTTAATGGAGATATAATTCACATACCATCCTTTTAAAGTGTACAATTCAGTGCTTCTTAGTACATTCACAAGGTTGTGCAACCATCACCTCTATCTAGTTCTAGAACATTTCCATCATCACAAAAGGAAACCCCATACCTATTAAGCAATCACTCCCCATTCCCCCTCCCCTACCCCTGGCAACCACTAATCTGCTGTCTCTCTGGATTTGCCAGCTCTGGACATTGCACATAAATGGGATCATACAATATGTGGCCTTTTGTGTCTGGCTTCTTGCTCTTAGCATAGTGTTTTCAAGGTTTGCACTGTGTGTTTTGAAAATGTGGCTTGGAATGTCTTAGGTAATGTCAATAATAATTACTAACGCAGAGCTCACTCAACCCAGCCATGCTAAGTGCTTTATCCATTTGAATTCATTTAATCCTAATTAACAACCCCATGAGGTGGATAGTGTTGTTGTTCCCATTTTACAGATGAAAAAACCGAGGCACCAAGCAGTTAAGTGACTGGCCCCAGGTCGTGGTAGCGCTGGGCAGGCTTGCTCCAAAGCTCGCACTCTCCCTCTGTCAGCTGGGCCACCTCTCTTTAAGGGAGGAGGCACTTGGCGGTTCGCCAACATGCTCATCACACTTATTCTCGGCCACTTCTTACATTTCTATGACCTGCCCCATCTCTGGTGGTACCTGCGTTCACTACCCCTGCTTTGGTTATTCAGATAAACCTGAGTTCAAGTCCTAAACCTCCTCGGACCACACGTTTTTCATCTGAGAAATGGGTTACCACCCAGTTACTCTTCAAGGCTATATACAAAGGGCCATTATGGACATCAGGAGACGAGACGGGTCACAGTGCCAACCTTTCTGGGTAGTTATCAGGGGTAAATGTGTGTGAGGCGCTGAGGGCCTGGTGCGTGGAAGGCATTCGGAAAATGGAGCCGGCATTATGATTACCACCCACACCACTGAGATTCTTCTCCCTGCTGCTCAAAAGAACAGCTTCCCATTTCTGCAGGTGCATACAGGCGACACACCTGTCCTCAGAGGAGCCTCCCGAACTAGCAAAATACACAGTGGACTAAAAACCCATCCATAATTAAAACAGGGATGACTCGTTAAGCACCCTTTTAAACTCCTGGGGGTCTAAAGCTTGTCGCAACTTGCCAGCGTCTGCAGGGATTTCACAAATCATGCTTCGAGGTTGTGTGTGCTTTCTGAGGCCTGCCAGGCTTTCTCAGTCACATCTCACTGCTGAGGACCAAGACCAAGAATAAAGCGACTCCTGGGCAGCCCCCTCCCCCACCGATCCACCCCCCTGGGGCTCCAGGAGAGCCAGCGGGTGCCTAGCTGAGCGCCTGCTTTGTTCTTTCATTTGAACACAGCAGCTCTGAAGCTATAACTGCCCAGATCCCCGGAGGAGACCACCAATGCAAACCCCATATTTGTCATCTTATTTTGCACAAAAGATCCACAAAACTGGGTCCCTACCTTGAAGCAAAAGCTGCTTCTTTCATTTTCTTAATTAAAATGAAAAAGATCACTGGGTAGCAGTCTTATCTGGCTGGGATCCTGACTCAATCTCTTCCGAGCCATGTGACCAGGGCCCCTCATCTGAAAGACGGGGATAATACCTAACCAGCAAAATTGTTGGGGCAATTACAATATCTGTGAAGTGCCTGGCATACAGCAAGCACTCGGGAGATGGTAGCTGATGGCAGGGCTGCAGACCTGAGAGTGACACACGCCTGGTCCCCTCAAGACACCTTTGTGACTTATTAGGCATTATACACGGATGAGCAAACCGAGCAAGGTTCCGAGAACTTTCCCAAGGCCACCTGGCCAGTAAGCAGTAGGAGGAGGGCAGCCTCCAAGTGTAAAAGCATTATACCTAGTGCTTAAAAGCAAGGACTGTGGAATCAGACAAGCCTGAGATCAAATCTTAGCTCTGGCAACTGAAGAAAGTTACTTCGCCTCTCTCTGCCTCTGTTTCCTCATCTGTAAAATGGCTGCATCGGCTTACAGTTTCCTAAATCACCTAGCGTATGCGTGACGGTGGAAATCTGAGACCTAGTCATTTATATTCCTCAGCACCTCAATGTGCATACCATGTGAGACTTGCAGAAGATAGCCTTGAAGGGAGTATCATTTTTCTAACTTTTTTGTACTTCCACTTTCAAGTTTCCCGTTTCATTAGATGCAAGTCAATCAAATGACTATGTTTTCCCACAAATGCATCATAAACAAAATACAAACTTAACCCCAAAGGGAAAAATAAGACAAAAATTCAGCCACCCTGTAACTTGATTTATTTTTCTTAATAGCACTAACAATACCTTATCCAGATTGCAGTGTTTGTGCTTGTTTTCTCCCCCCACCAGGATGTCGGTCCATGAGGACAGAGTCTAAGTTTCGTTCACTGCTGCATCATCACGTCTAGAACAGAGCCTGGCACTTTCGTAGAATGCTGAATGGCTCTTCCTGTGTCAACTTCAGGAGGGCTGCCCACGGGACAAACATTCTGCATCTTTGGCAAAACTGCCTTGGACTGGCTACTGTTTTCCACCATTTTCCACATATAACATAAATCTCACAAGAACTCAGTACTAGGGCAAAGCTTTGTTTTTGCTGAGCTCATGTGTTTCACTAGCTGAATTTGCCTTCCTTGTCAGGAAGCTCAGAGCACAATTTTGTGCTCAATTGCAGTGTTTTCCTCAAACTCTTTTAATGATGTAGAGATGGGATATAAATACGTGTGAAAACATTCTGTCGGTACATGTTGGAGACCCTATTTTAACCACAGACTGCATTTATTCTAAGGAGATGCTTCTCAAACTTGAATGTGCGCACAAAGTACCCGGAGATCTAATTAAAATGCAGAATCTGACTCAGTAGGTCAGGGGCGGGGCCTGAGATGCTGCATTCCTAGCAAGTCCCAGATGATGCGATGTGGTCCCTAGACCACACTTTTGAGTAGCGAGGGTCTAAGAAACTCGCTCCCTTGATTCGACAAAATTTCTCTCTACTCCTGCTTGGCAAAATATCACCAATGGCTCGAAAACTCGGGCGGGCACCAGAAGCACCTGAGCAACTGGTTAGACCTAAACATCGCTGTCCCCCGTCCATCTCCTGAAAGCGGGGGTAGGAATGTGCCCAGGAAGCTCCCCAAGTAATTCTGCAGAAGGACTCGAAACACGTTTTGAGAAACCCCGCTCGAGGAAATGACTGCTCTCTTCAAGGTTTTCCCAAAGGCAATCTCCTGGGGACAGCTGTTGTCCCCCGTGGTGACACCTTGTTCAGGATTTTAAGGGGGGACTAACCCGCTGTTTCTAGCTCAGCACTAGGACATCCCGGTTCCTACCCCCCGGTCACATGGATCGGGGCTCGCACCTCCGCCCCACCACCCTCTGCCTCCGCCGCAGGCCCGCAGGGCGGGGGCCGGGCCGCTCATGCGCACCACGGGGCCGCCGGGGCGCCGAGCCCCCGCCCCGCGGACCCACAGGGTGGGGTCCCCGCGCGCCCCCTGCCCGCCTTACCTCTCTGGACCAGAGTGGCCAAGGAGCAAGCGAGGCAGATGAGGAACGCCGAGTGCCAGGCCACCATGGCTGGGAGCGGGCGGAGGGGACCCAGAAGAGTACAGTTAGCGCGAGAGCGCCCGAAGCTGAGGTTAGGGAGGCAGCGGCAGGAGGAGGAGCCCTGTCGCCACTGCAGGGCCCCGCCCAGAGCCGGCGCAGGCGGGAGCGGCGCGGCCCCGGGAGGGCGGAGGAGGGGCGCGCTGGAGCGCTGTCGCCGGAGGCGCGCCCGGCTGGGGCAAAGTGAGGTAGGGCGGGGCTGCGACTGCGGCGAGCGACGGGCGGGGCCCTGCAGTCCCGGGGGCGGGGGTAGCTGCGCGGGGGCGGGGCTTGTGCGCGAGGGGCGGGGCCCGCGGGACCCATCTGGGCTGGGTCCAGCGCCAGGGCGCTGCCTGCAAGCTGCCTCGCAACCCCCGACCGGGAGAAGGAAGTCTCAGAGTGGGGCCCTGCGACCCGGAGCAGTGAGTCCACAGTAGCCGGGGAGCCAGCGGCGCTTGCGGCGAAGGTGTACGGTGATTTCCACCCGGTGCTCCAGACTCCTCCCGGCCTGGAGCAGGAATCGAGGCGGCCCACATGCCAGCCGGGTGACCTTGGACAGGGCTCTTCCCCTTCTGGACTTGGTGTCCTCCCGGTAAAAGGCTGTTCCCTAGGAGCCCCTGCAGCTGCGGCTCCAGAACGGAGCACTCACGTTCTTGCCCCTGTCGCCGTGGCTAAGGTTGCTTTTAACAACCGCTGGCTGCCCGCCCACTCGCTGATCCCTGCAGGAAGCTCTAGTGGAACCCCGTCCAGAGATTGAAGAAAAGGGGAGTTGCCAACTGGCCGCAGTTGGCAATCGGCAGCACGTCTCGGGGAAACGAGCCCGAGGCCGGGGGCGCCAGGCACGCGAGAGGGAGAGTGGGGGCGGCCTGGAGCTGGACCTCCGCGGCCTGGGGGACGAGGCAAGAGGGACAGGGTCAGCTCTCCCGGGGCTTTGATGAATGCGCTGAAAGCACAAGTTCACATCTGCAGAGTCGATCTGTAAACGTGCTCAGTGATCGACAATCGCGCTGCAGTCCTTTCCCATGAACCCCCACAAACAGTCGAGCTCCCGGACCCGGCAAAATCAGATTCCGACGCTGCCCAGAACAGCAAAATGCCTGCTGCAGCCTTTGACGTGGACGCCCTCAAGAAGGGCTCCAGCCAGCTTTCGAGGACAAAGAGAAAGCGCCGCTGCTCTCTGGAGTGGCGGAGCGGCATGGTGGAGCCTGTCCCTGCCATTATTCAGCACTGGCTGCTCGGGGGCCACATCCTCCTTAGAGGGCAGCTACTACCCCTGCCCCCTCCCTTCAGCAGGCTTTCTGTGCCCCCACCCGGGCCTGGACCTCCAGAGACCTGCCCTCCAGTGGCTCCTGCCACCCCCTAAGCCATGGCAGGGGGGTCTCCCTGAGATGGAGCCTAAATCTTTCCCCGGGCGACTTCCATCCATTGCTCTGAACCCTGAGGCTGGAAAACCAAAACATACACAGAGTGAGTGAACGTTCCGATTTCCAGGGCAGTGCTTATTCTCTGACACTGACTAGCTGAAGAATTAACAGAAATAGCTGGCACTCACTGAACACACACTATCTCCGTGGCATAGTGCAGGCATTTTATCCGTATTGTTTATGCCTTACAACTTCATATATCACTTCAATAATTAATGAAGAAAAAAGGAGCAAAACAGAAGTTCCTTGAGATTGAGGAGTTACCCAGCTCCAGTCCCATGGTGTCAGAAGGGGCAGGGAATCACTAGGAACCCCAGTGGGTGAATGGCTAAGAACATGTGTTTTAGAGCCAGACAGACCCTTATTGGGTGGCTGGACCCGATAAGGTGGTGCCAAGAATTAAATGAGCTGGTGGAGAGCGGGCAGCCTGGGACACAGAGCAGAGAGCTAAAGACCAGTTGAAGCTGTAACAACTAAAGAAATACTGTAACAGCTGTAAAGAAATGTAGTGACAGCTAAAGAAATAGTGACACTGTGAGGTTGAGCAGGTTCTGTGTACTCCAGGCTGCAGATATGCCCCCAACTTCCCCAGTAACTCTGGGTGCCCTCGGCCATTCATTTACCCCCTGGCCTTGGTGGTCCCATCTGGACCAGGAGGGCACTAGCCATCACAGTCTTTAGGAGCCCTTCAGGCTCTGCTGGGTGAATCCCAGCGCCTATATACTCTTCTACACTGAGGAGGCATGAGGAGGTGAGGAAAATGCAGCCTCTATATTGAGGCCGTCTCAGTCAACATGCAGGAGACAGTCACACCTCACTGGAGCTCTAACTGGTAAATGTGCAGTGGAGACACCTAAATCCCACCAGGGAGACACTGGCCACAGTGCCATGTGCAATAAGATTATCTTCTAGCTCGGGTAGCTGGCACATTGCAGCCCACGGGCAACATCCAGCCCCCTGCCTGTTTGTGTGGCCTGCAAGTTCAGAGTGGTTTTGCATCTTCAAACGGTTGAGAAAAGTAAAAATATTATTTTGTGACATGGGAGAGTTATACAACAGTGTCAGGGTCTGTAAAGTTCCTGGAAACATAGCCCTGCCCATTCGTGTCTGTATTCTTTGTGGCTATTTTTGTGCTACCACAGTAGAGTTGCATAGTTGCCACAGAGACCATGGAGCCCACAAAGCCTAAGATATTTACTACTTAGCCCTTTATAGAAAAAGTTTGCTGTTCTCCATTCTAGCAGATTGAAGCATGGCAAGGATGAGTACGAACAGGTGATGGTGTGGGACCTAAAGAGCATGTCTCTCCAGAACGGGAGATGAGCGCAGGAGATGACACAGGAATAAGAACCAACAGAAAAGGATAATGTTTACCATGGGCCAGAAGACACCCACTCATGAAAAACAAAGGCCACTAATCAAAATATTGCAAATGTCTAAGGTCAGCCTACCAGATAACTCTCCCTATGTAAAATGACTTATCTGGGGCCTGGCTTGTCTTTCAGTCTCTTATAAGTTAGGTTAATGTGAGTCTGAGAGGGCTGATCACATTGACGCCCTGAGCCGCATGGAGCTTGGTGAGCCTCTCAGTCAGGTAGTTGGCCAAGCCTGCCTGGTCTGCACAGCACCCCCTTGTCCCCACTCTCTTGCTACTCTTCTCATATCCTGAAAATTGTCACCAATTGGAAAACCATTTGGCCTGACAAGCTCCTCTCCTAAAACGCCCACCTTTCCCCAGCTCTGACCCGGGCAGAGAAGTGTGGCATGGACAAATGGCCACCAGGCTAGTTTGGGAGTATCGGAGAGGTACAGATGGAGCTGGGAGGGCTTAGGCTAATCTGAGTTAAGTAGGCTTCTGAGGACTAGCCTGGTATTCCACCACTCCCCAACCTTCTGCCCCCCACCCTCATTATACACCATGTTCCTACTCTCCCTCCCAAGTTCCACAAACCCCTCCTTGCAAAGTCCCCAAGGGGGCCTCCCTCACCTGTGGCCCAAATTAGCCCCATCTGGTGGCATGTGCCCACCAGGGCCCTGGAATGGCCTGGCCACCACCACCCCCATTGTTGAAGGTGCCCATCTCGAGAGTACCACTGTCCATGTCAGGAGTGCCACTTCCTGGCAACCCCTGCATTGATCCTTGGGGTGCTAGAGTGGAAAAGCAAATCCACGTGAGGGCAGGGACAGGGACAAAGGCCTTGCCCCAACTCAGGGTCACCCTTTGGCCCTGAGGCCAAAGGCATCTCAGCTAGTGCTCCTGGCTACTGCAGCCCTTCCATCTGCTTCCTCTCTCCTCCCACAGCCTTGGGCCCTAATTCTTCTAACCAAACTCGTTAGGGGTCCTGACTCGGGAGGGGGTGGGAAGGGGGAAGTACTCTCCCCTCCCACCACACTCCCCACTGTGCAGGCCAATTAGGAGACAAAGACGCTCTGCGGATCAATGAGAATGCAAACAGCTAACTGCAGGGAGGGGCAGCACCAGGCGCTGCAGCAGTTCCCCAGATGCCTGACAGACACAAGTCTTTACCAGTCCCTGGTGAAATAAAAATGGGGTGGTTGTGGCAAGTTTTCCCCCATAAAGCTAGAGTACTGACCTTTAATCTGAAATCATGTTTGGGTTTCTTTGGTATACAAAAGTCCTTTATTTCGTGAAAAGTTGGTACTGTTTTGTTTAATGTGCTTACTTTGCAAAACAAAAAGTTGGCAACCCTACCCGTACCCAAATTAAAAAAAGAAGAAGAAGAAGAAATCAACTCGCTGGTGAAATTCAGGAGTCTGGGAACCACTGGATATACTAGCAGTATTCAGCCCACCCAGGGCTCCGATACATAGGAATTTACTGGAACACACCCCATATGTAAACAGAAGTCCTGAAAATGGATTCTAAAACAATGTTCCCTCTCATATTTTTTGAGTCGTAAGCAAATTATCCCTCAGCTGCCTCTGCCTCTCCATGGCGTTCTTATCCTCTCCTCTTAGGGATTTTACATAAGGCAAGGTCAGGCAGAGCCTTGAATGCCATGCTAATGAGCGAAGACTTGATCCTGAGAACAGGGGAGCCACAGAAGGGTTTTAAGCATTAAGCAGCAGATGACAAAGAAAGTGGGAGACAGGGAAAGTGGTCCACAGGAGTGGCTACTGGCATCGTCTAGGGGAAGGCTGGGAGCCGTGGGGCTGGAGGGAGGGTTTGGATTCAGGGTATGTACGTGGTGGAGGTAGCAGTGGCCACAGAAAGGAGGGAATGGGTGTGTGGGACTGGCTCTGTTCTCAGGGTAGGGGAGAAAAAGAAGTCCAAGGTGCCCTGTGGGAAGGAGACAGATGACAAGCAATTATAACTCCATGTGATACAGACAGTTAGAGAGGGGAGCACAGGATGCTATGGGAGCACCAAAGAACAAGGCCCCTCCCAGTTGGATGGTCAGGGTCGAGCTGACGTAAACGACGGGGGTGGGGGAGGGTGTTTTAGGATGGGGGGTGTTCCGAGAGAACCGCTGAGCAAAGGCCCAGAAATGAGAGAGCGTGCAACATGTGGGATTTGAGCTGGTTGGAACCAGGTCATGCCAGGCTCCTAGAGCAGGCCAAGTTTCAAGCACAGCTGAAAACCCTGGAGAGTTTTAAGTGGGCCTGGGGTGAGGCTGCAAGTTGACGAGATCAGATTGGCATTTCATGAATCCATTCCTTCAAGGAGACTCAGGACTCTTGTACAGAACCCAGCCTCTGCTTTAAAAGATACTGCTCTAGGTGACAGAGGCATTGAAGAGTGAAACGCTGGGGAAAGTGGAGAAGAGATTGGGATGGGACGTCGAGATGGGAAGAAGAGTGAGGACGGTGGCGCAGGAGTCCTGGGAGCGTGCTCGGGAGGAGGGGAGCTGGGATACGGGCTCTCAAGCTCTGCCTGGTGGCGCGGACACAACCCAGCGTGGCCTGTCAGGAGCGGCAGCTTCACAGACAGCAGGGCCAACTTCCATCCCTGTGTTTCTGCAGACCCCCACGCCCCAAACACCCCTGTCCCAACTGCATGTGACAGAGTCAATCACCCCTGGAAGGGACCCTTTGACCAGAGCGTTTTGTGATCCACTGCAACAAATTCCCATGAGATACGAATCATCTCATCCTTTTTGATTCCTGTTAGAATTCCCATTTGGGGTTTGGGGTGCTTTCTTAACACACCAAGGACCATACAATGGTGACAATAATGGCAATGATGGCCCAGTGACAACAATACAGAAGGAAAATAAGATGGGTGCAAAATGCCAGTGGGTCACAACTTACTTGCAAGGCTCATTATCATGAGAAGGAGTCCTCTTCTCTGGAAATCTAAATGCAGAACACCCACCGGTCTTCTGGAAGCCTGCATGCCAAGTCAAGCAGGGCAAAACCTTATACCCGCATGTTTTCCTAATGCGAGAGACTGTTCTGTAAATTCCTTTCTAGTGCTCAGTCGTGTTAATATGGAATTTGAATAAGCACTTGGCAAGAAATAACTTATGTCTCTGTAATATATCCAAGGCAGCATTTTCCGCTCTGGATCCTGACCTCTGCAGGAACAGCACTTAACCTCTGCCTCCCAAATGCGGAGGAGTAGGGCCTTATTTAACTTACTCAGTGAAGTCTCCGAAGCACTTGGGAGACTCAAACCACAGAAACCAACATTTGGCCTCCTTACGTCTTTTCATGTAACCGAAGCAGTCCAAGAAACCTCCCAGAAAAAGTTACAGAACATAAATGTGGAAAACAGCATCCGATTAATAGTCATAACATTGTCTTTAAAAAACCAACTTCTTGTTGGTTTTCAACAGGCATTGCCAACCCTTTGGGGTACCAATACATCAGATACCCCCCTACACCCACATACCCAGACACACACACGCACACAAACACATGTATGTGGGGCGCTAGTGTACATGAATTTGGATATTACTGGAGCCCAATCCCAGCCCATCCAACAAGACCATTCGATTCCATTAACTCCTATGTAAACATCACCACTCTGTTTCACTGCAGACTTTTATCACCTGGCCTGGGTAAACTGAGGCAGAGAAAAAGTGGAGCAGTATGGATCTGCCTCTAACTGTTTATGTGAATTTGAACAAAAATTAACATGCATTGATTGAGTACCTGACTATTCTACCTCTTCAAGATTTCTCGAAGCACCGCCTTCTCTCCATTCCCACTAAGGACACCCCAACACAAGTGCCCACCTGGAGACTACTGACAGAAAGGAGAGCGTCTTAACCGGCCCTTGTTTCTCCTTTCCCTGCTCTCCTCTCCACTGGCCACACTACGGGAAGAGGGATCTTCCAAAAGTGTTAAGTCAGATCACAGGTCTCCCCTGCTCAAGCCCTGCCAGTGGCTTCTTCCCGTTGTTCTTGAGATGAGTCTAAGCTCCTGAGCTGTGCATTCAAGACCTTGCAGGACTTGGGCCCAGATGACCTCTCCAGCCCATCTCCCTCCCACCACTCCTGGCCCCCAGGTTCCAGCCTCACCGGGCGGGGTCACTCGCTGCTCCCCAAACCTTAGTGCTCCTTCCTGCCTCTGCTTTTGCTCACGCTGTCCTTTTTTCCAGTCCCTTCTCCTAGGCCCTCTTCTCTTCTCGCTCTGTCCTCTCTCCGTAGGCCATCTTATCCACACTCACTTTTACCTCTCCAGTCCTGCTTTTCCTCTGAACCCAGATACATACATTCAAATGCCTGTGCTGCATCATCTAATGGCTTTTTTCAGAGGCATTGCAATGTCCAAAACAGAACTGTCCATCCTTGTGCCCCAAATCACCTTGCCACTCTTCCACGTGGTCCCCATCTCAGTAAAAGACACCACCAACCTCCTGGTTGCTGGGGCCCCAAACCTAGGAGGCAGCCTTGACCTTTCTCCTAGTCTCACCCACTCCATTACTAAGTCCTGTGAACTCGCCCTTCTAAACAGTCTTGGATGTGTGCACCCATCTCTGCCCTGAATAACCACACGGCTGCCTCCTGCCCATTCTCCACCCAGCAGCCAGAGGGAGCCTCTTAAAAAGTGAATCACATCATGTTGTTCCCTTGCTTAAAATCTGTCGATCTCATGTTAAAGGCCGTCCATCTCACTCAGAGCAAATCCAAATTCCTGTCCGTGGCCTACAAAGCCCTCCAGGATCTGGCCTGAGGCCACCATGCTGCTTTGTGCCTCCAGGTTTTCCTACATATTCCCGTCCTCCCCTTCTCCGCCTGCTGGCTCCACTTTATCACTCAGGCCATACTAGAACATACTGCCCCTCCCAGGCCAGGGAGGGTTAGGAGCCCATCCTTTCTACTGCCACGGCGTCTGTGCTGGACTCTATCATAGCGCTGGGCCTGTCACTTTGAAACCCCTGGTTCTCAACCCTGGTGACATGATAGAATCGTCGGGGAAGGTTTTTTTCTTTCTAAATTGAGGTAAAATTCACATAACATAAAATTCACCCTTTTAAAGTGTACAATTTAGTACATTCACAGCGTTACATAACCATCACTTCTATTTACTTCCAGAATATTCTGTCATCCCAAATGGAAGCCCTGTAGCCATTAGCAGTCACTCCCTATTTCCCCTCCCCCAGATCCTGGCAACCACTCGTCTCCTTTCTGTCTCTATGGATTTGCCTATTTTGGACATTTCATACAAATAAAATCATACAATATGTGGCCTTTTGTGTCTGGTTTCTTCCACTTAGCATAATGTTTTCAAGGCTCATCCACATTGTAGCATGTATTAGAACCTCATTCCTTTTTAAGGCTGAATAATATTCCATTGTGTGGATAGCCCCATTTTGCGTATCCGTTCCTCAATAGATGGACATTGGGTTGTTTCCAGTTTGGGGCTAACGTGAGTAATGCTGCTATGAACACGCGTGTAAAAGTTTTTGTGTAGACATATGTTTTCATTTCTCTCGGGTCTATACCTGAATCGCTGGGTACTAGGAAGCTTTTAAAATGACCCGCTGCCAGTTCCCACTCCCGGACATTTTGATGTGCTTGGCCTGGGGTGTGGTAAGACGCTAGTGTTTTTCTAAAGGTTCCTCTGGTGATGCTGAAGCACAGCTAAGACTGAGAACCACTGGTTGAGACCATAGCTGGGCAAACTACAGCCAGTGGGCCAAGTCCCACCCACCGCCTGTTTTCATATGGCCTGCCAGCTAAGAATGGTTGAGAAAAATGAAAAAGAAGAATATTTTGACATGTGAGACAATGTGGCATTCAAGTTTCAATGTCCATAAATAAAGTTTTCCTGGCACACTGCCACGCTCATTCATTCACCTGTTGTCTGTAACTGGTTTTGTGCTACCAAGGCACAGTCGAGTAGATACAATAGAGACCGTATGGTCCACAAAGCTGAAAACATTTCCTATCTGGTCCTTTATAGGAAAAGTTTGCCAGCCCTGCCTTCCCCCATTCTCAGTCCTCTCATTACCTGATCTTTCAGCAGTGGTCGGCACAGTTGGTCACTCTCCACTGCCTGAAGTACTTTCTTCACTTGCCTACTGGAAACCCGCTTTCTACTGGAGATGCCTCTCTGGAGCTCGAGGAAGCCCATCGGGGTGGCTCTGCGGTGCCCAGTGTTCAGAAGCTGGGGCGCTTCCACCCCCTCACGCTGATGTCCAGGGGGTGGGGGGAAGGTGTTAGGACATCACTTTGAAGCTTTGGGCAGGTCACTCTCCTTCTCCGGGCCTTGTCTCTCTTCTGCAAAATGAGTGGGTTGGACAAGACTTTCTCTGAGGCTCTGAGCTCTCTGGCGATCACAGTGCCAAGCACTGCTGCCTGCATCACCTTGTCGAGTCCCCCCAGCAACCCTCTGAGGAGGGCGCCATTTCTATTATCATCACAATTTAACAGATGACACAAAGTATCTTCAGAGAGGAAAAATGACTTTAGCCAGGTTGCCCAGCAAATCAGTGGCCTACTTAGGGTTCAGACTCATGTCCGGCCAACTTCACTCCCTCTAATAAGATGGATGTGCCAAGTGCCTGCTGTTTAAGCTGACGAGGCCTTAGAGAACTTGGAGGGCTCGGGAGGGCACACTGGCGGGGGGGGGGGTGCCTTATGTTGTGACTATGGGCAGCTGTGAGTGGGACCCAAGATGTGAAGAATAATTTCTTGAGAAGCCTCAGGCAGTGTGCCCAACACTGTGATATGCACTTGACTAGGAGCATATTTAATAATTTTATTACTTCATGAGGGGGGATATTAGTTCCCTGTGGCTGCCGTAACAAGTTACCACAAACTTTGGTGGCTTAAAACAACACAAATTTATTCTTTCACAGTGGTAGAGGCAAGAAGTTCAAAATCAAGGTGTCAGCAGGACTGCGCTCCCTAGGAAGGCTCTAGGGGAGAATCCTTCCTTGCCTCTCCCAGCTTTTGGTTGTGGTCAGGCAATCCTTGGTGTTCCTTCGCTTGTAGGTGCATCACTCCAATCTCTGCCTCTGTTTCCACATGGCCTTTTTATAAGGACATCAGTCATTGGATTTAGGGCCCACGCTAAATCCGGTATGATCTCGTCTTGAGATGTTTAACTTTATTATATTTGCAAAGACTATATTTCCAAATAAGGTCACATTCTGAGGTTCCTGGTGGGCTTGAATTTGGGAGGATGCTGTTCAACCCACTACAGGGGCAATGTTCTTCTTAGTTTACAGATGAGAAAGCTAAGACCCACTCTCACGTCATGAGACCAGTTACCCCCTTAGCTAGCTCCTTAGTGACTTTGGAACCAACGCCTAGTACTGAACCATTTCAACCGGCCACTTCTTATAAAACAGAAAAAAAAGACATACAAAAAACCTCACATGACACTTGTCTTAATGCCATATACAAATATTACCTTAAAATGGATCAAAGACCTAATTGTAAGAGCTAAAACTATAAAACTCATAGAAGAAAACATTGGGGAAAATCTTCATGATGTTGGATTTAGCAATGACTTCATGGATATAACACCAAAAGCACAGGCCACAAAAGAAAGAATAGATAATTTGAACTTGATCAAAATTTAAAACTTTTGTGCATCAAAGTACACTATCAACAGAGTATAACAGCAACAACCCACAGAATGAGAGAGAATATTTGCAAGTCATATATCTGATAAGAGGTTAATATAAAGAACTCCTACAACTCAACAACAAAAAACCAAACAACCCAATTGAAACAATGGGCAAAGGACTTGAAAAGACATTTCTCCACAAAAGATATGAAAAGCCAATGAGCACATGAAAAGATGCTCAACGCCACAAGGCATTAGGGAAATGCAAATCAAAACCACAACGTGATACTACTTCACACCCACTGGGATTACTATAATTTTAAAAAACCTGAAAATTACAAGTGTTGGCAAGGAGGTGGAGAAATTGGAACTCTCGAGCGTTGCTGGTGGGAATTTAAAGTGGTTGCAGCCACTATAGAAAACAGTATGGCAGTTTCTCAAAACAGTAAACATAGAATTACCATATGATCCAGCGATTCCACTTCTGTGTACGTACCTTAAAGAACTGAAAGCAGGCACTTGAACAGATATTTGTACACCCATGTTCACAGCAGCTTTATTCACAATAGCAAAAGGTGGAAACAACCCAAGTGTTCATCGACAGATCAATGGATAAACAAAATTAGGTATATACCCACAATGGAATGCTATTCAGCTATAAAAAGGAACAAAATTCGGATATATGCTATAACATGGATGGACCTTGGAAGCATTATGCATAGTGAAATGAGCCAGACACAAAAGGATAAATATTGTATGATTCCACTTATAGGAAGTACCTAGCTAGAATAGGCAAGTTCATAGAAACAAAAAGAAGAATAGAGGTTACCATGAGTTGAGGGCAGGGGGAAGGAGAAGTTATTATTTAATGGGTAGAGTTTATATTGAGGATGATAAAAAGTTTTGGGTATAGATAGTGGTAATGGTTACACAACATTGTGAATGTAATTAATGCCACTGAATCGTGCACTTACAGATGGTTAAAATGATAAATATTATGTGTATTTAACCACAGTTTAAAAAAACTCTAAAAAGGAAACAAACCATGTGAGCTTCAAAGGCAAGCGTTTTAAAGGAGAAAACGAAAGTTTTCCCAAATGCATGACAGCCAGCTGGGAAGATCTCCTGCCTCCTCATCTCCCCTCCTGTGAATGCTCCCTAAATCTGGTTCTCTCCCCAGGGTTTCGCCCTTTTTTTCTGCTTAGGCAGAGTCCTAAAGACATTTGCACCTATCTGTATCTCCTTTTCTTATTCTTGTCACTCTATCATCCTCTACCTCCAGCCCATTTGTTATCACAGGTCCCTGCTTCTGTCACTTCTTTTTGGCTCCTGCCCCAGTCTAACAGAGCCCTGGGAGTGACATTTGCCATCCGGCTCCTCCGTGCACTCTGGTGTGCTCTGACAGAGCCCCGGGATCACTCATCTCCCTCTTTGTCCTCAGAAGGCAGATTGATTTCCTCTGCTGACTGAGCGGTAGTGCATCTTTGAGAGCGTCCACCACTCCAATCATCTCCTCCTTTGGATATGGTATTCTCCTGGCTCCCCATTGCCTACATGATCAGGCCACATGCCTTGGCCTGGAATTCAACAGCCAGCCTGCCTTGCCTTAGTACATCTGACCCAACAGGTGACTTCACTGTCCCCTGAATGGGCTTCTTGCCTCCCTGCCTCCTTGCCTTTTCTTATGAGGTTTCTGTTGCCCACTGTGCCTTCCCTTAGCCTCTCTGTTCTAGCATCCAAATGCTAATGTCCGCGAAGACCAAGGTCAACATGCACCTCTTTCTGGAAGCCTTTGGAGGTCAAATAGTATCTATCTATTTAGCAAGGAATCACCTGTTACCGCCTTGGGTGGGCATTTCCACCTTTTATTATTCTTCAAATATACCCTGATGTTGATTTTATCTAGAGGGAAAGCTTCTGGAAGCCAGGGACACATCTTACTTTGTGTTTCTCTCTGGGAGCCATGCATGCAATTGGTATGAAAGGCAAAGTTGGCTTGGTGAAGAGGAGGGGCACATCTAAATATTTGGTGCTCCTGGCACTTGGGTTCCTCCTTCCTCTGCCACCTTCACTCTTTCCATCAGACTCTGGCAGGGGGGATGGCCCTGGGCGCAGAGCATGGTGAAATCAGTAGCTCTCCCTCTATCATCTGTGAGAATTTTACTTTGGAAATTCTGACCTTTGAATTTTTCCAAAACTATCTTTCTGTGGTGAAAAATCATGAAAAAACTGAGTAAAAGTACCCCACTCAGAGGGCTGCTCTCTGTGTCTTCTGGGACTGCTTCCTCCTCGCTGCCACCACAGTCTCTGCCCTGGTTCCAGCTGGCACCATCTTGCATCAGAATTATTGGAGCAGCTGCTTCCTGGTCCTTCTGCCTCCAGTGCTGCCCCCACGAACTCGTGCTCCACACGGCAATCAGGGTGGCTGTCCTAAAGCAGATAAAACCGAGCTCCTGAGGGTGGGGTTCCAGGCATCCTGACCATCTGACCCCAAGTCACAGCCCCTGTCATAATTCCTATGACTCTGATACTGCACTTATGGCACAATTTGTTTATTTCCAAAATGAATGGGCACAATGATGCCTTGGGGGCTCAGTCCAGGCATGTCTCCCCTCCTGGAACGTGTGGCCACCCACGACAAATTCTGAAGGATTCACCTCCTTTCCAAGCCCTGTTTGCTCAGCTCTCCTCCCGCTTTGGGGCTTTGCCCCAGCGTGAAGCCAATAAATACTCTCTGAAGAAGCACTTAGGCCACAATGAGATTCTACTTCACAACCACTAGGGAGGCTATAATCAAAAAGGCAGATAATGAGAAGTGTTGGTGAGGGTATGGAGAAATTGGAACCATCATACTTTGCGGCTGAAAACGCTGTCTTAGTTCGGGCTGCTCTAACAGAATACGATAGACTAGGTGCCTTATAAAAACAGAAATTTATTTCTCACAGTTCTGGAGGCTGGAAGTCCAAGATTATGGCACCAGCAGACTTGGTGTCTGGTGAGAGCTCTCTTCCTGGTTCATAGAAGGCCATGTTCTCACTGTGCCTTCACATGGCAAAAGGGACAAGGGAGCTCTCCCAGGTGTCTTTTATAAGGGCACTAATCCCATTCATGAGGGTTCTGCCCTCAGGACTTAATCACCTCTCACAGGCCGCCCCACCTCCAAATACCATCACATTGTGGGTTAGGATTTCAACATGTGAACTTCGGGGGATACAAACATTCAGTCCATAGCAAATGTAAAATGTTTCTGCCACTATGGAAAACTGTTTGGAAGTTCCTCTTCAAGTTAAACATAGAGTTACCATATGATCCAGCAATTCCACTCCTAGGTATATACCCAAGAGAAATGAAAACATACATCAATGCAAAACCTATACATGTGTGTTCATTGCAGCATTATTCCTAGTAGCCAAAGTAGAAACAACTCAAATGTCCATCAACTGATGAATGGATAAACAAAGTGTAGTCTATCCATACAATGAAATGCCATTAGGCAATTAAAAGGAATGAAGTGTGGACACATGCTATAACATGCTTATTGCTAGTGGGAGACTAAACATGTGGTTTTTATTCTTCATTTTGTTAATGTGGTGTATCACGTTGATTGATTTGCGGATGTTGAACCATCCCTGTGTCCCTGGTATAAATCCCACTTGATCGTGGTGTATGATCTTTTTGATGTATTGCTGTATTCGGTTTGCCAATATTTTGTTGAGGATTTTTGCGTCTATGTTCATCAGTGATATTGGCCTGTAGTTTTCCTTCTTTGTATTGTCCTTGTCTGGCTTTGGTATCAGCATGATGTCGGCCTCATAGAATGTGTTGGGAAGTATTCCATCTTCCTCTATTTTTTGGAATAGTTTGAGAAGGATAGGTGCGAAATCTTCTTTGAACGTTTGATAAAATTCTCCAGGGAAGCCGTCTGGTCCTGGGCTTTTATTTTTTGGGAGGTTTTTGATTACTGTTTCAATCTCTTTACTTGTGATTGGTCTGTTCAGATTCTCTATTTCTTCTTGATTCAGTTTTGGGAGGTTGTACGCTTCCAAGAATTTGTCCATTTCCTTTAGGTTGTCCAATTTGTTGGCGTAAAGTTTTTCATAGTATTCCCTAATAATCCCTTGTATTTCTGTGGTGTCTGTTGTAATTTCTCCTCTTTGATTTCTAATTTTATTTATTTGAATCTTCTCCCTTTTTTTCTTAGTGAGTCTGGCTAAGGGTTTGTCCATTTTATTTATCTTCTCAAAGAACCAGCTCCTTGTTTCATTGATCCTTTCTACTGTTTTTTTGGTTTCAATTTCATTTATTTCTGCTCTGATTTTTATTGTTTCCCTCCTTCTGCTGATTTGGGGCTTTGTCTGTTCTTCTTTTTCCAATTCTGTTAGGTGCAATTTAAGGTTATTTATTTGGGATTTTTCTTGTTTGTTAAGGTGAGCTTGTATTGCTATGAATTTCCCTCTCAGGACTGCTTTTGCTGCATCCCATATGAGTTGGTATGGTGTATTTTCCTTTTCATTTGTCTCCAGATAGCTTTTGATTTCTCCTTTAATTTCATCAATGACCCATTGGTTGTTCAGTAGCATGTTGTTTAGTCTCCACATCTTTGTCCCTTTCCTAGTTTTTTTCCTTGCAGTTGATTTCTAGTTTCACAGCATTATGATGAGAAAAGATGCTTGTAATGATTTCAATCTTCTTAAATTTATAGAGGTTTGCCTTGTTTCCTAATATATGGTCTATCCTTGAGAATGTTCCATGTGCACTTGAGAAGAATGTGTACTCTGCTTTTTTTGGGTGGAGTGCTCTGTATATATCTATTAAATCCATTGCGTCTAGTTTCTCGTTTAAGTCCATTATTTCCTTACTGACTTTTTGTCTGGATGATCTATCTGTTGATGTAAGGGGGGTGTTAAGATCCCCTACTATTATTGTGTTATTGTTAATATCTCCTTTAAGGTTTTTTAGCAGTTGTTTTATGTACTTTGGTGCTCCTGTGTTGGGTGCATAGATATTTATAAGTATTATGTCTTCTTGGTGAAGTGTCCCTTTTATCATTATATATTGCCCTTCTTTGTCTCTCATTACCTTTGTTATCTTGAAGTCTACTTTGTCTGATATAAGTATGGCTACTCCTGCTTTCTTTTGTTTGCCATTAGCTTGGAGTATTGTTTTCCATCCTTTTATTTTGAGTCTGTGTTTGTCTTTAGAGCTGAGATGTGTTTCCTGGAGGCAGCAGATTGTTGGATCTTGGTTTTTAATCCATCCTGCCACTCTGTGTCTTTTGATTGGAGAATTCAATCCATTTACATTTAGAGTGATTATTGATATATGAGGGTTTAATGTTGCTATTTTATTGTTCATCTTCTGGTTCTTTTGCATTTCCTTCGTTTCTTGTCCTTTGTGTTTCAGACTGCATTAATGCTATTTTAAATCTCTCCTACCATGATGGAAACCTACTTCATTTGCTCTTGTTTGGTTCTCAGGGCAAGTGTACAATAGCTTCTGAACAGAACATCCATTGGTTGGAATAGCACCATTAATTTACTTAGGCCTTTTAAGCAGGTGAAATCATTTCAACTCCTTTATGCCTTCTCTGCAGGCCCTTCTTTCTTAGGAATTACCCACACTGCAACAAACTTTACTCCAGTTTCCCCTAAAGACTCAGAAATTCTCCTAGGTCCAGTCTGTCACTGCTAACAGATACCTATTGAGTGATCTGCTGTGAACTCACCTTCTTTCCATTTCTCCCTACTGATCTTCTGTCCCTGGCTGATTCTTATTTGTTTCATTGAAGGCAGGCATCATGGAAGAAGAGAAAGAACACGGGATTTGGAGTCAGAAAACATGAATTGGAGTTCAGCTGCAAACCTGTTGGCTGTGTGCCCTTCAGCCAGCCACCTGCCCTCCAGAGCCTAAGTCTCTTCATTTGCAAGGGGGCTGGGGCTGGGGGTGGGAGGTGGTTTAAAATCCCTGTGCTCGGCCCCTCCCTCTAAAGGGGTGAGGGTAGGATGAAAGGCTCCTCAGGCCCTGCTGATGGAGTCTTGCTTTTGTCCCCAAGCCTCTTGATCGAGTTATAGCAGAATGAGCACTGAGTGAACTTCACTTTCAGAAACTCAAAGTGAAACAACAGCCTTAGCAAATGAGACTTTGAGCCAGACAGAATGTAAATCAAACCAGTCATCCTTGCCATTAACTCAAAATGGATCAAAGATTTAAGTATGAGAACTATAACTATAAAAGTTCAAAAGTTCAAAACTCTTAGAAGAAAATATAGAGATAAATTGTCATGATCTTGGCAATGGTTTCCTAGATATGACACTGAAAGCACCAGCTACCAAAGAAAAAATAGATAAATTGGACTTCATCAAAATTAAAAGCATTTGTATTTCAAAGGATATATCCTTCCTTGCCGTTGTATTGTTTCAATAGCCCTGAATAAAAAATTGCATGGGCATGGTACTGGCATAAGAATGGATATATAGATCAATGGATAGAATTGAGAGTCTAGACATAAACTCTCATGTTTATGGCCAATTGATTTTTTTCAATTATGCCACAACAATTCCTTGGGGAAGGAATAGTCTTTTCAAATGGGGAAGGAAGGGTGTTGGGAAAACCGGATATTGTCAACCTTAAAAATAGCCAGTTCTCTTACCAGCAAAATGAATACCCAAAGAATTGCAAGTTGGGATGTGCATGCTATGGTGGACCATAGGCAAGTGCAACAAACAGGGGAGAGGAACATTATTCTATAGAGAAAAAGGAGGAACTTGGGAGGGGTTGTTTTGAACAAAAGTCAATTGGAGAAGAGCAAGAGTTCAGGGTGGTGATGGTTTCTCAAGGGCTGAGTAGCTGGAGTAGTCAATTTCTATTTGGGATGCAATGTACATCTCTTCCTGTAATTAATGATCCTTTCTGGTTGACTACTTCTGTTGGGGTCTGTAATTGATGATTCTTTCTGTTGATGACTTCTTTCTGTTGGGGCCTGTAATTGACTATCTTTCCTATAATTGACCTGGAGTGGTACTGCGTGAGAGCTCCCCCTTCTGGCCTCCTGACTCCACTTTAAAAGAGGTTTCTCTTGATTAATTTTCACAATATTAACATGCAAAAGAGTAAATTTGGACCCCTTACTTCTCACCATATATGAAAATTAACTCAAAATGGACCAGAGGCCTAAATATAACAGCTAAAACTATAAAACACTTAGAAGAAAACATAGGCGTCAATCTGTATGACCCTGGATTAGGCAGTGGTTTCTTATATATTACACCCAAAGCACAAATGACCAAAGGAAAAGTAGATAAATTGGACTTCAAAATTTAAAACTTTTGTGCTTCCAAGGACACTGTCAAGAAAGTGAAAGATTGGAAACTTTCTATATTGCTGGTGGGAATGTAAAATGGTGCAGCCGTGGTGGAATACAGGTTGGCAGTTCCTCAAAAAATTAAATATAGAACTAACACATGACCCAGCAACTGTACTTCTGGGTATATATCCAAGAGAATTGAAAACAGGTGTTCAAGCAAATACTTTGTACTCAAATTCACAGTAGGAAAAAGGTGGAAACAACCTAAATATCCATCAACAGATGGACGGATAAACAAATTGTGGTGTATCCATTCAGTGGAATATTATTCAATCATCAAAAGGAATGAAGTACTGATTCGTGTGACAACATGGATAAACTGTGAAAACATTATGCAAGTGAAAGAAACCGGTCATGAAAGGCCACATATTGTGTGATTCCATTTATATACAATGTCCAGAATAGGCAAATCCATAAGAGACAGAAAGTAGATTAGTGGTTGCCAGCACCTGGGGGAGGAGGAAATGGGGAGTGACTGCTTAATGGGTACTCAAGTTCATTTGGGTGTGATGGATATTCTGGAATTACATAGTGGTGATGGTTGCACAACCCTGTGAATACACTAAAAACCACTGAATTGTCCACTTTAAAAGGCTGAATGTCGTGGTATGTGCATTATAGCTCAATAAAGTTAAATTACAGGGGCAGCACTGAGGGTGTGTAGTGGGTGCAGAGGTCAAGAGCATGGGCTTCTGGGTCAGAGGGACCTGGATTCAAGTCTCAAACCCTCCCTTCCTAGCCGAGCGTCCTTGGGCTGGTGGCTGAAGCTCTCCGTGCCTCAGTTTACTTATCAGTAAAATGCATCTGATAATACCCCCTCACAGGGTTGCTGTGAGGATTCCAGGGGATAACTTAATAAATGTAGGCAGTGCCGTTATAATTACAGTTGTGGTGGTGGTAGTTTTTCTCATCCTGGACAAGAGAAAACTCAAGGAGGGCTGAGGTCTGTCTTCCAGTCTCTGCAGGGCTATCAAGGAGAGAATGAGTTCGACTTTCTCCCTGAGACCTGAGCAGTAAAAATAGGAGCCATAGAAAGATGTTGGAGAGAATTTTCTACAGGGTTTTAACAAGAGACAATGGGCTGCCTTGGGAGGTAGTGAGGAGCAGGTCACTGGGGGTGTGCAAGCAGAGCCTGGATAAGCCCTTGGCAGGGTCCATGCCACACACAGGGGTCTGGTCCAGACAACCTCCAAGCCTCCAACCTTGAGAAGCTCGGGTTTTAATGGATTACACAGTGAGTCAGGTGACAACTCTGTGGGGAGGCTGCCAACATCCTCCGCCGTGCTCTCATGAACTGGAGAAAGGCCAATTCGCTCCCGCAAGGAGGAGGAGGGAGGAGGCCGCAGTAAATTAACGTGGTGGCAGGCCCCCTTCGGGGATCACACTCTGTAAGTAGGTGGAGGAGTCGCTCTTTGGGAGGCTGGCTGAGAATTAAATAGACAGCTCTCCTCCTCCTCTCCTTTTGGGACCACAGGCCCAAGAAAGGCCAGCCTGCGGGGTGGGGGGGTGTGAATGCACAAGGAAGGGTAGGTCTCTGTGAGGACAGGGCCCTCCCCTGGGGGAGAGGCTGGAGCTGGTCCACGTGGGGTGAAGTGAGGAGATTACTTTCACACCCCACCTTTGAATTCTTCTCCAACGGTGGAGTTATGGTCTCTCCGTTTTCTGGCCATCCTCCTCTCAGTACCAAGGAACCCACCCCCACCCCCCAAATCCTGCTCTTCAGTCCTTGAGCATTTTTCTTTTTGAAAGGCTGACCATTAAAGTCCACATATTCCATTCATATGAAAGTCCAGAATAGGGAAATCTATAGAGACAGAAAGTAGACTAGTGATGGCCAAGGCTGGCAGGATGGAGCGGTAGAGAAAGAATAGCTAAAGGATACGAGATTTTTTGGGGGGGTGACAGAAATGTTCTAAAATTGACTGTGGTAATAGTCGTACATATCTATGAATATACGAAAAATTGTTGAATTGCACACCTTAAATGGGTGAATTGTATAGTATGTGATATATGTCAATAAAGCTGGTTTTTTTTAAAGAAAGCCAATCATTGGGTGGTCTTTTGTTACCTGACCTATCTCTCTTTAAATTTCTAAGAAATCCCAAAAGAACACATGCCACGGGTCTGTCTGCACCTGGCCTGCATCAGCATCATTCTTGGGCCTGTTGTTACTGGCGCTGGGTGCTGCACCATTGGGCTGGGCACCTCATTGTGATTGCAGATGGCTGGCCAAATGCACTGTGTGTATGCAGCAATGAGAACTATCTGGAAGGCATTTAATATAGTGACTCACAGGGTCATGCTTGGAAAATTAATTCAAATTGGCTTGGCATCAAGCCAAGGAAAACTGTCTGAAGAGGCTGTAAACAGAAGGTAATGGATTGAGTTGAAGGAGGGATAGATGGAAGGCAGCAGGGGGAGGCCCAGCCATACAGTCCCCAAGGTGGCTAGCTGGAGGGGCTAATGTGGTGACTGGCAGTCTTCGTGCTGGGTTGGAGGCTGGGAACTGGGACCCAAGTCCTGGACCTCTGTCTTGTGCCAGATCCTCTCCCCGCTCTGGAGTCCCTGGTACCTGGTCTATTCCCACATTCCCCCGTGTCCCCCCATCCCTCTCCCCTGCCCCTCCCAGCAACACTGATCCCTGTTACTCCCAGATATCCCTGGCATTCCTGATAATTTTGTTTGTTCCTTATCTCCCTCCCTACGTGAGTTCCTTGAGGGCAGAGAGGGGGCAGTTGTAGACAAACCAGAGCTTGTGCTGCCCCACCACAGCGTCTACCCCAGGGAGGCCCTGGTGGGCTGCTGAGGGGTTCTGCATTTTAAACCCACACCTCAGTGGACAAAAATATTGATGCAAGCCTTTGCTTCCAGTAGTTTGTGCTGGGAAAATATATGTTTCTTTATGGGTTTTCCAAAGAGATGTTATAATGCCTTTGGTTTTTTTACAGATTTATTGAGGTTTAATATAGATACCATAAATTGTAGGTGTACGATTCAGTGATTTTTGGGAAATTTGTAGAGTTGTGCCACCATCACCACAATCACTTTTTAGAGCATCTCCATCACTAAATATGCCTTTTAAACCCTGCGTTGCCCCCATATTCTGATACACCCAGAGGTGCAAAATGTCTCCTTTCTTTCCCTTCCCGGCTCTGGGGAGTGAAAGCGTAGTGACCCGGGGGCCAGCCACCTGAGTTCTCAGCCCAGCTCTGCCACTGAGCTGTTGTAAGACCTTGGGCAAGCCTTTCCCCTCTCTGGGCCTAGTTTTTCCTCCTGGAAAGTGATGGAGTTGGGACTGGGAGGGGACTTGGCTGTTCCTTGGAGGGCCTTCCAGTTCCGGCACTGTGTGAGTATCTCTGCTCTGGCAGGAGGGCATGGTGAAGGCCCAGGGGTGAGGAGCTCTGGGACCCTGCAGGTCTAGAGCCTATCATCTGGGCCCCGCTGGCACCTGCACAGGTGAGAGCAGGGATATGGAGGGCTCCAGATGCTTCCTGGGCAGAGCGCTTGGGTCGGGGACTCCTTGACCAGGCATTAAAATTACCCCACCCCACCCCAGGCAGGCACACTTACCATCCCTGCAGCTGGAGGTATGACCAATCTTGGGCAAACCGAGCAGAATGTAAGCATGCACAGGAACACTGATGCCTTCAGAGGGGCCCCCAGGAGGCCTCACACGTTTGCCATACCCCTCCGGCCCTCACTGCCTCCCCTGGCTGAGTGAATTCAAACAAACATTTCCTGAGTGCCTCCTAGGGGTCAGGGTTCAGGTGAGGAGGCCCCACAAGGGACGTGGACGTGAGCAAGACAGTTTAGGCATGGAGAGCTTCACATTCTCCACAGTGGAGGGAATGGGATGTATAAGTTTCCTGTTGCTGCTATGACCAATTGATAAAATTTAGTGGCCTAAGACAGCACATATTTATCTTACAGTTCTGGAGGTCAGAAATCCAAAATGGGTTTTGCTGGACTAAAGTCAAGGTGTGGGCAGGGCTGTGTTCCTTCTGGAGGCTCTTGGGGAGAATCCATTTCCTTGCTTTTCTAGCTTCTGGAGACTGCCCACATTCCTTGTCTTGTGGTCGCATCATTCCGATCTCTGCTTCCTTTGTCACATCTCCTTCTTTGACTGACTCTCCTGCCTCCCTCTTATAGGGACTTTTGTGATTACCTTGGGCCTACCCAAATAATCCAGGATAGTTTTCCCATCTCAAGGTCCTTAACTTAATCACATCCGCTAAGCTTCTTTTGCCATGTAAGGTAAGATAGCCAAAGGTTCCCAGAATTAGGACGTGGACATCTTTGGCAGCCATTTTTCTGTCCATGCCACAAGGCCTCAGCTCATCTGGGTGTCACCCAAGTAGGCCAGGTGAGAAGACTCCAGGCAGGGGGACAGGCTTTGTGACAGCCTCCACAATAGCAGAGCTTTGGCATTGAGTATGGATTTCATTTCTAGAAAGTCAAATTTGAGGAATAAGGTGAGGGATCAAAGATAGTATGGCAGTTACAAGGAAAACCAAGGCATGGCTGTAAATCAGTGCACAGGGGGCTCATTCATCTGGGGCCCAGTGCAGCTCTGGAGCTGTTGCCTTAACAGGAAGGCAGAACTATTTTGACTATTGCAGGCATTGCTGGAATAAACGTATGTTTGTTTGTGTGGAAGCAGAGGCAGGAGATCTGGGTTTGTTCATTTTTTTAAAATAAAAGTTTTAATTTTGAAATGATTTCAAATTTACAGAAAAGTTGCAAGAATAGTACAAAGAACTCTCATATACCCTTCACCAGGTTCCCCAATTGTTAACATTTTACCACATTTTCCTTAAGATTCTCTCTCTCCCTTCTTCTCTCTGTTTTCCTCTGCATGCATACACACACACACGTTATTTTTTTCCAAGCCATTTGAAAGTAAGTTGCTGATATAATGCTTCATTACCCCTAAATGCTTCAGTGTGTATTTTCTAAAATCCAGGACATTCTCCTACATAACCACAGCACACACATCAAAATCAGGAAATTTAACCCTGCTACCTAATCCATAGAGACCCCATTCAAATTTCTCTGATTATTCAAATAATTAATGTCTTTTGTAGCAAAAACAACAAACAAAACAAACTTCTTTTGCCACCAACAATAACAACCACCAACAAAAAACCTTTCATTTTCCTGGTTTCTCTTCTGGCCTGAGATCCAGTCCTAGACCATATGTTACATTTAGGTGTCACGTCTCTTTAATCTCCTTCAATCTGGAATAGTTTCTCAGTCTTTCCTTGTTTTCCACGACCTCGACACTTTTGAAGAACACAGGTCACTTATTCTGTAGATTGTCCCTGCATTTGGGTTTGCTTGATGTTTCCTCAGGAACGCTTGAGGAGTGAGGCGTTCTCTGTACAAGATAGCAGGAGGTATGTGATATTGATTTGTCCCATTACTAGTGGCATTAACTTGGATCACTTGATTAAAGTGTTGTTTGCTAGGCTTTTCCACTGTAAGGTGAATTAGTAAGGATTTTGTAGTTATCAATTTATTGGTAATTAATAAGTATTTGGTGGGAGATACTTTGAGATTATATAAATATCTGTTCCTCATTAAACATTCACCCACTAGTTTTAGCATCCATTCATAATTCTTGCCTGAATCAATTATTATTATGATGCTTGCCAAATGATGATTTTCTAATTCTATCATTCTGTCTACATTTATTCGTTGGCATTCTACTATAGAAAGAGCTTTCCCTCCTCTCCCACTTAATTGTCGGTTTGTTTGTTTATATCAGTATGGGCTCATGAATTCCTATTTCATTCAATGGATTATATATCATTCATTACTATCATTTTTTATTTTGATACTCATATTGTCCCAGACTTGGTCAGTGGGAGCTCCTTCAAACTGGCTTCTGGGTCCTTTTAACATGTGTCCATCATTCTTTGAGCCTGTCCTCAACTTCTTGGCAGTACAAGATGTTCCAGGCTCATCTGGAAACTTCACTGCCCCAGAGAATCAACCATTTCTTCAAGGAACCCTGGGTCACTTAGTGGACAAAGTTATTTAGAAACCAAGATCTGGTAGCTAAGTGTGCTCATTGTTACTGAGATGTCATTGCTTCTAGGCCTGCTCAGCAGACAGAACTAGGAAATATATGTGTGTATAATCACATGCACATCACACACACACATCTACATTTACATATCTAAAGCCAGGAATTCACACCAATTGCTGCCATTTGAATCCAACAACCCAGAATTTATTCTTGCCCTCCGCTTTTCCTTTTTTGCACTTCCCTTTTCCAATAATGAGAAACCTGGTCCTTATTATCCTCAACACATTTACTTACTTGCTCAATTCCCCACTATGGTACTAATGTCCTGGTCACAAAGGCCGTCTCGTCTGTGGCTCCACTGGGCCTACCTGCTGTACCTGCTGAGGCACCCAGCCTGACACTGCCCAGTGCCGCTGAACCTGACACCAGCCTGCTGTGTGACCTTGGCCTCCTCCCTTCCCTCCCTTCATCTCACTCAGGTAACGGGAGTGGCAGGTAGCAGTCTGTGCCTCTTCCGAGCAATGTGCAGAGTGCTGTGTGGGGCTAGAGCTTAAGGAAGGACTAGGGGCATGAGAGACGTGGGTCAGTGCTTCTCAAACTGGGGCTCACAGAGTCCCCAGGGCAGTTGCTGACTGCAGGAGAGGAGTGGGCAGCTCTGGAGCAGTAAGGAGTTTGGATTGGGACTGGGTCCTTTGGCCTACGTGGAGCAGTGAAAAGCGTGAGCTGGAATGTGCAGATCAAATTTGCATCTTCTTTAGAGGCTCTAGCAGTTCTCCAAGCCTGTAAGGGGAAGGGCTGAGCAGATGGTGGGGGATAAGACTAGAGGCAGAGACCAGGGAGGAGACTGTTGCAGGAGGCCAGGGAGGGGGAATGGAAGTGGGAACTAAGGCAGTGGCAGTGGCAGAAGAGGAGACAAGCAACAGAGGTGGCCAAGTTCAGGGAAATCTTCCCCTTTCTGAGGAACCTAGAGACCAACCTGAATGGTGAGGCCTCAGGCCAAGACTGGGAGATTGGGAGGGAGAGCAGTGGGGAGGGGGGGAGAGGAGAGGGGGGTGAAGGAGGATTCTTTTGATTCAGAGGCGAGAGTGGGACCTCACAGTGAAGCCTCTGCACCAGGAGGATGAAGGTTCAGAATTCAGGAGAGGCACTCTATGGGGATAACGCATCAAGGCCACGAGAAGGGATGAGCTCTTGGAGGGGCAGGGAGTGTGGGGCAGTTGGGGTGGTGGGAGCATGTGGCAGCAAAGAAGAGCCAGAGTGGGGAAGGAGGGGAGACAGGAGGGGGTGCAATACACCCTGAACAGTGGCTCACCCTGGCCGAGCCAGATTCCCTGAGGGAGCCTGGACCCAGGAGCCCCTCTGGGTGGCCCTTGTCCTTAAACTTCAGTGAACATTTCAATACCTGCGAGATCATCCAGCACGAAGATCCCCACCCTCCCCCACTTAGAGGAAGGCTCATCCATATGGGCCCCATTCAACCCTGTGGATTCCGCAGTCTTTAAGCACTCTCTCCTCCAGGCAGGCGACCGTGACTTGCAGGAGGATCTGAGGATTCAGATGCTCCTAAAGAGCTGCATGAAAATCTAGTCTCAAACCTTAAGTTCCCCAATTGACATCCTCACTCGGCCCCAGTGGTACTCAACACCTTAGCTTTAAGCCTCTCTGATCTCTTGCCTCTTTGTTGGGGAGAAAGTGATCTCTTTACACACATCCTGGAACTGCCCCAGATGGACTGACATCCTTTTGTTGCGTGGAGAATCTCAGCGGGGACTGTTTGCATGTCCCAGTTTTCCCATGGGGGGCGCCCTAAAATGGCCTGGAATCCATCGTTGATGACATTGGTCTGGCCTAACTCCTGCCTAGGCAGTGACCAGAAGATGAGGCCAAGCCCAGAAGTGATGTAGTAGTGTAGAGGACAACAACAAGAGTGGTCATGTCACCCAGTAGCACAGGTGACACCCTGTGACAGGCCCTGACTCAGCTTGGCACCCCTTGGTGCCTTGGACTACTCTTCCTGCCCATTCCTTGCCCTGTGTAAAGCTGGAAGCCCACCCCTCGCTCCTCCTCTACCTCTACCCTCTCGGGTAGGTCCAAAACTCTCTTAGAGGTCACCTTCGCCGGGGTGCTCGTGACAGCAGTGGCTGGAGCCTGAATGGAGGCCCCATTCCCCAGAACCCGGTTTTCTTGCTGCTGCCTGCACAGAACCGTTTTCTGATTGCTCATCAGAAGCACCCAGGTACGTCCTGCAGCAAGCAGGTGATGGGCCTTCCCTGCCCAGCAAGAGACCCACCGAAACATCACTCACAGGCCAGCCTTGGAGTGCGGCTTCCTGTAAGCGATGAGCTGCCTTAGGTCCTGTTGGATTAATCTGGCTTCTACACAAGTGTGTGCTTTATAGACTGTCAGCAGTCAGTGATTCTTTGTTGCTGACTTTGAAAGCCGTATCATATCCCACTTAGCCAACTTGGGGCAGTTGATTCATTGATCCGCAGGGGCAGAGCTCAGGGTGATCGCAGGCCTTAGGAGACAAGCAGGAAAGGGGCCTGGCAGACAGGGCACACTCTCGCTGCGCCTGTCTTGAAGCCAGTCATAATTATCATCAATTCAACTTAACCCACATTTCCTGGATGCCCCGCTGTGAGAGGCCCTGGGCAAGTGCTGCAGGAATACAAGGTGAAGCAGCAGCTCTGGCTGCTGACCTCAGTTTGCTCTGGTCTGTGAGGGGCCAGGCAGAGCACACAACCTGGGGCCTTAAAGCCCATGAGCCCACTGCGTTGCACAGGCACACTTTGTATGTGGCTGGTGGTCACACTCCCTCCCGTGCAGCAGAGGCCAGCCACCTGCTGTCACTGTGCATCCTTCTCCCCCAGCACACGCCTGCCTCACTCATACCCTCCCTCACATTCACACACACTCCCTCACGCATACCCTGTCACTCACATACACATATTCCCACACCCAGACACACTCTCACACTCATACACGCTCACACACATATGCTCTCACATACCCACTCTCACACACTCACATATATGTCCTCACATACACCCATACCCACTCTTGCACAAACCCTCACTCACATGTTCACACATACTCCCTCATACATGCATGCCCCCCACTCACACACATATTCCCTCACACACATGCATGCTCACATACTCACCTACACATGACCTCTCACACCCCCACTCACACTCATACAGGCTCACAGTCACACACTCTCACACAAGCCCTCACTCACACATGCTCACACATACTCTCATTCATATACATGTCTGCACCTACACACAAACCCACACACATTCATATACTCTCACACACGTACATCTTCACATACACTCACACACCCACATCCCATCACACAGCCGCACAACCACACATGCTCATACATACTCTCTCATTCCCATACATATGCCCTCACAGACACATGCTCACACCCCCCCACACTCCCGTGTAAGCCCTCACACACACCCTTTCACACCACATGTGGTTTCCACAGAGGCATGAGAAGAGAAGTTTGTCCCTAGATTGAAAGGAGACAGGAGGGAGTTCTTTTTATTTTTTTTAAACACCTGGAGAGCTTTTCAAAAATACACAATCCTTTGACCAAGCCTCTAGACCTCACTACCAGGTGACAGGAAATACAGGGGTAGGCACATGTGTCTCTGAAGCTGCAGGGGAGCACTTTCATTCATTCATTCAGTCCATCAAATACTCTTAAATATTGATTGAGCACCTACTAAGATCCCAGATATCAAGAATATATACAACCTTAAAATTATCAAATCGCTATATTGTATACCTGAAACTAATATTGTACATCAATTATACTTCAGTAAAAAAACAAGAATACATAAAACCTTGAACGAGAAGACTCAGCCCCTGCCCTGGCAGATCTCACAGTCTAGTGGAAAGACATACAAGCAGAGGATGGCAGTGTGGCCCAGAGCCTGCTGGGCAGAGGTGCTCTGTGGGTGCACTGAGGAGAGGTCCCTCTCCTGAACAGGGCGACTGGCTAGCAGCAGTCCTGCCTGCTCTATGCAGGCGGAGGCTGGCACTCAAACGAGCTCTGTGGGTGGCAAACTTGAGGGCGCAGCAGCAGCCCCTGGAGGGCTTGTACAACACAGATTCCTGGGCCCCAGCCTAGAGTTTCTGGGTCAGCGGGTCTAGGGTGGGGCCTGAGCACTTGCATTTCTTGCATGTTCCCAGGTGATGCTGATGCTGCTGGTCCGGGGATCACACTGGAGAACCACTGCACCGGCTCGGCAACTGTCAGGCCCTGGGATGGAAGTCTGTACGGGGAAGGAAAGGGGCACATCTGGCTCAGGGGAGCAATGGGTTCAGCCTGGAAAGGCTCACGCTTACAGAAAGACAACTATATTAGCTTCCTAGCACTGCTGGAATAAATCACCACAAAGTTAGTGGCTTTAAACTACACAGATCTATTACGTTATAATTCTGGAGGTTGACAGGGTGACAAGGGTCTCACTGGGCTAAGATCAAGGTGTCAGCAGGGCTGTTCCTTCTGGAGGCTCTAGGGGAGAATCCAATCGTCGCCATTTTGTTTCTAGAGGCCACCTGAGTTCCTTGGCTCATGTCTTCATCACTCTAGTCTCTGCTTGCATCCTCACATTTCCTTCTCTCTGACCCTCCTGTCCACCTCTTCCCTATTTAAGACCCTTGTCATTAGATTAGACCCACCTGGATAATCCAGGACAATCTCCCCGTCTCAAGATCCTCATTTTAATCACATCTACAAAGTTCCTTTTGCCTTATAAGGTAACATACTCATGGGTTCTGGGGATTAGGACATGGATATCTTTGGGGGGCATTATTCAGCTGACCACAGAAATGGAGATTAGGACCAAAGACTAACAGCAGCGGATCTGAACAGAGCACCTACTACAGGGCAAGCATTGCCCTAAGGGTTTCGCACACGCCATCTTGAATTTTCCCTGCAGCCCCATGTAGTAGATGCTAGCAGGACCCCAGTTTTATGGCCGAGGAACCAAACTTAAGAGAGGTGAAGTGTCTTGCCCAAGGTCATGCTGCTAGGAAGCAATGGAGCTGGGATTTGAACCCAGGTCTCTCTGGGCCCAGAGCTTATGTTCTTGACCACTAGGCTGCACTCTACTGCCTGGGTAGTGCTGTCCAGGTTGGTGAGAAACCCAAATCTCCGAAACAGAAGAAATCCCCATGCTCCTCTCTTCTCCCTGCTTCTCCACCTCATCTTCACCCAGGCCCCACTCCCTCTGCCTCCTCTCTGCCAGGTGGTCAGCTACTGGCCTTTCTATTCTCCTCAGCCATAGTGGCCTAGAGCCTTTCCCATCTGCCCAGCTTCCACGTGTCCCTCAGCAGGAAAGATAAAAAGTCCTTCCAAGACCAGTGAGGGCTCGTCGGGGGCTCGTGCCTGTCCTTGGACCTCAGAGAAAGGGACAGAGAGAGTCTAGAGGACTGGGACCTCTGGGGAGCCCCTGTGCAGGTGGCCTTGGGTGACTGATGATGCTTCACTCCCACCTCCCCAGTCAGCCCAGGCTGGTGACGTCTTGTCGGGGAGCAGGGTAGTTAGTCAGCCCACCCATCTGTTGGTTTTCTGGCTGGTGTATTCAGAGGGGACCAGGCAGCCTCCTACCTCTGCCTAGTTGTGTGACCTTGGAGAAGTTATCTGAATTCTCTGTGCCTCGGGTTCCTTATCTGTAAAAGGGGGAAAACAATAGAAACCACCAAAGAGACAACACCTGCAAACTGCTTAGTACATTACCGAGTACATAGTAAGTAATAGGAAACTGTGAACCATTATTCTGATTACTCTTCTACTAGCAGCCTCTACCATGGCCACTGTGCTGCGCAGGGGGCTCTGAGATTGTGCACAGAAGCCCCTGGCCACAGGAGCTCTGGGCCCTGCCTCAGCATGCGCCTTTTCCCAGGCAGGGAGCAGAGCAAAGAGCCCAAGGCCCAACATCTTCCCACATCACCCACAAGCTGCCTGGCCTGTCACCTAGACTCCCCTCCACTCCTTGCCCCAGCCTGAAACTAGCAGGCAGAATTGGACCTAAGGGGAGGGGCCCCTGGGACACATAAGCCCAAGTGTGTGGGGGGATCAGGGATGCCCACGTTCCAGCCAATGGGATGTGCTGGCCTAGCTGGAGCCCAGACCTGGCCCCTGGCCCTGGTGGGAGAATCCTCTGGGCTTGAATCCATGACGGGACTCTGGGCCTAGAAAGCAGAAACCCTGGGTTCCAGTCTCCACGTGGCCACCCAGTCTCTGATTACGATCTCTGATTTATATCCCACTACTTTCCAAAAGCTGCTAACAAAGACACATGCGCATCAAAGCCACTGATGACAGAGAAAGAAAAATTCAAAACATAAACCATAGCAAGACAGTTACTGTCATTGAACATCAAGTTCAGCTCTGAGCTTCCTGGTAAGCAATGACCAAGAGAGAAAAATGATGGAGTATGTGCATCTCATTGTCTCAATGTCACTTTCACAGGGCAGCTGACCTTTCCTTGGAATGACTTATTAGAGAGTTGGAACACCCCACGGACACTCTCCCCATGGGAGACTTGTGCAGAAACTTGGGGAATGAGCTCCAGGGAAGAAAGAGGTGTCTGCCTGATGGTGGAGGGAACACCAAACAAATTCAGTCCAGACCTGTGTTTCCTGTTTCTCTATCCAGAGCAAGACTGGACAACCAAGGGAGGAGTGGAGAGGGAAGGTGAGTCCCTTACCTCATCGCCCTTGACTACCACCCACCTCAGCTGAGCTGATGGTAACAAATGATTTCAGAGACCCAGATTCCCACCATTAGGCTCAATTCTTTGAACTGAGAATTTAGCAGCTGTTAACAGGCAAGTGTCCCTGGGAAGGGTAATCAATCCATGAAACCTCTGCATCCTTTATACTCAATTGTGATCTTGAAACCTGAGTGGGAGGTGTGGAGGGAGGGCCAGGAAGCTGTTATAGGAAATCCAGATCTCAACCTGGGACCCAGCAAGGGGAAAAGGTCGGCTTTGGGTTTATTATGTGTTATTGGTGACCCCCCCAGAATGCCTCTGGTCCCAGGACAGCATTCTAGGTTTGTGGGAGAGGTGACTGCATTCAGGACTTATCTCCCCGTTGCAGAATTTATCAGCTTAACCCATCAGGTGTGCCTCAAGGGCGGAGCCTGGGCCCTGTTCTTGTAGCTGCCATAACAAATTACCAGAAACTTAGTGACTTAGAATGACAGAAATGTGTTCTCTTACAGTTCTGGAGGCTGGAAGTCCAAAATGAGTCTCACTGAGCAGAGATCAAGGTGTTGCAGAGTCACACTCCCTCCGGAGGTTCTGTGGGAGAATCCTTTCCTTGCCATATCCAGCTTCTGGTGGCTGCCAGCATTCCTTGGCTTATGGCCACAGCACTCCTGTCTCTGCCTCTGTCTTTATATGGCCTCCTCGTCCTCTGTGTGTGTCATAAATCTCCCTCCTATAAGGCTACATGTGATTGCATTTGGAGCCCATCTGGATAATTGAGGACAATCTTCCTATCTCAAGATCTTTAACCTAACCACATCTGCAAAATCTTCTTTGCTATGTAAAGTAATATTCACAGGTTCCAGGGATTAGGATCTGGGTATCTTTGGGGGGGCATTATTTAGCCTCCCACACCCCCAAGTACTTAGTCTGGGGTCCAGCCCACAGGAGGTGTTCAATAAGATGTTTGTGGGCTGGCTGAAGAAATTGCAGTTTGAACTCTAAACTCTAAACCTGGTGGCTTCCATGTAGATTCTGGATCCCCAAGCAAAGGTTTGTTTTGGAGTTAATTGTTTACTTGTCCCTATATTAGGGGAAGAAGGTGTTACAGTCAGTCATGGACTGTATGGAGCAGAGAGAGATGAGGCCCAGGTCAAGTACTAGGCTGGCTGGGCTCCTGAGGGTAAGTCGATCACCCTCTCTGGACCTTGGTAGCTGCAGTGATAAAATCAGATTTGTAATCCTGCCTCCAGACATTAGTGCAATGACTCCATGAAGTAGGGATGTCTAATGTCATACAAATGCCAAGCATTGTTAGAAAAATTGTTACAGAGTTTAAAAGGAGGGAGAGGGAAGAGTTCAAGGTTCAACTCCAACGATTACATCTCTAATGGTGGAATTTAGGTCTGTGGGAGGCCTGTAGGAGCCTTTGAAACCCTGTGGCATCCTCTAGCTGCCATTAAAGTGGCCCCAGTGCTTCAGCCATGGCCCCTTGACACTCTTCTGCCACCCTCGGTACAGAGGCCAGAGTGGAAGGCTGCCCTGAGTTCTACTCTGCTGCTGGCCTTCCCTCTGCTTCCCCCCCAGTGTGTGAGCTGAAGTCCAGAAAGCCACACCACTCCCTTGTGGCACAGAGATGGGGAGGGGCCGCCCAAGGAGCTCAGGCACCCAGCTCCTGGGCCAGGGCCCCTTCCTCGGGGGCTGAGCACACAGGGGTGGAGTGGGCCCTGGAGAGGAAGAAATGCAGCAGTGAAGTGAAGTCAGGGAGTTTTGCTTCTGGGGCCTCTCTGTGAGTCCCAATATCCGGGCCCTTTCTGCAAAGCAGGGTAGAAGCATACAGTTGTGGTGGTGCAGTTGTGCTGTGCTAACTTCACAGAGACCCGGCAGGGTTTCCCTTCCACTGGGGACAAAACGGAGCACTCCTGCTGCAGCACTCCCTGTGCTCAAAGCATTGGGCAGAGAGAGATGATTGAGTCCTCAGGAGCCACGGCAGTAGCAGATACTCTCAGGCTTCCTGTTCCACCTGTTCATAGCAGTTTCCCATCGAGGAAGCATTGACTCGAGCATGGCTTGGCTTTCCTGGTGCCAGAGGACATTCATGGGTTGCCTTTGGGTCCTACAGGTTTCCTTGGAGTGCAATCACTAGTAGCAGGTGAGGTGAATGTGGTGGAGGAAGCACCGACTCCAGAGTTTCAGGGCTGCCAAAGACCCCAGAGGCCATCTGATTCAAGCCCCCAGGAACAGCCAGGGTGAGAAATAGGAACCAATGAGGGCAGGCAGGCCGGAAAACATGCTCAGGAGTGGGAAGGAAGGGGCATGCTAGGATAGAAAAGGCACCCGCTTGAGGGGCTGGAGTCAAGGTTTCTAGTCTCCACTCTGCTACTGACCAGCCCTGGGACCTTGGGCAAAATCAGTGAGGGCCCTCACTTTCCCTAGCTGAACAAGAGGGAGTGGGACTAGATTCACTGGTTCATTCACTGGTTGGCCAAATATGCATGGAGCACCTACTGTATTCCAGGCTTATTCCAGGCACTGGGAGCAGAGGATGCCCGGGGAGCAGAGAGGAAAGACAGCATTAGTGTGGTGGAGGCGGGAGGCAAGGTTGCAGAGCGTCACAAGGATCCAAAACCTGAGCTGAATTTTGAAGGCAAAGTAAGAATGTGGAGTGAGAAAAGGGCCAAGGACTAAAGGGGGTGGATGCCGACATTTTATTTTAGTGAAAAAATATACAAAACATAAACTTAACTATTTTAAAGTGTACAATTCAGGGACATTTAATACATTCATGATGTCGTACAACCACTACCTCTATCAAATTCCAGAACTTTTTCATTGTGCCAAAAGGAAACCCAGTACCCATTAAGCAGTCACTCCCATTCCTCCCTCCCCCAGCCCTGACCAACACTAATCTCCTTTCTGTGTCCATGGATTTGCCTGTTCTGGACATTTTCTATAAATGGGATCATACAATATGCAGGCTTTTGTGTCTGATTTTTTCACTTAGTGTAATGTTTTCTAGGTTCATCCATGTTGTAGCTTGTACCAATACTTCAATCCTTTGTATGGCTGAAAAAAATTGCATTGAATGGATAGACTACATTTTGTTTATCATTCATTGGTTGATGGACATTTGGGTTGTGTCCACTTTTTGGCTATGATGACTAGTGCTGCTATGGACATTTGTGTGCAATCCCTGTTTTGGTGGATAATCCTTGAGTCCCTGTTTTCAGTCCTTTTGGGTCTATACCTAGGAGTGGAATTTCTGGGTCATGTGGGAACTCCATGTTTGACTTGTTGAGGACCTGCCAGACTGTCTTCCACAGTGATGGCACCATTTTCCATTCCCAGGAGGAGTGAATGAGGGGTCCGATTTTTCTGCATCCTCTTCAACACTTGTTATTTGGAAGCTGACTGGTAAGGGACAGGTTAAGGAGGAGGAATCTGACCCAAACCAGGAGGAGCAGCTAGGAAGGGGGGAGGAAAACTAGGGGGAGCAGAGTGTCCTGGAGGCTTGGAGACAGCGAGGGGCCATGCGAGCAGAGTGAGGACAGTGCCCGCCTGCTCGGGAGGACTGCTTAGAGGGCTAGTTCAGGGCCGGGGCAGGGGCTTGAGATGGGGTAGGAGATGAGGAGGTGGAGAGAGCTTGTGTAGACACAGACAGCTGGGCTGGGAGGGGTTGGTCAATGTGGTGTAGTTAGGTGGGGGTGGCGGGGATGGGGGGGTTGGGATGGGGTTCAAGGGAGGGCTTTCGTCAGAGCTGTGGGACTTGCATGATGTAATTTCAGCAGGCTCCTGTGCGAGCAGTGCCTTCCATTGTTGCTGGGAGGTTGGGGTGTGTGCTGAAGGCGTGGAGGCCTGGCTGGCCTGACAGTTTGTTGGAAGAGAGACTGTCGGGAGCCAGCCGCCAGGAAATCTGGCCAGAGCAATGCTAGGGGAGCCGGGGAAAACGGGATCTGGGGAAACTCGAGAAAGTGGGGGTAGTGATGCAACCATCCCCAGCATGGAAATAACAGGTCCCTGTCTCCACGAGATGGAAGACCCGGTGCCCAGCTCAGTGCCTGGCAAATGGTAGAGAGAGAGAGAGAGAGAGCGAGACAGCGAAATTTCCTCTCAGGTTCCCAGGAGTCCATTTGCATGAGATCCTGTGAGCTTCCTGGGGTAGCCAGCAGGGCTCAGGGGCAGGTGGTGGTGACAGCTGTTGGGGCTGTGGGCAGCCAGGGAGGCTCAGGAGACAAGGGTCTGGCAGGCCAGGCGGTTTCAGGGTCACTCCGGGTCATGTCCTCCTGCCCCCTTTCCCTGGCCTGCTCCCCACTGCCTGATCTAAGGGCCGTGGTGAGGCTAAGGTCCCACAGCAGCCCTTTGGCCATGGCTGAGCACCAAGTCCTGAGCCCAGCTGGCTGGGCCCCCGCCTGACCTCATTCACTGGGACCTGGTGCAGGCCGGTGCCCAGTGTGCCCAGTGAGTGATGGAAGATTGGGTCGGCACTGGGGTCTCTGAATGCCCTGCCAATCTCCCCAGCCTGGCCGACATTTTGCTGGGACCTGGGAAGGATGGACTTCCAGAACTGAAAGTAAGAGGAGAACACAGGGTGGGGTGGGGAGCAAGAGTGGGGAGGTGGGGGTGAGGGTGGCAAGGGTGTCAGGACGCTCCTGCTGTGCTGCTTCTTTTCTGGAAAGCATGTCACCCTTTCCAAAGCCTTTGCCATCTACTTCTGATGCTGAGCTAGCCTCCTAGTGCCTGTTGTGGCTGGGACCCCACAGGCCCTCCCCTGATTCACTGCCTCCCTGCAGGCATCACGGGGGCGGGGGGGGGGGGGGTGGGGGGGTGGGGAGGCCTGCTGGGGTAAGCAACCTCCGGTCACTCCCTATCCAAAGCTGGTCCCTCTCCATCCCTCCCTCCTCATTTGCCCTCCCCTTTCCCCTCCCCTCTTGGGTCTTCTCCCACCTGTTCCCCTCCCTCCTCCTCTATTTCTGCAAACCTCCTCTATTTCCTTCCTCTCCCTCCCTCCTTATCCCTCCCCCTCCTTCTCCTTCTTTTTTATTCTCCTCCTCAACCGCTCCTCTCTCCCCTCCTCCTCTATTTCCCTTTCCTTTCCTCCCCCTCCCCTCTCTATTTCTCTCCCTCCCCAGGCACCCTTCTCTCTCAGCCTCCCCACTGCCTCTCCTAGCTGACCTGGGTAGAGAACCAGGGTTGTTTCACCTGCCTTAAGCCTTTCCTGCTCTCCTTCCATTCTTTGCTGCCAGCCTGTGGAATAGTCCATCTCCCTCCCTTGCCAGGTGGAGGAGGAGGCTGGGCCTGAGTCTCCATGCCTTCCTTCTGGGGAGGGGAGAAGGGAGGAAGGAGAGTGGTGGGGAGGGAGAGGCAGGGAGGAGCTGCCTGCCCAACCAGGCCTCAGGAAGCCTGCTGTCAGCTGTGGGTGGGATAGGTGAGCAGGGATGGAACCCCTCGTGGGGCCCTGTCTACACCTCCCTGTCCACCACCCTCACCCTTCCCTCCTATACACACCCCGTGGCCCCAGTGCTGCCCGAGAAAGGAAAGAATGGGTGACAGCAGGACTGCTGTGTCACGTGGATGCTTTCTAAGTACTTCTTGGCTTCTTTCTGCTGGACCAGCTGTGATGACTGTGGCGCTCGTGGGAAACACTACAGGATGGCTGCCAGAAGTCCCCTCAGCCATTCACAAACAAGTCCCTATGCTGTGAAGGGACATGTGTATGGCCTAAGAGAGTCCTTTTGAGGTGTGTGTGTGAAGAAATGAAAAGAGTACAGAGAAGGCAGTCTAGACTTGGCCACCAGTGTGACTATGGTCAAGTCACTGACGCCCTTTGGTTCTCATTTTCCTCCCCTGTGTATTTTTTTGGCCTGGGTAGCCCCTGGGGTTCCTTTGAGCATGGGCACTCAGATGATTATAAGCCACTGTCCCACCTCTCCAGACTTCCTACTGCTGGTTGACCAGCTGCAAGGTGGCATGGCCTCTAAAGTCACATGCTGGCCTTCCCTGTACGCACTTGAGTGGCTCTCCAAGTGAGATCCCCGGGCCAGCAGCAACAACATCACCTAGGAGTTATCAGAAATGCAAATCCTCGGGACCCGCCCCAGACTCACTGACTCAGGAACTCTGGGGGTGTGCTCAGGAATCTGGGTTTTAACAAACCCTCTGGGTGATTCTAGTGCACACTGAAGTCTGAGAACCACTATGCCAGACAGTTTGTGTTAGCAGAGGGAGTAGGGGAGCAGTTTGTCCCAAACAGCAGGCAATGCACTGATCCCTGGGGGTTGACGTTCAGTCAGAGATGCATGCTCATGTGTTGTCTGTGTTGCATGCATATGTGCACATGTACAGACACACACAAGCACTTACTCTGTTTTCACAACAGCCCCTGACCAGTCCACCCCTCTATTGGCAGCCTTGCTTTAGATAGATTTGATTACAGCAAAATTAAGGATTTCTTTCCATGAAGGATACCACAGATAGTTAACAGACAGACGACAGATGGGGAGAAGATATTTGCTGTTTAAAGCCAACAAGGGATTAATGGATAAAATATACAAGAAAATTCTGCAAACCAACAAGAAAAAGACCTAACAGGAAAATGAGCAAAGCATATGAATAGGCAATTCCCAGAAGGAGAAACCCAAAAGGCTAGCAAGTAAGTATGTGAAGAGATGCTCGGCTTCGCTAGTAATCAGGGAAATGCAAATTAAAACAATGAGATAGGATACACACATGTCAGATTGGCAAAAAGCAGCTCTATGATGCCAAGTGTTGGCTAGGATAAGGAGAAAGGGGAACCATTGTGAGCGACTGGTGGGAGTCCAGCTAGATTGGTGCAGCTGCCTTGGAAAGCCACCTGGCAGCATCTGGCCAGATCAAGTGTCCATGTCCACACTGACCCAGCAATCCCTTTTCTGGGTATGCCCCCCAGAAATCTCCTGTGGGCCCACAGAGGGGCTATTAGTTTCCTGTGGCTACTGTAACAAATTATCATAAACTTGGTGGCTTAAAAGAACAGAAATTTGTTCTCTGATAGTTCTGGGGGCCAGAAGTCCAAAATCAGTATTGCTTAGCTGAAATCAAGCTGTCAGCAGGGCGCACTCCCTCCAAAGGCTCTAGTAGCCTTCCTTGCCTCTTCCAGCTTCCAGTGGCCCCAGGCTTCCTTGGCTTGTGACCGCATCACTCCAGTCTTCAAGGCCAGCACCTTCACGTTGCTCTCTGTTCAGTCTTCACATTGCCTTCTCCTCTGTGTGTGTGTGAAATCTCCCTTGCTTCTCTCTCTCTCTTTTTTTTTGGGGGGGGGGGTGGGCTGAGGAAAATTGGCCCTGAGCTAACTTCTGTGCCGGTCTTCCTCTATCTTGTATGTGAGTCGCCACCACAGCACGGCCCCTGACGGGTGGTGTGGGTCCACACTCGGGAACCAAGCCCAGGCCACTGAAGAGGAATGTGCCGAACCCAACCACTAGGCCACAGGGCTGGACCCCTTGCTTCCCTTTTATAGGAACACATGTGTACTGGGTTCAATAGTGTCTTCCCAAAATTCACGTTCACCCAGAACTTCAGAAAGTGGCCTTATTACGAAACAGGGTCTTTGCAGATGTAATTAATTAAGATGAAGTCATACTGGAGTAGGAGGGACCTTTAATCCAATGAGTGGTGTCCTTGTAAAAGGAGGAAAGGTTACATGGAGACACAGGGAAGGTCATGTGAAGATGGAGACAGAGACTGGAGTGAGGCTGCCGCAAGCCAAGGAATGCATGGGGCCACCAGAAGCCGGAAGACACAAGGAAAGATTCTCTCCTAGAGCCTTTGGAGGGAGTGTGCCCGGCTGACAGCTTGAGTTCAGACTTTTGGCCTCCAGAAAGATGAAAGAGTAAATGTCTGTTGTTTTAAACCATCCAGTTTGTGGTACTTTGTTACGGCAGCCCCAGGAAACTAATACAATATGTGATTGCACTCCAGGCCCACCCCGGCAATCCAGGATAATCTCTCCATCTCGAGACCCTTAACTTAATCACATGTGCAAAGTCTCTTTTTCTGTATAAAGTGATATGCGCAGGTTCCAGGGATTAGGACCTGCTATCTTTGGGGACCATTACTCAGCCTGCTGCAGGGACTGACACAAGGAGTTGAACATGCATTGCTTGTGCTAACAGAGGATTGGAGGCAACCCAGGTGTCCACCGCTAGGGAAAAGGAGAAGTAACTGAGTGGTTACAAGTAACCGACACAGGAACACACAGCAGCATGGAGAGCTAACACACACAGGGCTGAGTGGAAATGCACCCAAGAAGAAACTGAACAAGTTCTCCAGGACAGTACCCACACACACGCACGCGCACACATGCTCCCTTACACATTTGCCAGAGCACGCACTGGAGGGTTTGCTGCTGAGGGGAGGGCAACCGGAGTGGAAAACAGGGATTACAAGGACTGGATGCTTGGATGGATAGGTGGATGGATCCAGCCAGAGAGGGACCTCACACACCAATGATGGTGAGGCCATGAACTGAGGATTGTCATCACCTGAAGGCCAAAATAAACAAAGGAAAAGAAAAAGTCCCCGATGGGTCATTTCCAGTGAAGGCTGCCCCACTCTGGAAGCGCCTTGGCATGTTTTGCCTAAAGATACACTGTCCCATGAGCTGCAGTGGTAGCTGCTGGCAGCCAGTGATCTTCATCCTTCTCTTCCGTTTGGGAAGGGAGGAAGCATGTGGGCTTCAGAGTGGAGGGAGGACACCCTCCTTAGCAACACCAAGGAACAAAGAAAGCCACACGAATGCCATTTGCTGTCGCCCGACAGTTGTTTTCCATCTGCTGTGCTGCATGCTCCCTCCCAGCAGCCTTGAGCGGGCAGCTGACGTTGTTGGCTCACCCATCGGTCTTGGTTCAGAACTCCCATGGTTTTGTTCATTCTCACAGCACACCCTGCCTCCCTTTTTGCAGACACAATACTTCTCCCAATGCCACTTGATCAAGTAGCAGGAGTGCAAAATAGAACGAGACCAGTGGCCCTGGAAACAGTCATATAAATCATCGTGAATTCTGAATCAGGTTGGTAAATGGTCAGCCATTTTAACCCCTGGGGAGGGGGCGTGCATCTTGTTTGCTTCTTTCCCACTGGGTTCCTCTTAGTTCCCTGAAAATGCCACCCTTCTTGGCTAGGCTTGGGGAGGAAAGAGAACCCGACTTTTAATGTTTTGTCTGTTAGCACCAAGGCCAGAGGGAAAAGGGGGAGTAATATTTTATTATAACCTTTTCTTTATCCCCCACAAAGACCTTTTAGCAGAACTGACCTTCAATATTTTTGAATCTAACAATAACAAGAAAAATCTGCTTGTAGCATTCAGCTGTGTTCTTGTCTGGGCTCTCTTTGATCCACTTAAGGATTCATATTTTTGGGTACACCAACAGCTGCTTAATTTTGCTATTCATTCCTGTCCACCTCCTCACTCCTCCTGTTACAGACGTACCCGGGAGACCAAATTTCTGAACACAGGTGAGGACTCAAGCAGTGGTTTTTCATCTCTGAAGATGCTTTAAAACCCTGCTCAAGGTCTGTGCTCTTCGTGGACAAATATTTCTTTTGTGCCTTGACACAGCTGGCAGTCCTTGTTCAAAACAGAAACTGGTGCTAAAAACACAATTCATCTAGAGACTCCAATATATACTTAGTTGTCTGCTTGGGAGACAGAGATTCAGTCCAACCAGGAAAGAGAAGATGAGAGAGTGGGTGGAGGTAGCACGCCTTCCTTCCTCCTCACAGATATTCCTTGCTCGCCCACAAGGAGAGCCCTTCAGCCAATCACTCAGCCCCCCAGAGCCTCAACTTACCCATCTGTACAGTGAAGTGGTTGGAAGTAGATGCATATTTTCATACTCTGTTGCTAGAAGTTTCTGGGAGGTGCTTCAGGAGCCACTGTGGAGATAGGAGGAGACCTAGCAGGTGGGGATCCTGCCCCCCACTTTTCAACCATTGCCCCTCTACTTTCATCTTTTGTCTTGATAGGCTGTGGCATATGATTTCATTTGATAAGTCATTGATTTTGCTGCTAAAAACTGTGTGGAAACCATTGGACTAGGTGAACTCTAAGGTCCCTGTACTAGTTTCCTGTGGCTGCCATAACAAATTACCATGAACTAGGTGGCTTAAAATAACAGAAATGTATTCTTTTCTGGTTCTGAAGGCCGGAAGTCTGAAATCAGTATCACTGGGCTGAAATCGAGGTGTAGGGAAGAATTCATTCCTTGTCTGTTCCAGCCTCTGGTGGCTGCTGGCATTCCTTGGCTGGTGGCCAAATTACTCCAATCTTCAAGACCTGCATCTTCAAATCTCTCTCTGCTCTGTCTTCACATGGCCGCCTTCTCTGTGTATCTAATCTCCCTCTGCCTCTCTCTTGTAAGGGTACATGTGATTGCATTAGGGCCCATCCAGACAATCTCCCCATCTCAGTATCCTAAACTTGATCACATCTGCATCTGCATAGACCTTTTTTTTGCCATATAAGTTAACATTCAGAGGTTCTGATAATTACAATGTGGATATCTATTGGGGGACCATTTTGCAGCCTACCACAGGCCTTTTCCACAATAAGATTCTAGGATTCACCCCCTCTCCCAAATTCCCATCTGAGTAGCTTTCTCTACATTCTCATGCCTTAAAGAACCTAAAAATACAGCATTATTCTTTTATTCAGCCCAGGAGTAGAGAACCCAAACTTTATTTCATCATCAAGAAAGAGTGTAGATTGGAGAGCCCCACCTGACCTATGATGGTTTTTATTTCTACAAAAGTCTAACGGGAATTATGAGTTGCTTTTGCTTTCATTGGCCTTGCTGCCAGAAGATAACGTGTGCCCTGCATAGCCACCAGGCAATGTAAACAGAAGCCCTGGTGCTGGCCCCAGGGCATGAGTCAGGCCTCCAGTCCTGGAACCTGTCTCCCAGCTTGGGCTCTCTCCTCTGCCCTGGGACCTGGCAGCGTCTGTCTGCCCTCTGACAAGGGGAGAACGCCTGCAAGGCCTCACAGCAGTAACTTCTAGGATTTGTTTGAAACATATTTTGTGGCAATGATAGTTTTTTGCCCCTTATATTCTATTTTTTTCTGGTCATAAAAATAATTCCTGTTTAGTGTCAAAAAATATAACAAAATAGGGCCAGTCCCAATGGCCTAGTGGTTAAAGTTCGGTGCACTCTGCTTCATTGACCTGGGTTTGGTTCCCGAGTGTGGAACCACACCACTCGTCTGTTAGCAGCCATGCTGTGGCGGCAGCTCACATAAACAAGAAACAAAATGGGAAGATTGGCAACAGATGTTAGGTCAGGGCGAACCTTCCTCAGCAAAAAAAAAAAAAAAAAAAAGAAAGAAAGAAATAGAATAAAAGTTTACCCATAATTCCACCTTTCCAGGACAATCTCATTTATGAACTGCATTCTATGTGCCTGGCCCTGGACTGAGTGTGCTCCATACTGTATCCCCTGCAATCTTCATGACCACCCTGTGAGGAGGGTGTTATCAGATCCACTTTACCTATGAGGAAACTGAGGCACAGAGAGGTTCAGCAACCAGCCCAAGAGCACTCAGCTAGGAAGGGATGGAGTTGAAACTTGAACGCAGGTACTCCTGACGCAGGGCAGGCAGCGAGGCGCCCTCAGTTCCAGGCCTAGCTCTGCCACTAACACCCATGTGACCTTGAGCCACCTCTTGGCCCTCTCTGGGACTCAGTTCCCCATCTAGAAAAGGAAAAGTTCACACTAGAGGCTAATGGCCTTTTCACCTGTAAAGTTCTATGATTTATTGAATGTCAACACTAGCATGCTAAGAGGTAATCTGAAACCCATCATAAATATTTAAATTAGCTAGCAACATATGCTGAGCTCATCACGAGCAAGATCCTGGAGCAAGCTCTAGAAGACAGAGGGTCCTACATAATTTGACACTCTCTTCTCTCTAGATCCCCCGGTCAAGTGTTCCAGAAGCTGGATTTCTATGTGATCCCTGGCTCATCATCATCATTATCATCATCATCATCCAGCTCTTAAAATTAAAGGCAGGAAGCTAGCAGGAGGCATTTCCCAGAGCCCACCACAGCAGCAGCAGCAGCAAGGCCACTGTGGATCTTTCTTTCTCCTCACCCTTGTTTTTTTCTCACAGCTTTTAGGCTGCTGCATTTATTACCAAATGATGCTGGCCCTCGTCTCTCGACACCGTCAAGCCTATTTGATTCCGTTCAAATTTTGCTCCAAGATCCTAGTAAGGACCAAACCCGTTGCAGGGCAGTGGGCGGTCTAGAGAGCTGTGGGAGCCGGTTCTAACCCTGGGGGTGTTTCAGGTCTGGTGGAGGAGCCAGGCAGGTACAGAAACAACTGGAACATCCAGGGCATTCTGGCTCTTAGCAATAGTGTGAGCATTGCCGAGTCGGATCACAGGATCTCCATGTGTGAGATTGGGCCCGGGGGTGGGGGGGGGTGGTTGGTGGCAGGAACCTGGCTGGAACTGGATCTTGAAGGGTCTTTCTGTGGCTTTATCTCAAAGTTATGGAAAGTCATGAAAGGATTTTAAACTGAGCAGTGACAAGATAGAAACGTACATTTATAAAAGATCCCTCGGGTTGCTGGCGTGGAGAGCAGATGATGTGAAAGGGCTGAGCAGGGAGACCAGTTAGGGGCCTCTTGTGGCTGACCAGGACAGAGATGATCACAGCTCAGTAGTGGGAGGTGGGAAGAAGCAGCTGGATTTGGCAGATATTTAGGAGATCAAATTGACAGGATTTGGGGACAGCACGGATGTGGGAGATGAGAGAGAGAGAGGGGAGCCAGGCAGGATGCTGAGGGGATGGTGGTGCCACTCTCTGGGGATGCAAATGGGGGAGGGGCTGAGGTTAGGGAGCTTGGTTGGGACACACTGGAGTGAGGTCCTGGAAGGTCACTTTTCTGATGACTTCAGCAATTGCCCTCAGGCCCTTTGACCTTTGCTGCCCTTCTCTCTGTGACTGTCAGCAGGCAGAAGAGTCCTGGATGGTCATTGACACAGGAAATGCCCTCTGTGGATCCACCCTCTGCTTGTTTGTTTACCTACTGAAAACAACCGGGCAGTGAAGCCTGTTAAAAAGACTGGGAGGCAGGAGTACCTAGTCCCAATTCTACCCCTGATGGCCTGGTGCCCTTGGGTAAAGCACTTGCTTTCTCTGAGCTCCAGTTTTCCCAAAATATGCCCAAATATCTCACAGGGCCTTTGTGGGGCACAGGTTAGATAGTAGATATGCAAGTACCTTGCACACTGTTAAGGAACAAAATGCAAAGTCGCATTATTGTTATCATCATTATCATTATCATCCTGTTCTCTGATCTGACTTGGCCATTTGTAGTTCATGTCTACAGTTCCCTACCTTATCATTTTATCTAGTTGTCCTTTTCTCTGATGACCAGTGAATCGTGCAGGCCAGGTACAAACATATCCAAAAGTAAGTGGAAAGTTGAGATGATAATCTAGATAAATCATGTAAAAATAAGCTTTTACTTGAAACATCTCAAGGCAGACTGATCTGAGAGTCACATCATATTTAAAAAGCTGTCCAGGGGCCAGCCTGGTGGCGTGGTGCTTAAGTCTGTGCGCTCCGCTTCGGCGGCCTGGGGTTCATAGGTTTGGATCCCAGGCGCAGACCCACGTACCCCTCATCAAGCCATGCTGTGGCAGCGTCCCACATACAAAATAGGGGAAGACTGGCACAGATATTAGCTCAGGGCCAATCTTCGTCACCAAAAAAAAAAAACCCAACCACTGAGCAACAAAAAAACAAACAACCCGATCAAAAAATGGGCAGAGGATATGAACAGACATTTTTCCAAGGAAGAGATACAGATGGCCAATAGACACATGAAAAGATGTTCAACATCACTAATCATCAGGGAAATGCAAATCAAAACTACACTGAGATATCACCTTACACCGGTTAGAATGGCTATAATCACCAACACAAAAAACAACAAATGCTGGAGAGGTTGTGGAGAAACGGGGACCCTCATTCACTGCTGGTGGGAATGCAAACTGGTGCAGCCTCTATGGAAAACAGTATGGAGAGTCCTCAAAAAATTAAAAATAGAAATACCGTATGATCCAGCAATCCCACTCTTGGGCATCTACCCAATGGACGTGAAATCAACCATCACAAGAGGCGTATGCACCCCTATGTTCATTGCAGCATTATTCACTATAGCCAAGAAGTGGAAGCAACCCAAGTGTCCCTCAACTGAAGATTGGTTAAAGAAGATGTGGTATATACATACAATGGAATACTACTCAGCCATAAGAAAAGATACAATTGTCCCATTTGCAACAACATGGAGGGACCTAGAGGGTATTATGTTAAGTGGAATAAGCCGGAGAGAGAAGGACAGACACTGCATGAACTCACTCATATATGGAATATAAGTGAACACACGGACAGAGAGAACTGATTGGTGGTTACCAAGGGGAAGGGGGGTGGGGGGGGCACAAGGGGTGAAGGGTTACATCCACAAGGTGACGGACAAACAAAAATGTACAACTAAAACCCCACAGTGTTATAAACTAAGACATCAATAAAAAAAAAAAAAGAATGATCTATAAAAGAAAAAAAAAAAACCCCAACCACAATAAAAAAATAAAAATCAAAAGCTATCCAGAATCATTTGAAAAGATCACCAAACAAAGGAGATCTGTTTACGAATACATACATTTTCCACTTTTCTGCAAGACCATAGAATCAGAGCATCTTCATTCATTCATTCATTCAGCAAACATTCACTGGGCATATACAGTGTGTTCTCTTCTAGACATCTGGGGAAGCAGGTGGGTAGGGGATGCTGCCCTCCAGGAACTCCAGTGGATGTTAGTGTGAGAAACGGCCCTGGAGATCATCTAGTATCTAGTGCAACTCTCTGACTGTGCAGAAGGGGAAACTGAGGACAAGTGAGGCTCAGGGATTTGTTTAGGGGCTTTCCAAGGCCCTTGAAGCTGTGGAAGAGCAGAGAGTGGAGCCCCGCCTGTGATCCTGGCCTGCTAGTCCTTCTGCGGTACCTCTGTCGGTTTGGGTTTGGATACGCAGAGCTATTTGCCCAATACTTCATGAAAACTGTCCCTCACAGCAAACACTCTGTATCAGGCCTTGGGCTGGGCCCCATGGAGGTGGAGCCATTGCAAGATAAATGGGGCTCAGTCCTTGCTCCAGAGGATCTGCCCATTGACCCCGCAATTACAGTTCCTTGGCCTAAGTGCCGACCCCCTCCCCGCTCCCCAGGGTTCTGGCCCAGTTGCCCCTTTCCCCCTCCCCAAACAGGACAAGGTCCACAGGACTAGGACCCCAGCAGGTGTTTACGGAATAAATGTTTGTTGAGGTAAGGCTAGTGTGGGTGTGGGGGCGTGCGTGCGGGTGCACCGGTCCAGCTTGTCTTAATCCTATAGTTCAGCCCACAGACAGCCCAGAGAGAGCTGATCTGCTAGAAAAGGTACAACTCCCAACAGGGGCAACTTTTTCTTGGTTGTGGACAAATATAGTTCAGGTTTGTGCCACTGATGTTTGGATTGTCCTCCAACTGCTGCCCTTCTGCATCGTCCGAAGAATTAAGAGTGAAATCAAAGGTGATCATTAGAACAGTGAACCCCTTTGAATGCTTATTTCGTGTCAGGCATTGCTGTAACTGCTTCCTATGATGACCACAACAACTTATGATGTGGGTGCTATTACTAGTCTCATTTTGCAAATGGAGAAACCGAGGTACAGAGAGGTGAGGTTGCCTGCCCGAGTAAAACAGCTGGCAAGTGGCAGAGCACAGATACCAAACCTGGCAGAGTGGTTCCCGCTCTTCCCCACATGCCCGACCTACGTGCACTGTGGCGCTATTTGGACTTTGGAGCTCCCTTCCCAAGCCAAAGCCCTAGTTAGCGCTGCAAATCACCCACAGGACTCTAGTGCTCAGAGAGAAAGAGGGAGAGTACCCACTATCCCTGCTGGTGGCCCCAGGCAGCCAAAGAGGAATGCTCTCGGCCCTCCTCGAGGAGTGAGGTAGATATATAGCGACTCCCCTGCTTGGCTGAATTAAGTCCTTTGTGGAGTTGGCATTTGTCCTCTAGTTTTCTCATCATCCCTCCCCCTATCAGAGAGAGGACTGCTGCCTCCTTGTGAGAGGGCGTGCCCTCCACACCTAGCACCTAATAACACAGGCTCACCTTTACTTTCTCAGGCCTTTGTTCGTTCATCTGGTATTTCCGAGTGTCTCCTGGGTCCCAAGCCCTGTGCTACTTGGGCAGAAGCCCAGCTGAGACATTCAACAAGGAATCACCCAAACAGTGGCCAAATGACGGCTGTGAGAAGTGCCACAAAGGAGACCAGAGGGAGAAAGGAAAGTGTGGGCAGGGGACCTGAGGGAGCCTCACTGGATGGTGATTGGGCTGTCTCCAGAATGGGTAGGACTTGCCTAGGCACCAGAAGGGAGAGAGGGGCTGGGGCAGCAGGAACAGCGGGTATGCACACACTCCCAGTAGTGGGAGGGAGGATGACCCAGGGAGGGAACTGGCATTAAGAGCGAAGGGGAGGTGGGGAGAAGAAGAGGCTGCAGAAGCAGGCAGGGCAGGTCCTAGGTCTGGAGAAGTGTGTGTGGGGGGGCGGGGGGTTGTCAGTCCTCACTGCAATGGGAGGAGAGGCCACTGGAGGGCTGACAGATTTACAGTTTGAAAAAAGATCACACTTGCTTTTGGCTGGGAGGTGGGCAGGGCACAAATCTAGCTACTTTTCCCCACCCCTCACTGCTGAGATCCCAAATCCGGGCCCATGCCAAGTCTCTGCCTCTGTCCCCCTCTGGCCCATCCCCCACAGCAACAGAGAGAGCTTTCCCAGATAAAGCTCTGGTTGGGTCACTACACGCTCAAAATCCTACAATGCTTCCCCACTGCCTAGGGCCTGTGAGAACCTGTGGAAGACGTCTGCCATGACCACCTCTGTGTCCTGGGAGCAGCTCTTACTGCAGCCTCCCCTGACCACTCTAGCCTTCGGGTCCTCCCACCAGTTCACCACACGCCTTCACACCTCCGTTATGGGTTCTGCCTTCCCCAGAGCCTGGGGGAACTTGCTCCTTCTCTGCCCATGGAAACCTCAGTAACCTTTGGTGCCCAGCTCAAAGTGACCTCCTTTACTCAGAAAGCCTTCCAAGACCCCACTCCAGCCACTAGCTCTGCTTTGTTTATTCCTCTGTTTGGCATTTACTTCATCCCAGACCCTGTTCATAGCTGTTGGTGTCTCTGCTATCTCTGGATTGCAAATTTCTTGAGGGTGGGGACTCTGCCTTAAGAACTAAGGAAGTCGTCCTGCCCCGGGGCTTACCCAGAGCACGGCAGGGGAGAAGCCAAGGTCAATGGAAAACTCATTCATTTGTTAACAGATTTGAATGGAGTGCCTGCTCTGTGCCACATACTGGGGAGACAGCAGAGAACAGAACCGACGGAGGTCCCTGCTCTCAGGGCAATCAATCAGCAAGATAAATGTTGTAAAGGTGTAATACAGAACGTTAGCTCATTAGCTCATGTGAAGTGTGTGTAGAAAAATAAAGCAGGGGCAAGGAGGGGAGGCAATGCTGGGTTGTGGGGTTCAATTTTCAATAGAGTAGTCCAGGAAGGTGACATTAGAGCAAAGACCTAAAGGAGGTGAGGGCGAGAGTCTTGCAGATTTATGAGGGGAAGAGTGTCCCAGGCAGAGAGAAGAGCAAGTGCCAAGGGCCTGGGGTGGCTATTCCTGAGCGAGGTGGGGGCGGGTGAGGAGAATTGGGAGATGGAATCAGAGGTGAGTGTGGTGGAGGCGGTGTGTGTAAGCTCCTGAGGGCCATTGGATAGACTTGGGCTTTATTTTGAGGAGACAGGGTAAAGGTCCCAGGGTTCTGAGCAGAGGAGGGACAGGGTCTGACTTAGCAAGATCCCTCTGGCTGCTGTGCTGAGACACACTGAAGTTGGGGAGGGGATGACAAGTGTGGTCAATAAGTGCCATCCTTGTCAGAGTCTTTCATCATCCACTGGGCCATTTTCTAAAGTCCTTTTCCCAGACTACTGGTACAAGAAGAGGGCCTTTGCAAGGCCACCTTTCAGGTTTGTTTTGGTTTTGAGGGAGAGGAGAGTGGGTGAAAATAGGAGAATCATTCCCTTTGTGAAGCTCTACTGGCAATCCTAAGAACTTTGATGCCTTAAGGGACCCCAGGGACCAGCTCCTGCTTCTCCTTTTCAGGATGGGAAACTGAGGCCCAGAAAGAGGGAGTGAGGAGCGTTTTTAAAATAGCAACTCCAATCCCATTTTAGAGACTGGCGGTCTTCAGCTCCCCTTCTCCCCACCACAGGAATTTCTTTGATTCAGGTGAAGAGGAACAGCTTGTACCTTTTCCCCAAGAGGGGGATGCTGGCCCATTAGCTGCTCAGTGAGTCAGAGCGGGGGCCTTTGCATTACACGGGGCGGCACTGAAGGGCCCCCTTTATTAGCCAGTCAGAAACTCTGGGGCGGTGCGGCGGTTCGGGGGGTGGTGGTGAGAACCTGCTGCTGCGTTCGAGGTGGGAGGGGTCGTGGGTGAGGCAGTCTAGTCCCGGTAACCCAGCAGCCGCGGGAACTCTTCAAGGCCTCACAGGGCAGGGCTGTTTCGGGAAAGGGGTGGGAGCCGGTGGAGACGATCCCACTGGAGTGTCCCCTCCCCTCTGCTGCTGCCCTCTCCCCGGAGCGCTCTCCCAGGGCCGAGTGCCTGGGAGGGCAGGGCCCCTTCGCTTCATCTCCCTCTTCCCCGCAGGCCCTGGCCTGCCTGGCGCGTCACTGGCCCTCGATGGGCCTGTGCTCATTGGGATTGCATTCCCGCAGGGCGGCCGTGTGGACGGTGATCTGCAGGGAATCCTGTGGTCGCTGACCCGCTCCCCGCTTTCAGTGGATGTGGAAGGGGCGGGAGCGGGCCTCGCGGGGCCGGTGCTGCCCAAGCGGCCCGCGCGGCGCCGAGCAGCCTCGCTCCCGCGGCCCGTCTCAGGCCGCCTCGGGAGGGGCCGCGGCGGGCCCCCGCAGCGGCAGGGCCGCGGAGGTGCGGGAGGCGGGGGCGACAACGGGCCCCGGGCGCCCGTGTGGCGGGGGACGTGGGCCCGGCCTCCGCGCTCTGCGGGGAAGGCGCCAGCTCGGCCGCCGCGTCCCAGGAGGCCCCCGCGGCCTGACCTGTGGCGGAGCGGGCGGCAGAGTCCGCGCAGCCTGGCCCTCCGCCCGGTTCCCCGTGGGTCTCTCTCCCGTGGCTGTTCCGAACCTGGAACCTTTTCTTCTCGAGGGCGCTGGCTGCTCCTGCCAGCTCGCCAATGGCCGTTCCACCCCCGGTGGAGCTGAGCTATTAAGAGTAGGACAAGCATGACACTAAGTGTCAAGAGACCAGGCTTCCAGCCCTGGCTCAGCCACTGACTCCTGTAGGGCCCTCTGTGTCAGGGGGAAGCTGGGTTAGAAGGCCTGGATGATTCTTCCTAGCTGTGCTGCTCGACAAACCTAGTATAATAGTGCTGGAGACCCTAACCACCTCTGAACGCGCTTTCCTCCCTATGGGAAAGAAGTCCAGTTGGAATGTAATTCCCAATGATCAGCAGAGGGGGAGGGTAGAGGGGAGGCTCCAGGCCTTGAACCAGGCCAGGTGGGGGGTGAGTAGGGTGGGGCAAGGGCCCTGGGAAGGCCTAGAAGCCTGCAGTTAAAGACTCCCTACCTGTGAAGATCTGAATTGACAAAGGCTCCTAGATCCCTATTGAAAGGTATGCTTTCTTAGAGGATCTTCACAGCAAGTACCCTTAACATATTTTAAACGATTCGACAATCTGGCCCCACCCCTGCCCTATATCCACCGTGGCTGCATTTCCATCATTCTTTTGTGTGTGTGTGAGCATGACTAGCCCTGAGCTAACGTCTGTTACCAATCCCCCTCTTTTTGCTGAGGGAGACTGGCCCTGGGCTAACATCCGTGCCCCTTCCTCTACTTTATATGGGACGCCGCCACATAATGGCTTCACAAGCGGTGCGTCTGTCCGCGCCTGGGATCCCAACCTGCGAACCCTGGGGTGCCAAAGCAGAGCGCATGAACTTAACTGCTATGCCACCAGGCCGGCCCCTCCATCATTCTTAAAAGGAGGCTGGCCTGGTTGGGCCTTTTTAAGCCCTGGGGGCCCAAGTGAAGGCCCGGGGCAGACAGGGGTGGTGTAGGACACCAGGGTTTCATTTTTGGTGAATGATGAGGACTCCCCTTAATCTTTGGGGGGTCTTGAACTGACAGGAACTGAAAACCTCTTTAAATAACATTTGTCTGGCTTTGTCCTACTTCCTGTTTCCTTTCAATGTTTTCCTAACCTCTCCAGGCAGCCAAGTGGCTTATGAGATTCTGGATTGAGGTTCCCCTGTGTGGATGGGCTTAGCCTGGTGCTGGGCCTCACAGGTGACCCATGTGGTCAAAGTACTTTCCAGGGAGGGCCAGGACAGAGGCCCAGAGTACACTCCATCACCTGCAGCAGTTGGAGCTACCTCCAAGCCAACAAACATGGAGCTTTGCTGCCGACAGAGGCAGCTGCCTTGGGGCCCCTGAGTCCAGGCCATGCCTGGGTAGCCCTGACTTTCTGTCACTTTTTGTTCACCTTCCAAACTGGTCTTTAGCCCTCCACTGGGTGGCCTTTTACTGGCGACAACCAGACAGACCACCTTCATGCAAACCCTCCCTCACAAACAGACTGGACAGTGGCTGGGGTGGATAAGGCAGGTGAAATCACCTTTGACAGATGACCCTGAGGGTGGGAGAGGTGAGATGACATGCGAGGAAGCACATGGGGAAGTCAGTGACAAAGCCCAAAGCCACTGCCTTCCAGCCGCACCCCCATACACCTCACCTCCCTTCTGTTATTTATTAGTAGGCATTCAATGCATGCACATGGAATTGAATTATGAACGAGTTTCTGCTGAGGTGGGAACCCACTAGGCCACAGCCTGTGCTCAGGCGCGCTGCCACAGACGGGCGGTGCTGAGGAGAAAAGCAGGCTACGAGGAGCCTCCTAACCAAGACTCGTGGGGAAGGGATGGAGGAATCGGGGAGATTGGGCCTGAAGAAGACATGGAAACTTGGGGTGATATGTGTGCTTGGGGGGGGGCAGGAGCAAGGAATCATAGCAACCATCTTCAGATCTGTGACACATTCAGCAATGTCATAGTCATGTTCTGTGAAGTTCCGGTGATGTCAACCATAGGGTCAAACTTCAGGCCAAGTGCTTCAGCTTGATAGCAGGAGGAGCTTCCTCAGGGGCAGAGATGGAAAGTCCCCCTCAGAAGAGCAGGAGCAGACTGTTCACCATTCGAAGTATGTACACAGAAGTAGGAGACCAATGGGCAGGGCTGTGGCAGCAGGAGGGGAGGACTAGGTCTTCAGGGTGACGTCTGGACACCCCTTATTGTAAGGTCTCTTCTGGCTGGGAGATGCTCTTCTTTCTCTGGTTTGGCCGTCAAGCTGCTGCCTCTGGGAATGCCCGGCTGTGCCTGGGGTGGGTGTTGTACACATGTGCTGCTTATGAGTTGCCTGTGCTTGTAAGTGTGACCCTCACCATCCACTCAGGGGCCCGCCAAGTAGTGCCCGGTGGGCTCTGAGGCTGACCACTCTTGTTTCCCCGCCTCGGTGCCTGCCAACTGCCAAGTGCAGCTTCCCAGTGTGGCCAGGACACCGGGCAGTGGCTGGACCAGAAAGAGACCCTTGTCCCGCCTGAGACCCAACTTGCACCTCCGGCCTAGAAAGGCCTGACAACATTGAGAGACTGGGGCACTCTGGCACAGGGGAGGTACTGGTCAGATCATGTATGCAGACCCTGCTCCCCTCTGGGAAGGGCAGAGACTGGGGAGGAGGGAGTGGCCTGGGCTGGCTGGATCCTGAGAACCTGCTTGCAGAAGAAGTTGGAGCTATCTACCTAGAGAAGAGAGTTGGCCTGCCATGAAATCTCTGAAGGGTGAGGGATTGGACTGTGTGTAGGATGGTGACCCCAAGGCTCAGAGATTGCCTGAGATGGAAGAGACAACCCAGAAGGGAGGTGGTAAGCTTCCTGTGAGTGGAGGTATGCAAGCAGAAGGTAGGCAACCACTCAGACAGCTCTAACAGGGCAGAGGATTAGACAGGTGGCTTTAAGATATCTGCATTCCTGAGAGTCTGTAAATTGGGGACCTAGGAAAGTCACTTGATACCTGTTGGCTCTTGTCAAAAGCAGCACAATCTTTGCCTTCTTGGTCTCAGTTGGATCCTAACGGTGGAAGCCTGGCAGTGCTGGCTGCAAGTGCTCAGGCTTGACCCGGAGGTTCACAGGAGTTGGCAAGAGCTGGGGGCAGGGGGGTGTGGAGGTAGATGCTTTGTGAGGTCAGCTCCCTTGCACACCTGAAACTCAGCCACAGTTTTCTGGAAACAGCATTTGGAAAACTCATCTTCCAGTGGATTTCATTTCTAAATATGGGAATTATAAATAGCTAGCTATCTTGGCCTTTCAAAGTGCTTTGGAACGGGAACTTCCTATAGAAAAACTCATGATGCCTCTTCCATTATTTTATTCAAATTTCAACCCTTAAAATGTGCTCCGTTTTCTCACCCTTGTGTTTTCTTTCATCCTTTCCAGGAAACTCATGGTATACCTCAAAGAGGGAAGGGCCCTCAGATATTTTTCAAGAGGTCTGAATCTAGCATTTGGAGTGGGACATTTCTTCCTCTTGTCTGACTGTCCTGTGCAATGCAGGACATTTAGCATCCCTGACCATCCCCTCCTCTTATTAAATTCCAGCAATGACTCCCAGTCATGGGGCATTTCCAAATATCCCTTAGAGGCGACACTGCTTCCTCCTGCACACACTTTGAAAACCATTGCTTGAATCCCCCAAAAGAAGTGACTTGCTCAAGGCCATACCACTAGCCAGTGGCAAAGCTGAGGCCAAGTCAAATCCCCTTTATTTATTTCAAGAAGCTTTATTCTTCACTAGGGTGTGTGCCAGGAGAGCAGAGGGAATGCGGGCCTGAACTAAGGCAACGAAGAGGGGACTCCCTGACCACAAAACAATTTCTCTGCTTTCGCCCAACTCCGTTTTCTTCCGCTAGCCCACCTAGGTCGCTGTTTCCGCAGGCACAAATAGACGTTCTGGCAATTAGTGGGAAGAGCCTAGTCGAGCCCGATCTGCAGGAGCCGAGTCAGGTCCCTTTCGAGCGGGTCAGTGGCATCCGAGTGCCGTAACCCCGAGGTCTTGGCGAGTGAGCAGCTGTCTTCCACCGGCATCGAGGAGCGAGCTGCAGCCAGGCCCCTGCCGCGGAGCCGTGGCGGGACTGGGTAGAGGTAGAGGACCGTCAACCTTCGCCGATCGGTCCCCGAAGGTTTCCTGGGGCTGGGGGACTGTCTGGGAGTCAGGGGCGCCCAGGCCGGGGTGTGGCGGGAGCAGAGGGCAGCGCAGCCGGGCTCGACCTCTCCTTCCCACGCCAGAGGCCTTGGCCGCCGGGAATGGGGGGGCCACCTCTCCAAAGTCCTTTGGGATCTCAGCTTGGTTCGAAGAGGGGGGCACGGGGGTTGGGAAAGCGAAAATATTATTATTCCTCTGTTTTGCCTCGGCAACCAGCGCCGGCGGGTTGTTCTGTTTGAATGAATGATCCCAGTGGCCGCGCCCAATAAGCGTCCGCGCCTGTTTAATATGCATGAGGCCCGCAGCCAATGGCCGGGCGAGGAGGCTGTTTTAAACGGCGGAGCCCGCTGGCCAATCAGGCGGCTCTCGTGGAGGCAGCTAGCGCGAGGCTGGGGAGCGCTGAGCCGCGCGTCGTGCCCTGCGCTGCCCAGACTAGCGAACAATACAGGTACGTTTCGCACCGCCCGCGCCCGCCGCCGCCGCAGCGACCGCACAACTTTCCGGCCCGCGCCGCCGCAAGCGCGCCCCGCCGCCGCCTCCCACTGCCTCTCCTCCCCGCGCCCTTCCCGCCCCCTTCGCCTTCCCTCTTGCTAGGTGGCCAGGAAGGAAGAAGCAATTCAGGTGTTTCAACTTTTCAGGGCTTCAGCCCGAGCTCCCCGCTGGCAGGGCTGGGCTCCCTCCGCCGAGCCGCCCTCGGCCGCCGCCCCCCGGCGCAGCGGCCGACGGGCCAAGGTCCCCTGAGGCCAGATGTTCGAGCAGCTGCGGCGGCGGCGGCGCGAGCCGAGGGGCGGCTGCGGGCTCGGGCAGCGCGCGTCCCGGCGCCGGGCGGTGGCATTGGGAAGGGGGCCAGGTGCTCCCCGGCCCGGGACAGACTCGCGGGGGGCGGGCGGCCGGTGCCTGCCGGGGGCTGCGGCGCGGGCAAACTTCGCTCCCGGCCTCGGCCGGGCGCCGCGCGGGCCCGCGGGCTGCACTGCTGCTTCTGCATTAACATGGCCGTCGCGGGAGCGCCCGGCGGCCCCTGAGGGGGGGCGCGGGCCGGCCGCCCCCCGCTCGTCGTCTGCCCGCTGGGCACTGCCGCCGCCGCCGCTAACATGGCTGGCGCGGTGCTGGCTCGGCGAGGGGAGGACGGGCGGGCGGGCGGGCGGCGGGGACTCCCGGGCGGGCTCTGGCCTCGGCCCCGGCGCCCGCGGCCCGGGGCTGGCGGCGTGGAGGGCCGGGGGCGCCGCCGCGGGCCCCGGCGCGGCCGAGCGTCATGGCTGCGCGGGCGCCTTTGTTATCCCGAGGAGTGCGCCCCGCGCCGGCAGGGGGGGTCCGGCCCGCGGCCCCCGCAGCCCCGCGCCCCCAGGCGGCCCGGGCGGGGCGGGGCGGGGTGGGGGCCGGCGAGCGGGCGGCGGCGGCGGTGGCGGGGCCCGGACCGCTTTGTTCGCCGCCGCCCGCTCGCCGGCCGCGCGCGGATCAGCCATTTTAGCGAGCGGGGCTCGGAGGCACGGCGGGCGCCACCATCGCCGCCGCCGCTGCCGGCCCGGCTCCGCGCCCCCGGCGCGCTGCTGCCACCACCGCCCCCGGCCCCGCGCGCCCCCCGGGGGTGGCAGCGGTGGATTTCAGGGGCACTTTCTTTCATCAGGAAGCTTTTGACAAAATGGAAGGTGAATTATGGGTGTCCCGGTGACCCAGCACGGGGCCGAGCCCGGCTGCCCGCTGCTGGCTCCGGGCTCCCCTGCGCCCCGTCCCGCCCCACCCGCGCAGCCACTGCGGGCCCTAATGCAGCCCCTCGGTCCGGGCAAAGGGGAACGCTTTAGTTTTACGTGATGACCTTGGGTGTGGGAAAAGGAAAAGATGGCGGGAAGCTGGGGGGTGGGACAGGGACGATGACACGCCACAGCTGCATTTTTATTTGGAAACTTTGGAGAAAAGTATTCCTGGCTGGACACGCGTTCCGTTTTACAGATGAGCAAGACTAGCCCTTTTGGTATTCCTTCCTCTAGATAATGACGAAGTGACAGCTTTGAACTAATAGTACAAGGGATATCTGCTCGCTTGCCAGATCACCCTTGTAAAAGCCATTTTTACAAGCCAAAACGCGTCAACAATGGTGAAATTTCAGATGTCCCCTACTTAGAGTTCTGCTTTGATCTTGTGTTTAGCAGCGGTGACAGTATTTTTGTCTCTGACATAGGAGTTAAACAGATGACCAGCTTGCCTTAAGTCATTGGGTTTAAGCTTCTGTCATGCCCCTGCACCCCCTACAAATGTGTCCTCCCGGCACCCCTCCCACACTGTGGTTGTAGTTTCCAAAACGTAGTAGTTCTGAATTGGAATGTAGTGCTGAGCCACCCCACTTGGGTCATTTCCATTTGGAGAACTTGATCGCTCTGGGAGAAGTAACTCACAAACCAGCGCACTTCATGCTGGTCAAAAGTTAAATGACAAGCGACAGTGAAGCTGATTTCCTCCCCACTCTGCCTTCAGCTGCCACTGGCATCAGGCATTGGTGGTGAGGGTGCTTCCTAACGACATCTTAATTTTATGTTTGCTCTGCCTTTGGTATATCTTGTAGGCCTGTTCTATTCATTGTATTTGTTTTTCTTTGTCTCTTTTCCTTTCATCCATCACAGTCAGGATGGCTAAAGGTGATCCCAAGAAACCAAAGGGCAAGATGTCTGCTTATGCCTTCTTTGTGCAGACGTGCCGAGAGGAACATAAGAAGAAAAACCCAGAGGTCCCTGTCAATTTTGCAGAATTTTCCAAGAAGTGCTCTGAGAGGTGGAAGGTATTTGTCTTTTGTATCCTTCAAACTCATCTTAGCTGGATTGCCCACTTTGGAGCCCCAGGTGGCTGTTTTCTTTCTCTTTACATCGACTTATCTTGCCTGTCTTTAGAATTTTGTGTGAGTGCTTTTATTTTTTAAGAATCTTACAAAGGTTTAAGGCCTTCATCCCCTTTTGCAAGTGGTTATAGCAGCTACCACTTTAATTACAGGACAACTGGACAGGTATGTGCTCACTACGTTGGTAATTTAACAGATCCTATTCTTTGCAGACAATGTCTGGGAAGGAGAAGTCTAAATTTGATGAAATGGCAAAAGCAGATAAAGTTCGCTATGATCGGGAAATGAAGGATTATGGACCAGCTAAGGGAGGCAAGAAGAAGAAGGACCCCAATGCCCCCAAAAGGCCACCGTAAGTGACTATAGGATTCGGGGTAACCATTAAGAGCCTTCCTTCTGGTTGAAAGATTTTTCTAGAGAACACTTCAGCTAAAAAAATGTCAAGATACCACTGCAAGACATTCTGTACTTGGAGCTCTAAAATGAACTGCCAGGAAAGTCCCCAGTTAAGGCTGAGGGGTGGGTGAGCTGTGCGCACATGGCGGTTGCCTGTTGGCCTTTCTGCTGGGAAGGATGCAGCCGAGTTCTGGGTGTCAGGGTCCTTAGGGATGTTCTCTACCCCTTTCCCAGTAACTGAGAGATTCAGAAAGTAGCATATTCTCTAAAGCATCTTAAACATTCTAGAACCTACAACTTCGTAACATCGTATATGGTATCACACGTTTCTTTCCTTTAGGGGAGAAATCATAGCAGTAGGAAGTATGTGGGTTCAGGAATGTGGAATTTTGACTTGAGCTCATGTTGTGGGTTCTCATCTCATTTATACAATTCTCTCCCCCAAGGTCTGGATTCTTCCTGTTCTGTTCAGAATTCCGTCCCAAGATCAAATCGACAAACCCTGGCATCTCTATCGGAGACGTGGCAAAGAAGCTGGGTGAGATGTGGAATAACTTAAGTGACAGTGAAAAGCAGCCTTACAACAATAAGGCGGCGAAGCTGAAGGAGAAGTACGAGAAGGTGAGGTGGCCCGGAGTGTGCCCAGCTCAGTCTGGGGCCAGCCCGGCAGCCTGGACGGGCGAGCAGTCGGCTGCCCAGGGTATGGCTGGGTTGGGGAGTGTAAGGCCCCTCTGCTGGGCTGAGTCATTAGTATAGCACGTGAGGGCCCATCTCTCTGCAAGATCAGCCGTGTCTGCTGATGCTCAGGCTTCTGACGGATTTTTGTCTTTAGAACGACTTCAGGCGAGCTTAAGAAATTTGACAATATGAGATGCCATGGGCAGAGGATTTAATAGTGCTATTAACGTGAATTAAAGGACACTCAAAAACCCATCAACTTTTCCATTTGAGTGGTTGAGAACCAAATTTGTATCTGGACTGCAAATAGCAGCCCTGCCTTCCTTGTTTTCAGTTCCTGCTTTCATATTGGAGTGGGAGGGACAGACAACACAGCATGTTCCTGTCCTTTCTGCAACAGCCGCAGGAGAGCTTGTATGCTCATTTGGTATGTGTCCCTGTTCCTTCCAGGATGTCGCCGACTATAAGTCTAAAGGAAAGTTTGATGGTGCAAAGGGTCCCGCGAAAGTTGCCCGGAAAAAGGTGGAAGAGGAAGACGAAGATGACGAGGAGGAGGAAGAAGAGGAGGAGGAGGAGGAGGAGGATGAATAAAAAAACTGTTGATCTGTCTCCTTGTGAATACCTTAGAGTAGGGAGCGCCGTAATTGACACGTCTCATTGGAGAGGTGTCTGTTGCCCTCGTTAGGTTTAATTACACAATTGGATCATGATCACGTCGTAGTCTCAAAGTGCTCTGAAAATTGTCAGTGGTTTACATGAAGTGGCCATGGGTGTCCGGAGCACCCTGAAACTGTATCAAAGTTGTACATATTTCCAAACATTTTTAAAATGAAAAGGCTCTCGTGTTCTCCTCACTCTGTGCACTTTGCTGTTGGTGTGACAAGGCATTTAAAGATGTTTCAGGCATTTTCTTTTTTTAATCTGTAAGGTGGTGTTAACTATGGTTACTGGCTAGAAATCCTGAGTTATCAACTGTACATATCTATAGTTTGTAAAAAGAACAGAACAACCAAGACAAACTCGTGATGCTCCTTGCTTGGCGTTGAGGCTGTGGGGAAGATGCCTTTTGGAGGGGCCGTAGCTCAGGGCGTGCACTGTGAGGCTGGACCCGTGGACACTGCAGTGGGCATCCATTTAGCTTCAGGTTGTCTTGTTTTTGTATATAGTGACATAGCATTCTGCTGCCATTCTTAGCTGTGGAAAAGGGGGGTCAGCTGGCATGAGAAGTGTTTGGATCTTTTTTAGTTAAGTGCGGTAGTTTTCAGCTGTTTGTTTTTAAACAAACTGTAGAACTCTTCATTGTCAGCAAAGCAAAGAGCCACTGCATCAATGAAAGTTCAAGAACCTTCTGTACTAAACACAATTTGCAACGTTCTGTTATTTTTTTGTATGTTTAGAATGCTGAAATGTTTTTGAAGTTAAATAAACAGTATTACGTTTTTAAAACTGTCCTCTATTATAACAGTCTAAATTTCTGACTCACAGTAGTCTTAGCAGTAAAACAACCCACTCCATTGTATTTGGAGACTAGTCTCCCTGTAAGTTTGGTAACTTCTCTTTTTCTCGATGTGGCCTGCTTCCTTAGGTCGGAGATGAAGTGGGCTACTTGAAGCTACTGCATGATTTTGTTTGTGTCTGAGTGGCATTAAGATGAAGTCTGAACTATTGAATGTAGGAGCCGAGATAACTTGACACAGGCAAGGTTTAGCAGCCTTCAGAGGTGCGGGGAAGGTGGTGGTTAGGATTGAGGCTGACTACTACGTAGGTTGGTTTTTCTTCCTCATCCCACCCCCCACACTGGGCCCAAATTTATTGCTAAACAGCAAAAACGTCCTCCCGAGGGACGGCGTGTCAAATATTCAGGCTTTAGTTTTCTTCTTTCACGTCCCTCCCCCCCGTACATTATTTGTTCTGCTCAACAGTTGAGGTCTTGAGCTGCTGCTTCTGTCTCCTGGACCCCAGTGAAGGGGGGTGGGGTAGGGAGCAGTACCCATTTTTTCCCCTACTTCAAGAAACCAAACACCCCAAGGAAGATTGCTGGGGCTCCTGTTGCAGGCTCCCTCTTGGGGCACCTGAGCTGCAGGCAGGCTCATGGAATCAATTGTTCCTAAGCACTAAATGCATCATGTGAAAAGTAGAATGGCCTACCCACAATTTGAGTTCATTCATTGGAAACGTAGATAGTTGCTAAATGTTCTTAAACTGGAAGAAGCTTGGTTTGTGTTTCAGTGGGTTTTTTTCATGTTGGTGGATAGTGTAACATTTCGTCCAAGTTGGGGTGAGGGGTGATGGGTACAGTAGCAAATGGTGATACTAAATATCATTTTGAGGGCTGATGTGTACATACATCTTAACTGTTGGCAGTTACGAGGGGTACTGTGTTGTGGGTGAGTGTTGGTATTGCCTAGCATCGATATTTAGATATGTGTGTATGAGGCTGTGAAGCACTCGGGAGTGTTTTAATGACATTACTCAGGAGAAAGCAGCTTTTTCTTAAAATTCTGTGTTTGGAACCTTGCATGTCTGCAGGTGGTGTCCTCCCCACCCTGTCAGGTGTTGGATGGGTATAAGTCATGGTCATGGTCATTGGCCCGATCTCTAATCTATTCATAGCCATTTCTTCTCACGTCAGAACTGTTTGTCCTAAATGTGTTTTTCTAGTTCTTCTAGAAAATGACCACTAGTTACAAAACCCTTGGTCCTGAGGTTTGCCCAGAAGCACTTGTTCCAGGATTGCCCCTCCTGCTTCAGCTTTGCCCTTGTCACTTTCCTCGAGCCATTGCTTGGCATTGTAGGCTAAGGCTGCTGCTGCCCCACACGGTGTACCGGGCTAAGATTTGGGGGCTGGGGCCAACCTCGTCAAATAGGGAAGAGAAGCTCAACTTGTCACAAAGGAGAGATTTCTTGTTAAGTGTTGCCCCTCTGTCTGGTTGTAACTAGATGTGCCAACAGCGGAAGGGCAAAGACTAGAAGGGGACGACTTTCTTTTGTGCTCTCGCTAGTTAAACAAAAGTGGGGGAGCTGTTTCTTAAGTGATCTATGATTAAGCAGGCATTTAGTTCTAAGGAGACTCAAGCCCGCTTGGACCATTAGCTGCTTGCAGAAAGACGAGTACTCTGGGGTTTTCACCCCAGCACGAGATTGCACCTCTTAACGGAATGATGCTCTACAGCTTCTCTGAGATGCTACAAGTGGCATGGTGTCACCACCTAAGGCTTTGGCTTAGCTTGATTTCTGGGCCCACGGTATGTGTCCTTGCAATGCCAACCTGTTACTTCTTTTTTTAATCAAAAAGACAGTACCTGCTTTCTCTAACCACTTCTCTCTCTTCCAACCCCTTAACCCCATTCTTGAATGATGTTTTATCCTTTGGAAAGAACAACGCTGTGATGTAGCAACTATTGTCTGTGTCTCCTGTATGTCTGTTCTTGTCACAAATGTATTTGGGGACGTTGGATGCATTCATTTTCTGTAATAAAGTTTCTTAATCAGCCTTCCCGAAAAGTCATCAGCGGGCTGTCTGCAATCTTGTTGAGATACTGAGCCTCTGTATGTTGGGTTGATTATAATCAAGGTTTTAGAAGTACAACCTCCGCTGTGACTGTAGATCTAAACTAACATCTAATGGAAAGATATCATCAAAAAGGGCAAGTGTTAAGGACTCCAAAGCTCCTAGATCAACCCTTCAGCCAGAGGGTAGAAGGGGAGTTGGCTCTGGAGCCCTATGCCGGGATAAATATGCAATTTGCAGGATGCTAATGAGCTGCTCTTGATATGGTGGCTGGGTACTTGTAATCAGCCAGCCCTTGCCAACCAGGGCTCCCTGAGACTGAGGGTTGGGGCTTATTAGTTGGCTGACAGAGCCAGGCCCAACAAGGAGTTCGGGATGAGAGCCATGGGGTCCACTTGCTCCTGGCTTCTCATTTCCTGTGGAGTCCAGGACTACTTAGGAGGAAATGGCTGGCAGGCCAGCTTGGTAGCCCTAGGCTTCCTTTCCTGCTTCAACCAGAGCAACCCGCCCCTCTGTTTTGTATCTTGAGTATCCTCCTAAGATTTCAGCTTAAAAAAGCTAAGACACCATATGGATAAAAGAAAAGAACCCCACATCATCTCAATAGGTACATAAAAAGTATTTGATTGGGCTGGCCTGGTGGTGAAGTGGTTAAGTTTACCCACTCTGCTTCGGCGGCTCAGGGTTCACAGGTTCGGATCCTGGGCACGGACCTATGCACTGCTTATCAAGCCCTGCTGTGGCAGCTGTCCCACATATAAAGCAGAGGAAGGTGGGCACAGATGTTAGCCCAGGGCCAGTCTTCCTCAGTAAAAAGAGGAGGATTGGCAACAGATGTTAGCTCAGGGCTAATCTTCCTCATAAAAAAATTTTTTTTAAGTATTTGATAAAATCCAACACCCTTCCATGATAAAAAAAAAAAAACACTCAGAAAACTGGAAATAGAAGGGAACTTCCTCAACCTGATAAAGAGCACTTAGGAAAACCCACAGCTAATATACTCAATGAAAGACTGAAAGTTTTCCCCCTAAGTTCGGGAACAAGACAAGGATGCCCACTCGTGCCACTTCTATTCATCATTGTACTAGAAGTTCTAACGAGGGCAGTTAGGCAAAAAAAGAAAAAAAAAAGAATCCAGACTGGCAATGAAGGAGTACAGCTATGTCTATTGGTAGATTACCTGATCTTGTATAAGACAATCCTAAGGAATTTCCAAATAAAACTGTCAGAACAAATAAATGAGTTCAGTGAAGTTGCAGGACACAAGATCAATATACAAAAATTTGTATTTCTATACACTAACAATGAGCAATGAAAATGAAACTAAATTCCATTTACAATAGCATCGAAAAGAATAAAATACTTAGTAATGAACTTAAAAGAAGTGCAAAACTTATACAGAGAAAATTACAAAATGTTTACAAACTTTAAAGACATAAAGAAATGGAAAGACATCTCATGTTAATGGGTTGGAAGACAATATTGTTAAGGTGGCAGTACTCCCCAAATTGATCTATAGATTCAGCGTAATCCCTATCAGAATCCCAGCTGGCTTCTTTGTAGAAATTGACAAGGTGATCCTAAATTTCATAAAGAAATTTAAGGGACCCGGGATAGCCAGAACAATTTTGAAAAAGAAGAACAAAGTTGGAGGACTCAGACTTCAAGATTTCAAAACTTACTATAAAGCTACAGTAATCAAGACTGTGTGGCACTGGCATAAAGACAGACATATAGACCAATGGAATAAAATTGAGAGTCCAGAAGTATACCCATACGTTATTGGTCAACTGATTTTCAACAAGGGTACCGATACCATTCTATGGGAGAAATAACAGTCTTTCGAACAACAGGTTATTCATATGCAAAGGAATGATTTTGACCCTGACCTCACACCACATACAAAAATTAATTAAAAATGGATCAAAGACCTAAATGTAAGAACTAAAGCTATAAAACTCTTTGTAGGAGACATAGGTGTACATCTTTGTGATCTTGGATTTGATGATGGTTTCTTAGGACACCAAAAGCACAAAGCAACTAAAGAAAACAATAGATAAATTGAACTTCATCAAAATTAAGAAAACTTTCATGCTTCAAAAAATGCCATCAGGAAAGTGAAAAGGCAACCTACAGAACGGGAGGAAATATTTGCAAATCATATATCTGGTAAGAATCTAGTATCCAAAATATTTAAAGAACTATTACAACTAAATAATAAAAAGACAACCCAATTAAAAAATGGGCAAAAGATCTGGATAGACATTTCTGCAAATAAGATGTACAGATGACCAGCAGGCACATGAAAAGATGCTCAGCGTCAGTAGGCATCAGGAAAATACAAATCAAAACCATAATGAGATACCAATTCATTGCCACTAGCATGGCTATAATAATAATATAAAAAGGAAAATAACTAGTGTTGGTGAGGATGTGGAGAAATTGGAACCCTTGTACATTGCCAGTGGGAATGTAAAATGGTGCGGTCACTGTGGAAAACAGTTTGGTCCCTCAATAAATTAGGCATAGAATATGAACATAGACTATGACCCAACAATTCCACTGCTAGGTATACACCCAAAGAACTGAAATCAGGTATTCAAATAAATACTTGTACATGAATGTTCATAGCAGCATTATTCATAACAGTTAAAAAGTGGAAACAATCCAAATGTCCATCAAGTGATGAATGGATAAACAAAATGTGCTCTATCCTAAAATGGAATATTACTGAGCCGTAAAAAGTAATGAAGTACTGACACATGCTACCACACAGATGAACCCTGAAAACATTATGTGAAGGGAAAGAAACCAGTCACAGAAGGCCACATATCATATGATCCCATTTATATGAAATGTCAAGAATAGGCAAATCCACAGAGACAGAAAGTAGATTAGTGGTTGCCAGGGCTGGGTGTTATTGGGGGGAAATGGGGAGTGACTGCTAATAGGTATGGGGTTTCTTTTTGGGAAAATGAAAATGTTCTAAGATTAGATAGTGGTGATAGTTGTGCAACTCTGAATATAGTAAAAATTGTATCCTTTAAATGGGTGAATTTTATGGAATGTCAATTATATCTTAATAAAACTGTTGAAAATAAATAGTTGGAAAATCCCAGTATAAAGAGAAATGTTGAAGGACAGAGGGACAATATTCAATTGATGGACCAAGGTCCCCTGGGCAGAGAGAGGGAATGGATCCAGAGCAAACTTCAAGGAACTGGCCTTTTACAAAGGGAAGACACTAGAGTTGTTGGTAGGAAGTGATGGAATACCCATCTGGCAATTTTATTTTCTTGCGAAGTTTACGGTGAGGGGAGCAGAGAGGAAGGGTGAAGTTTGAAGCAGGCCTGGCTAGTGCAGTGCGATGAAGACTGGGGGAAGTGGATTTTGAGGTGGGAGTACTCAGCGCAGTCATGTGCTGCTGAGAGGTCAAGTGATGCAGTGACGGAAATGTGTCTTTGCACTTGATAGCATGGGGAGCCTGGTTGGCCTTCTGACAGCTGGTTTAGGGGAGGGGTGGGGTTGGGGACCTGACTAGTGTGAGGGGGTTGAGAGAGTACACCTAGAGTGGAGACACCTCTTTTGGGAAGTATGGCTGTGAGGGGGTGGGCATGGTGTGAGAAGCAGAATCAGAGTGCATTTTTTTGTTTGTTTGTTGTTGCTTTCTTTTGTTTTTAAGATAGAAGAGACATGAGAGGTTGTGATCGATGATGACACTACCTCTACGTTGCCAGGCCAGGCCTCTCCCCTGAGCTCCAGACCTGTAGATCCAACTGTCTCTTTGACAAGCCACTTGGAGGACCCACAGGCACTTTGAACTCTACATGTTCAAAGCTAAGCTCATCATCTTCCCCCAAATCTGCTCTTCACCCCATCCTGCAGTCTGGAACTCCACCCAGGCTCCTTCTCTCACCCTTGACGGTCAATCAGTTCCCAAATCCTGCCCATTGTATTTCCTAAAATATCTTGGACCCACCCCTCCTCTCGTTCATGTTGTCAGTGCAGGTAAATCTCTTGTCTTCAAATTCTCCCATTCTCCCTTAGGGCTAGACTAGAACTTCCATTTTCAGGCTTTTGCTCATCAGTTTCCCTGCAGAGAAATCTCCAAGTCTGATGCCCTGGTTGGACCTGTGTGTTATAGTACCGTCAGAGCTGGATTGTTAGAGCTGGAGACACGCAGTAGCTCAGGTCCTCACTATCTTTGGTCTGGATGGATGAATGTAACAGCTGCCCAAGTGCTTCCCTGCTTTCCCTCTTGCCCTACTGTATCCCTAGACCTCGTATGGCTGCTGACACCTAGTTGGTGCTTAGGACATATTCACTGAATAAATAAATAGATAAATGAATGAATGGATAGGGACAGATTAGGGGAAATGTCAGCAGGGGTAGGCCTTGTAGGCCATCTTAAGAATTTTGAACTTTCCTAGGTCAACGGTGAGCATTTAAGAATTTTCATCTGTTGGTGTTTGGGGGGCAGTAGATGGTGATATGATTAGATATGTATTGAAGTTAAATTACACTGGCATCTGTGAGGAGAATAGATGAGCAGGCACGGGGAGGGGCAAGAGTAGAGGCAAGGTGTTAGGATAAGCCCACTGCTCCAAAGAGTAACCCTCAAGTCTTAGTGACAACTCAATAAAAGGTTTACATCTCACTGACATTCCAGTCCAATCGGATATTTGGCAGGCAGCCTTCCACATTGTGACTCAGGGATCCTGGCTCCTTCCATTTTGTGGTGCCACTATCTTCAATCCATGACCTCCCTGTCACTGTAGAATAAATAGGCATTAGGATGAGGCCTGGAAGTGGCATTACATCACTCTCACGCACATTTCACGCTTCCCAACTGAACTGCAAGGGCAGTTGGGAGATGTGGTCATTCTGTGTGCCCAGAGAGAAAATGAAATGGATTTGTGAACACACAGCATTTTCTCTGCCATTCAGGGAGTCGGGATAGGGGGTGGTTGTAGAAGCCTATCTAGATGAGAGATGCTGGGGGCTTGTACAAGAGTGGGGGTAATAGGGCTAGAAAAGAGTATAGTTGGACTCAAGAGATACTTGGAATAACTGGGACTTGTGAGGGACTGGATGTGGGGGATGAGGAAGAAGAAGTTGGGAATGAGTCTATTTTTCTCACATGGAGCACTGGAGGCCTGGCAGAGTCTTTCAAAAAGTTAGAGGCCCTGAGGAGGAGCAGGTTTGAGAGGGAATCATTTCAAAGCTTAGCAGTGTTCAGAAAGGGTAACAGGTCCAAGCTCACATTTCCCCACAAGGGAAAGTTTGTAACTTGGAATCACAGACCATTCATGCTGTCACCTAAGTTTTTCCCTCTTAGGACTAGTCTGGAATTTGCATTTTTCAGGCTTTTTGTCATCGGTTTCCCTCCAGGGAAATCTCCAGCTCTGACATTCTGGTAGCATCTGTCTGCTATGGTATGATCTTACCAGAGTATCAGAGCTAGAAATTTCCCTCGAAGGAAACTAAATCTCTTGGGCTAGAAGGGGGCTTCCCCTTTTCCACACTCACACTTCTAAATCTGTTTCTAAAATGGGAGCATTTGGGGAAAGGCTCAAAGAACCTTCCTGTTGTTGGCCTCAGGCCACAGTTGGTTTTTTCAATCCACAGAGGAAATATGAGATGCACATTTTCCTAGGCTGTGTATTTTGTTCCAGGCCTGTGGTGGGTTTTTGTTGTAAAAGTCTTTTGGAAGCATGTCAGCGGTGATACTGTGGCAATGTTGACTGCAACATTTGACAGTTCCCATTGCAAGATGTGTAGAACATATGATGCTTTTGTCCTCCTTCCAAACCGTCACTCGTTTACATGAAAAAGGGCTCATATTTCAGTGATGAAACATTAGCAGAAGGCTGAAATATGTCACTTAAAAATATTGGGCTAGCCATGATTTTTTTAATCCTCTTTTGCTGGAGCTGCTTTTAACTTCTATATCAAGAAACTCTCTTCTGCATATATTTAATTTGTCAAATAAAAGCAGCTAATTGAGGAGCATAATCCCCAAAGTTTCTACCTTGATTTAGATGTTAAAGATCATCCTAAGACTAAGAGGCCACACAGGATTGTAAAGGGAACATCAAATACCTAGCTCAGTGCCTGGAATGCAGGAAGAGTAGAAATGTGAATTGCCCTTCCTGGTGCTGCTCAGCCCTGTCCCACTCCAGGAATGAGAAGCTCTGCGTTCTAGAGAGCCTAAGTGACTTGTCTTAGGTTACACAGATAGTTGGTGGTAAAGCTAGGATTCAAATTGATGTGCACTGACTCCAAAGTCTGTGCTGTTACTCATCCTGCCTGTAGAGAACACATACTATGTGCGAAGTATCTCACTAGAAGCTGAGAGTATGGAAATCATGGTGCTATAGCATGATCCTGGCCCTTGAGTTGTTCATAGACTGCTTTGGAGTTAAGTGAACAGGCAATTAAAAGACAGTAACTGTGCTAATAAAAGTCAGCAAGGGGCTCTTAGGGAGTAAGGAGGAGGAGCAGTTTATGCAGTGCCCAATTAGGGAGATCTTCCTGGAGGAGGAGAAGCTTGAGCTATTTGTTAAAGGCAGGGGAGTCAACTAATGAAGAGGGATGGGGAGACGGGATAGCACACGCAAAAGCATAGGAGAAGCAGCATGGTGTGTACTGCGAAGTTGCAAGCAGTTTCCTTTAGTGGGAGGTGTATTAGTTATTTATTGCTGCATAATAAATTACTCCGAACTCTAGTGGCTTAAAATATAACACGTATTAACTCACAGCCCTTTGGGTCAGGAATCTAGACCACTTATCTGGATCCTCTGGTTCAAGGTCTTGGCCAGGGTTGCAGTCATCTCAAGTCTTGTCTGGACAAGGATGGCTTCCAAACTCACTCACATGGTTCTAGATAGTGTTTAGTTTCTCACTGTTTGTCGGTTGGAAGCTGCCCTCAGGTCCGTGTCCATTGGGCCTCTCCATAGGGCAGCTCACAACATGGCAGCTTGATTCATCCAGGGAGGGCGAGTGAGAAGAGCCAGAGAGAGAGAGTGTGTGTGAGCAAGATGGAAGCCACAGTTTCTGTGGAGCCTAATCTCAGAAGTGAAATCTCATCACTTTTGCCATATTCTGTTTATTAGAAACAAGTTACTAGGCCCAGCCCCCACTCCAGGGAGGGGTTACACAAGGGCATGAAGACCAGGGGGTGGGGATCAGTGGAAGCCATGTCACAAAATTTTAGTTTTATTTAACTTTATAAAAAGGTATCATTATACATGCAATCTTTTAAGGCTTATTTTTTTTCACATAAAATTACATCGCAAAGATTCATGCATATTATTGTGTTGCTTTAGTTCATTCATTTTGACTGCCGTATTGCATTGTGTAGATATACCTTAGATTATTTGTTTTCTCCCATGGATGGGCATTTGAGTTGCCTGGGGCTGAGGGAGGGGGGTTGGGGAAAAATGGGGAGTGACTGATAATGGGTTTTTTCGGGGGAGGGAATAATGAAAATATTCTAAAATTAGATAGTGGTGATGATTGCCCAACTCTGTATACTAAAAACCATCAAACGCTGCACTTTAAATAGGTGAATTGTATGGTATATGCATTATATCTCAACAAAGTTGTTATAAAAACTCCATGGCAATGAATTTTAAAATGTAGAGAAAAAAAGATGATTTCCTAGCAGAATATAAAATACCAATATTGACTCAAGAAAAATTAGAAAACTTAAAGATGGAAATAATCATTAACAGATTAGAAAGGAAATTAAAGGTCTACTATAAAAAAAATCAGGATGGCCAATAAGCAAATGAAAAGATGCTCATTAGCCAATAGGGAAATGCAAGTTAAAATGACAATGAGATACTACTGCACGCCCACTAGAATGGCTGAAATAAAAAAGACAGACAACACCAAATGTTGGTGAGGATGTAGAGCAAGTGGCGCTCGCATGTACTGTTTGTAAATATAGAAATAGGCAAATTCATTTTGAAAAACCACCTGGTAGTATTTATTAAAACTAAACATTTGCTATATTTGAAAATTGATAAGAGAGTAGATCCTAAGAGTTCTCATCACAAGGAAAAAAACATTTTTTTTCCATTTTTTGTATCTATATGAGATAATGGATGTTAACTTGTGGTAATCATTTCACAATATATGTAAGTCAAGTCATTATGCTGTACGGTACCCTTTAAACTTACACCATGCTGTATGTCAATTATATCTCCATAAACCTGGAAAGAAATAAATATTAATTGCAAAAAGAAAAACCTAAGCATTTGTATACCCTACGATGTAGTAATTCCACTCCTAAGTGTGTATACCAATAGAAATGGCTCCATACCCACAAGCCATGAAGAAGATGTTCATAATGGTACTACTTGTAATAGCCCAAAACTAGAAACAACGTGAATGCTCACCAACAGTAGAAAGGGAAAATCAATTGTGGTATATTCATACAGTAAAATACCGTGCAATAATGAAAGATAATAAAATATAGATATACGCAACAACATGGGTAAATCTTGCAGACGTAATGTTGAATGGAAAAAAGCCAAACACGAAAAGAGTACATGTTAAATGATTCTGTTTATATGAAGCTCAAAATAGGCAAAAATAATGGGTAGTAATAGTGGATATTCCTGGGAGTGGGGTACTGACTGGGAAGGGGAATGAGGAAATCTTTTGGCGTGCTGGAAACACTCTGTGTCTTGATTTGAATGATGTATATATGAGTATATACATATATAAAAATGCATCTAGGTGTACAGCTAAGATTAGTAGACTTTATACTTTCCCATATGTTCATTATCCCTTAATAAAAAAGTAATTTTTTAAAGGAAAAGGATGTGCATGTTCTAGACTTTCATTTCTGATAATGGAAGATGGTAATTTTAACAAACCCTCCTGTTAAAAAAACTGGACAAAATATTTGTGTGTGTGTGTGTATGTGTGAGGAAGACCAGCCCTGAGCTAACATCCATTGCCAATCCTCCTCTTTTTGCTGAGGAAGACTGGCCTTGGGCTAACATCCGTGCTCATCTTCCTCTACTTTATATGGGACGCCGCCGCAGCATGGCCGACAAGCAGTGCGTTGGTCCACACCCGGGATCCGGGCCTGCGAACCCCAGGCCACCGAAGCGGAGTGCACAAACTTAACCACTACACCACCAGGCTGGGTCCCAAAATATTTTTTAAAAATCACTTAAAAAACACCAATGAGCTAACTAGATAGTGAAAAAATAATGAGCCAAGATCCAGGGGACAAGGAAATCAATAGAGGTGAGCCTGGCACTTGGAACTGCTTCTGCCCTGGGATGTCTGGGGTTCGCTGACTTAGAAGAAGCATCTGAGGGCTTAGGACAAAGAGTCAAAGTCCAGACCCCACCAAAAGCATATATGGACACTTGATCTGTGACAAATGTGTCACTGAGCTAGGACAAATGTGTAACAGTGGTAAGACAATGAGTGATACATATGAAAAGATGGAATTAAAGCCCTGCCTGGCACCACACACAAAACCAAATTCTGGGTGGATTGTAGACCTAAGCCTAAAAGGTAAAACAACACTTTTAGAAGGTAACATTAGAGAATGTCTTCATAAAATAGGGTAGGGAAAGAGTCTGTAATCAAGACACACAAAACAAGTACTAACCACAGAAAACTGATAAATTGCACTACAATAAAATCAAGAGCTTCTGTTCACCAAAAGACAGCATCATTAAAAGACACGAACAGGCAAGCCACAGAGTGGAAGAAGATATTTGCAACACATACAACTGCAAAGGGCTTGTATCCAGAATACATAAAAAACACCTGCAAATTAATAAGAAAAAGTCAGACAATCCTGTAGAAAAATAGGTGAAAGATTTGAACAATTATTTCACGAGAGGCCAATAAGTATATGAAAAGGTGCTCAATCTCATTAGTGATAATGAAAATGAAACATTTAATCACAGTGAGGTACCATCAGATACTCATCAGATTGGCTAAAATGAACAAGTCTGACAATTCTGAGCAGAGGAAGACGTGGGGCAAGGGGAGCTCGTGTGCTGCTGCTCCTGGGAGTTTATGTTGGTACAACCACTTTGAAACACGGTTTAGTGTTATTTAGCAAATTCGGTGTGCACTCTGCAGAAGGGGAGGCACGTGAGGTCCAGGAGACATATTCACAGCAGCACTGTTTGTAATGGGCACAAGGTGGAAACAACCCAAATGTCCTTCCACAGCAGAATTCATAAATAATTTGTGGTATATTCATACAATGGAAATGAATGAACTACAGATTATCCACAGCAACATAGATGAATCCCACAGGCATTGTGCTGAGTGAAAGAAGTCAGATGATTCCATTTATACAAAATTCATAAACAGGCAAAACTAAACTCTGTTGTTTACAGATGCACACAGAGATGGCTCAACTATAAGGAAAGGAAGTAGTGGATACTCTAAAAGTCAAAATAGTGTTTACCCCAGTGGGGGATGAAGATTGTTACCATGAGGGGTGTTATGTTGAAGTCCTAATCCCTAGTACCTCAAAATGACACCATATTTGGAGCTAGGGTCTTTAAGAGGTGATTAAGTTAAAATGAGGTCATTGGGGTGGGCCCTAATCCAATCTGACTGGTGTCCTTACAAGAAGAGGAGATTAGGACACAGATACACAGAGAGGGAACACCAGGTGAAGACAGCCATCTACAAACCAGGGAGAGAGGCCTTAGAAGAAACTGAACCTGCCAATAACTTAATCTCAGACTTCCGGCCTCCACAACTGTGAGGAAATAAATTTCTGTTGTTTAAGCCACCTGGTCTGTGGTACTTTGTTACCGTGGCCCAAACAAACTCATGCAAGAGGGCATTTGGGAAGACTTCTGGGTGCTTCCAATTTCCTATTTCTTGACTAGGATGATAATTGCACAGGCATTTGCTTTACCATAAATTGTTAGGTTGTATATTTAAGCTTTTTCTTTTACTTTTCTGTACATGTATTATGTTTCACAATGAAATAGCAAACCGAAAAAGAATGGCCTGGCCTGGGCAGGGAAAAAAAGATTTTGCTCTCGTTAGATCCTCACACCAATCCTGTGAGAAAGACTTGGAAAGGACACTTTCCTTTTTATAAACAGCTTTATTGAGCTATGATTCACATACCATACAATTCACTCATTCAAATTATACAATTCAATGATTTTAGTATATGTACAGAGTTGTTCAGCCATCACCACAGTTAATTTTAGAATATTTTTATCACCTCAAAAAGAAATCCTGTACCCTTTAGCTATCATCCCCCATCCATACCAGACCCTGGCAACCACTCAGCGACTTTCTGTCTCTATAGGCCTATTCTGGACATTTCATGTAAGTTGAATCATATAGTATGTGGTCTTTTGTGTCTGGTTTCTTTCACTTAGGATGTTTTCAGGGTTCATCCGTGTTGTAGTGCATATCAGTACTTCATTCCCTTTTATGACTGCATAGACAGACTGCATCCTGTTTATCTGCTCATCAGTTGATGGACATTTGGGCTGTTTCCACTTTTTGGCTATTATCAACAATGCTACTATGAATATTCGTGTACAAGTTTTTGTGCAGATATATGTTTTCAATTGTCTTTGGGTGTATACCTAGGAATGGGATTGCTGGGTCATATAGTAACTCTATAAACTTATCGAGGAAACACCAAACTGTTTTCCACAGAGGCTGTACCATTTTACATTCCCATCAGCAATGTATGAGGGTTCCAGTTTCTCCATATCCTTGCCAAGACTTGTTATTCTCTGCCTTTTTGATTATAGTCATCCTAGTGGGTGTGAAGTGGTATCTCTTTGTGGATTTGACTTGCATTTCCCTAATGACTAATGATGTTGAACATCTTTTCCTGTGCTTATTGGCAAGGATTGTTAACTCCATTTTCCTGATGAGGAAATTGAGGCTCAGAGAGGTTAAGTGACTTGTCCCATGTCATGCAATCCAAGACTCCTTTTTCCTTCCAATACATTCCTTCCATCTCTATGGAAGGCAGGATTCTCCCAGCAGGTAAGCATGGGGGTCAACCCTAGTTTTTCACAGGGGCCTGTCCTGGCCCTACCCTGGGGCTTTTGGTTTGTCTGGGTCAGTTTCTGTTGCTGCCATCAAACCCCTGAAATCTTACTGGGTCCTCTGGCATCACCTTACAGCACCTGCCCTCTGCCTGTTCCATATGTAGCCTTCTTCTTGATGCCCAGGACTTTCCTACAGAGAGGATCTTGGCTTTACCCAAACAGGATACTCAAACATCTCAGCTTAGCAAACAGAGATTCCCAGAATGTCAGGGCTGACAGGGCCCTCTGAGAGCATCAAGTCCAAACTCTCATCATTTAGAGGGGGAAACAGAAGTTCTGAGAAGGTGGGGAGCTGTCTGAAGTCTCACAGAATGTTAGTGGTGGAGCTGGGGACAGAGTAGAACTCTTCCTGCTGAGCACATGATGGAAAAAATAGGAGAATATTCTTCCCTTTACACTCTTAAGCAAGGGAGCATGAAGCAAGAGCTGTCTTGAGGGGGAAGGGCAAGTGCCTGCTGGTTGCTGCTTAGCATAGAAGGAAGCCAGACCTTCGTGTTGATGGGCAAACAGAATGTGGCCTGTGACAGCTGGATTTGACCCGCACTAGCAAGTGTGCTGATCTGGTAGAGCAAGGTCTTCTGCCCTGGTGACAGGTTAACCCAGTCACTTGAGAAAGGTAAAGATAAATGGATTTCTCCTCCAAACCCTTTGACCTCTGCAAACCAGGTGCAAAGTATGCTTAGCCCCAGCGGAGTTGTCAGGTGGAGGAAGGGAATAATACGTTTTTCCTTTTTCAGTTTTACAAGGTTTGATCTTCAGCCAGTCCAGTTGTTTCCTCAAATCCATAGTGTCACTGTGGCCGGTTGGAGTGGAAAGCTGGGTGTCTGCTAGGACCCACCCCCTTGGTAATGTTGTTCATGTTCTCCTTGGAGGATTGGGCTGTTGGAGCTAAGCTCCAAGCTTCAGGTCATAGTCCCACGAAGGTCATCTCTCTTTCTAGAATGTCAGTGCTGCAAGAAGGCCTGTGGTGCTGAGGAAGTGCCCTGGGCTGGGAGACAGAAGCCTGGATTCCACCTTCAGCTTCTCCACTAACTCACTATGTAACTGTGGGCACACACTTTCTGAGCCTGTTTCCTCGTCTATAAAATGGAGTTAAGAACAATCCTGTCATACTTTCCTTGCGGGAGCCCTATGAAGATAAAATTAGATCATGAATCTTGACTTACTTTTTAAGTCCTGAATGAACAGATAACCAGTTAATATCCTTGATATAAGAAGAGCTACTAACAGGGATAGGCAAAAGACAAACCCCACGATTAAAATTGAGAAGTTATTAAAAGAAAGCCCATAAAAATGAGCAATACAAATGAGGAGATTAAAATATACACCATTAAATATATGAAAAACTTCAACCTAATAAAAAACGCAAATTAAAACAAAAAGATATTTTTCGTATTGGAGTGCCAAAAATTAAGAAGAATGATAATACTTGGTGTTGGCAAAGGTGTGGGAGAGTGAATTCGTATAGCATGTCTGCAGGGCAATTTAACAACATGTCCAAAATTGTTGAAAAGTGTATATCCATTACTCTTGGGGTATACCCTATGAAAGCAACTGAGATATTTGCAAAAATATAAGTGCATGCCATCATATTATTCTTTTTAAAATTTTAGAATAGTTTGGATTTTGGTTTTTATTAAAAGAAAACTTTCATAGTACTTTAAAATATATAGTCAATTCAAAAACATGTTTGTATTAAGGTAAAAAACATTTTCTTTATATTTTCTCTTCTGACTGCCTACCCTAGTCAAAATTTCAGAAAATTGACAGATTTTCCATCTCTATTCCTTTACTGTAGAATCCAGAAATACCCAAATTACATGTGAAATACATTTAGTGGCAGAAACTGACAGCCTATTAGGAAGCGGATGCATTTGCACTATGGCCTGTAGATGTAAAACCTACAATTGCAAAGGAAAAGGCTACACAGGTTTAAGACTACATATCTTTAAACCTAGTACACCTCCCTGCTTTTTACATTATTTTTATATTTTTTGTATGTGTGGAATATTTCACAATAAATTTTTTAAAAATGCATTATAAATGAAAAATTATTGAATAAGGATGATTATCGTGTCCTTGCTTATAATGGTAAAAATTTAGAAGAATTTTTGCATGGTATATTGTTATAATAATGCCCCCGATGAATTATACCTTCCACTGTCCGTCCTCCTTTGCAATGTGACATTGCTGCTCCTTCCATCAAGAGGTGGAATGGATTTTCCCACCTCTTTGACTCTGGGCTAAACTTGTGAATTGCTTTGGCCAATACAATGCATCAGAAGTGATACTGTGTGACTTCCAAGGCTAGGTCTTAAGAAGCCTTGCAGTTCCCATTTTCACCCTCTTGGAATCCTCAGACCACTATGCTACCCTCCAGTCCTGGAAGATGAGAGATGTGCAGTAAAGGGTTAGCCCAGCAGGCTCAGGGTTCTGGAAGGCTGCATACTCCAAGGGAAGGGCTAGCCCTCACTGACTGGCTCCTGGGAGACAACCTCTGAGCCCTTGGAATTTCCTGCCTAAGAGTGTCTATGTATGCCTGAGGCTTTGGGCCATGCTGTATCAGTTTGACCTCTGGGGAGCTAGGGTCTGAGTAGCCGAGGTCAGTCACACGGGTGCTGCATGTCTCCGTGCCTCCAATGAAGACGATGGATACTAAGGCTTGGTGAGCTCCCCTGGTTGGCAATACTTCGCATGTGTTGTTACACATCATTGCTGGGAGAATTAAGCGTGTCCCCATGAGATTCCACTGGGTGGAAATACCTGGAAGCTTGTGACTGCTTTCTGTTGGACTTTGTCCCATGTGCCTTTTTCCTTTGCTGAGTTTGATGAGCATCCTTTCACCATAATTAACCATAACTGTGAATATAACAGCTTTTCTGAGTCCTGTGAGTCTTTCTAAGAAGTCCTCAGGCCTGAGGGTGGTCTTGGGGACCCCTGACACAGAGGCTCCGTGGAGAAGAAGTGAGGCGCCTCGGCAAACGGCCAGCACTAATTGGCAGACACCTGAGAGAAAACATCTGGAGCCTTCAAGCCCCAGTCAAGCTGTTGGATGGCTACATCTGCCTGAGTCAGCCCAGGAAAGCCCAGCAAAAGGACCACCAGCCTACCTGCCAAATCATGAGAAATAACACACCATTGTTATTTTAAGATACTAAGCTTTGGAGTAATTCACTGGTACTCATAGGTAGCCAAAACAGTAAATGATCAAAAGTATGCAAATGGTTAAAGAAATTACCTTATATCTATAATCGAAATACCAAGATGTCCTTAAAAATGCTGATATAGATTCTATACATATTAACATAGAACTGTGTTCACTATATATTTCAAGTAATGAAATGTTATAAATAAATTTGTATAATATAATCCCATTTTGAAAACAATTAATATATATGTATTTATATCTAAATGTATAATTAGGATGAGCCATATGCAATTGCTGATACTCAACCATTTTGATCTACCAAAACAACAATTTCCTATGATCCAACTAATACGTATTGATAGAATCAAGGCTGGAAGGCCCCACAGCAAAATGTCAACTGTGGTTCTGAATGGGCACTGTTTTCTTTTTGTTTACCTGTATTTTCTGAATCTTGTACATTGAACATGTATTTCTTATTGTACTATGAAGGAAAAAACAAAATGAAACTCTTCTTGTTTTTTTGGTGAGGAAGATTGGCCCTGAGCTAACATCTGTGCCAATCTTCCTCTATTTTATATATGGGTCGCCACCAGAGCATGGCTTGATGAGCAGTGTGTAGGTCCGTTCCTGGGATCTGAATCCACAAACGCCGGGCTGCTGAAGCAGAGTGCATGAACTTAACCACTATGCCACTGGGATGGCCCCTTCTTCTCCTTTTTAAAGTTATTTTATTAGGGTCATAACGGTATATAACATTGTGAAATTTCAGGTGTGCATTATTATGTATCAGTATTCTGTATAGACTGCATTGTGCTCAACACCAATAGTCTAATTTTTATCTGTCACCATATATATGTGCCCGTTTACCCCTTTCGCCCACGCACCAATCCCCTTCCTCTCTGGTAACCACTAATCTGTTCTCTTTGTATATGTGTTTGTTTATCTTCCACATATGAGTGAAATCATGAGGTGTTTGTCTTTCTCTGCCTGGCTTATTTTGCTTAACATAATACCCTAAGGTCTATCCATGTTGTTGCAAATGGGACGATTTTGTCTTGTTTTGTGGCTGAGTAGTATTCCATTGTATATATATTTCACATCTTCTTTGTCCATTCATTAGTTGATGGGCACATGGGTTGCTTCCATGTCTTGGCTATTGTGAATAATGCTGAAGTGAACATATGGGCACATAAGTATCTTTGAATTGTTGATTTCAAGCTCTTTGGATAAATACCCAGTAGTGGGATAGCTGGATCATATGGTATTTCTATTTTTAATTTTTTGAGACATCCCCATATTGTTTTCCATAGTGGCTGCACCAGTTTGCACTCCCACCAGCAGTGTATGAGGGTTCCCTTTTCTCCACATCCTCTCCAACATTTGTTATTTTTTGTCTGACAGGTGTTAGGTGATATCTAATTATAGTTTTGATTTGCATTTCCCTAATGATTAGTGATGTTGAACATCTTTTCATGTGCCTGTTGGCCATGTGTATATTTTCTTTGGAGAAATGTCTGTTCATATCCTCTCCCCATTTTTTGATTGGGTTGTTTGTTTTTTTGTTGTTGAGTTGTATGAGTTCTCTATATATTCTGGAGATAAACCTATTGTCAGATATATGGCTTGTGAATATTTTCTCCCAGTTGGTGGGTTGTCTTTTCGATTTGTTCCTGGTGTCCTTTGCCTTGCAGAAGCTCTTTAGTCTGTTGTGGTCCCATTTGTTTATTTTTTCTTTTGTTTCCCATGCCTGAGTAGACATGGTATTCGAAAAGATGCTGCTAAGACTGATGTCAAAGAGTGTGCTGCCTATATTTTCTTCTAGGAGTTTTATGATTTCGGGTCTTACCATCAAGTCTCTAATCCATTTTGAGTTAATTTTTGTGTATGATGCAAGATAATGGTCTACTTTCATTATTTTGCCTGTGACTGTCCAGTTTTCCCAACACCACTTATTGAAGAGACTTTCCTTTCTCCATTTTATGTTCTTGGCTCCTTTGTTGAAGATTAGCTGTCCATAGATGTGGGCTTTCAATTCTGTTCCATTGATCTGTGTGTCTGTTTTTGTACCAGTACCACACTATTTTGATTACTATAGCTTTGTAATGTATTTTGAAGTCAGGGATTGTGATGCCACCAGCTTTATTCTTTCTTTCTAAGAATTGCCATCACTATTTGGGGTCTTTTGTTGTTCCATATAAATTTTAGGATTCTTTGTTCTATTTCTGTGAAGCATATCATTGGGATTCTGATTGGGAATGCATTGAATCTGTAGATTGCTTTAGGTAGTATGGACATTTTAACTATGTTTATTCTTCCAATCCATGTGCATGGAATATCTTTCCATTTCTTTATGTCATCTTTGATTTATTTCAATAATATCTTATAGTTTTCAGTGTATAGGTCTTTCACCTCCTTGGTTACATTTATTCCTAGATATTTTATTCTTTTTTTTGTGATTGTAAATTGGATTGTATTTTTGATTTCTCTCTCTGCTAGTTCATTATTAGAGTATAGAAATGCAACTGATTTTTGTAAGTTGATTTTGTACCCTGCAACTTTGCTGTAGTTGTTGATTATTTTTATTAGTTTTCTAATGGATTCTTTAGAGTTTTCTATATATAGAATCATGTTATCTGCAAACAGCGAGAGTTTCACTTCTTCCTTTCCAATTTGGATAACTTTTATTTCTTTTTCTTGCCTAATTTCTCTGGCCAAAACCTCCAGTACTATGTTGAACAAGAGTGGCAAGAGTGGTCACCCTTGTCTTGTTCCTGTTCTCAGAGGGATGGCTTTCATTTTTTTACTGTTGAGTATGATGTTGGCTGTGGGTTTGTCGTATGTGACCTTTATTATGTTGAGGTACTTTCCTTCTATACCAATTTTATTGTGAGTTTTTACCATAAATGGATGTCAGATCCTGTCAAATGCTTTCTTGGCATCTATTGAGATGACCATGTGATTTTTATTCCTCGTTTTGTTAATGTGGTGTGTCACATTGATTGATTGCAGGTGTTGAACCATCCCTGTGTCCCTGGTATGAATCCCACTTGATCATGGTGTATGATCCTTTTAATGTATTGCTGTATTCAATTTGCCAATATTTTGTTGAGGATTTTCGCATGTATGTTCATCAGTGATATTGGCCTGTAATTATCTTTCTTTGTGTTGTCCTTGTCTGGTTTTGGGATCAGGGTGATGGTGGCCTCATAGATTGCGTTAGGAAGCATTCCATCTTCTTCAATTTTTTTTTGTAATAGTTTGAGAAGGATAGGTATTAAATCTTCTTTGAATGTTTGGTAGAATTCTCTCGAGAAGCCATCTCGTCCTGGACTTTTGTTTTGGGGGAGGTTTTTGATTACTATTTCAATCCCTTTCTTGTTATTGGTCTATTCAGATTCTCTATTTCTTCTTGATTCAGTTTTTTTTTTTTTTTTTTTTTTGGTGAGGAAGACCAGCCCTGAGCTAACATCCATTGCTAATCCTCCTCTTTTTGCTGAGGAAGGCTGGCCCTGGGCTAACATCCGTGCCATCTTCCTCTACTTTATATGGGACGCCGCCACAGCATGGCTGACAAGCAGTGCATCGGCAGGTGCCTGAGATCTGAACCAGCGAACCTCGGGCTGCCAAGTGAGAGCTAAACCACTGCGCCACTGGGCCAGCCCCTTGATTCAGTTTTGGGAGGTTGTGTGTCTAAGAATTTATCCATTTCTTTTAGATTGTCCAATTTGTTGGCATATGGTTTTTCACAGTATTCTCCTATAATCCTTTGTATTTCTGTGGTATCTGTTGTAATTTCTCCTCTTTCATTTCTAATTTTATAAATTTGAGCCTTCTCTCTTTTCTTCTTAGTGAGTCTGGCTAAGGGATTGTCAATTTTGTTTATCTTCTCAAAGAACCATCTCTTAGTTTCATTGATCCTTTGTACTTTTTTTGTTTTCTAGTTCATTTATTTCTGTTCTAATTTTTATTATTCCCCTCCTTCTACTGACTTTGGGCTTTGTTTGTTCTTTTTATAGTTCTGTTAGGTGTAGTTTAAGATTACTTATTTGAGATTTTTCTTGTTTGTTGAGGTGGGCCTGTATTGGTATGAATTTCCCTCTTAGGACCGTTTTGCTGCATCCCATAAGAGTTGGTACAATGTATTTTAATTTGTCTCCAGATATTTTTTGATTTGTCCTTTGATTTCTTAATTGATTCAATGGTTGTTCAGTAGCATGTTGTTTAGTCTCCACATATTTGAGACTTTCCCAGCTTTTTTCTTGTAGTTGATTTAGAATTTCATAGCATTATGGTCAGAAAAGATGCTTGATGTGATTTCAATCTTCTTAAATTTATTGAGGCTTGCCTTCTTTCCCAACATATGGTCTATGTTTGAGAATGTTCCATGTGCGCTTGAGAAGAATGTGTATTCTGCTGTTTTTGGATGGAATCGTCTATATATATATCTATTAAGTCCATCTGGTCTAGTTTTTCGTTTAATTCCTTTATTTCCTTGTTGATTTTCTGTCTGGATGATCTATCCATTGATGTAAGTGGAGTGCTGAGGTCCCCTACTATTATTGTGTTGCTGTTTATTTTTCTCTTTAGGTCTGTTAATAGTTGTTTTATGAAGTTTGGTGTTCCTGTGTTAGGTGCATATTTATTCATAAGTGTTATGTCCTCTTGGGGGAATGTCCCTTTTATCATTATATACTGTCCTTTTTTGTCTCTCATTGTGTTTTTTATCTTGAAGTCTGCTTTGTCTGATATAAGTATGGCAACACCTGCTTTCTTTTGTTTGCCATTTGCTTGGAGTATCATCTTCCATCCTTTTACTCTGAGCCTGTGTTTGTCTCTAGAGCTGTGTTTCCTGGAGGCAGCATATTGTTGGGTTTTGTTTTTTTAATCCATCCTGCCACTCTGTGTCTTTTGATTGGAGAATTCAATCCACTTATGTTTAGAGTGATTATTGATATATGAGGGCTTACTACTGCCATTTTATCTCTTGTTTTCTGGTTATTCTATATTTCCCTTGTTTCTCTTCCTGTGTACTTCTGACTGCCATTTCAGTTTGGTGATTTTCTATGATGGTTTTCTCTTCATTTACCATTTGTGTTTCCATTCATATTTTTTTGTTTAGTGGTTACCATGGGGTTTGTATAAAATATCTCATAGATAAGATAGTCCATTTTCTGATAACCTCTTGTCACCATTAGCCTAATCAGGTTCCATCTCTTTCCTCCTGTCCATCTAAGTTATTGTTGTTACAAATTATTCCGTTTTGTGTTGTGAGTTTGTGATTAAAATGAAGTGTTTAGTTTTTTTGATGCTTCCTTCCCTTTATTTTTAATGTTAAAATTAAGTGTTTGCTAACTTGTTCTGATAGAGACCTGCAATTTTCTGATTTTGTCTATTTATCTCCTTGCTCAAGTTTTTGTAAACCTTTTCCTTTTTGTTTCAGGTATGAGGGCATTCTTGATCATCTCTTGGAGGGGGGTCTTGTGGCAAAGAACTCTCTCAGCTTTTATCTGGGAAAGTTCTTATTTCTCCATCATATCTGAAGGATAGTTTTGCTGGATAGAGTATTCTTGGTGGAAAGTTTTTGTCTTTTAGTATACTGAATATATCATTCCACACTCTCTGGGCCTGTAAGGTCCAGAAGTCTGCTGAGAAGTCTGCTGACAGCCTGATGGGGATTCCTCTGTAGGTTATTTTCTTCTCTCTTGCTGCCCTTAGTGTTTTTCCTTTGTCATTGACTTTTGCCAGTTTTACTAATATATGCCTTGGAGAAAGTCTTTTTGCATTGATGCAATTAGGAGTTCTATTGGCTTCATTTGCTTATAATTCCAATTCCTTCCCCAAGTTTGGGAATTTCTCAGCTATTATTTCTTTGAACAAGCTCTCTGCTCCTTTCTCCCTCTGGAATACCTATAATCTTATGTTGCATTTCCTAATTGAGTTGGAGATTTCTCAGAGAATTTCTTCACTCGTTTTTAGTCTTAGTTCTCTCTCCTCCTCCACCTGAAGCATTTCTATATTTCTGTCCTCTAAATTGCTAATTCCATCCTCAAAAACATCAGCTCTGTTTTTTAAGGATTCTAGGTTGCTGTTTATCTTATTCATTGTGTTCTTCATCTCCAGCATTTCTGTTTGTTTTTTATTTTTAGAGTTTCAGTCTGTCTTGTGAAGAACTCTTTGTGCTCATCAATTTGATTCCTGAATTCATTGAATTGTCTTTCTGAGTTTTTTTGTAACTTGAGTTTCTTTATGATAACTATTTTGCATTCTCTCTCATTTAGATTGTAAATTTCTGTGTCTTCAGGCTTGGTTTCTGTCTTGTTATTTTTCTTCTGATCTGGAGTGTAAATGTATTTCTTCATGGTGTTTGATGAAGTGGACTTTTGCTGGTGCATGGCAGTGGTAGTGTCTGGTCACAGATTCCACCTGCTGCCACTGGTGGGGGGGCAGGAGCTATGTTTTCTGAACCCACCACATCTGCTGGAAGTTGTGCCAGTAGGGCTCGTCTATGTTTGCTGGCCACCACTGCTTGGCGGGTCCCACATGCAGGCACAGACGCTCTGGTGCAGGTCTGCTGCCCCGACTGATGGACCAAACTGGTGTGCCAGGTGGGAGGGGTGGGGAGGGGTACTTTCTTTCTCGCGCATGTGTGCACACCCACTCTGCACTCACAGGCAGCCTGCCACAGCCGCTTGGCTTGTTGGGAGTGCCGATGCAGTGGCCTAGCCACCTTGGTGTGGAGCATTCCTGTGGGCTGGGATGCAGCTCTGAAAGAGAAAGCATTCCTGTGGAGGCCTGCTTGCTCCCCCGTCTACTCCTAGAGTTGCACGGTGGCTGCTGCACAAGGTCTCACACTGCAGATCACTGCCTCTGGGGAAGGGGAGGAGATCTGCTTACCTCATTCTGCTGCTTCCTGGGGATCCAGCACTCTCATCTTCAGATGTATGGCTGCATGGATCTCTCAGACATCTATTGTTTTGTGTGGATGTCCTCTCAACAGAGGACATCACATATAAAGTGCTAAATAAATGTGTGAGCAATGATGACTGGGTGAGGAAAGTGAGCTGCAAGGGAGAAGGGCTGTGTTGCGGCCTGGAGCCAGGTCCTCCATTAGCCTTGGATTCAGGCTTGCACCCTGTGTCTCAGGTCAAGTTCACACAAGCTCTGGGCAAGGCCAAAGGAGGCTGAGGCCAAGAGTGGAGGCTTCTATGTTGGGCGACTGGCTGCAGAGCTGGGATCATGCTTTGGGTTGGCTTGCCCAGAGCCTTGTTAATCATTTCCTTTTGTTCCCCATGGGCACTGTCAGCCTCAGTCCTCTTCAGGCAAAGGATCAAGGGGCGGGGGCCAGTCTGCCCCTTGGGTGGCGTGGGCAAGTGTGAGAAGGGCAGCCCAGGCCCACGGACTCATACAAGATGGAGCCCACTACCCAGATGGCTGCTTCTCCCTTCAAACTGGAGCATCTCTGGGGACAGTGGAGGGGGAGTCTCAGCTCTGGAGGGAGCCTTGGAGATCAGCTGGTGCTATCCCTGCAAGATGCAGGACTCTCCCCAGCATGAGCTCCCCCCCCCCACAAAAGGTCACCATCCTCTGTCTGTCTGACCATGGGCCTACAATGATGGGGGGCTCACTAATCTCAGAGGTACCCACCCCATATGGCAGTGAACAATAGAAAATCCATCCTTATTGGGAATCCTAAATCGGTCCAACTTTCCTCTGTGGGAATCCTCTCTCTTCACTTTGCTTGGAAGTGCTTGTTTTCTCTGAATGAGACACCCTCCTCTAAAACATATGAATTGTTATTGAGCACATGGCATAGTCCAGGCAGGGGGCTTGGCATTGGGATGTATACATGCTATTTCATTTAATTATCCAAACAACCCTGTGAATGTGGTAGTAATATCTACATTTTACAGATGGAGAAACTGAGGCCTAGCAAGGAGACATGAATGCCCAAAGTAACATACTAGGAAGTGGCAGAGCTGGGGTTTGACCCTTGGTCTGTCTGTTCAAACCACTAGATTATGCAACTGCCTCCATTTCATTGACTGACGCCTGGCTTCATTTGACAAGGAATTTGAGACAGCTTAGAATATCCACAGTTTAATGAAATAGAAATAGAGAAGCAGGCCTCGAGAAAACACAAACAGCAGTAGAAAATCAAAACAAGGTACAGAAATGTATGAATATGCAGAAGATCAGGGCTACAGTTGACAGTAAGAGTTTCTTATAGGATCTGAATTGCCAAGCTGCCAAAGTGAAAAGGGAAAGCCAATTATCCCTATCATTCTCATTACCAGTAAGAAGTTCTGTAGAGGAAACATAGCTGGTAAAGAATTCCAAAAGACATTTATGAATACTGTTGATGATATTGTCAACTGTTAGCATTTGGCACCTCCCAGGTGCCATAAATCTACCTTTGGGTTCTGATGTCAGTGATGGGGAAGAAGCATATCTGTATCTGTGTTTCTATCTCTATCTCTATCTGTATCTATGTCACTATCTGTGACAGTGACTTTACCTGTCCCTGTATATGTGTCTCTGTTTGTACCTGTATCTGTGTCTCTATAAGTATCTGTATCTGTGTTTCTATTTGTACCTGTATCTGTACCTCTATAAGTACTGTGTCTCTATCTGTACCTGTATCTGTGTCTCTATTTGTACATATATGTGTATTTATAAATACCAGTATCTGTATCTCTATCTGTACCTGTGTCTCTGTCTCAATCTGTACCTGCATCTGTGTCTCTATCTCTGCTTGTATCTGTATCTCCATCTGTGGACCTGTATTTAAATCTCTATCTGTGTCTGTATATATGACTCTAACTGTACTTGAATCTGTGTCTCTATCTGTACCTTATGTGTCTGCACCTGTATCTTTGTCTGTATCTGAGCCTGTGTATATGTTTCTCTCTACACCCATATCTGGGTCTCTATAAGTATCTGTGTCTGGGTCCCTATCTTTACCTGTACCTGTGTCTCTATATGTACCTGTTTCTCCATCTTTACCTGTTTCTATTTCTCTATCTCTCCAAGTATCTGTGTCTTTATCTTTACCTGTATCTGTGCCTCTATCTGTGACTGTATCTGCATCTGTGTCTCTATATGTCCCTATATCTTGGTCTCTGACTTTACCTATACCTCTGTCTCTAAGTGAACCTGTATTTGTGTATCTATATCTGTCTGTATCTGTGTCTTTATCTGTGTATGTATCAGTGTTTCTTACTGTACCTCTCTCTGTGTCTCAATATGTACCTGTATTGCATCTCTATCTGCACCTATATCTGTATCCATCTGTACCTGTATCTGTGTCTCCATCTTTAATTGTATTATGTCTCTATCTGTCACTGTATCTGGGTCTCTATCTGTACTTGTATTTTCGTTTCCATCAGCACCTGTATCTGGGTTTATCTTTACTTCTGCCTGAATTATATATGTACCTGTATCTCTGTCTCTATCTGTATTTATATCTGTACCTCTATCTGTACAGATAGAGGTACCTGTATCCCTGTCGCAGTCTGTACCTGTACCTGGGTAAATATCCGTATCTGTGTCTCTAAGTGTACCTTAATCTGGTTCTCTATCATACCAGTATCAGTGTTTCTTTCTGTATTTATATCTGTGTCTCTACATGCAACAGTATCTGTGTCCCTATCTGTACCTGTTGTTATCTGTGTTTGTAGCTATATGTGTGTCTCTATTTGTAATGTAACTGTGTCTCTATCTGTATCGGTGTTGATATCTGTAACTAGATCTGTGTTTTTATTTGTATCAGTATCTTTCTCCTATAAGTAATTATATCTTGGTCTCTGTCTATAACAGTAAATGCATCTCTACCTGTACTACTGTCTGTGTCTCTATCTGCACCTGTATCTGCGTCTCTATCTGAATCTGCACCTGTGTCTTTATTTGGATTTATATCTGTGTCTCTATCTGTCCTGTTTCTGTGTTTCTATTTGTACCTGTATCTGTGTCTCTAGCTGTACCTGTATTTTTGTCTCAATAAGTACCTGTATCTGTTTGTCTTATCTGTACCAATGACTGTGTCTCTGTCAATACTTATATTTGTGTCTATATCTGTCCACGTATCTGTGTCTCTAATTGTATCTGTCTCTGTGCCTATATCCGTCTTTTTATCTGGACCTGTATCTGTGTCTATGTAAGTACCTATCACTGTGTCTCTATCTGTACCAGTAGTATCTCTACAGGTACCTGTATCTGAGTCTCATTATGTACCTGTATTTGGTTCCCTACCTGTACCTGTATCTTGGTCTCTATCTGTATCTGTATATGTGTCTCTATCTGTACCTATGTCTGTTACTCAATAACTATGTTTATCTGTGTCTCTGTCTGTTATTGTATTTATGGCCCAACATGTATCTGTATCTGTACCAGTAACTGTGTCTCTGTCTGTACCTGTATTTTTTTCTTTATCTATGCCTGTATCTGCTTCTCTATCTGTACCTTTATCTGAGTTTCTATAAGAACTTGTATCTGTGTTTCTATTTGTACTCCTGTGTGTGTCTCTCTCTATATAACTGTGTCAGTATCTCTGTTTCCCACATCATTGTCTCTGTCTGCACCTGTATCTGTGTCTCTATATATCCTTGCACCTGTGTCTCTATCTGCACCTGTGTCTGAGAGTCTATGTGTACATGAAGTTCTGTCTTTATCTGTACCTGTGTCTGTGTTTGTACATGGATCTGTATCTCTATGTGAAATTGAATCCATGTCTTTATTTGTACCTTATCTGTGTCTCTATCTGTACCTCAAACTGTGTCTCTATCTTTAACTGGTACTTGCTCTCTGTCTGTACATGAATCTATGTCTACCTGTACCTGTATTTGGGTTTCTATCTGTGTCTATATAGGTACCTGTATCTGTGCCTATATATGTGCCTTATGTATGTCTCTATCTGTATGTGTATCTGTTTCTATATCATACCTGTATCTGGTTCTGTGGTTGTACTTGTATCAGGGTTTCCACCTGTACCTGTATCATCTGCATATATGTCCTAACTGTACTTGTGTCTGTGTCTCTATAACTACCTATATCTATGCCTTTATCTGTACTTATATTTTTGTCTCCATAAGTACCTGTATGTGTCTCTCTATACCAGTAACTGTTTCTCTGTCTGCACTTGTATTTGTGTCTCTATCTGTACTTGTATCTGTGTCTGTAACTGTAACTATGTCTCTATCTGTGTTTCTATCTGTACCTGTTTCTTTGTCTATGTAAGGACCTGTCACTGTGTCTCTATTAGTATCAGTATTAGTGTCTTTACAAGTAACTGTATCTGGTTCTCAGCATGTACCTGTATCTGGGTCTCTGTCTATACCACTATCCATGTCTCTAACTATATCTGTAAATGGGTCTCTATCTGTACCTGTATCTGTGTCTTTATTTGTACCTGTATCTGGTTGTCTATCAGTACATTTATCTGCATTCCTATAAGAACCAATATCTATGTCTCTATCTGTAAATGTTTCTGTGTCTGTTTATGTACCTGGGTTAATGTCTTTATCTGTTCCTGAAACTATGTCTCTACTTGCACCTGTATCTGGGTCTCGATCTGTTCCTGTGTCTGTGCCTCCATCTGTTCCTGTATCTGGGTCTCTATTGGTATCTATATCAGTGTCTCTACCTGGATCTGTATATAGATCTATATCTTTACCTGTATCTGGGTCTCTATCAGCCTATACCAGTATCTTCATCTGTCCCTGTATCTGTGCCTTTATCTGTAAATGTATCTTTGTCTATACTGTACCCCTATCTGTGTCTCTATCTATAATGCTTTCTGGGTCTTTATCTCTACTTGTATCTCGGTTTCTGTCTATATCCATGCCTTTGTCTCTGTACCTGTATCTCGGTCTCTGTACCTGTATGTGTGTCTGTATCTGCATCTGTTTCTGGCTCTGTCTGTACCTGTATCTGTGTCTCTATCTGTTCCTGTATTTTTGACTCTCTATGTACCCCTATCGTGCCTCTCTCTATACCTTTATCTATGTCTCAGTCTGAACCTGTATCTATGCATCTATCTGTACCAGTATCTGGATCTCATTCTGTACACTTTTTTTTGTCTCTACCTATACCTGTATCTGGGTCACTATCTCTACCTTTATCTGTATCTATATCTGTGACTATATCTGTGTCTATGCCTCTATCTGGAAATGTATCTGGATCTTGATATGTCCCTTTGTCTAGGTGTCTGTCTACGCCTGTATCTGTGTTTCTATCTGTATCTGTATCTGTCAGTGTCTCTGTCTGTTACTGTATTTGATTCTCTATCTCTACCTGTTTCTAGTTCTCTATGTGTATCTGTGTCAGTGTCTCTATTCATACACATGTTTAGTCTCTATCTAAACCTTTATCTGTGTCTCTATCTGAACCTGTATATAGATATCTACTTGTTCCTGTATCTATATACAATTCTCTCTAGGAGTCTCTTTGTACCTGTATCTAGTTGTGTATCTGTACCTGTTCCTGGGCCTCTATCTTTACCTATATGTATCTTAAGTGGCCTCTATTGTTATCTGTATCTGTGTTTCTGTCTTCATCTGTATCTGTGTCTCTCTTTGCAGTGGATCTGTATCTCTCTATATACCTGTATCTGTGTCTGTATCTTGACCTGTTCCTTTAGCTCCATCTCTACCCCTACCTCTGTCTTTATCTGTTCCTGTATCTGCATCTCTATAAGTACATTTGTCTGTGTCTCTATCTCAACCTTTATATGTGTCTCTATCTGTAAGTTTGTCTGTGTCTCTATGTACACCTGTATCTGTGTCTCCATCTGTACCTGTTTCTGCGACTCTATCTCTACCTGTATCTGGTTCTATATCTGTGCCTATCTGTGTCTCTATTAAGTATCTGTATCTTTGTCTCTAACTAAACCTTTACCTGCTTTTCTCAAAGTATCTCTATGTTTCTTTCTATATCTACCTGTATCTGTGTCTCTATCTGTACCTGTATTTATTTCTCTATCTTTACCTCTGTTAGGTCTCCATTAGTACCTGTACTCTCTGTACTTCTTTACTGTGTCTCTACCTCTACCTATATCTGCATTTACACCTGTACCTATGTGTGTCTTTCTATGTGTTCTTGTATCTGGGTGTCTATCTGTACCTGTATCTCTCTCTCTGTAACTGTATCTCTGACTCTATATGTGCCTATATCTGTTTGTCTATCTATATCTGTAACTGTGCCTCTATCTGTCTCTGTATCTGGGTCTGTATCTGTACCTATACCTGTGTCAAGGGACCTTGGAGATGCTCTAAGATTTGCAGGAAGGGTTATAAATTCTGTCTGTTAGCTCTGCTGCTAGTTCCACCATTGTTTCTCATTATATTAGTTTCCTGAGACTGCTGTAAGAAATTACCACAAACTGGGTGGCTTAAACAAGTGAAATTTATTGTCCTAATGTTTTGATGGCTAAAAATCTGAGGTCAATGTTTTGGCAGGGATAGTTCCTTCTGAGGGCTGTGATGGAGAATCTGCTCCATGCCTCTCCCCTAGCTTCTGGTGGTTTGCTGTAAATCTTTGGTGTTCCTTTGCTTGTAGAATCATCACTCTGATGTCTGCCTTCATTTTCACATGGTGTTCTTCTTATGTGGGTGCCTCTGTGTCCAAATTTCCCCTTTTTATAAGGATACCAGTCACATTAAATTAGGGCCCACCCTAATGACCTCATCTTAACTAATGACATCTACATTGACCCTATTTCCAAACAAGGTCAAGTTCTGCAGTCTGGTGGTTAGGACTTCACATGAATTTTTTGGGACACGATTCAACACATAACAATCATCTTACTCCTTCATTTTGCTGCCAAACTCACAACTCTACAAGCTCCTGACTCCATCCTTCAGGCTGGCTCTCTGGGTTCTCATTTGGGCCCGAGACAGCTAGTTGAGAAAGCCACTGCCATTATTTGGGGAAGTAGCTCCAGGGCAACCCAGAGGGCAGGCATGTGGGGCAAGGGTCTGGGGGAAGCATGGATCTCTGCACAGAGGTGCTCCATCATGGGAAGTGGTAGCTCCTTAAACCTAGAACTAGAACTTGGGAGGAGAGTCAATCACATTGGTTTAGTTGATGTTGGAGTAACAAATGACCCCCAAATTTCAGTGCTTAACTCAACAAAGATTTATTTCTCACTTATGCGATATGTTGATTGCAGGTCAGCTGGAGTGTTCAGCTCCATATTATCCTCACTCAGAGCCCAGGCTCTAGCCTCATGATTCCACTATCCCCAAGGCAGGAAAAAGGAAACATGGCCTATTGTATACTGGCTCTTAATGTTTCTGCCAGAAGTGAGATGCCACACTTGTATTCACATGCCATTGGCCAGAGTGGGTCACATGGTCACACCTAATCTCAAGGGATCAGGGAAATTCAATTCTCCCATGTGCTTGGAAAAAGAACTGGAAATATTTGGAGAATAGCAGGTCTTAGGAAGCCTGGGAGGGGCTTCTGCCTCTCTCTCTCCCACGTCTCTCTTTGCAGGGGTAACCATATGTCCTGGTTAGCCAAGGCAATTTACACATACTGCTCCAGCCCAAATATTAATAGTGCTCTCATTCAGTCTTAAAAGAGTCCCTGTTTGGACACAGATCCTATGGCCTGCTTCCTTTTTGGTGGCTAGAGATAAAGACAGTCTGTGTGCAGGGAAGTAGATGCTGTTAGGAAGGGAGACACCCTGGTGGACCATATGCTAAAGTGATAAAGCCACTTCTGGTTACATGTTATTCTCTGTGTTTCTTTACTTTTTATTACCCTTCAGCCCTCAGATGAGTCTTCTTTAGATTAGGTATTTCATGGTCTCAGTCGTGTCCTGGGGTGAGGAAAAGGGCATGTGTTCAGAGAACTGAAGGAGAGCAGCGTCCTTCAGAGGCCAGTATAGTGGTGGCAGTAGTGACAAGCAAGGGGCCTCCATGGGAAGGCAAATTATCAGGGTGAATATCAGGGGCCTGTGTTGTGCTGTCCTATCCCTAGAAGTCTTCTAGTGGTGACCATGGAGGCTCTGGGCTTCCTTTTTGAGGAAGATGATACTTTCTCAAAGATACCTCCACAGGTAACACCCATTCCTCTCCCATTTGATCTTTCCAGCCTAGTGAGGAAGCCACTTCCAACCCAGAGCTGGCATCCCAGTACAGAGAGGCAGGGCTGGCAGGGCCCCCTGACTATCTTGTGCCAGGACAGAGAATGGGGAATCCTGCTTCCTGTGGAAGGGCAGGAGTGTCCGCACAGCCTCCTGGTCACTATGAGGTTGTCCCTTTTCTCTTCACACCTTTCTGCCTCAGGGCCTTTGTAATTACTCTTCCTTCTGCCTGGAACGTCCTTCCCCTACTCTCCTCATGTCTAGCTTCTCATCCTTAGAGACATTGATATTACTATCCTCTCTCAGTAAATTACCCTTTTCCTCTATCCTCTGTCATGGCACCGCATTCATTTCCTTCATGACGGTTGTTCACAGTTTTTGAATCACTATTTCTTTGTTAATTTTTTGCTTCCCCTCTAGACTATAAGCTCCATAAAGGTAGAAACTATGCCTGCTGTATCCACAATTGTATCCCACAGCCTAGCGCAGTGCTTGGCACTTAGTAGGCCCTCAGCACATACCTGCTGAATGAACAAATGATTAAATAGATGAATGATTGCATGCATTTGAACTTGGTTTCTAAGGATTTTCTCATTTCATGGCCCTGAACAGCAATGTAGGAAGATGAGAAGCACCCTGAAAAACTGAAATGGAATTCTAATTCAAAATGGCCATTCCTAGCTGGTCAGACACATAAAATTGAAAATGATCTGGAGGTCAGAGTAGAACTCAATAAATATAGAGAAACATCATATTGGAATATATCAAAGCACAGTCTTTATCTGAGAAGGGCAGCAGTGTCTTTGGAGTATTTATTGATCTTTTCAGTAATACTTATTCCCCACTGGTGGCAAGTTCTGTGGCCATGAAGATGGTGCCAACACAAGAGTGACTTGTGTGAGGCCGACCAGACAAGGCGCTATGTAGAAGGAAGTGTATCTGTCTGTTTTGGGGAATGCAATAGCTCAGTAGAGAGACACAAAGTGCTGAAACTCTCTCTGGGCCAGATAGAAGGGCAGTATGTGTGACTCCATTCGGTGTGCACATGCGAATACTCACACACTTGCTCACACAGATGAGACTGTTTTCAGGTGGCTTTGTGGCAAATAAAGATCCTTCCTGCATATAGAAAAAATTCAGAGGCACTCAGTGCAGGGATTATCAGACCCAGTTTTCAGAAAAGGAAACTGAGGCTCAAAGATGTTAAGTTCATTGTCTGAAGTCATACTTCGAGTATGTAGAGAGCAGGCAGGCTGATCTCCCTGACTTACCTGACCTGTTGAACTCTCAGTAGGTGGTAGGGTGTGGATTGGCCCAGAGCTTGTCCTTAAGCAATGCTACTGTTGGTTATGTAGGTATAAATGTGCCTGCTTTATGATCAACCATGGGGGGGTTCCAATCTCTGGCTATGGTAAGTGAGGGTATTTACATTGAAAAAGGCCTCCAGATAATTCACACTTTCCTCCTCCCAAGAGGGCTTCCCCCAACCACCTCACCCCCTGAGAACCACTGCATTAGAAGGCATATGCGAAGCAAGTTCTTAAGGAACTGACTTTCATTTAATGAATTCATTATAAAGGCCATGGAACATGTTCCCAACTAGAGGTCAGTGACACCCACATTTCTCAAATTTGCAAGATCACTGACAATTAAGAATCCTCAAGGTGACTGTGAGGCTTGCAAGATGCTCAAATGCTGGGTGATGAAATGAAGAGGAAGTTCTGTTTGGTGGAATGTTGGTGTTCTGCGTACTTGGTATATTTCAGGCCTCTGGAACAAGATCATCAAGATCTGGGGATTCACATCAATTCTGTTCGGCAGACACTTGTACTAACCAGAACATACCATCCTATCTCCCAGGCCACTGCAAAGATTTTATTGAAAATACATTTACTGTCTTTCCCTAACCTTTCGCACACATGGACAACTCAGATAGGACTCTATGCTTGAATTGTATCCATCACAAAAAGGCTTTGCTTTGAAAAGTGCTGCCTCAAAAATAGTTAAAAGCAAAGATTTCTGTTTACTGTAAAACCTGTTTGGTGAATGGCTTTTACTTACGCATGTGGGCCAAGGAACCAGGCTCCAGGGCCCTCCGCCTCCACCCGCATTCCCAAAGCGCTCACAGTTGTAAAAGCAAAGAAAAAATGTTTGTTTCCCTTTGATTTTTGTGGGGCTGTAAAATAAATTAAGTGGAAAAACCTATAGCCTTAGACTACCCAAAAGTCCAAGAGGAAATCCTCACAAGTCAAAGTCCTGTGCATTGCTTCCTGGAGGCTCTTCAGAATACTGACCCCCGTGTTCATGATTCACTTTCACACTCAGCTTAGGTGGCACCTCCTCCAGGAAGTCTTTGGGCACCCGCACCTCTGCTTGCCTCCCATTCCCATATGGGTTAGTTAGTCATTCATTCATCCATCCATTCATTCGATAAGTATTTATTGAGAGTACACCATATGACAGGCACTGATCAAGATGCTGGGTAAACAGACAAGACAGACAAAAACAGACAAAATTCCTTGCCTTCATGGAGCTGACGTTCTCGTTGGGGTATACTGACAATATACAAGATAAAGAAGTGTGTTCCATAGTGTATTAGAAAGCTGTAAGTGCTATGGATAAAAGCAAAGCATGGAAAAGGTCAGCAGGTGTCAGATGGTGGAGGTGGTGCTGTAATTTTGGACTGAGGGACTGTGCTATGTGGCAGAGAGAAGTGTGTCCTAGGCAGGAGGAACAGCATGTGCAAAGGCTCTGAGGAGAAGGGTGTTTGGTGCATATGAGGAACAGCAGGGAGGCAGATGGGCCTGGAATGGAGTGAGTGAGGACAGAGCTGGAGGGAATGAGATCACAGAGCGACTCCTTCATTGTACCATGGAAATGCTCCTCTTACAGTGCTATCATACCTTATCATTATTGTCACTGTTATTAGTTGGGTTCCCTGGGAAACACTCTGAGGTGGAGTGTAGCGTGCTCTCAGGATCAACACTTGAGCAAGGGAAGGGCAGGAAGCAGCAGTGGGGAGAGGGATAAGTTGAGCTGCGGTGAAGTCACAAGGACTCAGCCAACCCAATGGGAAACTTTAAATGGGATGGCCTTTCAGAGTCATTCTGAGTTGTGGACAGGGGGCTGGGCCATTCTTCCCCTCCCCCGACATCTACCAGTTGCTGGATGGGGCTACCCCTCAGAGGGGATATGTCCTGGGGCTAGGCTGCTCTCTTCAGCTGTGGGCAATTCCTGCAGAAGCTGACACTTGAGGAAGCAGCATTCCCAGCAGCTGGGAAATAAGTGCTTTAGTCCTGAAGAGGGATTCGGGAGGTGCACCATGGCATCCACTACATTGGTCATCACTGAGGAGTTACCATAAATCAGGCACCCTGCTAAGCACTTTATAGGAATTATCTGGATGGCAACTAGACCTTTGGTGGTGAACACTATGCCGTCTATACAGAAGTCGAAATATAGTGATGTGCACCTGAAATTTATATAATGTTATAAACCAATGTGACCTCAATAAAATAAATAAATAAAATAAAATTGGGGAGGAAGCAGTAAAAAAAATAAAAAGAATTATCTTATTTAGTCCTCACACAAAACCTGTGAGTTATGTATTATTAGCTTCACTTTATAGAAGAAACCCAGAGGGATTGAGTAGCCTGCCCAAGGTCCACACTACTATGCAGCTTAGTGGGGGTTCCAATGCAGATGTATCTGACTCTAAAGCATGGCCTCTTAACCATTGGATTTAACTCCATTATTCTGAACTCCCTGCCTCTGTTGATACAGCCCAAGGGCTAGACCATCACTTCACTGCACTGCCTCACATCGAGCAATTGACTACTCCCTCCATCTTCCTGGCCCATCTCTCTGTCCTGCCCTGGTGCTGTTGAATTTCTGGGCCCTGATGTGGAGTCCCAAGTTCCCCCTGCTCAAGTCCTATTCTCAGAGTCAGTCCCTGCTCTAGCCTGCTTGGATCCCTTGGAAACTTGCCCAGCCATAGACCTCTGATGAGACTGTTTATGACATCTAGGATATTGGGGTGAACAGAGCCTCAGAGACCTGGGCCAATTCTATTTTCACAGGGGACAATGTTTAGGTCTGAGACCTGCCCCAGGTTGACAGCCAGGAGTGACGGGGTGGATTCGGGCTGAGTTGTGTCCCCTCGAAATCATATGCTGAAGTCCTAACCCCTAGTACCTCAGAATGTGACTGTATTTGAAGATAAGATCTTTAAAGAGGTAATTAAGGTAAAATGAGGCTGTTAGGGCAGGCCCTAATCCAATGGGACTGCTGTCTTTATAAGATGAGGAGATGAGGACATGTACAAAGGGAAGACCATGTGACCTTGTTCTTGGACTTCTAGCCTCCAGAATTATAAGAAAATAAATGTCTGTTATTTAAGCCACCTAGTGTGTGGCACTTTGTTATGGCAGCCCCTGCAAACTCATACATTAGGTCTCCCAACTTGCAGGCCTATCCTCTTCCTTCAGCACCAATCACTATGGCTTGGCGTCACTTGTTGGGACTTAGCTTGGTATAGGGCCAAGAGCACTAGCCTGGGAATCAAAAAATCTGAGGTCTTTCTCCTTTTCTGTCCAATAGGGTGACCACTGAATTAGTCACTTAACCTCACTGAGCTTCTATATCCCCATCTGGAAATTGGAAGGGGTGAAGGAGAACTTCCTTCCTGAGGGCCCATTCAGCATCCAGGCACTGTGTTGACACTTTCAAGGGCCTGATGGGACTGTTGTAGGAGCCAAGGAGAGACAGCCTTTTCTCATCATCATCCCAAATGCTTGACCAGATTATCATGTTACACGAAGGGAACCTGACCTGTAATGGATGGTATCACATGCCTAACCCATTTTCAGGGAAAAGAGAAAAGCACACATGAGTGGCACATCAGGGGCCTGGATTACTGCCCTGGGCAACCAGTGGCTGTTTGAAGGCCACACCCTACAGGTGCCAAGGACAACTATGCCAGATTGGCACAGAGGAGTCTGAGGGTGAATGGGCCTTGTGCTAGTTGATGGTGTGTGGAATAGCCTGACTCACTCCTCAGCTGCCTTCATGAGATTGGTGCACGTCCATCTCCGGCAATGAGGGGAGGGGGAGGGGAAGAGAGAGAGCGAGAGAGAGAGAGAGAGAGAAGGAGAAGGAGGAGAAGGAGTAGGAGAAGGAGAAGGAGAAGGAGAAGATGATGAAGGAAAAGGAGAATAACAAGAAGAAGAAAAAGGAGGAGGAGGAGGAAGAGGAGGAGAAGAAAGTGTGAGCAAACTGTCCATGCCTCTGTGCCTTTGGAGGGAAGGGGCATAGCCATGTAGTACCTGGGGCTCAAGAGGAGTAGGGATCATTAACCATTCACGATACTAATAATAACATTATTAGTTATTACAGGGGAGGTAGTACATCACCAAAACCCATAATTTTTTCCCCTCAGATTTGAAGAGCCCAAATATTTCTCTTCTCAGTTCACCTTAAAGTTTAAGGTTCAGAGTGGGAGTGAGGTGGGGCAGTAACTCACTCTACCTAAACCCTCAAGTGATTGGTGCTTAGACTGGAAGCCAGCAGATTCATCCCTCTGTGGAAGACATCTATACAGTGTTGAGAGCCTGCTGGTCAGGGTATTTGCATCTCACTCTCAGTGTACTTGGAAAATCAAATTAGTCAGTACAGATTTCCCAGGAACCAAGGGAATTGGCTGATTTTGAAGGATATTTTGCCTTTGGCTGGAGGCAAATCTTGACAAATTCTCTCAGTTCCATAGCAGAGCTCTGAGAATTTACCTTGCTAGGAGTCAGAACTCCAGGACCTCTTTCTCATACCTACAGCTGAATTAACATCAACACAATTTTACTAACTGGAGTGGATATATGCATTTTTTTGTTGGCCCAACAGCCCTTCCTTTGGAGAATCACCCATCTTCAATCTACCACCTGCTAGATGTGTAGCCTTGGGCAAGTTACTTCAACTCTACATGCTTCAGATTCTCCATCTTTAAAGTGAGGCTAGTAATAATATCTACCTCATAGGTTTACTATGAGAAGTAATATATTACTCAAATAACACAACTCACACACTTAATACATTAAGTGCTTAGAAGAATACTTGAAGTACACTAAGCACTCAGTAGGTATTATTATTAGTAGGAGTGTCATGATTACTATATAGTATTCCTGCCCATTCCATGTGGTTCAGAGTGGTGAATGATCCCCACCTGCTTCAGCCTTAGGAGTGATACTGCGTGACTCAGTCCCGGTCAATAAGAGTACTCCATCTCAGGCAAAGGCGAAGTCAAAGTAAAAGAGAGCAGGGATTGCAATCTTATTATCAGAGAAGGTTGAATCAAGAAACCAAGGAAAGGATATGGTCCACAATGATCTAATAGTCCAGAAAAACTGAACCAAATAATAGAACAGCAAAATTCACGCAGAAAAAAGTACAGAAAATGCAAGGAGAAATAGAAACACATTTGTAGCAGAGAAATTTCTCTCTCGGCACATAGCAGAACAAGTGGACAAAAGATAAGCAGATATATAGAAGATCTAAACAATATGATAAAGTCTATCTACCTTTATCATCTTTTGCTGTGGTAACAAACAACCTCCGAGGTCCAGTGTTTTGTGACAGCAAACGTTTCTTTCTTGATTACAGTACCTGTTGGTTGGGGTAGGCTTTGGCTCTGCTCCATCTCTTTTCTTTATTCTGACTTCCAAGCTGAAGGAGGAACCCCTCTCCAGGACATGTCAGCATTGTGACAGAGGGGAAAGAGCAGTGGCAGAGCCAGTGATGGCTCTCAAAGCATCTGCTCCTTGTGGCTCACATCACTTCCATTCATATTCCCTTGGTCAAAGTAAGTCACATGGCCAAGCCTGATGTCATTGAGATAAGGAAGCATGCTGTATCCACAGGATGGCACTGCAAGTCACACAGCAGTGGGTAGGGATTGTGTTATCTTTTTACCGGGATGGCAGCAAATAATTGAAAACATAATACAATTTATCACTACATCTTATTGATATATATCATATTCTATACTGTGTAAACATAAAATTCAGCTTGTAAGTATCCTTGCACATTCACAAAAATTGAACACATATTGGACTACGAAGAGCATGTCAACATATTCTAAAATGTAGAAATAGAATTTTGCTTCCAGCAACAGCTGACTAGGTTGTTTCAGTTCAATTCTCCAGCTGAGAACAACTAGAAAAGCTAGAAAAGTATTAAGATAATCTGCCCAAGAGCATCAAAGAGCTGTCGAGGCAGGGAGAGTTTACAGAGCCAAGATCTGGGAGGGAAGGGAAACCCAGAGAGCGGAGATTGACATTTGGCTCTTTTTCCCTGGAGGGGAAAGTGCCAATTCTGAAAGCCACAGGTGAGAGGATGAGAAGTTGTGCAGATTCAGGGTGCTGGGGTGACAAAATTAGAGTTCAGGACCCACTAGAGGGGCCTGGTAACTGCCTCCCATCCCCCAGGTTTTGAGTTGGGATCCTGAATGGCTACCTCCTAAGAGTAAGGGCTAACCAGAACTAGATAAACCCTAAAAACACTGAACATCAGCTTAAAATTATCTCAATCCCTAATTGGATTAAGCTAATCTGCTCCTACCCTCGTTGTCTGCCAGAAACAAAACTGTATTGGAATATATCATTAGCCACAGCTTCACAATATCATGACATTTACAAAATTTTTTATAAACATTATTTGGCACTTAGTAAAAAAAATTAACTAGTAACACAAGAAGACAAGATTTGATCCAAAAACCTAAAGGAAAAAAATGGACAATTGAAACTGACTGTTTATTCCTAGTTTGCTTGGAGTTTTTTTTTTTTTTTATCATGAATAGATATTGGATTTTGTCAAATGCTTTTTCTGCATCAATTTATATGATCATATGACTTTTCTTCTTTAGTTTGTTAATGTAGTGGATTACATTAGTTGATTTGGAATGTTGAACCAGCCTTGCACGCCTGGAATAAATCCTGCTTGGTTGTAGTGTATAATTCTTTTTATACATTGTTGGATTTGATTTGCTAATATTTTCTTGAGGATTTTTGCATCTGTGTTCATGAGAGATATTGATCTGTAGTTTTCCTTTGTTTGCAATGTCTTTGTCTGGTTTTGGTATTAGTGTAATTCTGGCCTCATAGAATGAGTTAGGAAATGTTCCCTCTGCTTCTAGTTTCTGGAAGAGATTGTAGAGTATTGGTATCATTGCTTCCTTAAGTGTTTGGTACAGTTCACCAGTTAAAGCATCTGGGACTTGTGCTTCCTGTTTTGGAAGATTTATAATTATTGATTCAATTTTTTAAATAGATATAGGCCTCTTTGTATTATCTATTTCTCCTTATGTGAGTTTGGTAGTTTGTATTTTTCAAGGAATTGATCCATTTCATTTAAATTATCAAATTTGTAGGCATAAAGTTCTTCATAGTATTCCTTTATTATCCTATAGTCCATAGGATCAGTGGTGATGCCTCTTGTTTCATTTCAGATATTAGTAACTTCTTTCTTTTCTCCTTTTTCTGGTTAGCCTGACTAGAGTTTTATCAATTTTATTGATCTTTTCCAAGAATTAGCTTTTGGTTTCATTGATTTTCTTTATTGCTTTCAATTTCACGTATTTCTGCTCCAATTTTCATGATTTATTTTCTTCTGCTTCCTTTAGGCTTAAATTGGTCTTCTTTTTCTAATTTCCTAACATGGAAGCTTAGATTATTTATTTTAGATCTTTCTTCTTTTCTAACATATGCATTTAATGCTATAAATTTACCTCTAAGCATTGCTTTTGCTGCATCCCTCAGATTTTGATAAATTTTTTCTTTTCATTTAGTTAAAATTATTTTTAGATTTCTTTTAGCCTTCTTCTTTGCCCCATGTGTTAGTTATAAGTATGTTGTTTAATCTCTAAATATTTCGTGATTTTTCTAGCTAACTTTTTGTTTTTGATTTCTAATTTAATTGCATTGTGGTATATACACATATTTTATATGATTTCTACTCTTTTAAAATTGTATGGTGTATTTTATGACCCACAATGTGGTGCATCATGGTGAATGTTCCATGTAAGCTTGAGAAGGATGTGTGTTCTGTTGTTGGATGGAGTATTTTATTTTATTCTCTTGCCATATTACCTTTAATTAAGTAAAAAACCTTTCCAACCACATTACCTATAAATCATTTTACCCACTTCTCTGGTTTGGCTGCCAGTCTCTTGTCTCTTCTTCAGCAATAGTGAAGTGGATACCTTATCCTTGGGGAAGAGAAATCCCTGGTTTATCACCTTTGTCAATAATGAAAATGTCGGAGATCTGGGTGGCAAAACTGTTGCCTTTGGCATCTTTCACATGAACCACATCAAAAGAGCCAGATTAGCACCTCTAGTTACCACCATACAGAGTCTCCAAATCAATCTGAAAGGTGTCATTCACCTTGATGAGGGAATCAGGGTAGCAGATGCTGTGAGCATCATGGGTCACCAGATGAAGGATTCTTTTTGTGCCCACAAAGATCCTTCTCACTTTTCACAACTTGTCCATGGTCTCCTCAGGTGTAATACAGTGAACAGTAAAGGAACCTTTGGTGTCACAGATCAGACGGAAATTATCTCTGGTCTTAATGCTGACGACATCTATAAAACCAGCAGGGTAGGTTATATCAGTTCAGACCTTGCTATCAATCTTAATGAACCACTGCATGCAGATCTCCTTTACTTTATCTCCTATCAAGGCATACTTAAGTCCGTTTCTTAGGAAAAGGATGAGGGAGAGACATTCTCTCAGTGTGTGCGGATTGGCAGGTGGACAAGGAGCAAACACGTTGGTCAGTTTATCTAGTATCCAATCCTTTGGAACTGCTACACACTTCAGATGCTTCTTGGGACCATAATCCATGGCTGCACTAGGTAATGAAAGAGCTGCATGGAGTATTTTATAAATGCCAATTAGATCAAGTTGATTGATAGTGCTGTTCAGGTCATCTATATCCCTACTGATTTTCTACCTGAATGATCTATCAATTACTGACAGAGGGGGGTTGATGTTTCCAACTATAATTATGGATTTGTGTATTTATTTTTTCAGTTCTATCAATTTTGGCCTTATGAAATAGAACTGTCCCTATTTGCAGATGGCATGATTGTCTATTTAATTATTAACAGGCAATTATTAATACAGAATCTATTAAAATTTCTTAGAATTAAGTGAGTTCAGCAATGTTGCAGGATAGAAGATCAACATAAAAAATCAATTGTATTTCTATATACTAGCAATGAGCACATAGAAACTGAAACTAAAAGTTACAATGCCATTTAAAATTGCACAAAATACGAAATACTTAGGTGCTATCAAAGAGTTTGCAGTGTAACCATGTAGTGATCTGTGCTATAGTCCAGCACAAAAAGATGAGCTTGGCCTATCAAATCCTCTATGGAACTTGTAGCCAGGAAATTCTGAAACATGACATAGTCAGCAGTGGAAGCAGAAGTTGAAAGTTTATGAGGTCAAGAGAGATCAAAGGAGCCAGGAGATGAAATGTACCTCTACCATGTTCTGAGGAGGCTGAAGTTATCAGAGAGTGTGAATCACAAGAGTATGGGAGCCATGAATAGAGGATGAATGGATAGTAGAGGGTGAAGAAGCCAGTTTGTGATAGTAGCTATGGGCAACCAGTGCAGAGTAGCAGTGCCACATTGGTGGTGTGAATGAAGATCCACTGACTTCTGGGTTCCCACATATGTGCATAGCAGTAGTCAGGACAATTTAGGTGACAAGTGATGGAAACTCAACTCAAACTAGCTTGAGCACAAAAAGGCATTTATTGGCTCACTAGACTGGGAAGTCCAAGGGTTGAGCTGGCTTTAGGGGTGCAATATTGCTAGAGCTTTGCCTCTCCTTCCTTCTCTTTTTTTCTTCTCAAATTTTGACTTCATTCTGTAGACAGTTTATTTCTTCTGTAGACAGCCACTAATGACTCAAAGTTAGTTGGTTCTTACAGTTTGTGGTGCTAGCAGAGAGAGATCTTCTCTCAGCATGCACTTCTCTGGGAAGACTCTCATTGGCCCAGCCTCAGTCATGTGTTTACTCCTCGAACAATTCCTCTGGCTAGGGGGATGGATTACACTCATTGGCTAGTCTGAGATGTAATTGACAGCCCCTTCCCTCTAGGACCATATTAATTGAGGAGGAGTAGTTCCCTAAGGGAAAAACCAAGTGTTCCTAGAAGATTGAGGAAGGATTACGGGCTGACCAAACCATACATGTCCACTCCATGGAGTCCCTCCTCCTCCCACTTGAGGAAACTGGAAGGAATCTCTTTCTGGGAACCAGAAAGCTCTCCCTAGAATAAGTACTGCTTGTCATTTCTCTCCTTTGATTTTGGTTCTCCTGGGGTTTAGGGAAGTTCTATGTGGCCTGCTAAGGAGAATGGCAGAGATTTGAGTCTGTACCGGCTTGAACTTGAAAAAGGTGGGCACATCCCTGGGATCCAGGGTAGCCCTGAAGTTTGTCTTTCTCAATTGATTCTAACCACATGCAGGGAAAGGTGGTATTACTTTTTAACTCCTCAAACTCCAATAGGCACTCCCAGCCACCTGCTCAGCTGCATTCTCCTGCTGGTTTTGCCTGTGTCTCTCTCAAGTTTGACACATGCTGCCATCTCCCAGTCAGAACCTAAGCTCCTCTTGAAAAGGACCCTGGTTTTCCAATTCTCTATCCTGTTTGACAGTGTCCTGGGACCTCCTCCTGGAGCTGGTGCTCCCACTTAGCCTACTGGGTCTGGGGCTGAGGGAGTGGAGCCCCTAAAACCTCTCACTCAGGGATTTAGCTTGGATTCTGTGGGCAGGAGGGGATGTGAGGATCTTCTTGGCAGAGCCAGGAATTGTCAGCATTGTGGTTGAGGAAGCAGAATCATGTGTGGGGTCACGGAATGGTCCCCAGCAAATGCAACTTGTTAGTGATGAGTGGAGAGGAGAGGGGCACTGGGAGACAAAGAGATGGAGAGCTGCCAGATGCCACATGGCAGGAGAGAGCCACTGGGGCCTTGAGAGACCCAGGTGTACATGCCACCATGGGCATTCCTGGCTTTCTGAGTGTCCCTCTCTCCAAACCCTTTAGTCATAACACTATTTGGGCTGCCTTGACTCCTTTTTTGTAATGATGAAGGATGAGAGTGAATAAATAATTAATGTCATGAGGTTGAAAATTTACACTCACTCACTGTATACACTGAGATATGCAAAGAAATTTAGCCTTCCTAACTTTCTATAATTCTTCTTACCTTACTTTGGAGGTCCCATTCTTGTTGATGTAGAAGAGAAAAATCGTGGACTTGGTAATTAAAGGATACTAACCCTTTTTCAGATTAAAGCTGTTTCTTTCAAGTACCGCACTCTAGCTAAATGCTCAGTCTTTAAGGCTTTCTTCTCCAAACCTGTCTTCCCTCCAAGATGGCATCTGGCATGGCTAGATTCTTATGTTTCCTCAGGGAAAGGGGATCCCAGATCCACATGGGGGTCTCTGTGCTGCCCTCTGGGTCCTTGCTGGCCACTGTGGCCATGTCCTTTGTCCTACCTGGTCACTGACTGTCTTGCTGGCATCTGCTGCTGAAGAGTGCACTAATGAAACTTGGGAGGTGGGCCACCGAGCCCTGATCTTGCACGGCCACCCCACATGGCCCTATCTGGGTCTTAGTGGTACTGAAGATCTTCCCTAAGCACTAATGTGTGGGAAGCCTCATGGCACCACGATTTCAGGAGAATTGAGAATATGACAGATTATATCGTTGAATTTAAGAAGCACCATTATTTTGCATAGCCCTAAAAAAGTGAAAAAAGTTGCCAAACTACGAAATACCATTGATTGTGAAATGCATCTCAATTTCAGAGATGAAAAAAGTGCATCTCAGAATTGTTAAAATATGGTATTTTATAATTAGTATAATGGTTAAGAGCCCAGATACTAGAGCCAGGGTGCTTGAGTTTGACTCCCAGCTCTGTCATGTACAGTTATGGGGACTTCGGCCAGTCACTTACCATCACTGTGCCTTAGTTACCATAACTGTGTAATGGGGATAGATTTACTTCCTAGAGTTGTTGTGAGGACTGAATATGTGTGTAAAACATTTCAAATAGTGCCTGGCACGTAGTAAGCACCATATGTTTTTGCTATTTTTATTTTTTAAAAATATTATATCTATCACATATGCAAATAAGGGATAAATAAACAGCCTTTGTCACCACCCCAATCACCTTGCTGCCACTTCTCTCACTAGGTAAGCAGGGCTCTTGCCAGCCCTCCACAAACCTCTTGGCAGCCTTTGCCAAGAACAGGTTCCTTGCTGCCTCACTGTCAATTTGGGGCTGTCAGGCACACGTGGGAACATAAGCCAATCTGGGCATGTTGGAGGCCAGTCATTTCCAACCAGATCTCTCATCACTGTAATCCTCAGACACTTCCGGAAAGACAAGCTCCTTCCCTACCCAATATCCCCATCCTATTATTGCTATGAGCATTCTTACCCCGGCTCCTCCCAACTATTCCACTCCCCACCAAGCTCTTTCCAAGGGCCCTCTGGAACTCTCATTCCACTGCAAACAAATGCCACTACCTTCTTGATCTCTTCCCAGAAGGCTTTCTTCATCGCCTTGCAGTCTTAACTGGAAAACACCTCCCCCCCATTAGGGTGCAACCTCTTCCACCACATCCCATCTTGGGGAGGTGGCGTGGATTCTTCTGGCTCCTTGTTGCTGGGTCTAGGCTACAGCATGATTCTTCTACTGTCAAAGCTGACCCTACCACGGGCCTCAAACTATCAAGCTGAACATTTTGTCTTAAAAACAAAGGAGTTTAAAATCATGTAATTAATACATGATAAATCCTCCTTTTAAAAACATTATCCTTTACAGGTAAAGCCAGCCCCTTGGACTCTGCTCCATCTCCTGCTGCTCTCGGGTGGATCCCAGTTATCTGGTTGGTGCATCTCTTCCCTGGCCTTTTCCTCTGCAACAACCCATATACAGAAATGTAGAGTTTGGGCGTGTGTGTTTAAAAAAAACTACAAATGACATCTTACTATAAACATCATTCTGTAACTTGCTTTTTCCACCTATCTGTCCTGGTAATCTTGCCACATATAATTCTACTTCATTCTTTTAAGTTGCTGCATTGTAGCTCTTTTTGGAAATGCCAGTGTTTCTTTAACCATTCCTTCAACATGAACATTTATGTTGTTTTCATTTTTCCCTACTAAAAAAATGCAGTGATAAACAGCTTTCTATGTGTTGGCTTGCACACAAGGCAGAATGTTTCTTCATTCTTAATATTTTTTAAAAGAATAATGAGTTTATTGTTTTTATAAAGTAGATAATGCATATTATAAAATTGAAGCAATTTAAGAATTACAATGAAGAAACAAATAAATTAACAACAATTTCATCACCCAGAAAAGAAAAAAATACAGTTAACATCTGGTGAACAGCATCCCAACCATCTCTTCAAACTCATGTCCAGGCAGAAGACAGCAAGCTATAATCTTATAATACTGGGATCACATCAGTCATATTATTTTTAATAAAAAGTGTGAAATTTGGTTTTACTTGAATTTAAATACAAACAAGGAACTAGTGTGAAAATAAAGGAACTGCTGAACTTGATGTAAATGTTTAGGTCTATTAGTTCTTGTGAAGCTCCTCTGGGGGATAAAAGGCTTGTAAAGAGTGTTAAGTGATTGGAAGTGTTCTTTTCTTTCTCCTCCCTCCCCTCCTTTCTCCTCCCCTCTGCTCTTTTTTCTCCTCTCCTCTTTCCTTCCTTTCCTTTCCCTTTTTGAAGCCGCTATCAATTGACTCCCCACAATGGAAGATGGGACTTTCACATCTTCTTGTTCTCCTACTTCCCAATTTTTGTTGGTTATATTGGCTTTACTTTGTCAATGTTTATAATACATTCTATTCTGCAAGGGTGTAACTCCTCCAGTCATTTAGGGGAGATTCTATATTTAGTCTTAGTTTTATATTTTAATGGATTCGATGCTCATAGCTGTTTCTGAATTTTGATCTATCCCTCGGTTGGCAGGATTTTTCTCATAGGGTATGTTTTTCAAGAAGGGCTAATGAATACTCAATTCCCTGAGTCTTTCCAGACTGAGAATAGCATTTACCCTTGAATAATAAATTGGCAGGGTGTAATGATCTTGAGTCATACTTTCTTTCCCTCAGAACTTTGTAGAACATTGCTCCACTGTCTTCTGGCACTGATAGTTTTTAATGGAGAAGTACAGAGAAGTCTGTTTTTTATTCCCTTTGGTGATTTGCTTTTTCTGCTTGACTATCTGAAGAACTCTCTCTTTATACTTCAAGTTAAATAATTTAATCAGGACATGCCTCCAAATGAATGATTCTATATCCACTTTTCTTCACTTTTATGATCTGCTGATTCAGTTCTTGCTTTATTTTGAGAAAATTTATTCATAATAGACCTCTGAATATTTTTTCTATTCTATTTGTTGAGTTCTCTTTGAGCTCCTGTTTTATTAAACCCATTCCTCCACTCAGTCAACAAATATTAATTAAGGGCCTACCAAGTGCCAGGCATTGTGCCAGACAAAAATCCCTGCCTTCCTGGAGTTGACGTTTTAGTGGGATGGATGAAGCAAACAAAAAATAAGCAACATAAACACATACAGTAGATAGTATATCAGGTGGTCATAAGTGCTATATAAACCAGGGACTATATGGGGCTAGAATTCTAAATAGCGTGGTCAGAGAAGGCCTCATGCAGAAGGTGACATTTGAGAAAGGTGCCAGCTTCTCTTAGTTTGTGTTTCCCCAATCAATAATGAGGTGGACCATCTCTCTCTCTCCCTGTCTCTCTCTCTCTCACATATATATATGTGAGAGAGACAGAGAGAGAGAGGCAGAGTCAGAGACCATAGATATTTCCTTTCCTGTGAAATGCCTGCTCATGCCCTTTGCCTGTTTTCATTGCAATGCTTATCTATTTCTTAACGATTTGTAGTTCTTTGCCTTGGTTATTTTGCTGTTTATATGTATGGCAAAAATCTTCTCCCAATCTGGAACTTGTCTTTTTATTTTGATTATGGTGTCTTTTGATGAATAGAACTTTCTAATTTATCAATCTTTTGTTAGTTAGTACATTTTGGGTCTTTTTAAAGAAATTCTTCCCTTCCCCAAAGTCAGAAAGCTATTGTCCACTTAAAGTTTTTAAGTTTTGCTTTTGACATTTAAGCATTTGATCCATCTGGAGTTGGTTTTTGTGTGTGGGGTGAGATGGAGCAAAACATCTGGAAGGATACATACTCAACAGTTAACATTGGTGATCTCTGTGGGGTGGGGAGGGAAAGGGAAGACTTTCAGGTTTTTTAAATATATGTTTTATCAAAGTAATATATAAATGCAATTAAAATCATAGCACTTTCAACGTAAGTGGACTGATATTGAAAAACAACAGGTTCTGCTCTCCTCCCCATTTCTGAGCATCACTTTCCAGAGATAACAATGTTCAAATCATATCTTTTTAAACTGATATTAACCCCTTACATTTGAAATAATATCCTTGTGCTATTTCTTGATTTTTCAATTTTAGACATTATTGATTAAGGCCTTACCATTTAAGATGAGGAGTTCTCTCTCTTACACTAGTGCTTCCCCCCATACTACCTCTTCCCCCTGCTCCCAATACAGTTCTATCATAATCTTTGATGAAATAAATATTCAGAGTTTACATTATTATGACTATGAAGATATTGCTCACAGCTGAGCCAGAGGGTGAAATATGATTATCCTTTCTTTCCTATTACAGCAAACCTTTTGATTTTTCCTGGACTCAATACTTGCTTCATTTAGTTCATTTGCTTTTGCTTTCTCTGCACCCATGATTAAGTTTTCTTCCAGGCTTTCTAACCAGAGATGTAAAATTAACTCTTAATACAGCCCAGCACATCAGGTTTGGTTCCGTATTTTTTTCCCTTGGAGATCACCTTCCTATAGTGACTTCTCCATTCTCCTGCTCCAATTTATACTGATTGCTCTTTAGACATGTTGCACAGCTCTCATCCTGGACATTCTCTTCTCCTCCCTCTTTCTCTCCCATTTTCCTAGATCTTATGTTACCCTTTTTTTTTTTGATATCTTAATTCTTCATTTGGGGGGAGCACATCCTTTAGTAGCTTCCTGAGAAAGGGTGATTGGGATATTGTATATGTTTGAAAATAGCTTTATTCTCCTTTCACATGTGATTAATACTGTGCGGGATATAGAATTCTAAGTTGGAAATAATTTTCTCTAAAAAATTTTAAGGCATGCCTCTATTGTCTTCTAGCTCCCATTACTGCAGTTGGTAAGTCTTATACCATTCTGATTACTGATATTTTGATCCACTTTTCCTTTCCTGAAGCTTTTAGGATCTCCTCCTCACCCACAGTATTTTGAACTTTCATGATGCTGCATATTCATGTGAGTTTTTTCTCATTTATTTTGGTGGGTACCTGGTGAGGCCCTTTCAATCTCCTGTCCTTCATGAAGACTCGTGTGCTTTAGTTTTGAGAAATTTTATTGTATCATTTATTTAAAATTTTTCTATCCTCTATTTAGTCTGACTTCTTCTTTTGGAACTCCTATTAGTTGAATGTTGGACCTCTTAGATTGATACTGTAATTTTAAAAAATATTTTCTTTTATTTTTTTCTCTGTGTGTGTGTGTGTGTGTTTCTGGGAGATTTTCATAATTTTATTTTCAAACTTTCTCTTGAATTTTAAATTTCAACCATCATATTTTTAAAATTACCAATAGCTCTTTCTTTTCCTCTTTCCCTTTCCATAACCTCCTCTTCTTTAATTGCTGCAATATCTTGCTGTATCTCTCTGAATATTAATGTGTGCATGAGATGTGCTTTTTCTGCTTCCACTGGAATCTGTGGGGTATGCGTGTGTGTGTAAGCTTGTTACCTGGTGATCTTGGCTTCCAGAGTTCTGGCAGCTGGGGGAGGGGAAGACTTACCACTTAGTTGGTAGGTTTGCTAATCCCTCTGTTTTCCCTCTTATCCTTCTCCGGGGTTCCCCACTTCCCAGAGAACATACCTCCTGTCTCCTGACTGGAGGTGTAATGCCTGACTGGCTGGGATAGAAAAGGGGACCTGTCTCTTATAAGACTTTTAATTGACCCCTCTATTTTTAGTCCCGTGCATTACTCTGCCTTCTCTGCTACTTGGCACTTCCAATTCTGAAGGCTTTCTGGGTTCTGTGGAAATCAGCTTGCTTCTCCCCTCTGATGGCTTCCTCTGGCTGGCTAAGTCAGCTACCACTCCTCCGACCACTTTCCAGCTTCCAAAAATTGACATTTCTCTTCTAGATCTTTTCTTTTGCTCTCTTTGCCATTGTGAGCTTATAATAAAAAAATCACTTTAGAGTCAATTTGAGTGAGGTGTCTGGAGGGAGCAGACATAAACTCATCTGTTTGAGCTGCTATGCTTAACCAGAATTGTTAAACTATTCTTTTTGTTTTCATTAGGACCTCTGTTAAAAAGAATTAGATTAATCATAACCCTTGGTTTATATTGTGCTATCACCACTGGTTTTTGCATGGACTTAACTTATTCATTTAAATTATTTAATTAATATAAGGACCACCTATTATCCTTGTATTCAACTTGAGAACTGAAACATTACCCATATCTGACATCTGGCTTTGTGTTCATCTTCCATGCCATTCCCTGTCTCTCCTATAACTCTTTCCCATAATGCCAGGGCAATCACTATCCTGAATTTTTGTATTTACAATTGAAACATTTTATGTATGCTTATACATTTATACATATATATATATATAAACCTATACAATAGATTGCCATTTTTACTTCTTTTTGAACTTTATAAAAAGAGGATCATACTAAATATGTAAAATTCTTGGGTTTGCTTTTATTCACTCAACATTGTTACTAAAATTTTTCCATGTTATTATTTAAGATTTTAGTTCATTCATTTTCACTGCTGAATAATATACCATAATTTGTTTATCCATTCTCCAGTGGATTGTCATTTAGGTTCCTCTTGTTTTATGCTATTGTAAACAGTGCTGATGTGAACCTAGAAGTGGAGTTGCTACCTTATAGGGTGTACAAACATCTCACTTCACAATATTATGCCAAATTGTTTTGGCTAAGTGGTAGTACCAATTTTCACACCCATCAGCAAAGTATAAGATATTCTGTTGTCTCTCATCCTCTCCAACACTTGTCAGACTTCTTAATTTTTGCCAATTGAATGAGTGTCAAATGGCATCTCACTGTAGTTTTGGTTTTCATTTCTCTGATTGTTAATGAGGTTGAGCATCTGCTTATATGGATATTGGCCATGTGTGTTTCCTTGTCTATGGAATGTCTGTTCATGTCCTCTGCCTATTTGCCTATTGAGTTGTTTTTTCTTATTATTGATTTTAGTCCTTTATATACCAATCCTTTGTCAATCATATGCATTGCCAAATATCTTCTCCCAGTTTGTAGCATGTCTTTCCATTTTCTTTAAGGTGACTTTTAATGAACAAAAGTTCTGTATTTTAATGTTGTAAATTTCTCTTTTCTTTTATAGTTAGTGCTTTTTGTGACTAATTTAAGAAACCTATGCTGACCATTTGACTGTTTTCTCTGATTCATTCTCTGTCCTCTCCTTGCTCTGCTTTGAATCACCAGGGGCTGGCATCCTTCAGGCTCACATGCCTACCGGCTGCCAGTTAAGATTGACCAATGGGAGAAGCTGGCCTTATATTTAAAAGCAAGAGGAGGGAGAAGCCAGGGTATTTTCTCCCCTTCTCTCTTCGCTTTGGGTGACATCTCTGGCAGTGGCCATGTCTCCCCCATAGTTGCAGTTCCTGCCGGGCAACCCTGTTTCTGCTCCAACTGAACAGTCTCTACTCTACAATTCCAGCTCCTACTGAGTGACTCCAGCTTCTGAGCTCTGGTGGTATTACCTCATCCCCCTTTTCCCTCCATCCCTGGGGGTGGAAGGAGCTTTCTACAGTCGTTAATCTCTGGGTTGCTTCATTGTCCTTTATTTGCCCTTTCATCTTTCCAATACCTTTGCAACTAGTTCCCTGCCTTAATTTCCCTCTGGTGATCTACGTAGCATAGATTTTGTTTTTATAACTGGATCTTGATGGTTACAAATATTTCCCCACTACAAGGTGAAAAAGGTATTTATCTATAGTTTGAACTAAAAGTTTAAAGTTTTTCTTTTGCTATCCAAATTCTAATAATCCATCTGGAGTTAATTGTTGTGTAAGGTAGTTCATTTCATTTTGGTATAAAGTAGTGATCAAATTTCATCTTTTCAGATGGACAACCATTTTTTTTCCAGCTCCATTTATGGAATAATCTCTTTTTCTCTACTGATCTGTCATGCCCTCTCTCTCATATGGCAAATGCCCATATATATCTGAATCAGTTACTGGTCTCTCTAGTTCCATTGGTCTATTTAATTGTCCCTGTAGAGAACTTTAATACCCCACTCTCAACAACAGATAGATCATCCAGTCAGGAAATCAATAAGGAAACAGCAGATTTAAACAAGACTATAGACCAAATGGACCTTACAGACATATACACAACATTCCATCCAACAGCAACAGAATACACATTCTTCTCAAGTGCACATGGAACATTCCCCAGGACAAATTATATATTAGGCCACAAAACAAATCTTAACCAATTCAATAAGATTGAAATAATATGAAGTGTCTTTTCCAACCACAATTATATGAAACTAGAAATCAATTACAAGAAAAAAACTGGAAAATTCACAAATATGTAGAAATTAAACAACACATGTCTGAACAACCAATAGATCAAAAAAGAAATCAAAAGGAATATGAAAAATATCTTGAGACAAATGAAAATGGAAATACAACATACCAAAACTTCTGGGATGCAGCAAAAGCAGTCCTAAGAGGAATGTTTATAGCTATAAACACACCTACATTAAAGTAAAGAAAGATCCCAAACAAACAATACCTCAACGAATTAGAAAAAGAAGAACTAACTAAGCACAAAGTTAGCAAAAGGAAGGAAATAACAAAGATCAGAGCAGAAATAAATGAAATAGAGGATAGGAAAACAATAGAAAAGATCAATGATAATGAGTTTTTTTTGAAAAGATAAACAAAATTGACAAACATTTAGCTAGACTAACCAAGACAAAAAGAGAGGAGACTTAAATAAATAAAATTATAAGTGAAAGAGGAAACACTACAGATACAAAGGATTTGTATTTGTAAAAGACACAGAAATACAAAGGATGATGAGAGACTATGATGAACAATTATATGTCAACAAATTGGGCAATCTATAGGAAATGAATAAATTCCTAGAAATATACAACCTACCAACACTGAGTCATGAAGATATAGACAATCTGAACAGACCAATAATGAGTAAGGAGATTGACTCAATAATGAAAACTTCTAAACAAGGAAAAGCCCAGGATCACATGGTTTCCCTGGTGAGTTTTACCAAACAGAAAATAATCAATGCCATTCCTTTTCTAACTCTTCCAAAAAAAGGGAAGAGGAGGAAACACTCCCAAACTGATTTTACAAGGCCAGTGTTGTCCTGATACCAAAGCCAGATAAGGACACTACAAGAAAAGAAAACTACAGGCCAATATCCCTGATGAATATAGATGCTAAAATTCTCAACAAAATACTACCAAACCAAATTCAACAGCATGTTAAAAGGATCACACACCATGGTCAAGTGGGATTTATCCCTAGGATGCAAAGATGTTTCAACATATGCAAATCAATAAATGTGATCACCACATTTACAAGATGGTGAATAAAAGTTATATGATAATCTCAATAGATTCAGAAAAACATTTGACAAAATTTAACATTCATTTATGATAAAAACTGTCAATAAATTAGGCATAGAAGGAATGTACCTCAACGTATTAAAGGCTATATATGACAAGCTCACAGCTAACACCATACTCACTGGTGAAAGGTTGAAACTTTTCCTCTAAGACCAGGAACAACAAAAGGGTGCCTACTCTTGCCATTCCTATTCAGCATAGTACTAGAAGTGCTAGCCAGAGGCCGGCCCCGTGGCTCAGTGGTTAAGTTTGCGCTTGGCAGCCCGGGGTTTGCGGGTTCGGATCCCGGGCACCTGCTGATGCACTGCTTGTCAGCCATGCTGTGGCAGCGTCCCATATAAAGTAGAGGAAGATGGGCATGGATGTTAGCCCAGGGCCAGTCTTCCTCAGCAAAAAGAGGAGAATTAGCAACGGATGTTAGCTCAGGGCTGGTCTTCCTCACACACACAAAAAAGTGCTAGCTAGGACAATCAGGCAAGGAAAAGAAATAAAAGGCATCCAAATTGGGAAAGAAGCAGTAAAATTGTCTCTGTAGATGATATGATCTTATATATAGAAAACCCTAAACACTCTACCAGAAAACTATTAGAACTAATAAACAAATTCAGTAAAGTTGCAGCATATAAAATCAACATACAAAAATCAGTTGCATTTCTATACACTAACAATGAACTACCTGAAAAAGAAATAAAACAATCCTATTTACAATAGCATCAAAACCAATAAAATACTTCAGAATAAATTCAACCAAAGAGATGAAAGATCTGTACACTGAAAACTATAAGACATAGCTGAAAGAAATTGAAGAAGACACAAATAAATGGAAAGATAGCCTGTGTTAATGGATATGAACATATAAAATGTCCATACTACCCAAAGCTGTCTATAGATTCAATGCAATCCTTATCAAAATTCCAAAGGCATTTTTCACAGCAATGGAAATAACAATCCTAAAATCCATATGGAACCACAAAAGGCTCTCGATAGCCAAAGCAATCCTGAGGAGGAAGAACAAAGCTGGAGGCATCACACTTCCTGATTTCAAACTATATTACAAAGCTATAGTAATCAAAACAGTAAGGTACTAGCATAAAAATAGACACAGACCAATGAACAGACTTGAGAGCCCAGAAATAAACCCATGTATATACAGTGAGCTAATATTTGACAAGGGAGCCAAGAATACTCAATGGGGAAAGGATAGTCTCTTCAATAAATGGTGTTGGGAAAACTGGATAGTCACATGTCAAAGAATGAAATTGGACCCCTGTCTTACACCATTCACAAAAATTAACTGGAAATGGATCAACAACTTAAATGTAAAACCTGAAACTGTAAAACTCCTGAAAGAAAACACAGGGAAAAAGTTCTCTGACATTGGTCTAGGTAATGATTTTTTGGGGATGACACCAAAAGCACAAGCAACAAAAGCAAAAACAAACAAGTGGTACTACATCAAGCCAAAAAGTATCTACACGGGAAAAGAAACATCAACAAAATGAAAAGGCAACCTATGGAATAGAAGAAAATATTTGCAAACCATATATCTGATTAAGGTTTAATATCAAAATATATAAGGTACTTATGCTACTCAATAGCAAAAAACCCCAAATAATCCAATTTAAAAATGGGCAAAGGATCTAAGTAGACTTTTTTTCCCCCAAAGAACACATACAAATAGCCAGCAGGTATATGAAAAGGTGTAGAACATCACTAATCCTCACGGAAATGCAAATCAAAACCACAATGAGACATCACCTCACACTTGTTAGAATGGCTATTATCAAAATGACAAGAGATAATCAGTGCTGGAGAGGATGTGGAGAAAAGGAAACCCTGGTTCACTGTTGGTTGGAATGTAAATTGTTACAGCCACTATGGAAAACAGTATGGAGGTTCCTCAAAAAATGAAAAATGGAACCACCATATGACCCAGCAATCCCACTTCTGGGTATATATCCAGAGAAAATGAAATCACTATCTAGAAGAGAGACCTGCACCCCCATGTTCATTGCAGCATTATTTACTACTTCCAAGACATGGAAACAAACTAAACATCCATCAATGGACGAATGGATAAAGAAGTTATGGTATATATATACAATAGAATATTATTCAGCCCTAAAAGAGAGAGAAATCTTGCCATTTGAGACAACATGGATGAACTCTGAGGGAATTCTCCTAAGTGAAATAAGTCAGACAGAGAAAGACAAATACTGTATGATTTCATTTACATGTGGAATCTAAAAAAGTCAAATGCATAGAAACAGAGTCAACTGGTGGTTACCAGGGGCTGTCGGATGGGGGAAATGGCGAGATGTTGGTCTAAAGGTACAGATTTACAGTTGTGAGTGTGAGATGAATAAGTTCTGGGGATCTAGTGTACAGCATGGTAACTACAGTTAACAAAACTGTGTTGTATACTTGAAGTTTGCTAAGAGTAGATCTTAAATGTGCTCTCTCTCACACACACAAATAAAATAATCAAATAAAATTCGAACATAAAAAAATCCCTGTATTCCTGGGACAAACTTGAATTGGTCAAGGCACATTATGTTTCTTATATACAGTTAGATTTAGTTTTTAGTAGTATCTTGTTTAGAATTTTTCCATAAGATGCACCTGTAATTTTCATTCTTATTATGTCCTTGTGTGTCTTGCAACAGTTTCAATAAGAGTGGAATAATTTGTTCTTTGTAGGTCTGGTAGAATATTGCCGTGAAACCATCTGGGCCTAGTGTTTTCTTCACAGGAAGATTTTCAAAGTACTGCTTCAACGTCTTAATAGTTGTAGGACTATGACAAATTGACTGTTTAGTCCTAATTAGTCACTCGTTCGTAATAGAATTATACATCCAATCCTTGCCATGGCTTAATGGTAGGAGGAATAGAGTTCTCTAATCCTTGATTTTGGACTTGTGTGACGTGCTTTAGTGAACATGATGCCAGCAGAGGCTTGAAATGTGCTTGTTTTGTTGGAATTGCCTTCTTACACACCAGTGAGACTCAGTGAGAACAACTTGCCCCAGGTAGCCACTGCCCCTTTAGCCTGGCCCCAGAATGATCACCTATTGAACATACCTGACTCCAACCTGTAACCTAGAACTAAGCACAGCCAACCCACAGCACAACGCACAGGCAGTTAGATGAGCCCAACCTAGATTGGTCAAAGTGCCATTGATCTACAGATTCTTGAGTATGACCATAAATGCTTATGTTTGTCAGCCATTGGTGGGGTTTTTTTTGGTGGCTTGCTATGTGGCATTATTGTGGCAATAGATGACTAACACAATGACTAATCAGGCTTTCTATTTTTTCATAAGTCAGTTTAAATGATAGTTTTCTAAGAACTTGTCCACTTCACCTAAATATTCAAATTTATTGGCATAAAGTTGTTGAACACATTCTTTTATTACATTTTAAATGTCTACCTAATGTATAATTATGTCCTTGTTTTCATTAATAATATTATTTATTTGTGCCTTTTCTCTTTTTTCTTGATCAGTCTTTTGAGAGGTCTATTTTGTTTGGCTTTCTTTCTTTATTCTTTCTATTGTGTCTGTTTTCTTTTTCTTTCTTTTCTGCTCTTATTTTTTCCTTCCTTCTACTTTCTTTTGGCTTATTCTACTGTATTTTTCCTAACATCTTAAGTTGGACACTCACATTATTGATTTTTCAGTTTTTATTATTTTCTAAGGTCAGCACTTTAAAGCTATAAATTTTCACTGAATCTCACAAAGTTTGCTGTGTAGTGTTCTCAATATGATTTTGTGAGCTTTTAAAAATCCTTTTGGTTTGTTCTATTTGATTACAACAATAAACTCAATTTATAAACATTCAGTCTTCATAATTATTTTTCTGACAAATGTATTACAGTGTCTATACATTGAAAAAAATCAGAGGTGACATGAGACATGAAGTCACAACAGTAATTGGCAGGAGACATTTCAGAGGTCGAATCACAGGTTTTGTGAATGGCTAGGCATGTGTAGAAAGGAATCATGAAATAAGACTTAAAAGTTACAAGTCTGGGTAACTGGGAGACAGGCAATTTAAACTGTCATAGAAGAGTCAGAAAAGGAAACTGTTGACAAGATTTCCATACATCTGCCATGTTGATCAGGCCACTACCTGGTGTGACTAAGTAAATGCTGAAGTATATTTGACTGCTGACAGAGCTTTCAACAATTAGTACAGTCATACGATTCATTCTGGTGTAAATATTCTGATGCTGAATAAGGGCTACACAGTGACTAAAGATTTCTCACATTCATAACATTAATGTGGTCTTCTTCCATGTGGATTATTCTTGAACTCTCAAGTCTCTTATACCCATATGAAGTTTTTCTACAGTATGACCTTTCTGATAATGAAAAAGATTTGGGCTTCCATTGAAGATTTTACTATTCTACATTCACTCTACATTCCAATCCATTGTGAATTATCTGGTGCTGAGTAAGGGCTGAACTCTGGCTGCAGGTTTTTTTTTATATTCATTAAACTCACAGGACTTATCGCCAGAGTGAATTCCCTGATGGACTGAACTGTAATGGCTTTCCTACAGACAACACATTTGGAGAGTTTCTGGATTATGTGATGATTCCTAAGGACAGATTGATGATCAAACTATCATGAAAGGCTTGTTTTTTTTTTGAGGAAGATTGGCCTTCCACTAACATCTGTTGCCAGTCTTCCTTTTTTTCTTTTTTCTCCCCAAAGCCCCAGCACATAGTTGTATATCATAGTTGTAGAGTTGTAGCTCTTCTATATGGGACCCCACCTCAGCATGGCTTGATGAGTGGTGAGCAGGTCCGTGCCCAGGATCCAAACTGGCAAACCCCAGGCCACCAAAGTGGAACATTTGATCCCAACCGCTATGCCACTGGGCCAGCCCCCTGAGAGGCTTTTCAACATCTGTTACAGATATGTGTGTTGTGAATTCTCCTACAGTGAATGAGGTGATGCTGTGAAGCTAAAGGCTTTCCCACAATTATTATATTTTTAGGGTTTTTTCAAATGTGAACTATATGATGCTTAATAAGACTTGAGACCCAGTTGAACGGTTTTCCAGAGCCATTATAATCACAGAGGGTTTTTCCAAGGTGAACTTTCTGATGTTTCCTCAGATGTGCACTCTGGCTCAAAGTGTCCCTATACTCATTACATTCAAACATTATTACCAGTGTGAAACCTATGGCATTTAAATGGTGTGAACAACACACAAAGGCATCCCTATGTTCACTAACCACATACAATTTCCCTCCAGAATGAATTCTTGGCTGTTCTATGAGGTTGAGCTCTGTCTAAAAGCCTTCCCACTTTCATTGCATTCATAGGTTTTCTCACTCCTGTAGGATTTTTGATTCTATTTAAATGGATTCTGGCTGAAGGCTTTTCCATTCATATCTTAGGCTTGTTTCTCCTGTGGGTTATCTGATGCCCAATAAGGTTTGGACACATATGGAAAGCTTTATCACATTTACTGCACTGGTAGGTTTTTCACTATCCTGAAATCTCTGATGCTTTTTGAGAACCGAGTTTTGGCTGAGGGATTTTCCACATTCATTATATAGAAGGATCTTCTCTCTAGTGTGAAATTACCTGATGTTGGATAATATCTGGGCTTCCTCTGAAGGTTTTCCCACATTTGTTACTTATACATGGACATTCAGATTTGCGAATTTCCTGATGGCTCATTGGATTAAAATCCTGTTGGAAATTTTGGTCACATGTCATACTGCCAAGGCCTCTCTTCTGTAGGAACTCCTTGATGTTTAGTAGCGTTTAGGTTCAGACTGAAGAGTCACTCAAATTCATTATATTACAAATTTTTCTCCCAGGGATTGCTCAATCTCTCACTAATATTTCATTATAGAGTGCTTCAAGTTCAGATGCCTGGGAAATATTACTGATGTAGTTTCTTGATTTCTGCCCATGATTCAGAAATTTCTTCCATTTGAAGTAATTTCTTGTTCTAATCTTTGAAATATATCCTGAATCCCATCACATCTCACTCGTTCCACCTCTACCATTTGGCTGGTGATGATGAGGGTGAACAGCAACTTGATGTAGCATCTCTGTCAAGCTGGCCAAAGTGTCTGGAGGGAGTGCATCAGGGGAAGGTTGCATCAGGGTGTTGCTGATGCAGGACTGTTCAGCAGAGGACCCAGGGCATGGCCTCATGGCTGCCTGCTCCATCAATCACCACCTCCTTGGGGATGGTCTCTGAGTCTGGGCAAGGTTATGAGTGCTCTGATGGAGGCTGCACCAAAAGAGTGCTTGTGAGACACTGAGTAATGGAGGTAACGAGTGGCTCTACTTACTCAGACTGCTTCCTTCATCATTCAGTTTTAAAAATTATAAAATTATTTTATGATTATTTCTTTAATTCATGAATTATTTAGAAGAGTTTAAGTTCCAAATATATGGATTTTAATTAATTAATTTTTTCATATTAACTTATAATTACATTGTGTAGAGAGAATCTGGTCTGTATAATATGTATTCTTTGAAATTTTGATGAGGCTATCTTTATGGTCAATTTTTGTAAATGTTTCATGGGTATTTGAGAGAATGTGATACTCTAATTGTTGAGTTTATAACTCTATATATGTCCTTTAGAACAAATTTGTTAATTATGTTGTTCAAATCTTATACATTTGCTATTTTTTTTGTTGGCTTGGCTATCAACAATTGAGAAAGGCATGTCTATTCTCTTATGAGGGTAGATTTATTATTTTCATCATGCAGTTCTATCTATTTTGCTTTTTATATTTTGAGGCTATTTTGTTATGCATATATTGTTTGGAATTGCATTACTTCCTAGTAAATCGAGCATTTTATTATTATGCAGTGAACCTCTCCATCCTTAATAATGTTCTTTGTCTTAATATCTGTTTTGCTTGAAGTTAATATAGGTGCATTATCTTTCTTTTGGTTACTATTTGTCTGATATATCTTTTACTATCCTTTTATTTTCAATCTATGTCCTTATATATACCTTATGTATGTCTTTCATAAAGAGCACATATCTGGATTTTCTTTTTGTTATCCAACGTAAAAATCTCTATATTTTCAGTGTCAAGTTTAATCCCTTTACATCTATTGTGTTATTGATATATTTGGACTTTTTCCATTATCTAACTTTTAGATTTCTATTTGTCCTGGTTTTTTCTCTATGTTTTGTTTTCTTCTTTCCCTCTCATTTTAAATATTTTTATTCCTATTCCTGCCTCCTTTTTCATCTTTCCTTCGCTACTGATTTGTAATGTATACATCCCATTTATATACATTTATGATTGCTCTTGAACTTTTACCATCTGTATTTAACTTAATAGCTAAAATTAAATAATATCTTAACTCTCATGAACAATACAAACACTTTAAAACATTTTAGTGCTAATCATCAGTTTGCAATGATGTATATTATTGTTCAGTATTTCAGTTTTGCATTTTTTAATTCCATGAATGAGACACTATTGTAATTATTTTATGTGAACAAAAGTTGTTTAGATTTACCTGTATGTTTACTATTTTAGTTATTCATATTCCTTCTTACATCTCATCAGATTGTCTTTCTGAGGATCATTTTTTTCTTGTTGTAGTACATCCTTTACAAGTTCCTGTAAAGGAGATCTTTTTGTATTAAACTTTCCCAGTTTTTATTTATCTGTAAATGTACTTATTTTATTCTCATTCTGGAAATGTGACTTCTGCATACCAGTTCTAGGTTTACATATATTTAATCTTAACTCTTTATAGATTTTATTCCTCTGTCTTTTGAGTTATCCAGTTGCTGTTGAAAAATCTGCTATCATTCCAACTGCCATTACTTTGTAAGTAATTTGTCCTTTTTCTTTAATTGTTTTCAAGATCTTATTTTTGCTTTTTTTTTTGTTCTGCAGTCGTACCACACCATGTCTATGCATCCAATCTGCTAGTCAGTACCTCATTTGTATTTTTATTTTGTCAATCATGTTGAATATCTCTAGAGGTTTTTTTTTTCTCTAGTATTTTTCATTTTTTACATTAGCCTCCTCCTGTTTTATATCTGCATATTCTCTGAAATATCACAGAGCATACTGATTAGATTTTAGAAAGTTCTTTCCTGTTTGCTAAATTGACTCTGTCTCACTAGTTTGAACTCATTTCTCAGATAGATTGCACTGGGTTGTTTTTGCTGCTGATACTCCTGATACACCCAGTGATGATCTGTTGTCTGTTCTTTTGTTTATTGGTATTGGTAGCTCCCACCCAATCCCTGACTTAGGTGCAAAACCCCACCTCCCTTAATTTTTTTCACCATTGCAAGTTGGTTTTAGCAGAAAAATATCACAATTACCTAGTAAGATTTCTACTCTATTCCCCAGTGATCTTCAGTGGAGGAAAAGAAGTAGAGGAGTGTTTCTTGTCCTTTCTGAAGTACCTTTTAGATCTTGCCGCTCCGGACCAGAGAGAACTAGTGAGATCAATTGGAATTATCTTCACTGCCCTATGCCCAGGAGCTGGAGGGTTGTGTGTTGTTTCCTAGAATCCTCTTTCACTTTAGTACAAGTCATGTTGTGCCTGGCATACGCATTCACTAGAGAAAGTTTTCTTCTCTCTTTGGGTCTTTTTGTTCGTTTCAGTGGGAGATTTCTGTTAAAGTACACTTATACTGACATCTTTCTCTGTAGTCAACCCCTTTTGTAAATAAATAAGAATAAAAAGAAAAGATTTGTTATTGAATTTTAAAAGTTAGAGAGAAACAATAATAACATCAACAATAATGTAAAACCTAAAGAAAATAGGGGCCGCCCGGTGGCGCAGCGGTTTCGTCCGCGCTTGGCAGCCCGGGGTTCGCGAGTTCGGATCCCGGGCGCCCGCTGACGTCACTGCCTGTCAGCCACGCCGTGGCGGCATCCCATGCAAAGTAGAGGAAGATGGGCACGGATGTTAGCCCAGGGCCAGTCTTCCTCAGCAAAAAGGGGAGGATTGGCGACGGATGTTAGCTCAGGGCTGGTCTTCCCCACAAAAAAAAAAAAAAAAACCTAAAGAAAATAAAGGGAAGCAATTAATAAAGACAAAATAAATTACTGAAGTTGAAGACAATTGGAAAATAAATTGAAGAGTTGGTTCTTTGAAGAGAGAAAATAAAATTGGCCAAACTCTGGCAAATAATATCAATTAAAAAAAAGGATCTTAGAAGTTCATATGACTCAGAATGTCAAAGGATATCTCTGGCCAAGATACAGAGATTTTTTGAATTATAAGATATTATTATGTAAATTCTATGCTAAATTTCGAAAATTTGAGATGTGATGGATGGTTTTATAGGAAAATATAAATGACCAAAATTGACGGAAGGATAAAGAGAGTTGAATGGATAAATAATATTGAAAGAAATGGAAAACATTAAAGCATACTGTTTCCCTAATAATGGTCCCTGAACCACTTGCATCAGAATCCTATGGAATGCTTTTAAAATACAGATTCCTAGGCTCCAACCCAGACCAATTAAATCAGAGTGTTTAGCATAGTTCGGGTTTGAAAGTTTGAAAAAGATGCCCCCCCCAAAAAAAAAGAAAAGAAAAAAAATGCAGACCAATAAAATAAAAATTCTTAAATAAGATGCTAGCAAATAGAATTCAGCACAGTATTAAATGAATGATGAAACACACCCAGTAAGCATTATTCCAGATGCATGTATCCAAATGCCCACTTGACAATTGCCCACTCCTCCTGTGTCTCTAACAGGCACTTTAAACTGAACATGGCCCAAACCAAGCAGATTTTCCCTCCAAAATCTGCTCTTCCTGCAATCCTCCTCATCTCAGTATATGGCAACTCCATTCTACTACCTGTGACTCCTCTATTTCTCCCATGCCCTACAAGATTTACATGACAGTCCATCTGTCATGTAAATCTTGTGGGCTTTTACCTTTAAAATAAATCAAAATATGTCCAAAATGCACCTCCATTGCAGCTCTGTGGTGCAGGCCAAAGACCGCCATTGGCTCACACTTGGATGAGTGCCAGAGCCTCCTAAATTGTCTTCCTGCTTCCACTCTTGCTCTTCTCCAAGCCATTTCCCACACGGCTGCCAGAGCCATCTTTTTTATTACACATAAATCTGACTGTCCCTCCTCCACGTAATAGTCTCCAAAGGCTTCCCAGCCACCCAAGTCATCTTGCCTCAAACATGCCAAGTGTATTCCTGTCTTTTGCACGGACAGTCTATATTTCTTTATTGACTCTCTACCACTAGAATGTGAGCTCCATGAGAGCGGAGACCTGATTTGTCTCGTTTGCTGTTGTATCCCCAGAGCCTAGAACAATGTCTGGCACCGACTACATGCTTAATGAATATTTTCGGGCTGAATGAATATTCGAATGTAAGGGTGATTCAACACTAGAAAATTTTTTATAGTTCATCACATCAGCCAATAGTTCAAAGGGAAGTGGGCACATGATAATCTCAATAGATGTCCAAGAGATATTTGATAAAATTGAACAAATATTTTTAGTAAAAGACTTGGTAAACTTCCTAATTAAACAAATCAATTTCAAATGAATAGCCCAAATCATGGCTATTGTGAAGCCCTAGAGACATTCCCATTAAACTCAGGACAGAGCAGGAAGTTCTTTCTCCTGAGAGTATATAACATCAACTTATTTTTTCTTCTTGTACTTTTACGAGGACTTACTAAGCACTAGATACTGTGATAAATTCCTTACACATACCATGTAATTAATCTTCATGCCAATCCTATGACAGCTGTGGTATCCTCTGTTTACAGTCAATGAAATGGTGGCTCGGCAAAGGTGACTCTGCCTTAAACTCACTCAGCGAGTACAGGAGGCAGGTAGGATGCAAACTGAGGGCTGGCAGAGGGCGAGGGTCTGGCTCGATTGCACCCCAGAATGATAATGAGCATCAGAATAATAAACTTCAAATGGCCCATAGACGTGGAAAATAGTTCCTCCTCACTAATAAACAGAGAAATGCAAATGAAAGCAATCATGCCTATCAAATGGGCGAGTATTTTTAAAAAGGTAGAACAACAGTGTCGGTGAGGGTACAAGATGGTGGGCATTGTCGTTCGGCACAGGGGAGTGAAAATGGTTCAGTCTTTCTGGAAGGCAATTGTCAGTGCATAGCTTCAGCCGTGTGACTCTTCATTTGCTTCGACCCAGCAGTTCTGCTTCTAGTAATTTATCCTTAGGGAATAATTCAGGATGTGGGCAAAGATTGAGTTACAAGGATATGCAGTGCAGAGTAATCTTACAAAATAGCTTGTACAGCATGAATTCCATTTTTTAGGTGTGTGTATATGTACATTTCTATACATCTCTATATCTATATCTATCTATCATCTATCTATCTATCTATCTATCTATCTATCTATCTATCTATCTATCTATCTATCATCTATCTATCTATGATGAAAGAGAGAGAGAAAGAAATATATCAAAATAGTAACAGTGATTTTCTCAGGATAATCAGATTACATGTGATTTTTTGTTTCCTTCTGAACACTTTGCTCTATTTTCTGAAGGTTTATAATGATCATATATTACTCTTATAAGCAGAGAACACAATAAAATAATTTTCCTTTTGGAAATAAGGTGGGTGCTTTCTTCTCTTGTACCTGGTATTGGAGGTGTGATTACCTGTGTTTGTCCATTCAACAACCAGGCCCTGTGCCAGGGATGGGGATGCAGCCATGAATGACAGACTCCAAGCCCCTGCTCTCATGGAGCTGAGATTCCAGTGTGCTGAGACATTAAACAAACACAGATACACAGGACCATGGCTACAGGGGATATGTGCTGTCATGAATAATCAAGGTGGACCAAGGGATAAAGGGTGTTGTTTTAGACTCATTGGTTAAGGGAAGCCTCTCTGAGGAGGTGCCATTTGTGGAGGAGGTAGGGGAGCTAGCCCTTTGGGTATCTAGGGGAAAAGTGTTACAGGCAGAGGGGACAGCAAGTGCAAAGGTCCCAAGACAGGAGTGTGCTTAGAATATTCGAGGTACAGCAAGGAGGTTGGTGTCACTAGAGCAGAGGGAGTGAGGGGGAGAATAGGAGGAGGTGACTTGAGAGGTTATGGACACCAGATCAAGTGAGGCCTTGTTGGCCAAGGGGGTGATGTGGTTTCTGACAGCCTCTGCAGGAAGGAGCAGCTCCTGCAGGTCCTGGGGGGAGTAACCCACAGGCCCCGCCTCCGCACTGCTCCTGCCTAGAGCCCTCTCTTTCCTTTGTCCCTTTCTGGGGCAGCAGACAGAATCTTGGTGCTGCCTTACAAAACTGCAGCTGCCACCAGAGGCACACAGCACATGACAACAGGGGTGGGTTACAGAGATATTTATGCTCTTTGTTCTGTTTGTATGTGCTTCCTGACCTTTCTGAAATGTCCATGCATTACCTTCATTACAAAAAAAAAGTTATTTTTAAAAAATGACAATGGTAAAAGCTGTAGCAACATGGAAATATTAATAATGCAATTTTGGGGGAGAAAAAGCAGGCTGTAAAATCTTTTGTACCTGAGGATAATAACAATATCAGCATATGATTGCTTATGAGGAGGCCTGAAAGGGAGAAAAAGAATGCTCTGTTAGAAAAGGGGATTATTGGGCCGGCCCAGTGGCGCAGCGGTTTAGTCCGCGCTTGGCAGCCCGAGGTTCGCCGGCCCGGATCCCGGGCGCCCGCCGACGCACCGCTTGGCAGCCATGCTGTGGTGGCGTCCCATATAAAGTAGAGGAAGATGGGCACGGATGTTAGCCCAGGGCCAGTCTTCCTCAGCAAAAAGAGGAGGATTAGCTACGGAAGTTAGCTCAGGGCTGGTCTTCCTCACACACACACACACACAAAAAAAAAGAAAAGGGGATTATGGATATTTTTCTTTAATTTCAAAATTGTCTTAATATTATTGATGTTGCTTTTCTAGTGACAAGGGAGGAAGTGACACATGCTCTTGACTCCCTGAGCTGCTTACAGGAAGTGTCTCAAGTGCTACAGGGGCCTGGTAAGGCAGGAGTCCCCAAAGTCCCTTTCCCTTCCTCAATCTGTGACTGATGAGTGGTTTAGGAATGAAGATCAAGGAAACTTCTCATCTCTCCAGCTTCTGTGTCCAGAGCAGTTTCTTGTAAGGGAAGGCTGTTGCTGTATCAAAACACACAGGCCCTTCAGGCGCACTCTTCCCGCCTACGCCGGTAGAGTGCTGGAGGCCACGCAGAGAGCCTTCCGTTGGAACCAGTCCAGCTGCAGTCAGGACCCTGGGTATTGAACAGACGGCGATTTATCCCTGCCAGTGACACCTACACCCAAGTGCTTGGTCTGTGCTATGGTCTCACCCTTCCTAGCTAGGGACTCCACTCAAAACCCTCAGCAAAGTCTATAGGGTTTCTGATGGCTCCAAATCTGACACATTTGAGTTACAATTACACAAATAAGATGAGTAGGAGACTGTTATCATTCCCATTTTACTTCTGAGGAAACAGAGGCCAAGAGAAGCAGTAATCTACTCAGGCTCACATAGGATATTAGTATGGGAGCCAGGTTTTGTGATCTTCACCTTCCCTTACCCTGCCTTTTAGCCATGGCCCGGCTATGCCTTGTCCTGTAACCCTGGCCCTCCATGTCCTCACCTGAAATGAGTGTCACAACCTCAATCCATATCTCTCAGCTAGGGTCTGTGATGGTGTTCCATGGGTCTTATAGACTTGAAGATGGTAATAACTCCTAGTTAGATTTCAATTAAAAGTTACTTCATTAAAAATTATGTAAACGTTACCCCCTTTAAAACCAGAGTAGTTTGAAAGTATCTCAATGAGTATTAACTGAAACTGTGTGGGGTTTAGTGTAGCTATGATTAATATCAGTTTATAATTCAGCTAAATACCACTATCCCCCCTGGTCATTTTGACTCATTATACAGTTGTAAATTGATTTTATTCTTATGTAAATAAAACGTTGTTTGTTTTATAAAGAGCCATTGCTTTAAGGCACAAGCATAAGGAATACCTGATATTCAATTACATGTTAATGAGGAGGATAAAATGATAATAATTTTGCAAATTTACCTCAGGATGATTTTCACCAGATATGTAAAGTATATTTATCTTACCAAAATTCCTATAAAACACACCAAGAAGTTTCTATTACTTCAAAAAACAATGTTAAGAAGAGAAAATATAGTGGCAATTATGGCCAATTTGGCTTTTCATTTATTTGGAATAAAGAGTAGCAAATAATTCTTGGAGAAAAGTCCTTACAACTAGCAGTCTTAAATATCATTTCTTGGCTAATCATTTAGACACAAGATCTGTAAATTAAAAACAATAATTGCACAATTTTTAAAGTTCAAATAAAAGGATCACAACATTAGGTCACAAAAGCTGTTTTTGCATCTATTTGATCCTGTAACGTGTGATTGAATGTAATCTACATCTTAATATACATGTGCTCTTCAAGCTGATCATGCTCAATGGCATTTGAAAGGTATTTCTTGACAAACCATGCTTTGTGTTTCTTAACTGATGTATATTAAAGTGAAGAGTATATATCGCTTTGTAAAATGGGAAAATTTTAAATTTCTCTATTTATTATAAATATTATTGTATTAGTATTATTGTTATTATGAAACGAGATTATAAGCCAAAAAAGATTGAGATGTGCCGGCCTGGCTGTTTCTCCAACTCTTTCGCACTCTCTCCTCCCACCCTCAGTTCCCCAGCCGAACAGTGCAGAGGAAACAGTGCAGTGGGGGGCGGAGGGAATAGTGTTGCCTAAGGCGACAGCTGTCCTGGGGAGTGTATGTGCGTGAAGGCGGGTGTATGAATACGAGGGGTCAGTGCCTCTGTGGGTATGTGTGTGACTGTATGTGTGTGTAATTTTGTGTATGTGTGTGTGAGTATTTGTGAATGAGTGAGTATGTATATATATGTAAGTGACCGTGTGTGTGTAAATGTGTGTGTGTGATTGTGTGAGTTATGTATGTGTCTGTGTGAGTGAGCGTGTGTGTGTGTGTGTGTGAGAAACAGTCCAAGCCGTGAGGAAGAGAATCTGGGTTTATATGAGTGTAGACCAAGAAAATTCTAAAACATACAACCCGATTAAATGAAATAGGTTCCTGGTATCCTAAGTGGAGCTGAGAAGAGCAATGTCATCTCTTTCTCTGCTCCTTTCGTGGTTAGTCATGTAGCAGAACGAGGCCATGTCTGACTCTGGTAGAAGCAGACACTGTGTGTGTGTGTGTTGAAGGGGGGCTGGTGAGAAGCACTTCACAAAGTGGACCAACCCTTCAGCCCGGGTTCAGCCAACTGGGTGCCCTCAGGGACAAGGGCAGCGGTGGGGGCAGCAGTGGGGAATGCACACCACTGATGCAGAGTGGAAATCTCCCAAGCTCCTTGGCTGGCCCTCCCTTCCTCTCTCTCTCCCTTCCTCCAGCCCCCATTTCCTCAGGACGCACACACCAAAGTGGGCTCAAGCCTCTGTCTTTAATAAGCTCAGAAGACAGTAAATCATGGTAATGAGAAAAACAAGGAGCACATCTGCTCCCGATGAAGCACTGCACACAGGCTGATCAATTGCTGTAGAAATTGTCCTTTGGACATTACTCAGGATGAAGTTGTCCTGCCAGAGTGCAGTTTCCCATATGTAATTGGATGATGTGTCAGACTGGTTGCAAGTCCCTCTAGTGGGACCATCATCATGTTTTCAGTTCAGGCCATCCTGGCTAAGGAATTTGGGGTTGTGTTTCCAAAAAGCTTTTCTTTTTTTTTTAACCTCAGAGCCCATTTTCACAGAAAAACAATTTTAGCAAGGGTGGTGAATTTCTAGGAGCATCTGGCTAAAAGACACGCTTTGATCCCTAAATTGTTTTTGGAGTCTCTCATCAACATTAAATCCCTTCATGAACCCACATTTATTTGTGACAAGGATGGGAGGCAGCCTGTAATTAAAAGCATTGGTGGGCCTGGCTGTGAGCCCCTTGGGAGTTCGCTCCTCTCAACCAGCTCTGATACTCCCATGCCACATTCGGAGCCACCAGGTAAGGGTGTTATAAGTATATAACCTCTTATGGCTTCCAAGGACTGCTCATGTCAGTACATGGCCATTCGTTCATCCATTCACCATTGGTTTAGACACTTGGCATACATCAGTGAAGCAAACAGACAAAGATCCTTGCACTCCTGAGGTTTATAGGACAGCAGGTAGACAGACATACAGTAGGCATCATGCATAAGGAAATGATACAGTGTGTCAGCAGGTGTGCTATGGAAAAAAGAAGAGCAGATGGGGAGGGGTAGCAGGTATTAAGTAGAGTGGTCAGGGAAGGTCTCACTGAGAAAGTGACATTTGATCAGACTTGAAGGATGAACTTGACATCAGGGAAGTGCATTCCAGCAGAGGGGACAGCTAGAGCAAAGGCCCCAAGGCAGGAATGTGCCTGGCATGTTTGTGGAACAGCCAAGAGGCCTGTGTGGCTGAGTCAGAGAGCAAGGGCAGGGCTGTGAGGTGAGGAGGTGAGAGTGAGGGTCAGGGCCAGAAGGCGGACACAGCCTTGTAGGCCACAGGGAGGACTTGGGCTCTCACTCTGCATGAGATGGGAGAGGTGCGGGGTTTTGTGCAGAGGAGGGTTGGGACCTGGCCTGCGTTTTAACAGAACCACTCTGGCTGCTGTGCTGGAAATAGACTGTCAGGTGGCAAGGGCGATGACATTCAAGTGAGAGATGATGGTGGCTTGTCCCATTCTCTTGCTGGGGTGAACCATTGAATTGAGAAACCTGCCTCTAGGATAATGGCAGGAATTGATCAGGGTAGGTTTTAAAAGCTGGAAGTGGATACATTTTTGGCTGGTTTGGGTTCAGTTTTGCTTCCAACTCCCCTGGAGCTGGCCACGTATGTTCCCCTCTGGGGGTGGGGGAGAGAGAGGAGTGGATCTAGTCTTTTCGGTTTTTCTCAGGAAGGCAGACCCAACGGGCAGGCTGTTGCTCCCAGATTGAGAGGCTAATCCTTCAGGGATCTGGGGGAGTCTGGGTCCAAGGACCTGGGTATCTGGTGGGGGGATCAGATTCCAGACCTGGCAGGCAGGTAGGAAGGAAAGCTGGCTGCTCTTTGACTGATGAGCTGCCTCAGTTTCCCCTTAAGCACCTGCTTGTTACTGATGGCAGTCTCTGGAAGACTTCAGGACACACAGAGGCAGAATGGAGAAGCCTCTCTCATCTCCCTCATCAAAGGACTTCACTGGCCTTTCCTGGTGTGCCCTGAGCAGAAATCTGTGAGGATCATTCCTCCCCTCCACACCCCTAGTCTGTTGTCTGTGCCATGGAGTTTAGCGATCTGTAGGCGCACCTGGGCAGGAGGCTTTTAGGAGTGGGGAGGAAGCAGTGCACCTTGGGAGCTTGGGGTGGGAGTGGCAGCAACACACAAGGGAAAGGGCTAGATGGGAACCTTTGCAATGGGGACCTTGAGTCTACTGTACGGTCCCGGGAACATTCAGAATTTTGCAAAGGGCCCTGAACCGGTCGCTGTTCAGGAGGCCGGGTTTCGGGTCCTGGCTGCACTACCATGGAGCTTGAGCGAGGCCCATCCCCTCTGGATGCCATCCCTGAAGTAGAGGGTGGGCCCAGGTGACCTCCAAGGCCTTCCACCTCGAACACGAGGGACTGCGGCTTAGCCAGAGGCCGGCTTCTCCTGCTGCGCTGAGCCAGCTCCGCAGAGGGCGAAACGCGCCGTCGCAGGAGAGCACGCTCTGAGTCAGGGCTTTAATAATTCACGCGACCGCTCGCTCGGAATACAAATGCGGCGGCCGGCGTGCGGGCGGGGCAGGAGTGTCCGCCATCGCACCACCTGGAGCTACCCTGGACGCGCCCGCCACCCTGCGGTCAGCCTGCGCACTGCAGGCTGCGCTTTAGTTGACTGATTTTGGGAGAGGGGCGGGGGGGAGAAGAGTGAGGTGCGCTCCTCACAGTCTCTTCCTGACCATCTCTTGCGGATTATTCTATACATAGAGTCACAGAATGACTTTCTCTTTCCGAGTCTCAGCTTTGGGGACTGTACAATGGAGGCAATAGCATCCACCTCGCAGGGTTGTTGTGGCTATCGCCCTTAAACTAGAGCAAGCTGGGCCCCTGCCATGGGCCCCGTGTCTCAGGGGCCCCATGTTTTTCAGTGCCTTCCTTGAAGGAAATCCCCCACCCCTTCCTGGGAGCTCGGAGCCCAGACCGCGACCTGCATGGGTCCCAGTTGCACTCTTCTAGTCTCTTGGATCCTCTACTCTACCCCAACCCATGGGGTCAATCAGATGTCCCAAAAAGCTCAGGGACTCTTGCCTATGGGGGCCATCCCAGGACCCCATGACTAGGTTTTGGTTTCAGGGAGGCCGTCTGGAAAACAGATCCCTCTTACTGGCCAGCAAGGTATTTCTTTCTCAGGAGAGAGAAAGTTTTGGCCCCCAGACTGGTGCTGACATGCTGATTTTAGTGACTCAAATTGTTTGTATAGACGGGAGCCCAGTAAACCCTCGGGATGCCCTGTGGGAAACAAATATGTGTGGGACTACTGCCTGTGCTGTTTATTAACAGAGAAACATTAAAGCATTAATTCTCTCCTTCCACAAACCTCAAGTGCCTCTTCTGTGCGAGGCACATTGCTGGGCCTGGGATGTAGACTCAGAGGGGTTCTCATCTTCTGGGACCTCTTGGCAGCTCTGACCTGTCACTCCTCTTCGATTTCTGAAAGGCTCTCTTCTGCAGGCTTCCAGGATGCCACTTCTCCTGGCTTTCCTATGACCTCTCTGTCCACTCAAAGTCTCCTGTGCAAAGTCTTTAGTCTGTCCCTCAGGGCTCTGTTCTAGGCTTCTGGCCCCTTCTCTGCCCATCCTCCCTCCACACCAAGCTCATCCATACTCAGGACTTGAATTACCACTTGTGTGCAGACTGAGCCAATGGCTCTACCTCTAGCCCTGACCTTTCCCCTGAGCTCCAGAAGGATATTCCACTGCAAGGTGAGAATCTTCACGTGGACATCCCACAGCCGGTATCCCCTCGCCCTACTCAAATCTGACTTCATGATCTCTCCCACCCTCGAGGAGTTCCATTGCCATCAGGATATAGTGCAAACTCCTTACCATACCCTACAAAGCCACTCATGATCCAGGTCCTGCCCCCTACCTGTCTCCCCAGGCTCCCATCCATATTCCAGCTGTTCAGGTCCTCACATGGGCTACACACACTCTGTCCACGCTATTCCTTCTGCACCTCTCACCAGGTCGTCAACCTCTCCTGGCTCAATGCCTTCCCAATTCATCTTAGCCCCCATCATGTATCAGTTCAACCTCTGTCTTCCAATACCTTCAATACAACCCCATTCAACCCCCAGGTCCTGCTGCTTCATCTACCTTGAGGACACTAACTAGCCATGTACCTTCTCCTGGAATATAACTCCTCTGTGAAGCTTGTTTCAGTGTTTCTCAACAAGGGTGCTTAGTCCACATTTTGAGTGGACTAATTCTCCCTTGAAGAAGGGGAGAGCATGAGTTTGATTTTGAGCATGTTGAGTTTGAAGATGTCAAAGAGGAGACATATTCGTCAAGCAGTGGATTTAATGATTTGGAGCTCATGTGAGAGGTCTGGGCTGGAGATATAGGTTTAGAAGTCATCTGGATAGAGGGATCATAAAAGCCATGGGGATGGCTGAGATCGTGAAGTTTTGGGGTGAAGAGTGGGAAGAGGAGACGGTCTAGGGCTGAAACTGGAGGAACTCTTTCTTTAGAGATTGAGTAAAAAGAGCCTGCAAAGAAGCGGTTGGAGCAGAAGGAAAGCTAGGAGAGTACTGTGCACTAGAAGTCAAGGAAAGAGGGGGTTTCAAGAGGCGGGTTTGTAAGTCAAGTAAGATAAGGATCAAAAATGACCAAGGGATTTGGTGAGAAGGAGGATCTTTGTAACCTTAACAGAAATTGTTTTGGTGACACGAAAGAGAAGGAAATCAGATCGGAGTCAGTCATGGAGTGAGTGGGACCCCAGTGAATCCTGGTTTTTCTCTTGCTACAGGGCCTTTACAGATATTATTCCCTTTATTGGAAATCCTTTCTCTCTCATCTTTGCCTAGTTAACTTCTAGCACAACATCTCAGCACAATCATCACTTCCTAAGGGAAGCCTTCCCTGGCCTCCCGGATTCAGACAAATTCTCCTGTCCTACCCTTTCTTTGCACCATTTATTTACCTCTCCTTCAGACAGCTTTTCTCAGTTGTAATTCTTCATTTATTTGTGGGATTATAGAATCAATGCCAACCTCCCCCATTGGCCTAGAAGCTCAGGAGAGCAGGTTCTGATCTGTCTTTGTTCCCTACCGCATCCCAGGATCTAACACAGTGCCTGACATGGTGTAGGGGCTCAATAAATGTTTGTTGAATGAATAAATGACGAGGCGTTGGTTGGTCACCTCAATGAGAACAACGTAAGGGGTGAAATAGCTGAAGGTAAGGGGCTGTGGTCAGACCATGTGATGACTATATGATGAGTTTCAGAGGACGAGTACATTTGGGTTATGACTATGGAAGGGGTAGCTGAAGAGGGGTTGAGGGGAGGGTCACTGGTGGTGAGAAGGGTGATGTGTGAAGAGCCCATTACTCCCTGAAAGTCTTCATGGTCTTTATGGTGACAGATGGACACAGAGGTGCCTAGAGGGTTCCAGTTTGTCCTTGCTTTCCTTTGTTCTACACTCGGCTCTTCTTCCTAGCAGTGGCCTGGAGCCTCAGGCCCATCACCAGACACTTCGTTGTGGACCTACCAGAGGTGATAGCCACACAGAGTCAGCAGCTTTCCACAGACTTCGCCACAAACTCTTCTTTGCTGACTTAAGCAGCTAATGTACTTAGCTTCTCAGATTTTCCGGTAAGCTCTGACTTGTCCACCACCCCGGTGCTTCAGGGGAACTCAGTAACTCTTGCTCTGATCCTCCAACTCTCCTTTTCAGACCTTTATAAGCTCCTCCCACCATTTTGTGAGATCTAATTTCCCTTAATGCCCATAATGGTTCTGCTTCCCTGACTGAACCGTGACTGGTACAGTTATGGCTGGGTCGTCCTCTTGGATATTAAAGTCACCCAGGATGATGATTTGGCTTTGGGGGATGAGGAAGACTATGATCCTATAGGCTAAGTCTCCAGTGAGTGAGGTGCCATGGGTAGGTGGTCATTAGATGACAGCAACCAGGAGGGAAGTAGGGTGGTAGAGTCAAGTGGGTGGAGTGAGTAACTAAAGATTTTACATGCAGATGGCAGAACCATGGCCTGAAAAGAGCACTACGGAATGAGAAGAATGCTTACCCCCCTCCTACCCTTAGGTGAGAACCAGGGCTCAGGCTGGGGAGGTGGAGGAGGCCTCCAGTTGAGAGCCTCCAGATCCAGGCCGCAGAGTTTGATTTTATAGACTGAGGAGCAGCCTAATAATGCAACAGGGAAACACTTAGCCACTAACACGCTGTCTGACTTTGGGGAAATTGTTTGCCCTCTCCGCCTCAGTTTCCATGTCTGTTCAGTGAGATTATGATAGTAGTTACCTCATAGGGCAGTTGAGGAAATTAAATGAGTTAATACATGCAAATTGCAAAGAACAGTACTCCCTTAGAGCAGTGCTTAACAAGTAACACATGCTCAAAGTTTTTTTTCTTTAAATTTCATTTGGCTCTCAGCAAAATTCTGAGATGTCAGTAGGGTAGAGATTATTACCCCCAGTTGAAGAATGTGATACCCAGAGAGGTTAAGGAGCTTAGCAAGACACAGTTAGGAACAGAGTTGGGACAAGTCCCCCGTCTCCTGGCTTGCCGGTCAATGCGTTTTCTACCACAGTTCACTGCATCAAGGGGGTCTGAGAATCAGTGAGTGAAGAGGTCAGATGATAAGCAGTGTGTCGTCTGCCAGGAAATTCTCCTTCTCATCAAATCACACCTTTGCAGAGCCCTCAGTTGCAGCAACGCCCCTGCCTAACAGTCACCCAGACTGTTCATCATCAGCCTCTTCAAGCTGAGGTCCCTGTTTTCATTGTCTCCGATTCCAGGTGGCTCCCCTGGTTGATCCTGAGAGTTAGCTGGCAGATTTAATCTGCCCTCAGTCTGACCCAGTATATCCCACTGAGTTCCTGCTGAGCATAATGTTCAGACAAACTAGTGATCTGATTAGCCTGGGCGCCTCCTGCTCTGGTCAGCCCCCTGCGGCGCTAATAGAGGGGGAGGGAGATTCAATTAGCAATGAGGCTGAGATGGTATAGCTGCTGAAATGCGTTTACAAATGGATTTTTAATATAAAAAATAAGGGCAATTGGCACTGGCAATTAGGATATAATGAAGGCCCTTGTAGCTAGAGCTGCTGATAAGAGGGTAATAAATTGAAGAATGAGAAACTCCCAAACCAACAGACCTTGAGAGCAAATATCTGGAGATATTCACGCAACCAGTAACTATGGGATTTTCTTCACCATTGGTTACAGTAACCAAAAAGGAAAGCAGACAAGCAGAAATCAGGAATTTCCCCAGCATCATGACAGGGCAGGGCAGAATGGGATCCTTTTAGGAGGTGAGAGCAGGGTTTGGGTACTTAGTGAACAACGATGGCAAACGCCTCAGGGGAAGAGGACTGGCTCCCAGGTCTGCTTAGTGAAGGCGAGGAGGAAGAGCAGGGCTCAATGAGGTTGATGATAATATGCTGATAATATTCCACGGAAACCAATCTGAAACCAGTCTGAAAAAGTAATTACACCTGGGTTCAAGAATCTGAAATATCACTTGGCTGCAGCTCTGACTGCATTTTTTTTTTTGAGGAAGATTGGCCCTGAGCTAACATCTGTTCCCAAATTTCCTCCTTTTTTTTTTTGGCTTTTTTCTCCCCAAAGCCTCAGCAAATAGCTGCATGTCATAGTTGTGCATCCTTCTAGTTGCTCTATGTTGATGCTGCCTCAGCATGGCTTGATGAGCGGTGAGTAGGTCCGCGCCCAGGATCCGAACTGGCAAACCCCGGGCCGTGGAAGTGGAGCATGCGAACTTAACCACTACACCACTGGGCTGGCCCCCTGACTGTATTTTTTATAATAGCTTTATTGAGATATAATTCATGTACCATGAATTATACCTGAATTATACCTGAATTCATGTACCTGAATTATAATTCATGTACCATGTACTTTTAAAGTGTACAATCCAGTGTTTGAGTATATTCACAGTTGTGCAGCTATCACAATTAATTTTATTTAATTAATTAATTTCTGAGGAAGAGTGTTCCTGAGCTAACATCTGTTGCCAATCTTCCTCTTTTTGCTTGAGAAAGAGTTGCCCTGAGATAACATCTGTTGCCAATCTTCCTCTATTTTGTATTTGGATTGCTGCCACAGCATGGCCGCTGATGAGTGGTGTAGGTCTGCACCCAGGATCTGAACCTGGGCTGCCCAAGTGGAGTGCACTGAACTTAACCACTAGGCCACTGGGGCTGGCCCCACAATCAATTTTAGAACATTTCATCACCTCCAAAAGAAACTCTGTACCCTTTAGCAGTCATCCCCCTTTCCTCCCACCCCCCTGCCATTGGTAACCACTAATCAGCTTTCCATTTGTATGGATTTGCTTATTCTGAACATTTCACATAAATGGAATCATATGACATATGACCTTTTGTGTCTGGCTTCTTTCACTTAGTATGTTTTCAAGGTTCATCCATGTTCTAGCATGTATTAGTACTTCATTCATTTTTATGACTGAATAATATTCCATTGTATGGAGAGAACACATTTTGTTTATCCATTCATCCATTCATGGACATCTGGATTGTTTCCACTTGGGAGGATATTAAAAATAATGATCCTATAAATATTTGTGTACAGGTTTTTATGTAGACATATGTTTTGATTTCTTGTGGGTATATACCTAGGAGTGGAATTGCTAGGTCATATGATAACACTCTAAATTTAACTTTTAAGGAACTCCCAAACTCTTTTCCACAGTGGCTGCACCATTTTACATTCTTACCAGCAATGTACAAGAGTTCCAATTTCTCTACATCCTTACCAGCACTTATTTTCCATTTTTAAAAATTAATACCCATCATAGTGGGTGTGAATTGGGATCTTACTGTGGTTTTGATTTGCATTTCCCTAATGACTAATGATGTTGAGCATGTTTTCATGTGCTTATTGGCCATTTGTATATCTTCTTTGGAGAAATGTCTATTCAGTTCCTTTGCCCAATTTTTAATTGGGTTATTTGTCTTTTTTATGGCTGAGTTATAAGGGTTTTTTATATGTTTGGACACTAGACCCTTATTAGATATATGATTTGCAAATATTTTCTCCCATTCTGTGGATTGTCTTCTCACTTTCTTGATTGCATCCTTTGATGCACAAAAGGTTTTAATTTTGATGAGATCTAATTTCTTTCTTTTTTCTTCTGTTGCTTGTGCTTTTGGTGTCATCTGACTGCTTTTTAAGGCAGTGGTTCTTGATCTTTCCTATCCTATGATCACCTCAGTCCTATCTCCAATCATTCTATTGAAGGTCCTTGGTCCCAAGCAAAGAAAATAAAAACTTATTTTTTCTGAGAACACATTGATATGCTTACAGGTATTCTGTTGTGATGTTGCTGATTTATAGAAAGCTGTGAGGCCAGACCCAATTACAATGGATGGAGGGAGCCCGTAGCAAATTGTGTTTCCACAGCTCTACAACACAAATACACTCAAATATTTCCATTAGTCAGTGAAGGTTGTAATAATACTGTGGAAGAAATGTGACCTTTGCAGTGGCTGAACAATACAAAAATGGGGCATTTTCAAATGACTTAAGTATTGATGGCAATAAATGTGGTTGTTCTGATGAAAGCACTAAAAGCAAAAATAATATGGGTAATAACAAAAACTTATATGAACACTCTGTTCCACCAAGATCAGTCCTAGATTGAGGACCCATGCTCTGTGCTCCTCTATGTTTCGTCTCCATGTGTTTGAGACTGTCCCCCACTTTGTCTCTACATGCTCAAATCCTACTCGACCATTAAAGCCCAGCTCACCTCCTCCATGAAGCTTTCCCTGATTTCCCTCATCTTTAACCCTCAGAAGTAGCCTGAGGTGAGGGGTACTAGTCAACAGCAGATGGAGCAATGACTTGAGGGAGAGCCAGGGCTCAGGATGATGAGGTGGAGAGAGCCTCCCACTGAGAGAGTCAGGCTGAAGAGTTTAATTCTATAGACTAGGAGTGGCTGAATAGTGCAGTGGTGAAATGCTTAGCCACTAACATGCTGTCTGACCTTGGGAAAATTGTTTGTCTTCTCTGTGGCTCAGTTTCCCCATCTGTTCAATGAGATTACGATAGTACCTACCTTATAGGGCTATTAAGGAAATTAAATAAGTTAATACATGCAAAGGGCTAAGAACAATGCTGCCTTAGAGCAGTGCTTGACAAGTAATACACACTCACTAAAGGTTTTATTTATTTCTAAATTTCATTTGGTTAAAATCTCAAGCTCCTGACATGAGAAGTCCAGGGCAGTCCCATGAGCCTCAGATTCCACCCCACAAGTATTTCTCATAAATGATACCATCTGCACAGAGCAGACTGGGATAGGGTAGGTAGCAGAGACTCCTGGACCAATGCAATGTCTCTAAAATATTTGGATTTAAAATCTGGAGCAGACATAAAAAAATTTAAAAATCCACCAATAAACTATTAGAATTAATGAGCAAAGTCATTTAAATATACCAGCAACAAACAGATAGAAAAAAAATTTAAATGATACCATTTACAATAGCAACAAAAAAATCAATTACACAGGATTTAATATAACAAAAGACGTGAAAGATCTCTACACTGAATATGACAGAACATTGCTGATAAATTAGAGAGGATCTAGAGAAATGGAGACATATATCATGTTCATGGATTGGAAGGATCAATATTGTTCAGATGTTAATTCTCCCCAAATTGATCTACAGACTCAATGTGATTCCAATAAAAATCACAGGAGGGTGTGTGTGTGTGTGAGAATTGACAATATGATTATGAAATTTATATGGGAGTACAAAGGACTGAGAATAGCTAAGATAATCCTGAAGAAGAACAAAGCCGAGGGCACTTACACCACAATATAGCAACATTTGCAAAGCCACAGTTATGATGTCAGTGTGTTATTGGCACAAGGATAAGAAATAAACCTGATCAAAGGAACAGAATAGGGAGTCCAGAAACTGATCCAGCACATGTCGCTTGATTTATGTCAAACATGATATTGCAGCTCAGTGAAGAAAGGGTGGCCTTTTTGGAAAATAGTGCTGCCCATCTTGATATTCACGTGGGAAAAGAAGTGTATTTGGACCTCACCTCACACTGTATGCAAAAATTGATTCCAGATGTATTAATATCCAAATGTGAAAGGTAAATCAATACATCTTATAGAATATAAAATAAGAGAATTTCTTCATGACTTTAGAGTAGGTAAAGATTCCTTAACTAGGACACAAAAGGTACTAACTACATTGGAAAAAATTGATAAAATGGACTACATTAAAATTAAGAATTTCTGTTAATTAAAAGACATCACAAAGAGAAAATGCAAGTGAAAATGCATGCCACAGAGTGGGAGATATTTGCAATATATAGACATGACAAAGGAGTCATGTCAACAGAAATATAATGAAAGTCTACAAATAAGAAAAACACAACCCAATAGAAAACTGAGTAGAAGACTTGAAGAGACACTTCACAAAGAAGATATCAAAATGGCCAATAAACGTATGAAATGGGCTCATCTGGACTGATTATCAGAAAAATGCAAATTAAAACATCAATGTGGGGGCCGGCCCAGGGTCCTAGTGGTTAAGTTCGTGCACTCCACTTTAGTGGCCCAGGTTCATGGGTTCAGATCCTACACATTGCTCATCAAGCTATGCTGTGGTGGCATCCCACGTACAAAATAGAGGAAGACTGGCACAGATGTTAGCTCAGGGATGATCTTCCTCAAGCAAAAAGAGAAAGATTGGCAAGAGATGTTAGCTCAGGGTCATTCTTCCTCACACACACACACACAAATCAATGTGATACCACCACATTCTCACCAGAATGACTAAAATGAAAAAGACAGACAATGCCAAGTTTTGGAGAGTATATAGAGCAACAGGCACCTTCATGCATTGCTGGTGGGATATTGCCTGGCTCAGTTGTGGTTACCAGCCTGTCCCTTTCCCAGAAACAAAATGCCACACTCAAAATAGTCAACTATCTCCCAGGCCACTGAATTAGACTCAAAGCCCCAGTTCCCAGCCCAATTTTGGAGGGTAATCCTTAAGGCCTTCCAAGGGCAACACTTCTGTCTCTGCCCACCACCTCCCTGGCACCTCAGACAGTTGCAAAATGGAGTAGAGGAGCAGAGTTCTTAGAGAACACCTTAAGGATTTTGCATGGCACAGGTCCAAAGATTGCACCATGTGTTCCCAACCGCTGAATCTGAGCAAACGCCCTGCAGTTGTCCTCAATCACCCCATTACAGGAAAGCTGGCTTTTACTGACAGCATCCAGCAACACCTACACTGCCACCTGGCGTCTGGAGGAACACCAGGTGATACCTGCACACCCTGCATGCCAGATGACATCCAAGTGGGAGACTGGGCAAGATGGTCTCATCACTCTGCACGGCTGCCTCCACTGACCTTACTGAAGACTCAAGAATGAGTTTCTGAACTCATTTCAAATGAGAGAAGTTGTCCTTTGCCTATAGCTCACTCCACTCCTCTGCATGGACTCAGTTTTCTACTGCTGTGCTGCTCTTTATGACTCCAGGTTGCTTAGGACCAGCCTGTACACCATGTCCTTATGAGCAGCCTCCATGAGCAGAGGAGGAGACCGAGGCTTCCTAGGTATAAGGCCCTGGTGCAAGAGAGAGTGGCCAGCACTGCTCAGGTCACTGAAGCCAGTTGGCCTACCGTGTGGCTAGCACCATGAAGGTAACAGGCCCTTTAAACCCTCAGATTGTTCACAACCCTTATCCTTAACCTCCAGCACTTCAACCCTTGGATGACTCGATTCCCAAATTTGTTCCCCATCCACCCATATTCTCACTGTGTAACCCCATGATAGGCCCATTTATGACCTCACTATTCTTCTCAGATCTGAAGCTAGGCACTACTTCTTGAGCTCTGCCCATGATTTGAACATATTTGTTCATGAAATCACTAAAGAAGGAAATATCAAATAATAAGAGGAGAGGGCTGGGGTCCTAAGAAACACTAATATTTGAGGGACCCACAGAGAAAGAAAAGTCCACAAAGGAGAGTGAGAAGGAGTAGCCAGAGGGGTCAGAAGCAAATCAGGAACATGTGGGGACCATGTAAGCGAAGGGAAGAGTGCTTCTAGAAGAGTCATCAGCTGTGCCAAATGCTGCAGAGAGTGAGGAAAATTAGGACAAGATGCATCCCTTGGATTTGGCAAGGTGGAGGTCATTGATGGCCTCAACAAGGGTGGTTTTGGTGGAGCAATGGGTTTGTCAGCCAGATTGGAGAGATTTAGGGAGAGAAGGGGAGGAGCAGAAGCGGGGCAAAGGAGCAAAGGCTATTCTTTGGAAGAGTTTTGCTGTAAAGGGGAACAGAGCCAAGGGGTGGTCGCTGGAGGGGCACGTGGAGTCAAGGGAAGGATTTTTTGGTAAGGCTATAAGCAGCAAGATTGTCTTGTGCTAATGTGAAGAGGCCAGTGACCATAACCAATTATGTGGCAGACTTTACTCTAAAAACCATGCATGCATTATCTCCTTTGATGCTCACTACAATTCTGTAAGGTTGGTAGATGCTATTGTTAACCCAAGTTCACAGCTGAAGACATAGAGGCTCACTACCCCAGGTTGCCAAGCTAATAAGTGGCAGAGCTGGTTCTGATCCCTGGTGGAGGATCCCAGAGACCGTGCTCTCAGCCAACCTCCACTGCCTCTCAGAGAAGAGGGAGAGGGTGGAAAGACTGGAGGGAAGGAAGGGGAGAGTGGATCAATTATGTGCTAAGAGGCTGGAGGCCATGGGATCCAAAGCTCAGGGGAGGGTCTGGCCTGGGACTGAGACGGGGAGGACCTCTCTCTACGTGAGCCCTGAGGGATGTAGAGGAGAGCAAGGCTCAAGGCATCATGTGACTGTTCTCATTTAGGCCTCATTTTTTTTTTGAAAATTAGGAAATTTTGTTATCTGCTCAGAGTGAGGAGGAGGGAGGTGATGTAGGAGCTTACAAAGATGGTGAAAGTTCAGAAAATTGACATGGAACATTGAAAAAACTGTGCTAGAGACAAGGAGAAAGATTGCTGTGATTCAGGTAGCAGGGGGGCCCAGCTGTGTGATTGCTTTTCCCCAGCAGAGGGCAACAGCTGAGGAGGAGCAGGTAGGAGGCTGGTTCAGTGGAGGGTTGAGGTTTGGCAGGGTGAGTGCAATGGGGACCAGTGGGCCAAGAGCACAGAGGGTATTGGCGACAGAGTGGACCATGAGGTCTAGGGTGGCTGTGGAACACTGTGTTATGGGTGAAGGAGGCAATGAGCCATTTCAGACCAATGTGGGTGGCAAGATAGATGGGCAGACCAGTTGTGTCACCTAGGAGATGTGGGGGTGGAGGTGGTGGTAGTGGCAGTGTTCTGGGATTCCATTGTGCGTGCATACACACACACAAACACTCCTTGCAATGACCCTATGAGATAGGTACTGTTATTGTCCCTGTTTTATTGAAGAGGAAACTGAAGCACAGAGAGGTTAAGTACTAATAAGTGGCAGAGTCAGGATCTGAACCCAGGCATCCTGGCTCCAGAGTCACACTCTTAGGCACCACAATCTACCACCTCTCTAGCTGAGCTCAGGGTTGGATACATGATACATTTATTGACTGGTTAGGAGAGAAACTACTTTCTGTAAGATGTAGACCCATTCTTATGTTGGTACTGGATATCTAATCCAGGTCTGACTGTATGTCTTTGGTCTGGCCAGAGACCAGGGGCTGACAGGTGTTAGATGCCTGGATGTGAATGTGAAGGCCGGTGAAGAGGACTTTCCAGAATGGAGATATGATTCAAGGGCTGGGGTTAGAGGTTGAATGGGAGGCTTCACCTGGAGAGAGGACACTTTTCTGTTGGAAGGAAGGGTGGTGGCTGGAACAGATAGAGGCCCAGTGCCCAGGATAATGTGATCATGGCAAGGACACCTGCCCATCCAAGATAATGCTGTGATCTCGGAAAGTGGGGGCCGTGTCTATGAAGATGTCAGCGGTACTGCTGTTCTGGAGAGTGCGGGGTTGGGACTGGGTAGTGAAGTCCTAGGGGTTCCTCAGGTCTGCCTTTGGACTGAGTTCTGACATCTCTAGTGGTGGCATCCTGGGGAACACCAGCACCACTGAAGGACATTGTGTCAAACACAGGGTTCCCAGAGGCCCCCAGGGCCATGTCCTGAGTATCAAATGGCCCTGGGTGGCCTGCTATGGTGGAAACAATATGGCGTGCTCACATTCCCAGCCAGGGCTTACAACGGGCTCTTTTGGAAAATAGTACAATGCTACTCCTGACACTTTGCCCCTACAGGGGCTGCCCTAGGATGGTTGACATCTTGGCCAGGTGCGGGTGTTTGCCCTGTTGCATTGCTTCAGACATTTATCACAGTGGCTGAATGGGCCCGATGTTCTTAGACTAGGATTCGTGGGCTGTGGAGGCTACTGCTGTCCCTTGAAATGATGGCTTGGGTGACAGGGATCTGAGTGGTGATTTTGGTTACTCGCACAGATTATCCGTGGAAGCTGAATCTCTGGACAAACTGCCCATCTCCCTGGAATAAGCTGAGCTTTGAGGTTTGTCTCACTGCTCCTGCCTCCAGTCATGGAGAAGAGAAGGGCCTCTCCTGGTGCTAGGCAGGGTCACTAGCCTCAGCCAGGCCCAGTTTCTGTGAGAAGCCGGCTCAGGGAACAGGCCCCAGAGCTCCGATCCTCTGGGCCTGCATAGCCTCCAGTGTGGCTCTGAAGAGCTGGTTTCCATCACCTTCTGGTGAGTTTGGTCAGGGTGGAGGGCAACATTCCTTAGCTCCTGGAACACCGGCCAGGGTAAGGGTGCATCTCTGGAGGCGATGTGATCTTGGGCTGCTCAGAATGGAAAGGGGAACTGCAGTGACAACTGTGCCTGCTCCCGGCACTCAGGCCAGGGACTGTGGGCAGGCAGGAGGAGCCCTGGCTAATTCCTCCCAGCTTCCTCTCAGCCAAGCCTTCTCACCACCAAGTTCACTTCACCTCAGGGATGGAAGTCCTCAGCTCACTCCCGCTCGCCTTTATTCTGCCAACACCCTAACCTGTCCCACATTTGTGGCCTAGTGCCAGGCTGTTTACCTTGGGGCTGATCTGGAACCCTGGCTCCACACAGGAGGGGAAGGACCCCACTGCCAGGCCTCCCTACCCAGCATGTACTTCACTCACCTGGTCCTGTGAGGTGATGGGGTGACGTTCTCTGAGCCCTGAAGTTGCTTTCTGGACTCCTCAGCTCCACCCAGGGATGGAAAGACGGAAGCCTCAGAGTGCTACCTCCTCAACCTCTGCTGGTGCAGCGGTGCCCCCTGGTGGTCAGCATGCCGCATGCCTCCGACAGAGCTGAGAATCCGGCACTTCTGTGAGCTGTGCTGGGCTGAGGGCGCATGCTCCAGTCAGCTGCTACCACCATCCTGGCTTCTGAGGCCATTGGCAGGCCACGCCTCCAGACGCCCGCTGCAGTCCATGCCAGATGGGTTGCTCTGTGAGCCCCGCTGTAGCTTGTTGGGGGACTGAGACCTGGCTCTTCCCGAAGCTGGGCTGCTCCTCCACTCCTGGTGCCACCCAAAAAGCAGAGCATGTGGTGGTCCTGCCCCTCCCAGATGGGTCTAAGAAGGCCAGCCCTTGACTCCAGAAGGGGGCAGTCTGAAGGAATCATTAGGCCATATAAATTCTGCTTCTTTGTTATGGGCTTGCATGCAATGACTCAGCCTTCGGGCTTGTTTCCTGTGGCTGCTATAATGAATTACCACAAAATGGGAGGCTTAAAACAACAGTAATTTATTGTCTCACAGTTCTGGAGGCGAGAAGTTTGAAATCAAAGTGTCAGCAGAGTTGGTTCCTTCTGGAGGCTCTGAGGGAGAATCTATTCCTTGCCTCTCTCCTAGCTCCTGGTGGTTTGCTGGCAGTCACTGGCACTTCTTGACTTACAGATGTGTCACTCCAATCTCTGCCTCCATCTTCACATCGCCTTCTCCTCTTGTAAAGAAACTTATTATGGATTTAGGGCCCACCCTAAACCAGGGTAAACTCACCTTAAGATCTTTAAGTTAATTTATCTGCAAAGACCCTTTTTCTAAATAAGGTCACATTCAGAGACTCCTGGTGAACATATCCTTTGGGGGCCACCATTCAGTCCTGATAAATAAATGGCAAGCAGTAGCATATATTGGAGTCTATGAGGAAGCCATTTGGTGTAAAACTAATTTGGCCTGACCTTGCTTTTCCAAAAGGGCCTGACCAGCCTTTGAACATGCACTGTATATCTGCTTTAAGCATTTACCACGCCTCAGAGACAAGAACAAATGCCCTTAAGATGAGGATGCAACTTCCCCGACATTGGCATTTCCTTAAGGATAAGCATTTCTCCCTAGGCTAGGATTCGATTGCTGTGCTCATCCTGTGACCACCCAACTCGAGACAACAGACCTGCTACCTGCTGTGCCCATCAATTGCTGTGCTGACAGGGCAATCTTGTGACTACTGTAAAAAGGACATTGCAATCATGTGTGATAAATGCTCTTTGACGGTATATGACCACTCTGTACACCCCACTTCTTTGGTGCCCTTCCTTTCTTGGGGAAGGAAGGCCCCGGGCTATATGCTCCTCAAATTTGGCTCATAATAAACTCATCCCAGTTTTGATTTATAGATTGGCTATGGATTATTTGTGTCGACAGTCCTCTACCGGGCTGATGCCAGGAAGGCTTCAGGAGCATACTTCTATACACTGAACCCCTCTAGCCCTTCAGGACCCAAGGGAGATCAGTGTACAGACAGAGTCACATCTAGTGACTGCTCACACATGCACAGAGGAACTGTCTGGCTCCTGCCGACACCAGAGGGACTGGGGAACTTGATGCCAGCAGAGTGAATGTGTCACCAGGTTAGGCTTGTACTGCCCTGGTGCCAGTCATTTCATATAGGGCCACCCAGTTCATGGGGCCCTGACTCTGCCACTGGGACCCACCTGGCCCATCAGGCCAGCAGCAGTTGGTGGGACAGGGGTTTATATGTGTTCAAATTCTCACTGTGCCTTTCCTTGGCCAGAGCAAGTTACTCAACTGCCTTGTTGAGTAGCTACAGTCACCTATAAAATGTATCACCTGTAAAATGGAGACTTCTACTAGTCCCTGCTATTATTATCTGACCAGAACTATTTGGGGTAGAGTCCGGCCCCCAATGATGTTGCCCCAGAAACCTCCAAGTTCTAGATGCAGATCCCCTCTGAAGCAACCAAACTCAAGTTCACATAAGGAGACATTAAGGGCAAGAACTATTTTTGGCAGAATAATGGCCCCTAAGATGTCTATGTCCTAATCCCCAAGCCCTGTGACTATGGTACCTTACTTGGCAAAAGGGACTTTGCAGATGTGATTAAGTTGAGGATCTTGAGCTGGGGAGATGATCCTGGATTATCCAGGTGGGCCCAATATAATCACAAGGGTCTTTATAAGAGGGAGACAGGAAGGTCAGAGTCAGAAAAGATGTGACAACGGAAGCAGAGTCAGAGAGAGAGTGAGACAAGAGTGAGATCAAGAGATTTGAAGAAACATGCCTCCCCATTGCCCATTGTATATGGGGATTCTGAACATCAAGAAACTGGTGCTGTTGGCCTTGCACCATTTTCCCAGGGCCCTCAACCATTTCTGACAGAAAGCTCACAATTCAGCCACCTCCTGCAATGTTTCAACCTATATTTCAGGGGTAACACACTTCTCACTCACCAGGAGGCATTTGCAGTCATGAAGACAGAAGGACAGCTATGACATCATGACCCCGTGGATGAGGTCACACCACTGACCTAGTCTGCAGGACCTGTGCACCTGCCTGGCATGTGTACTCAGAGCCCCAGACCTAGGCCCTTGCAACCCAAGCATTCACCCCACACAAGACCCAACCTCTTTTCACATTCTCCAGAAAGAAGACACACATCAAAACTATTAGTGAACAATGTTAGTTTTACCAAAGATTTCACAGGGGAGATGGAAGACTTCATATTACATGTCCTAGAGCACTCTACTTTATCAAAGTCTCAGCGTCTCCATGCAATGGCTGTTCCAGGTGCTATAGTCAATCTTAGAGGGCAAGGAGCACTTGTAAATAACCAATGGATAGTTTTGTCTTGCTATATATACAACCCTCAAGGCGTGGCAGGGGCTCATTAAGCCCTCCACCAGTGTACCAGGGGTCAGTGCTCTTTATGAAAAAACATGTGGAACTCCCATTGGCCAGGACTCCTGGGATGGGGCTTGAATGTAGGCATCAATCTAGGGCCTCCTCACTCTCACTCATCCTGAACATCTTGGAAAAGCTCTGCAGAGGACATCTCTGAGAGGACAGCAAGTGGAAGACAGTCTTCTGTATATGCCTGTATCTCCACCAGTTAGAATATAGTGATGATCATGATACCAAGAGCTGCTTTACATTGAGACTAGGTGCCAGGCGCTGTGCACAAAGATGAACACAGATGAACACGCTATCTCAGTTAATCTTCACAACAGCCCTGTGAGGTAGATGCTGCAATCATCCCTGCTTTATAGAGTGAGGGAACCAATGTGCAGAAAGGCTGAGTCACACAGATAGTAAGTGACCGAGTCGGAATTTCAACTATTCTCAGCCATCACATTCTACTGCCTCCTTAGCTGTTCCAGTTAAAAACAGATTGCCTCTCAGGTCCAAACCCAACCTTCTTTGCCTGCTTGTGATCCTGGAACACTTCCCCCTTGCCAGCTTGTACAGGGCATTGGAGGGCCATTGGAGGGACACTGGAGGACGAAAGGGTTTCTTTTCCTGCTTCTGGTGTACTTTGCTTCTTCCTGCTCCCAGAACACTCGCCTGGTGTTCAGGACACCCAGTGGGGCTCACCTCCAGTGAGTTTCAGCAGCGACCCTTTCTCCCCTCATCCCAGCTGCCTTCTCAGAGGTGAGTCCAGCAGCACCTGCCCTCCCCCACGTGTTGATTCCCTGTGAGTGTTGTGGGTCCCTCATCTAGTTTCCAGGTGGATTCAGCAGCACCCAGCAAATAGGCAGTTTCCCGGCAAGTTCTGAAGAGTCCTAGTTGGCTTTCCAGCAAGTTCAATACCTCCTCCCGGGCAGCTTCCCAGAGAATCTATTGGAAATCCAAGGGATGGTTTTCTGCTTGCTGGTCTCAGCCTGCTGGCACCCCAGTAGGAGGGTTCCAGCCCAATGACCTTTTCCACCAATTAGTGGGCTGAAACCACACCCTCTTCCACGAGGTCTGACTTCCAGCCTTGGGGAAGTCCCTGCCCCCTTCCAAGTTTCTTCCTTCCTTGGGTACTCTCCCTCAGCCCTAGGATATTCTTTAAAGCCCTCTTTTATTCCTTCTTAGTAGCTAGTTCTCAATAAATAGTTATCAGTTTTTTGTAGTAACTCTGTCTTATTTAAAATACTGTGTGTTTTCTGTTTCTCTTCTGGTTGGACTCCAACTAATACAGCTCAAGGCTGGACATACTTATTAACTGTATTTGTCTGTATGGTGAAAGATACACTATTATGCAATAACTGTGTTAAATTTCTCAGATATGCAATAATAGTGACAATAATAGCTATCATTCATTGATCATCCATCTGCCAGACATTTCATGTACTGCACTTTAGCTTATTCAATCCTGGCAATAGTGCTACAGCTTAGGCTCTATTATTATGCCCGTTGTCTTGGTCCATGGCTGCTATAACCAAATCTCATAGACTGGGCAGCTTCAACAACAGAAATTTATTTCTCACAGTTCTGGAAGCTGAGAAGTCTCATGATCTGCTGCCTGCAAGCTGGGGACTCAGGATAGCTGGTGACATAGTTCAACAGCCTGGGAGCTGAAGAGCTGATGGTGAAGATTACAGTCTGGGTCTGAAGACCTGAGAATCAGGAGCACCGAGGGCAGAAGATAGGTGTCTCAGCCCAAGCAATCAGACAGAGAGCAAATTCAAACTTCCTCCACCTTTTTGTTCTATTCACGCCCTCAACAGATTGGATGATGCCCACCTGCATTGGGGAGGGCCATCTCGTTACTCAGTCCACCTATTCAAATGCTAATCTCTTCTGGAAACATCCTCACAGACACACCCAGAAATAATGTTTAACCAGTTCTTTGGGCATCACATGGCCCACTCAAGTTGACACGTAAAATTAACCATCACATCCATTCTGCAGAAGTGACACTAAAGTTGTTGGTCCTATGCAATACATGAGTTTTCTTCCAGTGATTAGAATACATGCCATTCTTCTTGATCTCTTGACGTATTTTACATCTGGATGGCGTCCTGATTTATCTTTTAACCTAATTTTTGGATCTGTGGTTCTCGAAATTCTGGATTGCCTTCAGCAGTTCCACCTGCTGACAAGCCAGAAAATTCATATTTGAAAGCCTGGAGGTGGAAAGCTTGGGTGGCCTTCAGTCCAGCAAAGGCCTGCTCATAGGATAGCTGTCGCAGACTGGGAGGCCCTGTGTCGATCAAAAATGTTCAATTTTCGTGAGCCTCAGGTCTCATTTCTATGCTCTGTTCTAATAATTAACCTGCAGCAAGGGAGTTGAGCTACTTTTCTAGAGCAGTTGACATCACTACTCCCCGGCCAGGAAAAGAAACTAGCACTCAGGTACAGAGCTAATGCCCTCAACCTGCCTCAGCTACTCATCACTGAAGTTCTTGAAAGATCCTCAGATGTAGCCACAGGGCCCCAGGGGCTTGTGAGATGGCCTCATATATGACACAACACCCTCAATCCCATGTACCACTCACTAATTTTGACTCTTGTTCAAAGGTGCAAGGATCAAGAACCAGCCTGCATGAATTGGAGTGATACTACATAAATTTCCAATTCCTGCACACCTAAGGGGTTATACCTCTCAGGACTTCATCCTAGGCCAGTGAGCTCCACTCCCCAATCCCTACCACCATGTTGCACAGAAATGGTCTATTTTATTCCCACACAGGTGCCCTAGATCGTCCAGCCACAGACGCCTTGTCCAACGATGAGCTCTCTACCTCGACACACTGCCAGGACCAGATCTCTGACCTGACTCCCATTTTGTATCCTGGACTGGGGAGGATACTATTCAAGTCCCTTTTCGTTCACTTGATCACCTTCTGTAGACTAATGTTAATCACTTTCAGTCTTCTATGATTTTCAATCACTCCACCAACAAATATTTATTAACTGCCTACTATGTGCCAAGTGGTGGCTCAAGTTCCAGTTGTGAAGTGGATATTTTTCATCTTGGAGTATCTCCCAGCATCTCAACCTCTGGCCACGTTTAGGGATTTCCTTGCCTCATGACTCTTGGTGTAGGAGGCAGAGCCCTCCCGCTGTCGAATATGAAAATGCCACATATCCCAGTATTACTTCCAGCTATGATGTGACAGATGACCTAGGCTCAGCCAATCAGAGGCTCCCTTTTGGATCTTTGAACTGGCATTAGAAACCTAAAGAATTGACGCAGCAGAGAACTCTCCCTCTGACGGTAGTGGTTGCAGCAAGACCAAGTTTCCCGGGGCAGCAGTAGCAGGAATGTTAGTGGCAGTGTCAAGTATCCACTGCCAACAGTTTGGGACCCTAGTGCTTAGTGGTGACAACAGTAGGGTCATCACCAGCAGCTCTGTGGTATAATTTGATTCATTGTGTTTGGCATCATAGCTTGAGTCTAGTTCTCCAATGCCCCCAGTGACTTAATGATTTACCAAATATCCTTTTGCTAAATTACTCTTCTGCTTTATTAAACAAGAGCTGGTTTCCATTGCTTTCACATAAGAATCCCGATTAATGCAGAATACAGCACCAGAAGTGGGGTGCTCAAAATGATAGAGCTAAAATGTAGAGTTGGCTGAGCAGAGGAAGTAAGATGGAGGGCATCGAGGATCACATGATTGCAGGCAGGGAAGATGGTGACCATTGTGATGCAACTGTAAAACATTTGGACACACACCATCTACATAGAAGGCTGTATAATTAGAGGAAATAGTAAGAAACATTCGTTAAGGATTTAACAAAAATCCTTTACTCCAGGAATATCTCAGATCTATTATAAGGTGTGACCTCTCTAGAGTCTCCACCAAATGCTGTAGATGATCATTGAGGATTCTCCACTCTTCTTGGCCAGAACTTGAACATCTCCCAGTCTTGCATGAGTTCTGGAAGTAGGTTTGCTTAAAAGTTCCCAGTTGTTCTTTGCTCAGTCTAGTACTCAGCCAGGACTCCAGGAAAGTCCTTCTCAGATATCTGGAGCTCTTTCTCAGTGCTGTTCCCTCATCTCTTGTGCTCTGTCCCACACGTTCCAGCTGCCTCAGCCTCCGTGAACTCTGATCTCCAGCTCTTCAACTCAGGTTCCCTCCTCCCTGCTCCATGTTTTGGGCTCATCTTGTTTATTTCCTTCTCTCTAATATCATGGTCACGTGCTGCCTCTTGTCTAACATCTAAAACTAGTTGTTTCATATATATTTTTCCAGCTTCTAGTTGTTTATGATGGATGAGTAATTCCAGATTCCGTTACTCCTTCATGGCCAGAAGCTTAGGTTTCTATGTTTTCCAAACTTGCAGAAATAAGTATAAATCAATTTTCTAAAAAATATGTAAAACAAAAATTTAATAGATTACGAAGGAAAATGGCATGCGTGTGTGCATATGTGGGTGTGTGCACAGACATGTGCACACCTATACACCCTAAGGAATGGCAATATTTCTGGGGCATAGGTTTGGCTGATGGGTGATATCTGTGCTGTTGGGCCCACTTCTTCATGCTTCAGACTCAGGCCTCTGCCCAGAACTCCTAGAAATCCACAAATCCACCTCATGATAATCTGTATTTTCTTACTTGCAAGTATCCATGCTTTGGAGGGAAAATTTGGCTAGAAGCAAGGAAAAGTAGCAAGCAGAATCTCATGGAGTTCCTGAGGTTGTCTGCTTCCCACTCGACCCCAATTCTTCAACCTTGCCAACATCTCTTCTGGACACTAGAGGGCACTCCTGCACCAAGAATGACCTGCTCATCCCCACTGGTTGCGTCATTTTTCACCAGCTCTCTGCAATTGAGCCACACTAGATCGTAGTTCTTTGGGGCAGCCAGGGCTTGCCTTGCTACAGGGCCCCAGGTGGCCTGTCCCCGTCTCCATGGTACCAGATACACCACATTCAAAGGCTACTCTCCCTGCTCTCTTATCGCCAGCCACTCTCCGAATGACTGTGCCTGGCCTCCCATAAGACCTCCTAGCACCAGAGCTACCCTATTTTTTCCCTTTTAGCTAGTTGTCACTGGGGAAGGAGGTCTGGTTCCTGGGTATTTCTCTTCATGCTGAGACTTTCTTGAAGGCTCATTATACATATTAAAAAACAGAGAAATTGATTCTCCAACAATTCCATGTGCTACAAAGTTTCTCTGGGGAGCACCTGTGAACTCTGAGAAGTTTTTCTATGCAAGAGGTTAGCTCTAAATTGGACCTATCCTGTCTGGAAGGGAAATGTCTGGAAGAGAGTAAGGATCAAAATGGAATCTAAAGTTCAGCACGAGCATGGAGACAGTAAACAGGGTCTTGGGCACCTAATTCATGACATATAGCAGAGACTCAACGTTTGTTAAATAAATGAAACAAAGAGGGAATGAATGGATGTTAGAATGAGAAAACTAAGGGGCATTCATTAAGACTTTTTTTTCGATCTCTTCTCTCTCTCTTTTTTTTTGGTGAGGAAGATTGGCCCTGAGCTAACGTCTGTGTCAATCTTCCTCTATTTTGTATATGGGACGCCGGCGCAGCATGGCTTGATGAGCGGTGTGTAGGTCTGTGCTCGGGAACTGAAACTGTGAACCCTGGGCCACTGAAGTGGAGCCCATGAACTTAACCACTACACCACCAGGCCAGCCCCTAGCTCTTCTCCTTTTTTAAAAACACCCCTTTATTGAGGTATAATTGATATACAAATAACTACTTGAATTTAATGTGTAAAATCTCATAAGTCTGAATATATGCAAAGACCCTTGACACCATCACCACAGTCAAGGTAATAGACATACCTAACACTTCCCAAAGCTTCCTTGTGTCTTCTGTTTTTTGCCTTTTGTGGTAAGAACACTTAACATGAGATCTACCCTCAACACATTTTTGAGTGCACAATACCATATTGTTAACTATACGCACAATGTTGTAGAGCAGATCTCCAGAACTCATTCATCTTGCATAACTGAAACTTTTCTATTAGAACAAATAAGGGCCCTAAGGGGTGGAGTGACTTGCCTAGGGTCACAGAGCTAGTTAGTAGCAGAGCCAGGCCTTGAATCCCAGAGTTGTGATTTCTGGTCTAGAGTTTTCCTGACTCCAATACGCAGCACAAAGCCCTTGGATACTCATTGCCCTGGGAAGTTGGGAGCAGGCAGTCGTAATTGGTCTCCTCGTGATGAATCACTAACAATGCTGGCTGGAAACCAGTCCTTTTCCTGGGTGCCGGCCTCTCTAGCCATCCATCCCGACTGCTTGCTGAAGAATTGCTCTTTGCCACACATGCTGCACACTGGGGGTGCTGTTGTTTAACCAGTGGGCTTATTTGTTCAGTTATTTTCCACTTGTGTCTTTGGGGTGCCCAGATATAGATTGGGGACTGTTCAAATGTTTTCAGGTGTGATTGTGTAGCCACTAAACCCCTCTGGGCTTCTGCCCATAGTAATAAGCCACCAGTCCCTCGGGGACCTTCTCAGATCACTTAAAGCATCGACTCTTAAGCATTACGGACTCTGTTGAGAATCAGAAAATTGTACATATGCACAAAACGTGGCACACCATTCAAGGGGCCTGCTGCTAAGCAGTTTGTGGGGCATGGATTAAGAACCTCTTCTTTTCTTGGACATTTTCTCCTAAGAAAATGTGAACATATAAACCATGTTAGGAATCCTTGATACAGGAATGACTGTATTTTGGGGGAGCAAGAAAATTTCCCCTGAGGAGTGGGATAGGCTTGGGGGTGGGGGGTAGAGGATTCTAAATGCCCCAAAGGAAGTCTTTTCCCAGAGGTCCACTCTGTCCTTTGGGGAGCGTGTTGGCAGCACACAGCTCAGTCAGTTGTGACCGTGTCATTATATTCTCGTCAGCACAGATGAGTCAGTCACTGTAGAAGTAACCACGATCACATTTGATGTGACTTTCAAATCAGCTCATTCCTAAGTCAGAAAGACCTTTCAGAAAGTCTGCTCACCACCCCCACAGGGCAGCAACCTGTTCCAGGGGCTTCACCTATTAGGACGACGTGACCTGTGTTTAAGTCTTTTTCAGAGAGCAAGAGGGACAATCTTGCACTGCTGTATAATTAAAGTGCTGGGAGAGGAGGAGCATGAGCATGCATGGAGTTCTCATTCTTATTCAGTGAGCATCTGTAATTCAAACAGCCCTGGGGAACGCCTTGGATGTAATATTCTCTCCACAAATTAAGGAAATATTTTCTCTTAGAACCTCTGTCGCTGCAACTATGCTTTAAGGCTCCATCTGAGTATGGTACATAGAAAAACAAAACCCATCTGTTTCCTTTTTTAATTCCTCCAACTTTTTTTGTGTGTGTATAATTAAGTAAATCCTGCTTGATCTGTAAATACGTGTGTGTGTTTTAATCTTAAATGATGCAGAAGTTGGAGCGTTCAGGCCCTTAGCACAGCTTTACTGACTCTACCTAATCACTTAGATTCTTGAGCCTTTTGCTGCCCTGTAGTTTTGAGAAATGCAGGTCTTCATCACTCATTTTTTAAACTTCATCACTCTTTGAACCCCCACAATGCCTGCGGAAGGGAGGTGAGCTACTGGGCTTTTACTAAGTGACAATTTCATTCTGCAAAATTTGGGTGGGAACATTCCAGCTTCCTGAGGGTTCCCACTTTGCTTGGTCCATTAAGTGCAGCCAGCCCACTTGCACATCTTGCTACAGGGAGCCCCAGACTCCACAGCAATACATATGTCCCAAGGTGCTCCAGGCCCCATGCTGGAGGCTAGAAAACCAGGGACGAGTCAGGCGAGGCCCCTGGCCCAGACAGGCTTCCCTTTAGGTTGGGCAGATGGAGGCATGGAGAGAACAGTGATGCAAGGATTGGGAGAAGAGCCGGGAACAGGACGAGCAGCACAAGGGTGGGTAAGTGAACACCAAGAATGAAGTCTTTTTTTAGAAGAGGATTTACTAATTCTGTGAATATTTTGTATGTTTCTAAATTTATTTACTTACTCATTTATTATTTTCTTCTTTCTAGTACAGAGGAAGGGAAATAAACAACTCCAAACAAACAAACAAACCCAACAACTACTCCGCCTCCACCTTCCTGACAACCATCTCATCTCCATTTTACAAAAGTTGTTTTTCCCATCTGATCAAGGGTCATCTGTTCAGGAGCTTTAAAGATGACAAATGGCTAATTTGGTTGTTCACGTTCTATGCTGCTGGAGCTGAGCACTTGAACGATAATAATATAGGAAGGCAGGAAGTGAATCTCTACAACATGTACCTTGTTCTTTTCCTGACGTATTGACTGATCCCCAGCAAGCCGCCCTGCGGGCATATGACCCCCACTGCAAATTAAACAAGCGTTCAGACAGTGGAATGCATCTAAAAAGAGAATGGGCTCCATTAGCTTAATACCAAGCATGAAAGGTTGTGAATCACTTTTTCTTGTCTGAGGGGAGTGCAGATAATTTCCACCCCAACATATATCGAGCCAGGGCAGGCTGCTAGCAGAGCCCTCTGAGCTCACACTTCCCTTGCACCAGCTGTGGCCAGATGCTGTCATGATGGCCTTTGAACCACCAGTACATGGCTTGTGAAAACCAATCATGAAAGAGGGAACTTTAAGACAATTGTCACCTTGGCATTTGTAAACAACGATGAAATACATTTATGGTCAAGGAAAGACAGCAAAAGCAAATTGTTAGGCGGAAAGAAACAAGTTACCAACTAGTGGGTAGGGTAGGATTTCAATGGGTAAGAAAAGGAGACTGTATCCATGCTCATGTGTGGACAGCGGCTAGAAGGACCCTCAGGGAATGCTAACAGTGACCTCTTCTGGGAAGGGGCAGCATGACTGCAGGATTGGTGAGGAGGAAGGTTTCTATGTTTCACCTTACACTCTTCTGGACTGTTCAAATTGTTCCCATGATATTTTTTAAAGATTATATGTAACATTAAAAAGTCTAGTTGGAAGAAAAAAGTCTTAATACAGCCTCTGAATTCAGAAATGGATATCAGTTTCTCCATTGTGGGGTAGTAGCATGGGGAAGAAGTGTGGGGTAGTAGAAAGAACAGGAAGAGCTTCGAATTCTACCACTGTATTAGATTCCTGTGGCTTTCACAACAAATTTCCACAAATTGGGTAGCTTAACCCAACAGGAATTTACTCTCTCACAGTTTTGGAGGCCAGAAGTCTGAGATTAATGTGTAAGCAGGGCCGTGCTCCCTCTGAGGGCTTTAGGAAGATTTCTTCCTTGCTTCTTCCTAGCTTCTGGCGGTTGCCAGTGATCCTTGGCATTCCTTGGCTTGCAGCTTCATCACTCCAATCTCTGTCTCTGTCTTCATATGGCATTGTCCCTGTGTGTCTCTGTGTCTTCACATGACTTTTTATAAGGGCACTAAGCATTGGATATAGGGCCCAACCTAATCCAGTATGACCTCATCTTAACATAACTAATTACATCTGCAAAGACCTTATTTCCAAACAAAGTCACGTTCTGAGGTTTCAGATGGACATGAATTTGGTGGGGGGACACTATTTGCATTAGTCACCTCAGGCTGCCATAACGAAACACCAGACTGGGTGGCTTAAACAGCAGAAATGTATATTGTCACAGTTCTGGGGGCTGGAAGTCCAAGATCAAGTGCCAGCAGGGCTGGTGTCTGGTGAGGAGTTTCTTCCTGGTTTGTAGATGGCTGCCTTCTCGCTGTGTCCTCACGTTGCTTTTTCTCTGTGCACACGCACACATGCACGTACACACACACACACAGAAGGGGAGAGAGAGAGATCTCCGGTCTCTCTTTCTATTCTTATAAGGACATCAATCCTATCAGATCAGGGCCCCACCCTTATGATCTCATTTAACCTTAGTTATCTCCCTAAGGGCCCTCTCTCCAAAAACAGTCATGTTGGGGGTTAGGGCTGTAGCATATGAATTTGAGATGGGGGCACACAATTCAGTCCATAACACTATTCAGCTCAGTACTAGCTGTGTGGTCCTGGGTAAACTACTTAACCTACCCACCCAGCTAGGGCCACAAGCACAGACTTTTCAGTTAGCACAGGGAGGTACTTACAAGGCCCTAGCTCCTGCCCTTTCAGAGTTCTTGTTTTTCCAATCCCTAGTTCTGGGAAATCTCCCTCGGCACCCACCTCCCGACTTCTGGCAGCTTCCTCCCATCCCTCTGTTGCCTAGGACTGCTCAGATTGCACCCATTATAAATGCAGACTGTAGAGCCTCAGCCGGGTCTTCACAGCTTCTTGATAATCCTTGTTTTCATCACGTGCATTCTGGTTTTGGAACTACCTTGCCCGTATCTTCTCCCGCTCTGGCTACTGCCCTCTTTCTTCTTTATTTCCTTGCATATCTTCTCAATAGAGTAGTATTCACACTCTGTTTCCACTTTCTCACTGACTCCTCATTCATAAATCCTGGAAATGTAGCTTCTATCTTCCCCTCCTTTGAAGTGCCACCTGCGTCCCGCTAATTGTCAAATCCAGTGGTGTTTCCTCGGTCTCCACTACTCTCAGTATCTCAGCTTCATTTGACTTCATAGATTGCCTGTTCTGTCTGGACATTCTGTGCCCACCATTCCCCAGGGCACTGCGATCTCTGCTTCTGCTCTGATCTTTCCAGATGCACCTTTCTGTTTACGTAAGAGCTACTTCCACTTCTCCTCTCCACGTCCAAGTCAAGCAGGACTCCAGAGAAGGATCCAGATAAAGGGAGAGGTGAATGAGGGGAATTACCCACCTGTTGGCAGAATCCAGACCCCACAGCTAGGGCAAGGTTGTGGCAATGTCTGTGCTAGCTGTAGATCTAGGAGTACCCAATGGTGGCCCTCCAGCCCCTCTAAAATAAAGTCCAGATGTCTTAGTGCTCATTCGTTAGAAAACTATTGACTGAGCTCCTGAGTCTAAGACTGAAGAGTTATGACAAACCTCAACCTAAATCAGAGATCTGAGTCCAAATTGCCTTCTTCTCTGTGACTGGCCTTGTACCAAGGCAGGAATGCCTATCTGGATGTGGTCCTTGTCACCATACTGGGCTAGGCAGTATGCCAATATTGGTGACGGACACAATGGTGGACAAGACAGACATGGTCTCTCTCTTTTTGACCTTATATTCCAATGTACTAAAATGACATTTATTAAGACCTTTTCTAACCTGGCCCCAATCTACTTTCCCGACTTCAACTTCTGGTCTTCCCCCTACTCTGTCCATACTCCAGCCTTCTGAAGTGACAAGGCACTATCTGCCTGGAATACCCTTTTTTTTCCCCTCTTTTCCTTCCATCTCTCCCTCTCACCTTCAGGGCCTGGGCTTTCTCTGGGCATGTCAGTTACTCTACCTTGAAAGTGTCTCAGGCATGCTGTCCATAAGTCTAGCCCTTCCATGGCGTAATGTGGTGGCATATCTCTGATTTAACGTGAAGTTTGGCATAACTTTTCAGTCTTAAACTCAGATAAAGCAGCCTTAGCACCAGGCAGACGTGGCCCTTGTCCTGGCACTTGCCCTTTAAGGAGTGGCATGGCTAGAGGAGGGCCAGAGCAATATCTACTAAAGTGAATGACCCATGGCAGGGACAGGGAGTCCAAAGGATCAAGGGGTTATGCTAGACCAGAGCTGATATCCCCACGTTTAGACCATGCTCAAGTTACCCAGGACCGCAGAATTCCCTGCCCAAACTACCCCTAGCTTGCTTCCAGGTGTATCTTCCTGAGGGTGAACTGGGCCATTTATATGTGCAACCTTAGCCCCAAGAGGAGGCCAAGAGGCAGGTGTTTGTGGGGACTGTGAACAAAGTGTGGACATGCACGCTCAGGTGTCCACAAGCATGTAAATTAAACCCCCCAAAGTGTTGGATGAAGTGGGAGTGGGAAGAAAGGGGAACAACCTCAAACCAGAAGTTGGTGGCCAACTCTCCTCACACCACCAAGTTCAAGCATAGAATTCTGAGAGGTCTAAGAAGTTTAAATTTGAACTTACACTTCTGGTCATTAGGAAGGTATAATTTTCAAGCTAAGAGGATAGAGCATATTTTTGTTTAGTATCTTGTTAGTTTCATTACAAACTTTAAATATTTAGACATTCAGTGCATGGCCCTCTATTGGTTCTCTTGCCCTAGGTCCTGAAAATATTAGGGGTGGATCTGTTCACAGGAGTCCTCTCTTATTTCACCAGAAAGCCTGTCCTGCCATTTTGACTTTGTCACTGGCTTCCTATTATTTGGAGGATATCTTCTAGGATCCTTCCCTGAGGGGGTGGCAGTGGGGTCAGAAGGAGGAGCAGAGTCTTTAGAATCCAGAGGGCTCTTGGACATAATCTGCTTCACTCTAGAAATGTGCAGTCCACTACTGCAGCGAGCAGCCACGTATGGTAATTTAAATCTAAATCTATTAAGAATTAAATACAATTTAAACATCACTTCCTTGGTTGCACTAGCCACACTTCTAGTATTTGATAGCCGCGTGGGGCTGGTGGCTACCATATTAGAGATAGACAATATTTCCATCATTGCAGAAAGTTCTATTGGACAGTCCTGAGTTATAAATCAGGTTTAAACCTTCCAAGGTGCTGCAGGTATGTTATCTCTCAATTCTTGCTCAATAAGCCTTAACAGAGATGAATAAGATGTTCTTTTCTCTCATTGGAGCATAAACTTAATGTGTACTTTTCTCAAACAATCATATCACATGAGAAAATTTCAGCTTGTGAAAAAAGCCAACATGTCTTGGAACTTTGGACACTTTGCCACAAAAATTTAAAAAACAGAAAAAAAATGAACCTTTTCCTTCATCATCAAAGTTTCATGTTGATTTGATTTGATTTTGGATCCCATATAAGAGAATAATTATGAAAGGAAAGATCCCATAATTCTTACAGGGTACTGAAGACATACCATTCATTTGCTGGGGATTGATTTTTCAAGATGGTCTTCTAAATATATCTCTGTGTCAAACAGGCTATCCTACTGTGATTCAAGGAGGAGGCCGATGCTGTGATTCTTTTGCTAATCCTCTTTCTGATGTAGCTCTAGGTAAGGGCACTATATATTTCTGTCTAAACTCACAGCCGCACGCAGGATGGGGTTTTAGGAAAAAGCATTTGGTCACACATCATACACAGCTAAATGAAAGCAACTGAGCACTAAAGGGCATTTGTTCCTCTAAGTGAGTTTCCTTCTCCAGAATGTAGCATTAAACATTGTTGGCTGGAACTGGTGTGGTCCTACTAAGCTTTCACAGAAATTATATGTGGTCATTTCCATTCCTGAAAAGATCTTAAAAATATGGAATTATAAAACCCTAGAACTGTAAATGCTTCTAGAAATCATAAACTGAAGTCCAGAGAGTGGAAGTCATTTGTTGAAACTGAATAGAGTCAGAAATAGAAATCAAGTCCTTTGAGCCTGGATTTAGTGCCCATTTACATGTTGGTTGGAGGAGAAAAAGCCAGCAAACAAATGCCCAGAGAGGTAAGTAGAGAGTCAAGAGAGTATGCTGTCATGTAAGGAAATAGAGGAGAATGTTTCAAGGAGGGAGTGGTCAACTGTATCACAGTGGAAATGTCAAGGAAAATGACAGACAGAAAATATCCATTGAATTTAACAGCATAAATATCGTTGTTGGGTGACTTTGCCAAAGGTAGTTTCAGGAGAGTGGTGGAGGCAAAATTCAGGTTATAGTGGGCTGAAGAGTGAAGGGGATTACCACATAGATGTGACAGATAGAGCACTCCTGTTTATTTTCAAGCCCTAGTGAGACTCCAGTAAAAATAACAAAAGGGAAAAAAGTATAAATCAACAATAACAAAGGGAACATGAGATAGCCCCAATGACTACCCACAGGGCATAATGCAGATGAAAGAGCGGAACTTGACAAAGCAGGGTGAATAAAATTGCCTCCTGGAGTCTATGAAGGAGATGTTATTAAAGAAGGAGAACCCAAGAGACCATCAGGATGTGGAGAGCCCAGAGCCAAGAGAGAAATGTGAAACTGAAAAAAATGGAGACGGGGATTGTCTGAAAGCCTATACACAGAGTAGTTGGACCACTGCATTCCAGAATACAGGTATCTATTTCTGGGGAGGAGAACTTTCCTCAGAGAAAATGAAAGGGTTTGAGAACCTCCAATTCCTGGGATATGGCAGGCTATGTTAATTGGACCAACTCATATGCTGAAAACAACCAGAGAAGTTGATAAAATATATATTAAAAATCTTAAAAGCATAAAAGATATGACAACAGAGAAAGGAATTACCAATCTAAAATCTAAGGGAATGTGATAACTCAGAAAGATTAATGGAATAAATCCTTTGCTCTGAGGGTATTTGCTCATCCTGGCAAACTTGAAATTAGGGTTTGACAGACTCATGGGGCAAGGGGGACAGAAGTCAAAGACCAAGACTGGGCCATGGTGAGAAGTCTAATAGGAGATGTTCCTTACAATAAACTGGGACCAAAGGACTATAACCTCAATGTGAGGACAAAACAGAAGTAAACCTGCCCCTTTCCTAGGTGACTGGAAGGAAAGTTACCTTGGCATTTAGCCGAGCAGGGGAAGAATCCTCAAGGAGTTGTAACCACTATATGGCCCTCTTGTGGATTTGCAACCCAAATTCACAACTCCTGTGTAGTACATAAAACTCCAAACTTGAATTTAGTTTAAATACTCCAAGACTGATGGTGACTTTAGTCTCTGGCAGAAATAAAGTCAAATCCTCACTGGAAGAAGGCATTTGCATTCTGCACCTCAAAGAATACCCTCAAATAATTTTTCATGGATACAACAAAAAAATAACCAAGCACACAATGAAGCAAAATACCATGAGTGAGAACTAGCAGATGGAAGAGATAGGATAGACCCAGATCCAGAAAGACTTCAGATAATTAAATTATTAGACAGGTATGAGAAAGTAAACATGTTTACTATATTTAAAGAAATAAGATAGAAGCTTAAAAATTTCTTCTTGGTACAGGTAGCCAAAAGAAGTGACCTAGCAGATTTGAAAAACAAACAAACAAAAAAATATAACTTCTAGAAATTAAAAATACATTAAAAGATTAGACAGAGCTAAAGAAAGAATTAGCACGTATCCAGAATGCAGAATAGGAAGACAAAAGGGATGGAAAACATGGAAATGAGGCAAAGTGGCATTAATTATGGAGGAAGAAGGTCTAACATATGTTTACTTGGAGTTCCAGAAGGAGAGCAGAGGGAGAGGGAATTGGGCAACTGGCAATATTTAAAGAGGAATTTCCCAGAAATATTAAAAGATAACAACCTATAGACTCAGGAAGGCTGGTGAAATCCAAGAATAATGAATTAAAAGAAATCTCACTTTCACACATCATGGTGAAACTGTAGTACTCAAAAATGTAACAGAAAAAATTTAAAGCAACCAAAGAAGAAAAAAGATAGCTGACTCCTTATCAACGTGTTCAAAGTAAACAAATTCCATTCCAACAAAATTATATCTTAGGAATTAGGCTAAAAAGACGAAAACCAAGAGAATTTATCACAGGTGATACTCAAGAAAGGAACTTCTAAAGGATGTACTTTAGGCAAAAGCATAGAAATCTGAGAATGAAAATCTGACTTGTTAGAAGGAACGAAGAACAAAAAAGTATTAAATTTGTGGGTAAAAGAAAAATGAAGATTTACTAACTGAACTGATAATTCTGGGATTTGAGACAAATGTTAAAATTAAAATACATGAAAACAGTAATATATAAATTGAGAGGGACCAAACAGAGCTAAAGTGTTCTAAGATGTTTATATTGTCTTGGAAGAGGGTAAAGGTATTGATTAATTCCAGACTTCACAAATTAGTCATGCATGTTGTAATATCTAGATTAGAACTGGAGATTATAACTTTCAAACTGGGAGGAGGAATAAAATGGAATGATAAGCAAGTACTCAATAAATCCGAAGGAAGGCAAGAAAGGGGAGGGAGGAAACATTGAACATCTGGTGCAACTAGAATGTCCAAAACAATGCAGCAGTTAACATCATTGATAGAAGTGAACTAAACGTTTCAGTTAAAAGACCATGAATATCCGTCTGGACAAAAAAACCAATCCAACTAAATGCTGTTTATAAGAAACAAACACATCTGTAAAAGAAAGGTACAGAAAGGTTGAAATTTTAAGAAGATAGAAAAAGCAAAACCATGAAATGACTAACTAAAAGCAAGCTGGTTTGGCTATATAAATTTCAGACAAAATAGACTTGAAGGCAAAAAGCATTTTTAGGTACGGAGTGTTATTTTGTAATGATAGAAACTTCAACTGACTAAGAAGTTATAAAAATTATAAACATGTATGGACTTAATAACACAGGGTCAAAATATATAAAGCAATAATTTTTAGAACTACAGATAGAAATAGATAAATTCACAATCATAGTGAGAGATTTTAATACACCTCTCAGAAATTGATGAAGCAAAAAGACAAAAAGTCAATAATAATACAGAAGATTAAAATAGCATGGTTTCATATATAGAACATATATATGCATATATAGAACACTGCATTTAGAAGCTGCAGAATACACACTATTTTTAAGCAACCAGTTACAAACATTGACCATATTTAGGGCCATGAAGCAAGCACATTTAAAAAGTTTAAGTCATATACAATACGTTCTTTGATCACAATGGAATTAAACTGGAAATCAACAACAAAAGGATTTCTAGTGTGTCTTTATATGTTTGGAAATTAAGAAACATAATTTTAAATAACCCAGGAGTCACAAATATATTTTGAGAAAAAATGATATTCAGATCTTAATAATAATGAAAATGTTGCATATTAAAAATTGTGGAATGCAACTAAAGAACTGCTCAGAGTGAAATTTGGGTATATTAGAAAAAATGGGTATATTAGAAAAAAAAAGACTAGAATTAATAATCTAGGCATCCATCTAAAAAAAATTAGTAAAAGAATAGCAAATTAATCCCAAGAAAGTATAAGGGATGGCATAAGGAAGATATGAAGAGAAGTTAATTAACTAGAAATCAACCATACTATGGAGAGGTCAACCAAGACAAAAGCTGGTTATTTGAAAGGAATCAGAAAATCAAACTTTTGGTGAAGTTGATGAAGAATAAAAGAAAAAATGCATTGATAATCAATATGAAGAATGAACAAAATTATGTCGTTAGAGTTGAGCAGAAACTAAAAAGATAATAAGAGGGTATTATAAACAACTTTGTGCCAATATGTTTGAAAATGTAGATGGAACAGATAAATTCCTAGAAAAAATAACTATCAAAATTGAATCTAGGAACATGGCAGACTAGGAAACTCCAGGTTCTTATACCCTCCTGGAAAACTAAATAAACAACTAGAAATTGACTAAAATAACTTTATAGGAGCTCTGGAAATCAGTCAGAAATCTACAGCAACCAAGCAAATGCCCAATCAAGAAAAAGCCACATTTAAAATGGTAGGAAATTCCATGGAATTTTCACTTGCTCTTTCCCCATGGTTTAGGGGAGCAGCAGCCAGACTCAGTGCCCTTCCATGAAATGGAGAGAGCAGAGTGAACTGAATTTGCAACTTTCTAACGTGGCTGCAAGCTGCTTGAGGGATCAGTCTCCATTTGCCTAATTCGGTGAATTCAACCAAACTTTTTTTTTTTTAAAGAAGAATTAACACCAATCCTCCTCAAACTTTTCCAAAAATTGAAGAGGATAGAACACTTACAAACTCATTCTATGAGGCCAGCATTAACCTGATACCCAAACCAAAGACAATATAAAAAAAGAAAACCTCAGATAAATATCCTTTATGAACATCAGTGCAAAAAAGCTAAACAAAATACTAGCAAATCAAATTCACAGCACATTAAAACGATTTTACATTGTGATCAAAAGGAATTTATTCCTGGGATGCAAGGATGGTTCAACATATGAAAATCAAACGATGTAATACACCACATTAACAGAATGAGGGGGAAAACACCTCATGGTTATTTCAATTGATGCAGGAAAAACACTTAGCAAAATTCAAGACCCTTTCATGATAGAAACACTCAATAAACCAGGAACAGAAGGAAACTACCTTAACATAATAAAGGTCATATGTGAAAAGTCCACGGCTAATATCACACTCAATGGTGAGAGACTGAAAGATTCTCTAAGACCAAGAACAAGGGCAAGGATGCCCACTTTCACTACTTCTATTCAACACAGTACTGGAAGTCCTAGCCAGAAAAATTAGGCAAGAAAAAGAAATAAAAGGCATCCAAACTAGAAAGAAAGAAGTAAAATTATCTCTGTTTACAGATGACATGATCTTATAAGTACAAAACCCTCAAGATACCACAACGAAACTGTTAGAACTAATAAACAAATTTAGTGAAGTTGCAAGGTACAAAGTCAACACACCAAAATCAGTTGCATTTCTATACACGAACAATGAACAATCCAAAAAGGAAATTTGAAAACAATTCCATTTACAATAGTATTTAAAAGAATAAAACACTTAGGAATAAACTTAACTAAGGAGGCAAACGACTTGTGCACTGGAAACTACAAAATGTTGTTGAAAGAAATTAAAGACACAAATAAGTGGAAGGACATCCTGTGTTCATAGATTGGAAGATTTAGATTGTTAAGATGTCAATTCTATCCAAAGCCATCTACAGATTCAATGCAGTCTATATCAAAATTCCAATGACTTTTTTGCAGAAATAGAAAAATCCATCCTAAAATTTATATGAAATCTCGAGGGACCCTGAATAGCCAAAACAATCTTGAAAAAGAAGAACAAAGTTGAAGGTCTCACATTTCCTGATTTAAAAACTTACTACAAAACTATGGTAATCTAGACAGTGTGGTACTGGCATAAAGACAGATGCATATAGACCAATGAAATAGAGAACCCAGAAATAAGCCCTGTCATATATGGTCAAATTATTTTCGACAGGTATGCCAAAGGTGGAAAGGACAGTCTTTTCAACAAATGTTGTTGGAAAAACTGAATACCCACATGCAAAAGAATGAAGTTGAACCCTTACTTTACATCATATACAAATTTAACTCAAAATGGTCAGACACCTAAATGTTAAGAGCTAAAACTATAAAACTCTTAGAAGAAAACATTGGAGAAAAGCATCATGACATTGGATTTGGAAATGATTTCTTGGATATGACACCAAAAGCATAGGCAACAAAAGAAAAAAAGAGATAATTTCGATTACATCAAAATGAAAAACTTTTGTGCATCAAAGGACACTATAGCAGTATGGTGGCTTCTCAAAAATTAAAAATAGAATTACCGTATGACCCAGCAATTCCAACTCTGGGTATATACCCAAAAGAATTGCAAGCAAGGACTCAGATATTTGTACACCCATGTTCATAGCAACATTATTTGCAATAGCCAAAAGGTGGAAGCAACTCAAGTGTCCATCAATGGATGAATGGATAAAGAAATTGTGGTATATACATACAATGGAATATTATTCCACCTTGAAAAGGAAAGAAATTCTGACACATGCTACAACATGGATGAACACTGAAGAAAATACTCTAAATAAAATAAGCCAGTCATAAAGGGATAAATACTACATGATTCCATTTATATGAAGTACCTAGAGTGGTCAAATAGACAGAAAGCAGAATGGTGATGGCCAGGATATGGGAGGAAGGAGGAATGGGGAGTTATTGTTTAATGGGTACAGAGTTTCACTTTGGGAAGACGAAGAAAGCTCTGGACGTGAATGGTGGTAATGGCTGCACAACACTGAATGTACTTAATGCCGCTGAACTGTACACTTAAAAATGGTTAAAATGGTAAATTTGATGTTATGTGTATTTTACCACAATAAAAAAGTAGGTATTGCTAAAAAAATTGAAATAGAAATAGAAACCTGAACAATATGATAATCATAAAAGAAGTTTAATCAGTAATTAAAATCTTCCATAAAGAAAACTCTAGACTAGATGTGTTGCACAAAAAGCGCTACTCAAAGCAGCCCAAGAGTAGCTATTTGTAGTCAGCTTGCAAGGAGAGGCCTTGTTGTCTTGGCATCAAGAAACAGCCCAGTATACTATTCAAAAGCAAGGTCAAAGGAGAGCTTGAGAGTATGTTCCAGGTTCCCTCACCCATGTCTCCATACGGGAGTTGTGAACCACAGCTTGCAGCAGAGGAAGGCATTTCATGCCAAGCCTGTCTCTTGGTTCAGCTCTTTAGGCACAGCAGCATTACCAGGACCTCAGCATTTCTCACTGGAGTGGTTGGCGCAAAGAAAACTAGATGGAACTAGACCGCCTTCCAGAACCTGCACTAGGTCTGAGATCCTGGAGATTTATCTGCCACGCTACACACAGGGAAAGCATTTAAGTAGCCTATTCCATCCCAGAGTAAATCCTCCCTATCACACTGAAAAGTCCAGCTCGCTGGTCCCCACCCCCAACCCCAAGAGCCCGAGACTATCCTGACTGAAGGTGTAGAGGAGAGGGGGGAAGTTAGGGGAAGGAGATGATACACCTGATGAGAAGGAGGGCTTCTCCTCTCAGATCCTCTGTTTTCTCATAATAATGCCAACCTCACTGGGTTGCTGTGAGGAATAAATGAGATAAGACACTGTGCCTGACATTCAGAGGTCACTGGTAAAGAGTGACTGTTGTCATGATCACTGCTAATGTAGAGAGGGCTACTGAGTTTCAGTCTCTCTGGTGAAGGGCTATGTAGGTCCAGAAGTCATCCTTCTCCAAGACTGCAGAACATGGAGGGGAGAGGAGAGAGGAAAGGAAAGGACTTGGTGATCACCTCGAAACCCGTTCCAATTAAATTACTTGAGTTTTCCATTAAAGCCAAAGGGGGAGCTGAGAGAAGGGAAAGTCACACACAAAAAAGATTTTTTGTTATTTTGAGAAAATGAATGTGGCTCAGGGAGAACAGGAACCACACCGTGAAAAGAATACTGGCCATGTAAGGTAATTATGATTAGAAAGTGGAACTTAACTAGGAAATGTCTGTGTAGGAGAGGACAGAAGCACCAGAACCTTTAGCTAGTCGTCAGTAGGCATTCTGAAGATGCAGGGGAGGAGGGAGGCTTCTTTTCTAAAAAAATTATTTTATTGAGGTCATATTGGCTTATAACATTGTGTAAATTTCACTTGTACATTATTATATGTCAGTTTCCGTACAGACTGGGCCATGTTCACCACTAATAGTCTAATTTTTAAGGGGGCTTTTGTGTGTGTGTGTGTGTGTGTGTGTGTGTGTGTGTGTGTGAGGAAGACCAGCCCTGAGCTAACACCCATTGCCAATCCTCCTCCTTTTGCTGAGGAAGACTGGCCCTGGGCTAACATCCGTGCCCATCTTCCCCTACTTTATGTGGGATGCCGCCACAGCATGGCTTGACAAGTGGTGCATAAGTCCACACCAGGGATCCGAACCTGCAAATCCCGGGCCACCGAAGCAGAGCCCACAAACTTAGCCACTATGCCACCAGGCCAGCCACGAGGGGGGCTTCTTTTTAACACCCACACCATCAGGTGCCCCTCAGATCAGAGCCTTGCAGGCCAGGCCAAAGGGGAAGCCCCAGAAAATGCCTATGGTTTCTGTTCCAAATGGGAGCTCAGTGGGGCCAGTTGTCACTGGAACATAGTAATCCGCTCAATCTGATTTCCTTGGGCTTTTAAATCCTGCAAACTGATGCTGGCCTTAGCAAAGAAAAAAACAGAAGAGAAGTACTTGTGTGGTCTTGGAGTCTTTTGGCTTGGACTGGTGTGGGATTGTTTCCTCATTTATCTCCTTTTACAGAAAATTCTGATGATTTCCTTTAGTGACTCTATAGACAAATGAATGGCCCTGTTAGGATCTTTCATTGCAGTTCATTCTTTTGCTTCTTTAATGTTCCAGACAGCCATGCCCTCTACACACTCTCCTCTCCCATTCTAGTCACACCTAGGTTGAGGAGATACTGCCTGCACATAACTCACAATTACCCACCTTTCACTTATGGACCTCCCTCTGCCTGGGATGGATACAGAAGTAACATTAGACAGTCCCAACCTGACCCACTGGTTAAGATGACAAAACTATTTAAATAAAAGTAACATGTTTTCTGACTCCTTGCTGATTATAACATCATGTAAAAATAGCTAGAGGGATGTTCACCAGATTTGGAGGTAGCTTTGAAATGATCTGACTTAGAATATAGGTTACATGGAGTATACAAAATTCCTTTGAGAGAGTCCTGGAAAGGACCCCAAAAAGCTAAGTCTTCCAGGGCAGCTGAAACTGATGTTCTCAGAGAAACCTACCACAATCTTTAAGATGCCATCAATAGAAAAGGCACAATGGTTTCAAATACGAGCCCAAGTCAAAACACGGAAGTGTAGATACCTCAAACGATAGGGGTCAATTTGCAGTTAAACTGCTATTCCCAGGGGCAGCTCTACAGTGCTGTATATCCCAGGTGAATGGGTCTCCTGAGTAAATAGACGAGGCTGGCTAAGGGAGGTAGGAAACATGCATGAGCCAATATCCACCAGAAGCAAGATGGCGGGGTGGTAGCCATAGAGCAAACTGGGCTCCTCCAGTCTTGAATCAATAGCCTCTTCTCCCCAGAGTTGACTAAGTCCCTTGTTGGGGGAAGGGCTGAGAGGGAGCAAGGCAGGCCCTTTACCAGTGCCAAGTCCTCATATTTAACTCATTTAGGATCAGTCAGAGGCTGTGACCCTCAGTCATAGAGTTGCCAGGTAAAATACAGGGTGCCTAGTTAAATTTAAATTTCCAATAAACAATGAATAATTTGCAGTATGAGTGTATCCAAATATTGCATGGAACATACTTACACTAAGATTTTATTCGTGTTTATTTGAGATTCAATATTAACTGGGCATCCCAAATATCTATTTGCTAAAGTGGGCAACCCTACTTAGGCAGGCCATCAGAGTGAGTGCAGCAGTAGGAAGTGGGCATGGTCAGGCCTCTGGTCCCTGGAAGAGCAAAGCAGCCCTGTTTCTAGGAATTGGGCAGATTATTATCAGGCACTGGGCCAGGAACCCCATCACCAGAACTAGGTACAGAGTGGGATTTAGTCCAAGGACCAAAGCAAGATTTTATGACCTAGAACAAGTGTATAATGTCCCAGCAGGACTGCACCCTCAGGAGCAGACTGGGCACTGAGTCACTGACTGCCAGGTCTAGAATTCCTTAAATTGCCAGGGATAGGTGTGGGATTGGGCTAAGAGCAGAGTTTCTTTAAGAGGAGTCCCTGGACCACTTCCATTAGAATCACCTGGGACATTTGGGAAACATGCAGATTCCAGGGCCCCACCCCAGACTTACCGAATCAGAATCTCTAGGGGCAGACCTAGAAAGCTGCATTTTCCCTAAGCACTCCTGGTGACGCTGACATGCACTAAATTTGAGAACCAGTGTCCCAGAGCCAGGGACAATGTGTGCAAGTAATCAGTGAGGTATGATGGTTAAGGCACAGACTCTGGAGCCACAGTGCCCAAGCTAGACTTCTGGCTCTACCATTTATTATCTGTGCAACCTGGGGTAAGTGACATAACTTCTCTGGGCCTCAGTTTCTTCATCTGTGAAGCAGGGATAATAATTGTGCCTATCTCATGGGGCTATTGTCAGCATCAAATGAGACTATATGGGCAGAGGGCTCAGAACAGTGTCTGGCATGTAGGAAGCATACATACATATTAGCCATTATTAGGCACTGAGTGGACCCACTGGGGAGAAGGAGGACTGGTTTGGGCCTTGATGGGTACCCATGTGCTATGTCTTGCAATAGAGTGGGCTAAAGCACTGCTCTCAGGGCAAGAGGCTTGTTGCACCAGAAGTCATGAGGATGATTAATAAGAGGGACAGTCTTTAAATGCACAGGTAATCATGCTTGGCTAGAACGAGAGGCTAGGAAAATGGATATTTTTCATTAAGTTCTAATGAGCAGATAAATTGTACAAGGGGAAGAGAGTCCAAGTGTTACTATAAGTAATTAATGTGCTTCTTCACTCCCTGGTAACCCTTTGATTTGAACCACCTAACCTCTAGTCTTTCTTAGGCACTAAGATCCTGGAAATACTGGCTGCTAATTATTTTGGTGAGCCCCTGATTGCACTAAAGGAAATGGGTGTGTCCTGTTCTCTATAATGACTCAAGCACAGGGAGAAGGTAAAGTGGTTCTAGCCATGATGAATTAAGCCCAGAGGATTCAAAGAGGACAATCATTCTCTTTGTTTATTTAACAAATGTGAACAGTGTCTCCAAGTTGGAAAGTAAATGTGACCAGACACAGTCTGTTTAGGAAAAGAAAACCCAGCACCTGTCCAAAACTGCTTTTGAGTTGGTTGATGTCATGACCTGACTGGCTCCCAGTTCTAGTGACTTGATTCCAGTCTAAATCCTTTGAGGCTGCAGCCTTTCCCCTAGAGTCCTGGCCTCCACCCTTGACCTGGAACTAGATCTTCCTCAGCCTGAGCTCACCCAGCCACCTGTGGACTTCAGATCTGTCGAATCTGTCTCTAGACCAGCTGTCCTCTATGCTTTCATTCTGACCAATGTCAACAAATCTGATTGTTGTTGGTAGTGGAAAATATACAAACTGTATATTTTGTTTGTATCCGTGAAGCATCTAGGTGGAGCAGTGAAAAGGCAAGTCACTCTGGATATCCCTTTCCATCTGACACACTGTCACATATCATGGTGGCCTGGGATGCTGGTGAGTGCCCACTGGGTGGCTTCTGCCAGGAATTAGAGCCTAGAGGCAAGAGGCCTTGGAGGATGAGCCAGCTGGGGGCAGAGTCTGTGATGTCTCAGAGAGCCTCTATCCTTTATGAAAGTGTAACAGAATAGAGTTTAGACAGAGTATTAGAAACTTTCAGAATAAGAATAATACTAATAGCTAGTGGTTGTTGAATGCTTATTCTGTTCTGGATAGTGTTCTAAGTACTTGCATGTATTCTATCACTTAACTCTCCTATCAACCCTATGATGAGACACTATGATTATCTGCATTTTGTAGCTGAGGAAATCGAGACACAAAGAGGTTAAGTAACTTTCCCACTGGTCACAGCTGACCAGTGGCAGAGCTGGGTTCAAGCATGTTCTTATTTTCAAGAATTATGTCAAACGCATTCATCAGGCATCTACTTGGTGCTGGGGTAGAAGCAGTGGGAGGAACAGGGACTGGGAGGGCAAAGCAGCTCCCAGGCTCCTGTGTACTTTCCCATGAAGAGATAAGACCTCTCCAAAGGTTCAATAATGAATGGAGAATGGGTGGAAACTAGACTTTTGGTGGTGAACATGATACAGTCTATACAGAAGTTGAAATATGATGATGTACTCCTGAAATTTATATAATGTTATAAACCATTGCAACCTCAAAAAAAAAAAAAAAAGAACAAATGGAAAATGTTCTGCTTGTATTCATACTGAAAGACATTTTCACTGTTATTGGGGTTGCACCAAATTCTCATTTTGCCAGTTTTCGTCTATTAGAGTGTCAATAAACAGTCTAATGTGGCTTCAGCAAATGATCTGGTGATGTCAGAGGAGCATTGGCCAAAGAGGTTTGGAGTGCTTGGGGCAGCCATTGGCTGTCCAGCCCTCCCTGGGGGAGAGGGGAGTTGTGAGCTGGCTCTAAGAAGCCCTCTGCTTGTCTATCTTGGGTCAGGGGATGCCTGGGGCTAAAAGAGAACCCAAAATGTTCATAGGAGAGTTACTCATAATAGCCAAAAAGTGGAAACAACTCAAAGGTTCATTGATGGATGAGTGGATAAACAAAATGTGGTCTATCCTTACAATGGGATACTATATGGCCATAAACAGAAATGGAGTATTGATTCATGCTACAATGTGGATGAACCTTGAAGACATTAAGCTAAGTGAAAGAAGACAGACAAAAAAGCTCGCATATTGTATGATTCCTTTTATATAGAATGGCCAGAATGGGAAAATCCATACAGACACAAACCAGATTACTGGTTTCTAGGAGCTGGGGCGTTGGAAGGAATGGGGAGTGACTGCTAATGGGTATAGAGTTTCTTTCGGGGGTGATGGGAATGTTCTAAAATCAGATAGTGGTGATCATTGCACAACTCTATGAATGTACAAAAAACCACGGAACTGTGTTCTTTAAAAGAGTGAATATATCTCAATAAAAACAATCAAACAAAAAACCAGAACTGCAACAAAAAGGAGAACACAGAATCCACTCTATCAAGTCTCAGAGCGAAACACTGTCTTATGAAGCTGGGCTGTGGGAGAAAGGCCCTGGGCTGAGAAAATCTTGAGCCTCTGGTTAAGCCTAGGCCCTTCCACTAGCCTTAGCATGACTTTGGGCAAGGCCTTTCACCTCTCTGTCTCAGTTTCCGCATCTGTTGAACGGTGTTCTTGTGAGAAAATGTATCCCTGATGGGATTTTGAAAACTCTAAAATGCTTATTTAAAATTACCATGCACTAATTACAGGCAAGGTATTGTTATAGTACTTGAAGATTGAACAGATTTCTTAGATAGTATGATGAAAGGTGACCTCCGCAATTGCCTCCATAATCAGAGCCCTGAAGATGCATCGCTATCCTTGTGTGCGCAGAAAAATCACTTGTTTCTGAGCAGAAACTGCTTGCTTGTCCTCTCACCTTTAAAAAGAGTGCCCAGTTGCCAGGTGCCACCTTGATTGCCAGGCCCACCCTTATCATCACTTCTTCAAAAGATGAAAAACATGGAGGCTGAGATGAAAGAAAGTTTCTGAATCAGCAAAAGAAGGGAAAAAAATCTTTTAATATCTACTACCTTCTATGCAGAATGCCCTTTGGCACCACTTCTGCCTGGGATGTTCCAAGCTTTCAGTGCTGGGAGTTCTTTGGGAGACTGAGTAGTCTCCTCCACCTCATGAGTGACCTAGGGAGGGGACCACGTTGGGACCGGGCTGGGCTCCAGGACTTCAACGCCTCTATACAATTCCCTGTCCACCATCCATTGCTTTACTGTCCTTCCCAATCTCCATATAGCTTTCGAAGGTTCTCCTGGGGTCCCTAGGGAATGTCCTAGGTCTCCTCTATTTTGATTCTATACCTTAATAACTTTCAAATCTCAAATAAAATGTTTCTCTCCACCCTCGGTTATTAGGGCTTCCAAAATTCTTTGGAAGCTTAAATAAACCCTATGTACTGCACTCTACTCAATAAAGCACTCCCCACTTAACTGTTCCAAAGTAATTGAACTTGTTGCACATGAGTCTTATCCTGCTCTTGCAAATCCCCACTGTTTTTCTTCCTCATATGTATCCAAATAACAGATTCAACATCCATTTATTTTTTTTAGGACTGGGACAATGTTCAGAATCTTCATTAAGATAGTCCATAAAAATAAGAAAATTAATTTAACCAGATGCAGAATTCCCCCTCCCCGCCTAGATTATTAAAATAGTTGCCTCTCCCACTTGTCTAGTATTGAAAAATCCAAGTCCCACTAGGGCATGCTCAAGCAGTGCCCAAAGAGGGGCAGGGGCGGGGGGATCAGCTCACCCTGTCTCTTAAGTCCCAGGGAAGTTCACGCCACATCCACAAAGAATCCACCAGCTCTGGGGCCACCTGAGCTCAGAAGTGCAGTGCACTGGAATATAGCAATGCCTGAAATAACAGTTTGCCAGTTCTCTTTACAGGGTTGTTTTGGGGGGGGGGGCAAGGGAGACTCCAGTGTCTTAAGTCACTAGAATGCTTGTTTCTTTTTTTCCTCCAAATTTTTGTTTATTTGAATTAAAAACCGCTCCTAGCCACAAGTAAACGAATCCAAACCCTCGGGGAACCAGCGCAAGCAGCCTGATGTGGACGAGCTACTCCACGGTGTGGACGGGCTTTTGGCTGCTGGCCTCTTGCCGGGGCTCACAGTTGCCGGGAGGATAGCCAGTTCTTGGGCTGGGTTTATGGATAAATCCTGGCGAAGCCCAGCCCTGAGAGCGCTCGGCCCGGGTTTCCAGCCAGCCAGGAGCAGTGAGATAATGAATGTGAAAAGGCTCCAGTAGGGAGATTGTTATTCGCGCGAATTGAATTCCCTCCTCAGTAGAGAGCGCAGGATGGGGATGGGGGAGTTCATCTCCAAACAACGGGACACATTCCTACTTTGTGCTTTTCAGCAAGTGCGTGCAATCTTGATTTTCAGCCGTGTGTGTCTTTCCGTTAAAGGTCCCTGAATGTTGAAGTCCCTCGCGGAACCCGCCCCCAGCCCCCAACCCTCCATGTTCACCCCTCTCCCCGCGGGGCAGGAGGGCCGCTATGCCCAGGGGGTGGCGCTCCCGAACAGTGCAACCCCCTCTCCCCCACCGCAGCAAGAAGGTTAGTCTGGGACAAGTTTCAAGGTGTTTGCTTAAATTTTCTGCGAGGCTTCTCAACAAGAGCCAAAACTTGTAGTAGCAGACAGAAATCCACTCTCGTGACCAAGGTTGTAGAGAGAGTGAGTATCAGAATCGCGCCCCTTTAGTTTAGCCCAAACCATTCGGATTAGCCCGCACGCTCCGAGATTCTGGGCGCACGGCAGGGAACCCTGACGCCTGGGGAGGAGGATCTGCGGGGCTGGGGAGCGGCCCGACCGGTAGAAGGTCGAAATGAGACACCCAGCAGGGGATGGCAAGGGAGAAGGACCGAGATGAGTTGTGCCTGGGGCGGGGGCGCTGGTCTGCTGGTGGCTTCTTGGCTGTACCTCCCGGCACCTCTGAGCCTGTCCGGCTGCTGCCGCACAGCTCTCTGAGCCTGCCAGAGCGCCCTGCGCCACTCTGTAGAGCGTGCAGAGGACCTAGAGAGGGGACAAGAGCTGGAGCCACTCGCCCCGGGTTTCTTTGAGTAGCGGCGGCCCAAGAGGAAGCCTTTCTTGCCGGTTTTACTTTTTCCCAAAGCAGCCTCTGGGCTCCCACAGCCAGGGTAGGCAGAAGCGGGGAAAGGGATGAGTTCCTGCTATCGCTCGTCCCAAAGTTGGGGAAGAGAGGCCACCAGCTACCTCCCCTCGCTCCCAGAGTGCAAACTCGCTCCCTGCTCCCAAAGCTGGACGCAGGGAACATCTTATGGAGAGCACAGGTCCGGACCGGACCGGAATGAGCGGCCACCCGCCGCTGCCGCTAAGGGAGCCAACCGGCTCCTGACAGGCACCGGAGGGACAAGTTCCCTAGAGACAGAGGACCCAGGTTTGGGATGGAAGCCCCCTGGCAGCTGTCCCCTGCTCCCCGTGGGATGCAGAAGGCTCTGAACAGGCAAGAGTGCCAGGAGCGGGATGGACCTTTCAAGGAGACTGCAGGGGCGCACATGTAGGGTTCAGGGGGCCACTGGCCTCTCCTTACACTCTGATGGGGGCTTCAGACTGGCTTAGGTCGGTATTGGACCCCAAGAGGGACCCCGTACCCCTGCTCTGCGTCCTACATCGTTTTCCCAGGTGATTGCGTTGGAAGAGGCAGAGAAAAGAACTTGCTAGAAATGGATGCGCAGTGGCTGGTGGAGGAGGGTAGAGAAGTGGACTCCGAGCTTGTCACGAAGCAAGGTACCTGGGGGATGGTGGCGGAGGCGGCTAGAGGGGAAGCACATACAAGGCAGTCGGAAGCAAGATGACACCTCAATGTGGATTTGTCCAAGAAGAGTTGGTGACTAAAGCGTGGGTGGTCAGGGAGCTCTGATTGGTCGGGGGGAGGGATTTGGGGTGGGGCTAGTGGCCTCTTGAGGCTTTAAAAGCTCATCGGAGAGGGGCGGGCTGCTGTCATTTGCTCTCTGATTCTCGGAAGGGAGGCAGCTTTCCCGGAAGCTCCTGGCAACGGAGCAGGTGTTCGCTGTCCGGAGCTGGCTGGGAGATCCGGCAGCAACATGAGTCCTACCCTGGCAGTTCCCACCCCATACGGCTGTATTGGCTGTAGACTGCCACAGCCAGACTACCCACCAGCTGTAATTACCTTTATGTTCTGCTCGATGGCTATCATCATCTTCGTAGACCTGATCGGCAACTCCATGGTCATTTTGGCTGTGACGAAGAACAAGAAGCTCCGAAATTCTGGTAAGCCACCCTTCCTTCTCCCCACCCGGTGTGAAGCCACTTGCAACCCCTAGGATGTTAGTTTGGGTGCGCAGAGTAGGGAACCCATGGACAGTGCCCTCACACTGAACGTCCCTGCCTCCCCATTCCCTGCAAATCCGGTGACGTTCTGCCGGGGTCCCATAAACTTAGAGCTTCTCCAGGCTGAGGGAGCTCAGAGAATTAGCTTTGGGCGTCCAAGTGCAAAGCCCGAGTTCCCGCGGTGCGCGCGCGGCACACTGCGGAGCCCTGGCCTGTCCGGGACCTGATGCACAGGGAGCCGGCACCGGAGCGGAGAGTCCGGCAGCCGCCGGGGACAGCACGCCGAACCGGACGCTGCAGAGGTGGCCGCGCCTAGGCAGCGCGGGAGGAATTGATGCAGAGGGAGGAGCGGGGTTGGACCCGCTCCGGGAAAGTTAAGTTCGCGGCGGCAGTGGCGGCGCTTATCAGAGTGCAGCGCAGAAGCCGGGCTGAGCCCGCGCTCGCCGCGGTCTTGGGGCTGGAGGGCGGCTCCCGCGCAGCTCCCGGGCGGCGGAGCGCAGGCCCCCGCGCCTGAGTGTGGAACACGGCGGTCTGAGCCCGCCGGAGCCAAGCTCCGTCCGCCCGTCCCAGGGCGCACGGCGGAGAGAGGAGAGCAGCGGGCTGGGCGCAGCAGGCGGTGGCAGCGACGGCAGCGGCAGCGGAGATCCCGAAGTCCGTAAGCGGGGTACTGGGGGTCGCAGGGTGGGGCGGCGGAGAGGTTTGGGAGCTTGGTGTCTCAGGGTGGGTGGATAGAAGACTGCAGAACCGGATGAGGTCGGCAGGAGGGCTGTAGGAGAGCTCAGAGGGGACGGTGGAGGTCACAGAGAGTGCAAAGCATGGAGATCTGGGCTGGGGTGGGGCGGCGAGCAAGACGCCCCTCGCTGCCAGCCAGTGCCAAAGGGAGGGGGCGGGCTGCCAGCGGGGCTGGGGGGAAGAGCGGGAGGATGCAGGGCGCTGCGACCTGTGCTGGGGGTGGGGGCGGCAGACACTGCAAAGCGGCAAGCCCAGTTTGCAGGTTGGGTGTGAAAGGGCTCTGGAGGGGAGGAGGAGCGGCGAAGGGGCCCAAACTCTGCGCTCAGGTCATGGAAGGGAGGGGGCGGCACCCAGGGTCTCTCGGCCTGCCTGGGTCAGGGGGCAGAGGGGCGGGGTCTGAGGGGGTCGGGTACCCATAGGACCCGGGAGGGTGGGGCCCGGGGGAGAGGAGGAGGCAAGTCTCTGGGGGATTACTTTGCTCGGTCGAGGAATCGAAAACACCACACAAGTTTCAAAACGCACTGACGGGCACACACTCATCAAAAGTTTTCTTCTAAACTCTGGTGGCTTTGTCTCATTTCTCCTTCATCCCCTGGAGACGTGGGGCAGCACACTTGGACCTCACTTTCACTTCAGCAGTGTGGTCCCAAGGTGCCGCACCCTTGAGCCACCTGGGGGGGGGCGCACCTGTGAAGCCCGTTTTCTTTACTATTTCTTTTCTCCTTCTCCTTCCTTTCCTTCCATACTTCAAATAAAGATTTTTATGGTTGTTGTGGTTTTGTTTTTAAGGCTTTGCCCTCTCTCTTTCCTGCTTTTCTTCTCTGAATTCATTACTCTGAGGGGAAACCCTAGAAAGAACCTCTTGGGTAGAAAGCGCTGAGGCCATGCCTTGGCAGCGCCGGTGGAAGGAGGCAGAAGGAGCTATTCCGTTGCCCTTTTAAAAAGTGCTCATTTTCTCCTAGTCCAAAATGAAGTGTAGTATTTTGCCAAATTAGCAATGAGGTGTTTCCAAAGAAAGAGGGCTCTGCGCCTGCACTTGGCCTCTTTCTTCTTGTTTGGAAAGGTTTTACAAAAACGTTTCTAGTGCTGCCCTACAAAACGGGAGTGGGGGCAGATCCCCCTTCACTTTCCTGTTTAGCCCGCAGGCTCCAGGAAAGCTCAGTGCCAGGGACCAGGAGCCCTTGTGCAGGGCGGCGAATGTGCCGGGGTGCGGTTCTGCGCATGGACCGGCATGAGCAGGCACTTCTGCCAATCCTTGCAGAATTTTTCCTGATTTTTTTCTTCCCTGCTCACTATTTTTCTTTGGTTTCAGACTAAATTTTACAGGGTTCCCCCCACCCCCATCCCCTCAGTTTACCTCGGAAATGGTAAGTATTTACTGGGCTAAGTCTCAAATTATTGTCAGATCCCGTTGGGAAAGACTGCTTAAGAAAACCACAGCCTCTAACGCCTTTTCACAGACATTTTCTCTTTGGACATGTTTGTGTTATAAATACAATGCTAGGTTAGAGAAGACAGAGGGCTAATTAATTTTTTCCGCGTGGGGGGTTTGAGGCTTCCGGACATTCCTCCAATCTCTCCCCTTCCCCCTTACTCTCTAGCCTACTTCCTAAGGACAGCTTCATCTAGCTCACCTCTACTCCCCTCTCCCTTCTCTCCCCACCCACCTATAGGGAAAAAGTTTGCACTTTGTTTTTGTCTAAAATGGCGGCACCACGTCTTACGTGAGTGTGAAGTGCTCCTCAAGGGGCTGTTATGCTCACTGCTTTCTGACGTAAATTCACTTCTTTCCCAAAGCAGAGATGACGTTGTTTGAAAGGAAAAAAGGTGGTCAAAGGGTAGGTCTCCCAAACCTCACTGTGCATCAGAATCACCCGGGACATGCTTGTAAATAAAAATAAAAGCACGATTTTCTTTTGTTTTACATATAAACACAATGTATTTCTTTAAAGGAGTTCTAGAATTCTAAATTGTCCTGACTCTAGCTGGCCTTTTCTTCCAGCTTAAATTTGTAGATTTCCAAACTTAACCATTTATTCTTCTCTGTCTTTCCCCCCTCCTTCCCCTGATATGTTTTTCAGGCAACATCTTTGTGGTTAGCCTCTCTGTGGCTGATCTGCTGGTGGCCATCTACCCCTACCCTCTGATGCTGCATGCCATGGCCATGGGGGGCTGGGACCTGAGCCAGTTCCAGTGCCAGATGGTTGGATTTGTCACAGGGCTGAGTGTGGTCGGCTCTATTTTCAATATTGTGGCAATTGCCATCAACCGTTACTGCTACATCTGTCACAGCCTCCAGTATGAGCGGATCTTCAGTGTGCGCAATACCTGCATTTACCTGGTCATCACCTGGATCATGACCGTCCTGGCTGTCCTGCCCAACACATACATTGGCACCATCGAGTATGATCCTCGCACCTACACCTGCATCTTCAACTATCTGAACAACCCTGTCTTTGCTGTGACCATCGTCTGCATCCATTTCGTCCTCCCTCTGCTCATAGTGGGTTTCTGCTACGTGAGGATCTGGACCAAAGTGCTGGCCGCACGTCACCTGGCTGGGCAGAATCCTGACAACCAGCTTGCCGAGGTTCGCAATTTTCTAACCATGTTTGTCATCTTCCTCCTCTTTGCAGTGTGCTGGTGCCCTATCAACGTGCTCACTGTCTTGGTGGCTGTCAGTCCGAAGGAGATGGCAGGCAAGATCCCCAGCTGGCTTTATCTTGCAGCTTACTTCATAGCCTACTTCAACAGCTGCCTCAACGCTGTGATCTATGGGCTCCTCAATGAGAATTTCCGAAGAGAATACTGGACCATCTTCCATGCTATGCGGCACCCTATCCAGTTCATCTCTGGCCTCATCACTGATGTTCGTGAGACTCGGGAAGCCCGTGCCCTGGCCCATGCCCGTGCCCGTGCCCGTGACCGAGCCCGAGAACAAGCACATGAACAAGACCATGCCCGTGCCTGTCCTGCTGTGGAGGAAATTCCAATGAATGTCCGGAATGTTCCACTACCTGGTGATGCTGCAGCTGGCCAAACTGAGCGTGCATCTGACCACCCTAAGTTGTCCTCTGGCCACTCCAGGTCTGCCTCTGCCCACCACAAATCTGCCTCTGGCCACCATAAGTCTGTCTTTAGCCACTCCAAGCCTGCCTCTGGCCACCCCAAGTCTGCCTCTGGTCACCCCAAGTCTGCCACTGTCTATCCTAAGCCTGCCTCTGTCTACTTCAAGGCTGACTCTGTCCATTTCAAGCCCGCCTCTGCCCATTTCAAGGCTGACTCTGTCCATTTCCAGCCTGCCTCCAATCACCCTAAGCCTATCACTGGCCACCACATCCCTGCTGGCAGCCACTCCAAGACTGCCTTCAGCTCTGCCACCAGCCGCCCTAAACCCGCCACCGCCCACATCAAGCCTGCTACCAGCCACCCTGAGCCCACCACTGCCGATTATCCTGAGCCTGATGTCATCAGCCATCCTGAGCCTGCCATCATCGGCCACCCTGAGCCCTCCGCTGCTGGCCACCCTGAGCTTACTGCCTCCTGCCACCCTGACACCACCGCTACTGGCCACCTTGAGTGTGACATCACTGACCTCTCTGAACCTGCCTCCAGCTCTGCCACTGGGTCCCCCGAGCCTACTGTCAGCCTGCTAGAGCTTGCCGCTGCCACTGACCTTCTTGACCCCACTGTGGTCACCACTGCCACCGACGATTACTGTGAGGTTGTGGTTACTGATGCTGAAGCTGATTCTGATGAAATGGCTGTGTGAAAAATGCTCTCAGGGGTGGCCAAGCAGTGGTCCAGTTTCAAGTTTGTCTAGCGTATGTAATCTGAAGTGAGATACCTTACTGCATTGACACACAGACAGACACAAGCAGATATTGACTCACAGACACGGTATAAGCTGCACCCACCTTTCAGGCATACTCCTTTACATAACTTACTCTGAAAAAGCGTGTGTGTGCGTGTGCGTGTGCTTGCTATTTTAGAGACCAGATTTCCCTTAAGTTTGACATCTGTTGTTCTGAGCCTCCCTTTCCTCCTATGGTTGACCTTGAGCCCACAGTGATCCCTGAAATTGTAGACTTTGATTTTTTCCCACTCCCATGTCCCCCTTTCTCCCCTCTCCTCATTACCTCCTCCTTGTACCTGCTTTTTCTCCCATTCCCCAAGGAGTGGGGGATGAGTGCATGCGCAATGGTGAAGGTGTGCTGTGGCGAAGGCTTCTGTAAAGTCAATGTGACAGCAGAGCTTTATGTTTCAAGTGCGTAACTCTATATTGTACTTTTAATGGCAGTCCGAAAGGCAATTGCAATAAAGTGCAAGTACTTGAAACAGTTTCTTTTCTAAATTCCAGCAACAGAATATTACTCATATCTGAAGAACACAATTTGGTAAGCTCTTACCAAAATAAAGTTTTATGCCTACGAGATCAAATGATGAAAGGAAGGATACGGCCACACTGAATTGTTTCTATTTTGTGAAGAAACATTGGTGCTGATTTTTATAGTCAAACATGAATGCAAATGATGAGATGTTTTTACCTCATTTGTAGTCACTTACCTTTTTTAATATTTTCCAGGATTTTCTTTCATTTAGTTCCAGAGAAACAAATCCATTCATAAACTAGTTTCTTCTAAAATCCAAACTTATGGTTGCTAGGATCAATTACAGTCATGTTTTTAGTATTACAATTCATAACTACTCTTTATGTCAGAGATTTTTTTTAAATAGCCTGATGCTTTTACCCAATCAGTGTTTACATTTTTCTTTTTCATTCAAAGGGAATTCAAGGTAATAACTGGTAGCTAGAAGTGAATGAAGTACTGCTGTGCAGTTTGCAAATGAGTGTTTCTCCAAAAGCCTTTCTCTCCTGCCTTGTTCCTCTGAGCTCCCAGCTGGGGAGGGAGGCGAGGAGGAAGAGATGCCAACAGCCAATCCCAGCAGCCTTGACTGAGGCTCAGTGATCCACAATGTTAAGTCACAGACATCTTGTATCAGCACACTTGACTTCGCAGGAAATGATTTTTCTCCAGAATTCAATAAAAAGTTCTTGTTTAATAAAAATTTCCATTATTGATTCAAACTGACACTTAAAGCAAAGTTTACTGCGCAAAAGCTTGTAAGGATAAGTGGGAATGTATTATACTGCCTTAATTCGATTCTGTATTTGTGGTAGCAATTAAATAAAAGCGTTTTGTGGCTTTGGTGTGTGATTTATTGATAAATTCACTTCCTCCACCAAACTTACTTGTGGGGAGGGTTAGGGGGTGGGTGGAAAAGCATTGACTTGGGGGGATCAGAAGACTTGGGTGCTTTTCATCCCTGCTATGAGCTTGCTATACCCCAGGACAAGTCACATGACCCCTCTCTCCTTAGTTTCTTTCCTCAGCAAACTGTCGAGGTCAGGGTGGGGTGGCGGTGGAGGAACACTGGGTTTGGTGTGTTCTTCTCACTAGTGTGGTGACAATGGATGACCAGACCTGCCTGCTCCTGGACTTCTGGACCTTGCATGGTGTGGCCTCTGAAAAGAGATCCCTTTTTACCCCATGGAAGGAGTGAAGCCAGGTTGCAATAATGTCACAACCCCAGATGCTGCTGGGACCAAGTAACAGAGCTCACAAGCCAGTGGGGGAAGGCACTGGAGTGGGAGGCAGGAGGAGACGTGACTTCCTCTCTAGATGGAGGATAGGTGGCAAGACCCCAGCCACTGGGCAAGTCACCTGACCTCAGGGACGTAGTCTCCAAAGAATCTCTAATGACAAGGGAATACCCTAAATAAACTGCTCTGTAAAAATAAAAGTGGATTCAAAATAGTATACAGTAGGATATCAATTTTGTTAAGAAAATATATACACTTAAAACATGCACATATACGTAGACATATGTAGTTGTTCTATCCAGGTTTGACCAGACTGTGAGTAGAAACTGAGGTCATCTTAACTTTTCATGCCCAAATTACAGTGGTTCGAGCCCCATCAGAATGACTGCTGAACGTCAGGCTGATTCCCTGGGCAAAATTTCTGCCAAGTATTCCTGGACATCCAAAAGGACGCTTACTCATGTGCTCACAAACTGCTCTACAGTCAGCATCCCCTCTCCCTGTTTTCCCTGTTCTTCCTCTCTGCCCCAACCCAAGGAGCTTTGCTTAGGGTGAGATTGCAAGTGTTCAGACGAAAGGTGCTGTGCCTCCATGTTCCAAACTACTATTCTCCAGAGGCTCAAGGGGTGTGGGGTTCTGAGGGGAAACGGGAGAGGTGAGAAAAATTATTGGCACTTTGTACAACTTTGTTCCACACTCTGCTCCCAGGTGCCTGAAGCAACACTGCTCTTGCCCAGAGTCTCACAAAGTCTCACAAAAGCAACTACTTAAGCCACCTGCTCACCTGCAAGCTGCCTTCATCAGTCCTGCCCACCCACCTCCGCCCCATAATCCACTCCCACAGGAACAAGTGCCAGTTTCACAATGCCTTCTCAGTTTATACACAGCCAAGAAACATTTTTCTCTGCCCCTCCTTCCCTTATCCTGTCCCTCTCCACTCCCCAAAGTCAAGAAACCTCACAAACACATCTCTGATTTACCCCTCCCACTGTGAGTGACCAAGGCAAGACACCCAAGCTCTGCAGTCGGGTTTAAAGTGCTTTGTAGTTCTTCCCTCGAAAATGCAGGGCTTCTGGTTTGATACCGGTGAGAATGGAAGGGTCAGTTTTGCTGACTTCCCAAAGAGGGAATCTGCTTCCAGGTGAGCCTAAGTCTCCCTTAATCAGGGATTAAAAAAAGAAAATGCAAGCAACTTTTAAATGACAGTTTTCCCCAGTTTCTACTCTTTTAAAATGGAAATACAGTGTATATACTGTAAAGTGACAGGTTGAAATATTTTTACATACATATACATCTGTGTAACTACCACTCTGATCAACATATAGATAGCCCTCCCGAAGGCTCCCTTTTGCCTCCTTCTAGTCAATACTCTATCCAAAGGCAACCACTAATTTGACCTCTATAACCATACATTAATTTTGCCTGTTCTAGAACTTCATATAAATGGAAGCATACTGCATGTATTCTTTTGTGTCCAGTTTCTTTTTTTAAAATTGTAATAAAATATACATAACATAAAATTTACCATTTTAACCATTTTTAAGTGTACAATTTGGTGGCACTAAGTACGTTCACATTGTTGTACAATCATCACCACTATTCATTTCCAGAGCTGCTTCATCATCCCAACCATAAACTCTGCAGCCATTAAATAATAACTCCCTATTCCCTCCTCTCCCAGCCCCTGGTAGACTCTAGTCTATTTTCTGTCTCTATGAATTAGCCTATTCTAGGGATCTCATTTAAGTGGAATCACACAGTATTTGTCATTTTGTGTCTGGCTTCTTTCACTGAGCATAATGTCTTCAAGGTTCACCCATGTTGTAGCATGTGTCAGTGCTTCACTCTTTTTATGGCTGAATTATATTCCATTGTATGTATAGACCACATTTTGTTACTCCATTCGTCCACTGAGGACATTTGGGCTCTTTCCACTTTTTGGCTTTTGGGAATAGTACTGCTATGAACATTGATTTACAAATATTTGTTTTGAGTCCCTGCTTTCAATTCTTTTGGATATATATCTAGGGGTGAAGTTGCTGAATCATATATTAGTCTGGCTTCTTTTGCTCAATATTATGTCTTTGAGGTTCATTTGTGTTTTTGTGTGTATCAGTAGATTCTTTTTTCATTTTTATGCAATACTCTACAGTATGAATATATCATAATTTATTTATGATTCTACTGTTCATGGACATCTGGGTTGTTTCCAATTTGGGACTACTATGAAAAATGCTTCTATAAACATTTTTGTAAATGTTTTTAAATTTATTTTTATATTGAGATATAATTTTACATACAGTGATGTACATAAATCTTCAGTGTAGAGCTCAATGAATTTTTACATAGGTATACACCTATGTAACCACCACACAAATCAAGATATAAAACACTTGCAGCACTCAGAATGTTCTGGTATGCCAGATTACTTTTGCCAGTTCTCAAACTTCATTTAAATGGAAGCATATAAAACGTACTCTTTTGTATTTAGCTTCTTTGGCTCATTATTTTGTCGGAGAGATTTATCCATTGCTTTGGGTAGAAGTAGTCCAGTCTTTTTTTATTACTGCATAGAATTTCATTGTATTGAGTATAACAATTTTTTATCTATTCTACTATAGATGGACATTTGGGCTGTTTTCTCATTTGGGGCTATTATGAAGAAGGCTATTCTGAACACGCTTGTACATGCCTTTTGGTACATATATGGACTCATTGCTCTTGGAAATACACCTAGGATTGGAATTGCTGAGTCACGAGTATATGTGTATTTAGTTTTAGCGGGCACTGCCAAATATGTTTCCAAAGTGGTTGAACCAATTTATATTCTCACCAGCAATGTGTGAGAGTTCGAGGTGCTCTGCATTCTTGCTAACATTTGGTATTTTCAGTCTTTCTTAGTTTTAGCTGTTCTAGTGGGCGTCTAGTGCTATTTCATTGTGATTTCAACTTGCATTTCTTTAATGATTAATGATGTTGACCATCTTTTCACATGATCATTGACAATTTGGATATCTTCTTTATTAAAGGGTCTAAACAAGTATTTTGACTGCTTTAAATTTGAAGTTTCTGTCTTCTTATTGGCAGTAGAAGTTCTTTATACATTCTGGATATGAGTATGTATATACACACATATATATATTTCATGAATATGTTCTCTTAGTCTGTGGTTTGCCTTTTCTCTCTCTTAATTGTATCTTCTGATGAGCAAAAGTTCTTAATATTATGAAGTCCAATTTATCAGTTTTTTCTTTTATGACTATGCTTTGTGTTTAAGAAATTTCTGATTAATATAATGAATATATTCTCCAGGTTTTTCTTTTAGAAACTTTATTGTTTTGCCTTTAATGTTTACGTCTATGCTTCACCTCAAGTTAATTTTTTGTGTTTGTGTGACGTAGGTGTCATTTTTTTATATAGTCAAAATTCATATTTTTATTTTATCACCATTTGTTGAAAAGACCATCCTTTGCCCCACTGAATTGCAGCGGAGATTTTGTTGTAAATTAGCTAATCATACAAAAATAAAAATTATCTATCTATCAATCTCTTTCTGGACTGTCTAGTTTATTCCATTAGACTATTTGTCTAAATTAGTATCAATGCCACATTGTTTTTAAAATTTTAATTAAACTGTAGTTTATATACAGTGATATGCACACATATTAAGTGTACAGCTAAATAGATTTTTACTTATATGCATATTTTTATAACCACTTATATGCATATTTTTACATCACCATCTTCCAGATGAAAATATAGAACATTTCTAGGACCATAAAAGGCTCTTTCATGCCCCAACTCAGTCAGTATCTCCCACAAAGTCAACCACTAGTCTAACATCTAATATCACAGATCAGTTTTGCCCATTTTTCATTAAAAGAAATAACATGATATGTATGCTTTTGAGTCTGACTAATTTTGGTAAACATGCTTTTCGGCAGCGTCTGTGTTGTTGGATGCATCAGCAGTTCTTTTTAAAATTTTTCATAGAAAGATTTTATGATGTGGACTATCTTCAATCCATATTAAGTTGAAAAAGCAGATAATAAAATGGTATGTAATTTTGTTAACAAAACCAAAATGAGTATACTAAAAGACACATTCTATAGTAAATATATATACATATATTTTTTATTGAGATATAATTCATATACCAGAAATGTCATCATTTTAAAGTGTTCAATGCTGTGATTTTAGTATATTCACAAAGGTGTGCCACCATCACCGTAATCTAATTCTTGAATATTTTCATCACCCCAAAAGAAACCCTGTACCCATTATATTCATTCCCCATTATCTCCTCCCCTTATGACAGCCATGTTATAGCATGTATCAGAATTTCATTCATTTCAAACACTGACTAATATTCTTTTGTATGTATATACCACTTGTTTATCCATTTACTTGTCAATGAAAATTTGAATGGTTTCTACCTGTTGACTATTGTAATACTGCTATGAACATTGGTGTACAAAAATATGTTTGTGGATTTGGGAAACTAGAGATAGAAGTGCAGTATGAATCTAAAACAAGCGGAAGAAAAAGTACAATAAAAGTTAGATCAGAAATCAATGACATTGAAAACAGGAAATTGATAGATAAAATCAATGAAACTAGAAGCTGGTTCTTTGAAGTGATCAAATTGACAAACTTCTAGCCAGACCAACTAAGAAATAAAGAGAGAGGACACAAATTACTAATATCAGAAGTGAAAGACCTCATCACTACTGATCCCACAGACCTAAACAGGATAATAAAGGAATACTATGAACACATATATTTGATAACTAGATGAAATGGACCAACTCCTTGAAAGACACAACCTACTAAAACCCACGCAAAGAGTTTTGGGTAACTCCAAACCTGTTAAATCCTCTGCTGTGGCTGCTAGGCTTCTGGTTTTCACAACTGCTGTAGTTGTGAGGCTATTGTTTTGCAAAGCTACTGTGGAGCTAAGGGAGGGGAGTGGAATTAGGGCAAGTTAAAGCACTACCAAATTCACTGTCCTTACCAAGATTCAGTCATTTTTCTTAAATAAATGCTCCTTGGATTGTTGCAAGCCTTAGGTTAATTTCTAGCGTTTTGAAAAAGTTGATTTTGACAGCTTTTGCAGTGTTCTCCTTGCTTTTATAGAGAAGCACATTTTTGGAAGCATAATTTATTCAAGCAGCCTCCTGTGTATGGGCATTTAGGTTTCCAATATTTTGCAATTACAAACCATGCTGCAATGAACAACCTTGTGCGCAGGTGGTTTTGGATTATTGGAAGTTCATCTTCAAGGACAGATTCTTAGAATTGGGATTTCTGGGTTGAAAGGTTATTTTAGGTTTGCCACTTTCCCTCTGGAACAGTTGTAATGGTTTGCATTCTCAGCAGCAATGTATGAATGTGCCTGTTTTCCCACAGACTCATCAACTAATTCTGTTGTCACACTTTTTAAATTTTTGCCTGTCTGATAGGTAAGAAATGGTACCTCAGTGTAGTTTTAATCAGCAGTTCTCTATTTATGTATGAGTATGAACATTTTTCATATGTTTAAGGGACACTTTTATACCCTTTTTTGTGTGAATTATCTGTTTATATATTTTTCTCACTTTTCTATTGGGTTTTTGGCCCTTTGCCCCTCAATTTTTTAAATTTCAAATTTCTCTTTATTTTTATAGAGTTGCTAATCACAAGTCATGCCTGAGATTTGATATTTTTCTTGTGCAAATATTTCAGATCAAATTAAATGTCTTTTTCAGTGGCTATGGTTCACTTTGACTAAATTCAAGCTGTTTGACCATGTCATTCATTAGTCGACTGTCCTTAATTCTGGTGGAAGTTCTGGAGACCAGCAACAGTTTCAGAAATGTTTGGTAGCCTGAGTAATTTTCATCACAGTGAAGCCAGAATGAAACTCTTGAGTGCGGTTGGGAGTGGGGATGGGGAAGTTGTCAAGAAGTTTTACAAGAAAGTGTCAGAAATGTAAAGCATAGGTCATCGTTTGTTTGTAAGTGAAAAAAAAAGAGAGACAGGGATTAAGCAAAAGAAACTTTAAGCAAGGAGATGGGGTTATAATCAGAAAAAGAATACATTTAAAGTGAGGGTTAACAGCCTTGGGCAGATTAGCAGGAAAAAAAAGTGAAAGGTCAAGCAAAAAACAATTATCATAGATCTGGTACGTATTTATTGACTATCTATTCAGTGTAAGACCCTCTTCTAGGCAGATAGGGTTTATGGGAAATCTAAAGATAAACAAGGGAGAATCTCCTGTCCTAATTTAGAGGCCAGAAACCAACAACATTGCCTTTTGTTTAAGCTATCATTTACTCAGCTCCTACCGTGTCATAGGCACCACTCAAGACACTTTACTGCTATTGTCTGATTCTCATAAAAATGCTGCCAGGTTGATATTATTATTCCTATTTTTGAGAAGAGGAGATTGACGCCAAGAAAAATTGAGAAAGTTATCTAGCATCACAAAGTCGGAAAGTTGGGCAATTTGAACCCAGATCTGCTTAGAGAATGTCAAATATCAATTGTGGATAGTACTTCATAGTGAATTCTCTTAGGATAAATCAAACCAGCTTAGCTTAAGGTAACAACAATAGCTAACCTTATTTTATAATTTAGGTATGCCAAGGACAGCACTCAAAAATTGACGTGAATGACTATATTTAATCCTGGGACAGAATTTAAATGTTTACATTCTCTACATTCTCTCTGACCCTACCATCTACCTGACTGCCTATGTTGAAAGCCCAGGTTTCATCCAGCACTCCCGCCTCATCCACATCCATTTGCTTTATAAATCCAGTAAATTCTGCCTCTTCAATAGCTCTTTAATTTTTCTTTTCTTGTTAATCCTTTTAGTCACTTCCTCGGTTTGAACTACCATCATCTCTTAGATGGATTACTTTAAGAGCTTCTGAACCCCTCTCCCTGCCTTTCTAATCCACTGTCACTAAGCCAAGATAGTACTCTTTCTAAATTGCAGATCTAAATATATCTCTCCTCCAGTCCTTCACCTAACCTTATATTGATAATACCCGCCCTTGACCACTCCCTATGTCAGCTGTATGGAACTGCTGGCTCTTCCTTTATCCTGCCCCCATGTCCCTCAATTTTTAAGAGTTCTTCATATATTAGGTTAATAGTCCTTCGCCTGTGGTATATGTTGCAAATATTTTCTACCCGTTTGCCAGTTGTCTTTTGACTTTGCTTATGGTGCATTTGCCATGCAGATTTTAAAGAGGTCATCAAATTTGTTAGACTTCTTCTGTTGCCTTTGGATTTTGAGTCATAGTTAGAGAGCCTTTCCCTACACCAAGGTTAAAGAGGGATCCCCCATGTTTTCTTCTAGTACTTGCATCATTTCATTTTTTACAGTTAGCTCTCTAATCCATTTGGAGTCTTTTTTTGGTCTATGGTGTGAGATATGGATATAATTTTATCTTTTTCCTTGTAAAGTCATTTGGGTCTGGTGTTTTTTTGTGGAGTAGTCCCTTAATAACTTCCTCTATTCCTTCTATAGTTTAAACTTTCTAATGCTTATGGGGTCAATTTTGCTAACTTGAATTTCCTTAGGAACTTATCCATTTCCTCTAGGTTTTCAAGTTTGTTTGCATAAAGCCTCATATGATTTTTTTAAAAAAATTTATTTCAATGGTTGTTTCTTCCTTATCATTTCTTAATTTCTTTATTTGTGCTTCTTTTCTCCATTTCTTTTCTTGATAAAGTAAGTTAATATTTTGATTGTATTGTTAACCTTTACAAAGTCGTACTTTTACTTTTTGGATCTGTTGTTTTTCTATTCTCTTCTTCATTAATTTCTTCTTTTATCTTTATTATTTCCTTTGTGCTTTCTTTTGGTTTACTTTTTAAAATTCTTTTTCTAGTTTTATGAGCTGAGAATTTAATTTACTTTCTGTTGTTTCAGTTTTCTGGATAAATGTGTTTAATGCAAAAAAATTCCCCTGATCACTTTTTTAAATGCACCCCATAAATTCTGATATGTAGTGCTTTTATTGTCATTCTTTTAAAAAAATTCTATAATATCAGTTTGTAGTTCCCATTTCACGCAGAAGTTGTTTAACAGGAGATTCCTAAATTTTGAGGAGGAAAGGCCTTTCTCTTTTTGTTTTTGTTAGTACATCTAATCAGAGAATGTTGCTTGTAATATTTATATTTTGTGGAACTTACTGATGTTTTCTTTGTGACCTGATAAATGGTCAATGTTTGTGAACGTGCTATGGACACTTGAGAAGAATGTGTGTATTTGCTATTACCATGGTATAAACTTCAACATATATTCAAAATATCTATCCTATTGATTATTGCTTCTTAATTACTATGCACATTCTACCTCCATACATATTTTTGTCCATTTGACTTGTATTATACTGAAAATGGTGTGTTAAATTCTCTTATTATGAATGAATATCTATGTGTCCTTACATCCTTTGCAGTTTTTGCTTCAAAAAGGTGGTCATTGTGTTATTTGGTGCATAGATATTAATATGTTATCTGTTCATTGTTGACTGTGCTTTAAAATTGTCCTTCTTTGGCATGTTTAATACTTTGGGGCTTGAATTCTACTTTATATGATATCAGGATCACCACACGTTCTCTTGGTTTTCATTTGCCTAGTGAACTTTTGTCTATCCCTTTGTTTTTAATCTTTCTGAATCACTTTGTTATAGGTGTGTATCTTGCATAAACTGTATAGTTGTTATTTAATCAGCTTTACTGAGATGTAATTTACACAAAATTAGCCTGTTTTAAGTGTACAAGTCAACGATTTTTGGTAAATTTATAAAGTTTTGCAAACATCGACCACAATCCAATTTTAGAACACTTCCATCACCCCAGAAAGATCCCTTATGGAAATTTGCAGTCACTCTCCATTTCCAGCCCCAGCTCCAGGCAAGCACTTATCTACTCTCTGTCTCAAAACATTCCTCTTTTTTGAGAACCTTCATATAAGTGGAATCATACAATATGTGTTTCTTTTGCATCTGGCTTCTTTCACTTAGCATAAAGTTTTTGAGGCTCTTCCTTGTAGCACGTATCAGTGCTTCGTTGCTTTTACTATTAAGTAATATTCCATTGTATGGATATACCACATTTTGTTTATTCATTCTTCAGTTGATGAACATGTGTATTGGTTCTACTTTTTGGTTATTATAAACAATGCTCTTATAAACTTTTGTGTACAAGTTTTTGTGTGGACATATGTTTTCAATTCTCTTGAGTATGTATCCATAGAATTGGAATTGCTAAGTGATATACTAACTCTGTGTTTAAATTTTTGAGGATATGAAGCTTCCAGTTTCTCTCGATTCTCACGAACACTTATCTTTCTTTTTTATTATAATCATCCTAACAGTTATGTAATGATATCTCATTGTGGTTTTAATTTGCATTTCTTTAAAGACCAATGAGGTTGAACATCTTTTCATGTACTTACTCGCCTTTCCTATACCTTTGGTGAAACGTCTATTCAAATCTTTTGCCCATTTTTAAATTGAGTTATTGCTCTTTTTTCTTATTGACTTGTAAAAGTTCTTTAAATATTCTGGATACAAATCCCTTATAAGATATATGATTTGCAATTATTTCTCCTATTCTGTGGGTGGTCTTTCCACTTTGGTGATGTGTATTAATCATGCTTTTTTATTTTCTGTATTTTTGATGCTTTGGCATCTTGGGGCCTTGCTGACTCTAGAGGGATTGCCCCTCCCAGGGCTAGCCAATTCCTGGAGATGGTGAATGACTTGCCTGTGAGCATGCCTTTCATATACAAGCCGAAAACCATATTCCAAAACCACACACCCAATCCCCTCCTCTATCTGGCTCCCACACTCCAGAAGGCAATATTCTCTTGCCCTAATCACTCCAGGGCCGGATACCAGACAGCTGGGGTCAGCCTCTATGACCCCAGAACCTGCTAAAATTATTCAAACTAGCCAACACTAAGGCTGCTTACCTACCTTGACCCTTCCTTCCTGTGGAAGCCACAATAAAGGCTCTCGCCTATGTGTTCTCCTGCTCCCCATCCCTCCTGACCAACCTTGCGCTTCCCCATGTGGCCGCCTTGTGTGGCATGCCATGCATCCAATTTCTAGGGATCTGTGAATAAACTTATTCCTTCATGACAGTCACCTCTGTGTCTGCGTGTCTTACCATATCTGATTAAAACAAATCCCAGGTTCTCTTAAGACATGATGGTATCCTTTAAAACACAAAAGTTTTCAATTTGATGAAGTCTAATTTGTCTAGTCTTTTCTTTTGTCATTTGTGTTTTTGGTGTCATATCTAAGAAGGTTTTTCCTAACCCCAGGTCACCAAGATTTATGCCTGTATTTTATTTCAAGAGTTTTACAGTTTTAGCTCTTACATTTCGGTCTGTGATCCATTTTTATGTATGATGTAAGAGTTTGATTTCATCTTTTTGCATGTAGATACATAATTGTTCCAGCACCATTTGTTGAAAAGATGTTTACTCTATTGAATTTCCTTGGTACCCTTGTCAAAGTCATCATAAGGGTTTATTTCTAGGCCCTATCTCTTCCTTTGATCTATATCTTTATTATTATGCTGGTACTACAGTGTCTTGAATACTGAATACTGCAGCTTCTTTGCCTACGTTGCGTTATTGGAACAAATTCTACTTGGCCATAGTGTATTTTCCTTTTTTTACGTATTTATGGACTCCATTTAGTAGTATCTTCTTTAGGATTTTTCTGCAACAATTTCATGAGTGATACTGGTCTGTAATTTTCTTTTCTTGTAATGTCCTTTTCACATTTTGGTATCAGTATTCAGTTTGTATGGTATACGTTTTTCCAACCTTTTACTGTTAATCCGTATATACCATTATGTTTGAAGTCAGTTTCTGTTAGAGTTCATATAATTAGGCGATATTTTTTCAACCGTTCTGATCATCTTTGTCTTTTAATTGATATGTTTAGATCATTTACATTCAGTGCAATTATTGATAGAATTGGATTTAAGTCGACCATTTAATTAATTGTTTTCTGTTTGTTCCCTCTGTTTTTTATTCCATTGTTTTACCTTTGCTAACTTATTTTGGGTTATTTGAACTTTTTTAGTATTCATTTTATTTTTTCTATTGTGTTTTCGCCTACATATTTTTGTATACTAGGGAGACTATATATATATATACATATATTTTTTTTTCTTTATCTCAAATAGAATATAGAAAACTCAACCGCATAGGTTTCTTTCCCCTTTTCTCTTTCTATTGTAGTTGTCTCATGTATTATATTTGCATACATTGAAAACCCTATCAGTAAATGTTGTAATATTTGCTTTCAATCATTAGACATATTTCAAAGAACTCAAATGACAAAAAAATGTATTATATTTACCCAGATGTTTAACATTTCTGTTACTTTTCCTTCATTTCTAATGTCCCAGATTTCCTTCTGGTTTTACTTCCCTTTTGTCTGAAGAAATTCTTTTAGCAATTCTTTTAAAGGAAATCTTCTGGCAGCAAATTCTCTTAGTTTTCCTTCATTTGAGAATGTCTTTATTTAACCTTTATCCCTGAATGATATTTTTACTGGACATAGAATTCTGGATTAATAGTTCTTTTCTTTTAACACATAAGAAATGTTGACCCATGTTTTTCTGGCTTCTATAATTTCTAATGAGAAAAAAATACTACATCATTCAAATTATTATTTCTCTCTAAATAATGTGTAGTTTTTCTCTGGCTACTTCCAATATATTTTTATGTCTAGTTTTGAGCAGTTTGATTATGATTTGTTAGAACATGATTTTCTTCAGGTTTATCTTGTTTAGTGTTTCCTGAGCTTTTTGAATATGTAGGTTTATATCTCTAGCCAAATTTGGGAAGTTTTCGGTCAGTATGTCTTCAAATATTTTTTTTGCACCACACTCTTTCTCCTCTCCTCTGGGACTCCAATGACGTGAAAGTTAGAACTGTTGATATTGTCCCACAGGTTCCTGAGTCTCTGTTCATTTTTTAAAAATCCTTTTATTCTGTCATTCATATTGAACAATTTCTATTGATCTATCTTCAAGTTTACTAAATCTCTCCTGTGTCATCTTCATTCTTCATTGAGCCCATCCTGTGAGGGTTGTTTATTTATTTTTTTATTTTGGTTATTGTATTTTTAAGTTCTATACTTTCAATTTGGTTGTTCTGTATAGCATCTATTTTTTTCTGCGTCTTTCCATTTGTTTCCAGAATGTTTGCCATTACTTCTTGGGACTTAATAATAGCTACTTTAAATGCTACGTCAGGTAACTCTCATATCTGTTTCCTCTTGGTTAGTATCTGTTGTCTTTTCCTGTGAGAGTTGAGAGTTTTCTGATTCTTCATACTCCTTCTTTTCCATATTCTTCATTTCCAGTGATCATCATTTTTATGTAAATCCAAGTTTTATTTGGAAAAAGGAAGAGGCCTGTGCCTTTCCTGCAATGGTGGATCTGCTTGCATTATCTGTTTTTAATTGATTGTAAATCACAATTTTTACCTCTTCTGGTTTCTAGTACATGAGAGAACTGTGTAATCTTCCCAGTTTTCTCTAGTAGACTGAAGGTGTGAGGTACTGAACATCTCAATGCTTGGGACTGGGTTAAGTTTTAATAAAACTTAACTGAACTCTGGTTCATCACTCTTTCTTGGGCATGGCCCTCCTGTCATTTTAATTAAGAACCACATAGGTCTCTGTTTCCTCAGCCCTAGAAGACTTAGGGATGGTAACATCAAAGGAGTGAAGTGGTAATGTAAACACTCCCACAGAAAACAATGGTAGAAATGGAATAATATGGTTAAAAATAATGATTTAAAAACACTGAAAACCCTGTAAGAGCATCCAGAATACAGATGATGATTTACTCTAAAACTTGCAGCTGTAAGATTTTGATTTTGTTGCTATCTGGCCTGAGAGTGGTCCCCAACTCCCATAGCTATGACTACTGAAAATAATTGCTACAAAATGACAGCCTTAGAAGCTCAAGATGCCAGAGCTCAGAGTTTAGTGATACAAAAACAACTTGAAATTTAAAGGGGAAATTCTGGAAGCACCATTGAAAATTTAAAACAGCAATTCTGTTATTAAGAAAACTGCAGAAGGAATGTGACCCAAATTTTGAATATAAACTCTACCCAAACTCCTAAATAGCCACAAGAAGCAGTCTGACACCAAAGAGAAATCTATTCTTAAAACACAGAAGAAGATAAAGATTTAGGTTACAACAATTTTCTGAAGGTGGGCCCTAGAGCTCTAGAGGGAACATGTAGTTCTTTCAGGGGTCCCCAGAAACAAAAGATTCTTGTGTGGTGGTGGAGGGGAGTGGAAGGGGTAGTGTTGGAGAGATGTGAGAATTGAGAATATAGGCTTAAGGGTGGGATGATTGTCTCCATTTCTGTCCTCCTCCTATAGACACACCCGGACTGAGGTAGTGATATCTCAATACCAAAGACAAGTCCTTGGATTAGAAAAATGAGTGACATTATATCCATTGGCCTATTACTGGGTGATGTTTTATGGCAATAAGGTTATCCAAACATATTAAAACGGGATAATTCATATTTAGACAGATATTTTTTAATGAATGGACAAGATTTAACTAAGCTGAGAAGGAAAAGGGCATTCCAGGGAGAGGGTACAGCATGGGCAAAAGCTAAGAGGTGGGAAGTTGCATGGCAGGTTGTAGAATCCTGAGTTGTGCAGTTTGGATGAAGCATAAAGATGGCAGAACAGTGGAAAAAGAGATCTGCATTCTGGAGCTCATTCAGTCCACTCCACCCAACCCACAGTTGGTCCAGAGCTACTGACAAAGGGGCAGCCTACACAGGTATTTTATCACTTTATATAATTCAGCTGTAAAATCCAATTCATTCTTTGGCTCATCATATAAAATAATTGTAAAAGTCTTAGCCAATAGTTTTGGAAAGCTTCTATGTTGGGATTGACTGAAATTGATCTACTTCATTTAATTACTATGTCTTTTAGGTTCGCCAACATTCCCTCAGACTCAATTAGCTTAAAACTTGGGAGGCTTTCTCCTGCCTCTGAATTCCTATAGCATTTCTTTGATCAGACCTTTTATTTGGCACTTGGTAGATAGACTCATAAAATTTTAGAGTTGGAAAGAACTTTAGAAGTCATGTAATTGAACTCAATACTCAGTGTAGGGATTTCTTCTATAATGTCTCTTGCAGATATTTATCTAGCCTCCGACTTAACAGTCCTACTGGGAAACTCTCTACTGCTTAAGGCTTCTCCACAGTCAGATAGCTAGATATTTTATTGGAGCGCCTAGAGGACAAGTCTGAGCAGGAGACTAAGAAGGAGCCACCTGAGAAGTAGAAGGAAAATGAGGAGAGAGTGGTGTCCTGGAAACAAAGGCAAAAGAGAGTTTCAAGAATGAAGGGATCATTGGCTAGACTAAATATTGCTGCCAGGGTCAAATAAGATGAAAATTGACATACCTCCATTGAATTTGGCCTTAATAACAGTTTCAGGGAGAAGACTGGGGGTTGTACTCCGAATTGCAAAGGACTGAACCATGAATGGGAGGTAAGGGAAAGGAGGCAGTGAACAGGTGCTATTTTTTTCAAGCAATTTTGTTGAGGAGGGAGAGGGATATGACAGTAGCTAGAACAAGATACAGGGTTCAGAGAAGTGTTTCTTTGAAGTGGGGCATGTGGGTTGTTGAGCATGATTGTATGCTGAGAAGATAGAGCCAGACAAGAGACCATAACTCTTGATAGATGCACATCCTGAGCAGGTGCCTGGAAGTAAATGGGGCAAATCGTTAGTCGGAGGATCTGCATGGCCAGGTGACTTTCTAGGAACACTCCATGGTGCTGCCGTAGGAGTAAGAAAGGCAACAGAATGAATCCATGTGTGGGTGCTTAGAGGATAGGACAAGGCAGAGTATGGACAGTGAGTCAAGGTAGTAAACCATGTTGGCAAGAGATTATTGAAGAGATGGACGTAGGTCCACCATTTCTTAGTTGTGTGACCTTGGGCAAGTCACTTCTTCTCTTTGGGCCTCAGGTTACTCATCTCTGAAATGGACATAATAAAACCTACTGACAAGATTGTTGCAATTCCAAATATGATGGCATATGCAAATGACACCATGGACTATAGAGTACAGCACGAGTGTCAGTTGTCGTTCAGATTTCCTTCTTTCTTCTGAAAGCAAGTGGGACAAGGCCATGAGTGAGAACCTTGGGTACTTTAGCTGGTATTGGTACAAAAGCTAGACACAGTCTCTAGTTAGGGCCTCTCTTCTCATAAATCACGCTTCCTCTGTTTTCACAACATAGGTGCACAGTGGCTGCCAAGGTTAGACAAAGAAAGACTAGCTAGGGAAGGACTTGAAAGCCAAGCTAAGGAGTCAGGAATTGATCCTGAGGACAATGGCAAGCACTGGTCATTTTTGAGCAGAAAAATAACATTAAGAATGTAGTGTTTTAAGAAGGTTAATTTAAAAATGGGTATGCAGGCTGGATTGGAAAGAAAGGAGAACTGGAATCAGGATGAGTAGTTGGGAAGAGATTACAGTGATTATTTTATGGGATGAAGAGCTAGGGAATAGAAAGGAAGAACCAAATCAGAATGAGATTTTGAGGGAAGCATCCTATGAATGACTGGACTTGGAAAGTGAGAGAGAGAGAAAGGGGGACATGATAACAATTTCTAACAGGAGCCTGGGGGAACTGGGACACGACTAAAAGAAACAGGGAACCAAGAAGAAACTTAGCTTTCGGATGTGTATGTACATGTGCATGTGCGTGTGTTTGTGGGGGGGTAAAGGATGGGCAGATATGAGCCCACTAATAAAGAGTCATATTGGGTGCACTAACCATTTGACTCCACACCATCCGTAAGCCACACTTGCCATCAACTACCTCACCAGAGCCTTGTGTTACAGGTAGGCCAATCTATCCCACCTACCCCACTCCACTTTTTCTCCTGTGCTGGCACTTTCATTAGGTTTTCTATGAGCTTGCCCTGAAGCGAAAGGGAATATACTCCTTTGTAGAAATTAGAGACTGAACTGTCCAGCTGACTTGCTCTTCAAGGGAAGATCTAAGTGGAATGTTTGCCAGAAGATACATTTTCAGGGAAAATCTTTATTCAGCCCACTAAACATTTGATGGTAGCCATGGCCTAAAGAAATGTAGACAACGATGATAGAGGGAAAGGAGAACCCAAGAGTGCAGTCCTGGCTTCACCACTCACTAACTAGCATCTGAGACACTTAATTTCTAGTAAGCACCACTGTCCTCCTCTATAAAATGAGGCTCATGAAATCTTCCCTATCTACCTCACAGGGCTATTGATAGCATCAAATCGAGATGATAGATGTGAAAGTGCTTTGAAAACTCTAAAGCATTGGATGTCAGGACAGGTTATCTGATCCTTGGCAGGAAAGTGCTTTACTAGCTCTGTTCCCATCGCAGAGTATGTTAGTACACCATGAGCTCCTTGAGAGTGTGAGAGCACTTTTCATCCCTGGAGCACAGAGAATAGTGTCTGGCATATAGTTTGGGCTTATTGTATCTCTGTTGAACGAATGAATTTACCAGATATTAACAGTCACCCAAGGATTTGCCTCCATGACGATGAAATCAGATGTAGAAAAGGATATTCATTCCTAATTAACAAACTGAACACAAAACATTATAAGCTAATATATTTTTGGTAATGGGTTAGAAGAAGTAATTCATTTGTCTAATTTTGCCACTAAGATCCATCTCCACTCACCATACAAGCATGCCTACATGACGCTCACAGGCTCACATGCTTATTCCCATTGCCATTAGCTAATTGACAAATTTCTGGGTTTTCCATTTCACCTTGGAGAAAGCACTTTTCACTTGCAAATTAACCAGTTTGCCATGTCAAAAGGAGAGATTCTGTCAGAATGACTTCTGGACAACTTGCTGAAAGAATATAAATGCCAGAGATTTTTCTCTTAACTGAATTTAAGTGAAGTCAGAAATAGAAGGAAACTTTGAGATGATGTAGTCCAAAACCATTATTTTCCATGTGTGAAAACTGAGGCCCAGAGAGAGGAAGGGACTTGCTTAGGGTCACGTCTGTATATCACAATGGTTGGAGAGCAGAGAGAATGATTGGGTAGAGTACGTCTTACTCCAGAGTCAGAGAATTAGCTGTATGTTCTGATTTTGTGCTGTGTGAATTTGACAAGGGGCTTATTTCACCAGGCTTATTTTTTCGCCTGAAAATTGGGTAGAGTCATACACACAGTAATTCCCATTTCACAGGGTATTGTGAGGACCAAATAGGGTAACAAATTTCCCTGCCCCAGTATCTGGGACAGAGTTGGTGCTCTGTGCGTGTGAGTTCCTTCTGCTTCTCTTCCCTTTGTTTTTCCTTTTGATTAGCCTGGTGACCAGTACATAGTAGGGGCTTCATAATATTTGGTGATTGGAATGGCTGTCACCCTGATGCCATGCAGGGCCTTAGGATCAGTTGTCCTTTCTAGAAGCAGTCCCAGTTTAGAATTTGTAGGTACAAGTGACTTTTCACAGCTTTCTGTCTAAGTTTCTGTTCAAGTGGGACAACTGAACTGTCAGAACACTGGCTTGCTGTTCCTTGGCACACTCACCTGCCGCCAGACCATTGAAGAGTGGAGGAAGCCAGGAGGGAGTGGGAGTGAGAACAAAACTGCTAGAAGAACAACCTCACCTTCCTTCAAGCCCCCTGTCCACACAAATATAATTTCTCTCACTTTGGCACTTTCCCCCTTCATCTTATAATGGCAAAAACCTGCCTATCTCAAGCCCAGCTCAAGTGCCATCTTCTGTGAGTCCCCACAGAACTTTATATAGCCCTGTTTTTCAAATAAAGAAATGAAGGCTCGAAAGGTTAACTTGCCCAAAGTCACAGACCTAGTAAGCAGCACAGTCGAGGGGAGAGAGAACGGCAACCACTTATTGAGCACTTACCCTGTAACGGAGCTCCTGTTACCATCTCCCTCATTTTACAGATGCCCAAAATTGGCTTAGGGATCTGCCCAGGGTACCCTACTAGTAAGTGGCAAGCTGAAATTCACAGTAAGTTACTTACTAAAGATTTGCTGAGTGAACAATTGTCCCTCTGGAACAGGGTTTCTTGACTTCGGCAATAATGGCATTTTGGGCTGGGTAATTTTGTGTCTGTGGTGCAGGGCTGCCCTGTGAATTGCACAATGCTGAGCAGCATCCCTGGCCTCTACCCACTAGATGCCAGTAGCACTCCTCCCAAGTTGTAACCACCAAACATGTCTCCAGACATTGCCAGGTATCCCTTGAGGGACAAAATTGCCCCCCTCCACCTTCATTTGAGAACCTTGGCTCTGGACCCCGGTCATCAGCCCTTACATGGAACTCCTACTGGGTTTCAAACTTTGATTGATGCCTTTGGAGCAAGAGAGATAATCTTTCTACCCTGGAAGTTCTCTCAGGGATGTTCTCAAACTCATGTGTGACTTAGAGTTTCCTGTTTGTAATAAATTTTTTCTAGCTTTGTTTTATGAAGCTTGTCACTCTTTCAATAGTCACAGAATTACAGAGGATATAACAAAAACATTTAAATTTGCCTAAATCTTCCATGAACGCGGGGTGGACATCTATTAGGATGAACCAAGAAAAGTCTAATTAGTTAGCAAAAAACATATAATGAAGAAAGAAAGTGAAATAAATTGAAGATGGAATTAAGATATTTTCACCTTGACTTCCTATTTCTGTTTGTTCTTGACTCAAACCCAAGATGAGCTGTATTCTTTGGATTTGTTGTTCAAACTCCATTTACCATGGGCTTCCGGACTTCTCATAATTCTTATCTGGCTAGGATATTCATTTCATCCTGAATCTGAGACAATGAATGTAGTTATTACAATGGCTGAAGATATCTTGGGATGGGATTGGAGGAGAGGGACATCATCTTGGCCCTTGAAAACCTTGGTCTCCCACCATCCAGACCATGAACCCAGCCATCTCTGCCCTGAGCCCTCTCTTACTCCATTTAGGGCTAGATCATGATAGTGGGAAATAGCAACTTTACTCATAGTAGACAAAATCTGGAAAAAAGTACATGTCTATCAACAAGTGACAGAATAAATGAGATATATCCTTACAATGGACTACTACTCAGCATTAAAAAGGAATGTGCTACTGATACACACTTAATATGAATGAATCTCCAAAATCATTTTGTTGAGTGACAGAAATCAGACGTGAAAGAGTACATACCATATGATTCCATTTATGTGAAACTCTAGAGCAGGTAAATCTAACTTATGGTGAAAGGAATCTGAACAGTCTTGCCTTGGGAGGTGGACATAGTCAGACTGACTGCAACGGGGCATGAGAGAATATTTGGGAGTGATGGAAATATTGTATATATTAATTGTGGTGGTGATTACATCAGTGTACACTTTTGTAAAACCTCATTAAATTGCACATTTTAAAAGGGGTAGTGCATTTTATTGTGTGTAAATTGTATCTAAGCAATGTTGATGCAAGGAGACAAAAATTGAAAGTTTAACTTTAAGTGAAAGAAAATATTCCCTTCTTGAAATTCTCTTTGACCTTGCTTTCAAGAAACTCTCTCTCAGGTTTCTCGTCCGTGAAATGTGGATGACAGCTTTGTTCAGAAGATTCAGTGAGATAATGCTAGTAAAAAAGTGCCTGGTCCAGGGCCTGCCCCAGCATAAACACAGCCCAGTCAACAGAGGCTGTTGCCTAGGATGGACCCTCATGTAAGAATATAATGACCTACATTCCCAAAGTTTATCCCTGTTTCATTAAACAAACTCCTTATGTCCTAAACCTCAAGTCAGCCAGGCGAAATTACTAAATTAATAGAAAAAAATGTGTTCAATTTCTCGAGCAATCCACCTGAATTCACCTTGCTCTGAGAAATACTCTTATTAATGTCTTATGATCCTTCTCAAAGGATGCTAAATAAAGATTAGTATGGACAAATGGGGAAACAAGTGTAGAGAGGTAAATTAACTTGCGCAAAGTTACAATTAATGTTGCAGGTGCAACTCAAACCTGGATTTCACTGATTCACAAGCCCGTGTGCTTTCTCTTACACCATACTGCCGATTTTAAGATTTTCGCGGAAAATTCAGTGTGACTCAGCAGTGTTCTGTGGCTGCTAAAAAGTGATCCTGATCATAAGCTGCATTAGTTGGTAAGTTGTCTAGAAAGAGGTGGGAGTCTTGCCCTGCTCTGACCTATGCGAACAATTCTCAGGCATTGTGTCCAGCTCTCTAAGAAGGGTTAAGGACAAATATCACCGTGTTCAGCAGAGAGCCAAGACTGGAGTAGAGGGCTACCAGAGCTCTGCCAAATATGGAAAAGCATCAGTTTAGCTTGGGAAGGGAGAAACCGGGGAGAAATAATCAATAGCCTCAGAGATCTGAAAAGCTGTCTTGGGAGACTTCTAGCAGCAGAACTTGCGAAAGTATCTAGGGTTTGGCTCAGTGAGCTTGGAGACCCTTCCAACTCTCATAGTCTTTGAATCCATGATCATGGAAAGTGCTGTTTGTGCCTTATCAAAGTGCTTCCTCACATTCTGGCACTTTGCACAGGGCCTTAGCACGGTAGTGACTCATTAAATGTTTGTTGAATTGAACTGAATCCTTGCTGTATAATAGAATCGTTAGAAAGTTGAACCTCATTATATTGAAGTTTAACTTGATGATAGAATTACTACCCAATTTTTCAACCCCTGAAACAAAAATCCTTTGTTAAGTGATACAATATTTATGTGAATTAGTACCAACCTTTGGGAGGGCGTTAAACATTCTCCATTAATAATTGCTCCTAAGTGATAGTGCATACTTGGCAGGGAATGGGAGCATTTATGGGTTTTCTCTCCCACTATTCACAGCCTTTTAATGAAAGCTGTGGCTCACTTGAGGTGAGGGAATAAAGGACAAGGGAGCACTTGGATTCCTCCCTTTGCTCTGCTCTTCACATTGTGACTAGTGAACAAGGCTGACTTCATTCCACAGCTGGATTGATATGCAAATTTACCCCGACTAATTGGCTTCCCCAGCTCTCTCCAGAGGGCGGGTGTATTCTTTTATAAAGTGCTGTCTAGGGCTGCATTGAGAACATTAGAACTACTTAATTGAATATCAATGAATCTTTATAAACTAATAATGATGGGGAGCCTGGGAAGCGTGATGTAGATTTGGCTTATTGAGAAGAAGAGAGCCCTCACTTGAATTTGTGGGAGGTGAAATTTTCTCTGGGTTTTACAAAACCCAGTTTAGGCTTCTTTGATCTGAAGTCCTTGAAAGCCCCACTGGTGCCTTCTTTAACATGTCATGTGGTGGGTGTTGGACATGAGCAAGTGTGTGAGTCTATGTCCACAGATTACCCGCCCTCACCTTTCCCTAATACAGTAAAACTCAATGATTGTTGTGGTTAATTCTTGCTCATGCAAGAAAAGTCACCGTTTTCCACTAGTCAGCCTTAGGGCCTTGGGCAGTGCAGCCAAACTGAGTATACATGGTCTCTCCCTGCATAGGGCAGCGGGGAGCCAGCCAACGTGCCTTCTCTGTCATGGCAGAGCTGACATTTGGAGACTGAGTAAGCATAGATCTTTGCCTTTAAGTCCTACCAGGAAGTCCATTGAATCAAACCAAACAAAAACACCAAACCAAACAAAAACAACAAACAACAAAACCCTGCACCGTTAAAAGTAGCTGGGCTGATATTGCTGGATGCCTGAGATAGTCCGAGGTTCACCAAGTTGTGCCCAGGGTGAGGATTTCCTTTTCCTTCTCTTCTCTCCCTCCCTCTACTACCTGTGCTACTAGACATTCAAAGGTATTATAAAGATACCACAAAACGGTGCAGTATCACTGTAAGAGACATAGGTTAATAGAACAAAATTAAAAGTCTAGAAACAGGCCCCAGTATACAAGAACTTATTATGCATTAAGGGTGCCATTTTCTGATCTGGAAAAAGAATTATTTATTCCATAAATGGCACTAGAATAAGTGGTTAACTATTTGATAGTTAAAAATAAAAAAAATTTTATTAAAGATAGACGTGACAAAACAAACAAAACCAATTCTGATTGTTTAAAGAGTTTGATGTGTAACCATTCAAAAGATGAGATATGTAGGTTGTTTCCAAGTCTTGGCTATTGTGAATAAAGCTGCAATGAACATAGGGGTGCATGTATCTTTTCTAATTAGTGTTTTTGTGCTGTTTGGATAAATACCCAGAAGTGGAATAGCTGGATTATCATGATGTAGTCTATACGGAAGGTGAAATATAATGATGTACACCTGAAATTTATACAATGTTATAAATCAATATTGCCTCAATAAAAAAATAAGATAGATAGATATGTATGTATAAACATGGAAGACTATTATTAAGATATTGATGGGTTAAAAAATCCAGTTGCAAAACAATATGTCTGGTAAGATTTCTTTTGAGAAAATGCTATATAAAATGTAGTTATTAAAAATAATTGATTAGTTTTTTGGAGGCCTTTGCCCTTGTGTGAATATTGCAATAACATTTTGACATATGCTTATAAAAAGAAAACAAAAAACCCCATAATCTTTGTGTGTTTTAGAATAAGCATGAAATATACTTTTAATTTAAAAAATAAAGAAAAGCAAAAAGTTATATGTACAAAAAGAAATAACGTAGAGAGGAGAAAATGAGGGTGAATAGTAATGTGATTTGGGGCTAAATAAAACATTTTCAGCATGAAAATAAAGGAAGAAACCATAAAGACAAAATTTGATGAACTTGATTATAAGAAAGAAGAACTACAAGTCAAGAAAATTACCAAAAATAAAAATAAAAGGCAAACGACAGACTCAGAACAGTATTTGTAATACATATATATCAAGTATTCTGACCAGTCAATAAGAAAAAGAACTCACTCAATAGAAACATACACAATGGACATGAACAGACAATTCACAATGGAAAAATACAAAAGGCTAATAAACATGAAAGCCTTACCAGTAGTAAAACACACAAATTTAAAAATAATATAATTATCGTCTATCAAATGGGAAGCTTTTAAGTGCTAATGCCCAGTTGTGGCAGAGGTGTGAGGAGAAGGGCATTCATCTACTCTGCTGGAAGGCAATTGGCAATGTGTATCAAGAACTTTGAAGTATTTCTTAGACTTTGGCCCAGGAATTCTACTTTCATTGGCACAAATCCTAAGCTGCTTCAGAGATAAATTTAAAGATTTATGTATAAAGGTGTTACCGATAATAACCTCAAATTGGGAACAACCGAAATGTCCACCAATTGCCATTTAGTTCAATATACTAGTTAAGTATATTATTAGTTAAGTGATTATGCTATTGCTATATGAATGCTACATAAAAATTCAAAAAAATAATATTTTAAAACACTATTGATATGAGGGAATGATAACACTATGGAAAGTGAAAAAAAACCAGGATACAAAATAGGAATCAAGGTTACTCTCTTCTCTGGGTAGTCACATCTTAAACTCTTCCTTGACACTTCATCCTCTTCTAACTACCTGCCCGGGATTCCTTTCCTTCCATTCCCATCCAAAGTTTTCACAGGAGTAGTCCACAGACTCATCTCTCTTTCACTCTTAATGCATCACAATCTGGATTCTACCCCTGGACCTGCTCTCATCAACGCCATGAACGACATCTCTGTTAGTAAGTGTGGAAGATTCATTGCAGGTTTCCACGCTAGTCAGGACTGGTCCCTCTTCTTCTGCGTGTCCTTTCAAGATTGGGTTTCCAAGTGGGGCTCTTCCCACTATTCACGCTCTTATTAGATGGTCTCTCAGATTCCTATCTTTAACCCAAATCTCTCTCTTCAAACCCGAGAACCATCTATCAGGCTGTTGGATATTTCCACCTGGATGTCCCACAGACACCTCCCAACTCCAAATATCCAAAACCAAATTCATCATTGCTTTTAGCCTACAAAATCTGCCTCTCTTGATGGTTGCCGTTGATGCCTGCTGTTTCCGTTGATGGTGTTGCCACTCTCCCAGTAGGATTGTAGTTGTCTGCTTATTTCTCCCTCTCATTCTCTCTCCCTCTCTCCCCTCTAATGCATATTTAACCTCCTTAATGGCAGGAACCATGACTTAGTCACCAGTGTATCCCCAGCACCTTGCATAGTGCCTGGTACCTGAGTAGATGCTTAAATGTTGATTAAATGAATGAATGAAAATATTCACTGTTTATTCAAATTAATTATTTTGACTCTTTTAATAATTTTGTTTGTATTTTTAAAACAGACAGAAAAATATAAACATTGCCTTTATTCTGCCACCTTTTGAGGGAATAATATAAAGTAAAAAATGAGAATACCCACTTTAGCCCCTCCAATCATCCCAAAGGGGTAAGGCTAAGCCCTAAAGCATTTTGGTGCATAAACTTCTTGAATGTGTCCTGTGCTTATAAGTACATGGTTATATGTAAATAGACATAAACATGTAGTTTTTAAAAATAAAATTGCAATCATGTTGGACATATGAGGCTTCAGTTTATTCTTTCACCTAACAAGATATCATGGGTGTCTTTACAGGACATATCAACTTACCCTCTCTGCTTTTTTATGGCTGCCTAGTACTACATTGTGTACATGCACTGTAATAAATTGAAGTACTCTGTATTGACAGACACTTAGGTTGTCCATCTCCCTTTTTTAACTAATAAAAACAAGACTGAAATAAACATCTTCATACATATACCTTTATATGTATTTGTGATAATATTCTTGCAGAATGGATTATGGAGTCCTGGAAATGGAATTTTAGTGTCATGGAGCATATAGATATAAAATTTTTGTAGATACTACCTAATTTCATATATATATATATACTCACACACACAATACCCACACATATATGTGTATATATATATATATATATATATATATACACATGTATATCCTTATATATATACACACACACATATATATGTATATGTACTCTGTTCAACAGTCCATGAATACCCAGTCCCTTTCACACTCACCAATATACTTGATATTACCAATATTTTTAATGCTTATTAATCTGATTGGGAAAATGGTGTATCATTTTAATTTTATGTTCTTATTTAGTGAAGCCGGACATGTTTTCATATATTTATTGGCTATTTGGTTTTTTAAAAAAAATCTGTGAGGGGCCGGCCCAGTGGCATAGCAGTTGGGTTCATACATTCTCTTCGGGGGCCCAGGGCTCACCGGTTTGGATCCTGGGCGCAGACCTACTCACCACTTATCAAGCCATGCTGAGTGGGGGGGGGGTCCCACACAGAAGAGCTACAACTCTACAACTATAATATACAACCATGTACTGGGGCTTTGGGGAGAAAAAAGAAAAAAGAGGAAGATGATTGACAGCAGATGTTAGCACAGGGCCAATCTTCCTCAAAAAAAAATCTGTGAATGACTTCTTGGTATTCATCATACATTTCATGATTGAATTGTTTGTAGAAATTCTTTGCCTAGAAGAACTATTAACCCTTTGTTAGATGTGTTGCAAATATTTTTCCTAGTCTATTGCTTGTCCCTTAACTTTGTTTCTGTGCATTTTACCATATAGTTTTAAATCTTTTATGTAGTCATATTGTCAGTATTTCACTTTATGGCTTCTGGGTTTGAACATTTTACTTCAGGGTAAGAAAAATATTATGTTTTATTTTCTCCCCAAACTCCATAGTTTTTACATATTGATTTTTAACTCACCTGAATATTTTTTGTATAATGTGTGAAATAGGGCTCTATATTTGTTTTATTCCATATAGATAATTGTCCCTGCACTTTATTTATTGAATAATCCTTACTTTCCCCACTGATTTGAAATATCAGCCTCATCATATATGACATTCATGGACAGATATTTATGTCTGTTTCTAGAATGCTTATTCTGTTTCATTGATCTATTTGATTGTTTCTGTGCTGGTATCATGTTGTTTTAATTACTGAGACTTCGTAATGGATTTTCATATCTAGTACATGTGTTCTCCCTTATTGTTCTTCTTTTTCAAAAAAATCTTACTTATAATTACATTAAATCTTCCAGAAGAAATTCAGAATCAATTTGTAAAGTTCAAAAAATCACCATTGATCCTTCGATTGGAATCACATTTTTATATTCATTTGCAAAATATCTGCATCTTGGCGATATTAACTCTTTCTTTTCAGGTACCGGGTGTGTCTCTCCATTCATTCAGGTTTTGTTGTGCGTCCTGATCACATTTGGATTCCTCTCTTTCAACTCTTCTGGGTTTGCTGGTCATCAAGCCTCTGCTGTGGTGTTTGGACCGCCCAGATAAAATACGTAACATTATTTTATTAACGAGGGATATGATGTGCAGACCAGCGACAGGGAGATGGAATGATTGTCTCGGGGTCATAGAACAAATTAATGACAGGGCTAGGGCTATGATACAGACAGAGAGAGACAGCGAGAGGTAAAGAGGGAGAAAACAAGGATATTTTGAGCAGAAGGTAAACAATCTTTGCAAAGGGAGGAAATGTGATAAACCAACAAAGTGGGTGGAAGGAGTGGTAAGGGGAAAGAGTGGGGGGACCACAGTGCCCTGAGGACCCTCTTCTGCTCCCAGAACTTACTATGAAGGAGGTACAGAACATGGATAGAGCGCTTAGTTGATACACAATTATCCGCAGTAGGTCTGATATTAAAAGCTCAGAAAATCTGGGTGGGAGCTCAAGTCATTTAGAGACTCTTAACTGTAACCAGACCCTCAATTTCTCAGTGGCAGGCATGGTCCGGGAAATGAGGGCTATTCATAGATGGTTGGTCTAAGTCAGAAGTTATTTGGATAATGCATCGTGGCAGCATCTACTAGACAGAATACCCAACTACGAGCCAGGAAGCCTGAGTCATAGTCTTGCCCCTAACACCAACTCACTAAGGGACTTTGGACCAATCACGAAATCTCTCTGGCTTTCACCTTTCCCAAATTCAAAATTGAGATGCTACCTGATCCCTACACTGTTTACCTAAAGGGGCACTGGAAGGTTAGTACAAGTGTCACTTGTAAGCAGACGGTGAATGCGGGGAAGAAGACAACATGGCCACCGTGATGGGGGGTGTGAGTAGCTCTGAAAAAGTACCTGTTTAGGCTGCCAGATGCACAGGTGACAGATGACAGACAGGGTAAGCACAAATCATGGTGGGGAAGGAAACTCAACTAAACACCTCCTTTGGAGCCAGCTGCAAGCAGAAACCCTTTAGAAGAGGTAAGACAAGGAAAAACCCAAGAACTGGGGCAGATGGGAGGGAGAGAGGTAAATGTGAAGAATTTTGAGGATAAAGTGAGGAAAAGAAGGATAATATTGCTGTGTCTGCAGTGCCTGACTAAAGGCGTTGAGAGGAGGGAAGGACAGAAGAACTGAGAAGCAACTCTCTAGTTTGCTCAGCATGGGCGTGACAAGCTAGAGACCCCTGCAGGCGAAGATTTGTTCAGAGGACAAGAGCAGCTGCACAGCCAGAGACAATCTGGTGGGGACCTTGCTTATTAATTTGATTGCAACTAACCCACGAGATCGATGAACAGTAATTCACATCCTGGGGAGTAAGAGGTTTGATGGGAGCTTCAGATGAGCAGAGAAATTTAATTTGTGGTGGAGACCATATCAGGAGAAAAGGGGCCAGAGTGGCGGTGGGATGATTCCACTTGGCAGGCCACAGCCAGGGAATCTGTTCATTCTCTGCAGGAATGAAACACTGACCTGATTAGGGAGCTATTGTAGACGCATTCACAGGCACAGGACAAGAAGCAGACAGCTCTGGGAGCTGGCCTGAGTGTGCAAGTGTGACCCAATGAACTGGCAGGGCAAGTAGGGGTTCTGCAGCTTGAGTCAGGCAAGAGTCGGGTGTGGGGAAGGAGCACTACTTCTTTGGGGTTTATTTCCCAGAACATACACGTGGAACACATTATGAGAACTTAGTGGGATTTACTCTCTACCACTTAGCAATTACAAAACCTACATTGGAAAAAAAGCTGTCATTGTTCGAATTTTGGTTTGGAAATTGTTTTCAGTGCAGGTGTTGGGGAGACTCAAAGACAGGGCATGGGTATTGTATAGGAAATCACTGGTGGGGCAAGGGGCTTTGGTGACTCGGCTGTGCCATTGGCAAAAGGGCACTTGGCATAGCTTTGTGTTGGGAGAGAGGCAGGACAAGGCCAGTCTCAAATGCCAGGGGGAAAGGAGAAAAGGAAGAACAGAGTGACCCAGGCATCTCTGAGTAGGGGGAAGACAAACAAAGAGGAGGCTGCATTTCACGTTTCAGCGGGAAAGAAATAGAACTCAACAGGAAAAGGAGCTAGGGAGGAGAGAAGAGTCCTAGGAAATGATAGCTCGGCCACAGACAACAAACAAGAAGGCAGGAGTCTCTCCTCCTCAAGAAGAGACTGCTTTGCAAGAATCCACTGAGCAGGAAAGGATAGGATAGAGAGGATGGCAGAGCTAAGGAGGAGGGTTTCCAGGATCCATTGAAGGGAAAGAGCAAAGAGAATGAGCTCAGCAGACCCAGCTTAGATAGAATCAGAATACAGGAGGTCGCCCCCAGGCTGAGATGGGGGAAAGCAAAAGAGCTGGAGGGGAAGGAGGGGGGCAGTGCAGGGAGTTCAAAGGCAGCCTCGAAGGACTCATTAAAATGACACAAACACAAATCACAATTTAGCGTAGGGACATGTACAACAAGTGGGCTAAGAATGCAGAAGGCCAGAGAGGTAGCCTCTGGGGCCCTGGGAGAAGAGAAAAGGGATGTCACTTCAGTATAAGGACAGGGCTGAATACAAAGAAGACAGTGCATTGTAGGGGAGGCTGAGGGGGTTGGGGGCTCTTCACAAGGGGCAGCAGAGAGGAGAGCCAGAAGGGGAGGCTGGGTTTCTCACGCAGTTTGCATTTTCTAGGACCTGTGAGATGCGGGTTTCAAGATGTACAATTGTGAAGGTGAATTAGGGAGGGAGAAAGCAGCATTGTGACCACAAAAAGCAAGATAAATATTTAAGCAAACCACACTTTCCCTCCAAATAAGGAGAAATATAGGCGTGAAAGGGGATTTCCATTGTACCTACCCTGCAAAGATGGGCTGAAAGCAACTGGAGAGTGGTCCATCATACCCAGTAGTCAAAAATAGTCTGGACAATAGGTATACAGCTTCAGTTTGGGAAGAAGAAAAAAGTTCTGGAGATGGATGGCTGTGATGGTTGCACAGCAATCTGAATGCAATTAATGCCACTGAGCTGTACACTTACAAATGATTAAGATGGTGACTTCTATGTTATGTGTATTTTACCACAATAAAAAAAGTTAGTCTGGACAAATTCAGAAACCTGAGCGTAGAAGCCACTCTTTGAAGAGATGCTATTACTGACCAGAGATGCTGACACTGACCAAGCTAGCTCTAGGAGAGGACAAAGGGCTGTCGGAACCTAGGACATCTGACCACCAATCAACCACTGCTGGCAGTGCGGCCTGGCAGTCAAGTGTGGGCTCTGGAGCCAGAATGCCAGCTCTACCACTCGCTCCCTGCGTGACCTCAGGTGAGAGGTTTTCTTATATGTAAAATTGTTGTCATAATAATAATAGCATCTACCGAAGGGGTGCCTGAGAAACTGAGTTAATGCTTGTTGTGTAGAGCACCATGCACAGTGCCTGAGACAAGAGATGCATGCTCAGTAAATTTGTTTTCTTTCAGCTTTGAAGTTTATGAAATATGTCATGTTCGTTCTCTCATCAGTCATGTCAAGTGAAAGCTAACACTTTTTCCAGTCATGTTACGGGAAGAAGTGAAATCAATTACATAATGAGGGGGGTGGTGATTGAAGGGAAAGGAGGCTCTCCCCTCTTTTGAGATTTAGAACAAATTTTTTAAAGGGCAGTCCTGGGACCACCTGCCCCAGAATGACCTGGGTCGCTGGTTCAAATTGAAGACTCCTGGGCCCATTCCAGACCTAGGGAAGCAGAATTCCTGAGGCGTGGCCCAGGAATCTGCATTAAGAAGCTCCTCAGGTGATTCTTCTGTACATTCAAGTCTGAGAATAGCCGCTTTATGGCATATATTGGTTTTTGCAACTCTGCTTCCTTTGGGAGTGGCATGTCCTATGTTAGACTTCACCTTCTCAAAACGAGGACTGGGGCACTATTAAGCACTGAAACCTATCTGCCAGCTTTCCCTAGGAGAACCTCCTCCAAAATGCCTTAATTCTGGGACCCTTTTCCCACTGCTGAAACATCCCAGTACTTCATTTTGTACTTGAAGCCAATTACTTGCCTGGACTTCCATCTTCTCTTGCTATTCTCCTTGGCCACTGGCCATGCATCCCCATCCATCTCAACAGCCACTACCTGCATCTGTAGCTGTTAAACCTCCAAACAGCTGTCTTGTTCCCAACAGATGGATCAAGTTCTCTTGCTACTGTGTGAGGCAGTGTAACCCAGAAGACCATCTTGCTTTAAAATAAAAGAGAGAGGACATAGGTGAAATAAGTTTGGGAAATTATTGGTGGTTGTCAAAACTGAGTGGTGGGTTCATGGAGGTTCCTTGTACTATTCTATCTATCTACTTTTGCATATATTTGTAAGTTTTCATTATAAAAAAGAAGTCAGGTTTATCCACCTAGAACTCTGACTTCCTAGACGTGGAGTTTACATGACTGTAAGAAACTGGTGTGCTGGAGCCAGCTCATATCTACTCATGAGAGTCGATAATTAAATTTTCAGGCATGTGTTAGCTGGTTGTTAAACACAGTCATTATTAAAAATTCAACTATATAAAATTATAATTAAATATATATTAAAAGCAAAGGGAATGGATATTCTAAACTCATCACTGCTTATTTTTTTACTACATTTTATTATTTATATGGGGTTGATGTTACTTCTATTCTATCTGTATGATGGAAATACTATGTAGTAGTGTGCCAATACACATATCTTCCCAACTTCACATTCAGTAACATTTCATTGGTAGTTTGAAATCAGCCATAGTAAGAGTATTTACACCATGGGGATAAATATATAAAGCTGGGCTTGATTTATTGCCAAGACTTAAGAAAGTGATAGTGAAAATATTAATAATGCAGATGAAACTTAAAAATGTGTTGTGTCTGTAGCCATTGCATTTGTGAATAGCACAAAAAATTAAAGGAAATATTCTCCTAGTGTTTGAAAACTATCATCTGATTCAGCAAAAATCACTCACGTCATTGATAAACAAGTGAATTTCTGCCATATATAATGCTGAAACTGAAAGATGATTCAGTTTAATGAATATAATTTGTAAAAGGGTGAAATACAGTTTATTTGTAATCATATATCATATTTAATGTCAATAAATTTATTGGGAAAAGAGTTAGTAGTTTGGGACACAATTACATTTGTCAAAATGTGATTGACTAGGATTGCAGCCATGGATTGGCTATACATACAAGAGCTTAGCAAAAATCAACAAAAGTATTCTGAGAGAATCAGTTGGAGATATGGAATTTACAAAAAAGAATATTGTATATTTTATTATTATTTGTAAATTGTGTGCTACACATAATTTATATCAGTAAATTTTAAATAATATATATTTATGTGTGTGTGTATGTGTATATATATATATATATATATATATATATATATATATATATATGCTAGCACACCACTGCTGTAAGAAAAAAGGTATTTCCTGAAAATAAAATCATTGTTAAATAACTCTAGCAAACAAACTCAGAGTAAATGTTTAAAGATTCAGGGTTTATTTTTTTAGGCACATTTCTCAGGTTATCTCAACCTTAAAACTCAGTTTCTAGCGGCTGGCCGGGTGGCGTAGTGGTTAAGTTCGTGCACTCTGCTTTGGCAGCCGGGGGTTTGCAGGTTCGGATCCCGGGCGTGCACCAACGCACCGCTTGTCAAGCCATGCTGTGGCGGCGTCCCACATAAAGTTGAGGAAGATGGGCACGGATGTTAGCCCAGGGCCAGTCTTCCTCAGCAAAAAGAGGAGGATTGACAACGGATGTTAGCTCAGGGCTAATCTTCCTCACACACACAAAAAACAAAACTCAATTTCTATATCACAAAGTCAAACTATTGTCTTTATTAATCCTCCTTCTGCTTAATGGCTGTAGATTCCATGGAAACAAGCAGAGAACGGGGCATCAATGCCTCAAAGTTAAGGCAAACTTCCCCCTCAAGACACTTCAAATGTCTTTAGAGATGATCAATGAAATATCGTGGTCCCTTGGTTGAAAAGCAACCAAAGTGGAAACGATTATGAAAATTAGGAGGCCAGGCAGAGAACAGTGTGGAAACTAGGGTCTAAGGTCTAAGAGGTAGGATGCCAATAGTCTCATACTGTTACATCCTCAAATTTCCTGTGGACTTAGTGCCTCAACAATTTCACTTTAAGGAGCTTGTACGTGTACTATTCCTCCTCTGAGGACACATTCACTCCTGATTTTTAAGAAGAAAATTTTTTTGCCTTTAATACCCTAAGTGGAAAATATTTTTTTGATACCCAAATAGTTTTTGCTCCAAAAGTTATTCTGCTGCATTAGAGAGTGTTAACAAAATTTTCATCACTCTGAAATATGTACACACATACATATATATACATGCATATTCATTTTCATATGAAAATCTTCAAACATGCATAAAAATAGAATGGTATAATGAATCCCCATATGTTCATCATCTAGCTTCAATACCTAGTAAGATTTTGCCATTTTTATCTCATTATATTTTTAATATAATAACAGAACTAATTATTTAAAGAAATCTCTTACTGATTTAGTTATTTAAAGGAATCTCTTACTGACGGTTTTTATAAATGAAAGGATTCTTCTCCTTCTCCCTCATTCTCTCTCTACCCGTCGAAATTCTATTCATCTTCAAGTGTAGCTCCGTTGACACCTCCTCCAGAAAGTCCTCCCTGAGAGATTTTCCCCATCCCTCAACAACTGTAAACAGTTCGCATCCTCTGAATTTCCATAACCCTTCTTTATACCACTCATATGGCCCTTTGTGTTTATCCAGTGATATGCATTCTTGTCTCAGCCTTTCTGTTAAGCTGTCTTGCTCACCTCTGTACCTACCACAAACTGCGTATGACATTATTTCTTTCCAGGTATCTTGTAGCCCATAATGAGCATATTAGTTTCCTTGGGCTGCTGTAACCAAGTACCACAAATTGGATGGATTAAACTACAGATATTTATTGTCTCAAAGTTCTGGAGGCTAGAAGTCCAAAATCAAGATGTTGACAGTTTGATTCCTTCTGAGGACTGTGAAGGAGAATCTGTTTCACACCTCTCTTCTAGCATCTGATAGCCTCAGGCATTCCTTGGCTTCTAGATGACTGTCTTCTCCCTATGTCTTCACATCATATTCCCTCTGTAGGTGTCTGTGTCTAAACTTCTCCTTTTTATAAGGACACCAGTCATATAAGATGAGGGTCCATCCTAATGACTTCATTTTAACTTGATTGCCTTTGTAAAGACCATACTTCCAACTAAGGTTACATTCTGAGGTAACCAGGGGTTAGGACTTCAACACGTCTTTTTTTGGGAACACAATGCAACCCACACTAGTGGGATTCCATAATTGTTAGTCAGATGACTTCATGGATGCAAAAACCTCTTTCTTTGGAGTGAATGGTCACCTCCTAAAGTAGTTGCTAGTGAAAATCCCAAATCATCCTCTTCTCCAAAATTCCTCATCCAGTTTCCTTACAACAGCACACCCTTGTATGCTGCCTTTCTAGAAAAGGGGATCAAACCACAGCGACATGATGACACATTTCTTTTTTTCTCTCTTACTTTCTAATTTTGCAATACTTTAAGACAAATCTTTCTAGAGAGATCATATAAAACATAGCCTTTTTGTTTATGTTGTGTGATCTACAAGAAAATAACATAATTTGTCAGTGATCAAAGGATTTTATTTTATCCAACAACAAAAAATACCTTTCCCATTTCATCTTTGGACAACCGTTCATTCATTCACTCACTCATTTAACCAATATATATTGAGCACCTACTATATGCCAGGTTCTAGGTGGGCACTGCAAGCACAGTGGTGAACAGACATAATTGCTACCGTCACAGGGCTGTTACAGTTGAACAGACATGCAATTTCTCAAGCTCAATCTACCCATCAGAAGTTGGCTCCTTCACTAGAGCTCCCTCTCCTGGTCTGGCCAGATTTCACAGCACAATCATCTGACTATCAGCATTTGGTAGTGCCAATGACTTCCAGTTACTAATATCTCTTCTCCTCTGTCTAAAAAATGGCTTTATGAGCACTCCTTCCCTTGTGGTTCCGGACATTTTCTCAGCCCTTCTTCCAAGGCATTGGAGAGTCATGATGATTTTTGTTCCCTTTCAAACTAGACTTCAATTTCCCCCTGAGTGTTTTCTTAGATTATTTCTAAACTGTCCACCTGCTGTCTAGACCAGTGATTTTCCAACTTTAGTGGGCAATGAACAGGTTTAGTGGCTGGTCTATCAACCCAAGCAAGGGATTGGAGTATCATGGACTTAAATGTGGGTAGTAGAGAATTGAAGTAGGTAGTTTAGAGGAGCAGTTCACCCACTTTAGTATGTATAAGAATCACCCAAGATGCTGGTTTAAAGTGTATATTTTCAGGTTTCATCCTGAGCAATTTTGATTCAGTAGGAAGCCAGTAGCCCCAGGACCACACTTTGAGAAACACTGAACTAGAGCATAGGGTGTTTGTAGGAAGGGAATGCACATTAGTGCTAGAGAGGGCAGGGCCAAGTCATTGGGAGCCTTCAATGTCAGACTCAGTAACCTGGACCTTGGACTTTTGCTCTAGGTGATTGATGGGAAGCTATGGGAGGCTGTGTGGGCCAGGGGAGAGCCACCATCAGAACTTGGGCCTGATGGGAGCATTCACCTTGACAAAGAGGGGAGGAGGAACCAGCATGGGGTCAGGGAGCCCAGCAAGGGCACTGGTGCAAGAGTCCATGGGGGCAGGGGGAGGGAGTGGTGATAGTGAGGGCCTGGACCAGGATACTCTCTGTCCAAATGCATTCCTGCTGGACACACATGGAAAGGAGAGAATCGTTTCCAAAAACCTAGGCCAGGAGGAAAGAAAAGAAGTTGCTCTTTCCTCCATGGCATGTGGAATTTTGCTGATGATTTATTGGAATTCTTCTCAAAGCCGGAATTACCCAAATAACTCACTGAAGCCACTCGGAAGGGATCTGATCCCGTAGTTTGCTTTAAGAAGTCAACTCTGCAGAGATGTATGTGGAGATAATTTGTTGTAGTTGGAAAGACAAAGAGATTTTCCAAAATTTTATTTTTGGAAGTAGAACATATTAGTGCTGAACAGAACCTTAAAACTCACTTAGATCAATTCTCTAGCTGACAACTGGGAAAATGAATTGCTGTCCCACTGAGCCCTCAAATAAATACTTAGACTGTCTAACCCAGTGGTCTTCAAACTATAGAATGCATTCAAATCTTTTAGGGTACCTGGCAAAAATGCAGACTACTGCTCCTCCTCTTCCAAGATTCTGATTCATACAGGTGGGGAGGAGGCCTTAGATCTACATTTCCAAATCAGTTTCCCCCACGTGACTCTAATGCAGGTGGTCAACATCCACACTTCAAGAATCATCACCACATGAAACTTATTCATCACACACGCAGTTATCTTGGTCTTTGTCTATTCAAGGCTCTGTGTTAAGAACTTTGAGGGGGTCACAGGGAAAGAAGCTGAGTTCCTATCCTCAAGTTGTACTCGGTCTCCAAGGTAAGCTGCATAAGCACGAAAACTGGATTTCAAGGGAGATAGTGACAAGCGTCCTCAAATGGCAGAAAAATAATGCCAGGATGATTCAAGCAAGGGAGAGAGCTTATTTACTAATCCAATTGCCTCTATGAGACCAGTTGCAGAGGTGGTCTGGAGGTAGAGAAATAACAAGACTTAATTGTTGAAAACCAGGAAGACTATTGTTTGAAATTGTTGAAAACCAACCAAGACACACAGAAATTGCCCCAGTTCACACAGCTATTAAGTGGCAGAAGGATAATCAGAACACTGGGCAGAGCAGCTCTAGAGCCCGTGCCCCTATGCTTCATGCTGTACTACCTCTTGTAACTCTTCTGAGACTCAAATCTGTCTCCCTTCCCAGATTATGAGCTCCATGGGGACAGGAACCATGTGTATCTTGGTCACTGCTGTACCCCTAATACTGGATATAAAGTAGGCATTCAATAAATACTTGTTGAATGAATGAACAAGTAGAGTTGGGCTGAGCTGACACTGGTAAAATCATTCTGTGCTGTCTTTAGAACCAGTCCTGTTTCCAATATTAATTCCCCTGCCCTTTGTTAACACTCTGCCCCTTTATGGACTTCAGTCTTGCCACCTATAGATGGCAGGTCTAGGAGACCTGCTATATATGACAGTCTAGAAGCCTCCTCTGTCACTAAATCCAAGCCTCCAGGTAGGGCTGGGCCAAACCCATGGCATGACCTTGCCCCTGGCCCTAACCCCTGTCAGTTGTGTTCCAAATCTTGCTGTTATACTAAAAAGTATGAGATAGTAAGGTGGTGGCGGGGAGGGGAAGAGGTTGAGAATTTGGGGAGTTGGGGAGAAGGAGAGATTCTTGGGCAGTTCGCTGCTGAGATGGGAAGGAGTGAGGAGGATTTGGAGTTTGCTGGTAATTTGTAAAGGTGATCCATCCTTAGAGGTGTTTCTGGCCAGAGAATAAATATATCAAGCAGATTATTCATGTGGTAATCAAACACCCTGTTTATTGATGGTGCTTCCAGGGCAGGTTTAACATAAAGGACAACAAACACATTTGAAAATGCAAAACATTCAGAATTTAAAGACCAAGGATCAGTAATTCTAGATCCCAGCAGATAAGCCAAAGTTGCCTTCACAGCTTGTTCTGGGGGTAAGCCAGTCATCAAATAAATATGAGATTTTCTGGGGTCCAGGTGGTCTAGACCAGAGAGTGCTGGGATGATCTCGGAAGGGTGGAGGCCAGCCTTTCTAGCTCTTTAAAGAACAGGGAAAAGTTAGGGAGCTCATATTTAGCAGACAAATGGTCTCATGATATAAAAATTCTAGCCGCCCCCCACCTTACAGATGAGGAAACTGAGATTCTGAAAAATGAAGCAACTTGCCCCAAATCACACAGCTCCTAAGTAGTGGAGGCCGGAATCAAGGCCCGGCCTGTGTGACTGGAAGCCCCCCCACTCCTGGCTCCAGCATGCTCCTCTGCTTAAGCCCTCTTTGGCTAATCCTTAATGGCTAATTAGTTGTCCCATCATTAAAAGGAATCAGAGAAAGGCAAAGGAATGGGGCTCTCATGACCTGCTGACCTTGTTGTATCATTAAAAGAAGATAGCTTTGAGTCAAAACATGGTGGATTTCTTCTATAAGCGTCTTATATTATCTGGCATCCTCTCACTTCTGAGATGCTCCCCCTCCATTCTACCCCCACATGGAAATACTTTATTGCTTACATTTTTCTGTTCTGGGAAAATGAATTAATATTTGTAAAGTTCTTAGAACAGTGCTTGATATATATAAGCACTATGAGAATGTTTGTTAAATAAGATGGAGTAAACATTTTTATCATTAAAAAATTTTCAGACAATTCAAAAAATATAAAAAGGTCCATGAAAACCACATATTGTGATTTTCTAGGGAAACTATAACTAAAATTTTGATGTAGGTGCAGGCTTTTATCATGTGAAAGAAACTTTTTTCATGAAAGGGAAAGATTATTTTATGCATATTGTTTTTGCAACTTGATTTTCTCACTTAATAATATGCTGAGGACATCATTTAATGTCAGTAAATACAGATTTACATCATCATTTTTAACACTCTGTAATATCCCTTTGTATTGGTACACTAATAACTTAGTTAACTAAATCCCACTAGTGGACATTTTAATTATTTCTAATATGTTGTTTTTTGTAAACAAGGCTCTTGCATCCTTGTCTGATTCACACATTTCTCAAGATTGCTCTGCAGAAAGTTTGCACTAACCTACACTCACACCAACAATACAATTCTCTGATTAATAGTTTGATTGAGCATCTTTTCAAATCTTTATTAACTTTTGTTGACTTTTCCATTCTTGTTCATTGCCAATTTTTCTGTTGTTTATTTTTTCTTATTGATATTTAAGAGTTTTAAAATATTAACACTGTTAACTCTTTTTTGTTATATATGTTGCAAATTCTTTTGTAATTTGTTGTTTGTGTGTGCTGTGCAAAAGTTTCAGATTTATATGCAATGAAGTCTATCAATCTTTTACTTTATGGTTCCTATCTTTAAAATCATGCTAGAAAAGGTTGCCTTCTGCACTTCGAGTACAAAAATATTCATCTATATGTTCTTCTACATATTTATGGTTTTATTGAAAAATAAATAGGGCCCTGGATATTTGCTTTCCTTGTATGCTATCTTGCCTCCTTTTCTACCAGAGCTGCTCCTTTTGGACAAAGTATGAATTTTCAAAGTCGCTTCCAGCTGTGAGTCACATCCCTGCAAATCTTGGTGACACCTATTAGATTGCATTTACCTCCTTGTGTTTAAGTATCAATGCCACTCTCTTCATGCCCTATGCTCCATATTGACACCTGAGACCATATGTTTTATTCTTTACCCCCTTTCCAGTTATTTTCTCCTAAGAATTTAGGACATCTTTGGGATTGTTTTTCTTTTTCTCTGCCATATTCAAAGTCCTCCAAGGTGCCCATATTTATGGGACAGTTGGAGCATTCCATCTCTATCTCCTGCTATTTTTCTATTTAAAGCCCTCCTGATTAGAGCAATAAGTCTCCAGGCATTCATTCATTGAACTAACATTTATAGAGGGCCCAACCCACTGTGTGCAAGGCACTATCCTAAGTACAGCCAATGTGGCAATGAGAAGACTGATGAGGTCCATGCTCTCATGGAACTCCATTCTAGTGGAGGAAAGTGATGGTCAACAAGTAATTGAATAGCATTAATTTATCACCACTTTAATAGATTGCCATGGAGGAGAATGAGGTTGTCTCTAAACATTCAAATATCTAGCCATGCTAGAGAAATAGAAATTGTACTCTTTCATACTACCTAATACATTTCTACGTCTGAGTTTCTCTTCGTATAAGCTTGAAGAAGTAATAAAAACAGCACCCATGTCCCTAATCCTTCAAATGGAGCTCAGGTTATACTCTGCTCCCTAAAGGTCCTGTTGATGTCGTGGCAATTAAGATGTGATCCGGAAGAAAATTGGTTCTGGAGCTGTGAAGGCCCCTGTCGAAAGTTCAGCCAGGCCTTTCCTAGGAGCTCTCCAGAAGGCTAGTCTGAGTGGGTTTGGCCTCCCTTCCTTCCACTGGGACACTACACTCACCCCTTCTGCCATGACCCAATCTCCTCTCTTCCTTATATCCCCTCCTAGGTCCTTATGGTGGCCTGGCCTTACCTCGCCTCCCAGCCCATCATGTTCTCAGATGCACGGGCCCCTTTGCCCCTCTCCTTTGACCTCCCATAAATGCAGCTGCTCTGCTCTCAAGAGCTGCAGGCCAGAAGCACAACATCTCCCCTCTCCTGGCACCCAAGAGCCTGCCCTCCCCACTTCCATGGTCCCTCTGTGCTCTCAAGGCCTCAAGGTTCTCCCAGCCCAGCTCCTCTCCACCAATGCTTCTCTCCCCAGCCAGGGCCCCAAGCACAGACTTTTCAGTTAGCACAGAAAGGCCACCTGCAAGGCCCTGGCTCCTGCCCTCTCAGTGTTCTTGTCTTTCTAATCCCCGGTTCTGAGAAATCTCCTTGGGTCCCCCCCTCTCCTGGCAGCTTCCTCCCATCCCTCTGTTGCCTAGCACTGTCTATCACTGTCCAAGAAAGCCATCTTGTCGTCCAGATCACACCCATTATAAATTTAGACTGCAGAGCCTAGGCTGGGTCCTTGCAGCTTCTCAATAAGCTTCGTCCTCATTACCTGCATTCTGGCCTTGGAACCACCTTGCCGATAGCTATTGTTCCTCATGCTTCAAGCAGCCTCTCACTCCCCTCATGAAAACCAAAACAAGAATGTCTAAGAAGAAAAGAAAAAGAGGTCAGTGGTAGTCAATATTGGTGGGAGGTTAAGCAAAATAAGCATGAAAGGTCCTTTGAATTTAGTGACATGGAGGTCATTGGTGATGTTTTCTAGAACAACACCATGGGGTTATGCGGGGGGAAACTTGATTGCACAGGATTGAGGAGTTGGAGGTGAGGCAGTAGAGAACATGACTGTAGAAAACTACTTTGAGAAGTTTGTGAATGGAGAGGAGAGAGCTTGGATAGTTGCTAAAAGGGAGTTTGAAGTTTAGGGCAGATAATTTTAAGATAGGAGAGACTTGAGCATATTTAAATGCTGTTTGGAAGAACCTGGTAGATAGAAAAGGTAGAAAATGCAGGACTACAAAGATAAGTAAGTACATCCTTGAGGACTGGGATCTAGGGGACAGGTCTCAGGATTGGATTAGACAGCAGAAGGGACACTTCTTCTTTTGGAAGTGGAAAGAAGGAGGTGGGTGTACATGCTTGTAGGCTTATTGCCTGGAAAGTCTCACCTGGTGGCATCAATTTTCTCTATGAAGCAGGAGGCCAGGTCATCTAAAGTGAAGGAGAAGTAGAGGGGAGTGGTCTTCAAGCTTGCAAAAGATGGATGTTTAAGGAAATAATTATGAAGAAGGAAAGAGCAAAGCCCATTAGGAGAACAGCAAGCCCAGCTGAGGTCAGTGAGTATATAGGAGTACCCATCTGGGTATGTGGGTTTGTTCCACAGTGTCACTCAGCAGCTTAAAGGCAGGCCCAGAGGAAACTTATAGTTGGATTAATTCAAGTCTAGATTTTTCCAATGTGTTACCACAGATGGATAATGGAGTGAGCGGGCTGAGAAGGTTGGTAAAAGAATAGGTGAAGTCAGGGTTATCTCTAGGGTGTGCAGGACTCCAGGCAAATAGTTTTTGTGGGCCCCTGTAAACAATTTAAGGAAAACATATATAACAAAATTTATGGACCCGTGTGAGGTATAGGAATTTGTTGCTGAAGATTTAGGACAATAGGGAGAGAGAAGGGACTTCCCTGTGTGTTTATTGGCCCATCAGTGCATGCTAAAATTCATGTAGCATTCAGGCACCATGTCTTCCTGTTCAGGTCCAGGAACCATCTCTTCATATTCCCTACTGTCCAATGCACTGTGCATGGATAATTTCATATCTCCCATGGAGAGGAAAAGGAAGTCTTGCTCTTGTTGCTCACGTGCTGTGGCTCTTCAGAACCTGCTGGTATTGGAACAATCTAGATCTTCTTGGCTGTGCAGGTCCCTGGTACCATTAACTTAATGCTGGCTACACCATTCCTCATGATGCCGCCATTATCTATCAGGCCACCCGTGGACACCAGCTTCCCATTGACTCTCAGGCATTGTTACTGTGCTTCGTTGAGGATGACCACAAGTGCAAGCCTCCCCCAGAGTATGCAGGAAAATGTGAGTGATAAGTCGTTTTCTGGTCACATTCAATTTACTGTTTGGCATTTTATAGTATAAAGGTAGAACACACATCTTTCAACTATGTCCTCTCTTGAGCTCCCTAGGATGTAATCCCTGCATTCCTAGAATAGGATCTCTTTCCATGTTGACTGCAACCCTGCATTCCACACACTGCCACCAGAAGGGAGGATACGCAAAGGGCCCATCGACAAAGTGTGAAAATGAATGTAAGAAAATTCATGTAAGAAAAGTCTGTCCATCTTCTAGCAGGGCTTAAGACCAACCTGGGAGAGCACATCACCATATTGGTTGGGGCAAGAGCGGACATTAGTTGATGGTGCAGACCAAGGGTGTCAAAATCCCTCAGAGGAGATAGGCACAGCCACCCCCAGATGACAGCTCAACAAATGTCACGAAGCCTGCAGAAGAGGTGCAGTGATGCTCTGGGTGCCAGCAGTTGTTGGTGGAGGGTGGAGGAGGTGCATAGGATAAAGGACACCTGCCACCTACTTCCTTCACTATTGAGTGCTGTGGACAAAAAGTGGCACCATTGTTTGAATGTGTGCACATGGCACAAGTCCAAGGGTCAATGGTGGGCCATCAGGAGCCCAGAGCCCTGAACTCATCATGTGTCCATTGTGAGTGAGCATCATACCAAATCAGCATGTCAGCACCATTATGGCTGCCTAATCTTGCCCAACACTATGAAAGAAATGCCACACCAGTCAGTGGGAAGCATCTTCTCACGAGGCCTCCCTCCTAGAACCCCAGCCATGGTACCTTGGGAAAACCCTATAGGTCTGATCCCTGGGGCTCCTTGTGGCATTTTGTCAATCCTACATGTGGAATATAGGGTCAGAGAGTGCCATTAAGAGGAGAAACGGGGGGCCGGCCCAGTGGCACAGCAGTTTAGTTCACGCTTGGCAGCCCGGGGTTGGCCGTTTCAGATCCCGGGCGCCCGCCGACGCACTGCTTGTCAGCCATGCTGTGGCAGTGTCCCATATAAAGTGGAGGAAGATGGGCACAGATGTTAGCCCAGGGCCAGTCTTCCTCAGCAAAAAAAAAAAAAAAAAAACAAGAGGAAGATTGACAATGGATGTTAGCTCAGGGCTGGTCTTCCTCACAAAAAAAAAAAAAAAGAGGAGAAACAAGGAATGAAGCCCATGAGAGTCCTGGTTCAGGCTCAAGGCACTCTGACTAGAGAGCACTGCTGGCCATGGCTGATCCCAGGCACTGAAGGAAGACTTAGAAAACATCGTGAAGGTGCTCCAAAGCATGGAGCTTTCTGAGGCATGGAGCCAGAGCAGGGCTCTGCTTGCCATGGACTAAGAACAGTACTGAATGAAGTGACGGAGCATATGGCTGCTAAGTTGGGGAAGAGAGGAAGTGAAGACAACAGGAGAGAGCCAAGGAATAAGAAAACTGAAGCATCATTGATTGGAAGTACTGAGCTAGTTGAATGATTGATATAATGGAAATAAATGAATTAGCAAGCTGGAAGTTGAGGAGGTCAGATAGTAAGTCATATGAATTTGATTTCAAAGGTGCAGCAGATGTGAGTGATGAGAACTTCCAAAGTCATCATGGCTGTAATGGGGTGGATGAGGGACTGGAGATATGGAGGTCAGATGGCTGAGGCCTGGGCGATAGGTGGATCACTTTCATAGATGCCAAGGTCACTCAAGATGACAGCAACGTTTGGGATGGACAGGAAGGCTGCAACAGAGGAGCCAGAGCTGTTAGGGTATGAGAGGAGGTGCTGAGGAGGGCAGCAGGGCTTCCAAGTTCCATAGCTCCAGGTTAATGGTTCTAAAGAGAAAGTAGCATCTTCCATTCACTCATTTAACAAGCAGTTATGAGTACCTAAGATGTAACATAAACAAATCATTATCATTTTCTCCCATTCAATTTTGTACTTGTTGATTGCAAGGAGCTAATTAATGCTTGTTGAATGACTAGATACATGTCAGGCACACTATCAGGGATGGCAATTTAAAAAAATGAATGAGATGCAAGCTGCTCAGTTTAGTAGGGGAGAAAAAAGATGACAGCTCATATTTAATAAAACCTTAGCATAAACAGAGCGTGTTCCTCTACATTATGTCTTCGAGGTCTACCAATCATTCTGCGCTGTAGACAGGGAGGGATTATTATCTAAATTTTGCATATGGGAAAATAGTCTCAGAAGCATGAAGTGAATTGCCCAAGGCCATAAAAGTTCATAGGCATCAGAGGCAGGATTCCAAGTTTTCTCTCTTCCTGCCATTTGCCTAATTGGCATCAATTTGTCACCTTATGAAATACTCCTTTTTCAGTGTCATGAACATCACACTTTTGGGAGGGCGGTCTGGATTCGGGTTTCTCTCCTCTTTTCCTCTGTAAAGCAATTTCCTCAAACACTCCCCACAGTCACTTTGTTCAGCAGGTTTCAAACAAATGAGTACAGCACGTTGCATTTGAGAGTAACCTCAGCATCCATTCAGAAGTCTAGAAAACATAGTAAAACTGCTCTAAACTCTCTTGCTTTGAGTTTCATTTTTCTTACAATTTTTTTTCTGCCAAATCACCCCAGTTAACCACACATGGTGCATTTAGCAAATTGCTGCCCACAGAACAGGCATTGAAAGCACAGGCTTTAGAGGTTGCGAAGCAACGTATGGTATTTAAAAAAAACATTGCATGTCCATAGTAAAGTTTGTCTTTCACTGAACCAAGTGTTTCCTCTTGCATTCTCCTGGACCTGCTTTCAAACTCCATTCTTTGTTGCTTTACAAAAAGATTGTTTCTTCATTAGCCTTTAAACCATGCTGATAATAGACTCTGGAATTCCTTAAGAGCTGTGTGGTGGGGAGGGGAATGAGGCGGGTTGGCTGTTACACTATTAGCATCTTACTAAGGCAATCTTATTCTTGTTCATGTTTCCCAATAATTAATATTCTATAAAAGCAAATGATTAATCCATATCTTGGTTTGATATTTCCTGTTTGGTTTAGGTATCAAATTCCTCAAAGTTGTAGTTGTCAGTCCAAATAGATTAATTCTTTTTCTAAGCTTCAAAGTTACACTCCAGTGTCACTTCCCAAGTGGATTTGCAAAGAATTCTCCAAGGATGATGGGGGTTTACTTGAATAAGCAGTCTTGACACTCTTTAATAAGGCACTCATGGATGGCCTGCTGCAGTGGCCTCCTAACTGGACTACTCTTTCCATTCTTGGCCCTCCCCCCCAGCCACCAGGTGCACCCTGCCTGAGCTACTTCCCAAGGGTAATTTTTGAAGGCTCCTCATTTCCTAGAGAATTGCATATAAGTTTCTTAACGTGGCACACAGGGCTCTCCCCACTGACTCACATCTACTTTCCCACCTTGCTTCACACCATATCCTGGCATGTACAAAACCCCTAATCTACCTCATAGGTGTAGTCTCTGACCCTCTGGGAGAGTCAAGCCTGAGTTTCCTGATGTCTGACCAGAAGGCCCCTGGACTTTGACTGAGGAATGATCCAATCCATTGCCAGTACTTCAGCAGTGGACTGATTTCTCTCACTCTCCATCTTGATTGATGGTCATTAGAGGGGAGCTTGGCATTTTTCAGAGAAGGACGCTAACTAGGAAACTCAGAGAAAATAATACAGATAGAAATCGAAGAGCAGAGAAAGAGTGGAATTCAAAGAAGGCAGGTGTCTGATTCTAACTTTAATGACTTGTCCCCAGTCCTCTTATCTGGGAGAGCTTATGAAGGCACCTACCTTCTTAGGCCCTTTTCTTTGGGTTGCATGATGTAGGACAGATGGTGGACCAAAATACTTGACCTTGCAACCTAGAGCAGATTCAGGTTATGGCAACTGCCAGGTGTGATGGGATCATCAGGCAATTCTTCTCTGAACTTACATTGAGATCTACTCTTCAGATATATGTCTCTGGCTCCAGATTACTCTTCACTTCCATTCTATAAGCACCCAGATCCCTGAAGCTTCCTTTCATATCTAGACCCATGGAGAGGAAGGTTCTTCTCTAGCTGATTAACTAAAGTTTTTCCTAGTGAACAGGTAGATGAGCCCTTTGCTGTGGTCCTGCTGACTGTGGGAGCTACTAGTGCATAACAGTAACCAAGCTAAAGCCAAGGGGTCAGTGTGTGTGTGTGTGTGTGTGTGTGTGTGTGTGTGTGTGTGTGTGTGTATGTGAAGTTAGCTTGGTTTTCTGCCAGACCCTCAGCTGGCATTTAGGGCCCTGCCATGCAGCCTGCGTTGTAGGCTTCTGAGTGGTCCCTGGGTGGACTGTCTCTGGCTTTTGGATTGGTCCCACAGCCTGGAAGGCTGGGACTGCTTGTGGGGTCTGTAAACAGAATGGAGAGTGACAAGCCATTGCCCAGGGCCTCTGAGACACTACTGGAAGAGAAGTACGTGAATTTTGCAACATTTCCATTACTGGGAGAGATTTGATTTTGAAAGGTAGAGGTTGGAAAGTAGTTGTCTTTTTCTTCTTTGCTTTTTCTTGACTATGTTCTGGAAAATTGAAGCTCCTGGATTAGGGATTAAGTGATATATCATCCAGATAATTAGACCTTTTCTTTACCTGCCAGCAAGGCTTTACCTTGCTCCATTCCATCTCAAGAACAATTCTTGAATTCAAATAATAGGTATTTTTCTTTAAAGTTTTAATCTAAAATATTTGACTCTTTTTTTTTTTTTTTTTGTGAGGAAGACCAGCCCTGAGCTAACATCCGTTGCTAATCCTCCTCTTTTTGCTGAGGAAGACTGGCCCTGGGCTAACATCCGTGTCCATCTTCCTCCACTTTATATGGGACGCCGCCATAGCATGGCTGACAGGCAGTGCGTCGGCGGGCGCCCGCCATCCGAACCGGCGAACCCCAGGCTGCCAAGCGCGGACTAAGCCGCTGCGCCACCGGGCGGCCCCTAAAATATTTGACTCTTAACTCCACCATTGGAATTATTTCTCACTTGATTGCAGAGAGGCAGAGTAGACAAAATTGAGCTGTTACTATTCTCTATGACTTAATGTGTTCAAATTTATTTCTCTATATGATGCTTCAGAACAGATGGAAAAGATTCATTCCATTATGTAACATTAGGTACATGCCACAGGACATGCACTTATGGAATCTTCATTGTTTTACATAGAAAGATATTCCTTATCTAGGAGGTATTTTTAATAATGAAAATTATATCACAAACCTAAAAAATAGGAAAAATAATAACCCTGGACTCCCAGAAGCAAGAACTGGTGGGAATTTCAAACTCATCTAATCCCAAACCTTCATTTTAGTGAAAAGAGAAACTGAGGCTCCAAGGAGGGCTTCTTGTTGTCCAATATTATACAACTATTTCATGACAAAGCCAGGCCTCACAAAATCTAGAACAATCTCACCTGCTAAAAATGTGAACTGAAGTATTTACCAATGAAATGATATGTTGCCTGGGGTTAGCTTCAAAACAATCCAAGGCAAGGGGAAGGATGGCAAAAAGTGAGTTGAGAGTAGAGATGAAGCAAGTTTGGCATGCACACTGATTATTGTTAAGGCTGGGCAATGGGTACATGCATAATCACATTTTTCTCTCCACCTCTGTACGTGTTGGAAATTTTCCACAATGAAAAGTTTTTAAAATGATGAGTACTTTCACTCTACTAGGGAGCTCCGTACTGTACTCTCCATAGTATCTTCTAAGCAGTAAGTACTCAAACATGGGCGTTGGTTGACTGGGCTGGTGAAGGATACAAAAGAGAAATATATTGTGGAGGTTATAGATTGCTAGCCTCTGCAGACAGCACTCTCCTGTGAATCAGAGCTCATGCTGCTGCAAAATAGCCAGTGACGATTAATTCTGACATTGCACTTCAGCTCTGAAGTAAAAGAACACCCCCTTTCATCTCTCTCCCATTAGTGGCTGTGGTAGGCAACATAATGGTCCCCCAAAGATGTGCACCTCTAATCTGTGGAACCTGGGGCACTATGATATTAGATTCCTTCCAAGTGTCTTCAGTGAGCTATTTGGGTAATTCCGGCTTTGAGAAGAATTCCAATAAATCATCAGCAAAATTCCACATGCCATGGAGGAAAGAGCACCTTCTTTTCTTTCCTCCTGGCCTAGGTTTTTGGAAACGACTCTCTCCTTTCCATGTGTGTCCAGCAGGAATGCATTTGGAGAGAGAGTATCCTGGTCCAGGCCCTCACTATCACCACTCCCTCCCCCCGCCCCCATGGACTCTTGCACCAGTGCCCTTGCTGGGCTCCCTGACCCCATGCTGGTTCCTCCTCCCCTCTTTGTCAAGGTGAGTGCTCCCATCAGGCCCAAGTTCTGATGGTGGCTCTCCCCTGGCCCACACAGCCTCCCATAGCTTCCCATCAATCACCTAGAGCAAAAGTCCAAGGTCCAGGTTACTGAGTCTGACATTGAAGGCTCCCAATGACTTGGCCCTGCCCTCTCTAGCACTAATGTGCATTCCCTTCCTACAAACACCCTATGCTCTAGTTCAGTGTTTCTTAAAGTGTGGTCCTAGTGTCTTCAAAGTCACCTGGAAGTGTTTCTTAATTTGTGACCCTACACTGTGGCATTCTCACTGTCAGAGTTCTACAAATCTGCGAGCCCCTGCTACTCTAAAGCTCCCTCTGTTGCTAGACATTATGATGTAGATGCCCAAAAAGCCTCTATCATCTTTACACAAACTCTGAGAAGTCTTCAGTTGTGCTGCCTTGACCTGACACTTTCAACTGGAGCCAGTGGATGGTCAATGGACCAGGGCTAGTCAGAGCTCAGTATCCTATCCCAAACCATCCAAGATTCTAATGTCAAGCCAGAGAGTCAAGTCTGAGACACAGACCTTATGGGAAAGCTGAGAGTCCGAAGACAAAAAGATCAGCTGCAAATGCCAGAAGTACGATTATATATAGAAGAGCCTAGAATCAGAAGCTAGGCTGAAACAGGATTGGAAGAGGAACATGTGAAGCAATGAAGTTGCCAGCACTTGAAGTCAACAGTCTTGAGTTACACTTGAGCCTCCGTTATTGATCATAAGGTGTGTGACTCTGAACAAGCCATTCTTCTGACTTAACATTTTCAATGGCTTCCCTTTGCCTAAAGAGTAAAGATCAACACCCTTGTCTTTGCTTATAATGCACTCCACAGTATGCTCCATTCCTACATATTCATCCTCATCTCCTTCCACTCCTCTCTCTCTGTGATCTAATAAATTGTCTGGTCTTACTGGGCTATTTGCAGTTCCCATACAGACTGATGCCTTTCCAGTCTCCAAATCTTTTCAGTGCTCTATTCACTGCCTAGATGCCATTGCTTCCTCTTGTCTGTCTCCTTTTCTGCTCTAAGACCTCTCTTCTGTGAATCTTTCCCTGTCTCCCTGGAATGAGTGTTCTTTTCTGTGGGCCCATGGCATCCTTCCTCCTCCTTCAATGGGTTTGGTAGTAGCCCTTTTTACTCCTCACTCTCCCCTCATAGATTGTGAGCAGTGTGAAGGCAGCCTGATTCCAGGACCCTGAGCTCTGTCAGTAATCTCTGAAGCATTTACTTAGACAAGGGCGTTGTGCAGGGTGGTCACTCAAAAGACATTATTTGAAAGAATGAATACATGAAAGAATGTATAAGTGAGAAGAGTTGAGATGCGACTAAAGCAGACCAGATTAAACCAGAAAAGACAAAATGTGGTATTTCTGGAAAGTTAGGAGAGCAGGAAGAGATGGAAAATAAGACCCTCAGCCTCCTCCATCAGATCAGTATGTGTCACCTCAAAAATGTCATTTCTGCCTGTGACTCTATCTGTGAGAGTGGCTCAACCAACTATGTTTGTGATCTCCTCCACATCTTCAGGACTGGAATCCCAAGTGGACCTCAGGGTGGGGGTGAGGATGGCAGAGGAGAAATATCCTTACATATGCCTCACTGATTTGCCCCCTGCTTTCAGTAGGGTTCTCCACAGGTCAACTGAGGTCACCATTCCAATGACTGGCTCTTCTCCCATCAAGTCTGTATTGACCTGGTGTTAGAACCATATCAAATCAGTCTAACTAGCAAATCTCTAACCTCTTACACCTTGAGAGCTGTGAAAACTCAACTGGTACTTCATAAAAGTCCTTATTAAGTTCCATGTTTGGGAGAAAATGGGAGGTACCACAATGGCATCTATAGGAAAAATAACAGCAACAGCAACAAAAATAATTTTTAAAAACTTGGCTTTGTGGGTGCTGGCTTTTTTCTAATCTTGACCAGTCCAAATTTTAGCAGTTGCTACAGTTTTACAATTGCTTCAAAGCAGTGAATAGGTTCCAGGGACCAATGGGTTCCTCCTATGCAGATTTATAGCATATGATATGATCAACTGAAAAATGAGAATATAAGAGATTGGTGGCATATTCAAATTCATTTGGCTGCTTCAATTTAATAGGATTTATATTAAATATGATTGTGCCTCAGAGTACATAAAACATATGAGTTATAAACAGCAAGATCAAACGTTCTGCTACATAAGTGCCTCAAACTTCACTTAATTAATAGATGAGACTGTAAAGGCGTAAGCCAAAACCAAATCTCAACTGCTGCTTATTCCTGGAGGCAGCAGTTGACACATCTTCCTGGCAGCAATTTGTAAACCACACACTTGCTCCTGCTGTGGCAAGACTCATTTCCCATTCTCATCAGAGAAATCATAATAGTTCCTTGCCTATCTTCTTGGCTTCTGGAAAAACACAGGCTAGGTCTCTTCAGCCTTCCATGCCTTTCATGAAGAATGTTGGCCCCATGCAGGCCAGAGGCTCTTTTTAAATTGGAGACATGGCAACATTGGTGTCCCCCAGGGTTATGTACTTTACTCAGATTCTCCTGAACATTCCTGTTAAGTTGTATGGTTTAGCTACCTATGGGGTGTTAGAATAGACCAGGTTATGTTGCAGTTACAAATATACCCTCACATCTCAGTAGCTTAAAATGATAGAAGTTTTTTTTCTAGACACTCAAAGTGCGGTGCAAATTTTCCTGATATGGTGGCTCTCCCGAGTAGCTCTCCTCCAAATGGGGACTCAGAAATTCCAAGATCTTTCCATTTCATAATGCTGCCATCTTAAATGTCTCTGAGGGGAAGAAAAATGGAAGGGGAAGAAAAATATAGAGGATAACGCACACAATACTTCACTACCTTGGCCTGGGAATGACACTCATCACTTTTGTTCACATTCCATTGTCAAAAAAATAGGCATATGACCCCTGTCCCCAGGTGTAAGAGGTGACTGGGAAATGTAGTCATTGACTAGAAAACTAATTCTCATTCTATACTGTGGAATGGGGGCACAAATATTTACCTAACCCCCTCTGCCTTGGGCTTCCAAATTTGTATTTTACCTGACATTTATTTATTTATTTGTTAAAAGATTTATTTATTGAGCCTCTGCTCTAAGATAAGCAATGGAAATTTGAAAATGAATCAGACAGGGTCTCTACTCTCAGAGAACATACAGCCTAGTGGGGGACACAGTCACACACAAGTACACCTTGTTGCCTTCCTCCTGTCAACTTAAATCACATGATGTCCAATTACTCAAGGACAGAGACTTCTCAGTGACAGTCTTGAGAATCTTCATACAACTGTGACCCTTTTGTCCTTCATGGGAAGGAGGTCAAGTGCTTCCAGAGATCCTTCTGTAACCCCAGTTAGGGTTCTCTTAACTCTCTCCTATTCTTCATATTCCTGGTGATCTTCTTGGCTGTTTCCTTGTCTGGTATTGCTCTCAGAAAGCAAAGCCTTAATATAAGTCAGTTAAAAACAAAACCTTTTATTACATCATGCTTACATCATTCTCTGCTTAAAACCTTTCAAATGAGTTCCCATAACTCAGAATAAACTCTCTACTATTTCCCCTGGTCCATAAAGCCCTTCATGATCTGGCCTTTGCAACCTCATATCCTGCCACTCTCAGCACACGCCAGCCTAACTGGCCTTGCCGTTCCTCAAATACACCAAGCTTATTTTTACCTCTGAATTTGCCATACCCTCTGCCTGGAGTGCTTTTTCCACTAATCTGCCTAACTTGTATTTTCTTGTTATTCAGATCTCAAGTCAAATGTCACCTCTGCAGAAGCCTTCTCTGACCACCCAGGCACCTCCAGTTATATCATGTCATTTTTATACCCTGCACGGCACTTACAGCTATCTGAAATGATCTTCTTTGATTGTTTTTATGTGTCTTGTGGCTGCCTACCCCAACTCAAATGGCAGCTCCACAGCAGCAGGGACTTTGTCTTGTTCATTTCTCCACCCCCATCACTGGCACATAGTGGGCTCTCAGTATAGGTTTTTTGCATTAATGTGTGCATGCATAAATAACTAGACATCTTGCCATTACTGAGTTCTTGTCGCCATTCTTGTCACTAATGTCACTGCCTTCACCTACTCCACTGCCATCACTGTCATTGTCAGTGTCTCCATAAGTCTCTTCTCTTTGCATGCCTCTGGCAAACAGACAAGGAAAACTCAGATCAACACTTTCTTTCTTCTTAAAGTGGAAGTACTTGGTGGTTACTTTGATAATGAGAATCTAAAAACAGGCGTGAGGCCCAGGAACAAATTTTAAAAAGGCTTTACCATAGCTGAAAGAGTTGTCACAATGTTCATATACTCGAGTGCCTACATTTTACTCATAGATTCAGATTCTCTGTATTCTTACTTTAGATACAGATCTAAAAAGCTGATAGTACTTTCTCTGGACTCACTATTGACTCCTCCTACTCCCATCCCCTAAATATAGATTTCCCCCTAGTATTCTGTCCTTGGCACTCTTCTTTACTCTATATTCTTTCTCTTGACAACCTCACATGGCTTCAGTTATCTCTGTGGTATTCATTCTCAAATCTTTTTGGTAGCCCCAATATCTCTAATGAGCTCTAACTGCCTGCTGGGCAGAGAATTCCACCCAAGTGTGCACCTTAAACTCTCAAACTCAGTGTACCCAAATTGAAACTCATTCTTCTCCTCTCTCTCACACCTCTTCCCACCAACCTGCCCCCTACTGACATATCTTTATTTTTGTTATAACCAAATCAACCTTGAGGCCTCAAGCTCAAACACTATCTTTGACTACTCTCTATGCCTTGTTCTCAACATACAACTGGTGGAAACCTCCTGTCAGTTCCACTTCCCTAATATCTCTCCTCTCAATTCTTGGTGCCATGGTCATTTTTCAGATCTCATTACCAATCACCTGAAATAATAAATTTTTTTGATTTTTTTTTTTTGCAGAGGAAGATTCGCCCTAAGCTAACATCTGTTGCCAATCTTCCTCCTTTTTCCTTCCTTTCACCCTGCCCGTAAAGCCCCAGTATGTAGTTGTGTATAGTTGTAAGTTATTCTGGTTATTCTACGTGAGCTGCAGCCACAGTATGGCTACTGATAGATGAGTGATGTGGTTCCACGCCCAGGAACTGAACCCAGGCTGCTGAAGTGGAGTGTGTGGAACTTTAACCAAGGGGCCATCACGGCTGGCTCTGAAATAATAATTTTGATTGCTAATTCCTTGCTCAAAATCTTCAGTGGCCTTCTATTTCCTATAAAAAAAATAGTCTGAATTCTCCAGTCTACCATTCAAAGACTTCCACAATCTACTCCAACCTTCCTTTCTGATTCTCTTTCCTCTTTAAAATGAATTCCCTGCATTTTTTTTTCAGTGGACTCTGAGATTTATTGCCTACATTCAATTTTTGTAGCAAATATTTATTGAGCCTTGGTAGGCCTTGGGATTTTGCTCATAGTTCTCTTCCTGCCTGAAATGCCCTTCTCTGCATCTCCATATTTCCAACCCTATCATTTTTCAAGACCCAGCTTAAATGTCTCCTCCCCCAATTAGTCTTCTCTGATACCCCAGCCACAAGTGATTTCTCTGCCTCAAAATGCCTGTGACGCATTATGCGTACTGCTCTTACACAGTGTGTACACAGCTCTTCTCCACCACTGGATCAGCAGCACTTCAAGAACGAGATCAGTGCCTGATTCCCTTCTGTGGTCCCCACTTTGCACATATTGAGCATTCAATAAATGCTTAATGAATGAGTAAATGAACGAATGAGGCTTGCTCCTCTGTTTTCTCACCTATGACACGTTAGAAGCAGAGGGCAGCGCTTGAGGAGGCAAGCATGCTAAGAGTTGGGGTGGTTGATAGACCACGTAGGAGGAAACTTAACAGAAAACCTACACAAAGCTGACACAAAAGCTCAGAAACTAGTTTGGGACCACTGAGAACATGGGGCAAACAAGTCCTGACTGCCACTGTGTGTACTGACCAATGCAATAATTTTATTTCAGAATGGTGAACCTTGGGCATTGCAGAAAGTGGGACTTCGAATAGTACTCTCTTTAAACAACAGGCAAGTTTGTAAGTCATCTTGCAGGATTTCATAAAAAATGATTAAAATGATTTTTAAAGTGTTCTTGGGTTTAAGAGGGGTTATATTAAGTTATGTGCAAAGTTCACGTCTGAGCAATATCTCATTTCCAGCAATGCTGGTGGATAAATGAAGCATTACTCTAATAGATTAAACCGCATATTTTGTATATCTAATTTCTCTTTCCATTCCCTTCCCTCCTCAGTATGTTCTGCATAGTGAAGGAAAAAGAGAAAGATGCTTTTTAATCATCTAATTAAATGTCAAACCATTACCCAGGTAGCCACAGGACAGTGTCCTCAGCACATCTGTCAGGGCTGCTATCCATCAACCTTCCCCTTCTAGGCAGAAATGTGATTACCTCTTGGAAAGATGTCAACAATTTCTAACTGCAGAAAGTTGATCTAGTTTGATATTACTCATGAAGGGATGTATTACTGGAAACATGATGGATTAAAAAAACAACTATATTCTGAGTGTATTTTGGTTAGGGATCAAAAATCAGTATTCAAAATGTTGATCTTTCTTTCTTCTTTCTGGACCCTGGGTACAAAAATTACATTAATTGTGTTAATCATAAGTCTCCTTTCATGGCACTTCACGATCCTCAGACCATGCAGGGCTTTGTTTATTTATTTTAAAATATGTAATTAACACCTAAGAACTAGCTAAGAACTCCCAAGAACTTACATGTACCTGTATGCTCCTCTCTCTTCCATCACCCTACCTTCCCATTCCCCCTTGAGGGAAAACCACTATCCTGAATTTTCTGTTTATCATTCCCTTCTGTTTTAATTTTTCTGTTACTTTTCATGTAGTTTAATCCCATATATATGCACATCTAGACTATGTATTGTTTAGTTTGGCTTATTGCATTTTAATAAGGATACCAATATCAAATAGTGCTCTAGGACTTGCTTTTTATTATTTATTATTATGCTATATTCATCTATATCATTTTTGGTAACTGAGACATTAACTTTTACTGTTATAGAATATTTAAAACTATTACTAATCATTTATCTTTTCTTCTGTTGCTGGGGATTTGGGTTGTTTCTAGACTTTTTCATTTTTGTTTATCTTTTGCTATTACAAACAGTGCTGCTATGAATAATTTTATATATGTCTCCATGTGAATATATGCAAGAATTTCTCTTCTGAGTCTTGGGTATGCAAATTTTGCACTTTACCAGTAAATATCAAGTTGTTTTCCAAAGTGGTAGACCTACGTACACCAGGAATTTATAAGAAATTCTGTTGCTCTTAAAGTTAGTGTAGTCAAATTTATCAGTCTTTGCTTTCATAGTTAGTGCTTTTTTGTGTCTTGTTGAAGAAATTTTTCCACACCCTGAATTCAGGAAAGCATTCACCTCCATTTTCGTCTAAAATTCTTAAAGTTTTATACTTGACATTAATGTCTGGAATCCATCTGGAGTTGAATTTTTCTGTATGGTGTGAGGAAGGGACCCAATTTTTTTTTCTATATGGATAACTAAGTTTTTTCAGCTCCAGTTATTGATTAGTTTCAAATGCCTTTATATATATTCTTTTGAATTTCTTCTTTTTTTCTTGAGTCTCCTAATAAATGTTTCTCTCTAGGAACGTTCACTTTGTGCTAGCTAAGATAAGGAAAGTAGGGTTTACCACACATAGGTCAGTTTAAGGAGAGGAACAGGCTGTAGTGGTAATAAGATGTAAGACCTCAGCCACTTTTCTACATGTACTGGTGAGATTGGAATTGATATAGTACCATGTACTGCTTTAGAGTACTGACTCAGAAGTCAGAGAGCCCTGGGTTCAAATTCCAGCTCTTCCACTTACAAGCTGTAAAACCTAGGGCAAATTACTTAACCACTTTGAGCCTCAGTTTCCTTGTCCGAAAAATGAGTCAAGATATGCTTACCTCATAAAACCACTGTGAGAATTAAATGACAGGACACATGTAAAGGGCTCAACTGAAGGCCCATCATACATAGTTGGCTTGAGCAAGGGAGAGTTGGGATTATTATTAGGGCCTTTAGCCCAGCTTAGCTATCCCTGCCACTTCCAATCCTGCTTCTAAGTGTGGTCGTGGTGGTTGAAGAGCATCTCTATATCCTTGATATATATATATGTGTGTATATATATATATACATATATATATATCTCAATCAAAGATATATATATATATCTTTTTGTACCTCTCAATAGTTATACACCTATATTTACTTATATATTTCTATATCTTCTATATATCTATGTATCTTCCAGTGCTTGACTGGAGCAGTGTTAGTGACTGCAGAGTTAGTGACTGAGAGATTGAGGGACAGAATGTCAGAGGATGGTTGTAGCTACTGTTGGGAGTGATGGATATGGATTCCTTTCAGGTTTTGCCAAGGCCCATTGTTTATCTTTTATCTTTTCTTAAAGCTTCTAAACCACACATGCTTCTTAAGTGAGGATAGACTTTTCAACCGAAACCCACAGCCTTATTATTTTTCACTTCCTCAGCTTTATTCTGGCACTGTTCTCCTGTCTTCTTTTATCTTAGCCTTTCTCTTTCTTTCCAGTTCTAAGGTACTTGATCGCTCCATTTTCTCTTTTTCATATTGCAAGTTTTTCTGATTTATTTTTTTGCATCTTGAGAAATAGAAGTCTTATTTTATGACTTTTTATTTATTTTATGTCTTATGACTTTGAGAGCTGAACTATGAACCTCTCGTTTCTCTAAGTACTCATTTTCTTTTCCACTGTACATGGGATTCTGTATATTAGTGCAATTTCATGTATAAGAGCTTTGATTGAAGTGTGTTTTTCCATGGTCATTAAAAACAGACTTTATTGAGCCATGTAAAAAATGATGTCCCCCCCCTTATTGTCAAGATGCTGCAGTAAAACTTTTGGCTGCTGGAGTCATTCTTAATACTATTTGCTTTATTTCTCTCTCTTGAACTTCCTTAAGAATCATCCCCTCAGAAACCAGCATAAGAAGAAAAGGGCAATGGGGCTCTGTGACCTCTACAATGTCTGCTCATATACTTTTCTAGAAGAATTCTGCTGTTTTACATGTCTTCCAGCTGAGAAATGAAGTCCTTCCTCACCTACATGCTTTCCAGAATTTACTACTGGTATTTTTCCTTATTGCTGCAAAGCATATTAGTAGATAATTATATCTTTTTACATATTTAATTTTCATCTCTTTCAGGTACGTGGGGTTTTGTAAATCATATTCATTTTTGTTGCAATAATCATATCAGTGACCAATCTGACATCCTCGGGGAAGAGCAGGGGCTATTTTCTTGCCTTTAAAAGCATTATAGGGGCTGGCCTGATGGTATAGTGGTTAAGTCTGCATGCTCCACTTTGGCGGCCCGGGGTTCACAGGTTCAGATCCCTGGCGTGGACCTATGTACCACTCATCAAGCCACCCTGTGGTGGCATTTCATATACAAAATAGAGGAAGATGGGCACAGATATTAACTCAGGGCCAATCTTCCTCAGGCGAAAAGAGGAAGATTGGCAACGGATGTTAGGTCAGGGCCGATCTTCTTCACCAAAAAAAAAAAAAGTATTATACTCTGTTAGTGAGTAAAGAGTTAGATTTTCATAGGAAAGCATATTTGTCTTATAGATGAGACACACACAGGCACTGTCTCTCCCTGGGGTGACAGCAAGGTACATTGAAAAGACCACCGGATTCAGAATCCAAAGTCCTAGGTACCAGTGCTCCTGCCACGCTCACTAGTTGTGTGATCTTGAGTGAATCCTTCAACTCTCCTTACCTAGGTTTTCTCATCTGTAAACATGGATACAGATCCTTGCCCTGGCTACCTCATAGGGTTAGTGAGCCATGGAACACAATGCTGGTGGAAGCATCTTGACACTATTATTAGTGTCATTATTAGTGACACTGTTATTAGTGCCAGCACTACCAGCACTACTATCATTAGTCGTTGGCCATGTATGGAACAAGGAGAAAGTCTCCCAAGGCCATCAGTAGACACACCCACAATTCAAAGTATAACAACAACAAGAACAACACCTAATGTTTGCTGAGATTTTACTATGTGTGCCAGACACTGTGCTAAGTGCCTTACATGTTTTATCTCAAATAATTCTCATAAGAATCTTATGAGGTAAGTGCGTGCATCACCCACATTTTACAGAAAAGGAAACTGAGGCACAGAGAAGTTAAGCAGCTTGCTCTAGGTCACAACTGGGACTGAATCCAGGCAGTCTGCTTTCTAGCCTGTGCACCACTCATCAGCCACTAAATTCTTTGCTCTATTGGGGTTTTCCTGGGCCATAGTAATGCATGGTGAGAGCTCTGCACATGTGAAGATCACTTCCACAGCTTGCTGAATATTTCCCTAAGTGTTATCTTGTATAAGCCTCATATCTGACTCATTTTTATAGATTGAGTAAATTAGTTTAAATACCTTAGTTGAAAGTATCCAACTAGTTAGTGATAGACACTACCTAAACTGCAGCCACATCTCTTTCCAATGCATATCAGTGCATTTTTGGGTGACTTGATGGATACTTACTGGTAATTCCTCACCTCATTGACCCACCTTTGCTTTCATTTCAAGAATAGAGGAATGTCTATACCATAAAGGTACCTCCCTGATGAAAATCTTCTTAAAAAATTGGTGTCTTATTTGATCTGTTCAACAATTGGTTCCTCAGAGAATCCTAAATCAATACTGCTAACCCTTTTTTATATTAGACCATTGGATGCTCATTGAATGATTTCTCAGGTCCCCATGTAAGGAAATAAACTGTTTTTTTTCAATGAGGAAGATTGGCCCCGAGCTAACATCTGTGCCCATCTTCCTCTATTTTGTATGTGGGACACTGCCCCAGCATGGCTGATGAGTGGTGTGCAGGTCCACATCCGGGATCTGAACCAGTGAACCCCGGGCCACTGAAGTGGAGTGCTCGAACTTAACCACTAGGCCACTGGGCCAGCCCCTAAGGAAACTGATTTTAACAAAGCCTGTGGCTAAAAGGAATCCAACTGAATATTTCAAGGATATTAAAAATGCAGTCATCTTGATCATTCATTTTAGAGATGCCTGTAGCCATGTTGTACTGATATTCACAGTGTGTTTATTTGTCAAAGACTTGGCATTTGGTAAAAGACACTTGACTAATAAGATGAAAGACACTCTGTGAATGAAGAGGCTGATGCTTTACCCATGGCAGATCCTAGCAGTGATGGTCTCTTATCTATCAAAGGACTGATTCAGTGTTGTTTCTTGTTTCCCAGCTCCCCAAAGACCACCTGTAATATTTGGACTTCCAGTGCCCTTTCTTCCCCTCTCCAGTTTTGTATTTGCTTCTTGATCTCTGAAAAGTGAGAGTTTTCAAACACAACTTGAAATTTGAGTGGAGAAATCAAGACCCTCAGAGTTGGGTGTCTAAGGGAGGGTAGTGGAACACCTCTGGTTAATACTCAAGCAGTGAAAATTAATCAGAGTCACGGCCTCTCAGATTGTTCAGAACACACCGTTAGGCCACTGCATCATTAAGATCTTGAAATTATTCATTGCATTTTACTCAGGAAATATCTTTGTCTTCTAAGGTAGGCTACCTGAGGTGTGGGAATGTGCTTTATTCCTCCCTGTGCTTCCTCAGAACAGGCATGAGTACCATTTTGGTTCTGTTGATTCTCCCCTGGCTCCTGGTGAGTTTACCCAAGGAAGTTGCAAGCTGTGGAGATGGCTCGAAATGAGCTCTTGAAAATCCACATCTGAAAACAGAAACGGCTTTCAAAACCCTGGGTATGGAGCCCTCCATGAACAAGGCCACCCAGTTTATAGCCTTAGTAGAAAAATTCAGTCTTTTTTTCCTCGAAGAAAAACTACTGTGATATCAGAATGTCAAAGCTCCATTGACCCACGAATCAGTTTGCAAGGACAATTTCAATCAGCATAGGATTATAGAGTCCAGTTCCTTGCAAGGAGGAGCTCAGTAGCAGTCAGAGCCTTTGGACTCCAAGTGAGGGGGCTGTTTTGGGAAGTCATGAGTTCCCAAGGATCTCTGGGGATAATCAAATAGGGGCTGGCTGACCTCTTGGGTGGAATGCTATCAGTGGTTTGGAGTGACAGGGATTTGAACTTAATGGCTGTTAGAAGTCTCAAGCAGCCTTAAAAGTCTAGGATTTTATGCTTTCCTCTAATGGCAGATCTATGCAGGAAAGCAAACTTGGCAAATGACTGGATAATTTGTATGGTGAAAACAGCTGGTGATTTTTTTCAGGCTAAGTTCCCCTAATCTTATTTTTATTGCATTAAATCTGTATAATTCTAATAGTTTAGGACTGATCAAGATCTGAACCTAAGAGAATATCTTGGTAAAGCGAAGTCCCATAGAAAAGTGTTGAGTAATTGAAATCTAGATACCTCACTCACTTGTCATTTTCTGTCCATTGGCAAGTTCTGCTATCTTTGTGTCCCTTGGATCTCTCTTCAAGGGAGAATGTGCCTTTAAGCTGCGAGGAGTGCAGTGAACTGACAGCTTGTGAGCCAAGGCCATGTTCTTCCTGGGCAGCTCCCAGGCGGTGACTGCCCACAGTGAGGGCACTAGGGCTTGGCCATTTCTGCCCAATGTGGGACTCCTCTAAGGGATGGTCTTGGCTCTGGAGTGCCCCGGTGGTTTGGCCGAGAGTTTGTTATCTCTGCATTGAAGTTTGTGGTTCTCCCTACTGAGTTCTGCTTCCTCTTTCCATTCCTTTCTTAGGGGTCAGCTCTGCATTGCTCTCTGAAAGCTCTCCCTGCCCATCCTGTTTCCTCCCCTCTTTAACTTTCGTAGATGTTACACTCCTAACTCCACCTCAGCCTCTGTTTCCCAGAGGACCTGAAATAATGCAGTGCCCAGATGTGCTCCCAGGCACCACCTGCAGTGTCACAACCTCCATACATTATTCTTTTTCCTCAACCACCTTATTCATCAACTTCTCAGCCAACAGTATCTCTTTTGTGTGATTCTGGTCGTGTCTCTAGGAATCACTGGCTCCCAGAGTGTTTAAGCAGAAAGGACCTTTGGAAACTATCTGATAGACCACTTCACCATACAGAAGAGGTAACTAAGAGAACAGACGTGCCAGAGTTCACAGAACAAGCGAGTAGCAGAGTTAAAGAAGAACCCTTGTCTCATGACTCCGAGTCTGGCGCTCTTCTAGTGTAGCACTTCAAAAAATTCTGTCCAATGTGGTCCTACATCTGTGCCAAGGAATCCACCTTCTTAATCTGAGTAGACATTTTTCTTGGAGGCTCTGAAACCCATGTCCAGAATCAGCATCTTTAATTTCTGCTCAATTTGGTACATCCAATGTTCACTAAAGCTGAACTATGCTCACTGTCCAACTACCTAGGAAGAAATATTTCAATCTTTGTTGTGCTCAACTTCTAACTCTAGTGACTTGGCTTCCACCATTGGTAATGTTCCATGAAACAGTGTCAGGGCCCTGACCTCCCCATATCCTTTTTGCTGTTCTGGGTTTTCCATGGAGAGCCAATGCAACTCTTTATTCCTGCCCAGAGTTTCTGCCCTGTGTTTCCTAGCCTATAGAACCAGACCAGATAGTGACTAAGAAGGGAACCTGAAGACTTCCTCATCTTGCTCCCTGGACCCTTAGTCAGTGCTAGTAGAGCATAGCAGTTAAAAGAATAGGCTTTGGAGGCAAGAAAACCTCTCTGTGCCCAAGTCCCTACCTTAAAAGTTTAAGATGGGGATGAGAAGAGATAATGCATGTAAAACACACGGTAAGCACTCAATAACTGCTAGCCAGTGTAGGGACCAGCTGCCAACAGCTTTCACCCATGAGACCTCTCTTGCCCCTCTTAGCTCTGTACAGCTAAAGAGGCTTCCTGAGCAGAAGGCAGCCACATCCAACTGGAGAGAGCAAACTGGACTTCTTGGATCTTCCAATGGGTCTTATTTTTATAATTCCTTCTAAAAGTGTCTCATCTTATTCTCCCGTGTTTTGGGGTGGGAAAGATTCATGTCTATTGTTTTCTGTGCCCTACAGTAAAAGATTTCTTCACTTCTTCCCAATCTTTCTCTGTCTGTTACTTTCTGGTGATGAATTTGTTGATACTTTGGGTCTACCTCCTCCCAGTATTGGTTCTCTCTGTCATCTCCCCAACAGCTCCTTTTGTCTTCCTCCATGCCTCTTGCCACTTTGGGTCCCTCTGAGGAGGAGGCTGGATGGGAGTACTCCCTCTCTGCTCTTTGGATATCCTATTGATGAGGCTATTGGAGCACATTCAATGCTCCCTCAAGAAAAATTCATGGGCTTCTCCTCAAATTCATTAATTCCATTTTCAAGGGTTGGCCAGAAATGCCTAGAGAAAAGGAGATGAGAGCATAAACGAGTCATTTGCCTTCCCCTTTCTTCCGTTGCTCTTGGACTGCTTCCCCCTCAGAGTTCCCTGAACCCATGGGTCCCAAAAGGATGATGGGAGATATAGACAGAGAGACTTCCCTTCCCTCGTTGACATTGCAGCCCAACCTGAGGTTAAGGCTAAAGAGTGGTTCAAAAACTTTTTTTGGTGTTTTCGAGCTATTTTGATCCTGCAACAAACACAAATCCCAGAATAAAGGTAACATCCCATAATTCAGCATGTTAAGGCCTCAACACGATGAGGAAGAAAGGACATCTGAGACTTTATTCAACTGGGCTCTGCTTCTGAGTATCGGATGACCTTGGGTAAGCCCCTTTTTCACTGTGGACCAGTTTTCCATGTATAAAAGTAGGAAGTTGGGCTAAATAGTGAGCTTCTTGAGGGCAGGCCTATGCCTCATTGATCTTTTACTTTTCCAGCATCTAGCACAGGTATTGGCATATAGTAGATATTCATGATATGTTGTCTGGCTTTGAAGGCCCTTCCAGTGCCAACATTCTACGAGGATTGATTCAAAGATGTCCTTTGTGACACTGAGTTAAGAACGCCACTTTTCACCAAGAGGAGGACTGAGAAGTAGTTGATGAGCCTCCTAGGATCACTGATCCATCCTTTGGGGCTCTTAACTATTTTTGGCATGAGGTAATAGGACTGTGAGGCTGTGGATAATACCTTTGCTGCCCTAGGACTGCCCTGTCCACCCCTGCTTTCTTTCTGTCTGTTTGATCCAGGTGTTCTTGCCCTGAAGTGTGTTTAAGCATTCATTTAACAATGTAAATGAGTGAAAATTATCTTAAGGGATCAATTTGACACCCTGGGTGTATCCACCCTAAACACATTCTGGTTGAAGTTTTATTTCTAAATCCTTGTGGAAAGCATCTTGTTGAACACTCCAGAAGCCCTGGGAGATTTCCTGGGTGAACCAGGAGACATTCTGAATAGCTCACTTGGGGGCCTGTTTGAGGGGGGAAAATCCATCTTAACTACCCATCAGTAATTTACAGAATGAGGTCATAATATTTAGCACATTTTTTCCAGTGTTATTCTAGAACTTATTGCTAATAAAGTTAGTAAATCTATTGAATACATGATTTTAAAAAAGTCTTGTATTCTAAAGTATGCTTCTGAAAATAAACTGTTTCTTTCCCATCAGGAACATTTATCTATTTTTTGTAGTGTTAGACAATGGGAAAATATGATATCATATAATAAATACTACATAATTCTATAAACAGATTTTCCCTTAACGCAACTCTTTTTGACAATATCAGATATATCAATCAAAAAATATTAATGAAATTGTTCTTGTGTACAAAAAGGAACATTTAATTTTGGGCTTTTTTTACATGTCTCATAGATATTTGTTGCCAGTGTTTTAATTTAATCTCTATTCAAAGGTCTCCGATAATCACAAAAAGTCATTAGTGATATTATTTCAGGAGAAGTCAAAGCATCAAGATTTATGTTTCAATTGTTATTGGTCAGCACACACTTTGAAGGGAGGAGATGTTCTGGAATTGTCCAGAAGCCTCATTAAATTGGGAGAGTTTTATCAATTACCACATGAACTGTGCTTCAAATGGTAGAAAATGGAAGGGGGCTCCTGGGAGGAAGAGAAGTCCGAGACTGCTAGTGGGTTAATCCACCGTGAGATAGAAAGAAACTATTGAAGGCAGAGAATGAGAGAATATGAGAAGATATGACTTTGGAAGACATTAGCAAATCCATATGCCTGGGGTAACATACTTTCACACAATGGTTTAAACAGAACAGAAACTGTTTATCAAACGAATTACTTTTTCCTTACACGATTGAAACAAAAACTCACAGAAATATATGCCTTTCTGCAGCCCCCTCCCACCTGCCTTCATCTCTTAGGATGATAAGAACTGCAGATGCCAGCTAGGTGGCAAGTTAGTGACTTTTGCCACATGCCAGTAGGTCAAGTCTAGCTTTAAGGATAAAGGTACTAGTCAGGAAGATAGACATAAACACATACTTTATGTTGAAGTGACCACGAAGAAAGAGGGTCTGCAGATGCTGAGGCCTTTTGTTTTCCACCTCACAGTAACTACTTTCTTCAAGGGTGATTTGGGGCATTTGGGGCCTGGACGTCATTCTTATTGCTCAGCATTAACTCATTGGCAGCTCCAGGAAACAGCCCCCGTGTTATTTCAGACATTTTTTCAAGGAAAACAAATCAGAATCTTCACAGATTTTGTCTCACAGCATCCTCAGGCCAGCCCTGATGTAGACAGGGCAGAGATTACTGTCCTGACTTTTCACATGAAGTAAGTGAGGCTCAAAGAGGTTAAGTGACTTGCCCAAGACAAAACAGTCAGTGGTGAAAGTCGAATTTGAAACTGGTTCTAATTTCAATCTTTCCTTGACAGTAGCTCATGCAATAGACCCATCTTCTTAATTTGATCTGCTTTATCCTTGGCCTCAGACACAAAATAGAGCAACAAATAAAATGGAATCAATGGAATTAGCACCTCTGTTAAGATAACTCTTACATTGAGTACATTCATAAACTATCCAGATGCCCTCTTCCTATAGCTTTTGATTCAAAATTTAAAATTGAACATTTTCTTTCTAGGCCTTAATCTTAGAGGTGTGGTCATTTTTCTGGCTCTTAAGACTTTCTTTGTCAATATCCAGAAAAATTACCAAAGCTCTGTCAATTCTATTGATCCACTTATAATCTCAAGTTGCACTGGGAGCTGGCTGGGCCTTGGAGGGCTCTGGAATCCTAAAGCTGATTGGCAGGCCAGACATGCATAAGTCCCTCTGTGTTTCACAGGGGCAGAGGAGGAAGACCTAGGTGTGTGAGAATAAGAGGCCCCACGGGAGCAGGACAGCTGTCTTGGTAGCAAACTCAGCCTGCCCAGAGCCTCCAGGCCAGCTCCTGTCCCATATCCCTGAAGTGTGGGCTAGGCAGAGTTATGGAAAACTCCAGAGGAAGATAGAGAGGGATCTGCCTTTGCTTCTGGGACACTGTGTGGTATGAAGGGCAGAAGGCAGTGTTCACACTAAGACCCATGGAGTGCGAGAAGTTGGTGGCCACAGTTCTGCACTGTGAGTGGGCAGATATTATCCTGCCATTTAGGCATTTAACAAGTCAGTGCTCTCTCCTTGACAACATCTATACATAGAAACAGCAATCAATCATTTCCAGCCCTTTGGGGCTGTTTGCTAAGTAATCCATCAAACAGCTGAAAGGGTAATCCAATTTGGTGGGCGTGATGACGAAGTACGGTTGTCTGAGTCATTTGTATCATGTACTGAAGAGTTGATCAGGACCAAACTGCTAAAATAATTGACTGAAGAAGGCAGATTTGCTGTGGTGTGACTTGAGGGGACAGAAGGAGGGACAAAGTCCCAGAGACATGAGGATGGCAGATTTTAGCTCAACCCCAGAAAGACTTTGCTATCAACAGGGCTACAGACATGGGTACAGACTGACATCCTGAGAGTTGAGTCATTTGCCATGTCCTGGGCAGTGCTCATAGATGGTGAGCTCCTCTGGCAAGGACCCTGCAGAGGAGATTCCTATTTCAGGTGGGAGGCTGAGCTGAGTTCCATTTCCTCTAATATCCTAAGGTTACTGTCATTACTAAGCCACACCAGCTTATCCTCTATCCCAGGGACTGCCCAGGAAAAGACCATTATGAGGGTTCCAAGATATGGAACTGGTCCCACAAATGACAAATGTTGTGTTCTGCATAAGTAGGGCCTGAGTTTCTCCTTGGACAGGAATGATGTCTTTAAGTTGGTGATTGTAAACTTTTTGAGGGGAGGGACCATATCTTATTCACCTACTTTATGTAAGACACTCTACCGGGCATTTAAAGGGGATACAACGGTGACCAAAATCCAGCCTCCACCTGAAAGTCACTATGGCCTATGGGGGAGGTGGTCAGAACACTCTATAAAAAGTTTGTAAATAGTACAAATCAAAGGCAAAGTGTGAAAAGTGCCACAAGAGAAGTTTGCAAAGCTCGGGGAGTGTAGAAAAGGAAGCTGATTCCAACCAGGAAGATTTCGGAAGGCATCATGAAGGAGGTGGCATGCCTTAACCTCAAGGGATGGGAGGAATTTCGACAAATGGGGGGAAAGCATAGAGGAATAGGGAACAGTATGAGCAAAGACTTCAAGGCAGGAAACTGAGGCACAGTAATGCCAAGCTGGAACCAGGCAGCTTGGATTTGAATGTCAGCTTGGCCGCCTAGTAGCTACAATTTTCAGCAAGTTGCTTAACCTCTATGGGTCACAGTACTTTATCTATAAAACTGGGATAATAATAATATCTCCCTTATGAGGTTGTGACAAAGACTAAGTTAATATACGTAAACCACCTAAAACAGTGCCTGAGACTCAAGAAGCACTCTCTATGTGCCCTCCATTATTTTTATGTCACACACACAGTATTCAAAACCCATTTATATTTTTGCTCTTATCACATTCTGAGGTAACGAATACCCTGCTTTTTAATTGCTCACAGCTTAGTGAGGCAGACAATAAAAACTGGAGCATTTTTTCCTAATTAAAAGTGTCGAAGAACAAAAGTCATCCCCAATTTACTAATAAATAGGCTGTGCACTAAAAGCTTATTTGTACATCCTATATTTGGAATTCTGAAGACATTTGTCCACGAAGGCACTGTATTCAGTTATTGCTGGACTAGTTCATCAAAAGCTATATAAGCCACAGTGGAGTAAATATCCAGGCCTAAGGGTACCAACGAGAGTTCTAGAATGGAAGCAAGACATTCCTCTCATGGAATGCAAGGAAAAGGAGACCCTTATCCAAAGTTGGTAATGGGACAAGTCACCTCAATTCAACTCCATTTCCTAAGGAGCCCACTGTCCGGCACTGTACTTGGCACTAGAGAGGGATTTTGGAGATGAACTTGTCTGGTATCTTTTTATGTTATAATTGACTGGGTCTTCTTCCTCCTCCCCCTTTCCTGGTCTTCAGTCCTCTCAGGCTGTACCAAGCTTTTTACTTCTTTAGGCTTGCTCCCTATCTCCCTCTAGTGAAAAAAACTGGAGGGCAGTTATGGTACAACTCAGTGTTAGGAGGCAAGCAATCAAACCATACAAATTCACCCTGAAAGTGGAGCTAACATGTAGGCAGCTCAATTCCATCTTCCATCCGCTCCCTGGGTGCTCCTCTTACTCTGTTGTCCTGCCAAACCTACATGCTCTGAGAGAGCATCAAGTCATTTTCACAAAAATTTTCACGGCAGCTGATTGGGACTCCAGCTAGGGCACAGGGGCAAAGGTGGAGTGGGAAGGCATTGAGGCGATCATTTATAAGTCAGGGACTGGAGCTGGCCTGATTCATCCATTGTATCCTCATCTTTTCTCTTGTAACATATATATATACACACAAGACCACGGGAGGGAGATAGTCTGTAATTCACATACAGAGGGCCCTTATAGACACAAGAACCATGCCTGACCTCGATCTCATTGACCCAACATAGGGTGACAGGCTTAGCAGTTGACCCAACATCATTCAAGATCTGAGAACGTGGAATTGGTGACAAGCGCATAGTTCCACGCCTGTGATGTGTTGCCCCCAGCCCCTCCCCTCAATGGGCTCAGAGAAAAAATTCTTCTCCCAGAGGTGATGAAAAGTTTGACATGGCCAAGAAAGTTTCTGTTGAAATGAATTTATCATAACAAAGGTGCTGAAATTAAAAGCTAGTCTCTAGGGTTTCTGATTTCAAAATAAGCAAGTCTCTGGCTATTGTCATATATCAACACCATGTCATAGAGAGAGGGAGAGAGATTGTTCTGCAAAAGCTAATTCAGACAGGCAGCAAGTTCCCTTTTAGCTAAACTTATTTAAAAACTCTCAAGAGAGTAAATCTGAATTGATCATGGAACAATTGATCAATGATTACTAAGTGTGGCTCAACACTGATTTACCTTTCATAGCAACAGAGCTAGTTGCCCAAAAGAATGGCAAATGAACCCCAAAGCCACCCCCTTCAGCAATATGTGAGTGCAATTCCAACCTTGATTCTTTTGACTTGCTTAACCTCCACATTGCGTTCATTTTTTTTTTTTTTCTGGAGAGAAAATTTTTGTTCTTAGAGTAGGGGGAGGGTGCTACATAGTGAACAGTCAATGTGCTTCCTAATTTAACTGGTAGTTTTTTAAAGAGGAATTTATATTGACTTTTAAAATGTAGAAAATTTATGAAGGCTGAATGAATCCTGAGATCCATTAGATGAAATCACTTTTTGTTTTCCAGTTTGCTAAGACAGAATCTCGGGACTGTACAGAAATAATATTGGTGAGAGCCAATAAGACCATTTGAGTCAACAGAAGGAATGAAACTTTTTCATCAAATGTTTAATCAAAGTTTGCCTGGTGGCTCACCAATGGAAATGACATTAGATGAATGTGAAATATGTTTGGGTAATAATATCTACATCATTTGCAGTGTGTCTGGGAGTAGGTATGTGGGATGGGGAGACTTTACTGATTCTACAGTTCCTGAGCCTATGTTATGCACTGTTACTCAACGTGGTTTGCTATCGCACTCAGTGGTTCCCTACTGTTGACCTCAGAACCTAGGCTGTGCTCCTGCCATAAGGTGTGGAAGTAGTGATGGAAGGGTCCATAGTAAATGTCTGCTTTGCAGGCTTCTTTTCCTCTGCTCAACTCTTAAATGCCAACGTTTTTCAGGGTTCTTTTGCCCTAGACTATCTTCTTTCCCCAGACCATACATTCTACAGGGCAAACTCAGTCCCTTTTGTGGCTTCAGTTACTAACTGCATGGATGACCTTGTATACCCAACTGCCTACTGGTGATCTTTACCTGAATGTCCTTCAAACTCAGCATGTCTTTCCCCTAAACCTTTTTATTTTTCTGATCCTGATTAATGACATCTTCTGCTAATCACCCAAGCCAGAAACCTGGAAGTCATCCTAGACTCCTCTCTTTCTCCCACACCCACATACAATCTATCATCAACTCTTATTGATTCTGTCTTCTGAGCATCCTCTCTAATCTGTTAATTTCTCTATTTCTGTGCTGCTACTGCCTTTAGTCCAAGGTACCTTTTCTCTTGCCTGGACCTCCACTTTCCTCTCACAACCTTACAATCTATTCTCCACACTGCGCCCAGAACGGTGCTGCTAAAACCAAACCAAACCAAACCAATCCAAACCGCAATCTGATCATGTCACTCCCCTCTTTACAAACATGTGTTGCTTCCCCACTGACTATAGAATCAAGTTCAGCCTTGTCCTCCACCACTGGGAAACTTCTTATTTCTGGAAAAAGGCATCCTCGTTCTTTCAGGCCTCTGTGCTTTTGGACCCTCTGACCAAATTCCTGATATAGCCTAGTAGTAGTTAAGATGACAGGTTTTGGAATCAGATAGATCTAGGTTCAAATCCTGGCTCTGCCTTCTGCTTGGACTAGCTGTGTCAAGTTACCTAATCTCTCTGATCTCAATTTCCTCCTCTCTTAATTGGAGATAATAAAGGCACCTAATATGCAGGAATAAATGAGCACTTATTATCAGTCCCTGCTTTCTCTACCGAGTGAGTGCCCATCTAAGACTCAGGCCAAGTTTCACCTCCTCTGTGAAGCTTTTCTTGGCTAATGGTGCCACAATCCTGTCCTTCGCTCCATTGTATTCCCGTAGGCACTTTTGTTCATGTGTAATTTTTGTTGCTTGCCCACTTGCACTCTAAGGATTTAT